>OY756362.1:0-4800000 GCA_963576895.1 Ceraclea dissimilis | reverse complement strand
TGTTATTATAAATACTTAATTGTATTTGCGTATGGTCAATTTGTCACTATACATCATTGTTTCAGGTTAGCAGCAGAAGAATTACTCAGAGAAGCCTGTCAAGGAGCAATCAGGGCTGAAGTCGTGGGGCCGTCTGGATGGATAAAGAACAAGAATCCTAAAACCAACAAAAAATTCTTGACGAACACATTAAGAAATGCAATAAGTTCAAACAATTATAATTTCAATAAGAAGAAAGACCACAGTTGGAAGGTGAATAGCAGAGATAGTAAGTCCTACGAGGAAGATAGAAGTGTGCGATACAAACCATACCACAGAAATTAAAAATGGATTATAGAGAACTTTTACACTTTAATGATGATCAAGATATGTGCATCCCTACAGATAAGATTGCTATAATCAATAATAGAATTAAGACTTTAAAAAATGACATAAACACGCATTTGCAAGATAGGCACATCGATGTAGATTCCATCGTAAATAGTTGTGAGAAAAATCTAAATGAATCATTGAATTTAATTAGTGAAATAACATCATGTAAAGATTACATTGAAGGAGAAGCAATACAGGACATACTAAACTCAACACGAGAACTACAAGAAGTTTCTGAACATTTAGAAGAAACCAATTTTAATTTAAGAATTGTCGACCAATTAGTCACATGCCACGAACATTTAAAAGCGTTTCAAGACTTCAAAATGGAAAACAAACTTTATGACGCTGTGAAATGTCTGGCAGAGTTGACAGACATGTTAAATAACCCATCAGATGGATTAGAAATCCTCGGATTATATAAAGTCATCAAAACAGATTTGGTACTCTGTTGGGAACAGCTTCTAAATGATCTTTCAGATTTATGGAGTCAGTATTTGATCTATTCAGAAGAGACTGAAAGCAATTCAAGAATAATTAAAATAGAAATAAACAATGGTCTTGATAATAAATCTGATATATTAGACGCATTAATAGATTCAAAACAGATTAATATGGAGATGAAGAACTTTGCAAGTTTCCTTCTAAGAAATGTTTTTGATCCAATTATTCATATTGATTCACTTGTGGAAGTGCAGTCCAACGATCCCCAAAGGTTAACTGTAAGAATTCTTATCAATAGTAAATCCAAGCCATACTATGAATCCGTCTTGGAAAATTTAAAGATTTTGTTCCAGTTTCTTCATACTAATTTTAATTATGCATTACCCGACGGTAGTTCCTTCCTTGGACTTCTTGGATCCATTGTATGCAATGATTTTAGTGATATTCTGATTAAAGATTGTTTGGTCCATACCATTCCTAATTGTGTGAGTGAATTGCAGGATTATGGACAGGTTACATCGCAAATTGAAACATTTCAAAAATTTCTCACAAGTATAAACTTTTTTGAAAACGATAATTTTTCCATATTGCAATACGCTAACAATGTTGATGTTTTGTTTGCAAATAAAACGAGTCAATATTTCTTAGAAAATGCTCGCACTATCATGAAGAAAGATTTGGACATAACTATGTCAGTTGGAACAGATATCTCTACAGTGGACTCATCCTCGGATAATAAATTATTAAGCAGTATTTCCAGTGAAGAATATCTCGCTTTATTCAATAAATGTTTCAACGCATCGCCATTTCTCTTCCCTCGTTGTGCAATATCCAAGTCTGCTCAGGAGATATTGGATTTAGTGAGTGTGATGAGGGATCAGGCGTCTCAGGCTTCAGATTTTTGTGCGAAACGTCTGTACTACACAGCACGGAATGTATTTGAATTATTTATAGCAATTGTGCCACTGTATTACAAGTCTTTACTAGAAGGATCACCACAACACATTGGTTAGTTGTATTCTATTGAATTACAAAGTTTTTCTTGTAGTATAAATTTTGATCAAAGCAGTCACCTATGTCATGAGTTAACTGTGACTATTTTACAATTTTCACAGCAAAGTTTTTGTCCCGAATAAATCATGATAATTCGGAGGTTATTTTATTGATTATTGGAAATTGAAATAGATTCCATATTGGAGCTTAAATTATTATTACTCTGAAGTTGCTATCAACAAAAAGACAACTTTTTCTTTCAAACCTTTTATGTCTTGTTCTCAGCATTATTCCACAACAACTGCATGTACATGGCGCACTTCCTTCTTACTCTGGGTCCACTGTGGAGTAAGCAATTACACTGCAAAGACATTAATTACACAATATCGTTTTGTGATCAAGTCAAGGAATTGAGAGACTTGGCTGCAGATAAACTTCTTAATCACATGAGAATGCAGAGAAAACAAATTCTTAGCACAATACGATCGTCAGGTATATATTTACGTATATAATAATCTTTTCTCAGTTTATTTACAATATTACTTCTACCTTCTCCGAGTGACGAGAGCTTGTGATCTATCTTGTTGAACATTAGAAAACTATGGTTTTGTAATAGATAGCAAATTTGAATCTGTCAGAAACTTTCATGCTATTTTTGTACTGAAACTTGTAGTCAACTCAAATTCCGTCATGTGTTTTTAAAATAATATTGTCGTTCTCGTTTATATTAGGTATTTAATTTAATACAATCAATATGAGTTTGCTATAATCATATTATGTTTATGTACTAATTTTGCAGATTTAAATTATATTGCAACTAAAGATATCTTGGGGGTTAATGCAGAAGAAGCTATTCGGCAATGTTTACGTCAGTTACAAATACTCAAAACTATATGGATTGGTATATTCCCTGCAAACATCTATAAAAGGTTGGTTAAAAATAATTATTTCAACAATGGCAACCCTAAAGGATTAAATTAATTAATCTATTTAAAAAATTTCAGGTTGATTTCTACTTTAGCAAATGTATTTGTGGACGAGCTCATTTCCAAAGTCGTCATTCTTGAAGATATGGATGCCAAAGTTTCATCGCAATTGACGGATATCTACAGTATTGTTATACAGAGACTTCCACAAATCTATCAGGTCAGTGATTTTGTAATTAAGACTCACTATAATGTTGTCTTCCGAGAGAAACATGACTTAATAAAGATCGAATAATGTGTATGCCCTTTTCCATTGTGTGAAAAGTAAAATTTCAGTTTGTTGAAAGCATTATGTGCGAAGAAAATAAATATCAAAAGTGAAGTATTGTTTGTTTCAGGATGAACAAGAAATAAATGACAGTGTTACATCATGGAAGAAGTTTGAAGAATTAAGACTTGTTTTAAACAGTTCCCTGGCTGCTATTAGCGAACGCTGGTGCGATGAAAGTGGAAGGAAAGGACCTCTAGCCCAACATTTTAAACCTGAAGAAATGAAGCAACTAATTAGGGCTCTATTCCAAAACACCTCTCTGAGATCAAACGTGCTGTCTAAAATTAAATAATCTTTCATTTTGATTCAATTAGTTTTTCATGGGATGCTGTGTCGACTTGAGTGTTGAATTTCAGTTTCCATAAAGTGCTAAAAGTGTGTCCTAATATATTACTAATTTATTTTTTGTGTATTGTGTCATGTGAGGCATATTAATTTCTTATTCTACTTCTATGTATTTTTTGTTTTTCCTTATTGTTTGTATCGGTTAGGTCCCTATATTATATGGAAATAATAAATTATTTGTTTTATTTAAATTAATTTATTTTATTACAATCCAATGCTTACCTAAACATTTCCTTGGGATTCATAATTTGATATTAAATAAAATCTGAAACAATAATGTGAACCAAAGATTAAAAAAAAAGGATTTATTACATCAAATTTAGCTCCAAAGAGGAGAAAGCAATTTCATGACCCTTAGGCTGGCCACAAACGTCCCGAAGTTCAGTTCCGGAATCGACCGTTTTGCAAAAAGGTTCCGACCAAAACCTCTTTCTGAATTTAAAATCGGGGTGACGCTGAAGTCAGAGAGAGGTATTGATCGGAACTTTTTTGCAAAACGGTCGATTCCGGAACTGAACTTCGGGACGTGTGTGGCCAGCCTTAAAACTCTAAAACATATGCATTCCTTTAATCTTTAGCTAAAGACTTTTTTAAGGTATTTACAGGTAGGTGGGTAAAAGACATGGTCAAAATTAAGGCTAACCACAAACGTCCCGAAGTTCAGTTGACGGAATCGACCGTTTTGCAAAAAAGTTCCGACCAAAGCCTCTTTCTGAATTTAAAATCGGGGTGACGCTGAATTCAGAGAGAGGTTTTGATCGGAACTTTTTTGCAAAACGGTCGATTCCGGAACTGAACTTCGGGACGTGTGGGGAGAGGCTGAGAGATTATTTCAAATTTAATTAACTACCTAATAAGATATGAATAAGATAGGTAAAACAGTAGGTACGTACTAAGATTTAAAAAAAAGGTATATATATGAGGTATTTCATCATTATTTTCGTATTGCTTGACTGTCTATCTCCCGTAGAAAAATAAACGTCGTACGTGGCGCATTATGGCAACATTATTGGCTACGTAGAGAAACGTCAGCCACGCAGTACGGCAAGCAAAATTCTTTTTCTTTTACATCGGCGAGTTTGGCTTCGTTTGCGTCAATTTGTCTTGATTTTCGTTTAAACTTATATTTAGTGTATTAAAATAAACAAAAACGTTAGTTTAACATCTTATGGTTATTTTATGTGGTCATTTATTTACGTATTTATAGTTTTTGTGTCATTATTCTGTTATAATCTATATTTCCTATTTAACCTGTTTACCTTTATTTTCAGAATAAAATGAAGTTCTTCGCTCTTGTTGCTGTTTTATTCGCCTTAGCAGTTCCAACATTTTGCGATGAAGAGACGCCGAAAGCTAGATTGCTTGTAGCTAAACAAATATTAAACAAATATCTTGTAGAAGATATGGACATTGTAGTGAAATATACCTTGTACAACGTAGGAACTGCAGCAGCTGTCAATGTCCAGTTGGTAGACAATGGTTTCCACCCAGAAGCCTTCACACTGGTTGGAGGTGAACTCTCTGCTACTATTGATCGCATTCCACAACAAACCAATGTATCTCATGTAGTCACCGTGAGACCTAAGAAGTTCGGATACTTCAATTTCACAGCTGCTGAAGTGCAATACAAACCATCAGAGGACTCAGATGAGGTAAATTACATACCGTTTATTTCCTAAATGTTTTGTGTCTAAGATGTGCTGTACACAAATAATGTACAGAAGTCTCCAGTCACTCTATAAAGTATTTTATGGAGGGCAAGAATCCCATTTTTTAGTTAAGTTTTCCTCATTGCACAGATAGGTGTAAATATATTTATATTATTATGGACTGGAATAATAAAACTATTTTAGAAAAGATTAGTAGAACATTGATATAATTGTAGCGCTTAAGATTACTTTCTCTTTACTAATGTTTAATTCCTTAGTCAAATTTTACGCCCATTCTCGCTGAATCATTAATAGCATGATAAATTTACTCAAGTCAACCGCTTAAATTATTTACTAAATGGAATTGTTTTTTCTTCAGTTCCAGTTTGCCATCAGCAGTGAGCCAGGTGAGGGTAGCATCGCTGCATTCAGAGAATACGACAGAAAATTCTCTTCACATATTTCCGATTGGGCCGCCTTCGCCCTTATGACTTTACCATCTTTAGTTATTCCATTCGGTCTGTGGTATTCATCCAAGAGCAAATACGAATTATTAGCAGCCAAATCTAAAAAAGCTCAATAATGACATTGTGTTGATGTGAGATAAAAATGCAATTTTTTAGTATTGAGAATGTAACATTACTAAGTTTCAACATAGATACTACGTCCACTTCTGCCTGGTTTTTGGAACATATGTATAGTGTGAAGCCTCAGTATGTTGATTTAAACCAGACGTTTAAGGAATGTATGACTGCATAGTGATACCATTGTACATATTATTAACTCTATTAGTGAAGCGATTATAATGATACTCTACTGTTGAAATAGTGGTTGAATTCTCAATTTTAAAAAGTCGTTATCTCATGTACAAGTTTTTTGTACTTTATGTTACATCCACATCATAAGAGATTGCTGTGATCTCATCTGGTTGTCATCATCTTCATCTTTTTTATTATAAGTTATTGAAAAAAACTCAAATTAAAAAATCGTTGAACAAATAACTACACTTTCATTTTATTATTCCATAATTCTTTTCCATCTAATGTGAATTGAAGGGAGTTCTGTTGTTTACTATTTACTTTTTAAGCCTACTAACACAGTCAGGCCACGCTGAAGTTTTGTTCTGTTGCTTACAAATTAATGAATTTGTTGTAGTAGCAAAACTCGGGGAAATTTAAAACCCCCTTTGCAATGGCTACCTATTTTGTGTATTGTAAAAACCTGAAATTTGAATGTAGGTTAAAAGCATGACAAAGTACAGCAAATTATACTCACCATTTCCATGGAATCTGTGGTGGAGGAGACAACAAATTATAAATAATCTTGTGGGTTTTCGCAGCGTGATGAATCCATGTAAATAAATCTTTATTAGACAAAAATCATAAAGCGTTACAAAACAAGACAATAGTAATACTCTAAAAGGTGGACTTATTGCGAAAGCAATATCTTACAGTTAACCCAATATCATATCACTTGATTGATTGTTATTTTCAATTTATTTTTGCTTTAACGATTTCCAAATTCCTCGAATCCGTTAGGACGTGTCTTAGATACAAGCAATGAAAATGAAGACACTAATTATTTTTCCCGCTAACTAGTGATATGGACAGCTCTCTGAGAACCGCATACATGCGTTTTTACTTTCCAAAAGAGTATTAATTGAGGTTATATTCAGCAATCGGAAAAATGGCATACTTTGTTAATACAAAACACAACAGTAGGGTAAATAATATACAAAGATTTATTAATAAAAGCATACACATAAAATACATTTCACAATACAGTAATCTGTAAAAATCATTACACATAATTCATTTAAATAAAATCTCACTAAAATACATTATTATGCTTAACAATTCTGTGATGGAGAGTGCAGAGTTCTACAATAAAATGTTACGTAAAGTTGCAGGACTACAGTGACAGTGTAAATACACTTTCATATATAAATGAGATAGATCGGATCAAACAAAAAAATTCCATGATCATTTCAGCTTCTACAATATTAATAAACAAAACTTACAAATTCGTGGTACTTAATAAATACAGAGTTCACTGGTTACTTCATTTTTTGGATGGATATTCAGTAGGTCGACATAATACATTAATAAAAAATAGTACGGAAATGCATAGTACATATGTTAATTGTTAATTATTATCTACCACTCGACTATTAGATTAAAATTGAATCGTACAATGCGGATGTTTAGATAAATATTATGTTAGAAGTCATAGAATTTAAGGAAAAGTCGGACAATAAATTAGGAAAATATTTACATACTTAGTACTTGTTTGTTAACTTCTTGCATTCCAGTAAATATTTTTTTAGATGCAAACTATTTTCAAGAATTCTATAATAGCCTCTCTTTAGTAAAAATAAATTATCAAAAATAATACATCAATACTCAACACTTGTAATAGTTTGCGTTGTGAAGTGCAGAAGAGGACTACCTCCGATGAACAATGCACTGTTTTTGTGTTGTATTGGAGAATTGCTATGTTACAATAAATTTTCTATTATTATAAAGAATGGCTGAGAAGTGTGTTCGTTTTTAGTCTCAGCTAGTGAAAGTGTATTTGGAAGGACTTTTACAATCTCTATTTACTAGGGGTACTGTGAGATACAAACGAAAAATTAAATTGACTGAAAAAAGATTCTAATCTTTCTAGTCAAGGGTAACTTTGATTTTAAAGTGTATTATGCACACTGTAAGTCAAAAGTAAACATTGTCTTTTAAAATTATGATACAATTATAAATAAATAGGAACTTAATTTTAAATTGGAACTGCATAAAATGATTAAATTTATTAAAGATCAGCAAACACCCAACAATCTCTCAATAAAAATGGTAGTTGAGTCTCAATATTTTATATTATTTCATGTAATCTTTAAGCTAACAGAATGCATACAATACAAATTAGGGCGCTAATAAATCATAGAGCATTTTTCACTAGGGAAAACTTATCGCAAAGCTAAATATTATGTTAAGATTTCTAAATTATATTATTACTTGATTGTAACGAAACTAATCTTTATCCACATGTCATCTACATATAAAATCCCACTGGGCAGATGGAAGCAAAACCTTCCAGACAACCTTAAAGTCAAAGTCATTATAATTTATGTGAGTTGCATAGTATCAAAGACGGACTCGCGCCACCTCCATCAAAATTGAGATAAATATTGATTCTTGTAGATTTTCGTTCGTTCTTTTCAATGGCGCTATCTGTTTATTTCAAAAATGGACACAAACCCTTTAAAATTGCTGTTGAAATTCGATGTTAGTTTCAAAATACGGACTTTTACTCACAGTGTTGGTTTCAAATACGGACATGCGCGATTTCAACCAATAGTAACACATGATTTGGGTCACGTGGTCAACAAAACTGTCATGGCGTATAGACCGCGTTCTCCAGTTTTGTGTCAAAAACGGACACCTGCAGACAAGTGGACATCAAACATGGACACCCGCCATACAATTGCACGTTTTTGTTTCAAAATAAGTAAATATTACATTTAAAACGTAAAAATAAATATTCGCATCGTATTATTTTTTTTTATTATTTTATATTTCCATAAAAATAAATAAGTTATTTGATGTGAAATACCGATTCCACAAAAAAATACTTTAGCTCAAAATAATGTAAGTGGCGCGAGTCCATCTTTAATTCTAGGCAACTCATGTATTAGACAAAGTAGCTGTTACTGATATCAAACAAAATAAAATGCACCGCTCCTTTCGCACTAGATAATTTATCATAATATAATTTTTTTACTACATACATTATAATATACACCTACACCAAATTAATAGATAATTGTGATAATAGAATTAATTTATTATTGTTTCATACATAACAAAGTAATTATTTATTACTCATTCCTGATATGATAAGTGTTAATTAAAGAAATATATTGATACCAATATATCTCTATGTATTTATTTATTTATTGTGAAACAAAGTTTCTTTACATAATATTATGCATTCAATCAGAATTACCACATTGGATTTCTAAATACATATACTGCAAATACAGGATTACGCTGAATCGATTAACTCTTTTTAATAATAATGTAAAACCCCGACTACTTTCCTGAACACTTAACAATAAACACAGGTAATGAAGTGAAGTTGGGACATAACACGAAAATTAGGAAGGATTTCATCCATAGAGCATTACATCACAATGATTGGTACATAGTTATTATGAGCAATATATAATTAAGTGCACAAACAAACTAACAACTAGGGAATGCATTCAGTTTAGAGTGTAAAGGATTTTATTTTCTTAGATCAAATACAACAAATTACGATCTTTCAATTTTATGCAGGAAGTAAGAACAATTTTTCAATTTTAAGTCAGAATCAATAATAATATAATTAATGTCAAAATTACTATTTACACTCTGTAAATAATTTTGGTTAACAGATCTTCACAGCACATTTTTTCTCACAAAACAAACCATACATAAATATAATACTACGTATAATTAAAATGTAGAGACAATAAAATGAGATAATGTACAAGATGAGGTAAAGACAATAAAAAGTCGAAAAAAGATAAACTCAAAAACACAAGTTATAATACTAGGGATACAATATATACACAGTTTCAAGGACATAAGAGAAAGAAATCAGGAACAATGAAAGATGTGATTCTCTCTAAAGTTACAGCCATATAAGGTGTATTATTCTATTTATTTAGATTCTTAAATTGCCACTGCATGTTGACTGGGTTCCCCAGTATCTGAACTACCATAGTCATGCATTGGAGAAATGTTGGAGCGGCTATTTATTGGTTTTATTAATACCGGGGCGATATATTTAGTATTAGTGTGTATGGGACCTTCTTGAGGGGGAGGCGATCTGCAACTAGGAAATGGACTAAGCATTAAAAACAACCCCAGTGTTACTAATGTAAACATGATTAACACAACGGTCCTTGCATCCATACCACCTCGTATTCCCGATAAAGCAGCCATAATAATCTGAAGTAACAAAATAGACACTCGAACCATACGCACCGCAGTGGCATGAATCTTACCACCGTCCACTCCACTCATGTCACTAGAACTGTATGCAAAATATAAATTGTGTTTGTCGCCAAAATGTTTCAAACATAAATATACTAAACCAAATGGAGTAATAAGTGGACAAGCTAAACTATAAACTGTGGTAATAGAAAATACTACCAACGTCCAGGCATAATGAACTCCAAAAGGAAATTCATACAATATGGCTTTCTGAACTGACGCTTTCTCAGCTTTAGATTTTGTGAGACATAAGTACCAAACATACATAAACAATTCCGGGAAACGAATCAATTCTAATGCAGTACCAATGAATGCTGATGTTATAACATAATTCACAAAGAACGCACCTTTATCAGGTAAGAACACACATTCCCATCTGTATGTGCTGTTTTCTGGTTGGAAAGTCCAGCCCAAAAATGCCTGCATACTAGTCAATCCTAGAGATGGCAATATTAAAGTCATCATCAATAAAAATATGAAGGTCTTCATCATTATAGAGTACGTCTGTTGGGAACGTGTCCAATGGGACAGCCACTGGTCCGAGTAAGATACAATTACAGGCAACAGAGCCGCCATAGTCCACAGAAGAAGGGTCGGAAGGAATTCAGATATCAGGGGACTTATTTTTGTAATGACATCAGAGTCCATGTAAAATGTATCAATCATATTAACGATAATTGCAGGTGTAGATAAGAAGAACAATACAATAAACAAAGTAAAGTTTACAAAAAATGCTTTAGTGTACCAGACACCAGGATCTACATTTAAGTTTTGCCAAAATATATCCGTGGAAGCAGGGGCTCTATGGAGAACCCAATTCCTGTAAGAGCTCGGTCTGAAGTGAGTCAGGATGTGTTCCACCTCTTGATGGGACGAGAGAGTCATAAAAGCAATACCCAATGGATCATACAGAGCCTTTACCTTACGTCTTTCAGTCTCAGCTGTAAGTCGAGCTTCTTCAGAGGTGTAATAATCCAAGCCATCTATTGGCTCTCCGCAGGGTCGTAGCTTCACCTGGATTGTCTTGCCAGTCCTCCTCTGATAAACCTCAGAGAATATTCTAGCTTGTGATGCTACCTCTCTCTTGCTGTCCACTTGAGACAGTTTCCTTGTATTGTAAGCTAACTGCACATCTAAGATACCAACTTCAGCAAATAATTGCCTTATATGATTTTTGACCGTGACAACGCTTCTATCTTCCTTTGCAATGTTTGTTATCATCAGAGTCCTGGTTGCGTAATCTGGTGGAGGCCTTCTTCCAGTACATCTCTTCATCAGCAGGATAGATATTGGAAGATAGGCAATACCAACCAAGGCATGAACCCACAACCAAACTGAAGTGGGCTCCAAATTGCTGATAGTCGTGTGGCCAAAGGTCTTCTTATCTCCTTCTAATGTTCCATGGAAGTTAATAGGTAAAATAATAACAATGGAAAATAACATAATAATAAATGTCAAAGTTATAAGATGTCTCTGAAAGGACAGATAGTGTACAGCATCTGGTCCACATCGAGCCTTGACTTGTTCTCTTGTTAATTTTAGCACAGCGGGTACCCATGAGCAGTACTGAGCATCTATAGTGGATAATGAATCCACCCCTTGTTCTGTTTCAGTTGTTACTTCTTCTCCGCAATGATTATAAAACAGGTGAGTCCATTTGTTCGTTTGTTGGACTAGTGCCAGCCGTCCATAATTCCATGCCGTTCTCCTAAGAGCAGCAAACAAAAGTAACAAACAAATCCAACTAATTAAATTGAGAGTGAGTGTTTCTGGAATACCTTCGTAAATGTTTGTTATAATCACAGTTGTATTTTTCCTTGTGGCCATACAACTATCTGTGAAGTTGCTGGATGATTTTGACAGAAATATCTTATCCAACATATCCATTTCGAATCAATAATTGAAAACATCTACAGAATTGCAACAGCTAACGCACAAAGTAAAAGTATCTTATGAATAATACCATATCGCTACGCACCACGCAGATGACACACAAAACAGAAATGACATCTCCATTCTCAGTGCACATCTGTCATAACACAGGGATACCATACGCGATAACTTGGAATAAGTTTACAAAGTACCTACTTATTAAAATATTGGGAGTAGTTAGGTATGCATCCTATGGTGATCATATTTGCCTATTGACTAAAAAGGAAACTATCACTTTTGCATCAGCAAAAGGGTTAGTTGAATGCGTTTGTTCCCATTTGACCAACCGTTTGTTCAACCAGTTGAACAAATGGGACTCATTTTTTCCCATTTGACCAACCGCTCGGTTGAACAACTGGGAATCAATATTTTTGTAATATTTTCTTCCCGTCTGACCAACCAACCTTCAGTATGGAGAAATTACAACATATTTATGATATATTTATATTGATTTTCGTGACGTTTCTTACCTACCTGCATACATACAAACACATATCTTTATACATATTACATAGGTATATCTTGTACGAAAATGTTCGTAGGTAAGTATATAAGATGCTTCAGTTATTTTTTTATCATATTTAAAGGTATAAGCATGGGCATCGTCAGGGGAGGTAGGGGGGCAGGGGGGGCAGTTGCCCCCCCAACCCCCCCTAGAGATTGGAATGGGTATATATTTTTTCATAAGAAGAAGGTCGTGATATACTATACTATACCCTCCGCCACCTCCCTTGCGGGGTAGGCAGAAAGAACGGATCGCCTGACTTTCCTATCGTTACACACACTTCGGGCCTCCGTCACATTCATGCAATTCTTCATACACATTCTACGATTACTTTTACTCAAAACACGTCCGTCCTTGAGGATCTGGTCAACATGGTCCAGCCATGTGGTTCTTGGACGGCCGTGTTTCCTTACACCTCTTCTTTCACCCAGGTAAATTTATCTTGTTATCCTTTCATCGTTCATTCTCTCCACATGTCCCAACCATCTCAACTTGTTCACTTTAATTTTAGGTCGTGATATGGTATGGTTTATTTAAAAATGTGTGTGATATTTTGCACAATTATATGAATGAAAAATGTTTTTTATGAAAAAAATTTTGCCAATTTTTTTATGACATAATTGTACCTTTTTTGATGGATTTTCAAACTCATTTTTAGAAAAATTATGATATACTTAACGGGAAAACGTGTGGTAATAATGTGATTTTTAGTGAGGTTTTATCATTTAGTATGATAAAATATATACCCATTCCAATCTCTAGGGGGGGCAACTGCCCCCCCCCCCCCCTAGTAATCTTAGAATGTGTATAAAGAATTGCATGAATGTGACGGAAGCCCGAAGTGTGTGTAAGGATAGGAAAGTCTTGCGATCCTTTCTCTCTGCCTACCCCGCAAGGGAGGTGGCGGAGGGTATAGTATAGTATATCTCGACCTTCTTCTTATGAAAAAGTATATACCCATTCCAATCTCTAGGGGGGGTTGGGGGGGCAACTGCCCCCCTGCCCCCCCCTGCCCCCCTACCTCCCCTGACGATGCCCATGCTTATACCTTTAAATATGATAAAAAAATAACTGAAGCATCTTATATACTTACCTACGAACATTTTCGTACAAGATATACCTATGTATAAAGATATGTGTTTGTATGTATGCAGGTAGGTAAGAAACGTCACGAAAATCAATATAAATATATCATAAATATGTTGTAATTTCTCCATACTGAAGGTTGGTTGGTCAGACGGGAAGAAAATATTACAAAAATATTGATTCCCAGTTGTTCAACCGAGCGGTTGGTCAAATGGGAAAAAATGAGTCCTATTTGTTCAACTGGTTGAACAAACAGTTGGTCAAATGGGAACAAACGGTTGAATGTATTAAATCATAGAAATGTATTTTTATTGTTTTCATTTTGACGATATATCGATACAAAATATTACAAAGCATCCTTCTTCCAAGGTATATTTCTAAAAATAAGATGATTTTCTATCGGGCATATTTTTCTATGGACAAGATGTTTCATTTTCTGTTATCTATGACATTTTCGTAAATTGATAAGCGGGTTTTGCTTTTGCTATTCCGTAAGTTTTTGTTTCACATTGTTCCGTGAAATAAATTATTGGAATAGTTTGTGAACCTAAGTTTGCTTATAACTTGCAAAAGCACAGCTACACATTGATTTTATACTAATATTTTTTCGTTTAGTATTCAGTAATTGTGTTTTATTTAATTTATAGTGTAGGCGTTTTGAAAACTTCCAAACGTTGAAAAATAATTTATCTGAGAAATAATTAGGAAAATATGGATGAGTCTGCTGTAGAGGACACAAATGTACTTGGAAATGCCCCAGAAGATATATTTCTTCACGTAAGTTGCAAGTTGTTACAAATTTATTACATTTCTCAGCAATTTTCCTCTTTGTCAATTGCTGTAGTACCTATCCTTGAATAGCACGAAATATATAGGTATTTCCATACTTTTATTTCAATGTGTAAAACTTTTCATCACGCTCTCACTATTTTCTAGGTATATTACAATTACTTCTTAATTCTAATAAATGCCACGGATTGATGAGACAGATTAAGAAATTGTGTTATTTAGGCCACATGTATTTTTCATGAAATGGAGTATATAATATACCTATATTATGTATCATTTTTTTCTAGCGAACATTGTGTTGCACTTTTGTGTTGATAGTACCTTACTGTAGTTAGTAAATAACTTAAAAATTCTTTAACTATGTACAAAACAGGAATATTAGTTATATTACTAATTACGTGCGTGTGTATATAATATACATACCTAAATAATTCTTATATTCAATATATGGGGTGATGATGAGATAGGAGTTTCTCGATGTGAGAAATACCTAGTTAGTATTTGGTTTGATGTTACAGTTGCTTTAATTTTTGTCAATTCTCTCAAACTGTTTGTTCAATGTAATTGTTTAAAGACAAATATTTGCTTTAGCCAACCATCCTACCCAGTGAAAGCTTTCAAATGTTTCATTTGTGTATTTGTATTTTCAGGTAGAAAAAAGCTTAGATAATGGAATTAAAATTGGAATGTTGCTGGAGATACAATACAGGAAAGATCCAATCACGTACTGGATCGGAAGTATTACAATGGCCTGTGGACATTTATTAAGAGTTCGTTACATTGGGTCTGATGAAGATATTTGGTTAGACATTACTAAAACAATTGTACGACCTGTGGGTTGGTGCAATCATTTCAATGAATTACTTGATCCACCTGAAGGAATATCTAGTGAAGATGATATTATTGAATTAATGACTAACATGGTACAGAAAAGAGAGTCAGTTCCAAATGATTCTATTCTTAACAATGGATTAACTCCCATTGATAGGATTAAATCTGGAATGAAGCTGGAAATTCAGAATGAATACGACCCTTATAGCTTCTGGACTGCAACGGTAAATTGTTGGTTTATTAATTTTTGTTTAATTAATTGTAGCCATGTTAATAACGACCTACCAGAGATAGCTGCGGATGTTATAATTATATATATAGGTTTGATAGCTTAAAATCAGGTTAAAATCAATTATCAAATTTGTACATGTTACTTCAATACTTTAAAAAATTTGCTGCTGTGTAACTTTTAGAGAACAATTTGTAAAAATTATCAGAAAAATACTATCTCCACATGGGTACAACAATCCTTCGTCACTTTTATCATTTTTTTGTACTCCTACATCAATTTTCAATAGTTACTTTTTTTACAGATTATAGAAAACATTGGAGGGAGGCTGCGCTTAAGATATGATGGGCCCAACTATTTATTTAATGACTTCTGGTTGTTCTACACTGACAGACGTTTACACAGTATAGGATTTATAGAATGCAAGGGACCACCTTATAAATTAGAATTGCCAAATAACCCTCAGAATGTTTGTCTTAGTGAGAAAGAGATTAACACAATTTATAAAGCAGCTTTAAAATTGGAACAAACCAATTTGTTCCCGAAAGACTTGTTATGTGTAAGTATTTCTCAATAAATTGTTAACATTCATGTGTTTGTACCTAAGGTGTTTTACACTGTGATTAATATTGAGTGAATTGATTGCTTGATGTGTAATGAGTTCATCTGCCTGAATAGGGTTCAGAGATAAATAAAAAAAAAACCAAAACAATAAAAACTCTTTTATCATTTGGGTTCCCCAATATGGAGGTTCTTTTACTTATTTCTAATTGAATGTTTTGTTTTAATGTTTCTTTATTTATTTCTAGTCTGACATTAAAATCCAAATGCATCAGTTTGAAACCGGAATAAAACTGGAAGCAGTTAATCCTTGGAATATGTCTGAAATTTGTCCTGCAACAGTTGTGAAAGTATTCGATGGTTACTATTTCCTTGTAGCTATGGACAATGATTTAATTAACGGAGATAAAAATTGCGAATACTGGTTGTGTACATCGAGTCATCCGTACATATTTCCAATTGGTTGGGCAGAAACAAACAAAATTAAAATATCACCACCTAAATCATGGGACAAAAATAAAACATTCGATTGGGGAGAATATCTACAAATCAATTCATCTATATCTGCCCCACATAAATATTTCAAAAAGCATAAATGTGCCAGTGATGTGGGCTTTGAAGAATCTACAAAACTCGAAGCAGTTAATCCGCTAAAGCCATCTGTCATTTGTTCGGCGCATATTTCCAAAATGACTAAAAACCTACTTCACATTTATATTCATTCAACTAAATGTACACATTTGTTTGATTGTACAAGCACTAACTTATTTCCGGTAGGATGGTGTTCAACAAATGATTATAAATTAGAAACTCATCCACCACCAGTAATTACTGATGAAAGTCATTCGTCTAATAATAAGAAAGATGATATTACTTCCAGTGAATGGTGTGATAGAATATATTTTAACTACAGATGTTACTCGGGGCCATTGCTAAGTAAAAACAAATTATCTCAATTACCAAAAGATGTGGGACCAGGTCCCGTGTCACTGATGATACCCGAAGTTTTAAATAAGATCATATCTGTTGCTTATAAACCAGCCAAACTACTCAAAGATTGGGAGTCAGATGAGAAACCTCAAGCTGGACGAAAAACAGAAAGACTGAAAGCAAAGTAAGTTTGTTATCGTAAATTTAGATTGGTATTTCAACACTAATTTAAATTTCCATCAGTACATATCATCACATTTCCCACAGTGTGGAATAACCAGCGACAAGTGTGCATCAAAACATCAAAGGATGTACCAGTACCACATGTTCATATAATATCTCCACACAATTGTCTCATTGCACTTCATATGAAGGCATTCAGAATAGGTGGAATACTTACTTAGTCTGAACTTTCATGTGTTGTACTATAATATATATTTATGGTAGAATAATAAATATTTTTCAGGTTGAAAACTGCCACTCATTACGCTGACATACAAGTAGTGAGAACAGCATCTGAAGTTGCTGCATTCTGTCAAGAAATGTGTGGCAAACTGCAAGCGTGCCCATACTTATTTGGACCTACAGAAATCCTTACAGAACAATGTCCTGAAAACTGCTTAAAAGTTGATAAATCTAAATTTCGTAAGTAAAATATCAATTGTTTCAACATTTTTATTAATTTTGTGAACGAATTTAACATTTTTACTTTCACGTTTCAGAAATAGCACTCAATCCAGAGAGACGTGGAAGACCCAAACTAAAATCAACCTACAAAAAGAAGAAAAATAAAAAAAATACTCAATCTTCAATTGTCCAAGCCATTACAAAGAGGGCTACACAGGAATCTGGGTCACCACCAAAAGATGATGCCGAATCAGGAAATGATACAGATAATAGTCCATCATCAGCATCTTATAAGTCTGAAAATGGGACGAGACCTAATTCACCCGACAGCAATTCCGACATTGCAGTTAAGAAGCAAAGAAAGAAACGTGAATTAAGAACGCAATTCCCTCCATTAGAAATGAAAACACGAGGGGCGAAATTACCCAATTTTGCAATACAAATGAAAGAAGGACATTGGAATAAAAAAGATGTAGAAACGATATACAGTAATACATGTGTCGTACCGAAGAAACATTATGATTATAGCGAATCGGAAGAAGACAGTTTATCAACTAATTCAATAGATGTAAGAGATAATCATGATCGAGATATATCCGATGTGTCTGACACTGAAGAACCGGAATTGAAAAAGTTACGTGTCACACCTTTACACGATCCTCAGCCAACTGACACAAAATCAATTAATAATGTGAATCATACCAACGGTAGAAATGATTCTAGTGATCCTTCTAAATGGTCTGTGAATGATATGTATAATTATTTGAAAAAGTTTGATGAGTGCAAGGATATCGCTGAAAAATTAAGAAAAGAAGAAGTTGATGGCACAGCTTTTATTATGCTCAATTTCCCTACGATGAGAGAACACTTAAAAATGAAAATGAAACCAGCACTGAATTTATGTAAACATGTGGCCATCTTGAAATGGTCTTTTTTATCAAAAGTTAATAATGTTTGTGATCATCTTGTGATGTGAATGCATCTTTACATACATTCATACCTACTATAGTATTAATAGTTTATATTTATTGTACTGTACCTAATTTAATATATGTTAACTAAAATTGTGTGATTTTGTACTCGGATGTTTTATTTTTTGAACATGTGTTTTGAGGACCCTATTTTACTTGTTTCGATACCTCTTGTGCTTCTATGGACTGCCAAGTGATCAAAAATTATTTTGGAAAGGAAACCCCTTGGGCTCAGAAAGTTGGATTGTTGGTGCTATTTTTCTTTCATATCTATCTCAAAATAAAGTTTTCCTTGCAAACTCTTCTCTGAATACCCGAAGTAGGTATTCTGTTTTAAATATTCTTTCTTCAGATAATAATTCAGTTCAATTTGTGCTAGGTGGTTCCTATCTTCGCTATTCCTCACCTAGAAAGTTGGTGAAATCCAGCATTAGACCGACTATAAGTTTGTAGTGGGTAGGTATTTAAATACAAGTTTGTGTAAAAAAATAACGCTCTGGATTGTGCTTTCCTCAGTTTTCCCGCATAATGTTGGTTTTCGATTTTCTAGACCCTAGCTGGAGCACAAAATAATCAAGCATTTCTGTACATCTTCACGTGAAGAAGAAGAATGAACTGTCAATGTCAAATGTTCCCAATGGCAAACATAACCTATAGAAGCTTAGTTTATTTCCTTTTTTAATTTATTTTAATGTGATTTAGTGTATCTCACCGTAAAATACTAGTAATTATCAATAGGATCTTCAAAATATCACGTATTATAAAATGGAGTTGAATGATTCTATGATGTTGGAGGAAGATCCCTGGCAAGATTTGTCTAATATTCCAGCTGATCCTCCAGTCAAAAGAAAACTGTGTTCCAGATGTTTGTAAGTATGATCGTTTTGAGTAGTATGACAGTGTTGTCTTTACGACTATCGATGTACAAAAGTGTTTTGACAGTTTTGAGTAGTTTCTGGCAATGTCTTTCAGGCGTCCAGATACAGTATGCTGGTGCGGAGCCCTTCCGTCTACACCATTATCTCCTAAATCTCGCCTTATTATCTTACAACATCCAGCTGAAGAAAAACGCTGTTTAAGGACAGCTCCAATGTTGAAATTAGGACTTGAAGAAGACAAATGCCTTATATTTAAAGGTAAACGATTTCCATTACCAAAACATGAAGGATTAGTTGATATTTTGACATCACCAGATTCAATACTTTTGTATCCGAGTAAAAGTTCAGTTGATTTGAAAACATTAGAAACAGTTAGTGAAAGAAATATGCCGTATAATATTATATTAATTGATGGCACTTGGCCTCAAGCAAAAGCCATATACGCTTCTACCACAATGTTGCACAATATTAAACAGGTGAAACTCATCACGACTGAAACAAGTAGTTATATTATAAGAACACAGCCCACTGAAGGATGTCTTTCCACTTTAGAGACTGGTGCAGAAGCGTTGTCACATTTGGAAGACAATAAATCATTTAAAGAACAATTACTACAACCTTTACACATGTTGTGTCATTATCAAATAGAAAATGGAGCAGTTACGCACCAATCAAAAGAATATAGAATTAAGAATAATACATATCCTAAAACTATTGGCAAGAGACTGTCTCGGTTATTGAGATCAACAGATACAGAAGAGAATGAGCAAACATAACAGATCAATATTTTATCTTACATTTGTGCCTCTATGTACATAATTTACGACTATCATGTGTGCTTTATCAAACTTTTTATTTCGAGATACATTTTTTTTGTGGTTGAGTGTTATACAAAAGATATTGACTTGTAGAATTTTAATGATTAGACATAGGTATACACATTTTAGCGAATAATTTTTTATAGTGTCTTTATGGTAAGCAATATTTTCATGATTATGTTTGTGAAGGATCGTGTAAGTTTGGTTTTTAGTACCGCAGGTCTCACACGAAAATTCTTATAAAAATAACATGTTGTGATACCTTACAATCTCCCTGTGTTCATTTGATCCTTTTTGTGTCCCTTCCTTGTTCCCAATCATGAATTAGTAAAATTAAAAAATCAACCTTTTGATAACAATAATATTTATTCAAAAATTGATAACATGAGAATAAAATAATATACACGAAATTGTTATAATAATTATACAATGTAGTAAATTTATAAAAACACTATGCACATAATTTTTTTATATAATCTCAGTCATTCGATAAAAATGCACAAACTTCATAATGCAGATACAGTATAGAATCCTAAGAAATTAAAATATAAAATTGAGATTGATTAAAGATCGTGATTTTGAAATGCAAAATACAACCTGTACCTATATTTACTTACGTACTTGTTTTCCAACAGAATCAATTTCAAACATTTATCGATTCAAATTTGATTTCAACCATATATTATGTACCAAGGGTTTTTTATTAAAATAAAACATATTTTCAGTTTTGTAGAATAATATACATATTGCTTGCAAAACTATAAACATAATGGTCCTATATTGTTGATTTTGGTTTGCATTAAAAAAAAACTCATATCTGTCAGATACTACGGTATGTATTACTATATGATTACGCAGGTACAATATGAGGTCGTGGACAAAATAATCCAATGGTAACATAAGTACAAAATAATCACAGCAGAGAAAGTGTAGTAGTTTGTGTGTAAATAATAACTATATAAAAAACAAATATCTTATGTGATGCAAAATGCAATCTTTATTTTATGATACTAATGTCTTTTGTAATTATAAATCAGGTATATGTTGGCTTAATATTTAAAAGAATGTATGTAATACATATTACGTATCTTATTATGTATGCAAAATTCATAAATTATTATCAAAATTAATCTTAAATGTATAAAAAAAGCAATAAAATATATTGTATAAATTAGTAAAGCGAATTTCATTACATAATAATAGATAAAAAAATATAATATTTGGTGAGCCTAGGCCACAACTACATAAATTACTGGTTGGTTGTGAGAAATTGCTCTTGAAAACTTTATCATAGTCTTGTAATTACTACTCTGTTAATAATAAAATGCATATTTACGTATAAAAGAAAACTAAAGTACATGGAGATATCGTTGAACTATAAAAAGGCACTTGCTAAAATGGCTTAGTATATAGTATGTATATTTACATTTCATTATTGATTAACATTATGTTGTCCTTAATTGATTAATCGAATGTGAACTATAACATTTAAAAATATAAGAAATTCTCCTTTACTATATACATAATAAAAAGATTGAAATACATAGTTGAACAGGTGCACTCACACATAGTATTAGCATCCAGGTATAAAGGACCAACCCTACACAGTGTATTAATTTTAATTTTGTCACATCCAAAATCTTACAAATCATTTTTCTTATAATTAATAGCAATATGTAATTGTTTTTAAAATATAAATCTACTTATATTACGTACAATGATTGACATGTATTAGACTTTTAGTAAATAAGTTTAACAATGTTTATAGTAATTGGGATGGAATAACATACCCTAAGCAATAATGGCACAGTTATGAAAAGTTTATACCTATAGTTAAATTACAATATCATAAACAAGCGTGCACTAAAGGAAAACTGACAAAGACAGCGAAATACTTTTTGTGTGGAAACTTGTAATTATAATTGCGCATTTCGCTTCAATATGGAAGAGTATAAAAGAGTATATAAAGATATGATTAAAGATTTCGTTGATAGTATACATTTAAGCTAATGGTAGTTTAACTATCTTTTTAACTCAATGTATTACTAATTAAAAGTCACAAAGTAAAGAATTCTCAATTCTTCGTTAAATGTAAATAAAGAATAGCAAATAGTATAGTAATGTTGTAAAAATATCAGGCTACAAAATTATTGTCAGCCACACAAATTAAAGGATTAAATCCTCTAGTCTTTTTACGCTTACAGTCTCAACATAACGAACCAGCATAAATGTAGCCTACGTTCCCACAAAATACGAAACAGGAGTACAGTGCGCTCTAAACTTATGCTGATTTGCTAATATTACATGTAATAAAATAATGTAGTAGTATATGCAATTGACTATTTTAATGTGCAATGAAATTTCTAAGATTCACTTGAGTGAAAAAATAATTGACTGAATGAGTTTGTTCCAAAATTTTGTTTTTCTATCAAGGTGCACTACAAAACGTTATACGTAAGATCAGATCAGCCAGTAAGATCAGATGAAAATGTTAAAAGCAACATTAGACAGTGAGTAAACATTACATAATTTAAACAGAATAAACAAATTATTTAGTCGACTAGTTTTAAAAAACACATACATAATGTTTGTGGCTCATTAATCGTACAGAATTTTGCGTCGTATCTTTTTAAACATAATCCTGTATGCAATCATAATACATAATGAATAACAAATGTGATAAAGATTAAATAAATAAGATTTGGTTATAAAACATGTTTGCCTTTTTAATTCTTTTCATCAGCTGAGTTTACTCACGACGAAAGTAGGCCGATATGATTTCTTTTTGCTCAAATCTTCGTGCGGTAAATACAAAGGATAAATATGTGGAGTCAGAGGGAATCTATGTCCCGCAATATCTATTTCATATTTAGCATTTTTATCCATGATAAATTGTTCAGTGATTATTCTATGCTCTTCAGGTACTGAATTGTACGATGAGTGACTGTTGTTTATCGAGCTTGGCTTCTGAACAAAACCTAAACACACCATCTTCTCATGCGTAAAACCATATCTGAAATAAAAAGTGAAAAATGCACACTGAATCTGAAGTTCTGAAATAAGTCCTCTGGTTACAAATGGAGAAAATTTTAAAAAATTGAAATGCAAATTGAGAATGGAAAACATGAAAAGAAAATAAGAATGTGCGGGATATGTATATTAATTTCATGAAGAGTATGTCAAGACATGCCAGTGAGGTGCGATGCGAGGGACCTGATGATGGTCACTGACAATGCCGTTATGGCTGCTAATTTCTGGAGTGGGGTGGCCTAGAGGGGAGTAGCTCGGACCCGAAAATGAATGAATGAAGAGTGGATAAATGTATTTTTAAAAGGTGACAAACCAAAATAGTTTTCTATACCTACACTTTACACTACGCTAAAAGCCTTTATTATGAAACACAGAATATATCATCAGTGCGTAGTTTTGAAAATATGGCAATTTATTACATAAAAAACATTTACTAACCCAGACGACGTGACGGTTCCAACGAACTGATTGTTTCTATATAGAGGCTCCCCTCCCCACGGCCAAATATCTGCATCAGCATCAAAGTCATTCAATAAGAACATTACTAATCTTTTAGTCACACCTTTCTCCTTCTGATGTTGCAGGGCATATTTACCAATAAAATATTCTTTCTGTAAACAAAGTACATATTACAGCAGTAGAATACAGCAATAACCACATTAAATACGTTCTTATTAATAATACAGCATCTATGTTAAACTTACATCTAATTTAACTTTGTATCCTCCTCCTACTTCAAATGGTGTAACTGCACTGGACAACTCCTCAGCCCAAAATGGTATAAACCTTTCGATTCTCATAAATCTCTGAGTCATTATGCCTACATCACGTATGCCATAATCTCTTCCAGCCTATAATATAAAACAGTAGATATGTAATTCAGGCTAAAATTTCTTATTCTATGTCCTTGGCGACGAGTTATTACATTTGAATGTCATGAAAATATACTTACACGTATGAGTCTGTCATAGACATGAAGAGCATATTCCGAAGGCACATATAGACTGTAACCTGGTTCCCCTGTGTGGGTAAAACCCATGACCATGACATCAGACACATAGCCAATATCCATGTATTGAAAAGTATACGGAGATAAATGTATCTGTCTGCCAGATAATTCGGATAGCAATCCCCTGGATTTAGGTCCGACGAGATTGAGTACAGTGTACATAGATGTGACATCGTTTAAATTGACAGAATGATCGGAAGGAAGGTGACGATACATCCAATTGAATATTCTAGTTTGTTGGCTTGTGGGAGACACCATGAAGTAACTGTTTTGTCCGAGTCTTACGAGCATACAATCATTTTCATAGCCGCCATCTTCATTGTGCATTCCAGTATGGATAAGATTTCCTATTGGAACATTTACATCATTTGAACAGAGTTTTTGTAAGTAATCCACTACGCAGTTGTTAGGAGACTGAAACATGAAAACATCATAAATATACGTATACAGTGCTTTAGCTAGTGATGAATGGATGGAAAGGTGTATGTCAAGTTACTATTTGCAGGGATAGAAGAGTGTGTTATATTTATTGCAACATAAACAAAGAATTATAAAAATGTGTGAATGAATGGAAAATAGCAATACAAGTCGCGAGAAAAAGTCAACAAAGGATTTACGAAATAAGCTATTCAAACAAATTAAAAGCGGACATGTCAGTTTACTCTATACCAGTGCAAAGCAGAATATAAAAACTCTGATCAACAAAATATTTGAAGATAAACAGTATGAAAGTGTGACTACACAATTAGATTGCATAATGTAATAACAGTGTTATCTTAAATGGATACAACATGGATGTAACAGTGAAACTAAACACTACATGATATGGACGATATCAAGCACAGAGATTTTATTATTGTTAGTTGACTTATGTTTACACAACATGTTAGCGTTATATTTCACTTACGATTTGATCAAGGCCCAACTGTAATTAGAAAAATACATTTTACTAAATAGAACAAAGTTCTCTCCGCCTTACAAAATCTTACATCTAGATAGTAGATCTAAGTATTACAAACGTGTTACAAAATTCTGATACTAACGAGGATTATAAAAGTTGGACTTGTATCCAGCTATGGATAGAGATGATCTGTATACATGTGTTTAAATGTACGTTCACTTTTGTATATTATAGAAATATTGATTATATTAGTGAAAACTTACAGTTATTTCTATTTTAGAAAATGATGACATATCAATGATGCCGACACTCTCTCTGCATGCGAGATATTCTCTACGCATAAAGTCAAAGAACTTTGGTTTGTAGAAACTTCCGTGAGGCATTGTCGGAGGAACAGAATTGGGACTTCCAACTGAAACATTTAATGAGTATTTCAGAATGCAGCTGTGACATTTAAAGGCACCATACTTCAGAAAATTAGTGACTGAAATATAAATGTGTGTGTAATGTGTGACTTGGTCCTTACATTTATAGTCAGTGTCAAAGAATAGCGCTCTTTCATAAGCCATCTTGATTCCAAATACAGCACCCCTCTCCTCAAGCACACTATACAATGGAGAACATCTCAACTTTCTTCCATATTTATATTCACATTGATGTGGGTACAATATTGCATAATGCCTGTAACAAAATAACAATATTTACAACACAGTTTCAACTAATGTAGTAATGGGATTTATGTGATAAGAAATAATTTTACACATAGTTCTTCCACAAAACGATTGCGAGAGGCAAGATATTGTATCATAAATGTTTCATCATGCTTACTGTAGTGAATAAGGATAGAGGACACCAAGGCCCACTTGCGGGCAGTGGCGTAGCGTAAGTTCTAAGCTTGGGGGAGCGCTTTTCAAGAACAGAGGGCTGTTATACCTTTATCAAATAAAATAACTAACTACTTTGTGGGTCTCAAAAACATAGGTACATAATAATGGATAACTATTACGATTAGGTATGTAGCATAAAAATAAGAATCCTATCTACTATTTGTAGAGAAGATCGATTCTCCTCTTTTTCATATTTGCAATAATACTTCAATTATCATTCGGGAATTGTCTGTAAAAATTGTTTCTCTATACTGAGCACCGACAGTGCTCCTGAGAAACGACTTTATCCTCTGTGTGGAAGTGGAAAAATACCTTTCACTCTCCACGGACGTCATTGGAATTGTACAAATGATTGTCAATAATCGTACCGTTTTAGAAAAGGATTCCAACAAATTGGTTCTTCTTAATTAACTGTAAATGTAACTAATAATTTAGTATTTAAATAATAATTTTATCCGGCGCGGCGAGAAACAATAATTATCTTATCATTATTATCAAACAGTCAAAACAATGCATTATTCAGAGCGAAACTGAAATTGTTGTTAATTTTGCATGTCACCTCGTCGACTCATCCTAGAGTAAGAAGAAGGTAAGTAAGAATCATGTCATGCGGGATGCATTGATACGTAGAGTTTGTTAATTAAGATTAAGGACTTACAATCTTTGTCACTAGCCGTACACCCGCCCGCATACCGCAACCTGGCCCGCCCCCTGTCCCTCCCGCATCACACACAACGCAAAGAATGTTCCCGCGGTGCAGCGCACAACGGAGTGGTAACATTTTGTATGGGATGAAAGAAATCCACGGAATACGTATGTTTGTTAAGAAATGTATGACAATTATCGCGTTTTATCGGAGCGCTGATTGTCAGCGCACCGAATACGAAATGGTGTGCTAGCGTTTGCCTATTTAAAGGAGTCGAACGTTTTCGTTAAGGAATTACTAACATTTCTTGACATTATTGTTGGATTATTTATTTTAATTTTAATTTTATCACGTTGAGCTGAATTATTTGGGGGTGCGCCGTATCCTGCGCACTGTTGGAGTCTACGCCCCTGCTTGCGGGAGAGCATCCATGCTCCAGGTGTGACAAAATATGCCTATCTCGAATTGGCTTATTTAGCCTATGAGATGGCATAACAGAATGGATGCTGTACAGTCCGACCCACCGTGAACTTTCGGCGTTCACGATACTCGCCTTATCGAGTTGTTGGCATACATATAGTGAATATTAAATAGCAACCTAAATAAGATACTAACTGAAATATCAATTAATATAAAATTACCTTCCTACAACTTCTCTTATCCTTTGTTGTAAATATTGTCTATTGTTGTGTATATCTAAAAATCTGGATGGATAAAATGCCAGTAAGTCACTAGTGGGTCTTCCGTTCACAATCCACTCCGCAACTTGTTTTCCCATACCCCCACTTCCTTGTAAAGAATTTCCGTTCATTCCTGATGCAATGTAATAGTTTTTCACTTCGGGAGATTCACCCAGAATCCATCGTCCATCGGGAGTGAAACTATCAGATGAATTTACTAACTGAGGGTGTTTGACTTTCATCAGAATAGGTAATCTGTTAACGGCTTTCTCCCACAATGGCACTAAAATTATGTAAATACTCATTTTTAAATATAACACGGATCAATAAAACTTAGACTTAAAGGAATCTGGACTCATAGAAATATCTTTTTTTACTATAATATTGTGTTAGTGGAATAGGTCAGCAATGGGATTCGAACTGCATCCATTTATTTAATAGTCTAACGCATATCCAAATAATAAATCCTATGGGTGTTCATTTTTGGCTTTTTTTATTATATAAATAAGTATTACCTATTCAAGATTTTGGCTCCACTTTCATTTAATGATCTTAAGTACCTAATCCACTTTTCTTTTATTTGCAATTGTTGACTAAATATGTTTGTTTTAATATCATACTTACTAAAATGGTTAAAATCATATTGCAAATGTTTCTTCCAATCTTTTGGGATACCGGAATCTCCAAATGCTGGCTTAGCTTCTTCCTCAAACCATCCAATCATCAAATGTCCATCCCACACTCTGCAGTACGTGTGACCGTCAAAGTCTCTAATACATGGGAGATTCACTGAGTCAATCATTTGGTCCGTCTTTACATGGAATTGTTCAGCAGGATATGATGGGATTCTAACCTAGAAAATATTAAAAGTTGTTTCATCACGAAGACAGTAGATTTAATAGAAATCTTGGGCAAAAAGAAATTTTAGTTATTAAACAAATACATGACAAATCGAGTCACATGTGTATTTGCTTTGTTTGTGTACAGTAAGCCTCCGGGTAAATTTTTGGTAAATCGTTATCTATTATTAAGATTTATTTATTCAATTCATGACACACTTTAATGAATTTTGTACATTATTATACACTTCATCCCGACGATGGTACCAGCAACGGTACCGAAAGCTCAAAGAGGAAACCCGAAAAACCACTCAACAGATGGAGTGGAGTCTATACCTATATTAAAAAATAACATAATATCAGTTAATTGTCATCTTTATCTTACTTGTGGATGAGAGCGTAAGCCAAGATCTCGAGCCCAAATACCAGCGCAATTGACAAAGGTCTCACAATGAATGAAACCCGAGTCTGTATTAACTCCATACACATGACCATTTGCTGTTTGTACTTCTGTAACACGACAATTTTCAAAATATTGTGCTCCACCCTGTCTAGCCAGTTTAGCTAATGCCATACAAATAGCATGAGGGTTAGCTATCGCATCATCAGGTACCCAAACACCACCTTCCAAATCATCTACTTTTAAATACGGATGCATTTCTTTAATTTCTTCAGGTTTCAACATTTCACATCGTAATCCTGTAGGAATGTTGTAAGCCATACGTCTTTGAAGAGCTATAATTCTGTCTTTTGTTTGAGCTAGATTAATACTGCCAGTCTGTCTGAAGCCAATATCGAAACCCATTTCTTTCAATTGCGAATAAAGTTTAATACTTTGCATGATGATGTTCCTTGTAGTGATTGGTTTGAAAAGTCCCAATACTCCCGAACCAAATTCTGAAGAACCACTTCCCACTTTGTTTTGATCCAAAACAATAACATCTCTGATTCCATGTTGCGTTAGGTGATAAGCCACTGAGTTTCCTACAATCCCTGCTCCTGCTATGACAACCTGGGATTGACTTGGGAAACCTACGTGTTTCACAGAGACACATCTTACAGGAGAATGGTTATTTAAATTAAAATTGTTGTGTCTATAAAGCAAACAGCTATTTTCGGACACATTTATGTTTTTAAAATAGCCTCCACAGTTGAAGATTTTTCTCATGTGTGCCATAACTAGAAATCAAAATATCTCTACCAAACGCAAGTTTTTAAATTCACTGAACTACGCAATAATGTTTTGATGATCAAATTCATCATAAATCAATTTAAATATTTTAAACTAAGTAGCGCACATCGCGCAAAAATAAACTTTATCCACTTTATTTTTAAGATTTTGACAGCGGCCAGCGCCATAGAACAAAAATGTCAAAATCGAGGCCACCGTGACTCCGCCGCGATGTGGCCGTGATTTAATAGGGTCCTTGCATGTTTTTTTTTCTATTTTGGTTTTCGGTACATTAACTATAAATTAAGGTTTTTCGAAAATTTGAGATTTTAATTCTCTGTCTTTGTGGATATATTTATAAAATAAAGTCTCATATTCGATTCTAGCGCAAAAACAGGTTTTTGACTGGCCGCCATATTGTGACGTCACTTTCCCCAATTCCTCCATACATAACCTTAACCGAGGCCGTCGCCATATTATTCACGGAGGCCGGGGCCAACTGACATTTGACGATGATGACGTCACCAATAGTGGGAGAAAATGTATGGGAAAAAATATTCCGTAGTTCAAGTGTTTGTCACCGAGACAAGGTGTTTGTCACCGATACAAGGTGACGTCACCGATAATGGCGAAGATGGAATCCGAGGATGTAGGCTTGTACTCTACTATCGCAGGCTTCGCCTTAACATAACCCACAAACAATCAAATTTCTAACTATGAATTTCATGGCGTCGTGACGTCACAATCACGTAAAACAATGGCCGCTCGTTTCATAGCACCACAGAAAAACTCGTCAAATTAACATTTTCAATTAATTATTATAAATTAACGGTAAATTAAAATTATATTTTATAATTTTATTTGTAATTCTAGTAAGTAGAACTATCGATTTAATATATTTTTCGAACGATAAAAAAAATGCAAGTACCCTATTACCTACAAGGCCGCAACATTCAATTAACATCACGATGTCGAACTAACTGACAACGTGACGATGTGGAATATTTCCACCCATACATTTTCGAAACTAGGTAGGTACCTATTAATTATTAAACTATAATGGGGAGCCCACTTTTTTGTGAAAAAGTATTTTCTTATTGAAAAAAAGCGCTAAAAAGGGTATATTATCGCTCGGCTCGACTGGGGGTGGGGCCGGACGAGCGCACAGAAAGACATAATGTGTCTTTCTTAAGAATTTAGAATATTTACGATGTTTTAGACTTGAAAGTCACTCCTGTCAAAAGTTTATCGTGTATTAAAAAGGTGCTAAAAACGCTACTTTTTCGCTGTTTTTTTCTACAGTTTTTAGCGCTTTTTTAAACCAAAATAAGCTTGATCTTGAATGGGGCCGCAACACTGTAATAGTTCTACATTTTCTTACCACAAGGATAGGTTCCCTACCACAAGGTAAGTTCCTTACCACCCACAAGGTGTGACGACATGAAGGAACCTATAAAGGAACCTATAAGTTCCCAAAGTTTTTTCTTTTAGTCAACTTAGTGACGGCCGTGAAGGCCTATATAAAGCATCGCGACGGCCTCGAACTGTCAAAGTCAAACAAAACAGCGAGTGACTGTCAAAGTTTTCGAAAATATGTTGAATAGTTAGCAAATTTACGTGCAATTCACATTATTTTATTTGAAACAAAATTGTTATAAAGATTGAGATTTTCATGTCTTAATTTAGTATTTATGTCGTTCCCCATAATAATATTTTTTATACATTCTTTTAATGTTCAGAGTCATGTCCCCTCGAGGAGACAAACGACGATGTCGTTTGTGTTTAACAACGAGTTCTAATGAATACATAGACGTCTCAACTTGTGACACACATAATATTGTTCAGAAAGTAGACGTAATGTTTGCCTTTAAGGTTCGTCATTACAAAAATTTTCCCTGTGTTCCTGTAAATAATTTGTATGGATGATTATAATGACTTATTTATTTCACTTGTAGATCTCATCAACTGATGACTTCACTACAAAAATTTGCCGAAAATGTATCAAGAGAATCAAACGCATGTATAGTTTTTATGAAAAAGTAAAGAATTCTCAAATCTCCCTACAAAATGAGTTAATGAAAATGGAAGAAACTGAAAATGTGTCGATTCCTGATAATAATGTGAATACAAATTCCTGCGATAATTTAGAACACCAATTAACTCAAATTACAGGTGATCCTGATTTAGTTTATGATGTGAAGATCAAAGAAGAAAAATTAGATAGACAATTCACAAAAGATAATGTCATTACAGATACACAACTGTCTGACAATGACTTCGATTCTGAAGATGATAGGAAATTAATATTTTTCAATAAGAAATCTTTAACAAAGGTTGAGAAGAAAGAAAGGAAAAGAATTAAAAAGCAATTTAACAATGATTCCCATACAGGGAATGAAATTAAACCGGAACTTGAGCCAAAAACTGATGAAATTTTAAATCCATCTGAAGAATTTGACACTTTTGATGATAATATTACTGATACAAATATTGAAGATGCTGACTTTAGTAATGTAGATAAGAATACACCAATAGAGTTGTTCAGGAACGGAAAACTGATAATAAAGGGTTTATTGTTGGATAAATTAATGGCGAGCTTCTACAAATTTAGATGCATTCTATGTGAACCTTCACCGCAATTCCATCTGCTGGATTCTGTAAGTTCTGTAAACTAATTTATATCATAATATAGATGTTTCATATTATTTGTAGTCCTTGTACTCGTGTAGAATTAATTGATGGGCATGTGGCACCTTATTTTAGAGTTTTTTAGATTATTTTCATATTAGATTTCTGTAGCATGAAATTAAAAGTTTCAACGAATAAACACATTATTTGTCTTTTGTGACTTGGAACTGTCTACGAAACTAATATTGAATCTGGATGCGACTTTATGGACTTATTTTAATGTTGATACATTCCAGCTATTTAAGCATTATGATAACGAACATACAATTAGTGGATTCGTGACGTGTTGCAATAAAAAAATATTCAGACGTAAAGCTGCATTGGAACACATGAGAAAACATTTGCAACCCTTAGCATTCCAGTAAGAAATATTTACTAATTTTATGTACAGATTTGTTTGGAATTAATGCTGCTAATTTCTATTTGTTTAGTGTTATATTAACTAATCTTTGGGTCTTATTTTCCAGGTGTCCTATTTGTAAGAAAGTTTTATCTAGACCACATTTACTGAGAGAGCATCTTACGTCACATTTGCCGGAATCGGAGAAACCTAGGAAATGCAACCAGTGTGATAAAAGGCAAGGTTATTCTCTATTTAAGCAAGGTTTATTATTGTGAAAAACAGTGAATTTATATTTGTCTTTGTATATTTTCAGGTACACCTGCTATTCGGCTCTTAGAAATCATATGATGAGTCATATTCCCAAGGAAAACAGAGATGTATATAAATGTTCACAATGTGATAAACAGTACGTATCAATTTAAACATCATTGTTGTACTCAACCACAGCGTTGTATTGAGAACTAGCTGTAACACATAAAAGATTATAATAAACCCATCTTGACTACTGCCATCTGTTGTGTACAGATCAAAGTTAACACTATTATCCTAATGAGAACTTATTTGCTCTTTATGTTGTAGTGTTAAACCTTTGATTACTTTCAGGCTTTCTAATAAAAGTGCCTTCAAAATGCACGTGATGAATGTCCATACAGCCCCACAACATTTATGTGCCGTATGTGGAAAAAAGTTCAAAACAAAATCCAGTCTCGCTTATCATGTTACGACGCACGACAGTCAAACGAAAATGTGCTGCAAACAATGTGGATTCATGTGAGAATGTTTTCATATCTCATTTATGTAGGTTAGTTCACGCTATTATTATTTTACAAATTAATTATTTTACGTTTTTCAGTGGCAAGAATAAACAGACCCTTAAGAATCATCTAGCAACTCACTCTAACGTTATTTTACAATGTGATAAATGTGAATATACGACGTTACTGAAGAGGTCTTTATGGAATCATACTAAGATGAGACATTCAGATGATAGGCCATTCCAATGTTCTTTCTGTGAAAAATCTTACAAGACAAAGAAACTCTTAGAGGTACTTATAGTGTTTTAAACTTCATGCTTTCATTGATTTCAACTGTGATAATAACTAGGTACTGACATTATTTTATTTTGCAGTTTCACACTGCCCAACACACGGGCGAACGGAAATTTTCTTGTAAATATTGCCCTAAAACATTTGCATCCAGTGGAAACAAATCAACTCATACGAAACGAATGCATTCTGCACAACTAGAAGAGGAAGCGAAGAATAAGAAACAAATGTATAATTCAGTGGTATTAGTTCAGTCACTTTAGGAAATCAATGTATGGGGAAGTTGGCAAAATTAATAACAGATGGGACTCTATGCAGTATGATACCTTAGGGTGAGGTGTTTCAGAATATCAGGCGTCCCCCCCGCCACACCTGACGCGTCACCCCCCTGGCCCCCCGAATAGGTCCCCCTACGTGGTTTTCCTCTATTTATCAAAAAACTGTAACAGATAGAAGGAAAATGTTAAGGACAAAAATAGTCCTTAATAAATTCTCTACAAAATAGGTAAAGCACATTTTTTGATAGGACTAGTAATTTACCCGCAATAGCCGGTGAAAGTATCGTAATTTTTTAATAAGAACCAAATTTTTTTTATTTTACTCAAATTGCTGAAAATTCATAAGAGCTACAAGAAAATGGTCAAAGAATGAATTAATTGCTATAGTTTTAGCTATAAAATGAGCTATTATTTATTTTTGCACGGCTCATAGTTTTTGAGTTATAACATAAAATTCCAATGACAGAAGTCTTAAAAATGGAACTTTTCATACAATTTGTATTGAAATGCTGTGATATTAAAATTTAGGTTAAGCCTGTTTTTCACAAGCATGTGAAAGATAAAAAATGTATTGGAGTATGATTGGGTCTTTTTAGTATTTCAAGATATAATCCTTTCGAAGTTGAATGCACTTTTGCCAGTCATGTTTCAAAGCCATTATCCCAGTTTTCCAGAAGGATTCCTCAAGGTTAGGATATGGGTCAAAAGCATTGGCACCCGGCGATTCGAGGGTTTGTACAAGTCCTGTTCTGAAGTTAAGATGAACACTACTGATTAAAATCAGATCACTGGAATCTCTGCTATCACCTAACTAATAATTCCGCGATCTTTGAAAAATTAATCCATGTCTTTATCGACGTTCTCCAGAACTACTGCATTTTATTGCTTTCCGCTTCAAGGGTTGTGTTTGACACCTTGCTGTGCCCATTCAAAATCTGGCACTTACTTTCTAATCATGGCATATGATGGAACAGACTCCATTAATGAACCCGATATTTCTTTTATGGTTCGTGTCGGTCTATGACCTTAGATAAAATAATATTTTATCACGGATCGCAGCTGACAATTTCACATTTTCACAAAAATGTCAAACACGTTGAAATAAAAATGGTGCCAAGAGTGCCAGCGTCGTCCTATCGATCTCAAATTTTGTAAATAGCCCTAATGAAGTTTAAATTATCTATATCAATAATGAACTTAAACTGGTCTGTACATTTTTTTCTCAGGGCTACGAAGTGTTCAGCCGAACCTCGTATCTTACACAGACATACACTAAATTTTCTTCTTTAATGATCTTGACGAATCCTTCTGCAAAACTGGGATACGGCTTTGAAATATGGCTGGCAAAAGTGTATTGAACTTCTAAAGAATTATACCTTAAAATACTTACAAAATCCAGTCATACTCCAATACATTTTTTATCTTTCACATACTTGTGAAAAACAGGCGTAACCTAAATTTTAATATCACAGCATTTCAATACAAATTGTATGAAAAGTTCCATTTTTAAGACTTCTGTCATTGGAATTTTATGTTATAACTCAAAAACTATGAGCCGTGCAAAAATAAATAATAGCTCATTTTATAGCTAAAACTATAGCAATTAATTCATTCTTTGACCATTTTCTTGTAGCTCTTATGAATTTTCAGCAATTTGAGTAAAATAAAAAAAATTTGGTTCTTATTAAAAAATTACGATACTTTCACCGGCTATTGCGGGTAAATTACTAGTCCTATCAAAAAATGTGCTTTACCTATTTTGTAGAGAATTTATTAAGGACTATTTTTGTCCTTAACATTTTCCTTCTATCTGTTACAGTTTTTTGATAAATAGAGGAAAACCACGTAGGGGGACCTATTCGGGGGGCCAGGGGGGTGACGCGTCAGGTGTGGCGGGGGGGACGCCTGATATTCTGAAACATCCCACCCTAAGGTATCATACTGCATAGAGTCCCATCTGTTATTAATTTTGCCGACTTCGTGCTGCAAAAGGACTGAGCTATATGTTATTTCACATTTTTAAATAAGTATTTACTTAGGTAGATTGAGAACAATTTTCCAGCCTTTTTGGTATAATGGTGGAATATTCATACATACCATCCTGTTGCACAGGCTAACCATCAATTGGAATGATTGTGCCTCAGCAGAGACATTCAACAAACTTTTTAACTGTTTCGTCCAACAGAAATACCTGATTATAGACTGAAATTGATTTACAACAATGTGTTTGCTATAAAAATAAGAAATTGTGGAAATATTCACTTTGTTGGAGTACAGTTTTAATATTTTTAAACCAATTACAATTTGTTTTTATTTTTGCAGTTGGAAGTTCAACTTCTCCACAGTCAGGAATTAGAAAGGGAGCAAGTGAAGAGTCAGGAGTTAGCCAGAATACATTTGAAGGAATTGGAGAGCTCATTTAAAAATCCCATTATATCTGAAGCCGATACTGTGCATGACAATATTCAATGTAATATTTCCGATCAAATAAAGTAAAATTTCATTTTGATAATTCTTAAATTATGTATGCTTATATTTTTACATTTTAATGCGTATTTTTTCATTGACCAATGTGCTTCTTTCTAAATACAGTACATACCTGTAATCTGCATTGAGAACTGTTAGGTTGATTTGTTAAAAGATAAACAGTACACTATTTTGTTTAAGATGTAGTACATTTTAATGAAACTTATATACAAATATTATGAATGCGATAACATAGATTATTATTAACTAAATAATAGATGATTCTTCTCATTGCCTCAGTTACATTGCTCTCTTGTGTAAGGTTTAGAACAGGAAGTAAGTCTGAAAAAGTATTTTAAAAAGATATTGTAATCAAACATGTAAAAAAATCGAAGGTCTTTAGGAATAACACAAGAGGGTGATGCAGAAGAGATATTTGTAATTATGACATCATGTTAAAACATAAATCTTTAGTGAGTTCAACTGGATAAAGAGGATTTGAAATAAATTTTATCTATGAATCATTGTGATACTAGTGCCGGAGCCAATACATTTGCAATAGTCCTCTGTATTGTAAAAAGTGTACTTACTTCTGGATCAGACTTGTACAAACATTGATGGACTTCCATAGATTTGACACAGTTATCTTTACCAGGAACATCTGGAAAATTAATCGTATGTAGGTGAGGTGGTATACATTCAGGTGCAAATAAGTTCGTCCTTAATCCTAGAACTTCCTAGGTAGGTATTTAAGGTATTATATTATGGTCATATTCATATATGCCACGATGTGAACATCTGCTCCACAGTGTACTGGGGGATCGATTGGCGGAGTGTCTGGAGTAAGTATTCCACAATATGGACATTACATTTAAATTGTATTATCTTACCAAGATGTTTACAATCCTCAATCATTTTGGACATCTGGTTCCTCCATGTTTCAGGTATCATACTAAGCAACATGTCGTAATCTATTCCTCCATCGTCATCCACGAAACTGGCTTCCTCCAGAATACAGAACATGTAGCAGCTCAGTTTTTTGTCGTCGGCAAATATTCCCTTTTCACAGTTCTTTATATCATCTGCAAATAGGGTTAACAATAAGTAAAGTAACTATTTGTAATAATATGCCCAATGCAAATCTTAATAATTAATTTCCTAATGGAGTAAGCACCTTCATTAACTCCTGTACTTCCCACGCAGTTGTCATGGACCATTTGAATCACTTCCTGCATGTCGTCGGGGAATGTCTGAAAACAAAAAGTGGGTAGAGATATATAAGGGTAACTTCAATTTTTACTGATATTTGTGCCCAATAACCAGGCCAAACAGCCAGCTTTCAAAATAAACAGACGGACAAACATAATAGGCACTTCGTTGTTCGTTCTTCGGGTTTTACCAGCGACATAATATATTAAGTACTGGTTTTACATACAAAAACTACTTCACCCTGAAGATGGCAGTAGTATCGCTGCCGAAAGCTCGTTTATTCAACCACTCTACACGCAGTAAGGAAACCCGAAAAATACAACTTTCAAAAAAATACACGATTGACAGCAGGGTGTGGTGGAATGGGTGAACGTTGCCCTGGGCATAAAGTGATCACTTAAGCCAGCCAAAGCCGACCCGTAAGCGTCGGAACACCCATCCTGCTTCCTCCTCAAGGGAGTTCAAATAACGCAACATTATGTGAATGAAGATGCCTCTCGTATTGAGGAAAAATCATGTAGGTACTTAAAAATGTTTTAGAATATAATTTAAGTGTTTTTTTACTTACGACTCTACCGGCGCCGGCATCGCAGACTGCAACCAAAGTCAATGCAAGAAATAAAACATGACAAAGTCTCGAAACTTTACACCGTTCTTTAGTTGTACTCATTGTGTACGAAGACACATAATGACAATGAATTTATGTAATGCAAGTCTATTTATAGTATTCATGTATTAAGAGTAGGTACCTAATTAATTATTTCTAATCATATCGTAGGTATTCCTACCTGCAAATTAACAGTCTTTTTAATTAATACCTGTGCATGTGACGATTGTTTTACCTTTGCACAACGATTGTAAATCCCTTTTGTTGCTATTTTAGATTTTGAAAGCAGTGTTAGGTATACTTTAGACTAATCTATGTACCTACCTACTGTGAAGTTTCACGCACACCGTCCCTACGTACCTTTAGTTATAACAACAAAAACGCATTGAAAAAAATACCTAGGAACCTAGGTACTTTATCATTTCTCTGAATATTTCAGAATCTTCAAAGATTGTGTCATATAGTACCTACTGCAAATAATCAAACGAATCACTCATGTTTTTACATGAATATTTGCTGCCTCACTAGTCTACTGGCCTACATCTGGGTACCCGGTACTTAGGTATCCTTGTTCCCCTATTTTACCTATTTTTTGTGATATTAGTCTATAACTATATTCTACTTATACGGCTCTCCACACACGTCCGTAAGTTCAGTTAGCTGAATCGAGCGTTTGCGAAAAAGCTCCGACCAAAACCTCTGTCTGAATTCGAAACCAGGGTAACACTGAATTCAGAGAGAGGTTTTGGTCGAAGCTTTTTTGCAAACGGTCGATTCAGCTAACTGCATATAGGCAATAGATAGGCAATAATAATCTCAGTCAGTTTATATCATTGCAAGTGTAAAAAAATATTGTTTGTATCTTCTTGAATTATGTTACAATAATTAAACAAAATCGCTTGTAATAGGTTAAGCATCATTTCGATCACATGTCGAGAATTTAACATAAAACGTCACAGTGAGCAGGTAGGTATAGTGACATGCATGGATAAACATAACTCACCTATGGTACCTATCTTTGTTTGATACCAGCAATCACCATCTCATCGTGTTTAATTGATAGTAGATAACTGAAAGAGAATCACTAATTATACAATACACTCAACACTTTTTTATAGATCCACTGCCTTGAGTCAAATGCAATGTACTAATATGAAAAACAATTAAAACTCGAATATGATTTATACCTATTTACTTATACTTACACATTGATTTTATTGAGGTTCTAAAGATCTATTTACCTACCTAGCTATCTTGTCCTAAGAGGCCATATCGTTTTCTCAGCCAATACTGAAAGCATCGTCTTGAAACTGAAGACAGTGATAGATATTGACCACAAGTTGTTGGCTGTCCTAGAATTACGATATTTGGAAATTCCTTTAAAAAATTACGGGAGTTATCCATTATCCGTTGAGTTTTTCAGTTTTAAAATAGGTAACGTTTTTTATGTAATTATTTTTCATTTCGAGGGGGGGGGGGGGGCTCGGCACCCCCTTATATACGCCCTCGGGTGTTAACTTGTTAAAGTTGACTGCCATAGATTTATCCATTCGTTTCCGTTTTTTTTAATGTAGGTATAATCACATTGTCGCTTACGTTATTCATATTTCGCGCTAACACTCTCATACAATATTTTAAAAAGTTGGAACGATAATCAGACGTTTTTTCCTTAGTGCTTATCGGCACTTAATGATAAAATATATAGAAAGTTGTATTCTTGTCTCAATTTGTTGCCCTCCAGATCTATCGTTGTATTCCCTCATCCCTCGTTACTTTATTGTACGATGCATCTATACCTAGTGAGTAGGGCTGCCACCTCTCCGGGTTTGAGTGGTGTTCTCCGGGCTCCAGGTTAGCATCGCATATCTCCTGGTCAGATCCGGGTTTTGGTTTTCACGGGATTCTCTTCGAATCTTTTGTACCTCCCCCCCTCGTCGATTTTTCTTACCGAAGACCAACAGTGTTAGTTTTTGTAGATCTTCCTAAGGGACCCCCTCCCCCCCGTCGACATAATTTTCACGCCCAAGGTCAACAAGTTTAGTTGTTGTAACATTTCTCTTTTCCGAAATCTCCGGGCAGCCCTACTAGTGAGTATAGTGTGTGAAGTGTAAAGGAAGATTGAACAAATTGATAAAATACTGCATGTGAAATAGTAGTGAATATAAAGTGAATCAGTTCAGAGTGTGATATGTGAGTATTTGACCATATTCACAATATAAATCATCCACGGACAAAAGGATACAAAAGAGATTTCCCAAAGTATTTTTCGACTTGACAAACGGTTTGGCGTCTATTGAAAATCAGTTTGCCATTATGTCGGAATATTATATAGGCGTATAGAAACACGGATAATCCAAAGAACAGAAACAATACGACACTGTTAAATCACCATTGTGAAAAATAACAGTTAGGTAAATGACAGTTTTGGATCCTAATTTTAATTAATATGTTCAAATTAATCGTCTTAATGAGTGCAAGTGCATTGTTGGGCTGAAGTGTCTAGTGGGTCATTATATTATATATCAATATCATACCTAGGCTAATATATAATGAAAAATTAAATAACTACGCTGAACAGTCGACATTCTTTATCTCAGAACACGTCTGACGGACTATTTTCAGCAGGGTCAGCGTCTTACGTACTATGAAATAATTCATTTGTGAAGTATGGTCTTTTTCAAATTATTATTGCGCTCGATTTATGAATATTTTGGAATTCATTCCATGATGAAGGAATAAAAATGCAGTGAAATTTATTACTTCTAGTTATTTAACATACATTTTATTTTAACATTTCACATATTTTGAGCTTATGTGATGTGATTGTATGGAATGCCACATCACTATATTTATAAGTGTCCCATCTTTACAAGTTATATGGAAACTGTGTTTTACGATGTCCCCTCTGTTTGCAAGACAAATGTGTTTTGAAATACAAAAGTTTTTTTTCGCGGTTTTGGTTTGCCTTAAAAAGTTTTAGATTCTGAAATACAAAAGGGGCGATGTCGAATACACAACGAATAGATGGTTGTGGTCCTTTATGCACATGCATTTTTTTTATTTTGAATTCAAAATACGACCACAATCTTTCAAGTTATTATTTGGCGAAATTTCCAATAGGTATCCACTTCTGATAGGTGGAAAGATTTTATGCGTCATACAGATACCTACACCGTTCCTATGCTAGTGGGATCACAGCGTTGGGGAACCACGAAAACGCAGGGTGGAATGAAAAGCCGAGTGACCGCTGTATGTTTTTTGTATGTCACATTATATTTTACTATTTTAAACCACTATAAATGTTTGATATTTTACATTATTTGATTATTTGTTTTGTTGTTGTGAATATTCAGTACTTATAATATATTATTTTTAATTATTTTGAATAATTGGTATAATAAATTGTTTTATTGTTACTAATTATTGCAAATACTTTAGTATATTACATCATTTGATTGTTTGATTTGTTTAGATTTATATGTTGTTAGTGATTATTGTTTTGTATTTTCAGTTAAAGGCTTCGGCCGTGTATGAATAAATAAATAAATGTTCACAGGAGGAACATTTAATTATGGAATAAATCGGAGGCTAAAGACAAATAAATAAATATTCATAAGTATCTATACCATAGTTGAGTATTCGCTAAGTAAGTACCCACCCTAACGTCATTCAGTAAATAAAAAATCGAGAGTAGTTCTCCATGCATTTTTATACCGCGTAGGTATTTTATCTAATAATGTATAGTAAAATAATATATTTTCGTTTCGAGTTTCGATACGATTGCAAAAACATGCAAAACCCATTAAGATTTTAGAAAATGCAGCTGTGGAAACCAGTTGACCGGGATTAATCCGTTGATTTGCATGTCGAAGGCTGTCGAGTAAATATATTATACCTAATATACACACTGCATCAAACTGAATATCTACAATAGTGTTAAAGTATGATGCCGAGGCATTGTTTGATATACAGGATTCAGGAATACTTTAGGTATATTTTATTAGCTATTACTACCAAAAGCCCATCAAATAATTTTATACTTATGTATAGGCACTGAACTCTAAAATAATACCTAAGTAAAATTTGTTAACGAAAAAGGAGTACTTTAGACTCTTACCTATCTAATTTTTTTAGACGAATACTAGTAAACCTCCAGCTAAGGAGAAAAGGTATAATAAAAATAAATAAAATACGGTGTTTTTTTTTGCCATCTTTAAGGTGTTGTGTAAAACACAAGAATTAATCAATTTTTGTGGTGATTGATTACCGTAGTTTTCCACTATATGTATACTTCACATTAGGTTCTCTATATAATACTTATAAAATTTGACCTACTAAAATGTAATTTTTCCACGGAGAATAAAAAAAGAGATAAATTACCGCAATTTTCTTTACATTGTCTTAGTTTTTAAGACAAAATAATATGAAAATTGATTGCCTGGTGTTATGTTAACAAAGAATATTCACGGTTACAACTTTCTGCTGCTGTTTAAAGGAAGATTTAATGTAGGAAAAAATAATACTTTGCTTATTTATCAGACTTAATATAATTTTTCTTGACTGCAGTCTCGCATAATGTTTAGATATTATTTTTATTATGAATTTTCATCAGAAAGTAAGAAGTAACCGAGGAAATAAGGTCGGGTCGGTAGACGACAGTTCCCATGTACTTAGTCGTGGGAAGAGTAGAAGGGAAACTCTGAAAAGTATAGAGCAATTTGAAAAATTGGCCTCCGGGTATTTCACAGTAGAGAGGGACTAAAACATGTTGAAAAAGTTTATCTAGTTCTATGGTACCTACTTAGTATTATTCGGGGGGGGACTTTTTCTAGTATTGCAGATTCCATGTTGTCTTTTAATACCTCAAAACTGTTTAGTGTCGCATTGAGGGGTTGCTTAATCCATCTATTTTTTTTAAATATCCGCGATGAGGTATTGGTCGCATCTTTGATAATAAATCATTCAGAAAAATAAGAAGAGAATATTAAAAACAATCATTATTGCTTAAATAAAATTTCATACCCGAAAATTTAGTAAAAGTTCAGATTGGTTTTTGGGCAAGTAAGAAAAATTAATCATAAAAAACCATGTTGATAATTGGATGAAAATGTGTAATTTACCAGAGAAATTGGGAATCTTCTAATTTAAAATTTCAAGGCATTGGGGAATTTCGCATTGGCTCATCTTGTCTTAAGCGAGTTTATATACATACATACAATGAGATCGTCTGAGATGAATCTGGGACGGGAGCAATTAGCATTTATCCAAATTATTGGTTACAAACTTTATAATTGGATTGAGGCAATCTGGTGGTCTCTAAAATACATCTATTCGGGGTCCTTAGTGCGCGCGTAAGCGTAACGTAAGAACGAGTAGCATAATAAGGATGAATGAAGGAAACCTGTTTGAAGATAACAACGTAACAAGGAAATATCCGAAATTCAAAATCATGAAAACAAAAAACGGCGGCGTTGGATGGCGTTCGAGCACATACGATAATTTTAAAGCTAGTGTGCAAAATATATCTCTTAGTTTTCTTTAGATTTGTTAATTTATTTGCTTTTATTATCTCATCTGTAGTCATCAGTACTTATACGACCTTTGGTTGTATGTTAATACAATAATAATATTCAAACTAAATAGTAGATACTTTCTGTAAGCATGATAGGATAATATGTTGGTTCAAAATATCGATAATTTTTGTATATAAAATATAGTTAGTGTAAGAATCCCCAATACCCATGTCATTCCCCTTATAAAATATGAAATGTGAGTGATAGTTTCTCTTCTCCTCTCTTTCATTGGATGAATGTTGTATAGCGGGCAATTCACTTTAAACTTTGGCAATGTTGGACCCTCAGGCAGAATACCCGGCAACGTTTAACTTTGTTGGTCTTCTTCTTGAGTTCGTAATATTTCTTTGGTGACAAACTCCCGTCTCCTTTAAGCCTTCGGGTACGTAAATTTATATTATTATATATTTGCAACGATATTTCATCCCCTTTTGTGGGTTTTTATTTATTTTACCTGCTATTTCCTCCGACCCGAGAGAAAATTAAAGTCGCAATAAAATGATATACTCGTATATACGAACCTACTTACCTGAAAACTTAAATATTAATATATACCGTGTACTTTTTAAAGAGATTTCTCATACTCTTCTGAGCTTTGAAAATTGTATCGAGAAATGAGTTTTTGAATTCCTTCAAAGAGACGTACGCTTTATTTTGTACCGTAATCTGTGTGTTTAGGTAAACTGGAGGACTCATGTTCTAATGACTTTCCAATGCAGTCGATATCAACTGCAACAAAGACTTGTTAGCATTTTAACCGACTAAAAAATGCAAGGGCTATGATAATATTATATATCACTAGCATATTCGAGGTGGTAATTATTATAAATATTTGTGATTTGTCTGTGTTTTTTTATTTACACCGATATCAAAATAAACTTTTGCCATACGTCCTGTTAGTAGAAAACCTCTAATATGTCTCTAACATCACTAATATTCATCTAACATGTCTTAGATGAACCAATCATTAACAGAAATATGTAGGTAATGTTATTTATTCTACAGCTTTTTTAATCGACATATTTTACCGCACATATTGAATGATTCCACGTAGCCATTTAAAAGAATAGGATTAGCCAGGGTGGTTAGGAAATGTTAGATCAAGGTGGAAAAGTAGTGAGTGGTTGATGTACTCGTATATACGAGGTGGGAAATGCTTCCATTCCGTTACCTGTGCTAATTGAAAGCTATATGGGGAAACCAATACAATTAACGACAAGGAATTTATTGTTCTGCTTTTTCTCTTTTACTTCGTTTTGATATTTCTTGATGTAGGCATAAGGTATCAATTTTATACACAGTATATTCTATTCAATACCATCTCGGGACATTTCCTTTCTGAAATTGGTACATATTATTAGCGGACTGTCATATTCAGTATTCAGGTCTTATGGAATATTTTTTTCGAAACATTTTAGTTTATTACCTGCCTTGACGTTGGAGCCTTTTATGGGTCTAATCCCATTAAACTGGAATATTTCACACTAATAAGGAATGATTCCGTAGCAAAAAATGTCTAAATGCATTGTTTGTTTTCTCTAACAAGAAGTGTTGAAACTTCACGTTAAAATAGCGTTGAAAATCTCGGGAGTGTTGGAATACGGCGCGCCACCATTCTGCCAGGTAGAGTTGTTGAGAAGGAGATATTTATACGTTGAGGGGTTAAAGTTTTCACCACCGACGTCTTTTCACGTCCTCTCTACTTAGTATCACATACCACCTACTTATCCACCTTGCATTACCAACTACTACAGCCAAACTTTCAGAGATACTACGGAAACTAATTCTTCCTCTGCAGCTTTTGTCAATCCGATTCTGATTAACAAACAAAAGAACACGTTTTTAAAACAAAAGACACGGTGTGTTTTCCAACAAAAGAGCTTATTTTCTTAACTCGAATTACCAGCATACCTTCTTAATTTCATAATCTGGATAACATACCTCTACTGATATTTTTGTAGTGAGTATCATCTAGTATTTTTTCTTTTGTATGCCTAACTGGTGGAAGACAAAAAATCGACATATTATCTACTTTATTTGATAACAACAACGTCCATAGATTATTTTAGTGTTTTTTGACTGATTAAATATTCTTTAATCTAAAGTTCTGTCATACTCATTGTTACATACATATTGAATAATAATTGTTTGACGGGGTAATGGATCTAATCTCCTTCTATCCTAATAATTTGGATCGTATTGGAGGTAATATAAAATAATTTGCTATTATCTTAGAACATTGAGTACATTGGAAGAGGAAGATCTAGTGAAGATAGTATACACAATTAATTGTAAGAAGGAATCGTAAAGGGAAGATATTATTTCTATTGAAACTACCAAAGATTCTAGTATAGTTCTGATAGTTAGTAGCGTCGATTCTTGGCCGTGTGTCAATACATATATCATTGGGATCGTTGTGGAAAATTACCAGGTGAAATTGAGCCGATATTTATTAGGCACTTTCCACATCTTCCCTTTTGTTTCCACAAATAACACTCTGGGGCAATTCAATTATTACGGCCTACTCCTCTCTTGTAGTCTAGTATCTACTTACAACTAGTAGGATTGTTAGTTTCCTCTCATTCTACTACTTTGTCGACTATCTTATGTTCTACAGACACTATGTATCAACTTCGAAAATACACAAGTCTCAAAACTTATGTCACTGCTATTTGTAACGAAAATCACTTTAACGACAAGAATCATTATGTTTATCACAAAAGTCCACGATTTAATAACAAAGCATTAACTATTATAGAAATGCATAGTTATATGCAATAGATAAATAGATGTATTTTAAAGTTAAGTCCAATAGAATACTCCGGGAAAAAGAAAATGAGCAAAACTAACTCCGACATGTTTTGTTAAATTTTGATTATGTTTTTTTTTCGAGAGACAGACATGTTCAGTTTCAGGCAAATACCTATTATTATTGAGTAACAGCTCTTTATATATTCATAAATCAAATGCGTAAGTACAAATACACATATTATTATACATTCAATGCCTCATCATCAATTACGTAATTATATTAAATGTTTTGAAGAACCAGAGTACCTAGATTGATACTAGAAAATCTACCTGTTCGGGTGACTACATCTGTTATTCTCCTGTTAAATCACAGTACGAAATGTTATTGTTCCTTATTATCACTGTTCCTTACAATCTCATCTCCTTGTATGGCGTCATCATGTTCCTCTTATCTCCCTCCCAACTTCTACATATTATTATTATTATTATCTTCTTATACACTCAAATAATTTCAAAAGCATCTTGTTAGTACTTTTGTTGAATACATGATTGCGTTTATTATTATTATATGGAAATCATATTTATATGCACAATCTATGTATATAGAGAATCTCTCATTATCAACAAGAGTTTATTCCAATACTCATTAAGTATACATCCATATAAATATTTAAATACCTAACTAAAGGCAAAAGGTCATTCGGGATATTCTGCCCCTTAATATATTTTTTTACATAAAAAGGTACACGGTACACAAACCCAAATATTTTCTTGCACACTTCACAGTGAGCTAAAAGAATAAATACAACGTCAGCGCTAAGGTTCAAAGCGGCATCTGGTGCTGTTTGGAAGACCGCGCTTAACCAATGTCAAAAACATATCAATATCAAAGAACATTGTGTTTTGGGATGCGCACTCTTAGCAGTTGGCTGAAGTGAGTCCGAATATTTTTTCAGACTCACGACACTCGTTTATACTGCAAAGTGTTTGAGCTTCTATGTCTACATGTACAATCTCAGTACCATCTTTCTTAGACGGAATTATGGATTCAACCGTAATCAGTTTTAGCAGAGGTCAATTAACAGCCTTACTATTAAGTCAGACGAAATCCGTCAACCTTGAGGTGTAATAAAATACATTTTCTTCAAGTTGCACCTTTTTAGACCATATTGGGGTATCAGGATATCATAAGACTCACTGAGGAGCGTGTTATTGAAGTGGCACGTACAGTGGCGGCTTAACAATGAGTGTATGTGTGTATACTCTATTATGTCCCTATTTACTGCACTTCTCCAGACAGGCAAGTACCACACTACCTTCCTCTATACTCTATAGATAACCTACCTGCCGCAAACTGTTTGAATTACACACATAATATTTCATATCTCGGATAGTTACTTTGTTATCCACTTTTATATTGAGTTGATACTCTTTCACATTATAGGTCTACTTATCTCATTCTCTCCCATCTTACGTCAGTATTGACATCTCACTCTATGGGGATCTCAATATTCAGACCTCGTCGGTAACCGATAAGCCGTAAGATCAGCACTTTGAATTTGACTTTGGGCATTTCACAATCGCCCGACTGCTACTCTACTGATCTTCATCTCTCACATGGGGGTACCTACTCTACTACATGGGCGAGGGTAAATGCAATCAGGGCTGATCTTGTGAAGGAAAATTTTCTATTTTAAATTACCTACTTGGTTTACATTACAGTCAGAGAAACATTGAATAACAATTCATTTACTAATAAAAAATATTACTGCTGTTATAGGTGTTGGCCCTCTGAATTCTAGGTAATTTGTTAAATTTGTCTCCTGTCTGTACTTAAGCCAAGTCATTCTATTTACTACTTCGGCCTAAAGCTTTATACGTAAAAATCACATATTATGTAAAATGCATCGACATTCCTAACACTCTGATATAACTATCATATCAAAGGCATAAAGCGGACTTCCCTGGCGTCAGATACCTCGCAGAATGATTTTTTTTTTATTTTTCGAAAATGTCACCTAAATATGCCTACTTATTATGTTTATATTCTCAAATATTATCCACATCTTCTTTCGCTTTCTAGAGAAGTTCTCGAGAATGTTATTAATGTTTTACATTGGACACAAAATTCTATAAAGTAAAAAGAAATGGATGCAGAACTTTATATTGAAACATTCTAGAACCTTCCATGTGTTATTGAGTAAATCGCTACTCAGTTTTCACTCCTTTCTTTCTTCTCTTATGTCTGCGTTTGATGTTCTTACGAGTAGTTAGGAGGAGTGGAATATCCAGCGTTGACTCACTCGGTATTTGTCTGTCGTTACGATTTTCTTGGAATGCATTAGAACCTGAAACCATAGACAATCTTAGGTATACATTTGCATAGGCACACGAGATTTCACATAGGTGCCTAGGTAAGTACTAAATAATTGCAATTGAGTGTGAGTGAATATTTATGTAAAAAGGTATCTGGTCATCGAGTGATTTACCATGAGATATTGGCATTTCTTCTCTCATCCATTAAATATTATTTTTCTACTTTTCTATTACTTCTACAGGTCTCCTGCGAATGTTCACTACCTTCTACTCCTGATGTTATGCAAACTGTTTAACACGTCTTGATTTTCTCGTGGCCGATGCACCTATGTAACATTATTTTATTTCCTCTTGTAGCCTCATATCTTCCCAACTTCTTTTTTCGAAAAAAGTCACATAAATCTTATTAATGTGCACCTACGTACCTATATCAGATTCAATCTAAGTGACAGTAAACTTCTGCATACAAAAAATAACTAAAAAACTGTATAATAACTAAGAAGAAATGGGACTTATCATAATTGGTATAGATGCATCATAAGGATAGAAGTACGTATCCCAAGTACGTAAGTTTACCCTTCCTTCCGTTTCCCTAACAATGACTATTAAGATTCTAATCTATGATTATGATATTATAGACTATTTAATCCCCCCTAAGAAACAGATTGCGGACGGGTAAAAACTTCGTAATTACAAAAATCCAATGGATCATTTTCGAAACAATGAGGGGAAGAGTGAGTTTTTAATACTAAACTTCGTAAAGTGTTGGAGGATTTTATATTCAGATAGAAATTACATCCAATCCGTGTTTAAGATATTATTATTATAATATAACAGATGTAGATACTATTTAACTCTTCCTTACATAAATTGTTTCTTCTCATTATATTTTATTTTTGGAAATACATAAAGAACAAGTCACGCAAAATTTGTTTTTTCAGTAGGTATACCTATTTGCTTCTTATAGAATTACGGGGTTTCGTTTTCATTTCACTTTGATATCTAGAACAACATTTTTTGTAGTAAAGCTTTCAAAAGTATTGTTTTGAGACGATGTACAACAAATAATGGCTACAACGTATCCCAAAATAAACGTTAAATACATAAAAATATTTTTACATTTTTCTCACTCACTTATTTTTAAGTTTATCTGACGAAAGGTGTAGTAGGTACCTACCAGCAACGAATAGTAGATTTTTGTAGCCGAGGCTAACATTTTTATTGCATTTTGTCGGATTAAGTGTTGTAATTATACATATATTTATCATCCTAAATAAAAAAGCTAATTTGATGGGAATCGTATTCTTAGGATCTTCGCGCCTGCTGGGTACCAATTAGTAGTATACAGCACAATTATCCTTCATGAAGCATGTTTATTAAAAATATCTTCTTCTTCTCTATGTGTCCTGTCGGGTCCCCCCGACGTTGACGACCACTTGGGAGAACGCCTCTCTGTCCTGGGCAGTGCGAAAAAGCTCCTCCACAGTTCTGATCCCGGTCCACTGCCGAATGTTTCGAAGCCAGGATAGCTGCTTCCTTCCGACCCCTCTACGGCCTTCTATCTTCCCCTTCATAACGAGTTGGAGAATGGAGTATTTTTCTCCTCTAAGGACATGGCCAAAATATGATGTTTTACGGAGCTTCTAAAGCTTATAAATATATTCTAGAGCTTATATTCTAGAGCTTATAAAAATATAAATATTCAATTTACATTCTTTATTATTGTGGGCGGATGGATGCGGTCGGCATAAGATAGGGAGCAGTGAAAGTCTAAGGGTCAGGCCTATCCCCAACACTGGGCGGGAGAAGGCTGAGAAGAAGAAGAAGATTCCTGATTAAATGTCGTTTTCCAGTAGGTAATAAATAATATGTTCACCTATTAGAAAAGTATGCATCAAAATAAAATGGTGGAATTGCACATGAGAGGTTAATATTTCATTTCACCACGTTTGTGAAGACGTGAAGTCATAGTAAAGGCGACACACTGCAGTGCTTTGAATAATATCTTGTGAACTTTCTACGTGGGGAAACATACAATCATAATGTACATGCACATGATAATACATAAACATGATACATACACGTGTACATCTTAATGTATACATTCACATGTATATCATAATGTATATGTTACAGTTAAAGCTTAAACTGCCGTTATGGATGCATTCACTAATCAATGTGTGCATTAACTGATGATTTTCGTCAAAGTATTAACTCCGTATAAAAATTAACGCTATAACTAGTGAGTGTACACATTCACTAGCCAATGCATGCATTCACTACTGTGGGTTCGTTACAGTGCATTTTCGAAGAGTATTCTCGATTAATATGAGAGTTGTGTTAAAAAAATATATTCATTGAGGTAATCCTGATAAGAAACATGAAATCAATCAAACATAACACTGACAACAGTGTGTACAGAATAACAACTGTTCGCGAATGGCAGCCATTTTACTTGTTTGTGAACGCTTTGACTGAATCTTCTTCGAAAACCTACGCCCTAACTAGTCAAAACGTAAATTAGAATGATTGTGAACGCATTAACTGAACCTGTCAGTCAATGTATACATTGGCTAGTTAGTGCATGCATTCACGAAATATACGCTTTAACTGTTACGAGTACATATACATTCACATGACGTAGTGAATGTACTTAGCAAACTATTTTGTATGCAATTATGTAATTCCGCAACTTGCTTATAATAGTGTGTAACTTAAATTGTAACTTTGTTGTCGTAATATACTTGGGAGGCATATTAATCTGTAAGCTAGATAGCTTGGAAAATTATTGTGAACTTTCGATCACTAGTATTAAGTACTCGTAGGTACATTTATCTTCAAAATCACTGAGCCTCACAAAAATCATATTTCGATTTTCATCATATATCATGAATTTTTAAATACTGTTGTTTAAAATAATTTAGTTTGTCGTTGTGTAATGTATTTTTTAAATTTTCATTTAAAAACAATGCACTAATGGTGGACTGCCTAATTAAAAAAAAACAATAAGAGGGCCAGCGGCGCTATATTTACCTGTTCGTTTTTTATTTTAAATCAATATCAATTTTAAGAGTCTTGACAGTATTTCTATTTAAGATTGTATTCGAAACATACTAATGTCTGTGCATCATACAAGTTTCAATAATGTATATTTTTAATGAAATTGTTATTTATATTGTAATTCCGATCAAATTAATTAGATCTTTGCAATATTTTAATAAATAGAATTCAAAATTTAATTCCATGAGTTATTGATTAAAATAATTTGAAGAGGATTCAACATCTTCTCATCATTTCTTGTAATGTTATTATTTGGTAGACTTTAATCAACTCTCAAGACGGGAGATGTCTGGATTGATAGGAAGAAAAAACTTTTCATTTGTAAGTATCATGCAATAAAATAAGGGCAATGGAAGTGGAGATATTGAAGAAATATGCATCAAAGCATAAAGCCAATCAAAGTAAAACCAAGATTGCTTGTACTACGTATCTATTACATCAGTTAATCACAAACTGTTTATTTCTGTTTATTCCTCAAACCGTTTATTTTTTTTATTTTTTAGGGAATGAGAAAATATGAGATTCATCCTCTAGCGCACACACCTGACGCTAGTTTTCCCATAATCAAAATTACACCTTGACTAATAATGAGGACTATTATTTTTTTTTGTGTATTTGTGGAATGAAGATGTCTTCATTTTGATTAAATGTCAACCCTGATACATAGTGGGGTTGGGAATATTATACTATACTGTGTACAGATGTATTGATGTATGTATTATATTTATGTTATGTATATGTTAAGATGAATAAATAAATAAATATTATTATGAATGAGTGATATATTATGGATAAAGCATTTTTTTCATATTTTAGTTTACTGCCATCCGACCTACGCCTACGTCGCGCTGATTCAGAGATAGTTTTCTCCAAATATATGTACAAGACAGACATGATTTCAGCGCCTTTGGGACTGAGGTAGGTCAATAATAATATGAGGTAGACAGCGGAGCAGAGATAACCTAAAAAGGTACGCATCGATTATCTCCATTACACTTTTTTGGGTTTTACTTTGTTTTAAAAAAAATATCGCTTTTTTATGTAAAATAGTTCTATATTGTTCAACGCATAAACTCTATTGGTTGGTTTCCAGTTTCCACTGTTTTCGTGATATTTCTTAATCTCCTTATAAAATCCCGTATTAATTAAAGACCCTTAAAATTGTTGAGAATCTCTTTATAAATTGGATAGTATATTTCCCTGATTCAGTGATGTTTTTATTTATTCGTCATTGATGGTCGTGTCCACAAAATACATGAAGAAATCCACAATATCAGTGACGTAGGTAATAAGGTATACAAATATTATTACAGATAGCAGTGATGGCTCAGTAAAGAAATTATCTTTTATAAATCCAAGAAATACCCGAGAAAATTGTGAAATAATAGATAACTTCTATAGCGTTTCACTAGCCGTAGAACCTATAAAACTATGTTAGCACAAAAAGAGACAAATCTATGAAATTTTTCGCACGTTGAAATCGTCACCACGAGATTGAAAATAGTCTTATTATTATAGGTATTTCAGGTCAGTGTTTATCAAAAATGGATATATCCAATGCTCTACAACAACGCGACACGCCTTGGCCTCAAGGTCAACACTGGCAAAACTGAGTACATCTGTAACGATGCATGTCCGGATAGGGTCACAGCTATGATTGTCAACGGCAATCAAATCTCCCAGGTAAACAAATTCAAATACCTGGGCGCCACCATCACCCCGGCAGGTGACCTCCGGACAGAACTGCCCATTCGCATCGGAGCTGCCAGTGGGGCATTCAACAACATGGACAAGATCTGGAAGGCATCCGGGTTTAGTATCCAGACAAAACGCCGCCTATTCAACGCCTGTGTGATCCCTGTCCTCCTCTACGGCTGCGAGTCATGGCACTTAACCAAGGCTCAAGAGCGTAAGATACTCAGCTTTGAGAATAAGTGTCTTAGGAGGATACTGGGTATCACATGGCAAGAACGTAAAACCAACGAATACGTTCGACGGCGTTCCCAGCAACGATCAATCCTGTCAGTAATACAGGAAAGACGTTGGTCGTGGCTGGGCCATGTTTTGCGAATGCCCAACGACAGCTGGCCAAAGAGAGCGCTGTTTTTCCACCCACAGGGGTCCCGACGCCCCGGAAGACCCTCTTTCACAGTGCACCGTTCCTATGACAACGAGATCAGAGCGTTAGGAATGACGTGGAGAGAGGTAATATCACTCGCACAAAATCGCTCTGAATGGAGACGCCTGGTAGCCTCCCTGTGCTCCCGAATGGAGACATAAAGGGCGTAGTAGTAGTAGTAGTAGTAGTTTATCAAAAAAAAAAAAAAACTGAATGTGTTCATATCTGATATGTTTTTTTTTTTTTTTATTCTCTTTCGGCAAGGCACCCATATATCTGATATGTCATTGAATGACATATCAATGACATATCTGATATGTCATTGGTGTTAATTCTAGCGAGACCCGCCTAATATTATCATGGAGGCCAGGTCTAACTGACATTTGGCGATGATGACGTCACAAAAGATGAAAAGCAGCCGCTAGTTTACTTTTCACAGAAATCTTGACATTAAAATAAATTTAAATTTTGAACTTCTAAATTCAAATTTTCCATTGGAAGTAAATGTTATTATTATAATAAAAATGTTTTTTATCAAAGTGCGCGTTGCGAAAATCCTTGAATAGATATTATATTAATTTAGTATCGAATCGTATCTGAGCGATATTGATAAGATATTGTAATAAAGAAAATTGCACATTAGAGGAAGGAATCATTAGGAAATCCGTATCCGCGTGACTGTGAGGTGTTTGAGAAAATAATTCCGAATTTCTTTTATCTCTTTCTCGATAACCCAGGGCGTTGTAACTCAAAGAAATCGTGAATTAAATTAGCTCCGTCGACTTTGTTAGATTCGTAAGAGTGCTGCTGCTATCTTTTTATGGTTTACTTCTACTTCATCCGACGCCACTGGCCTCGGGCGTAGATTGTTATTGGGTTTGCTGGAATGAAAAATAAGAATGAGACGGAATAAGAGAAGAGAGGGAAAGTATATACGAAGGTAGGTAGGAAAAGATAATTTTAACATCTTTCATTGCTCATCGCCGTTTGATGTAAGTATGTTCAATAATCAGAAACAAGCGATATTGAATTTTGAGCTTTACGTTATATGACACATCAAGTTGTGCATTTGTCAAAATTCTACATCACGTTTAAGTGTATGGTACATGTAAATTATTAAGTGATTTTTCACACTTACACGTCTTTACATCGTCTTTTTGTTCCACATTAAAATTTATGTATATTATGTCATTATATTTTAAATCAAAATGCACCATATTCAGATTCAATGTATAATGTATAAGGTAGGTGTCTTTTTCTTCAAGGCCCATAATGAAATAAAATTTTGTATAAGTAACATTCTTGAAGAATTGCATGAATGTAATGCGAGGTGCATGTAAGTACGAGTAGATCGTTAAGAAAGGATCCCACTTGACAGGGCAGCGATGGATATATGAGGAAGATGGCATTCACGGGATTCAAGCAAAGAGTCCCAAAAAACAAATCACTACCCCTGCTTAAAAACATTCGGTTTTGAATTTCTAATCTTGATAATTAGGATAATTACGATAATAGGTATTACAGGGAAGTATTTAGTTTATTAGTATCTACACTAAACCTACAAATCCAGATCATTAACAAAAATGTGGTAGGACGTAGGTAGTATGTTGATACTCATTTTAATCAAATTTTGTATGCAAATGTTCGCACCCAGAACCTTATGGTTATCGTGGAAATCACTGCCGAGATTGGATAGTTTTTAAAATAAAATATGATGAATTATGAGTAACCTTCAAATAAATAGAAATATGCACCCAACTAACTAAAAAAAGTTTTTTTTTTATTAAATAATATCTAATAATAAATCACAATATTCATATCCAGAAATAAAGTTTAATGATTGTATTGGAAAGACAAGACTCGATCGAATGTCTACCTACCAGGGCTGGAGCGGCCAGAGCATCTGTCTCAACGTTATAGACACAATTTAAATGCAAATTTGATTTAGGGCGGCCACCGCCGTGTTGACTTGAATCAGGGGGACTTCTAAAAAGGTAAGCCGACTTATTAACATGTTGACAATTAATTATACAGGAATCTCCGGAGTAGAGGGAACTGGATTCACACTGTTGATGTTGGCTGTAGGTATCACTAAATATTATACTCATGTACCACACCATGCGTACCACAATTATTACTGCACAACTTTCTCATTTTTTATTCACTTAATCTTTTTTTACTTAGAATGTAAAATCTACATTGAACATACTTAATTTTATAGTAATCATTCGTGCCTTTATGTGCAGAACACAATATATCGTCAACTCTGAGATTCGAGCCAACGATCGCACGTTTAGACAGAGTAATGCTCTAATCAATCGAGTCGACCATGAATGACTTAATAACATTAAGATATTCTATACCTAAATTACGATTTGCAATTTATCTAAGCGAAAATAAAATAATAAAACTAGTTATACTGAGAGCCAACTTTTGTTGGGAGGACCAGATACAGGAGATTCATGCAGAGAGGTAACCACTACTGTAACCAGGCTTCGCGATTTGCAATTTATCTAAGCGAAAATAAAATAATAAAATTATTTATACTGAGAGCCAACTTTTGTTGGGAGGACCAGATACAGGAGATTCATGCAGAGAGGTAACCACTACTGTAACCAGGCTTCGCGATTTGCAGTTTATCTAAGCGAAAATAAAATAATAAAATTAGTTACACTGAGAGCCAACTTTTGTTGGGAGGACCAGATAAAGGAGATTCATGCAGAGAGGTAACCACTACTGTAACCAGGCTTCGCCACTCTGAGCGTTCCTTACCCAATATTTTTCTCTTACCACGTCATTCCTAAAGCTATGATCTCATTATCACGGATTCCAACGAATTTACAGGTCTTCCTAAGATAATCTACCAGCTACCTATCTTATAGCTTACAGATTGTGACATTATTCAGTGTATTATCCCTAAGAGTGTAAAACTAAATATCGCGCATGATGAATGGGCAGTAAAGCACATACAAAGACAAATTCTATATATTATATTCCTTTCTAAGAATTTGGGATCCTGGTACTATTATTATGTAAGTGGATAAGTTAGGTTGACACCTACCTACATACTCTACAATATGTCAAAAATGTAACATCGACTTATTTTTCCGCTTATAACTTAATTCCTGGACAAAAGGTTTCTTCTTTCTCTAGGGAATGATAAATGACTAGGCTTTAACTTTTTATTTCAAAAATTCCTCCCCGGCAATTGTTAGACGCGAGGCAGGTCTGTATTCTATGAATAAAGTGAGGTAATGTATGTACCCATGTCTATCTAGGAAAATGTAAAAAAAAGATCTTTATAACGCTACTAATGTTCCTTCGACATTGTATTACTTTCTTCTGTGTGAAAATGTTTTTGTGAGGTAAGTAAATGAAAAAAGAGGGCCTATACCTAAATACAATTATTTAGGTATAGGCCCATATTTAATGATAACAAATTGGTAAGATGAGGCATTTCCCGATAACTTGTTATCTCCCGAAGAAATATGTTTAAATGTAAGAAGTAAGTGGCTTACCACCATCCATCCTGAAAGTCGGCTACACTGGCAAATATCGAGGAAAACACATAAGGGCTGTCATCTACATGCCAATGGTCTGTCAAATTATTTCGAAGGTCATATATTAGAATAAATACTACTCCAATATCAACTTGCACTTATAAATTTCAATTTGACCCAGCAGTAAGAAAGCCCGCATGACGCAGGGGTGTAGAATACCGGTGTTTCAGTTTAATGTTTCTGAATTCGAATCCCGGACATGATAGATAGATGCAGTGGAATTTCAAATTTGTGAATGTTTATTTTGAGAAATGGAAAATTCAGCTGAATTGTTTACCTACTAGATTTATAATAAGCATTTTCTGTGTGAATAAAATTGATTTTATTTCGGAGACTAGAGGTGAAAATATTTATACTTAGTTATCTATAAAAGGAATAAACTTGTCGAAAAAACGTATCGATGAATATCCACAAAGTTTCATGAGATTTTACCTTCATCATCATTCTACATCATGTTTTGTACAATAGGTACATAAATCAATTTGAATCAGAATCTATAAGAATCATCAACCACAGTATTTTTTAATACATACGTCTTCAATTGAATGGCAATGTTTGAAAGAGTTGGTGTGGTACTCGTATTCACTCTCAAACTGTCACAATACGAGACCCGTAAAACTGTTCTATGTAATTTCCTTGCCGGATATTGGATGTACATTGTATATATTTATATTAAACTACCTATAATAACATACCTATATGTAAATATCCATACTCAGTGACGGGTAAAGAATTTCGTACTATTGTCTCCAGTTGAGTGCATATAGGCGAAAAACTATGTTTTAAACACTGGACTGCCGAAATACATCGATTACTGATCAAAGTTATATTGATGGTACAGCTGAAAACGTTTTTAATGTCGAGAACCGCTACCTCTGTAAAATAAAATAAAGTAAAATGAATCATACAGTGAAATCCATTTTCATATTTCTATCATTAAAAATTACATCGAAAAAATCGTTTTCATTTATCAATCAAAAACACAATGCCTTTAGTTTCATACAGTACCTACCCACTGTAGATTTTGGAGATATTTTTTTATCATTATTTTTCAGAACTTATTTTTGGATCATCTCGCTTTGATTTGTCGAATATATTTTTGAATACGGCAAGCGATATCCTGTTAATTTGTTGAGATTAATTAAAAGATACGCTACCATATATTATATTGTGAATAAATCGTGTACGCATGCAAATTATTTTGCATTTTTATAGCAATATTTCAATTTCGTAAAATAATTGAGAAATCATTACAAAAATCATATTTTTCCTATATAATGGTTTCAAACTAGTAGATAGAAGTTTAGTAACGGTTTATAAATATTTTTTTCAAATAAAAATAATCGCATGTTGGTAAAGAGAATTAATCCAATTTATATGTTAAATATCACGATTGTTTCTAGAAGTACAATTTGCAAGAAATGCAATTAATGAAATTGACTTTTAGTTGTTTCCACAAAGTAATAAAATAGTAATGAAATTATTATGAATGATTTGAAAGTTGTTCAACATTGCAAGGTAACTATAATAAGTAGAGTAGCAATTCCCGTTCAGTATTTGACATTGGGCCGTCGCACCGCACTAGGGAACATTTCAGAGTTGGAAATTCGCACGTAAAAGCATCGTAGGTTGGATATTTTTTTTCCATTTTTTTCGCGTATAGTTGTAACATTTGATTCTTTAACGAAATTCTTCAAAGGTTGACCAAGTATTTGGTTAAATTGTTACCATGGGTTAAATATTTCCTGCGATTACTCTAAAAAATAATTATATGTTATAAATAATGACTTATCAGGAGCAGTTTTGTAAGAATCTTGCTCAAGGGTATAAATAAATGTATTAATATTAATTAAACGACACAATGATGGAAAATATTTACGAATTAATCTGCTTTTTGCAAGCTTTTTCTAATTATGCAAGATATTAGTTTTCTGTTCGATTTATTTTTTATTTTTCGTATTATTGATAATAAGTTTAGGTATGTCTAAACGATTCTTAATTTTCATTGTCATTATGGTTAGTCTAAATATTAGGTTAATTATAATATATATAAATTAAGGTTAGTCTAACTATGTGTTTCTATAATTCCGATGTTTTCTCTTAGAACAAGGATTTATTTATACGAGTAGGTGCAATACCCTGCAAAAAAGCTTAATTTATTGTTGCTGTCCAGGTAGAAAAAAGAGAACCCTTTCTATAGTGACGATATTTCGCCTTTAGCATCCCTATATTACATTTGTATAGTATTGTTAGATTCAACTCTCTATACTGCGAATTCCCTATTGTTTACTTATTCAATAGTAAGTTACAACTGAAGGAACAACTTTACTCAGAGTCAATATTGAGAATAATATTATACTCGTAGTACATTTTCCTATTGGAAAGTTTTATATCTACAGGACTGTGTACTTAGATTATTACATTGAATGTCATTCGATTATAAAACATTTTACTCCAAGCAATATAAGTATATAGACGACATAGACGTATTAAAATGTTTCAAACGAGTTCACATATTATTTTGTTAATTCTATTCTCCGAAACTAATTTCCTATTTCTTTCAATGCACTCCAAAAGGATTCACAAAAAGTCATGATTTAGGAGTTATACATTTAACACAACATATTATTTTTGGGGTGAAAGTGGCATCCGAGTTTTTATCTCTTCTTCGATGGCTTTACACAGGCAATATCATATCCATATTGGCCTCCATCAAACTTCGTCTATAAGCTCTTCCGTACCAGGCTGCGACCACCCAACCTGGAGCAGTTCGGTTGCGTCCTTCTTGACCTCATCTTCTCATTATAGCCTTGGCCTACCGACTTTCCTTTTTCCACCTGCGTGCCCTTCCAGGATTCATTTTAGTAACCGTGTGGGATCTGACTTTAAAAATCTTTAAATGCAGTGCTTAATTGTGGCTTAACAGTGCTAGTAAGAAAATAATTCTCGTGTCACGACCACTTGTGAAAACTATGTGTAGAGTTTCTAAAAAAAACAAAAACGATCAAAGATTCTACTACTAAAGAATTTTCCACATAAATAAATCATATAGAAGTAGGTAGGCACGTACAAAAAATTAGAGCATTTAAAAAATTATATTTTTTTAGGAAAACTCGTTACGTATTTTTTATCATTTACGCGTAATGGGATTTATGGTCGTTCTTGAATATAAAATAAATAAAAAAAAGTTAAATTTTATTTCAGGTGATGTCGTGTAAGATTTAGACATATCTACAATAATAATAACAATAGTACTTATAAACCAAGTTGACATTTCCATTTTCTCTTTATTTTGCGTACACAAAACTCCGTAACTTTTTTCGCCTACATTCGAGGCTTGCTGATTACCAGTGGCGATACAAGACTTTTCGCATTTGCACGTTGTCCTAGGACACAATATTTTCGTGTTGCAAGACACAAAACTTATAGCAAAGATTTGAAACCGACGTATCTTATTGATAACCATTTATTGAATCATTGTATAATTTATTGCAGCATGCAACATTACATGGATTATTAGTGTTTGAAATTTTTACGATTCTCAATTTTTCCTTCAGTATTTTTTTTAAGTATACGTAGTCTTTTTATATATTGATTTTGTTTTTAAACCTTTTGGACCTCCCTTATATATCTTGCTATATTAAATCTTTGGTCCTTATCCTGATAAATCCTGATTATTTAAAAAAAAAGTACGTCCCTTTTCTCAAAATCTTACGCATGTATGATTTTGAGAAAAGGACGTATGTTCAGTTGGCAAATGGACGAAGACCTCCTAAATTGGAGACCTCGAGCTGGGAACAGAAGTGTAGAACGACCACAATTGAGATGGAGAGACGACCTGGTACGACAGGTCGATGGAACCTGGATGGAATCTGGACAGGACAGGACAACATGAAGGCAAATGGAGGAGGCATTTGACACACCTAATTACAGTACTGATGTTTTATATGCTACACAAGCACCAGTTTTTCTTAGTTTGTAGTAGAAAACTGTTTTGCTGGTTACAGAATCGTTGAAATTACAAAAAACTTACTGCATCTAAGTGTAACTACACATAAAATTTAATTAGTATTGATAAAAAAATCTAATGATTTTTTTATCAATTTACGTTGGTTTTAAGATAGAAGTAGAATATTGAAGTTTTTTTTTCTAAGAATGTTAGTATAATAATTCGTGTAAGTATCTCCTCGTAATGGCATGTTTTCAAACCGTCATCTGTTAAGAAAACACTTATGTAGGTACTTGATTTTTTTTCTTAGTTGACAATCTCATTTTTTTGTTGTTAGGTAAAAAATGTGCGTACAATGATATTTATAATAACATTTACGTCCCCCGAGTAAGTGTCATTTGAAATTGTTTTTGTTTTTATGCTACCAATGATAACTATCGCTCGTTTATAAAGCAGCCTCTCTCTCTCTCCAAGACAGCAGAAAAACGCGGGGTGAGCTGTCATTTTGTTTTCCCTTTCTTTAAGAATTTTTATCTAGAAGATTACACGGAGATGAATGTGACAGCGCTTACTGCGTAAATATTCAAAGAAAATGCTTCCTTGAGTGAGGAGATTATGGCTAAACGTTTTCTATGCCTTTGAGGAACTCTTAAAAAAATTAACTGCCTACTTACCTACAATACTCATTATTTACTTAGTGCCTGCTTGCTACTTTCTGGAAGAATTTCATTAGTAGATTATGGATCGTTACTACTTTAGTGTCTGTAGATATTATCTGATATTTACTATAGGTAAGAAAGATTAAAGTATTTGGAAAACACTACAACTAATACCTATCTACATTACAGTAGTGTAGTAGAATAAAAACTATATAAGGTTATGAAAAATCTTTGATTGGTTGGTTTTTGAAATACTACGTCTGGAGAAACCAGACGTCCTGGAAGAGCAACAAACTCCCAGGCCAAACTGGATGCCTCGTGTAAGTTATGAAAAATTTTGTTTTCAGGTTTCGAAATAACCAATTTCTTTTCATTTCGTCATTATCATCAAACTATCTAAAGGTTGTATTGAATTGTTTGATTGTTAGACACATAAATAAATAAAATCTTTATTGTATATAGAACAATATACCAAATGTCTTCCAACCAACCACTTGTGACAATAAAATGAGATTAATAATTGTACACGTACTTATATGAGATTTTTTTTTAAATATTTTAAACATATGTTGGTATTCTTGAGAGATATTATATATAATGTTTCCATATTGTGTGTGTAGGTAAGGTAAGGTAGGTACATATAATAATAATCTATTATCATCGAAGACGCGGCTGGTTGTTATATGGTATTGTATTAGAATCACGTACAGTTGCCTATTTGAAGTTTCTAATTGAATTCGCATTAGTTATACCAGTCAGGAAGGAAGCACATTACCAATACTAATAATAATTCCATAACAATAGTTAAGTTATACAACAAAATCTCACGTAATAAATACAAAGTGATAAATGAGAAAAATATCACAAGAAAAATGTAAGCATTCCATCGAGTATTGGAAAACATTATTGATAAAATATTATAACAAAATTAACTTATGTGGTTTTATATCTAGGTAGCCAAACTAGAGGCGTGATTGAAACTATAGTTAGTTTTCATGGACCTCTGTTCTTCTTTAATTATTATTTTTTCTTTTTCATTGGCTGAGTCAAAAATATACAATCGGTAATTTCAGAGGCATTTGCACTCCTCTCCCCACAGAAATAAATTGTTATACACATTCATCTACAAAATCTAAAACCTCACAAAAAATCACATTATCAACATGTTGTTTTTTTCGGCATAGGTATACGAGTATCATAAACTTTCTACAATTATTGTGAAATGTTCCATATTTTTTTTTGTCTTCGGCGCTACTTAAAATATTGTCACAATAGTCACAAAATAAGGACTTATTGTATAGAAAAAAAGGTAATTGAATAATATACTCGTAGTGGATATCGTGGAGAAAAGTAGGCCGTTGAAAACTAAGAAATTAAGAGAAGAGAAAAATACATTTCCTGAGAATTGTGTGGGTGTATGGATTTTAGTGAAATTTAGGACAAAAACAACATCAGTATTAGTTATTTGAGTTTTAATACAGAAACATAAATTTTCATTTGCGAAATTACTGTTTACGATTCTGTTTTCTGAAGTTTTGTTCTTCGTTTGCGAATTGGAGTTGGGAGAATGGGACAACAAACATACATAGGTGATGAAGTAATAATATAATAAACTAGGGAATAACAAAGAAATTACTGTAGATGAATGAGGATTTTTATTGTATTTTCAATTATCGAATAGAGAATAGACCTGAAAGATCTTTATTACAAGTCTATAAAGTTATTTTTAATAGCTCGACAATCAGAAAAGTAGTACTAGAAACTTTCAGAAATAAATACTATAATATAATAAAATTATACTTTTTAGTTTCATGTCGTTGTTTTGTATGACAAATTAGATAGGAAAGTGAATATGAAATATATATGATATATATATAGATATGAAAAGTGTCTAGGAAAAAGGGAACCTTTGATTTCATACGCATGCTATTATATGTACATACTAGGCAGTAGGCACTAGCGATGATAATTTCCGGGCAATCAACTATTGAAATATGATTTTTTAGTCTCGATGGTTATATAGTTTTCACAATTCAGAACCCTACGATCCATCGCGGGCAGAACACTCAGAGATAGGATCAGAAATGAGACTATACGCTCTGACTGCGATGTTGAGGATATAGTAAGGTGGGGGAGAAGTAGAAGACGCTTCTGAAGGGACCATGTCGACCGAATGGATGACACCAGACTGGCAAAGACAGTAAAAACTGAAAACCCCACTGGTAGAAGATTACCCGGAAGGCCACCCAAGAGATGGAAGGACAGCTGGACCTCCTCATCCCAGGACAGCCCGCCGTCACAAACAGGTCACCCGACCTAGGACAAGAGGAAGAAGAAGAAGACAATTCAGAGAATGTTATAATTCAGTTTCTCAGATAATGTTCATGATAATATATTATATTATTTGTAGCCGGTTCACTAACATGCCCGACTATGAATCCGGGGAGCGCAAGTTCGATCCCAGATACCGACTTACTCCACTTCATGACGCAAGTTTTTCAAGCTCACTGCAAGTTGTACAAAGATGTATTTGAGACAGATTAATATCATATAATATAAATCTTACACTAACTTTTTTCTTAATTACTTCTTCGACAATTAATTACGATAAATTTAAGCCGATGGTAGAATAATCTGGATAGTGAGTGTCATAAGAACATTCCTAAATTTATCTGTGGTACAGAAATACTCTCTAAGTATAGTTTAGTTTAATGCGTATTTTCTTTTTTATATAAATTCCCACACATTTTTTACTACTATACCTGTATATACCTAGATAACAAAACTAAAGGGCTGTCAGTCAATATGACGTCAGGTTATCGCGGGTAGTAGAACCGGAGATGTCAGAGAGTATGACTAGCCCTGAGGGTCTCATCTGTCAGACTCAAAATAGTCGAGTTAAAAAATGTTTACATTTATTCCCGAAAAAAGATTTTCCTACTACGGGAGAACAAATACCATCTAGTGAAAAACAAAAAAAAATCCCTACCTTAATTATCATGCAACACTTACTACTCTTTTAGAAGCTAACGAACATCAATCGCTTCTTCAATCTTTTTTTCATGCAAGAGAAATGGGATTAGCCGTAGCTTTGAGTGGTTCCTGGCCTATTTTTTTTACATTTAAATATCTACGCATTTTATAATTAATTTTCGCATAAATAAAATCGCTCATAAATATTAGTTACTAGTAAAGTACCCGTGTAGTAAATTCTAAGCACCCTATTGACACATCCATCAAACATTTTGAAACCTTGACATTTGCTTCAAATTACCTGCGGCGATCTTTCTGTATTTTTACAAAATAATAATGATTATGTCGTCACAGGACTAATATAACAACATTCACGTAGATTCTATGTTTTATTATATTAGGGAGTAAATAAAATTTTATATTGTTGTATCTAATGTTTTTAAACCAATAATAATTGTGTTTTTTGACCTATTAGAAATCACAAGATAAAATTTAGTATATTAGAGTATTTTTGCAGAGAATGTATTAATCTAACGACGAACATGAACATTAGAAAATATGTATTGACATATGTTACCTACAACTTTGGTTTAGGAATCATTTCGAAAGTTAAATGCATAGTAACACCTTTATAACTGTCATGGCCAACATGTAAAAAATACAATGTTTGAAATTGTCAATCACTTTCATTAACGGCTAACGTATTGGTTGCTGTACCTGATTTTATTTAAAACAGGCCTAAATTAACATACGAGGCAAAACCCAGGGAGAGGTGAGCAGTGACACGAGGGAGGCCTGGATCCAAAAATAAAAGCCGGCAGCACACAGGAAAACACAAGTTCATTTTTTATATCACATACAACATACGTTTTAATTTTTATACCAGACTTACTAAGGTGTCTGCAGTATGTTACTTATGTTGAGAAATTTTTCTTTAGAAAACCAGTAAATAGGACAATTTAATAACTACGCTTGCTGAACGGTCACGTCCAGATTAAAGAAATTTAACGAACAACTTGCAAAATAAAACCACGAAAAAGTACATTTTCCCTTGGCAAAACGTTATTTATTTTACCATCAAATTCTATTTCGTATTGCAGACATAAATGGTGTGAGATATAATATGAATTCAGCAGGTATAGAATAACCACGCAGTACAAATAATGATTCGTGGGTTAGAATGATTAGCAGAACATTTTTCTTGTATCTTTATAGAAGTTTTCTTTTCACGTTCAATATAAATACCAATTCAAGAAGTAAATTCGTCGCAACGAAAATTATGAACTTTTTTCTTTCTTACGAACATCGATAAACTTTATTACGAACGTTTAGCTTTTAAACAATTTTCGCGTTAAATCTCCTTTTATATTATTGTTCAAAATACCTAATGTATCCTCATTCCCACATTCAACATTTTTTAGCCAACAGGAAGAAAAGTTTTTAAAGTTTTTTTATTTCATAATATTTTAAATCTTCTATTATCGGGGAAACCAAATTATATTCCCCATATTTTTTCTTAAAAAATCACTGTAAATGGAAAATTTTGTTAAATTTCTATATCTAATAAATAAAAAGTATTTTCACGTAATACCGAATTTACGAATAATTTACAAAAATTCTGGAGAAAAAGTCATTCTTTGAAGAGTTAAATTTTCTTCCTAATTGCATTCATAATAAAAACGTGAATTCTTAATAGTCCGAGAGCCCGCTGCTTAATTTATGACGTATCTGTTTTTTGATCGAAATGTGGTATAAATGATAGCTTACCAATAGGGTATTACATCGCACTAGGGTTGCCTATCAAAATCTTGCCGCAACCCCCCCTGCCCCCCCCGAGAAGGTCCCTCTTCGTGGTTTTTCGCATTTTATAGGAATATGGTAAGAGATAGGAGAAAGTAGTCAATGACAAAAATAATCCTTGCTAAAGTCTCTATAAAAAACGTTAAGTCAATTTTTTCATAGGACTAGTAGTTTACCCGTAATGGCCGGTCAAAAAACAGGATATTTTTTGAAAAAATAAAAAAAAAAGTTTGATTTTTTTCTTTTACACTCTTCCACCCATTATTACTAACATTTTATAGAAAAAAATATTTGGCCTGCGGCGCTATATCACTGGTTATTTTATGAAAAACTAAATTTTAAGAATTTTCGTCACTGAGTTCTATTGTAATAACTCCGAAATTATTAGATGTATGAACATAAATTATAGCTCGTTTTGTAGCTAAGACTATGGTAATTAATTCGTTTTTTGACTATTTTCCTGTAGCTCTTATCAATTTTCAACCAATTTAGTTTAAATACATTTTTTTTGTATTTTAAATGAATTTCGGTTTTGGGCCGGCCATTGCGGGTAAACTGCTAGTTCTACGAAAAAATTGACTCAACATTTTTTGTAGAGAATTTAGCAAGGATAATTTTTGTCATTGACTACTTTCTCCTATCTCTTACCATATTCCTATAAAATGCGAAAAACCGCGAAGAGGGACCTTTTCGGGGGGGGCAGGGGGGGTTGCGGCAGGATTTTGATAGGCAACCCTAGTGCGATGTAATACCCTATTGGTAAGCTATCATTTATACCACATTTCGATCAAAAAACAGATACGTCATAAATTAAGCAGCGGGCTCTTGGACTATAAGTGGATATTTTTACTTCATACTACTTATTATCACATTTATTATGTATATGTTTACCTAATTGAAACTAACCGGCTGAAGCTTGTCGTATAGGTTACCTACTCAGAAAACGTTTATAGTTCATGGCTATTTTATCTAAAATAATCTAGATCCCGCCTATCACCTTACATAAAATATTATACTCAAGTCATACAACATACTGCGCCTACGGGTAGATATACGGGAAAAATATGTCTATTTTATAGTTAACTTTGTTTTCCATAGATATCTCTGAAGCTAATTTGATTATTAATACATTTCACAACGATCGTAATAGTATTTCACGAGTTGTTTAATTCTCTTAACCCGAAGTGGCATATCTCGGTTCTTCCGGGGGCGCTAAGAGACATAAATCAAGAGACACTGGCGCCTAGTCGTGTATGCGTTTACTCCCCAATACTCAGGATGTCAATTTCAAGGTTTAACAAACATAGTTTTTTTTTATTATGTTTTCACTAATATAGATAAATTCCATCATTTAAATTTTCTAGCATAATGAGTGGTGATTTCTGTAAACTGTGAAGTTCTGAGAGATGGACAACACCCAACGTGATTTTTTTTGTCCTAAATTAACATTATATTAACTGCTATAATAATCTCATAAAATATAACAGGTATAATAATAATTATGATGAATTATGATGAATATATACTTTTATTAGATACCTACCAACTTGAAGATATAATTTAAAGTATTTATAGGAAATTATTAATTATGGGGGCTATTTATAGATGAGTACAATGTTTAGCTATGCTAAACTAAGCAGATCTACTACCTATAGTTTGGTGTATTGTTAACGTCATTCTACCTATAAGATACGAAAATAATGAACGTACATATATGAATATGATTTTCGTTTTTGAAGATGATGTTTTTCAGTCTGATAATAAATTATTATGTCACATCTCTAGTACGTGTTATCATTTTTCTTTACAAAACAAACAGATTTCTTTATTCTTACAATCGGAGTTTTTAAATTGTAATAATCTTAATGTCACTCGTATATCTCTGCCACGCTGTTAGAGTTATCTCAAATCAAAGATTTCGAGAATAAATTGCCCCTTTTTTTTTACTCCACTGTAGACACTCAAAACGATTTAAGGAAGATTTACTTATCTCCGAGTTAAAAAAAGAACGATATTTTTCTCATTCTTTACATAAGACTCGTAGATTTGTAATTTTTTTGAGAACACTTAATGAGGAATTTATGGAGATATATTATAAGGGCGTCTGTATTACAAGTATACTTTTTACGACGAATTTTCAAATTGGTGTCATTTACGAGCACAATTATCAACATTTCTACCACAAGTAGGTACCATCAGGTATCAATCTTTCGTCGATTTACGGTAAGCTAAAAATAAAGCTCAAAATAATACAAGGAGTGTTTTTACATGTTATGTACCTAAGTAATTTCGCCGTGGTTTTATAATAAGCGGTTTTATAATAACCCCCAAATAATGAACAATATCACCATTTTTAGCTTTGAGATAAAAAAGCAGAGAAGTCATAACCATAATTTGGTGTATGACGCTGTGGTCTAATAATATCTTGGCATTGTATTTGTAAGGTAAGTTAGTACGTTTTTAATAAGAACAGGATGATAGCAAGATTGGGACTATAGCCCCAAGGCAGATGATGATAGTAGAGTGAGGTGTATGTTGTACCTTATATCCTGCAAACCCTTTTCATACCAGCAGACATTCTGGTGAACTCATTTTTACATTTTACAGACGAGACGGAATTTTAGGGTGAGTATTTTTCACTTAGCATAAATTAAATTAATCTTGTTTACACATTAATTGTTTAATTATTATGTTTACAATAATGCACGAGGGATTCTAAGTTATTCCAATTGTTTACAACGTATATGTACAATTTGGAACTAAACATTGCACAATCACCCTCAGACGGGTGGGTGCCTTACTGCCGTAGGAAGAAGAAGAACTTAACAAAAAAAAGAATTAAATATTATAAATATTTGAACAGAGATTTAAAACTAGTGTAATTTTTTGGGCCAATAAAAGTTTATTTATTAATTTAGAAAGCGCATTATCCACATTGAACTACCGAATACTTTTTTCATTTTTCAGCTGCAAATATCTTGTTCTCATTTAACGATGTGTGTACTTGAGATTTGGGAATACATACATCCGAAAATAGAATAAATACATCCGAAAGTAGTGCCAAACAATAATTTGAAGAAAATCGTTACAATGTTTAAAATTCACCGGGGGAATATAATGATGGTCATACTGTTTAACATTTTCCGTATTCTCTCACAGTTTCTCAGCCGCAATTAGGCGTACAACCGTAGGAAATACTAAAAAACCACCTTCCAAATTAACAACGAGTAGATAGAACTAACTATATCTGCTATACATTGAGTACATAGAGTAGTAGGTATGTAGGTGGCTAAAGTTTAAAGATAAAGATGCCAGGTAAACTGGAATTAAAGACTGGATGAGTTTTATTTTATTGCCATGAACTTTGTTTTATTTTTTCCTCAGAACAAGGAAGGCGGCATTCATATCCACGTGTAAACACAGACGCATAATGATTTCAATATTTGCTAAAGTATCACTGGAGTCCAAATAAGTACAGTGTTAATTAAGATACTGTATCTGTATGAAATCTGTGCCTATAGCGATTATAAGTAATTACTATTACTACCATTGAATCGCTATATTTTTTCCACATACTCGTGGTTAGCTAATTTGTTTATCCTATTGTGTACTTCAATCTTACGTATTTACATTATTATGATTATATTTTTGCATGCATTGCTTATGGACTTGTAAGTTGGCAAAGGCCAATAAATAAGTGAATAATCTTTAATCTCCCATTTATATATTTTACTCGTAAATACCATGCGACGTCATCCTTTTTCGTCTAATAAGGAACGAATATTTTATTCAACGTATTGGACTCGTGTCAAATAAACAGGTTTTAGCTCTTCTACTCAGTATAACCTTCCCTGCACTTTACCCCAAAAAGCGTCGATTATTATTTCGTATGGCTTCTGCCACACATAACATATGCGAGATCTCCTGTGACTGCGGAGAGCCAGTGCAAATCATCAAGTACATTGTCGAAGACTGTCCTCTGAGAGCATTTCCTGGACCATATGCAGATATCCACAATGCCACACCCATTGCCCTTGAATAGGCTTGGAAGCCTGGATGTTTCTCTGTAGGGTACATGTCTTCTGTATGTGACAGATAGCATAATTCTCTTATCTTCTGACATTGCCGCCCAACGGTGGCAGAATAGCATCCAGAATACTTAGAGATTATAAATATTTCCTAACCCTTTATAGAGCACCTAGAACAAAGTGGTACATATTATAACTACCATTCATACAAATAATTGACCAGAAAATTTATTATTTTCGTTGAGGTTTATTATCGATTTCGAATATTTTTGATAATACTCGTGCAGATGATTTACGGATTTCGTTACCGTGAGTGAAGAGTTCTGACTTATATTTGGTTTACAACAAAACTCCAAAATGATCCTTTCATCAAATTCGGAATTGAAATGTTTATCTACTTTCCTTTGCACGTGAACTGATTACATAATGATAATCTTTCCCTATTTCTTCATCCGGACTTTCTTTAACATAAATTAGAACTTTCTTTTATTGTTCTTATACTAAGGGTTTTTATTTCTCTTTTTTACCTAAATTGGAATTGTGATTAGATGTAAAATGAATCTTTTATTTGCACTCCCTTCATCTTTATCCTATTACTTTAGTATTTACAAATGGGATACAAGGTTTTGTTTACCTCTGAACTTTCTTTCATCGTTGCATTTTCCATTTTTTCTACCATAACTCTTTATATAAATTAGGTAGTTGCACAAAAATCAAACTATACACCTAAACATCGAAAACAGAAATGTAATTGAAACTTTTATATAATTCCGAAATTGTATATAATAGGTAAGTTTAAATGTGTAGATATATTTGAGCATATGATAAAATAATGATACACCTTAATTATCCTAATAAAAAACTAAGCTCACTTTGCCAAACTTACGCAAATCAGAAACTTTTCAAAATCTAAATTTTATAATATAAAATTATCGAGTCTGATAAAGATTATTTGGTCTAGAAGTACTTTAGAAAAGAAAATGGCAGGTAATCGAAGATTATCGTTCAAATTCTTCAAAGTTATATTATAAGTAATTATACTTTGGGAAGAATTTGCGACGGGGATCAAGTTGTCGCTGGAGGCAAATACCGCAGATTTAACTCTTTCCACTTGAGGTAGGTACTATAAAGGTTGATAATTTTTCATAATGTAGCAATGGCGGAGCATGAGGTTGAAGACATACGGAGAATGACAAAGGTGAAAGATTTTCCTTTTGAGGATTTTCTTTGATGCAAATATTACAATCCCAATCATATATTAGGCATTAGAAATATTGTTGCTTTTGCTTTAGTTTGTAAAATGATAAAAAGTAAACTGGGAAAACACAAATGAAGTTAAATATTTTTATTCTAGTTTAATTCAAGAGAAATTTTAGCGGTGAAATGAAACAGAAATAGTAAATATAGTTGTTGAAAACCAAATATATTTTTTGGTAGCATTTATAAAAAAACATATAAAAGCAACATTAAGATTTTTCGTACCCTTTTCTGTGCGAAAATGAGTTCCTGTATCGATAAATATTTCATGTTTACAAATTGGATCGCAACTTCAATATAGTATAAGTACAATAATAATATCATAGAGTATCTATAATTGTTTTTGTTTATTTATATGTATTAATTTCTCATTTGGTTTGCAAAAAAAACTCTATATATAGTCCGAGAGCCCGCTGCTTAATTTATGACGTATCTGTTTTTTGATCGAAATGTGGTATAAACGATAGCTTACCAATAGGGTATTACATCGCACTAGGGTTGCCTATCAAAATCTTGCCGCAACCCCCCCTGCCCCCCCCCGAAAAGGTCCGTCTTCGCGGTTTTTCGCATTTTATAGGAATATGGTAAGAGATAGGAGAAAGTAGTCAATGACAAAAATAATCCTTGCTAAATTTTCTACAAAAAATATTAAGTCAGTTTTTTCATAGGACTAGTAGTTTACCCGTAATGGCCGGTCAAAAAACAGGATATTTTTTGAAAAAATAAATAAGCCATCGCGGGTAAACTGCTAGTCCTACGAAAAAATTGAGTTAACATTTTTTGTAGAGAATTTAGCAAGGATTATTTTTGTCATTGACTACTTTCTCCTATCTCTTACCATATTCCTATAAAATGCGAAAAACCGCGAAGAGGGACCTTTTCGGGGGGGGCAAGGGGGGTTGCGGCAAGATTTTGATAGGCAACCCTGGTGCGATGTAATACCCTATTGGTAAGCTATCATTTATACCACATTTCGATCAAAAAACAGATACGTCATAAATTAAGCAGCGGGCTCTTGGACTAATAGAGACCACTAGTACCAATAAGCCTGAAAGCTAAAGTCTACGACTCGTGTATCTTGCCAATAACCACGTACGGCCTAGAGACTATGTCCCTCACTGTCAGAAGTGTACAAAAACTAAAATGTGTTCAGCGAGCAATGGAAAGACAAATGTTGGGCGTCAGTCTTCGAGATAAAATTAGAAATGAGGAGATCAGACGTCGAACAAAAGTTGCCGACATCGCAGAAAGAACAGCAAAGCAAAAATGGCAGTGGGCGGGACACGTGGCGAGACAGGACGGTGTCAGATGGACACCTAAAATCCTGAAGTGGAGGCCCTGGGAGAACAAAAGAGGCGTAGGAAGACCACAGAAAAGGTGGACAGATGACATTGTCCAGCTTACGGGTCGTAGATGGCAGCAGATAGCCCAAGATAGAAGACAGTGGAAGAGTTTAGAAGAGGCCTATGTCCAGCAGTGGAACGCAAGTGGCTAGCAGTAAGTAAGTAAGTACATCAGGGCTAAAACTTCATTTCATTAGCAACATCATTTGAGATCTGAGAATGCCGAAAAGTCATGAGTGGGTCGAAGTTCTCATTTGTCGTGAACCAGAGAATGTTACAATAGGATCTGTTAAATTTTAAACTAAAAAAAGTATATTTAATGTAGTATTCCTACAATAGTGTAGAAGAAGAATGGATGAACATTGTCGGGCTTACGACCGACCTCGGCTGGCTTAAGTGATCACTTTACACTCGAGAAACATTCGCCATTTCAGTTCACCCCGGCTCGGATTCGAACCCAGACCTTCGTCTCGCATAGTAGGGAACATATCCACTACGCCACGAGGAGTGACGGCTTGTATATTAGTATTGACGGAATGTAGAAAAAATCCAACGCTTTACAAGAATAAAATTTGTAAATAAAAAATAATTCAATTAAAAAAGTGTGTTTAAAAATAACCAATTTGTGCCTGATTTTATGCAACCACAGTAACCTGGTAATGTCAATTAATACTAGATTCTACTCTATATCACGCAAGTATTTATAATTAATTTCACGCCTGTATTTCATAAACACTTACACTGCAAAATAATTTGAGGTGATGATTATTGTTGATATTTGCATACACCTCTAAACGTTTGTTATTTGGTTTATTTATCCGGGCTAATGCAGGCATAAAAGTTTGTAGTAAATATTTCACAGCTCACTATGTATGTATATTTAAAAAGTTATCTTTAACGTATGTTCCATAAATCTTGAATCGGTTCAGGCGAATATAAAATAAGTACGGTATATTATGTATAACATTACGTGCATGTACGAGTAGGTGGTATATACTTGTATGTAGAAATATACCACCCACGGACTGGGAATTACCGTATTTTTTTATACTTACTTCCATTTTGACGAAAATATCAGATTATTTGAGAATTATTTCTATAAAATGGAGAGGCATGCATGCATAATCGGAAACACGCCGAGGGATAGGATAAGAAACACAGAAATCAGGAAGATGTTAGTACGGAAGATCTCGACAGATGGGGAAGACTATTATTTTTTACATAATATGTACAAATGACGAATCCAGGTGTCCGGATGATAAACAACAATAAACAAAGAAGACGATACTGGAACGGGCAATGTAATTAGAATGCAAGACAACGTATCGTGCTTTATTCTAACCCAAACGGAAGAAGACCACCGGGAAGACCCCCGAAACGATGGCGTGGCAGCTATGTGTCCACTGTCCATATCACAGGAGCCCAACATAGCGTCATAAACAGATCCTCGGATCTATATGAAGGAAGAAGAAGGATAGGCATACAAGCGCTGATATTTATGAAGTTACATAGTATGAACTTCCTACTCTATTTTTTTTTCACTTACAGGTCATCCACTTGATTCATTTATAGACCTACTTGACGTACAATGTAAAAGAATTTACACAATGTGTGTCTTGTGTAAATGATTACCGTCTGTTTTTTTATATGTAAGTATTTCAGTTTCAATACGCACTCTGATATCCAGAATATCGTGCGAATAAATTCGGACAAAACCAAATATTATTTTGATAACACAATATATTCGGGTTTGACTGTAAGATATTGCTTTTGCAATAAGTCCGCCTTTTGGCACACTGTATTGTCTTGTTTTTGTTACTATACATATTTACTGGCCAATAAAGATTTATTTATTTGTAATAACAATAATTAACATATTGTGAATCTCGAAGTCTGTACACAAAAAGTAGTTTCTTCCCTCGTTTTCAAAACATAATACAATGCAATCAGGAATATCGCCTAAAGAATGGAAAAAGGCATCCAGATATGTACATTTCACCTTCTACGAAGTCTAGCTAGATTGTTATACCATTTCATATTCACGGCATCAGTTACTCGTGATATCAATACTTTATAAATTTAAGGGGCAATTAAAAAGTTTTTAATATCATTTCCTACTTTGATGACACCGATTTCTTTGCAAAAATCACTGGTATTTTTGTAGGCGTTATTTTCTTTTTATACTTCTGGGAACAGGTTGAGATTTAAGACTTTTATATTTCATCCTTCAATTCTCTTAATCTGCTTTCTTCTTCTTGTCGCGATTTTAAGTAACAGTGACTGTTACCTATAAATATTGAAATCGCTGTTACATTTAGGATAGACGCATGTTTGAAGCATAATGTTCGACAATTAGGAAAATGCGGTTTGAAGGTAATTTACAAAATTATTTCATCTTAGTCTTGTTATTTTAATGGAATATATTCCGATTGATATTTCTTTTTGCCACGTATTTCTTGTAAGTGACGACTCTTAAAAATATTATTATTTTTATATTAAAAAAGAAAGTCAAAAACTAGATCATTGAAAATGTTTCGCTTATCAAATGTGTCATTGGTGTAATGTCTATTATGGGACAATAAAGTATTTCCGAGCTGATAAAATTTGGAGATACATCCTAATCAATTAATTATTATTAAATAAGTTAGAATCTCTATGTATAACAATCTTCCCCCTTCTGACCACAACGGGGTATCAGTGGGTAACATTATTATTATTATTATTGGTTATCCGCAAATATAATAATGAACCGACCGATATTGACCGCCGGCATTTTAAGCTTGTCAGATTTTGGGACTTCGTAATAATACATACTCGTAGTTCTCATACTTATGACTCTAACGGAATTACACAATAAAATTATAGGTGTTTATTTATTGTTCCCATTAATGTTATGTACCTAGTAATATTTCTTCTTCCTCGTTGGAACCCTGGGGATCACTCAGCACGGTTTTTGTCTGAGCGATTCCCACATGATTCCTTTTAATACTAATTTAATTTCATCACGAAATAAATTCTACTAATCGTCAAAAATCTCATGGAAGAGCCCACATTTTTGCCTAATGATAGAAGAGTAACAGGAAATATACCTGGGTTGGAGAAGAGCTGTAAAGGATCGTGGTCTTCTGAGAATCGCCCAGATTAACGGAATCGTGATATGTGGACTATGCACAAGATGGAAGCAAGCAATAGGTAAGCATTTTATTGTGTGTAGAGAGAAGGCAATCTGTTGTATGGTTTCCTCTTTACTTCGACTGTATGTACAATGGCGTAGGCAATTGATAAATATGTAGAGAATCCGAATCATCTGCATTCCTTCATACTACAGATGTATATTATGAAATGATGCTCATACATACGAGTAGGTACTTAATAACATAACGAAATATTCTCCTCCGTAGGATCATCTCGGCTGTGAACCGCCATCATACCGGAAGAGGAAGTTTGTAATGTAATTAGTAGGTGGCGTGAATCTTATTAAAGTCAACCTCAATTATAATAGGTATCATGTAATGTTTTACGTTACGTAAGAGATATTATCATATCTCCGTTTTAAAATTAACGTGTTTCTTTAGGTAAAAGCTAGCAGCATTTAGGAAGCGATTGTGCAATCAATTTCAAGGACGTTGTTGACATTTGATACGACGGAAATATTGGCGTCGTTTTTTTAAGATTCCACACCTCTCGGTATATGTAGGTGTCCTTATTAATTTGACATCTAATTAATTTTTGTGAAACATTGTATTGTTACATGTCGTAGTTTGATGTATCCTGAAACACGTACATAGAAGATTGAAGAGTGATTTTTCTTCATGCTTATTTTAAAACGGGATCATCGGCTATAAAATTTCCCTAATCTAGTTCGTTTTTCTTACTTCTAGGATTTGAGCCCAGGACACTTGACTTGAACCTGCGCTATTGATAATTGATTGTTTTCTGTGTTTTTAAATCACATTTTTGCAAACAAACAAAGGTAATAACGTAGATATGTTTTATAAGAACGAACGCACTATCAAAAAACACAAAATAAAAATTAAGGCGATGGAGGAAGTATATATGGACATGGACTTACTGATGATTTTATATAAAATGTGGTTTATGTAGTATAATATGATATTGTAATATACGAGTATAATAGAGTATGTACAATGTACATGGATCAAGAATGTTTATTCAGGACGGAGCCACTATACCTGAAAGGTGGGCAAAGTCAACACAGGTATAATGGAATGATCTTTTGTTTTTATAGCTAAATGAGAATAAAATAAATATCCCAGATTAGTATATTCTGAGTTTAATTATAATTTTAATCAAGCCTGATGCTATCTTTGCGCTAAATTTTGTTAACGTAATCAACTTAGCGTATCCTTCACTCAAATAACATTTACCTGGACAGCGTCGTATGAAAATGTACTTATCCATTTTCTGGAAATTAATGTTTGTTTTGTATTCTACACAAGGTGCCCTTGTTTTCTTAAATTATCATCCTCCATATTACTTACTCCTCGTCTGCAAACTTGGTAGGTGTATGTACATTATGATACTGGCCCTTAAGTTTCAACAAACTGGATAGTAATATTAATTGAAGCGATGGAAGTTTAGTTTAGTAGACATCATGTAACAGGTTGCTAAACAAAAATGGCAGTGGGTGGCTCATGTTGCCAGACAGGGGACAGAGCGATGGACTCCCAGAGTTCTAAGATGGAGACCGTGGGATAAAAAGAGAGGAGTAGGTCGGCCACAGAAAATATGGGCCGACGATATTATCCCAGTCGCGGGTAGAAGATGGACTCGCAAAGCTCAAGATAGAGGAAAATGGAAGCAAATGGAAGAGGCCTATATCCAGCAGTGGAGAGATGGCTGAAGGAAGAAGAGGGCAGAAGTTTAGTTTAGAACGTCATATTACTACTCGTAAATTGGGATAAGAGACGTTTGTATCATTCTTTCTGCTAATATTAATTTACTGTATAGCGTCGCGTTGTCTTTGCAAGGCACGAATTAATTTATGCCGTATGCCCTAATTAAATTGCATAGTTATTTATAACAAACAGTAAAAAACAAATTTTAGCAGGCAAACGAAAAATAATTATTTATTTATTTATTTACATCAACGGCGTGAGCCTTTTACACAACTTATGATACAAAAACAAGTAAACAATATTCACATTAATTAAAATTAACAATAACAAAGTTATGAAAGAAAGAAATAATAATAATAAACATTACTTATGCACACACACATGCAGAAAAAAGTTAAACAAGATAACAAGAACAAAGCTCTAGGCATAATGTTCCCTCAGCCCCGTAAAAAAAGCATTCATTTCTCGCTTCAGTGCAGGAACCTGCACATCACATACGTCAAATCTGTTGGCATGTTCGTTAGCAAGTCTCTGTATCCTAATTAATGGCGAATTGAGCCCATAGGACGTGCTAGACGGCTTGCAATAAAAAGGAAGAAAATGTCTGGTATTCCTGTTGGGCACATGAAAGTTAACATTTTCCAGAAGCTCAGGACAGTCCACCCCGCAGTGAACGATCTTGCAAAGGTATAACATGTCCAACATAAGTCTTCTCTCAGATAGCTTTAGGAAGTTAATTTTATTCAGAAGGAAGTCATAATTTAGTTCTTCGCGAGGTATACCCAGTCTAAAGTTTATATATCTTAGAAATTTGTTTTGGACTCTTTCAATATTATGAATATGAATATTATAAAATGGGTTCCAGACTACAGAGTCATACTCAAGAATACTTCTAATCAGGGAAACGTAAAGCAACACCAATGTTCCAATATTCCTGAAATGTGCAGCTGCACGAATGACGAAGCCCAACAACCGCATTCCCCTGTTAACAATGTTGCTAATGTGGGGTATAAAACTAAGTTTTTGGTCAAATATGACGCCCAAATCTCGGATCTCAGTCAACGTTTTCATGACAATACTGTTTAATCGGTAATCAAAAATTATTGGGGTCATAATTCGGTAAAATCGCATTGTATAACACTTTTTGGTATTTAAGTATAATTTATTCTGGGAACACCAACGATCGAAACGATCTAAATTTGCCTGCAATATGTTACAGTCACGTGTACATTCAATTTTTTTGAAGATTTTTATATCGTCAGCGAAAATTAAAACCCTGACATTCTGAAAAACACTGACAACATCATTTATGAAAATTATAAACAAAACGGGTCCAAGGTGTGAGCATTGTGGTACACCACTAGTTGCTTGAAAAGTGTATGAAACATTGTTTTCGATTTTGACAGCCAATTTTCTATCAGTAAGATAGCTGGCTAACCATTTGAGCAATTGGCCTGTGATTCCATACCCTGCCAACTTACCAAGCAGAATGCCATGATGAACCTTATCAAAGGCCTTGCTGTAATCAGTGTAAATTGAATCAACCTGTTTACGTTCAGCGAAGGCATCTAGGATACAATTTTCGTAAATTAATAAATTGCTTTGCGTGGATTTGGATGGAACAAAACCATGCTGAGCGGGTGTGATATGTTTAAAAATGAAGGGAGAGATCTGATTTAGGACCAGCTTTTCAAAAAGTTTTGGGATAGATGATAGCATACATATTGGCCTGTAATTAGATACGTCGTTTTTATTCCCGCTTTTGAAGATGGGAGTTAAGAAGCTGGATTTCCAATTGTCAGGGAAAAACCCACTTTTCAAGGACATGTTGAATATAACGTACAATGGATAAGATAAACTATGCATGCAACCCTTGACCAGCAGGGGGGGAATGCCATCAGGTCCCATACTACTCTTAGGCTCCATCTCGCGAATACCATTCACTATATCTCTGATTTCAATTTCAAATGGGGGAATATGAATATCGGCATTAGCATTGAATTCATGAGTGGTTTCATTACTACACTCCTCATAAACACTCTTAAAAAAATCAGCAAACAGCGTTGAAACATCAGATAGACCGTGGGCGGATTTTAGACCATAGGACATGTCATTCGGGATGTCGGAATCGTCCGATTTTAGAGAATTTGTATATTTAAATATGTGCTTTGTATTTAGGGCGATTGAGGCTTCAACACCTTCAACGTAGGAATTATAACAGTCCTCCGATAATCTCTTGCACTTGGTTCTCAGTTGACTAAATTTATTGTAGTCTAATTCACTTCTGGTGTTCTTGTACCGCTTATGAGCTACCTTTTTTTCAAATACAAGATTAATAAGGTCTTTACTAAACCAACGGGGGTAGTGATGCCTACGCTGTGGTACTTTGGGTACGAAGTTGTCTATGGCATTCTTTACTATACCATAAAATGAGTCAACTATTACATTCAGATTACTGTTATCCAAAAAAGACCAATCTGATGAGAAAAAAAAGCTATTCATTGCTTTGTAATCGGCTTTAGCAAAATTGTATGTATGTGGTGCACGCACTATATACTCTAAATCAATTTTCTTCAATTTTATATCTAGTGGGGGATGGTGCCTGTCAATACCGAGAATCGGATCCACGCATTTATCAACAGTGACGGTCGGATCACTAGTCAATACTAGATCAAGTAATTTATTATACTTATTATAGACAAAAATTTTTTGAAAGAGATTCATAAAATTTGCCATTTCTAGAATTTCCCTCGCACTGTCCGAAGAAGGGCTCGAATTAACAGACTGTTCGGGGCGATCTTGGCACCACGTGATGTTGGGGAGGTTATAATCGCCAATTAACAGTAGCCTAGCATCAGGATACTTTGCTTTAACTAGTTCAACTTCATTACAATGATTAATATAATATGATACATCACAAGTTGGAGATATATATACACTTCCAATTACAATTTTTACTTTTCGAAATTTCAGTAGGATAAATACTTGTTCAACATTGTTGTGTTGAACTTTGATAGGTACAGAGTTATATTTCTTGCGTACAGCTACCAGGACTCCTCCTCCATCCAATTTTGCACTGGTCAGGTGTGATCTGTCCAAGCGGTACACGTTGAATGATGAAAGACCCAGTTCTGCGGTGTGGATGTCGGGAGTGAGCCACGTCTCGGTTATAATTATTATGTCATGTGGTAAGCTTGAAGCAGCGAATAAAAATGATTTTAACTTAGTTCGCATTCCCCCGACGTTCTGATACAGACACAGCAGATCTTGGTCGTAAATATTTAGTTTTTTGAAGACTTAGAACTTGCTATCATGGGTTTACCCATAACGTACTTAATATAAATATCCGTCTCTCCATTCCCTCTTCTGTCGTTCAGTTCATCTTTTAGTTGCCTTAGTTTTGCTTGCTGCTGTACGGTAAGGTCGCTATAAATTCTAGCTTTGCTGTTTGGTCCTGTGATATTTCTTCGGTTTCTGATGACATTCAACACCTGTTCCTGAGTACTCAGAAAGACCTTAAGGGGTCGAGACTTGTTATCCATTCGGCGGCCCAGTCGTATACACCTAATGGAGTTCACACCGAGGCTTTCATCGATCTTAGACAACATTGAGGCGAGTACATTCTTATCATGGTTGATAGCGTCGAGACTGTTACTAGAAGAGCTCTCCTCCACGTTACAAACGATTATATTCTTTTGTCTTCTCATTCTCTCCTCTACCTCCTCCAGTACATCAGACGAATTAGAATTCGCCTCCAATTGAGTTATTCGATTCTTAAGTTCAGTGTTCTCCCGTTCAAGGTTCTCAATTTTTCCACTAAGTGTCGAAAATTGCGCTTCAATCATAGATACGATCTTTAAATTAGACTGAGCGGTCTCATTTCTGAATTCATCCAGTTTCATAGTTATCAGTGAGATAATATCGTTGAATAAATATTTATCTATCAGCTTCTCAGACTTCTCAACAGGGGTTTGGACAGATTGAATAGTCCTTTCAGCAGATGTCGGTGTCTTTGGCAAGTCTCTGGAGTCCGCTTTACCCTTAGTTTTACATAGGGCACACTTCCAGATAGTTTTGGCTTTTCTAAAAAGAATAGTGGTATCACTCTGACTCAAGCACTGAAGATGGTATCTTCTTCCACACTCCGAACATGACACCTGTTCATCTCCGTTAGCCTTACCACACAAATGGCATTTATTCATTATACTGATGTTAATTATGGAGATGTTATGTTACCAAAATATGATGGTGCTGATTAGGTAGGTTCCACTGTAGTGGGGTGTGGAGATGTGGCTAGCTTCCTCAATATTTAGATATTTAGCAGTGCAATTTATTATGCAATTAATAATTATGTTTATTTGTACCACCGCACCGTCGGTATCTTGCGTATGAAGTAATTCAAATACTCCAATGAAATCAAAAAGTAAAACAATGCACGTACGTCTTGCATATAGCTGTTTTCCCTACGTTATAGAAAATTCCATCCAGAATTTAAGGGATTCTAATCCGATCATCACATAATTCCACTAAATTGTCATGATGATTACAATGTATGGTCACGAACTAATTAATTAATTATTGTCTAAAGTTTGACGGATTCTATATCCATAGGGACTGGTATGGGGACATTAGGTAATAGTATAAGGTGTTTGTGTAACTATGATTGTTAGTTGGTGTTTCCTTGTGGGAAACTACAAGCACAATATTATACGTAGATGTTGCAGAGACGACCTGGAGCTAATCTCCTTCGTGACTTGCATAGTCTTGTGGCTGCGTCTGCTCCTGGGGGAGAAGTTACCAATGTTCTATGGAGGTGGAGAAGGTTCTTAGGGGAATTTCCCCACTTCCTTCTGATACTGATAATATATTATCAGTACACTGCATCCTCACATTCATTTCATGCAAAAAATGTGTAGTTTTAATTGAGTATTTTTGTTTCTCAACGAAGGTGTATGGTCATTATTATTTTTGTGTATATTTAAGTTGAAAAAAGAGAAATGATATAGGTATAAACTTACCACCCACATATGAACAGTGAACATTTCTACATTTCTCATTTCTCAATACAGAAGCTAAAGTTTTCATTGGTGATATTTATATTTCTATGCTCTTTGTCACCTTTAATTACTGGCAATAGCGACACATGAAACTTCTAGTAAATGAGTTACGAATACCTTCTTACTTAACTAAGTGGGAGATAGCCAAATTAAAAAAAATGAATATAGTTATGTAAAAATTCACACCTTATTTCTATTTTCCTTGGATTACTATAAATGAATACACGTGCGTAAGACAAAAGCCTTATCGTATCTCAAATGAAAAAAAAATGAGTTGGTCATTATAATTGAGCTTCACGATTGAATTTATGAGGCATCATTTTGTTTCTTGTATTTTCACTAGCAGGTATCCGTGTATACGTGGCGTATAAACAATCATTATTATTTTGCGATTATGTGAAACGACGTTAAGTGGAGCGGCAAAAAGCCCAAAACATATTGTACATTATCAGTATTATCATAATGTAATAAATCAGTGTTGAACAAAATTATATCACGTATTAGAATCTACATTGTGATACCTGGCTGTTTGTTATCTTAGCTCTACAAATATCTAATATCATTTATGTCTATCGCAAGACAATATTGTTATTAATATGAATACTTACGACGTGTAGTGCATTCAAACTTCGAATTTCCAATGTAGCCAACACTGAAAAATCGATATTATCTAATGTAGGTGGCAGTAGGTATGTATGATGGACGGCAAGGAAAAAAACTAAATAGGTACGTGCTAAATTTACTGCGTATTGCAAAAAAGTGTTGTAAAAACCATTTTAGAAAATACAAAGATAAGAATCCTCTCCTTTCTTGCCTAACCTCAGAAGAATCGCCAATGGCTTTACGAGAATTGATACCTGATATTGAAAACATTATTGCTAATACTTAGAGACAATATAAAATGATACAGATGTCCACTTGAGCGAGCCACCTTAGTACGGGCTTTGCCTAGTTAGGTGGAAAAATTGTGGTTGTATTAATTATGTTAGTTTGAGAAATAAAGTTATTATTCTCATTGCGAGAGACAAGCTCGGAAAAGAGCATTATACCTACTCATGTTTCTTAAAGGTAGCTTGATCCTTAATATGTCATTTGAATTTAAGATTTTTATGAAATTGTGCAACATGAAAAATGAGGACGTTACTGTCAAAGTCCCCCATCCGGAAATAGTTAAATTGATTGTTAAATTTATGTAAAAACTAAAATTTAATCCTTAAATTTCTTATAGAAATCAGCTGCCATAATATAGAAAGTCAAAATTGAAGAATGCTAAAATATGATACAAACTAAAAATATATATGCGTAGTAATATCTATCTAAGTGCTCCACACTACACTGCTTTTTTGAAATCCCGTTGATTTTTAAATAGAACTTTATTATAAAAAGTTGTATTTTATAGAAATGATTTTCGACATACTCGTATTAGGAACATTTACAGTAACAATAATTTGTGTACAAGCATGACTGCATTACATTTTGTATGAGAAATAATATAATTTATGCTTGAAAGTATAAAAATGAAATTTAGCTTAATGACGATCTTACTACGTTCCTGAAAATGTTAACAAAATGCCCGAAGGTAAATCTTTACCTTGCTAACTCAATTTGACTTAGCTTAATATTAAATCATCTAAAGTCTAGATTTATATGCAAAATCACGTCTTTCTACTGAGAGTATCGGTCTGATCTGAAACCTTCATCATACTAAACAAGCTTCGAACAAATTTGAAGACTTTTTTAAATGAACTACATACCTTCTTGTTTTTATACGATACGTACTAACATCGCCTTTTGCTGTTCCTCTTGATAATATGCGGTAGTCGTAATGCCAAACCTATTGAGATTTACAATGTTTTATATCAATTTATTACTTGGAGCGGAAGCGACGAAGGGGCTATAATGAAAACAGAGACTAGATATGGTTCATTATGGTAAGGTGGTTATACTGAAACTAAGATGTCTGTATAATAAAGTTCATCGAGATGCTAATAATTGGGCCGAAGAATCACATCGCTAGAATTTCTGGGAATGGTGGCGATTGCCAATTAATTTTAGTAGGCCAGTGCCGACAACACTTTGTAGTTTTTTGACAATATAACCCGGAAGGCAAATCTTTTCCTATGTTTTTGACGTAACATTGTATGTACTTACTATAGCCGTAATGAAAAAAAAGTTGTGTGAAACGTAAATTCATAATTTTGATGAAAAAAACCTGCAAATATTCGTTTTCACATACAAACGTACTCGTATTTATTTACATACGAAATATCATCAAAATTCAGAATAAATTTATATTCAAGATGAAAAAATTGATTTGTCATGTTTATTTGATATGATTATTAGATTTTTGGGGATGAATTTCTTTATATCATGTATTATTTTATGTTTTCTTGGCTTTTTGATATCATACCGTAGACCGCTCTGTAAGAGAATCATCGAACCGTGAGGCCAAACATATTGCAAGGCAAATGTACTCAGACAAAATTATACATATGCTTTGTACTATTCATAATATTACGATCACATAGTGGAGTTATTGAACAAAATATTTCTAGTATTTTCAATACACATTACGATTTATTTCTACATGTGAAAAAAGAGACATTGAACTCTCAAAAGATATGTTAAAGTACTACCTATTTAATATATATCAGAATAAAGCATCAACAAAAAATCACCATGAAAAACATAGTTACCCCATATGCTGTGTTTTTGTACCTACTTCTTTAACTACGGGAAGGAATCTTCCAATCTTCTTATACTTTTAACGAAACATGTTTGACATCGTGACCTCTCGTTGTACCAACATGGGAATCTGTTCTACTTGCATAAGTAAAAGTGTCTTATACTAGACGAGAGTTGGTCTCTGCAAGAACTATGATTAAAGGAAAACGGTCACATTAGCAATACTGTGATCGAATGCGAATTTAGTAAATGATTCACATAACAGTGTTCGATTGATACGCAAAATAAAAAGAACAGTTACTTTTTTATGAAGGTCTCAAACAATACAAAACAGTACGAAAATAATAAGGATGAGTCTCTAAAATCTTGTACTTATAGTCCAAGAGCCCGCTGCTTAATTTATGACGTATCTGTTTTTTGATCGAAATGTTGTATAAACGATAGCTTACCAATAGGGTATTACATCGCACTAGGGTTGCCTATCAAAATCTTGGCGCAACCCCCCCTGCCCCCCCCGAAAAGGTCCCTCTTCGCGGTTTTTCGCATTTTATAGGAATATGGTAAGAGATAGGAGAAAGTAGTCAATGGGTGGAAGAATGTGAAAGAAAAAAAATCAAACTTTTTTTTTTATTTTTTCAAAAAATATCCTGTTTTTTGACCGGCCATTACGGGTAAACTACTAGTCTTATGAAAAAATTGACTTAACGTTTTTTGTAGAGAATTTAGTAAGGATTATTTTTGTCAATGACTACTTTCTCCTATCTCCTACCATATGCCATAAAATGCGAAAAACCGCGAAGAGGGACCTTTTCGGGGGGGGCAGGGGGGGTTGCGGCAAGATTTTGATAGGCAACCCTAGTGCGATGTAATACCCTATTGGTAAGCTATCGTTTATACCACATTTCGATCAAAAAACAGATACGTCATAAATTAAGCAGCGGGCTCTCGGACTATTATCACCAAAACATTATTCCGATATTTTTATTAATATAAAAAGTTATTTTTTTCGGACGTTCTAATCTATACCTTACGAAATGCTATTAAAATTTTACTGCACAAAAAAAAAAGCATAGTAAATTTTAGAATTATTTTATAACAATGAATATCCTGAAATATGTATCATAAACTACAATATCCTAGTATGAAATTATTTTAAACTGGCGAACGTAGTCATGAGAAGGACTCATGGCTCTGGCCTAAGTGCGAATAAAGAAGGTTGTCGTTCCTTCTCATGACTACGTTCGCCAGTTTAAAATAATTTCATACTAGTCAAGGTTATATTCCTTTACTATCGCATTAACCTCGGTTTGTGTTTAGCATTTTGTAACTGTTATATAAGCAGTAGAAAATTAACAGTGACTTCAGGCGTTTATATTTGTGTACTGTGTGCGAGCATACACTGAGTTAGTCTGAGTAATGAGTCCCATATAAATGCTAATATGGAACCTCTCCTGATTCTAGATATCACTGAATCCGTAATAATATAACCTGCTCTACCTACCACCTACCTACTATATCAACATAGCACAGTGTTATACGTGTAGGTAACAATAAAGTGGCTTCACCCTTCTACATACAATATGGTTCTGTAAACATTTTGGTTAAAGACTTTGATAAAAAATAATTAACTCTACTTGAACTACGATACATAAAAACATATAAGAGACAAAATTCTATAAAGCATACCTACTCAACATTTTACAGCACAAGCTTTCTAGCTTATTCTGAATCGTGCGATGATGTTACAGATTTTTCCTCGACAGAAGTGAGACGTACTTGTATCTACATTCAAATAATGTAGCTTTATGTGAACTCCCTTACGGAGGAAGCAGGATGGATGTTCCGACGCTTATGAATCGGCTTTGGCTGGCTTAAGTGGTCACAAAGTGCTTATGTGGAACGAAGATACTCGCTTCTGTTGAGGAAAAAATCTGGAATGTATATCCATCAGCGCAATGCATAAAAATCCTGTTGTAATACGTAAAATAATTTAAGTATATTTCTTATCACGATGAATTTCTGTTTATTTCTTCATATCCATCACTATATATAATCAATTTACTGAGTGATATGCATGGTGGCTAAATCGGCGTTTGATACTCTCTTTCGTGGTCGTGTTTGTGACAATTTAGACATTCTTAAAATAAATTACATTCAGAAGCTATATGCATATAGGACATAGGTACGATTACCTTCTTAATAACAATGAGCAATTAATATATCTTACATTCTGAACATGTTGGTGTAACTATAAAAATGTGGAATGTACACCTTTCGAAGCTACTCAACTGCATTAGTTCTTCACATCGTGATTCAATTATATTCGTCCGGTATATTTTCTTTCTACGCCCTATCACGATTCGATTACTATCTAAAAAAAAAAACAAGAAATATTTTTAGAGTTCAGTTCCACTTCTCATTGAGTAATCATCTTTGTGACAAAAACCCTCAGACAGGGACGGCAACCTCACCAATTTTAATCCTTATAATAATAATACCGTAGAATAATGTTCCTGTATGTATCATATTTTAATATTCAAGTGAGGTATCTAGCTTAGAGTCCCCTTTGAATAACAATGACATCGTCAGTTGTGCGTTATTGGCAGCCCTGCTCCTATTGGGTTATTAATGCGTTACCGAATTCCGTCAATTTTATCGAAGTGAAAAGCTTAACATGACAAAACTTTATGAAAAATTAATGCTCGCTGACTTTTCAACTTTCTTCACTGAGACCATTAAGTATCGCTCCGTCTACTTACTACTTTTATTACTGAGAATTTTTATACTATAACTCTTCCCAGAGAGGTGACAATTTTACAGGAAACGTCAAATTATAATATTTTTCGTGGAAAAAATGTAAAATTTTGAAATCTCATTTAAGTCGATTAAATATCATTATTTAAAACCTAAGAAAGTCAGTATATGAAGTACCGACCTATGGACATTACGTATGCGTAATATTTGTAAAAACAGTTCATAAAACCTTACAAGGTCTAAAAGATAATAAGATTGTACAAATTTTCTAATTCGAGGAATATTCCTGTCGTTTTGTAAGTAAAATTTAAAAGTATCAAATCCTCAAAGTAAGCTGGCGTCCTCCTATTTTTAAGTGTTTCTCTGTATTTCCCTAAACTACCATTGTTGTTGAGAAAATCGTGAAAAATAGTACCACCTGAGAGATATCGAAAAAACACTGAATCATTAGGAAAAACTAAAGAAATTATGGAGTCTGTACAATAATTAGTAAGAAGTAATAAGCAAAAACCACAGACTCTAGGTGGACAAAGAAAGTACTGGAGTGGCGACCTAGAACAGGCAGAAGAAGTGTTGGTAGGCCTCAAACACGGTGGTCGGACGATATAAGGCGAGTTGCGGGAGGCGGTTGGATGCGGTCTACCCAGGATAGGGAGCTGTGGATATCAATAGGGGAGGCCTATGTTCAACAATTGACGCAGAGGGGCTGACATAATGATGATGAAGAAGCAAGTGTTGTTTAAATATAATAGTCAAGTTGTCGTAGCGAAATAATAAAATCTGAGGTAGGTATATTTTTAAAGTTGTTTTTATAATAAATAAATCCCGTGATGAGTCGTAAAAGGGAATATATGACCCGTGCGAGGACATTAAAAGGTCTGAAGGGACAGCTCGCTACCCGCTGGTGTATTGAGATGTTGCTAGGTCTTGCCATGTATTGGATATTATATTGTGTATTGTATATCAATCAGTACACTGACCTTTTACACATCATAAATTTCGATATTGTGTATTATGACGAAGAGGTCAATATTTTTTTAAAGAGTTATAGAAAGCTATCCTATACTACGGAACTAAGGGCATCGAATAGTAGGTGTACCTGCACTCTATTTAACACATATTGTTTTTGAGTAATCTTAGCAGTTTTAAGTAGTTTTGACTTTGTCTCACAAAGTTAATTTGATAAAATATAATACTATAGCATGATTAATTCAAACCGTCGAACGCAGTAATAAAAATGTGACCGAGAAGGGACGACTACCTGCTTTATTCGCACTTATCCCAGAGCAATAAGAAGGGACGACTACCTGCTTTAATTGCACTTATGGCTCTGGCATAAGTGCGAATAAAGCAGGTAGTCGTCCCTTCTTGGTCACATTTTTATTACTGGGTTCGACAGTTTGAATTAATCATGCTATAGTTATAAAACTGTTGGGTTGGATCATATTTTTTTTTCAAATTTCTTGTATCGTAACCAATTAATATAAGAACTATACAAATTTCATATTTCAAATGCTGTTACAGTGTTGGCCTCATTCCTTCAATATGTTCTAACTAACACCTACTTGATCTTGATTAATAACAATTATTATAACAGTAGATATCTCTGTTGTACGTAATGTTCGCACTTTCCCAACTTAACGGCAAAAACTTTAGGCAACAAAAATAAAAAAAGCACTAAATCGAACAACATAACCGAAAACGTTAACAAACACACATCTAGAATATGAATAGTCTGAGTGATATGAATCTAAAATCATTTCTAGGTAGACGGAGGATGTTGGAACTAATTTTATAATAGATGCCTACCTTGAAAATAAACTACGACAATAAAGCAGGTTATTCGGACTTCAATAGTAAAGAAGGGCGTTATTTGTTTATATATATTCTAACTATTGAACGAGACGACAAATTTAAAATATCATTATAATATGTTAATTATAAATATATTATTTTGCTTGTTTTTAATACCTATTAATTTTTTTTAACCGTCACGAAGTAGTACGGGAAAATAAACTGCAAAACGGGTACTATGCCTAAAACATAAAACGTATTTGTTTAAAAAATTAAACATGAAATTATTCGGAAACAAAACAGTTGAAACTAAAATAAAGTAGGTTGTTAAGAAAAAAAACTAAAAATCAAAGAAATTCGTAGAGAAATTACAAAAGGCTCGAGTATTTCGGAGAGGGAACGATTCCAGCATCGGGGAAAACGACAGCGGCGCCCTAAAATCTGTCAACTATTATTCTCTTATTTTCGAGACGTAGTAAAAAGACTTGGGTTGTTTTTACGAGCTTATTAGCTGATTGGACCAGAGACAATAAGTGTGTGACATTGACAAACAGTAGGTAGACATCATATGGAAGTATTTCATTAATTAAGTGGAACTTTGTCATATTGCCCATGTTGTCTGTTATCATACTATACTTGTTATAATATAAAAGGAAACTCTCTTACATTTATATTAATTATTATACTAAATATTATTAGGTATTCTGTCACACTTTTACCATATTATTGTAATTACTGAATTATGGAGTAATAATATAGACACTCGTGTATAGTTTTTATTTAGACTAAAAGAAAATACAGAAAGTTTGATAGATCTATAATTTCTCACATCTAAGATTATTTTACTACATGATTTTGCACAATTGAGAGGTATTTAGTATAGTACTTAAGCTTAAGGTATTTACATCTATATTATCACATAAAATGATGAACTAATAAATTGCCTATCAAAATGTCATACGGATGACAGAGTTCCAATAAAAGCTCTGAAAGATGAGGGAGCAGGCAAAAGACTGGTGGGCCTCCTTAGAAATAGCTGGCAGAATTATGTAGAAGCAAGTAGCATAGGTGTGTGAGACTGTAGTTTGAGTGTCCAGGGATCCTGGAGACTGCCAGAGTCCCACCCAAGAATAAGGAGATGAAGAAATACTCGTATGTATGTGAATATTATTAAATTTGTGTATAAGTAACATACAAAATAAGATCCTAATTAGGTATAATGAAAATATTGGATTTTATTTGTGAACTTACAATAATGTACCTAATACATACTTATACCAGTTATATATTTTTTCATTTTTGGTATTTTTGACCAGGGGAAATCATTGAAGAGGACGAGTAAGTAGGTAAAGTAATTAGGTAGACTATATTGTACGCCGCGCAGTACAACTCAGAGTCTGATGGAGGGTGGCGCACGACTTCGCCTTCTAAATAAACAAATATTAATTTGTTAATGGATGTTTGTGTTACATGTCTCATGATCACAGTAGAAAGTACTCACTTATCTACCTACAGAACAACCTACAAACTTCGCGATTAAAGTTTTCATTTTCACGCGAATTTTCTAATTTGATTAGATTGTATAGAAATTATTATTTATTAGAGATTTTTTTTCTTCAGTAATTCTCTCAAAATTTACGGTATTTAGGTACATTTAATTCGTCCTTTTAAGGTAAAATATTTGACATTTTGAAAATAAATAGATACCTACCTATTTTTTAGAATATACCTAATTACTTTTAAGCATGTGTAACTGAAATTTAAGTAAAACACACAAACACTTATTCAAAGTTCATTGAGCCGAAACTTTTCGCTAGGTTATACTAGCATAGCAATCTATAGAAAGTTGGTTCTTTTAAAAACTTTCATATTTAATAGGCTGGCCACACACGTCCCGAAGTTCAGTTCCGGAATCGACCGTTTTGCAAAAAGGTTCCGACCAAAACCTCTTTCTGAATTTAAAATCGGGGTGACGCTGAATTCAGAAAGAGGTTTTGATCGGAACTTTTTTGCAAAACGGTCGATTCCGGAACTGAACTTCGGGACGTGTGTGGCCAGGCTTAGTCATATAATATATACAAAGTTACAGTTAAGTCACGCCAAACCTGACAATTTTGTCAATAATCTTAATAAATATGCAACAATATTCTTGTAATTCACCTAAGTTAAATAAATATGGATTAGTCTGTTAACACGAAACATTAAGAAATATTTATTGTGGAAGTAGAATTTTCATCGTATACACTAGGATACTAGCTCAGACTTAACTAGTAAACTTAACTAATGACCTCGTGTGAATCGGACATTAATTTAGTGGACGAATAAAAAATTAGCAGTTCTCGAATATTCGCGAATACGACATTCGCACATGCATAATAAATCTTGAGTGCGAAATGCTGACTGAATAAGTTAATAATGTGATATGGAGGTGGAATGTTCATTATTATGTTAAAAAAAGTTCGAGTTCCTATGATCATACATTATTATTAGTATTTTTTCTTTTCGTTCTTTGATATGTGAATATACGACATACTTATGTTAGTACATACGCTATCATGCAGCTGATATCTCACATAATTGGAAAAATGTCACTATTTATGCAAGTGTACCATTTGGCACTTCAGAAAATGTATTTTTTAGATGTTTTTGTACTGACGTTTGATAATGTTTTTGAAATTAGTTTCTGAATATGAGATATGACAATTTCAATCCAGCAGTATGACAATTTATAAATTTATTCTGATATGAATTCTAGAATTATTTTCAAAATTCTCCTTGATATCGTTCTCCTAATTGAAATTTCAAACTCTTCCAAAATGGAATAATATTTGAAATTACTTCTTCATTCTATTTTCAAGAATCCATGAATAATTTCCCGCGCCTGTCTGTCTGTGTATCTTGTCACACAAACTGTTGAGAGAAGTCTCTACAGATAAAGACAGAAAGAAGGAAAGACAAGGACAGAAGGTTTGTAGAAAACACTTGTCGTCTGAGAGATGAATAATAAACAATTCAAAATATTATTATAATTGAGGAATTGTTTGAAGACAGTTAATTTGATTGTCGAGTATTTTGGGTTTAATTAAGTTTGTAAAGTGGTTCTGTGAACCTTTTATGATTGCTACCAATAATAATATTAGGTACTCGAATATTTCCTTTAAATTACGATATCACATGTTTTAAAGAATTAATTCTTTCCCTGATCAGAAGCTGCACTGCGAGTTCTTTGTTGCAAAAGCATTCTTGTGCCGTGATGCCGGTAGATATCAATAATTAAGTATACCTACTCGTGAAAAAAGTCCAGACCAGATCTATAGGCTACTTGTTCACATATATTTAGAGTGACAGCGGAAATTGTGGAAGTTCGAACGCAAGATCGTCGTTGATGACTATACTCGACTATTCTAATATCAGCGTTCACATCCATTTCAGTCTCTACAAAATGTATAAGAAATTATTTAGATTCCGCTTTTTAGAATTTCAGATATTTTATAGCAATTACCTAATTACATATATTGGTACTTTGTGTACATACTACAAACAATATGGAATTTCACCTACACTATACTATAAGGTAGATTATATTTATTGTACATGGATGTAGCCAATTACATTAGTGTTTCACATTATATTTTTAAGGTCAGGTAGAACATCTTAGCAAACATCAGACTTCTTTCCTCAAGCACATATATGAAATCGAATATATAGAACATTGTAGAATCTTTTCTAAAACGGTAGAATCACAAAATAATGCGTAGATATTGGACGTTCAAAATGTCATTCGGTCCTATCATCTTTTACTAACTTCCTCTTATAGATTTAACTAATAATAAAAAGCAGGTATAGAGAAATTAATGGGGATTTTAGCAAACCCATTACAAAATTAACATTGGCTCCATTATAACCAAATCTCGGCAGATTCATGAATATTAATTGTGATAAATTAAATATTTCGTTTTTCAGCAACACACAATAGAACGGACAATGTTACACGGTCGATTCATAAAAAATCCTTTTATTCATTCTTTCCCCTTTTCATTCAGTCTATAAGGTAATTTCTTGCGTACGGTTAATTTTCCGATTTGCCCGACTCTTTCTGAAGTATTGTATTATGTTTTATTTTTTTAATTTTCTAAAAAATACTCTTTGTTATAATGTTTTGCGGGTTTTCTGTTTAAAAATATATCTTTTATAGTACGTTTTCTCTGAAATTTGTTTTTTTTATTATGTTCAAAGGTCAGAATAAAGTATTATTACAGTCTTATAATATAAACGCAGGAACAATGAATATTTTAAATTCGGGTTGAAATGTGTAAATTATTTACACGTTTGTACAATACCTTCTATACCATCATGGTATATCCCAATAATGGTGCAACCAGTAAATGCTGTATTGTTGTTTATTGTTCAATTGTTCATTATCATGTCTAGGCCCTAATTTCGGGCACTTGAACTCGTCAAATTTACATAGTTATAACAATTATAGTTTTTTTTTTTAATAATCAAGAGGAGCAACAGTGACAATGTGCCAGAGAAGTAGAATCAATGCAAACAGATTGTAAAGGGCTCAGTTTGAATTTCGTCATGAAGATAATAACATTGATAACATAGCTTATATAAGAATATTAACGTTATGATAGTGATCCATGCAAAACTGGACTTATTGACCTGGACAGCATTTCGTCAATTGTATATAATTCTTTAGCTACAAGATACTTTTTCACCTCTCTTCTAAATGCTCCAAGCTCCAGGTGTTTCAAGCTGTATGGCATATACACAAAGAATTTTCTTTGGCTGGAGAATTTTACGTCCTTGGAGAGTCACGAGACAAGAAGTAATGTTCTTCCGAAGTAAGTCCAGCTTCTCGCACCAAAACAGATCGTGAGCTAGATGACGTACGTTGGTCTTGTAGCTCACTCTGATGAGTCTCAAAGGATGTCACAAATGATATGGGTATTTAAAAAAAAAAACATTAAACTCAAACGGCAAAATGGTCTTATCGCCATTGGATAGAAACACATTACATCAATAGTCGATAAAATTTTTCTTTGTTAAGAAGGTCAATAATCTTGTCGAGTTTATTGACAATATTTTACATTATTTTCTTCGTGAATGTATTCAGATTCATTTTTCTGTTATTATTGCAGCTCCCCGTGAGCCCTTGCTAAGTATGAACTATGGTAGTTAGTGTAGGTACATATTAGATGTCTAATGCTAGCGCAGCATCTTGACGTGGATGATGTATTGACCAGACGATGGGAGTACGTGATGCGAATCAAATTTATATCTTCATTATGATGGGGCAGTCTTATATCGCGAGGGACGGGATTTTAATAAAGACAATAAGCACCTATTATTTTTTTTGTTATGTTTGCAAATGAATCGTAAATCTTACAAATGTACTAATTGTTAAAAAGTTTGTCGAAGAGTGACCCACGAACTGCATGACTTTTTTTATTTCATTTTTATTATACGAGAATACTACAATATACACTCAATACAGTATACACTTGCCAGCATAACAGTAGATATACTTACGAGGCCGTCGCCATATTGTTCATGAAGGCCGGGCCCAACTGACATTTGACGATGATTACACCATCTAAATTGTATGGGAAAAATATTCCGTGGTTCAAGTGTTTGTCACCGAGACAAGGTGTTTGTCACCGATACAAGGTGACGTCACCACTTGTGGCGGTGATGGAATTCGAGGATGTAGGCTTGTACTCTACTATCTCAGGCTTCGATACTTACATGACCATAAAGAATAGATAATATGATAAATTTCCATCACGGCTATGGATCACCGAAGAAAATAATAATACTCCAATCCAAGAGAAGCTGTGAGGCACATACTTGGAATAGTACCTATCTAATTGAAACTTTCTTTGATTCATCCGTTCCTTCTCAAAATATTGCATGCATACTAGGTATGCGTTTGTATGACACGCGCCTGCCTTGATGTCCCTTATATGCAAATATTTCAAATGGGTAAATCTTTGATTATTGAAGTACTTAATCAAATATTTTTTTAGTCATACTGGGTAAATGAATAAATAATAAATAAATCTCCAGTAAGATTTTTTTGCTACTTATTTTATGTTGATTGACCTATGAAAAAATAATAGATTTTTTTTTCAGTATTCATAATACCTAATATGTCAGTTAATAAATCACAATAGAATAACCGTGACTAGGAGTTCTTCTAAAGCCCTCTAGTGAAAGTACGAGTAGTTATATTATTAAAAGAGTTTTATTATTAGATAAACCATTATGGAAGTTTACTTAGCTTTACCTTAAGTTTATCAGTAGTTATGGAGCTTTCTTATCAGACTTATTAGTTTAATCCAGATGATGATACACAGCATGAGGTTTGACGCTTTCTTAATAATTTTGTATTATCAGACATAGGATTATTCCTTACTTTAATAATAAGTTAGGTATTATTTCTTTGAAACGTAGATGCCCCGAAAATATTGGAAAGTACATTTTTTCATTGAGAATATGTTAAACCTGCTTGACTCATTAAAATTATTTCACAGCTATAAATCTACCCTATACAATAAATCTGCAAAATATGGGTTGGTTGTAAGATACTATTACATGTGTAATAAGCTACCCTTTTGGAAACATTTTTCCCACTATTGTATTTTTATCTTATTTATCGTATATTAAATAAATAAATAAATAAAATAAAATAATCTTTATTGTACTAAAAAAAAAAAATTGTACAATGGGCGGACTTATTGCCAAATGGCAATTTCTGCCAGCCAGCCATTGTTTATAATCAAGATATATTATGCTACGAACAATATACATAGTACCTGAGTCTATGATTAACAATGATTAGTTGTAATCCATAGTTCATCATTTACCTACTGTATATCTTTTGAGAAAAAAATAGCTGACCTCTCCATTATCTCCATATAAAACAGTCACAGTAAATAAAGAATTTCCGTACCTTTCAACATAAAGCACAGATCATGGACGTATGCAGATCTATGTTTTAAATACTAAACACTGTAGTACGTTTTACGATTACAGTAGATACTTCAAAATAATATAATTCATCAGCAAACAAACTGTTATTCTATAGTACCCTAACATGAACATCTTGCAAAGCATATAAGATACTATACAATATACATATGTATCATCTTCAGATTTATTCACATGCTCAACGCACGTTCAGTTAATTCTTTTTAAACGTGCTTATCATGATCACGATCCTGCAATGCATTTTTGGAAAGTTCACATTTGTAAACCTTTGACATTATGTATTTTCTTTGCACATACCTACGTTGCATATTTGAAAATTGTAATTATGAGTTTTGAGGACATGAGCGCCGCTCTGAACAAAATATTATTAAATTAAAGTGAAAAGTGAAAATCTCCAACACTATACGAATTCACACGTCGCATAACTTTTAATGGTGGCCACATTCAAATAAGAGAGAATAAACTGTTTTATGTTTTATGAAGACTCGTGTATCTAATATATTATGATGAAGCACTTGTAATGTATGGGGCATTTTATATGAACATGACTAACACAACAGTTTTCAGGTAATATTATATTTACATACAATTTACTAGATATCAGAGGTGAAATATTATATTGCATTTAAGGACACATTAATTGCCTAATCACAATGACGTATGATCCAACGTGTAAACACAACAATTATTACTATTAATTTCTAATTAGAGTTAATTAGAATATTGATAATGCATCAATTTATATTTTTTTTTAACGCATATGGCAATAGACCCGGCAATTACAAATTCAGAGGTAAATCTCTCAGCCAATTGGCAGCGTCAGCAGTGACCCCGTGGATTTCAGTTAGACCGCGCTCGAAACCAAAAATTGGACACTCAACTATATGGCCCATCGTCTGGCGGCGACCACATTCACAGTCGGGGCTCGGGGAAAACCCCCATCGATGCATAAGGTCTGCGCATCTTCCGTGGCCTGTCCTGATTCTATTAAGCGCGGACCACTGTTTTCGGGGCAAGTCAAATCCGGGTACACGCTCATGAGGATTTTCTATTAGGTGTCTATTTGGGACATTAGCCTCATTCCAAAGGGAATGCCAATCCTCGTTGAGCGTAGGAAGCTGGGGAGAGGATGCCAGTTCCCTCCACAACACGCTCCTTGATGGTAATCTGAGTGGAGGGGGTGAGAAAATATCATTATAACCTGGCAGTTGTGGGTTCCGTTCCATTTTGGTTATCTCCCGTGACGTTATCTGCTTCCTGCGTAAATCAGGGGGAGCGATGTTAGAGAGGATCGGGAGCCAGGGTAGCGGAGTTGACCTGACCGTACCACTCACCATTCGCATTGAGTTGTTCAGTTGTGTGTTTACAGCAGCGACATGTGCGCTATGTGCCCATACTGGGGCGCAGTATTCTGCTGTGCTGTACACAAGAGCTAGAGTCGAGGTTCGCAGCACGTCCGCCTTGCATCCCCAGCTAGTGCCAGCCAACTTGGATATCATGTTGTTTCTAGTCTTTAATTTGTTCTTTAAACCCTCCATGTGTTGTCTATATGTGAGGCTTCGGTCCAGTTTGACACCGAGGTACCTCGGGTTGATGTCACTAGGGACCTCCTCTCCACACATTGTAAGGTTAAGTTTTCTGTTGGCCTCCCTGTTATTAAGGTGGAATACTATGGATGCAGTTTTACTGGGGTTTGGTTTCAAATGCCAGTTTGAGAAATACTGTTCGAGAGTGCTCAGGTCCCTGTTCAGAACCTCCTCCAGTCTTTCAAACTTTTCAGACTGGTAGACTATCGCCACGTCATCTGCATATATGAATTTTCTGGACTCTGTCGTTGGGATGTCCGCAGTGTATAGGTTAAAGAGCAGCGGCGACAGTACCGATCCCTGAGGTAAGCCGTTTTGTATGTACCTGTACCGGCTTGTTTTACCATTTAAGTGTACTCTGAACTTTCTGTCCGACATCATTTGCTCTAGTAGGTCCACCGTGCCTCTGCACCGGGTAGCCCCAGCAAGTTTCTGGAGGAGGCCCCTCTTCCAAACGGTATCATAAGCTGAGGAAAGATCCAAAAAGACTGCTCCAGACTTAAGTTTTTGTTGTAGACCATTCTCTATGAAGGCTGTCAGGGATAGCACCTGCTCGCAGCAGCTCCTCCCCTGTCTAAATCCTGCCTGCTCCATGGGAAGTGCGGCCTCTATTAAAGGTGTCAATCTGGGCAGCAGCACTCTCTCAAACAGCTTGTACACCACTGACAGCAGAGATATTGGTCTGTAGCTTTTCGGATCAGATGCAGGTTTCCCCGGCTTCAGAACAGCGATGACCTTTGACTCCCGCCATAGTTTTGGGAGTTTCTTAGTGTTAAGTACCTGGGAAAAGAGAGATGCCAGCCAAAGGATCGATTTTGGGCCCAAGTTTTTAATAAATTCCGGAAGAATCCCATCGGCTCCCGCCGCCTTACCATTTTTCATCGAACCCATGGCTTTCCGGACCTCAGCCACACTCACAGGTTCTATCAAAGGCGACGTTATGCGACAGTCATCGTAAGTCCTCCTATACGTTTGTTGTATCTCTTTCTTCTGATCACTCGGTACCCTGATGTTCGATGTCTTATATAAGAGGCTAGCTACCTCATTTGGAGTCACTTTGTTCTCCCTTCGGCAAGGCTCCGCCGCTCCCAGGCTCCTCATCAGGTTCCAGCTTTTTCTGCTGGAGTGGGTAAAGTCCATCTCCTCCATCGCCTGCAACCATCTTCTCTCTCTCTCATCATCCAGTGCTCCCATCAGTTCTTCGGCGGTGTTCGTATCTTGGTCAGTCTCATACTGTCGTAGCAGCTCCTCACACTCACTGGACCACCCAGGGATGTAGCTCTTCCGGTGTCCTCTTGGGATGGATTTTCTTGCTGCAGTTTTCAGGAGTTTTGTAAATCTCACATAGTTTTCTGGCGAGGGTTTGATGCGGTTGATGTTTGCATCAATGTAGTTGGTGTATTCCTGCCAGTTAGCCTTTTGAATGTTCCATCTGGGCATCTCCGGTTTATTTATTTTTGGGAAGTGTAGTCCCAGTTCTATCAGTATGGGACGATGCTGTGATTTTGGGAATTTCTGGAGGATTCTGCGTCTGACTGGGAGAGGAGTCCTCCCATTGCCCGAGGAAACAAAGCACAGGTCGGGAGATGTCACCGATCCCCAGCGCCCGGATTGGAAGGTCCCACCCTGTTTTGCATCGTAGATGAGGTGGAGGTTGTGCAGAGAGGTCCAGTCTGAGAGAGTAGATCCGTCGGCATTATCAGATGTGTATCCCCATTGGGTACTATGTGAATTAAAGTCACCGACATATACACACGGATGCTGGCCAGTGGGCAATGGAGGTGTCGCCCACCCCCGCGATGGTGGCTTGTATATATTGAATATTGAAATCTCTCCCACCTTCACGCCAATGCAGTCTTCATTCCCATCGATGATAGTTGTAGTAGCTTCCAGGGCCGGGGTAACATATGTTGCCATTCCGTGTTTTTCGAATTTATATTGCTTCCAATACATTGATTAGTCTTCAGAATAAATATTTGATATATTCAATAGAGTTTATACCAATTCATGTTTTGTGAAACGAGTGTGAGAAGCAGAAATTAATTATGTTACTTCAAGGTTAACTGTGAAAAATGTTCACACATTATGGATAAAGAATACATGGTTGGCGCAGTTGGCTGAGGCGGCATCAGTCTCTCAAATGGGAGGTGCCAGGTTCGAACCCCGGCGCTGGCGATGTGTTCCACACTTTGCGATACAGGCTTTTAGCCTAGTGCAAAGTGTGCAGGAAAGTATTTGGTTTGTGTATGCAAAAATAAAAAAATAAAAAATAAAAAAAGTATAAAAGTAATTTTTGGAAGAATCTAAAATAAATTTTGGTATATTACTCTACTACTCCATCAGTCCACCATTAATATTACATGAAAATTACAATGACTGTTTTAAAAATGAGTTAGGAAAAGGTAAAGCGCAATGCCTAACATAAACGGTATCTAAAAGCTGCATTGTATTCTCCTTAAATGTGAAAGTATAGAAATACGAATTATTTGTAGTAATTCAATTTCACAAGAGGCCGGAAAAATTGTTTTAAATGTGCAAAACTTAATTCGGTAGAACACGCCAGATCCTTGAACAATGGACATGCTTATTCCTAATGTCATCATCTTAGGAATCTATATTCAATTGTGTGTGATGATGTCAAAATATAGTCCTAATAGTATGTAATGGAAAAACGTATCGAGAAGGCAAAACCAAAAGGAGTCGTGTAAAATCTTAAGAAGTGAATAAAGAAAGAATTACCTACGTAATCTGAGACAGCACTCCATTATTTATTAAATATATAACTTCACATTTCAAGACAAGCTATAAATTGTTATGAAAATATTGCATGCTGAATATTTCCCAAGCGACTCAAGGTATATTCTCTGACTCCACTACTGCAACTATTTCTATAAGTACAATTGTAATATTGTATAGAAATACTGCAAAAGATAAAACATATTATTTTTCAGTCTCGCATTTCTCATACCCTTACCATCATACCTGATTTTTCTTGGAAGTATAGAAATACCAGTTTTAACCTTATTATTACTGTACCTGAGAATCATTCTCACTTACGAGACATGAATGAAAGATTTTTTTATCATTAAATGGCCTCGACTCGTTCGCGAGTGATATAGCAAGCAAGATATGCATGACAGATTATTTAGTTTTTTAATGAATTAATAAACATTTTATTTTAATGACAACTTTTTCAAGAATCACTTTTACAACCAAATTTCACAAAATTCGATAAGCACAATGAAAATTTGTACGATCAAATTCGAGTTCTGGTTAAATAGCAATGTTTTCTATGTCCTTATGTAGATTTCAAAGCTTACAACATAGTGTAGATACATACCTAAGTTACAAGAATTTCGTATCTGCATTTAACACTTCCCCTAATTGAATGAAAATGTTTCGTCACATTGAAATAGTTCCATGGTTATGTTTAGTATTATGAATTATTATTTTAGTTATAGCTTTCAGCTTGGTAACTTTCACCGTAATCAATTAATAAGGTAGGTAGGTTCGTATTCCTCTCCTGCAGTTCCCTTGGACCGCATTTCATGTCGATTGGCGTTAATTAACAGAATTTCAGTGATTGGTTAATTTCAAGTAATAATTAATAATATTTGATAAATCATATCTCCCCGATGCCTTCGATGCGATAACTTGTGGAATATTCTATGCAGCAGGTGGAAATGAACGGATGGAAATTTGTGGTAATATGGCTATGAAAATTACGTATATTAGATATCCTTATGTCATTATTAGGAAATTTGAAATGAATTTAACTACATTAGTTAGTTCAGTTGGTTGAGCCGTTGTCTTACATAAGTGGACTGTTGGGATTCGAATTTCAGTATACATACCTACCAAAGCAAAGTCCTATATTTTCAATCAGTTGAATCGGATGCTGCGTATTATTTAACATAAGGGCTTCACTACTACATAAGGGCTATCTCTTCTCGATCCTTAAATGTTACAGTTTTTCTAACGTAACATTTTTAGCAAACACTTTTTTGAGGTCTCTAGGGTTAGTCAGAATTTGTACCCTTAATAAAATCCTTTCCGTATACCTTCGTTGTTTATATATCATGGTCCTTATTGTATAAATTATTGATAGACAATTAATGATTTTTCGTCAGGTATTAACAAATTTAAAATTTTAGTGCTATTAACTAAACTGATGAAACTATATTATTTTGTTCATTTGTAATATATGGAATGGATATGATATCGGGTAATTAACACACATTGAAAATATTACAGTATAGAACATTGTCCCCCAAGAGAAGCTATACTCTGTAAATCGATGGCAGTAAAATGGCCATTTGCAAACCATCAGACAATATGCCGATCTAAACGATGCAATGTGATGGTGCTAATTTTATCATAAAACCAACTCTCCCTTTAAAGCTCGTACACCGCATAGTATAACGGATCATTTCACTTTAACGGAAAACGCGTGAAAATCATCGGCAAAATAAAAGAACTGAACGAAACACATCAAAGGCAGAAAAAAATAAATCTGGTGTTTAATGTTTAGTAGGTTTGAAAGGCAATAAAAGGTTACAAGACTATATCTTTAATAAATATACAGACTACAAAAAAAGACAAGTCGGGTTTGCTAGAGTTATACTCGAATGATGACACTGTTCTCGAAAATAACTTCTTCTCCATCTTTGCTTCCATTTTTTTTAAATTTCAGTTTCCATATATTTCTTTTTTTTTTAATATTATAAAACATATCTACAATTATTAGAAATCATGTTGAATTAAAATAAAGCAGGTAATGTTTAATAACAAAGGGTGAATTTTATCACAGTATTGCATTTTCTACCATGAATTCTAAATGCATCTTTGTGATTATTCTTATCTTTATTTTCAACTCTATTGGATCAGAATATCTTTCACTGTCAATGTAGTTCAAATCTATAAATAATTCGCTCTCTAATTCGATGAGGCATGCATTGAAAATCTATTTATTTTTCACAAATTTGAGAGATTTTACTTATGACAGAATGTATTTACCTCCAAATAATCCGCCAGGTGAATAAAGCGCGGACTTCTACCTTCTGTTGATAATTTCCTTGTAACAATAATAATAATGATCAACTTCCTAAGCGGCAACAAACAAACAATACAAAGTACCTAATAAACGGTTAAATTAGCTGGTTGCTGTTTATGTTATAGAACGTGCCTAAACCAGGAATGTTGTACATCTTCTAGGAAATTTATTAATGTTCCTAGGAATTGCTAACTGGTCCTTAGAAAAGTATGAAAATTTTAAACTTTAATCCAAGTGTTTAACTCTAAAGCATAACGCCGATATAATTCACCGATAGAATTCTAAAGATGTTTCCAAAGACATACAATTATTGTTATATTCATATTTGTACAAACCCAAATATTTTTCTACAATCTCCGTCGCAAAGTGCAGAATATATCTTCAGCTTCAGGATATGAACCCAGCATCTCCCTGTTTTTTTGCATAGTTCGTATCTACATGTCCGATTGCTAGTGAACTAGGTAAAACTATGTAAATAAATAAATATATCTTTATTAGCCACGCATTAAGGTGGACTTATTGCATAAGCAATATAGTTATACAAATTTTCCGGCGAGTTTAAGTGTCGATCCTTAGGCATTACACATAATGCCATATTTGCTATATTTTCGCTAACACGAGAGTGTCTGTGTGTATCGCCTTTATGTAGGTCTAATGGACGTGTCGGCTGTAAATGGGTCTTATCATCAATTATAATTAATAATTTCATTCTTCAGGTGAGGTGTGGAGGCATTGCCTCACTCTCCCCTACTTACTTCATCACCTTCTCATTCCTACAACAGGTAACGTCCCTTCTATTTAGATTCAATTACGTCTATGTGCAATGACCGTATAAAATGTCTGTCTGTATCCATTTTGTAATTTGGTTTCATGTTTTTGAACTTTCAAGTCTAACCAATTCTATGTATAGCTAAGAAATCAATAAATGCTTCTTAATCTACCTCGCCTCTGTCTACGCATCAGTATAAAATTTTGTATACGTATTATTTCATTGTTGATACTCTATTCTTTTTCCTCAGCAAGTATCCTGTATATAAACCTATTACCACCCCAAGAAATTTCACCAGAAGGGACATTCCTCAGAAAACCTCAACCGACGTTACTACACCGTTACCATCAGCTACATTAGCATGCATGTAGTTAGGATTAGCTACAGTAGAAGACATTGCAAATGCTGCGGGTTACATGGCCGTATTTTGTTACTTTTTTGTAATTGTGGTTATCTGGACAAGACTGAAAGATAGCAAGATAAAAAAACACACATATCACACAACAACAACTCATCGATACCAAGGATTGTGAAAACCTACGCAGGCATATTTGCTGTTTTTTCTTGAACTCTTTTTTTTATATAAAAAGGATTTAGGCTTGCATACACAAACCCAAATACTTTCCTGCACACCATGCACTAGGCTAAAAGCCTCTATCGCAAAGTGTGGAACTTCGTGGAGAACTTATAAGAAATATTATTATTACATATAATTACAGTTAGAATTTGACTGGAGGGGTGTAATAAAAGAGCAATAAGATTGGTTTGTTTTTGGACGGTATTCATTTATGTTATGAAGCTATCCTATTGTTTTGTACAATTCAACTGACATAATAGAAGGGTAAGGTCGGCGCTGATGGGTAGAGAGATTTCCCCATTTGAAATAATAACATCAGTACCTACTGCTACTCATTTCGCTGCTGTTATTATTATTTTGTTGTGTATAATAATATTCCGAGTTTATATTAAAAATAACTTTCTCAGATTTATGGATTAAAAATCCTGCTTAAGAGTGTGCATACCGACATTTCAAAAATTTGTAAAAAAGGGAGACCTTCTATCTCGACAACCATTACTATATTTGCTTTGGAACAAAGTAGGTTAGATGCATTGAACCTTTATCTAGGGAATAACCGTAAAAGATTTTTTTATCTTGTATAGATTTCTCAAAAAAATAATATTTAAAAACACCTCTGCTCTTTTTTCCGAAAGACGGAAACTCGTTTCCCAAAAGTCGCGGAGTAAAATTTTATTTTTGTACTTATAATATGCATTAAAATCTAGGGAATAACCGTAAAAGTTTTTTGATAGACGCAAAATTAACCCCAAAAAATGGAAAAAACGCTATTTTTACCATTTTATCATGCGATTGTCGCGCAATTTTGAACCTTAATGCCGTGGGAAAAGACTGTGACGTCATTCCTGGTGCCATGCCCTTAACAGGTAACAATACGGGTATATTAGAGCCAGCGTTTCAATTAGACGGTGCGGTGGTTTGTTCTTTCACAGGTACTTTTGAAAATTTGAGCTTCTATTCGAGAGGGTCCTTACGGAATAGTTTATATATAATTAATTAATTGAAAGGTTCAATGATATAAGACCAAAAAATGGTCATTTATGGATTTCATTTTTTAAATCTTGGGAGACCCTGTATAAATTTAGCTAAGGCCATTTACATAATAATTTAAATATTCAATTACACCCGACTGTACACCGATGTCTTGCGAAAAATCCAGAAAGACTCTCGTACGCAAGGTAATAATTTACAAAATATATACTACATAAATAATCTTGTTTGCACATTTCAATCACAAGTGTTTCGAAAAGTACATAAATTGTAACCTTCAAAAAAGTGTTTTTTGTTACTTATTGTTATAATAATTTTATTTCAGTTTTCAGGTATATTTTTCATTGCATGTTTTACAACATAACGTTTATACCTCGATGATTCTGTGCATAGTTATTATATTATTATCATCAGCAAACCTATACTCGTATATGCTACTCGAGTATAGAGAGAATTATTCGAATTTTACAAAAGTCTACCTACTTGCATGATACAAACAATTTTTGGTTTATTTCCACTATCTGCCCAGCACACATCAGCGTTGAAATAATCTGCCTGTGAATAATTATTTCGTGTATTTCTCGCATACTACCAATTAATTTACGTAGCGATGAAAATGTTTTACTTGTACCTACATACATATTACAACATGACATAAATAAAAAAATACGTTTCAAATTTGAATATAAAATATCATTGTTTTAAAAGAGTACTAAAAGCAGTTTAAGAGCAGAGAACTCTGGAAAGGTTTGTACGTTCATCAAAATAAAAATATTATGTTATTTTCACCCAACTGTGGAGTAAACATAATTTGAAACGTATATTCTGCATAAGTGTGAATTGCCAAGAAAAATAAGGTCTAGATTAATAATCTATTTCAGACCAAAATTACCATCCTCTTATGAAGTGAAGCACCGGCTATCCTTGACCTTTAAGCTGCTATTCCTGATTCCTATTGTGAGGGCGTAGGATATAACAGAATAGAACCACGTATCTCAGTATCAAAATACTGTATGGAAAATTTTGTTACTTTAGTCAAACTTGACTCTTGAACGTATAAGAAAACACACCAATGTTTTAAATAAGTATCTAATCCATAGGTACGTTTTTTCTTACGTAAGTAACTTAGAAATAAATCTTAGGACACCCTGTGTAAATCTTCAACTCTCGCATTGTTAAATTATTGTTATGACTTATTATTACAAGTATGAGTATTATAATTTATTATGTATACAATTCAGTAAGATGAATGATTTGGTCAAGAGATTGAATGTTTAGTCTACGGTCAATATAGTATGAGTATTACAAGAACGTATAAAGAAGAATAAAAACATAAATATGTTTTTATTATTATTATGTTATGATATAATATCTAAAAGTGCTTATATTGCACAGAGAGAAAAAGACCCAATTCTGATGAATAATTTCCTCGGAGAATAATAAGTAGTTATGTGATGTAAGGAAATGATGGGAAATTTGTGGAACGTTTAATTTCATTCAGTTCATCTTTCGTTTATTGTTGAGTCGTAAAGTTCCTATGGTTTATCTTCCCTCGAGTATGATATCAACCTACTATACAGTATACTCGTATTGATATATGAACATTCTACCAAGTAGGAACATAATATGTTAGTTTTTCATTATTATGTAATGTTTAAAGGTTTGATAACACAAGCGATTTTTTTAGTATCAGTTAATTGTTGAATACACAACAAAAAAAAACTCAGAATATTCAATCAATTATATCCACTCAATTTTTACACGTAGTCTGTATATTTTTTAATGCTCAGGTTTCAGTATCGGAAAATACAGGAAAATATATTTGTACTATATTTATTTTACGTACTTCAAGAAATTAACACAGGAATATGGTCGAAATGCTTCATACCTAGGTGTATACTACATAACATTTTATAAATAGACGTAAATCCTAGACATAGCTTTGTTCATATTCGATTATATTACATAGAGGGATATCGCTAAAATTTTTGACGTCCGTTGTATTGGAAAACACTATCCATAATATTGTTCTACCATTGGGGACATACTACGAAATTAAATGTTTTCTAACTATTGGATATTCCAGTGGATAAACAACATAAATAACATTTTTTTGGACGAATTCACTGACTGTGATATTTTAAAATTTATGCCCGTGACTAAACGTCAATTTTTGTCAAGTTACTTTTACAAAAACATTCGCTGAATCTACGTAAAATATGAAGCCACTCAGAGAAACTGACATATTATTACTACTGTTTCGCCCTATAACATCTATGTAGGGAGGTCCTGAAACCCTTCCACTTAGAATGCTTTTGGACAATGCGTATTACCTCGTAATTGAAACTAACATCCAGTCCATATTCAACATAATCAAAATGTAAAAAGTTGTACGTGTATCGTTTTTACCGCAAGTATTTCAAAAGTCATCATTTCAATCGAACTCGAAGCTTTCCACATAGTGATTTTTATTATCGAGGCAAAGAAACTTTTATTATTGTATTAAATTTGAAACAAACATTAAATTGACATGAACAATGTTGTTGTATCCACAATGAACGTTCAATGAATTTTCTATTAGCTCCATAACAATAATCATATTTTTAACAAACTTTCTAACCTTTCCAAGGCAATTTTAAATCTAAAACAATTGTTTGTAAACTTACTATTTCTATTCTTCTTGTATTCTTTTGGTCCCAGACAATATAAACGTATACATGAGTGAATTTCTGAACATATTTTTTGTTCTAATGTTCATAATAATTGTTCACGTTATAATGAAAACACAGTTACAAAGATAAAAAAAGGTTTTGAAGAATAACTTGAGACAAGGCAAAAATTAAACCTAAAGATAAAATAGTATTCCAACAGTATATTCCAATACCTGCTTCTACTGACCCACCTACAGTCAAAACATTACCTACATACGCCAAACTAATTATTATTGTATTTCACCTGGTAATTACCACCTAACTGGGTTATTTGATTTGCTATTGTGTAGGAATTATGTACCTACTAATTTTAATTATAATTAATACAAATTAACTTAATTTATTCACCTGTTGCTCAATAAATCTAGGTATTTGTAAAGCAAATACACGAAAATCTATAGAACGTTCAGGGGTGGAGAAGTAATTCATTTTATATACTCGCGATTTGCAACCGTTTTACGAACTAGACGAAGGTGTAAAAAAGTGTAAATTCACGGTCATAAATAAAACTTGCGTTGGCAGTGAACATGATTATTAAATTTACAATTTCTTCTACAGAAGCTCTACAGAAAAAATCTAGAATCTTGTACTTTTCAAGGGTGATAGTTACTACTTGTAGAGAAAATCTTTTCACCTCGCACCTGCGGATGAACAAGGTCCCTTCTTTCGTCTACTTTGAACACACACTGCATATAATAATAATGTATTATAAGGTGAGTAGATCTCCCTGTGAAGGTCTCTAGGAGAGGGTGAGGGGAATCCCCTTTTGCCTACTTGCTCGTGTCTGTATATTATATTTATGATAATGATTACTTTTCACGATCCCCTCAAATCCTCTACTCTGTATAATATGAGTTATGGAAGTATTCCCTCTTCAAGATATGTGAATGTACATTTTATATTTTTATGGAAAGATGTGTAAAGATATTTTTATTTATTTACATTTGATTCCTTCTTCAAATGTTTGATATTTTCATCTCTCGAGCACTTGAGACGCTGAAATGGGGAAATATACTAGACATTTTCTCAATATTTACCTGGAAAGAAATGTTAGTTAAATATAATATACTTTTTTTATGTATGACTAAAAGCACTTATGCATTATTTATTATATTACTGTTGATATCAGGTACCTCTATGTCAATTCTGATTTGATACATTTTCCGTAGATTGCTTTTATAGGTTGTTCATTTGTCGTTCTAAAGAAGATTTTCAATATTGAAGATTCTATACATTTCATATCTATTTTAATTTAATATTTTTGATTAAAAAAATATGTACATTTATTTCGACAAACCATGTTCGTAACATATTACTATTAAGAGTGTGCATACCGACTTTTCAAAAATTTGTAAAAACGGGACCTCCTATGTCGAAAACCGTTACTAAATACTAAATATGCTTTGGAACAAAATAGAGTAGATGCATTGAACCTTTATCTAGGGAATAACCGTAAAAGATTTTTTATATCTTGAATAGATTTCTCAAAAAAAATTAAGAACACCTCTGTCCTTTTTTCCGAAAGACGGAAACTCGTTTCCCGAAAGTCATGGAGTTATTTTTTTTTGTACTGATAATATGCGTTAAAATCTAGGGAATAACCGTAAAAGTTTTTTGATAGCCGCAAAATTAACCCCAAAAAATAGAAAAAAACGCAAGTTTTACAATTTTATCATGCGATTGTCACGCGATTTTGAACCTTAATGCCGTGGGGAAAGACTGTGACGTCATTATTGGTGCCATGCCCTTAAAGTATCATTGTGGTATGGTACGACCCAGTATAGCGGTTTATGTTTCAAACTTTTAATCAGATGAAATATAAAATATAACTTCGAAAAAGTGACGAAAAATCGAATCGAATTAAATTCGATTATATTTATCTTAATTCAATCCTTATGATTTCTAATATTTTGAAACATTTTGAGAAATATAGCTTTCTTCGATTATACTAGCAACACGTGGTAGAATATAATCCAGTGTTTTTCCACCCCTCAACTTAAGCCAAACAATTTACAAAGTCGTACCAACCTACCCATAAAAAAAGAAAAATAATAACATCGTAAGCAGTTGTTATTATTGTTGGTGTTTTTTTCCTGAAGGTTTTTCGGGTGGTGGAGGTTATTTAACCAAGATGTTACGTTATTATTGTATTTTTATATGAATGTTATACACATGATTATTAAACGTACATATCGCTCATATTATTTTGTATCAATTTAATAATATAATATTCACATATTTTTATGTAGGTATGTACAAGTATAATAGGCAAAAAAAATGTAGAGTAGTAATTTCCTTGTAAAATATTAAAAAATCTTAATGAAAGAGTCTGAATTCATATTACGATTTCGTGGAAAACTATATGATATTTGAGATATTTTAAACGTCTTTTTAGAAAACAGGGTAATGAAATTCATCATGAAATAATCCGTTCAAGACCCTTTCTAAATGTCTTTATTCAGCGTACAATGTGCCTAGTGTATCACATCTTAGTATGTACACTTGTCGCTTCTTACCCCACATTTTGAGAGATTTGTTATTTCGCAGAGTGTAAATGGATGAAATAGAAGTATCCCAAAAGTTTGCGCAGATAGATTTATGTATGAATTTATATTAAAAATTATATGTTTACTTACAAATTAGGAAACTCACTTTACGACGAAACACACTGAGAGCTTTTTGTCCAAAAAAAAGTACGAAAACACATTCCTTATTCAATTTCCAGTAGTTTCAAACATAAATTCATGTTTATGTCCTTGTAAGTGCTTAGTGCTTCTACGGTACGGAGTTAGGGGATCGGGGGATGTTTGGGGGATTCTTTCAGTAGCACTGTGGAGTATTATTATCCAATAGTAATATCTGTCTCTTCTACAATGGATTGGCGCTATTATTTGTCGCAGTTCTGGAATCGGTTCAAACTGACTTCGATGTGGTTCAATGGATTCCACCTAACTAGGGCAATAATTCGCTGCTGCTACCGTTGCATCAATAATACGCAGTTTTGAAATACTTTTGTTTTAAATTGTCTTAGTACCTGATATAGGTAATTTGGATAAAATACAACTGCTTCATTCCTGGATGTTCCACAAAGGTACAAAGGGATGTCACAAGGCCCCGCCAATTAATTACCTTAGTACCGGCTATACTCAGTTAGATCGGATGCCAGATGAAATGTCTGTATTATAAATTTATGAAAACATGTAAAGATTTATGACAACAAAGTTCGAAAAAGCCTCTCCGTGTCTCCTTAGACGATAGACGTAACTACTAAAATGTATAGCCCGATGCTAACGTAATTTTGTTCTAGTATTCATACCACCATAAAAATTATAATATTTCATTTTGAAATCTTGTCAGATTCGCAATTTCTGTATATCTTGTACGTAAATCAGATTAGACTGTAAGATAGCTACGGTAATAATATAACAAGATAAGTAGAAGTCGGAGAGTGTGTTGTTTGAAGAACCTTGTAACTCGATATCGGCATGTTTCACTACTCGCCTCCGAACCCCTGAGGGTGTCGCACTATTTTGCAATTCTAATACTGCTTGGTACTACTACTTCTACGGAGTTCAATATTTCATATGTCTCAGAGATAATAATACCATACCTACTGTTATAAGTATTACTACTGTGTACGTTGCCACGAGATCTTAAGATCTACAACGTCGGGAAATTTCATGTCAGATGAACACAAATTCTAAGTATAATTTATTTTATTCTTCGATATCCTCGTTTCCGTTATCGGGTGATCCGTATATTGCAATTTCCTAGTTTTCCACTCTTTTGCCGGAGTCATCACCTTCAAAACTAACTGACCTTTGACCATGAAAATCTACATGTTCCATAGGGCAAAGTTACAATAATTATAAAAAAACGTTATAAAAATGAATATCATGATTTCACTCATTACCATAGCAGATAAGTTGAAGTTAATTCTTCATTTCCGAAGGTTAGGACAATTTATGTTATCTGGTACTTCGATACATCAGTCGCAGTGTCGTTTGAATTTTTGCGAGTTGTCTGTAAAGCAAATTTATGCAATTTTGTTAATGCGTCAACAGCAGCTGTCACCAATATCACCCTGAGGCAACAGACGTCAAAAACTCTTCACATCAGAGCTGCGCCAGGCTGGAATGACATGGGAGCAGGTATAATGGTTAGCCCAGGACAAAGCAACCTGGAGAAACTCGCTAACGACCCATGCTCCCTATAGGATCGTGGATTTTTATACTGTATGTTCATGACAACTCCCCAGTTGTTAAGATTTCGTTGCTATGAAGTTAGTTCATAATGTCATATTATTTCACAAGAATATTTCTCTTAACAAGTTTTTGTACGGAAAACTTCGAATACTACAATGGAAAGATACGACGCATTTTACAAATATATTATTCGTTATTGTACACCGCCGCCTCTCCTAGCAATAATATTATTAAATTGTCTGTTTGTCTTTCATTTAAACATATTTTATTTCCATGTAGGTATCTTTAGCTTATTAGTATCCACAGAAAATCACAAAGTGTATTAAAACGATGAGCCGAACTCACGCTCAGATTTATAGCTAGTATGTTATTATAATCAAAATCCATTTTTATAAGTTAAGTTTTCACACGTCATAGGAGTCTGAAAGTTAGCTGTGGCTTAGATCAATGAAGATAAAAACCTTTTTAATCTAATAAAAATTTGAGGACATATTGCAACGTGGATCGCAGTTTAGGAGGTTAGGGTTTTCATCTTAATTGTTTCCATGAACTATATAGAATTATTAAAATATTGTTTTTTACTATAAAAATAATAGTAATATTGGGACTTATCTATGTATACATTGGATATACACTCATATTGCCGGAATCCTATACTAATTTAATTGCAGTATAGGACGTACTACACACATGCAAGTAGATATTGGTATCTCAATATACGTAGACAATCGGAAGCGGAAATTAAGGGGCTGGGTTTGGGGTATGTTATCTACAATCTTCTACAGTCGCTAAAATCAAACCACACCGTGATAACCGCAAGCGGAAACTCAAGTCTCACCCTATAATTAAACCGCATTTTATATTAATATTATACACCTTAAAAATATTTTTTATTTTATAACCCAACAGCTTAGTGATATTTATAATAAACAGTGATAATAAAATACTTAAAGCCTATTACAGTGTTACCTTATTAATATATACGTAATTAGTTAAAGTGATTCTTATAATTGTAAATATCGATTAATAATCAATAGTGAGCATTGGGAAGGGGATTAGGATAGGAGAGAGGAAGGGTTTCATTCTTATAACAAATTTAAATAATATGTATTCTTATAATATACCAAACATATTTATAAAAAATATTAAAAAAATATATAAAATTACAATTTACTTTCAATATTAAATATTACATATAATTTGGAATGTTACGTTTTTTTCCCACATTTTTCTTGTTGAAAATTCTATGCGAAATATGTAATTGTTTAGTTTATGACGACTTACGTGTATATACCCAAGAATATTGATAGTGAGAAAATGAATATTTCACGTCTTATTATTTTGTGTATGTAAATTTACTTTTCAGTTATTCACGTCAAACAATCTAATACAGAATTTCGTGTATAGAAGCAAACTCTGTGAAAGCAAATAAAACTAAAATAATTTCCTTAGCCTTACAGAATAAGGGCCATCACACACGTTCTAACATTCAGTTAACTGAATCGACCGTTTGCAAAAAACTTCCGACCAAAACTTCTCTCTGAATTCAGTGTCTTTGTGTCTTCTTCTTGTCAAATTCTTGTGTCGTGAAGTCAGGTCTGAGTTTAAAAGTTAACCCTCAGTAGAGGACAATTCCATATAACATGAGGTGGTCGGTAGCCTGGTTGGTAACGCGCTCGACTGTTAATCCAGTGGGCGCGGGTTCAATCCCCGACTTACTCCACTTCACAACACAAACTTTTAAGCTTTCTGTGAAGTGTACAAAAGTGTATTTGGGTTTTTTCGATAAACCTAGATTCATTTTTTGAAAAAAAAAAAAACCCTTCTTTTGTATTTAATTGATTATTATGAAACAATATAGCAAGTGTACGAAATACCTTGTCTCGTGGCTGTTTTTACTTTTGTGAATAAGTTAAAATTTTCACCGTACAATGTACAAGTAGTACGTAGCAGAATAAAACAAACACTTCTAATGAACGTTCGGAATATATTTCACGCACTGGTTCTCATATATTCTGTTCTTATAGTACTATACTCTGTGCTACCATGATGATACCTTCATACTTGCTTCACTCTTCTACTAGTCCGAGAGCCCACTGCTTAATTTATGACGTATCTGTTTTTTGATCGAAATGTGGTACAAATGATAGCTTACCAATAGGGTTTTATATCGCACTAGGGTTGCCTATCAAAATCTTGCCGCAACCCCCCTTGCCCCCCCCGAAAAGGTCCCTCTTCGCGGTTTTTCGCATTTTGTAGGAATATGGTAAGAGATAGAAGAAAGTAGTCAATGACAAAAATAATCCTTGCTAAATTCTCTACAAAAAATGCTAAGTCAATTTTTTCATAGGACTAGTAGTTTACCCGTAATGGCCGGTCGAAAAACAGGACATTTTTTGAAAAAAAAAAAAAAAATTTGATTTTTTTTCTTTGATTTTCTTCCACCCATTATCACTAATATTTTATGGAAAAAAATATTTGGCCTGCGGCGCTATAACGCTGGTTATTTTATGAAAAACTAAATTTTAAGAATTTTCGTCACTGAGTTTTATTGCAATAACTCCTAAATTAATTGATGTATGAAAATAAATTATAGCTCGTTTTGTAGCTAAGACTATGATAATTAATTCGTTTTTTGACTATTTTCCTGTAGCTCTTATCAATTTTCAACCAATTAAGTTTAAATTCATTTTTTTTGTTTTTTAAATGAATTTCGGTTTTGGACCGGCTATTGCGGGTAAACTGCTAGTTCTAAGAAAAAATTGACATAACATTTTTTGTAGAGAATTTAGCAAGGATAATTTTTGTTATTGACTACTTTCTCCTATCTCTTACCATATTCCTATAAAATGCGAAAAACCGCGAAGAGGGACCTTTTCGGGGGGGGCAGGGGGGGTTGCGGCAAGATTTTGATAGGCAACCCTAGTGCGATGTAAAACCCTATTGGTAAGCTATCATTTGTACCACATTTCGATCAAAAAACAGATACGTCATAAATTAAGCAGCGGGCTCTTGGACTATACCCTCACCTGCACTTACATCGAAGATTCGGAGACCGCGAAGTTTCTTCTTCTCTACAGTGAGATCTGTTCAGTGTTCATAGTTGATAGTCTCTAGGTATATCTATTCTATGCTCTTTCTTTCCCTTTCTTTCATTTATCGCCCCCATTCGCAGTACCGTATAGATACTCTGATGTGATTAACTTAACGTTCACTTGTAATTAAACATTATCCGCTATCTACTTCTCGCGCTGTGGTCAGTTCTACCAGATTCCTTTACATTGCTTGAATTTATCCTATAAACACCTACATACATAAAAAGGTAAGTTTGTTTATACACATAATACTTTGCCACCAACAAATGCCCCTGACGAAAATCTGTGACTGAAATGGCTTACGGCTCTGGAAAGAGCTCAGAGACATCTAGAGAAAATGGGATATAGAGAACGGGTAATTTTACTCATTATGACTGGGTTTGTCTACAACATAGTTATCATTTTACAATTTTGCAGTCTGTCAACTTAAATACAGTTCGAATTCCAGCCAAAGTAGGTTTAAGGTGTTAAGGGCTGAATGGTGAAGGTTTCTCGTGAGTCAAGTGATCACCTGAACCAACCGATGGATGGTCGTCCAGCATGCCCATCTTACACTGTACATTATTTGAGAGATTACGAAAATGGGTTGTTTAATTCTTTTATCCCAAAGCAAATCGGAAAATCTTAGCACATTTGTAGTTGATAAAAACCGTCAATGTAGAAACATCTACTACAACAACACTACTATAGTACTACTAGTCGCCATCACCAATTATGGGGTAACTAGTAAATGCTGTGCACACACAACTTTCTCTTTGTGCAAACACATAAAAGTATAAAACACACATTCAAAAATAGTTGGTAAATCATTGCTTTTGAAAAATATAAGAAATGACGGGAGTATACTCGTACTGTACGTAAACTGATCAAAGTTATGGAGTTTCAATGACTCTATAAGCAAATACGGTATCTTATTGTGTACGCTTTTAACACATTTCTGTATTTTTTCAAACTTAAATATAAGTTACAATTTAAAAAAGAAAATACTTGTGAAAATGACAAGTGCTGAAAATGACAAACCTGCACACATAGATTATAAGATGTTTTCTTGTGTAGACAGTATTATTTGTGTTTCCACCAAAACATTTCATTGTTAGTATTATACATAATCTAGTGGTAACAATAAGCTAAAACATTGTTAGGATAAAACCAGATGGTGCTGTCTATGCGTCTTGTCAAATAAGAGACGCCAAACCTATTCTATATTGTAAAAACAATCATCGTTATAATATTATAATAATTAATAAATTTTATTTCATTAAATGTACACATTGGATATAAATATTTCACCAGCGAAATATAATTAAGTTATGGATATAAGTGGTGCCTCACTAGACTAAACTTGCGTCTGTATCAGTCTTTCGATGGTTTGATTATAAGCTTTCGAAAATATCAGATTTTTTCATTATTGAACTGTACCCTTTTTTCTGGTCTTTTACATTACATCGTTCAAATAATTTTTGTAAAGGTACTAGGTATACAGAGTGATTAGTTCTGTGTGTCAAATTTTAGAGAGCTGATAGAGGATCAAGAAATGAAATAAAGTTTAAAACGAATTCATGTCAAAAAATCAACCATTTTGTAGATGTATGAAAATTTCTACTTTAGGTTTTTTTAACAAACTACTGACTTAGTTTTGACAAAACAAACCAAATATCACAGTAGGTAGTCATATTAGGCTTTTGATAAATACCTTAAAATACCATTGACGTGTATTTCTTTTAGTATTGACAAGAATATAGAGGTACATATTGTCAAGGTGTATTCTCACCTTGACATAAAAAACCTTCCTCCCAGGAGATAAATTCAAATATTCCCGCCTTTCAAAAATCTCTCTGAAAATATCATTAAGTTGATATCCATAGATGACACAAATTCGACTTCGGCAGTCTTTAATTTGACTCCGGAAGTAATTCTCAGCCATTTTTGAAGGATGGCGTCCTTTTCCGTTCCTCTTTGACAATCGCTCCCAAGTGAGATACACGCGTTTTGTCGCGCTCCGAAAATTGCCGGTATAAAATTAAAATAATGTAGTTACAAAACTCAGAAAATATGGGTTAAAAACTATTGTTTGTGCTTCACCGCCTTCGTACATGTGTTAGTACGGTAAACTTTTGTGTTTAAAAACTTCGATGATGCCTGATTTGATGTCGGCATATAAAAAAAGGCATAACGGTTTTTCTATAAATGTGACCGCAATCATCTCAAACAATTATCTGACAATCAGTTTCGGTTCAGTAAAGAGCAACGAACCAGATACGTAGTCTTTCCAAAACTCACAAGTTTCCAGCTTGCGGAGCCCCTTCCAGTATCTTGCCTCCTCGGTACGAGTTGAGGTTCCCGAACAACCCCGAGCCTCCAGACTTTTGTGACAAGTACGTTCTTGCAGACAACGTACCAGCTATCCAGTTTTAAATAAGTTTCCTCAAAGGAAACCAGGACTTCCACCCCTCGGAGCAGGCCATGGCTACAAGGTATGGAAAAGTTGTAACATTCATGTTCTCCTCCTTTTGTTGTATGAGTGAATAATTATATTTTCCCCTTTTGTTTAAACGTAGCTTGTGTTGCTATTCAATTCAATAAAAGTATTATCATAAACCTGGGTTCTCATTTGTCAGTTAGTAAAATATCTTTGGTATAAAAAAAGAGGTTGACCTAAGAAAGACAAGTGAGTTGTGGCAGCCAAAGCAAAAGCTATCAATGTGGGCCATTCCCACGGCTTTTCACCCTCGAGATCCAGAGCTCATGCCGTTAAGAACCTGAAACCTTTGCCGTGGAGATCTCAAGGATAAGGTCTGTATAGTACGTTTAAGGTAAAGTGAAGTGTATAGGTTACACTGATATATTACACCGATAGGTAGTACACATGTATGTTACACTGGCGCTCCAGCGTGATGGCTTTGCTAGGTTGACACAGCTCCCTTCTCTGTAAGTCACAAAAATTATTATTTTATCTTGCAAAATAGTTAGGTATTTTTATTTTTGTACTAAGTCATTTTGTAAGGTTGAATATTGTTCATGAATAATTTGTTGTGTATTCATAACCTCAAATAGTATCATCATATTTTTTCACGCAACGGAAATATTTGTGTAATCTTCGATATACCTATGGACGACACGAACGCCGCCGTGGCAGGAAAAAGTAACGTGAGCGGCCATTTTGTTTTCCTAAACTAGGAAAACGAGTAATATCACCAGAGGCGGTTCATTGTTTCGACATTTTAGGCAGTGCCCAAAAGAAAATTTTTTTTGAAAGTTTGTCTTTCATTTCTTTTCTTGTGTTTGTTTACACTTTTCTATACACTGTAACACACAGAGAAATAATAAAAATTATCTCTCACACTACATTTTCCGCACACCTCTTCAACACTTTTTCTTGTGTTTGTTTACACTTTTCTGTACACTGTAACACACACAGAGAAATAATGTGAATTATTTCTCACGCACCATTTTTTCTCACATTTTACACATTTGACACCTCATCTTACTTTTATGTCTTTACACCCTAATCTACCATGGATTCAACACCAATAGAAAACATAGATTCTGCAAATGCAACCACCTTGCGGAGGGAACTCTCGTTAAGAGAGATTCAACCAAAACGCGCCTTGCAGTCCTTGCGCAAACAGGCAACAGATTTCAACAACATACTTTTGGCTAGGCTTACGAGCTTATCCTCGTCGTCAAATACGAATGACATTAAGTTGCGTAGAATCCTGTACTCCGCACAGCAAGGCCTCCACTCTGTCAACGATTTTCTAAAATTTATGAAGGAAAAGAATGACGCACTTTCAACCCCTTTAGACATTCACGAGCTTGTGGAAATCATTCGTTTAGGATTGCGCCCTGAACTACAGGAAAAACTCCAAAAGTATCCGGTAGAGAATTTAGAATCGTTCAACGTTCTCATTGACATCGAAACCTCTCTGGCCACTGCTAGCCCTCTGAGGCGTGCAGTCGCCCAGGTTTCTCCTTCTTCTTCTTCTTCTCCGGCCCCCTTGCCCGTGCTCTCGTCTCATGACGTCAGTAAAGTAATTGAACTACCACACGCCACGCGACCGCAACCAACCATCATCGTGTCTCCTTCTTCTTCAAGGGGAAATTCAATTAAATATTTTATCAAGGATCCCCGCCCTTTGCAAGGCTTACAATCGTGGAAACTGCGGTACGATAGTAAAGCGGACATCACAGATTTCCTCACGCGCGTGGAGGAACTGTCAGAGGCGCGTAGCGTCCCCTTGACGGACGTCATGAGATGCTTTATAGACTTGTTAGATGAGAGCTGCTATCCTTGGTACCGGAAGGAGAAGTCGCGTTTCACTTCATGGGAAAAGTTAAAGGAAATAATGACGTCTGAATTTCTTGACCCCCTTGGACAGCTCACTCAAAAGAAGGAGCTTCTATGTATCTCACAAGGCCGAGATGAACTGCCAACTTCTTACGTTCGCCGCGGCCGAGACCTCAATACCAAGTTGAACAACCCTTTAGATGATAAGGAGCTTATCTCTTGTCTTTGTAGCGGGTTCAACAATAGGGCTACGGATACTGTCTCTTGTGCGTCGTCTCTAACGGTAGGCGAACTCTTAGACAAGGCTCGCCACATGGAACGCCGGTTCTGCCACGAGTCAAAAACTTTTACTTCTTCCACCTCCTCTTCGCATCGCCTGTTATCAAGATGTAGCGAGGTATCGCGCATACCTCCCGAACCAACCACGATTTCCAAATGTAACGTCACTTGCTTCAGCTGCAAACAATTGGGTCATATCGCCCGTAATTGTCCAACTAGGCAATCGAACGTAGTCCCAAGACGTAGTCCTAGGTTTAAGAAACCTGAAAAACTTTCTTCATCGGTGCCCGACACCTCCCGTCCTCCACCACGTCTGCTCAATTCAAAAAACTAGATTCCGGCCGTTTTTTCCAGATATCACCGCCCTCGGACGCCGAGAAGATCCGAGAATGGGAAAGATGGTTGGAGCAAGTTAGGTTTTTTTTCTCAACCGTGCCTTTGGCGGAGGCGTCGTGTACCCAAGCCAAAGACGGTCGCCCCTACGCTACCGTCCGAATTGTGAACCAGAAGTTTGTTGCATTACTGGATACTGGTGCCGCAGTCTCAATTCTCGGTGGAGACTGGTACCAGACTTTCAGATCCCTTGGTTTCCCAATTGCCAATTCTCATGTTCTTGTTGCCACTATGGATGAGAAAGTTCACCCTCCCATGGGCCAACTTCGTCTACCGGTTACTTTCAACAACATGACCAGAAAAATTGATTTCATCATCGTACCCTCTTTCAAGCCCAGTTTGGTGTTGGGTGTCGATTTTTGGAAGGCATTCCATTTGGCGCCTGACATCGTCAGCATAGCCACCACTTCTGTCCATCCAGCCTCAGATAAACTTTCGGTTGTGGATGCTCATAGTCTCAGCCCTTCTCAAACTTCCGTTTTGGAAGAAATCAAATCTCTTTTTTCTTCAATTTCTTACGAAAAATGTGGTTTAGGTTTAACACATTTAGTCGAACACCACATTGTAACGGAGGGTTCCCCCATTAAGCAACGGTATTACCCATTATCACCTGCACGTCAAAAACAGTTCGAAGACGAGCTCAACGAAATGTTAAAACTAAATGTGGTAAGCCCGGTAAAATCGGGCTGGAGCAATCCAATCGTACTAGTTCAAAAAAAGGATGGCACGGCTCGACTGTGTTTAGATTCAAGGAAACTCAATAAAGTAACAAAGGCCGACGCATACCCCTTGCCGTTTGTCCACAGAATCTTAGACCGTTTGCGTGACGCCAAGTTTCTTTCCTCCGTTGATTTGTCAAAAGCGTTCTGGCAGATTCCACTGGCCCCAGACAGCATTGAAAAGACTGCTTTTGTCTGCCCAGGTCGAGGAATGTTCGCCTTCAATCGCCTACCCTTCGGCATTAAAAACGCGCCCGGAGAACTGCAACGTTTGGTAGACAAGATCTTCGGTCCAGAACTGGAGGAAAATGTTTTTTGCTATCTTGACGATTTAGTCGTAATCTCGTCAGACTTCAATCACCACGTAAGCCTTTTAAAGACCGTATACAGCCGCCTTAAAGCCGCTGGACTCACCGTAAACTTCTCTAAGTGCGAATTTTTAAAGCCCGAATTAAAATACCTTGGTTTCATCGTCAATAAGGATGGTCTCCAAACTGACCCAGCAAAACTTAGCGCTATTCGCAATTTCCCAAAACCAAAAACAGCAAAACAGGTAAAATCATTCATAGGTCTTTGCAGCTACTACCGGCGATTTATCAATTCTTTTTCAACCATTTCGGCACCTCTTTCAAAATTAACGGGTACTTCCAAGGGAAAATCGAAATTCGTTTGGTCGCCTGAGGCCGACTCCGCGTTCGAAACTTTGAAAGAAGCAATGCTGCAAGCCCCGGTACTAAGATGTCCCGACTTCCAAAAGGAATTCACAATCCATTGCGACGCTAGCAACGTTGCCGTCGGCGGAGTCCTCACTCAAATCTTTGAGGACGGGGAACATCCGATTGCCTTTTTCTCACGTACGCTGAATAAGCACGAACGTAACTACAGTGTGACGGAAAGAGAGCTTCTAGCAGTTTTAGATTCAGTTCAGAACTACAGAGCGTACGTAGAAGGAGCCCACTTCACCATCATTACGGACCACAGTAGTTTACAGTGGATACACTCTCTCGAAAACCCATCCGGTAGACTCGCTCGTTGGGCTACCAGACTTTCACAATATAATTTTTCAATATTACACCGAAAGGGGTCTCAAAACATCGTACCCGACGTTCTTTCACGTATTGAAATCAGCGAAATTTCTACCCTCGCCACTGTACCCGATACACAGGATAAGTGGTACAAAAGAATTTATTCAGGTTGGTTAAAGAACCCCCAGAGATTTCCAAATTATTTAATTCAAAACGATTGCCTTTTGCGTCATGATAAAGATCAGGACAATCAGAGTCCGAATTGTAACTGGAGACTCGTCATTCCGCAGGAAAATCGGCAACAAATTCTGCAAAATTATCATTCAGGCCCGAATTCATGTCATCCCGGCACGTACAAAACGTACAAATTCTTAGCCTCTCGTTTTTATTGGCCTGGGCTACATAAAGACGTGAAACATTTCATTTCTAACTGCGATATATGCAAGGCATATAAAATTTCTACCGCCCCTCCTCTTGGACACATGTCTGTCCCAAAGAACGTCAACAAACCGCTTCAATCCCTGAGCATCGACCTTATAGGACCATACCCTAAGAGTTACAAAGGATTCATACACATCCTTAGTGTTGTAGATGTGTTCACAAAATTTTGTTGGACCTTTCCCCTTCGGAGAGCCACTGCCACCGCTATCATCCAACTGTTGGAAGACCACATCTTCATCCCACTAGGAATACCCCGTACCGTTATCATGGATAACGGATCCCAGTTCATTTCGAAAAAATTCAACGCTTTCTTAGACAAACACCATGTCGCTGACCGTTATTATAACACCGTTTATACCCCTATGAACAATGTAGTGGAACGCTACAATCAGACAATTAACACGTCCATAGCTATCCTCGTCGATAATGATCACCGGGCGTGGTGCAAAACCCTACCACAAGTCCAAGCCAGTATTAATAACACCGTCAATGTTTCCACAGGTTTTACCCCCTTTTATTTGCTCCATGGCTTCGAGCAAACAGTAATAGGTACAGAGCATCTGGCCCAACCTAACGTCAACCCACAAACAGACCCCCATGTCTTACACGCAGAACGTTTAAAGGAACTAGCTGCAGTGTATGAGACCGTTTCTGTGTCATTACTAAAAGCCTTCAAAAAAAATGCGGAAAGATACAACAAAGGGCGCAAGGAAGTCAAATATAAAATAGGAGATGTCGTGTGGCGTAGAAACTTTGTTCAATCCAATGCAGGATGCTATTTTTCGGCAAAATTAGCACCTAGATTCGTCAAGAGCAAAATAAAAAATAAAATCTCAAGTACCGTATATGTAGTAACCAACATGGATAACAAACCGGTCGGGAGATACCACGTCAAGGACCTGGTGAAATCCAAAAAATAACTCTTTTACACATATTTTTCTCCGTATCTTTGTCGTAACGTTGATTTTTTTTCCTACTTGTGGGATGTGACCGTTTACTAGTGACAGTTACATCACCATATTTCGTCATTCTATGTGTGTTCCAAGGCGAGATTAGCTACCTCGCCAAAGAATATCACGTATTAAGGCCCAGGGTAATTAAGGATACACTTACGCACACGGTTTTTTAATTTTTTTGTACTTTACATGAAAAGTTTTGGAAAATTCATGAAAATTCAACCTTGCAAACTCAAAATTTTTTCTCAAACAAATGTAAGAATGGTTTCTTGTTTTAAGCCAGAAAGAAAAAACAAGTGGCGTTCACCCATGAGATAGGAATTGATTTCAAGAAATATGTACTTGTAGTTTAGTAGGTTTTTGTAAGTCAGGTAGGGCTGATAAACATAAAGTTGCTATATTTACTCTTTTACATAATCTTTTCATTGTATCGAGCATTGTCAGTATAACCCTTTCTTACGGGTATACACTTTTGCTAATGATAAGACTGTATTTATTTTAAGATACTTTTTGCTCGCGTTGAACCTCAGCACCCCTGTGCGAGTAAGGTCAACACTATATTAAATTATAGATGTAATTATTGTGTGTCTGGTACATACCCGAGAGGTATGCATACTCTTACATCACTAAAGAAGTAAATTGTTGTATGTCCAATTTTCCTTATCTGTTGAATGGCATAGTATGGTTTCGCCCAACTGTCATCTCAAAGTTAAATTTTTTTGTAATTATGTCCTGTTACGGCCTTTTGGTGCGAGCTGTCGGCAAGGTTTCGTCCTGCTGTCCAGTCGTAGTGGCCATAGCAAAATTTTTCTTGTTCTGTTTGTTTTCCGGGGAGGAGGAAAATTGTCATTAGCCTAGTACTATGACAAATATAATTATGTACATTGTTAGCTTATATCCTTTGATAAGTAACTGGATAGGAACGTTCCTTAGAAATAAGTTGCGTGATTCTTTAGTAATAGGTATGTGCAATTTTAGAAAAATGTAACCCCTAGCATATATTTCATTAGCTATAAAATTCATGTATCATTTAGTATTGAATAGAGTAAAGAGAACCTAGCGTGTAGAAACTTTGTACCAAATCTTGGCAACTTGATACAGAATATTTAATGTACTAGATAAGTATGTGAACTTTGAAATTGTAAAAAGAACCACTCACTCAAAAATAAAAAAAAAAATATTTTTTGCCTCAAGAATTAAAAAGAAGACTACGAATTATATACAATTTTTTATTAAAAAAAAAAAACAAAAATCGTACAAAATAAACATTACAGTGAAAAAGACCTAGATGTTTGCCACATACTAGGCAGTGAAAGTCAATCAGTGGGCATAATAAAAACAATAACAACCAAATATACCAATACCATGTTATAACTATGTAAGGTTATGTTAAAAAAAAATGCAAATGTTTATATAAATGTTTCATAATTGTAAGTATTATATGTTGTAAAAGGTATAATTGACTGTTTTAAGACTGAAAAATATATACCACCTTGTTATGTAAAATTGTGATACATCACTGGAAAATTTAAGTTGTCCAAAAAAAAAAAACATTATATGTTATTCATATGGTTGTCAATGGATCAATTTTCTCTCTGACCATTGACATTATATTGTAATAGATTTAAGTAACTTGTGTCATGCTGCAAACTCATTGTTGAAATGTGTATTTGTAATCCGCCATGTAGACCATGTTTTGCCTGCCGAGTCCCGCCCAAAAATCAGTGGTACTGATTTTTCTTCTTTTCTCATCCCGAGGAAGGGGAATGTGTCAAGGTGTATTCTCACCTTGACATAAAAAACCTTCCTCCCAGGAGATAAATTCAAATATTCCCGCCTTTCAAAAATCTCTCTGAAAATATCATTAAGTTGATATCCATAGATGACACAAATTCGACTTCGGCAGTCTTTAATTTGACTCCGGAAGTAATTCTCAGCCATTTTTGAAGGATGGCGTCCTTTTCCGTTCCTCTTTGACAATCGCTCCCAAGTGAGATACACGCGTTTTGTCGCGCTCCGAAAATTGCCGGTATAAAATTAAAATAATGTAGTTACAAAACTCAGAAAATATGGGTTAAAAACTATTGTTTGTGCTTCACCGCCTTCGTACATGTGTTAGTACGGTAAACTTTTGTGTTTAAAAACTTCGATGATGCCTGATTTGATGTCGGCATATAAAAAAAGGCATAACGGTTTTTCTATAAATGTGACCGCAATCATCTCAAACAATTATCTGACAATCAGTTTCGGTTCAGTAAAGAGCAACGAACCAGATACGTAGTCTTTCCAAAACTCACAAGTTTCCAGCTTGCGGAGCCCCTTCCAGTATCTTGCCTCCTCGGTACGAGTTGAGGTTCCCGAACAACCCCGAGCCTCCAGACTTTTGTGACAAGTACGTTCTTGCAGACAACGTACCAGCTATCCAGTTTTAAATAAGTTTCCTCAAAGGAAACCAGGACTTCCACCCCTCGGAGCAGGCCATGGCTACAAGGTATGGAAAAGTTGTAACATTCATGTTCTCCTCCTTTTGTTGTATGAGTGAATAATTATATTTTCCCCTTTTGTTTAAACGTAGCTTGTGTTGCTATTCAATTCAATAAAAGTATTATCATAAACCTGGGTTCTCATTTGTCAGTTAGTAAAATATCTTTGGTATAAAAAAAGAGGTTGACCTAAGAAAGACAAGTGAGTTGTGGCAGCCAAAGCAAAAGCTATCAATGTGGGCCATTCCCACGGCTTTTCACCCTCGAGATCCAGAGCTCATGCCGTTAAGAACCTGAAACCTTTGCCGTGGAGATCTCAAGGATAAGGTCTGTATAGTACGTTTAAGGTAAAGTGAAGTGTATAGGTTACACTGATATATTACACCGATAGGTAGTACACATGTATGTTACAATATTAACAATAGAATTAATGTCATCCCAAGAAAAACTTACGTACCTATATTAAAATTAAAAAGGCACTTATTGAATTATTTTTGATCTGATTGCAGCGCATCAGAATTGTTTAATGAAATCATTTTTGTTTATTGTTTTACAAATTTAGTACAAACAATAAAATGCTGTCTATTTTTTCGATGTGTCTAGCTGACATCACTAGGATGAGTTCTATGTTGTATTCAACTACAAACAAAATATCAGCAAATGTTTCATCTACAGATATACAATATGGAATATCTTAAGTCTTTTTTGTTGATAACCAACAATATGTTTCGTATAATAGAGGTACCCCGATTGTTTAGATTAAAATAAATACAAACATTAATTCACTACCTACGTTATTTTGTATTAAAATTCTCAGTACGAATTTTGATTTATTATCTCACGCCTACATAATATCTCTTATTGAAACCTCCAGTATTATGGCTATATCCCACGGAAGGTGAATCCTGCTTCGTCCGTAGATTCGCATGCCGTGGGAAGGAGTGAGTCCGTGAATCTACAGACTTTTTCATAGCGATTTGTATGGCGGTACGTGATATCGCAGACGTGCACGGATCGTGGGAAATAGGTTGCCTGTGAATCCGCGGACACGCCTTGATGAATCCAGATGAATCCGTCTAATCCATAGCGTTTGGATAACTTGCAATACAAGTGTTGAATCCAATATACATATACGTAGATATTTCTTTAGGAAACATCCCAAACAGACAGTTTTTTTCATTTTATTTCTTCTTTTCTATTTTAAAATGTATTTTAATTAAAATTAAACTTTTTTTTCAATTATTTCAATGTTAATTTATAGTTTGATAATTACAAAATGTGTAATATAATTATGTGTGTGTGTGTGTGTGTGTGTGTGTGTTGATTCTCACAAAATAAAAAACGTTTTATTAAAAAATATAATTATGTATATATTTATGTAGGTACCTATTAGCTTATTACGTTACTTCATTTTCTATAGTATAACTATTAAACGTAATACATATATATTCCATTTGTCGCCGCCCACAAGTTTTTTGTGTATATGAGTAAAAAGGCGTGTGGATGGAACGTTTGTCTTGGCTCGTTTACGTAACAGACCGTTGACGCCTTTTTACTCATGAACGCAAAAAACTCGTAGACGCTGTGGCGGCGACATTAACTTTTACTTAAAGTATTATACCGAATCGGTAGGTATTACCTATATAATTGGCACCAGGAATGACGTCACAGTCTTTTCCCACGGCATTAAGGTTCAAAATCGCGTGACAATCGCATGATAAAATGGTAAAAATAGCGTTTTTTTAATTTTTTGAGGTTAATTTTGCGTCTATCACGAAACTTTTACGGTTATTCCCTAGGTTTTAATGCATATTATCAGTACAAAAAAAAATTTTACTCAACGACTTTCAGGAAACGAGTTTCCGTCTTTCGGAAAAAAGATCAGAGGTGTTTTCCATTTTTTTTGAGAAATCTATACAAGATATAAAATTTTTTTTACGGTTATATAAAGGTTCAATGCATCTACCCTATTTTGTTCCAAAGCATAATTAATAACGGTTGTCGAGATAGAAGGTCTCCCGTTTTTAGAAATTTTTGAAATGTCGGTATGCATACTCTTAACATTACTTACTGTAAATTAATACTGATTCAAAAGTTATTCATAGGTACAAAAATACATAATACAAGAATATGATACTAAATTGATAACATGTAGCTACCTACATTAACTGAAAATAACGTGTTGTAATTTTTGCTAGTCGGGTAATTTGTATATTTTTGTAACAATTTTACAATAAAAATAATTATTATTCGATATATTTTCGGATATATATTCACTAACAACGAGGGTTGTCAACCGTACTAGAGTATAATAATAATATTGAAAGTGAGTTGCAAGAAATATATGGATCGCAAAATACTATATATTTTTTTTTGGCAACATAAAAACTAAGAAAATATCAACCAAATCCGCTTCACTTGTAAAATTTAAACGCAGTTTAAGAATTATATCATTGCCTGCAGTTTTCGACTGACGAATGAGTGTGTAATTTACATTAATTTGAAAATTGAGAAAACCACACTTTTCTAGCAAATGAAAATATTATAAAATTCAAGCAGTTCATAAAATGACAGTTTTTATTTAAATAGATAAGTAGATATTTATTTATTTATTGTACATGGAACAGATACAGTCACAAAAACAAACATTGGCAGGTACATTAATACAAAAATATCAATACACAAGACCAATTACATCCGTTCACAATTAGCACACACACAAAACAAATAGATTACATTACATAGTTAAAAATATATATCTTATATCTATAAAACATTTATGGTAGGGAAGGAGGAAGCATGGGAAGAGGAAGAAGAAGAGGAAGAAAGGAGGGGATAATGAAGGAAGCAACAAAAAAAGAGTTAAGAACTGATATCAAGAACAATAAGATAGTGTGTATGTTTTCTTTTATTCTCATAAAATTATCGAATTACACCCTGATACATATTTGTACACTTCATAACAAGCTTAAAAGCTTGTGTCGTGAAGTGGGGTATGTCGGCATCCAGTATCGAGCGCTTTAGCAACCAGGCTTCCGATAACTTTTTAAAATTATTTATTGATGCAGATGGAATAATCAGCTGAAAAAATGTTGACAACCCTACTTACATGTTTCAGCGCGTGTATACACAACGGTTTCCGAAGAAAAACCCATAGGAATATTTACGATGATGTAGTATGAACCCCAAAAAACACAAAAACCCTTCAGAAATATGACGTACTTAATGTAGTTCTGGACAATTTACATCCAGACCTGCATTAAATTGTACCACAAATGTGTTATAGTTTTGTATTGTCTATGTGTTTATTGCTTTCATTCTTTTTTGTTGTGTTTATTGATTTATTGCATTTGATTTTGTGTTTGTAAACCTGACGATTCCAAGTGCCTTAAATATGGTCTACAGATGATTAAAAACCAATAAAAAATCCTCAAATAATAAAAGCTTAAACTTTTTAGTTGGATTTCAGTAGATGAATTATTTATAAAATGTTGAAATCATTGTCTATCCCATTTTAGATCCGCTTGCTTATTCGTATTTTTTAATCTATTCTAGTTCCTAATATAATTTACTCGAATACTAATCGATACAATTAATTTTATTTACAAAATTCAATTAGATTTGTGCTTTTATCCCTAAAAGAAATCCTGTGTGGCTTTTGTACGGCTTTTGTGGGGTTTATTTATTTTGAGCAATATGCTTATGGGTTTCGTACTGTTACAATATACAACGAGAGTGAAAGAGATGCAGACACCCGCATGATTCGAAAAATAAAAATCAAAATAAATAATGTATAAATTTAGATTCCCCAGTTGCCATAGAGTGGGGAACATTATATTTTCTTATTATTTATTGAATTAATTTTTCTGGAATTTTGTTACATCGAATTATAAGTCCATGTGGTGCATTTTATCAGTATGATGCCAATCTTTCAAATGTCTCCCTTCAAAAATTATGTACCTAATCTATTAGTCTAAATAACACACGAATGATAAAGAAATTATAATTTTATTTAAAATGAAAAAAAGTTTAAGGTACCAATCATTATATTTTTCTAATACCACGGACCTGAAACAGCACAATTTTTGCACTGTTACTGGGCCGGTATTCTTTTATTCTGATAATATCGACATTAATAATATTAAAAATAAATAAATAAATTATTTAATGGGTTCTCTAATTTCCAGTTATGGCAGACATTTTTTCCCGTACAAAATAAATATAATGTACACCCCGACACATAATGCGCCCGCTACACGCTCGCGAGTCACCGCGACCTTTTGGTGTTCATGAGTAAAAAGGGGTGCGGATGGATCGTTTGTCTTGACATGTACGTAACCGACCCTTGACGCCTTTTTACTCATGAACACCAAAAGGTCGTGGTGACTCGCGAGCGTGTAGCGGGCCCATAACGGGACTGAGAGAGATTAGCAGCTAATTTGAGAAAAACCGGTGTTGAAAAATAACGCGTGATACAAGATACAAAAACTCCGTGTGACAAACTTTAAAAAATATCACCCACAAACAAGTTTAATTAATGCCGCAGGCAATTCTTTCTTTTATTTTTTTTTTACTAAATTACAATTAATATTGGTGTAAAGACAATAATTTATTCTCGTACCTGATCGATCTAATTTTTAAACACAAAAACAGAATTAGTATATATTCAACAGTATGACAGAGATAATTATTATTATCTATTTATTATATTATATATTTATTTATTTATTGCTTCAACGGACTCAAGATATTTTCAAAATTTACAACGTTAAAGTTAAAAAGTTAAAAATATTAATACAATGAATTATTATATTATTATAAAAATAGGGAACTATTTCCCCATACCCCGTGCACGAAATCATCCATCCGGAAGGGATTAATCCAGATTCGCGTACGAATCCGGATTCACTTGTCGTGGGAAGGCACCCTTACAATACTATTCTTGAAAATCACAATTTATATTTTGTGAGAACATCTGAATTTTCTAGATGTCGTAGTTGAATATAACAAGTAGTTATCTCAACAAATATACAGCAAAGGATGGACCTTCCATCAGGCTTGTTACTGACGCGTCGGCTGGCTAATGTGATCACTACACTTAAGTAACATTCACCGCTTCCATTTCATCTATTTGCCCCGACCGGGAATCGAACCCAGACCTCAAAATTCAAATGACAAATTAAAAAATAATCTTGTAAAACGCTACGGTAGTTATAGGAATGTTCACAAAGTTGGCATAATATGTCTACCGCCATCTACTCTGGTCCCTGATTCTTTAATCAGGGATACATATAAATGTGATTTTTGTTAGCTCAAGTTCGATGTTTACACTCGACGGGAAGTGTCCCCCTCCCTTAATCCGCCGGTGGTAACTAGTGACAGGTGTGGGTTCAAAGAATGTACGGCACATTTCATTTTTACGAACCTAAAATTAATGAAGATTGTCATTGACATTTTTATTGAGCTATCGGTAAGCCTCCGTACAATGGGGGAATGTTACAAAAAATATTATAATAGGTATACTGAAATATATACATAGTACTAGTTAACTAGAAACGCAAATTGCATGAGATACAGAGTAACGCAAATAGGCATATATACGGGTAGCATGTATCTACTAGAAATAATAATAATAGGTAGGTACCTAGTAAAAATAATAATGATGAGACCCATCAAACGTGACGTCATTACGACAAGCCGTGACGGGCATTCCAAAAACCCAACCCCAGTTGGAAAAAGTTCCTGTACAAAAAAAACAGAAGATATGTACATTGGGTAAAGGAAGTTTGCAAGTACAGTCATCCCCTACTTATTCAACCAAGCTATTTCGATTTAACCTACATATAAAATTTAACTTTGAATCATATATTTGTGAAGATTGTTATGGATGTAGGGTTGTTTACAAACAGCGAATAAATTCATAACTTTGATTTAGTTTTAATTTGACGACTTTTTTTTTCTGGAACTGCACCCTACTTTCGGGTGATGCTGCCACGAATGCAAAATTATTAATACTGTTAAAATTTTACGTCTTTCGTGACGAGACGAGAATATTCGAATCTCACACCTTCCACTTAAAAGATCCGCGCTCTAAACAACTGAACCGACAAGGATCTATTTAGTATAATGAATTCTTACATTGAAAACTGGTATGTTTAAATATAGTCCTTCACATTAAATTTTTTGAAGTCACAAAAAATCACAAGCGTGGTAATTTTGGGGACAGAGATCATCATACAATTCCGACAATTCCACCATAGCGAACTCATAATTTTGTTACATTTACGTCGCGTCAGGCATAATATGTTGCTTTTTTGCATATTTAGTTGCTCAGTGTATACAGATCCATTATTCACATACAGATTTTGTAAAATGAAACAGAGAAAACCTGATTTGGCTTGTAGTTAAAACGATAATAAGTAATTATTTGAGAAAACTTCTGCAGTCAACAGTTTTCTTTTCGTTCTTTCCACATATTAAGTAATTTTCTTATTAATATTTATCAAGTTATAACTTAGTACTATTCCTCCGATAATAACAGATGATTAAAGGTAGGAATGTATTAGTTGATCATAACTTAAGTTATCAGTTCTATTGATCTTTTTGGAGTTTAGGTACCAAACAAGCTAAAACGAATCGAAAATACGAAAAAAAAAACATCTTGTATAGTTCAGAAATGAAGTTCGCCTTCAACTTCTGTATCTCTTGTACTTATTCGATGCAACGAGGCGCTTGTGTGAGCTTGACTACTCGTATATATGAATTTACGTATTGTGTCTTGCATACTCTTATAAGACAACCGAACAGTGCCTTGCCACTTTTATTATTCCGAGTTATCAGGTCAGATTGTATCAAGGAGATTGTCTTTTGAAGTATGTCAGAACTGAGTGGTGTAAGAAATGATCGTATTATTTTATGCGAGATGGGGCTGTTTTATTTAAGGTTCCTGAAACACAAGCATATTATTAGACTTTAAAACGAGAATATTTTTTCAGTTTAAATTTGAATATTATCTTATACCAACCAGAAACAAAACACCTCGGGCGTTTATGTAGCGGATTGTATGGATAGATACTTGATAGCTTGCTGCTAATATTTGTTTATCCTTTACGTTGCCTATACCATCCATGATACTGGATCAAAACACACACAATAATAATATAGGGATATTTCACTTCGGAGTTGGTTCACTTGTATCATCGGGGCCAGGCCGGGGAATAATTTTGCATTTGATTTGCATCCCAATTACGATGAGAACAGGAACAGATGTAAAATGTTGGTTAATATAATATTGTGTTGTGATGGAAACGTTAATTTGACTGTTCACTTGGTCCTGGTGTCTGTTTCGAATTTATTTTACAACTCGAAAACATTTTTCTCGAATATCTATGAGACCAATACTTTCTAATGCATACGATTTCAGTCATGATAATTAGGTATTTATATTGAATAGTGCACCGACATATTTTGATTAAGAATATTGGAGTTGTCAATATTGTATTGGTGTTGACTGTTGTTTTTTTTTTTGAGAAAACTTGTACTTTGTAAATATGTGACGTGCTGTCTATTTTTCTTTAAACGGTTTCGCAAAGAGAAATGACATGAATGTTTTTATATATATACCTGTATTTAGCACTACCTTGTAACGTTATACTTGACATATTAATTCCTCTTGATTGTTAAAAAACTATAATTGTTGTAACTATGTAAATTTGACAAGTCCAAGTGGCCGAAATTAGGGCCTAGGGACGATAATGAACAGTAAACAATAAAACAACAATATCGAGATTATTTAAAAGTGTAAAACTAATATAAAAATATTTTGTTTATTATTCCTAAGTACCATTTTCGGATGTAAACAAATAAGTAGGTATGTTTTGTATATCTAAAGCTAGTATATTATTATGAATAAAGCATGCACACAGATTACATAAGCTAACATATCAATATCATAATACAGTAACATCCTTTCAGCTGTGAGTTTCAGGAGCAGGAACAGTTGTATTTGAGTATTCTTATTTATGAAAAAGTAACAACATACATTTAGAAGTTTTTTCGTGTGTGAGTCTTACCTTACATTTTGTTTAATTTTGTTAATTTGATTGGAAATAGAAAATACTGAATGTAGGCCTATCCATTTTTTTCTGTTTTTTTTAAATGTCCGTGACTGAAATTGTCTTATTATCCCATCTTTTCTTCTATAAATATATTAATAATGTATTGAGGCTTCATAAAAATGCAACAATTGTACGGAAAGTGGATCTCATGGAAACATTATCTAATTCGTATGTGATAAGTTTGACATTTCTCTACATTTTTATCAGACAGGAAACTCATCATTTTATGTTGTCATCATTCCGACTCTCTATTTTATGCAGATTTCTATTGTAATATGGAAAATTAAGATACAGTTGCCTCCATCGAGCGACGCAATATCGGAAACTATAGTATCCATCGATATTACTTTTAGACTAAACAAATAAATGACAATAAAAAAAACCATTCGTAGTGAATATCTAGCAAAGATTTCCTAGTGCACTTGTTGCTAGAGTAGAACAGTAATCATAATACGGGTATAGTATCATATCGGTATGTAGGTATAGGCACTTGTATTAGTTATAGGATTATGAATACATGGTACGAGTATCTACATTAGTATCATTCTTCATAGACAGACTATTGCTGATGTTATTTCTTCATCTCTCAGACTAAGGAACTCGACTGAAGATGTTCTCATTCTATATAAAATCTACATGCTCTCATACTACTTGTTTCACTTTATTATTCCTTTGATATTCCAATGACTCCTCATAATTATGCAAAAACATTTCCAAGACCCGCTTGTAAAAAATCGCTCATGCGTTCCTAACGAACAGGGCAGAACACAACTTGAAAATGTAGAAATGACGAAGCAATAGTAATGGTTCAGTACTAGGTACGTACAATACAACATTGTATGGATTGTATACAGGGGAACCTACTTACTCACTTATCACTTTAGTAATGACAAGATGATACTATTGAGATATATCGCTAAAAGAATTACTTAATTGAATTTTGGTGAACACGGATTAAGAGTTGGTAGTACCTGGAGTAACCTGGATGCGGAAGGGTCAGAACAGAGAACAGTTGGAAGAGGCCTATATCTAGCAGTGGAGGGTAGAAGGCTAATGAAGAAGAAGAAGTACCTACCTACAAAGTGTTTTTTTTTTTTCAAATGATGTTATGTATTGAGTTACTTGATAGACATTTTAAAACAGCACTACTTACTTAACGAGTCCGTTTACACTAGGCCAACCCACCCCAATACACTGCAGCAGCAACTGCTTTGTCGTTAGCCCTATATATGTAGGTCCGCTTTATCACATCCCTCCGCCATATCTCGGCAGACGAGGAGGTGTTCGTCATCTTGTGTCTCTCCACAGCTACAGGAGATGTCCTCATCCACACTTATGCCCCATCTATGTAGATTCTTTTTGCACCGTGTTACGCCGTTACAGCACTGCATGAGTTCATTCATTGTAGTTTTGAAATAAATAAAATGTTGTTTTTTATAATAATTAAAATTGGCACTGATGCCCACTGTGAGCCCTGCATGGCCTTCTTCAACAGCCATTCTCAATTTCGAGTATAATCGGTGAAATTACTTCAGTTTTAACCTGTGTAGTATTTGATATGATTTCATAGATGTGTTTATGAAAACCTGTTATGTAGCTAGTAGGTATATTTAGTACAAGTTATGAATGTGTCGCGAATGTATAGTGTAAGGTGCTCATACAAAACCCATTCAATGTGAATCTATTGAATAGAATGTCTCCGGAAAACAAGATGTCAAGTATCTCATTATGGTTTGGTTGACATGAAAAATAAAGTAATGAAAGTGCAAAAATTCTCTCTCGCTCCGACGTTTCAGACGGGGTCGACGTGCGAAAGAACGAGATAGGAAATGTCACGATGAAAGACTTGTGTAATTTAATGAAGTGTACTTTTAGTTATTATTGCTATGTATTGCTATTTGTACGATTTTTTAAAGCGCCGATGAATGCAAAGTTTTTAATTACTGTCTACGTGTTTTTCATAATTTATTTGTTCCAGAAATTATGTATGGAACTGCAATAGTTAGTTATGATTTTAGTATACACTCTTTAGTTTTGCTTAAGTGTTCCTGATTACGTATCTAATTAATAATGTCATAAAGATTATTAATTAAAATTATGAAGGTAAAATATTGGTATATGTTTTCAAATAAATATTACGTGTCAATCTCAGAGTAGCAACAAAAAATTAAATAATTTATGTACGAGACAAAATAATTTGACCTATACTACTACATACAATATCCAGATCCACTATAATATTACATATCGATAGGAAAATCTTGAATATCATTAATTGCAAGATTACTACGAAGAGCAAAAATAGTTTTCCGCCAATCAATACTTCATACAAAAATATCATTGGAAATAAGATTCACAATAGGTTCATGCTTGCACTAAACCGACAACTCCCATTTTTATTATATTGTAAAGAGTGAAAAGAGTAAATTGGTCGGATATTTTTATTTCATACTCAATAGAATCGGGTAAATAGTAATCATAGGATTGAAATCTAACTGTACCTAAGGGATATTATGATTCGATACGGGGACATTCATTCAACATAGAATATTTAGGCGGGTTAAGATTTATACAAACAGTAAGTAAACTTTTTCTTATCGCTGAACGCAGCTGTGTTGGGTGCTATTACTAACTGGAGCCAACTTACAGCGCAGTACTCAGAGACATGATCTATCTGCTTCATCTAGGACGATCAACCCCACGTTTTATGAGCCGTTTTACACGGGTTGGGATTAATACTAAAACCAACATTTCATAATATTATTATTTTGGTGTTTCATCAGGCAGACGAAAAAGTTTTATTTTGCATTCTTCACCCACGTGGTTTTATAACAGCTGTTTAGTTTTAACCGTAAAAAATGCTCAATGTCAAAAATTTCATTAGGTAATAGCTAAACCAGGTATTTTTTTGGAAATTTGTGTTTTAAGGTCAATTTATCATGTTTTTATCTTTAGATTATAATGATTATGTTCAGTAAAAGAATAAATACTCGTAATAAACAAAATGCTTCGCATATTCGTGTGCGCTAGACCATTTATACATTCCTACGCCCCAGAAACATTTTACATTTGCAAGACTGATAATTTTCTTTGATTTCCAATTTACAACAATAAGTAAAATTTTCCCTAGCCTATTGTATAAATAGTTACTGTATTCTCTGTCTTGCTTCGGTACTATAATATGAATGTGTCTTGAGTTACAATATGCAGTAAACTTGCATTAAGCAACACATTAGTGGTTAGTCTAAGAACATCCACCCATGAGATCTTCCCCATTATTTAACTACCAACTTGTTGCTCGTACTACCAACTAAACTGTGCTTACAAATACATTTAACTCCTCGTAATATTCGTAAGAGATGAAGACTTGAGCCGAGTCCAATAAGTTATATGATTTTATCTACTATTGTTACTATTTATTCCATCACGATTCACGATATAACACAATAATGCCGTGACTACTGACTAGGAAATAATATAACATGAAGTAACTGGATAAAAACAAACGTAACTTTCTCTTGGGGTGAAAGAATTGGTGTAAGAAAACGCGGCCGTCCAAGAACCATATGGCTGGACCATGTTGACCAGATCCTCAAGGACGGTCGTGTTTTGAGTAAAAGTAATCGTAGAATGTGTATGAGGAATTGCATAAATGTGACGGAAGCCCGAAGTGTGTGTAAAGATAGGAAAGTTTGACGATCCGTTCTCTCTGCCTACCCCGCAAGGGAGGTGGCGTGAGGGTATAGTATAAGTATAGTATAACTTTCCCTTTGCATAAAAAAATAGAATGCTATACATGTCCAACCTAACTGTAGACACTTGTTATCCCTCGGCACAGTGCACACCTTTTACCTGTCACCTCGCGTTGCATTCTGGGCATTGACCTGATGGTCTGAATACATACTACGATACACTTTTTATATCTGCATATTCCTAATAAAATTATATTTAAAATAATCTAAGACTACAATGCTATATTGCATATTATATCTCTATAATATGTAAAGACTTTGCAGGAATGAACATCACAACCCTTATACATTGTACAATATGTAGATTATATTAGTAGGTAGTCTATACTTTACTATTATTCAGATGGGAGTATTTTTCTACTATTATGAATTCTGATTTTATGGTTCCCTTCATATTTGAGCGCTTGTACTATTGTACTTGCATACCTACATACAACCTACCCTACTAGAGGTTATTGTATCTACGTAAGTCGTAGATATCCACCGTAACTCTACATATCCTCAGATACATATTGCATATGCATAAATAGTATGTACTGCAGAATTGATTTGGATTTGTACTTTTTTCTACAATTTTTATAGTTTTATATGAGATGTTTCCTCGTAACCAAACGAAATTTTGTGGAATAGAACATCCTTATACTTAAAATTGTCAAAATCGTAACAGCTATTAATATATACTTACAAGCCTTAGAAATCTTCTAACTATACCGTAAAAAGGTTGGAAAATTCTAATTTTGTAGGTTAGGTCTTGTTGAATTACTTCATTTGGTACTGTGTGTTCCCGCTGTAGGAATGATTCTGTGTTCCAAATGACATGAAAGGCGGCGCGTGAAAGGGGCACGTCTGTCCCTACACCCATCCGCCAGTGACGTCCCGTGATAAATCATCAAACACAAGTCCTTTTTAGCGAAAAATATTATGTCTATGTGAAAAAAAAGTTTTTCTTCTGAGATTTAAGTGATAATTGATTTCAAACACTCTATGAGTTTTGTAACCCCATTCTCAATTAGAAACAATGTGAAATTTTGTGATGAAAATATGAGATTCATACATTTTTTTTTAAAGGATCTGGGCTTGCATACAAACCCAAATACTTTCCTGCACACCTTGCACTAGGCTAAAAGCCTGTATCGCAAAGTTTGGAATACATCGCCAGCGCCGGGGTTTGAACCTGGCACCTCCCGCTCGGGAGACTGCCGCCTCAACCAACTGACTGCGTCAACCATGTACTCATTACACAAGAGGAAGGCATTTTATCAAATGTTGAAATACTCGTACGACATTAATTATTAACGATTTACCCGTTTTCATTATATTTTAGAACGCATGCTTTTAATAAGTACGAGGCTTGTTTGCGCTTTTTTGTAATCAGCATATCACGAGATATACTCTTTTTTATTTGGATTGTTTTTTAAATTTAAATACAAGTTTATTAAATATTAAAAGAGAGCTGCCACTGACTTCAAAGTTTTCTTTACGGAACGTAAAAGAAATAACCCAAAAAAAGTATTGAAATGGAAAAGCAAAACATAATCTGTATTCGGTGATCGGAAATTAAAATCGATTTGAAACGCGTACCCTTCTCTACATCCTTCAAGTACGAGTATTCTCCATCTAGGTCTCCTGTTAACCCCCTAACGTCTCCTTCTTTTGAAGTGGAATAGAGTTCCGGGAGTAATTCCGTATTTCTCTGTATGAAAGGGCATTTGGTTGACGTTTCGTTTTGACAGTTCTGTGTAGGTACCCACGAACCAATACTAATATTCTGTGTTGGAAAATGTTTCGATTTGTGAATGTCTACACATCATACAAAATAATATACCTACTTTATGAATATGTTCTTTAGATATTATAATATAAACAGGAATATGTGGAATAACACAAACGTGAAATAAATTTTCTCAGGGGTTTACTAACACTAACAGAAATATGTAAGTAAATAATAATTTTAAACTATTATCATACGATCACAGTACACTCGTATCTTAATAAAGCATACTATAATTAAAAATAAATCAAGCTTTTAAACTGTAGAGCACTTTAATTTCCCAAGTTTACAATAGGTTTTATAAATAAATACAGTTTCATATGACACTTTTCATAATTAATTCTTTTTCAACATTTTTTTTTCAACTTTACACACTTTGAAACAGACAATAATTAAGTGATATGAATAGAAATTCTAACTACCCATCTATCTTCTCATGCCGCTTCCCTTGCAGGGTAGGCAAAAAGTAGCCGAGATGAGGCGATCTAACAAAGGCGACGATCGAAGGTGGAATGATTTGCGAGAAAAAGATATTGCTCGCCTTTGCTACTATGACGTCATCTCAGCTTTGCAACAATTACATTTTCTGTGTTCCAGTTAGATTCGCTACAAAGTACTCATAGGCAGGGAGGAGTGCCAGAACTTGTAATTTACATTTTTTAGATCACTTCCTTACTCCTTACCACGTGCTGCAATATTGTCACCTGACTTATTTCAGTTTTTACATACCCTATTCAGATAAGGTAATTTTCGTGATTTTATATATGAAAAAAACTTATATCAAAAACGAGATTAAAAATCTATTACGATTTTTTTGGGAACACATACTCGTTTATTTAAACTATTTCGAGGTTCGCGTTGAAAGGAATCAAAGGAATATTGGAAACAAAATATTATTATTCTATCTTCTGTCAGTTTCAGCCCTGCGCGGGTCGTGGAAAGGGCCGTCTGTGATGTTTCTTTATGAAAATATGAAAGAAATAAGTAATGGGAAATAATCAAAGAGAAAAGAAATGATTTTGTCCCTGTAGACGGCACATGTGAACCTAGTTTTCATATTATTTCTATTAAACACAAAAATTCCATTTCTAACCGAGTTTTCCATACCTCAGTGAAATTGTTATTACGCTTGTATAATGTATATTGCATTGACGAGATCATTCTCAGTTTTAACTAGGGAAAAGGTTGAATTGTGTACCTACGAGTATATTCGTGTAGAAACAATAATGCAACGTAAAATCAAAAACAAGAAATCATTGGATCTGACGAAAGAAATTGTTTAGATAAAAGTTCGTTTTAACAGAAAACTAAATAAGGTTTAAAAAAATCAGCTAGAGAGATAAATTTAATGTACCTACAAAGACGGTGAAGGAAATTGTAATTTATAAATCGTAAGTATTTTTTTTAATGTCGCAACCTAAACAAACATGAAGAAGTAGATGGATTTTCAATTAGGCTTATGACTGATCATCGGCTGGTTTAATGTGATCACATAATAAATAAATATTTTTTCCGTCCTATTTTAGTCATGGAATATGGTGGAAGTCTATAGTTCAAAATTAGAATAACAAAAAGGTGTAAGAGGCACAATACTATAAGAATGACTTTTTTGGGCTATTCATGGGATATGTTAAATGGGAATCACGCCGTGTGTTGATGACATCACGTACCTTTCCTTCATTGGAGTTCCAGCAAGGTAAGTTTCATGCAGGTGTTCGAAGGTACCACCATATTCTATAGCGTCGACGAAAACATATTTATAGTTGAAGAAAAGAGTTCACGGATTCATGGGCGTCAGATTAGAATAAGTATATATATTTTCATACTAAAGGATAAAACCTCATAAAAAATTACATTATTTCTACACATTTTCCCACCACGTCATAAATTTTCTAAAATTAGTATAAAAATCCATCAAAATACAACTGTTTCACAAAAAAATTGACTGCGGCGCAATTTTTTTTTTTACTTTTCATAGATAATATTTTCATTTTCAAATAAACCAAACCACATCACGACCTTCTTCACTGTGTCTCACAAAAAAATTTCGCCTGTGGCACTATTTACGGGTTTTTCATCCTATATCAATTTTGTAAATTTTTGTTGCCCCATCCTAGCTCCAGGCTGGGGACGCCCATGTATGGATTTATATAAAAGAAAATATTCATTCCGAAGAATATACTAACTAACTAACTAACTACGCCCTTTATGTCTCCATAAAATAAATAAATAAATAAATAAATAATAATAAATAAATTCGGGAGCACAGGGAGGCTACCAGGCGTCTCCATTCAGAGCGATTTTGTGCGAGTGATATTACCTCTCTCCACGTCATTCCTAACGCTCTGATCTCGTTGTCATAGGAACGGTGCACTGTGAAAGAGGGTCTTCCGGGGCGTCAGGACCCCTGTGGGTGGAAAAACAGCGCTCTCTTTGGCCAGCTGTCGTTGGGCATTCGCAAAACATGGCCCAGCCACGACCAACGTCTTTCCTGTATTACTGACAGAATTGATCGTTGCTGGCAACGCCGTCGAACGTATTCGTTGGTTTTACGTTCTTGCCATGTGATACCCAGTATCCTCCTAAGACACCTATTCTCAAAGCTGAGTATCTTACGCTCTTGAGCCTTGGTTAAGTGCCATGACTCGCAGCCGTAGATCAGGGATCACAGGGATCACACAGGCGTTGAATAGGCGGCGTTTTGTCTGGATACTAAACCCAGACTACAGAATATACTACATATAATACAGACTATGAAAATACTACAGACGATTAACTATACAAAACTATTTATGCGAGGAACGTCAGTCTAATTGTGGCAACATTATGTATTACGTAGTGAATTGTTTTAATAAATGAATTGGTGACCAACGTCATATAAAGTGAAGAACCTTCAACTAAATCCACATTCTCGTTGCTTGAAATTAAGTGCTGCAATAATAATCGTTCACTGCTATTTTATTAAAATTTCACACTCAACAACTTTTGAATAAATATCAGTTGCATTTAGTTAGGTGATATTTGCCAAGTACGTAAATGCAATCTTCTTCTCCTTAGCAATTATTAATCCCACATGGTGGTGGGGTCTGCTTTTCTTGTGCTTTGCCGCCACTTTGCTCTATCTTGCGCATCCTCCGGTAGAACATCACTGTCTCTCATGTCCTTCCTCGCCACTTCCCTCCAACTGCGCTTGGGTTTTCCTCGGGATCTCCTTAGTAAATGCAATCCATCTGTATATTTGAGTAACCGAGAAAGCACATTCGTTTAAATTTGTAACCTGTGAAAAACAATCATATACACATTATGCTATCAGAATATAATATTTTTTTATAAATATTGACATCATTAGAATATTCCCTTTTGATACCTGTTATTTTTCACTGATTGTTATTCTCTAACTTTCGTGGACAATACGAGTATATTATATGCAAGACAACTACAAGAACTTGTTAACAACCATTGACTGCTCCATCTTTCAAGATGGTTGTTACACAAATTATTATTTTATACTTTCGGTTCAACCACCATTAGGTACTTTATCCTATTGTTATGAGATCTGGAAACCTACCCACTGTAAAAATTCATCGTAATATAAAAGCTGACCAGTCACACCATAACCCATAACTAATTCGACTTGCTACATGTTTGGAAAATTCAGGATTCGTGCATCAAAAGTACGAGATACTCGCATATTTTGATAACGTGCCATAAAATCTGTCCCACATAGCTATCTTCTTGAATGATTCTTTGCAAAATATTTTTTACGCATTCAGCCAAAGCTTAACACCGGAGTGGAGACTCTTCAATGAGAACTTTAAGCTGAAAAGTTAGAATGGTAAATGCATAGTTTGTTTATAAATCTTAACAACTGCTAAAAAGCTTAATTGTAGATATTTGGCTCACTGTTTCACAGTGAACAGGGGGGGTACTTTGTAAGCTTTCTCGCCCTAAACACGTAGATAAAATGTTTTAGGAAAATGACCCTTATGACGATATACATAAGGTCGTTTTTCGTGTGCATTTTATCTGCGTGTTTCGGGTGAGAAACCATTAGAAAGTTCCAGTACTGGTTGCATTGAAATATGTCTTATTTTTTTCATTTTTATTATTTATTTATTTATTTACCTCAATTGAACAATACATAATGTTACAACAACAATAAATAAGTTAAACTGTTAACTACTGTTCATTTTACAATTATTTAAGGTTTCATTAGTCGTCTGTAGGTTTACTGTTAACTATAGGAGTTCCACGTTCCTCCTTATTAAGATACGTGAATATAAAAATATATACCTACCATATTTATGTTACATGTTATAATATATACAATATACATAGTAGGTATGTACTAAGTGTAGGTAATTAATAAATCAACATATTATTTATTTGCAAAACAGATCGCATCATAACAATGAAGTCAAATAACATATGATAATAAATACTTTGATTCACATAATATTATCATTTTATGTCAATATCAGTATCCATTATTATGGAATTTGTTAATTATAAAATAAATACATTCATCGAGTAAAGTGAAAAAATACGCGTATATATTTTTTAGTTATTCAACTCGCTACATGCCTAATTAAGCGGTACGCGACATCTGGGCGACGGTCACTTGGGCGACGGTCACCTGGGCGCCGGACATCTCGGCGACGCGACATCTGGACGACGCGACACCTGGGCGATGGGACATCTGGGCGATGCGACACCTGGGCGATGGGACATCTCGGCGACGCGACATCTGGGCGACGGGACATCCGGGCGACCGCAGATATTTTCACTTTTTGTGAAGTGGCTTCTGGCTACGCTCTAAACATACCATAATAATTGGTCGAAGAAAAGCATTACTTTTCTACCCTTTCTTGAGGGAAAAATAAATAATTTATTGACATTTTTAGAATAAAGAGGTATGCAAGGTATTGTGTATGTGGGAGTGGTATGACTGCTATGTATGTAATAGAATTTCCTTACTCATTTTTTCAATATTATTTCCTAGTGAATAAAAGTCGAGAAATTTCTTATTAAGTAGGTTCAACAGTGAGGTTCATCAGTGAATTTGATTATGCGTTCCACACCTGTTCCCGCTTGCCCCATTTTTTTAAGAAAAGAGCCTGTGATTGTGTGTGGTCATAAACCCTCAAATACTTTCCAGTACACTTCGTGTCTGGAACTGAAGAATGCACATGTCTTGTGAAGGGATGAATACAACATAACCCCCGAGATTCGAACCCGGCACCTCCTGATTAGAAGTTTGGGCTGCAAACAACCGCACCGGATATGTACCTATTCAAATTTAATGTTACTTATTATTTTATTACATATCATGTATCATCACATCATCACTAAATCAGTTTTACCAATATGAGCAAATTAAATATATCTAATAGGTTAATTCGTATTTTCGCGCAAACGATTCTAATTAAACCTATATTTGACAATACTAATGTAATGCTAATGTATAATGTAATGTTTTCTTTTTTGTGTCTATGCCTCAGTAGCCAGAGATCCGGCCGTTAAAAATGTGACCCATCTGTTTTCTGATGAAAATGTGGTTTAAATGATAGCTTACCAATAGGGTAATACATCGCACCAGGATTGGCTATCAAAATCCTGCCGCAACCCCCCCCCCCCCCCCACCACCGAAAAGGCCCCGCCGCGGTTTCGCGGTTTTTAGCTTTTTAAAGAATATAGTAAGAGATATGAAAAGTGGTCAATGACGAAAATAATTCTTAACAATTACCGCTGTTTACCCGCAATAAACCGGAATAACAGTTTACCTGCAATGGCCGGCCCAAATACCGAAATTCATTTGGATTGCAAAAAATATGTATTTATTGAAAATAAATTGATTAAAAATTGATTAGAGCTATGGGGAAATAGTCTAAAAACGAATCTACTACAAATGGCCGAATGCTAAACGGCCGACATGGACAAACGGCCGACAGAGACCAATGGCCGACACGACCAACTGGCCGACTGGTACAAATGGCCGAAAGACGAAAGGCCGAAATCCAAACGGCCGACATGGACATATGGCCGACAAGTACAATAGGCCGACATCCAATAGGCCGACACGGACAACTGGCCGACAAGGACGAATGGCCGACAGGACAAATGGCCGACAATGACGTTTTCAATCAAGATAATGGTTAACAAGCATCGCCCAGCAGACATGGGACATTACTGTAAAAAAATAATGTTGACCGGTTAGGTTGTTTTTTATTTATACTAGTAAGGTTTAATTAAGCGCTGAAAGGCACTTGCAGCCGAAACAAATGAAAAACCGTTTTTAACGCCTAAAAATTGTGAACCTGCATGTTCGCTGGAAAGTTGAAAAAGTAATGTCCCATGTCTGCTTGGTGTTTTTGATCTAATTCGTGTAGCGGCTACTCGCGGCGCTAGTAATAGGTAATTCTTTCAAGTATGTCTCATACTTATTAAGTATACAGTGGTTGCATAAATTCAGGAGCAGAGCTATTTAACCTTGGGTGCTATTGGCAAAAACAGTGTTACCATTGTCTTTTTTTTTCAGAAGTCTCACCGAAGCCTGCGATAGTAGAGTACAAGCCTACATCCTCGAATTCCATCACCGCCATGAGTGGTGACGTCACCTTGTATCGGTGACAAACACCTTGTCTCGGTGACAAATACTTGAATTACGGAATATTTTTTCCCATACAATTTAGATGGCTTAACCATCGTCAAATGTCAGTTGGGCTTGGTTGGGCCCGGCCTTCATGAACAATATGGCGACGGCCTCGGTCTCACGGAGCAAACTTGGTTTAGTGTTGCTTGATGTGATAATAAGATATGGTAAATTTTTTTCGCTACTTTCAAATTATATTTCGGAACTGTTGTTTAAAAAACTAGCCAAATTTTGGATTGTTAGAATAAACTGGCAACTTTGTTTTTCAAACTTGTGATGTGATCATTATTTCAATCTTTTTTTTGTGTCGGCCATTCGTCCTGTCGGCCATTCGTCCTTGTCGGCCAGTTGTCCGTGTCGGCCTATTGCATGTCGGCCAATTGTACTTGTCGGCCATATGTCCATGTCGGCCGTTTGGATTTCGGCCTTTCGTCTTTCGGCCATTTGTACCAGTCGGCCATTGGTCTTGTCGGCTATTTGTCCGTGTCGGCCATTTGTCCTGTCGACCGTATGTCTTGTCGGCCGTTTGTCCGGATCCCTCTAAAAACTAATAATTTTCTATAGACTTAGCTAAAAATGAGCTATAATTATATATTTTCATTCATCTTTTCTGAGTAATTGTAAGAAAACACAAATGACGGATGTTCTTAAAAAATATTAATTCATAAAATAAGCAGCGATATAGCGCCGCAGTTCATTTTTTTTCATAAAATATTAGTGATGGTGGTTGGAAGGTTAAAGGAAAATAAAAAGAAAAAATATTTTTATCAAAAAATATCCCGCATTCTAACCGGCCATTACAGGTAAACTACTAGTCTTACAAAAACATGTATGGAACATTTATTGTAGAGAATTAAGTAAGGATTATTTTTGTCATTAACTACTTTCTCTTATCTGCTACCATATTCCTAAAAAAATAAAAAAAACGGGAAGGGGACTTTTACGGGGGGGGGGGGCAGGGGGTATTGCGGCAGGATTTTGGTAGGCAACTCTAGTGCGACGTATTACCCTATTAGTAAGCTATCATTTTAACCACATTTTAAATAAAAAACAGATGCGTCATATTTTTAACGGCCGGATCTCGGACAAGATATTGTGTCAATTTCGAATAAATTTACAGATTTTTGTCTTGTATTTCTACTTTATTGTTACTTTATTATTATTATTAATATATTTCGTAGTCGTATTGTCTAAATAGGGTCCAAACCATCAATCCATGTTGTTAAATGGGTTGTTACAAGTTCTCTCTATAGTACAAGGGTGGCCAACCTTTTCAGCAGCCGTACCAGATTCTATAGATGAGATTGCCTACCGGGCCGCATAACATTTTTTTAAATTTTACATTATAAAAAATAGATATATAGGTTTATTTCGGGAAGGGGGGAAGGCAACAGAAATGAAAATATTGTTTTTGCGAAACTGAGTGGAGAAGGCACACAACTTTTCTAATTTAAAAGATTACCCATAATAGTGACACAGGCGAAATTTTTAAGGGAAAAATGGGTGATGTTGTGAATCTGATTTGTTTTTCTACAACAGGCAATGCATATAATTCATTTGTAAGATGCTCACGACCGTAAGTAGCGCCACAGGCCCCCCGATGACGCCCATGGCTCATACATCAGCCAAAAAATAAAACAAAAATGAGAATCGAACATAATCGAATAACAATAAATTAGTGTGAAGCTTAATTTCGTATGGCAGAACTAAGTGCATATCGATATTGAGTGAGGTAGTTTCTACACGGAAACAGTTTTCATCAGTCATTCATGTTTCCACTCGGGATTTAACATTATATTTTTATTTTCTCAATGATCCGTGGGCCGCGGGTTGGCCACCCTAGCTATAGTAGAAAGTCCCAAAACAGCTATAAGGAACAATAACTAATTTTAAACAATAGCAAATTGAATTCCTTTATTTTGGATGTACAGTCCCTGGCCATGTTATTAGACGCACTGTAGATTTTGAATAATTAAATGTTTTTTATTTTTTTATCTTAAGTTCTTTTACATTGTAACATAGATATATAATAGATTTTTAGTCAGGAGATTTGTTATACAGGGTGTTTGATAGACAGATACAGATATCTTCAGGCGTGATAGTAGAGGTCATTTAGGATCTTTTAGCCAAACTAAGCTCAGTCCAAAGTCGCATGGTTCTCGAGTTATTCGAGATTTTAACTTTTTATCGAAAAACCCCGAATTACTCAAGTTTAACGCCGATAGCTTCGTAAGCAAAGGTACCTACTTAGTTCTATCATTCTTTTTTGTTACTAGAATATGTGTTTAGTCTATTTCAGCTATTAGTTTTAATCTGAAGAAACAATAATGGTACATAGTATCGCACTAAAGTTTCGAGAAAGAGATATTTCAAAGAGATTTTCGATAAGAAAAAAAATGTCTAAAGATTCAGAAATCTGGAAAAAACTTCTCTAATTTATGCTCTTTCAAATGATATACAAAACATTATAAAAAACATTAGTTTCATAAAAATACGATACAATAACTCAAATAGATCGCTACTAATCTTAGCAAATTTCCATACATATTTTGATTGCATAATGAACGATATTTTTCCTTTCAATTTCCCGTTTCCGAATTTGTATCCGAATAGGTATGGTATGACATATAAATTACTGTATTCAGCAAGTACCTACAGTTCTAATTACAAACATTTTCAAATAACTTTACTTCAGACGTATTGCTCAACCGACACTCTTTGTCTGATGTAAAGTGATAGTGTAAAGAAAATTTTCATAATTTCATAACTAACTAACTAACTACGCCCTTTATGTCTCCATTCGGGAGCACAGGGAGGCTACCAGGCGTCTCCATTCAGAGCGATTTTGTGCGAGTGATATTACTTCTCTCCACGTCATTCCTAACGCTCTGATCTCGTTGTCATAGGAACGGTGCACTGTGAAAGAGGGTCTTCCGGGGCGTCGGGACCCCTGTGGGTGGAAAACAACGCTCTCTTTGGCCAGCTGTCGTTGGGCATTCGCAAAACATGGCCCAGCCACGACCAACGTCTCGATTAATTCGTTTGCATAATAATCACGGTACTTTTTATTTTCGCAAATAACACATAAATAAACGTACATTGGACAATTATAATAATGATTAGGTTAAATAATCAATTGGAACATTTTCATAAGGGTAAAATATGCGATTTTACACCATTTAAAAAAAATGAAGTAAAGGCCCTCGTGAATGCTAAAATATTTTCAAACAGCGAAATATCACGAAGAATGAACGTTTTTTCTATTATATCTATGTTTAAATGTAAAAGTACTACATATAAACTCGTAAAAAATATTTAATTATTTAAAACCACAGAGCGTCTAATAATATGGCCAGGGACTGTATGTAGTATGTACTATCTAAGTAGGTACAATTCTCTTTAAATGCTAGACAGGGACACTGAGTGGTAAGACTGATTAAGAGTAGACATATTGACATTTCAAAAAAATGCAAATAACGAGAGACCTTACTAATAAATTTGATATACCCTCACGCCGCATCCTTTGCAGGGTAGGCAGAGAGAACAGATCGTCAGACCTTCCTATCTAAGTTCCTATCCTTATACACTTCGGGATTCCGTCACATTCATGCAATTCGCCATACACACTCTACGATTCCTTTTACTCAGAATGAGTCAGAACACGTCCGTCCTTGAGAATCTGGTCTACATGGTCCAGCCATGTGGTTCTTGGACGGCCGCGCTTCCTTATACCTCTTCTTTCACCCAGGTTTATTTTCTTTGCTATCCTTTCATTGTTCATTCTCTCTAATAAATATTCTTTGGAAAAAATAGGGTGAAAAAACATTGAACCTTTACCTAGGGAATAACTGTAAAAGATTTTTTTTATCTTGTGTAGATTCTCAAAAAAAGTGAAAAACACCTCTGATCATTTTTTCCGAAAGACAGAAACTCGTTTCCCGAAAGTCTCTAAAATTGGGAATGATCGAGAAAGTTTTTTCATAAAGCAAAATTAATCGCAAAAAGTAAATAAAAAACACTATTTGTACAAAACGCTATTATGCGTTTGTTCATGTGATTAAGAACGCGGGAAACGAGCGTGACGTCATAGTTGGATACTTAGATTTAAGTGATGATGATACATGATAATAACATGATATGTAATAAAATAATAAATAACATTAAATTTCAGTAGGTATACGTGCGGCGCGGTTGTTTGCAGCCCAGACTTCTAATCAGGAGGTGCCGGGTTCGTATCTCCGGGGTGATGGTGTATTCACCCCTTCACGAGACATGTGTATTCTTCAGTTCCAGACACGAAGTGTACTGGAGAGTATTTGATAGTTTATGACCACACACAATCACAGGTCCTTTTCTTAAAAAATGGGGTGAGCGGGGACAGGTGTGGAACGCATCAAATCATTGATGAACCTCACTGTTGAACCTACTTAATAAGAAATTTCCCGACTTTCATTCGCTAGAAAACAATATTGATAAGGGAAATTCTATTACATAGCAGTCATACCACTCCCACATACACAATACCTGAGAGAGGTATTAAATGTATGCAAGTATATAGTACATAATATGTATTTGTAAAATGCGTATAGTGGTTGATGATTATTGTTTTTATATTATTGTTATTTTTGCATACCTCTTTATTCTAAAAATGATAGTATATTATTTCTTTTTCCTTCAAGAAAGGCCAGAAAATACTGTTTTTATTCGACCAACTATTATGGTATGTTTATTGCGTAGCCGGTAGCCACTTCACAAAAAGTGAAAATATATGCGGTCGCCGAGATGTCGCGTCGCCCAGGTGTCCGGTCGCCCAGGTGTCGCATCGCCGAGATGTCCCATCGCCCAGGTGTCGCGTCGCCGAGATGTCCCATCGCCCAAATGTCGCGTCGCCCAGGTGTCCGGCGCCGAAGTGTCCGTCGCCCAGGTGACCATCGCCCAAGTGACCGTGTCCGCTAATTAAGTATACCAACCCTCGGAAAGACACATTGATAATCGACTGGGCCACCTAATAATGAAATCACCTCAAAAGAGATTTATTTGTAGGTATTTTTGTATAGCTTTAGATTTGCAGGAAAACGGTCAGGAAAGGAGCCAGTCAGCGGGCAGCGAGTTCCAGAACATTATACAGGCATCAAAGAACAAATAATTATACTGCAATATTTATTAGAAACCTATCTTGGAAATCATAGTCCATTGGGTGCAAAACATATTGCAGAACGTAGTGTAAATTCTTCTACAAATTACACTTAGAAAATTTGCGACGTACATGGCCGTTCAACCAGTTTACCTAAATTTTCTGTGGTAATCGACTATCTTTAGTTTTACAGCAATCAGTAATTGTAACCTTACAATCTCACATTTTACATATCCAGGCTCTCTTTTACTGTCCTCGCACAAAGGTGATGATAAAATTGATGCGTAATTTCAGGCATCATGCCTCACAGATTATTTTATGTACACATTATCTACCTAGTCGCTAAATATCCAGTGCATGTGTATAGATACCTAGATAGATGGATACCTACCATAAATTTTCCCTGTCACCGATACACGTAGTCGAGTTAGGTGTCGCATAACTGTCAAAGCAATAAGCTAACACAACCCGAATATTGGGGAACTATCGCCATAATGTATCCATTCCATACCATCCCAACAATGTATAAACATATTAAACACTAGGTATCTATAGATATATTATCACTAGACGATATAGCGGAGAGATGAATGCAATTGTTCAATTCAACTTGTTTTCCGTTTCGTAAAACTTTAAAAATTCATCTGTCTATCCCCTACTTCGCGTCCTTTGCAGTGAAGAGTGAAGACAGACATAAAACACAACTCCAGACTGCCCTATGCCTAGACACTCTCCTTGCTACCGTTACACTAATGCAATTTGTCATACACACCTATCGATTTATTTTACTCAAAACGCGTCTGTACTTCCGTTACTACTTACTTCCATTCTTAAATATAAAATTCAGAAGTACAATGAATTCAATAACATTTGTTGACTGGGGCGATCTCTGTCAACTAACCTCTGGTTGACATAATCAAATCATGACAGTATAAGACGACCGGGCTTCCTCACAATTCTTCTTTCTGTGCATATATTTTAGTCACTTGTCATCATTCGCCATTTTATTTATTTATTTACGCATTTAGTGACTTGAGATACGAGTATAATAATACATTCACAAAAACATGAGAAACACGCTAACTCTCCAATTAGAATCTCGGCTGTATCTGCTAGCAGCAAGCGATAAAATACTTCTTCTTCTTCATCATCTTTTCTTGTATCTTGAGATCTGTTTATTTAAGAAAGCCCTCATTCTTGGGAGGCTGAAGTCCAGCTGCCCCTCCATCGTTTTGGCGGTCTCCCGGGGAGCCGGTGACCAGCTGGGATTTCGTTGGCCACGACAAATGGTATTCTGGAGTCATCCATCCTATTTACGTGGTCCCTCCAGAATCTTCTCCTAGCCCTGCCAACGATAAAATACTTAGGTACACAATGATTTTATGTTTCATCAAATGTTGGTTGAATTGGATGAAAAATGGTTGAAAAAATTGGTTGAATTTCTGTAATGTTTCTTCCAGTTTACCACCGCAACATGTGTGTGCATCCAGACCATAAACCATTATCGACTTGCTCATACTTTTATTTGAATTACTATTATATTATTATTCATTCAATAAACATTTTAATGAAATTGATTTTAAATCAAAAGCCATTATACAATAATGGATTGTTGAATTATAATATTTAATTAAACAATATTTACCTACAAACATAATATTGTGTATGAAAATATTATTATCAGGAAATTTCATCTCCGCGATTCGCAATTTTTGATGCATTGCACTACCAACATTAAAATCTGCGAATCAATATCGCATTCTATTATATTTTGCTCGGTACAGCTCATAATAATGTACATAAGAGTAGAAACATGTAGACACATTTTTATGTCAAAAATTGGGATTAAGGATTGGGGTTCATAACGTATGAAAACCTCATATATTTTTTAAGATCTCATGTCATCTCACAATTATAGAAACGCTCCCATGGAATCCTCGTATAGTAGAATTACCTCCCACTGTTTTCAGAGCGCTCTGTAAAAGTTATAAGATATAAGTCCATTCTGAATAGTTTCCTGAATGGTCCATGACCTCCATTAAGAATTGTCCGTGATGGATGGTGTCAAAAGTGTCAATTTTTTTAAACAACAGTTCTGAAATGTAATTTGAAAGTAGCAAAAAAAATGTAACCATATCGTATTATCACATCAAGCAACACTAAACCAAGTTTGCACCAGGGGACTTCTAACGCGAAATTGTCTGTAAGTGTCTAGATTGTTAAGGGTGTATGTGTAGTGTGTACTCTTCAATTAAATTAATATAATTATACACAGTGATTGACATTATTACCAAGTCCATTTACCAAATTGTCCAACAATATTAAATCATGTATATGACGACTTATCAAGCAGAATATCTGACGACTGACGATACAGAAAGCAGTGGAGCTATCCTAGATATCAATATAATTAACATATCGACTGGGATTTTAACTCGTTTCATAGATTAGTTTATTTGGGGATCAAGTATACACCTTTTTCCCTTTATTCTTGCCTGGGTCAGGAGCTAAAGTAACCACGTACCTTCGCCTGAAGTCAGTGTCTCGTACAGTTTTAAGGACTTCTTGCCAATCCAACCACACTCACACAACCTCACACAACTTTGCTGCTTTTTCTGGGGCGCCCCAATGGTTTTCCGCTTGCTCCCTTGGTTTCAGCAGCTTCTTTCGTAAGTCGTTTTTGATCTCTTCGTTAATTATAAATTAAAGGTAGGCGCCTCTAAATATTACTCAGTAAATACTTACGTTTAGTTTAATATTTTGCGATAAACATCGACAATAATTCCAATAATTGCACAATAGAACTACAGGTAATCTACAGCTTAATGCTGTACTGAGACGATTTGCATTAGGTATTCCTAGAAGATATACGTACCTAAACGCTGTTTCTCCATCTGTGAATATTCAATATAAGTGTTTCCACGGTACCTACCATACGTTGATCACATCACAGATCAGTTAGGTACATTACTTATCAACACAAATACGAAGATGGTTTGGACATGTTGAGAGAATGAAAGATGACAGGATGACAATGAAGATATATTTGAGTGAGCGAAGAGGGGTATGGAAGCGCGGCCGCCCGAGACTGACCTGGTCCAATCATGTCGACAAGGATGGACGCGTTTTAAGTGAAAGGAATCGGAGAGCATGTATGACAAATTCCATGTATGTGACGGAGGCTAGGAGTGTGTGCCAGGATAAGGTTGTTTGGCGCTCTGTCCTCTCTGCCTACCCTGCAAGGGACGTGGCGTCAGGGTATAGATAGATAGGTACAAATACGATTGTATGAATCAACTTAATGTTCTGAACCACTGCCTTGTTATTTTTTTTTCTATTCTATACCCTCACGCCACCTCCCTTGCGGGGTAGGCAGAGAGAACGGATCGCCAGACTTTCCTATCCTGACACACACTTCGGGCTTCCGTCACATTCATGCAATTCCTCATACATACTCTCCGGTTACTTTTACTCAAAACACGTCCGTCCTTGAGTATCTGGTCAACATGGTCCAGCCATGTGGTTCTTGGACGGCCGCGTTTCCTTACACCTCCTCTTTCACCCAGGTAAATTTTCTTCGTTATTCTTCCATCGTTCATTCTCTCCACATGACCCAACCTTGTTAATAAACGTAACTTATTTACTGAGTTCTTTTTATTTAGCGCTTCATATTATTTCATTGGTATATTGTATAATCCTCCATACTATGTGTACATACACTGCAAACGTGGGAAAATTTTATTGCTGAAAAAACATTTTAACTCTTGTGAAATGATTTTTTTCACCGGATAAATAAATACATAACTTTTAATGCACGTTGAAAACTTTACTTTAGCTTGTTGAATGTTTGTTGAGTTGTGTAGTTGATGTGTGAATAAAAATAAAAATTATAAACGAAATTGATTTTATTTTCAATTTTATTTTATAGATTTAACACTGTTTTATTATTAGTATATTTTATAAAAACTAAAATGTTTAAAAATGGAAAAACGAAGAAAAATGTGCTAATAAAGAGTTCTGTAACGCTCAACTGACGAAGAGGCGAATAGTGTGTGTGTGTGTGTTTCTGTGTGTGTGTGTGTCTGTGTGTGGATTGTGTGTGTGAGGGAGGGAGTATCTGTGTGCATCCCTTATTAATTTATCGTACATACATCATTGAATATCATTTTACCTGATTTATTCTTTTTGTCTATACATACATAAAATATTTCTTTACTTATAACTAGTTTCTTAAATTTAATTTGTTTTAACTTAGAAATGTTTTTCTGGTAAAATTGACGGGCCTTCACTGGTTTGCTTTCTGTTTTTGTTTAATTGTTGATATGTGCTGTTATAACTGTTTGTGCCCATGTGATTAAATAAATAAATAAATAGCGGAAAGACCCTCTCTAAAAGACCCGATAAATCTGATATACTCGTAGCTGCTGCTCTGAAGATTTCTTTTTACTGATGTCAACACTATATTAGAATGATTGTATAAACTACGCTTGTTCAAACCCAATTTCTTACCTGTAACCTAGCTCAAGGCCTGTCCTTTGAAGTGTAGTATTGTCATCACCGGAGTTCGAACCCGGAAAACCAACTACGCTCCAGCCAACTACTAATAGGTCAGCCATTCTCTAGTGGAAAGATAAGACTTGAAATTAAATGAGAGAATTGAGTAAGATGTAATTGTAAGCGGTGTGAAGCTTCATCGTGCTATTATTAGGATCAACCAATAATATTCATCTTATTTACCATCACAATTGCTGTACAAACATCTCATGTTAATGACGAGTCAACATTCGAGGTTCTGATCACAAATGAGAATAGAAGAGAATTAATCCATAGGCTACCATAGTATTACGAATTGTGATTGTGTTGGCACAATCTTCCTGCTTTAAACGCCACCTGTGTACTGTACATACTTTACGACAAATTATGGAATAATACGAAATACGAATGTCAGAAATAGGTGGGGACATTTGGAGTGCTGGCAGAGATCGATAATAAGCCCGCCCTAGTGAACAAATGTTATAGCATCTGAATCTTGTACTATTAACATATATCTGAATTTAGTTCATCAAAAGTGTAAATAAATAAATACTGATTTGAATACATGTAGATGCAAACTGACGCATACATATATTATTATAAAGAATACTTAATTTTTTTAATGATATTTTGTTACGCGTTACGTTAATTTTCGACATTATTCGTTTATCAAATACATAAAAAGAACCTGGTCAGAAAAAAATAGCAACACGCTTTTTTAACAAAAATATTACATTATCAGTTTAAGTTTTTGATTTATCCTTACGAAAACGATATTATAGATGAATCAAGTACCAATAAAAAATTACGAAAAACCCTAAAAAACCAAAATAAGTACATCAGTTAATTTTGAAATCATCCCTGGAGAGTGTATAGAAGACAAAATTTAAGTGAACAAATTAAAAAAAAACGTTAATCGAATCAATGTTAATCAATATGAAATGTAGACTCGTATAATAACTAGAGGAGATAGTATGATGGAGAATAATATTATGACATACCAACATCCAACAATGCTCATCCCCGGACCAACAGTGTCGCTTGGCCCTCGTCGGTTGGCAGGGAAGCAGGCAGTTACTCCTTTAGTGTATCGCTGATAGAATATTGCGTCGTAACTGTTTATACCACATTTGCATTTGACAACACCATATTGTGCTCATTTAATATATTCGGAAAATGTACAACGCGATACTATCTATCTACCCGTCTATCTGTAAATACACGTTTCATACATAACATTATACAGCATACAATCCATAGTTTACTAGATCTAGTATGTATCCAGTAAACTATAGATAATTTTACTGTTCAAGAAAAACAGTTTTCATTTGAACTTTGGTATTTGAAATTTAAAAAAAAAGCTTACATAATTCCTGTTTGAAAGAAAAGACTTTCGTATCGAATTTAAGATGAGACAGCATCACCTAAACTCGATTATTCTCCAGTAATTTAAATTTCATAGTGAGATGCTTATGGGTATGAAGGTAATCGACATTTTTGAATGTCTCTACAGTCTACATAGAGTGCGACAAGGTATGGTAGTAGTAGCTGATGCTTTTCCTACATTGTGATCAATCTGATCACCCGATTGATAAATTTATAAAATTCCGTGGGAGTTGTCATTCTTATCATTGTAATTCTTATTATTTTAGTCCAAGAGTTACGGAATGTGAAATCAAAATCAATACAGACATAAACCAATTTTTCCATCCACAATTCATACAAATCAAATTTACATTTTCACTCAGGACAGCACTAGTAGAGATTCTTCAATCAAATTCTACTATAATATTATTTCCCATTGAAATCCATGTGAAAATATAAGGAGAATTATTCCTGTCGTAGAGAAATGCATTTTCATGCAAAATGTTAGTAGTACAACATTCCAAATAATAAAATAAAGAGTGTTGCTAGCATTATGCTTTCGACATTTTCCGCTTCCTATCGTCATTTTCCGTCGTTTACCTTCTGAGTATAAATAAAGCTTATGGTATAGTAGTCGACTCTAAAGCTCCACAATAGATAAAACAGTGATAGGACATGCGCCAACCCTGAATTATTCATTAGATTCAGTTGGCACTCTTGTTGATATCACAACGAAACTGAATCGGACCTGTAATACCAATACATTATGTAAGTATCGTGATATCATAAGTACTATGAGTGTGCTTTTATTCTAAAGCACCCGTTGTCGAGTGATTCATGTCTTGAGCATAAGAGAACTTATAAAAAATCTCAGTTATCTGATTTCGTAATAAGTCTCGACCAATAGTTTTTAATCACGAATGATTATGGTTAAAATAGGAATTATTGAATGGCTCCTGGAATGACTCTGTATAGGGCTTATGTAAAAAATAAACTGTACTTACTTACTTCTTTTAATACAAATTTATTGACTATGAAAATGATTATTTACCTATTTCAATGTTTTTTGATACAATAAAATGCAATCAAATTACCTATATCATAACTACGATAGCCTTAACACTATTCCTTCATGCAAATACAAATTTTAACAAGTGAATCCTCCTCTACAAGTCCGTAGTAATTTTTAAAATAGCAAAATTCATCCATCCTGTTTGTTTTAGGCTATTATTCGTTTTCTCACGGCATCATAATATCGGTTTGATATCGTCTGGTTTCCAACCAAAATATTCCTGTGAAAAATGCACGATGATTCTGGATGCTTAATTTTGCAAAAAGGCATCGTCCGGCTACCGTGGCGTTTGTCATCAGAGTCGCTGGATATTTCAATTCAACATTAGTGCTACACATTGATAATGGAGGTCTAATCTATTTCTATCACAGTTGATTGACTTTCCTTATTTTCAGTACTGGACTTATTAGAACAGAAATTATTAGTCGATTATACACGTCCCCAAGACTGACAGCTGCAACTATGAAATTTGGACGTCCTGTGTCAGCGAGAGGGGCAGGTACAAGTACATATTATACGATTTTCTGTAGGTATGTTTCATACTGATGTATATTACCTATGAATATTGGTTCACTTTCACCGCATATAATTTATTTAATAAGCGCCTCAGACGTTGATTCACATCTGTCTTTAGTACCTAAATAAAAAATCATGCAGAGAATAATTATGCAATTCTGAAGAACAGGGTGTAAGGATTCGTGGTCGTCTAAAAGTCACCTGGTGTGAGCATTAATATTGACTGAAGATACACGTGTTGAGAGAAACAAAAAGAGAATTGGCAAGCTTTATAGATATATTATTTGCATTATTAAAGGATTCGACTACGTAATTTTCCTCTGTAAAATTTTAGTTAAGATCGTGGGACCTCACACCAATTTTAGTTTTTCGCTTTACAAGGTTCGATGTCCCATCATTCCAAGGTACACCGTTAATTGGATTAAATGAAACTTTAATCCAAAATTAAATTCTTTGTATGCAAGCGGTGGCAAAACTTTGATCATTTATTTAACGCAATATTCAAATTACTTATGACATCCAATTTCATCAAACGATAATATTTTCTAATTACCTAATCCGTGGTTCAATTAAAATTTCTTAATTTTCATCATGAATGGTTTTAACGAGGTACCACAAGCATTCGTTTATATAGTCATTATTATAGTAGGGATTGTGCAACAGAAAACCGCTAAAATATGCAAAAGTTAATACCAAAACTCATGCATACGAGTATATCGGATCAAGTATTATGGAATATCAAAAAAATATGCATACCTACATATTATATTGCCTAACAAGAATAACAAAAATCCCAAATTGTAGATAAATAAATCTGGATAAGAAAAAACTGTTAAATTATATATTTGCAACCCAAAATCTAATCTGTTCTAGATGACAATAGGTATGGGTACCTCCAATATATTTTTTAGATTTTTTGAATAAAAAAAAGATACCAGAAATGAAGTAATATATAGGGTGTTTGATAGATGGATACAGATATCTTCAGGGGTGATAGTAGAGATCATTTAGCATCTTTTGAGCCAAACTTAGCTTTGTCAAAAGTCGTACGGTTCTCGAGATATTCGAGATTTTAACTTTTTATCGAAAAACCCCGAATTACTCAAGTTTAACGCCGATAGCTTCGTAAGCAAAGGTACCTACTTAGTTCTATCATTCTTTTTTGTTACTAGAATATGTGTTCAGTCTATTTTAGCTATTAGTTTCAATCTAAAGAAACAATAATGGTACATAATATCCCATTAAAGTTTCGAGAAAGAGATATTTCAAAAACGAGTCGAGAGTTTGGAGGGGATTTTAGATAAGAAAATAAAAGTCTAAAGATTCATAAATCTGGAAAAAACTCTCTGATTTATGCTCTTTCAAATGATATACAAAACATTATAAAAAACATTAGTTTCATAAAAATACGATACAATAACTCAAATAGATCGCTACTAATCTTAGCGGATTTCCATACATATTTTGATTGCATAATGAACGATACATTTCCTTTCAATTTCCCGTTTCCGAATTTGTATGGAAATTAGCTTAAATAAGTAGCGATCTCTTTATGTTATTGTATCGTATTTTTATGGAACTAATGTTTTTTATAATGTTTTGTATATCATTTGAAAGAGCATAAATCAGAGAAGTTTTTTCCAGATTTCTGAATCTTTAGACATTTTTTTTATCGAAAATCCCCTCCAAAGTCTCGACTCGTTTTTGAAATATCTCTTTCTCGAAACTTTAATGGGATATTATGTACCATTATTGTTTCTTTAGATTGAAACTAATAGCTAAAATAGACTGAACACATATTCTAGTAACAAAAAAGAATGATAGAACTAAGTAGGTACCTTTGCTTACGAAGCTATCGGCGTTAAACTTGTGTAATTCGGAGTTTTTCGATAAAAAGTTAAAATCTCGAATATCTCGAGAACCGTACGACTTTTGACTAAGCTAAGTTTGGCTCAAAAGATGCTAAATGACCTCTACTATCACCCCTGAAGATATCTGTATCCATCTATCAAACACCCTGTATGTATTATTTGTAACTGCTATACATTTACATTGAGGTAGGTACATTAAAAATTATGTCAAAACTAAAATATGCAAATACTTACTCAAATATGCATAATCAACATTATATGTAGCTTTCGTGCAAAATGAACATATAGTAGGTATGTTTGTATACAAACTTTCTCTGCTTCTAAGTTTACAAAGTTGTTGACCGCGTGCTCTTAAACTTAGACGATTTAAATTTTGTCGGTCGAATTAGAAAAGCCTACATCTTAATTGAGTTTCACGTCTTTACTTAATGATAATATTTTAGGGTGCATTATTATTATATGGCAAACCGTAAATAAATGCCCCGAAACGGAGTGCGTTATCACTGATTGCCAAATAAATTATTAGATTCGCAATCATATTAGGTAGGTAATGTAGGTATTGTTATAATGTGGTATTTGATATCTACTAATGTAATGTTATCTTTAACGACATATTATTTTAAGTTTTGTTTAAATTTGATTATGCCATTATAAAGTTTAGACGTTATCGTTATTAAAGGTTTTAAGCGATATCGCACCTGTAATATTGAACAGGCATACCTTGTTTTGAAAAATATACCTGAATCGAAACACATTGAAAATAAGTATTATTTTAATGAAACAGTTTAGAAGTAAATGTTGAAGGTTTTCACGGTGTGCACTGTGCAATTGACATTGTTGCTTAGTTTTTCGGGTGAACCGTCTGTAGATTAACTTGATCGACGTTTCGACACTCCTACTGGTGTCTTACTCTGTGGATGAATGTATGAGAAATATGTTCGTGTACTGTGGAGTGTTATCTGGTGCAGCGTGAGCAGGTGTAGTGTGTAGGTGTAGTTTTTGTAGTGTATGGAATGAATCGAAACGTCGATCAAGTTTATCTACACACGGTTTACTCGAAAATCAAGAAACAGTGTCAATCGCACACCGTGAAAACCTTCAACATTTACTAACGGATTATTATGCCTATTTGGTATTATAATAATCGATACTCAATTTTGTGTTAAAACTTCCCTATAGAAAAAAACCAGATTAGACGTTTCGATGCATAGGAGAAAAACAGTTCCAAAACTTCTATATGGAGTACAGATCTACCCATCCTATATGTATGTACGATATCCATTATACATTATTTCATATTTTGTTTTGGATATGAAAGCAATTGCTTTGGATCAATGAATAAATATAATTTCTTACCGACATTGATTTTGTACAAAAGATAATATTGTCGTAAAACATTGTGTTTCATAATATTGCTGACTATAAAATCAAATGCGCTATAAAAATAAGAATCTGAAGGGAAGTGCCTCCATACCACAACACAACAAAAATCATCTATTCAACAACCCGTGAAGTCCGTAGGACAAAATGCTCTATTTTTATACGAAATGTCGTATATAGGAATGCTCAAATTTCCGTAGCTAGTTTTTGTACATTGAATAAAGTGATTTTGAAGGGTAACTATGTAAGGATCCCAAAACACCTTTTCTTTCAGAGCATCACTGGCTCTAGTAATTTCATATTGTTGGTTTAAACTCCCTGGTTCTGTTCCGTTATTTTTTTTTTTGTTTTTTAATAAAATATTTGTCATTCCACCAACATCCATTGGATGACAAATCATTTGCGTAGGAGTTTCCTAAATCAATTTCGTGTAATTGGACGATAAGAGTTTTATTTGAATTTGAAAGAAAATAAAATCAAAACCAAAGTTTAACGCAGATTAGGTAAAAACTGAAAAAAAAAAGATTCCCCTAAAAACATCGGTTTGCTTGGAGGTACAGCGGGTACGCAATTCCCACTACCAAAAATTGTGCGTCCAAGTTTCCAAACAAAGAGTGCTTCTAAATATATTAGTCAGACTGACCCTATGTTCCATCTGTCTACCACTCTAGGGCACAGCTAGATTGTCTGTTAGGCTCTTCACACACATCCGAAAGTTCAGTTAACTGAATCGACCGTTTTCAAAGAAGCTCCGACCAAAACCTCTCTCTGAATTCAGTGTTACCCTGATTTTGATTTCAGAAAGAGGTTTTGGTCGGAACTTTTTTGCAAACGGTCGATTCGGTTAACCCGAACGTGTGTGGAGAGCCTTATAGTGTTCCTATGTTTTTGACAACAGCTTTCAATTTCTCATTTGCAGCCTAACAAAAAATATTAATTGATGTACCTATGTATAAAAACCGATTCCAGAGGTGTATGAAAAAAATAATCAGGAACCGACAGACTTATATTTTCCTTTTTATATCATTGACTATATAATCGTTTTTCTTTGTTGCCATCGAACCTCTTAGATAATATTTCTTATTTTGATATCCAATATTGAAATTGCCCGATGGAACAGTTTTGGGAAATGAGAAGAGTCTTAGTTTACTCCCCTTTGTGTTGTGAATGTATAAGAGATGCTGAAACATTTATGAAATTAATGTATCTATACATTCAGTTCAATGTCAAAAGGGATACGGGCATTTTATAAGTACATATTATATTGATAGGTAAACTGGAAATAATTACTTTGGTAGGACAGTAGAATCATAAGATCTTCAAGGTAATAAACAGAATTGTGACTTTTTGTTATAAAAAAACCCAAATACAAAAAAGCGATTTGATGTGTGATATTCTTATGAGATGACTTTTTAAGACAAAGGGTCTTTTCTAGTATCTAACATTATGATATCAATATTTGAAACCATGCAATATCTGTGTTGTGTGAATAGATGGTAAACATCATAATCACTTACGTTATAGGCAGCTAATGTTATCCACAAATATGAAGTTACTGCTGAAGATATTTATAAAGTGGAAGAAGAAGTCACCAGCGTAGAATATTTTTATTTGCGGCCAAAATCCATCAGAAGGAGTCGAAGAATAACGGAGAGTAGGTAGGTATATACTGCAGTGAGTCCAGGCATGCTTAAATAACCTTAACCAAAATTAAAAAGCCAGAGAAACTCCGTATAAAGTTAAGCGAGTTCTGATGAGTTTTAATCTTTATAATATTCGTAAATGAGGAAGAATAAATTGTAATTTTGATCAGAAATTAACATAATGATCTTTCGATACAAGAGTGGAGTACGTAGTATCGATGATGTCCGCGAGTTAGCTGGTACCTCAGCACGTACACGACGGCGGACGACCGCTCTCGTGGTTCAAATTAAGGCAACATGTTGCAAGAGGAGGTGGTACCTATCTATAACATAGCCCCCTCCCCTCTCTCCCTCCTAAAACACCCATTCCATGGTTACACACCATCGACTCAATACACCCCCAATATGCCCGTGGCTACGTTGTGGAGGGCTCGCTGTTTCTCAAAGTTATGCTAGTCGCGAAGATATCTGGAGATTGACGACCGCAAATAGTATTTCTAGTAAAAAAAACTATCATTACATTAATTTCGTTAGAGTTTCCAAAACTCTTAATATTCATGATAATATAGCATCTCTAATACTTTCTAATAATTCCACTATAATGGTGGAGTCTGCCTTTCTAATTCTTGTTCGCTATACATCTTAGACTTGAGCTAATTCTCCTGGGATACGAGTGGTCTCCGTGCTATTGCAAGCTGCTTTTATAAAAAAATTCTGATATCTCGCAATCACTTATTGTATTTACTTTTGTCACTTCGTCCACTCACTAGATGGACTGACCAAATCAAGGCTGCCACCATACATCAGTGGCTGGAGCGATGCGCATGGCGGTGTGTCGGGGGAGGTGGACGACACCAATCCAAAACGTATTGAGGACAAGAAGGAGAACGTATGGTCACGATCCTCAACAATGAGAAGAAGAAAAGTTTGGTTACTTGATGAAGAAATTAAAATAATAGATTATAGTTTTTTCCTCAACAGAGACGAGAGGGATCTTCATGCACATAATGTAGCGTTATGTGAACTCCCTTGTGGAGGAATCAGGATGTGATGGAATGGATGGACAGTGCCCTGGGCATAAAGTGATCACTTAAGCCAGCCAAGGCCGACTCGTAAGCATCGGAACACCCTTCCTGCTTACTCCCCAAGTAAGTTCACATAACGCTACATTATGTGAATGAAGATGCCTCTCGTCTCTGTTGAGGAAAAAACTGTACTGTATTTCCGTCTGTGCAATGCAGATAAATTCCGGTTCCATACCTATAACAATTTAGGTATACCTCAAAGCATAAAATAATAGAGTTGACTTTGAGTATCAGTGTTGACGTTGGCTGTATAGTGACTAAAGTACTAGAGAGTATAGAGGCAAGGCATCGCGACGTGTTGGTAATATAACTTGATAAATTCCCAGCACATGTCGTTGCGTGTAATGAAAAATGTCATTTACATACATAAGACGTTCACTTCCATGTTATTATACTGGCATTATTATATTAGGTATAATATATTGGGAATCGTTAATGTGAAAATGAAACAGATTGCGTTACTACGAGATACCAATACATAAGGCTTACCTCTACCACATTTACTTACCTCTAATGATACTCACAGAACACATAAGGTTTAATTTCTTTATCAAAAAACAGGCATACAAAACTAAATAGTCTTCGGTGGCTGCAAAATAATATATCCATTCCGACCTGCCACATCCCGCGTATGACAGGCAGAAATAATTAAAGCCAATCCAGTCACAGAAGGTTGGTGAGATGAGTAAATTATAAAATTATTGCAGTTAACGTAATTAAAATTAGATTTAGATGTCACGGAGTTAATTTTAAATTGTATTTTGTATGAAATGTTTAGTGTGCAATAAAATATTAATTGATTTGAATTCGGTTAGAAATAATAATAACAATATTTTCAATAATTAATAACATTTTCATTTTAATCAAAATTCATTGCCAATTTCGTTCGGAAAAGATCTTTTAATTCGACTGGAGAGATACTGGCACATCACGTTTGGTGAGAATGATCAATGGTGGTTATCGTAAAATGATAAAATGATTTCTCCTGATAATACAAGTTCGTTACTGAAAATAATTCTTGGTATTAGGTGTATTTGTATTATATATTATTATTTCAGTAGAATTCTGCCAGAAGCCAGAATCCAATCACACAAACCAGGTGTTTTAATTCAACTCCCATCCTGTTTTATCAAAAATCTCCCGTGGAGGTTATTATTCTTACTTTCCTACAGTCTCCTCATCTGACTGCATCGAATCCAACCAAAAATTACCTTATTTTTTTTTTTAAGATCTGGGCTTGCATACACAAACCCAAATACTTTCCTGCACACCTTGCACTAGGCCTGTATCGCAAAGTGTGGAATACATCGCCAGCGCCGGGGTTTGAACCTGGCACCTCTCGCTTGAGAGACTGCCGCCTCAACCAACTGCGCCAACCATGTACTCTTTCATCCATTACTTTTTTTTAGAATTTGAATTGTACGTCAGGGCTCAAGAATCTAAGACAGTGCAACAATTGTGACCAGACTGGCACAGAATAGGCACTACATGAAGAAGAGTTTGTAAATACTAAAATAGCAAGCAACTTTACAGAACTTGCGGTTGTCCAAAGTCTAGAACACGAAAAGGAATCCTACTAGGCATTTGAAGTCATACCGTCCCGACTTCATGCAGCGCTCCAGTTGCGGTCTTTGGATTATAAACGCAGATATTTTCTGTCACCCGTTGCCTTTATTTATGGGTATACTGTAGACAGAATGTGATCAATGGAGTCAGCGAACATAGGAGAAAAATGTCCAAACCTCAGCAGTTCAAGAAAGTTTTCGCATTATAAAAGTATACTTCCAACATCAATCGTCATCGATCTTAGTTTCTTAAAACTAAACATTGGATAAAATATTTTGTAACCGATTAAATTTTGCTCCGGTTCGTATTTCTTTCATCCCTATTGGCATTCGTCTCCCCCTGTTTTCCCACAGTCACGTGATTCTTGGCCACAGTATACAGAGAAGGTAGGGTCAGGAGCTGACCAGAAGTAGCTCACAATGTTTGAAAGCCCCCAGGATAACCGTTAAGATGTTATGGAATCATTTAACCGCAGTACACATTTTATATAGGTGTGTATAATAACATGACTGCATTATGTTGGCAAATAATTGGAATTATATATAACAAACTGTTGTTGTATGAAAGCCTACCAAACATGGGAAAATACTGTTAGTCCGAATTTACGGCATTTAGTGACAGGGTCCTGGAAGCAAAATTGCTAATAATTAATTAAAATTCATCTGGAATTAGAACAATATTGGTATAAATTTCGAATCCAGCGGATCAAGTACGACGTACGTCCAACTTTTTTTAACTTTAAATTTTTTTAAGACGACGACATTGTTGAAACCTGCAAAATATGTATTTTTAGGCGTGTTTTTTTTAAATTACTCATTTTAATACACTTCTGCGATTATTATTGGAAACAAATGCATAAAGGGGTGGAATTAAAATTAAACCATTCTCGTAAAATTGTTTCGCCATACCTACCTTCTGATTACTCAGGTCACTCGTTGACAAGTGGATGGCTTGAATGTAGAATATAATTGCGCAAAATATGTTCTCATCAAACACATATAAATTGTAAGCTTTATCATCAAAATTATTATTGATGATCCCCGCTAGGCCATATTACGAGTACTACTAATGCCGTTTTTCCATGGCGCTCACAGTAATTTAATTTCGATAAATTCGAGCGTCATATTACCAGGTTACTTGCGTATCATTGTATCAATACAGAAATTGTATGGGGATGAGTATATTATTACCCATCAAAATATGTGAGAATTTTATCAATAGTTACCGTAAATTCATATAAAAGGTAAACATCTTTTTATTCTTTTCCTTATAACAACCATCCTAAAACTATTAGGAAAAGTCCCTCCAAACAATGTAACTGAGAACATTGAGTTAGAAATGTTTTTTTGTAAGTGTCATCATCATCATCATTTAGTCATCCTATATACTCCTGGGGGAGCTTAGGGCGGCAACAACACTTCCTCATTGGTCTCTGTCCTGGCATGGTCTTGATAACCGGCCATTGTAGATCGGCTCCCCTCAACTCTGCGCTTGCTTATGGAGCGTCGCCAAGTAGTATTAGGGCGACCCCGTCGGCGCCTTCCTGAAGGCTCCCAATCCAATGCTTGCTTCGGGATGTTTCCCTCGTGTCGTCTCAGCGTGTGACCGATCCACCTCCACTTTCTTTACCGGATGTCTTCAGCAACCTGCCTCTGGTTCGTGGTCCGCCATAAATCGACATAAATTGCCTTCTTTTACTAGTATGTTGTGTTGTTTTTTTTTTTCGTGTTTATTATTGTTTTGTTCGAAACTTGTTCTGTGTGCACTCTTTGGCGCAAAGGCTGAGCGCTGTAATGCCGAAGAGTGTAATATTTTTACTTAAATAAATAAATAAATAAATAAATAAATAAATAAATAAGTAAGTTCACTCTTTATTTTAAAAAATACGCCTTTGCTATCCCAACTTCCTCTCTTTTTTCTGCTACTACCATCACTGTGTATCCCAATAATGGTGAAACCGCAGTAAATGCTTTGTGTGTCCATAAAAACAGACAACATTTGCTTTGAGCAAGTTATTTTATGACATTCAGAAAGAGAGCCGAACCTATTGCTCAAAAAGATATTAAATGTATTATGGAAGTTTTAACGACACCTAACTTTTACAGAAGACTCCAAAATTATGGAAAAAGAGTCGGGTTTAATTTTACGATCCGAAGATCCCACAGGGATTGTCTATCTCTCGAGTGTAAATGGATGGTTAGCTGGAAGAGATGTTGCGATAGGCTCGCCTTGGTCATCATTTTTCGATGTGATTTTATTTCAAATGTCTCTTTGTGTATTGTATTTATTGTAAGAAAATGTTCGGTGTAATAAATATACATAAAACAGGATAAAGACACATAGCATTTAGTGGTCACTTCATTATTGTTTGGTATTTAATACCCCTGTAGATATATATAAGTTCGCCCTATTAAGCATTACTTTTAATTTTTATTTTTTCGTTTTTATGGGGCTGAGGGAACATTATGCCTAGCATTTTGTTTCTTATTATTTTTTTCTGCATGTGTGTGTGCATATGTGGTGTAAAAATGTGTAATGTTTTTTTTTTCTTTTAAATAAATAAATAAATAAAAACTTTATTGAAGTAATGACATGCATTAAACAAATGGCGGGTTTATTGCCATGGGCAATATCTGCCAACCAACCACTTGACAAAATAATGAAAAACATAATGTGCGTACAAAAATGTACCTGAAATGTCTAAAATTAAATAGTTATAATAATATTTACAACATATCAAAGAAATATATATGCAAAAACTAAAAATAAATAAATAAATACAGTAAACATATAAAAATACATATAATATATACATATAAAAAGGTATGGGGATAGTGGAAGGGATGGGATAATAGGAAAAGAAGGAGTTATTGATGGGAATTGTTTTGAGAAAGATAGAGGTGCTTCAGTTTATTTTTGAAGGAGTGAATAGTTGGAGCGAGCCTGATGTGAAGTGGGAGGTCATTCCATAATCTAGCTGCATGTGTAGTGAAAGAGGAAGTGAAAAATGATGAATGGTGCGAGGGAATGGCTAGCGTGCGTCGTCCACTCGAACGTAGAGGTAAGCCATGAGATGCCAAGGGTGTGAAGTTGGTTTTTAGATATTCGGGTGAGGAGGGATTATTGAGAACATTGTAGAGAAGTGAGAGAATGTGAAGATGACGACGCTGCTTCAACGTCAGCCACAAAAGTTCATTCCTATATTCAGTGATATGATCAAATTTACGCAAGCCAAAGATAAATCTAATGCAGACGTTTTGTAATCTTTCCAGTTTCATGGTTTGATCGCAGGTAATATCAAGATAGGCAACGTCTGCATAGTCAAGAAGAGGCAGAAGCAAAGTTTGAGATAAAAGTATTTTAATAGGTTTTGGAAGGAAGTTCTGGTGTCGTCTTAGAGAATGCAGAGAGTAGAAAAGTTTGCGACTAATCTCGGACATTTGAGGTCGCCAGGAGAGAAACTGGTCAAATATGATTCCGAGATTTTTCACCTTATCAGATAATTTAATAACAACGTTATCAAGAAGGAGAGGGGGCAGTGTTGAGACATTAAGTTTAGCAATAAGACGTGAACTCCCCATAAGAATGGCTTGCGACTTGGAAGGGTTGAGTAACAGTCCATTTTGCTGCGACCAGTATAAAACAAGACTTAATTCATCACTCATATGATCAATCGCTGAATTTATTTGATTTGGGTCGAAATGAGAGCTCTATATCATAAGTTGTGTAAAAGGCTCACGTCGTTGATGTAAATAAATAAATAAATCAATTATATTTTTTTTATAAAAAAACATCTGGCTTGCACAAACCCAAATACTTTTCTGCACACTTTGCACTAGGCTAAAAGCCTGTATCGCAAAGTGTGGAATACATCGTCAGCGCCAGGCTTTAAACCTGGCACCTCCCGCTTGAGAGATTGTCGCTTCAACCAACTGCGTCCACCATGTACTCATTATTATATTGTAAAGTTCACTTAAAGAATTAATAAACTCAAGGCTCCAAAAAACACACGATACACATTAATTTGTACGTTGGTTGGAACCCCAGTACTTGTATCACATTCATCCTATAACATTTCGTGACTTTTAACAATGTAAACATGAGTTAACATCCCTAACTAACTATATTCATATTATTTTAATATAATACATGAAGGGTTGGTGATGAGTTGGAATACTGTAATTATAATATTTGGAAGTTTCTTATCTGACGTCCAACACCTGTCTTTAATGGGAAACATCGGGTACTTCAATCAACCCTGTGTACTACGGATACTTTATTATATGTACCAAAAACGGACAATGTAATTTATTCAGTAATTCGTCATTCACACACCAGAGGTCTTTACGTTCCAAGACTTTTTTTACACTCGTCTTCTTCTTCTTGTTATTTTGTAGCTCCTATCGTAGGTTGGTGAGAGAACTCCTTAAGAACTCCTCAGGATCACCAGCCAGTCAAGTTGGTGCTACTTTTTTCATTTCGATCCACTGCTGTCTTCAATTCTTAAGTCACGTTGCTTTTTAGGATTATTTTACAATAGTGGATACGGTAATTAAAAAAAAAATTTTATTGCATCTTTCAAGCACCTACCCTAGTTTTATGAAAAGGATAATATGAGGTTAGCTGAATGATACCGACATAGTAAAAAAATAATGTCGTTGTATCTAAGTGCTCGCAATGCCAACACATTCTTTTATTTACTTCACTTGAGGTGTAAATAAATAAATCAGTCTTATTACTTAGGTAATTTATTCTTTTTTCTTCTTCATCTGCTTCTTGTACTGTTTGTATCACAATAATTTTCTTTCATATGTCTACAGCAATATGTACATTGCAAAATACAACCTAATTATTAGATTTTTGAATATATGATTGCTACTTTTTTCCTACAAAGTCAGAGGGAAAATATTGAACTAATAATATTTTTATCAAATTTTATGTTTGAATAATTATTATACGTTTCATATTAATATATCTATCTGATGACTGTATTTGACCCTTGTAGGTACTCATAGATAAAGTGTTTGGTTTAACTTGAAACATAATTTTACATCATCATAACGATTTATAAAAGTTCTTTCCAAATAAGGGTGAATCGTTTCTACCACTCGCCGCCGAATGGCGGTGGAAGGTTAAAAAAAAATATAAAACTTTTCGAGTTGGGGTTCGAGTGAGAGATAAAAGAATGCTTTCTCGTAGCCATATTGTTTCAAGGAAATATTAAAAAGTTTCATTTTATTGTTAAAGGTTTGTCTTATAAAGAGATTTCTCTTCTAAACTGATTATAATATTTTAACTGGAGGCTTTAAATTAAATGATTTATTAATTGCAATTCCTCTTTCGGACACTTTAATTTTCACGCAGTTAGAATAATTTCCCAGAGTAAACTTAGTAATAAGTATTATCTGTCTATAATTTTATACACTGGTGCAAGGACAGAAACCAACTGCAGTTCATTCAGTGAAACCCTCATATTTCAAAATTCATTCTTCTTCCACAGCCATGTCTCAAATGCTGGACGTAGGCCTCTTCAAACATTTCCCTATTTTCTTTTTCATGGACTCTTATACATCCACATTTGGACACTTCGTTCTGTATTTGGACTGACAGGAAATCACTAAAAAAACTAAGCCGGCAGTCTACTTTGAAAGTCACAAACTTGATTTAAGTTTATTAACTGTAACTCTATTGTTGAGTTTATTAACTCTAACTAACTGTTGAGATAACTGCTTGTTCTACGAAAATGTAGGATTGTGATAATAAGGAAATTGAATAACAAGACACTAATGTTATATTTGTTGAAAAGCAAAGTATTTTATTTACAAGTATGCATCAATTTTTATGTCATAACAATCACTGTCTTCAAATAATAATAATAATAAACATAATAAATATTTGGTACACATTATAATATTAAGTACTAAATAAAAAAAATGAAATATTATACACAACTTTGGCAACTTGTTGATTTGTATTATTACGGAAAATAATAGACAGATAAGTCGATTTCCATGTTTCGACACAACTACTATATGAAATATGAACATTGTAAGCAATTTTGGTAATTTGAGATATCTGAGTCAATTATTTTGTTTTTCTTATCCATGTACTTATCTTATATTGACATGTAATAACCCTTTGTACAAGTACAGAGATAATGGATATTTCCTTGAAAATATACTTAAAATAAATAAAACTTCATTATTATAAATTATTCAGTGCTATTTCCATGTCTTCTAATAACATCTTACAGAAATGTGGTTGCTTTAGGGAAAACATTTTTTTTATTTTTTTGTCTCTGTGTGACATTAATAGCTCGTGATCGCTGCCTTGCTAATAAAGAGAAGAAGAAGGTACAAACCTTTATGGTATACACATTAAAAAATCTTTGATTTGCCTACGAGTAACAACAGTATCTAATTTGCATATTATGTTTGAATAGACGTTACCTACTCGTACGAAAAGTGATCAAAGTATGTTGCTGAACTGGAGACTTTTGTAGATACTTCAACAAGACCAGTGAGAGTTTACAGAAATTCCAGGAGCAGGGTGCAAAGGAATAAGGATTGGGGTGTGTGGAAGTCATCAAGGAAGGCTGGACTAGTGAGTAAATAAGTAGGGCTCAAGTCTATTGTGAATGTAAAAGTCTCCATAGAAATGTGGTGATATATCATAGCACGAAACTGCGGCAAGTGAAACGAATTGAACACGTCTAAATGACCGTTCTCCATTATTATATTTCTCAGATTTTCTTAATTAATAATTCATATCATCGATGACGTTTGTATTTTTATTTCGATAAATAATGTTATTTCCTACAAACCAACCACATTATTTCAGTTAAAAAAATAATACACATCAAATAATTACATATTCAATAAAATAATTAGCATTCTTTTATGTATAATAATATAATATTTCATTATGTATTAATAATATATAAATATCATATATTTACCTATAAACATTCTTCAATTCTAACGTTCATATACATTTTTTCTGAATTTAAAATATTTAATAAATTAATTTATTCATAAAAAATTGAAATAAAATATGAGTTATTAAATAAAAAATATGTAGGCAAGTAATTATGTCTAGGCGTTATCAACCGACGACCTCTGAGAGTTCTTGTTTTGTATGTTGGGAAATAAACTCAAAACATCCAAGTGACTAAAGAAATAGTTCATCATACTCGTATTAATACAACCCGAAATCTCAACAGATGTTTTGAAGAAATCTATATTATCTATGTATAGGGTTCATGGTCACCAGAAAACATAAAGAATACTTTGTTTTCTTGTATTCTATAAGAATGTTGACAATTTATTTATCAAAAAAAATTAAATTTTATATCGATTGAATGTATGCAACGAAATAAGAATTGGATTGAAATAAGTCAAGAATCAGAGGCGTACAGTGTGCACAAAATGTGATTTACGCACAAGGGCGTCTCTGAAATAAAAAAAAACATGTAATAATAAGGTACTAATTAGGTATAATATATCACTAAGTATAATATATATACAAATTATCAATATAATGATAAGCTTATACATGTAGTATAACACCTAATAACAGCTAATCGTGTTGATTACAGTAATTTATATGTATCACGAGTAATTATATAATTAATATCATAACACGACATTATCCCTGCAGTAAATGCTTTATAATATGTGAAACTGGTAAGCTTCTGTCATTCAATACAATATTTCAGAGAAGATTTTTGTATATCTCGCCAGAATTACCATTATAAAGGATTTTGTTTCAGGTATAATAATATGTAGATATATAAATAATATGTTCATTTACAACCATTAATATTAATATACATGTATATAATTGAAGGTATATTTATATTTAATTCCATCATATTTTTATATAGATATATTATTAATATTTAGCGTGCATTGTGCATTTACTAATAACATCATTAGTACTTTTTTTTTCTTCATAAATTTATAAGCATTTATTTTTTTCTAGAAAATAAAATAAGAATAAACTAATAACTTAATTATTAAACACCCTGTGTGACTTATATATAATGTTTAATACGATTAATAATTTATTATATAAGTGTTTTCTTTTTTTTGTAATATTTTTATTTAAGTTATAATTAAATTATACAGCAAAATCAAATGTCAAAGAATCGGTCTCACTGATTTTTCGGTTAAGAAAAACGAACCATTTATATTTCGAAATGTTCTAGGTACATCATCATTAGTTATGACCAAAATTGTATATGGTAATCTCTTATAGAGTTCGTTATTCTCCTCCTAAAGTCGGTGAAAACGGTGATTTATTAGTCTCATAGTATTTTAATAATTAACTCTATAGTACTAGGTATGTAATTGATTTTTTGTCTCATTAGTCCTTAATGAAAAGAATGTAAGTCGTCATGTGAATAATCCGTTTTGAATACATAATAAGTCTCATGTCCTCGCGGAACGGCAGACAAGATGAGAGGTATATGCGTACTTGCCCCAAAAGATAATAATCACTTTTGAAGTATCTACATACTCCGAAATCAATTGTACCACACAAACGATATTTTTAAGGCGGTCTGATCTATGCCCAGAAACAGCTGCGTTTGAAAATTAGGCGATAGCGTACGCGTACAATCATCTTAGTAAAGTGACAAGTAATCTTCTCGCGGTTTGGTTTGGCATAATGACTTCGCAAAAGCTCAAGGTACGCATACGCAAATTTTCTATACACAAGTTGTCTAACACTCTTGCAATTAATTAGTGAATGCCAATGATTCAATGAAAGTTTTTTTAGGTCTCAAAAATTTGACTTTAAGTTTTATTTTGTGGCTTTCTGCATATTAAGGCTCTAATGATTAACTAAGTTAAAGAAGTCTTTTTGTCGAATTAAGGGGATTGATTTATCATTATGAACAAAGAGGTACATACTACACTCTTGCAATTAATTAGTGAATGCCAATGATTCAATGAAAGTTTTTTTAGGTCTCAAAAATTTGACTTTAAGTTTTGTTTTGTGTGTGTTTTTGCATATTAAGGCTCTAATGATTAACTAAGTTAGAGAAGTCTTTTTGTCGAATTAAGGGGACTGATTTATCATTATGAACAAAGAAATACATACTACAGGCGAATTATATATAATTGGTAAAGAATAACACTGAAAAAATCATTCTTTGAAACGGATTTCTACTCACAGATACATACTTTTTTCTTCGAAAGTCTATAAAGACGTATCCTTTCCTTTAAAGGTGGTGTATGGTATTGTGAATGGGATGATTCTAACAATATTGCACCTGCTAAATGTATCAACAGTCCGTTATGAATTTGAAGAATATCATAATATTTTTCTAAGGACCCATCAATACATCATGCCATGGTTAAGAAATGGTAACAAAAGGGAAACTTGTACAAAAATTTAGTAATTAGTATCAAGAGTGTTACAAAATATAAGTTATGAATTGAATTGCCTCACTATAAGACAAACTAGAAGTAGTAAAATTGTGATTCTTTCCACTTCTACACAAGTTGAACCTGTAACAAGAAACAGAAGTTTACATTTCCAATAGATGGTACTCCAATAGTATAACGTCATCCGAAATTTGGCTTGGCTTGGACATTCATTTTTCAAGAGTTAAAATTATAAGAGAGTTGTTTGCCCACCAGTGATCAAAATATAATCAAAAATCTAGTGAAAAAATGGCTGGTGCAAGTCATATTTCTGAAAGAAAATCTATTATTGAATTATTAATTTTGGTTCTTACCTCCAGCAGCACCCCTGGAACCTGTACCCCAATCAGTTTTACTTAGACCCTTAGTCCCATCTCCAGACTTTTGTTCAGATTTTCCAATTTCATTCAGATTTGATTGATATTTGGAACCTGTGGACAACAGGAAAAACATATGTTTACTAAACAGCATATCTTAATAGAGTTCTTCGAGTTCTTAGAGTTCTATTATGATAATGGTGGGCAATTATAGGTATACCTACTTTATAACGATGAACTGATAAATGAACATAAAGAAAATATAGTTTTTTCATTTGTGACATGGACAAGTTAAAATATGTACATATTTTCACTTCTGATCGTTTTTTTTAACTTATGAGTTTTTTTAATTCAAAATCAACTATTCAAAATATCCCAAGTAGGTATAAAAAGATTTACTCAAGCGCTTTCAAGACCTCATTTCAAAATTATTACTGCTGACATGATGTAAATGTAAAAAGAAAAAGTTTAAAAAACTTTCAGTCTCCGGAGAAATACGAGTTAAAAGTTTTAATCATACGCAAATAAGGTAAATTAATTTAGAAAACTGTATAAGCACCAAATTTGACAAATTACAATGTTTGAAAAATACAACAAAAAATTTAAAAGTCCGCGAGGGTTGACGGATACAATAAAAAATAACATAAGTTGAAAGTTTAATAAGTCAATACGCAAACAGCGACATGACCCGACAAAACTTTTCATATAAAAGTTTTTTTTCCTGCGTACAACAGGGCAAACATGTAGCAATTCATGCGTACAAGACAGACGCAAAGGGGAAAGATTGAAAATGGTAATCCAAAAAAAAAAAAAACTATCCCTGATTGATTCTAAAGAGTTGTATTTTTCTCGTTGTTGTATTCGCGAGTTTTATTTTTATTCCATAAAATTGTATTGAATTTATGTAGGTAGACTGTAGCCTACATTTTAATAAGATGTTTTATTTATTATGCTTTGAATAATAAATTATATACTGTTGGTATTATTACATACTTCACGTTCATTTTATATTCTTAAATATTTTGTATGACTAAGGTTTAACATCATTTTTTTCACAAAACTAAAATATTTTCTCAGGTATGCCTACCTAATACAAAGTCTCAGATTATACATACCTACTTACGACTATATTAAAAAAACATGCCCATATACTCGTAAATAAAAATGATTGAATACATTACAATTTTTCTGAAATTTTAGAAAACTTTGCAATGTAAAACGAATCATTGTAAAATTTGGTGGAAATGGCGAGCTTCGCCCAACGTAAGTGACCTCTTTTCTAATTAATGTCCCTCGCAGCCTGATTGTTATGATTTGTATGTTTATTCGGAAGCATGAGTATGATTTTTAGATATTATATTGTTTTCCGTCATTTTCTTTCCCTCTACCTTCGTACCCAGAAAGTAAATTATTTCAAGAAGCAATATGTTGAAAATAACTGACAAGTATTTGATGAAATTATTTGGAATCGGCAACAAAGTTTTATATCAAAACTCTGCTGATGCTTTTACAGAAATACAATGCTTGTATTACGAGAATATGGAAATATAATGAAATGCCGAATAATCATATTAGTATTATTATAAAACAAACCAATGCAAATGTTATATTTTCAATGGAAAACAATTTTCTGCCCCATAGAATTTGTTCACATTACATTCATCGTCGTTTCGATATTTTCGAGAGACGTACAACTCCGCTATAGAGAAGTTGAAATAGCTATTAGCGCAGATTTTAATACCGCGCATCAATATCACCCTGCATACTTTGCAATATGAAAAATACGGAATCGATAATAATATTTTCCATGCATTATGTGAAAAATTTGTATCCTGAAATTGTATTTGATTCCAATATCTGTCTTTTGTTTTGTATTCAAAGCCATATCGCTTTCCGAACTTATCTACTCCAAAAAAAATATTTTTTTATAACAATAAAGATATTTGAATTCATTTTCTAATCGCATTTGATCGATCATTCAAGAAATCAGTGGTAAAAAGTCAGCACTAAAAAGTTACATTACGTCTGAGTTATTTGAATGAACAGCACACTTGCTCTATCTGACGATCAAATATCAAACTACACAATTTACATCTTTCGTTAGTGTGACTTTTTGCAATACCCATAGATTATTCGTATGTATTCGCCGCCGAATCGCGAAGCCTCGCTGTTTTGTTTCCTCTACTACAAACAATACAGTAGTCAGCTTATTCCTTCCCGATTCATTCCAATCCTATCAGCCTAGAATTATGTTATAACGGTTGAATGTTTCCATTCCTCATTCACCTTATTGATGGATTTTTGCAATCTACATCTACACGAATATTAAAATTGGGAATGTGTGCGGCTTTCTGAAATTAAGATGATTTTTAACGGATAAACGTGGAGTGATTTTCATTAGGGTACAACATTTTTTTATCTCTCCACTGCCTTGTTCATAGAACTTCAGCCGCATTGTAGATACGTCGTTTTTAAAGTTCAGCGACACAATTAAAGGCATTCACAAGTTGTATTTGACGCACTTCAATACTTAAGCTCTCGCGAACACGATTCCTGACTCTCTCTCTTCTCTGCACCATATCCCATTTATCTGGGGTCGGCGGCTCGGATCCTCTCTCTCCATCTGCTTCGATCAAAGCAGTCTTTCGGAGAAAGCTCCAGGTGTTCCATGTGCCCTCTGATTTTGGAAAAAATTAGAATTACAGAGAACACCTTATCGTCGAAGATATCAGAACTGCACTTCCTGTGTCTAATTGCCGAAGATTGAAGAGCTCAGTGGAGGACGAAATGCCAACCTTTTCGCCAACCAATCTCCAAAATTGAAACATAAATGGTATCTACTATTGTTTTTATGATGAGACACCATAGATTTATAAATACCATAGAGCCATACATTTTCTTGAAGCCAATATCAGCGGTGTTTCTAGTTTCATCAAGTAGAGAACAAGATGTTCTCCTAATACTTTTATCGTTAATAAAAAAGTTTTTATCGAGTTGTTTTTCTATTACTTATTACTCTCAAGTTCACTATGCCCTCCATACAGCGGCACAGTTGAAATTCATAGTGCCGTTTACTACTATATATATGAGTTATATTATAGTCGACACAATCGAGGAGTTCTTGAATAAATTAGGTATGGATGTCTTTTGCGTTGTAGCAGGAAATTTATCGTTTACTATTTTGTGTGTTTATTCATAATAAAATAAATTCATTATTATAGAAGTAGAGAGTGCCTGTACCTTTCCAAAAATCTATACAGTATATTTATCATTAACTACGCGAATGTTGAATGTACCGTTGGTTTTAATTTTTCTGTAATTTAGTGTGCCGTTATATAAACGCTAAACAGTTACTATAGGGTATAGAAAATAAAGTTTTTAATATCAAAATCAAGTCGTAACTTTTCGTTCACTGGTATAGCAACAGTAAACTACGGTAATTTGGTTTAGTGTGCAACCCTCCGAACTATAATAAAATATCTCTATGCTCTTGTGAGCAATAATATGGGTCAACGCGTAAAACTTTGACATTCCCTATTTTCTAATATTATTTAACTAGGATTAAATCATCGTTGTTTGCATGTCAATCGTTGACTTAAAAAAATACGGATATCTAAATACTTGATTTGACCTGATCAATTTTCATATAAAATTTCACCCAATTACAGTACATGTGGCGAAGGGGAGATATCTAACTAACATTTCTTATTGGATTTCGTCAAATTAGACACTATTACACCTATCACTTTATCCAAAAGGTAACTCGATGGGAATCGTGTTCTTAGGTATATTTGCGCCTGGCAGATACATTGTACCATTCGAGGTACTTCGCAACTAAACTGAAATTTAATTATTCATCTTTCGCTCCAGCGCATCTCCATCCTTCGGCGTCCAAGAAAGCTACTCAACGCTTTTGAAGCCAATTCTGCGCCATGGCCCCATAGGCAATCTATTCCTTTTCATTCCAAAATACTTACTTTCAGAGAGCGATTCCAAAATACTCTCTAAATAATAATTCAAGAAAGATAATGCCAGTAGGTACCTATCGACTAACCCATGCATATTATTACAATAAGACACCTGCGTGTCTATACTGTATCTTTAAATTAAAAGATTTCTTCGCCTATCATTAAGTTTACATAAAGAAATCTTGCACGTATGTATGTGTAAGTGTATACTTCGCACTACGTTTCCAATGAAAAAGTCTGAAGCAAATATTCTCAACAACATCCAGATTATTAGGTAGACATCGACATACACAATATACAGGGTTTTTTCCTACGAAAAACACCAACACAAATCAATCCTTTGACTCTAGTACGAAAGTCGTCTTTAAGGAAGCGAAAATTGTGTTTGCAATAATTCACTCACAATCGATCATCACGCATCTATTCACTCACGCCACATGTGTGCCTCTCGTGTCGCAAATATAGTCACTCACACTACGCATGTGGTGAAAAAACGTCGTATAGGTACTAAACAATAATACTAACTTTTCACATTTTTTTGTTTTTTTTTATGAATCTGGAGTTGAAATAAACCCAAATACATCTTCGTGCACTTCACAGAAAGCTTAAAAGCTTGTGTTGTGAAGTGGAGTAAGTCGGGGATTGAACCTGCGCCCATTGGGTTATTTAATATACTTTATAACATTATTTCATATATTTTGTGAAAAATGCCATAATTATGTTATGCTTCTTTTATGGTTCATTATACTGAGTGGACGTCTTTGGACGTCATAAGTGGTCAAATTTTTCGCTGATTATTACTAAATATTTACCTTAATCATCCTGTATATTATTTACCACTACATAAGATGTAAGGAACAATAATAATATGTTCACAATAGTAATACTGTGTATATAGGATAAGTATAGAATACAGTGTGATTCCTAACTTTTTTCCTTTGAATGCTTGAGTTAGGATTGCATTTTGAATTTTAAGCAGTTGTTATTGCGCATATGTCGGACTATTTCTCCAAGAATCTCATTCTCGATAGTTCGATAATTCTCGACATTTCGGAATCAGATTTTACTACATTTTTTTTATAGTAAAATTGACGTAGAATAGTTTCTCCTCTCCTTTGAATAATGCTGTTTTTGAGTGTCCTTTAAAAAGAGGGAAAACAAGAATAGACGCGAGAAGGTTCACCACCTTAATGTGCGATAAGGATATCACGAGGATATATTCTTCATGTATATTATGTAATGCATCCTTATATAAGATAAAGGTACGCGTGATAACCTAAAATTATCAAAACTGAGATGTTATTGATAAAATTTGCTATTTAATATTGAAATACTAGAAACGTGTCAAGTCCACAATACACAAGATGGACGACTTTGGCTTAAAAATAGATATTAGAGGTTGAATAAATTGGAAAATCTGTAGTCAGATGTGTTGACGGTAGTCGAGAAAAAAAAAGAGAAATTGTTCGTGTAATTCGAGATATTCGTGCAATGAATTTAAGTACGAAACGAATACATGATACAAGTAACTCATCTCATATTGTAGTAAAGTACCACTAGTGCTCTATACGGGAAAATTTCACACTGAAATTTATTAAAAGTTTCCCGACATCAGCTGTTAAGACGATATGTAGTTATAAAGCTACAAATACTGTGCATGTATTGTAGTATTTATATGAACGAAATAATCTTATAGGTGAGTGATGCAACACCAATTTAAATTTTGTACTCCGCTCTTATATGTTCCTCAAGGAATAATGGGAGGAGAAAAGGCCCCATTCAGAGCAGTTTTGTGCACTTGTACAGGCGTGTTATCTCATATCACGTCGTCCTTACTGCCCTAATATTATCATTGTTAAAGAAAGTGAGGGCGTTGGAGACATAATCTTGTTACTAGTTACCCGTCAAGAATGGCGGTCGTCTGAGTTACCCCCCGAAGTACGGAGGTATATATCTAATTGTCTGAAACTGTTCACTTGCAAAATCACAACGGCTTTCTATTGAATAAAGATTTATTTCATTTGAAAATCACCGGAGATTCACTCTTGTTCAACGAAGGTTCTCTTCATAGTAATTCAGATATTCATGGCATTTATTGTACGTTACCTTATTTCGAATTGTTTGCGGGATTTTTAACGTAATATGAAAAAAAAAGCTAAAATAAATAAATATAGAAGGGTGTGAAACCTCCATCATAAGTTCTTTAACTGACAAAAACAGAACATTATTCAATCTTTAGATACTTCAGTCTACTTTACGTGATATTTGAATTTGGAATAAAGAATATATTCGATCGATATTCAAACCTTTAAACCGTCATAAATCTCACAATGAAAAAATGGGTTAAAAACTCACCTTTATCGGTTGAAGGTATATCTCTGTGCTTTCCTCCATAGATGGAGTTGTCGAAGTCTTCAGGGGCGGCCGGAGTGGGTGGCGGGGCCGTGGGCGGCCCGGGGCTGGTGGTGGGCGGGGACGAGGCTGAAATATGAGCAAACGTGTGAGGAAATATTCAGACATGAAACGTATTACCTAAAATAAACTCTAATGAAACAAAAACATATTCTAGCAATTCAAGAGAGTTTTAATAACAAAACCGAGGCTTTGATAAAAAATTATCATAATCCGATGACACAAAAGCCTAATATTTATTTGGTATTTTAGCGTTTACTTTTTGGAACATGTAATAAATTTAAATTAGTATGTAAGTACTAGACTTGGGTGAGTGTAAACTTTAAACATCTTATACATATCAAACATTTTAATAGTCGTTAAATAATTACTATTAAAATAATTTGGGTTATCAGGTGATACCAATTTATTTTTAATAATTTGATATACAACTATTAATGTCACTAAACTAGTCACATATTGTGTACATATATGGTAAGATTTAGTTTCATAGATGGTAAACTATACGTATGAGTAAATTCTGCTTTAGAAAATAGTTCCATCGATATTTTGGTAGAGGTGACACGTCCCGAGAACAATCAGAAGGTAATAGGTAAATGTGGGTATACATATTATATCTCAGCATAATGTTGATGAAGGATTATTTTACATGCCTACTAAGGTAAAGCCTAAGTACACTGCCAACACAGGTTATAATAACAAAACTACCACCTACTTTATCTACGCAATACGCATGTTTCATAATACCTATACGGCAACTCATGTTTTGTTAACATTAAATAATCATGTTCAACTCGAGGGGTATACATACAGCTAATCGTTACATCGATCCTTTAGCTACCATAAAAACTCGTGATTGAAAACTGATTGTTGAAAAGTGTATTTTGCCCCCCTTATAACAGCTGTCTGGGGGCGGCTAATTAACATTTGTGTCTTTTTTTTAAAATTAATATTGTGTATTCAAAAATTACTCAAATATATAATAAGTATTTTGAGAAATAAACCGAATTGAATTGAAATTGAAAAAAATCTAATGCGCTGCACTTATGCACTAGATAAAAACTACTGCTGCGCCCTTTCATATGAAGTTGAAGACCCTCGACCCTCGTGAAGTTGCCCATTTTGGAGGATTCAATGCTTCTTGTACCATGTACTTTTCTTATTCCATTCCATACCCAGTGATCCAAACGGTGTACAGTAAAATATTGTCTTCGTAGTCCTTGGAAAACAGCGCTATAGGTATTTGAAAAAACGATCATCGAGAATGATTCTCAATACATTCAATGGACCCCCAGAGTTCTAAAATGGAGACCGTGGGACAAAAAGAGAGGAGTAGGTCGGCCACAGAAAAGATGGGCCGACGATATAATCCCAGTCGCGGGTAGAAGATGGGCTCGCAAGGCTCAGGATAGAGGACAATGGAAGAAAATGGAGGAGGCCTATATCCAGCAGTGGAGAGATGGCTGAAGGAAGAAGAAGAAGAAGACATTCAAAATAGACAGTCAAAATTATGAGTGACCTCTTACGGGAGGCCTGATGAGTTTATGTAATTTTTATCAGAAAAAACAGCAATCTGTTTTATACCTTTGTTATCTTTCTACCATTGTTAAGTGATAATATTTCGCCCAGCTATCAATACTTGCATTAACCTACATCCTTGTTCCTATTGAAGAATGAGAGCTTGAACCTACGGTTTTAATTTTTTCACTCGACCGTCGAATTACGAATACTCTTTTCTGACGAAAATATTCGATGAATCGTCAAAAATGTGACAGAGCTTACCGTCCCGAATTACAAATTACGATAATAATATCTAAAATATATATTGCAGAGGTAAGTTAACAATAATAAAACAGTTAATGGATTCTGGATGAATTTATCTGTCTATAATAATTTTCAACAAATTAATAAACCTGCTTTTTCGTACTTCAAAACGTGTTTTAATATAAATTACCCCATGAAATAATTACCTTTGCATTTCAACTTTTAAAAGAACAACATTCAACAATAATATTATTCATTCCTAACTCATTCCAGCGTAATGCTAAAATACCTACGAATATGATTTTAAATAAGTAGTCTGTTTTTCAACCCGCAAGGATTTATACAGTAAACCGTTCCCATGATAATGATATCAAAGCAGTGCATTGCACATAACAACTAAGAGACCAATTCATCAGACACAAGAAAGTTATCAAGAAGGTATCATTATCATAGGTTACGAGTATGTATATTGTATATCCCTACATATGATTACATGTTGGTCATCTACTTATTTGGATTATCATTTCCAATTATTGAATCAAACATAACAAGTTGTCTTAACATACCATGTCCATTATTCGTTCAACCAAAATAAAAATGTATAAGCAGTTCATTTTGATAATATGATTGAATAAAACACGAGGTAGACTATTATTTTCCTTATAAAAAAATTACCCAATATTGCTTTGGCATAAAGACATCGTAAAATTACACCCCGTAAGTGTGAAATGTTTTAATATTAAATGAGATCACATTATTTGATAATATCAACTTTGACAAAATAATACATTGAACAAGCTAGTAGGTGTGTAAAAAAACAAATACTACTGTAATCAATGCTGCAACTCAAACTTTAACGAAATTCCTGTCAGTAAAAAGTGTATTAGGTGAACCTATGTACACTTCACACTTTTTAGAGTTGGAAACATTTAATTTTTTCCCCATTGAAATTTCCATAATTAGAACATGATATGACTATGAGACGATATAATATGATACGATATTATCACCTAGATCTCTATCGAAAATAAAAATCAATTCGTTCTTATGCCAATCACTAAAACCTAGCCGTATTTTTTTACAGTCTTTGAAGACACAAAAGTAAAATTAAAAATCCACTTACTGTATAGCCTGATTGTACCATCAGATTCTCCCCTTGGATTCTTTGCCACACATTTGTACGTCCCATAGTCAGAGTTTTGAATATTTCCTATAGTGAGTTTCATGTGAGTTTTGTATGAAGGATTGTTGATGATGTTCTCCATGTGGTATTTCTTCGTCTCGTGAATCATGTGACCGTCTTCCCTCGTCCAGTAGTTGAGTGATGTGGGATGAGCTTCTGTGAAGCATTCCAGGGTCACGTTGTAGTTGAGAGGCGCTCCCACCAGTTGGTGTGGAATCCATAACATTGGAGGAACTATGGAAGAAGAAATAGTACATCAATGAGTAATCAGGCAATCCATAAATAATTTGACAGTTATTCGAATGAATATTTACTTACAGTCGACGCTAACTTTAATCCTCTTGGAAACCGTTGGTGGTACTCCATTACTTGCGATACAAAGATAAGCTCCCATATCCAGTCTTGATATTCTGGTCATCTCCAAGGTTTCTCCATCCCATTCAGTCACTAAAGATAAAAAAATATTACTATTAGCTACGGGTAGTTTTATGTAGCCGACGTAGTTCTTAAGGTCGCCAAACAATAGTGCAGTTGGGCTGGCCAAATAGCACGAACATCAGATATGCTATATGGACTAAAAAAGTTCTCGAATGGAGACTATGAACAGGCCAAAGAAGCGATGGGAGGCCCCAGGCAAGGTGGTCGAATGACATAAGGGAGGTTGCCGGAGGCGGATGAATGCATTCGGTACGAGATAAGGAGAAGTGAAAGTCTAAGGGGGAGGCCTATGTCCAACATTGGACGTGAGAAAGCTGACAAGAAGAAGAAACGCTTTACTTGTATTTTTATTGTAGTTATCTTCTCATTAAAGGACGAAATAGTAGGAGAAACTGAAGGAAGATGTCTTCGCATTGTGGAGTAGTTTGGATAAAAACTGTCAAGGGTGTTTAACTGTCCACTGTTCAGTAGGATGACTCCAGGACAGAAAATAAGGAAAACTGCCCCAGAAAATGAGATAAGGAAAAGATATATTTAGTAAAGAGTCATATATCCAAACCTGAATGTCCCTTGTTGATGGATATCTTAGCATTATCATCCCTCTTCCACTTGACAGTTGGTTTAGGAGATCCATTAGCTCTGCAGGTGAGAGTGACGTTGGCACCTTCGCGAACTATCACGTCGCTTGAACTTAAGGAGTCGTCGATGTTTGGGGGAACTGTAACAAAAAAACTACAAGGTTAGTATCCAGGCGTAGCATACGACCAACGTACTGCTAAAATGTAGGCGTATATTTGAAAAATATTTCATGGTATACAAATTTGCTTTTTAGATGTTAAATTTTGTTAATTATCTGTTATTTTGGGTTTCCAAAAAAATACACGTAAATAAATAGATAATAGTAAGTAGTATATTCTAAAAAGTTGACATTTTACTCAAGATTATGGAAATGAGAAAGAGATTTTTATATCTTCCAAAATAGACGCACAATTAATAATAAATCATCATACTTAAAGACAAAAAATATAACATTTATTTGTACGAAGCAAATATTTTACTCTCCTTAATACAATAATATTTTGTCAAAAAGGAAACACAGGAAAATATTGTCTATATAAATATTATTCAGTTTATCTCATGTCAGAAAATGTATGTGCAATATGAGGAAATATACGTTATACTTAATTGACTAGGTATACTTTTTTTCATAACCGTAATAAATATCTTTAACAAGGGGAAATATGACAAGGTTTCTTCCAAGGAGATTCCCTAATAAGTCGTGATGTTACTCCATAGCTTTTATTATATTTTCTTATAATATTATTATACGAAATACCACAATACAGTTAGTACCCTCAGCATTTAGCTACCAGCTACCTATTGTAGATATTATTAGGGATGCAACCATTATTGATTTTCCTATTACGATTCCGTTTCTGTATATTCTAGGCAATAATTTACGATTCTGTATGTTTTAGACAATAATCTGCGATTTAGATTCCGTTTCAGTCCACGATTATGATTCTGATTCTGTATATTTGGGACAATAAACAACAATTACAATATTTTTTTTATTTAGGCAACGCATATTTTTACGATCATCTACAGTTAGAATTCCTTATATTCTAGCAACTATTTCGATTGTTCTTTCACTTATGATTCTCATTCTTACTATTGCTAATCTAACCTAATACCTTAACCTAATACCTAAACCAAAAAGTACAAAGAAGTGGTAATATATTTTATTGAACTTTTAAAAGTGGAATAAGTAGGTATGATTTCATCATAGACACATATTCAAATCCCTTATACAGTAGGTACATCCTTGGTTTAGGTAAATCATTCATACGGAGGAATAGGGAAATTTCTACGATTAATCGGAAAAACTTGTATCAGAATAAGTTGCATCCCTAGTACATATTATACCAATTCTTAGATGAAAGGAATTTGAAATTATATTTCTTGCGAAGTTAAACCGCCATTTGTGGCATTTAATTAAGATTCTATATTAGTTTCTGCAATTCGCAAACTTGGGTCGATATTAAAAATTAAAAAGAACGCTCCCTATGCTGGAGGGTAAGAAAGACTGCATACCTCGACTATGTATTGTACAGTACTTGCTATATTATTAAACAAGTCACCTGTTTCGAAAATTCATGCAATTTTAATTGATTAATATTTTACTAGCAATAATGTTAATCAATATGTAATACCACTATATTTCACGTAATTTAATTAAGCTTATTAATGTTTACTGTGGCATTATTTTGACGTATTTGAGGTATCATAACAACTGTAAACCTGTGAACAACTGTGAACGGCGACCATGGGAGAACAGAAGACCTGTAGGATGACCCCAAAAAAGATGGGTAGATGATATAGTCACAGTCGCAGGAAGAAACTGGTTGAGCAAAGCTCAAAGTAGAAAAAATTGGAAAACGTTAGAAGAGGCCTACATCCAGCAGTGGAGGAACGGCTGAACAAGAAGAAGAAGAACAACTGTGAATATCTGGAGAGATCACTCCAGAGTCCAATGAAATCCCTGCTGCGAGTCACCGTTTCCCGTGGAAGACCGTGAAAATGATGGCGGTTTTCCAATTTATTGTTAAAAAAAAACTGTTGCAATTTACCAATACGACACAACTTCATATACGGTGAACGGTGTTCTTCCTGAAAGAGCTATTTTGCAAAGTGGTAGACTTTTTACCAAGCATTACAGTGCCACTACTGCCAACGATAGATTACTAGAATATAAAGACAATTTCGGTTTACTTTCGACGAGAGATTCTCTTCCAATGTATAGAAAACACAAAGTAAAGTGAAGAAGCGTAATATTATAGGTAGATATAAGATGACGTTATATATTTTATATCCATACTTATAATAAAATAACTATATCACAGTATAAGTATAATATAGAAGTACAACCCAACGGCATCACGTGTTTAATTTATCTTCTAGTCGACATTTCCCGTATTCAACTGCCTCGCTAGCTCTGCGCTGTTTCTGTATTATTGCTCCAAGTACAACGCTACCACGATGATTAACACAAAATAATTTAAGACAAATTGAACACAATTTTCCTAATTAATTGATACGTTTCATAGTTTTAGATTTCGCAACAAATTACCTACCACTACGAAAACATTCGACTTTATTTAGTGGAAGTAAGACAGTGTTTTATTTTATTTTATTTATTTAAATAGTGAATTAAGTTAAAATGTCCTTCCACAAGGTAACACTCACCAACTTAGAAAATCTATTATTATAAGCATACCTACAGTCATTAGCTGGGGTTGGCTGACACAGATCGCCCAATTGCGATAAGCTCGCCCTAGTGAATAAATGTTATTATATATATCACTTGTAATGTTGTGGTGTTTATGTACTTTATTCACAAGAAGTGTAAATAAGTCTAATAGCATAAATAAGGACTTCCTATGACAATGATATTAGATTTTTAGGAATGACATACTCGTAGAAAATTATAACATGAGTAATATGTACCGCACGGAATCGATCTTAATGGCAAGACCTCCACGTATTTCCTCGAAAAAAATAAAGGACAGACAGTTACGTGAAATAATCGTATCCGATCACCTTTCATGTTTTATTTACGTTTACCTATTTTGGCCATCCTTTTCTGTGTATCTGTTAAGATAATTTTTCAATAACGACGTGTAGAAAATCCTATATTCTCTTAAAAAATATGTTGCGGTTTCAAAAATTAAATTTATACTTGTTTCGAATGATTAAATTACGGAGAAACGCAAAGCGGGGACTGATTTGACTGCATTGCCTTAATATGCACCGTACTACTAATATTTTCATCAGAATTCTTCAGCTGAAATCACTGAAACTACCCGTTAGTACTGTAACTATTATTATTATCATTACTAAAATTGCTAAACGAAAATGTTCCTTCTTATTATTAATATGTAGACCGTAGTTACTCACTTCCCCACTTCATCTTAGTTAAATATTTGTGTTGGTTGGAACGCTGCACTTGGTGTCTTTGAGAATATTTTATATTGATGAGAATTGGACATTATATTTTAAACTGTCAACTCTCTTTTTTTTTTTTTTTTTATTGTACGGCATTCCACCCGATGCCGAGTGATACAGCCATAGTACATACCTGCAACAGCCCTCAGTAGGAGCTGTGCGGCGCGGTAGCAATATTTCTATACTCAAAATTGCAACGATACTACATTATACTTGTACAGCGCACGGTCATAATATAAACCGAGCTGATTATTTCGATCGAACAATGGATTTTAGATTATTTTTTTGTATATATATTTTTTAAACTTTTTACTTATTAGGTAGTATTATTTCTTTGCTCTAAATAGGTATAAGCTTACATATTCTCTACAAAAATTTTTCATTGTATTTTAGGAATCTAACTATACTTCTCATAATAACAATATCTCCACTTGCCAACAGTGACTGAATACTAGTCGGAAACGGCGTCACATTCATTAATTCGCTAATTAATTCGTCCCGATCGAGGAGAGGACACTCAAAGAAGATGTGGTTTAGGGATTCCTCCTCATCACCGCACCTGCATTTTGGAGACTCGATCACTTTAATTTTATATAAGTGGGAAGCTGTGCAACAATGTCCTATTCGCATTCGGCACAATAACGATATATCGACCTTGGACAGTCTGCAATGTAGGAACCACGGGGATGATATAATTTTTTCTTGTATATTTTTGTAATGATTACCTTTAGGTGAAGATTGCCACTCAGAAAACCATCTATCTCCTATCTTTTTACGGATTCCTACCAGCATCTGTGATGCTGGAGGGGCAAATTTCTCAACTGGAATACCCGAGTGACAAGCATCCTTAGCCAATTGATCGACCATTTCATTACCTACGATCCCGACATGGGCTGGGATCCACGCAATATGTATTGTAAAATGACTCTGAGCGAGATCAAACAACGCTTGCTTGATTGCCCAGAATGTCGCATCTCGAGGATCCTGTTTGATGTTTTTTAATTTATGAACGAGGCTAAGGGAATCGGTAAATATTACTGCCTTATATAGCTTTATCTTTGAAATTTCTGTCAATGCCTCCCTTAGTGCAATGCACTCTGCTGAGAACACCGACGAATTCCTGGGAAGAGTAATTTTCCTTTCCAAACCAAATTTAGGGATGCAAAATGCTGCCCCACACCATCCCCCAATCGATTTTGAGCCATCAGTAAACACGGGGGTGAAATCATTCCATCTAGAATCGATTTCTGAGTCAAACATCGCATTGACCATTGCCTGGCTCCACCCAGAAGCAGTTCTATTTAAACCCATTGACTCAGAGATCTGCGGTCGGAACATTATGGCCTCGAACGGCACCGAAAATACTGGCATATTTGACGCATTACAAGATGGAAGGAGTGTTGTTCTCTCTGTTATAGCGGTGCACAAAAATGGAGCACTAGCATCCTTCGCCCTGGAGGGTCCAGCGATTACCTCAACTAGAGACGAAAGCTTACTAAGTAAGGGGTGGTTCGAGTTTTGCATTTTTAGGATAAACTTAAATGAGAGAAATTCTCTACGAAACAGCAAAGGCATCTCAGCACACTCCACCTGCAAGGCGTTCACCGGGGATGATTTCATTGCTCCTAGTATTAGTCTTAAGCATTTGGATTGGACACGCTGTAGTTTTTCATTCAAGTAGGTGGGCAAAGGATCCAGGAGCTGGCATCCATAATCCAAGTGGCTGCGTACCAAAGCAAAATATAAAATTCTCATGGTTGCTGGGTTACAACCCCACCATACTCTCGATACCGCCCTGAGGACGTTCATGCTTTTTTCACACTTTGTGATAGTATGTTCTATATGTTCATTCCAAGACAACTTGCGGTTAAAAAATACTCCCAAAAATTTAACAGACTTTTGTATCGGAATATCTGTACCGTTCACCTTCACGGACACCTTCGGGAGTTTATGCTTCCTAGAAAACATAACGATGTTGCTTTTCGAAGGGGACAGACTAAGCGCACTGGCAGACAGCCATTCATTCAGTCTTGATAAAACTCTTTGCAAGTTCTCGGCAGCAACCGATATATTCCTGTTCTCGCAATATAACACAAAGTCATCCGCAAATTGAATTATTTCACATGGTGTTGTGACGATTTCCTGCAAATCCGCTGTATAAATATTGAAGAGAATCGGGCTCAAGGCTGATCCTTGAGGTAATCCTCGGAAAACTTTCCTGTGAATTACTCCCTCAGGGCAATCTAAACGAACGCAGCGCTCCGCCATAATGTTAATTATGAGTTGAGAAAAATTGTCTGGTAATCCCATTTTCGAAAGTTTCTGTTTCAATACCGTCAATGAGACATTGTCGTAGGCACTAGATATATCGAGAAACGCGGCAACAATATTCGATTTCCCACAGAATGCCGATCTGACCTCCGTTGTCAACACGCTAAGTCCGTCCAAACAAGACAACCCTCGTCGAAATCCATACTGCCATGGAGGTAGCAAGGAACCATTCTCTACGTACCACTCTAATCGTGTCTTCACCATACGTTCGAATATCTTCAGGAAGCAACAGGAAAGGGCAACAGGACGATACGAGGATGCCAACCATGCATCCTTACCCGGCTTTAGGATAGGAATAATGACTTGGACTTTCCACTGAGCCGGAATCATTCCAGAGTTCAGAATTGCATTGTACAGTCTGAGTAATAAAGAAAGGAGGCTCTCAGGAAAGTTGCGAATAAGTGCATAAGAGATGCCATCGTGTCCCGGAGCTGAATCTCCAGAAGACTGTATGACCATCATTAGTTCGTCAATAGTAAAAGGATAGGACCAGTGTGATTTATTATCCGATGGATTTGAAAACAAAGATGGAATTTCTGAAAGATGCGGAACATATGATGGCACTATTTTATTAGAAAAATCAGAAATCAGTTCTTCTCTCAGATTGGCACTTCCATGGGGCTTTCCAGAACCCCTAAATCTCTTAATTGATCTCCAGACTTCTGATTGTGGTGTCTTCGGCGATAGGCTGGAACAAAAATTATACCATCCCTGCCTTTTTTTCTTTTTCATAATACGTTTGGCCTTGGCTTGTGAGTTCTTCGCCAGGATGTAGTTATCAAATGTCATATCTTTGTTGTACCTTTTAAGCATCTGTTTTCTTTCCTTTACAACTTCATCACATTCCTTGTCCCACCAAGGTGGATTTTTATTTCTTTTAGGTTTATTACTATTTTTTGCGATAAACCTTTCAGCTGCTGAAATAACAATTTCGTGGATATCTTCCGCAGCTCTGTTGATATTACTGGGGTCTATTGAGCATTCGTAATGCTCAGAGGAAGAATCCAGAGTTTTTCGGAATTCTGCCCAATTTGCCTTACTCAAGTTGTAAGTGCGAGTACCTCTGGGATTTACTTTTGGAGTATGGTTTTTCCCTAAGCGTATTATGATGGGAAAGTGATTGCTTGAATGAGTATCATCCAGAACTGTCCACTCGATCGAAGGCGCCAAACTAGCCGAACAGATAGAGAGATCAACTGCGCTGGGTCTATGGTTAGGGAGCGTTATTATTGTGGGTTGCCCGTTATTTAGAATACACAAGTTATGTAAATCCACATACTCCAGAACATTTCTTCCAGAGTGGTCAGTAAAAGCACAACCCCACATATTAGCGTGAGCATTGAAGTCACCCAGAAAGATCAAATGTTTTGTGAAAGAATTTGCTATACTGTTCCAGTATACTAGGTCGAAAGTCTTCTTCGGTGGAATGTATATGGAAACAAAAGTGATATCGTAGATTTGGGCAGCCACCACTTGAAAGTTAATGTTATAAGGTAAATTAATTTGAGTGAAAGGAAACTTGGAATCAATGAATAGGGCAGCTCCTCCTTTACCATCCAGTCTATCCTGTCGAAGGCAGGAAAAGCCATGGATTTCGAAATGAGACCCAGGAGGGAACCATGTCTCAGAAACAGCTGCAATGTTGATATTGTAGGATTTGATTAGTTGTCTTAATTCATGCCAGTTTGAAACAGCGCTTCGGCTATTCCACTGTAGGATTGAGAAATAGTGATTATTAGGATGTTGTAAAGCCATTTTGAGAGATAAAGTGTTGAAGAGATGAGATTAATGGAGCAGCGTTGGACGGTAATTGATTTTCAGAAGAGGAAAGAGTTTCAATCAGTATATTTATGATGTTTTTAAGAAATTCTGTATTGTCGGAAACCAACTTGCTTTGAAGCTTGTCAGTTTGGTTGGGATTGATTTCATTACTATTGGGAGTGGGACTGTCTGTCAGAGCGCAACCATTTGGAGACGGTGAAGGAGTAGTTCCGTTTGGGAAGTACAGCAAAGATTCGTACTCAGCTCGAGTAAAAGAAGGACGAAGTGAAGCGTTGGGAGTTTTATATGTGAATTTACCTCGCGTAGTAGAGCGCTTAGAGCTAGAAGGATTAGAAGGAGCAGGTACAGAGTTGGATGAGTTAGAAGGAGCGAGAGAGGGATCAAATGACATAGTTTTGGCAGTTGCATTTGCATAGCTGTTAAAAGTAGGAGAGTTAGTAGACTTGGGGGGTGCCGTCTTTGCAGTTACTCTTGCATAACTGTCAAAAGACTGAGGATGGAAAGAAGCTGCTTGGATATATGAAATGTTTCTGCAAGCCATAGTTTGTTTAATTGCCTTTTGCCTTAAGTACTCAGGGCAGGATTGACTAATAGCCCTATGTGGCCCCTTACAATAAAAACATTTCGCATCTTGTGCTGTACAATCATTTGGTGTGTGGCTACCTCCACAGGTGTAACATTTTGAGGGTGAACGACAGATATTTTTTGCATGCCCATACTTGCAACAGTTGAAGCATTGTACAGTGGGGTAGCAGTATGTTTCTACAGTAAAAGAATTGTAAAAAATATATAGATGCGACGGCAGTGACTGACCCTCGAAGGTCAAAACCAATGACCGAGATGGTTTCCATACCGTCTCTCCAGATGACACATCCTTATAATTAATACGTCTGATTTTGGTTACTGGGCTCATGTCCGGATTAGAATCCGAGATTGATTCCAGAATCTCTTCTTCATTCACGTCCGTTGGTACTCCTCTTATGACACCCATTCGGGTGACATTGTGGGAGGGTATAAACGCCTTGTACGTTCCATTTGACGTTAAATAAATTGACTTTATAAATGAATTTGCCGACAGTGCACTTGCGAATTCCATTGCTATCTTGTAGCGTCCCTCCGCCTTAACCGATCCGTTGACGATATTAGGGATTTTTTTCGAATGCAGGAATTTCCCGAAACTCATGGGATAAATGGGTTTCCCCTCTTCGCACATTTGAACATATACGCTGAACGGCCCGTATGATTTTTGAGAATAAAAATGTTCCCTAAGAGGCATGGTAAACAATTGTTTAGCGTTAACATTTTTCGACGTCTCGCCCTCCTCGTCCACCAATCTTCGTTTACGCGAATCCGGAGGATCAGGAGGAGGAGGAGGAATGGGAGGGTCCGGAGTGTTCAGGGGCGGATCGATGTCCATCCCGTTGACGAAGTCTTATTTGACAAAATAATAATAATAAAAAAAAAATTCAAAACACAAAAAAATAAACTAAAAATTTCTAATAAACAAAAAGAGTCAGCTCGACTTTTTAAAATAAAAATTAATAATGAAGTTTTGAAATATAAAAGTATTGATACGCTCACGTAATTCAGCTAACACAGCAACACAGACGTCCAACCAGCACACTGTCACGATATCAACTGATCAACTCTCTTGAATAATTTCTTTCAATTAGTTCTGTATATGGTGGCCGAAGAAGTCCCTTGAGGAGACCATCAGAGGGGACATGGAACACCTGGAACTTACTCCAGAAGACTGCTTCGATCGGAGCAGATGGAGAGAGAGGATCCGAGCCGCCGACCCCAGATAAATGGGATATGGTGTAGAGAAGAGAGAGTTCTGTATATGGCATCTGTCACATAAAACCAACATCATCTTCCTAGCAAACTGTTTCAACAGCCAACATTCTACCATCATGCAATAGATTCACTAGATCTTTTTCTAATGCAGCTTACTTTTTAATTAATTTTATTAATTGTCTTCATCTAGTGCGTGATGTTCATACTTCTCAATAAAATATTATAGTACAGCCCAACTTGCCGCGACTCAAATAATTTCACAAGCAAACATTGATGCCCCTATTTTGTTTAATTGGCGTTGTAGATTTGTCACACATTCGTACTATTTTCTGAAGAACTTACGCAGCTGTCCTCCTAAGTATTCGTCATTCAAAACGGTTTGCCCTTCGCATATACCCTCCTCTGTAATAAGTCAGTGTTTCTTTACAACTTAGAGTGTAATAATTTTATTGTCGCTTGGAAACCGCAGAGTTTCCTCCATGTACACTGCAAAAAATGTGTCATATCTAAAACAAAGTTGTTTTAATTGAGTTCGTGGTTATTAATTGCACGTACATAATAAAATTAAACAGATTTCACTATAACGTTGACTGTTATGTAACTAACTTTACAGAGTTTAATTAATATGCTATGTCTTATTTAACTGGGAAATGTTTATTATACGTGAATTATTACGGCTTTTTTCTCGCAAATGCACCAGAATCACATTATTATTGTTGTAAGTTTTTAAGTGAATTAACATTTTGTTGGGAGATAAAGTTTTCAACGACGACAATGTCTGAAATAAAGGGGACATTACTATTATTAATTTGCGTAATGGAATTACAAACTTTCTCCGGGAAAAATTGTCTAAAGTTTGACCGAAAACGTGCAAGTCACCGGTTAAATGTGAAATGTTACCTTGGATGACGATTTCCTTCTATTTGTTTTGCTACTACTTGACTTAGTACAGTTTCACTACATTTACAGGAAAAACCAGATGATATGTGACAGATGAAATCTGAACGTTTCAATTTAGAGTGCGATGAGAGACTTGTACACTTTTAGCTGTTTACCACTTATGTAAATCATAGTCGTGTCTTACCTACAACGTGAAGGTATCCAAACTGAGTCTTGGCAGTTGCTGTGTTGATCTGACACATGTACCTCCCCTTGTCCTCCTCGTGGACTGATGATATGTGAAGGAACCACGTCCTGTGTTTGTCGTGAGTCACGCTGATCCGCGGATTCCTGGTGATCACGTGATTGTGAACTGTTAATATTGCAGACTGCTCAAAGTGCATCCACGCAACCTGTGAATGATATAAGAAAAGTGATAATTAGTCATGAGATCAGTGGTACAAAACCAAACACAGGTTAGGAAAACACAGATAAGAACAAGCAATTTTGAGAAAACTTACACAATGCTATTTATAGAAGGGTCTCAGTTAAGATGGATTAAGCATAATATTCGGAAAGAGAGCGGCTCAAGTGGTCAGAGGACTTAGAATTTTGAGCATCAGGAGCTGATATAAATATTTTGAGCGAAAGAAGATATTATAAGACGACATGGACTGATATGGTAAGGACGAATTTAAGAACGTTTCTTTCAATTTTAATGATACAAAAATTCTGTCCCGAAGGTGTGAAATTCCCCGTAATATTTATAAATTTTATTATATAATTCTTCAATATGAATTCTTCTGTAACAAAAGTAATAATAAATTCCCTTTCATATAATAATTCCCATCACGTAGGGGTTAACTTTTTTATCACATTTTATTCTATAGGAATATAATTCCCTAATAATCACATTCGCACAGTGGTTATTCGATTACTCTCCACGTGTAACTGGATTTTTTCGTATATTTCGTGAGAAATTCTACCTACAGAGAAATAAACATTGGATAATTTTATTAACAGTAACCCCATAATGCACGATGAGACATTCATATAAATTATTCGGTCAAAAAAATGTGTACAGGACAATTAATATGCCGCAATATTTTTACAATGCAAGTAATAGAACATGCCCAATGTCCATACGACAAAACATTTGAATGGTGGGAAATCTTGAGTATTTTTTCATGGGCATATCTGGGGTCGCACATAAACACAAACAGTTTTTCTATATACTTCAACATAAGAAAAATCCTTATATTGTGAAATGCAATGTTCGAAACTGGACAAGTAAAGGCTGGTGAAGGTAATGGTTGTATCCTGAAATGCAGAATATACATCGCTGACTGAAAAAAGCTACTCGTAAATAATATTACTTTGATCATGTGAAAATGGTATCTTATAAAATAACATTATGGATTTGCAGGGTTTTCTCAAGCCACCCCCTGAGCTTGGAGTCCTTTCGATTATCCTAAAGTCGACGTCTTATAAAATTTAAATTTCCCGACAAAATATTCACATTTTATGTTTATTAGGCTCACTTCGAATATTTCGGTCACATAAAACTAAAATTATTTCCTGCTGAAAATGTTTTATTGGGACACAAATTACACGAAATGTTGGTTTCATTTCGCTATTATTATTATTATTCACTGCTTCGCCATTATTTCATTAACTGAAAATGATAAAACAATTTGTCTTGTAGAATAGTCATTGACTTTTGCTAAATAAATTCCTGAATATTTCCTGTTATTCTTCTTTCAGCGCACAAGGTCTTTTGTCTCACTTCACGTGGGGGTAAACCATCTCTATACAGTCTTCCAAAATCTATTCATAATAAAAATAATGTATTAGCTTCCCATAAGTACTCAACAAATTCCTAACATTAGTATTCGAATTACAAGATTCATTATTATCTAGAGGGTCACCATTATTTTCTTCATTTCACATTGACGGTCACTACAGCAGAAACTTCCTAGTCTTGGATCATCTAAAATATCGTTCTTTTCGATCTTATCCACCCTCTTTTTCCAGTCTGTCTATTACAAAGCCAGTAATTCTTCCTCTTTTGCTAATTTCACAGTTACCGTCACTTCAGGTCATAACTATATGTCAGGATATTTTAAAAAGGATACGGTTTTATGAAAAATCTATTAAACTACGCTGTTCTTTAAGAGAAAATAAATTAATGAATGTGAACATTGTACCGGGACCTCATTCTTGAACCTTTCCTTCTAAAATCTGGCTGCGTTACTGATCAGTGATCACGCTATACACTATACAGTCAGCGACAGGAGAGCTGTTGAACGTTACCTTATCAGGGTATGCGATCATTCCAAGGTCTTTTATTGATGCTTTCAGTTCCCGGAGTTCAAAATTTGATTCATATGAATAATTTATCGTACACGAAGTTCCTGATATAAAACATTAATATTAGGAAGACTATTTGAATATACTTGCACCAAGTAAAACAAATGATTCCCTCTAGCGACGGACAGATGAATATAGACTAGAATTATACTACTCCTGCTATCTTGTTTCTAAAATAACTGATACTTTGTAACAGTATCGATTCAAATTCACAGGTACTGTTATTTAACATTCTCAATTATTTTTTTGGCCCAAAAAACGGCGAAATATTGGATGATGTTGATGGTATGAAATCACTCGCCCTTTTTTCTATCACAGTTAATTCTAATTTTCACAGTATTTGTTTTGCAAGTAATCTGTATTAGACGAGTAATCGAAAATCGAACAGAAAGATCTTGAAAAGTTAAGCAACATCTAAGAAGGTCAACGATGCAAATGTGTGGGTATACAAAAAAGTCTGTCAAAAAGAGTTGGTGTCGGATTAAGATGGAACTACAATTTTGAGAAAATTGTTGAAACAACGTTGAGAAAATTCTGAACTACAATTTTGTTTGCTGGCAATGAGGCCGCTTGAATGGAAATTATACCAGTGTTGCCATTATGGTTGCCAAAAAGCAACATGTGGCGCCCTCATCGAACACCAACTCTTTTTTGACAGACTGTAACATTAAATAACTCGAACCTTTCCGATAATCTCTAACTGGAACACTGCGTTAGAGAAAAAATGCATATAATTATCTATACACGAATGTATTCCGCTGTTTACCCCAAATGTTATTAAAATGGAACATTAGTACGGATGGATACTTGATATCAGGAAACTGCATAAAAAATCACAGAGACGAAATCGTACGGTTTGTCGCACTCCTTTCTAAAATTACGTAAGTACGTACGTACGAAGGTATTTCATGTAAGCCACTTGTTTTTATTGCTTACCATTCCTCTCACGTACGTTCATCGACTGTCTTCTTCCCCAGATAGATCACCCCCAAATAATATTATTTTCTCGGTACCTAGTTGTCGCATTACGGGTGTCATATCTCGACAATCAGTCGACAAATCAATACGACAACCTACGAGTATAGGTGGGTAGTGGGTCGCTACCGCCCAACTACGTATTCTATGTGCCACTAAAATATTTATACTCTTTTAAAAGGTCGCGATATGTGACTTATCCCCTTTGTATTACAAACGGTGTGAAAATAAAATCAACTTTGAGCCAATATTATTTTAATCATCTTCACATTTCAAATACCACATTGTGATAGTTAATCTTTCACTTTAGATCTTCGGTTCAGTATTGTTAACAATACACAATAACTTCTCATGAATGTCATAATATATTAATTTTCCCTACTATTTTTCTGGATGTGTTACTCCAGTAATAGAAAAATTACATAAAAGTCAAGATTTTTAGCAGTTTTTTATCATATATATAAGTCAGGTAGAAATCCCGATCCTCGCCAGATGTAGCATTGATGGTTTACTTTTTTCGACGATTTGAACTTTTGTTTTTCGTTCCTTGTTTTGTTTTCAAAATTGATCCTTTTAGTACCCCGATACCCCAGGGCACTATAGGCTTCGCCACTCAGAGCGGTTGTGTACAGTGTACCTTATCTGGTAATTCTGTCCAATAAAAAAGCTCTGAGATGATAATTATATGAGCTCAAATAATAATCCCTAATAAGTTAACTTGCATTCTTCTTCTTTCATTTGTGAACGAACCTTGTATACGAAGTATCAGAGCGTCAAATTTCTGCATTAATATTTCTCAAATATTCTATTACCCTTGCAAGGCTGTACAGATGTTAAACGAAATAAACGATGATAATATTGATTAATAAATCGAAAATTTGATCATTTTCTAGTTCCGCAACAAGGTTTTATGAAAGGTGTCACTGTATTTTTCTTATTACATAGGCCTACGGTTATATGTATATTGTATATAGCATGTACCGCAAGCATGCTTGTTGGGTGTAGTTACATATCTATAAAATAATGTCTATTTGATCATTATATGAGCTCAAATAATAATCCCTAATAAGTTAACTTGCATTCTTCTTCTTTCATTTGTGAACGAACCTTGTATACGAAGTATCAGAGCGTCAAATCTCTGCGTTAATATTTCTCAAATATTCTATTACCCTTGCAAGGGTGTACAGGTGTTAGACAAATAAACGATGATAATATTGATTAATAAATCGAAAATTTGACCATTTTCTAGTTCCGCAACAAAGTTTTATGATAGGTGACATTCATTGCATTTTTCTTATTACATAGGCTTACGGTTATATGTACATAGCATGTACCGCAAGCATGCTTGTTGGGTGTAGTTACATAGTATCTATAAAATAATGTCTATTTGATCATTGTACATAAAAAAATGTATAAATTTATTGATGGTTCGGCTGTAATGATTTTTTGTTTTCAAAATCCTCGAAAACGGCCATGGTGCCTTGGCCTCACTTCATGAATTTCTCAAACTTGCATTGATTTCCTATCACACATGAAGTCGTCGCGACGTCTAAAAGACGTATCTCAAGACTCGTACTTTTTATTATAATAATATTACAACTTCATTTATCTCACTAACTAAAAGTGCCACGAATCTATAATAATATCATCCATCCATATACTCGTATTATTATTATCTTTGATAGAGCCCCGGGATATGAATTTCCCAGAGAAATCTCAGATATGGGGTGGTCAACCAAAGAGGCAGTAAAATATTATATATATCAACAATTTTGTATAGTGTGTTTTATATGCGACAGAACTCATCATGGTCGTAAATCAGTTGAACACCAGAAAGTCGTAAGGGAAACACGAGGAGAATTACAATAGAATTTTAATACAAAATGACAGGATTTGCGACCGACACGACGCGACGGCTCTACATGATGAAAGCCAACTTTTATTTTGTTGAATTATTATATATCTTTTCATAGTCATCAGATCAAGACAGACAATTATAATAAATGAAAATGTAAAATCAACAAAATATTAATCTAGGTAGGCATATGAGTGAAGACGGAAATTGACAACGATTTCAATAGTTTTTAATTGAAATTGAAAGAACGTTGAATCCCTATTGAGATTTTAATCTTAGTGCCTAATTTGCTTCTGCGTTCTATAACCTAGGCAAAATAGTAAAAATTCTCTAGCAGATTTGTTTGATACCTTTTTCCGTTACTAATATTAATAACCATACGAAGATTTACAGTTTGCCTTTTAAAGACAATGTCTAATTTTCCCTGCATGCGTTGCGAAGTGACTACCTCTAACAGCAGTAGATAGATAAGTAGTATGCGGCATGCAAATAGACTTACTGGTAGTCTGAGGGAAGGATAATAATATGTAGACTTTTCTACCTTTATATATCATCATGGGATGGGATAAGGGAGGCAAAGGGGTACAGACTGGAGAGATGTGTATGGAGAGATATGACACATGGTAAAATATGTTCTTGCAAGGTATCTTTCAGGGTGCGCTATAATAATATTCATGAGATCTCCAAGAGATGGGACACTGTGTCTATTATTCCACCTATACCTAATACATATTATTATAATGTACGTGGTTCGTCTTCTACTTACATATATATCTGACGTTATTAATGGATAATCCTTTTTCACACTTTGACAAACGTGTTTTAAAAATAATGGGAATTGGAAGGAACATTATTTTTAACGGCAATCCCATAAAATATTACAAAATCTCGATCATTTATTTGTATAAAATAAAATATGAATCTTTGTACTTTGTGAATGGCAAGTATTTATAATTTATTTTATTATAATGGAATTAATTATAACTGTCGAATGCAGTAATAAAAATGTGAACGAGAAGGGAGGACTATCTGCTTTATTCGCACCTTATGGCTTTGTCGTAAGTGCGAATAAAGCAGGTAGTCGTCTAATTCTAATTTTATGACCGCATTCGCCAGTTATAAATAATTTTACAATAGTAAATTTTATTTCAAGCATCTATAATTTTATATAAGATGGAACTTTGCAATCTAGAATATTGATCGTTTTGAATTCCGAAATGCAGACTTTAGAATAATGCAAATTTGTATAATAAAAATAACCCTCCTTCGCCCCTGGATATTTCCGTAATTCCTGTATCTAGTAGGCTCAACCAATTTTTCAATATCATGAAGGAACTCAAGATTTATATCGTTTTCTTATGTAAAGTGTACCTTCATATTGTTTGGTAAGTATTATTTATTTATTTATTTATTTGAACTTAAAATTACACCGAGCAACATTACAGCTTTAGTCTTTGCGTCGCTCGGTGTATACAACTCCAATACATCATGACATTATATATCACAAACAAATTCAATAATACACTTATACTACTCTTACAAACAATAATACAAACAAAACAAAACAAAAATTACAAACAAACCATACTAGGTATATCAGATGCTGTTCGACACGTCTGGTAAACTCATTATAAGTTACCCCAAACATGTCGACCCACTGTGCCAGTATATATTTGGATGCATTCGGTTTTTTTCCATACATAATATTTATGAAATTCAACTTAACCTAAACATAATACCACATGTTAATATACGAGTAAGCAATTTAGATACTGCCTTCCTTAAACTAAATGCTTGTGTAGAAAATATATTTAAAAAGATACTTACTTTTTATTAAACGTAAAAAGAACTGGATGGTATATTAATTTGAACGTACTATTTTGAGTGCTGTTAAATTTACATAATGTAATTTTCGAGAAGTAAAAATACACAGAAAGATCTAAAGTGTCCATTGGACGCAAAGGAATCGGAGCATAGAGCGTGAAAAGATCAAACAAATGCGATAATTTGTTTTCAAACCACAACGAAAAAATATCTTAATGTAGCCACTGTGAAATGCCTTCTTCTAAAAAAATGTATTACTTTATTTTGTGACTTATTCTATTTCTACATTTGCTCATCTAAAAAATATGATGGAAACCAAACTAAACTCGTGTAGGAAGCCTCTTCAATTGCCAAGATATAAAAAACGCAAATGTCGGTTTTTCTACGTAGATATTGTCTACGTGAGCTGACTGTAATACTAATTATAATTGCGTAACATCAGAATGGATGTATTTGTCCGTCTCTAACATCCACTGTGGAAACAAATTTCTTCGTTAGCACGCTACCCCTTTTTGCCCTGACCATCCCCTTCCATCTGATTCAGGCAACTCTCACAATGTCTTCACTCTATCTAGATGACTTTCTATCTATCCACATATATTTATGTTACGTAAGTATTAAAATACCTTGATAAAGAGTTTCGTCCCGGTTTTCGTTGATGAAGTGTCCATATTTCAATAATCGAATTAAATCCATCGGCATATTACAATAAATTAGTAGACACCCATGAATATATTAATTCTGTAGAGATTTGACTGTAACGAACTAGGCAGTATCTCATAATATTGCTGCAGGACCGCCTCAAATAATGTAGGCAATTTTTTAAACGTAATTTTTCTCAGCAGAAATTTGATGAAATAATTAACATGCCTTCAATGTTCACAACACATAGGATATACAGCGATGATAGAAAACACCGATCTTTCTTTAATCTTATGAAATAATCTATTTTAAAAAATAGCGATGAAGGGTAGACCAATGCATACTAGGCATTTTTTCCCTACAACTAAAATGATACAATACCATGAAATTAATCTACTAAATATCGAAAGCTAAATATTGAAAGAAATGGTTTTGATTGTCATGGTTTTGATCGATGTAAAGATCGTTGAGAAATATACTCAAGATAAGAACAATTAATTTTCATTTGTCATCAAAACAATGTAGATGCACTTGAAATATAATTATAAGACAAATGAATACTCAAAACCGACCCTGAATAATAACTTAGGGTGTGAAAATGCCGGAGTGCCGCGGGACGCGAAATCAACGGCCGAGAAAATGAGGTTGCCGCTCTTTGATGCGTGTAATGGGGTACGGAGGGTGTCAAGTGCCGCACTAATATTGGGACATTAGCCCAAGAGAGACAATCTCTCTTCTACTGGGACATACTTCTCTACTAAAATATACTCAGTATCCACTATCCATACCTACATAGTCTTAGATAATAAAATATAATTATGACATCGTTGCTACTGAATCTTACCAATGTCTTAGATTTACGACGGTGGTGGTCTAAATTCACTGACCTGTAATGAAAATTATTACGTACATAACTTTCACACGCTGGAATTGTTCAAAAACTTGTCCTTTAAATAATAATCGATGTACCAAAATAAGTGTTACTTTGACAGGTTTCCTTCTCTTTCATTCTCTATCTTTCCTTTTTAACTTTGTCTTAGTTGTATATTTAATCATTTGATATAATTATTACGCTATTTGTATGTACCTATCTAATATCCAAATTAATATGTCTGTTCTGTATTGTACTGCATTTCTTAAAAAATAGCCTAACACATGAAATTTGCTGAATTCGATAATTCCGTTCACAAGAATATTTCCTTGTAATAGTTAATTATAATAACCATACAACTCAATTAACTAATTAGCCACGCTAAGGAAAGGGAAGGAGGCTGGGTGTTGAATAGAGATGTATATGGTTATCTGTTCAGTAGTGATGATGTAATCTATAGATAGGTAAGGTTAAAGGGTTGAAGAAGGGTGAGATAGAGAGATAAGAGGGTGAAGGGGTTAATGAATTATTTACACTATTCATTTATTAAGAAAACACACCAACATTCTAATGACTGAGTTAAATAAAATGTGAAATCATTCAAATCGACTCCAAGTGATTGGTAGCTTGTTTGGTAGGGCGTAACGTTTATCAGGAGGACGAACTTGGTTCGAAGCCTGACGATAACCTACTGAAATATCACATCATAAAGTATTCTAGCTTAGGTACTGTGAAGTACTTAACTGGGCTTATTTTCATGGACTCGCAAATTCTCAAAAATGCGTGTGTAAGGCACTGAATCGAGAAATGTTTTTAGAGGTGGGACAATCTAACTACCTATGCCTATATTGCAAGGAACTCAACATGAGTAAGATTGATAGATTACATTATTAGTTGCATACATATTACACAACAATAACGTTAAATTTGACAATCTTACGTCATCATAATAGTATAATATTATATCCTAATTACTTTTCTCTTATACCTGGCTTCCACGTACAGCGCTAATTTATTTCCTTGTTTATGTAACGCATTTTCATAATGTTACTTTTTTTCTTTTCGCAAGTAGGTACAGACGACGAGAAAATAAACAGAAATGTTTACATTTTAATCTTAAAGTGAATCTTGAAAAATTTCGATTAACATCGCAAATCTAGGAAAGATGAGATGAAAAGATTGTTTGTGTTTTATGGCATCACGTAACATTCCATTCCTCCTCCAAGTCCTTCTTACTCTCTTGTCCCCTCTTCATCTATGAGACAAGGAAACCGAACCAGAAATCTAATATAAATTGTTGAAATTTACTTTAAATATTTTGTTGCCTGATAGATTCAAAACGTCATACTTACAAATTAATTAGCGAATAAAATGCTCTTATTAATTTTGTCATCCAAATGCCAAATATGACCTAATTAGGAAACCAAAATGAAGGTGTCACCATAAATCCACTCTTAGTTTTTTTAGAGATAAAACACCCAATACATAAAACCAATTTTTATGTGATATCGAAGAAAGTACTAATCTAACATGTTTGCAATCATTTTAATTTACCTATAAAAGACGTTATAAAAGGCGGTAAATCGAAATAAATCATCACAAATACTTCCAAGACATTTTTGATAAGATTAACCTAGGTCTACTGTTCTACTAAAAAGCATCAATGATAGTTTTATTATATTTCCTTTGATGAAAATTGCTTTGATACAAAAGCCCACGGAAAAGAAACAATTATTTTAAGACAATGCAAATTACAGTAACAGTTTTGATGGAGTGAACGATGACTCTCTTGGATAGGAGATAAGAACCAGTGTAAATTACATTCTTAGCATTTCAAAACGCAGATTGCGTATTGTACCTACCCTTTGTCTTTATTCGTGCAAATGCTTAAGCAGATGGTTTTAAATATCGCGAGCATTTAATGTTATAATGGTTATACTACTACTACATAGGTACAGTAGTACTATGGAAGTACGAGTTCGCTCCCCTTCGATATTACAACTAAGGGTCTCCGAAATTAACTCTAATATCCTGACAAGTAAATTTATATCGTAAGGATCAGTCTTGACGCTATGCACTAAATATCTTGGACAGGTATTAATGTCTCGTCCAAAGATTTGTCCTGCGTAATCTTTTAGATTCTAATGTATCCATTAATTAATGCAATCATACTTTAACAGTAGCACTATTGTGAACACGCAGTTTAACAATGAAATACAGATGAAATGGATAACTCGAGAATCTATAAGATATAAGAAAGATTTTAAATTTTTTATGGTAAATCTTATTAAAGCGATTGGTTGTATTTTTTGTATTACTAGTTCACTGCAAACTGTACATTAAACCACAATCGATTTCCTTTTTAAAACTAGTTAATGTGTGAATTTCTAGTTATTACGTTACTAAAATTACACTCCAAATTTGATCTAATAGTTGTCATTGGTTGTTGAGTCGTATCAAATGTCACTTTGTGTCCATCCTGTGTCATATTAATTCATGATATCTGTCTATTGGATGTGGTAAATTTCACAGCCCTGTCTTCATCCCTTTCACTTTTTGTGGGTTAAAAAGATAGCTACCATGTTTTAATGATCGTAATTTGAAATTTTATGATAATATTTTACTTAAGAGTGATTGCAAATGTTCACTGAATACTTAATTTACCACAAAATGTATTACAAAAAGATAATTTGAATATTCGTTAGTTTTTTACAAAAGATTAATTAATTACTATTTTAAAACCCAAATAATACCCATAAATAATACTACCATGACGGCTCAATAAGACGCAATATTAATGTGTCATTTTTTTATATTCTTCAAGTACCATTAGTACTAACTACTATCGTAGTGAAATACAGGTAAACCACTTTTTCACATCCTTTTAAATTCTACAAAAACATAAAAACGACAACCCTTTTATTAAGACAGCAAAATAAAATGACGCGAAATTCATAAAGATTTTTGGAGTTGCAAATTGAAATAGGTGTGAGTTTGAATCGTAGAAATCGTGCTTATATTTAGTTGTTCATTCTAATAGTCATGATTCATTGCAATTTGTACAAAATTTCATTTCATTAGTATACCATGTACGTTTATCTAATTTTCTTAATATCATACGTTTAGTTATCATTTAATAAATGTGCAGTTTTATAACTACGTAAATATAATAATTCTATCTAACCCTTTTCGTATATTCACGTAAAATATTGTAGTCGTAAAATTGATCAAGATCGCATACATAATAAACAAAATGGAATATTATTATTGTGGTCCTCTCCTCCTACCCTTGCAAAAGTTATCTTTATGACTATTTTATGATTTATTTTGAATTGATTCACAAAGAAAGGGGAGTGAAGTTCTCAGAACAATCGAATTTTACTCGCATGTGTTCTAAAATTCCTTGAAAAAAAATATTGTGGCGAAGAAAAAATAGGAATTACACTGATGCTGCAAGCACAGAGGAAGCCGGAGAAAAAGAAAAGAAAAACTGTGGAAGGACACAGTCCTCTATGACGTTTTCATAGAGGTCATTATCCTCAGCGCTAGTACTGACTGTAAAGAAGAAGAACTTAAGACTTGTACATATGTGGATGCATTTAAGTCTCTTATTTGTAAGAATGAATTGTAATAGTCCGAGAGCCCACTGCTTAATTTATGACGTATCTGTTTTTTGATCGAAATGTGGTACAAATGATAGCTTACCAATAGGGTTTCACATCGCACTAGGGTTGCCTATCAAAATCTTGCCGCAACCCCCCTTGCCCCCCCCCGAAAAGGTCCCTCTTCGCGGTTTTTCGCATTTTGTAGGAATATGGTAAGAGATAGAAGAAAGTAGTCAATGACAAAAATAATCCTTGCTAAATTCTCTATAAAAAATGTTAAGGCAATTTTTTCATAGGACTAGTAGTTTACCCGTAATGGCCGGTCAAAAAACAGTATATTTTTTCAAAAAAAAAAAAATTTTTGTTTTTTTTTTTCTTTAACTTTCTTCCACCCATTATCACTAACATTTTATGGAAAAAAATATTTGGCCCGCGGCGCTATATCGCTGGTTATTTTATGAAAAACTAAATTGTAAGAAATTTCGTCACTGAGTTTTATTGCAATTACTCCTAAATTTATTGATGTATGAAAATAAGTTATAGCTCGTTTTGTAGCTAAGACTATGGTAATTAATTCGTTCTTTGACTGTTTTCCTGTAACTCTTATCAATTTTCAACCAATTAAGTTTAAATTCATTTTTTTAGTTTTTTAAATGAATTTCGGTTTTGGACCGGCCATTACGGGTAAACTACTAGTCCTATGAAAAAATTGCCTTAACATTTTTTGTAGAGAATTCAGCAAGGATAATTTTGTCATTGACTACTTTCTCCTATCTCTTACCATATTCCTATAAAATGCGAAAAACCGCGAAGAGGGACCTTTTCGGGGGGGGCAGGGGGGGTTGCGGCAAGATTTTGATAGGCAACCCTAGTGCGATGTGAAACCCTATTGGTAAGCTATCATTTGTACCACATTTCGATCAAAAAACAGATACGTCATAAATTAAGCAGCGGGCTCTTGGACTATAACCTCCTTAGGTAACACTGAAGGAACCTAGTGGTGGGCTTTGACGGGGGGCTCCCTTAAGGCTAACCCTGGGCCCACCTCTTAATAAGATTTGCCTAGAAGTGTGGGTAAAGAGGTCGCTATTAATGCGCCTGAGCTACCCGGGGATGTGGAGAGCCTTAAGCCCGCGGGATTTTCCTTCAATGTAAAGAAAAAAAAGGAAAAAGTTTTTTTTAGTACTTCATTTTTTTATAAAATATTGGCTATTTTTTCTTTGCTTCTCTCTCGCGGAAAGTGTAAAGACAATAACATAAATTGTATATTGGAATAACAGTCTTACCTTATATGAACCGAGATTCTTAACAGAACACGCTAACTTGACACTCCTCCCCGCTGGTACTGTGATGTTCTCTATAACATCCGTGAACTCTGGATCTTCGATAACTGAAAAGAAAAATAGAGACATATTAGACATTTATATAAAAAATCTAATATAATAAAACTGGAAGTGTAAATCCCCAAAACAACTAACGATAAGTACCTTTCATAGTTTAAATCAAATGAGTTATTTATGCATACATACTATGCAAGTATGTTCCTTGTCGAATTTAGTAAGTAAGAGCAAATGAACGTACATAGCTAAGTCTAAGCAAACAATGTTCAATTTTATCTAGAAATCAATATAACTATGAGATCAGAATAATGTCAGGGTTTTTATTTTTTATTTATTTTTTATTTATTTTTTATTTAAATCATTTTATTACAATATAACAACATTTACAATATCACCCGAATCACAATCATATACTACAATTTTGGATACTGCCCTCCTTAAGCAACCGAATGCTTGTGTGGAGGGCAGGACTCAATCAAAAGCAACAAATGAATACTCAACAACTAACAAAATAACACATAATACAAACACATACACGTAGGCATTCCACAGTTGTTTGAAAATACAATTTTTTCACATAACGACAACTAAACAAAAACAAGACACTTACATACCAGACACACCCATATTCATTCACAATTATTCGAACAGTGCCCATATCCACCCATATCTAAGTTGAGTGAAAATGCTGAGTAGTAGAAACCAAATGCTATAGGAATTTTAACCCAATCGAAGATTCTTTTCAAAGCACATGATTTTCTGAGTGAACTTTACCTCGGCACATTGAACTGTAAGTTTAACTGATGGATACGACTGTCTTAATATTGGAGATAAGAAAAAACGATCTGCTATCTTAATAAGTATGGTCATTTGTTCGTTATCTCTGTGTCTGAATAAATATTATCAGAAGAATATTGAGCATTATCATGGCAACGTGAAATTAAGGGCTTGGCACCAGGAATGACGTCACAGTCATTTCCCACGGCATTAAGGTTCAGAATCGCGTGAGCAATCGCGTGATAAATTGGTAAAAATAGTGTTTTTTCCATTTTTTGGGGTTATTAATTAATAGTTAATAATAATTATTTTGCGTCTATCAAAAAACTTTTACGGTTATTCCCTGGATTTTAATGCATATTATCAGTACAACAACAAAAAAATACGCGACTTTTGGGAAACGAGTTTTCGTCTTTCGGAAAAAAAGATCAGAGGTGTTTTTCAATTTTTTTTTAGAGAAATCTATGCAATATATAAAAAATCTTTTACGATTTTTCCCTAAATAAATGTTCAATGCATCTACCCTATTTTGTTTCAAAGCATATTTAGTAACGTTTGTCGAGATATAAGGTCTCTCTTTTTTAGTAATTTTTGAAATCTCGGTACGCATACTCTTAAACTGATCCAATTATTAGAGAATGAAAATTGCAAATTCTTCGTTTAGTTACTCTGAGTGGATTTCTTTCCGCTGCTTCCTACGAGTACTTGGTAGGAACTGGCGCTATATTATGAAAGTGTCGCGATGTCAAGAAGACATTTTTATCCCCATCAAAAAGAAGTATTTAACCTTCCGTTTCTCAACTATTTCAGTCTCGACAAAATGATAAATCACAATTTATTTCAATGTGTTATACTGAATGGAGAGCGAGTCATCCATGCCGGATGCATCGGGTAATTCAAACACAATCTTTTATTTAATTCTGCATTGTGTATAGAAGTATTTTTGTTATACACAAAAAACCTTTATGGGGCCGCTTCACGCTCGGCGACCCTCGACGAGTTTTGTGTGAATGAGTAAAAGGATGTACGGACGAGGTGATTGTCTTGAACTGTATACGTAACCGACGGTTAACGCCTTTTTACTCATTCGCGCGGGACTTTGGAAGGTCGGACAGCATGTGGATGAGGCATCAAACAATTGCTTTGCTTGCGTCATATGTAACTACCAAATTATGCAGAAGAAAATAAAATTATTAGCTTGATTTTTTGTGAGATAAACACAAATATTTATAGAATATAGATTAGGGTGCTTCTTAAAATTGAAATTTCTAAATGTTAACGGGACACCCTGTTATTCTGTTCTCCTATGTAAAAAATGGAACTACAATTTTTTTCTGAATTTTTAAACATGGTTTAGGGGTCGCTACTCGGTGTTGAAAATTTTATAATTATATTAGTATTAAAATCAGTTTGATACACCGGCCTGGCTGGGGTACGCCTAGGGAAATAGAAACTCAACTGAAATAATGTATTATGTTTGTTGCTATATTCGATGGATATAAATATAGAGAAAAAAAAAATGTTTGAAATTTTTTTTCATATACTTATTAAATTTTCTTCAAGTGGTAGCGACCCCTAATAGTTGTTGAAAAATTCTAAAAAAAAATCTGTAGCATTTTTTATTGCACGGAATAAAAAACAGGGGTGTCCCCTCAAAATTTCAAAAAAAAATTTTTTTCGACCATATAAGAAGCACCCTAATATAGATAATTGGTTCATGTGCAGAATACCGCTGAAAATAGCAAACCCAGGAGAGTTTTTGTGTCTAAAGGGTAAATATTGCTCGATGACGCACTAAAGGCTTAAATTTAGCCATCGAAAGATTATCGAGTAACAGAAAAATAAAGTCAAGTCTCTCCTCGAATGTGTTACGAGTATCATACAACTGGGCATAAAGCTGACCTACGAGTATGTGCTAAAATTAACATTTCACCGAGAAATTTATTGAAACATAAATTTATCGAGTTATCTAGAAAAACGAAGTCAGACATCTTTTCCCAAGTTTCACCTCGCACGTTTTATATTATTTAACGCTTAAACGGATATTAAGGAGTCATATATCAAGTGGGGTGAAGCCTTCGGGCGAATGCCAAGAGGAACTCTTCAAAAATGTCCTTTTTCTTTATTTTGACTGACTATATAAATACTGACGTCTCATTTTTATATTCATGTCGGGTATTTATTAAGAGAGTAAAGAATATTCAAAACGAATAGATGATTTTCTTTAATAAGTTCTTTTGGAGAAATCGCAAAATTGGAATTGCAACATAAGTTTTTTTTAAATAACACATACGTAAAAGATCACAATTTCTGCATTTCGTAGTTGGATAACAAGTAGTTAACTATATAAACATATATGAGTTCCTACCTATACAGCAAAGGATACATTGGAATTTATGAATGGGTCTTGACTTTTTAGTGTAGGTACACTTGCACAGTGATCACGTTAAGTTAGCTAACGATAAGACTCCATTGGAAAGTTCATCTTTCGCTCTATATCTGTTGATGCAGTATTCCTGCAACAGTGTGGAAGAATTAAGGATGAACAATGTCGGGCTTACGACCGACCTCAGCTGGCTTAAGTGATCAGTTTACACTCGAGAAACATTCGCTATTTTAGTTCACCCCGGCTGGGATTCGACCCCAGACCTTCGTCTCGCATAGTAGGGATCTTTGATTATTTTTTGCTTAAGGTTTAAGAAATCACTTCACATTAAAAGTTTATGACGATTACATAGAAATCAATAATCAATTTGTGTCGAAAGTTGCTTATATATTTAACATTTATGTGCAGAGCGGTGGATAGATATAGTTTCTAGATTCGAATTAATAGATAAGTCGAAGTTGTTGAGAGTGTCGCATAATTAATAATTCAATTAAGAATGTTGCGATCTTTTTGCTCATTAAAAAACTGCAATATCTGCATTGAGAAGAAATAACCCCAGCAGCAGCGAGAGAATACTACTTAGCAATGTAAATATTTACACAGACACAAATGAGGGAAGGAGTCGATTAAAATAATAAAGAGTAACATAAGCATAATAATACAGTAGGTACAGTTACACTGAGTCTCATTTAGTAGATATACAATATACATACATACTTAACAGAGAGAATGAAAGATGACAGGATGACAAAAAACATATATTTGAGTGAGCGAAGAGGAGTGAGGAAGCGCGGCCGCCCGAGACTGACCTGGTCCGATCATGTCGACCAGATCCTCAAGGATGGACGCGGTTTGAGTAAAAGGAATCAGAGAGCGTGTATGACAAATTGCATGAATGTGACTAGGAGTATGTGCAAAATTGGGCTGTCTGGAGCTCTGTCCTTTCTGCCTACCCTGCAAGGGACGTGGCGTGAGGGTATAGGTAGATAGATAGATAGACTAATAGATAACAACAAAACTAATATCTGAATTTTCACATGGTAAACTAGAAGTATAGGTAATATTTTGCTGTAAAAAAATTGCTGAAAGAATTGTTCAGTTTTTGTAATAAAATTGTGTTTAAGGGGCTATGGTACCCTATACGGCTTCGGCGCGGCGACTCTTACTCAGCCAATACTGAAGGAATCGTCTTGAAACTGAAGACAGTGCTGTGATAGATGAAAGTATGGACTACAGGACTTATATTTTAGAATTACAGGATTTGGAAATTCCTTGAATAAAAAAGTATTCCGAAAGCACCCCTAAAATTTACGGAATTCCAAGAATTTCCGTTCAATTTTTCAGATATAAAAGTATAATTTAGCCAAAATATTGGTTATTATAATCTTGACAAATCTTACGTTATAGATTTTTAAATTTCTTCCCAGGTTTCTTTTAAAAAGGTATAATTCACTTTGTCGCTTACGTTGATTAGTTTCGCGATAGTCATTTCCGCATTTTTGTATGTAGACGCTACCTCTCCCCTTCAATCTTCAGTTAGTGAGTAGCTATCGAAGAGAGAGGACGTTTCGCATATTTTTGAATTCATTATTTATAATTTACGAAAATATTTACGAATACTAATAAATGAAAATCGTATATGGATAGGAACTATTAACACTATTTAGGAACTCCTGTTCATTCATTTGAATTTATTTATTACCAACACCATCAAAGAAATATTATATTCTAATAATTACTAATAGTCCAAGAGCCCGCTGCTTAATTTATGACGTATCTGTTTTTTGATCGAAATGTGGTATAAATGATAGCTTACCAATAGGGTATTACATCGCACTAGGGTTGCCTATCAAAATCCTGCCGCAAACCCCCTTGCCCCCCCCGAAAAGGTCCCTCTTCGCGGTTTTTCGCATTTTATAGGAATATGGTAAGAGATAGGAGAAAGTAGTCAATGACAAAAATAATCCTTGCTAAATTCTCTATAGAAAATGTACAGTAAATTTTTTCATAGGACTAGTAGTTTACCCGTAATATAATATAATATTTTCCTGGATATGCCACCACATTTTCACTAGGTCATCATCATTCAAATATCATCATTCAAATGCAGGCAACCCTAATTTGCGGCAGGTTTTAGGTAGGCAACCCTATCCCATCGTATCGAGGAAGACAGTAGCTTCAATTTGATGTGTCACTCGTGTAAAAAACAGATGGGTGCATTTTACTTCGGAAAATGGCATCTTTGGGCCTGGGTTGCCTAGGGTTGCGGCAGACTGAGGACAGGCAACCCATGTTTTTCTATATCTTCAAATCGGCCTCTTTCCGATGGTGCTAATTTTACTTAAAAAACAGATGGGTGCAATTCGCTTCAAAATTGGTGTCAATAATCATCATGGTAAAGGTACTCGCGGCAAGATTTTGCTAGGCAACCCTATGGCAATGTATTATATTATGTCTAAACATTCTTTTAAACCACATTTCGATCAAAAAACACATCCGTCATGATTTCAACGATGGGCTCTTGGACTAATAGATATGGAACTCTAAGTAGGAATTCTTTCATTTGAATTTTAATTATTACGAACACCATCAAAGAAATAGGTACATACTATATTCAAATAGTTATTAGTTATTTATACCACACTAACACCGTCAACTATGCCAGTGGTCTCCAACCTATGGTACTGGGCAACGCCGCGTGCTTAAAAATCAAAATATTTTTTTGATAAAAATCGTCAATAGCTTAAAATAATTATTCGGTTAAAAACCCCTTCACGTAAAGTTACCATCTTAATACCTGCGAAGTAAAACAACACTACACTGCCATAATATACAATATATGTACCGAATGCGATGTCGTTTTTTGTTAAACTGGTCGCACCTTGACTCCGAAGGCGGTGTTGTCGTAACTTAAATAAGCCAAATCGTATTTAAACACGTCATCAATGTCAAAAGTCGTCCTCTGTCGATCGAGATTCAGATAATTTTTCTGTCTTTTTTTTTGTAATAAAATAATATTCTTATCTCGTTCGTACTGATTTGTATCGGTTTGGACTATAACAGCGACCCTATTCCATACAAAAACGGTTGCGGTTATGGTGGAATCAGGTAGTAGCGAAATTTTTCCCGTTTCGGAGTTTTTATATTTCTCTGTAAAACGATATTTCCTTATTAAGTAATAAAAAAATAAAAAATCTACATTCAATGTGACCCCCCTCCCCCAATGTAACCCCCCTACCCTCAGTGGGCCGCGGTGAAATTATCAAACGCTGACCGGTCCGCGGCGAAAAAAATGTTGGGGACCACTGAACTAAGCGACACATTTTGAAATTTTCTGTATAGCCCATTGAATGGAGAATGAACATGGTTACCTTGCTAATCGAGAAATATTTCTGATTTTTTGATATGTTATATAGGTTGGTCTTGTGGTTCAGAATCCAAGTTGGCAACCTCCCCACTCTTGTGCGTTCACTAGGGCGTGCCAAAAACCGACGAAATTCCGCCCGTTTTTCGGTTGAATGATTAAAACTTTTTACAGATGCACCCTAGAGAAAAAAGATTAAAGTAAGAGTTATTGAATATTAAATTTCCTATACCTTTGTTTTATCAAGTTTTTTCGTAATGTTATTATTTAAAAATTAGTGCATTGCCCAAAATCCCATTTAAAAAAAATTACCATTTATGAAGTTTTCTTATTATAGTAAATTGAATCTTCTACAACTTTTACTAATGCCATTTTCCTTTAAAACTTACCCTTACGAAAATATATTCAGAAAATTTCAGCTATCGTAAAAAAAGGTTTTTTTTTTTCAATAATAAAGCATTTTGGATAATGCATAACTTTTTTAATAATAACATTACGATAAAATTTGGCTCGGCCTAGTGAACGCACAAGGGTAAGGAGGTCGCATTCTTGGATTCCGAACCACAAGACTCACCTTTATAACATATCCAAAAATCAGAAATACTTCTCTTAATGCAAGGCAAAATCGTTTTATTACTCGGAACACTGAATTGAACTGAAATTAAAAAGTTTGTTTACAGTACCTACTAGAAAATATATCTCTTTATATAATTTACAAATTCTACTTAGTTTACATTTTTTGTAATAATTTAAGATTTTCACGAACCTACAGGCAACTTCTTCTTAGGTGATAAAATAGGTGATAATATAAAAATATTAAGAGAAAATTATTATATTATATTATTTTATTTTTATTTTAAAATTATGTACCTCTAGCTACTACTATTATAATTGCCATATTATTATATATTTGTTTTTTTTTTTTAATATTATTTAAAATACATAGATGCGTATGTACATGATTGTATACAGTTATTATAAGGTATTACAAGTAAAGGATTGTATTATTATTTTTAGACATATTGTTATATATTTTTTATTATTATCTATGTAAAGGCTTCTCTAGCCGTATATTGAAGAAAAAAAGAATTTTGAAATTGAATTGTATTATATGGTACAATAATTTTATTTACATGCCTATGTATTAATCTCTATGCAGTATGCACTCCTTTTTCTTTCATTATTACTTGAACAAATCCCAGTTAGTGCGAATCACACTGAGTACAACTAGTATCGATAGAATTAGTAGTATCAAAATATGTTCCAATCGTTCTTGTACCCAAATAAAATAATACACAAATGATATAATAGGTAGGTATGCACCTATCAAATACAATGGTATTTGATAGAATTTAAAGAAATTCAAACTAAAATATTATAATATGTAGGCCCCGTAGTTGTATTATTTGAATGTATAAGTTTTGATGAATGTGTGTGTAAATATTGCACAAAACTTGCGGTGGAAATATTTGAAAATTTGGAGCGGTAAGAGAGGGGAAGCGACGTTCATTTCGAATTCCTAGCTATGGTATATTGGAGCCTTAAATCTATGAATCCTACTGTTATGAAAAAAAAATATGAAGAATATCCATAGACATTTTTAGTGATGAAACTTTTCATATCATTTTTTTTTTCGTTTTGCTTTCAGGGCCCTGTAGTTAAAAAAAAATAGTCACTAGATGAAGGCCAGTTTTCGAAAAGAACTTTTCATCAACGACGAAACTTAATAATCTGAATTGATGAAATTCAAGAGACAATGGAACATTTCAAGAAGTTCAAAACCACAGATTCTGAACGTCTCTGTTAAAGATTAATTTTGTGCATCCTATTTTCATGAAGTGCTTTCTACACACTTGTCACCGATTACCACACATTGAAAAATGTAGAGATGGTTTGGACTGACTCGTACTTCACATGATCATGATAAAGAAATCTGCCAAAACACGTATCGTGATAGTGATGCAGCATTACCGCCATCTGGTGTCAGATGTACAAGAATGAATAAATAAATTTGAAATACGTTTTCTTGTCTGAAACCTATATTATGTGATGTTATTTAGTACCTTTTAGGCAAGCAGCCATGTTTCACGAAGATACTTAGCAAAAGTATCGGAGCATTCAGTTGACAATAACACGTGTTGAGTGGAAACGTATGGGTGTGAAGAAGAACTAACTCAATTTGACCCGTGGAAAATGTTTCTCTCTTACGGAGAGAACAGGAAAATGTGGAAAAACAATACGTTGCAGAGATGGACTATAATCGTGTTTCATACACTGAATAGTACGACCGAATCCGTTTCTGTATGTAGAAGGTAAAATGGTATTTTATTATAAGGTATGTGATCATATAATGACAATGCATATTCAAAGTATAATAGGTACACAAAAACGTGTCTGATTTATTTTACTATTCACTTTATAAAACTCTTGATAATATCAAACTACTCGTAAGTCGTTAATCAAAATCCAGCTGTCGGACGGACCTTTAGTCTTTCGTATCATTTATGGAAGGATGTTTAGTCCGAAGTCTTTCATTTGACAGAGTCTTAGACACCCGACAAGACCCTACTTCACAGTATGTAATTCATTGGAACAACGCATATACCTAATGTTGTCATGGTGCAATATGACATCAGACCATGTGACAGGGCCTGGTGGCCTCCTTGTGTTCATGGAGAAACTTTAGAGGGCTATGTAGTGTACCTAATCCTTTCATCATTAATATTCTCAATATGAAATAAATAATAAGCAATTCTATCGACGTTTGCCTCACCAAACAAAATTCGAAGTGGAAAAGGTTTGAAAATGTTTATTTTATTTCCCATTACTAAGAAAGGAGCATCTTGTGCACTTCAGTCCTCTTAAGCATCCAGAGTAGTCCGACCAATCCAATTGTTCTACTTCGTAGTTCCTTCTCGACTTTCTTTATTTTTATATAAACACTCGCTACACATTCTTGCTTTCTTCTAACTTCATTCCCTTATTTCACCTCTCAGTACGTCTGACACCTGCGCTTTATCTGTTTATATTATAGACTAATATTTTTAAAGAAAGGCACTTCCATTAAGAGTACATTTCTATAATTTGTAGTTTGTATGTCATCCTATGGCTAATGCACTTCCATTTTTACTACTTGCAATAACTGGAAATATTTGTAGCTAATAAAACGTATTTCGATACAATTGATAATCATAAAAAAGTTCCTGCATCAGCAAGAATATATGTAGATTCGTATAAGCTTTATTACTGTTTACAATGCATTGTCTTATTGTTGCAAAATGTTTTAAATAATGCATTTAAAAAATACTAGTGTTATTGCAATGAGTTTTGGATATCATGGATCGTACTGATCGTAAAGCTAAACTGAAATGCCATTGCATACACCAAGATAAAATGATAGCGCTTATTAAATGGTAATCACAAGAGATGTCGGTAGATCACAGAAGAGATGGGTGAACAACGTATTGTTAGTAACTAGTGGACATTGGGTGCAATAGAAAATAATAAAAGTTTTTGGAAAATACCAACATCCAGGAGTGGACAGGCCAATGCCGAAGAATAAGATTACTTGTGTTGTTAACATAAAAACAAAGGGTCATGATTCTATCCCCCAAATTACAAGATATTGCAGTATGCCCACTAGCAGGTAATCCATATAGCTTAATAACCACCAATGATTCGAGAAATATATTACGGAGACAGTGTTCTGAATAACAATATAACATAGACCAACAGGGGTTCCCACTGGGCTCTTAGTCGCATTGGGGGTTAAACCTTGCGGTTCGGATTTTGGTGTGTTTAATAATAGTTAGGGAAAACTATTGACATATACCTTAAATCACGTCAGTATGTTATTAAAACTATAATTCAATATTTGAACACGATTAATAGAGTTTATACTTATAAATAACTCGAATTCACTGTCGCGGACGTCTGCCACTACCAGGTCTGGAATAAAAAAAAAATGAAAAAAAAATAAAAAAATAAAAAATGTCCTCTTTTACTGTACATTGTACAACATTCATATAACTATGATATCAAATCGTCAGGAATGACGTAAGAAGCTATATCTTATTAATTCTGCAGAAAAACCACGCTTGAGTGGCGAGTATTGAGTCAATGTAATTGATATATAACTTCATTCTGAAAAGAAACTAAATACAGGTGTTCGTAAGAAATATACTCGGAAAAAACAAAGTGTATTCTAGGTTTTTTGCGTACAAATTATCAGTAAATAGGTACCTATTAGTAACTTGTGTTTATGTGCCCACCTCAAACGTAGCTTTCAAAACATTTTTTTCTTTATAAAACATTATCTACTGATAACAAAACGTAATATAGGCTTACGAATTCGTCCTAAAAAGCTTTTTTTTTTATATACTTCTAATTCCTGAAACATTTATTTTAAAGACCTCCTGAAAATATAAAGACATCAAAAGCCAAATGAAACGACAACAACCTGCTAATACTCGTCGTACATTTCTTGTAGCTTTCCCAGTTTGATGAGCTCTTTTTCAGTTAGAATGTCTCTGAATAATGCATGTTTCTCAAGGTGGATAATTTGAATTCAAATCTTACATGAGATGTAGACGTGCGTAGGGTTTGAAAAGACAGAGAAGGGTACGAAAAACGCGAAAGAGAAAGCAGACAATAGCGTTTTATAAATTCTATATAGAAACATTTCAAAATGTGTTCAAAATAGATGGACAATTTAATTCGACGTAATACTCGTAACTACATCAAAATAAAAATAAAAAACAAAATTCAAAAAGGAACACGTCTCAAAATTATTGACTAAGTATGTAGGTGCTTCAAGTCACCAGAAATTTTATATATTCACATGTAGACACATTTACCAGAAATCATAAGCGCATGAGAGTTTTCAAAATTTACATGTATTCGGATTCTTTTGATGAAAATTATGTGCGTTGAGTTGTTTCCGTTTTGAATTCACGTAACAACAAATATACAAAACAGGAGTCATCCTAATAATATTATTCTTGTACTCGTAACAAAAACAAGGTGCTTGTTGGAATATTGAACAAGTATTAGGAATAATATATAAAGATTTCACGCCATGTACTAAGTGTGTTGCAGTTGATATAATAATGTATTTATGCCACGTAGAACGTATGTAATATTTGCAAGGAAGTGGAGATTTATTGTGAAGATTGTAAAAAAAATCAACAGTGTAATTTACACGTTTTTGTTGTTACTATTTTGAAATACATTTTAGAAAGAAAAATATTTTCAACAATCGACCTAAGTGAACAAATTGGAATAGCGTGCATGAGTCTACATGGTGGTAAGGATGTTGCTGTAGAAATAGCGTTCTCTTAGTCTATCTCAAAAGGGTTTCTTATCCTAATGAGGCAATACAGGTGATCTTTTTGTACAATTTTCTTTTCGAAATAATGTCTACTCAGGGACATCAGGTAAAAATCGTAGGTGTCGTGTACTAACTGAAGACAATCTTGGAGAAAAACGTAGATACCCCTATGTTCCCACGAGGAACAATAAAGGGGGAAGCAGAAGAAGGTACTAATCATATGGTATAATGCTCCCGCCACACGCCCGTCCGAGTTTCGAACAAACGGTGTTCATGAGTAAAAAGGCGTCAACCGTCGGCTACGTACACCTCAAGACAAATATTCAATCTACATACACACACCCCTTTTTACTCACGAACATCACTCGGACGCGACCCATGACGAGTATGTAGCGGGAGCATAATAGTGCTATTAGAAAGACATTTTACAATTTTTTTCACAAAACCATTTTATTTTTCTTGTTGTCAGGTGAATGTAGTTATTTCTTTTAAAACATTAATCGATGTCTCTTTTTTGTCAATTACAAAAACAATTTTGCATACATATTTGAGTGAAATATGCAGTTATTTCTGAACGAATGTTTAAAATACTATTTGAATTAGCTATTACTAGTATATTTTTTACCCTCCTTTGAACGAAAGCAATAGGAATTGTGTATTATATTGTAGAACCAATATTAAAAAATATATACACGTCTGAAGGGGGAAAATTTCATTTGTCAAGTGTCAAGAACGGAATATTAGCAACAAATTTAAGAAAAATGACACGAGACTTCTCTGACACTGTTTGTAGTATGTTTGACTAACATTCATACACACACGGACTGTTATTTACATAGCTTTCGGTAAAGTTGATAAACCGAAAATGGAGAATTGCATATTATTATTTCCATTTAAGAAATGGGCTATATAATCAGTTCTTCATTTATTGAGCCAATTTTTCCAAAGAAATCGCTACTTACCTTCTTAATTTACATTGATACAAAAACACTATACCTATAAAGATCGACTGTGTTTATCTACAGATTATTCGAAATATCATCATCACAATAATATTTTTATTTTCCTCTTAGAGGTGTATTGAAACATGATTAGATGCAACAGTCAACGACTCTAGAATTATTTCACAGAACGACGTATTTCTCCTCGAGGGAAATAGGAAAAGAATTTGCATTTCCCTTAGTCTCCTTATGACATTTTCATTTCCGACTGATTTTTTTTTCTTTACAAAAAATTGCAATACATTTTCATCTGGCTCTCTCTACCTATTTTATTGTGATCTGAGAATAACAAGGTTATTACTAGAAAATTTTGAGATTTTTAATTTTTGCGTGAAAACCTTTCATATAGTATATTATGTCTATTCTAATTTATTTATAAGTAATGTTTGTGTGTACCTTTGAATAAATAAAATAAACCCAGAAAAGCTAGAACTGAATTCAGATTTTCATTTGTAATGTTTTTTAATTGATGTAAATGTTATATAGTCTAAATTCACTACTACATTAATTACTACGAAAAAATTGTATTTTGTGAACCTAATGTGTGTGGAACGAACCCCTGCTTATCAAAGTTTCTATCTTTTCTATAAACTCCCACGCCTTAATTTATAAGCACATCAGCTTCAGGTATTTTTACTTAATATTTTTAATAAAGCAACATTAACTACACGGATGAAAATATTATGAAAAATAATAAATAACCGGGATACTCCCTTATTTACATAGTAATTATGCTATAAATTATATTGAAAGACAAAATGAAAAACAATAAGCTTTTTTTACCATCAAACATCTAGTGCGGGTTGCGCCTTGTTGGTTTAATAGCTTCTCTACATTATGGAGAAAGTTTTCTATAAAAGCTTCTACTTTTTCCAACATTCAAACATCAACCACGAATGCTACTCTCTGTGATAATGTAGAATCGCCATATAAGCACAAGGCAGTCGGTGAAAATTGAAAGCTTATGAAGAATCTGTCAGCCGATATTAGTGCAGATGAATTTATTTTTACTAAGGTTTAAAATAAAAAACAAAATTTCAGATGATTACAATGCAGTATGACTTCTTATGTAACATTCGCCAATTCTAGTTCATCCATCAGCCATCAGGATTTGAAGACAGAAACCCTAACATGAAACACCGATGTACTACTCATGTGTTGTGCTATAAAATGTATGAGAAATATTGGTTGACAACTGAGAAAGAATGTTAATGTAGGCGAAAAACCTACATAAAAATTTGGACGCAGATTAAAAATAAATAAAAACTTTCGTAAAATATCGAGATATTTAATGCAGGCTTCGAAATAAAATGCCTAGGTATGGATTTATTTTTAAGCGAAGAATGAGGCTTACAAATTTTGCACAAAAAATAATAAGCAACCATAAGTAAAATGTAGCGGAGCCCAGATCCTTCGTCCAACTAAGATTTGCTGAAGTATACAATGGGTTATTCATACCAAGTAAGATCTTGCCGTGATAGCATTATTATTTTCTTTAGGCTAATTACTTCACTCAGCAGTTAAATTGTTCGGCAAATATTATTATTAGGTAAATGTTTGGTTACTTTACTTCTATATAATTACAACCAACACAATATTAATGAGTCTATGTATTAATATTCGCTTAACTCTCTTGGATAACTCAAAGCAAATATTTTTTCTTTGATTAACCTTATTCAGAACATGGGAAGGTATGAAACACTGACAGAGTATTTGAACAAATGCATGAGTATATACGGTTCTAGTAAACATTACTACCAGCATAAATTCATTATGGTTTTTTTATTATTTTTTTCTGATATATGATTCACTAGGTTCAGCGGAACAATGGAAGACATCCATAACTTGTCTCCTGAGGCAGTTCAATACCTGAGCTCTCACAAACGTAATCTCTGACTCTGGTCCCTCCAACGCCGTACGATATACAATACAATTATAATAATCATAAAAAAGAAACGTTTGAATGATATTATTATGAAACACTTTGGTGCCGTAATACCCGTCGATGTTATAATGTTGAGAAAAATGTAAAACATGTTCTCAATAATGAATTCTATAGGTATAACATTCAAAATTCATACTGAATTCTAGAGTTCATGATTACAACAACGATCGTCTCATTTGTATGAGAAGTGAGAACAACATCTTGTAAGCAAAGTGTATTCAATACATAATGATGATAGCTCATTACATTAACCCGCTGATCCAGTGATGAAAGTCGTGTCGATTTCCTTGTTTCAACATTGGGGTGGTTGTTTCAGTGAATTGAGGGAGAAAGGTATCGGTGGTAGTAGTAGGTAATACAATAAGAGGGCGATAGAGGCGCGAATTAGCATGCTAAACCAGTGTTTCAAGCTCTTGACTGAATATGCAAAGCTTTACCCTCAGTAGCAATAAAACACTTGTACAGGGATCTTTGAATAATTCCATCCTCCCTATTCTCAACCACATATTGCATTTTAACTTACAACTATTCACCGTTCATTAGAAATATCCAAATATTTAAATTTCATTATACTTCAGTGCTATGAATTCAACTGACTAAATCATATGTTCAGTTGATTATACATACACTCGGTTTGTATTTCGCAGCTGATGATATACTTCAAGGTAAAAGCAATTTGCTTAGTGTAAGGATGTCCAGAATAGTATTTGAGTTTGTATTTACAAATCCAGATCAAAACCCCCCAGACCACGGCCTATAAGCACGGAAAACTCATTGAAGAATATAAAAGTACGTAAGTACTTAGATTTTTAGTACATAATTCAAAGCTTAGAATCTTATATTCGTTACCTGGATATTTAGTAGGTGAGTACATGTCAGGGAAGTATAACTGAGAATAATTAGAAAAAATGGTCAAATATTGGTACGAACGTTGAAAGTAATATAACTACTGTATAAATACGATTTCCCAGAAGAAATTTCCTTCCTTCTAGACATAATAATACAAAACATCTTCCCGTTTCAAATATTAATACGGTACTATAAATCGTAGTCACCCTTTTGTATCGGAATACTTATCTCGTTAAGCATAAATTGAAGGGAGAAACTTCATTTCGTAGTAGACACCGCAGGCATTTAAGTGATCAACCACCGTCTACCACACCGCACCGGTCCAAACATCCCATCGGCTCCGTTGTTGAGATTCAAATCTAAGGTATTAATAACATTGTTTGTATTATAATATCTTGTAGGAGATGCTTGAATAATTCAATGGGAACTTGAATGAGTTGAAAGGAGAGGAAATTTTATTATTATCATAGAGAAAAGATGGAAGAAAGACTTGACTTACCTATAATAAAAATAATATTATCCCAATTAGGTTTCTATAGAATGTAACTTACCTTTTCTTTAAAATTTTCATGTACATGAAAGAAAAAAGTTTAGTTCGAATGATATAATCGCGCAGAATGATATAATCAGTTCGGTCTAGTGAATAAATAAAAATTGAATAAACATTGAATGGGAAATTTCTACCATCCAACCCAACTGTAATTTCGATCTTTGCAATCTAATAATTATCGAGCACACATTATAAATGCACAGCTCTCGCTGGTTACTTCGTTAAAAAAAGACGTAGTGATGGTGTTGATAGATATATGTTCATATACCTTGACAAATCCAAGTGCCTGCAAATGGCCAGGGACGATTTGTTGCAATAAACGATGAGATATCAAGAACAAAAACTATTGGGATGTACTTAACTCGAAGTAAATATTCATACATCGGACTTATTACCAAAGCAAACTTTTCAGTTTATGAAAATTACGCTTGAAATATTATAGTAGAAAAATGACAGAAATGTGAAAGAGTTTCTAAGAAATTGAAGAAACGTAACATGTCACTATGTTTAACAAAATAATAACAATGGATATTATGTAAGAATAGAAAAAATTTCTTTCCTGAAACTTTTATTCACAATCAAAGTTAATTTACTAAGCTTTTACGTTAACTCCTTTGAAATCTGTCCAGACAACAATTTCCAGTCTGCGGAGTGTCTCTAAAGTTTACAATAGACCAGATATTTACTCTATACTTTATACAGTTACCGTAATAATATTATTGTCTCATGTTTCCCCATTTTTCCATTATTTCCTAAATATACTCGACAGAGATGAAGCAAAAGGTAACATAATATACTTACCTTTAATTTCAAACAATTTTGTGGTTCTAAATTCCAACATCAGTTGTTTCTTTTTTAATAAAATGCACATTTTACACAATTATGGGCCACTGAAAAATCGTTTCGAAGTCATAGGTACATACATTGTACACAATACTTATCTTCTTACGTAACAGTAATCATATTGTACAAATTTCAATAGTCATGGTTGTAATCTCAGAGCTGCCAATGATTTTTTTCTACACAATATAGCGCTTGTGTCGTCCATTATTTTAATACATACGAGGCTGTCATCTGTTACCCACATTTTGTAAAAAGATATAAATGAATTAGAGAACCGTAAGGAGAGGTCTTTTAAACGGATGGCATTAAAAATTATGATTTTCTTATAATATGTTCTCAAAATAAAAAATAAATAAATACAGGTTATAGCTAGTTGGGCAATCCCGGTGAAATTGTATTGGTATATTTTAATTGTGAATATTTTTTTATTTGTAAATAAAAAAAAAAAAATATATATATATATATATATAATAATCACATTCTAGGAAATATTACGACCTAATACTAATTGAATCTACATAAATCACCTACATTTTTTATACTCTTAGGTATTTTAACATACAAAGAGGCGTGATCATAGGATCACCTCTAGCGATATGTTTATTGTTTAGTCTCTGTTGTATATTTAGCCTTGGTAAAGGTGTCAAAACAACTTGTTTGTAGCACAAAGTACCCATTCCTGACATGACATCGTGTGGTACGCTTCTGTATAGAACTTTGTTGATACTCGTTAGGACTTTAGCTCAAAGCCTTTATAGTTAAAGCTAATAGTGTGTGTTGTGTACAGCGTACATACTTCACGACAATCGAATTGGTATCGATGTCCCCTGAAGAAAACGAATAACAAGCTTTGAGAGTATAGACTGAATTCTGAGAGATCAATGAACACTACCACTGTAAATTTACAAAGAAAATTGTTATATAAAGCAACCGCAGCTGAAAGTAAAAAAATATGCAACATAATAAATTTATACTGGAATTTAAGCTGTATAATAATATTATTAACATGTGTTAGGTGATTATTTTTTTGGTTCAATTTAAGTTTGTTTGTGATCGATTATAATTCTAATTATTTTCTCTTATTCACTACTTGAGAAAAGGATGTCTACGTTTACAGTAAAGCAATCACCAAAATATATTTTTTTATTTATAACTTAGTGCGAACTTATGAGAGCTTTCGGTCTGTCAAAGATATTTTTTAAATATCTCAATAAAAATTTAGCATCGTATTATTCTCGATAAAGAAAAACTCTAAGAAGGAAGGCAATGAAAGAAGTAAGTTACTTCGCTGACAACATTTTTATAGTTAAGGGCTGTCGTAGGATCATAACCAAATGCATCTTTTGACGATTTTCTGAAGATAAAACTAAAAGAAAAATATGTTGAGTAAAAGAATCCTTAGACCATGTTTAACGAATGAAACAAAAAAAAACTTATTTTAATAATAGGATAGTAATGTTATTTCTTCTTTTTAGAAGAGTAAGAAATTAATAAATAGAAAATTTGGGATAATTCAGTGAAAAAGTAACAATTTTTGTCTCTTATTTAGAACTAGGTCGTAATTATAGTTATTATTCTTGATTTCGACGAAAAAACACTAACAAAAACCTGTTTCCCTGGCGTCATTGTGTCTTCTTCGTAAATAACATCGTTGATAATGCCAAGTTATAATTCCTAATTCACACTACGTATTTCCGCAAAAAGCTGCCATGTATCATTGTTGGAGTCCCCAGCCGACCCACACCCTTTCGACAGGCGGAAATACTAGATAATCCAAGATAATTCGTCGGAATTCAATCTAACCAATTGGCACAATTTCATTATCACAGCGGGCTTAACATACCGAAGGTATTATATTTGTACCTGTGTGATAGTTTCCTAGTATATTTTCGTCCGTGTGGAGTGGTGAGGAAAATATTTGTTAAATTAACTTTACTAATCATTAATTTGACTGTTTTATGAAACGATTCACGCGGAGACTGTAATGTATAGGCAGTATAGATTTAGTTATTTATAATGTCAGATATTTGAAAAACTTCTGTAGGTAGAAGAATATTTTTATGAACAACATTATAAAAGAAAATTTAACAATTAGCGATTCAAGAGTTAGTTTCTGAAGAACAAGCACATGTTCGATTTATCTTGAAAAACATCTGGAGCAAAGGGTATGTGAAATGGTACTCTGTAAAATGATTGCCAATGTCAACATATGCTCTAAAGCTCTTTCTACAACCCATGTGAATCCTTGGTCTCTGTAATTCCTTCTCCAACTTCTTCTATCTCTTGCTGAACAACTAGGCACCAATTCTTCATCCAAAATAATGTATTCTTATTTTAATCAGTTAGTAGGAAAATCCCTGAAATTCCAAGTAAAAAACAAGAGATTTCTTTGAACTTCTAACAAGTTCTACGCAACTTTTGCTATGAAAATACTATGTTTTAATGTAACAAATACAATTTATTAAATGAGGACAGCATTTCTGTTTGTCCCTATTATTATTTTGCTTGTTTGTAGATACTGTTCCTACAGCATCCGTTAGTAAACACATCCTTATAATAATTATTATCCGGATAGACAGAAGGGAGATACTTGCTTCAGGCGTCACCATACGAAAAGGACAATATTTACTCATCAATACGGTTTGTCAGAGTAACGAAACAGTCTGCACGGTAATCATTTGACAATGCTATTTTACAACCTATTGCTTGTTATACTCGTATATTGTTGTTTATTTCCGTAACAAATTTTAATATTGTACAAATTAATTAATTACAATATCCGGAGATAAGATTTCTAAGAAAGACGGTTTTGTTTGACCATAGCCTTAATACTTAAAAGTGATTTAAAAACCATGCCTCATTTTTAATCTAGAAAAAGGCAGAACTAATGTGTCAGTCTGTCTAGTAGATCTAATATTATTAACTCCAAATACCTAATGATTATCTTTTCCTTATCAGAAATTGACATGTGACAGAAATTGACTAATCACATTGTTACGAAAAGGAACTAAATTTTTGAAGAAGTACGAGTAACAAGAAAAAAATTGATAGAATATTTGAGCGAGTGAATGTATGAAATCAATGATTGACGAGTCTGAATCAGAAGTAAGGACTCGTAAATGTAATTCAAAAGTAATATTACCTGATTATTAAGGCCTTGGTACCAAGAATGACGTCACAGTCGGCAATAAGGTTCAAAATCGCGTGAACAATCACATGGTAAAATGGTAAAAATAGCGTTTTTTTTTTTCATTTTTTGGGGTTAATTTTGCGCCTGTCAAAAAACTTTTACGGTTATTACCTAGATTTTCATGCATATACGACTTTCGGGAAACTCCTTTCCGTCTTTCGGAAAAAAGACCAGAGGTGTTTTTCATTTTTTTTTGAGAAATCTGTACAAGATATAAAAAATCTTTTACGGTCATTCCCTAGATAAATGTTCAATGCATCTATCCTATTTTGTTACAAAGCATATTTAGTAACGGCTCTCGAGATATATGTAAGGTCTCCCGTTTTTTAAATTTTTTGAAATGTCGATATGCATACTCTTAAGAAAATTCTCATTTTATATACAGAATAGTTGGCCTGTGTGATGAAAATATTATTACGGATTTAATAATACTGTTATATTATTAGGTACAAGAAATCATGGTATCCCATTTACTCAACATCAACGTGACGGCTCGGTAATAACAATATAAAGGAGAGAAGGTTGGATAAGATATACTTTATCATTATAATTCAAATCTTATCTCGTGATCAAAATTCCATCTTCGTTATGATATGAAATCAAACAGTGGTGGGTAGTCAGTAGTGATGATGATATAGCGGGCCGGTAGCGGGGGCTGGGGGCTCCCAGGGGCTGTATCAATTCGTGCGCCTCATTCCTAAACAAAAGAGAAACAAGCCCGAAAAGTTATTCGATATGTCAACGTAATAAAACGAGGGAGTGTGATATTTTTACGAATTATGAATATAAAAGAGTTCCATATTCAAAAGATCTCTACGCAAACTGTTGTATTCTGGTCACGAACCCTTCATCTCCATCCATGTACCTCTTCTCTATCTATACACGAACCCACCTTATGCCGCTACACTGTATCTTTTGAACAATAATCGTCAAAAACAAAACCCCTCACAAGAATACTATAAGCAATTTTAAGCCACTTACAAAATGTTGTCTAGTATTTATACTGGTATCGCCGAAACAACACGTTGCTTTTTTGACTCGAAGCCTTTGCTGGTTTTTTCTTAAACGTTCAGTAACTAGCTAGTTTGTTACAGGATCTTTGATGAAAATACAGATATCATCTCTGTAACAGGTACCTACTTTAGTACGTAGCATCCTTGTGCATGTGTACTAAAGTAACATTACATACAACAATATAGGAAGTGAAGCCATTGTACGTGAAGATGATATTCCCTTTAGAATATTGTTATTTTCAACTTTTAGGTGAGAGGATCACATTGTATTTTTCGGTAACCGTAGCTCGCAGAAGACTAAAGGGAGCATATTTAAGCTAAAATTAGCACGCTCATGCTACTTTCTTTTAACTACTAGAAAAAATACTTAGCAAGAAAGAAACAAAAGTAAGTTTCAGTGGTACTAATATAAAGTGAAAATGGGACACATTTCTTGTGTAGAGTCTAGCCAACTTATATCTGAGTCTAAAATCCTTTTTGAAAATATCATTAAATCATCATCATTAACGGCGTAGGTATACTATACTTCTACACTTGTTCTGGGTTGAGGAATGACAACAAAATTAAAATTCAAGTGAGGATGTAGGTCAAATACAAAAACATCGCCTACTTTACAAAATTAAGTTTGTTTTCAATCTGTGCCAATTATAGAAATGTTTCAGCGAAAAACAAGTATAATTGAATCGAAGATTCGGAAAGCATTTTTGATTAAAACTATCTATAAGAAAATGGCCAAGTTACATCGATTGAATGAATGATAATGAGCTTTGTAAGATCGCTCAGCTAATTGGGATGGATCGCGAACAGAATGTAGACATTGCCATGTATTCGTAATGTGATTAGCATTTACTATTGCTAAAGTGAAGACCAAAGTTTTCTGCAATAATAATAATGTCTGAAACAAACAGATATATCATGTCGACGCCTGCTAAGTATAGAGTTGATCCTATTCCTTAGAGATGGAAATGGTGAAAATATTCCACGATGTTCATTGCCCAACCGACGCTGTTTTCTTCAGATTTCGATGTGAAGTGAAACAAAACTTTGTTTGTACGTTATAAAGAAATAATGTAAAAAATATATGGCGTAGGCAACTTCAACCAAATAATAGACTACAAACGTATAAACTTGACAGTTTGGAATTATCCGGGTGAAACACCAGTGATCCGATAAGTTCGCCATGGGTATTTCAATTCAATTTAATACATTTGAATAATGTATGATAAAAATTATACCTAATTTTATCGTGTGTAGGTAGCAGGCGCGAAGCTACCTAAGAACACGATTCCCATTGAGTTACCTTTTGGATAAAATGATTGGTATAATAGTATCTAATTTGACGTAATCCAATAAGAAATGTTAGCCCCGGGTTTCCTTCTGCAGAAATCCACCCTTCGCCACTGGTAGGTAGGTACTTGTTCACTGAATAATCATAAAAATAAAACAAAATTTATACCCTGAAACGACCATACCTACAAAGTTTCAGACAATTTTTTTTTAATTTGCAGTAATTTGTTGTTGAGGTAAATTGTAATAATGCTGTTGTAAAAATACTTGCGTCTTAAAGGCGATAAAAACTGTAAGTAGTAGAAATTTTAGGTTATTTCTATTAAATTTAAAAGAAATCTACCATTCGTATTATTTTTAAATTGCGTATTTTTATGGGAAGCGTCCCATCTCTAAATGTATGTTTGTTATGAACGAGTGTTTGCGACCTTTGGATGATACACGATCTTACTTCCAACAACGAATTTTAAATTAAATTTGGAGAAGACACTCCTCGAATCAGAATAGTAGGTAGGTAAGTACTCACTTGCTCTCAGTGTAAATTACCCACTATGATTTATGACTCCCTGAGTGATACAACTGTTATTATATTATTATTATGTTAGATTGTGATTGCGAGGGATGAAAAAATACAAACGTTTGTTACTCTACTTAAAATATACCACCTTATTCCCCTCTCATACAACGAGATGCTAATTTTTCATACTTTCGGGAATAATGTGGGTGTAATGATAAGCTCTTTAAATATTATTACTTAACGCCTCTTTACATTCATCTAAAATAGATGCAAATAAGTTAGTAGAATTAGTAGGTATTAAAATAATTAAAATATTACGTTATAGTTAAGACACTCTTGTAGCTATCATTTTATCTAAAAGGTAACTCGATGGGAATCGTGTTCTTAGGTAGCTTCGCGCCTGATAGTTACTAAAACTCACTCTTTACTGTGTGTAACCCGCAGCCTAGCATTACTAGTGCTGAAAGACATTAAAAATAATGTTGACCAATATTTATTTGGGTAATTTTGAACTAGGGACCTAAGAATTCGGTTGTATTGAATACACTTCATTTCATTTCGAGATTAGGCTATTAAATTGAAATCACAATCTAAGAATATTATTTTTTTATGAAAATGAATCTGGGTTTATCGAAATAAATCCAAATACATCTTAGTGCACTTCACAGAAAGCTTAAAAGCTTGTGTTGTGAAGTGGAGTAAGTCGGGGATTAAACCCGCGCCCACTGGATTAACAGTCGAGCGCGTTACGAACCAGGCTGCCGACCACATCAGTAGTTGAAATCAAAATATTTTACTGTGCAATTTAATTTAATAGAAGAATTAATATCCAAGATATAAAAATGCAACACACTTGTGAGTGAAGAGAATTCGATTAAAAGTATATCACTTTGACGTTCATATCATAATGTACGGCCTTTGTTAGTTGGTACCAGGAATACCAGGCGAGAGAAGTGTCAGACAGGAAGGTGTAGTATGGGTCGATTCTGTGGCCGGCGATACTTTATTAGGACCGTAACACGCGTTTAACCTGTCAACACGAGGGTGGGGCGATATAGATAAACGGGACCGATTTTACCCCATTGCGTCATTGTATGATTTACCGTGTTAATATGAGATTCGGTGATTTATAATAAATATATCGTCGGATCGGAAAATGCGTGGAAAATTACCGAGTTGTTTTTTTTTTTATTTAACCTACAACGACTTGCTCTTCTGCAGTCCATTAGTGGAATGAAACAATGCTCATTTTTCATTTATACAAATTGATATTAATCGATAGTGGGGGTTCCACACACATCCGAAAGTTATAAATTTGTTACGATACATATGAATACTCGCGGTTAATCGAGGTCAGTTATGACAACTATCCCAGAACGCACATCAATATTTTTTAACAATAATATTCAGTGATTCATAGAAAAATAGTTTGTGAAACGTTGTGGTATAAAAATATTATTCTTCTGGCTTGCATTTTTGACGTATTTTCACGTATTTAACATAGCTTTGTCTAGAATGCTGTAGCCTAGTCTCCACTCTTTTCTAATTCTCATTAGATCATAGCATCTCACAAAGTTCAGCAACGAGCATAATTCTGAATAAAAAAAAGTACAAGGAAATAATGACTCGTTGTATACACGTGTACCTGTTGCTGGTTACGCTGCATTGCAGGAAAGATCTAATATTCATTATAATATGGTTTTTCTTTGCAAATGTACCAACATAATAATACTCTATTTTGAGGTTCGTTCTGGATCCGTTAAAATTCACTCAGTGATTCGCTCGATTGTTTATGGTTCCATTGTTCTCCGTTCTATCATCGGCGCGAGTTAACTGGTTGTGCGATTCAACCTGTTCTATGTGCACAGTTGACACGCTCGGTTGTCGCGAATAACACGCAACTATTTGGTGACATTCGCTCGCCATAGATAATAGAGTGGTCCGCACATGCTGTTCACTGATTAATACGCAATATGTCTATCCCTTTCTACCAAAGAAGAGTACTATTGTGATATCGCTATCTCGATGTACTCGTAAATCTATCAACTCACTCTTATTAGTATTCGCATATCTTTATCTCTGTTTGACAATTCCAATTGGAACAATCACCCAAATGCGTTCTGCTTCGCGCGGTAATCGCCCGTTGACTCGCTGAGTGAAAATTAACGGATCCAGAACGAACCCCTGGAAATAATGCAACGAATTCCTGAAAGGAATGTCACCAATTAGGAATGTGACCCATCGTTAGTTAAATATTTAACAATTACGTGACATTCAATCAATTCGGATTATAATATTATTACATATCAAATAATTAATTATTGTTGTTGCAGTCAGTAGTCCTAACATGTTTTGCGGCTTGTAGTACACAACCTAAATTAGTGGTGTTACAGTTTAGGAGTTATTCGGGCTAATCTCTAAACTTCACGGTGCGGTAATTTCATCACTATACATATATAAGTAGGTAAGTAATATTCGTTATGATATGTATGTAAGACTTTTCTCCCCATCAGGTCATTTTCCTTCACTACTGGATGTAGGAATCTTCCAACTTCTTTCATGTTGCCCTTTCCTTGACTCTACTGATGTAATATCAAGGTTTTGTTAAGCTACTCGTATGTATCATTACAAAAAGAATTAGTCGATTTCGAATGTAGCAATATGAACAATTATTAATTACCTAGTTGTTGCCAATTTTTTTTAGCTTTGAACCGTAATCATGGTAAAAATCGTAATATTTTTTTTTAAATTAGGTACTCATTATTTATAACAGTATTGAGTAAATGGAGTATTATTCTGTTCTATATTTACCTCAGCAACCCACTCGTGGGCGAGTGATCCATTAAATGGAGTATTATAAGATCGTAAATTTTTACATTCGGTGTCATGAGAGTAAGCATTCTCTTTGCTACAAAGCTGTGGTCTACGGTGGACCACGGTCCCAATAGATCACGGCCTCATAGCTCTAAGAACGTTCACTCCAAAAAAACTTTTGTTTTATGTAACAATTTCATAATAATAGAAATAAAATATATCGTATTAGTAATGGTTAACAATTCAACAATACAAATTAATTTCCCAGTAGGTCGAAGTGTTCTCCGCCATTGTTCACATAATTAGTGTTGTCAGTTGTCAAAATACCAAACAATGGAGACAAAAGCACCCACACCCTCGTATTTAATATATTTATAGGGAAATTGTATTTATGGGTCTGGCAATAATATACTCGCATAATATATTTTATTCACTGAATAAAAATATTTACGTACAAAATTCTTCATTTAGTTATTTTTCATGAAAATTATGTCTGTGTTTTTCAATAGACAATTAGAGCATGTAGGTAGTAAAAAAGTTTTCTTTAAAATAATGTGGATTTTTATAATAGAAAATAATTGATTTACTTGTTTATCTCCTATCGGCTTATCTAGTGGGCTTGGGTAACACAACGGAATGAATGGCTGTACTGTGCATATCTCGACCCTCGTACATATTTAGCGTCCATCGCGTAGTACTCTGCGATTACGTTGATTCCTATGGGAACATCTTCTAGTCTACATGATCAATCCAAGTCATTTTCAGACAGTCGTATGTTTTCTCACACCTTTTCTAAGATCGTGTGGAGCGTTCTGAATGATAGGAGTAAAGAACTCGACAATCATCGTGAACTCTCTAAGAGTGTATAAAATTAAGTAGAAAATCTACGCTAGCATGTCTGGTTTACCTCAAGAATGTTGTGCTCGCATGTCCATTCTTCAAATCCCCGCTACACCACAATTTTTTTACTGTAGTAGAGTTGGTTGAGGCGGCATTCTATCAAGCGGGGTTCAAGCCCTGGCGCTGGCGATGTATTCCACACTTTGCGATACAGGCTTTTAGCCTAGTGCAAGGTGTGCAGGAAAGTGTTTGGGTTTGTGTAAGGAATTCAAGATCCTTAAAAAAAAGTAGATGAACCTTGTTAGCTGGAGAAATCACATTAAGGTAACATGTCTGTCCGAAATACTGACAACTTATGTAATGCTTGAAAATCCAGAATTCGTGTCTAGAAATTAGAAAAACTATTTTTTTTGTAAGATGTCCGAATATTGGATTTAGTTTTGTCATTATTGTGTTCATGTACGGAACAGTATTAATTAAGAAATCGTTTACAGTAAATAGCAGTAGACGACAAGAGCTCATAGCTTTTTTGATATGATATCTGTCCGCAACAAAGGGAATCACAACCGCAGTAATATTTTGATGTATTAAACTGTAATATAAAATCATCGTGTGCTTTTATATTCATTCTGAAAAAACCTCATTTTCATAGACCTAAAGTTAGTCACATAAAATACAATAATATAATACATTGTTATTAAATGACCGCCAGGGAATTTCCATTACAAATATACAGGGTGTTCAGAAGGTTTCAATTAAATAAATAAATCTTTATTGGCCAGTAAATACATATAACAACATAAACAAGACAATGCAGTGTGCCAAAAGGCGGACTTATTGCAAAAGCAATATCTTACAGTCAACCCGAATTCTCATCTTACAAAATTACCGGATATATTTTTTAGTTGACGTGGAGTCAATAAAGCCGTATCAAAATTAAAATTTCACAAATTTTATTTCTTTATTTGCATATAAGATAACAGTATAAAAAGAACTTAACATATAATGTGATCTACCTAACTGAGCATGAGCCAAGGCGGACCGAAGGAGTTTAACGGTAGCAATGGTTATTTATTTATCTTACTTTATGACATTCACAGACAGACACACACACACACACCCTCACACACACACACACACACACACACACACACACACACACACACACACACACACGCACACGCACACGCACACGCGCACAAATATTAGGTGACTAAAGGTCACATGTTTCCTACATTCCACACGACACTGGACCAACGATGACCCATAAATTGTTTTACAGATTGCGAAACAACACTTCTTCTTCGGGTGTCGTGTTAGGTCCCCCAACGTTGACTCTATCACTCGAGAGAAAGTGCTCCTGTCCTGGGCAGCTCGAAACAGCTCTTCAGCACTCCTTATTCCAGTCCAGTCTCGTATATTGCGGAGCCAAGAAATCTAATAAACACTAATCGAATTATTTTAAAGATTGGCTTATATATTCAAAGCAAGTAGAAAATATGCCTAATAAAATTAAATTAAACCACTTGAATTGTGGAATCTGACTCTCTGTATTTGTAAATGTTCCCTTTTAGAGTTTTTGTCCCTGACATTGATTTTGTTGTTCTGTATTATTATCATCCCATAATACTTTGTATAATACAGAGTCCACCCATCTCATGAATACAATTACCATTTCCTTTTTCATTTTACTGCTATACCTTTTAGGAGAACCATCCACTTATACGGACTATTATGGCTATAAAAAACAACCCACTTACTTACTCGTACCATATACAATGTACATCCAAGTACAACTGTCTGGTTTTGTTTTTCTTTATATGGGATATGGGACTACCGCATCGATACAATATTATACATTTTTCATATTTTTTGTGGTCCTTAAAAATATGATGGTCGTCAATTTTCCTACAAGCTTCATTCGGCATAATTCAAAATAAGGCACGTGATATTATAAAATTGAAACAAAATATTGTAGAGTTTGTATGAATCAGTGCAGAGAGGTTATTCTCATAGGCAAAAAGTAAAATAGTACCTACAGTCATCCTTGTCGTCAAAAATTGATAATTTTTTGATAATGAGAGAGAAAGTTTTCGGAATCGTTAAATCCCCAGGTTATGAATTGCCCTCTACTCAAGTCTCTTATAAAAGTCATACCTTCGTGAAATCTCTAAAAAATGATTTTCATCTTTTTCAGCCATTCATTCTGAATGTCATATAAATATCAACGCAAGAGAATGTTGTGTGTATTTTTATACACACACGGGATTTGCCGGTTATCCGAATATTTGGATGTACCGTGTTGGTGGTATTCATTTTAATATTGGATCTCGAAACACTAATTATGTGTGTATGTATTATCATCAGTGCACTTGTAGACGTTAGCAGGAAATCAATGCTGTTAGCTATAAACTCTTTACTAATTCGGATACAGATATTTCTGGTTGTTTATAAGTCCGAGTTTATAAAAAATGTTGAAAGTTTTACGAAAAAATAAAGCAGAAATGTGTTTCCCAAAAAGGTGATATAAATTCACCCTCAAGTATTGCCAATAAAAATATATTTATGTAAGTCTTGTAAACACTTCAGGAGCAATAATAAAAAGGACATTCTTAGGACATAATCATTTGAGACAAGTCGGTCGTTGAAGATTCACACCCTCCTAAGAAAACAATACAAAGTGACATATGTGTTCCTCCGTCTCAGGTAAAATGAAAAGCAAATTTAATCTTTCACCCTCCCATCGTCTACTCTACTAGATACAGGGATGTTCACTAATGTACAACTGAAAAGGGGATGAAACGATACACAACGTCGACATCTATGCAATAATATAAAGGTTTCTCTTCAGTGTCACAGGGTTTATACTACTTACGGGAAAAAGTTCTAAGTTGGCACCACCTAAGAATCTACTTGGTATAAAACCAGAAAGTATCTAGAGAGATAACGATGCACTTGAATATTAAATATGTATGGACTGGGCTAAAAAGATTGTAAGGTGGAATTATCGGAGTGGGCACATACAGGACAAGACGACATTACATAAATGCCCTTGCACACCTTTGCAGAAGCGACTCGAGTGGTGAAATGGAGAATACATCGTTATCACTAATGTTCAAGTTCATCCATCCACGAAGAAACGTTTATCGATCAACCATAATGAACTTAACCAAAGTTCTATTAGCATAATATGTATTTTCAAGTTGAGTACTCTTTAGAGGCCCCAATCGCTGTCGATAATTTCTAGATTCATCGACATTTGAAAGAATATCTTTATGAAATTTATACTCCCTCAGCTACAGGGTATGTAGTAAATTTCCCCCATTTTATTTTCATTGCATTAAGATTGTGTGACAATGCCCTTATGCAAGTCAAGGTGTCTCCTTCAACTTGAGTGCTATTGACTTAGGGCATATTTGTACAATTTATATTATCTTCGTTTTCAATTTATAATCTTGTATATCAAACATCTCACATCAGCTCAATATAAATCTGACTGAACAATTTAAAGTACCTATTTTGAAACTGATGGTATAATTTTTCACAATCGAACTATACTAGAAAATCAACATTAAGTCCGTCTTTATCCCAGAGAAACCAGAATAGTTAGATGGATTCTCAAAATTAGTACACATTTCATAAAAAAATATTTTACACCTATTCCATTACAAATAATACTGCTCTCTAAGCTTTAGTTACAATTCGGGGTTATTTCCTGTTAAGAAAACGTGACAATAATAATATGTGGTCTATGATGTAGATACCTATATTTTGAAGAAGGATTTTTCCAGGAGGGGTAGAAGTTTCTGCTTGTATGGTTTTGTTCAGATTCTTCGTACTAGCTACCTCTTCGCATAAATCGATTGCTACTTTTACTCCTAAGTACTTATTTCGTATTTTACAGTGAATTATTGGTTACAAGTATTTTATTTGAACTCCATTCCGAGAAGTTAATTTACGTCATATGTTTATGAAAAAAAAACTTCTGATTACTTATCTACAGATTAATTAAAAATCGACAACACTATTACTATAAGCACAAAGTTTAAAGACAGATGCATGTCTTTTTTAATATAGGAAATACATCGTTGTACATAAAATACATTGTTCTGTAATTTTGCCTCTACATTTTCCGAAGCTCAATTCTAAAATAAAGAACTCAAGTTCATAAATGATATTGATATTTGTAATATTATTACAGTCCTTTAGTAACGCAAATCAATGTTAATAACTTTTGCACCCTTTTGTATTCCACTTCGTTTTATATTAAATCTGAAATAAAGTAAATAGACCAGGTTTTTTGTTTGTTTTTATTTTCATGAAAAGGGTTACAATGCAAACACCGTATGATATGTAAAAGTGCTTTTATCAAATAATATTATACACTAGTTTGCACCAAATACACGTGTCCTTATAGATAAAGGTATAGAGTTTAGCGTTCTGCACCCTTACCTGTCTATATTTTATATTTGACATAAAATAAACAGAAAAATCTTTTCGATGTCGTGATACTCTCCCCGCCTGCGACGCGACATCATCCCAGCCACCCTCCAGCCTCCAGCACCCACTATCCTTCCACACTCTGCTGGAGCATCGGGGTGTGTTTGCATCCGGAAGGATGGCTGTTTATGGAAACTGATTCGATTTCCCATACTTCCACAAACACTTTGTCAAACTTCATAATTCATACATAGCTGCCTACTTACTTACTTGGCTACAAAATTCTCGGTTACTATTCAGAAAGGGGAAGTAGATATTTACAAACTTTTATTATTAAAATAGATCAGTCGAATGCACAACAAGCACTTCTGTTATTATCCAATAAATAATTGGATTCGAGAAGATTCCCGCGTAGTCCGTCTTAGTGCTTCTAGAAAGTAGTATTACTTATTATATTATGATCATCCTAAACGAAAGTCTGATGGGGTTTTATAGAATTGTATTAATATACAAGTCACTATCATAAATAATATTATTGACTATTCGTTTTCCTATGTATTACCACACCTAATTAAAAGTGTACTTTGACAACAAAACAAGTGTCAATATCACCTTATTAGTGTAAAGTTTAAATACCTACTTAATAAATATTGGCTGCAGTAGGTTAAAAAAAACTGCGTAATGCATGTATTTTGGCCCATATATTTAAACCTTTGATATACATATGGATGAGTGCAATTTTCCCAGTGAGTTTCAGGAGGATCATGAATGATAATATGTAGACTTTTCTGGCTGATATTTCTTACCAGAGAAAGAAAAAAATCTAATTGTTCATTCATGTAGTGTCAGATAACCTCTGTAAAGTAAACAGTTCAAAAAAGTACAATAATAATACAAGATTTGCTTAAAACTTGCATTTCCAATCTCATACAAACATGTAGGAATAATAATACGAACATGAACTCGATCAACGTTAACCTCATACGAAACAATATAAGACAATTGCAATAACGTCATTCGCATTATTTATTAACTTAAAATAGATAAATATTAAACAAGTATAACATAAATGGAGCACTTCAGAATAGAGCGAGCGGTGGGAAAATTGAAACTAATAAAAGATGATACTTTCAAATTCCATTCTCTTGTACTCTAAATGAAGAGAAACTTTTATTTTCCCGGACAATATCAAAAAGTCCCTTTCACTTAGCATTACTGGTGATGTGAAACAATTTATATAGTAGGTAAGTATCTATCTGATATTGTTCCTTACTCCCTTCTCCATGAGTCGCTAGTCTATATATGAGAATACACAGGTCTATAAACGTTTTACTACAATATTGTCCATTGTATAATATATACCGTGAGTAAACCGTACTCCTGTACGTACTACTGAATACTGTCAGAACATATTTTTTACAAAGAAGTAACAAAGGACCGATATCATAGAGTAAAACTATGAATACATAGAATTTATAATTTCTTAGTGATTCAATTATAACATGTATGAATATAATTAACGAGGAAACTGTAAGAGTAATTGCAATTAGGTATTTTACGAGCAAAATACCTGAGTAAAATACATCAGGTATTTTATTTACTACTAGCTTTTGTGCCCGGCTGGTCTGCGCCTAGATTTTAGGTCTGATGCAACCACTATCGCATGCATGTTTTGCACCACTTTGGTTATATTAACCGTAAAAGTTATTTGATTTTTTAATAGCTTATCTTTTAGTCAGGATTCTATTCTACCGTTACTCAAAATGTGTAGTCTGAGAGTTCTTCCATGTAAAACTGATTACTGGACAGTTAGAACCAATGCAACCTTACTAAAATATTATGGTGATAATTGATCAGCATATAAAGCACAGAGTTTCTGATTAAGAAAGGGTAGTGCTTAATAGGTTGTTTATACATGGAATGTCAAATCTTTTAGTTTTTTGTGTTTCCAGTCAAAGAAAGTGGTGGAAGAAAGGAGTTAAATTGCATCGAGTGTGTCTGTACTTTTGTAACTTGTAAAATCATGAATTACATATCTATAAAACAATAAAACAGTTACAGTTGTAAGTGCTTGTAGCCCATCTGTGGAGTATAAGTGAATGCTGTAAATTTTATTTCCATCAGACGTTGTGTCTCCACTTTAGGATTATAAACTTAGTTTTAACTTTGTAAAAGATTAATTCGTATGATAGTCTGAAATAAAACTACAAAGAAATGCGACGTTGTTTTTAGATTTTCGTGTACAATAGAAAAGTACTTCACAATGAAAATTAAATTTAAACTGGTAGTGCACTTGGTAAATATTAATGTCGTCGTAATTGTGAATGTTCTCTATTATCTAAAAAATCTATCCAGAAGATCAAACTGAAGTCAACTACAAAGGTGATGAAATATGTCTAAGTTTTTTTAGACTAAAGTGATAAAGGATTTTAAATTTTGGATCAATTTTGTATAACAAGTTCGAAAGAGACTAGTATAGATGTAGAGAATTTCAGGGAATATATAGAAAATAACAACTCTCTGCCTGTAAAATAAATACATACCTCGGTTGTCCGTTGCAATTATTTTTACAAAATTTCGAATCGATCCTGCGGTCGGGACGCAACGAAACCAATTGTAATGAATTTTCGGTATAGGTAATTTGAATAAGTCATAACATAGTTCACATATATGTAGTTCAGTCTAAATTTTAAGTGTGATTAATTATGTAGTACTAATACACATAATACTTATCTATTATATGTATAAAGTATAGTCAGATTTTTGTAAATGTTAGCATAACTCCCGCATTTAACTATGGATTGCTGTGAAAATTTAAAATAACATTTGCAATAATATAGACTGTGTCCTAACGTCTCCGATTTTTGAAGAAAAAGATTTTCCTAGGAGATGACATGATGATGAAGAGATCCAAGGGTTGTGTCATGTGTGGTATCGATTGAAATCGGTCATGTGTGGTGTCGATTTAAAGGGCGTTGGAAAAGAAGTTCAGATCTTAAGTCACATTTTGACCAGTTCAATCCATCGGGAGATACTGAGAGATGTCATGATGATGTAGGGGTCCAAGGGTTGTGAGGGGTCATGTTTAGTATCACAGGGTGTTAAAAGAGCAATTCAGATCTTAAGTCGCATTTTATCTAGCTCAACCATCGGGAGACACCGTGCCGTTGCGAAGCACGGGTAACTCAGCTAGTATGATAATATGAATTAATACGCAATTAGCATGTCACTGTATAGAGTTAACTTTGGGTAGATATCATTAAACACGTGTTTGTTTGTATAACGCACAAAATACGATATTTTGACTTGTGACAGAATGTAGGTGAACATAGGTGTTAGTAGGTAAGCAATATTCACATCAGTATACACACATTATGATATGGGTTACATTATAGGTGTGAAGGTAATGTTATATACCTAAAGTAAATATTTACCGATTTGTGCTTCCGTTGGAAATTTTCATTTCCCCAAATATTTATTCGTGGATTAAACTCTAAACGATGACAGCACATTATTGAATGTTTCCCAAAATATAACCAACAAAATGTTAATGATATATTTTACTACCAGCATCATCGATGACTTTGAAGTTCTTATATAAATTTGGTGCACTAACTAGTAATAGTTAGATACATTATGCGAACTTGAGATCTGACTCAGAACAGGACAAATGTAAAAAACCTTGTCTACATACAAAACAGATGGGGAGAAATTTAACTACGTAGTATATAAATATTCAGTTCGAATCCCTGCGCTGACAATGTACCATACAAGCCCAGATTGGTTTCATAAAAGAAGTATTTAATATGAACTATAACTGTCATTTTACAAAATCCTAAAAATAATGTAACTGAACTTATATTATGCGGTATCACAAAATTATTAACCTTTTCAACAACGTGCCATTGAGACTATTTTCACACATTTTTTTAAACTCTGTTATTTCGTTAATAACTATTGACCTTAAAAGTAATAATCATTTTACATTGTCTTCGAATGTTTACGTAAGGCACATTTATTTTATTCAAAAGTTGCTTAGGTCACGTGAATCCTTCTGAAAGGGATATTTATTGATCTTATAACGATAAGGCTTTATGTATTGATACAATACTTGGTAAAACTTTATCGATTTGCGAGTGTCTCCCTGTGATTTATCGCGCTATTTAGTTTACGTAAACACAACAATATCACCATTGTTTATTATAGAAATTTAGGTTTTAATAAAATCAATTCGTTTGATAGATTCCGCTGCAATATCTTATTCTGTGTTCATATTCTGAGAAATTCCTTCACGATTGTTCATTGCTTTTCCAATCAAAATAAATATTGTGGTAGTGGTTCTCATAGTCCCAGTTCTAATTACGTCTTATAAGAATCCATGCTAGTATTCAATATAGATAAGAAATTACCCAGAGGAAAAATGACAATGAAATATCTTCATTCGATTAATGACCTAATAGAAAACAGCTAGTGTTCGCCGTAACATGAGAAGCAGTTTCGTAGATATTCTTAAAATACTTCGAGTTGAACTGTATCATCATCATCATGTCAGCCCCCCTGCGTCCATTGTCGAACATAGGCCTCCCCTATTGATCTCCATAGCTCCCTATCCTGGGCAGACAGCATCCAACCGCCTCCCGCAACTCGCCTTACATCGTCCGACCACCGTGCTTGAGGCCTATCAACACATCTTCTGCCTGTTCTAGGTCGCCACTCCGGGGCTTTCTTTGTCCACCTAGAGTCTGAAGAGACCCAGGGAAGAAAGAACTGTATATATAATATTTTTTTTTTTTTTTTATAAAAATGAATCTGGGTTTATTGAAATAAACCCAAATACATCTTTGTACACTTCACAGAAAGCTGAAAAGCTTGTGTATTATATATAAATATTATTTGCTTTTATTCAATGTAAGTTTAAATAACAAACCTAGGAGAAATTTGAACGGTGCATGGTAAAAATTGTATACAATGTATTCTCAAATTGGTCTACAGTTCCTACAATATCAACGTATTTTTATGATCAAGTCAAAATTCACACTAGTTATAAAGGATGTTGGATATCATAACAACAAAATGCATACATTATTCTTTCTAAAGTTTTTCTATTATACTATCTTATTACTAGTATCATACTTTTGATATATTTTATGACGTATGTGTATATCTATCCTTCCTACATACAAGATATTATTATCAATTTTACTATTTTCTTTTTATAACTTGCAGCAAGCAACATACATTCGGAGGAGTTGGTTGTAAACTTTTACAATATGAATCACAAACGCAACATAATATAACTCCAGACTTCTTTCCATGCATTTCTAGTTTTCCTCACTGAGTGTAACTGTAACATATATTAGGTAGATATAATACATTATTATTCGACGACAGTTTAGACGTAAAATATCTGGTGCACAACTGGCAACATAATAATAATAACGTATTCATTCGAATAATGTATTCGCATTTCCTTCAACAACCGATGGAAAAGTTTCGTGTAAGTAAACCTGATCGAAACTTTATTACAGTACACACTAGCCAATCATTTCACCCGACCGCCACTGACCTCCTAAAAATGTTATGACCATGTCAAAGTTTATATTTCTAGAAATATGCTATTTTTATTCTTTAAACTCGCCTCGCAATATTGACATATAAATAAAATTAACGACAACGATAAATGTGCACTATTGAACTATGCGAATGATTATAAATAAAACTGAAAATATTTTGAAAGCAAGCAGAGGCGTCGTATATTTATGTGCGCATGCACAAATATATAATATGTTAAAAAAATATGTGGCGTACGTTTTATGTTCTCGCATGAAATAGATAAAATTGCTGGATTTCACTATCTTCTTAGGTGAGGAAAAGCGGAGATAGGAGCCATTCATAAATATTTTTCATACGAAATTTTTCTCAATTTATTAGTAGGATATTTGAGAAAAGTGTAGAAATGTTACGTTTAAAGAGACTTACGTGATATTTTGTATTATAATAATATGATGTTGTACAGGTATAAGTACTTTGTATATGCAGTGATGTTATGTTAGTACATTAGTCAAAGTTATTCCATTGCATATGACATGTGGAAAACGGAAAATAACCATCCTCCATTCACCTCCATCATATGACAGGGTTCATGTTGGAAATATGTTTTGATAATAGATGTACTTACTTATTATATTAGTATACACGTATAGAAGGTAATAATGTGAGTTTACATTCCATTCTGTTGACTGTCGAATTAACTACAACAAAATACAATACATACATTAATTTGGTAATTACCTGACAAAATTTACTGTTTTAAAGCAGATAAATCTGTTGAAATAAGTGGTATTTTAAAGTACTTATATAGATATCTATTTTTTATTGGTTATATTATTTATACTTACTCAATACTTTTTTAAAAATCTGTATGCTGCAAAGAATCCTTATTGGGGGGAGGGTAACCAGATTTTTATATTAAATGTATGAAATTCTAAATGGTTTGTTCACATTCTGACAGTGTTTTATTAGAAAAAGAATGGAAAAATAAAAAACAGAGAAAAAATTGCATACATTATAAAAAAAAATTAAATTGCTGACGGCGGTGTTATAAACATTTTGTTAACTCGATATTTTCTAACGTGAAGTATTCAAAAATCTCTTGATTAGTGAAAAGATGACATCTTTCGATTTATGTGCGTAATAGAGATATGAATGGAGACAAAGATATGGAATAATATAAATTCATAAAATCGTTTTTGGCTTCCCAATACCTCATATGAATAATATTATTATTATGATAATTTTAATCATAACGAATAAAGGAATATCATCATATGAATCATTTTAAACTGCTCCTAAAAAATGCATAAAGATCTAGATAAGAGGCAATATATTCTAACAAACTATTCAAAATATACTGATGCGTTTTATGATGGTATATTTGCTCTCCTACAAAAATAGTAATATATTCTTGTTCTTACTCTTAGTCTATGGTAGGGTAAGATGTATACAAGTATGTTTGGGCTTGGTACTTGGTGGGTTCCAATATGGGGCCAAGACAGAGAAGTTTTATATAAAAGTTTATCTGACGGGCGTATCTTGTTATGCCACCCCATGGTATGTTTATCAGAATGCGTGTTGTATACTATAATATACAAGGATTGCGACCAACATCAACAACTTAGTGTAATTGCTCAGAACGCCGTTTTTTATAACTATCAATTCAGATATTTTTACTGAATGTACTGTTACAGTGATTGCATTCGTTTTTGACTTCGACACGGATAATAAAAATTTGATAATAAGTCATTTTCTTTCAGCGGGTAGCCGTCTTCTCCGAAGAACACCAAAGCAACCAGAAAAAAACGAGACAGCTGGAATTTGACTACACTGGAATTACCCTAACCATTAAATAGTTCTCAATAAAGACAAGACAAAATAGTTGATATCAGTGGAAAAAAAAAGGCTATTTATTTTTACTAGAAAAACTTTTGAAAAAGTTAAGGAAATCCTTATTGCAGTATTCTCCATACTGAGAGATTTCGTGTTAAAAATATGACAATTAATTGCAAAACGAAATACTCTTTTAAAAAATAAAGTACAAATTCGTCACTGACAACGGCCCAATTTTGAATAAAATTGTTTTTCTTTCTTTCTCACCCGAGAAACCAAAGTTTTTTCTCGTTTTCACTTTCCCGCCCCCCTCTCCGTCCCAAACTCTAATAATAACATGTCGACGACATTTGTTCCTGCACCGCAGAATATGCGTGTCCTCAAACAAAACACTCCACATAACAATACTTCCCATTAGGAGCAGAATAAAAAATAGCATGAATTTTAAAACCTGTGAAAAATATTAGTTAAGCGTATGATACCATGTGTAAAAGTGATCAGTATATATTTAATTAAGAGTAAATATGAAAATTATATTGTATTCGGGAGACGCTGCGAATAGACAAAAATAATATTTCGAAGCTTAATAATATGAAAGTGACAAATCCAAACAGTGACGAAGGTACCACTGAAACATACGTAAATAATACTGATTTGGTAGAGGATGTAATTAGCAGTGATCCGTTAAGAGAGAGGAATGTAGCCGGCGCCGGCGCTCTGCCCTCTCTCCCTAGCAAGACGTACGTCGTAATGGGATGGAGAGATAGATAGAAATTGTGCAATGTAATCGAATGTGATCGATCAGTAAAATTAATAGCGATTTTGAGCAGTGTTGAACACTAGAAAGGACGCTATTCTTCAATTGTGACAATTGTCACTGTGAATTCGTTTAAGAATATCTGTGACTTATATTTGCATGTGACCATATTTCTTGCAAACAATTTTGTTCGCAAAGATTATAACTACTAAACTTATATTCATATCTTGATGACATTATGAACTAACTTACATTACAATATTTCTCGAGATAAACACATGTATACATCTTTCCATATTATTTTATATTATACGGGTTCCATGTAGGGTTGCCAGATGTCCGATTTTGGACCGGAGAGTCCGATTTTTCTTACATCTGTCCGGTCGAAAAAATCTTGGAAAACCGGACAAAGGGCTGTCCTGTTTTTTTCAATCGGACTTCAAGAAGTTCAACACAATCTGGCTTGAGAACTTATAAATTATCTATTTTTCATGAAGTCATTCAAGGGAATATAACTCTTGATATTTTTCATCATGTTCTCACTTGTCATACGTAGTAGTTACCTACACTATTTGTGAAAACCCGAGTGTAAAATAATAAATAAATAAGTAAATAGGTAGCATTGTATCTAAAATAAAATTCATAAAAAAGTAGGCTTTTATGTAAATCCGAACACATTCACATTTTACAGTACAGTTTACATCGAGTCGGCATCGGGAATCGAACCAAGAAAATTTTGAGAAAGACTCAACTGAAGCCATTACTATATTCTACGTCAATGCATCTTATCTCTGCGTTTTCAATTCAACTTATTTCAATACAAGTTAATGTTTCAGTGTATCTACACAATCCTATGAACGAACGGATAGAGTAGATTGTATAGAGAGAATATTGGCCGTTTGTTGTTTCACATAAAACATTCAACAGACAAGCTCTCAAGACGTATCATTTTCAATTATCACTCCGTAGTAAGTTATGTTCTCGGGGCGTGCCGAGTCCCTTTTCGAAACAGTCTCATTCGTAGGACAGTAGAGGCTTTAACGTAGAAAGGAATATTTTGATTTACGTACTTCTAGTACCAAAATATTTACCTGAGAAGAAATAGATAGAGAGAAACAAAAAGTAGAAACTATATACGGTCTTGAAAATCTATCTCACATATTAAATTACCGTCTGCAAGTAGGTACGTAATCTTGTGCCTAACTTAATTAAGATGTTGTAGAAACTAATCTTCTTTCTAATTATTTTTTCGTAATTCAAACGATCAAGTAATTTTCTGCTTGAAAAAAACATGCTTAGTACTGATTAACACCGTCGTTACTCTTCAGGCTTCAGGCTCCCTCATATAATCTCTTCTGGGGAGGAGGGAAATGTCTTAGAGAGGCAAATGATTGTTTGAAATGTTGCATACAATCGAATATTTTTGTTCTTCTTTCACATATTTTTTTATGTCATTACTTTTATAATTCTATATAGCTAAATTAAAAAAAAAAGCTAACGCTCAGTTAAGATAGATAAATAAGATGATGCTCGATTTTCGATTAGCATACCAGTATAATAATGAAATTTCGATGAGACGAAAAAAGTGAGTGGCGAAGTCTTCCTGAATTCCTGAGAAAGTTTTAATTTTAATGAAGGGGAAGTAAAGCAAAAATGTGTGCATGTGTGCAAGGTGATGGAAAAATGTATAACAAAGTTTATATAAACTTAAATAATAGCGTGGGAAAAAACAACGTAATGTTCAAATTTAGAACTACATATTAATGTACATGATTTCTGTCGACCGATGAACCATAATTATATAATTTATTCGATGTTTCAACGAACAATGTTACATCTCTTTATAGTTTCCAAATACACAGCCTTGAAATTTATTCTCATTTCGCCTACATTTTTTATCCAGATTTTCTTATCCTGGGATTGTTTTATTCTTGGGTCATTTACATCCACCCCTTAAAAGAAAGGATTGATATTCGGAAGTGGAATTTAAGAATATGAATACATTTGGACATTAGGGACTTTTTGTGCTTACATTTTGCGAAGAAAAGGTAATCTTTTTATCTTTTTCTGAAAACAGTATCCTTTGCAAGGTATTTACAGAAACATACAACCAAATAACAGTTTGAGAAAACGTACTTTTATATTATGAGTTCCTGTGACAATGGTATACGAGCATTAGAAATAGCATGGAAAGAGGTGAATAAAATCCTTAAGAGACCTCTCTCTGTTTTCTTAAGCGATGTTTAAAGTCAAAGTCTTCATTAAGATAAAGGCATTCCGTTCGTCACATTTTCGCAAAAAAACGTGTCTGTTCTTGAAAATTTGGTCGATATAATCGTTTCAGGTCAGTCTCGGATGGCCGCACTTACTCATACGTCTTCTTTCACTTTAGTCATTCTATCATCATTCATTCTCTCAACATGCCCAAACTATCTAAGCGTGATGGAGTTATATTATTGATGGAGTGCTACAGGTTATTCTCTTTCATTCTAGTCACTACAACCCTCACTTCCCTCTCTAATAATTCTTCATATCGAAGATATCTATAAAAAAGTAGAATTAAAAAATTTTCTTCTACTGAAAAAACGAGTATTTTTGTTATAAAAACTTTTCGTTGAGGTGATGTAAAAAAAATCCCCACACATCCCCTTTGTGTCCCGTTAAGGTATTTCACACATAGTCCTTTGTTAATTCACACGCTTGTATCGTCTCCTGTGGAGAGAATGGAGTGTTAGGGAAGAAAGGGGGTGTTGTGAGGTAAATCTCCAAGGTATACCGAACCCATGTTACTATACGCCATTTTCAGTATACGATCAAAATATTTGACTTCTTTCCCTCCATCCTATTATTTTCACAGTTAACTTTTAAACGTTTGTAATGTCAATGTTTTTTGGAACAATATATTTCAATTTCAATTCAATTCGGTTTATTTCTCAAAATACTTATTACACATTTGAGTAATTTATGAATCTTCTTCTTCTTCGTCAGCCTTGGTCCCTCCTCCGCTGGATATAGGTCTCTTCCATTCGTTTCCAGTCTTTATGAATACACAATATTAATTAAAAAATACACAAATTGAATTTATATAAAAATAAAGTTTCCTCGTTTTGTTTTTTTTTAAAGCCGAGTTGTTTTGGACATATTGAGAGAATGAATTATAATAGACGCCACGATAAGATGAGAAAAGGAAAGGTCTATTATCAACACGGCTTGATCATGACAACCAGCATCTCAAAGGTGTTTTACACTGTAATGCCACACAATTTTATTACTATCAAAATAAATAAATGTCAAAGGCGAGAAGCGGGTATGATGAATTGCATGAATGTGTTGCATGCGTTGCGTCTAGCGTTCTGTCAACTCTGCCTACTCCGCAAGGGACGCAGCGTGAGAGAATAAATAGATAGATACATTAATTGTCCCCGACAACCGGAGAGGTCCTCTTTCACGAATCGCCCTCTTTTATATTACGGTGATTTAGTCAACGTAATGTTTCTAGTTACTAAAAAAGTGACACCATCATAGGTAGGCACCAATAAACGTCCGATGTTTTCTTCCCATGTTTTAATGGTAATAAATAACATCGAATTATTTATTATGTCAACGATTCGTTATCAAAAAGCACAGCGCTGAATATTAATAAGTACAAAAACATTATTTGTTTTAAAATAATTTTGTTGAAATGGAAATACATATTATGATTTATTTACATAATTGATTTTAGAGTAGGTGCTTGACTCCTGAATTTTATTACCCGATGTAAATTATTGCAGTTTTCCGAAATGAGTTGAATTACCTGCAGTACTATTATAAAAAACTTGTTCATTCATGTCTGAATGCATTTTTATAAACGAATGTACGTACATTTATACATTTACGTTTTTTTTTTATCCATACTTCACGGTATTCATCGCAATTTAAGGTAACTAGCGATAGCACATGTGCACCCACAGAATTAACTCAGAGCACGGTAAACATACATATTTGGTTAAGGTTCCTTCTCTCTTGAAGATGACTTCAGTAAGAAAATCGAAAGCCGGACTATAACCAGTGTTTTTTCCACTAACTCGAATAGTTGAGATGTTATATTATATAACTCTAAAAATAATCTTATTTCTACCAAAAAAACCTCAAGAAGTTTTCACTAATTTCTGAAAAATCATCGTTTGCTACGAAATTAATTACATTTACCAACAACCAATTTATAACACTTTGAAACTTACCATTAAGTCAATCATTAAGTCATCATTCAATAATATGCTGAAAAGTAAAGAACAAATTCTGACGAATGACTTAGTAAAAGTACCAAGACTTACCTATTTACTTTATATAGAGTACTTAACATGAAGTTTTTCATTGTCAGCGGTAGTCAATATAATAATACTCATAGTAGTAAGTCTGGTAGTAAAAGGGAAAGACCTTCCCGCTGCATTAAGGACTTAACACGTCGTGCGCTCTAACATTTACGATGAAATGAGCAATACGAGACTATTATCAAGTCTCTGGAGTATTCCCACACAATATTCACCATTCACCATCACCCCTCATCACCTTTCCTTACAATCTTTCATTATTGTGATGGACAAATCTTCACAAGATGTCGATGTGACGATGTAGACAATTCGTATTGCAAATAGATGAAAAAGAATTTCACGATACGATGATCCATCCTACTTACATCGAATTTGTTAATTAAATCGCTGATTTTCCAAGCCGTAAATGCTGACTTTTAATCCCACTGCTGATGATATCATACTCTGTATTTTACGAAAGGAGCATACAGCCTTTGGGGAAATTTACATATGTTTTGTATACTTATTCAAGCCTAAATTCTCATTTTTTTTAAATTTAAAAATGTAGTTTTTGATGGCTATGCAAAAAATATCGTGTAGACACGTGATATAACGCAATTTTAATCTGACTTTTATGTTTCAATCGACTGTCCGGTAAAAAGTCTATAGCCGGTCAGTTACACAATGTGTTTACAATTTTACTTTGCAAATGTCACCGTTTCCGAGGATAGGTGACTCGATTATAAACCACATCGTTTCATCATTTACAGCCATATAATACACGGTAGAGAAGATACTAACAGCACAATACATCGAATACACAATACTATATGTACGTACGTTACTGCTACGATGTATGTATGTAACGCAACGTGGAATTCAATAAGTCGAACAAAGAAACGAAGTCTGACAGCTGAGAGAGTTACCTATACTAACTTTACTGCTTATATATGTTTATAATAATATACACATTGTTGGCTCGAGGGAAAGGAGGGTCTAAACATTTCTAACACACTTGATATTTCGCTGATTTATCGACGTGTCTATAATTTGAAATGATTGTCCATTATTACGTACCTACCTACCACATAACATGACATTTTCATTTTAATTCAACCACCGAAGTCTTTCCCTTCAAATATAAGGGGAAGTTTGTGGGTCGTAGACAGACTGAAAGAAAACAGCCTTGGCTTCGCAACATTCAATAATGGAACGGAATTAGAAAAAGAGTAGTTATCTACCAAGCAGTTGACAATGTTGAGGATCCACCGTGACACTATAAGAAGTAAGAAGAGTCTTTTTCCGAGTATAACGGAATTAAACCATATTATTATGTCCAATTTCCTATAACTATATCCAATATTATTAAGTAGGAATGCACAAAATCGACTCAGATTATAATTCTTGCGTGTTTACTAGACTAAAGTTTATATAATAGATTATAACTTGAACTAACTGTCTGTGAATTGCAGTAGAGTAATAACAGTTACCTGTTAAAGTTTATATCAGTTTTCCTACTTCAATCGAGTTAGAGTTACAGTGGAAAATTGGGATAGTATATTATTTCCGTTACTAAGTACGACGACCCACCATACTCATACTTCTACTTTTTTTTGCTATAAAACTTGCGACTTTTTCATTGACCAGCTTTACTAAAATGCGATCAAAACATTTCGTGATGAGATTCTAATATCATAATGTACCTATGAAATTAGGGAAATGAGTGACTGCAAGACTGGTGTTGTAACTAGAATGAAAGTGAACAAACTGAGATGGTTTGGGCATGTTGAGAGAATGAAGGATGACAGGATGACAAAAAAGATATATCTGAGTGAACGAAGGGGTGTGAGGAAACGCGGCCGCCCCAGACTGGACTGGACCGATCATGTCGACCAGATCCTCAAGGATGGGCGCGTTTTGAGTAAAAGGAATCGGAGAGCGTGTATGACAAACTGTATGAGTGTGACGGAAGCTAAGAGTGTGTGTAAGGATAGGGATGGCTGGCGCTCTGTCCTCTCTGCCTACCCCGCAAGGGACGTGGCGTGAGGGTATAGATAGATAGACCTATGAAATGTCTTCATCCACCTCGAATCACGAGAACAAAGTTTGAATTTGTTTGATTAAAATTAATTTAAATTACAACAACTGTTGTTTCAAATTATATTTATTATAATTTTTTTTAATCATACTTTCAATAAATCGAAGGGGGACATTTCTACTTTTATACTTGTGATATTCTAGGCCCTCAACAGGATTTTTGAATAGTACATAACGCGAACACGGTGTATTCTTGGTAGGAGTCTACGGCTTACCATTCAGAGTCATTCTGTGCTCCAGTTTTTATATTCGTGCTTCTAGATGTACTTAAATAAAAAATGTAGTGACTGTGTCAAAAGAGTCTTCCTCACAGAGAAAAATTCAAAATTGTGACATAAAATAATGAGCACTTTTTTAATCAAAATTCGCAAAACAATGACCTTGATTAGGAATCGTCTCTAAATTCGATTATCGATACCTGTTACATCTTTCAACGTCGTAATTCCGAATGTTTATTTGATCTCATCGTCATAATAACGATATATCGTACAATCGGCATAATGATGAATTTATTTATTTATTGTTTAAGAGTGCTACAGTCGCTATCTCAAAGTCAGATTTGGGCGGAACATCAAAATTAAGGCGGAGTCTCTCCCCCGCCCCGCTTCCCCAATATTGGAACGTATGAATTTGCTAGTTAGGCGTCAGTAACCATTGGAATACTTACACTCTACAGTTAGTTGTGTATTAAATACATAATTTTGGGCCATGAGATTTTTTTTTGTTTCACCGTTCACGAGCCTTCCTCTCGAATTCTCAACATTAATAGTTAATTATTTTTAAACCAAGAGTTCGCATTTTTTTTTCTAAAATTCACATACTATTCAGATTGTCGCTCCCTTCTTTATAATAAAATGGGAATGGGAAAAATAAATATATAAGTAAGTACTTATATATTTTAGTAATATTTAAAAATTAAAATTAAAATTAAAATTGATACAGTATAAAAAAGGTGTAAATAGCGCTGCAGGCGAATTTTTTTTTGTGAGACAAGGTGAATGAGGTCGTGATGTGGTTTGTTTATTTGAAAATATATTAATGTATTAATTATAATGCTTTAGACAATTATATGTACGAAAAATTTTTTATGTAAAAAAGTAATTAAGAATAGCGCCGCAGGCAATTTTTTCTATGAAACTGGTGGTGATTTTTGTGTGTAGGAATGAATATAATATGTATTTGTTTTACTTTATTCGTTCCACCCCCCCGTGCCCCCTCAACCTCCTTCCCCATTATTCCCGCGGATGTCGGGAGGGTTACTATTCATCTTTTTGAGACGGAAACTATGGATTCGACAATAAAATATTTTTTCATTCCACCCCCCCCCCCCCTCCAGCCCCCCTCATTCTTGCGTATATCGGGAGGGTTACATTCATCTTATTGATGCGGGAAACTATGGATTCGGCACTAATATCACTTTTTTCATTCAGACCCCCCCCCCCCCAGCCCCCTAACTCCCTCCCCTTATTCCTGCGGATGTTGGGAGGGTTACTATTCATCTTATTGACGTGTAAAACTATGGATTCGATACCAATATCACTTTTATCATTCGCCCCCCCCCCAGCCCCCTAATTCCCTCCCCTTATTCCTGCGGATGTCAGGAGGGTTACTATTCATCTTATTGAGGCGGAAAACTATGGATTCGACACTAATATCACTTTTTTTATTCCGACCCCCCCCCCCCCCCTTAGCCCCCCTTATTTCTGCGGAAGTCTGAAGGGTACTATTCATCTTATTGACGCGGAAAACTATGGATTCGACACTAATATCACTTTTATAATTCCGACCCCCCCCCCCCCCCTCAGCCCCCCCCCCTTTATTCCTGCAGATGTCAGGAGGGTTATTATTCATCTTTTTGGCACCAAAAGTTATATGAATTCGAAAAAAAACCGTTTTTTACCCCCTTCCCCCATAAAAACACTCCCTGGGGCAAGCACAACAATTTCCCAAAGTTTCATCTCAATCGGACGAACGGTTTAGGAGTCTATTAAGGATAAGGTGAAAAATGTTACATACATATGTATGTAGGTACGAATACGAACTAAAATATTTATGTGGGATTTCGTCCAGAAATTTTGTGCAAGCCAGGATGTATCCAAATAGGTAACTGCACCATACTAATAGAAATCGGTATCTACCTATTTTTGGAATAAAAAGTTAAGTTTAGTCCGGGATATAATTAATAGGCACGCTCATTAAAGTAATAAGTATGTAAAGAATCTACAAATCACTAAAACATGCGGGAACTACCTACTCGTAATATTATGTGAAAATAATTTAAAATATAAATCAGTTGCCAATGTTTGCCGTCCTCTGTAATACACGAAATTTCGTCAGTAAGAATAAATTATGGAACGACAATTCAATTAGCACAGAATCCACGTCTTACCAGTCCACAGTCTTGTGGGTGTCTGAATCCTTGGCGAAACTAAAAACACTGCGTTCCTTGTAATTCCCGTGTTATAAGTGTCATATTCGCGCGCACGCTAAAACCGATGGAGTATATTGGTACGAAGTCTTTTTATGAAATTGAGGTTTTTTGGGTTTTGACGCGAAACAAACAAAAAATATTTACGTTTCTTTCTATAACGCGCTAGATTTTTTGGTGTTCTTTAAGACAAAAAAAGAATTATTTCATTCCGACGCGACGGACGAATCACTTGTAATATCAAAAAAATGATGAAAAACGACGTTTACAATTTTTATTTTTTACAAGAAACTATATAGTATATTAATTATATTGCTCTATAATGCGCTTCGTTAAAGTTCAATCTATATAATATATTTTTTTCATCGAAATCCGACAATAAATAACGCGGGAATATCGATTGAAAAATCACTAAAATCGCCATGTTTACTACTGTAGCCCTCTTAAACGCTACTCGCGCGACTCCCTCACATTGCATTGCACGGCCAACCCCAGGGCAGACGACTCCCGGGCAGACCACCTAAGAGATGGATTGACAGTTGGGAGTCGACATCGCAGGAGGCTAATCCATCTTCATAACAAGTACAACATAATATTAAGAAGAAGAAGAAGAATTGTTTAAACGGCTTCAAGCCTTTGAAAATTTACAATACAAATAATCAAATATACCTATCAATACAATCGTGGTACATAGCCAAGTAATACACAATGAACAGTGAGACAAACAAAATATAATTTCTGGGAAATTCAGGGAATGCGTTGTGCAAATATAATATCCCAGATTATGACGTGGGATGAATCATCTCAATCATAACGGAATTAAATCCAAAGATTCGGTTCACTAAGCTCACGAAATTGTGAATGCACTGAGCCCTACAACATCTAGTCTGGTATCCAACACAATCCTCCATACTACATTCTCTACCCTACTGCCTTCTACCTCTTTCACCCTTCACCTTCTCACAATTCTTATTCCCATGCTCATTCAGAATAGAATAGATATTAAAAAGTTTTCTCGACATTTCGTCTCTCCGTCTTTTTCTATTCAATTGTATATTTTCATCTTTTGTCACTGTCTAACGCACGCTGAGGCCATGCCGGATGAGCTAATTTGAATATACAAGGTTTTTCAGGAAAACATTTCCACAATAATTCTTTGGTTTCCATAGATGAGTACATACACACAACCTACACCTACATTCATATAACACTACCATTCTCTCCAAGCTTGTTTCAATATTCATATTCCTCACAGTCTGAAAAGGTGAATCTAATTTAAAACTATTTTATGGGTTTTTTACTAGTGCTCCTATTATAATAAACCCGGATGTGTTTTTTTATTTATTTGGAAATTTCAAAGCTTACGAAGCTTAAATTACCTACTTAACTCTATATTTTTAGTGTAGGTACCATTCTCCGCGCGGCATTTTGAAATCAGTTTTATGTAGTTACAGGTAAACTTGTATGAAGACCCTACGAGATCGCAGTCTACCTTAAACACGCCTATGATATTATGTAGACACTTAACAAATATGTGACACATTTTTTATCAAACAAAAAGGATAAGATTTTATATTATCTGATATTAACATCAGAAAGTATCGAGAAATATAAGAGAAATATTTTTTTTATCATTTTAAAACGAAATGTTTAAAGTTATTAAAAACACGAATCACTTGTTTGAGCCAAAACGTAAGATGATTCTTAAGAACAAAATAAATTGTAGATCATTCGAGAAACCATAAAGACAATATTCTTTTACAAAATCCCTCTTACTCATCGCAGGAAATGAATGTTACACGCATTTCCTTTCAAAATCAACAGTCTTTCTCCCAGATGTGATCAAATATTCATCAAAGAACATCGAAAAGCGAATTCGTATGTAGAACAAATTTAAAAAAGGTAAAACCAGTTTGATATGTATATCTATGTATAATATATCATATCATTACGAGTATGTTTTTTTCACAGAACCAGATATTGTTTGTAGACGTTTATTTGAAATACGTTAAAAACGATATAACTATACTAACTAATATGTAATTCTGCGTTCCACGAAAGCACAAAAAATAGATGGATGTTATACCTGAAAAAAGGTTTTTTATCTGCCTTTTATAATGTTCTATATTATGTGTGTCTTCGAAACATAACAGATAGGAATACGAACACATACGAACTTTACAGGCCAGTCTAGCATACTATGATACAGTACAGTGACTTGAGGCGTAGAATTGTTAAAAATCTGCAATTATAGACTAACCAGAAGAAACAACCATAGACAGTGGATCAAGTACCTGCAGAAAACATCGAAACATGAAGAAGAGACAGATGAGAGAAAAGTATATATAAATAATAAACTGAAAATATGTGCGATTTAAGACAAGAACAGAATCGCAGCAATAGATTAGGAAAATGTCTCCAGTGATCAAGTCTATATAAAGGAACTGAGGAACAACCATAAGAAGACAATAGTACTAAAATGAAATCAACGTAGATGCACGTACGGAGTATTCTTGTAATGCTTTTAAGACAAATTTGAGAATAGAGGGTATGAAGTATAGGCCCACCTACCTATACATCCATTTATTTATACAAGTAATACTTATATATTTCACAGCAGTATATCTTCCTTTTCGTGATTCTTCATCACCCCCGAAACAAATCCCTTGATAATTCAACATTCCTTTTCTCTCATAATAAACGAATTCGTAAGAATAAGAAGACGAAGAAAGGGGAAATGCTAAAACGGTTTCAAATACGCGAGATTTACACGTAGCCGTAAAACATATTGTAGGTGTGCGAATTTTCCGGGAATCATCGCGGAATCATTCCCGGAAAAAAATAAGCACCAACCAAAAGAATATGACTAAAATGTTTCGAATGGATTCACTTTCGAAACCTTCGGTCCTAGAATTGATTTTGAAAGCTCGACAAGCATTAATCAATACACATAATGGATATCACCAAAAGAATCCTCTCGACCCTTATACGTACTCGTAAAGCGTTGAACATCTCTCTCGTCGTCGCCTGTGATATACATTCAACAGCCAATTGCATAATTTCGTTATTCAATTCTTCTCTAATTCTTCATTTATAGACTTTTCCTCTTTGAAGTTCTACATTTCATTTCCTCCACTCATCTGCGTGTAGTCGAGGTATCTGAACACTTAATGCAACAAAATTTGCTACTAATTTAAAAATGTATTTGACGACAAACAGCGAAACATTATACACAAAATTACAATTAACAAAAAATGACAAAACAACAAAAACAATTCCCGGACAGGATTTTTTAAGAAAATGCGGTTATCCATCTCTATTGTGCAATATGTACGAAGAAAAACAATAATTTGTAGTGACTATGAAAAATGTAGTGTGAAAAATCGAAATTTTTGTAATTCAGTTGCGATAGGGGGTTGAGTGGCATTAGCAATTTCCCTACATTTTGGATTACATTCCATATCTTCTCAAGGGACATTTCGTTTATAATTTGTTTTTTGAATTATGGACCTACCTATAGAAGGGTTTGACATTTAGGCACAACATAAAAAAATGATGTTTTATTCTTCTGCTTGTACGTAAATTATCAATGTCGATGTCCTATTTTTACCCTGTAGTATAATCATTATGAAAATAATTATCAAGAAACGATTTTTGGTAAGTTTAAATGTGATAATTGTTAATAGCTAATTAGCTCATAAATATTGTTCAAGATTACATGATAATGAGAAAGCAAAAATTTCAATAAGGACATACTATTTTGGAAGCATAGAATTCACCTATGTCTTAAAACTCTGTAAAACAAGTAAACTTGTGAAGAATAAAAAATAAGATTGGATTGCTTTCCTACCAATTCATTTTAAAGTCAACAATATAAGGGGAAGATGATGTTCAGAAAACGTATAAAATAACACCAAATTCTCTGAAGCATTCAGAACTGTTTAAAGAAGGGGTCCCCTTTGTTCCAAAAGAGAGTTATTGTTTGAACAATTTGTAAAATTTCTTGGCTAATAAATGGCACTTTTCGACCGAAAGAGGACAACCCATTTGGAAGGCAAACAATGAGAAAAAATCTTCAGTCATTACTCTTGAGGATAAAACACTGAATAAAAATGCTTTTAAAAAATCACGGGTTATTACTTTCGCGTGAAATACCTATGTGAGAAAATTTATATTTAAATAACATTAAGGTGATGTGTATTTTAAAACAGATACTAAAAAAATATCATCTTACTTATAAATTATCTCAACTAGAGAAAGATTAATCAATAAAAATCCTTTAATTTTACTTACTGCACTATGAGAAAGACGACTGTTGGCAGCTTAAATAGAATATTGGAAAACTTACAAAAGAAATCAATCATGGCATCTCAAGAATAAAACTTGACATTGGAAACTGTGACTATTCACAATATAAGCTGAATATTTTTATCTGAGACCGTTTTCGTTCTGTTAAACCAGGAGTACCTTTATTATACCGAAGGTGATGATAATAAAAACATAATTGCTATTTCCGCTTTCGATTAATTCCCCTCATTTATAAAACCCACTCAATAAACGTAATCCAAAAACACCTTTTTGCTACGAACCTCTACGTAGAGTCTACAACATCATCGCACTCCGAGATAAAATGGTTATTTTCCAACCTATTTGACTGTACATTCATAATCGCATTAAACTCTCGAGTCAGGAAGTATTCCCGTGCATTCCTCGAGTTTCGTATATTTTATTTTTTCACGTGAATTCTATATGTATACCCATTCAGACGATCACCATTTGATATATTGTTGAAGAAAATAAAACACTAATGATGGAACTTCTTTTTAAAATATGCAATATTTTTTCGTATAGGTTTGGAGTATTGAGCAATCTGTCATCGTCATCAGCACGACCCTGGCTGAGTCAAGAGTTCTCCTCCACTCCGTCCTTCTGAGGGCCGCTAACCTCCAGCTCTCCAATCCAATAGTCCAATGGCACCCGTATCTGCGTCGTATAAGGTTTTAAATTTGTCAAATCTTAGTTCTTAGTTTCGACAAACATTATCAACCGCAAGAGATCAGCCTTTGCGCAATGGAACTCGAAGCTCTTTTATTGACAAACTGCTAGCGGTCCAGACTACCTCTGGCAATTAGCATGCTTTAATTTCAGACAATGTTTTAGCATGCTTTAATTTCAGACAATGTTTAAGTATAACAGATATAAATATTTTTTAATCCCCGTTAACCATACGATCCAGTAGGAAGAGTAGACATTTAAAAACTTTATATTTTTTATTCTATTCATCAACTAAGAAGCATCTTGTATTGGCATACAAAGCGCGTACGACAGACTAAGAGAATTATGGAACCCTGGGGCAATCATCTAGTCTCTTTTGGGAGTTATGTGAGTGAACGATATGGTGATAATAATATATATGAGTACAGCTTAGAACGCCTTGATTCTATAGTGTTACATACTTCGGAGTTAACACCCTCTCTTAGTGCGATTCTCCTACAATCCTACGAGGCTATTAATGCCCATAAATTCACATATCACGTCTTGTAATGCGTTATCTAATCCCAATACTATGAAACTAATATCGCACAACTGTTCAGTGCTACAGAATATCATTACATACTAGGCGTAATATATTACCAAGTAGATTCTATTACGTATTCAAGAGTGAACATACTTTTAAAATAATGTATTTCTTTCTTCAACATCCACAGTTTGGTGAACAAAAATTGCCACAGGCTCCTGTATACGGCGATGATGATTCGTCATTATTTCTGCTGACAAATACCCAATGTGAAAGTTACGAAAAATTCCCATTGCTTGTCAATAGAAACGTTATCGAGTCAACTGTCTATGAGGGAAAGCTTTCTATTCATAAAGCCATGAAAATAAATATACTAGGACAATTAAAGATTTAACACCGGTACATCGTATGAAGAAGAGTGTTGTTTTTCAGGCCATCCATGATGGTTTCTTACAGCCTAGAAAATCCTTTTTCGCTAACACAATAACAAGGAGATCAGACATAGCACAAATTCGCACTGGGTTATTAAAATTGGTGATAAATTCCTGGAATTTTTAAATTAGAAAATTAGTTATCATGCTATCCAACTAAGACATGCTAAAAATCATAATATTGCATTTGTGACTTTTTCTTAAAATTTTAACCTGCTTTGGTGATTATTTATCCCTGTCTAGTCAATTATTATTATTATTAATTGGCTTGCAATATGGAGTGCTACCTTCTTATACAAAGTACTTAGGTAGTTATGATAATATTATTTCATTCATTGTCTGTTGTTTAACCCCTTAAATCATCTGAGACGACCCCATAATAAAAGATAAGAGACAGACATAAATAATAACATTGTGTCTCAGATAACATTTGTCTCGCATTGTGTCTCTATAATATTATTATGTTGTTAGTTGGGCTGGGACGTTATGTTGTTTGTCACAGACATCATGTGGGACTAATTAGGGACTATGTTTGAATTATTTATTACACAACTATTACTAGAGTACATTGATAGACAAGTAAGTCTACGATCAAATAATTATAGTAATGACTATTCAATCATAATAATACAAAGAACAATCTTATATCAGAAGCTAAAATCCAGAACTATATCACATATTCATAAAAAAACATATTGGACCGATATGATCGCCAACGTTTGTTAACCTTAAGAGTGTGCATACCGACATTTCAAAAATTTCTAAAAACGGGAGACCTTCTATCTCGACAACCGTTACTAAATATGCTTTCGAACAAAATAGGGTAGATGCACCGAACATTAATCTAGGGAATAACCGTAAAATATTTTTTATATCTTGTATAGATTTCTCAAAAAAATATTATAAAAACCTCTGTTCATTTTTCCGAAAGACGGAAACTCGTTTCCCGAAAGTCGCGGAGCAAAATTTTTTTGTTGTACTGATAATATGCATTAAAATCTAGGGAATAACCGTAAAAGTTTTTTGATAGACGCTAAATTAACCCCAAAAAATGGAAAAAAACGCTATTTTTACCATTTTATCTTGCGATTGTCACGCGATTTTGAACCTTAATGCCGTGGGGAAAGACTGTGACGTCATTCCTGGTGCCATGCCCTTAATATAACAAAACTGGCAAACATTTAAATAGATTTAAAATTTTAAGCATCAGCTAACAATACGTACGTAACTAAGTATGTAGACTACGTTTTCAGAATTACCAAGTAAATGCTTATAAATGAAAACGTTTTCGTAGAGGAGAGTCGTTGATGCAATTCGATGCTGCGTCTTCAGAAAATTGAATTCATTGTTATCTTTTTCAGATGCTTTTTCAAACAATGCCATGTGCTCGACAAGCAAAATGCTTAACATCCCATTGTTACATTAAGTAAATAGATATTCTGTATACAATAATATGTTGTTGTTGTTTGCTGTATTGTCGAGGACTTAAATCATTGGTTTTGTAATGAATTAAATGCACTCTCCTGAAAATGAAAGAAATGGAGAGGAAAAGCAGATTCTTTAGAGTATCTAGTCAGACAATTCTTATTCAAACAAAAAAAGGAAGAGTTCTTATTTTAATTGTTCAATTTATACGATGATTTTCAACCCGTTGAAGTATCGTGAGGTATTTGAATAAGTTTAGTTAGATTAGTTATTTACATAGTTTAGTTAGATAGTTAGATTAGTGCTACTAGGATCGTATAGCTGGAAAATAGTAAATTTGCCTGAAACCTAAAACATTTGGCGAGTCCTAGTGAACATTTGGGGTAGCTGGAAAAGACCACTGTATATCGATAAGCTCGTCCTAATGAGAATTACTCATTATTATAGATGCGTTATTTTTTATGGAGGCAATTAACTTAAAAGTAAATAAATACATTTCGTACACATCGCTTGACTCGTAAAGCGAAAACTCAACAATGCATCAGAATCGTGTAGAGAAATTATGATGAGACTTATAAAATGAATGTCACAAACTGAGAAATAATTGTGTTTGAATGAGCATTCGTTCAATGAATTTCATTACAATTCTGAGAACTTATGAGAAATCTAATGTATTTCTTCATTTTGTTTCGTTGTTAAAATAAGTGGGTAAATACCAAGTACCTGGCGTCACCGTCGTCCCTTCATAATATTAAATTCTTAGTAAGTACCAAACAATGAATGGGTAGACTAAATAAGTACAGGTGAATTCTACCTACGTACTTTGTACAGCGCTTAGCGAAATGATTTTGATTTTAATAAAAGGGTCGTAAAGCGATACAATTTTCCCATTTACAAAACCACCTGTTTCATTGTGATTTCAGGATGGAGATTAATGAAAATAAACCCTAATTATTTGCTGTATCAGACCCTCCTTGTTCACTTTCAATTATATAACACGGATATATTTTTCATACAATGTTTCTTCTTTCTAGTGACCTTTGTTTTGGGGTCATTATTTCGTATATATATTTTTACATCTCTGCTTTCGGAAAACGTTTACAATATGTAATGCCATTTACTCTTCTGTAATATTTAGTAAGAATGTAAGATACATATATTAAGAGAATAGTCAAAGTATCAAACAGAAGGATGGAGGAGACTCCTGGCTTCAGCCAAGACTCACCAAGGGTTGTCGAGCTCATGATGATGAAGATGAGTTGAAGGATCAAACAGAAAAGGGGGCAAAAATATCTGAAACAAATATAAAAAATTGCAAACTGCAACATTTACATACTCGTTCATTTACATAGAATTCCTGATTTATTAAGTACAATATTTCATGTTTCTTGCGTATGGAGTCTTCTGAAAATTCGCTGTAACGTAGACCTAAACTAATACGATACTGAATTTTAGTGCATCGATTTCATTTTACAGATATTTATAATCTATAATATACTCATAGTTTAATCAGGGTCTTCACAAATTATTGTCATAGCTAACTTTTTAATTCGACATTTCATCAACATTATAACTATTTCTGTATTTATTTGGTATGTATTCTCTATCTGGAAAAGACTTTGTTGATTGCGTGGTTGGTGGCCGATTCATATTGATTTACAATACAAAAAGGAAACAAAAAAAAAAGGAAAAATTAATTCTAGCATGTTACAAAAATTTCTCTCACAAATCGTAAAACAAAAGACAAAATACGATTTTTTTACGTTTCTTTGTAGTCATCAGTATTAAATGTGAACGGTATAACTTCGAAAACATGCCTGGTATTGGACTTGTGGCGCTAGTTGTACCATTTGACCTTTGAATAATTTTATGCTATTATAATACTTCAATTACGGTGGCTACAAGAAGAAAAGTGAAATGAGAAGGGATGATTTGAACATACTAAAAAAATGGTGATGAAGAAAGTATACCTATAATCTATACGGTTTCTAGATTTTCTATGATGGGTGCATTCTCATCAATCATAATCGCACCGAGAATACATTAATGTGACCGAAAACATTGTAGTATGTATAGTAGTTTACGATATGTTGTCTCTACTTACCCCGAAATGCATGCGACAATTTTCTGTAAGTACTATGAAAAATTTTCTCAATGTGAGGTAACTAGCACAGGTTTGTGGGTATGAAGTCATTAAATGACGCATGCGCACGCTCACACACATTTGCCAGAGGAAAAAAATATTGAAATGAAACATGTTTTACGGTAGATATCAGAAAAAGAAAACCGCAATGAATACAAAAGAATTCAATCAATAGACAAGAAGTCGATTATAGCGACATTATAATTTAGTTCCGAATTTTATCGTGTGCCAAGTCATTTTGTGAATGTACGAATATATTTTGGTATGTATTATGTATTAGATATACAAACGCATCAACAATTCATCACGTGTCGCCTCCCTGGTAAAATGCTTGCCCATTATTTTTCAACTGGCTGTCTGAGCGGACAGTTTCAACAAACATTTTGCCAGAATAATGATTATCATGAAACCGCCGACCCGCCTATGTACTCTCTCCTCTCCATACAACATACATTCACTTTGCTACTCTTTCTAGGAATGTTTAGATATATCGAGATAAAAGAACGGATAGCAATTGACTAATGTGATTCCAATTTAATTTGGTTGCTGCCGCGACATTTGTTTTATTGTTTATTGTTCATTATCGTCCCTAGGCCCTAATTTCGGGCACTTGGACTCGTCAAATTTACATAGTTATAGCAGTTAGCATAGTAACAATCAAAAGGAGCAACAGTGACAATATGCCAGAGAAGCAGAATCAATGCAAACAGAGTGTAAAGGGCTCAGTTTGCATTTCGTCATGAAGATGATATCCATAAGTGGGGAATGAGGGATGATCCACAGTGTGACTGTGGACACCCGAAGCAAACCATGCAGCACATCTTGCATGATTGCCCCATACGTGGTACCATTGACAGTTCTGCCAGCCTGTCTCCTGAATTCCTCCAGTAGCTAGAGGCGCTGGATGTCAGACTTTAACGATGTGACAATACTTCGACGTTGCCAAACGATAAATAAATAGTTGATGTCATTAACTGCTATTAATTAAAAACCTTCTCCAAATAATTTCTCGCATATTTCCACTTCGCTTTCTTTGTGATGGTCTTTATTCAAATTCTCAATATGCCTTTTTTTTTTCAATATGCCTTCACTCAATCCACTGTTTTGAATTATTCACGTACAATATTTTCTTCTTTTAATAATTTTAAAAGAATTTAACAACTTGCAAAATGTGAAATAATATTTTTTTATTCGTGAAAAATCACTATTTGTGATTTTGATTTGATTTTTTAAAAAGATCTCGGCTTCTGTAAACAAACCTAGATACTAAACTTTCCTGTCCCATAAAAGTCTGCAGTCATCGCATGCGCTCGAACCCGACACCTCGCGGTTGGGAGACCGGAGCTTTAACCAAATACTCCAAACATGTACTCTTTTTTAAATTAAATCTAAATCACATGTTGTTTTGTTATAGTTCGCCCACTGTTATTTTATATCTGATCTAGTTGTTTGCCTATGTAACGTATGACGTATAATACACAGCGGGCAGTTCTCTCTAAATATAATAATATGATAGTGTAACGACCAATCGAGGACATTTTATGACTTTGGATAATTAATGATAGGTTATACCGTTTAATTTTTCGCCTTTGTTTGTACAAAATAATTTCTATATCCATGACTTCACTACGGAGTAAACAGAGAGATCGTAACGCCACGTTTGGCCTCTACATTCACATAATTCGTTCATCTTCTTCTCCATACCTTCCCTCATATCTTGCAAAACAATCCAAACTCACAGTTTGCTCAACATGGTCCTCACTGAGATTCGATTCCACTTCAACTACCTTTCTAGTATCTAGACAGTCGTAACTCACCAAATGTGCAATCCATGACCTCTTTATGTTGCACACTGTAAATAAAGGTCAATGAATTGTAATTTGATTTATAAACAATGGTTCACGAACAGCGCAAAACCAACAGACAAGAAAATGAGTAACGTATGGAATATTACGTACTGTTGACCCATTCCATTATATCTAGAATTTTCCAGGTATTTCCAACAATAATTTAAAAGGCAACACACGCGCCAATACACCAGTAATTTATAAATTTAGTTTGGTATTTCTCTATTAATATTTTGCTCACATAATAGTAGTTTAAAAAATAACAATAAATAATAGAAATATGTGTAGAATAATAGAACCAATCGCGAATTTAGTTTATATGTACAGATAAATGTATAATATTACCATAGACCAACGCCGTTTGTAGCAGTATTCATATTATTAAATCGTTAATTCATTTATCACTGTTCCCAAATTTACTTAAAATTCACAGGATGCATTCGTTCCAACGCCGCAAATTGATTGCAAATTTTAATCAGACCGACTAGTAGCTGCACAATGTAAACAGAGTGTAAATTTCTCAAACGAAATACCAACAAAATGAAATCACTAACAGGTTTGTGTGATGAGAAATTGCAATACGAAGAACAATATTTGAATAAAAAAATATATAAAACTAAAGAATGGAATGACAATGGGTAAAAAAATATGATGAAGCTTCTAAAATCGGTTTGACAAATGAATCATTATTACGTAGCTAAGTCATGCTAATTAAAATGCAAAAATATAATACAATATTTAATTGAATCATTCCCAAAAATGCAAGCAGCAGAGTTCAATAAGACGCAGATACGGGTGGAATTTGCCTTTTCCGATTGGAGTTTTAGAAATTATTCGCAGATGTCGAAAGGAAATAGAAAAATTCTAAATACGAGTAGCGAACGACAAACGAAAATGTTCATGAACAAAAATTAATCTAGCTTATCTAATTGGGCAATAAAACACCCTGTATATCCATTTCCCGTGCTTATAATTTCCCCTACATTCTATTCCTATTGCCCAGGGCCTCCCTAGCGAGGGGCCTCAGTACGAATGAAACAGCCACTGTACACAGGAGGGCTCCCCACAAATTACCCATCAAGTGCAATAATTATATCCTAGTGAGACATATGTGTGGAACATAGTAAAAATGTCAATTACAATAATAAATTACACATAAGGAGCGTTTACATACATTGAAATACATTTTTATGAAGAATTCTGAAATCACTTTTTGCTACAGATATTAAAATAGTGAAGGGAATGCGAATTTCACGGATGCGAAGGCAATTTAATTTAGCATCCAGAAATGTAAAATTACACAGGTATTAAAGTTAAATAATGCCAAGTACATCTGTTATACTTTAGTATTATAATAATGCACTCGTAGTACTTTTTTATTTCTATTTAGGGCCATAAAATACTTGAAAAATATTGACTCAGAGATTTGACTCTCAGATTCTTTATGCTTACAATGGTTATTCACGTATGAAAAAATATTTATTTATTAAATCTTTAGGTGAACAACAAATACATATAAATATAAAAATTGGACATAGTACAGATTATAAATCGTTGTTCACTAGGGCGAACTTATCGCAGAACTACGATTTCTTCCAGTTAACCCCATTGTAAAACCAATAGTTATTTTGTAGTCAGGATAACTGAAAAATAAATATCCATTTTCCTTACTGTCCAAAATGTCCAGAGCTTTTGAATGAGACCTTGTAAAACGTTAGTCTGTCGATGAAAGTCATCAAAGTATGACAGATGCCGCGGAAGATTTTTAAATCGATTAAGGAGCTTTCATAATTCGCTGTTTCGTCCTGCCTGTGACGGTGCAGCATAAGGCGTGATGGCTGATGTGTACTAAGTATAATGTATAGAATACCTCCATACAACCCCATAACATGCTCCTCTGTGTTTCTTCTTCATGTAGTTTGATTAACTATGGTAATTTTTATTGAATGCGCCATATGGTAGAGTCCTAACTACTATAATAACAGCTTTATTACATCAGATGGTTTCATAATGTTTCATACGGTGGAAGTGCTCGGGCACTTATGAAACCCTTCAATGTAATGCTTTTCATAAGCAATTATTAACAAAATATTGCAAAATTGTAATGACGTGTTACTGTGTCTTAGCAAATTCGAAATCTTTAGGATTTACAGTACGTACTTATCAGGCGCGAATCTACCTAAGAACACGATTCCCATCGAGTTACCTTTTGGATAAAAAGATAGGTATAATAGTATCTAATCTGACGTAATCTAATAAGAAGTGTTAGCCCCGGCTCCCCTTCTGCAGAAATCCAACCTTCGCCACTGGTACTTATATATTATAGTATGTGCGAGAGTCAGAGATTAAGGTTATGAATGTTCAGGTATTGAAGTGCCTCAGGAGACGTGGTTGAAACGTCCTGCTTCCATATTAATTATGACCCACGGTCCACGGTGTTCATATTTAGTGTCAGCGGGATTTTCAAAACATCCGTGAATAACCTGCGCTGAAAACTATAGAGGAGCTGCTTCATATTTTAAACCCAGGACAGAGAAACTTTCTGTAAAATGATTGTCCACGTAATATTAAAAGAAGAAGAGAACGAACCCATCGACCACGGTTTCAAAGCCCGGAAAATACACACAGTATAACAGGGATCTACAAGCTGTTAACATTGTACAACCAATAGTATTCAATGCAGTGTGAGATCTTAAAGTAACATTAATAAATTAATAACAATATTGGCAACAAACAACGAAAGAAAGTAAAGACAAACCTATATTTAACCGAAGAATAATAAAAATAAACGATAAATTTATTTTCATTCGGCGACATCGTTATTTTGAGAATCTTTCGTATTCAGTGCATTACATGGAGCAACTTAATGTGAGTTTTTCGTGGAGGATTTCTCATTCTGAACACATTTATTGGATTTTGCATACATTTTGTATGTAAAATAGTTCGTAGGAACTTGTAAAATATTAGCGAATATTAAAATTTAGAAAACATCTTTACATCGTTAATGGTAGTTATAAATCATCATCACTTTGAGTTTATGTTAAATTTACGTTAATAAATTACAGAGAAATTACTATAAAGTCGTTAACTTTTTGAATTTGAAATTAATGTTTTTATTTTAAATATATACCAGCTTTTGCTAACATCTTATAGACCAGGTAAACATGTAAGCATTGGTATACAACTCCTAATATTAAGTAGAACTAATTTATCCTGATTTTATGCTACATGTTTTCGAGATTGTTTTTTGTACTGAAACAAAATATCGTCCATTCCTTGTAATTTCTTTCATAATCTTAAATTAATATCAAACTAGGGGATCTACTGCGGACCATGCGATTAAAAGCTCTTGTAGTTCTCTAGCATTAATCTGGTGTTCGGATAAAGTTCTCTGCCCACATACTTCATTATTATATAAGAAATGTAAATGTTGAGGTTAAGAAATATACAAAATTGTATATTCATATTCATAAAAATCTCGAATATTAAAAAAAAAACTATTAGGTAAAATTTCCTCTTGAAGTAACATATTGTATCAGCCGGTAATGTTCAGCGGAATAAAGTAGATCAAACATTATGCTTGGAAAATTTGTTCTCTTCTGATAAAGAAAATATGTACCGTGGTTTATTAAATATTCATTAAACACACCTGGATTAGCGATTTTTAGCGATTTCGTATTAAAATAAAGTGTTTTTGTACAAGAATATTATAACAAAGTCTAAGATACAACGCTTCTTACTTTCATTGAGGTAGATTATCGCGAAGATATGTATAGGTATTCCTTAATAAATATTACTCTTATTAATTCAGCATATTTTTCATTCTTCATTTTTCGTTAGTAAACGATCATTATACAGGAGATCCGAGAGCAAAATATCTGGGTCAATATTTCAATACTGCCTTTGGCGTCACCTTGTGGATTTCCCAGTATCATCACAATATGGTCAAACGGGTAAGACAGTCATATTCCCATAAAGTATGTTTCATTCTTTTTTGTAATTATAGAGGAAGTAGCCAGTTCAGATCCTATTTAGGAATGTCTATTATGGTTTTCGTGGCAAGCCAAAATCAGATTTTATTCGCTGTGGACTGTGGAGTTTTGCAAGCATTCTCCGTGAAGGAATTGTGATAATACTACTCAACTTTTAATACAAAATCCCTCCTAGAGACGTATATGACTGTTATGGAATGTTATATGTAGCCAGTATTCGTAAAACCAATGTAAATTAATAAACTTGTGTACTATAGAGAGATTGAACCAATTTATTTTACGAACACTTGCCGCCATGAAATAGGAAAGAGTATAATATTGTGAAATGATATTTCTTTAACGACACTAATGCCCGATCCCACCAACTACCACCTAGGAAGCAGACCCCTAAGGAATTTCCATACAAAACCACAGATAATTTGAGTGATTATTATAACTGTCAAAACCTTTAAGATATAAATCCATACAAAATACAGCATGCAGCTCTACTTAGTTAGGTGCCCAAATATCTCCGCCCAGAATCTCCCTCACTTAAGTAGCTGCATGCTGTATTTTGTATGGATTTATATCTTAAAGGTTATGACAGTTATAATAATCACTCAAATTATCTATGGTTTTGTATGGAAATTCCTTAGGGGTCTGCTTCCTAGGTGGTAGTTGGTGGGATCGGGCATAAATCACCGTATCCCTTACATACTCCTACATACGGGAAGCAATTTAATAAATTTAATTTGCGACGCGACGTATTATATTAGGGACGTGCGGGGTAAAGTGTCTACTTTTTGCCCACAAACAAGATGACTTGACGCATTAGGCCCTAATAACGACTTACCCCACACACCCTCCATCATCATTCTATGGAAATTCTTTACAAAAATAATAAAAAACATTAAGGCATCACTGTGCCTTATATTAAAAACAGCTTCATAACAGTAAAACACTTGGTGGGGATTTATGAGTGATTTTTAAAAGTAGTCCAGCGATGTACTTACTTACTTTATTCCCCTCAAATCTGATATACTCTGTAATCTTTTTTTAGATTAAAATTTTAAGATTCTCCTTCAAGGTTCTCTAAAACAGGTACCAACTTAACTAAACGAAATAATAATACAATCTTTGTTTTCTTATTCATAAAATCTGCTGCAATCCCACTCGAAATTAAATATACAGAACACATGATTCGAACCCCGATCCGAACTCCGAGGGGAACAAATCCATCAACTATATTAAAAACATACAACTTGTATCATAATTTTGCAATCTCGTGTTCATATTTCGGAACCTTCCTAATATCTATTTCAAAAACACATAGGCACATTATCTCTACGTACGTATTAATTAGGTATGGCACACCTGTCGCTAGTTGACTCACATAAGGAGAAATTTCACAATAGACAGTCAAATCACTAAATCAAATATCCAAATTGTCATTTTATGATAAATATAAATCTTGTACCAATGTACCTATTTTACAACGAGAAAACTTTGTTTTATTATTCGTATTTTTGGTCACAAAACACGGAAAGGAACATAATGTCATGCATGAATGAATGAATGAATCTTGCTGTTTTTATTGCAGACTTCGTCTCGGGTTTTTACATTAATAATAATTCCTACAAGGAACAAAATAAAACACAATGATGCGTACAATCGTTACTAGTTTTTTGCCTTTACCAAAAACACGGTTAATAAATAATAATCTACCCACATTTGAGTTTGTGTATGTATGTTTGATGCACTTTTATTAAATTAATTATCTGCTGAAATATTTTTGCCTAAATAGGCATCTGATAAATTTTTAATGTCAGATATATAAAGACAAAGAGGAGACGTATGAGAAGTTGACACATTCATAACTCATCGTAAATTATGATTATATGTAGCTCAAAAGGTGCGCTTGTCCACAAAACTGTTCTTATAAAAAAGTATACAACAGTCAAACTACTCAATTTTGCTAACAATAGAGATATACAAAATTCCATGACGCCAAGTTACTTACCTGAAAACTATATAGACACGTGACTAATTTTTATGTACATTTGTCTGCTTGGGCTACGCCTGGAAAAAAAGCTTGTAAATGAAACGGTGACTAAGAATAGAAGGTACTTTCTAGTTCTAGTTGGAAGCGATATTTATTGCCCGAAAAATTTCCCAGACACCCTTGTGAGAATGCTCTACCTAGACAAAAAAGGGAGAACAGAAAAAACAACGTCATTACAAGCGGAGAGGACATAAAACATCTCGTGGATGGCATTACGCCTTATCAATTGATGGGATTAGGTAATCCTGAGGGGAGGAAGGAAGTAAAGGAAACTAAACTAAGAGAATGTATTCTTTAAATGTATACAGTATAATGTATTATTAGAATGAATAGGGCACTTTTATCCAGCTCTGCAGTGCAGAGGAGATCGTCCTTATAATGCTTAAAAGAATTAAAAGGTTATTTCAGTTTCAGAGTATTTCTTAAACTGCAATCTTTAATTGGATCTCTAATTTACGAAAAATGTTTTTTTCATCATTATTACTCGTGTTATTAACACTTCACATGAAATTAACTGTTTTGGGAAAAAAACACGAGACCTATATAAATCTAGTGAACTTAAAATTAATTGTCATATCATTTATTCTTTACAAGTATGCACCTGTTCCATTTTTCACAAGCCATACAATAATTGTCATAAAATGATGAATATGAGAAACAATCTGTTTAGAAAACAAAAATACTTGAAAGATTTTCAATCACAATATCGCAATAAAGTAAAAAAAAAACGTTTAGTTTCAATTAAATATTGTTTACGGATCATACCGGTTAGACGCAATGAATCCTGGAAAAAAACTTTTCTAATTAATCTCATTGGCACGAAGGGATGCCGGCATTGAAACCACAAAATAATCTTAATTGGATGAAAAAGTGGGGAGGAAGGAAATATGAATGACAGTAGGAAAAAGAAAAGGAGATACGTTTCTTATACCAGGGCGATAGGATGATGAAAATATTGATCTATTTTTTGCAATAATGTCTTATTCTCATTTGATAGAAATTGTCAGTAATTACTACTACGCTATTTATTTATTTATTCCTTGCACAGATGACAGACACAATATAAATATGCAATGTGTTTAACTCATCCATCACCTAACAATCACAAATAAACTATTCGCATTAAAGATAAATTCTTACATTTACAAATATCTTTTCATATTTTAAGGCCTTATATTTGATGACATGTTTCATAGTGAAAAATATAGGTACGACAGCTTCCTCCAAATACAACAATCTATAATGAGAGAAGAAGAAAGCTACGTAATACATGTGATGGTATCGTGGGTCAAAATGTTAGACAATAGTTTGGAATACCAAATGCTGTAAATCTGAATTTTCAAAGACGAGCCAGAATTGTAGGAAGTTCCAAGAGCTGTTTGCCAATTTTCGATGACTCGGGTACGAGAGTAAGGACATATTACACGACATCACAGTTTAAAATGTAATTGTCTCCCTTTGTTCCTGTGAGGATATAATAATGCGATACTGATATAATGTTCTGTTCATTCGTTTGTGTTCTTTATTAAATTAATAACATATTATTTTAATAGGGAATACGCAATTTCAATTTCGCCAATAAATAAATCATTAAAATTGATTCAATTAATTAATTCAGTTATTAGGGTTCCACCACAGGTAGTTCAGTCGACTGATTCTGTTATACATTCCTACATTCATACTACGTGTATACATAAGTTGGTAGTGCTACGCAACATTATACCGAACCATCACAGATTTCTATCACCCTGTTCACAAGCTGGCAATTCGACCTCTTTTTCAGGATCGTGAATTACAAAGATTTGTTTACTGAGAAATCTCTTTTGACAGTGTGACAGTGTGGTGACAATGGATTGTAACCAACTGACTTGTCCAAGTGCCCGAATCAGGGCCTAGGGATTAAAAAAAACAATGTATCAACTCATTAAAAATATATTGAAAATATTATGCCTTAAATCCACACATTTCTGTATTTTATTTATTCCCCACGTTGCGTTGTGTCCTTTGCGGCAAATAGAACATAACTTCAGACTTCTATACCTACTACTCCACATTCTATTCTTGCTTCCATCACATTGACACAATTTGTTATACACAGACTCTATATACAATTCTGTTTACTAAAACACATTCGTTCTTGAAAATCTAATGTTATTTGAGGACCGTGTCAGTAAACACTTTTCATAATGAACAATATTTTCTTCAACATTAATTTTCTCACCTAAACACCGAAAATCAATCCGAAATTCGTTTCTGTTTTGCGATGCAATATGATTTCTGTGATCCAATGTTCGAATCCCCTTAGAGCAGTCAGTATTATAGGTAAGTACTACATGCGCCAACATGTTAATTAAATCATCATACAGGTAGAGGTAGTGTGTATAATGAATCATACAAAGTACCGTAGTATTCCCATGGAGGTGCCTACCGCTAATACGTACGAATATATTTCGGAAAATACATGTGTCATACAATGTACTGAAGTGAAATTTTACCTCTTGTGTACTAGACATTCAAATGTTGCCATTGCCATAAAACAAGGCACAACCAATAACTAATGGGTTAATACCTACAGAGGTCGATGCTTTTTTTTTCTAAGTACTCGTAAATACATATTAGTATCTTAGTGTAATCTTATTTGTTAGATATAATATTCACAGAACAGACTCTGGTCTAGTGGGGTAGTACAATTTCCCATGTATCTTGTTGTCTTATGTATGTTTATTTCCTTGTGTTTAACTGTTATGAGTGTGCATATGTAATATGTATATATGGTAAATAAATCTTCATTCATTAATTCATTCAAATATTGCAACACCTATATAAATGAAGTGTTAAGAGACAAGAGTGGCAGTAAGACGGATGTTGTAACTAGAAGTGAAAAAGTTGAGATGGTTGGGACATGTAGAGAGGGTGGATCGTAAAAGGATAACAAATATGATACTCATAGCTGAAAGAAGAGGCGTAAGAAAATGTGGCAGTTCAAGAACAACTTGGCACGATAATTTGGATATTTGGTCTTTCTCTACGAATTTTCTTACATCCAAACACCAAATTATTATATACCGACTATGGATGAAGATAATATGCGGTCTTGTTCGTAGAAGAGTAGATTGTCCTACACTGAAACACTTCTGTTTTCCCCCAAAGGAAAGATTTCATACTGGTCTATTAAGTGTAGATTCAAATAATAATATAATACGGACAAAAATAATAATACCCAAACTCTAGAACATCGTGTCGTTACAACTCAAGTGGGCTCGAGATTACTGCGGAATAAAAGCTCAATTTGTAAACTTTATAATCCCGAAAGCTTTTCAAGTATTACGGAGCTTTGTCGCAGCTTTCATTCAGAGTAGGCAGTAGGCAGTAGGGGAACGCGACCAGAGTTGTTGATGACGAGGGTGTCTACGTATTGTGGAGGAAGTTGTTTTATCATACGGTGACGATCAATGAAACATCTTGACGAATACAGGAAGATTTCCATCAATATCTTTAATTGATTTTCATGACTATGGTATTTTTTTTTATCAGAAGTCGTCCAAGTTTGCACACTCGAACACAAATACACTGTTAATTTTGATTTATTGATACTTCTACTACTTTCGTAATCTAGAATTGTTGCAAGGAATTGTATAGGTACGAAATAATTATTTACTTTTTAATACACGGAATATTGCAATATCGTCACCAAAATAAAATCACAGGAGATATTCTATCTCGCAGTCAGCACATAAAAGGTTAATTGTTACTAACCCTTTGCGGGACCCTTGAAGACGTAGTTTTAAAAGATAACTACTTATGAATTAAGTAAATTAAATGTCGCTACTTTCCACCAACCTGAAGTGGAAATATACTTCATAATATATTTTTTATACTTGAACAAAGTTATGTTGATTGTTATTGAAACGAATAGCTAGCAAACAACTTATAACTCGGAAATAAATTCAGAAAGTTCATAAATTTGTGAAAAAACTTTCTAACTGGTTCTCAGATTCTGAATCAGATATTAATAATAATAATGTGTATTTTGCTTCCTATTATAGAAAGAGACATGTAGATTTTCTTTGATGTCTCATTCTTTATTTACCTGATGACGTTGCTCAATATTTTTTATATTCGCTGTAAAAGATCATTGGCCAAATTCATAGAACAATCACCATAATCCCAGAAAATTATAATCTTGTATTCCAAGAACTTTGACCCAATTTCTGACCCATAAACATTTTTCTTTGGAAAAAGGACTGGCGTCTAGTATGGAAAGTGTGATGTTGAAATATTGTTTTATTGTTTAGTAACGTAATTACTTCCAGCTAACCATCAAGATGTATCAAAGGTGCATATGCTATAAAACAAATCGAAATATTGATTAGCGTTATACTCGAATTGAATTCATAACTAACTCGTAATTTTCTGATTGCCGCATTGGCGTTTTAAGGCATGAATAGAAATTTCTGTAATTATTACTACTACCGTATGACACAAAAATATGAAACAAATTAATATTCCACATTGGTTTCATACTAATATAAAACTGATGCAATACTAACTATGCAGGATGCATAATATTATTCAACACACATACATCTAGAAATCTATGTTAGTACATTCACCGAGGCATTGGATTGTTCATGCTAACAATAATTAAAACATGTTTTAACGGCGGTAACTGGATTTCACTTTGAAACAATCAAAATTATCGTAATGATAATAATATAATATTGAATCCAATAAAATAATATGTTAATTGCATTCCTGAATACGTGTTTGATATTTTAAATATATTTCATTAACTCATTTATACTGAACAACAAATATTTTTTTGCATCATCATAGACACAACAACATGCCTGGTTAATTGTTACAATATGTATGTACCAATACTTTATACTGCTATCATCACAATATATCCCATCATCTGGGGGAACAGAAAACACAATCTTATCTCTACGCAAAAATTAATCGACAGAAAGGATCGTGAACCTCATTTCTATTTGCTATATAGGGTTTTTGATTACCTAGCTGACGTTTACGCGATTCTCGACAACAATATGTATGTGGAAAAATTGAATTCCTAAGATGTTTCAATGTGCGTGGTGAAAAATTCTGTTTTTCTGGGAAAGCATTTCCAAAGAAACCTGTTTTCAATTTTTCTTATAACGAAAGAGAACTTCACAACACAGACACAATACCTCATGTATGTTTCTATCGTCGAATACAACCAACCCTTTCACTTGAAGGGAAACCCTTCGGTTACAACTTCCTTGCTTCTACTGCTACGTGACCCCAGAGAATTTGAGGTGAATAACTTTTCAAAGTAAATTAAGATACTTCCCTCGTCCATTCCTGTGCGCGTTTTCCATAAAGCATTATTATTAACAGTGTCATCACCATTTGCCAAATAAACAAATTGAAGGAGTTATTAAGATATTCAAATATAATATGGGTCAATGAAATTAATTACCCAAATCTATATCAGAAACACTGGCAGTTAATAATTATTTTTTCTTAGAGTCTCGTAGTTTAAAGTTTATAACTGGCTGTACTTCTACGGTTGAGGAAGTACACAATAGTAAGAATGATTATTGTTGTATGTATGGTGTGTTGGGCTCCACTTGACTGTATGATCTTTATGTTGTGTTGTCTTTATCTGTCAATTGTTGTGAGACAGTGTTGTTTGTGGTGTTATTTTCTTATTATAATTATATGTGAGTTGGCTTCTCCCGACACAGGATATTCCTAGTGGGGGAGGCAAACATAAACAATGTATATATCAAATGTTAAGATCAAATAAATAAATAAATAAATAAGTAACAAGATATTTTAAAGACAAAAGTCAAAATAAGTAACATTGTGCACATCCACCATTTAAAGTTTAAACACTTTGATTTCGTCGAAATCTCTAATCAATATCTTCTTGTATTTTGTTATCTAAAAATAATTATTTTTAGCTTTGCAGTATTACTTCCGTTCTCAGAAGCTGTTTAAATTTTCTAATGTTCGTAACGCTATACGAAAATTGTGAGACAATTTTCTTATTAAATTCCTGAGTTACTTTAAAACGACCTTATGCGTAGAAACTATGTGCGTTTAAATAGGTTATTAAAAGTCGTCTAAACCTATATTGGCGGAAAATAACTAAAATCTTAAATTGAGAATTTGACTGGATACCTGAAAATTTTCTGGGAAGAGGTATTTCTAAGGAAGCAACTAAAATAATTTCAGAAGGATAAATACACATTGATTGTTCACAAGACACGTGCGACTGTTCATAATATAATATTTCGCTTTCCTGATGATATTACAAGAGTAAAATCAACACGTTATATTATGAGAAATATAATAATATATCTATGGTGTAAGTAGCGTTAAAATGTAAGTATGTAAAATTGAGTTAATTGTACAAACGGATGTGGAAATGTACCAACAGCACACATCAAAAATTCACATCCAGAGAACACTTGTTAATAATTCTTACTCCTACGTATGTAGAATGTAGATATGTTATAATAATATTCGCAAGAGGCTAAAAGAAAATAATGAAATGCAAGTATAAATAATTTATTTCGACACAAAAAGGCTTCTTTGAAATTAATACAAGTTTGCTTCAAACTCAAGTCATGAAGTGTGTATTTAATAAACGCTACGATAATAAATTGTATTGTTTTAATATATTTCATTGTTTCATATCATAATGTATGATTTTATATAATTGAAATATTTGATTGTTCAGGAGTATTTATATTGTACTAAATATGTGAGGCAGCGTAGTCATGATTTTTGTTGGAAATGGTTCCCATATAGGTACTCATGCAAAATTCTGTACAGTGTACGTATCTCACCGTTATTCAAGCATGGACCACTGATTTCAAAAGCTAATAGTTTTAGCGAAAATTGTGTAAAAGCTTACCAATTTTATGTAAAAGTGAAGAGAAAATTGTTTGTCACTCACCTGTAATGAAAAAAGAAAACAAATTATTATTTGTAAAGAAAAAATATTTTTACAAAAAATATCATTTCCTAAGATATAAGCCATTAAATGGTAATCTGTTCCGGGGAAACTTTACTCACATTTTAGTAGGTTTTATAAATCTATAGTTATGTTGAATAGGATATAAATAAATTAATAAGAAAAACAATGTAACGTCCAGAAAACAAAAATATAATTAAGATATATATTAGGTTCATCTCTGAATCCAGTAATCTGCTCCATAGCAATTTCTCAAGTTCAATCTGCTATTGATTGAATTACAGCATCACCATGCACAAAAAATGATCTGAATTATGACTAATGAAAGTATTAGATACTATGTTCTTTTATGTTATTTTACCATGTCACTAGATCTGATTCCATAACAAACTCTAAAAAATATTGTTGTTATAGTTTAACGTAAATTTTTCATGCTACGAAAGACCAGCGTCTTAATAGATATAGGAGACTCTCTAATTTTTTTTTTGTGTTTTTCTAAGAGTAACTTTTGCAATTGTACCAGGTTAAATACCAATTGTGCAGGTATAATACTAGCTACTTTTGTTTGTTCATTACAGTATACTAATAATATGGTCATGCTTAGATTATGTTATGATCATCTATCATGCATACTAAGTAGTAATATTGTTTAATTTCTCTATATAAGGCCTACCACTAACGCTTCAATAATAATAACATGATATTATGCAGTACAACCCTTACAGACTAGTAACTAGTGACTAGGGACATGTTGTATGTCCAACACCAGATTTGCATACATATTACTGTTATTGGTGGATGTATTATGGAGACAGTAATAATATTATTATGCCATATATGGGAACAATACGACAATAATTATTATGTATTATGTGGAGTAATCCATAGACCAAGTAACGAACAACAATATTAGTTGCGACCTTTCAATCACGTATGTGTATTGTCTTTAGTCTATGATGCGAACTAAATCTGAAATGAGACTCTGTAATCCACTACTAGGCTCCACTACTGAAATGAGACTAATCCACTACTGCTGCTGCTACTTCTGCATCGCCACAGTATGTATATTCCATAATGGACTAACCAGTAAATGCTGTGTATAAAAACAAACAGCATTCTCAGTAAAATAATTATATTAACGTAAAGAGGAAACATTAACAAGTAAATTTAATTAATTTTAATTCTATCACTCCCGTCGGATTTCATATGAATACATGAAACTCATGTGTCCGATTGTTAATTAAACTTTGACTTTAAAAATCAAGTTCTTTGGCCTACTATAACATATACTATAAAGTACATACCTACCCTCTTGGGTTATAACTAGATTATAATAATATATGTAGATAATGTTATGTGTATGGAAAAGTCCTACAATAATGTGCATAGGAAAACCTTATTATAATAATATGCAGTCGAGACGATGCGAACCACGGAAGCAATCTTTGATCTCGACGGTTGATTCTCAAAGGACACTAATCTACATATCTATACTAAATATTGTATGTACGTCGATAGTAGGGAAACTGCAAGATATGCATGCACATTACATGTATTACCCAGGCTATCGTTTGCATTAAATTCAAATGTCCAAGTATCAAAGGAAATCGATTATATTATGCCAGACTTCTAATAAGTACATGAGTAAGTATTTTATAGACACACTACTTAACAATATCTGGGAAAAAATATTTGTACTGAGAATATCCACATTACTGCTGTAATGTAAACTAAAACTTCCCGTGAATGAGCCCGCACTCCAACCGAGTCACTATATCTGCTTTGCTTTATAACTTTTACGAGTATGTCATTATTGAAGCAAAATAGAATTTTATTAATATTGTTGGAAGGTACTAATTTATGTATGTTCTTAGTAGCAGGTAGGTAGTTTATTTCATTACATTATTGATTAGTGTGAATTTATACAAATCGAATAAATTTTCTGATGTTTTTAATTTACAGTGAAGTTTGTGTGTATACTAAAATCTAAATTTAGAAATCTTAAGACTGGTAACACATTTCGTTATTTTTTAGATTTTTTCACCAGCTTAGACGTCACTCAAGAATAACGAGGTTCTAACTGACAAGACAAAGTTATTGATAAAATTTAAGATCGAAGTTTATATAATATTATAGTTTATATAATAGTTTCAAACGCTCGTATCTTTTGCACACAGAGGGAAACTTATTGGTCTCATTATTTACAAAACTATACCAATCTTTAGATATTTTTGTTTATTGTACCTATGTATGTACTCATAGATCAAGTCGGTGTCGTCCACGCAAAAAGTCAAAACTTTTTGTAAGATAACCAGTTTTTTATAGATTTTCTCGGGGAGATGTGACAGTTTTTATAGAAGTGTTAATAATATAAAATCTAACATATAATTCAATTAATCTCTTCCAAGTAATTTAACAATCAAGTAATAAAAACAATTACCAATAAACGGATGAACACTTCAAGAGTCTTCTTAAAATATTAACCGCAAGAAGGTGATGAAGATTAAGTATCCTCGAGAAGAAATAGGTAAGACTCCACCTCGTCCCGCCCGAGCTTTCTAAGGTCGCTTAATAAAATGGAAGAATAACAAAGGAGAAATTAAAGTGTTTTTTTTTAAGATTACTAAGAACTACTTGACTCATTACGTCTGCGTCTTAAGGATTTTTATATAAACGGTTTTAAATTTTTGAAAAACCGTACACACATTTTAAAATGACGACGAGAATCGGGTACGTGAAGCTGTGAGAAAGGATCGAACGCTCCGTCATCGTTAAAACTTTAAAGCTACAGAGCAATCTAAAAATATTTTTACTTTTCGTGAAGATATTGTGGAAGTCAGTAATTTTTTGATAGGTTATAATAATTAGTATTTTAATGTTTCTAATTTCAATAATATATTCATTCACATATTGGCTAACATTTTACGGCCATTACATAACAATTCAAAAACAATTATTGCGTGATCACTTGGGAAAACTTCTCAAAATTTTATTGAAATAGTAAAAATAAATAAAGTTACTCGTATCTTTATACACGTTTCTCAAATAGTCGTTAAACACATACAAGTATTAATAGCCCTGTAAACCAAATATATGCAAAATCATACGTTTTTCATATAAACATTAATTACGGTCACAGGTTTTGCATATTAATTTTATGTTCTAAGTACGAAGATATGAATATCTGAGACTCTTATCTTCAACAATGCCAATAATTTCATCCAAAGAAAACATTCAAATATTTTGTTTCCATCAGCGGAAATTTGGGGAGCGGAAAGTAGATCTTCTATAAAGTCTTGTTAACATTCCCCCCTCCTTAATAATTAATGTGTCAATATTGATGATACTTGTTGAAATTTTGTTATATCACCAACCCACCCTGATAGAAATGATAAGGTATTCTACTGTGCAGCGTCTATATGAAAGTTCGAGTATTTGGCGTGTTTTTAATCTGTAACCGTCCAATGATGTTTGATACGCGACAACTTTGAATTAACATCGCAAGCTCTACTAGATATATCAAAAACCTTGAACAAATAAGCACACAAAAAAATACCTATTTAATTTAAATTGAAAAATTACATTTGACTGTCAGAGGTGTTCAAAAATCTATAACTGAAAATTCAGGGTTGTTGGTGTTGCATAGAAAAAAATAACAAAAAAATAGAGATCCATAATTTTTTATATTCTAATGTAACAAATTTTATTAACCGTACGAAATAACCTTTATTATTACCGTCTGTTTACTTTTAAAAGGTAGAAAATAACCCCCCACAAGTTGTAATATATTTGAGGGGCGCCCTTACGTCGCGGTCTCAGAGATTATTACTTCGATAGACGTCCACGCTGCCTCCACAACCGTTCCTTCTTATCCCACGTTCCTACAGCAACTAGGGGATGTAGGAAACACCGTTGGCATTTAGATTACTTATCTAATCAACCAGGGTGGTGAAGGTTTCCGTTGTGAAGAGGACATTCTTTAGTACATACTACACTACGCTACACCAAGGAGTTCGGACATTTGGGGGAAATGCACCAGCAGGATAAATCCATACATTGATTGTATTTACACATCTAGGTACCGACATCGAGACATATGGAAAGTAAGAATCTGTCTTAGTACCCCTCAATATCGTATTTGGTGTAGAGATAATAACGTAATATCATAGCCACCATTAATCAAATTAATGAAATATATTTAACCAATCTTTAGGATGCCCAGTATGCGAGAGCTCCACGGCAAAATCTTACGTTATTCGATCGATGGATGTCAGGAACTGTTTGTTGAATACCATCACTGCTTTTCTTGCAATGTGTGTCAACTTGAGACGGTTGTGTACATGCACATGCCTTATTCAAAAATACATGACACAATATATGTGAATGTGTTGTGTATCTATTGATTCGTACAAACGAAGTACTCGTATTTTGCATAGAAATTCACATGAATATATTCCAGGAATAAATGAACATAAATTCATCAATGCGAACAGAATAGTCATAAAACAGATTTTTCAGAAGCAACCGGAAATTTCATTTTTTAAATTAACTGTCACGTAATTTCTTACACCATAAGCTGTTGAGAAATCTTCATAATTTAACTTTTTACTTGATGTCTGTTCACCCCCTAAGGTGTGCGAGTTACCCTCACTTAATAAAAAAATAATTTAAATGGGCTCCTGCAGTAATTTGTATTCTCGTAATATGTAATGAAAAATTCCTCCAGACAAAAAAAAAAAAAAATATAACGTCAAAAAAATCATTTCATTTAATTTTATTAATTCATCTACGGAGAAGACATGATCATAAGAAACACCACAAATGTCTTTGAAGAATTTATGTTTTTACTTACTTATATGCCCGGCGCGGGTAGAAACTAATTGGACTTAAACGATCAGAATCATTTCATCCTATGTTATCCAGACTATGACCAAAAACGAGCAGCAAATATAAAAGATTTACAGCACATGAATAATTATAGTTGCTAAATAAGGTGCACTTGCTTCCTCAATAGTGACGGCGATGGGACAGAAAAATGTTACATAGGAGCTGCGCCATTTACTCGTATTTACAACGAGTACATCCAAAAAGTACGATTTAAGAGTTTTTCAATTTATACTATCATACTCGTATTTTCTTAATTTAATCACAGCATTTTCCGTATAGTATTTAATTTTTTCAACTTGTGTTCATCATGTAAAAAATAATTAAAATTAAAATTTTGGATTCACCATGACCAAGAAAATTATATTCTTTCAACTTTAACATTTAATATCATAATTAAATGAACAAACCTCGGGTATTTGCTGAAAAAGGCGAAATAAAATATTTTTAATGATATTATAAAAAAAATATATAATAGAAATCACAGAAGTCTGTCAACCATAGTAGTAATTGAAAATAGACACTCAAATCGTTGTGTTTCGATTCAATATCATAAAATTATTAAAACTGCAAACGTATGCTTCAAAAAATACAAAATTTGAAATCGTATACACTGCATAAGGGAGGAAACTCCAAACTGACTATAAAAAACCACGAAGGGATGTCTGAAATGTAATTATTCCAAGGAAATGCACCGTGTGATTCAGAACCTTCCGGTATGATAATGACAATGAATACAAAAACTTGTACATTTCCTGCAATCCATACAAACTATATAAATCATGTTTCAAGGGGAATAATAATACACCAGAAGCAAAGTACTATAGAATGACGCATTTTTCCTTCTTACAAAAAAAAACTCATGTCCTTTTTTTTACATTATCAAAAGAATGGCATTCTGATTTTTGGGGACGATAGTTAGGGTGTTAACTTTGTGTAATGGGGTCCGTTATGTGGGGTTTTATTGCTCCCCAGATCCACACGTCAAGGGATTTGAAACAAAAGTGAATCAGTGGTCATTCTAAGAGGGTGTAAACTTACATTTCGTATGAAGGTATTACTTAAACATACTGTTGCAGTAGATATTATGTGTATTTCCTGTGGCAATAGTCTCATTTTATAAACTTCCCTAAGTTTTTGCAAAGATTGAGTTTAGCCCTTTTCGCTAAGTAGGTTGGTGTTCAATTGTCCACAATAATTATTACTTGTAAGTAAATGCTACCTACAAATAATTCAACGAAAGAATTAAAAATTATGATGTACAGTGTGTTAAACTAAAGAATAGGAGTATTGCAATTTTCTTCTACATTTTCCATTCGGTACGAAGAAGTTTATATTTTAGCAATTTAAGGTAAAATCAGACAACGTGCCAACAGAACATCTTACTTCATTCATCAAAACTCATTTCAACACTTGTACTCGACACGTCTAAACATTATATTGAATTATCAAACGCACCCCCAGGAGAGATAAATTTTATACACGGAATTGAAGACGGAAGATAGGGTATCAATCCTTTATGTGGTTAATTTGTCAGATTCTTGGAAAAACAGAACGTAACCTGAAGGGTTATTCTATCAAACTCTTTCATCAGCTATAAATACATTAAGATGCCGGCAGATATTTTCACTGAATGAGAAGTGGAGACGTCGGCAAACGAGTTAACAGTAGATGAATTCAGTGGAGGTCGATTGCAAGTATAGAACTAGGGAAGTAACTTGCATTATTCAATTCATATGATATTGAAATCGATCTATAATCTATGTTGCCCTTTGTCTAAGCTCTAAATTAATTACCTAAACTTAGAAATGTCAGTACTAATAATACGAGATTATGTACTGCAGAGTTTTCATCGAATCTCAAACTTTTTACTGCATATTTTAACTACATCCATGATCTTCATCATTATGATACATGCATTTGTGTCGCACAAAAGTGAATACAGTAAAGGACAAGTTGTATAGCATTCAGGCGCGAAGCTACCTAAGAACACGATTCCCATCGAGTTACCTTTTGAAAAAAACTATAGGTATAATAGTGTCTAATCTGACGTAATCCCATAAGAAATGTTAGCCCCGGCTTCCCTTCTGCAGAAATTCGCCCTTCGTCACTGATTGCATTCCACATGATTTTATCGATGATATTATGTTAACAACGTTGTTAATAAAATAACATCGATGTTTCATTTTCACCCCTACAGGGACACCGTGGTAGAGGAAGGGTAATATGGGGGATGAGATGCCCACTAAAACCTTACCGTCTAACGATGGGGTGGCTGGCTAGTAGCTGTGGATCAGGTCAAACCCGACCAATCTGTGTATCAATCTATATACCCATACTAAATGTATATGAGAGAAAGCGCATCACCTAGAGAAGTGGAAAATATTTGCTAACGTTATAAAATAAACCGTAAACCAATTACTGAGTCACGTAGAAATTTGCTTAATACAATTTCATGTTACGAAATTATTAATTACATTTCATCAAAAAAAAATACAATGTTTATTAGTATTATTCTTAACTAGTTGTTCAACTTAACCTTCTAAGATATTTTCGAAGTAGCCAAGTCGTCGAATTAGCAAGTTCGCATGTTACAAATAATTGGACCATTTTTTCTGTCATTTTCAAATAACTATGACTGACCTCAAAGGTACTTTACATTTTAATATCACCATACAAGTTCGTCTCAAAAATAATAAAAATACAAAAATGAAATCACCAAACAGAGTCGTCAAACACAAATAAAATGAAACAAAATCAGTATCGCTGATTTCCCATCGCTGACTGCCAGACCCGAGTCTTTAGCATCCCCCTGATATGGTAAGTTAATTTTAATATAACATATGAAATACATATTTCGTTGTTTGATCGAAGTTTCACTAATTCACCAGAAAAAATACCTTTATGTTAAAAGGGTTACTGCACAGACTATTAAAATAATGTAAGTAATAAGGAAAGTATTATCACTTGAGCTTTTTACAGTAATACCCACGGTCTTACAACGTGCGTTAAAAGCTATACCAGAAGTGCGATACTATACTAACATACATTACACGTAAGAAAACTATTTTCCGTGTTCTTTATTTTGGCACCAGATGGCATTACTGGTGTCTTATTTATTTATCATATTTAGTAAATATGGTAAATTGCAGTGTCAACCGTGACTATCGACCCAGCGTAGTACCTTCACTATTTTCAACATCAATTTTTTTGGGGTATCCCGTTAAAGAACAAGATACAAAACAACACCTTGTAACTTTCAGCATTTCACCTTTCTTAATGTCTTTATTTATGGTGCGACTAGGCAGTGATGTGAGCACGTACATCTTAATTCTTTGATAAGGCTTGTACATGTTCACATCTTTCGCTGATTATCCTAGATTTCGGGCAATGCCAACACTGCCTTCGCATTAAAAAAAGTTAAACGTCACTGTATCATCAGGTTCAGAAAATATGTCAACGACAATCTTTGAACTCAGACCACACGAATAAAAACGGACTGGTGTTAACTGGTAGGACGTAATTAAAATGTAAAATTATTGCCCATTAAGATCTTTAAGTCAACCTCTTTATACACGGGGTGACATTTTGTTACCACTAAGTTGAGTAGTATGGTATATTGTGGTAGGAACATCTAGAGAGTAGAGCACGCGCCACGTTAACATAGGAAATATTGCATTATCTTCTCAGTGGCGTTGGCCCGTACATTCGTTAGCCTTATTTACAGAGATGCCCGCCAGATAAAAGTGTCCGGCTGCAGTGCGACTGTTTACCCGCAGGCGTTACACGGCAGCGGGTAGAAGCACACCGGGAATTATATCTATAGTGGTCTGGTCACTTACTACTACGTATTCAGATATGTCAGGTGTACGTGATACTTTTTTCATTTCATAATTCTGAAATTGCCTCATAAAATATTTTATTCATGAATTGAGTACCTGGTTGGTACAGATGGGTTAGAATACAAGACTTCTATGCAAGGCGTATCGAGTTCTAATATCGGCTTGGACAATATATTCTGCACGACGCGACACAAGCTTTTTTGTGAATTATCTCACCCCCACATCTATGTATATTCGGTTTCCCATCATTGTAAAAATATTATGATCACACCGATGGAAGGACATTTTTCGTGCATCCGTCCATCATCTATAAGGCGCTTTTCGCCCAGATTTTTTATGTCAATATCTTCTCTCTCTAAGAATGAAAAGTTAGAAACTTAGATTTTCTTATAAAATTAATATTAAAATGAAAAGATCAAAATGTAGGTCTACACAAAAAACCTTCCCTGTGTACTAAAAAAAACTAAAGAAAATGAGACACAAGTATCTATATATGTTATTCTATCGACGTAAGAATGAATTTGCCTTTTTTCTTTTCAAGTTGCACTAGAGAGCTCATGTACACAAACAGAAAATCGGTTTACATCTTCCTTATAAATCCGGGAAAATATTATATGAAAATATGGGGAGAGAAGCGAAACAATATACGGTAATAAAAATAAAAAGGGAAAATATTATGAGACCCACAACCGGCATGCGGTAAAGAGACAAATTTGAAATATTGGTTGCAAACGAATCAAAAAGTAGTAGGAAACGAAATGAGCAGTCGGATCACGTAGAGGAATCACTTTGTGTATGGAACTTGTAAGAGTTATGAATAGGGATGCACAAAATCAACGAAAATATTACGTATAACTAACTAGTATCATCGATAATACTCGACGGACCAATATGTATGTTTGAATTCAGCGGATCCTTGGTATTCATAAATCTAAGTGAATGAATCCGATTGCACATCAGTAGTTTACCATGTATTGTCTAAGGATAATTAGATGTAAATATTTCTAACCGACAAATAACCAAAGATTCTTAAGAATTAACTTGATTAAGACTCCCCGCGCACTAGGCGCTCCCCGCGCGCAGCAGCCAGAATATTTGCGCAGCCAATCGACGACTATTCAAGATTCTTCATTTTTATTTTACATTTTTTGAAAGTTCGTAGCCGAAAATACGTCTGGCTGCTACAACTAGTGCGCGAAGATTGAGGGCAGCCACATACATTCGCATACACACGCTCTGGCTGCGCGCAACCAGCTGGCTGCTGTGCAAACAGGCGCGTCGTATTGGCTGCCGCAGCCAGGAATTCGTGGCTGCCTAGTGCGCGGGCCCCTATACAACGCCATATGTTTTAACTGGCTGCCTAGTGCGCGGGGGGTCTTCGTCCGGGGTTTATTTTTGAGGTTTTTTTTGGCATCATATAGGAAGTGTACGTATTGCTTAAACACTTGGATTAGCTGAAAGAAATCGCGCTATAGCCTTTTTAAGTTTTCCCTAGTGAATATTTACTATTATGACTGTGTACTTGACAAATTTGTTGTAATGTTCAAGTAAAGTTTTACACAAACAACTCGCTAGAAAAGTATTAAATTTTAACTTGATGAGTATGAGAATATCGATACTTCTATGAACGAGTTTGAATAACTATTTAGAGACGGAGGCCGAGAAAGGAATAATGTTGTTGTGATTCAGGAGTGGTAGTAGAAGAAGATTAGAGTAGTAGAAAATGAAAAGATAGAGAGATGAGACAAAGAAATAGAAAGCTAGATTGATAATATTGCTATGTATTATAATTTATAATATTACATACTTCGCTTCAGTACCAGTTCAGTTCAGAACAGTTCAGGTAAATAAATGAATATATCATCATTACTTATAGTTAAAATACGGAGATAATTCCTCATCTGAGACATTCGACGAGACTTTCATCAAAATGTAGTAAGTATGTAATCTACCCAACATAATCTTTGAGTACAAATTAACAAAAATGCCAAAAAGTGGGTAAGTTGTGTGAATAACGAGACTAATAAGGTTCCATCTGTATGTAAAATATAAAGGTGTTTGAAACTTTGATCTCATTTATCTCAACATTTTAGTGTTGTCACTTTTGTTCTAAAGTGACGAATTCTAATGCGTGGGACGTAATTATTTAGAAGTCACCGTGTCAAAAGGATTTTTATTTCAATGACGATCGGAAAGACATAATTTTATACTTTTACTTAAATTACTTTGTTTCGAAATTGTTATAGATTCTGACTATTTCCATATTGATTTGAAATATCATTTTTTTTTTTTTTTTTTTTTTTTTTTTTTTTTTTTTTTTTTTTTTTTTTTTTTCGTAACTTGTTAAATACCATTGAACACGTATTGTTTTAGTGTCCACAAACAAAAATAATTTTATTCGTTTTCCTCAATCGAAAGATGCTGTGATATATACTATCGTGATCACGAAAAAGTGCTGAGTGTGTTTATATAATTTGTTTATTCTGATGTGAACTATTTATTTCCCAAATTGTAAATTTATAATTATTATCATCTGATATCTCGCGGTAATAATAAATTTGTATGAAGATTTAACAAACACATAAACAACACCTGCATAGTGCATACTTTACTCAACGCGATACAGCGCTTCATACACACACAGACAATAGTTTATTAAACTTGTGACCATCTGATTGGTTGATTTGTTATTCTGCCTTCCGATACTAAATAATACAGGGCCGTCTTCGGATTAGCGCATAATTTACAATAATATATATTATTCAAAAATCAGTTATGCTGGCTGTCGAGAGTGCCACGGACCTAATGATGGAATTATCAGTTGCTCTTCGTAAATTTCAAGACATATTAGTGGATCCGAAAATCAAATTCAGCCAAGCCCAAAAAGACTTATTGCTGCCGCTTACTTTTGAGATGTCCGTCACCGTTAACAAAGTTTCGATATTCTCAACGTCAAACGAAACACAGCTAAAAATATATAAAAGTTTTTTCGAAAAAAATATCACCGATAGTCCTTCAAACGATATTTTCACCAACATAAATGAGACTCTGGATGAAATGACAGATAGAAACGCACGTAGGAAAAATGTCATTGTGGTCAATGTTCCAGAGTCTGATGACAGTGACCCAAAATCAAATACAGATGCAGATCTACAGAAAATCAAGAAATTGGTCAGTGATATTGATGATACGGGAGAATTACGTGTTGTGACAACATATAGACTTGGAGCAAGGACTAATGATAAAACAGATAGACCTATCAAGATTGTATTCAGCGATGAAAATCATGCCAATAAATTTGTCTCAAACCGTTCAAAATTGCCAAAAGATATCAAACTTAAGCAGGACCTAACATATATGCAGAGGAAGCAGCTGAAGGAAATGTGGGAAGAGGTTGACAGAAGAAGGGAAGATGGCGAGGAAGACCTGGAGGTGAAATTCATAAATTCTGTGCCCAAAATTGTGAAGTTGTCAACATCATTTCCGAGAAGAAAAAAACCTGAAAACGGGCGCCATCGAGGATGAAAATATACATACATATATCACTACAATTTAATGTTTCTTGCTGTTTAATATAGTTTTTATAATATTACTTTTGAATTACTTATATGTTGTGGATGTCTGTGTATTATGTATTTGTGGTGTTGCGTTACCTGTGTAAACTTTCTTTCTTGTGTGTAATAATTGATAATTTAATAGTGATCTAATTGCATTGTGTTTCGTTGTTGCGGCCCTGATGCCCCGCTCACTATTCAATATTTTGTTGCATTTTTTATTATACGTACCTACTTATTTTATATTTATTATATTTGAATGCACTATAATGTGCGACTGGTTTTTTGTTTAAATTTGTCTATGCTTACTTACTTAGTTTGTATTAGGTACTTATTTTTATTATTGACGGCGGAATTTACTGTCTTTAATTTTTGTAAATATTTCTTGTTTTTATAACTGTGACTCTTATCTTACTTATCTGTCAGTATTATTATTTATTGCAAGTTACGGATTTGTGTATTTTTGCGATATTGTCAAATTTTTAGCTATTATTTGTAGGTATTCAGTTGAACTGCTGATATTAATTGTTGCGTATAAATATTTACTTAGTATAATATTATATCATTTTATATATTTGAGCGCTTTTAATATTTTATTATTATTATTTTTTTACTGTCATGCTATGAGGAAATATTATTTCATTTGTAAGATGTGTTTTTTGTTTGTGGTACATATTTAAGTTTGCATTTTTATATTGAAAATTGTATTGGTGAATTTCTTAGATACTATTTTGTTTGAAACCGAATGTTTTTAATTGTGTTGTTATTATAATATTATCTGTTTTTTTTGTAAATGGCTTTTCGCCGTATATGGATAAATAAATAAATAAATCATCAGGAGTGTATTAGTTAATGTTAATGTTCTGGTAATTACATAAAACTATTTTCGTGGAGAAGTCAGATGACGTTCCTGTGTTCGCACGAGCACTATTAAGGGCAATACATTCATGAATATAAAATATTTCATATGTGATGTATAGCGTTTTTTTTACTCTATTGAAGTTGATATCTGGTGAGATGTTTCATTCACAACATTTTCAGTATAAAACACTTCAGTAAGCTGTTGATTTTAGAGATTAAGCGAAAGCGTCGTATCTCAAAGAGACAACTTAACACCATTGGATTGGTATATAAAAAACGTTGTTTAGCTTTGAAAAAATCCTACGGTTTTAACGAAACTAACAAGCTGGTCAAGAGATAGAAATACTGTAATCCTCTTTGAGAATACCCAACAGATATTTCAAAACTAAATGTATGTCACAGGTTATTTACTGTATATTTCACAGCAACTCGTAATCACTTCAATGGGCTAAAAATGTAATAAATGTTTAAATTCAGTATGACTTTTTAATATTGACTTTTCTGGTTTCTCAAATATTCATTAATGCTCGAGCGATTCAGTAACAACCAATATTCATTCATTCTTGAAACCAGTATAATTAGTATTAAATATTTAGAAATGGAAATTTACGGTAAATATAAATACGGTAAATGAGTATAAACATGACGTGAACTAAATGGTCAATTAGCAAATTTATTTCAAAAGCAAAATCTTAGAGTCAACTCGAATAGTTCGCCTTTTTCTAACGATAAGATTGCTTTTAATGAGCTGTAAGACCTTCTTTCACTATATGGAGTCTTGCATGTATGTAGAAACAACGTAGAAGAAGGTCGATTGGTCAATCCCACGTATCCTATGTAGCGAAGCCTTGGTAACACCCTTGTTTTATTTATAAAGTCCCTAAAATCGTTCGTTAGTATTAAAAATTAATTAATTAATCATAATCATCGAATCTTTTGAAGTGGGAAATTAATTAGTCGACGACAGATTTTGTGTCTTACCAAAAACATAATACAAAGAAAAATGTAAATCTAAATGAATGTACATTCAGTACTTTCCAATAGCCGTTAAGTATTTTTCCAATTACCGGAGGAAATTATTTTCTAAGTCACTAACACTTATCTTTATACAAAGGATTCAATAGAAACCATTACATACGTACGTCTATGAAATAGTCTGTTATGTGTATCAGCGTTTAACTTCTAGCGATTCAAACTGATACACGATGCATTTAAGGAATCGCAGTTCTTAACGATCTCCTTTTTATATAAAAGTGTGTCTACCTATACCTACATTAAGTTTGTATAAGTATACACCGTAATTGAAAAAGTTTACATGGAAAATATTTTCATTTCTAAAGACTTCTGAAAAAAAAACTCGACCCGGCTTCAAGTGGATAATTGCTTGAGTTAAAGTACGAATGTACTACTTCATCATTTCAATAATATTTTGTAAAGTTTTCATACAATTTTTAAACTGCACAGCAATATGATAGGGAAAACAATTTAGCGATATGTGTGATTCAATAATACTGTTTATCTGATAAACCAAATCCAAGACAAAGTATTACCATAATGCGAAAATGATGTTTTATGATACGAATATAATACTATGTAGAACATATTTATAGAGCTTTGAATACAAGTGGAAGTACCTAATATTGGATACTTATTGGAATCATTTTCCCAAACCGTTCACCATCATAAGGAAAATTCCAACAAATCACCAAATGTTTTTATGTCAAAGAAAGAGAAAACGAAGTCGTTGAAATATTTTGTATAACAGAAAACCAGATGAAGTGACAAAAAGGTCTCTTGTAGTTTGAAGGCTTTGGGGGTGGAGAAGGATATTACATTTGGTGCCATCTGTGGCTTCAATTTGTAAAGACAATGTGAACGTGTCGCCCCCTCCCCTCACGACATTACAACGGCGTTAACAACACTCCCACAAGAAAATTATTGTCAACGGAAAATTACTCTATCATTACGTTTTATGAAAATAACGACAACTTAAAAACTTTTACAATTAATGACTAATCTCTGATTTTCTCGTTTCACCCTTTTTTATCAAAACTTTTTATTTCAACAATAGAAACATTTCATTTTTTTCCTTTGACGAAATTAACATTTTCTATAATGATTGAATTACTGGAAATTTAAGAGGTTGTAAATATTTTTGTACAATCGATAGGAAAACCTGGAACTATTATTTGGTGAAGCAAGCAGGAATTTGGAAACAAAAAATATAATACCTTCATTAGATTAAAAATGTAGATCTTCATTCTATAAAATCTACAGATAATATCAGTTGCCCTATTCGTCTGAAGATGTTATCATTGAATTCTCACAAATAAAAAAGATATTGTCTTCCATAGCAGTTCAGCGAACGCCAAATTTTCTTTATACTCGACAGCTTGCACGTATTTCCGGTTGCTAACATCTACGGCGGAAAACGATGTGATTGCATATAGATATATTTTTAATAATCGGTATGAGTGCCGGGATGCAGTGAGATAATTACATAAAGGGGGTCCTGGTGAACACTTTAATGAAATTGCTTGAACGAGATTATTGCGGATGCATTCTAATGCGGGAACTAACGAAACTATTTATCGATTCGATACGTTCGATAATAATAATATGTGTTAAGTAAATGGGAAATGGAAGTCGACATATAATTACATATACTCGTATGTAGCTGTTGGTACGTATTGTTTAGCGATTGGTTTTCCACTCGACTCTCTGGATATCCCTCGGTCACGTCCTCTGTGTGAAATGTGTTCAAGATTCCGTCTGCTCCGCTGCTAGTACCAAGTACTACCTCCTATACTACTAATCCAGTCTCACTAATAATTAAACTGGACGGACTTACTAAACTGACCTACAAATTGGGCTTAGTTTGTAAACTGTTACCCCGGAAAAGGGTTTCATTTTAATTGTTTCAGATTGTTCACTTTAACTCTCGTGTAATCTAGATATTATTATTTCTGCTTACAGTTATCAAAATGATTAGTTTATCGTAACGAATGATATCACAATTTATTTCTATCAGTATTATTGCTTAGAGCTACGCTATTCCTTCTGTATTTCTCTATTTAATGCGAGGGAGTTGTCTAGGTGAGCATTATTAAAAAACATTTGCCAAATTTTCAAACGAAACACTTATGTATATAGTACGAGCAAAATGTTAGTCACTGAAATTTGTATGAATATTTGGCTATATAATATTATGTTATAACAATATGAGAAAGAGTTATGTTTATAAGAATGGAAGTTATTTTAAAAAGGGGAAAAACTTAACTTCACCACCTCGATACGGCGAGTGACTTATTCACTACTTATTTATCTCATACAAAGAAAATTCTGTCAGCGACGAATTCACTTAAACATGTTTTCAAAAGAGGAAACTTTTGGTCTCCCCCCAGCATCCCACTAGGTGCCTACTACTAACTACCACATATATTATTGTTACCAGTTACTCTACCATACAACATACCGTGGCACACCACCACGCCACGGTTAGTATTAGGCACCACACCACACCACACACCATACTGACATTATTGTTACATTTATTTTGTTATAAGACAGAAGTGACAATATTATGGAAGACGCACTTGGACTATGAATAAGAATATTATGAAAGAAAAATACAACTACATTATCTCATTGTTACATAAACAATATGGTGGAAGACAATATGAGAATGTATCAACTTTATTAATTCATTTAACTTAGTAGATTAACGCACCCTAATAATAATATGATTTCATTCGGAAATAAGAAAGGAATACAACTGCCTACTCGATGTTGTTCATTAACAAATGTTTTATGTGGTCTCTCCTATTACAGTTATCTTTTTGCACTTATATTGTTAAGTTATTTCAATTTGTTTATTAATGTTTCTGCTATTATAAATGACCATTTAGTGGCCAATACATTTCAGAGCTGCGAAAGGTGGAAAAAACAGGCAATAAAGTTGACCAGTGAGAGGAATACTTCAATATTTTTTTGACTATTACATATTCCACATAGGAAAGGGCGTCCATATATTTATGTGTACATATGTCATTTCTACCATTATCAATCACTACGTTACAGAAATAGCAACCCTTAAATACAATGAAAATACGGAATCTTACACGAGATCGAAAAAGGTAAAAAATGTTTTCTTTTATGATTAACTCTAAAAATTTCAGAAAGATAACCCAAAACCTTCTTCAACAAATTCTATTTTTATATATAAATCTTCAAGGAGAAAGTTCTCACGTTAGGTATAAAGCGTATGAAAACTTATATTTGAGATTCATACTGTATCCGCAATACGAAGATATTCGGTAGCAGTACATACTCGCAACCTAAAGAATACCCTTATTTTACTCATAGGGAACAAGTAGATAGTACGCTTGTAATACAATATACATACCTATGTATTGTACATTCCTTAATTTGTAAAGCAAATTCCTTGTACGTGGTGGGGCAACTTTGTTTCTTGTGCGAGACTTTTCCCCTACTGATTTACATGATAATTGTGAATCTTGCCGCTTTTTGCACGAGAATTCAACTTTCTTTTTTGCTTTACCAAAAACTTGAAAACTTTCTTACAACGCTAGAGATATTTTGATAATGTTCCCGTGTTGCATTTTATTGCTTTTGTGTGAAAGTTTTTTTATGCCATTTAGTTGGCATTGAAACAAACATTCTTTGAATTGTCCAAATTACAGATTTGTCCATTACATTATTGTAATGAGAATCTGACTGCTAAAGTTTTCAGAAATATTACAACAAAGTTAACTCTTCATTTTGCTAAAAAGATTAGCTGAAATGTAAACATATTTCGCTAATATAAGTTGCCACAACTGCATTAGAATCTTATCTCACACACAGTCTCTTCTATCACCAACTAACTTTTGTATCAAAATCAAAACACAAGTGTTAATAAATACACGAGTAGGGACCCAAAATGAATTTAAATTGAAAGTCTCTTATAATTAAAAAAAATCTGTTAAAATAGGACAAACATTCACACACAATATTTCATTAAGATACGATTATCGTGTTCGAATATAAAGATAAGTTTGACAAACAATTAATAACTGTACAATATCATGATTCAACAGTCTATATCCTGTTTTAACAGAACTAAGAGCATTCCCTGGACCATATGCAGATATCTACAATGCCACATCCAATGCCCTCGAATGGCTTGGAAGCCTGGATGTTGCTCTGCAGGGTACATGTCTCCTGTATATAACAGATAGCATAATTATTTTATCTTCTGACGTTGCCGCCCAACGGTGGCAGAAGCCATACGAAATAATAATAATAACAGAAATCTTGAGCTATTCCCACGTTTTGCGTGAAATATTTCTGATAAACAGAAAAGACAAGCCAATTTACGGATACATTAGCGTAACTCTTACATTACCTATATAAATTATAGGTTAGGTGAGGTAATCTGCGATCCATCTTTGATCCAGAACCATTTATATAATACGTCGACTGGTAGTCTTTAGGAACAGTCGTTAAGTAGCGGTGGCTGTCTACTTAGTGTCGGCTATACGTCGTAAATATTCATCCTCAAGGTACCTACCTACCTACGTGGTGAAACACAAATTAGGGATGAATAAAATTCACGAAGATATCATCGATAATTAATCATGGCACCGACATCATCGATGCTAAACCATGTTTAATTAGAATGGGAGCGCACCTAATACAAACCTAATATCGAAGTATTACTCGTTTATCGCATTATTGTGTAAATTGTATGACTTGACCCAATTTATTGTAAAATTATATTTATCTATCTTTTTATGCAGTATTTTAATTTCTTATATTATTCAACGCATTGGATGACTATAATGTAAGTATTTGAAATCTACACTAGGACTAGGTGAGCCAGGTATTAGCAACTAAGAAAATCTTTAAGTAACACTGCGTATACGAATAATACAAAATTATAAAAATGTGATCTAAACAAATTTGATACGGAAATCGATGGTATAGAACAATGAAGCATAAAATTATATTGAAAAATAAAATGTAGGTACCCTGTTAGCTGTGATGCCCATATGCATATATTCGATGTTTTCTTTTAGTGATTTTGCATCTCTGAAGAGAGTTATACCTATTTACTTATAGTCTAAAGATATTTCCTAATGCAAAAGAAATATCGGTGAGAAAAGAAGAGAGATAGAAATAGAGGGAAAGAGAGGAAAAGGAGGAAGGAAGTTTTTGATTCCATGCCAGGCTAATGGAATAACAAGGACTTATTACTTCTTTGGGTCGCCGACCCATAACCCCAACAACAATGCATTGCTGTAACGAGTTATGAAAAAAAAACTAATCGAATCATAAAGGAATTCCATATTCAAATTTTAAATGAAAGAACGCTGTCAATTGTTTAAACTAAAGGGTGAAATTTAAACTCGTTGACAATCTTTTTATTTTCAAGTGCAATAAATCAGTCATACAAAAATTGGGTAAGTAGGTACTCTATAATACTTGTGACCTATTCAGTAGAAACTATTATAACGAAACACTAAAGGGACATAATGCATTTTTATAGTGCTTTATAGGCCAATTAATAATTTGAATTTTTTCAACAATATGATTGTATGCATTTATGAAAAAATGTTATTCGAAGCCAGCGATAGTATACAAGCCTACACCCACGAATTCCATCACCACCATATGATTGGTGACGTCACCTTGTATACAAACACCTTGTCTCGGTGACAAACACTTGAACTACGCAATATTTTTTCCCATACATTTTCTCCCAATCTTGGTGACGTCATCATCGTCAAACGTCAGTTGGGCCCGGCCTGTATGACAATATGGCGCCGGACTCGTGTTATTTTGAACCATAAACTAAAGATTGTAGAATTCAGAATGAACAGTTCAAACATACTTTTAGCAAATATTTTATTTTGTCCAATTTCTTTGCGCGACACCCTGGATTTTCAATCAAACAACACACGACAGTCATTATCAATTGATTTTTCACTATTCAAATTGTCTTATAAGGTAGTATATATATATTGAGAGTTCGCACAACTGAAATATTGTAATCGTCCAATAAAAATATTTGTTTTTTATTATCAAAAATGCGACTAGATTTCGAACGCTCAACAATAGTTTACAATAAAAACTTACTCCATCAATCTGCGAGTTAAATCGTAATGTAATAAAAATATTAATATCTGTAGAGAGTGTACTGTGCAGTATCAATCATTTAATAACACCCCTGTTCCCCAAGTTTAGTTGAGAAGTTTGGCCAATGACAAAAGTTTTCCGGGAGACAACCGACGAACAACACAAGTTTTATGTTGGGTCGCCTGCTAGAAGTACGAGTACGCTTGTTGTGAAGATGGAAAAGTATTTTATTAAAAGTAACGCAGTTCTTGTACAAATAAATGTATTATTGCATTACACATATTATTATAATACGTACAAGTCCAGTCAACTTCCGATACAATTTCGGAGGAGTTTGTTAAGGGCTTGGTACCAATAATGACGTCACAGTCTTTTCCCACGGCATTATGGTTCAAAATCGCGTGACAATCGGATGATAGAATGGTAAAAAAGCGTTTTTTTTTTTCATTTTTTGGGGTTAATTTTGCGTCTATCAAAAAACTTTTACGGTTATTCCTTAGATTTTAATGCATATTATCAGTACAAAAAAATATTACTCCGCGACTTTCGGGAAACGAGTTTCCCTCTTTCGGAAAAAAGATCAGAGGTTTTTTTGAATTTATTTTTTTGATAAATCTATACAAGATATAAAAAATCTTTTACGGTTATTCCCTAGATAAAGGTTCAATGCATCTACTCTATTTTTTTCCAAACCATATTTAGTAACGGTTGTCGAGATATAAGGTCTCCCGTTTTTAGAAAATTTTGAAATATCGGTATGCACACTCTTAAACAAAAAAATCATACAATGTATTATTCCATTTTTTTTCTTCAAAATCTACACATGCTTTATACTCTTTGTTAAACTTATGCGACAACAATTTCCTTAACAAACTTCTTGGCATTGTTAACAAGTCTACATTTTAACGTACACGCTACAAAATATTAACTTCAAAAATTCAGTGTAGTAGGTACAATGTATGCACTATACTCTTATAACCCTAGGACCCAGAAAATTTGGGGATCCATAATGCAAGAATCAATTCATTTTCATTTTTCTTGGAAGAACTACCGGATTTTCTCCACAAATTTCAGTGGCTTTGAAAATATATTTATGAGAACATTTTCAGGGGAACGGGAGTCGAAGTATCTTTCTCGAAAGTTCTTCGAATATAAAGTGATCACTTAGATCAACCAATGACTGATTGTAAGTCTGGGACCACGTCCATCTTGAGCTATGCATAGGTTGTGATATCAACACTAAAGATATAGAACCTTGTCTTCTTCTTCTTATCGTGTCGGTCAGCACTCATTAGATCCCCCTCCGCTCCCAGAAAGCCACAACCTCTCCTGCGTCATTGTCCAAGGAAGAGCGATCTCCGAGGCTCTCCCATGTGCACCGCCCAGGAGCCATTGGGCAGGCCAGGAGGTGCTCAGTGTCCTGCAGCTGCCCGCAACCCTTGTATCTTGTATTTGTTAATTGATGTGCTTATTTCTCTATGGGTTCGTGTCGTCAGAGCTTGTCAAAAATAAATTATTCCGACAGATTTGATGAAGAGTATTGAAATGTACAAATGAACATTATATATAAACAATATGTAAATGGTAAGTAAATAATATATGTACCCTGGTGGTGGTGGTGGTACCTAGGTGGACATTATATATTGAGTTTAGCCAATTACCATTTCACCCACGACAGATGTGACTCACCGTCACCATCATCACCATCATCGGCAGCAAGTAATTTGTAAATTCGTTACGCACTTACTCTGCGGTACATTTGGGACCGCTCAGTTTCCGATTGGTGACGAGTAAATTCGTATACAACGCCGTTGTATGTACTAACTCCAGTAAAAGTATATCCAACCTAACACTTACAGAAATGCAATCAGTTCTTTTTGCGATACAGCTTGAACCAAAAATTGCATCTACTCCAATGAAATTACGAGTACCAACGATAATGAGAGGTGTTGAGTCGAACTCAATAAATCATCAGCAACTCACCAATTGTACCTACACTATCTGAATTCTAATTCTTCTTAATTCTTTTGTAAAAAGAATTTGATGCCGATTCGACTACCACAACAGTCCCCGTAGTATTTTTTTCCGTAGCACTGACCTTTGATTCAAAATAATGATTCATAGTTCAAGTCATAATTCCTTTTGTGAAACATTTTCTACGTGTTGAAATAACTAATTGTTATCCAACTACTCGTACGACATGTAGAAAAGTCAATGTTCACAATCCAAAATAACAAGGTTTGTACACAAAAAATTACTTAAAGACTACCCCCATCTAGCCTGCGAATGACCAAACAAGACGATGTGAGGCAATCGTAAAGATAGTTGGTTTCTACATTAATACTACCTACTGATAAAAAAATTAATTTTAAAATTTCGTTAACGGTTCGACTTCATTCCCTAAACGAAGTTAGCCCTCTTAAGTAAAAATAGGACCATTTAGCAATAACTAAATGCCATTTATTTAATCCATCATACATCAGTGTTGCTTTGTCTCTAGCTGGGGGTGAGTCAGACAATGCCAAGGGTGCAACAAGGGACGGAGGGTGCCCACACGGTACTTGGGACTCGGGACAAGTTAAATTCTATATTACATTCTTTGTTATTGTGTTTTACTATTGTTATTGCGTCACCCGTTATGCAAACATAACAAGAGTGTTGAATTAGTTATTTGCTTTTATTGTTGACGTTAATTACCTTTTAAAATAAATAATATACCGAATCTTTTATTCCAGCCGAAAGTGAGGCAAGTAGAATACTCATAAATAGTATCTTCACTTTTTTAATTAGGTACTTACCAAATACTGTTTTCTATCATCCTGTAAAACTGAGAAATCTGAAGACAAAATCCATCTGACTAAATTCAGCAATGAGATTCACCACCCATTCTGTACGTTTTTTTAACGTATTTGAACGTATGAACGTACCCGCATATTTGTAGCTAGTTACCTACATTGTGATGAATTTTAAAAAGTATAGTATTACTCTGCACACTATTTGTGTGCTAATTTACTGGCAGAGATCGCAGTACTGCGATAAGCTCTCCCTAGTGAAAAAATGTTATAATATTATTTGAATGTTTTCGTATGTCTGTATCTTGATCACCAAACGTGTAAATAAATAAATAAAAAAATAAAAAGCATAAGTATACCTTAAAACACATTACAAGCACAGAAACTCCACAAAGGTAAAGCATGTAAAAAATTGTATAAATATTTGGGAATTGTTTACTGTAAGAATACGTATACTTAAATGAAAAAATAAGATACATAAAAAAGAACTTGGTTGTTAGACACCCCAGTTTTTAATGAAATGGTCCGCAATATGGCTTACCAGAGCTTTCCATTCATTTGCTAATATAAAAGCAATTTATTCTAATAATAATGATTAATACTCTTACATTTCTTTAATGACTTTACAGATTTACGAATTAAAGAAACGTTTCAATTTAATCAGTCCAATGTTGATGTAACATAATGCAGGGTAATTTATTTCTTTCGAATGAAACAAGGGGTTAAAATTGATTTACCGTCAAAGTAATCTTCATTACTTTACTATAGAACAGTAAGTAGTAATTTTTAAAATCATAAATCAATAAAATAATATTCACAAAAAGTTAACTTTTGTTTAGCGCATGTTTTATAATAAAGTTATCCTTTTTCTAAGTTCTGATATCACATTTGTCTAGCCTAGCCTAGTTCTTTGACCAAGCCCATACATTATTATTCTATGGCCCATACTAAGCCTAACCATGCCGAATCCTAATACTGTTCTTCAGTTACGTAACTATCTCCAAAAATCAAAAAATTACTAATATCGTGCGTAAATTGAATAAACGTTGATATAAAGAATCATATTATATAGGATTCCATAACCCGTTTCATACATCAGTTGGTTTAAAGACTACCGCCATCTATGTAACAGCCGTACGTATTTCGAGTGTCTCGTAAGAGTTAATTATTATTTTATTTTTATTTTATTTCACTAAAATATTACACTCTTCGGCATTACAGCGTTCAGCCTTTGCACCGAAGAGTGTACGCAGAACAAGTTACAAAATAACATACACGAAAAAAATAAAAAACAACATAACAAATCAATAAGAAAAGGACAAATCCTGACATAAAGACATTGCACCCGCGTAGGTACCCACCACTATTAACCGTACTAGTTGACGAATACTTAAACAGACAAACAATGCACACAGCAACATCAGTGGGCAACCACACTGCGCAACATCTTTAAAAAAAGAAAAAAAAAATTTTTTTTTTCACATAACAACAAAAATAATCAATAAAACAAAAACTCATTTGAGGTATAAGTCGAGATATGTGATGAATACTGAGTATGTCACCTCAAACATGTCGACATGCGCTGTAAGTTCATTGAGGTAGCGGACTGCTCATGCAATAGGAGAATACTGTACTATGTTTGTTCTGCCTTGTGGAGGATAAAAAAGCATGTGAGCACGGGATCTGTTGTACGAATTTGGTACGTAGAATGAGATTTCTTGCAATATTGTTGGATTATTAATAATACCATGTATCAGCTTAAAAAAATGACGACATAGGTAATCCTTCCGTCTTTTTTCCAATGTGGAAAAACCGAGGCATCCCATCACGAACAAAGATGGAAACATATACGGATAGTATCCGTATTCGAGTCGATAGAGGTGTCTCAAAAAACGTTTCTGGACTTTTTCCAATGTTGTGATATATGTCACCTCATGTGGGCCCCAAACAATAGATCCAGATTCCAGAATTGTTCTCACCAGTGTCTCATAAAGGAGTCGTAGGGTATTTCCCCTTTTAAAATAGGTCGCATTTCTAAAGACAAATCCTAAGACTCGGAATGCCCTGCTTGCGATTTCCTCTATGTGTGCCTTAAATGTCAGATCACTTTCAAATTTTATTCCCAAGTCTTTTACTTCGGAGACACGCTGTAATACAACCCCTTCCATATTGTATGGATAGGTTATTGGATTGTATGATCTTGTGTACGTCATTATGTTACACTTTGGTACACTGAGTGCTAAATTGTTCAACTACTGAACAACAGAATTAATATCTCGCTGTAACAGCTCAGCGTCTTCATCCGAGGTTATCCTGCGAAATATTTTTAAGTCATCGGCGTATAATAAATACTCCGAATGGACGATTGAATCACCAATATCATTAATAAATATTGTGAACAGTAAGGGGCCGAGATTTGAGCCCTGAGGGACTCCCGAATTTGTGTGATAACTCTCAGAAATGTGCTCACGATAGAAAACATATTGCACTCGATTTTTCAAATAACTTGCCATATAGTTGAGCATTCGTGGTGACAGACCAATACGATCAAGTTTCATTAACAAAATATCATGGTCAACTCTATCGAAAGCTTTTTCCATATCATTGTAACTAACGTCAACTTGAATTAGTTTATCCATGTTTTTCGATACATACGTATGGAAGTTCAACAGATTCGTTGTCGTCGATCTGGCAGGCCGAAACCCGTGCTGCTGATCGACAACAAGATGACCACACTTATCCCATATTCTTTTGTACAAGATTGTTTCTAACAACTTTGCTGGCGCTGACAATACTGCTATGGGCCTATAGTTGCGAATGTCGAAAACATCACCCTTCTTGTGAATAGGAGTCACTTTTGTAGCCTTCCACCTATCTGGAAATGTTCCAGATTGTATAGAAAGGTTAAATACGTATTTAAGAACATTGATCAAATCATTTCCAACCCCTTTAATTACATATCCTGGTACCAAATCCGGGCCGCATGATGACTTTGCCTTTAATTTCCTTAAGCTGTATATAATAATTAATGTTTTGATATATAAGCTGATGTCCGAAATGAAAACGAGAAAGGTAAAAATATAATTATTTAAACACGAGATTTACGTAATCAAATCAGCATCCAGTGAATATGTGTGGAATAATTTTCGCCGTATAATACAGAGGAAAATGTCATAGAAAATGCTATTATTATTCAGGTTTTATTTAGTTCAAATTCATATCAAACGCGGTTTCACCGAGAAAAATACATCCCCATAATTTATTTAATTTTATTCTTATTACCGAGCACGAAATAATTTATTATACAGATTGTCCCAAAAAGTACAGTCAAGCTGAATTTATTCTAGAACTAGAGCACCTCCAGGGGTACCCAAATAACCCCTTATGTTCCGTGATTTCTTGTAGTTTTTGAGTTAAGATTTTTTTCGTATTCTTTTGTCAAACCTGACTTAAGAATTATGAAGACACAAGCTTGTATTTTTTTCAAAATGGGTTCTTCTTCTTTCGTATGCGAATACAACCAATGTACAAATGATCTGGGAGTCTGGGTCAGAGCTCCGCGTCAATATTTCTCAGATATTCTAAAACGCCTCCAAGTTGGTTCACCCAGGGCAACGCATCCCTGAATGCCGCTGAAGTTCTGCCAAAGTAGCGAAAGACCGAAGTACAAATGAAACTGAAAAGCGATAAATATTTCAAAATAGGTGAATAGTATACATTGCTCATACAAAAACAATTGTTGACCAATCTGATACCATCGCGCCATGAAAATATGCTGAATCTCAAAGTAGTTACAAATTTAAATATAAAAAAAGATTATGACATTCAAAATGTATGGAGAACCTGAACCTGAAGATGTAAGTACGCCTAGTGCGGAATGATTTTTTCTCTACTTGTGAAATTAAAAAGCGATGACTTGTCTCCGGTGAACTATCTCAGATCCTGCAGACACCTACATTACTGTGTGTAAGAATATTATATGACAACGTGTAATAATATCATGTTAATATAAATCCCGTCATCTCTATAATATTGTATTATACTATATGTATTATATCTATACTATATGTGATAGCATCCCTCTCGGGGATAGCAGAGACATTAGCATTTATATAAAATACCCGTGTCGTGTCATCTTCCCTTGCGGTATATTAACTTTAGTATAACATCACTGAACATTGAACACCTTCAACAGCATTGAACACATATCATTATATTAATATTATTATAGAAAATATCACGACATATTACATATTTTTATACTAGTATCCAATATAATTTTTGATACTATGATATTACTACTACAGGTTACGATATATGACTTTGATTCGTTCGACTTCGCGAACATAACTTTATAGAGATATCGTATTATCATATTGGAAAACAGAGAGGATAAGGATGCCTGGAAGACCCCCCCAAAAGATTCAAAGACAGCTGGGAGTCCACATCATAAGAGGCGACAGACACTGTAGAAACAGGCCCCAACTACCTTCGACCAAAAAAGAAAAAAAGAAAAAGGAGATCAAAATGATCAATAACTCATAATGAAAAGAAAGGTAGACTTGAAGGCATTGAAGGTTCGCTTTCACTCAAATCAAATTTGTATTTTTAACTTAGCAGCTCGTGACAGACTTTAACACTACCCTTCCTTTTGTCGAACACGTTAAAATAAATTACAATGCAATTATTTTGTAAGTATTCGAATCGAAGAGATTCTCAGTATACAGGGCAGTTCAGAGAGGAGTGTACCTTATGAATCACACAAAACAGGCTTTTGATAGATAAAAATAATAATTGTAACATCAAACAATAATGCATAATAATTAATAGCTCTGTGGACGGGCCGCGTGGCCACTGACTGACATTGGTGGATAATTCCTCAGACTTGTTGTCATCAGGGGGGAAACAATATATCACATAAATCATACACGGATTAAGGATAATCCTCCCTTTTTGTTCACTACCCGCAACTATAATTGCGATTGCCGATTGCCATTTAATGGTAGTATTATTTGACGTAACCATTCATACTATTATTTGTAAGGATTAGAGTAATATCTATAATAATCTGAGTTGGTTTGTGGTCATCAACGTAACGAATAGGCAGTACCATGGTGCTAGATTCCGTATGCTTAACTGTATTATAGAAATATTTTGGAAATCCGTGAGGTAACGCCAAGGGCAACTGAATACCTGAGGAAAGTTGACGCGGACCTCTGACTCCCAAATTACATGAACAATGTTTTCTGCACAAACAAAAAAAGAGAGAGCATCATATTATTTGATACAGAATACTCTTTCAAAAATTAATATTAGATCATTTAGTACACGGGAATTTATTAACTAATTTCGAGCTCAATCCTTCAAAGAAAACTTAAAATAGGTTCACCCACGTACCTGTTTTAAAGATTTTCTGGTTGGCATACTCCCACATTACTTTTAATCTAAATATAACTCTCAAAGTCTCGAAATCTCAAAGTCTCGAAAGAAACCGTGGGACGGGGACGCATTTTACAAAAAAAGTTCTCCCCTAATAGAAGTTCAATTAAAAATATATAAATAATAATAACATTCCCCTCAAAGTAGCGGACAAGTGTCAAAAGTTTTGATTAAACAAAATCCTTTTTGTGGATTCTCTTCTATAATAATAATAATTCAAAAACTCCTTTTTGGTAAAATTTACAACAACCGAAAAAAGCTTTTGTATTTGAAAATCATTTTTTTTCTTTTAATAATAAATTACAATGCTTCTTACTTCCGTTGTCACTTCAGACTTCAGAGACATCATCATTCACGAATTTATTTCCCAGAAAATGACAATCACTGATGATTGGATGAATCCTGTCATTGTCATTGTATTTTCGAATAAAAACTAACTTTTAAAAAGGAAAATGTTTGGTGACAAGCTGCAAGACAAACTGATGGAACCGTGGTAAATACGAGTATATAAATTACTTAAATTCCAGAACAATACATTTTTTTCTGGCAATATCATGCGTTTTCGTATTGTATTCTGGACCCTCCACGCGTTTCTTTTAGTTACTAAATAACCATTTTTCATCATACTATTAGTTTTGCACATGGCCATCGCCAGCCTTGGGCTAGGGGGGGCAACAAATTATTTTAAATTTCATATAGCATAAAAAACTGGTAAATAGAGCCGCAGGCTAAATTTTTGTGAAACATAGTGAATGAGGTCGTGATGTGGTTTGGTTTATTTGAAAATGTAGCTACATAATACTTTGCACAATAATATGTATAAAAAACGATTTTTATGAAAAGCAAAAAAAAAAAACCCCGCCGCAGGTTAAATTTTTTATGAAATAATTGCATTTTAATGGATGTTCATACAGATTTTAAAAATTTATGATATGATGAGAAAACCTGTGATTATAATGTGATTTTTTGAGAGGTTTTATCATTTAGTATAAAAAAGTATTCCAAACTCGAGGGGGCCAGCTGCTCTCTGCCCCCCCTGACGACGCACATGGTTTTGCATACATGAATGTATGCATACAGATCGTCTAGTATGTTTTAATATCCGTCAAATAAAATCTAATTTGTTATTGTAATGTCGAGTTAACAGGAAAAAATCGAATCATTGGGAATGCTTCGTAGTAGTGAAGACTTCTGTAGGATATATCGCCGCTCGTTTTTTACTTTGACTTAAGCGCCACTTAGGTATAAAATGAGTTGTATATATCGTTGGAATCGTCTCGGCGAGCTTTATCGAATGGTCCAAGTTCAAGGTCAATCAGACAACTTTTTTGGTCGTTTAGTCAAATAAAAAACCAACTTTTTTCTTTCAAAAAATAGGTAAAGCGACGAAAATAACAACTTATAAATCGCGAATGGCGCTTTGTTTTGCCAAATTTTCACAACTGATGAATGTTTGGTTTATAAGAAAAACAAACTTAACACATAAAACAATGCGAGTGGCGCTTTAGCTTTTTTGACTTATCAAAATTATTTAGACAGATGCACTTTAGTCAAATCGTATAATATTAAATCTAAACATGTCCTTCGTTTAGTCACATTTACATGATACTAAATAATGTTAAGTTGTCGTTTAGACTTTTTGAATTTTGGATATTACTCTTTACATGTCTTTTAAGTCATTTCTACTTAATACTGAATTTAATTGAAATGGCCATTAGTCACATTGGATTGTTACTTTTTAATTTTATGTTATCCGTTAATCGTTCTAATTAATGGTTTATAATTGAATTTGCACTTTAGTATTTTTGCGGTTATAACGATAGCTGATATTTGGTACATCTGTCGTCGTTTAAGACAAAATGTTTGAAACAGAATTATAAGGTTTGAAAATATTATTATCGGTCGTTCAACTAACAACTTCATTGTCAATACACGTGTTGCTTTTGTGTGCGATGGGCGCGAACGTATATACCTATTTAGAATATATTTAAGAAATATTTATAAATGATATATTTAGAAAACTTTATCTTTCCTTCTTTTTTGAAACAGATATAAAGATGAATACTTAGAGTTCCAATACAGATCTTCAGCTTTTAGTACTCACAAAATTCTATATAAAATACAAGAGTTTGTGTGTTAGCCATTTTAACTTGGAAGTGTTTGGAAAACATGGTTGCATTAATCACTTTGAATTATAACGATTTTATTTTCAGTGCTAATTTAGAGGTTCTGCTTGATACAGTTTGTCACAAAAAGTTCTATTAGCCATTTTGAATTATTATAAAAAATATATAAATGACGTGTTAGTCATTTTGATATTTTTGAGGAAGAGTACAAATGGCGTGTTAGTCATTTTGAATTATTAGAAAATATATATAAATGACGTGTAAGTCATTTTGTTTTTTTGGAGGAAGAGTACAAATGGCATGTTAGTCATTTTGAATTTTCATGATTTTAAGGAATGTGGTCATTTACTTGTTTTGAATTAATAAATTTCGAATTATACTAAATATCAGGTTAGGCATTAAGGGATTAAGCGCCATCTAACTCACACAAAAGAGACTATATTTATTAACATTATATACTAAAAAATAGAAAAAAAATCCATGAACAAAACCCCCATACAATTTATTTAAATCGGTTCATAAATAAACAAGTTATCAGGGTTTTTCTGTTTTTTTAAACTTTAAATCGCTCTCCTGAAAAGTTGACCCTGTGTCGCTTAAGTCAAAGTAAAAAGCGAGCGGCGATATGTTCAATTATTTTAGTGTGTATACTTTGTTCACTTGAAAATAAAATTAACAAAATAAATCGACCGGATAAAATAATTTACAATTCTGATCCTATCATGATCTATTAATATTTAATTTATAATCTGATTATCCATCGGGAATAATACAATCCATCTCAACCCTTTCGGGAAGTAACGGACCGGGTAGTAATTATATTAATATTATCCAACTGAGATGAGAAAAAATGAGACATTTCTGAGAAGACAATACAACTGTTCTGGGGAAGAGACAACGAAACAAAAAAATATGATTAACAATTCGCCATGGCGTTTATCTCTCGCGAATCAGAGGACTGACAAAAGTAATGTGACTCGTAAATTATCCACCCTAAAAAAATATTACAAGGGATAAAAATATTAGCATCCCCTTCGTTATACCCGATCTTCCCCAAACGAAATACTTTCTACTACATGTTACAACCCTCTATTTTAGGGTTGACATATTTTCGCTTATGGACTTTTATTGATTCGATTATATTATACCGTTTTTATATCGTCATGACTTTCTGTATTGGCTAATAAAACATTTTTATATTTTGTAAATACTTCCATATTATACCTTCCTACATTCATAGAGAATTTTATCGCTTGTCTCAGTATTATACAACAAGTAGTTTATTATGACGTATAGAATACATATTAATTAGACATTCTTACATGTAATTCCAAGTTAAACCTAGTAAGTATATTATGCGTGTCTTGCGAAGTATTTTTTTTTTAACAATTTTAGGTACCAACTTACCTATATTGAAATTTAAAATTAATATAGCCGTGTCGAAGATGTTCTCAAATATGGGAGCATTAAATTTGAAATATGAAAGAATAGTGTTGGAAACGAAAAGTTCTAAAGAGATAAGGCAGTATTTTTTTCTCTTTTAGTCCATAAGGGATGTCGTATAAGAATAATAGATACACATAATAATTTCAAACAATAATGATCTAGTAAAAGTGCGTTTTAATATAGTGAATAGGATCTCCATATAATACATTCCAGTTAAACTTTGTTAAAGCGACGGATCCTATAATTAAAATACAGGATTCTATGCTATAATTATTGCAACAGCATAATTAAATTTGATTTTCACATCCCTGTAACCCGTTGAGTCCCCGGGGGGAGAGCGGTGCGTTTAGGAACCATCGCTTGTACATCGATAATGATTGCAAATTAAAAGGCGAGCTTCATGTCCCTTACTGTTGCCTAAGTCACTCATACTAATGTTGCTACCTTTCAAACATTACGAGGGTCGATCACATGTGCGGATACGTGATGTAAATCTAATCAAAACAAGAAGCACAAATCATAATTGGTTTAAATAAATGGTAAAATGTTTCCTATGGTGTAAACCTGCTAAATAAGTACCTCTTCTCCAACATAAATATGAAGCAATGTATGTTTTTCTCTAGAAGTTTGTGTATTTGAAGAATTAACTGTAGGTAGGAACATCTATTAACAGATTATTTTTTGCACACTTCACAGAAACTAAGCTAAAAAGTTTGATAACCGCAAGAAGATAATTTCTAGTTCCTCTTATTAACTGACATCACTTCAGGGTGTCTAACATTGGCTGACACTTTTCCCAGCCAAATAATAATGAAAGAAAAAACATATGTCAACCGTGTTTTTTTCTGAACAGTCAAAATTCTGTAGTTATTCAAAAACAATTACAAAATAAAAGGACTACGTATTCTCAAATTTTAGAAGGAATCCCGTTTTTCAATTAATACACCCCGATTTGTATTTATCCAAACGTGTTAAATACCAAAACGTTCCAATGTCACCAAAAAGCGCACGTATCTACAATATATTTAATTTTTCAAAATTTCGTTTGAACAACAGTTAAGCGTGTTGGGGCATAATGATCACGACTTACCCCATTGTCATTGAATTACAAAATGAGGTCGAACAAGAACCAGTCAATAATAATGGATATTTATGCAAAGTCTACATTTTTTTAAACATTCAATACTTGTACCAGAATGACGATTTTGGAATACCATACCAAACATTTTTGCTTGTCGATTAAAACATTTCATACACGCAGTTTTAATTTTGATTGTTCTAGTTTATTTCACATTAATTTTAATACCACCCTCCAATAATTACAAAAATGACAAAATATCTGCCGAACACGGGTAACCGAACATGCACTCCGTTTCAATGTTTGGGTTTGTTCGGCAATCGCACAGCGTCGCCAAGTACCGAAATTGATATTCTTCAGATATAAAATACGGTGGTGATACTTAGCGGAAAAATGGCTAGTAATGAATGGATTTCAAAATACATTTTGATTTACTTCTTTGATAAACTTTAGTAGATAGCAATTTCATTTGAAGCAATGAAGGATTAATTCAGAACATCTATTTCGGTACTTGGCCGATGCTGTACGATTACCGAACAAACCCGAACATCGAAACGGAGTGCATGTTAGGAAACTCGCCGAACACCTTCCAGTCTGTCACTCCGATAGCCCTTAGGTCCCTTTCTACGCCGTCATCTACCTCAGCTTGGGTCCCCACACACACTTCGTATGGTGAGAATCTTCTTTAGTATTCCAATGTTTATCATTTGCAGGACATATCCCAACCCAACACTCCAACCACCTAAGGCTTACTTGCGTCTTATGTTCAGTGTACTAAAAATTACCCATTTTCAGTTCTCGATCATCCCACTATGAATTAATAGATACATAGTTTCTAAAAAAATATATAGATAATAATATCGGTGCGACTTGAGTGTTATAATAGCACTATCTTATTGTATGTTTTGTAAAATTGAGAAATAAGATTATTTACCCAATATATTATTACGTACATACGTGCAATGTGCATACTTATGCAATATATTTAACTAAACAAGCATCGTACCCCTCCTAGTACAAACATAATAGTAGAGAGAAAGAGTTTATTTTTTCCCATTCAAGATTGCGGTGGTGGTTAATACAAAGTGAAAACAAACTCATGAATTAGCCTTAATTTATTTCAGAACACGCTCCCCTACAGAACCAAACCGTTAATATTTCCAGGTAGGTGAGTTAGCTATTTGTATTAGGCGCTAATCGATCATCGGTTGGCAAACACTTTCAACTAAATACCTGGGGATTCTGATAAAAATAATAATACAGCCAATGAGACAATCCGCAGCTGGTTCTAACCAGAAAACCCGCAAATTAAAAACATAATTGAATTTATCAGCCAATCATGGTCGGTAGCCTGGTTGTTAACGCGCTCGACTGTTAATCCAGTGGGCGCGGGTTCAATCTCCAACTTACTCCACTTCACAACACAAGCTTTTAAGTTTTCTGTGAAGTGTACAAAGATGTATTTGGGTTTATTACAATAATCCCAGATTTATTTTTCTATATTTTTTTTTATTTGGAATCATTACATGAAAATAAATCTGATACTTTGTGCCCTATTTCGGACTAAGTATCAAATCCTGTGTATCAAAAACAAATTACGCTGCAACTTCCGAATAAAACATTTTCAATTACAGCAATTTTCCTATAGGCACAATAAATATGCACTCCCTAGGACAATAACTGATCCTTCTGATAAATGTAATAACTTCAGTTGGTAGTGATACGGTAGATATATGGAGGTAGGTACAATAAAGCAGTGATAGTTAAAAATCACAATATAAACGACTTATTTTATGAAAAGTGCTGCACACATTCAACTAGATGTTTTTGTTCCGGAAAGCAGTTGGTCGCACAGAGGACACATTACATAGAATGGATCACCTTGTAGTTCAGACTATTTTCATAGAGGATCACGCCCAACAGCACTGAGGAAAAAAGGAGAAACATGTTTCTGGAGACGTGGAGAGAACGAATGTTATTTGTTTAAAACTGAATGACAAACCAAGAATTGTGTCCAAAATACTCCAAAAATCTCGATATTCAATAGGTGGGATTCCCAACACGGGTTGATTACTTGAATTGAAAACAACCATGACAGGGTTCTTCTTTTTTTAATCATGGTATCTAACTACACGTCTGGTATCATGGTTCGATTAAAAAAATATTTCTCCATTGCAAACTGTGGCAAGTTGACATTCTCTGGAACAAAATATACGGGTGGAACAATGTACTTACCAAATATGTCTACAAATGGATAGACGGACGGGACATTGTCCATTGAAACAGATAAAAACTCATCACAACCTACTGTAATGTTAGTGTGATCCTCATCCATCACACAGGCGGAACATTTAACATGTCGTTACAGGGACCAAATGAATGTTTAGGGAACAGACGGACACTCGGGTACGTATATATTCCTACTTATATATGTTAACCCTCAAAACTCATCCGCTTTGTCAACCTATTATTAATTTAGACATTTTTATGCGACATTCATCGGGGAAAACAATTTAGGTAAAGAAATATACAACATGTCTAGCAATAGATATACAAATATTTTTATTTCGTTGCGGTGCTGTTTTGAGATTTTTTTTATTTTATTTCACTAAAATATTACACTCTTCGGCATTACAGCGTTCAGCCTTTGCGCCGAAGAGTGTACGCAGGACAGAAAAACAAAAAAAAAAACAGCATAACAAATCAATAAGAAAACTACGAAATCATGACATAAAGACATTGCGCCCGCGTCGGTACCCACACTATCAACTGTACTAGTTGTCAAATACTTAAATGTATATGAAACAAAACATGACATTTCACGATCCTCCATGTGATGAAGCAGCAAGAAATACACGTCATACTCGTGCCTTGGAGTGATGAAAACGAAAAGACCAATACTTCACGAAGCCATATATCAACGAAACTGGTAAACAATGACATCGGGAACTGCAACTCCTAGCCACAAGGATATATTTTATGATGACAAGACAACTATATTTGTTTGTAGGCCACCAGTATTTTAGATCTATGAATCCCTTTTATGGAATAGCTGCAGATAAGGGAAATGCTTGCACGTGAAACTGCACAAATGTAGTCCAATTTTGTTTTCTACAATCAATCAGAATTTGAACTAAAGTACTTTTACTACCCGATTGAAATGTTTACGACAAACGATCAAACAACATTAGAGTGGACGAAAACACTATGAAAAATTAATATTCCCTTCCATTTACATACGATAAAAAAACAGAGTTGTTTTCATACGCTATTGTGAAAAACTGACGTTGGCAAACAAATCGCTTCACTGCATAATATTACATAGTTACATTAAGCAAACAGAATATCAACTGCTGGTACCAAGTAGGTACTAATAATATAATACTACCTACACAAAACTGCTACCTCGTCTGACCGTAGGACTCCAAGAGTTAATTCATGCCCGGGGCAGTGCGCCTGTGTGCCCCGGTAGATACATCTCTCGACCCATAGAGAGGTTTAACAAGGGAAAAATACATTTGTTTCATTTTTTTACGATCTATGTGATTTATCACTAAAGGGTTGAAATTTAGTACGAATAGTATTGAATAGAATCTTAAATCTCATTTATGATAGTACATAGTTTGTTCACGCCAGCCAAACACCTATCACTGATAACTATACCTCACATTGCGAAAAGAATTACAAAAGTGTCGATAGAGAATTAAGCTAATTTTGAATAGGTACAATTGGCACTTTTGGGAGGATGCTGAATCCTGTTGGTTTTCTAGATCAAATGGAAAGACACTGTATTATATTCTTTAAAAGGCCCTTCACTCCTCTAAATAGGAATGTTATGTTCAATATTAGATGACTATTAAAATTATTGTCGGACTGGTTCTTTAAATTGCGATCACTTTTAACTTTGCTATTGCTTTGGAACTACTCTGGCTAGCATGCCTGAGAGTGCCACGAAATTCTATTCCTGGATTCGAATCAAAACGAACTTTGTTATGATGTTTTAAAAATAGAATTTAAAATCAGAAAAAAAGAGTTTCAAGATTTTAGGGATGAAAAAACCCAACGAACAACCCTCTGAAGAGAGATGGGTAATAAGTTGAGAGGGTAGATATGTAGATAGAGAGAGGGATGTAACAGTGAAGCTTAGAATTAAGGGGTGTATAATAATTTTATAACCCCGCTGCTGACTTTGGTAGAGATGATTCTTCATAATTAATATTCATCAAAATGATAATTGAGGTTTTTGCAGATTTATTTTACCATATTTTAAAAACAGTATTTATTACATTTTTACATTAAGACGAGCAATTTATAAAAAGTAGATATTTTATTTACTTATTACACAAAAAAGAGAGATACAAATATCATTCATTCTTTATCTCTTTTTAACGATCAGTAATCAAATAAAGAATAAAACTATAAAGATGTAAGCCTTTTGCTTGAAAAAGTTTGCGAAAAAATAAAACGTTGAAAAGGTTACACCAGATTACCTTTCGTCTGCCCCACAAAACGTCAAAATCATCAGTCAAGCTCGAATTTAAACGTTCTTTCTAAGTAATTTATCAATCATAGTTCAATTTAAATCAACGCTTCTCAGAAATCCAAAGGTTATTTTGAAAAAATAATATTGTGACGCTAATAGTTTACGAATTTCAGTAATTTTCTGACTCTATTATACCTAGATGATTGTTCAAAATTGTATTGCACACAACCGAGGTTTGTTGACTTCCCTGACTTCCACGAGGAGGAACCTGACAGACTGAGTTAGTTGATCTTCAAGTAGGTACGAACCAAGGACAACATCATCAATATTAGAAATTGGATAATTTCGCCATTCATCCATCATCATTGAGAATTCATGAATCAAAGCATACAGCAAGTGTAACAAAAATATAACACAGAGGAATAAAAAGTCAACAATCAAACATAAGAGTAAATTATCACATTTATATACAGAGCTTACCTCTTGTAACAATATGCCCAATGAATTTGATTGCAACTACTTGTCTTTTGTATTTCCCCCTAGATAGCGTACTACCCTAATATTCCCCAATGCATTCCGTTCCACCCTCTTTCAATGTTGCACACACCACCTGTTATTTTAGTGTAAGTATATTTTTTGCTATTTTACTAGTTTTTGGGACCAGAGTAACCCATCAGGTAATAACAAATAGATTCGCCCAAAAAATTAAGACTGTTGATTCAAATATATGTATTCAGAATGGGTACTGTATTTACATAACTTAAATAGTTCACATTTCCCATATTCACAAGAAAAATTAGGAACCGTAGAGTGCTTATGACAAATTGCATGAATGTGACATAAAAAAGGCGAGTTTAGAATATAGATAAAGCATCAGTCTGGCGTTCTGTCCTCTCGCCCTACCCAGCAAAGGAGGCTACGTGAAGGGATAGATAGACTATTCGACATCCATGCCCGTCAACAAATCGTCAGATTTAATTATCAGCTGCAGAAAAATGAATGAAAATTCAATTCGCAAATAATAGGCATGAATATGTAACATTGTCCCTGCGGCCAAAATGATGCAGTAGAGAGGCATTCCCTTCATCCCCTTGTATCCTTCCCTTGCCTCTCATCACAATATTCCCTTAGCAACATTCAAATTCTGACAAATCTGTCGAATATTCACACAATACAATGGAGGATCAGATAATAGGTACATTATTATAATTGTAAAAAAAATCACTAGGGCGAATTAGAGTAGAGAGAATTTTGAGTGTTCATTTATACCTAACTACGGTTTACTCGTATTTTATGGTATGGTACCTACCTAAGTAATAAAAGTATACAATATTTAGTAAGTATGGATCCTTTAGGTTCTCTGATATTAAACTGATATCCCGATTTGCATACAATCACACAAACTTAAATCAATTATATGCAATAAAAACAACATTAAAACAGTAACACAAGTGATTTGAGATATACCTAAATAATCTAGGTATGGAACCGGATTTATCTGTACCTATTGCACAGACGGAATTCAAATACACCAACTACACACAACTTTAAAAAAATACACGATTGACAGCAGGATGTGGTGGAATGGGTGAACGTTGCCCTGGGTATGCCGTGATGGGTATGAAGTGATCACTTAAGCCAGCCAAAGCCGACTCGTAAGCGTCGGAACACCCAACATGCTTCCTCTCCAAGGGAGTTCACATAACGCTACATTATGTGAATGAAGATGCCTCTCGTCTCTGTTGAGGAAAAAACTTTAAAAAAAAACAAAAAACTTAAAAAACTTAAAGTAACACAAGTGTTTGCATTTTTCGTTTCCACATTACCTAGTGTAGGTAAGTACGAGTACTGAAGACCACATAAAAGGGCAACACTGTGTAATATAACCGCAATGATTTCTGAGGCACTGGGGCAAAATGTTTAAGTGACTTGAAAGAGGGACGCTTCATTTTCACAAATAGCATTTAAACCTCAACCAAACAGAGGCGGAATTTCAATTCATAAAGATAACATTCTTGGATTACACTCCTATTAATGTTAGATGCAGAGGGTCCGATGAAATGATCCGACGACTTGCAGAAAAGACTTTTAAAAGTAGTCCACAGATTTTTTTTACACAACTCACATCATAAAAAAAGGAGTTTTGCAAAAATAGTTTAGATCATCTCCATATACATATCATCAAGGCGTTTTTCAGAATGTGTGCTAAATGTTTTCATGGGAAACTCAAAGGAAATCTCACCTTGACCGTACACAAATAAACAAAATAATACTGTTTTGTTACAGCATTCGGTATATAGCGAAATCTATTTTAAGTTACGCATCTGTTTTCCTCACTACCATTTTTTTTTAATAAATGAATATGGGTTTATCGAAATAAACCCAAATACATCTATGTACACTTCACAGAAAGCTTGAAAAGCTTGTGTCGTGAAGTGGAGTAGGTCGGCATCGGGGATCGAACCATCTCGAGTCTAGATTAACGTCGTTGTTCTTAATTTATTGTTCATTATCGTCCCTAGGCCCTCATTTCGGGCACTTGGACTCGTCAAATATACATAGTTGTAACAATTATAGTTTTTTAACAATCAAGAGGAATTTTTAACAATCAACAGTGACAATGTGCCAGAGAAGTAGAATCAATGCAAACAGAGTGTAAAGGGCTCAGTTTGCATTTCGTCAAATCCGTCCGGCCAAAGTCCGGCCATAGCAGATTTCATTACACACATACATAGTAGGTAGACATACCCATTACCCAGCATACATAGGGGCTGCGTCTAGTGAGTAACTTGCTACCAAGTAGCAAAAGTAGACATCAGTAGGCATTCTCTCAGCGGGCTTCCATGCTCCATATTACTTGACTCACTACTGTGAAGAGGAAATGGGCTATTAAATCTGCTGTGTAATGTGATTGTCGGGGTGAGATTAATGACTAAACATACCCACACATTATGTTACATGTATGTACATATTCTGAGACACAATTTAAATATTCTAAGTCAAATTTCTATCTCAACTTTATTGTTGACTTAGATAAACAAATTTGCACCTATCTGGTGAGATTGATGGGTTCATATGTTCTTCTATGACTCTTGATAATATTACGTTCGTTGTAATAATATAGCTCTGTTGGTGAAACAGTTGGTTGGAACGTGGACTTCTTTTTATTTATTTATTTATTTAATCTTTAAGTGAACAACAAATACTATAAATGTAAAAAAAATGGAATAGTACAGATTATAAATCACTGTTCACTAGGGCGAACTTATCGCAGAACTGCGATTTCTTCCAGTTAACCCCCTTCTAATTCGGATGTGCCAGGGTTTCGAATCTAGGTGCTGATAATGTACGTAACGACATAAGCTTTTAATTTACTTAAACTGTAAGTAAAGTGTGCGGGAAAGAAATTGGGTTTTTAAATTGTACTCGTATTTGTGTACAACATAAACCTGGACACTTTTTTCAAAAAAAAAAATATAAGACGATAAATAGAATTTATGGAAATATAAAAAAATAACGATTTTCTCTGTCAAATAACTCCGTCTCATTAATTTTCCATGGTAATTACAATAATTTGTGCCATATTCCAGATATTCCACGTGTAACAGATGTAACAGATGGTAGAACCATAGATTATAATTCACTAAGTACGATAACTAGAAGTTTATTATAAGAGCAGAGATAAGAATGTTTTCAAATTGAATTCGAATAAAGAACGAACGAACAGTCTATGTTCCAGCTTCCTTAGAATAAGTTCTTCAAATCAGATAACAGTTCCAAGTTCCATTACATTAAAAACCAATAAATAATACCATTATCGAACAAATAATAATTCAAATGAGAAGAACTTCTCCGCCAAGTAAGTAAATACCTGGCCAACTATATATTATATCATTTTCAAGGTAGACTAGAGATTATAATATCATAAACAAAAACATCGTCGATGTCGGTTTATCGATGTAATCGAGGCCGTCGCCATATTGTTCATAGAGGCCATGCCAACTGACATTTGACGAGGATTACACCATGAAAAATGTATGGGAAAAAATATTCCGTAGTTCAAGTGTTTGTCACCGATACAAGGTGACGTCACCAATCATGGTGGTGATGGAATTCGAGGATTTAGGCTTGTACTATACTATCGCAGGCTTCGATGTAATTTTACAATTATTTAAACCATAGATATAATCTGATTTCGTCGACAAATTTAATTCACAATAACGCAGTACAAATCAGTTTGTTGGCGTCAATTTTCTGTAAAAATGTGCCGTGTTTACCTAAATGTCGAATTTTACAGTTAAACTACACGATGAAACCCAAAAACTAACAGAATTTGCTAAAATACACTGCTTTCATCGTTATACTAGTCCGCTCTTTTAGCACACTACTTTCTTCCTGTTTTATAGTGGGTAAACATTTTCTGGCTAATAAAGATTTATTTAAGTACCTATTAATTTTAATTTATGCTCGCGTTGAAAATGGACTCGTTGTTTTTTTCAATCTGAGAGGTAAAAACAAATAATACCGTTAGTAACATAAATTAGATGGATAATAATAAAATCATTCGATGAAATGGAAACTATTTCGATGTTGGCAACCCTGCGTAAGACGCCTTCTATTCAGATATAATCTCTTCGTCTTATATCTGGAAACTGTAATAGATACCTCCACTCCTGGAACACATTGAAACCTGGAAATTACATTAATATAAAATTAGAATATTATAGTTCCCTCGTAAATATATAGTTCCATTTATATAGAACTAGGTGTTCTCTATCGAAACTTGGATATTTTATAGCTGATGAAGTACGTCCTTGTTTTTGTTCGACTTTAGTATGGAAATGCATAAACTAGCCTTATCCTATCCCGTAATGGTAGAAAATCTTTGTCGCCGCGTAGTCGGGAAACAATGGAAACTTAGACAATATAAATGTTCTGAATACCCCGTTTTCCCAATTTTTCAACACTGATTTTATTTTTCTTAAACAACGAAAACCACATGGAAAAGGTTTTGATTGACCATCCCTAGAGTTATAGGGTCTTGAGTTTGGTTAAGAGGTTACAGAAATCACAGGTGACAGTTATACCTGTTTATTTGGCATCTCATGATGAGTTTTAAAATTCAAATTTAATTGGAGCTCGTTTTAGAACATCTAAAAATACAAATTGAAATAGCATGTCATTCAACGAATGGCTCTGTCAAAATATTCCCGATAGGTATATTATATCCCGAGGTGAACACCTATACATTTTTCGCTCCACACAAACATCTTCGGATACAACTATAAAATCAGTTAATTTGTACCCAATAAAACACTCAACCGTTCCTCTATAGTTTTATTTCAAACAAATCCTTTAAGTAATAAATAATTCTTCCATTATCCAGATTGTCCCGAATGTTCTCCATTAAAGATATTGCATGAATCGAATAAGTTTCCATCGTATATAATGACATCTTCCTAGAATTATTGTAATTAATTGCCAAAACTTCTGCAGTCTGTTTGTCGACCTACAATATGTTCAATAATACGAATCTCCCAATACGACTCTCAGTACATACCTTCATTCATGTGCTGAACAATATAAAACAATCCTCCTATGTTTATTTCAACTGCTCATCGCAAGTAAGCGATGAACGAGTAACTTGGCACACTGACAATCTCTAATTGAGAAAAAGATCGGGCAAAAATTGTTAGGCCGTTTGGAATTGAATCCCAGGATTGAATTAGAACTCACGATCTCAAATATACGTATTTAGGTTCTCTGAGGTGTGCAGGGTAGAGATTCGTTCGAACTCACACTAAACTTATCCGAGCTCTTAAATGCGTCAGTATACCAAATATGCCCCCTGGGATGACGTATAGAAGAGTAAGAAACTCTCAGACTTACTGAACGGTCAACCGAGAAGTTTAACGTCAACCAAAGAGCCGAGAAACTTTCAAATATTCTAACAAATTTCATTACTAGTATACATTACTGCACGCATAAGTTGCATTTCAGTCTTAGCAACATTGAAAAATCTTGTACTTTTCTCCTGCATCTGTAATACGTAAATCGAACTTACGTTAACCGAAGCTCTACGTTACAATAAATTGTCTAATGTGCCTACGTTTGTACGTAATGTCTACATCCTTGGAATACAACTAGTACGACTAACATAACTAACCATTGTGATCACACTGTTACATACATTTTATACTCGTACGAGTAGTAACTCACAAGTGATTTGCTTTTGGTAACAATGAATCCTTGTGTCGCCTACGTAGGTACATATTATGTATTATCATTATAGTCTACGACTCTACGCCATGTGTACATACATTCCAACAAAACTTTGAATTCTGGGGATGAAATTACATACGTTCCTCATCCTAATAACAAATTCTCTTTGAATAATTGTCATACCACTGAGTTTCATGCCATGATTTTTATTAATGATTATGCCACTATTCTCTATCGTAGAAATTTTCAACAATATCTAACACATTCGCGAACCATTTTTACTCACAGGATCAATGTATACGGACACATAACATTACTTTTTTTCTTTATCATCCTGTCAAATATACCTACTATTATTGGTTGCAATCTATTTTATAGGTACACAATGTCAAATTGGGGTTAGCTGGCAGAGATCGCAGTACTACGATAAACTCGCTAAACTCGCCCTAGTGAACAAATGTTATAATTTTATTTTAATGTTTACATATGTTTGTATCTTGTTCACCAAAAATGTAAATAAATAAAAAATAATAAATAACCCCTCCTTAATCTCTACTAAAACCTTGCGTCATGAAATGTAAAATACAACCGCATGTGCCCTCAACTGGAAAATTATTTGCGACCCACACTACATAGGCACGTCACTGGATCCATCGCAACTTTTAGGTACGTATAATGTTTTATGATTGTTATTCAATAATTAATATTACAATACTTAAAAATAACAAACAGCATAAAACTAATAGGTTGAAATGGAAATTATACAATATACTGATTATAAAGTTATTAACAAAACATCAAACTCTGGTAATATTTTATTATTTTCCTTTATAAAATAACCTTTCCACTGACCGTAACTTTTATGTTTATCTTTGAAAATTAAACAAAAAATGTATTCATAATATTATACGAGAGAAACAATATCAATAAACAATAAATTGAACCAAAAAAAAACACAAGAACAATAAAAAACACAACAGCATCTCGTGTTGAATTAAATGCTCAGCTTAACATGAAAACAACAAAGAAAACAAACGAATTATTTTACCCATTTTTCGTGCCTTTTGAATCAAACAATTTAATGAGTACCTAGACCTACTAAAAGAGGGCAAACTGGTTGTTGAAATGTTTTGTTTTGTCGCCATTGTAATGAAATTGTTAGGGTGGGTTCGTATACATTTCAGAAAATAATGAAAACAAAAATAAAAAATTACGATTCCTAATTTTTAGATCACAATAAAAACATAATCTATTATGGATTTTGATGCAACTTTTTTTTTTTTTTTTTTAAATAAAGGATCTGGGTTTGCATACACAAACCCAAATACTTTCCTGCACACCTTGCACTAGACTAAAAGCCTGTATCGCAAAGTGTGGAATACATCGCCAGCGCCAGGGTTTGAACTTGGCACCTCCCCCTTGAGAGACTGCCGCCTCAACCAACTGCGCCAACCATGTACTCAACTACACAATCTACATCAATGATTGGTGTATCAGTTTTTTTTTTTATTCACAGATGACACATTGATATACAATTAATAATAATCAAAAGTTATGAGTCCGGAAAATCAGGATCAAACTTTCGATCGAATCATGAGGCGGAGGACGCGAGTTCGAGTCCTCTAACGAAAGACTTTTTATCACGCGAATCTTATATAACATACCTACATTCCACAAGGTAAATTTGTAAATACCGGTAGGGGTAACATAACCTTATACATGAATTAGGTAGGTTGAAACCAACTCAATAGACGTATATCAATATTGAATAATAAGTATATTATACTCTGAAAAATTCGCACCTTGGGTGGGATTCTACCCACTAGTCTACAAGCCGTCCCAGCCTAACTGCTATGAAACCAGTCCAGCATCTTACACTATTCATTAGTTGAGACATAATTGTTAAAATGATAACTACGTTGTAGATAAACCCAGTCACACTTAGTACAAATTTCTCCTGTCTTTGTAAATAAAAAAATTCTAGAGGTTGATACGTAACCGCTAAATAAACCGCTCCAAGTTGTTGGACCTTCCGATGTGACCTCTCTGAAGTCCCTCGCGGAACGTGTGAGGACAAAGTAGTTCCAGAGCGGCATTATTTTTCGAAATAAAAACTGTTGCAGCATAGTGCTATGTTTCACTATGTTTGCATGTGAATCGACTAAACGGCTTTTAATAGTGGAAATGTATTAAAACTCTGGGATTTTGTTTTGCTAATTCCCCTGAGCTTTTAGCATTGCATTTGTAATATATTCATATTGTTATGTATTTTGATGGTAGGTATATTAGTATGTGTTGCACTAGAGCGCCACTTCAAATGAAATTATTAATACCATACATACAACTCTACACTCAAACTAGGTACTCTTAAGGCTGCCAGATGGCTTGAGAGAAAAGCGGTTAAAATTAATTTTCGATTCAACAAACCGTAAGTGAACTGAGTCCAAGTCAACAATTTACCTTCATTTTTATTTATTTATTAACCCCCCCCCCCCCCCTAGGAAATCGTTTATCTTCTGTTAATATTTATAATTGTCCTGCAGAGTTGAAGGAAAATATAAATAATATATAAAAAAGACATAATTAAAAACGCATGGAAGTGAAGCCACAGTCGCAATTTTTCAAAATATATTTTAGGTAATTTTAGGTCCAGGTTTTCACAATAAATGTGTGCGTGAAAGAAGAGAGCGATAAAAAAATCTAATACGTTTTCTCTTAAAGTACAACATAATGGCGATATGAATTCTATTAATTATTGTATTATGTTGTTTAAATTGTTTTTAAGAACAATTGTTTTTCTTAAGTTTAAAATTGTGTATTATTGTGTTTGTGGTGTTTATCATGTGTTTATGTACGTCTGTTATCACATCGTGTATTAGCATGTAAGTACCACTTTGTAAACATAACCTGTACCTGGACTGGCGCTAAGGCAACAATAGTCGCTGTTAAGCTGGTCCAGGTCTTTTATACTTTATTAAATAAATAAATAAAAAATAAGAATTTATAAGCACAGTTATTGATTTCTACATTTCTACATAGGACTAACAACTCAACTGTATTGAAATTCATCGGATCCGGCACAAATACAAGTATTTTTTAAAAAAACCTGACAGAAACTTCGAAAAATCTTGTACTTTTAAAATATACATTTTGATTGGTTTCCTAAAAATTTCTCGACCGAATAGATGTGATAAAAACCAGCTTGTTCTGTCTGAAACAACCTGGCAACTCTACAATTATTATGTAGGTACTCCAAAACATTTAATTCCACTGCCGTAGATGTGAGCTACGAGTTGTACGTAAACACCTTTGGTCAATATTCATTTTATTAATTATTCAATATTCTAAAACACAAACAAACACATAGTCCGCAAGTCACAAGATGTACATTATGTGTGGGATGTCCGTGAATTCTGTAACTTGCTCCAATAACATGATCCCAATCTCACACAGCTAATAATCCTTCGTAAAAAAAAAACATGTAGTCAGCGAAATCCATCCATACCATTTCCCACAACGTAGGATGGTCAGTGTCAGACGGTGAGCACTACACACAACACTTTATACTTCTTCTTCTTTCGTATACGAACAACCATATTGCACCAGTGTCTGGAAGTCAAAGCTCTGCGTCAATATTTTTTGTCCAGTATTCTATTATGTAATGGTGCATATAATAATATACATGTAGTGGCTCGCGTACCATAATTAGGGACACTCAGAATAGGTGGTGCACATGCTTGCAGAACTCGTATAAGAATGTATGTATATCAACTCGCTGTACGTGCTCAGAATGCCCAAAATTCGCTGAATGAAAATTTCAAAGACCTTCACATGATTCTGAACTTTATACGAGTTTTGTATTTTCGATTGTCCGACTTTTACGGGACACTTGTAGTAAAAAAAGAATGGAGACCCCTACATTTGATTTGATTTTACTGATTCCACGTAGCTAATAAATAATATAATAATTCAACACTCGAAATCGTAATATTCGACTGTCGGACACATTGTTTAAACGTACTTACAACGTTTAGAGATTGTCAAACTTTTCTACTCTTTCTCAATATTTAATTTAGTTGTAACACTTTTAAGCATGCACAACCTTCCCGAAGTCGTCCTTCTTCGAAGAGTTCCGTTCCAGCGATTGCTTTTAAGATATTTCCATGGTTTCGCTCAAGGGTGTAGCTCCGTCAAATTCATAGGTACAAATTATTAGTGTATCACATAGGGAATCCAATCCCGCAAATGCGGGATAATATTGTCTTTTAGTATAACAGGGATGTATCATCCGCAAACATTACATTAAAATCATCCTCATCAACACTGTTAGGCAAATCATTGATATAAATAATTGACCCCTGTGGTACTCCAAATCCAAATACAGTAGGAGCTGTCGTGGATCTAACATTGTTAATTTCTGCTAGATGGCATATTGGCATCTATTATCAAGGTATGACTAAAAGAAGAGTTTTTCCTTATCTCGTACCCCGGAAATGTCTAGTTTTCTATTAAAATCGAGTGATCCCGCAATCCCGCAAATTCTGCAGGATTGATGACCTCGATTTTGATTCGGTATTGGATTCCCTAGTGGTTGAGCCATTTATTTGTGATAGAAGTGAATTTAGCTTCGTATCCACATTTTGAGCAATGAACTGGAGCAGATCTGAATACACTGGAGTTATTCGCAGATTGCAAGGTGCTTTCGTCTCCTTTGCTCCTATCCAACTATCCATGGTGCCTACTCTTTCCATCTCTTTCTCGCCTCCCCTGATTGTAAATGTCAAAACTTAGCAAAGACAAAAAAAAAAAGATATACCCCAGTTCAATTTTTGACACCTTATACGTCGCATCTGTGTTTTTTCTGCTCTCCGCTTTCTTTTGAATTTTACTTTGATTCGAAAACCTAATCTCACCGCATCTAAACAATCATCTGGCTTATAATTATAATAACAACGTTGTGATATTTAAAATACTCGATTTCGTGTTGTGTTTGTGCTTATTTGGAAACATCGAAAGGACTTTGGGCATTTTCCTTCAAGCCTCTTCCTCGCCATCCAGAAGGTAAGATTTTTGCATATTTGCGTTAAACTCTTGTTTGTTGGAATTTGTTCTAGTAATATTGCTCAAAATAATTCGCCATACCATATTTTGGTCACTTCGAACCGTGATAGAATCAGTAAATTTACCTAATTAAAATACAGTCATACTTGTTTCTGAATTCGTGCAACAATACTACACGACAAGTACTTACTAAAATAAATTATTCTGAAAAAATAAATAAAATAAATATATGTATATCCGCTTAATACGTGTATAAACTTTAAATTGGACTCATTTTTTTTTAAAATACATTCTTAATAAATGGAAATACATCGTTATAATAACTTGTAATAGTTTTGATACAACGCATAATATAATAATAATTGCCGCCGCTTAATAGGTACTTACTTAATATTACTTGGTAATTCCTACATAACACCGCATTGAAAATTAACAAACTTTCTTTGATCATTTCATTGAGAAATATTGTATAACTTTGTTTATAATACATACATAATACTTGTAATTGAATACCTACGTTTAAAATAAACGAAATATTGTATCGTAATAACTCCTGAATTTATACTATCAGTGTTTCGCTGTTTATAACCATACATACTTGCTTATTACATCGTTACTATAATATTATAAAACTACGTCATGGCGGAAGAATTAACGTTATTAGAAGCCAGAAAAGAAGGAATTTACGAACGTGTGAACGAGTTGTATAATAAAGCTAGTAACTTAGTTCCTGGTTCCAGAGCCGCAAGCAATTTTATATCAGATACACACACAATTGATGATGTAAAAAAGCAGTTCGTTGACGTGATTGAAGCGATTGTTTTGTTGAATATTAAGCATGTATCGGGTTATAAGCCGAACTTCAAAGTACTGAACTCCTTCGAAGACTTAATTTCCGCAGTGAAATATAAACGAGAGGAATTATTGAATCAGGATAAACCTGATTTACAATTAACGCCTAAGGCGGATAACGCTAGTGCCAAAAGTCGCATTAAACTTCCGGCTTTAGACATTCCAAATTTTGATGGAAATTTACAGAATTGGTCGATATTTTATGAATCCTTCAAAGCAAATATTCATCTGAATCCATCTCTGGATAATTCACAACGAATGCAATATCTGATTGGAAAACTGTCTCATTCTGCTATGAATATAGTAGCTGGAGTAATACCAACAGGAGAAAATTACACAAACATTTGGAATAGTTTGGTAGCGAAATACCAAGATAAACGTACCCTAGGATCTTTCTATATAAATAATATTATCAACATACCTTCTGCGAGTCATAACGCAATCAGTCTAAACGATTATGTGGAGATATTGTCTGCATCAGTCGCAGCTTTTAAGCAATTAGGTATACAAGACATTCCCGACTTCATATTTTTAAGCTGCGCATTGAAGAAGTTAGATTCACAGACTGTGAGCGAGTTTGAGATGATAGTGAGAGATAAGGAGATTCCTTCACTGAGCGAATTGATAGAATTTGTGAAGGAGAAGGTCAAGATAATGGAAAGAACCTCTAATAACAATAATAATAATTTTTATAAAACAACTTATAAAAATAAACCGCGCAATATTTCTTTCTACAAGTCTTTTTTAACAAACACAAAAACCGATCATGATAACTGTTCATTATGTAAATCTACACACGCGCACCTGTATCAGTGTACTGAATTTAAAAAACTTTCTCCTATGGAAAAATTCAACTTTATAAAGTCAAATACAGGTTGTATAAATTGTTTGAGTTCTTCACATAAGACTTCATTTTGTAAATCAAAACATTCTTGCAAACATTGTAATAAAAGACACCACACACTCTTACATTTTGACACTGAAACTGTAACTAATAATAATAATAACAATAATTCAATAAATAATACTTCGTCTACGACACTGTGTACTCGTGGTAATAAACCATCGCAAACAAGGATCGTTCTTTCTACCGCGCAAGTATATGCATACATTAACGAACACGATCAGAGAATGATTTAATAGACAATGCGTCTCAAAATAATTTAATAACACTTGTTTGTTGCAAAAAATTAAAATTAAAAGTGACTCCATTGAATAATTCTCTAGTAAAGGGTGTTGGTGTTGCTTCACGTCCAATACTGGGTTACACCACATTCAAAATTAAATCCCGCTTTAATAACCACGAATACGATATTCAATGTTTAGTACTGGAACAAATTACAGAAGCATTACCGGCTGAATTTATAGAAGCAATGGATTTCCCGGACTTAATGTCGGTACCGTTGGCAGACAAAACGTGGAACCTTCCCGGCGATGTTGACGTAATTTTGGGAGCTCAACTGTTCCCGTATATACTGATGGGAGGTCGTATAAGTGTGAAGAATTTATCTCCGTTAATTGAGACTACACTTGGTTATTTAATAATGGGAAATGTACCTAGCACATCGCATAGTATCCGTGCTGACAAAGACCATTCGCACGCAGTCACTACGGTTTCTCAGATAAATCATGTAGATTTAGAGACATTGTCTTACTGTGCATATTCTGACAGTGAGTTAGAAAAATCTTTACACAAATTTTGGCAATTAGAAGAGTTGCCTAACATTCAGCATTTGAGCCCAGAAGATACGGAGTGTGAAAAATACTATTGTTCTACGGTGAAAAGGGACATGCAGGGTCGATTTATAGTGGCTCTTCCATTCTCTAAGGATCCAAGTGAATTGGGTAATTCGTATGCTACGGCTCAGCGACGTCTATCTGTACTTGAACAAAAATTCAAAAGCGATCCAACATTACGCAGTCAATACAATGACGTCATTAATGAATATATAAAAAATAGTTATTTAATTGAAAGTTCATCTCCTAATGAGGAAGGGTACTTCATACCGCATCGCGCTGTTATACGACAGGATAAATTGACATCAAAATTCAGAATCGTACTGGATGCTAGTGCGAAGACACACACAGGTGTGTCACTTAATGATATTCTGCATACTGGACCTAACTTACAGGCAGATCTATTTTTACTCTTACTGAACTTCCGCTTATTTGCTGTAGCTATAACAGCAGATATAAAGCAAATGTATTTAAGAATTGGTGTAACCGAAGAACACCAAAAATACCAAAAAATATTATACCGCTTTAATGATGACGAGAATGTACGCATTTTCCAATTTAAATGTGTTCCATTCGGATTAAGGGCAAGTCCTTATTTGGCGATGCGTACAATACGCAAGCTTGCAGAAGAGGAAGAAAAATCCTTTCCGAATGCAGCGCGAGTTGCAACTTCGGATTTTTATATGGATGACTTTGTCAAATCGGTTCACGCCAGTCCTGGTGATGAAGAGGCTGTAAGACTGGTGACAGAGTTGATTTCTTTCTTCAATGCAGGAAAATTTGATCTAGTAAAGTTCGCTAGCAATTCACAGGATCTCCTCGTTAAGTTGCCACCACAGAATTGTGCAGTTGTGGATTTTTCCGATAAAATGAATTTTAAAATATTGGGATTGGAATGGTTTCCCGAAGAAGATGTTTTTTCATTCAAGATTGATTCATGTAATGAGAAATGCACAAAACGTACTATGTTGTCTGTGGTGGCTGGATTGTTTGATGTTTTGGGATTGGTTTCGCCAGTTATTTTATCCGCCAAATTGCTCATCAAATCATTGTGGGAAGCAAATATAGGCTGGGATGAATTGCCGCCTGACAGCATAATTAATGCTTATCAAATTTTGATTAAAGAATTACCATTATTATCAAACTTAAAAATACGTCGTTACTTAAATGTGGCTCCTGGATGTAAGGTGAACATTGTAGCATTTTGTGACGCTAGTCTTAAGGGTTACGGATGCGCAGTATACTTACATGTTACGGATGTTCAAGGTAACATAACGACTAATTTGGTATGTTCAAAGTCTAAAGTCGCCCCAGTTAAGGTTGTATCACTCGCACGCTTGGAGCTATGTTCTGCGTTATTACTTTCAAAATTGGTTCGAATCGTCTATGATTCTTTTAATCCTCGCTATCCTATTCAAGAAATATACGCTTTTTCGGATTCTACAATCGCTTTATCATGGATCCATTCGTCACCACACCGCTGGTCAATATTCGTATCTAACAGAGTGTCAAAAATACAAGAAAATTTGGATTGTAAATATTTTTACCACATAGCTGGAATTGAAAATCCAAGTGACTGTCTATCCCGCGGCTTGACGCCTTCTCAATTATTGAAACATGATCTCTGGTGGAATGGACCTAGTTGGCTGTCTAATCAGTCGGACACTTGGCCAATCAAAACATTTGTACCTACTGTTACGTCAGACTTACCTGAATTTAATTCAAAGACTTTAAATGTCATTGTACCGCAACCGCCATTTTTATACCCGCTGGTCCTTCGAGTATCTTCTTGGAATAAATTACTACGAATCGTTGTATATATATTGCGATTTGTCCGAAAATTACCGCGTTCAAAATACATTCAAGTTGATGATTTGCGTTTAGCTGAACGATACATATTGTCAACAATACAACAACTGCATTTTGGCAAGGAATATGCAGCAATTTCACAAGGAAAAGAGCTTCCTTTGCCTTTCAAGAAACTTGATCTATTCATAGATAAAGAGGACATTATTCGCATTGGGGGAAGACTGTCAAATGCAGATCTACCTTTCGAAGCCAAACATCCCGTACTCTTACCGAAGTCAGATCATGCTGTCTATCTCCTTGTAGACTATTATCATAAACGTAATTGTCACACGGGCCCGAATTTGCTTAATTCTATCTTGAAACAAAAATATTGGATAATGTCATCGCGAAGTGTTGTGAGAAAGAGAATAAGGCAATGTAACACTTGTTTTCGTGTGAATCCAAAGGGTCCTAATCCAAAAATGGCAGATTTACCTGAGTATAGGGTACAAGAAGCTGCCAAAGCTTTTGTTCATACAGGAGTTGATTATGCTGGGCCTATAAAAATAACTTTAACTAGACGCCGGGGACAGCATTCGCAAAAGGCATATATAAGTCTTTTTACTTGCCTAACCACTAGAGCTGTTCATGTAGAATTGGTGTCTGATCTTTCATCTGACGGATTTATCGCCGCTTTAAAACGATTTTTATCAAGAAGGGGACCAATCTCGTGTCTCTATTCCGATAATGGTACGAACTACATTGGAGCGAAGGCTCAGTTGAATGAAATATATAATCTCATCACTTCTTCTGAATTTCACGCTGTTTTTTCTGAGGAACTCCTAAGTAATAGGATTGAATGGAAAATGATTCCGCCCCATGCACCGCACTTTGGGGGATGCTGGGAATCGCAAATAAAATGCTTTAAAACGCATTTATATAGAGTAATCGGATGTCAATTGCTTACGTATGAAGAATTGTCAACTGTGCTTATACAAATAGAAGCTATTCTGAATTGCAGACCGTTGTGTTTACTGTCAGAAGAACCTAATCCAGAAATCTTAACACCTGCACATTTCTTGATGACCACTCCTTTACAATTCCTTCCCGCTGCAGATGTATTGTCTGAGCGTCCGAATCTACTTTCACGTAAAAATTTGTTGGACCATTTAGTCCAGTCATTCTGGAAAAGGTGGAGGTTAGAGTACTTGCATACGCTTCAAACAAGACAGAAATGGTGTACCAAGGACAATCCAGTTTTGGTCGGTACTATTGTCTTAATACATATGGATGATGTGCCCCCCCTTCGATGGCCTTTGGGAAAAATAGAAAAGGTTTTTCCTGGCCCAGATGGTGTCACTAGGGTTGCTTTGGTCAAGACAAAAAATGGATCGCTTAAACGTCCAGTAATTAAATTATGTCCTCTTCCTCTACAATAAATAATAATTTGTACTAAGATTATATGCTTTAAATTGTATAAATGTTAAAAATAATTTGGATAGTTTAATAATAGTCAAAGCTTTATAATAAGTTCTTAATATTAAGTTTATACCTAGTAATAAGTTTAATTATAATAATAATTATACGCTAGTATAAGTACCGCGAGTGAACGGTATTATTTGTTCTTATTCAGAAATACCTTCATTAAGTTTCGATTTACATTTTCTTATTTCCTGTTGAAAGCTCTAGAGCTTCCAAGGGCGGGGAGAATGGTTGAGCCATTTATTTGTGATAGAAGTGAATTTAGCTTCGTATCCACATTTTGAGCAATGAACTGGAGCAGATCTGAATACACTGGAGTTATTCGCAGATTGCAAGGTGCTTTCGTCTCCTTTGCTCCTATCCAACTATCCATGGTGCCTACTCTTTCCATCTCTTTCTCGCCTCCCCTGATTGTAAATGTCAAAACTTAGCAAAGACAAAAAAAAAAAGATATACCCCAGTTCAATTTTTGACACCTTATACGTCGCATCTGTGTTTTTTCTGCTCTCCGCTTTCTTTTGAATTTTACTTTGATTCGAAAACCTAATCTCACCGCATCTAAACAATCATCTGGCTTATAATTATAATAACAACGTTGTGATATTTAAAATACTCGATTTCGTGTTGTGTTTGTGCTTATTTGGAAACATCGAAAGGACTTTGTGCATTTTCCTTCAAGCCTCTTCCTCGCCATCCAGAAGGTAAGATTTTTGCATATTTGCGTTAAACTCTTGTTTGTTGGAATTTGTTCTAGTATCTAATATTGCTCAAAATAATTCGCCATACCACCTAGTATCACACATGTTCTTCGATTTCCTTTATTTAAACCATGTTCTTCTTTGAAGATCTTGTCGACACGATCCGTCCAGGTCATTCGTACAAATACTCGTATAGTCAATCTATTATCATCTCTAAACCATCAAAACTTATTCACTTTCATTCTAGTCGCTACACCCGTATTGCAGTCACTCATCTCTCTGAAAAATCCATTTCTTACCTGATCTCTCATTGTTTGACTCATAAAAATAGCGAACCACTGTTGAGGAAGAGAGCTGGGATGGTGCAACCTTATTATGGATGGATATTAGTAGTTAGTATTGCCAGGTACTAGGTAGGTACCGTCAGGCAGGTAGTAACAGTAGATAGTAGTCCTCGTAGTTAATACGGTGATAAATCTACGTTGCAGCGAGGGAAATTGATTTACGTTAATAATACACTGATTGCGAAACTCAATAATAGAAACCTGACGTAATATTCATATGGAACATGGACCACGACAGCTCTATGGATTATATTATTATATTACATACATACATACACCTACATATAGTAATTTCATACTAGCTTTTATACCCGACCTAGTGCTGGTATACAAATTGTTAAACAAAAATAAACATATGATGCAACAACGCCTAAATCGAACATTTCACACATTATATCAAAGTCAATCTGATTTTTAAGCATGTTAATGAAAATATGAAAGTTAATGAATAATATATGTTGTTTGTTTTAAATATATTATACTGTGAATTATATAAATTATGGTCGACTCCTTTATACCAGCTCATGTATGCTGTCTAGGGGCATGAATAACAATAATTTGGTATTAAATTATAAATGTATGTGTAAATTGTAAATTAATGTATGATAATATTGTTTGTTAAATAAATTGAAATTGAAAGCATGCCTACTCATACAAGACTTCAACTTAGTGGCAAAGCGATACACGAAATTAAATGTGCAAATAGGTCAGATTTTTTCATATTCTATCCCCTCTTTAATGAATAAAAGGCACATACACACAATATTCAAGATGTATATATTTAAAAATATTTCTTGGACATCATTTGTCGAGTTTCCTGTGGAATGTGGCAGTTATGTAGCATTCTTCCGATTAATCAGCACCTCTCAATTATTTTTAGAGTTGTATAGAATCTATTAAGGATAAAAGTATTTGTAAAAAAAGTACAGTTAAGTAACTGGGGCTTATTTGGTGGAATCCATGAAGAAAATACGGAATTTTTCTTCATTATGCATTATCCCTTATGTTTTTGGGATTGGTGAATCACATTGCTTCAGTAATTGTGCCATCTCGATGTGAATGTAAGTATCTATAAGATACTTTTCTCATAATGGACTAGAAATTGCCAACTCACCATTATTTGTTCCATTCTCAGCAAAACCTTCAGGGACTTCAGTTGTAGTGAGTGTCCCTGATCTTATCGCCGCATTGATCACCACTGCCAAGCACAATACAGTCCATGCGATCGTTGAACAAAATACACTCATACCCTTCGCCATTTTCAAGTGTCCTTTACCACTGTGTCACAACTTTTTTTATAAACGTATTTCATTTATAAACTATTTTTATAATAATGATTATTTTTACACTATTTCAATTCTACATTCTTGAATGTTTGTTTCGTTGTATTTTTCTTGCTTCTGTATTATTTTAATGAATGGTGTAAAATAATTTACCAAAAAATAAATAAGGGTACGCAAATTCCTCGAATCTATCCTACAAATGTGGTCTTTAACAAAATATTAAGTTTATCCGAAATCAGCTAACCCAAGATGTTTACTGAATTCGTATTGTGACACTAACATCACTAATCTGGTGTAAAAAATTATGCAAATGGGTCTTTAGTCATTATTTGGTGCTATTTTCAAGTCTTAAATAAGTAATGCTTTTTATCATTGATAAATCCTCTCTAAATTTCTATTTACTTTAATAATTTCCATTTCTTATATTTGATGTGGCATATAAATATGAAAACAGCAATCAGCTGCACTTTTTAGGTTATGTAGGCCTTCAGATTTTATGCCACACAGTTTTCTCTATATTCTTGTTGTAGTACCAACGAAATATAGATACATTTTCATTACGAAATAGGTATTTTGTTACCTATTTACAATACAATTATTAAAAAATACCGAATGATATAGAATTCACCTGTGATACATACTAACTTCCTGAATAAATATTAACAAAATAACGGCAGTAATTAACACCACCCATTCAATTAACGCCACATAATTCAAATAGAATTATTACAAAATACTAAAATGAGTGGATATTATATTTTCAACATGTTTATGAAAAATTTTACTCGTGGAATTGAAATAAAAATTCCATAGCCAATTCCATAATGCAGTTTAATTTTTAACATTCCCAGTAATTTATTAAATTGAGAAATATGTTAAATTTATTTATAAAATATACCTTTGATTGGGGAAGCAGACATAAGTAGTAATAAAATACGAATTAATTACCTAAGTTCAGTAAGTATGATATGCGAGCTCATATTTTTAATCATTGGAACTCACTGTCACCTATTCTTCTATTAAATAGAATATATAGGAATTTGGTGTAAGATTAAGATACGATATAAAATTTGTGACTCACAGTATTGTTTCACACAGTATTGTTTCACACAGTATTGTTTCACACAGTAATAAATGATGTATAATCACAATTAATTAATTTTAAAAGAAATACATATATTTTGTGTACTTACTTATATCGACAAAAAGTCCTCCTATTTAAAAGCAAAATATTATACTTATAGACGAATTGTTTTGACAAACTGTTAAGAATACAATTATGTCCCGCTTCTATCAGTACCTAGTGATATAAATATTTGGATTATCAGGAACAATAGATATAAAAATGTGTACATATATTTTGGATATTTTTTTGATAATAATCAAGTAAATACTTACAGTGTACACTTCTACCATCTACTAGGTCTATTTTACAGTAAATTTTAAATAAACAAAAATCGATTTTAAGACAACTGTATATTTATGTAGGTAATAATTAATCAAATAAAGTAATTAGTTACCTGTGTTAACATATTTCCTGATAATTTTTCCCATTTCCTCCAATCATTATATAATGATATTAGGGTAGGTATATTTGTAACCACGCCACGCCTCGAAGTTACAAAACCCACCCCAAGATGTTTTACAGGAGCAGAACATAAAAATACCTACGGATATTATGGCTAATAAAAATAAACTCAGACATTTATTTTATTAGTACTTACCAAGAAAATTCAAAGCACATGATTATTACACCGATTTAATTAAATGAAAATATAATAATATTATATATAAGCTGGACATTTAGTTAATTTCATAGAAAATGTATAAATGGTAGGATGTATACATTTTTTCAGGTTTTTACCTACCTGCCTATATAAAAACGTCTTTTATTTTACTAATCTATTGGATTTATAATACCTAAATTAAATGTTGATAACAATATTAAAGTTTTTATGTTAGACAACCTGAATGAAGTTTTAGAAAATTGTGCGAATTTTTTGGGGCATCTGTGCAATATTTTTTCTTGTTTGTCAGCAGATGACCGTAAAATTGAGCAAGCCCTGTTTTTTATGAAAAATTTACACCACACTGATAACTATATAATATACGTTTAGTTATTCATTTTGGAACACATGTCTAAAACAGTAGGTATTTTTAATCACCTAATTTAAAATAATCCTGTGCGGATTAAAATGAAGCGTTTGATGGATAAGTAGAGGTAGTGAACACACTAAATTAGTATTTTTTTAACTATGCCTACACAAATACAAGTCTGCTGAGTAGAATTTGAAAATAGCACCAAAATATGTTGATATGTAGCTGTTTGTTTTTAACCTCACTTTTATACCTACCTCAATTTTCTTATAAGCTTTTGGAGTTGTTTGTAAAAATTTTCATTATATTTTGATTTTAATGCTAACTAGAAGTTAAACAGAATACATAGCATTTTGGTTTTGGACTTCTTTCTATATTTATTTTGGATGAACCATTGAGAAAATGTGCTAATCCTGAAAATATTTTATTCAAATTGTATTTTAGAATGAATGCCAAGAAAAATAACCTGTCATGAATTTTCAAATATTTCCTATTAATTACTATGTTCTTCTAAAATAGTTGGCTATCTGATGTTGAGGCCTATTTGCAAAACATTTGTAAGAAGTGATGGACCATTAAATATAGAATATTGAAGAACCTGTGGGAAAATACCTAAAGTATTATATTTACACTTTTTGCTTGAAAATTATTTCAAATATTGACGAAATGAATAAAAAAACTTGTTATTATATTTTGAGGTAATTTAATAGTGTGAAGCAAGTACCTAAAGTAATGTAAAATTTTCGTCAATTTTATATTAACAAAATGAAACTTTTGAAATATTTTCGTTACACGCGACAAACTTTCAAAATAAAAGGACTGCGTCGAAACTACCCCAACGCGATATTAGACTTTCGCGGCCTGAGGTCACGAGAACACTGCCGCGCGGGGTGCGATGCTGTATGTGCCCGCCCGCACCCGCTGTCTCACACGGCGCAATCTCACCCTCATCCAATGGCGTCGTGGAAGGCGGGGCGTCGGGACGCTGGAACGTCTTAAAATACCAAGTCAAAGCTACGTACGCATGTACAAACCTTTTTTACCTACCTACCATTTCTTAAAACATTCCAAGACGGTAAGGAAAAGACGACTTTTTAGAAGAAAACGACTAATATTCAAAACAAATTATTCATTATTGTTTACATCCTAACAATGCTTCCATTGATGAAGGTGCCATGATAAAAAACGTTTAAAAGAAATCCTTCCAAATTTCCCCGTCATTTCTGGAAAGAATATAATTATTTCACATGGCATTCTTTCTCCTTTTATAAATGAGATGGATATAGTTTAGCATTTACGTGCTTGATTGATAATATTCATTAGTGATAGGGCGGATCGTTTGGTAAAATGATGATTTCTATATTATGTTATATGTATTATTTATATTACATTTTATACTGAAGAGTTTGAAAGTGATGATTCAATATAAGACTTTTTTGGAATAACTTTCGGGACCGTTTTTTCGCCACAACTGCTCCAAAAGCCGGTTGGATCTGGAGTGACGTAAAGAAGAATTATTTCGCATTGCGAAAATGAAAATCTCAGTGGCGTTCTATTTTAAGACACCAATTTTATTCTTAATAAAATAATAAAGAAACTTTGTTGTGTAGGCTTCAAATGTTTTACGTCATTGCTTACTTGTTATGAATTCTATCAATATTGAGATTTCATAAAATTTCCATCCACGACATTTTTTTAAAGGCAGATCTTTTTTTATATATATACACAAACCCAAATACCTTCCTGCACACTTGATAGTACATAAATCACCGGGATTCGAGCTTGAGAAACCGACGTAAACCGAAAATAATTATGTACACCTTTCCAAAATTAGCTTATCATTTATTTATTTAAGTTTCTAGGCGATATATATTTTTTAAAGGATCTGGGTTTGCATTCACAAACCGGTACTTTCCTGCATACTGTACACTGGGCTAAAAGCCTGCATATTAAAGTGCAGAATACGTCGTCCGCGCCGGGGTACGACCCGAGCACCTCCCGCTTGGGACCAGCAGCCATATTTTCCTGCTGGCAGCCACGCTCCTCCAGTTGACTCTGCCTAGTATGTTGAGGTCCATTTCGACACAGTCTCTCCACCTCAACTTGGGTCTTCCTCTCCTTCTTCTCGTCAATGGCCTAAAATTGAGCACCCCTTTAGGTATTAGGAGTGCTTCCATTCATTCTACGTGCCCTAGCCACATCTTAACCACGAGATTTTGATGCATCGTATGATATCTCTGCATATAATTTGTAGATTCGAGAATTGTTATGTTATAATACCTACCTACTTGTTACGAAATATGACGAATACCTAATTTTTAGGTAAGTTCGCGACTAATGTGTCGTATGTAACCAAAAACTACTGAAATCGTTAGAATCATTTTGACAAATTTAAGGATCGCAACGTTTACATGGATTCGATTCCAATTCTCTGAAATATTTACGCTAGCGATGATATTGCGCTAAGCGAATACTTGTGCTTGGAGGAGGTATGTATTGTAACTTTTGAGGTAGCGTAATATATACATAGATGTTAGGTATCGTGTCTGTTCACTGTTCAGTGTTCACTGCGGTCTGTAGAGAGAGAGTAGCTAAATTAGATTGGTGATTTTGGGTAAAGTTTAACTTTTGATAACTAAGAACCCCACATAGAAAATGTAAAGAAACCCAAGTGGAAAGATAAGCGAAACTCCTGACGCTATCTCCTTTGTGAGGTAAAATCTAAACGAGAAACTTTAACATTACTTTACCTACGTAATATAGCTACTACTTCATATAACATATAGGTAACTACCAACTGAACATCTGCAGGTATGTATTTGTATTTATATAGACGCGCGAAACATTCTTCTTCAATGTTTGGTACACGTAGCGTCACGTACCTACAATACAAACATTAGCTACCTACCATCCACATACCTACAAAAAAAATCCTGTACGTATATCTCCTAGGGCAGCGATTCTTAACCTCGGGTCGCGGGAGGAATTGGGATGGGTCGCGGAAAATCCCCAAATGACTTTGAAGAAGAGGTAAAACTTCATTTTCGATCCATTTTTAATAAGGTACATGCTCATCTTAAAAATTTCGCCTGCGGTGCTATTTACACGGTGGCTTTCCTTCTATGAACAAGCTATGAACTATGAATCAAACTACGAGCAAACAAACACCAAGGTTATTTACTTTAATCAATTTTCTTAAATATTTCGCCTGCGGCGCTAACTTTTTGGTTGATTTTTTTTTAGATTTTTGGACAATTTCGAGGGAAGGTGGCGGCCTACACCTATGCAAAGTATAATTCCGGCACTGCTATAAGCTCATCATTTTATTTTCACTGGAAAATAAAGTATACATTAGGGTCGCGGGCTCCAAATATATTATTATTTTGGGTGGCCAGCCAAAAAGGTTAAGAACCGCTGTCCTAGGGTCTGGAGAAGGTATCGAACTAAGATGATATAGATCGCCTATCTGATCTTCACTATTATTAAAAAATGCAGTCAATTCCAATTTCCAATACTTTCTATCTTCTATCAGCGATTGTTGAAGCTCAATCGATTATCAAAACCGTCGATAATCATTCCAGGCGCGGACCCTTCTTAGCCTGAGGAAAACAGGGGAAACGGGAAGAGAAAGGAATGTAAAGAGAAACAATGAATAAAAGAAAAAGTGCCCCCTTCAGTCGTTCCTGGATCCACTATCGAATCGATCCGATTATTTGTTTTTTCATCCAAAACTAAAAATATTTATCAGACAGGTGTTAGGTACATCAAAAAAGAAATACATACTGGATTATACTCGCATTTTCCCAGTTAATTTATTTTTTATGGTTGTCAGGTAGATAGGTATTAATGTAAATATGTACAATAAAATAGGATATAATCAATGCGAAATCCCGACGACAGGTTTGTGGATAGGTATAAGAGGGAGGAGCGATTCTTTTTAATCCAATAAAGAACGCATCATTTGGAATAAGTACTGGGAATTTGGGACATATATCAAATGAGATTAAACTTTGACAAAATGATTACCATGATATCAAATATCAATATAAAGTTTGATATAATTGTACTAAGTGAATGCTGGTTGAGTAAAGTGAGTATACAACATGCTATAGATGATTATGAAATGTATTGCACGCAGTGTAGCACTAAACAAAATGATGGAGTAATTATGTATGTGAGGAAGACACTAACTGTGAGCGCCCTAGTGGATGAGCCTGTGATACAGGGTGCAAATTGTCTCAGGCTGATTCTAGATGGTAAGGTAACAATATTGGGTATCTATAGATCACCAGCAAACCATAATCTTGATCCATTTATTGATTCACTGGGAGATTTACTTTGTGATAATGATAGTGGGGAATGTGTTCTTTTGGGGGACATCAATATAAATATACTACAGAAACATGATAGACAGGTAGAATATTATTTAGGCATGCTGGCAGAGCATGGAATGCGGTCTGTAATCAATCTTCCAACTAGATTAAACGCACTGTTGGATCACATTTTTATACGTACCAGACACAGCAGTTCTGACATTGTAGGGGTGGTGTGCGATAGCCTGCTGACGGACCACTACCCGACTATACTACACGTTAAGGATTTGGTTAAAACACGGACTGTTGACGTCACTGAGGCAACCTATACGAGCATTGACTATGAAAGAGTTATACAGGACACTAGTAGGATAGACTGGACTCACCTATACACCATTACAGACGTAGATAGGGCCACAGAATACATTGTAAATATACTAGACGATATTGTACGAACGCATACATATATTAAAAAAATTCCGCATTCCAAACGTAAGCTGAAACCTTGGATTACCACAGGCCTGCTTCGCAGTATTAATATTAGAGATGCCCTTCACATAAAAACTAAAAAATATCCACAGGACATTCGATTAATGGATGCTTATACTAAATACCGAAATGCATGTAAATCCCTCTTAATAAAAGTCAAAAATAAATATTATGCACAGAAATTCAATTCGATTTCAGGAGATACCAAAAAAACATGGGAACTATTAAATGAAGTAGTCAATAGAAAAAAGCCTAAACACACTTTAGAGAATGTATCTATAGACGGTACAACATACAACATTGATGAGAATAACAAAAACAAAGTAACCAACTTCGTGAATCAATACTACATTAATGTAGGAGATTCACTAGCTAAAAATACATTGAATATTTTGAATAAAACTGAAGCTGAATTACAGCTGATGGAATATGAGACGAGCCCGGCGGAGACCGTCAACTTGATGGAAACATTCGAACCAGCGGAGATGTGTGAAATAGAGAAAATTATTACAAATCTTAAAGATAAGACTACTGTTGGTACGGACTTAATTTCCACTAGAATACTGAAAAAATGTATAGCAAGTCTTAAGGAACCAATTAAATATATCACAAACCTGAGTTTGACAGAAAGCAAATTTCCGAAACATCTAAAGGAGGCAGTGGTATGCCCAATATTTAAGGGCGGGAAAAAGGAGGACATAAGCTGCTACAGACCCATTAGCTTATTAAATTCTATATCAAAAGTCATTGAAACAGTTGTAAAAAAAAGATTAATGTCCTTCTTTGAGAAATATAACATACTGTCTGAAAAGCAATTCGGGTTTCGCACGCAGAGAGGAACACAGGACGCTGTGGGCTATCTGACGCAAGAGGTGGTGAGCAAGTTGGACAAAGGAGACAAATGCATTGCAGTGTTTCTTGATCTTGCCAAAGCTTTCGACACAGTTTCACACAGACTGCTGTTTTCTAAGCTTCGTAAACTGGGTATTCGCGGATCTGTACATAAATGGTTTACCAACTACCTCACAGGACGAATACAGATGACAAAGATAGGTAAGTACTTCAGCGACGGAGAGCAAGTAAGGTTCGGTGTTCCGCAGGGAAGCGTGCTGGGCCCGGTTCTGTTTCTAACATACATAAATGATCTGACAGAAATTAGAATGGTCAATGGAGACGTCGTGTCATTTGCAGATGATACTGTGCTTCTCTTCGGAGGTAAAACGTGGGATGACGTACATAGAAATGCAGAGAATGGGTTAAGACAAGTGAAAAAATGGCTAGATTTAAACCTGCTTACACTAAATATAGAAAAGACCAATTACATGACGATTAACATAACCAACAGAGATGATGACATTGTGAAAGACAAAACAATTAAGATTCATACATGTGACGCTGACACTACCACCAGATCATCGTGTATGTGCCCAGCTACAAAAAAAGTAAAAAGTACTAAATACCTAGGTGTCATTATTGATGAGAGGTTTGACTGGAAGGAACACATATCCCTTACTGCGGACAGACTTAAAAAAACGTTACATTTGTTTAAAGAGGTTAGAAATATGTTATCTGTTAGAATGCTCAAAACAATATATTTTGCTCTAGTGCAGAGTATCGCGTCATATGGTATTCTTGGTTGGGGAGGCGCCACACTGACTGCACTGGATCCCTTAATTAAAGCACAGAAATCAGTTATACGTGTTATAAACAAAAAGCCTTTCAGATTTCCATCAGCCATTTTGTTCAGAGAGTTTGGAGTCCTAGACATAAGACAGATATACGCGAGGACCATCATACTACATTACCTAAGACACGGACATTTGCAAGCATTAATAACGCATACTTTATCAACAAGATGTAGAAACAAACAGTTTTTCAAAGTACCTAAGACAAGAACGAGATTCGCACAGAGACATTTTACTTTTACAGCACCGAGACTTCTTAACAAAATACAGGACAAAGTGCTAACTAAACAACAAATGACGTATAAACCAAAAACGAAACGAATTATAACTGACTGGTTACTTAAGACAGGACGAGACGAGACGGAAACTTTGCTGAACTACATACCTGTTTAATGGAACCTTATAAATGGAGAAATGCAGTGAATGATTGCAGTATCAACAGGTGAGTGGTTGAACAACATAAAGTACTGATGTATGGTGAGGGTGTTCATTGGCATAATGTTATGTGGTGTAATGTATATGTGTGTTTGTGTGTGTGTGTGTGTGTGTGTGTGTGTGTGTGTGTGAGGGTGTGTGTGTGTGTGGGTGTGTGTGTGTGTGTGTGTGTGTGTGTGTGTGTTGTATGTGTTATCGTATTGCATAAGGATTGCTACAATTGATTGGATGAAAAACAAAAAAAAAACATAATTACATAAAGAGAATAACTAATTTTATATATGTACTTGGGTAAATGAGATGTATAAATGAAATATATAAATGAAATACATAAATGAAATATATAAGTGAAATACATGAATGAAATATATAAGTGTAATACATAATATGGAAATGTAATGCCACCTTAGTACGGGCTTTGCCTAGTTAGGTGGCAAAATTGTGAATGTATTTATTATGTCTGTTTATGAAATAAAGTATTTATTATTATTATTATTATTATTAGATTTACCTAAGGTTCTCGTCATGCAACAGATCCCTGAAGGACGCCGACCACCGGGACGTCCACCGAAAAGATGGAGAGAATGTTGGACCTCTTCATCACAGGAACGAGACTTGAGTCCTGACTAAACAGATCTAAGATCTATGCAAAGAGGAAGAAGATTTAACATTTCATAGATGGGAAACCAGTAGGAAACTTTATTTTATCTATAAGTGACTTGTTTGTTGTTACGAACGCCGCCCTCCGAGAGCTGCCGCCCATAGTCCCCGGCTAACTCAGCCTTTTGACAAATCACAAATCCGGCCAGTGGCGGATCTAGGATTCCATTTTTGGGGGGGCTGAAAGTCATCACGTGCAAATATGTCCTTGTGGTATTAAAAATGTGAATAGCGCAGCAGGCGACTTTTATGAGACTGAGTGTGTAGAGGGAGTCATGATACCAATACCTATCGTTTGATTTATTTCCTTTAAATAAGAAATGTATCCAAGGATAGCGCCGCAGGTGATTTTTTTTTAGCAAATGTTTGAAGTAATGAACCAGCTTGTCTTTCTATAGCAAGCCTGGGCAAACTTTTTGGATGAAGGGTCATTTGAAATTATAAATGAGCGACGGGGCGCAAGCGAAATACAATTTTAAATTATTTATCAGGGATGGAATAATGCAGTTTTATTTGTATAGGAATTTATCAATAATGCAGAAGTTTTTTTTAGAAAATTTGATGGGGTGATATGAAACGCACAGTAGGCATTAGCGCCGCAGGCGATTTTTTTTTACAAAAATCGGTGAAGTGATAAGATGGCTTCTTATTTTACTGTTAGGTATATATTTATTATTTCTAGATAAATCCTAATTAAAAAAGAATTACCAAAAAAATTAATTTGACATATTTTTAAAAACTTCAATGGTCTTAGGGCGGTACTTGTATTCAATATTTTTGAAAAATATTTTAAGTGCTAAATGCTATAATGACAGGGTTTCAATCCCGCGTCACGCTTAATAATATGGCAAACTTTTTTCCATACAAGAGCACTCCATCCTAATAAACAAATTACAGCTGTTTGGCGTAGGTATTTTCTTTAAGTAATAAGCAACCTTAAATTGATAAACGCCTGAAAAACTTACCTGATCAATGTTTGTTATAGAATGTTAGGTAATACATTATCATACCTAATCTATTGTTTATTATTTGGTACCTATAATTGCTATTATCTCTTCTATAATTGCGTTTTTTTTTTCCGTGAAATCAATGAAAGAGATGTTTTTCCCTTTGGGCAAAATACCATAGTTACAGTGGAGGATCCAGAAACAGAAGTCCTAGACATTTTTTTTCGATAAAGCTACCTACTTTTTAATTTGATAGGGAAAGTACTTTTTTTTTTCGTTATTTAATAGAATAACAACCCTAATAATAGAAGATACAAGAGATCGAAAATACGAATAAGTAGCTACTAATGCTTTGTTAAAAAATATATCCGTTTGAGCCGCTCATTTTTCAGCTCCGTTGTGATAAAGTATGTGAGTTTGAAGCAAGAGGGTTTTCCGAGTAGCCTACAGGATATCATCGAGGCAAGACCGGAAGCCGTGGTCTAACTCGCAGCACTGGAGACAAGGCTTTGAAGGATGCTTATGTCGACGCAGTCTACACAGGCAAAGGAAAACGCCGAAATGCCACACGAAAAGTAAAGTAAGTGAGTAAGTAAGAGGGTTTTGCCTTCTTTGACTGTTGGATAAGCCATCACTGGCTAGTTTCGTGATAATTGAGAGAAAACTTGGAAGGCGCAGACAATTTTTTTTTCAGGAGTGTGAAAATTCTCAAAAATTATGAAATTCGAACAACTGAACGAACTAACTTTTTTCGACTCGAGTCGATGAATCACAATTTAGGAAAAGCCGCTGTTTTCATTACGTGCTATAGGGTCCTTGCATGTTTTTTTTTTATTTTGGTTTTCGGTACATTAACTATAAATTAAGGTTTTCCGAAAATTTGAGATTTTAATTCTCTGTCTTTGTGGATATATTTGTAAAATAAAGTCTCATATTCGATTCTAGCGCAAAAACAGGATTTTGGCTGGCCGCCATATTGTGACGTCACTTTCCCCAATTCCTCCATACATAACCCACAAACAATCCAATTCTGACTATGAATTTCTTGGCGTCGTGACGTCATGAAATTCGAAAAGTCGAAAAAACAATGGCCGCTCGTTTCAGAGCACCATAGAAAAATTCGTCAAATTAACATTTTCAATTAATTATTATAAATTAACGGTTAATTAAAATTACATTTCATAATTTTATTTGTAATTCTAGTAAGTAGAACTATCGATTCAGGGCCGCCGCGAGGGGTTCCGCCGCCTGTGTGCAAAACCTAAAATGCCGCCCCCCCCCCCCCCCCCCATAACGTAATAAAAAATATGAAATAGCGCCGCAGGCGAATTTTTTTTTTGAGACAGTGCAGAAGGTCGTGATGCGGTTTGGTTTTTATGAAGATGATTATAATTTTTTGCACAATAATATGTGCGAAAATTTTTTTTTTTTTAAGTAATAAAAAATGGCGCCGCAGGCAAATTTTTTGATGGATTTATTTATATTTAATGAAATAACCATATTTTGACGGATTTTCATCAAAATTTATGATATGATGCGAAAATGTGTGGTAATAATGTGATTTTTGTGAGGTTTTATCATTTAGTATGAAAACATATATACCTATTCCAATCTCTATGGGAGGGGGGCAGCTGCTCCCCCCTTCCCCCCCCCTAACGACGCCCATGTATCGACATCTACACATAAAATTAAGAAGCTTTCATTCAAAGAAATTAGTTCCCAATTAGTTCCCATCAAAAATGTCACGTGGTCACGCATAGCCAGCGCATGGTGATAACAACCATTTCGCGGGCGTTTTTGTGTGCCGGCGTCTATCTTGCGAACGAATTATCGTATTTCGAACTTAGTAATATTGTTCACTACTTTTGTCTTTCAATCAGAATATTTGTTTAAACATACAATTTTTAAGACAAAGTGATTAGCGGCCTGCGGCCGCCCCTACGATCGGCCGCCTGTGTGCCCCGCACATCTTGCACATATGGGAGCGGCGGGCCTGTATCGATTTAATATATTTGTCGAACGATAAAAAAAATGCAAGTACCCTATTGTGCATCTGCATCTACAATAATGTAATTCCGTTTGTAGGACCGATTTCCGTTCAATTCAACATTTCATTGCAAAGTGCCATCTATTGTAGAACATTTAAAACATTATTGTACTATTAATAAACTGTTATTGCCATCTATAGAAACAAACAAAAAGTTTTTAATACCGTTTCCAATATTCGAACACATTTTACACAATAAAGTTTTACACTTTTTACACAAAATATTTTCCTTTCGTGAAAACTGGAGCTGTGGCTGTGTGTGTTGGCAAAATGGCAAGCCAAAATGTCATCGATGACTAAACACGAGCTGTCAGACGGCGTAACATTGTAATTAACTGTCTGATCTAATTTTTATAATTACAAGCAATTTATCAATGTGAAATGGATCATAACAGATCGCCAGCGTTTTAATTAGGCCTTTAAAGTCATTCTTTCTTTCTCAAAATATACGTGAGTATTCATTAAATTTTTCGATTGTTTACATTTTCACTTAGGTTATTTTGTCTTATAATTTATCATTTTCATGTTGCCTTCGTCTGTATTAATTTTAATATGCATCGGCTTCCAATATCGATGTATTTCTTACATTGTATGAATAATGTGTGATAAGTAGGTATAGATATCTTGCATTTTTCATTACCCTGGGTTCTGTGGTTGTTCAAAGCCATTTCTCCACCTGTAGCTTCCTTCAGTTATTCTCCTGTCTTCTGTTTTTTAGTATTAAAAATATACATAAATTTCAGATGTTGAATACAACTTTAAGTCTACTATGGATCAATATAACCGAAATTCGGGCAACAATGCTCGGAGGAGAGATTTAGACAGCTTTGGATTGAGTGATGACAGTCCGGCTGTGTTTACAAGAGGTCGAGGGCGTGGGAACTCTGGAGGATTTGTAGATTTGGGAAACGAATATCAGTATGGAGCTGGAGGACATCAAGCTTCTGGGGCCAATGAACTTTTTGCTGAAGAACAGGTATGAAGCCATGTAATAAAACAATGTGATAGTTGTGGACATATTCTCCAAATTTTTTTAATACACATGATATTCCTAGCATTTTGCACACTAATCATCATCATTGGCAGAATTCTTCACTGTGCTCAAATACACCAAAATCGACTCTAAATAACAATTGTTGGATTATTGTTTCAGGGTGATGTCCCGTGGTGGAGGTCCAACTTTTTCCTGTCCCAGCCCATGTTATTTGGCACATGGGACGGAGTGTTCACATCCTGCATGATTAACATATTTGGTGTCATCGTGTTTCTGAGGTCCGGATGGATTGTTGGACAAGCTGGTGTTGTGAATGCTGTACTCATTGTATTATTTACAGGTAAATAGAAAAGACGACAGATTTTTCCTTCCAACTCATAAGGAGGTTATCAAACTTCTCCATTGAATGGAGTTTTGATAAGATTCAATACTGTCTCGTACACTTTTACAACTTTCTCTGATGGATCAATATAACCTTTTATAATTTTTAACTCTTTGCATAGAAAAACATCAGAAGAACTGGCAATTGCTGGTAAAATCACCGTTTAGCTAACTGCTGTAAACTAATCTTAAGAAAGCACCCAGCGAATACTATTGTCTCTCCAAACTCCTCAACCCATTTTGCTGCGTGAACTACTTAATTGAATACTTTTAAATCTAATATTTGTATTATTTTTTTAGTGTTCGTGGCTCTGGTATCAGTCTTGTCAGCTGTAGGAATATGTGAAAGATGCAGAATAGAAAGTGGTGGTGTTTACTTCCTGTTGTCACACACTTTGGGCTCACGTTTCGGAGGATCTCTGGGACTTCTCTATTGTTTTGGGCAGGTAAGATCAGCAAAGTAAAACTTCATCATGCAATACATACTTTTGCTTAATAAATAAATCATTCACACTTGGGTTGTTATATTTTACGCAGGCAGTGGGATGCGCTCTGAATGTCTTGGGTTTCGGAGAATCCATAGCCGTTCTGGTGGGATTGGGTGAGAATGTGTGGGCAGCCCGAGCATTTGCCGGAAGTGCTGTTATTTTATTGGGAACCATCAATGTCGCTGGTGTTAAGTGGGTTGTGAAATTACAGTTCATTCTTCTGCTTATATTGCTTCTGGCTGCCCTTGATTTCAGTGTTGGATCGTTTGTTCACGTTGATATTGGTAAGTGCTGTCAATTCATCTTATCTGTAGTTAGGTATATTTACCTAAACTTAATTAATTTGTATGACAAGTTAATTATACGAACCATAAATCTTTTTTTGTAATTCATTTGCGTAAAATAAATATTTATGTAAATGTATTATTTTTAGCGAGCGGTTTTGAAGGATGGTTGAGCAACAACATGGCTAACAATACTTGGCCCAGGTATGAACAAGGTTACAACTGGTTTACAGTATTTGGAGTGTTCTTCCCTACGGTAACTGGTGTATTGGCTGGCATTAACATGAGTGGAGACCTTAAGTCCCCGTCACACAATATACCCAATGGATCACTGGCTGCTATCTTTACTGGGTAATTTATTATAATATCTAATCTTTATCTTAATATCATTATTTATTATAAATCATTATCTCGTACTTAATAATTACAATATGATAAAATATACTATAATAGTAAGATCACTAATATGGAGACAACATTTGTTATTTTTGATCATGCATTGGTATTTTCTTTTCATTCCAGAACTTTCCTTTATCTCGTCTTCATCATTACAATGGGTGGTACATGTCGGCGCACTGCTCTCTTAGAAGACTCTTTCCTCACAGCTAAAGTATCAGCCGTGAAAGTATTGCTCCTAGCTGGGCTCTATGTGAGCTCCATGAGTTCGTGTCTTGGTGCTATGTATGGGACGCCTCGTGTACTACAAAGTATTGCCAATGAAAACGTCATCCCTGGATTGGGGATATTAGCAAGAGGGGTAAGGATAAATCTCAGTCAAACTTTTTGTTATCAATATTCCTCGACAACTAAAGGATTGTTTTGTTAATAAAATGTATGTTTTGATTTTTCCAGCGAGGTCCAAACCGTGTTCCCTTGTATGCCATGTCAGTGGTGGCAGTAGTGACAATCACATTCATAATTATTGGAGACATCAACAAACTTGCCCCTATTGTGACTATGCCCTTCCTTATCACGTACGCATGCATCGATTATTCGTACTTTGCCCTCGCACAAACATTTGATTTGCAGCATAAACGGGAGTTGAGATTCCAAACACAACCACGTCGCACATCATCGCAAGATGAATCTCCACAGAGTGCTAGTTATGGATCCACGACAAACGATCTAGACGTATTATTCCCTGAAAGAACAAGACACAAAACTCTCACTACATCGTCACCCACTACACCAATTGCAGTACAGAATGGTAATGCTGTCGGTGAAGTTACAGCGACTGATACGGACCCCATTGCACAACAGGCCCGAAGTACTCACGTTCATTCCAAGACAAAGAACTGGTATTCCAGTTTATGTAACAGATGGCTATCCCTTGCTGGAGTAAGTGAAACACATCAGTTTTATATAAAGTCCAGAAACCAATAGTTTCCTGCTTCGGTTATACATATATGTTTCAAGAGGTTGTTCTATTTTAAGAATTTCAATTTCTAAGAATATTTCTTTATTTATTTTCTTAGAGCGCAGACAGTCTTACAATAAGTACATAATAGTATGTACAACATAATATAAACAATGCAAAAACAAAAAGCTCATAAATTATCAAATTTTGTGGAGAGATAAGAGAAATGTACACATGTAATATGTGTAGAGACATATTAGTACAATAGTTAGATATATATAGGTACATAGTATTCGCACACAATCTACTAAGAACAATTAATACTACGTATTTAGGAGTAGTACATACAAGAAATAGGGAGCTAAAAAACGGTTACAAAAGACAACTTTTACAAGGGACTGCCACCAAGAAATTCAGTACCTTAACTGTGCCAGCTTGGTACCCATCCTCATAACAAATGTGTCCGAATTGTGAAAGAATGAGTTATGTAGAGATGAAGTGTGCTGGATGTATGAGTTTTGGACATATATTCGTGAAGTATTGCAGTAAATTAAGGTTTTTCGCATATCATGTTTAATTTGTTTATATAATTTATGTTTTTCCTCAGGTGGTTATGAAGCTAGTGATAATGATGCTCGTACACTGGGGCTATGCCCTCGGCTGCCTGGTGGTTGTGTGGCTAGTGTGGTTGTATGTCGGCACAGCCAACCCAGCTGTTAAGCCAGGACGTACGGCTGAATTTAAATTCCTCACTTGGGTGAAGAACATATGCTTACAAGCAATGGGGTAAGGGAAAATATTCCACTTTTTGTTTTTTGTAATGTATGTTTGTTGTTCTTAACAATCAACTCCTGTATTTGTACATTTCCTTCTGTATTTCGTGTGATTGTGTAACAGAATTGATTATATTTTTTACAGCAAAAGGGTGATGGAGCAGGAACACTTTGTTGTGACACCCGTACATCCCGGAGTAGACGTAAGATCCTCACAACTAAACGAAGACAATGAGGACTTCTCATCTCGCAGAAGATATCACCAGTCCGCCACTGTGCACGGACATTACGTCAATGTTGACGATTAAGACATATTATGTACTATAGCAGTGCTTTCCAATACTTATTATTTAATACTCCACATACAAATCAGAAGAGATTGTATTATTGAAAATTGAGTTAAACCAAAGAAGTGATTGTGAGTGCAAATTTTTAGTGCATTTAAAATGACTAGTCACAAGTAAGACTTAATTTTCCCTCAAAGCACTCCTATTTGATGTACTATTTATTTCATATAATATCTATACAATTTTCACTATAAGAATGGTCCATTGTGTAATCTTTTTTGCGAACACCTGGTTTGTTTTTCAACAGTTTAATGTACATTGTGGAGAAGGAAAGCACTGATTGTAACAAACGAGAGATTATTCTTATGTAGTAATTATTTATTTTAACAATTAACGTGTACATATTAAAATAATCTACTTTTTTATCAATTTGTCTACAAGAAATATTTACATAACTGTAATTAAGTCGTTAAACAAAAATGTAATCATAACACTAATAAATCATTGTAAGGATATGTTGTATGTTAAACAAAGTAAAACATATCCACTGTATTATTATTGTATTTGATGTAGTTTTTAATAGACAATCAAATTAATTATTTATTAATATCGTAAACATCATTTTTTTACTAATACATATGAATGTTATAGGTATTTGATGAAATGTCACGGTATTGTGATTAAAAATTCAAATGCACTTTATTTAGTTTTTCCAAGCTGTTGACTCATATTTTTTTCAATGATTATACGATTTTAAAAACTTGATTCAAACCATTCTACTAATTGATTATTTAAATCTATGTAACAGTGGCGTATATAGGTTTCAATTTGAGGGGAGGGGGGCAAAAACTCCTGGAGAGGCCATTTCAAATTTAAGCATAGAAGTATTAAAAAAATCTGAAAGAACACCGCATGCGAAATCTTTTTGTGATCTTAATATTTTTTCATTATTTTCCTTTCTCTTGCATTCCATTTTATTTATGTTTTATTTCACAACGGTCTTTAGATCTATTTTTACCTCCCTTAATTACTTTGTGAATCACTAAAGTCGCCATTACTTGGATAGACCTTCAATTCCTGATGTTGACTAACTCAAAATCGCAAAAAATATTTTTTTTGGTTTGGATGTATTTGGGTTTTTTTCAATGGCACCAGAGTAATTTTTAAAAATGCATTTATTTGCGTGTTTTGTTTTATTTAAAGCATGTTGATCTCTTTGTGTATATTGTCTAAATTTTGTAAAGGAAGGTCAGTTTTGTGGGCATGCACATGCGTACGTCATGCATTCTTTGGTAATCTACACACATTCATCTGTAGCTCTTTACTTTGTGAAAAAATTTTTGATTGTTCGAACAGATTTATAATGGTACACATTTTTGTGGATTGATATGAAATATACTGTGAAATACATTCAAGATGTCTGTTTATTTTATGTTAACATTCCTACTTGTTTTTAGTTTTATTTTATATCCTTTATGTGATATTTTCTTCTTTTTTATCTGTTTTATGGATATCCACGTGTTTTCTTCACCTCTCAATATAGAAGGGTTATAAACTTCTAACAGAGATGGCGCTTTAAGTAAGTGTACTTTGCCAACTCTTCGATAATTTTTATGATAGCATTTAGAAACTATATCTTCTTGTGTAGCAGTTTATTACCCAATTCATATGAATTTGTAGTTGTAATTTCTATACACAATAGGTACATACAGATTTAACAGTAAAACAATAAATAAAGTGCCTAAATTGTACTAAATTTTTAATAACAATATTATATTTAATTACTCATAGTTTAAATGCATGAATTTTTACAATATGTATTAAAAATTTGTAGTAAAATTATTTCTATGTACTATCATGTAAGATGAAATTGTATATAGTAGTAACACAGTTATATATTTTTATTTATTGTTTCAAAATGTATGGTCGGCTTTAGTTTATTTATTTAAGGAATTAATTTATCTATTCAAGGGAGAAAAAATGTTTATCATTTTGTTTGATTGCACAAATTAATTCATGTATTTCAGGATTTATTGTAATATTTTCTGCATGCAGTCTAACAATATTTATTTGACGAAGTATTATTTTCACTGTCTGCAATAGGGAAATTACCTTAAAGCTTTGAAGCTAATTATTCATCCATACTTTCTTTGAGGTATTATTTTTGGTACAATTTGAGACTGATTCATTAAATGTATCTTTCTTCATGCTGAAAATCATCACAAAAATTACAGCCATTTTTATTTGCTGGCATCATTTTTCAGCATCATAAAAAAAGATGATTACTTCATTTGCATAATTTCTTTCATCACATTCCAACTACGCTTTGTTCTGTAACATTCGTATTAAATATGACAGGAGCCATTGTCACTTATGTTGCATATCTCCGAATTACATCAGACACTGAATCACGTTTCACATATTTTTATGTGTTTTATGATAAAACATTCTATGTAGCAAGTGTCGAGCACAAATTGAATTGCTGCAATATTTCACTGAATGAAGTTTTGCCCCAAAACAATTACTATATCCAGGCCGGTAAAAACAAGGCCAAAGCATCAAAATCTAGGTAAAACATAAGCTTCCTTTCAGAAAAGTATTGAATAATAAATACCAGTGATTACCTAAATCTTTTTTTTTTGCAATACATATTTGTTCCTATAAGAACTGGATATACTATTATTGTGCACAGAGCGTACAGTTTTTTAAATATGTAAGTACTTAAAAGTATTTCTTATAACAATGTTGTATGCAAACTTCATGCAGTGTAATGTTGATTTACCTTCAATAATTATTGAGTATTGTTTTGTAATAAATTTAGTCACTTTTTAAGAAGGTTTTGTACTTTATTTATAAAAAGGAAATTACAAAATACACTATGTAATGATTAATTAAAGTAATAAGACTAATACATTAGGAAGTTCTTTTCATTTCGTTTGCATCCTTTCTCCTGTATTGTCCTTTCCCGATAACCTCACAAAATATGGCTGGGTCCCTTCTCGTAAGAGTATTGATCTGAATGACTAAAAGAATTGATTTCCACGATGATAACGTTATAAAGAGATTTAACAGGGAAAAAGTGAAACAAGTTTGTCTATTAATTTGTTTATTTCGTATTTCAACCAAAAAATATTTTCTTTCTAACAGCAAGAATATTTTTGTTTAATATTACAATCGAAATTGTGTGCTTTCGTTCTTAATATATTTAAGAATAATTTACAAAAATATATTACAAATACCTCGGCATGTAATGTGAACACCCGTTGTTTAACAGAACAGTTATTACTGGCAGAATTATGTATACAAGTTTGTACATATTTCTAAATTATTGCATTTCAGATTCACAATCTTCTGACTAGCTTTGTAAGATCGTTAAGAAAGTAGATGTGTATATAAATATTATATTGCTAAATAGAAATGCCAACAAAATAAACAAGAAATGTATACAATTTATTGTTCATCCACGTTGTATACAGAAAACAGTCTTTGAGGAATCAGTAAAAAGGAGGAATATGGATTTATTTACACAAGCCATATATCTGTAATCTTGTGTCAATAATATGAAAGTCTAGGTCATCAGAATGAATAGAGAGTCTATGATTTGAACAAATCTCAACAGTTCTTAAAATAATTTATAATATTTAACCTATGTTACTGTACACAATACTATGTTTAATGTATATTAATAATTAATTAAGCCCCCTTCTTCCATTTCTCTCCGTGTGTGAACTCCGTCATGGGCTTCCCAGATATCCCGCAGGTACCAATACCAACTCTTCCATTTACATTTTCTGGTGATGCAAATATACTTTTGGTTTTGATTCCCGGATTCTTTGATGACTTTGCTTTAAATGACAGCCATTTATTTTTCTCAGATTCCCTGTCTTCTTCTATCTGCTTGAACCTTTGCTGTTTCTTTTGCTTCTTTTTCTTTAAATAATCTCTACTTTGTGGTTTGCCATGCCTGAAAATATCCAAGATTGAATTGAGGTACATACTTACATAAATCAAGATCCATAGTGAACGAGTAAAATATGAGTTTATAAGTCTTCCGATGTATTGATTATAAATCATTTAAAATATTAACACCCGTAAACTATGATAATGCACAGAAACATTCAAGCGAAATCTTGTGATGTCTCTGTGTCTTTTGATGAGTATTAAAATGCAGAGTCATAATGATAATAGAACATCTAGAATAAGAGAATAGAAACTAACTTGTCATCCGCCATTTCATCAGCTGACCTCTTCACCCCGGTAACTTCTCTGAGATCCTCTATGTTGACGGTTTCCTTCTGATTGTATTCTGTAAATACTATACTCACTGTAGTCTCGTTCATTTCACTTATAACTGCATCGTAGTACCTGAAAATTCAAGAAACTTCCAATAACAGTAAAACAATCCTTACATCAAATTATAAAAACATTATTTTAGTTTTTTTTTTAAATTCAAACCCAAAATGCATCATAACATGACAAGCCACATTATGGGTGTTGTAAGAAGCTGAATATATTGTCAACAATAAAATCGAAAGGCCATGAGTTCGACCTAACTGAGCTGACGATAAAGTACTAACAATAGTAAGTATTACAACATTGCAGCCCTGTTTTTTGCAAAAGCTAGTTTTGTTTTTAGCGCTTTTTTAAATTACAAGATTCTTTAAAAAAAACACATTCTATTACTTTTGATGTGCACACCCGTACTCACCCGCAACCGAGCTGAGCGACAAATTACTATTTTTAGCACTTTTTGAAAAAAATTTACTTCTGACAAAACTAGGTTCCACAATAATGTTAATAGTAAAAAATACGATACGCAATATAAGTAATATGAAATACTAACTGTCCATCTACAGTCCATTTTGCAGAGCATTTATCTCCTATTTTCCATTTCCTCTTCCTTACGGCTGAGTTTGTAATTCCACGCTCTGCAGCCAGCAGAGATGCTGTCACGTCATCATCTTCATCAACATAACTTCTATTTGCAGATCTCTCTTCAGATTGTTTGGATGTTTCCTCCTGTTGTGTCTTTATCAAATCCTTTGTAAGTGAAATGACCTCTTCCAAATCAGCTTTGAGTTTGAGTAATTCGTCATTATCTTGGTCAGTCACAAGGGCAGCCTCCACCTACAAGACAAATTAACATTTGGTTTTTCTTTAACAAAAACGGATCACCAGCCACAAAAATATATATAAGTTCAAGACAAATAGACAGGAGAGGGACTCTAACTTTGTTATATTGCTCACAATTAATATAAAACTACAAAATTCACTTTTAACCAAAATGCCACACTGACGTCTAGAAAACAAATATTTTAAAGATGAAGCTGTATCTTACCTGTTGCAGCTGTAGTTTATAATTTCTTAAATCCTCTTCCATCGTATAATAAACAAAATATTTTAGGAATTACAGCAATGTAAGAAAATAAACACAAATCCCACACAAACGCAAGCGAAACGAAACGACCAAACTGACAGATTGGAGATTGCCATAGATAAAGAGAATAGACAATAAATTATGATAATGAAATTAATATTGAGTATCGTTGTAAATACCTAGTGTTATTTTCTTTATTTTATTGTCTCTACGGATAAAAATGTTATACCTAGTTAGCTATTTCAGCAAAAAAATATTTCTAATTTGCGTGTTGACAAACTGGCAATGGACTTGTTTAAGTTTTTATTGATAGAATACCTACCTAAACTACAAAAATATTTTATACCTAACATCGTGATTGACATTTTATTGTCTATGAAAAATTATTTATTCTTGCTTGTCGTTTCTGCAAAATCTGTGGTTTTTCTTTCATTTTTTGGTTATAATTTTAGGCGGCCACGTTTTGCCTGAGGTAAATGGAATATTTCAATTAAAAATAGTTATTTCGTATTCTCGTGATGAAAGTATCTTCTAAATGTTATTCTGCGTATGATATTAAATTATTATAATGTCAGTTTAAAAGACTGACGTATTGCACAAACTATGGAACGTGTTCAGAAAACGTAGTTGTCAATTGTTTTTATTCAACTTGTTTCTTGTTGTATTAGAAAATTTACAAGTAGTTTTATACCATTTCAGAAACCAAAATGCAAATTTTCGTTAAAACCCTAACGGGTAAAACAATCACCCTTGAGGTTGAGCCCTCAGACACAATCGAAAATGTGAAGGCTAAGATTCAAGATAAGGAGGGCATTCCCCCAGATCAGCAGAGGTTGATCTTCGCCGGAAAACAGTTGGAAGATGGCCGCACCCTCTCTGACTATAACATTCAGAAGGAATCAACTCTTCATCTGGTCCTCAGACTTAGAGGAGGTAAGCTCCATCATTCCATATTTTGTTTAGGATCTTATAAAGTTGACCAGCAGTCCACAATGTATTTTGTTGGGTATTTTTTGATTGAGGAATCAAAACCTCAGATAGTAAAAAGTGTATTATAAGTGTTTTTAAATAGGATTTAAACAAGTAGTTCACAAAAAGTGGGTATTCCAATGTGCTAGATAATTCTAAAGGTACAGGAAATATGTCATCAGTGCTAAGGCATTATAATAATATAGAACTTGCTAAAGATAGTTTTTTTATTTAGTAATAAGATTCTCTCTTCTCCACACCATATCCCATTTGTTTGTAGTCGGCGGCCCGGATCCTCTCTCCTTTTCTCTCATCAGCGCAGCATTCACATCTCGGTGATATGGTTACAGTTACTTCACCTGTTCTTGCATTCTGCATAGCGTGTCAGGTCTTGCAGAATCTATCGTATAGAATTTTCCATTGAGGTTAACGGCTATTCTTCTGTGGCATAGAACACTTGACGCCTCTCGCCACTTATTCCACCCCACCTATAAGATATAACATAATATTTGACCAGAATTTTGCACTTCCTTGTTTCAGGTATCATCGAGCCTTCCCTCAGAATTTTGGCTCAGAAGTACAACTGTGACAAGATGATTTGCCGCAAGTGCTATGCTCGTCTTCACCCAAGGGCAACAAACTGTCGTAAGAAGAAATGTGGACACACAAACAATCTCCGCCCAAAGAAGAAGTTGAAGTAGGCTGCATATTATTACTATTGCAATTCTACCAACAACTCTATTCCATTTCTCACGGCTCATTGTACTCAGCAACACAAGATTTATAAAACAACAATTACTAAATTTACTGTACAATGAACATATTTTTTTATAATTTCAATAAAATCATATAAAGAATACAATTATTTCAAACATGTTATTGTTTTCCATCCATCCTTAACTGCGTATACCTGGAAATTGATTTCTGAAGTCTTTAGGAATTGCGATTGCGACAAATATTAAAAACAATTAGAGGCTTAGTAAATACTAAGTGCCAGATTGGTAAAAAGGAAGAGGAGGCCAGTTTGAAGCATGATTCATTTTCAATGTTAGTGAGTATTCCCAATAAATATGTGGTTGACCGTAAAGATAGTACTAATTAAAAGTTTAATCAATATTGTATTGAACAGAACTTCCATACATGCCAATAAAGCGTGGGGTCTATGTCCAGGGGGACTCCCGGCATCACAGAACACATATACCCTGGCATGTTTCATTCGAAGCCAGCGATAGTATAGTACAAGCCTACATCCTCGAATTCCATCACCACCATGATTGGCGACGTCACCTTGTATCGGTATGAAACACTTGAACTACGGAATATTTTTTCTCATACATTTTCATGGTGTAATCATCGTCAGTTGGGCATGGCCTCTATGAACAATATGGCGTCGGCCTCGTTTCATTCGTAAAATGATAAAATCTTTTGCATAAATTCATATAGATGGCGACAGTGTAGATGAAAACTGGCATGTGAACAGTGTTGCTGAAAAGATAACACCTGGGTTTCAGTGCATTCCCACAGATGGTGTTAGCGTAGATATAAACAAACATGTGAACAGCGGCGCTGAAAGGATCACACCTGGGTTTCAACACATTTCCACAGATGGTGTTAGCGTAGATATAATGATATATGAACAGCGGTGCTGGAAGGATGACACCTGGGTTTGAACACGTTCCCACAGATGGCGATAGTACAAATATAAACTGGCATGTAAACAGTGTCGCTGAAAAGTGAAGATAAGGGTTCATTGTGTGTTTTTTCTTCTACACAGCAGTCACTGGTTACCCTATCATTGGGGATATATCGTAGGTAGTAGGACTCTTTTTCCACATCGATCTGGTATATTATGGTATTTTTTTCGCCATAACCACAGTATTTTCGCTTCTGGCAAACGGTCACACCGTTTGGTGGTTTGACAGCTGATGTCAAAAATACTTTATGTGAAGCGGTTTGCTTGGGACGCCGTTTATAACTTTTTGTTGTAAATTCTGGGGTTTTTAAAAATTAGTTCACTGAACAATGGATTATTTCAATTCTAGATCTACTGTAGATATGTATAACAAAATCATTAAAGAAGATGTTAGTAAAGGTTCAATTTGTAGAGCCTGTCTGTCTAAAGATGACGCCTTGCAAAACATTAGCACAACTTGTTCTTCTGATGTTTTCTTTTACTGCACTTCTGTTTTGGTAAATATTGTTAATACATGTAGCATATTATAATCTCTGGTAATTCTATGTGACGAAAGTATTTTTGTTTTTTAGATCTCTGAGACAGATGGGTTGCCCAACCTAATTTGTAACTCCTGCCTGGATCTAGTCAATAGATTTTACAGTTTCAAACAGTTAGTTGTGAGATCTAATGAAGTTCTGACTGAGAGTCAAGTAGTGAATTGCAATGATATAAGATCGCCATCACCTTTACCAGATTTGCACTCTGATGTTGAAGATGCTTTTAACCATGAAGACTTTAGTGGGAAGAGAGCAGAGGAAAGGTTCATACAAATCATATTTAATGCTTTTTAGTTGACGGTAAGAGTTAGGAACCACATTGGATGAGGTAAATAATACATTATTTTGTAGAATCCATAAAGCCAAAAAAAAGAAAAAGGACAAAAAGTTGAAGAAAATAAAATCATTAAAATGTCCAAAATGTGAAAAAAGTTTTCATAAATATGAGAAATTGGAAGCCCATTTAAGAAGTCATTTCGGATTGAAGGTAAATATGTTTCTTAATAACCAAACCGAATAACTCTGCCCTCATAAGTGTCAACACATAATCAATTCCATTTCACACAAAAGTATTATGAGTGGTAAATCCAACAGATATACAGCGAGGGATGAACTCCCCATCAGGCTTTTGACTGATTGTAACACCACGTACCCATTTAATTCCCAGAATACCCATGTTTCTGGATTCCAATCCTGGTTATGGCAGATGTATGATGAATTTTATGTAGTAAGTGATCACATTGAGCCAGCCACCTGATCGAACGTTCATCCTTGGCTATATATCTATTGAGATACTTACTTTCCATGTCTGGAACACTATCAAATTTGTAGCCCCCAATATTCAGCCACCCGGATAGCCCTGGCGTTCGCCAGTAGTGCATGTTGCCCCTATTTAGGGAGATGAAAACGGATGACTGAGATTACCTCTTATTATTCAACTAGGACATGTAAAATATCTAATTTCTGTAAAAAATATATTATGTTTCTTGCTCAGCCTGATATACAATGCAAGGATTGCGGTAAAGAATTCTCAACGTACAACAATCTGTGGAGTCACATGCGAGTGCATTCGGGTGAAAGAAGATACAAATGTAAAATATGTTCTAAAGACTTTGCGTATTTGAATGTCCTCAAGAACCACGAGAGAGCTCACGCTGGAATCAAGAAATATGTTTGCCATGAATGTGGTGCCAAATTTGTACAGCCGGGGAATTTAAAGGTAAAACATTTTTTTCAACAAAATTTTTTATCAGCTTCTTGTCATCCATCCCTATGTTAGTATTCGTGTTACAAACTAGCGTAATAGAAATATGTATGTAAGAGTAAACTATATCAGTGAAATCATCCTGTCCCATACATATGTTCAGTTTTGCAATGTCTAATTGATTCTAAATCGTCACCCGAGAATGAGACAAAATATTAAGAGAAATGAGACCAATGTTTCATTTCACGCAGACGAAGCCTTATTAGTCTCATAATTTACAAAACTGCTTTAGAGTGATTTCGTTATTCGTCCTCAAAGATTATGTTGCGCATAGAAACATTTTCACTCAAAAAGTCAAAAGTTGCTAGCAAAAACCTTGTACATTTTCTACTTGGTTACCTGCTGCCATGGCGGCTTCAACCCCTGTATCTGCTTTAGTTCATTCTTCTATAATTCTCAGGTTTTGCATACTAATTTATGATTTGCAGACTCATTTATCTCAACACACCAGCAACAAACTATATCAATGCAATCAATGTGGTAAAAAGTTTATTCAGCCAGGCAACCTGAAGATTCATCTCATTAGGCATTCAGGTGTAAAGAACATTCCTTGCACCCTGTGTGACATGCATTTCTACGTTAAAGGTGATCTGGACAAGCACATGAGATCACACTCCGATAAGAAACCTTTTGGGTGTAAATTCTGCGGTAAGACGTTCAAGACACAGAGTTTTCTGATTGTGCACAACAGGACGCACACAGGTAAGGTTTATAACTATCTTATTTATTGATTATCACAAAGCCGACGTGACTTTAAGCCCTAGCACCAAAATATTTTTTGTTTTACGCTTACAGTTAGTGACATATTAAACAGAACATTTACGCAAAAAAATAGCAAAAATGATCAAAATTATACAAAAAATAGCATCATATCTAAACTAATGTAAGATTCAATAGATAAAAGTGAATTACGTATAGTCTTTTATTCATACATACTTGGCTAATCCACATTATTAACTGGAGGGTTAACTAGAAGAAATTGCAGTTCTGCAATAAGTTCGGCCTAGTGAACAATGCTTTATAATCTGTACTGTCACTTTAAAAAAGTAAATTAATATTTACTTCACCATAAATTGTGTTAAAATGTCGCTTGGATCAGGTTTATGTAAATTCTCAATGGCCCCGATTATCATATAACTGTTAACAATACTAGCATCAATCAAGTTTATCGTCTGCATACTGTTAAACACAATTTGTTTTATTTTTTCATGTAGGTGAACGACCATTTGCTTGTGAGTTCTGTCCAATGAAATTCATGGCAGCGAAAGACTTGAAGAATCATCGCATGACCCACACAGGCGAAAAACCCCACAAGTGTACATTGTGCAGTCAGGCCTTCATACAAAAGTGTGCTCTCAATAGGCACATGAAGACACACGAAAAGGCAAATCAATTCAACACCCAAGAACAAGTCGCAATACAGAACCATGTAACTCATCAGCCTCAATACATAACATGCATGTTGCCCAACACAATGATACCAGGGACAACTACATAATTTATTTATTTTAATGTTTGTGTGTAATAAAAAGTTAAAATCTTAGATTTTGAGCATTGTTTTTATTGTATTCCTTATCCATTTTCATCCCTCAATTCTGACAATTCACTGCAGTGTTATTATTGCTTACAGGAATCATTCAAATTACGACACATTTTTTCTTCACAAGAGGCATCAATAAGATTTTCAGTTGCAGCGAGCATTTTCACAATTAATAGTGCATAGTATAACACGCACATGTTCAGTCAGCTGGATGCTACTTGCCTAAGATTAGAACAGGTGTGGGAACCTACGCCCGACACTAGATACAGTAAGGCTAAAATTATAATGATCATTCGAAATCAATTCACAGTCTTATCAATTATTCTGAACTTTGGAAGGAGTCCATTATTTTACAAAGTGATACTCAGAAATCATATAAATTACATTGACAAGGGTGTAAATTATTTAAGGATTGAAAATGAAAGAATTATATTTTTAGACACATTTATTCATACAGGAATAAATAATGACCAGTTTTTTTTGCCTTATGATAAAAAGGATTATAATCTATTTTACTTCTTGGCTGTGGTGACTGCCGCTTCGTCTTCCCTTGCGTACGACTGCAAGAGCTCGTCCTTCTTGGTGGCGATCCTCTCATCACGACGCTTACGAGCCTCGCGGACTCTGTTTCTGCGAGCTTCGGCTTGGTCACTGTGAACAAAATACACATTTATAAAAATCACATCAGAGAGGGATTAATTTAACTAGACCGATTCCCACGTAAAAATTTGATTGGCAGTACTAACCTCAACATCTTGGAACGGGCTTTCTCTGCCTTCTTCTTATGGATGTACTCCATGAGGACACGCTTGTTCTTGAACACATTACCCTTTGATTTCATGTACAGGGTGTGGTATAAATGTCTGTCAATTTTTTTGCCTTCACGGTATTTCTTCAGTAATCTACGGAGTACTTTCATTCTTTGTACCCAAAGTAACTGAAATAAACAAAGAGAAATGTAAATCAGACATTTTGTAGAAACATTAACACCAAATAGGTTATCTCCAAACACTAGGAGAATTTATTAACAATGAAGGTCACTATTACATATATTATTAAATCAACGTATCTCTGACATGTCTTATGCATAGTAATTAGTAATCAGCAATAAAGAATAGTATTCCGATTAATCAAGTACACATTCATTGAATCGCACAACTAATAAAAATATGTGTTATAATCAGCTTGTCGGACTTCAAAGCACAACGGCTTAACATTTAATTATTAACCGTTTTAGTGCCATTGATTTTTACTCATACCTACTTAGAAATGCCAAAGAAATCTTTTGTTTTTGATGTCATTTACCCTTGTCTAAAAAAAAACTATCTCTTCCAAAAATTATCCAATTTATATAATTTTTTCGGTGTTTTCTTAATAAAACTTGTACAAGGATAATAAAATAGAAAGAAAATTATGGAAATATATATTGTGAACGAAAATTATAGGAAAAACTAGAATATAAAAAAATATTATGTGTTTTCCCGCACAGACTCCATGAAGCCCCTTCTTACAGCGGGCACAAATCAAGTTGCTCCTCTTCACAGCACTGTAATCCTTGCTGCTGCACGCTACGCAGCGCCGTAAATAAAAAGTAAATTGTCGCTGAAAAACTAAATTGAAGGGACTGAATTTTCAGAAAATACTCCAGATTAGCAAAAAAATTGAATTTCGCGGTTTTTTTCGCATAATGAATTTATTTATCGACTTTTAGAGTTTTTTCATACAGAAAATGAATAAATAAATATATTTCTGGAATTTGTAAATAATTTTCATACTAAAAATACGAAAACTGGGTATCTACGCATCTTATTTCATACTACGCGATTTTGAGGTTATGTTGCGCACAGACACGTCATACACCCACGGGGTCGCGTCTTTAACTGCGAAATTAAATTGGTACTATGTACCATTGTATGCAGCACATGCTGGCATTAAGTAAAAAGGTAGCAAACTGACTTTGACACACTTTCTTTATGTAATAATTCTTGTCAGACTTTTTGACAGATAGACAAATTTTACATTATGTTTGGATATATCATATACTTTTCCTAAATCTTTTGTATATTGTAACTACTAATAATATTGTAATTTGAACTTTATGTAACACGTAGAAACATAAAAAATTGCATGGGTGCGAGCGACCTCCCCTACCGCGCGCCAAACAGCAACTGATTTTGCGACCGCCGTCGCGCTCGTGGCACTTTTAGATAGTACACGCACGAGCGCGATGGCGCTCGTCGGCACTCAAAAGGGTTAAATGCAATGGTCAGCGAGGAGGGATACGAAATGACAACGAAAATTCTTATTGAGTGGCACCTGGCCTAATTTAAAATGTTATCTTGTAAAAACATTACTGAACACAAACAGATTCATTTACTATTAGTAATACTTGTGAGAATAGAAGATAGAATACCTTTTGGGGCATACGCGAGTTGGCAGTACCCTTCCTCTTACCAAACCCACAATGCCTTCCTTTGCTGCGAGCTTCCTTATTTTTACGCACACGGGCTCGGGAGTGGATAGCCACAGGCTTCTTGATAACAATACCATCCTTAATTAATTTCCTGATGTTTTGTCCTAAAATGAAAAAAGAATCATTGTCAAAACATAAGTTGATAAGCAATGCTGAGTAATTTTAAAAATTACTGTAACCAGGATCTACACGAAAATATCAGACAGCTCTTGTTCTTGTCGATAATACCAAATAACACACTGAAATTATCTTGGTTCAAGATAATTATGGATCTGCAGTGATCCACCGAAAAGACATTATATTGCTAATATTTCTTTAATTTACAGTCGTCCTACATTACATTTTATATAAAATGAACTTACTGGAATTGGTATTGGAGATCTCGTTGATTTCATTAGGGTCCAGCCACACTTTCTTTTTACCGCATCTCATAACAGAGGCGGCCAGCCTCTTCTGCACCTTGAGAGAACTGAAATATAACAAAACCAGCAATGTACTACGGTATACTGAGTCAATACTCAACAAGGGAATGGACTTTCATAATAATGCGAACCAACATGTCTAACAAGTACACCGAATACTAAAGCCACCATTGCACTGAGGAACAAATGTTCAGAACAAGTCAGTTCATCTCGGACCAATTGATAATACTCTCCAGTACGCGTTTTATCAATATTAACAAAATAACACAAGTGTTAAAGGCAATACAACACGTGCGGTATAACTTGACAAGTTAAAACTTCAAAATAAAACATAACCTATACACGTTATTTAGCACATTTCCACTAAGTAACACTTTAAAACACATTGCGTGGAGATTGGGGATGTTGTATAAACTTGTTAATTAAGATTATTTATAGAATAAACGCATTATTTTAATATTTTTTCACTTCAGACTCACCTCATGCTGCCGCAGTAGTTCTCAACGTGTCTGAAAAGAAATAAAGATGGCCGGACCGGAAACAAGAATTGCAGTAGAAAAAATGGAACGACACTTCGTCAAAGAAACCGCAATTTTACTAGTAATTTTTATTGTATTTCATACAATTAAATATATTATATTTTAAGCTTCTTCAAAACTTGGAAACAAACTATCTGTTAAGGAAAAAATTATAAACCTGTACTTTTCTTGACTAAAATGTAAATTTGGTACCATAAACAAAAATTCTTTTAATAGTCCAAGAGCCCATCGTTGAAATCATGACGGATGTGTTTTTTGATCGAAATGTGGTTTAAAAGAATGTTTAGACATAATATAATACATTGCCATAGGGTTGCCTAGCAAAATCTTGCCGCGAGTACCTTTACCATGATGATTATTGACACCAATTTTGAAGCGAATTGCACCCATCTGTTTTTTAAGTAAAATTAGCACCATCGGAAAGAGGACGATTTGAAGATATAGAAAAACATGGGTTGCCTGTCCTCAGTCTGCCGCAACCCTAGGCAACCCAGGCTCAAAGATGCCATTTTTCGAAGTAAAATGAACCCATCTGTTTTTTACACGAGTGACACATCAAATTGAAGCTACTGTCTTCCTCGATACGATGGAATAGGGTTGCCTCCCTAAAACCTGCCGCAAATTAGGGTTGCCTGCATTTGAATGGTGATATTTGAATGATGATGACCTGGTTAAAATGTGGTGGCATATCCAGGAAAATACTATATTTGCTTTTCTTTTAATCATTTTTTATGTTTTTTGGGGTGCTAAATCCAAATTTCAACTTTTTGAGCTCTTAACTATGATGGTTTTCGCGAAAAATGCAAAAAACAGAGAGAAAAGTGTTTTTCTTCGAGACTTTTTTTGTAACTCGAAAAGGATGCACTTTAGAGAAATGAATGTTAGGAGAAAAATAATCTGCGTTAAATTTTCTATAAATTATTATACGTTGTATTTTTTTGTCAGACGAATGGTTTTGGAGCTAGAGCGCTTTAAAAGTTTAAAAAAATCTTAAAATTGTTCCAATCTTGTAGTTTCTTCAGTTTTCTGCCTACAGTAAAAAATATGTTAATCTTTAAATAATAAAAAGTAAAAGAAAAATTAATTTTCTACGATTATGTCTTTGGGTTCATTTCGCTCAGATGCACCATTTAAGAGATAAAGGGCATCGAATTTGGATATTATTGAATGAAAATGAGATTTCATAATGTATAAAGTTGTATTAGTGTTATCTGTATATGACATCGCTACTCATACATACATACTAATACAGACGCATTCGTGTTATCACAAGTCGGTAAAATAGCAAATAATGTGAAGACTGTGACACTATGTTAAAAATGTATTATCATTTGAGAGTCATTTGTTAAATTATGATGAAAATAAAATAACCCTTTTAAAAAAAATCGTGAAATAATAGCGTTTGTTTCAATTCACGTGTAATATTGTATCCCGAGCATATTTATTATATAAAGGGAACATGAAGGTGTGATAAAAAATACTGCAATAAATAAAATTATTATTAATTTTATGGATGTTAATTATGGATGAAAAAAAATAAAACTGAGGAATTGGGGGGGGGGGGGTTAGAATTTTACTCGGCTCGGCTGCGGGTGGAGCCGTGCGCGATATGCATATTTTCGCGCTTGTCTATTTTTAGCTATTCTTCCAGTACGCTTGTAGCAACTTTGGTGCTAATATTTACTATAGGTACTTGGCATCACCCGCAGCCGAGTGAAAAAAGTTATAGCAAAATGACAGTGGCCTGTCAAACTTGAAAAACTCTTTTAATAACTCGGTAATATTTACTATAGGTACTTGGCACCACCCGCAGCCGAGTGAAAAATGTTATTAACTTTAAAACTTTTTTTTTCACTCGGCTGCGGGTGATGCCAAGTACCTACAGTTAATATTACCGAGTTATTAAAAGAGTTTTTCAAGTTTGACAGGCCACTGTCATTTTGCTATAACTTTTTTCACTCGGCTGCGGGTGATGCCAAGTACCTATAGTAAATATTACCACCAAAGTTGCTACAAGCGTACTGGAAGAATAGCTAAAAATAGACAAGCGCGAAAATATGCATATCGCGCACGGCTCCACCCGCAGCCGAGCCGAGTAAAATTCTAACCCCCCCCCCCCCCAATTCCTCAGTTTTATTTTTTTTCATCCATAATTAACATCCATAAAATTAATAATAATTTTATTTATTCGCAGTATTTTTTTATCACACCTTCATGTTCCCTTTATATAATAAATATGCTCGGGATACAATATTACACGTGAATTGAAACAAACGCTATTATTTCACGATTTTTTTTAAAAGGGTTATTTTATTTTCATCATAATTTAACAAATGACTCTCAAATGATAATACATTTTTAACATAGTGTCACAGTCTTCACATTATTTGCTATTTTACCGACTTGTGATAACACGAATGCGTCTGTATTAGTATGTATGTATGAGTAGCGATGTCATATACAGATAACACTAATACAACTTTATACATTATGAAATCTCATTTTCATTCAATAATATCCAAATTCGATGCCCTTTATCTCTTAAATGGTGCATCTGAGCGAAATGAACCCAAAGACATAATCGTAGAAAATTAATTTTTCTTTTACTTTTTATTATTTAAAGATTAACATATTTTTTACTGTAGGCAGAAAACTGAAGAAACTACAAGATTGGAACAATTTTAAGATTTTTTTAAACTTTTAAAGCGCTCTAGCTCCAAAACCATTCGTCTGACAAAAAAATACAACGTATAATAATTTATAGAAAATTTAACGCAGATTATTTTTCTCCTAACATTCATTTCTCTAAAGTGCATCCTTTTCGAGTTACAAAAAAAGTCTCGAAGAAAAACACTTTTCTCTCTGTTTTTTGCATTTTTCGCGAAAACCATCATAGTTAAGAGCTCAAAAAGTTGAAATTTGGATTCAGCACCCCAAAAAACATAAAAAATGATTACAAGAAAAGCAAATATAGTATTTTCCTGGATATGCCACCACATTTTAACCAGGTCATCATCATTCAAATATCACCATTCAAATGCAGGCAACCCTAATTTGCGGCAGGTTTTAGGGAGGCAACCCTATTCCATCGTATCGAGGAAGACAGTAGCTTCAATTTGATGTGTCACTCGTGTAAAAAACAGATGGGTGCATTTTACTTCGAAAAATGGCATCTTTGAGCCTGGGTTGCCTAGGGTTGCGGCAGACTGAGGACAGGCAACCCATGTTTTTCTATATCTTCAAATCGTCCTCTTTCCGATGGTGCTAATTTTACTTAAAAAACAGATGGGTGCAATTCGCTTCAAAATTGGTGTCAATAATCATCATGGTAAAGGTACTCGCGGCAAGATTTTGCTAGGCAACCCTATGGCAATGTATTATATTATGTCTAAACATTCTTTTAAACCACATTTCGATCAAAAAACACATCCGTCATGATTTCAACGATGGGCTCTTGGACTATAATAAATATCTCCTTTTCACTTCTTCACTCCCATTTTAAAATAGGTAAACAAAGTAAAGAACCTTTTTAAAGTAAATTAGACAAAGAAAATGGGATCCGGACAAACGGCCGACAGGACAAATGGCCGACACGGACAAATAGCCGACACGACCAATGGCCGACTGGTACAAATGGCCGAAAGACGAAAGGCCGAAATCCAAACGGCCGACATGGACATATGGCCGACAAGTACAATTGGCCGACATCCAATAGGCCGACACGGACAAATGGCCGACAAGGACGAATGGCCGACACAAAAAAAAGATTGAAATAATGATCACATCACAAGTTTGAAAAACAAAGTTGCCAGTTTATTCTAACAATCCAAAATTTGGCTGTTTTTTTAAACAACAGTTCCGAAATATAATTTGAAAGTAGCGAAAAAATGTTACCATATCTTATTATCACATCAAGCAACACTAAACCAAGTTTGCTCCGTGAGACCGAGGCCGTCACCATATTATTCATGAAGGCCGGGCCCAACTGACATTTGACGATGGTTACGCCATCTAAATTGTATGGGAAAAAATAATCCGTAATTCAAGTATTTGTCACCGAGACCAGGTGTTTGTCACCGATACAAGGTGACGTCACCACTCATGGCGGTGATGGAATTCGAGGATATAGACTTGTACTCTACTATCGCAGGCTTCGGTGAGACTTCTGAAAAAAAAAGACAACGGTAACACTGTTTTTGCCAATAGCACCTAAGGTTAAATAGCATCTGCTCCTGAATTTATGTAACCACTGTATACTTAATAAGTATGAGACATACTTGAAAGAATTACCTACTACTAGCGCCGCGAGTAGCCGCTACACGAATTAGATCAAAAACACCAAGCAGACATGGGACATTACTTTTTCAACTTTCCAGCGAACATGCAGGTTCACAATTTTTAGGCGTTAAAAACGGTTTTTCATTTGTTTCGGTTGCAGGTGCCTTTTAGCGCTTAATTAAACCTTACTAGTATAAATAAAAAACAACCTAACCGGTCAACATTATTTTTTTTACAGTAATGTCCCATGTCTGCTGGGCGATGCTTGTTAACCATTATCTTGATTGAAAACGTCATTGTCGGCCAGTTGTCCGTGTCGGCCTATTGGATGTCGGCCTATTATACTTGTCGGCCATATGTCCATGTCGGCCGTTTAGATTTCGGCCTTTCGTCTTTCGGCCATTTGTACCAGTCGGCCAGTTGGTCGTGTCGGCCATTTGTCTCTGGCGGCCGTTTGTCCATGTCGGCCGTTTGTCCATGTCGGCCGTTTGTCCATGTCGGCCGTTTGGCATTCGGCCATTTGTAGTAGATTCAAAGAAAATGTTTGTGCGATTTAAATCAAAAGCTAATCGATAATTAGGTACATATATGTAGGTGGGTAACAAAATGCTGAATGTAATGTATAATGAAAACTGCTGGTAGGTGTGCTGATGTTACAGATCTGCGCTATTTACACAATCTGTAGTTATTCCAAATAGTTTTACCAAAGCTCACGAAATCACGAGTTACATATATGAAAAATCCTGAATGATGATGCGAAAACGACAAGTCTGTTTTTTACAATCAACAGTGGGTGTGTAGTTCCAGCTTTTTTAAAAGAAAATTCTAAAACCTAGCTCTGCGTGCAATAGTGTAGATGGCATTATTCTAGATCATTGGCTAAGGCAACGCGCTAGAGGCTAGACAAAATTTTTAGAAGAAGAAGAAAAATGATATGTCATCCGAGGCCGTCGCCATATTGTTCATCGGGCCGGGCCCAACTGACATTTGACGATGATTACGCCATCTAAATTGTATGGGAAAAAATATTCCGTAGTTCAAGTGTTTGTCACCGAGACAAGATGTTTGTCACCGATACAAGGTGACGTCACCACTCGTGGTGGTGATGGAATTCGAGGATGTAGGCTTGTACTCTACTATCGCAGGCTTCGTGTCATCATCAGCTGTCATTTTTCACACAATGAGAATTTGAGTGGGAATTTGATGCGAGTGCGATAGAAACAAAATAATCAAACCAATCAAACTGGTTTTCGATTTCGATGACGTTTCGCGTTTGTGTTTGTGATAAACACACAAAAAAATAGTAATTTTAGTGGTGGGGTAAGAGTTCAAATTCTCTCGACCGAAGGTTTGCTTTGAATCGACAAATTATGGGATGTGTGCAGAGCAGAGATTAATATTATAAGTCGCGATAAATATTAGGATCATTTACGTTTTATCATTTTTTGCTCGTAGTCTGAGAGGTATCGTCGCGGTAGTGTGATGTTGAACGTTGTGTATTAATAAATATATGCCTATGTGTATTGCATAATAATACCAATAACAATAGTGGTCAGTTAAGTGAAAGTATACAAGGGTTTTAATAATATTTTATCATCATGCCAGGCACCAGCGTTAATGTAGACCTACAAAGGGAAAGGGACAAATGTACATTTAATCCTAAAGAACTTACTCACCTCTTGGATGGGGATGAGAAGAAAACAGCAGAAAGAAAAGCTAGAGGTTAGTTCATATTTCTGTTATGAATCACTCACTTGTATATTTGTTTTACTCAGTATTTCTGAAGGTTGTTTTCATATTTTTCTATTACACAATTTAGCATTGAAGGCAACTAATTTATACTACAAACTAATGTATGTACATATTTCTGAGAAATTTTGATTTAGGCATAGATGTCGTTTTAAAAATGTATTCAAAATGCTTTTGATTTTTCTTCACTTTGACATTATGTTTCCAGAGAATCCATACCTACTTGATGAGAAAATATATTAGTTTAATTCATAGCCAGCAAGTCCACGTTTTGTTATGTTATGTTTAAGCCAAATAATGAAAAGGGTCCGCTTTTTGTACTAAATGTAATTCTAGTTTCTTATTAGAAATAGTCCATTTCATATTTAATCATGGATATAGATATATGTAGGTATTTCATATTCACCACAGGAAACTTAAGACTGAATCAATTTTTTTGTAAATGTGTCATACTCTTTTTTGAGATTTTTATTATAGATATGATGGATGTTGTGTTTTCATTTTACAGAGGAATTCTTCTTGTCCGATCCCAATATAAAGGACTCTGTCCCAGCAGAATATTTGAGTCACAAGGAGAAGTATGAAGAGGCTCTCAGGAAAGCTTGTCATATCTTTAAGAAGGTTCAGGACGGTGGAGCTCAGGATGGAGGGGCAGGAATGGAACAATATAGGTAAGATAATAAATAAATAAGTAAGAGCCACCACTAACTCACAATTGGTTTCGTTCTCACAGAATATTAAGTCCTATGTCGGACATTGCTATTTTTTCTGTACCTCTGACAATAAAGACTTTGAATTTATTGTTTATGATCAAATAAACCTTTTTTCATGAAATAGGCACACATTTTTTAAATAAGTTTAATTTCGTACAGATAAAAAATACATTTTTGTAATTTATCTTCAAAAGATCGCAATTTTACAATATTTAAAAAGTTGTCATTTTTAATTCATAGTTAAAATGAGCGTCCCTTTTTATGTAATATTGTGATAAGTATTTTTATCTTTCTTATATTTCAAAAATGCTTTAAATTTTGAAGTATGTTTTAGCAGGTAGTCAATAAAAAAATATTGTTTTCTGCTGCTCCGTTTTGTAAAGCAAATTGTATGGGATTCTCTGTCCGTTCTGTAACAATATAGAAAAATGGAGGTACTGAAAAAAATGTACTCTGCTACATACATTGCTTTGTGTTCACAGGGGAGCTCTTATCATATTTCGTACTTGTTTTAATTCTTGCACTCATTATTGATATTATTATGTAGATTATCTCCTATCAGTAAATTACCAACCTTTGTATTCCCAGTTATCAAGATCATAAAGTATTGCATGTGGAATAAAAAATCAGATAAAAATAATAGTACTTACTTACTCCTACTGATTGCTTATCAATTCAAATATCAATACATATTATGTAGGCTATAATTTATTTCTTCTTCTTCTTCTGCATAAGCCCGGCAGCTTCCATTTATGGATATAGGCCTCCCTCATTCGTCTCCATCTCTCTCTGGATTTTGCCTCGGATGTCCATTTGAGGCCAACTGTTAACTTCAGGTCCTCTGTCCAGCGCATCTGTGAATTTATTTACTCGCAATTATTTATTTTTACACTTGTCTGCGAGTGATTTAATTTGATCATTATTATGGTTCAATACCATTCACAAGCATCCTGATCTTCCTAGAGACGATCTCATCAAACATTTAACAAAATATCCTGATGTAGCTCACCCCATATATTTATTATTATTATTTTTTATATAAATGAATCTGGGTTTATCACAATAAACCCAAATACATCTCTGTACACTTCACAGCATCGGGGATTGAACCGGCACCTGCCAAATTATCAGTCGAGCGCATTACCAACCAGGCTACCGACCATCTCAATTTATTAATTTTCACTAATATTGCTACTATATACTGTCACAGAATATCCCAAAAGAGGTAGAGGTATCCCACAGAATATCACAAAACTTGTGAAAACACTTATAATATTTCCATTGTGCAAACATTGAGGTAGGTGTATGACATTCAAAATGGGTGGCAAACCTCATCGCTGAAAAATAATATTTGTGAAAGCAAATACATATAAATTTTGTAAAGTTAAGGTAGGGCTGGTGTAATTATTAATTATTGTAATGGATCACTCGATATCGAGTGAATTGCCAAAGTAAAATTAGAATAGAATTATTTATTGCATAATGACTTTGATGCAAGTCATTACAATATTTACTGTTCTTTACTTCCCCACAATGAGTAATTATGTTGTAATTGATAGACTCATCAACACAGCATTAATTGTTCAACAATAATTATGTACCTTCAACTGATGTGTCATTGCAAGAAGTAACACAGCACCTGCATACAGTTCATACTATGCTGATTAATTAATAAATTGATATATAGCAGAAAATCATTATTTTAATGCCTATTATGCGTATATGCCTTTGACATTATTTGCTTTCATAATGCAGCAAAGCAATTCCCATTATTGTGATTCGCAGAATTCTGTAAATGTGTGTCAAGTTTCGTTATTTTTATGCAAAATAATGATTTACCGATTAGGTACTGCCACATAAAGCAAACGGGACCAAATATTATTTAGATTTTTAAATAATCGACTATCAACTATCTCTCTATCCCATCACACTGTATCCCTTGTAAGGTAGGCAGAGAGAACAGAGCTTCACACACTTCTTTCACGTACAAAATGTTCGGTCTGTGATTCCTCCCACTCAACACATGTCTGTCGTTGGGTATCCGGTCAAAATGTTCTTTCCGGGTGACTCTTGTACAGCCATATTTCCTCACACTCTCTCTTTCAGACTTATATTTTTTCTTTGTCATTCTATTCTCAGACATTCTCTCTGCATTCCTAAACCATCTCAACGTGATTTCATCCTACCCACAACACTCTTGTAAAGGTTTTCTAAAAGTTACAAAGTGAATGATTTCTTTTTAGGGAAATTATTGGTGGACGGTTGGGCTCAGCCATACTGAAGGATGGTTCCCCCTTGACTCTCCACTATGTGATGTTCATCCCAACCATCATGGGACAAGGCACTCTGGTCCAGCAAGCTGAATGGATCACCAGAGCATGGAACTGTAATATCATCGGGACATATGCCCAGGTAAGTTTTACATATTGTATGCTGTGAGACTTTAATATGGCTGACTAATCGAGGTTGAATGCAGTGGAAATGAGATCGTTGAGAAATATGTCTGGGAAAACATTGAGGTATCGGATAAGGAATAAGGCTATTAGAGAGATGAGCGACTGTTAAGACAGGTCTTACGACTAGAGTGAATATTTTGTATAATAAAGGTTCATAAATTTGTTTGTTTATAAACAGTGCACTATTAAATTACTCCTATATATTTTATATCCAGCATCAGTTTAGGTATTGGGCACCCATTTAAAAATGTTATCAGTACGAAGTTCAATTTTTTTTGTAACATTTGTTATGATTTATATTTTGTTATCATCTTGGGTTTTACATTCCGCTAATCTTGTAATTGTTCACGCTTATCTGATTGTATCATTGTTCTATGAACTCTACATGATTTTTATGTTTTTTGAAGGATTATGAAAGGTTTTTCCGATAAGACTGATGGATTGTTGGACCTTTGTTCTCATCATGCTTGATTTACACATTCTCCGTGTTCTTTCTGCTCACTCCGCAAGGGATGCAGCGTGAAAAATAAAATTATTTCTCCTAAAATATACCAAATAATAAATATTTATTTTATTTATAACAATAAGACAATGGCATTGACTACTTATTCATATTTTTGATAAAATTATATGAAGCTTCTAAATCATATTAATATTACGTGACCTCAGTCGACCTCTCGTTTATTATTATCTACGACAGTTTAATAACCATGATGTGGCAATATTTGTAGAAGATGCAATGAGTAAATTGTATGAGCAGCTTGAGATAGAAAACAACAATAAAATATGTTTACTGTTTTATTGTGAACAGATGTGTATAGATTATAAACACATCATTTTATTGTAGTATCTTGTACCTTTATACTGAAGTGATAATTTTTATGACAAGTACAAAAGTTGCAGAGATAACTAGTCTAATATAATCTTCTGGTTAGGCTTCTAATATAATCTCTCTATACCATCATTCACTTCAAAATTATTTTGTGTAACAGATTATCATTATTGTATTATAATGCAATACCCATCGTGTAGTTAATCACTAAGTCATCATAAATCATTATGATTGATCAAATTATATCTACTACATACTTTAATTCCCTTTTGTTTATCAGTGAATAAGACTTTTTGAAATTAATTACGATAAAGTGTATGTTTCAATCTTCCAAATAAAATAAACTAGGTAAACAATATTAAGACGAAAACAATATTGTTTTTATATCTTCCCTAGACTTATTTATCTTAACAAAGGCTTCCCGTCCTTTGGAATAGGCAGTACTAGAACTGAACGTACACCAAAACACAAATACAAAAAAAAATATTTACACTAATATGTAATTATTTACATAAATTTTATACCTATTTATAGTAATTTTCCTTATTCTGATCGCAAACAAAAAGCAAAACCAACTTATCAGATATGGTATTATATTTAGGTGTCCTTGAAGAGTATAACAGGTTTTTATTGACTTTTTGCTAGATTAAAATTTGTTAATCCAATCTTATATCTGATCTTATACTTATACCTAATGTAATGAGATGCGTACTTTGCTCTCTGTGTTTATTGTACACTCAACATACCCATAACTATAGGTCAGGGTCACTCATTCATCAATGGAATGCATTCAAGACAATTCTTGAACATTCAATATTAAAACCTTAAAACTTGACCTACGATTGATAAATGTCTCAGAGACATTAACAGTTCTTGCTCTTGTTTCTCAGACTGAACTCGGTCATGGCACATTCGTAAGAGGTTTGGAAACAACTGCCGAGTATGATGAACAGACACAGGAGTTCGTACTCAACAGCCCCACATTAACTGCCTACAAATGGTGGCCAGGAGGATGTCAGTAAAATAAAGATTATTTACATAGAGCCATAATGAAAATAGTCAAAGAATGATCGGTAAATACGAGTAACGAAATGGAATTATTTTCTTTCAGTGGGTCACACTGCGAACTACGCAGTCGTAGTGGCACAGTTGTACACAAAGGGAGAATGTCACGGCATTCATGCCTTCATAGTCCAGTTGAGAGATGAAGAAACTCACATGCCCATGCCAGGTATTAAAGTGGGAGAGATTGGCACCAAGTTGGGAATGAACGGAACTAATAACGGATATCTAGGACTGGAGAAAGTTAGAATTCCAAGGATGCATATGCTCATGAAGAATGCTCAAGTTTTAGAGGTGAGTTATTGTTGAACTGCTAAAATGTCTCCAGAATAAAATAATGAAATTTTGTATGTAATTTATGATTAATATTTCATATTTTTTAGGATGGAACATACGTGAAGTCGCCAAGCTCCAAACTAACATATGGAACTATGATGTTTGTGAGAGTGGTGTTGATTCAAGATATGTCGGTTTATCTCTCTAAAGCTGTAACTATTGCCACCAGATATTCGGCTGTTAGAAGGCAGTCACAACCAAAACCAAAGTAAGGAATCAAATTCTCCTGTATTCAGAATTGGATAGTGTTAGCTCGATGTCCATTTTTTTTGTTCACATTTAGTCACTACTTTGGTTTTATAACATGATTGTTTTATTTCCAGTGAACCTGAGCCTCAGATTATTGATTACGTAACACAACAATACAAACTATTCCCTAATATTGCCACTGTTTATGCTTACAAAATGACAGCCAACTGGTTGTGGGAACATTACAATGAGGTTTCTGCAGAGTTGGATGTCGGAGAATTGGATCGCTTGCCTGAGGTAAAGCACTCAAAATTGGTTGGGAAAATAAAAGCTGTTGATCTATATAACAATGTAGTAATACTATTTCTATTATAAATTGTTTTATGTTTGTGTGTGTCTTTACTATTTCAGTTGCATGCTTTGTCATGTTGTCTCAAGGCTGTGTGCACTTCTGATGTCACCAAGGCTGTGGAAATTTGTCGTTTAGCTTGCGGAGGTCATGGCTACATGGCCTGCAGTAATCTGCCAGCTATATACGGTCTTGTGACTGCTGCCTGCACGTACGAGGGAGAGAATACTGTGATGTTACTGCAAACTGCCAGGTAAGAATCAAAACTAAATAAAGTAAATCTACTGTCATTTTATTTATTATAGAAATGTACATCCCCGAATTCCATTACGTACAAAACATTCACAAATTTTTTTTTTCACCAAAGTATCTGTGCTTGCATACACAATCCCAAATATTTTCCTGCACACCTTGCACTAGGCTAAAAGCCTGTATCGCAAAGTGTGGAATACATCGCCACGGCCAGGGTTTGAACCTGGCAAATCCTGCTGGAGAGACTGTCGCCTCAACTAACTGGGACAAACATGTACAACCAATTACTACCCATCAAAACTTTCTCTGTCTCCTGTTGTTGATTTTATTGAATCTTTATTTTAAACCACTAGTAAATCATGTAGTACTCACCTAATTATATTATACTACTACTATTAATAATTTGCATATTTGTCTGGGGAATTACTTACTATTGCTAGTTGTTATTACCCAATGTTTTATTCATTTTATTGAGTACAAATGATTCAGCAAATAGTATTCAGTATGTTTCATTCATTGTCATATCATAGGGTACGTATACCTACTTGGAAATTTGTGTTTATAACTACTACTACTACTACTACGCCCTTTATGTCTCCATTCGGGAGCACAGGGAGGCTACCAGGCGTCTCCATTCAGAGCGATTTTGTGCGAGTGATATTACCTCTCTCCACGTCATTCCTAACGCTCTGATCTCGTTGTCATAGGAACGGTGCACTGTGAAAGAGGGTCTTCCGGGGCGTCGGGACCCCTGTGGGTGGAAAAACAGCGCTCTCTTTGGCCAGCTGTCGTTGGGCATTCGCAAAACATGGCCCAGCCACGACCAACGTCTTTCCTGTATTACTGACAGGATTGATCGTTGCTGGGAACGCCGTCGAACGTATTCGTTGGTTTTACGTTCTTGCCATGTGATACCCAGTATCCTCCTAAGACACTTATTCTCAAAGCTGAGTATCTTACGCTCTTGAGCCTTGGTTAAGTGCCATGACTCGCAGCCGTAGAGGAGGACAGGGATCACACAGGCGTTGAATAGGCGGCGTTTTGTCTGGATACTAAACCCGGATGCCTTCCAGATCTTGTCCATGTTGTTGAATGCCCCACTGGCAGCTCCGATGCGAATGGGCAGTTCTGTCCGGAGGTCACCTGCCGGGGTGATGGTGGCGCCCAGGTATTTGAATTTGTTTACCTGGGAGATTTGATTGCCGTTGACAATCATAGCTGTGACCCTATCCGGACATGCATCGTTACAGATGTACTCAGTTTTGCCAGTGTTGACCTTGAGGCCAAGGCGTGTCGCGTTGTTGTAGAGCATTGTAGTGCTGTGCTGTAGTCCACCCACAGACGTGTCGAATAGGGCGAGATCATCCGCATATTCTAGATCGTGTAGAGTTCCCACGTTTGTTTCGTTGGCAGGTCTTTGCAATAACGGCACTCCCCCTGAGTTCCCCGTGGATTTTCTGAGAAGGTAGTCCATGACGGTAACAAAGATGAAAGGCGCCAGTACACATCCTTGTCGAACCCCAGTTGTGATCCTGAAGGTGTCAGTTGGACCACAGGAGGTTCTCACACTGCACTCCGAGTCCGTGTGCAGGGCTTTGATCATGGCTACCAGCCTCGTGGGAATACCGTAAAGGGCCAATATCTTCCAAATTGATTCTCTATGGGGGCTGTCAAAGGCTTTTTCGAAATCAATGAAGCAGCAAGCGACTGGCGAGTTATACTCTTGTGATTGTTGGAGGACACACCTGGCACAGAAAATTGGGTCCGAACAGGACCTGCCAGGCACAAAGCCACATTGCTGCTTCCTCAGTATGGCTAAGATTGGTTTCTGGATGCGGTTCAAGATGATCTGAGATAGGACCTTACCGGGTACGCTCAGTAGAGTAATTCCACGGTAATTTCCACATTCCTGAGGGTTCCCCTTTTTGAATAGTGTTATGATGGTTCCGTTCCTCCAGTCCTTTGGGCAGAGCCCCTCATTCCAGATCTTATTGAAGAGGTGGTAAAGCGGGTCAATGAGTGCGTTCATGCCGCATTTTATGAGCTCTGCATGGATACCATCATCTCCTGGAGCCTTGTTATTCTTGAGTTTCCTTACAGCAGACACAATCTCCCCGTGACTCGGAGGTCCTTCAACTATACCACTCGCTCGTGGTATGTTTAGGTCTCCCTCCTCCTCGCCAATGTTGAAGGGCGAGGAGGGGTCCGGTCGGTTTAGAATTGACTCAAAATGCTCTCTCCATCTCCCCCTAAGCAGGTCAGGCGAAGAGATCAGATTTCCGTTGCGGTCTCGCACCGCGTCCATTCTTCTTTTCTGACCCCTGCCGCCCAGCTCTCGGGAGATTTCGAAGAGAGTCCTCGAGTCATTCACGGCCGCTGCAGATTCTGCCCGCTGTATGGTGGCTTCGATGTTATGCCGTTTGTCGCGACGTACAGATTGCTTCACCTTGCGGTCAAGCTCTCTGTATTGAGTTCTCAAGGTCTCCAGCCTATTCGGGGATCTTTCGCCATCTCTGAGGACCTTTAACATTTGACGATCCTGAATGAGTCTCCATGATTCCGCTGACATCCAGCCTGGATTCTTCCTGTCCCTATATCCAATGATCGAAGCAGCTGACTCTTTAATTACCTCTCGGAGTCTCTCCCACGCAGCCTCCACTGAGGGTATGTCAGAGAGAAACCTCTCGGGTTCAAGTTTCCTGTGCAGCTCAGCCTCGTAACGAATACGCGACTGAGGGCACTCCAACCTACGTACATCAAGTATCCGCGGTGCAGGTGGTCTTGCAAATCTTTCGAACCTGAGTTTTAGAGAGCCAGCAAGCAGCTCATGATCTGAGCTCAGGTCAACTCCGCGGTATGTCCTGACATCGAGCAAGTCAGAACGGTTTGAAGCCCTGATTAAGAGGTGGTCAATTTGATTTCTGGTTCGGCCATCAGGGGAGGTCCAGGTATATTTGTGGATGTCTTTATGGGGGAACAAAGTCCCCCCTATCAGGAAACCATGGAGTGTCGCGTATTCGATCAGCCGGGTGCCATTGTCATTTAGCACTCCCATGCCATGCCTACCCATTACGCCGGGTCCGTTTGACGGGTCACTGCCTACCTTGGCATTGAAGTCGCCCATCACAATGACCCTGTGCCGTCTGGGGATACGAGACGTCACAGCCTCCAGAAGGTTATAAAAACCGTCCTTTGCAGCGACGCCCGCATCCTCCGTGGGAGCATAACATACAAGTACCGTCAACGTTTCACCCGCTGCCCTAAAGGATGCGCGTAAGATCCTGTCTGAAATTGGATCCCAGTCAAGGAACGAGCTAGAAGCTCGTCTGCTCATGAGCAAGGCAACGCCTCTCCTGTGTAATGTTCTAGTACATACTAAATGTAGAAGACAATGTATGTATGGCGATAATTAACTGCGGATGTTTTTTTTAGATTCCTCATCAAGGCGTGGCACCAGGCACAGAGTGGTTCAAAGATGACTCCGACGGTAAAGTATTTCACCAAAGTTATCAAGAAGAGGCACTCCAGATGGCACACAAGCATTGAGGGAATCATCGAAGGATTCCAAGTAATGGCAGCTGGGTGAGTACAAAGTACTACATACAATCTTTGCCATTTTAATACCATTTTAGTTCTTGTATTGCAGATGAGCGGCACTCTTTTTTGGATAACTAAATTCCGTTTTATATTAAAGTCAATATTTCTAACGCTTGAAGACAATTTTTTTTAGAGTTTTTATTTTCTTTACAGTTTAGTATCTGTGAGTTCGACAAACATTGCCAAGCTTGTCAACAGAGGAGTTAGTGAAGAGGATGCGTGGAATATGACTTCAATTCAACTGGTAGCCGCAGCAGAGGTAAACTTTTTACAAGCTTCCACTTTAAATCTAAGTGACAAATATGTACTATTCAGAAAACAGTTACTTACTCATGGTATTGCACACATGATCACTGACAAAAAATATATGGATGTTTTCTCTGTTTCTAGGCTCACTGCAGGAGTTTCATAATTGAAAAGTTCTGTGAAGAGATGTTTGCTACAATCAAGAATGTGTCTGCCTCACTCAAAGAAGTTCTTACAACTCTTCTTGAAATGTATTGTGTTTACTGGGCTCTGAACTGCAGTGGTGATTTATTGAGAGTTAGTATTGATTGATTTGTGTTTATTCTCAAATACTTGACACTAAATTGATGGTAGTCATTACAATGTGTCAATGCTGTTTTCTTCTTGTTTTAGTTTACGTCAATAACTGAGAAAGATATTGAAGCTCTGCAGCAATGGTTGGAAGATCTCTTGGCTAAGATTAGACCCAATGCCGTTGGTCTTGTAGACGGGTTCGATTTGAGAGACGAGGTATGTATCATTGAAATCTTAGTATAGATAAATAAGATGTTTTTAAGGCAGTCCTGTATTTTTTATTGATTATTTTCTTTATAGATTCTGTCTTCAGCCCTGGGTGCATACGATGGTCAAGTTTATGAAAGACTTATGGAAGAGGCTCAAAAGAGTCCCTTGAATGCTGAGCCAGTGAACAAATCTTTCCTCAGCCACCTCAAACCTCTAATGAAATCGCAGCTGTAAATTATATGTGTTATAATTGACATGCATAGTTTCTAATAGTTTATTGTTGTATTGTTCATTGAGATTTGTTATTATTGTTAAGTTTTATTTTATTGTATTACTATTTTTGTGATGATTTACTGTGCAGAATTCAATACAGAAATAGCCTTTATAATTAAAAACACATTATGCTAACAGCTTCAAAGAACAGTGTGATATATTTGAACACAAATTAGTTGCCTAAGTGACAAGATTGTGATTTTAGTTAAATATATTTTTATTATACTGTGGAATTTATATTATTTTTATAATTTAATCATTCCTTATTGTATATTGCTGTGTTATTTAATGTGCCTGCAATGTTAACCCAGTTATTTATCTCATAATTTGTTTTGTTGAAAAATATATTGTACATTTAATATAATTGACAATCAAAATGATATAATATTTCCATGTAATAATGAACTACAAAGTAGATAAATAATGTACATATGAGCTTTATAGTATGTATATGTAAATAATTTAAACATGAACAATATTTATATTTTTATATTTTATTAATAAATTATATGACATATTTTTATTTTGCAGTTTTATTTTCATGAATCCTAAATGCATACCCACTCCCTCGCTTCTTGAGTTGTAAATTGAGTTGTAAAGTCGCTCCAAAACAGAATTATTCACCAAATTGAACAATCTGTTTTAAGGATGAAATACTTTCAGGCAGCGGAATTTACAAAATCACTTTTTTATATTGTTGTGTGGTGGTAGTTTATCCTCTGGGTAACTGTGGTCTGGAAAACTACATTTCATTTCAGGTTTGTTCTTCATTTTGTTGTTCATTAGAGCATTCTGAAGACTTCTACGTTTCTTTGTGTGGAAAAGATGAAGCTCTGAGGATTACGATTTAAATTGAAAAGTTTCAACAATAAAGTCGGGACCCCAACCGTTCGTTCAGAGGAAAGGAGGTCAAACATTTTTAGACAAAGTGAAACAACATATTAGGGTGTAAAGGAGTATTTATTTACAGAATCGGCAATTACAGTAAATTCTATACTATGCTACAGTACTTTAACTGCTTTCATTCATTTTATATTCATTTCCAAATTAAATAAATTCACAATAAAATTCTCATGCTGTCACATAAATTCATGACTCAACATTCCATCAATTTCATTTCGAGTTCCCCGTGCAACAAAGCCCCGTGTGATATAAAATTTTTGAATTATAATTATGCAACTAATAAGCGACAATTGCGAATACCTATTGATTAAGGTGCATATTATTTTATTTCATTTAAATTACTATTTTAGTGCTGTAATTGCAATCCTTGCAACCCATCAGACTTATCAATAGACTAGTTTAAAAAGCTGCATAATAATATTAAAATTAGTTACGTCATTTATGTTTTAGTCATGTTTCATATAATAGCTGCTCCCACAATAATGTAATAGAATCCATAACGAAAGGATAGACTGAAATTATGTTCATTATCATTGCCCAAATTAATTTTGTAATGTGCAAATAAATACTCAAGTGCAGTATTTGGGAATAAATTCAGCCACCTTTTCCGTTGTAAACTAAATTATGTAAGTATGTCATTGTCCTGTACATGAAAATTTAGACAGCAGAAAATTTTACGGTGTCGATTGATATAATTATAAGTTTAATAAATTATGACAAAATGTTGAAAAACCTTAAATAAAATAACTTAAGGATACACATAATTGTCATTGTTTTATTGTAAGTATATAAAAATAATAATTAAAAATAAAATCTTTCGGAAGAGATGCAAGTAGGTATGTCTTACATTTTGTCTAAAACATATTAAAAAAAATTAAATTAGAGATTTTAATAAACATACATGGATAATATATATACGTATATGTATAATTTAAAAAGTATTTTATCTAAAGGAAAATTATACAGAGCTACCTAAAGTATAATAATTATATGTAAAGCTGTCTAATTCATAACTAACTCTTTTGGTGAGTCAGTAACAAAGAAGATCACTCACTCGCTCGCTCAGAAACATCGAGTCACTCACACAAAATATATAGAATTACCATCTAACATAATTTATATTATAATATATATGTATGTGTGTATATGTTCATGTTCATAATAATTTATTGTGTAAATTCAAAAAATGTTTTACAATCTTATACAATATATTATAATTATTATGTAGACATACTGTATTCTAAAACGTTTACAGTTTTGTATAAAGAATGATAATATTTTATAACTAGAAATTGTAATATACAAATATTTATTTTATTATTTATATTATAATATAGATATATATAAAAAAACAGGTAAATCACTGAAAGTAATAAAGGAATGTGTGTGTAAACATTTCAAAGATTTTTTATTGTATTGTAAATTATTTCTTTTACTGATTAGCTTTAAAAAGTTTGATTTAGGAGAATAAAATCCCTTGCAGAATAACAATGAATGAATGAGTTATTTATTATATTGTTACGATGTAATATTACCTTACTGAACTAACTAGGATGTTATGTAATTCTTACGCCAGATGTAAATTTATTAACTGGAAAACTCCTTATTTCATTATGTTACGTTAAATATTACCTATCAGTAGTTATGTTCAAATAAATACATTAATCCAAAATAATTTCAAGTCCAATTATAAAATAATAATAGTGAATATAAAACAATATAGTAACTGGTGTAATTAACTAACTTTACATAGATATGATGTGTGGATGTCATAGGGACTTAAAAAAGTCAGTTCTTCCAATTGGTCGAATAGTATAAATGATGATACCCCATAGATCTAAGGCCTAGGAGCATTGCTAATATAATTCATTATAATAACACCTAATGAAACAAACAAATAAAACATTACTAAGTATAAACCTGTCTAGAAAAGATGAATAATTATTTAATTATTATAAACACTTGAATTATTATCAAACAACTGATAATTCACCATAACTTTACAATTATTTACTTATTAAGTCTTAATATTTGCGTCTCCTCACAAGACACAATCATCATTTAACAACAAGATGGCACACACACATGGACACGTGAAACTCTTTTATTTTTCCATTTTGTATCTTTGGTTCTTGCAAAATTATTAATTTGCTCGAGTTTTATTTATAATTCGAGATGCGGATCATTTTTTTTTCTTCTTAATATTTTTATTGTAAAATGTACAGCCTCATTTAACATATATTTTGAGATTTAGAAGTGTCCCGAAGGTAAACTTAAATCGTCTCAGGCGTAAAATTCTCTGTTGTTGTGTCCCTTGGCATATGAATTAGCTGTGGGTGACCTCTTGGGCTCGTCCAGTGCATAGGATCCTTCATCCTTCTTACGCATTCTGTATACAACGAACATTACTACCAGGATGGCACACAGTAACCCTACCACTGCTCCTCCTATCACAGCTGGAAAATACAAAACACAAACTTCAGGTACAGGTACAATATACTACACTTACCTCCATTAATAATACTCTTATGTGGGAGAGCCTACAGCCTACAAAGTAAACATTATGTAAATTAATTGGTAAGCCACTCAACAAACACAAAACTTTACCAAACCATTAAGATAATTAATAGGCACTCTAATGATGGAATTTGTCATATGAGTATTTGATCAAACATAAGGAAGTTACTAAGTTACTAAGCCTAAATGTTTTAAATCGGTCATGTATTATAATGTCAGAGTAATGAGAGCAATTAATCTCTAAAAGGATAGAAAATTATTATTTGAACAAGAACATAATATATTATTACCAGCGAGAATGCCCGGCTGTGCAAAGAAGCTGGTCGCTTTGTCTTCCGTCTTGGTATTCATGATGTAGACGTCGTTTGTATCCACTCCGCCTTGATCTACTCCCTCTCCTGGTCTCTGTACTCCTGTAATTTCCTCTTCTCCGTCCTGTTCTCTGGATCCTCCTCTTGAACTACCTTCGTTATGGTCTGGAACTTTACTAATGGGTGTCTCTCCAACACCTGGCTTACCTGAAATTATTCAAACGAACAGATTGTATTATCATCACATATTTTATATAAAGTGTTAGAGTCCTCGAATGATTTTCACATTGTTTTAAATTTAAGGGACTCTAGAGAGAACATTACCTACAACCCTTATCTAGAGATGTGAAAAACTTAATGCGCCTAATTCTCCTTGGGATCAACTCATTAACATCCTTTACTCAGAAGGATTAATGACTCACTGATCCATAAACATGACAATGAGAAAACAAACACAGTGTTAGGTAGATATACCTAATAATATACAGACTGATTGTGGTTTCCGTAGCAGCAATAGTGGCAAGTACATTAATTAATATATACCAACTAACATTCGTGATAAGAATTTAAACCATTGCCATTGGCACAAAATAATTAATGTTGACAAAAGAGAATACTAATTAATGTATCTATGTGCCTAACAAAATATAGTGTGAATTTCTGTAATTCTAACAAGCTAAACAATAATTTGTAAGCAGTTTATATTATCACGACACAGCGAAATAATATCCTCAGCTTCTATTTATCAAAATATATTGTGGGAAAATTTCTACAAAGAGAAATTCAATTTCGCTCCCGGGAAATTGACATACCTTACGTTTCAATACTGACGGAACTCTCGGAACTTGGAATTTAATTCAGCCGTGTATCGTGAAGTAACTGGACCAGAAAAAGTAATAAAGTTTTTTCGTACACGATAAAAATATACCACAGATTTTTTGTTTCGAATATATAATAAAAAAAAACAATATTTACAGAAATAATAGAGGAAAATTCATCACGAAAGGTTGAACAAAGATTAGGTAGAGATAAGTAATCCTTAGAAAATCTTTTGTTCGTAGTGCTGTAGGATGGGAACCAAATCGAAGCCTGCGATAGTAGAGTACAAGCCTACATCCTCGGATTCCATCTTCGCCATTATCGGTGACGTCACCTTGTATCGGTGACAAACACCTTGTCTCGGTGACAAACACTTGAACTACGGAATATTTTTTCCCATACATTTTCTCCCACTATTTGTGACGTCACCATCGTCAAATGTCAGTTCATTCCGGCCTGAATGAAACAATATGGCGACGGCCTCGACCAAATTTGTACCAAAGATTATCTTCTGACAATTTCGGGAATAAATCATTAGTGTATACTCCGCCCCTACTGCCGCAAACAATAATAATTGCCAAACCAATATATTGTTACCAATGGATAAACTTTGAACATCAATATTCGATGTGTGAAGAAAAAACATATAATAGAAATGTATCTATGTGTTATGTGTATGTTGTTATCAGAGGGACCTGTCAAAGTATTAAAATATCGACTTTCCCTATCAATACCTACTACATTCTATAATACAAAAGAGAGGGAAACTCTCTCAACGTTTCCTCTTTTTCTTTATTTATCGCTTTACCCTTCCTTTGGGCATTCCCGACAAATAAATTAGATTACCAATGAACATATTTTTTTGACTTTTGCCCAACTTCTTTGAGAAGGCACAAAAGGTCTGACGTCAAATTGACGCAAACAAAATAGATACATAGAGGCGATATGTAATGTGAGAGCAGAAAAATATTCATAAATAGTCATCATTCTTTAATTAGCGTCGCTAAAATTAAACAATACCTATTTTCCGTGAAATCCTCTGTAATTATTTTTATCCAAATATTATGTAAAGTGGCAATGGCTATTAAATAGTAATTGGAGATTTTCGCCTCGTTATCAACCTATTCTATTTTACTTTACTGCGAAGTACCATTATCCTGTAAAGGACTCAAATATTACTACTTTAATGATGATCCGACCACTAAAAATATGACCAATCTGTTTTTAATCGAAACGTGGTTTAAATTAAAGTTTACCCCCTACGCGGTTTTTCATTTTTCGGAAGCGGTCAATAACAAAAATAATCCTTAATAAATTCTCCGCAATGGCCAGTCAAAAAACCGAATAATTTTTGCAACATATAGGTACTATACTTTAAAAAATAAATGACATATTAGTCCGTATACATTTACTACAAAAATATTGTATGTAAACAAACTTTAGAACTTAAATATTTAAGTATTAAGATGACTTGGCTTGAGTGATTCAACAAGAGTGAAAATTCCGTAAACGATATAATAAAACACGAGCGTAGAATTAAAAGAAAGAAACGCATCGTTAAAAAATATATTTGTATTCCCATTGGGACTTAAGTGTTTCCTTAATTCAAGAGAAACATTTACAGTTCAATGCTTCTCAATGTAATATTTCCACCAGAGTTTTCATCACACTCCACTCACTTTGCATACCTAACACTTTGCAAATAATATTATACGTAATCATTATTATTAACTTTTCCTCCTCTTCTCGAATACTTTGTCTCAAGCGTCACGTACTCAAATTATCGCTTCAACAGACGGTTCCCCTTTCCCCGAAAAAAAAAACGTTAAGTACTAAAATGTTCACATAAATATTACATACTTGTTTACGTAGGTACATTTTACTCCATTACTAAATTGATTTCTCTCCATATAAGCAGGCGCGACGTAGATAAAAGTTGTATTACTTATCATGGAGGTAAGATTCTTTATTACATATTGAAAGCACGATGCCTGACGAGCATAGTTCGTTAGATACGTTACCTACTGAAAGTATAGGGAGCATTAGAAAGATAGAAAAATCTCTAAAATATTCCGTGGCAGCCTCCATGTACATTGTAGTGACTAATACCATTTCGTAGGACGCGGCAGTCATTATAAAGGATGCTATTATACTTTAACAATGTTATCCATCGGGGAAGGAAAGTTGATACAGAGATATAATAAAGTATATTCGACAGTTTGTAACCGAGAGAAGTACGTCGTACAAGAGGAGAGAGTTTTCTTTATGAAACACGGAGTAATATTATCATCTCATGGAATTCCCGCGGGCGAAATTGGGAAACGCTTCTTTGACTGTTTAATTATTCATGATCGACCCGTGAATAAATTTTGCAACTACCACAAAATTACGTCGACAAGGTGGAGGTACCTCCGAGCTAAATAATTATGTAGCCCGTTCAATACCCAACCCGAATGGTACATTGTAGAATGATAAAGGAATAACAATAATAATACTTTTGATGAGGTTTAAATTATTGTTACCACCTTTTCATAATTTAATTCCACTTCGGACTCATCAACAAAGTGAAAAACACTTTTCAAGAAACGAGAGGCGTCGTTCTACGGTTGTTATTATTATTATATTCAATTTAAAATAATTGATAACGAAAAATGGAGTTTTATATACCCACACAGAACAAATGTAAAACTATCAATTGCTCGTCTCACAATGGTAATCTCATTGACAGATATTATTAAATACTTTCCATAGAAAGCTTCTCGTCTTCTCCCGATAACACAAAAGGTGTTGCGATGAAGTCGTTCAAATAGTAGCCGAGTATTTCAATCAGTCTAAATTTGTTATGGCGATATAAATAAACTATTTTAAAAATATTGACGCGCAATTCCGCCTCGTATAGGTAGTCCACTCTTATTGAGTTATTCGAGGAACAATAGGTATATTATAATAAAATTGTATTCTACGATTACGGTAAAAACTATTGAGATATAAAATAAAAGTAACTTGTACCTGTCTCGTGAAAACTTTTTGAAACAATAATTAAAAAACATCGGATAATCGAGTTGTTGTTTCAGTTGAGGTACGAGTGTGACTGCTGCCAGAATCATAAAACATTTTATACGTAGCGTTACATAACCTAATATATAAACACTTACGCGGAAAATTATGCAAATATTGTTTTCCAACGTGGGGAATAACATCGAGTAGGTATGAGCCGTAACAAATTGCTAAAATACTTTTTATAAAATGCCTTCAAATACCTATTAGTACCTCTACTAAATGAAATTCTTTAGAAATTGCACGATGTGTACACCTCTTCATTTCTACAAGAATTTGAGAAAAATTAATAAAGGGGACCTAGAAATATTTAGACAGCACGTTCACGATGAGAATTTTCATAAATCACGGTAAAACAATTCAGCAAAAGCAGAGACCTTCGAAACTTACCAAAATACAATAAAATTATATTTAATCAGAGGCAACACTGAACACATACATAATCAAAACATTGATGATTCTAAAAAATGTGAAAATAAAAGGATGATAATGTAATTAACAATATGACTTGGAATTTGATCGAGTTAAATAAAATTTGACATTCATTTGGCACAACAGATCTTAACTCGACCAATAGAATGATAAATTATACGAGGCAACAAGGTTTCAGAATAATATCAAGTAACAATTAACACATTACGAAAGCTCACTTTAATGTTTTACGTCAATAATAATTTAATTCGCTTACGCCGCTAGTCGTAAACGTTAAGTTTGTTTACTATCTTCTTAAGGAGCATTATACCCAATATTAATGTTTATTTACACTTTGCTCGCAAGTAGAGTAATGTAGGTTTAAGTTATTAAAGAAGCAAATAAATAAAGGTAGAAAGTACTTACTTTAAATAATTCTGAAACCAAATTGACCGCGGTAAGGAAATAATAAAATGTGCGCATGCAAACACTACTCACTATCTACATCGAATTCTTTATAATCATCTTCTTCCTCCTCCCAATCACTCTCTGTGGTAGTAGAAGGAGTGGTGGATGATGTAGTTGGAGCTGCCGTAGAAGATGAGGCGCGTGGCGTATGGTCCTCATCATCATCAGGTGTTGTAGGAACTAAAGGCTTCTTGCGAGGAGGAGGTGGTATGGGACCGCCACCTAATATCGCCGATTGATCGGATAACATAAATGACAAACATGAACAAATTAAAACACAAAACTAAAATAAAAACAAGCGGAAATAATTAAAATACAAAATGGGTTTTTCAAACAATATTAATTAATCACAATTAAGCGAAATAAAACTCTATTTAAGTACGACGATGTAGATGATGATGAAAAATAATATTACGTTACGTAAAAATCATACTCTGTTTTCCTCGTACAAGTGAATTAATAATTAATCCACACTAATGGCTCCGTAGAATACACAAGTGAATATATATCCAATATAGCAATACCCCTGACACTCTGTGAAAACGTCTAATGTGAATTAGTACTGACAGGACAGCCATTGCACAGAATTAATGTAAAAAAAACATTGTATGAAAACAGAGAAACGTCCAAATCCAAATACTGGGAGCGCAATGTGGAGATTCAATTAGTGTTTGTACCTATCCAGGTATCAGATAAATACACAGTAGGCTACTATGTAATTAGTAACTCTATAACGAAAATCTCTTTGTGAACAAAAACGTAGATAAATAAATCAACAATGGACCTGACCCGACTATTCAGTTAGTAGAAAACAGAGAATGGTTTTATCAAGGGAAAAGGATCGCATGAAGTTAACTAATGAAATGATCCATTCTAGTAGAGTAATAATCTTAAGAACATAAATGCGTAACAGTAATAAACTTTTATGGGTAGGGTAGGTACTAAGTTTTCATGCTAAAATATTATCAAACGTTCCGTGCGAGTAATCACACATTCGTCCTATAGGTAATACAATTCGCTAGGTACGGAAAATCAAAAGAAATTTATGGGACGCGGATTCTTATTCAATGTCAAGGCAACCAGCATTGATGGAGACTACTTCTACTTTAAAAACCTCAAGAAAATGGCAACGTTTGTAAGTTTAGTGTAGGTATCTACCCGTACTCCTGAAAGAACGTGATTAATCGCAGGCCGTTGAATTCTAAATGGATTAAAATACTATGACACTAAGGATGATAACAATTATTAAATGAAACATGCAAACTGTTTAATTAAATTTCAGAAATTAATGTTCACGCAGTATGTATTATAAAAATACACTAAACATTGAGACACAAAAAATATTGGGAATTTTTAATAAAAATGAATTTAGAATTTACCTGACGGGAAGCCGTCTTCGTCGTCCGGTCCCCAGCCAGAGCCGGAGCTCTCCAGGTCGGTGGTTACCTCCCCCCGAGATCCAGAGCCTTCAATAGCTTCATCGTCAATAAAGATGTCCCTTTCGGAGGACCCGCCCCCTCCCCCGCCGCCCTCCGCCTTCCCACCACTCTGAAACAACAAAAAAAACACTTTATTATAAATTCCATCATAGATCAGATAGGCATGCAACATTTTTAATTAAAGTTTTCTACAACGGTTTTATACAAATCAAATTATCTGAACATTCCTGCCGAAAGACAGAGTGAAAATTCGTTGAAACAACACGTTGAACGACAACGTCAATAAGGAACAATCTACTACAATATAAAAAAGTACTTAGTATGAAAATGTATTAGTCTATAAAACAGGGAGAAAAAAATCTCGTTCGTATAGCGATCATTAATCAGAGAACAAAATTTATGAGAGTAAAGAGCCAGCCTTACAAAAAGGTCTTATGTTGTGAATGGAAGTAAGTATCTACTATTACTGCGTAATAATAGACTGTTAGCACTCCAAGATCTGACCCATGAAAAATATTTTCCACTTCCCCACACTACGGGAACACCTTATAACATAGACGTACGTCACGTCACAGTTCAATATCCCACGTACACAATATCACTTCAAATACAATGATATTTCGAACCGTTGAACATCGCATACCGTAGTATATAACATTATAATCGAACCAAACCGTCATTAAAATTCGTCCCCGATCATTTCCCAACGGACAATACAAAAGATGGGGTGTGTTCGATAAATCCGATCCTCTGACCTGGAATACGTGTAATCTATAATTTATTTCAAACGGATCGAAAACAAACACACAATATGTGCGAACAAGAGCATTGAAAGGTACACGAGTAGTAAAGGTGTTTCAGTCACGGTGGAAATACTTTGTAAATAAAATGAAAAAGTTAAACGGCGAACAGATTAAATAAAATGTGAGAAGTTTTTTCTCAGAATATAATAAAGCTTAGGATTTAATAATAACAAAAGTTTTATTTTCAAGCAAAAAACATTTTTTTAAGAAAAGTCATTAATTTCTTCTGAAAAAAAAAACGGATGGTGTGTAAGATTATTAAATTTGGTTATAAAATAAATTGATGTTCGCCTTTGAAGTTGTTGACAAACTACAAGCATTACTCTACTAACATGAAATATGTTGTCATAATCTTAGAGGGTAAAATGGTAAAATTTTGCGATAATCAATTTTAGTGGCATGACCAGCTATTATTATTAGCGATTTCCATTAACGACTTAAACATATTTTATCCCTTTTTGGATCAATAATTTTCATATTTAATACCATGTAAAATATTACTAGTACATAAATCAAAAATGTATTTTTACATTGCTATGGCAACTCAGATGAAAGTAATCCCAACTACTCCTCAGGGGGTCTCTAAAGCTCGGCACAGAGTCTATATATTATGTTGAAGGTAAGGTAGGCGTTTTTATTATTTCATTGCTTTGATTTCTACTTTATATATTACAAAATATTTTCATGTTCTCTTTCATCGTGTGTTACACGTGAGAGATTTTAAAACAGTGTGAAAACGGCTGATTATAAAAAAAAAGTATAATAAAAATAGAACGACAAAAAGGTGGCATTTATGACTCGGATTTTTCATCCCACAATTCCCAAGAAACGTTTAAAAGACACAGGCATCTAAGCTGTCTATAAATAAACACAAATACAACAAGAGATTACCTTTTGTTGTGTGGCGTTTTGCTCTTCTACATAGTTTCTTATAGATTCATGTTGCCAGTCCAAAGAGAAAGGTCAAAAGAAACCAATAAATTAATAAACCTACAGGCAATGGGTAGTATTTTCTGAGACACGTAAATATTATTCACAAGAGAAATATAAAGAAGGTATGAAGAACGTCAGAAACATTCGAGAAAAGTAACAGACTTATCAAGGTAGACATATACTGATGGAATATTTAATTCAACAAGAAAAACCATTCCCCAAATGAATCAGCAATGCTAGGAATATCGCACACGCAGTGGATAGAGTTTAATCGGAACACAAAAAACAGAGAGAAATCTTCGTCTTGGTGATGAATTTTTTCACTACTCGACATTACATCATACCTACTATGAAAGTTACTGGCAAGCGATACCAGTTAGTGGGCATACCTAGAAAATGAAATATTGGTGCATACATGTTCCAGTGTGATGAGAAAATGGAAAATAATTTTCTCTGAAGAGATTGTAGTTGAAAAATATTTTTAAATGAATAACAAAATCCCTCACAATCTGATGTTTCGAGTTATCTGTTTCTTTTGTGAAAATCATACATTATTATTATGTGTACGTTATGAAATATGCAAAGGCAAATATTATGATGTAAATAAGGTTGATCGTTTCAAGAATAAACAATGAAAAATTCAAGGATTCCACATTATGCCTAATCCTGGAGAATATTAAAGTAAGAAGTAGATAAGATAAACACATTATCCTTGGAACATTTCATATTTTATAAACCTATTTGTATAAAATATATGTAAATATTTTAGTGTTTCTCGGTTTATAAATTTTAATTGCAAAATACTTTTAGTGCTTCCGTAAACCCGAGTTTCTCAAATGTCCTAATAGTGAGGCTTATGTTATGTAGATATTTTGAAGAAGGGTAACTTCTGAATTATTTTATTTCGACCCATCCTTTAACTGTAAAAATTACATTTTGCGGCCCAATGAAATCGACTCCGTAAACGAGAATTTAGTGCCGCAACCCACAAATTTACATTCATACAACCATTTATATGTTGCCTACCTACTTACAACAAGGACGCAAATGGGTACCAGGCAAAATAACAAATGGCATACCATGGTACGCAAGACAAACCATTTTTTACAACAAATTTTCTTTTTTGTTGTAATATGATAGTCTGTTCAAGTGAACGTGAATGATCTGTCTGCTACAGGATTTGTAACAAGAAATACTCTTTACGTCATAGTACGATCAGAATGGTATGCTGAAGACTTTGCAAAAAAAAGATGACGATCATAAAACTAGGAGGTACTTCAAGGAGGCTTCAAGATACCGCACTTTTGTCTTCGAGACGTGATCAATTTTACTTTATTCCTAAAAAAACCGGCCATAATTTTAATATTCACGCATGTAAAACATTTCAGGTAGTTGGAAAGCTTCTCTGAAAAAGATAGGTCCCTACCTAAGCATTTTCAGAGGAGTGTGATGAATACAGATAACGAAAAGTAATTTACACTCAGACGAATGTATGTAGGTACTAGGTAGGTATAAAAAAACCCAGCGGTTTGGAGCGACGTGAGCTAATTACTCGAGGGAATAAGTTGTTTAATACAAATGCATTATAAAGCTTATTCATGTTATATGAAGGTAGAGAGACTAACGAGTAAAATAGAAACAAAGGTAATAACTTCTTATTTAATATTATCTACGTTGGTTACGTGAAATTTACGCAAACAAATCTTTCCTAAAAGCTTCACTAACGAGTATTATTAATTATGTACTGTCAGGGTTTAAATAATAAACTACCAGTTGGTAAACACGCATTATTATACCTAGCTGAAGCTATAGATTTCACATAAAGATGCTGATTTATGTGTATACATATACATAGAAGTTGAAACACATTCAATGTTTCTCGATTAATATTAGATCATGTTGCTATCTACCTTAGAGTACGATGTGTATATGAGAGAAAAACGACCCTTATCAAGATGGTTGTGTGAGTAACGAAATGTATGTAGGTGTAATGACAGTGGTGTGGTCGTTTAACATGGGTACATACAAATGTTATTCCAATTTTATTTACACTAGAATATCCTGCATCAGATAGGAAATAGGAATACAGAACAAGAAAATCTACAATCGGGGATACGTCAGATTATAAAAACTATTACACGAAAAATATAATGGAAATTCGTAAGATAAAGAGACTTTTTTCAAAAAGCATTAAATCATTAGTTTATGTACCTTTCGAATATATGAGACACTTTATTTTATTTACCTACATGCGGGTGTACGATGCTTCTTGAATTGCTAATGTGAATTTGACCTAAATTTCGGTTTCCAAAACCTGAAACACAAACCCTACAGAATATGTGTTCCTACGTACCACCGGAATAATATAGATATAGTACCTATTAAGTACTAGATATCGTTAATTCAGCAGCAGTGATAGCACTGTGAGGCAGTGTAGCATCGCTAAGTAACAGAACAGAACAATACATAATAATGAAATCATTAATATTATACAACAAACAAGTAACCAGACACGATGTTGTATCGGATACTATTACGATTTGCCTAAATTCAAGAAAGTCACCGTGGAACATAATACATTATTCAAAATAATTTACGGTGGGTGAATTATCGCTTTATCCTATTCAGAGCAGAGATTGAGATAGAACGAGAGAGCTTCATGGCTTTCATGCCAAAAACTATGTAGAATAATCTCATAAATCATTGATATTCAAACCTTCGTATTACATTATTCAATTTTATTACCGCATTGTTTGCTTAAATTTTCGTATAAAAGTTCTATTGTGTGTCTGTTGGGTAGGTACCTACTCCTTCGCGTGTCTGCTTTCTTTTGTTCGAAACGATTTGCGCTAATTGAATGAATAAAAGGAGAAAAAAAAAGAAACGGGCAACAATAAGTTCTCCTTCTTTCAAATGAAAATTAATTTATTTTCTCCACGGTTTTCCAGCTCAACATTTACTTAACTTTGGTTATTAATTACCGTTACAAACAAAGATTTACTCTGTGTAGAAACCATCAAACATAATTTGAATCGTTGCTATAATATTTGTGGCGAACCTACCCCACATATACTCGTACAGTGCCTACACACAAACTAAAGGTTATGCTTTGAAAATATAACATAAGTTCTGTAAAGATTTTTCTCGGAGAAATTTATTCTCAGCTCCGTAATAATTGTAACCGCTTGCTTCATAACTTCAGACGAGTTGAAGGGTTCTCAATGTATAACTGAATGCACACATAGTATGACTGAGAACTGTATAATGATATTTTTTTATATTTAATTCTTATTTTTTCAGAAATACTTGAAGAGTTGGTCATACTTGGTGTATTATTACATTTCAGTGAAATTTTCAGTCCGATGGTTCTTGAAGTGTCCTAACTGTCTCGAAACTTTAATAGGGAAAAATTTTCGTGTAAGAAGGATTTCTTTGCATACCCGGGCATATTATTATTATAGAAGTACTTGTAATTTTATATAAAGTTAATCTAGACCCGGGGATTGTGATTAAAAAAACCCTCTGCTCCAGCTGGGAATAATATCCTAAAGTACTTTCAGTATTTAGACATATTTTCAGCTAACTTTTGTTATATCTCAAGAGGAAGATGCTAAAATTGAACATCTTAAAAAATATAATGAAATCTTTTTAAGAACGAGAGATAAGTTTTTGTACTTGAATCATTAGAAGATAAGGCGCACTGGGATAAATGAATTTGTTTTTTTTTTCTTATCGAAAGAAAATAGAATTTCAGAAATCTCTTCAAGAGAAGATAATAATAAATATACCTTGGCTTGAGAATAATCGTTACGCATAATTTTTTAGATGAAAATAATGCGTAAAAGAAACCGTAGATGCGCCAAAAGATATCGAAATATTATTATTTAGAGTTAGAACTCTTATGTACCACAGCGATCACTCGTTTTTATGGGTGAAATTTATTTAAAAATCTTCATGTACCAAACCCTAACCTAAATACGAAAATGATGTGTATATTTGAAAGATGTGTTTTCACACTGCCGATACTCTCTATTAATGGAAAGTGGAAAGGACCAGACACATAAAACCTCATGAATAAATATCCAGATACTCACATAAGCATAAAGCGTTATATAGGACGCAGATTGATACGAAAATAAAACAAATGAGAGGATATCCAAACAACATCAATGTCCATTAGTAATCCATTATCTGTATACTAGTGGGTACCTACCCGTGAATTCACGGAGGTTGGTTTAATATGTTTTTGTGTAACCACTATTACTACTCCACCCTTCAAAATTCTTCGAGAGAAAACAGGAAAATCACAAGGCTCCGTCTTTTCCCCGTCTTTCCAATATCGTCAATGAAGTCGTAGAACCAGATTCACATCGTCGACTTTCTTAGTTGGTACCCACCCGTGAAAGCCACAAGACACCTCTTTACCTGTGTCATTCCCATACTCATACTGCCACTCTACCACGGTCTTTAAAGTTAATCGAAGGAACACATCAGGGAAATCACAAGGCTCAGTCTTTTCCCATGCCCCTGCTATTGCTGTTGATAATGCTGCCCTGACAATGTTCTGATATCATTGTAATAGGAACAATGTATCGTAAAGAGCAAGGGGGTTCCTGAGCATGGGTAACCCTGTGTGTCTCGCATTATTGGAACATGCCGAATATAGGACCATGCGAAACTTTTCGTAGCCAACATCTTCTTACAGTTGGTGAACTGGAATATAGTAGGTATATGGATTACTTTGAATCCCCTAATTCGTTGTCGTGAATCGTTATGTCCCTTCACATTCACTATATAGGATGTATTTGATACATCTCCACTCCATGTGCTGTGCACTTCGCACAGTATTGGAGATCGGTCTGATAGTCTTCTGGTTTGGACACGTTTAAAAAATAAACACTAAAAATAATCGAAGGTAACATTACCGTCTTTTCGGTAAGAGGTGTGGAGAATTAGTCGCTATTTGGTGTGAAAAAATATAGGGTCTTACCTACTTTCCATACTAATTTTACATACGTACCTATTATACCTACAGTAATTATGATTTGAATGACTCTATCAATAATTAATATAATAGGTAGGTAGGTATGTATGTAGTACTTGATTGTTTCAAAATCATACGAACCAACTGATAGTACCTATTCAAAACTGTTTTCATTCCATTTGGCTATACGTACCTACTATATATAGTATGTAGGTATGATTCGAAAAACTCGATGCATTCTGTATCAAGTAGGTATGCGCCTACCTATAAGTTACTGTATTCACCAAGTACCAATAATTCGAAATTTCAAAAAGTTTGAAATCACATTACTTAAACTTATTGTTCAACCAACACTTTTCGTCCGATGTAACGCGCTAGTGTAGAGAACATTTTGAAAATTTCATAGATTCGATCCATTAGTTTGCATAATAATCACGGTACTGTTTATTTTCGTCGCGCGCTGCGCACAGATGGACCGACAGACAGACATAGTACAATTATTTAAATTGATTGACAATTAATATTGACAATTAATTACAGCTAAGCTGTTTAATATACACACGATTCATATTTCATGTATCAATTAATTATATTACAACTTTTATGAATTACGCGTCATTTTGATGGGTTTGCAGGGTAGGCAGAGAGAACAGATCGCCAAACTTTCCTTACACGTATAGTTATTTTACGTACATTCTTATAGTAAATTTAATTTTTATTTAGCATAGTATTTTCTATTCTCTTCTTCTTCCGCAGCCACTCAGGTCCATTGTTGGACATATTCTCTACTTAATAATATTTATACCACAATATTAACCAATTCACTGCATAAAGCAAATGTACAAATTTAGTACACAGGAGCTCAATGTGATTATTTTTTTTTTGTAAATGAATCTGGGTTTATCGAAATAAACCCGAATACACCTTCGCACACTTCACAGAAAGCTTAAAAGCTTGTGTCGTGAAGTGGAGTAGTTCGGGAATTGAACCCATGCCCACTGGATTAACAGTCGAGCGTGCTACCAACCAGGCTACCGACCACCTCGACCAATTAAAACCACAAATTCCAAAAATCTATTAATACTCAACATATTTGTCGAATATGGATCAGTATTAGCCAAATATTTTTAGATGATAGTTGAAGGCGCAGCGATATAATCAAATGTTTTAAATTCCGTATGTATTCGGACAACTTGCGAAAGTTGCCAGGGTCCTGCGTGACATTCATACACGGTTTCCACGAGAATAATGAAAGTTGAATTTAAAGTAGAGACACAATAATACACGAATATTTAAAAGTGATATGGAAACGGCACCATTTAAGTCAATTATTTACGGGTCATTAGTTCGATCCAATGTACGTAAAAGTCATTTCAGTCGTAAAGGTTCAATACGTAGGTATTCGAAAACGGTAAATCAAACAAAATGGGTATGAAGTTTAAAAACGCAGACCAATTTAGATACGTTTACATAAAACCCTAATAGGTAGCATCACTCATGAATGCAAAATCATAAAAGGAATGAAGTACGAGTATTCCTTGTTAAATTTAAAATTTGCACAGTATTAGTCACGCACGACTTTTCACTCTGAATCTGAGTAAAATTATTATTAGATAACTAAGAACCGGATGAAATAACCTTCTTCAAATAAAAAAAAACGTCTTGGATAGATTATGAGAACTCGAATTTGCAGGAAAAAATCTTGCCCTACATGATACCTATATGCATATTTATTTAAAAATAAATTGTCGTAGAAATAATGCGAGTACTTTTAAGTGTAATGAATGTAATATTTTCAGGAACAGATTTGAAAAATTGCTTCTTTAAGAGTTAATATGATTTTAAAGTAAATAAAATGATGTATAGCTTTAAGTTGAACTCTTGAACGGCCGTTTGCCGCATCCGTTCGTAAAAGTATAACAGTCATGATAGTAGAGGAGGTACCTTAAAATACAACTGAAGCGGATTTCCATTAAAACGGTAGGAAGATTTTTTTCACAAAAAAGATACACGCACGATCCATTACGAAATTATTTGGTAGATATACATTAATAAGTACTACCAGTGACTATACCTAACAAATCAAACAGATGCGGCATATGTGTAATGTTTGGTAAAACGAGTAAACGTACATATACGTGAATAAAATGTATGTTCATAAAAGTTTTTATGATATCTGGATGTGACTGTTCTGTACCTTGGGGTACAGGTGATGGATATGCTGTCAAAAGAGAAATTATAATCCATTATGTAGAGTTGACGCGGTGTGAACGGTTCAATGGATTTTCTATTATTAATGTTAAATGAAATTTTCAACAGAGAATATTATTACCTCTATGCGAAGCGTCTTGAAAAAAGAATACCATATCCATCTTCACCATAATAATATAATAAAGAATGTAATGCCTCATCCACATGCTGTCCGTCCTTCCACGAGTCCCACGCGAATGAGTAAAAAGGCGTTAACCGTCGGTTACGTATACAGTTCAAGACAATCACCTCGTCCGTACGTCCTTTTACTCATTCTCACAAAACTCGTGGAAGGACGCCGAGCGTGAAGCGGCCCCATAATATTGCAAAGACGTCGCTCCGAAATTGTATTTTTTTTCGCGAGACGTCCAACAGACGGTATGAAAATTGGATTTATTTCTTTCAAATAAATTCTTAAATTATTTTTCTCCAATACTTGCGTCATTAATCTTTCTTTTGAAAGGAGAAATATTAATGCATGTTTTGTTGAAAGACGTAGCGATGTCGTAGCAAGGTCGCCATTGTAACAAAAACTCGGATTTTTAATTTACCGATTTTCCCTGAGGGGTGGAAAGCAAATATTCTAGCAAATTCACCATAGGTAGTTAATGTGGAATGACAGTAGTTTTAAACTAATATTATTTAAACCACAGTTAGTAGTTTACTGTCATTAGGAAGTATATGTACATAGTTATATAGGAATTCCTATTAAACCTTTCAAGTTTGTACTCAACAATGTACACTATTATAATTACTACAAAAGGTTTCAGTAATAATGTTCTGTTTGAAAACTTCAGAGGAACATACAAAGTAACTACATATTGCTTAAGGAACTGTCAAGAGAATTTACATACAAAACAAAGTACTAACTGGGATGTGTTGTTTGTTTCACATTTCTAAGAAAGGGGAGGAAGGAAGTTAGTAGCTAATAAAGTTGGTTGACGACACCTGACGAATTTTAAATTAGGAATTTACATCTTTCGTGACAGTTTCAAAGAATATATTATTTTGCAGAGTGCGGATATTTCTCGATTGAAAAGTTGACAGCCTAATTTAATTTCTTTGCATTTTTCAATTTCGAATGTCAACAACTCTACAAATTAAACGCCAAAACTTAGCTTGATGAGATAAAAGACTATATATAGCTACTGCAATATTGTACGAAAACTGAAATACCATGCAGGTATTTGTAACGATCCCTAGTAACAATAGCTCCTAGATTGGTTCTAGAGTAGTCCTAGAACCGTTCTAGATCCAATCAATTACTACCATTAGAATAATATGTTTTAAACATTGTCAAAGCTACAAATGTTGTACGTGATATTGGTAACAAATTTCTTTACTCCATCCCTTACATACTCTTCTATTATAAAAGCGAACACATTAAAAAAATGATATTATTCTCTTCTTCAGATGTAAAAGGTTTTCCCCTAAGGGTATGTAATATTTTTCTTAATAAATTTTATCTCATATCGTTCGTTTATCGCCCACAAATGATAACCATCAAACAATTCATTATTGATGTAAAATACGGGAATATAAGAATTAATAAAATAAAAATAACGAGAACAGATGTCGGGTAAAATAATATGAAAAGGGTATATTTTATTGCGATAGTTACAACACGCATGAATCAACTAATTGTGTAATATAATAAAATGGAAAACGATAAAATCAAATAACTGAATCTACTCGAGGAGTACGAATGGAAGATAAACAAGAAAGGCAAAAGATTGATGCGAAACGAGATTATACAGTAATCGATTCCTCAAATAAAAACGGGGTGAAGGAAAAAATGCTTAAACCAGCCGACCTATATACTACTAGTGGCGTAAAAGGTCATACTTCACGTGAATCAAGAACGTATACGTATTGCAAAGCTACATTTTGGAAGAAAACGTAGTTTCTTTGTTCCAGAACTCGACATAATAGTAAAGCAGAAATGAAGATAGTTCATTAAAACTACAAACTATTTACCGCAGTACAATATAATTAACAAAATGAATGTTTAATTAATAATACGCAACATTTACATTTACTTAATTAATATTAATGATTCTATTATCATAATACATAATATACATGGAAAGCTTTTAGTTACTACGTAAATATTGATAATATGAACAAGAGAATGTAATGAAAAATCCAACAGTACGTATGTGTGGATACAGTAATATACGATAAATATTGTTCTTACCTCAAGGAATTAAAATGCTGCTTTCCAAGAAATTATCAGGGACTCGGGAGGTATATTTATGAAATAGTAATACAGAAGCTAAAACTCGATGATAATTTAAAGAAAATATTAATAAAACAAGTCACAGTGAATGTAAAAATGAACAACTGTCAATTTATACAAAGCAGTACGATGCTTTTTCGGTATTAGCAAATTCTCAAATGAGGAGGCGACCGCGAGCCGTCACATCAACAAAGATGCTGCATTGTGCGGAACCAGGGGGATGAAGATTTGATCAATAATCTGACCTCCACCACGGACATCTAGCGGCTAATGACGTAAACCAAAATCTCTACGAATTGGGAAAATTTCGTAGCACGCCGCGTAGCACGGTGTTTCAGTTTGCTACGGACGTGAAAAAGCCTGAAAGCGAAATGCTTAATATTTTCCACACTAGATGGCGGTGACGAACTAAATTTACTACGCCGCACAACTTTACCGCATTGGTACGTAAACACATGACTAATAAAACATAGGCCACGTGAACACAAAAATAAACACATAAGAATCATTTCGTTTATTTATAAGGTTTATTTTTAGCGTACACAAAAAACAAGCGACAACTTTATAACAACCTGTGTTTTTAAGAAATAATACTAACATATACAATCTATATGTTGGGTAAACGGTTGGCGCAATTGGTTGAGGCGGCAATCTCTCAAGCGGGAGGTGCCAGATTCATACCCCGGCGGTGGTGATGTATTCCACACTTTGCGAGACAGGCTTTTAGCCTAGTGCAATGCGTGCAGAAAAGTATTTGGGTTTGTGAATGCAAGCCCAAATCCTTTAAAAAAAGATAAAGAAAAGTTTTCACCATAATTTGCAGAAAGGGGTATAGTATTTTATTTTATTATATATGCAGAATAATAAACTATTTATATCCCTAGTTGATGCCTTGTGGATAGTCTGCGGAGCAGCATTCCTACTTTAAAATATTTTCTGATAAGCTAATTGCAAAAAAATATTGCAGCAATAATAATGGCCAACAACAATCAAAGAAAGACCCCAAATATCAAAGATGCTGTCTATATTCAAATCGGAACTGTCGAAAATATGTTAAATCCATGGGAAGATTTAGAAAACGTCTGATTATGATTTGAAATAATATGTGGTATCTATTTAATCTTTGGATATGTGGAACCTAAATCCTACCTTACTTTCACTAGTGGATCCAGGGGAGGGGCTAGGGGGCTGGAGCCCCCTCCAAAACCATGAGTGACAGTACTTTATATACAACAAATCTAGGAGTTTCAGCCCCTTAGCCCCCCCCCCCCCAAAACGTTGAGTGACAGTACTTTTTACCATGTGACGACATTCAGCCCCCCTAAAATTGAATCCTGGATCCGCCACTGCTTACTTTAACTCTGTATTTTCAAGAAGGACCAGACAAATAGCTCTTACAAAAGAATATTATTTTCAGGCACATTTTACGAAAATTGATAAAATTTAATAATATAAAGGTACTGGAATGTTGCGAAGCTTAAATTGCTTTTAATAAAATCGACGAAAAGGAGAAGTTCTCTGATCAGAAAAGTTAGAATACACAAAAATGTTTTAAAAGAACGGAAGTTTCAAGGTGTTTATTTTACTTGTAAAATACGCAGGCTTTCAAAAGACTCAGATACGTGGGTAGGTAGTACCAATAAAATATTATAGGTACAGTAGGTGGATTTGGTATTCGTAGATATCTCGGGAGAGGAGAGACGAGACAGAAGAGATTCTTCACTCATCGAATCGGCTCATCACATTCTATATTTCTATTAAGAAAATCTTCTTCCCTGTAAACGATCCACATACAACATGGAAGCAGAAGCAATTTTGACAAACAAAAATTAAAAGTGCATTTCACTGATGGTAACAAAGAACTTTTATTCCCTAATTAGGTAAATAAGAGAATTGAGTGCTAACTTTAATAATATTAAGAAATGCACCTGTTAAATAATTCGATGGTATGATGGATAGTAAAAGCAGCATTTATGATATTAAACATTCATAGAGAGTATCGAGCAAAGTCCGGGCTACAATAACTCTATTGACAAAATAACCATCTGATATTTCATTTCATTGGACCGTTATGTGTGTAGGTGTATGTGTAGGTGTGTAAGCACAGCCAGTGTAAGCTTTTATGAAATACGTGATTCATTTATAGATTTACCAATACTCGTAGTGTTTGGGGAATTTATAAAACGTTAAAAACTAGGAATAGCGAATTTTACTAAAAATATATACAATTTTATCTACGTATTTTGAAGCTACTAATAAATATCGGACGTAACATAAAACAATATTTGATGCGACATATAATTTTGCTATCAGATGAAAAATTTTTATATTATATATCAATTATAAGTTCACCACATGCCACAGAGATAGACTAAAAAAACCCTACAAAGAATAAGTACTAACCCCAGTAATATTTAATACAGAAGATACCTTCATATTACATTAATCGACTCAAAATCCAAAAGAAAGTACACATAATCATACTTTTTAATTAAAAATCTAATGTAAATTAAGCTAAACTTTGATCTTTTAAAATCATAAAAGTATTTTATCATACAGAATTAATTTCTGTATTATCTATAGGTAGGTAGAATATCACGAGCAAAGAAGAAGAAACAGGAAAATTTGAATCAGAAATTGTATGAGACTTTAATTAGAGTCAATTTTAATTATTTTACCCCGCGACTTGTTTGTTTGAAATGACTAGAATTGTATTATATTCAGTTAAGGACTCACCCCCTAAGGAAAACAAGATAGTAAAAGTTGTTGCGTGATGCCGTAACCCAGTTCCACAGTAGATAACGTAAGAAAATACGTAGAGATTACGGATGAAAAACAATTTAAGGAAAATAAAATAACGCTGGTATTATTTATACTTACCGGAGTTCCTTATGTATTTCTAAAGTTAACCGTTTCTTTAAAACAAAAAGGATAACAATACTAAAGATGACATTTAGTAGAGAATAATTAACAATTGTACATTGTAACATTTTATTTATTTAATCATGCTTCCCTACTTATTCAAATCAAATGTGATTTTATTATATTCTCTACACAGTAAGATTTTACGGGTCTATATATAATATCACAATTTTCCTCTCAACATTTTCACGAATGAATAATGATGGCAAAAATTGAAACGATTTCACAAAATTGACGGTCTCTTCCATAATAGATATCCATTTCATATTTTTATTACCCAACCTATCCATACAATATTATTGGTTTAAATAACTACGTTAAAGATACTTAATGCAGGTCCACAACTTATGATAAATGGGATCACTAAATCGATGAAAATAACTGAGTTTCTTTTCCCTCTACAAAAAGCGGTGTGGCGTAGGGTGAAAATACATGGGCGTGGTAGAATATTACCAGAAATATCTAATAAAAAAACGTAGATTTTACGACAAATGACCCATCATAACATTACAATTCACAATATACTATAACTACATTCTCTGCTCCCTGGTGATAAACACTTTTATTGAAACATTACAGCCGAACGCTTTAGTTTCATATAGTAAGTGTTATTATTATACGCAAAACTTATTAATATAAACAAAAAATAATGATTGCGTATCAAACATCTCATCAAGTATCAAAACACGAAACACGAATTATAAACATGTTATTGATGAGAGGGAATCGTCAACTACATCTATATTTCTCACTTGCGTATAAGAAAAAAAGTTTTCATTAAACTATGTATTTATTTTCATCATACAGCAATCTGTGTACAAAGTTTTGGTAGAAACACTATTCTATATGTCATGTTCTAAGACGAGAAAACTTGTAGTGGATGAAAAGAAATAGGTATATCAATACCTTATAAATAAATGTTAAATACCTACATTGGCAATATTTCCAAAATGTCTCTATAGAGACAGATAATATGACAGTGTAATAGTTATATGCCCATTGGCAATTGATATAATATTAGATAGATAATAAAGACAATATTATGATGTAGGCATGTAATAAAACAAAATAAAAGTAGATCACGTAAATATTCGATTCCACATCTTTCACTAATATAGACATTATTCATGACATTATGACTATTAGGTACAAAATTACAAGCACAGTATTATACGTGTGTAATTTATTCAAATTGAAAAGCATGTACGTTTTTTGCAAAAGTGGAAAGAGTAGGTTGAGTAGAATGAAGAAATATAAATGGGAGATACCTAATATTATTTCACAAAGTGGATTTTAAATTTCATGGCGCACGAGAAGATAATAATATATACACGCTGAATCCTTCATCTATAAAATTCATATTATATATGTTGATAATCATATACCTATGTACTTTTGATGTAAGAAAACAAGAGACCACAAAGCGTATCATCAGCGAAGAGAGATATTATTATAATAATAATGAATTCCTCAAGGCGATTTGTTGTTACGCCTTTGGTAAAATGAAATGGGATTTGCAGGGAAAGTGGATTGTCACGCAGGAATGGCGAGGAATAAAAAAAAGAGGTAAGAAGAAGAAGAAGGGGACGAAGTAAATTTATCCTAACGTAAAGAAGTGAAATTAGGTTAATGTGTTTGTATTACCTATGGAGGTATTATATTATTAAGTAAAGGAGTGGGAGGAATTATCATTTCGAGTGGCGAAATCAAGAATTCAAACAGACAATTGTAAGAACCGAGTAGGTCTAATCTCCTTGACAAACATCAGAATAATTTTATCCGTACTTCATAATAAAGTTTTAAAAGAGTGTTTTTGGCACGGTAATTACCTACAGGATATAAAGTTTATTCGTCAAACAGAATTATGTCAACCTTTTTTAGGTTGAGAATTTATTTACCATACTTCAGGGCACCAAAAGAATTTATGTAGCTCCCACGTAGGTAAATACTTACTTTTAATTTTCCACAACTTGTATGTTGGCCTTTTGTTCATAACGCAAAGCTGTAAAGTCACCCGAACGACAATAAAAATAGTGCGGAATACACCCAAAACATATAAATATTCTGATATCGCGATCGTAAAGCATGTAGTCAGAAGGAAATCTATTCAGAAAGTTGTAAAAATAACACAGATATATACAGAATATTACAACTGCCTCGTAAGTAACGAAATGTACCATGTTTCTGAGTACTTAAAAAACCTGCTTGTGTATTTGAGTTTTGATCAACGAGACAGAGTTTTACGTAAATCCAAATGTAAATCACTCCCCATCATTGCGACTACATTGTTTACTTAAATCAACTGAAACTTCAACGTAACACGATAAATCAACGTCATAATAGAAACTTCTAACTACAAACTAGTTCGGAGGAACTCAAATGAAAATCAATTACATAAAATTTTAATGAGAAATCTTCGATGTTCATAATTTCAGCAAACAATGTATTAATTGGGTTAGGTAAATTGAGCGCTACAATTCGATTTTACATTCACATACAATTCACTTGGTTTACCTACACTTATCAGTCAATTGAACTTGTATTCAACTGGACTAATTTACCTGTGTCACCTCGCATATTAATTTAGGACCACTTTAAAATAAAAAAGTTTAACATATTTCGGTAGATAAAAAAAAGAGTTAAGAATTTAAAAAATGGTACCTAGTTGATGAGTTGAGATATACAAGTAGAATTTTGGATTAAGTTTCAGTAAAAACTGTCCGCCATAAATGTGAGATTTACCATCTGAATTTTATATATAAAATGACCCAGGAAAACTCCAAAAAGGTATGCTGAAAGTTTAAACCTAAACATACAAAAGAAATAATAAAAACAATCATTGTAGTTTGTACCAACCATAGAAAAGTTATGGGTAAATACGAAATTTTTTCGAATTCGGCAAATATTTAACCACTCGCAAAAAGTATCTCATTTTTCTCTGTAAAATTAATTGTAATGATCATCGGGATCCATATTGTCAACTACTTACACATTCAAAACTAACTGTACACTCTTAAGTGAAAAACCTACACAGATGATTTAGCTATAAGTTATAAATGTAATTAAACGTTTCAAACATCGGCACATTATAATAGGTGCCGTTCAAATGCAAATCAAATAAAATATTAAAATATAACCAGTTGCAGTATAAAATGTAACTCAAATAGTGAACTTGTAAAAACATTATAGGTACCTCTATGTGCAGGACGTAAAAACAAATATGTATTGGAATTGAATTCTCTTTGAAGATTAAACTTCAACAGTTATCAAATATGATCTGGTCAGCAGAGACGAACGGAAGAGGTAAACATTAAACATCGGGAAGTCTATTAAAATAGAACTGATAGTCTGTTTGGATATCTATTGACCTCAATTTCAATATACTATTCACATTCACGTTTATTATAAGTGCCGGCCATTCAGATGGAATATTGCATTTGTATTTTGTTTGATTGGAAAAGGAATGTTTGTACACAGTGCAGGGATGAAAGTAAATATTATATTGTGATGGAAATATGATTCATATAACGAAGAAGTATAGAACATACGAGATATTGAATCCAATTGATTATATCGACAGGCAGGGTTGATAAACGAGTACGAGTATAGGTTGTATGTTCAGTAAAAATCATTGTACTCGTATTTGTCTGTTATTTTGGTAACAAACTCGAGTATCCCATGACCTATGATAATGATAACTCGCGGTTGTACCCACACCACTGTTTAACATCCCAAATTTACAATTATGCAGAAAAAAATATATACCAGTATGTAAAATATCTATCATCTATGTCATAGTGGCTTGTGAAATTGATAAATCGATTTCGTGAAAAATCGATATAATTTTGACAACTGTATTTAATGGAAACTCTATTAGAAACATAAAAAACTATACTGTAATCGTAATACTTTATAACATTATGCACGAACAAAGAACATTTTACGAAGTAAAAGGCACACCAATCTGTCGAGGTGGTAAAATATCTCTAGGACTGGAATAAGATGTAACAGTTGCGGAAAATTATTTTGAGTTAAAATTTAGTTATGCTCTCTCAACATTTTGTAGGTGTACAATGAATTGGTTATATTCATACCAGGTTATAAAATATAATTGATTTATTTAATCTCAGATCTGAATTATGCCTGAAGAAGTTTTGTTCTCAACCACTGCATTGTGGCTGAGAAAAGGAATCAAGGGTGAACTCAGTTCAGTCGGTTGTTTCTCGCATGGTTGACCAAGCTAATGACTAATTACCTCCTTTCTTCCGCTTTCAGCCGCATGGGAATGAGGTGAGGACAGCTCTAGAGGGGGGAGGACAGGGAGATTGAAGGGATGTACCCATCTACCAACCGTCTGTCACGTGACAAGACAGATGACACACTAATGCTACTCGAGATGGGACGACGATGTTGGAATAATGAAGCGATAAAATATAACATATTCAACTAAGTATTAAAATTTAATGGAAACCGAGATTACGATTGTGTGACGTCATTTTACGGAAGAGTGAGGACGAAGCCTGGTGGTGAAGTTAGATGATATTTCGCTTAGTTAATTTCAGCGAGATGAACTCTGGCCATAGTGCAGAAACCAATCACACTTATCCTACGATAAGTATATTACTTTCTTAATATTCTATGCAATTCAAGGTAGAACGGTGCCTCCTTGAATTAAGGAGTTAACATAAGTTTCCAAATTTCCTTGTCAAATATACCTTAAAACAATGTTGGAACATCTCAATTCATTAATTCAAGGATTAGGTTTGTAAGTAATGTTCGCAACGACCGTGTCGCTCGATTGTTGAAACTTAAACAGGACAGACAGTTTATTGTAATAAACCGCACAGAACTATCATCGTCCAACAGTGGAATACTCTAATAAAGTTTATTAAGCAGAAGGGACGATGGTAAAGGAATAGTGAAGAATGAACACAATCCCTTGTGTAGAAATACCCCTGGGATGTTCAATTATAAGTAGACGAAGTTAAGATTTAGTGGTCAACCATTATTAAGGACATTATGAAAGCTCGAATAGAATTTAAATTTTACAATCAGAAGAATTTGGTACATTGACGTCCATTACCAATATTTTTACATTGACGTCCATTACCAATAAGTTTTTCTGGGAGTAGAGTCTCTTGTTGTTTACACAGTACACACGGATTATTTGAAGTACTAAAATAATTCCAATACTCTGTGGAGTTCCAAATTTCTTTAGATACATTTTCCTTTTTTTCCTCTCAATAAAGTTAGTAGAATGAATCTGTCACAAAGCCAAAGGACGAATGAATAGAATAGATGAATAGCGAAGTCTTGTATATAATTCTTAAATTTCGCGAGAATATATTTCTCTCTATATTATTACGCTTGGGGTGGTAACGCGTGTATTCAACATCATATGGATTGGACGAATGACTCACAATAGAGTTATGTGAAAATTCTAATACATTCAAATAGAATATAGGTCAACATGGACCATTCTCTAAGACGGTGTAGCGGTCGTAAAATGCGAGAAAAATCCAATGACCTTAAATACGAAAATCCCTATCTCTATGTACTATAAGCATATGATGTGGGGACCGAAACACACTATTTACTGACATAGAGATTAATTTATACTTACACGGCCCTAATATTATACACAAACTCAAATCGCAAGGGACTACATTTTTTGTGATTAAAACGGCAGCTCTGTTTTGACCATACAAACCATCTTCGTGCAGGAAGCGAACTACACTATGTACAAGACATTGGTTACTCGTTGAACCGACTGGGGTGTGGGGTTGGGAAATGCCGCGACAATAGGGAACAATGGGGCTTTTTACCAGGACGAATGCGGCGCATGTGACTGCGGTGCAGCCCTGTCATATGCACTATGGAGGGTATTTTTGAAGCGAAGATCAGTTTGATAAGTTTTCTGGTACCGACACGCTTAATAACAGTAACCATAAAAATGAAATTAAAAGTAAAATCCGATACCAAAGTTATGAGAGAATCGGAAATAAATGATTTTACATCACTCAGGTAAATATAATAATTATAAAAAGAAAGTACACATACACGATAAATTAATATTATTTTATTTACACATTACGCGGGATATTCAACGTGCTACATCCAATATATTTCCACCTTGGTGAACTACATAGGTCTATCTATCCGTAAGATAGTTTGTTATGTTATAAAGTTACATAAAGTACCAAACTATTGTGCTTTGTAACCCTTGTTCACAGATAATTTAGTTTCATGTATTAGACACTAGACGGGTCTCCTAGAACTTGTTATCTATAAAATGTGTGAGCTTATTGCCTAAAATCAAATAGTAAGACACCTAAAGAAAACTTTTTAATGTGTTGTATGATAGTTGCTTCAATTTACTCAATCTAATTTATTTCAATTCATTGTTGATTACCAAAATTATTATTCCGTAGATACCTACATACAATACAATCGCCAAGCGCGCTGCAGGCACCCGATTAGTTAAGTATGGAAATCGACAAGTCGATAATAAAAATACGCGGAATTTATCGGTAGTTGAAAGGGTTGAGACAAAATTTGGTATAATTTATATAGTCGATGGGTAACCCACATAAAAAGTTTAATTTCCAACTAGCCATAAAACAAAATAATTTAGTCAGTAGATGTAAGAAACTTCCTGTGCAAAGATGTTACGAATAAATGAATTGGTCGTATATATTAAGTGGCAAATACAGAGTGGAGTGATTTCAATTTAATAAGACGGAAATTAAATCTTTCCCCAAATCAAATCAAAACGCTTCGCTTTTGATTAGGCTGCTACCGAAATTCTCTCTCGTCTATGATTACATTATAATTTACCCGTATTCCCAAACTCCTTCGTAAATATTTACTTTATACATAATATATTGCGCAATTATTGAAAAATTAATAAACAAGAGATTTACATAAATTTATTACAAAGAACAGATGAAGACTTTATAAGGATTATATCATGAATAAAGATGTAATCAAAGCGATGGAAAATTCTGAATAATTATCAATTACTTCAAATAATTAATATAATTAGTGAAAACTGATTAATATTAATCGGTGAAATATAAAGGTCGGAGTTAAGCAATTTTTGCCACAGAGTGTAGAAGGAGTTTGTTGGGCTTACCTAATAGTGACAGATTAGATACACGAATAATTGTAGATTGTAAGCACCGAAGGAAATTAATAATGAAACTTTTAAGTAACTAAATCGAGAAAAGGAAATTAAATACTCTTTCAATCACCAACATAACATACTCACACACATATTATAAACTTAATGCTAGAAACAAGAGGATCGCTTACGCCTTCCGTGCCCCTGTAATCTCATTACAAGAACATACTTGGGACTAATTGCCATTTTAGAAAGAAAGCGTATTAAGAACATTACCCTTCAGATGCAGATGAATGGAGGAAATAAAACCATTAAGGGATGATTTATATAATACTTTATTATTTGTATGCGATACCTGAATGAGTAATAAAGTTATTTTAATTAAAGGTAAATAAATAACACAATAAAATATGGACATTATATTAAAAACGAATTTATAACACGAAGCAATAATGCTACGGATGAAAGGAACATTGAATACATAAAAGAATTGAAACGGTGGAAACTAAAAATCGTAGCTTGGTTGATTTCATTTAATAATAGATTTGTTTACAGAGAACGACACTCAATTAAAACTACTACCATTGTCGTACCATCTTGAGCTGGCGATGGGAAAATGAAACAATAGGATCGGCTGGATTGGTAAGGAACTGACGGTAGTGTTAGTAACTATAGTCTAAGAAATGCGAACACAAGTGTAAAAGAAATGGAAAAGCTACGGGGATAGATGAGTCGGAGAGGGAAGAAAATAATTTAAAAAGACAATACACTAGGAACTAAAAGGAAAATGAATAATAAAAGTAGGAAAACGAGATGTACTGAGGAGATAACGAGTAAAACAAAATTGTTAAAGTTTTCAATTAAATCTTACATCCGTGTCCCAGTGCAATTGTCCGGAAAAATGAAGTTCTCTGTTTCTCATTTCAGTCGATCCGATCAAGAAGTTGTAATCAATTAACAAGTAAGTCCTACAATACTATCACGGTACATGCCATTAATGTGTAACCAGTACAAAAGCGTATAAAAGCATACACAACATTCTTTCTATGCAAAATTACTCGACATTCAAAATGGATATGAACCTCCTTGCCAAATAAGACGAAAAACGTCACACTGAAGTTTCAAAAACACCTGCCTCCTACTTAAAAAATTACAATTCAAACCAAATTGCAAATCTACTGAAAAAATCGCTAATAAGGACTGAATCTAAATGCAAAATTAAGGGTTGGACTAATAAAATTACGCCAAACTGATTTCGTTAAACCTCCAAAGAATCTTAATCATTTGTTAAGAGGGACATTCTGCAATTTAGAAAAAAGTAAAATTAATATAGTTGTATACAAAGAGTGGTTCCAATAGATGTGTAATATTGCTAGCACCAATAGAAATCTAAATCAGTGTGGATTGAAATAGTTTTCCATAACATGAAATGAATGCAATTTTATTTTCTTGTACCTACATAATACTTATCCATGTACGTGTACAAGTTATCTAGACAAATACACGCTTTTTCTGTCTTTGTTTCCGATAGACTGAATGAATGAATTCTCGTGTCGAGATTTCATCGTTTCAGGCAGTTACCGGAGCGCTGAACCATCAGAGAAACATATTGTCCGTATAGTTGGCCGGATTATGGACACACAATTACGCTTCGATACATCGTACCCGCCGCATCCTGAATAAATAATAATAATTGGCAATTTCAAATGCGGCTTATACCTAAGCTGTACACCTAGTACATTACTATAGATACAATATAAATTTAATTTCGATAGAGTACATTTCATATATAGTGATGTGTACATAATAGTAAAAACATTTTTAAAAATTCAATGTCCTTTGAGAATACAGTTAAATGAAATACTAATAAAAAATAGCAGAATAATATCTACATTCACAATTATTTTGGGTAAGGGGCTCAAGGGTGGACCTCAAACGATTCTTATGATTTTGTCGTGATGATCCAAATGTATTGTACATACTTATGTAGTTTATTTGCGATATGGGACTACGCGGTTCAATAAGTTTTTCATCGGAAAAGGCGTGTTTTTTGTATGGTACATTGACCGGAATGGGTGGGGGGGGGGGGGGGGGGCAAGTGCCACCTTAGATCCGCTGATGCACACACACACTGATGAAGTTTAATGATTACTATTTAAGTAGGTACATATAAATAAATAAATAGTAAATAGGATAAATTTTGCTTCGGTAAAATAACAACATGATTGTAAAATTTACACAACCTTAAAGTTTCCAAACAAACTTTCGTTTTAATTAGAGTAACTATTGAATAAGAGGCCATAGTATATATATATATATATAAATTTGACGTTTAATTATAGATATAATACATAGAATAACATGATTGAGTAACAAATTTATAAATAAAGATTAGCTTAGTGCAACACCTGAACAGCACGTAAAATATTATTCCATTTTTACTCCAACAAGAAAAAGTGTAAAAAAAATGATACAAAAATAATTATCTCGCAAAACAAATGGTTTTCTCTTTCGACTTGAGATGCAATAGTAAGGGATGAAGTTTGGATGTGATTACTACATATACTCAGTAGTTGTTGAAGCAGCGGGTTATTTTTTTACTCTTTTCAGGTTAAAGGCAAACGTCATAAAAACAAGTAGTATTTTCCCGCCAGTTCGTTGCATGAATGGCAATTAAAATCGTAAATTTCTCTCGAAAACTTGGCATCGTCGACGCTTTTAATTTAAAATGGAATATACGGCGTGGCTTTTAATAATTCAGCTCCTCGGAGTCGTGGTACAGGCGGCACGGTATACGGAGTTGGTATTTGCCTACATAGATATCATAATAATATTATGTAGGTGGTTTCGGTTTTGAGAAGATATCGCCTACAAAGTGTAATTTAGAAGTTAGACATGGAGTTTTATACCGGGTGTTACTCCATTTACTTCCTTAGATCGTTCGTAAGGCAATTTAGGTCTCCACGTCAAGTAAAGAATGGAAAGGTGGGAGGCTTGAGAAAACACTTCACCTTGTGTATGTATCTATCTTCTCTACCTATGTACCTGTAGAGATTTCTTACTGTTCACATGGTTTATTTTTGTGAAAAATGCCAAGTTGAAAAATCTAATTTCACACTCCCGTTGTGTTGAATAGAATCTGTGAGATAAAATCTCATATGGCAGAGACTCTTCCTTGAATTATGAAGCCATTACGGTATAGGGAATTTCAAAAACACGTTGCTCCCTTTATGAAACAATTACATATTTTATTGACATACAGAAATAGCTTTATATCTCGTAGTGTATTTGAACACTTATTATTTAATCGCCCTAAGCAGGTGTCAACTTAATTCCCATTAACGCCCTCATTTATTTGCTGTCCTTCCCTTCAATTAAACTGCACTAAGCTAAACAATCTTAAGTATATACAAGTATATAAAGACAAGGGAAATGTCTGTAGCATCCATTGCATTAAGCATCTAGTAATAGAACATTATATATGTAGGTATACATATAATGAATGACCTCTGGTGTAGGATTGAATGTTTGCTTGAAATGCACTCAATATGGTCATCATCTAGATGCATCAAGTGCAGGATGTCCGGCCATTCTAATAACAACGGACACCTACGTAGAGTTTAATAGACTCAAACATAAGGAATCAACAGAGAGAATCATTGATTTACTACGCCATGATTAAATCATTACACCTGAAAACCCCGAGTCTATCCATAAATTCAATAACATCTGCAGTTTTATCAGACTATGATGCTATTTTTTTTGTTATAATTTATAACGCGGAGGCATGACTTTGCCAACACACTTCTCAGTATTATCAGCCAGAAGAGTCTACATATTATCATTCATGATTCACATATAAACTCATCAGCCTAATACTGGGAAAAATTCACCTATCCAGATATCACGGATATCACAGGATCAGGCTCAGATGCGCGGGGCCTAAAATACAAGCATTGTGCCTGAAATATCAGTATTTAGGAATCGTCTTACAATATTGCAAGTATTAATAATGACCGATTTTTGCATTTTTATGTATAAATTTTCCGGTAAATCTAATTTTTTTAAATTGTTTATTAGCGATTTTGGTATTATACCTGTAGCTGATAATACTAATGGGATTATATATACCGACCTAGAATGCCAAATATTTTTTATTTAAATTTTTTATCATTAAATATAGTACATACATACATACAATACGTACTTCTTCGATTATATGAGATTATTAATAAAAAAATTTCTGGTGCGGTGCGATAAGTAAAAATTAAAACCTTGGAAAACCTCAACTAATATGGCTTTGAACTCGTTAAAGAAGGAGAATATAAATAATACTGGTAAACTTATGTATGTTAAGAAGATGTTTGAGAAATATTTGTATGTATAAGTACGCGCTGAATCAAATCAAGGACGCCCTTGAGATTTGGGATCAACTATACCAGAGAGAGGAGAGTTTCTGTCAAGACTTGAATGTCTGTGTTGTCTGTTAAGCATGTCATGATATAAGAGAAGCTCTCGAGAGAAGCAGAACTCTGGGATGAAGTAGGTACTCACAACTCAATGATAATAATAACGGTGAGAAGAAGGTGCGTAGGCCACGGTGAAATGAATGTCAAACTTGTGGAAGGAGAATTTCGGGCGAAACAAAAACATGTTAATTTTTTTCTCAAAATTAATTGAGTCGCAGAATATTGTACCTCACAGTGAATTTTCAGTGTGATTCCAAAGCAAGTGCTAAAGGACAATAATAGATACGTAGACTATATACGTATCAGATACTATAAAGAGTATGTGTAACTAAACATGGATCTACCACGCTTTATACTACATACCTATAGATATTTATACTGCATAGTTTAGACATAAGTACTCTGACTTGGTCCTTCCTTTCTGTTGTCACGGTTGCCAATAATTAATGTTGTGGTGAATCGTCAATGCTATTATCAGTAAGCAGTGGTTGAGTTAGTAGCAGCCAGCAACAGTAGTAGTACCTAATAATATAATAATGCAAATTGATGACCAGCTACGTTGTGATTGCACACGCCATTGATTGACAAATTATGTTAATTGATGTAAATACATCGCATCCACAAACGCATCATTGTTTTTATTAATGTAATCATCATTTACAATCTTATGCAACATGACATCATGAATTCCATATGCGTGAAACAATTTCAATTGAATTGAAAAATGAGCGCAAACATCGAGACTTATATGCAATACAATAAACAGGCATACTTTTTCGATGATAAAGGTCATTTTAAGATCAAATTATTTTGCATCTTGCGAGTTATTCGTAAATATTGAAACTCTAGTAACATATAAAAGTTTTAACATTTTTTAATGAGCAGCGATAGAATAAATAAACTTATACATAATTTGCAAATCAATAAAAAAATAAATTCGGATTAACGTAAATTATACAGTTAAAAATATACAAAGATAATTTATTGCTGCGGAAATCTAAATCGCAGAAAAAATTCCTAATGTATTTAAAGAAAACAAACGTGAAGATTAATGACGAACTCCTATAGCTTTGAAATAAAATACAGATCCGGCGTCCTTTGTAAACAAGTAGCACTAATTTAGAGATAGAGGAAATATTATTTTCCACATGATGGGACTTAGTAAGACATCATACAAAAGATCAAAGACGTAATTATATAATTATCAAGTTAAAGTTTATCAGTCCGTTGTTTTATAACAATGCGTGTATCGAACGTGTCGATGACAGATGTCATTAGCAGTCTGCCTTTAGTCTCTTGTTGTAAGCCCTCTACATATTACTCACGGTTCAAGTATCTACACATCGGACCACGTAGACATAATGTATTAATAATGGTTCGCAGCTTCACCAAATAATATTACATGGATTACAACGAAGTAGTACGTCATTTTAAAAACGACTGCTACTGACTGTACAGTGTACAAGTGTACACCGTACATCCACTATCAGTAAAATAACTTGTAGTAGAAACTTGAGGTATTACGAGTGTACGAAAGATCAGTATGAAGTTAGAACGTTGTACATACTCGTAACATTATTACTTTTTCATGAAAAAAAACCATCGTAAACATACAATATATAAAGTCTTTTATAATATGATCTTATATGTATAATTTTCCCGAAGCACAATTTAATATTGTGGATATTTTACACGTGCATAGGTTTTGTTGAGAGGCAATGTACATATAATTAATAAAAGGGTTGAATTATAATTCACTATTAGGGCCACAGCTAAAGGGTACAACGTACTGATAGATACATCCGGCTGAACCATAATAACGATCGACAACGATTTTATTAGAAGCGTGAGTGTTTAGGTTTAGCGGTTTGATCGTAACGATACCAACGATGTGCTAAGACACCACGAAAACCACAAGAGCGGCAGCCCGTAGAATAGTGGGGAGACTTTGAAAGGTTTCATAAAACACGTAAAGCATTGCAACAACGCAGTTGCTAGTTGGTGGTTTGTACGCATAGCCACGATACAAAGGTTTATATGTGAATAATTTATTACAATCTCATCGTTCACTATTTCTTCAATTTAAAGGCTTTAAAACGATAACTCAAAAAGGAAGATTATATATGAATAAATCAGGGCGTTCCATACCAAAAACTATATCCATGATGAATTCTGAATTTTTTTAAGGGAGGATGAGGAGTGGTGAAGGAAATCCAATCCAATAATACAATTAGACATTCATATTATATTACGAACCTACAGTATGGTTGGTATAATAAATCAAGATATTTGAATTATTGGATTTGTAGATTGTTACGAACATCGACAGATTTCTATGAAAACAATAATATCTATTCAATTCAAACAATGAACGATAACAATGAAATTAAAACATTTAGCCCAGGAAATTTAGCTTTGTAGCGTAGATAATTGTCGGAAAGCTGGAAACTATTTTAATCCCTTCATTAACATGCAAAGAAGGTTTCTTGAAGTTTGCACCAATTTTCCGCTTGTGCTAAGTACAGGGTGTCCCAAAAACAAAAAAAAAATTGAACTTTTTTCAGTTTTAGATTAATAACTCCTAAAGGAAGCATTCTAGACAAATTATGTTCTCCTGTGAATTAAAGTAGATAAAATTCTTCGTCTACTGAGCACAAATACTACTCTCTACTTTGAAAAATCAGTGAGAAACAGCGATTTAAAATTGTAATGTTTTTCTCAACATATGACAATTTTCTTATTTTTCTTGAATCGTTGTTGAATATCTTCTAATCCAAGCTACTTACAGCAAATTTTGGTACATATGATTCAATGGCCGGTTAATTCTCTATAAACTGGCATTAAAATTTTACCTCTATATTAAATTGTTTAGGATGTAGAGGTATTTAAAGACAGACGAGTGAAATAGAGAAATTTTTTAAATGATAGATTTCGGTATGTGAAAGGTAAGATAGACTTAATTTTGCGGCTCTCTCTTAATAACGTACAATTTTTTTAGTTAAAAACCTAAATTTCTCTATTGATACGCCACTGCGTAACAACTTATATCGTGAAGACTATTTTTTTTACCTTCATCAGTTTTACTAATATAACTCCTGAACGCTTGATGTTAGGGAAAAAATATTTTACTCATAATTTATCTAAAACCAATTTGCTACTACTTGATTTCAAAATTGACTCTGTAACTTAAATAATAACTGAGTTACAGTGTTTGAAAAACAGCATTACTAAAAAAATTAAATTGCCTCGGCTATTTTTGTTGAATAACTCCTGAACCGTGATATAGAGAAAAGGTTCAAGAGATTTAAATATAAGGTGAATAAATTTTCTATAACACAAGCGTAATAAAATAACTTTAAAAGTTATAGTAAGAAAGTTATGGATGATCAAAGTCAATATTTTGTGTAACCATTCGACGTTTGCTTATGAATTATATTTGCCTAGTAAGCACATGGTAAGCACCTCCGAGCCGGTGTAGTATGAAAATAAAGTACCTGCTCGCCATATAGTATGAAATATATCTAAACAAGCAAGGGTCGAATGGCCACACAAAATATTGACTTTGATCATCCATAACTTTCTTACTATAACTTTTAAAGTTATTTTATTACGCTTGTGTTATAGAAAATTTATTCACCTTATATTTAAATCTCTTGAACCTTTTCTTTATATCACGGTTCAGGAGTTATTCAACAAAAATAGCCGAGGCAATTTAATTTTTTTAGTAATGCTTTTTTTCAAACACTGTAACTCAGTTATTATTTAAGTTACAGAGTTAATTTTGAAATCAAGTTATAGTAAATTAATTTTAGTTATATTTTGAGTAAAATATCTTTTCCCTAACATCAAGCGTTCAGGAGTTATATTAGTAAAACTGATGAAGGTAAAAAAAATAGTCTTTTCGATATAAGTTGTTACACAGTGGCGTATCAATAGCAAAATTTGGGTTTTTAACTAAAAAAGTTGTACGTTATTAAGAGAGAGCCGCAAAATTAAGTCTATCTTACCTTTCACATACCGAAATCTATCATTTAAAAAATTTCTCTATTTCACTCGTCTCTCTTTAAATACCTCTACATCCTAAAAAAAATAATATAGAGGTAAAATTTTAATGCCAGTTTATAGAGAATTAACCGGCCATTAAATCATATGTACCAAAATTTGCTGTAAGTAGCTTGGATTAGAAGATATTCAACAACGATTCAAGAAAAATAAGAAAATTGTCATATGTTGAGAAAAACATTACAATTTTAAATCGCTGTTTCTCAGTGATTTTTCAAAGTAGAGAGTAGTATTAATGCTCAGTAGACGAATAATTTTATCTACTTTAATTCACAGAAGAACACAATTTGTCTAGAATGCTTCCTTTAGGAGTTATTAATGAAAAACTGAAAAAAGTTCAACTTTTTTTTTGTTTTTGGGACACCCTGTACTTAGCACAAGCGGAAAATTGGTGCAAACTTCAAGAAACCTTCTTTGCATGTTAATGAAGGGATTAAAATAGTTTCCAGCTTTCCGACAATTATCTACGCTATACCCCCTTTTTTAACGTTAAAACACCGGTCTAATTTCCCATTATATTGATTTTTTAATTTTATTGTGTTCTATACTTACGAATACAGAAATAACGGCACTTGAGTGTTTGAATATGTAACAATGGATCCATGGATCTCAAGCAGGAAAGGTTTGTTCAGAGGAAGAAGCCTAGGAGAGCCGATCCAAAATAAAAGGGAGAAAGTCGAGGGCAACGAAGAAAAATAATAAGTCTACGAGTGTCGCTGACAATGAAATCAGAACATTGGAAAAGACATTGAAACATAGACACTAAGCCAAATCTCCGAAGTGCTCCGATGATGAACTTTGAAGGGTGAATAAAAAGTAGTGATGTATGTGGAAAATGAATAGGAAACATTTTTATTCATCTACCGTAGTACCATAGTTTTGACTGGACTTTTCTCAATGTGGAAAATGTACTGTACATTAAATTATACGACACGCAAGTGAAAAACCTCGACAATGATTATCGCATAAAAAAACAACGACACAAAGGCTTTAAAAAATGATATTTTTTTCTTAAAATGAAACGGGTTATAAATAACTCAAATCCTAATTATTTAGCAGGTGAGTAAGATATCGAGGTAATAAAGAAGCTTGACAAAGCTATAAATTAAATAGCTTCTAATTAAAGAGATTGCTTTATTCTTTACAGCATCCCTTATTTGCTATTATTATAAGTTAATCTTTAAAACCCACCGCACACTTCAGAGAAGACTTTAATTAATTTCCTTTTATTATACAGTTTCTAATTCCCGTACTTTAATTAGGTATCCATTGTATTGTAGTCAGTATAAATTGTTCTATAACATAGACAAATATACAAATGCTGGATACGTCCTCTAGGAGAGAAAGATACACAATGTGTTTTCATATATTTTATTCAATATGAATTCGGGATTTTTTTCCTGTATTCTGAACGAGAAACAAGTGCTAATTAATAAATAATAATTTATCTAACAAACGACTTGAAAAAACCCATTTGCAAAGAATGCAAAAAGAGCAAATGAGTTTTTTTAAGGATGCTGCTTTAATATTGTGTGATATATGCAGAAACCACTCATTACAACGCAAACGTAAAGTACATTCCAAGCGGGTAGGTTAAATATCCTTATTACGAATATTATGATTTTATAGGTTTTGGTTAGACACAAAAAGAAGGCTGAATCTGTAAGCCTCAAGGCTTGTAACAAAGAAAGACTATATCTACTACGTGTGTACAATACACGACTGGTATAATGCTAAACGTAAATGGCGAAGTTATATCCCACAGGACTAACGAGAAGAACGTGTTTTCTCAGGAAGTATGAAAAAATATCTTAAGGTAAAAAATGCTCTGATTTTTTTGTGAGTGAATGCAACTCTGTTTTTTTAAATCGTCCGTATTTTGGAAAACACAGACAAAAAAAGCGTATACATTTCACTATAATAATGTATTTCAATAAAAACTAAGAGTAGCGCGTGTATTTCAATAAAAACTAAGAGTACCTAGTAGTATAATTATTTATCGTGTAGGTTTAATATGAACGATACATGAAATTTTTAACGTTTTTTGTCATCTCTCTGTGGCAACTAGACAAATTAATAGTACAAATGAAAAAAAAATACATAACTTATTATGAATATTCGTACTTTGAAAACACTTCCGGGTTGAAAATTTTGACTAGATCAAAAAGATGTATGTTGTTTATATGTTAAACCGATATCGGAATTATTTATAAATGGATGTGGTCCCGGTATAAAATGAAAAATAGTTGACTGGGAGATTAAAGGACACGAAAGAAATAGATTGAGGTCAAGTGAATCCTTGAGCGTTTTCAGTAGGACATGGTACTGAACGTACCTAAAGGCTAAATGTGGATCAAAATGAGAGTATAAATCTAGCCTTTAACTCGAATACGAGTATTATTGTGATATACTTTGAGCAATGTGAATATTATTTCTGTCGTGGGCACGTTGGTGGCTGTACAGTGTACAGTGTACAAGGCCAATGCGGGACTCTCATAGCATTAAATACAATACGGTACAAAATATTTATAACAAGAGAGCATCATTTTATAAATGAACACATAACACATAATGCAACCACTGACTAAACTCCGTAATATATTCAACATAATTAAGTATAATAATGAAGCATAACATAGTTCCATTAGTGTTGCTAGAGCAAAATCGTGGATAAGCGTTGAGCGGTTGAAATGAATCCCCAATAATCACATCATGAGCGTGACAACGCAGGTGTGTAACATGACATGGCATCGCTTCCTATCTTACCATTCATGAACACTAATATACCGTACGGCACTGTACTACATATACTATAATAATGTTTAAACTAAAATAATAATATGTCGCACAGAGGGGTATAATAGTGAAGCCAGAGCTTTGACTGTTATTATACGAGTATTACACATACGTACTAAGCATATTATAATAATATCGCAACACATGCGCCACCATCTGAACGTTTTTACTTAACTTCACTCGAGATGAAATGAGTGTAATAATAACTTGATAACAAAGATATTACTGTCGGTTGCGATTGTGGGAATTTTCTTATTCTTACACGTTAAGGGTACTCACATTGAATACTTGGTAGAACTCTTATATGATAGCAGGCATTTATTTACATTTTAACATCTATCGATACACAATCTCATAATTGTCGAGATGTTGAAATCTCACACATAATATTTCAAATAATTGACAAACGATCTCTTAGTATTTTTCAACACTACTCTTCAAGGATGAGAAATATTTACATCGTCTCTTTCTCTGTAATTTTAATATCAAAACTCTCCATACAATATCGTATCTACCTGTGAATACTGAGAGATTTACACTACATTTATGGAAAAAAATAAATAATATAAAATGTAGAATGGTAACCTAATAAATAAGGACAAACATGATCAGGTTAATTACCTATTCTTCTATGTTATAAAACTGATACAGACATACTTCCTGAAACCATAACACTACAAAACAACATTGTTTATAGAAGCTAATTATAATAACATGATGCCGATCATAATCGCAAAGTTATTAATGAGAAAACTGGGAAGCTATATAATATATCTACAAAATATTAATGCAAATTACTAATTGGTAATTTTATTATAACAATGTAACACACGAAGTCAGCTGCTTTAAATGTTTACTTAGAGAATGTCTGTGTTTTTATATACACATGACACTAACGATGGTACAGTAGTAGTATTTCGGTGTCCAGTTGCAAACTTTGAAAAGTACGTTCTCTTCTTTATCTTCCTTTTCGTGAGACGAATGCATCCTTTTTAATGTCACTAAGATGAAGAAAATATTCTAAAGCAGCTATGTAAGTACATGAAAGAAAATTGGACAATGTGATGTTAACAGTAGTACAATTTAACGTAAGGAAGACACAGCACGATATGTCTCACGAGTATTACGACTATTTAGACGTCGCTGTTCTTTTGAACGAAATATTTACATTCTGTCGAAAACAAGAGAAAATTGTTGCCAATTTACTTTAAAGAAATTCAACATTTAATATTCTACGAATTTACACAAGCTGTTTGGAGAACGAAATGAATCTCTTAAAATATTGAAAGGCACTTAGATGAAACTCGAATATTAACATAATGTTGAGGTAAATATAAGAAGGGGTGGGTGTTGTCAGTACTCAGTAGTGTGCATGTATGTATGAAGACTACATGCTTACACGAGTATTCATATTCACACTCTCGTATGACGGATGTGTAATATACTCCACCCGCATTAAGATAGCGAGAAATATTACTACCTCCTACCTATAGACCATTTGACATCTTTGAATTTGACATCAATGGAAAAATGAAAATGTTGTATGAAAAATATTAATATTGCCGCCAAGACGAAAGCTTTTCAGTATTTTCTAAAGATTATTATGAATCAAATAGGTGTCTTTTGTACACAAGCCATATTGACAAAAATATATTTGAATCGAAATGCGTAAGAAATCTCAGAATAATATTAGTACCTACGTACATCTAAAACTCATTTATTTGTTTCATATACATACATTTTTTCATGGGGGTTGTAGGTGTATTATATACAGCAATGTTAAAAAAGAAAATCTTGTAAACAGCTTATGAAAAGATAAAAAGTTAACCAGCTAAACAGATTGTGCGCGATTGTCGCATGGAGTAAAAGCGGATATTAAAGAAACCGCGGCATGTCATGAACAGTTGGAGATGCAGGAGATGAATAATAAAACGAAAAGATTTACACACAAAAGCATGTAGAATTGAATTTGATTTGTACATCGAGATCAAATATATTTGAAACATACAATTCCTACTGAGCGAACGAAGATTTTAAAGATTAATTTTATCAAGCAGAGTATAAGTTGATAGAGATACGATATACTTTCTTCGATTTCCCCTGATAAGATTTTTCAAGATGAATTAATTAAAATTTCATCGGAAAACTTTAAGTAAAACGACCACCTTTCTTGCAAAGCAGTTGAGAAAACTCTCAGATTGAATTACATACAAGAGCGATGCACTTAACTTTTAAAATGAGATTTAAATCTATTTTCAACGGTGAACTCTATCTATGAGTCCCGTTTACTTCAAAATAAAAAGATATTAGAATTCAACTACTAATATACCTAACATAGCTGCTGATATCATAATTTACTAGGAGCAGTGAAGAAGTATGTAATACTTTTTGGAGGAAAAACCTATTTCAAAAAAGGGAACTTCATCAGTACTAGTACGTGCCTCTTTTACTTAATGGTTATTAGGGGATAGATAATCTTTGATTCAAATTCTATAGGCACATTGCTTTTATAGAGTAAAAGAACAACCTATTCTTATTTAAGTCGTGTATGAGCACTTCAAAAAAGAAAACGAGAATGCCTTTGATAAAATATATTACAAACTAATTCTAATATAAGGAAGGAACCTTTCATAATATCAACTTGAGGGCGATAATATATCATCATGTATTGATGATTCAGTGTTCATTAAATATTTTATTAGAGACAACACTATGTACTAGGATCCGAACTGCCATAAATCTTGGAACTAACCTTCTATAAAAAAAGAATGTGTGGAAATGAATCAAATAAAACATTTTATACAAAAAGTTAACAGCAATAAAAAACCAGAATTATAATGGGATTCATAATACATTTTTTTGTCTGAATTCTGTTTATTTTTTATCACTAATTTTAATAATTAGAACGCTGTATGACAAATTTCCATAAAACGTCTAAATGAAATATACACTCATTCAACAAAAAGCAACAACCAGTGTTGGATGTACAATTCCCCGGCAAATTATTTTACACATTCATAAAAAATAATCTCAAACTTTTTTCACTTTGGTATACAATTATTTTCGTTTGAAAACATACGAGTATTTTTACCTAACAACTCTACTAGTACGTACAGGATTTCAATGTGTTCACCGTTACAATATTATACTGTGTAAAGGACAATATACAAAAGGTTTAAAAAGTTTTAATGATGATGTAAATATAAAGTTGTTAGAGAACTCAAGAAAAAACATTTTTATATATTAATAGATACTACATACCGTAGGGAGCAAAATGGAAAACTTCGATGTGAAAATACAATGTCATCTATATAAAGGTAAGTTTACAAACTATATTAATTTCAAAGTAAATATTAGTTTTTCAATTTGAAATCCAACATTCCTTAGGAAGAGTTTTTTATAATTATTAAATTATTGATATAAAATTTATGATAATGTATGCTTTTTTAATTAGTTTATAAACACTTTCAGCGATATGATAATTCACTAAAATACAAATCATCCCACGTGGATAGGTTATCAAAATTAAATAAATATTTCACAGAACATGAATGACTTAAATGACGAGTTAATTTGTAAGTAAATTAAATTTTATAATATGTGTTATATAATAAAATTTAAATAAACAACCAATTTAATGACGCTTTTTTATGGTTAAATTTTGTAAAAACTGTTGAAAAGTGTGAATCTTTGATGCCAATCTTTAAACAAAACATAATTGAGTTTATATTATAGATGTAAGGATACCAAATTTTTCTGTGTATCTGCAAATCAATTCTACATATAATTCACAAACGCTGAATTATTTAATACAGCAGACCACCTGTTATTGTCGTAGGTTACAGAGATGTAGAGAGAGTTTGAAAAACATATGCCCGATCCCACCAACTACCACCTAGGAAGCAGACCCCTAAGGAATTTTCATACAAAACCACAGATAATTTGAGTGATTATTGTAACTGTCATAACCTTTAAGATATAAATCCATACAAAATACAACATGCAGCTCTACTTAGTTAGGTGCCCAAATATCTCCGCCCAGAATCTCCCTCACTTAAGTAGCTGCATGCTGTATTTTGTATGGATTTATATCTTAAAGGTTATGACAGTTACAATAATCACTCAAATTATCTGTGGTTTTGTATGGAAATTCCTTAGGGGTCTGCTTCCTAGGTGAAAGTTGGTGGGAATGGGCAATACACTCTCATTATAAACCCAAGTCCAGTCGGCCTTCCCAATCCATCTCTGTCGACACAATTTATGGATGGGACGCGGTACTCTTGACAATGCTGTCTCGCTTGAAATATTATAATGAAAATTAACCAGCTTATGTGGGTATTAACGGATTATGTCAAGTGTACTCTCACAAAGGAGGTCTCGAATCATATATTTTACAATCACAATTCAATTAATTCACTAAAGTTATTTTACATATTAATAATGCCACAGTAAGTCTTCCATAAAAGATTACATATGTACAGATCTAATCATTATGAGAAAATCTTTTTTTACAAAGGAGCGAATAGCTAAAGAATTATTCACAGACACTCGTAACTGCGGTGGTATTCCAATTACTGGCATATAAACACGAATAATTTTTATGCAACCACTATGTCACCATGTTGTGGTTCGTGAATGATATTCTTCATAAAAGTCGTAAAACTACAGATTTTATGAAATAAAAAAATGATAAAATGACTAACGCAGAATGTAGTATTCTTCTTAGTGAGTGGATAGTACTTCGGGTGATGATGACACCAATGAGATATGGAAAAGTCGTACCTCGCAAACGTGAAACGGGAATCGTAGTAGAACGTTTGTATGTACGAGTATATTGCTCTCCTTAGGATTATTGTATGTAATATGTAAAAGCTATGCAAATAAATGCGTCAAAGGAATAATAAAGTGGAGCGTGTATGAAGATAGTTGAAATTATACGCGAGGTCATCATATGAACTAGAAGAGCGTATTTACATATAAATATATCAAGTAATAATAATATGTAGGTTACTTCGCTAACATTATCTACTCTACATACGAGAGAACTCGGGTGGGTGAAATTAATATGATATATACCATTCAGATGGTGCGCTGTTTCATGAGAGATGAATTTTATGATAACAATTTCCTACAATATTAATGAGTGTATTATGCGAAGTCTATTAGATGTCAAGTACCTACTTAGTTGGTGCTTCAACGTTCATTGGATGTACATGAAATGTAACCACTTCAAAGGTATACACATCGGGTAATGTAAATAGATATATCAGACAACTACTGTCATCAAAACACATTTCACACGAAAATTACCTAGGCAACATTATTATTAACATATCTATGTGGCAGATACACTCAAGTGACTAAAGGTAGGTCCTCTGTAATAGGAAGGTAACTAACAGTTAACACTACGGAGAATAGAGAGGACTGGAGGCGTCTTGTTTTGTCCGTGGGTAGCTCCACAAATCACGACCCTCAGCAATGAGTAAACGATGAAAGAAGAAGAAGAACAGTTTATGCCTGGCCACACACGTCCCGATGTTCAGTTCCGGAATCGACCATTTTGCAAAAAAGTTCCGATCAAAACCTCTCTCTGACTTCAGCGTCACCCCGATTTTAAATTCAGAAAGAGGTTTTGGTCGGAACCTTTTTGCAAAACGGTCGATTCCGGAACTGAACTTCGGGACGTTTGTGGCCAGCCTATAACTAAGATTTATACAAGGTTTCTCAATGAATTTATTAATGTTATATACAAAGAGCGACACTTTACCGAAGCTTAACGTGATATGGAAAACCAACTTCGGTACTGTCATACGAGTATGTTTGATTACGCTGCAAATATTGTACGATATACGTATCAGAATCCTTGCAAATGTTGATATTCATATCACCGTACGTGTCACTATAGAAAAGATCGAGATGTCAAAATATACCTGTATAGGTGATGGAAGATATTTCACCTAATAATACACAGGGAAAGCATACAATATGAATAGAGACAACTCTATAATATTATGCTAGGTACGATCTTCTTCAATGAACGTGTAAAAGATATTATGATATCTATGAAGCAATGCTGCTGTACGATATTCTCTAAAATATCTTTCTTGTCAATGCTAGGTAGTGATAAAATGAAAGAAAATGATATATTGCAATATGGAAAACTTTTATTCTTGGAACAAAAATCGGAACGGAAACAAAACGAGCGAACGTTTCGTATGAAAGAAAATGCTGAAATGAATACATTACATTTTCACAGATACATATGTTATTCGCTAGTAGTAATAAATATGTGCATAAATATGTAGTACTTCTATAACTACTACCGAAGGAAATGTTTATACGCAACTGAAAAAGTAGACGACGAATAAAATTACACAAACTTCTAAATATTCGTAAACCTTTCAAACTCTCGTGCGTGATTTTAAATTTGCGAAACTTTTGTAGTGTTTATGCAATGCAAAAAATATCGTGTAAGCAATGATAAACTTTCATATTACTCGACAGTTTCCAACACAACTTTGTAAGTAGAAAAGTATTGTAACGGCTAACCATACTCGTAAATACGCTCCAAATTTTGAAAACATTCCTGAATACAAAATAATAAAAAATAATGAAGTGTAAATTTGATGGAAATTGTTCAACATAGTAAAAAAATATATAATATACCAACGTCGCGTCGTTAATTCAGCTTGATAAAAAACTTTCTCTGAAATAAGTCATATATGTGAAAGTCATATTCTGCACTGAAATATTCTACTCCCTATTTTTTATGTTAAAAGCATAATAATATATTGAAAGGTAGTACTAGTAGAACAGGAACATTACTAATACACGTTGGCTTATATTAAAGGCTTAAATCGCTGTTAGAAATTCGCTTTCTATATTATGCTAAATACAGGTCGTGGTTGTCCAGTGAAGCATGCTTACTCCGATAGGATTAACCACCCGTAAGCATACACAAGTTGTGGACCCACATCGTCCGCCGAACCGACAAATGTGGATACAATGAGTATTATGTATTACTGATTTGATCGGAATATATCGAGACAGAGTGTGATGCCTCAATTTCATTCCAATAATACCGTAGGATCGCCTAATAAATAGGTAATACAATAACAATAAATAACTGTCAATAAAATACTGTGTATGTACGAAGTGAGAATATATACGAAAAAAAATATTTACACACATGTGTATCATGTTAATTTTACGCCGTCCTCGATGAATTATTATTACATTTTCAAAAGGTCGTTCAGTTAGTCTTTCGACAGTGCGCTGTGTGGACGTGTTGATACGAATAGCTCCGTAAGGGTGCCTTCCCACGACAAGTGAATCCGGATTCGTACGCGAATCTGGATTAATCCCTTCCGGATGGATGATTTCGTGCACGGGGTATGGGGAAATAGTTCCCTATTTTTATAATAATATAATAATTCATTGTATTAATATTTTTAACTTTTTAACGTTGTAAATTTTGAAAATATCTTGAGTCCGTTGAAGCAATAAATAAATAAATATATAATATAATAAATAGATAATAATAATTATCTCTGTCATACTGTTGAATATATACTAATTCTGTTTTTGTGTTTAAAAATTAGATCGATCAGGTACGAGAATAAATTATTGTCTTTACACCAATATTAATTGTAATTTAGTAAAAAAAAAAAAAAGAAAGCATTGCCTGCGGCATTAATTAAACTTGTTTGTGGGTGATATTTTTTAAAGTTTGTCACACGGAGTTTTTGTATCTTGTATCACGCGTTATTTTTCAACACCGGTTTTTCTCAAATTAGCTGCTAATCTCTCTCAGTCCCGTTATGGGCCCGCTACACGCTCGCGAGTCACCACGACCTTTTGGTGTTCATGAGTAAAAAGGCGTCAACGGTCGGTTACGTACATGTCAAGACAAACGATCCATCCGCACCCCTTTTTACTCATGAACACCAAAAGGTCGCGGTGACTCGCGAGCGTGTAGCGGGCGCATTATGTGTCGGGGTGTACATTATATTTATTTTGTACGGGAAAAAATGTCTGCCATAACTGGAAATTAGAGAACCCATTAAATAATTTATTTATTTATTTTTAATATTATTAATGTCGATATTATCAGAATAAAAGAATACCGGCCCAGGAACAGTGCAAAAATTGTGCTGTTTCAGGTCCGTGGTATTAGAAAAATATAATGATTGGTACCTTAAACTTTTTTTCATTTTAAATAAAATTATAATTTCTTTATCATTCGTGTGTTATTTAGACTAATAGATTAGGTACATAATTTTTGAAGGGAGACATTTGAAAGATTGGCATCATACTGATAAAATGCACCACATGGACTTATAATTCGATGTAACAAAATTCCAGAAAAATTAATTCAATAAATAATAAGAAAATATAATGTTCCCCACTCTATGGCAACTGGGGAATCTAAATTTATACATTATTTATTTTGATTTTTATTTTTCGAATCATGCGGGTATCTGCATCTCTTTCACTCTCGTTGTATATTGTAACAGTACGAAACCCATAAGCATATTGCTCAAAATAAATAAACCCCACAAAAGCCGTACAAAAGCCACACAGGATTTTTTTTAGGGATAAAAGCACAAATCTAATTGAATTTTGTAAATAAAATTAATTGTATCGATTAGTATTCGAGTAAATTATATTTGGAACTAGAATAGATTAAAAAATACGAATAAGCAAGCGGATCTAAAATGGGATAGACAATGATTTCAACATTTTATAAATAATTCATCTACTGAAATCCAACTAAAAAGTTTAAGCTTTTATTGTTTGAGGATTTTTTATTGGTTTTTAATCATCTGTAGACCATATTTAGGGCACTTGGAATCGTCAGGTTTACAAACACAAAATCAAATGCAATAAATCAATAAACACAACAAAAAAGAATGAAAGCAATAAACACATAGACAATACAAAACTATAACACATTTGTGGTACAATTTAATGCAGGTCTGGATGTAAATTGTCCAGAACTACATTAAGTACGTCATATTTCTGAAGGGTTTTTGTGTTTTTTGGGGTTCATACTACATCATCGTAAATACTCCTATGGGTTTTTCTTCGGAAACCGTTGTGTATACACGCGCTGAAACATGTAAGTAGGGTTGTCAACATTTTTTCAGCTGATTATTCCATCTGCATCAATAAGTAATTTTAAAAAGTTATCGGAAGCCTGGTTGCTAACGCGCTCGATCCTCGATGCCGACATACCCCACTTCACGACACAAGCTTTTAAGCTTGTTATGAAGTGTACAAATATGTATCAGGGTGTAATTCGATAATTTTATGAAAATAAAAGAAAACATACACATTATCTTATTGTTCTTGATATCAGTTCTTAACTCTTTTTTTGTTGCTTCCTTCATTATCCCCTCCTTTCTTCCTCTTCTTCTTCCTCTTCCCATGCTTCCTCCTTCCCTACCATAAATGTTTTATAGATATAAGATATATATTTTTAACTATGTTTTGTAATCTATTTGTTTTGCGTGTGTGCTAATTGTGAACGGATGTAATTGGTCTTGTGTATTGATATTTTTGTATTAATGTACCTGCCAATGTTTGTTTTTGTGACTGTATCTGTTCCATGTGCAATAAATAAATAAATATCTACTTGTCTATTTAAATAAAAACTGTCATTTTATGAACTGCTTGAATTTTATAATATTTTTATTTGCTAGAAAAGTGTGGTTTTCTCAATTTTCAAATTAATGTAAATTACACACTCATTCGTCAGTCGAAAACTGCAGGCAATGATATAATTCTTAAACTGCGTTTAAATTTTACAAGTGAAGCGGATTTGGTTGATATTTTCTTAGTTTTAATGTTGCCAAAAAAAAATATATAGTATTTTGCGATCCATATATTTCTTGCAACTCATTTTCAATATTATTATTATACTCTAGTACGGTTGACAACCCTCGTTGTTAGTAAATATATATCCGAAAATATATCGAATAATAATTATTTTTATTGTAAAATTGTTACAAAAATATACAAATTACCCGACTAGCAAAAATTACAACACGTTATTTTCAGTTAATGTAGGTAGCTACATGTTATCAATTTAGTATCATATTCTTGTATTATGTATTTTTGTACCTATGAATAACTTTTGAATCAGTATTAATTTACAGTAGGCGTGATGTTGGCCATACGATAAATAAATACAGTAAGTAATGTTAAGAGTATGCATACCGACATATCAAAAATTTCTAAGAACGGGAGACCTTCTATCTCAACAACCGTTATTAATTATGCTTTGGAACAAAATAGGGTAGATGCATTGAACCTTTATATAACCGTAAAAGATTTTTTATATCTTGTATAGATTTCTCAAAAAAAAATGGAAAACACCTCTGATCTTTTTTCCGAAAGACGGAAACTCGTTTCCTGAAAGTCGTTGAGTAAAATTTTTTTTGTACTGATAATATGCATTAAAACCTAGGGAATAACCGTAAAAGTTTTTTGATAGACGCAAAATTAACCTCAAAAAATTAAAAAAACGCTATTTTTACCATTTTATCATGCGATTGTCACGCGATTTTGAACCTTAATGCCGTGGGAAAAGACTGTGACGTCATTCCTGGTGCCAATTATATAGGTAATACCTACCGATTCGGTATAATACTTTAAGTAAAAGTTTTTGTGTATATGAGTAAAAAGGCGTCAACGGTCTGTTACGTAAACGAGCCAAGACAAACGTTCCATCCACACGCCTTTTTACTCATATACACAAAAAACTTGTGGGCGGCGACAAATGGAATATATATGTATTACGTTTAATAGTTATACTATAGAAAATGAAGTAACGTAATAAGCTAATAGGTACCTACATAAATATATACATAATTATATTTTTTAATAAAACGTTTTTTATTTTGTGAGAATCAACACACACACACACACACACACACACACACACACACACACACACACACACACACACACACACACACACACACACACACACACACACACACACACACACACACACACACACACACACACACACACACACACACACACACACACACACACACACACACACACACACACACACACACACACACACACACACACACACACACACACACACACACACACACACACACACACACACACACAATTATATTACACAGTTTGTAATTATCAAACTATAAATTAACATTAAAATAATTGAAAAAAAAGTTTAATTTTAATTAAAATACATTTTAAAATAGAAAAGAAGAAATAAAATTAAAAAAACTGTCTGTTTGGGATGTTTCCTAAAGAAATATCTACGTATATGTATATTGGATTCAACACTTGTATTGCAAGTTATCCAAACGCTATGGATTAGACGGATTCATCTGGATTCATCAAGGCGTGTCCGCGGATTCACAGGCAACCTATTTCCCACGATCCGTGCACGTCTGCGATATCACGTACCGCCATACAAATCGCTATGAAAAAGTCTGTAGATTCACGGACTCACTCCTTCCCACGGCATGCGAATCTACGGACGAAGCAGGATTCACCTTCCGTGGGATATAGCCATAAGAATTTAAAAATTCTCATTTATTGTTTTCATTTTTGTTTCTTTAAATATTTCAACTACAGGGTGAGTTTTTTTTAATTTAATTTTTGTTTTCCTACCTTTTTATTTTATTTTTGTATTTCGTTTATTTTTTCCTTAATTTTTTATAAAGAAAGATTTATGGATCTCCGCCCTCCCCCATTGCCCCCCATCCCCCCTGACCCCCCGGACCTTAAAAGAAGACGGGTGAACGATGGGGTAATGCAAGTGGATCAATTGGACATTCAAACATCTTTAGTCGTTTCTGATGATAACAAAGTGGAATCTTCTTTTTCCTCTCAGAGCCATTTCTCTACCCCCGCTTCTATCCACACCCCTCCTACTCCTTCCTCCTATAACAACCCTATTAACCCTCCTCTTCGTACAAATTTCTATTCAACAAACTCTTCTGGGCCGTTTATTGTACACGTTCAACATTCCGAAACGAGCAAGCCAATCCATCCTATGGATTTTGGGAAGTTCCTTTTCACAAAAAATAATAAAAATGTAGTTAATGGGTCGCTCAAATCGGAGGGCAGATATAAGTTGTCCTTAGAATTTACAAGCGCTATCAGTGCCAACTCTTTTATAAAGAATATTTTTGTAGAATCAAACGCAGCGTACAAAGCGTTTATCCCGACTTTTAACATCAGTAGGATGGGCCTCATCAGAGGCGTATCCACAAGTATTACTGACGACGAATTATTGTCTTCGCTGCGTCAGTCTAACCCGAACGCTGGGGAACCTGTCAAAGTTCGACGACTTAACTATAAGGACAAATCTAGTACAACACCTACATGGAAACCCTCCCAGACTGTAGTGGTTACTTTTGAGGGACAGGTACTTCCGAAAAATGTATATTTATTTTACAGCTCTTTCCCTGTTGAGACGTATTTTTACCCAACAATTCAATGCTATAATTGTTGTAAATTCGGCCATACCAAAGCAGCCTGCCGATCTCAACCACAATGCTTTAAATGTGGTGATAATCATACGTCTGAAAACTGTACTTCATCTGAAATTAAGTGTTTAAATTGCAACGGTGCCCATAAAGCGATTAGCTTAACATGTCCCGAGTTAGCTCGCCAGAAGGCGATCAAACACACAATGGCTTCGGAAAATATTTCCTTCTTCCAGGCTACCAAGCGCCACCCTGATACCAAATCTTCATATGCAGAAATTGCTTCCAAAACAGTATTCGCAGACCCTTCCTCAACTTCCGTTCGTCACGAGCCGTCCTCTCGAGGCAAATTCAGGTACAGAACCCCAAAAGCGGCTTCGACCCCAGGTTATAACCAATCCGAACATAATTCGCTTCTTCTTTATCCAAACGGAACTGAATGGTCATCAGCTCCCGATGGATGTGCTCTCTCAAATCAATCGTCAGTCTTCAAACACTATGATTCCCGTCCTCAAAATGAAAATCTAGCTAAAACTCTATCCTCCGATAATAGCAATTTCCTTGAAGTAATGATTACAATGTTAATTGAATTGTTATCTTCACAACACTCGATACCGTCCAACGCTGCTTTTCTTATTGATAACCTCAAATCTTTTCTCTCTCGCCATGGCTCTACATCACCTCAGAAATAATGGTATGTCAATTCTTCAATGGAACAGCCAAAGCGCTGTCGCCAAAAAGTTCGAAATAATTCAGTTGCTTAAATCACATGACATTCAAATTGCCGCTATATCCGAAACGTGGTTTCCTCCACTGTCAGACTTTGAAATCCGAGGATATACATGTCTTCGGGACGATAGATGGGACGGCTGTGCTGGAGCTGCCTTATTTATTCAAAGGGGTATTCCATTTTCCCAAATAACCTTACCTCCAAACCCATCGTGTCAAGTAGTGGCGGCAGTAATCCATGGAGTGACCTTTGTTTCGACATATATCCCCTCGGGAACTCCCGTTGATTTGACATATTGGAATGGAATAATTCCGATGCTTTCCACATCATTTGTCCTTCTGGGAGACTTCAATGCGCATTCTAAGACATGGGGTTGTTCTAAGACGGATTCTTCCGGAAAAAAGGTGTTAGATCTTATTGACAATCATAATCTATGTATTCTCAATAATGGGCAACCGACTAGAATATGCCGTCCTAACCAGAAACCTAGCGCTGTGGATATTACCATGTGTACAACCGACTTGGCTCCCCTTTGTGATTGGAAGGTTTCCGATGACTTATATTCCAGTGACCACTTCCCAATTTTTTTATCTTTGGGTAATAAACAAAATATTAATAATCGCTCACACTCCCGTAGAAGTCGAGGTTACAATATAAAGAAAGCCAAATGGGAAGAGTTCAAATCGTCACTTTCTTCAAATCTTGATTCTCTGAAGGAATTTATTGAAAATCCATCAATTCCACAAGCGGCAGATGAATTACGTCGAATCACTACTGCGGCAGCCGATGTCTCTATTCCTAAAAACAGGCCTAATTACAAAAATATTCCAAACCCTCCCTGGTGGGATAACGATTGCACGATTGTAGTTCAGGAAAGGCGGGAGGCTCTGAGCAAATACAAGAGGGAGATGAATTTCCAAAACTATATTTCCGTAAAGAATGCACAGGCTGCGGCAAAACGCACACTCAAAAGGAAAAAAAGACAAGGCTGGCGAAATTTTTGCTCTAGTTTATCCCCTGATACCCATAATTCAGAAGTCTGGAAGTCTATCAAACGATTCCGTGGAACATTTTCCAATAAAAATAGTTCTCAAAATTCAGGTGGTTGGATCAGCGAATTCGTTGACAAACTGGCCCCCTCATACGTTCCTCATTCCACTGAATTACCTTCTATCATTACTTCTAAAAACTCTTCATCAATACCTGAGTTATCTGCACCATTCTCTCTGGAGGAATTACTGTCTGCTATTGAGGCAACCGGAGATTCTTCTCCAGGCGAGGACCTCATCCCATATGTTTTTATTCGTAAATTCCCCGAACCCCTCCTCCTCCACCTGCTGAACTTTTTTAACCTTGTTCTATCAAAGGGAATCGTCCCAGAAGATTGGAAAAAGCAAGTCATTGTTCCTATTCCAAAACCCGGAAAAGAACCTGGAAAGAGCTCCTCTTATCGTCCAATTGCCTTGTCTTGCTGCTTTCTTAAGATTCTAGAAAGAATGATAAAATTCCGCCTCGAATGGTACACTGAAAATAAAAACCTTCTGCCACAGTGGCAGTTTGGGTTTAGAAAGGGCAGATCCTGTCTGGACAGCCTCAGCGTCATCACAACTGACATTAATATCGCATTCGCAACCAAAGCCAGCGTTGCTGCAGCATTTCTTGACATTAGCAGTGCGTATGATAACGTTATTTTGCCTTTACTGAGGACCAGACTTCTTGACATAGGTGTGCCACCAAACGTCTCACAGCTTATCTTCAATATTCTGTCGGAAAGATGTATAATGTTGGAGGGTCCAGAGGGACAAATCCGAAGAACGTTATATAGGGGCTTACCGCAGGGCTCGGTTCTTAGCCCACTCCTTTTCAATATATATACCTCGAACCTACAGCATGTTATTCCCACTACTTGTAACATTCTCCAATATGCGGATGACTTTGTTGTGTACTCCCGAGATAAAAAGGTGCCCGTTGCAGCTGGAAGGCTACAGGATGGAGTAAGTGCCATGCATGCATGGCTAAGTGTAAGTGGACTGAGTCTGTCGCCAACAAAAAGTAAAATTGTTATTTTTTCCCGAAAACATGAAATCCCGGATGTAGTTGTCAAGCTGGATGGGTCCATAATCCCGCAAGATGAGTCGATAAAATTTTTGGGTGTTATACTGCACAGAAAAATGTCATGGAAGCTGCACGTAGATAGTATAGTCACGAAATGCGAAAAAGGCACAAACATTTTAAGAGCCATTTCTAGAGTTTGGTGGGGTTCCCACCCGGAAACTATGAAACTACTTTACGTTGCCCTTGTACGTAGTCATCTGGACTTTGGCTGTCAACTTATGGACCCGCTACCAAAGTATCTCATATTCAAACTACAGAAAGTCCAGTCCAAATGTCTGCGAATGATTGTGGGAGCCATGAGGTCGTCCCCCATAAACTCGTTACAAGTTGAATGCGCGGAAATGCCTCTCCACCTCCGTCGGGAACTCTTGATTAGTAAATTTATACTTAAAAAGAAAAATGGCGGTTCGCACTTGTTTTTCTCCAAACTTGACAGCCTCTCGAAAATCCAATCTCGACGAGGCAGCTGGTGGTCTCGGCTCTCCCCCAATTTGTGTTCTTACTATCAGGACATCTCACCGCCTATTGTTTCATCTGCGCATGTTTCTGTCCCAATGTTTGCAATCCCATTCAAAGCAATAATCCACCGATGCAATATACTAGAATCTATGGGTATTGATCGTACGGTGGCCCAGTTGAATCATTCAATGGTAAATCAATATTTTGCATCCGAGGTGTCTAGCAGATGGCCTGATTATACGAGAATATATACGGATGGATCTCGGTCCCCCGATGGTGCATGTGGGGCCGCGTTTTGCATTCCAGAACGGCGCATAGATCGAAAATTTATACTCTCAAAGGGAGCATCAATATTTACGGCGGAATGTGTGGCTCTGAGAGAGGCGCTTTCCAATATAAAAGATCTTTGCATCCCGAAATCGGTCATATTTACAGATTCTCTCAGCCTAGTTCAAAAACTTCGATGTAACTCTAAACATGATCCCCACGACGATTTGTTTTGGAAAATAAAGAGCCTGCTCTACGAGATAACACTTATGCATTGTACTGTGGATATCGTTTGGATCCCATCTCACGTGGGTATTACGGGTAACGAATATGTTGATCAATTGGCCAAAGATGCGTGCGGTGCAGGACTTTCCCCTCAGGATTTTCTTCCTCCCGTTAACCAACCATTTACAAAATTCGAGGACAAAATTAAAATGAAATGGTTTGATGAATGGCACTCCTCTCCCAAGGGTGCATACTACAAGAGCATCCAATGTGACCTTCCGGGTGGAATGTGGTTCCGGGGCAAGAAAATGTCCAAACAGGACGTTTCTATACTTTGTAGACTTCGTATTGGCCACTGCTGTGTGGCTTCCCACCTCCACAGAATTAAAGTAATCGACTCTCCCTCTTGTGCTTGTGGTGCAGAGGAAGAAACAATTAACCATGTCTTCTTCGAATGTCCACTGATGAATCGTGTTGATTTCGAGCGTGAAATAAGAAGAAAGTGTACAACATTCCCGGTGAGTATACAATTCCTTTTGTCAACTAGAGATATCGGTATTTACCTTTGTATTCTGAAATTTCTTAACTCGAATCAAAAACTGGTTTGAGGGGCCGGCCCTTTTTATATATATGCTTCGATTCCCGACAGCTTTTAAATAGTTAAATAGTTCACGGCAGAGATCACTCGTTCTTTATGGGTGAAATGCCTAAAAAAAAAAAAAAAAAAAAAAAAAAAAAAAAAAAAAAAAAAAAAAAAAAAAGGTCGTTGGAGATAATTAATATCCACTCACAATATTAAGGCATAATAAGTATACCGTGTAGATTAAAATCTCCCATCATACGGAAGGTAGGATTATTCTTAATTTATATTAACCCAAAATTACTGATGAAGGAATTAATCAAAAGACTTTATAAAAGTGTGCACTTGTGTGTAAAATCTAAAATGAAAACATTTAAACACCATCATGAATATAACATATTAAGTTTACAGAGATATAAAACATTACATAAGTGAAAAGAGAATTTGCTGACACGGGATGAATGTAAAGTATAGGCTAGCAAGTAATTTTTTCCACAACCTTTCCTTATCATAATGTTTCTTCACGAAAATGTTAAGGTACACCAAGTCCGTAATAAAGAGAAATCACATGACATTTATTAACAACGTATAAAATATTATTAATAAGGTAAACCCTTTTCCATTGTATGAAATGAAACGCCACAATGTAGGCGGCGATTTAATCACATTAGTGCAGGTGGACTCGTCAATCACGAGAGAAATGAATCTTATAAAACCATAACGTATGACAAAGCGTGATGACAAAACTGAAATAAATACACATTACTATTAATTTGCATTCCTACGGGCTTTGCTCAGGTAAATTGGCTTCGTTTTGTGTTCTGTTTATAATAAAGTATACTACATATTATGTGAATATAATGTCTTTAGAATCCTTAATACATATTAGATTGATACACCACACTGTAGATGTCATATTAAAATCCGGTGCAAATAAATCATACTTTCATATCAAATATATCACACGTATTGTTTTTTTTTTGTTATCAGAAACAATAATTATGTACAACAGATTTCTTCGACGAATGAAACTGAAGGTGGCTTTCATTATTGACACACTCAAATTGAATTACCTCATTCCCAAATAGGATTTTATATTATTTCCCTTTGTAATAGAAACGTGACAATTTTCAAAATGTTCATTTAAAAAATTACACCATAATCTACTACCCATGTACAATGGACAATACTTTCCCTACTACAACCTCACCCACGCAGTTTCTTTCAATATCTCAACAACACTCACCGTTTCCTGCGAATGAGCAGCAAAATATTTTGTAGTTTTATTGACTAACAGGAAAACAAATATTCATAATAAAATAGGAAACAAAATAAATCAAATACAACTGATACCGAACTGATGATGTCAAATATCGTAGATTGTCTAGCTGATACATGGCCAGATGATTAATCTAAATTTGTAATATACGAGTATGTATGTACAATGATTGTACATGTATGTATGTACAAAATTTGTAATATACGAGTATGTATGTACAATGAACTTTATTTCTAAAATGAAATTATTATACAATTAACAAAGTGCCTAAATTCGTACGTCAAATTTTAGACATCATGACATGCTTATGGATTCTTTCGATGAATTCGTATAAAGTATAAAATTTAACTACGAAAAGTTCAGGAATCGTGAAGTTTGTTTTATCAATATTCTATTAAACACGTACGCGGTGTTTTTAGACAAATTGGAAAGGAGTAAATCGGGCGAAATAAAATTGATATTTACCTATTAGAAATTCATTGTGAGTTGTGGTAAGGAAATATTAAAAATAAAACACAATAACGTAAAGTATTTGGAAAGTGTAGTAAAGGTCGAAAAATAAGTGAGGTCGTCATCTATATAAGTAAAGGAACAAAGTGTAATCCAATACTCTAGGAAATTGGATTACGTCCGCATCAATTGGTATTGTCAGCTGTTCAAAGCTTCGATATTTTCGTCTAGCAATGACAGGGAAACCATAATAAATAAACGTTATACACACGATATTACCAAAGGAAATAATAAAATTAAATATATCGTGTTTTTTTACGAGTGAACTTCACACTCTTGTCAGTCAAGGATCGAGTTGATCACTAGAGACTTCATTGTAATATATAAATGCACTACAAAAGTGTGTAAAAAAAGAGGAAACTATATGATGTTCGATTATATTTTTACACAACGAAAACAGATGATTGAAGTGCAAAGTGTGTAATTTTGTAACAAGATAAGTCAGCAAAAAAATAAAAAGTAAAATTAGGTCAAAACTATCATGTCTTGGAATCTACTTACAAACGTCTGAACAAAATATTCAGCTGAATCTAAAATCGCGTTCATAGCAGCTGTACTCATTTGAATGCTAAATAATGCAAATGGTATGACATGAAATCAACACAAACGATCGTCTTCCTGCCGTATATTATAAACAGAAACAAGGTGGATACAGGATTGTATTATTACAAAATTGAACAACATTGTCAAGGACTTAGGTCTAAATGTAGGGGATTTAAAATGGCGCTCTGGTGATTATTATTATGCTCGTTTAATATGCAACACAGCAAAATTTACATTAAGTTATTCAGCTGATTGTTCAAGGTAAAAGAAACGACATACGAATACATTGAAAGGGAATACGTACATTTATTAACGTAAAACTGAAGTTATTTTATTATGGAGTATCTTTCATTAGGAGAAATACTTTTTTGGTACAAAAAGAACAGTGAAATATTTGATCTACCATTTTCCTGTCTACTTGAAGTTGTCGTTTTTTAACTGCTTCAAACAAGTAAAGTATGTACCATGTACCTACTCGTATGCCAAACAAAGTAGTCTGTGGAGATGAATTCTGTTTGCATCATTAATTTGAATGTTAACTATTTGCACTTACTCCAATATAAGACAAACCGTATCAAAATGGAACGCTTAACCAACGTTGAGTATTATCCAATTGACACATACCTGAAACAAAGAAAAAATACATTATTAGGACAAATTTAATACTATGTTATAAGATATAATACTATTCAAGTATTCTGAAATACAAGTGAAAGAAAATAAAGTAATACAATATTCTGTTTGTTTATAGTTATAGTAATCTCAAGTTCATTAAATAGGTAAAAACTTTTAAGGTAAAGTTAAATCCTGTTAAATACAGTGGGTATTACAAAATGAAATTCAATTTAAGTATACGTGTGCTACACAATGATTATAGACAAAGTTGTTCAGAGAAAGCATCTAGAAAATGTACAAATACAGAAGGCAGTCACAACTGGAGTATATTTCGATGGTAAATATGTACTTATTTATAAATTCAGTAGTTCCACTGAAACCGATGTGAATGAAATTGAACAAGCTTCAATGTATAAACACCACCTGCTTCAGTTTAGATGAAGCGATAACTTCAGTAGTTAATAATGTGCAAACTAGGAGCAGAACAATTGGCAAGTTTAGCGATTAACAAGGAAATAATATTTAAGAAACTCACAAATAATAATGGGCGCTCACCTTCCTCCGACAAACAATGATTCTGTAAAGCGTAGTTCAGTAAAACTATTGAATATAATAGAAATAAGAAAATTAAAATAATTATTGACTTTTACTCCCTGAAAATACACAGTAACTGGTATTATTCCGAGTGCTAATTAAATAAATACAATGTCTTGGATATTTCTTAGAACTATGTATTTTGTTTAAAGAATTCGATTGACTTATTGCGATTATCATCTCATACGAAACTGCTAATCCATACTGTTTTAATGAAATAATACTGATATTATAAGAGTATTCTTTCACGGAAAAATCGTATTGTACTAGTAGCCCAATACTAATAAATTATTAGTTTAATGGAAAGAACTTTGCAATGCTAAACTAAATGAATAAAATCTTCAATGATAGTGTGATTATCAAAAATAAATTTAACTTTCCCAACAATTCCAAGACTTTAGAAAGTAGAAAACTTGAAATGGACAGATGTACTCAATGGTATGTAGGAACAATAATGGTATTCGATATCATATCGCTTACTCTGAAGTTGGATTCCTATTGTTTTACTTCGTCTATTGGAATTTATGGTATTCCATTATACTCCAATTGTCGAGAGGAGTTTTTAATCACGAATTAAATGAGAGGAGGCAAATGACAAAATTTAATTCAATTGTCATCCGTAACGGAATTATAATTGAATAAAATAACAGACACAAAAAGTTATATTTTTATTTTTTTACACTAGAAATATACCTGTGAAAAAGGTTCATGAAATGATTCTTTTATGCAATTTACCGCAAAAACATTATACTAGTAAAAAAAACTATCAGAGAGGGATAAAAAAAATTGGTTTAGGTTAGCTACTACATACATCTAGTAAATGATCAAAATTCACACAGACGGCAAATTAAATTTGAATCTTGATTATTTTGCAATGCAACTATTAAATAATTGGGTTCCGTAGATAAAGAAGCGATTGCAGTGCCATCACTCATGCTTTACCCATGTAAATCATGAGCTTTGGTATATTTTGCAATGTAGTATTTCCGAAAGAATTAGACCACTAGAAGTTATGTAATTCGAAAAATCCGATCATATTACAACGTAGTTTCCTTCTATCACGCGTTGTATTGTTAAAAAACTCTTAGGCATTTTAAACTGATAAATGAAAACAGTTAGCATTACGTGTCACATAATTTACATACGAGTAGTATTAATATTATTATCATACTAGAATGATAGAAATGAAAGGTGGTAGTTACATAATATTGAATGACATTATACTGTACAATAATTCTAATAATAACAGGGTGGGGTGAAATGAGGTACGAAGTATCACAATAGGAGCGATGGCAGGTGTATCACATTGTGAAATTAATTCATATTATTAAACCACATGAAAACACATACGAATTTTCCTGTAGTATAAGTATATACAGGTGATACAATAAAGCGTTAGTTTCCGTATTATGAGGTATTCACTGTGTTCTACTTAAGATATAATAATTGTGTAGATATTCTATATCTTTATAACGTTCTAGGTAATTTAATTATTGCGCTCCTAAGTACTTCCCTCATCTCTCTTGTATTTAGTAATAATATTGTCAGAATGTAACAATCGAACGAGGATAGAATATATGTGTGTAGGTATGTAGTCGCAGTAGATGTTATATGAAAATATCTGAATTAGAAGAGGGAAATTATAATAATACAACATTAATTGAATCATTTATATTTGATTTATTACTCACATAACAATACCAGTTATCAAACAGAGTAAATTAGCAAAGACGTAAAATAAATTAGTGTTTTTAAGAGATAAGAGATGGAATATAATTGTTTGCTACAATGCTGAATGTTTGTATGTGCCAACAGTAAAATGTTTAGATGCATAATATTTACAAATTCGAGAAAGCTTGTTAAAAAAAATACGCAGTAACAGTTTCACATTATTTAGAGAAAAAGGACGAATGCTTTTTTAACCATATTACTTAAGCGGAGACACGTGCTAAGGATATTTTGTCATTTATTACTTTCACTGAGAAATATTGCGTAGAATTCTTTTAAGAATTTAAACTACGTTAATGTCCAATATTTCAACATTCAACATCCAATTTTCTTTGGATGTCAGCGAGAAAGACAAGAAAACTAAAATACTAAAACACTAATAAATTAAAACATTGATGGTAAAAAAAAACCAATTAAGTCTTGAAAATAAAATCTTATTCGATAATCCGCTATGATGATTAAAAATTGATTTAGGTGTTGCTTGTAAATTCCCCATATTATCCCAACACTTGGCGATTGAAGTAAATTAACTTTTTTTACACGAATTTTGGATTTATTCTTCAAAAGACTTAATTGAAATAAAATCCTCGGTAGTATTAATACCTCATTATGCACGTGGCGCCAATGTGAATAAAAAAAGAAATTTAAGAACAACGCAGCAGGAAAAGAAAGTGTGGGACATTCTCTTTGAAAACATACAAATCGGCTGTTGTAATTCCACCGCGATGGCTTATTGGGTGTAATTTGAAATGCAAAATTATTTTAGCAGAGTGGTACGAAAAAGACGACAATAAAGGCACATAATGTGCGGTGGGGAGGGGAGGGAAAGAGTATTAGCAATATTAGCATAGCGCCTTCTAAATTAGTGTCTAGTGAAAATTTGGCAAAGCCTATTCGTTCCTTTCAACTGTGACAACTGAAATTCTTCACTGTCAAAAACAAAAACGGCAATTTGATTTATTTTGCGGAGTAAATTAGTCGCGTATCTCAACTATAACGAAGATACATTACTTGTATATTGCCTTGAAGGAAACTCTGATGAATGAAACGTGAAAAATGTAGGTACATCTTTTATGGGGACGAACAACCATTTGACCTTTTAACTTTAATCAAAGTATGACAAGGAACTCGGCTTCTGTTTCTCGTTAATGTGATACTTCTAGGTACCTTACTGGGACAATACAATGAGGACTAATAAAGTAATATGAAACTGCAATAGCAATAAAATGATGACTTCAATGGGTAAGTAATGAATATATTGCAATGAATAGTAATAAATCGATGAATGAACTTCAAGAGATCAATGAATCGTTATTAGAATTGTAGACAAGAGAAATGCTGACAGTCATTATAAAGTAGATAAAGGCTCTGGAACAATTGCATTAATTATACGAGTATTATCACACTGATAAATAATGCAGCATTTATCTAACAAACATTAAAAACCAATAAAATGTTATCTTACGATGAATAGTATTTTAATACGAGCTCATACCAAAATTAAAATTAAAAGATACCTAATAGTGGACATATCATCCTCATAATATATGCAAGATACTTGGAAACGAGATGAGAATAATAATACATTGCATGTAAAATTCTACACCTGTACTAGTGTTGATAACTTCATGATATAGAAATGATAAAAAGATTGTTTTCAATGTAGATTTTAAAAAGACATCCGTATAATGAATCATAGTTGTTTGTGTGTTTGTTTACGACGAGGTGCAATATTAAACCAGACGATAAAAGAAACACTTTTCTACCACGGTGGAGTTATAATACAAGTATGTATATTGTATATTGTCTATAATATAGTAAAGCTTTTAAAGAGATACAAAGTTGTTCGGATGCTATGCGGTGATTTATCCTTGACATTCTTAGTTTTACGATCTGGATAACAAAGAACTCTGTAATCAAATAACTCGCTGCTAACAATACGCTTCGTTAGGATTCAATTCAATTAATATCTACAGTGATTTTATTAAGGAGAACATTGTAAACACTAAATATAGTAAATTAAAATAAGTGGTACTTAATCATGGCAATATAGAATTAATATTAACGGATCCTCTCAGACACCTTAACAATTTCATAAATTAAACTTAATTACTTTTACCCTGTGCACCTGAAGCTAAAATTATGACGGATAAAGCTGAAAAGTGGCAAGTCACATAATAGTTAGAAAGAAAAAAAAATGATTTCTAGATCTAAGAGGAAAAAATGCGATGTGTGAAAATTTTAATATTGTATAGATTCTTGCAATTACGATACATTTTTGTTATAAGCTACTCACAAATTATAGTGATGATATAAAAAGTTTTTTGTAGACACAGTCACCTAAAGGAGATTTTTGCATTGCACGATATTACTAATAAACACGAGTCTTGCTAGACCGGAAAGGACTGGTGGAAACGTCACAGTTTCCGGAATCTGGATACGTTAAAATTTCGGAAAACGTCGTTTCTTCCTCTAAGATCAGAATGAAGAAGGTAGACAAGTTAACGTGTATGAGGGACTAAACGAGGGTATTTCAAATAACAACAAATTATTTTTGGTACCTATCCAGCACTCCACGACATTAGGGGTTTATTTCAGGCACCTAAAATTATTTCAAACATAGCGACTTATTATTTATTGATCTACATGGCGTGTCGCATCCCTTGCGGGTAAATGTTTCTTTTTTCATATGGCAATCCACCCGATTGCCGAGTGATTTTTACTTTGCGGTTCGGTGTTTTTCGTTTATTATTTCAACTGCATTCTGCTGTACCTACTATTGGTTTATTTTGCCATATAATATTCTAGTAGCTTATAGACTCTCAATAATATGCATCACGTATACTGGATTTAAATGTCTACAATTTTGCCGTCCATCGTTTGCGTATAGATTCGTCTTACTGTGTACCTATCTCTTAATGGACTTGAGGGATGTGGATTACGACTACATACCTACTATATAATTCACCTATTAACTGCACTTGTTTTGTTTGCATGAAGATAGATTAATAACACAGGTGGTACAGGGAACTACTGACATATTTTTACTATTATTACTAAACCATCACGGTACTACCCCATTAATGGGGTAACCAGTATGTTCTGTGTGTACATTCTAAACAAGCTAATAAAATAAATTTCCACCAATACAGTTGAAACTCACTACGTACCCAGCTAATAATGTTGTAATATGCACATTTCAGATAGTACAAGATTAATTCTGCCGAATATTGTTGCGAATGTAGTTTTAGGAAATTTACGATGTTGCCGGTTGTTCAAGTTTCCCAGTAAGTTTGGGGTATAATAACCACCGCTTGAAACTGTTGACAAAGTTTGCACGTGAAATGGAGACGCAGCTCGCTTGGGTAGTATCTACCAGTAGTATGTCACGTGGAAAACAGAAGATAAGAGAAGAAAACAAAGGTGATGAATTGAAAACTAATCTCGGCTTTACCAATACTCCCACTAATTTGCGCAAACAGTCGGGAAAAGGGCCTGAAGGAAAATACTTCAGATTTCGAAGAAAAGTTACGAACCAGTATACTCGTATGCACATTTTTATAGACAGACAATAGTATTTGTACCATTATAATACAATATATCTTGTAGTAGGTAAAGTACAGAATCCTTTACAATGTAATACAAAAGATTTTTTTTAAATTAGAAAATTTCCAAGAGTGAGTCATATTGTATCATTATGTATCTGTAAGAGTAGTATAACTGCGCTACAATATTATACTAGTATGCAGTAAGTGAGTGAGGGAAGTTATTTAGCAAGAAAGTCTGCTTAAGTTGCAACATGTTGTGTGTTATGGTATTACAAGACGAAATAATATAATAATACGAGTATGTATAATAATAAGAAGATAACCATTTATACGAAGCGAAACAAGTTTAGGGATGTACGTTTCTGGTTGAGATTACCCCTGGAAAATGTATTGCTCCACTAGAGCCGCATGCAACCGTAAGCAAATATACCGGCGGATCGGGAGATAACTGGAAAACACATTACCTACCCGAGGCAAATCATTTCATTTGAATATTTTCTTGTGTTTTCTTTCCCACTAGCACGGAACTAAGCATAAATTATTCACCGGAGATAAAAATAGCCGGCCAAGTAGGACGAATTTACTTATTATCTAAAGAACTAAGTAAATAAATCATAAAATAATATATTGTGTTTAATAAATAAAACTTGTAAATAATTTCATCCACTTTGTGCAACATCTTTTGCAGAAGGCGAACAATATTATTCTAAGTACCCCACTTGTTTAAAGTTTAAATAAATCACCTGGATGGTAATATTCCGCATACACTATATGATATTCATTGTGTCTTGTATTCTTACTTCGTATATAATTACTTACCGGGAAACGTATAACAAATTACATCGTATAATCCAAAGCAGTACAATTTCACAATAAGCATAGAAAGCAAATAACACAGAAGAGTAAAACAAATAGTGCGATCTTCATTAATTTATCCGATAGGATTTTCATTGTCAAACTGTAAAATATTGTTTGCAAATGTAAATACTCATTCTTATTCAGACGTAGATACAAATACCAAAATGAATAATAATCGCTTCAATCAAATTCAAAAAGGTAGAAAATTATGGCACGTGTAAACGTGTGAATGATAAACGCGATATTAAAATATGCATTTCAATGAAGACCGAAAGATAATCTTTTCCCGGGAGAGGATTAAGTGAGGCGATGGGTAATAACGGATATTATAAAAACGATATAATTGCCCATTAAAAGTTGGACTTCTCTATCTACGTAAGCTAACAACATTCCACCCTGTCTGGTTCTATACTCAGTTCAACCGTGTCGTTACTTCCTATTAGATTATTTTAATTGCCCGTAAAGTCTGCTCTTTGCTTGATTTAATGCGAATCGGTAGCGGAGACTCAAATTGAATTTTTCAATAATGTATTCGTTAGTAGGGATACTATGAGAACATTTAAGATGCACTCTGAACAATATTGAGTTACTCTATTGAGTGGACGGTAATAAAAGATTGGGTACATCACCAGTGCAAAATTACTGAATAATTAATACAAAAACGATATAAAAAATGCAACAACATACCTACCTTAAACTGTCGCGGAAACTTTTCGATTGATTGACGTGTAAATAATATTGGAAAACAAAAACAATCACATTAAGTTTGGTATGTTGTTTTCTTGATATACCTGCCAATGTTATACATTAAGTCTTGATATATTTTAGTTAAAACTTCAGGAAGTTTACGAGCAATGTTCAATCAATATCCATCAACATTTCATCTCGTAAATGTAAATGATTATTAATAACGAAACCAATACACTTATGATGGTGATGATGGAAGAGAGGAGGGTTGAATTCATAGGATACGACCATTTACGAGATTAGAAAAGTTAGTAATTTACCACATCCGTAGAATATGATTTCAACTTGACCAAACTATGGAAATGAATTCTCATATTTTACATCGGCAATATTAGGAATCAACTGATCATATGCATAGCAGAATTAAACATAATATATACATAGGCATATTTTTTAAATAAACGATTTGAGCACGTAATACTAACCCATGCATACTTAGTAATATTGTGTGTTCGAGATAAACTCTAATGCGCTCATTGCTCATTGCTATTTGAATGCAATTCTACGACAGCTTAATAAATATGCAATTTGATAAACACAACCTAGTGGCCCTAGTACTCAAACATTAGAATAAAAGGTTTTCATACGTACTGCAATAAATGTACATAGGATAGAATAAAATTATGGTAAAGTCTAAACTAACGAGTCTCCACAATGAGCTCTAAAAAGTCATAGAAAGGGCGCAAGATATGTTGCCCGTTCCAGAACGAATTTTCATCGTAAGTGTCTGAAATAGACAAATTTATAATATAGACTGTATATGTTCAGATACAGATATTTATAAGAAGCGTAGCCGATTCGGATAAAAACAAAATGTTGATATTTTAATTTATCAAATAAACATACATCGTGCTTTTTGAACAGGTACAGCTTGCACCATAATAAAAATCCAGATTGAGTTCGTTGGTTGAACTAATTGACTTTTTATATACTTTGTCGTATAATATTTTCTAGTATGAGTGTGTAAGTCCCATTTTATAATTGAACCTTCACAGCGAGTCTTAAATAACAATGAAATAGAGCCCAGTAAACAGTGCGGTAATTACATGGATATATGTGAAGTACATTTACAATGTATAGTACTACGAGTATATCACAGTACAAGGAAGTATATTTCAACTTGCTTTTTAGTTTAAAAAAGTTTCAAATACATTTATCTTTCCTTCTGGGAGCGCTTTGTTGACGATGTCGTTGAAAAGCCCTTGTGAAGTAAATAATTTCTTTAGAATCAATTACAGACCCATGTTAACACTGCAAAAGTTTATTCTATCTTATTTGTTCTGTGGTTTCGTGATGTACCCATTGATTGAACACATACGAGTATGTTTGCCGGAAATGATAATTCGCTTTTTTATTTCCCGATAAGAGTAAGACATTTTCATTGTGGTATGTTATTTTTGTGGTAGATTATTTCTTTTGGTTAAATTCAGTTTTGGATATGCGACTTGTATACGAGAATAAAGATTAATTATTGATGTAAAAAAATATAATTTTAGATGTCTGTAATAAATCCTCATAACCTTTGCAATTTTTTGGTACATGAAGCACTGAGGTACATTAGAATGACGAATTGAAAAAACTATTTCGTGACAACAAAAGGTGATATAGTAAGTTGATGTCAAAATGGAGTGGATGAATAATGGGGCCGTAGGAGACACTTAAACATATAAATAACTTACCTCGCCACGCCGAGGAAAAGGTAGACGTCATTCATACAGTTACACCTACTCGTACGTACAGAGGGATGTAAGGTAGGTGAAGTACCTTCGTCTGGATATAGCAGAGATAAGGAGAATATCCGGTGAGAAGGTGAGGATAAGGAATTAGTAACGACCAGGTGAGGGTGACTAATGGACGAGCAGGGAGCACCACTAAATCATAAATGAGAGAAGTAATATCTATAGCACGTACCAACTAAGCGGTTATACCCACTCGTCATTTTTATGTAACCGTTCACCAGACACGGTAACCAGACAAAAACTCACAATGACAAAATCTCAACTGTCAAAAGGGTAACCTACTATTGACAGAATCGCAACTAAACACCGGAAAACCTGTTGCCGACAATTTCAATATTGTTGGGTTAGGTTGTTTTTTTTTTTGCACACAAAAACAAAACAAAAAAAAACGACGTCATCAGATTTCCCGGTGTTGAGTTGCGATTCTGTCAATAGTAGGTTACCCTTTTGACATGTGAGATTTTGTCACTTGAGATTTTGTCATGTAACCGAGTTGAACAATTCCAATTTCAGGACTGACTTAGGTAGCCAGCACCCAGGAATGTATTTACACAGAATAAAAGTTTCTTTGAGAAATTTTAATGATAGTTAATTAAGGACGGTCACTGTAGCATGAATTTAGGCGGCGCGTGTTATTAATAATTAGGATAATCTTTTCAAACTTTGACAGTGAATAAAAGTTAATTTTTAAATTAAGCCGGAGGATTAGGGCTCCGTGGAAACTAACAAAATGAATATGGGATAGAAACGAATACATAGGCTTTGGGTGCGGTCAGTAGTTAATGGGGTGGGCACTAAGGTATTGGGTTCTCATTATCTACCATATTTCACTCCCTCTACAATGGTCCATACATATGTTCGTTTCAGAATGCTAAAAAACGTTAGGGAAAAAACCCCGAGGAAGGTCGTTTTATATAACTCCAAACTCACGACTTATTTCGTTTCAGTTGCAAACATTCTTATAACCGATTCAACCGACAATTTTGGATTTTTATCGTATTATATTTCAATCAACCTAAAAACACGACCATCGAATATTGCTCTTTAAGTTTTTGAAATCCTTCACTGATAAAGAAGAATAAAGTTTTTTGAAGCTTAGTTCTAAATTTTACCTACTTAAATCGATAATGAAATAATCCACTAAAAAAATAAAGTCTTTGGATTTCCAATAAATCCATTTCGTTGAACAATGACAAAATTTATTAGATGGCTCCAAATATAATGTCGACTATAAAAGGATTCTATTATCCTTTTGGCAACAATTAATAATGACTTGGTTTTTTATTGCTCCAGAGGCGCTGGAGGGGGGAAATACTTCTTGATATAAAAAAGTGTGAATTTATCAGACAAAAGGAAAAGTTTTGAATATTAAAAGTAACATTAACGTTTCAAGAGAATTCCACCATTAAATTAAAATTTCATTTGATAAGGCCTACAAATCCTGGACCAAAAGCGAGTTTCATTATTACTTCCCAGTAATTTCAACACAATAATGAATTATTATTAAAATTTTAGAGGGCTTAATCTGTCGTTGTGTATTCACACCACCCAGATATAACACTTAACAAAATGATTAGTAGCTTCATCCCTCTATCATTTATTTACCATTATCTCCTACATAAATCGTGACATCGGATACATAAACACATGCGACGCATCCTGGTCCGGAGAGGCAGACAAGCAAAGTCGGTAAATAAATGTTATGTTTGATAATATGCGATTTTGAAGTTTGATAAAGGAAAAAAAAAATTTTTTTTTGTTAAATAATGAAGATAGTGAAATAAACGGTCGGACTGGAAGAATATAGAAGACAGTTACAAAACTGGGGAGGAAAACAATATCACCAAAGCTTTATAGATTTTTACTGAACCTGGAAGAAAAATTAGAATGTTATTGAAATGTGAATATAATGATAACATAACAGGAACAATAAAATATCATATTCTTATCAAGATAACGTTACCGAATATTATACTGTCGTAATCTTTACGTAGTACGAAGGTTACAATATAACATATCTAGGGGACATAAGGATATATTTTCAAATAATAGATTTTGTTACTAAATCCAATATTTTACAAACATTCATACGTACGTAATCTTCGGGACATATTTTGTAATAATATTATATTCTGCTACAAAACATCAAACATCTTGTATTTACCTGGAAGAGATCGGCAGCATTACGATAAGCTCCCCCTAATAACGAATATCGTGCTTAATTTTTAACATGTTTCTGTATTTTATTCACTCCAAGCATCATATTTTAATACCATATGTTGCTATCTAGTAAGACTCTGGACCACATACCTAACAATTTAATTTTTATTCTGGTCAAACTCCACCACATTTGACTTGTCTCGGATATTTCATTAAAAGAAAGTACCTAGTTATTGAAAGAAACCCGTGGGATAGAAGTATGAATGACAATAGTAAGCTTTTTCAATAATGCTATCTTATGATAAGAGATATGTATATATTAAATATCCATTTATTCATCCCTCCATGTTAAAACGCGACCTATTTAGATTATTGATATATTCAGTAGACGATAAATTTACGTCTTATCTGCTTATGGCCGCCATATATCTTTCATATCCCTTTGCCTTTAGTATGCCAGAGCACGAAGGTTGACGGTGATAGAGGAACATAATATCAACAATCATTATTGTATAGAGCGACAACTAAACGTTATCTCTGGCGTAGACTATATTAGATCTGTAGCTACGACGTTAATGTGTCGCTAAATAGCGTAAAGTCGTAAGCTATCAGTAGAATGAGAAGAAATAATTAAGAGTAAGTTTACTACACACGATTCTAATCTAATGGATTATAATCAATAGATACCGTGGGGTTTCTTAAATGGGAGGTTAATAACCTTATATCTAAATAAATGTTATAGATAATCATTGTTTATACATCCTATAATAATAGAAAACTGAAGAAGTTAAAACACAAGGGGCAAAAGATAAACGATCAGTATAAATCGTTGTTCGAATAGTACGCTCGTAAGAAGTATATAAGGTACATTTCTCATAGAATTTACGAAATATTACACTTCATTTACAAGCAAATATCTATGCAGATAGGATTCAACGGCAGATGGTTCGAGATTTACCTTCGAAGTATCTGTATGAATCAAATACAATGGATTTGGTAAGCACATTATATCATCAGTATCACATATAATATCTGTACCTAGTACCCAGTTTTATATTTATTACCGTACACAGTGAATTTATCTTCCGCCAAGTACAACGAATACCTACATGAATTCACATCTGCAATGCGAAATATATTACAATACCATCCTAGATACAGTACTTACAATACTTTGGAACATGGGGGCAATTCCATACCCATACAACATCCAACAATTCCATACCCATCAGGTCCCTAACGGTTCAACTTTGTTTCATATTGGGTATATGGAAAACACAAGTGTTATGTGGATGGTAGATATATTACGAGAAATACGAGGACTCAACAATTTTCCGAATCCCACACGGTCACCAGGTCGCCCGTTTTGAGAAACGAAATAAAAATATGATCAATCTCGATTCTATATTATAGTGCAGAAAAGGCGGAAAGATTTACTTTCACTTCTAAATTAACGTAAAATATGGAAATTAGGTTTTTTCATAAATTATCGTAAACTTCCTAAAAGATCATAAAATGTCTGTAATGCCTGATTTGCAAATCTAAAAAAAATTGTCGGCGTCTAGTTGAGTTTAATATGAAGGGCTGGCAATAAAAAAGCTCTCTGGAATCTTAAAAAAATATATTAGTATTTTTTCAACCAGCACCTACTGTAAACGATTTATGATTCTATAATTTACCAAGACACGGAATTTCATGAAATTTTGTAGTAAGTAGTCTATAACGAAAGCCTCCCTAAAAAGTTGTAGGGATGTGAATTAAATAAATTAAATACGTTGGACGATATTTAGATTTTATTAAACATGAAATTACATAGAATCTAATAATGTGCACGTAGGTGTTAGTTAACTTCAGAGTAGAAAGCTCTCCTCTAATACTAATTTATGAGGGAGCTTCGTTCTAATTAAGAATTTTAGTCACAATACCGCTGTATCTACCCACTACCCAGTATCTCCGTAGTTGATATGAAGCTACGCTGAATGTTACAATGAAATCATTAAAATGTCAAACTAAATATACTTTGTGAGTAAAATAAGCATTCAGGTGTCACATATTAATTTTCCTTTGAGGCAAGGATGGTGCTATATAATACGATAAACATTCAATACGAACCAGCAATGTTTATCAGAAAAAAAACATTATAAAAGCAATAGACCAGAAGTGCCTATAATAAAATCTAACAAGCCTTTTATCCAATAGTTTTCTGCCTACAACTTTTTTCCGAATATTAAAATCATACTGTTAAAGGTTTTCACGATGAACACTTAACATACCTACATAGGTAATAATTGTTTAAGGTTTTACGATGATCCATAAGTAGATTTATTTTTTGGGTTAATCGTGTAGTGAACGACGTTTCGGCGAACCTACTGCCGCCTTGGTCACGGATAGTGATAATTTAATGTAATTCTTTACTATACACGGTTCGCCCGAAAACCAATCAATCATGAAAATCATATAAGTACACGTCTATGAGACGACGAAAAGCACGAATTATGTACATGTAGCATGGAGTTCTGTTTCAGCACAAATTATTTGCAAAAGATTACAAATTGAGATTTACACTTTGGTTCGTTTAAAATTGCTGTGTTCTGAAATTGATACGAGTGGAGTCTGTATTAATCCGTCATGAAATATCAAGGGACATTAAAAAAATCAATATGCTGTAGTAGTCTATGTTGAGAATTATACGAAGCCCTCGTAAATAAACAATTTTTATTTTCCTATAATTCAAGTCACCAAATAAAACTTTACAAATAATTTTCAACTGCCATCCCGTCAGAATTTGTTTTGGAACAAGTAAATATTCCACAGAGCAATAGATATTACAAAATAATATACTACCTGGTCTGTTTATAAATTTTAGAATTCAACCAAGGGTAGCGAAACTTTGTAGGTAAATATGAAAGGATGAAAACGATATTACACAATCAATCACTCACGCAGATAAATTACCTCGGAAGGGAGTGGCTGTTTTTCTCGTCTACCGTGAAGGACGGAGGGGAGAATAGATTGACAGATCCGATATCACATTAATGGACTTGAAAGACCTTGAAAGTGACCAGACGTATTCCTCATGTTCATTGCCACCGAGTCTTTAATGAGACTAACGACAACTATTAAAATAAATATTTTTTTGCAGGATAAAGTTACACAATATTGAACAATATTATAGATATAATTGACAGAAAACTTGCTAATTTAACCGATTTTTTTTAATTATTGAGCACTTTTATTTTGAAAGAAATTCACGGGACCTCTACCTACTGCTGAATTGATCCTTCGTAAATAGAAAGCCATTGTAATCTGATAAAGCACAAAAGAGCGCTGTACGCTTTTCATTCAGTCGTATTATTAACATCGTTCATAACTCTTAAAATAATATAAAAAATTATATTTCACAAAACTCTCAACAAAAGTAATACAGCTTAACGCATAGAACCTTTTAAATGATTAATGTTTTCCCATAACAATTCCTCCCTTTGGCAGTACACCGACACCGTGAGGAGTAGAGGGGATTATTACTTTGAGAGCGGCAGAATAAAAAGAATACGCATAAAAAATTACACTCAAATGAAGGATTGAGAAATAGTAGGTATTGCTGCCTTGAGTTTTTAGTTAATGACGAATGAAATTAAATGAAACATAATCTTCTACAGTATTTTTACTTCAATAATTGTGAAGAAGAATAAGAAGTTTCTAAATACTTTTTTTACGTTGTAAATATTTCCACAGATAAAACATCACGGTAGAGTATCTCTATCTGTATTTCGTAAAGACGTCTCCAATAGCAAAATTCATATCTAAATGCGAATCAATAAAAGGCTCTTGAACACACAGCTACTTGCGTTGGCATTACCTTCCTTCCTTGAATAAGCAACGAAAGAAATTCTACATATTTTTACAAAAGGATAAGAACACAAAAAGGTAAATAAGCTATAAATAAAATATCATTACAGGCGTCTTTTATCTGATACTACAAATTTGATATTGTATCATCTGAACAAAATGAGGGAATCTCTGGAAAACATGTCCCAGGGAGCTTTTCATTTGTGAAGGCGAGGCGACACTAGCAGGAGGAGGGTTGGGGAATGTAAATAAAAAGGTCCCAAAGCAATGGTTGGCAGATCACGTAATGGTCTGTACAAGTGTTAGAGTAAACTTGTATAGCGAGAGACTAAAAGGCATTCTGATACAAAGTTAGATTTTTGTTTTAGAACAATAAAGGCAATTTATAGCTTATTTCTCTCGACAACAAAGAGAAAAAAGTTCGGAGAATTGTAAAAGAACGTTGATGGGTTCATAAAGTACAAAATCCTGAAATACTTAAGTAAGTTTTAAACTAAAAATTACATTGTTTAGAGGTGTTTCAACAAATATAATAAGAATAGTTCACAATATTCTGAAACGTACAAACAACACGTACTATTTGGATACATTTTTATAAGATGTTTAACATGGTTTCAAAGTTCAATATTTGTTTACCGTTAAGTGAGATGAAGTAATAATTATGAAGGATGTTAAAAGTTTATACCCAAACGGTTACGTGTATGTTTCTCTCAAGTCTAAATGACCTGCAATTATAATTTAACACAACGACCAATAAGCTGTAGGTAGGTGCGTACTAATGACCTGTTAAAAAATACCCAGAACCATAGAAAAACACAAACAGGAAATAAATAATACAACACGTAGGTACTTCAATCCTGTAAAACATTAAAAATTCTTATTATTTCGCAGCATGTGGGAACAAGAAAAAGTCCACAAAAACGCCTCCATTCCTAACAAACCTACTTTGTAATGTGCACCCACTCATAGGATGTAATTTATAACATCCAGTAAAACGTAATCTTGCAAAAAGCAAATTTCCTTACTATTAAGTCCCTGTTTAATCTCCGGTCATTAGGTTAAGTGTTTATTTCACTGCCTCTCCAATTTCTCCAAATACTTGCTATTACATTACAACATACACAATATCCTATTATTATATGAACTTTACCTAATATGTTACGAACATTCCACTAATTTATAGGTTCAAGAGAGACTCGCCTATTTCAATGTTGAAAAAAGATGTGCTTCGTTTGTATGTTCGTTTGAATGTGGTGGGTATAGTATGATTATTTTTATTTCTTATTTGTACTTATTCCATAAAAATGTTAGTTTTACTTACACTAGTTTATCGCCCCGAGACAAGCTGATACCTAATGAGCATATGGGATAGCAAAAACTATGTATCTAGTTTTTAGCTGTATGGGCCTGTCACCTCAATGAGTATTTAATTTAGTATTGTAACCATTATTTGTAAACTGCACATATTTTTCTGAATACACTTATTATGTACATATTTTGTGTAATAGAATATCTTCTAATATCGATACATGCCCTCCTTCAAACATTCGCGCGAAAGAGTAGAATGGACAATTTGGTATTATACTTACAAAACAAATAATCAAAAGCTTATCTTCCAGTACAACTGGGGTTGGTGAAGAAATGAATACATACCTGAAACAAAAAATGAACATTTTTAAGAAAGAGTTTTGTAAAAAGCAATTTTTTAAGTCATTAACATACAAATTGTACAAGTTTTCTTAACGATAAAAAATGTCTGAGAAATGTAACTTATTGCTTAATAAGTTCAGAAGGACAAGAAAGAAATAAAACTACTACCATAAAAATGTCTACTCAAAATAAACAAAAACTTCATGATAAGGAAGACGCGATTAATTTACAGTTATATGGTACTTTGATTCAGGTACACACTTGCGAATACAATAAAATAACTATTTTTAAATAGTCAATAATGTTTACCTCCAAATAACGGATTATTCATTAAATTTTATAAGAAAATATGAATCATTTTGGAATCAAGTCTTGTCCATATACCTAATCAAGAAAAAATGGGTAACATAGTAAAGATTATTTATTTATTCATAACAATATAGTAAAACATAACAATACATTAGACAAGATAATGCTTAATCGGTTTTTCTCAGAGTCCCGACTGTGAATGTGGTCGCCGCTAGACGATGGGCCATACAGGTGAGCGTCCAATTTTTGGTTTCCAGCGCGGTCTAGATGAAATTCAGGGGCACTGTTGACGCTGCCAATTAGCTAACTTTCGAATTTGTAGCTGCCGAGTCTGATCTTTTGCCATATGCGTTAAAAAATAGCTTTTTTGGCTTGATAGTCTTATCAATTAAATTGAGTTTTCATTTGAATATCCTGATCCTGTCGCTATTATAAATTTGAAATAACACGAAAACAATATACCTCCTTCATCCTGAAGTATTGGCTACTCTTAATATAATAAGCCTATTACCTGAAGAGGACAGAACACGGTGAAGAACGAAATACAAGCCTTTGCTGCAAACCAATCCCCACGATTGAACTGCGAAGGTAAATCCGACTGTTTATACCAAGATAATTTTGTTAAGTGACGCGAAAAACCTTAGTTTTATTTCCGCGATGACGTATCTTCGACGTGTATTGAGATTGAGCCGTCAATAAGTCCCTTAATAGGGGCATCGGGTGGAAGAATGTGACAGGAATTTGAGATAGACGACGTTCGAGACAGTTGGCACCACAAAGATACCCCGCAGGGGGAAAGCGACGGATTGATTGTACCGAGATACCTAAGTATCGAACGGAGCTAACGGGGAAAAAATAAGCCACGTTATATCGTTGGAAAACACTTGAGCGAGAAAACGATGGAGATGTCTCGTACTTCAGGTGAATGAATCAATACTTCTGAGATGATATTATGATACTTAAATTCAATAACATTTTCTGAGGAGATTCTAAAATATCATGAAGACGATATAACAAAAGGTGTTGTGTCTGTCAATTTTATTTGTGTTTCATTTTATTTTGCGATGGATTTGTTATCAATATTCATAAATACCCGTATTTACTTCTCAGTTAAATGACACAATAATAGTCATTTTTCTTTGTAATAAATTAAAAATGAAGTTGCCTCACGTGTACCGAATAAAATGCCCGATATTCTTCGCTATAAGGAATTGAATGTTGCCAAAATGAAGTATAACTCTAAATTGTAACGAATATACCTAAATAAAAATACAGATTGGCATTCAAGCTACTGTGGATCATGATATTGCGAATCGTGTGTCTGACAAGTTTCTTTGTTCTCAAATAATGACAGACTGTAACAAAGGAATGTATAACAGAAATATAAATTACATAATAATACGAACATACGCGGGAAATGGGTTTTGTTTATAGTAAATAACCTTTCAAAAATAATCTGACACCCAAACATCAGACAGACGAATACCTACATACATATACTCAAACAGAAAGTCTGCAATCGATTCGAAAAAAAACCTCTGACGAAATGTAAAATTTACAATATTATTTTTTTTACGTCAGTTTACGTTTTCTGGCTTAAAATGCGAAGCTTTTGAAATACGATTTTTAATTATTACCTTCACGTCAAGTCCGCGCTACAATGCCTACAACAAAATCCTCAAGAAATATTTTGAAGTCGTGAGTTCGTGAAAGAAAAGTGTATGAGTAAATTTGATATTTCTACCCGGACATATTATAGGTACTTACTTCCTATTAGATTGAGATCTTTATATAAATTAAAACGAATACGTTTCTGGAATATTGTTTATACTGTGTAGGTACTGATTCACGTACCCCTGCGGACTTAATAATGTGAAGGCAAGGAATTATAGAGTTTCTCAGTAACCTTGTTGAGGATCTTGAATACAAATTGGAATTACAGAGCAGGTGATTCGGTGTACAAGGATTCAATCTGTGTCATTAGCATTTTTACCAGGGAGGCAATCTACAATACACACTAGCAAGCAATGGAAAACAAGGAGTCAGTACATATCTGTTAAATGTATGGGTTGAAATGTAGCAGGTGGGATTTGTCTGGTAATTTATCAAATGAAAATGTCAAAATTGGAATCTCTAATTAAACGCACAGTACCTATCCTGGAGTTACTCAGTTTTGTGATCACTAACATACTGAATAAATGATCCATATCTCAGGATACCACAAGCAGTACTATTAAATTCTAGAAATAAAGTAAAAATACATCAAAGGTTCAAATCAAACGTTCATTTACAGCCTCTGTAGTCGACTCGGAAAATTACAGTACCTACGTACAGAAAGAACTTACGAGGGTCGGCTGAGAACTTCGCGGCCTTGGGAAAAAAATGTACTGGAGTATGGTCGGATTTTCTTATTATTTTTTTATACGATCTATTCGAAGTTGAATACACTTTTGCTAGCCACGTTTCAAAGCTAGGATCCTAGTTTTATAGAAGAAATTGTAAAGGTCTTCAAAATATTGCTCCGCTTTCACTATAACCCCGTTAACTCAATGAATTTCTTACATGCTAAGTTTTTTTTTGGCTGAAGGGTGAGAGGAAGGTCTGACAATTCCATTTTAGGTAAATAAGGCAGATGTTTCACCAATTTTCGTCATTGGCATGCAATTTGGCTATGAAAATTGTTTTTCTGTGAACTGGCTCAGAGTCGCGGTGAAAGATCGCGACTTTGGCCAATTTTCCGGGTCTTTTCGCGATGGTAATTTGTCGAAATTGAATAACTACATTAGCATAGTACTTCCCACTTTTTTTTTTGCCCTTATTCAAGTAGTCTATTGTAAGGCTAGCCCGAAATTCCCAAAAAACTAATGCCATCACTTTTCCAGTTGACAAAGGAGACATCGATTCCTTTGAAGACCGAAAATCACCATGCCGCCACTATTTTGATTATTTTTGGGCTCTGTTAGATCCAGGCCTCATCCATGGTGACATGACGAAAAAAAAAATCTTCAGGATCAGCTTCAAACCTGGTCAAAAATTCCAATGAAAATCGAAAACGAACACATGTTTTTTCGGCCTAGAAAAGGAGTCAAAGGCGTTGGCACCCTGCGAACATAAAGCTAATACAAGCCCTGTTCTGAAGTTAATATGAAATCTATTCATTCACACAAGACCATTGGGATCTCTGCTATCTGCCAGGCACTAATTTGGCGATCTTTCTGAGCCAAATCCATGATTTTATCGACGTTTTTCGAAACAACTGCAGTTTATTGCCTTCCACTGCGAGGGTTTTCTTCAACACCTTGCTGACGACATTTAAAATGTGATACCCATTATTTGACTACCGCATATGATAGAGCAGACTCCAATTATGTATCTGACATCTTTTAAAAAGTTTGTTTTGATATACAGCCTGTGATAATAAAACATTTTATCGTGGATCGTGGTTGAAAATTTCTCATTTTCACAAAAATCTTAAACACGTTGGATTAAAAATGGTGCCAAGAGTGCCAGCTTAGTCCTATCGATGCCAAATTTTGCCAGTAGCCTTTTAAAGGTTCAATTTATCCATATCAATATTAAATTGAAACTGGCCAGTACATTTTTTTCTCAAGGCCGCGAAGTTCTCAGCCAGCCCTCGTACCATGCGATGGTAACGAGCAAGTACGTAATATTCGTTGAAACGATAACTCGAAGCAAATAAAATGTTACAATTGAATTCTTTTAATAAAGTTGTGAAGAAAAGAGTACAAACGGGATATGAGATATTTATTGATTAATTCATTGAGTATGTTCTGCGACTGACTGGTCATTCATCTTTATTTGCATAACCAGGGAACCACACGCCTAAATAAATCAATATTGTATAACGAATATATTGTGTGCCAATCTGTGTAATTACGAATGAAACATATGAACATTGAACATAAATCAAATCTAATGTGTGACAAAGTTTGAACAATATCAATGTTTGCCACAAAGTGAGAACGTGAACCTGAAAATAACTCCGGGTAAACACACAAAACATAACAATAATAACAAAACATGTAGGTACGTTACGATGATCTATTATATCACGCCTTAGGTTCTTGTGGACGGAATAATGATGAACTAGTATGTAATATATGACAATAACATACATGACGATACGATATGTAGAATAATTCTCATCTCGCTCCCATTTCCCTCTAAACTCTTCGTCATTAAATTCAACCGCGTCAAAGCTACCACAAAATCTGCATACGAGAGGACTTCTGCATTTGCATAGAGACCATCATTTGTATATCCACTCTAAAACGCTGGGTTAATAAATTGTACTCTATGTGGCAAAGTGACGATCAATTGTAGTAGGTAAATAACAAAGAGAAATGTACAGATCAAAAACATTTATTATATCTTTTTTTATATATAAAAAGAATTCGGGCTTGCATACACAAACCCAAATACTTTCTTGCATTAGGCTAAAAGCCTAACATATTGTTTTTTACTAAACTTATTTAATTCAATGAATCCATAATTCATATCCATCATGTTGATTTGCGTTCATGTATATATTCTGCAAAATTAATATTACTTTGAAGAAGCAATAAACAATGTATTAGCGATGCATGATCAAATAACAAATGCACCGAAGAACAAAGCTAAAGATAAAACTGAATGCAAAATGACATCGAGAAAAGCTGTAAGTGTAATAAAGGTTAAAGGAATTCCTTTATTGAATGCATTGAGAAATAAAGACAGCTTCCAAACAATAAAAATGAACCACGTACAAATTTGATTGTACCAATATCAAAGACGAGTTTTATTGGCGTTTTGGATAGTAAAAACACTGAAGCGTATATAAGTTTGCACGTATCTTCACAAACGGCTGAAATATAAAACTGTATTAGTTTTATCTTACAGTACACATACATATTATACGCACATTCTAATATTTATACATGTAGCTTTGTAAATTTTCACGGTCCTTGTTAATCTCTTCTCCATTCTTCTCGGGTGTACCGTGTGTAGGCTGTCGATGTTGTCGAGCTTTCGGCGTACTTGCTGAGGCCATCTTCAAGACTAAAGTAGTCTCCATTAATAGTGTAGTAGTGTAGACTACATTAGTCCTGAAGATGGCCTCAGCAACTAGGCCGAAAGCTCGACAACATCGACAACCTACACACGGTACACCCGAGAAGAATGGAGAAGAATTTATACATGTATTTCTCCCATTAAAGTTAATTCAGAAATAATAACAATTTGAACAATTTCAAAAAATGCGGTCGACATGTGTTAAATTGAAAATATGTTACAGATGACATCAAAATTTCAATCGAAAGTATGAACACGTGTTTAGATGGCTTTACTACATTGATACTCATAACGTATTATATTGTTCCCATATGAGTATGAAATGATATAGTCCTTATAGCTGTACAATAGAATACGTAGGCGACACGTGGTGCCTTACCAGCATATGAGAAGGAATAGATATATCCGGAAAACTCATTATGTCCAATGCGACATTATTGTGCGGAGTAAACAATGGCTGAGATAGAAAATATACGAAGGAGATAAAAAAAAATAGGATATTACATAACGAGGCTCAGGAAAGGAGAGAAAAATATGGGTGGCTATGCTCCTGTCTGAGAGGAGTGGAATCCACGTGCGGAACAAACAAAAAGGAAACTTAATTTACTATTGAGATAAACGGGACTAAGAACGTGTAGGACAGATGAATAAATGCTTTAAAAAAATACGATAATTGAATTTAAAATGGTAATAAGGTAAGATAATAAGAGTAGTTAGATATTTCTAAATTATAAAAAACACTAAACATTAAGAAAACAAACAAAAAACTGCCTAATAAAACGAAAAGAACTCGGATATAGAGAAAAACACTTTCCGACTTAGTAACTATTCATTAGTAAAATATGTAAATTTTCAGGCGATTACAAGAGTCTAAATTGACTCGTAGATAATTAATTACTTTTCTAACAAAGAAGTCAAAGTAAATTTCAAAATAATACCTGATCCAGACAGAATATTTTATGAATGTATCTATAGAACAATGTACAAAGTACAATAAGTGATCATACAGTTGGTACGTATTTGTGAACTCCGCCATTTAACCTCTATGAAGATATGGTTGAAGAAATACGTAAATAATACAACCTCACTTAAATATCTCCTAGGAACTCCTACAGAAGAATGTCCTTTTATCCTTTTAATGCAGCTTTCATTATTAATAACTTCGTTATGAGAGTTTCTCAGATACAAACCAACATGTCACGTGAATAGATTGCTAATATATACGAGTGAGTGGACTCGGCTCAATTAAGACTTTTTACTGTGATACTGAATTATATTCCTAGAATAAGATACATTTCTAAGGATTTTGGTCATCGACAAGAGCTCAATAAATGTACGTTTGATTGGATGTAAAATATCTCAAACCAAATCAAGCATTATTGAACACTCGAAAAATAACCTGAACGTGTTTTATACCAGTGGGTTGCGGTTATTTAAATATCAGGCGCAAGGCACATTTTCCACTCAGTTCACCTACGACAGAGCTTTCCGAACTACGGTCCACGAGCCGACCAATAATTTTGGTTTAGTGTGAAAAAATGTTTTATCCTTTACCAATGAATGAAATTCATAAATAAAATAAAAAGTTAATTGATTCAAAACTTTCAGTTAAACTTTATCTAGTTAACTTAATCATGCATACATTTCTTAAGAAAACCAAATTTTTGGGCTACCAAATACGTATTTGTTTCATTTTTCTCGCCATACTTCCATATTTTTGTTACATAATTTTGTATGCGGGCCTCATATTAGTGCGGCCGTCGGAGACTTTAAGGTTACACAACTCTGTCCTATGACATTTTCCCCTCTAGAGCACAAACTCTACGTCTGATAAGCTGAATTGGCTGCCGGACTCACTCGGTCGGAAGTTACGGATCTGTTTATAGGGGACGGAGGGCCTTATGAGGAAAACTTTGGAGTACGGATTTTAAATAATAGTTAAATAAATATTACACGAACGGCCAACTCTTAATGCTACACGCCGAGACACGAAAATAAATTAAGAAACTTTTCCCTTTAAATAAGTAAATAGCTTAAAAGTTAAGTGAAATAGCCTTTAATATAAAGAAAATACCTACAATATATTATATTATATACATCTTACATAATACCTACGCATAAAGGAAAACCTTTATTAAAGCTTATTTCATTTTAACATTTATTACTCTAATGATTATAAATGGAAGAGCTAATATAATTAACATGCAATGCAATAGAAAGATAATTGTACTAATGTTTATGATAGTTCGTCTCTTTAAAAATATTTATGACTCTAGGTTCGCATTAGTGGAGAGCGGAATATTTTATGAAAGAAATAAAATGAAGAGGATGGAAACGACTGGGCGACAGGAAGGAAAAGGAGTGAATTGAATTAGGCGCCATGAGTAAAGTTTCAGAAGGAAGTGTGGAGAGCTAGGAAGCTATTATAAAGGAGAAGGTCTTTTAGAAAATAGTTGGAATGAGTTTAATACCTACTGGAGTAAATTAAACTAGCGGTTGTCAACCTAATATAGCCTACGGGTACGTTACGTAGGAACTTCGTTGGACTAAAATATTGGATACGAACTCGTGTAGCTGGCGAACCTGCGCCTGGATTTTTTGGTCGAAGCAACCACTATTGCATCTGTAACAGGTATTGGACTTTTCAATAACCTATGGCCAGGTATCTGTTCTATTGTTATACAAAATATGTAGTCTGAGAGTTCTCCCATGTTAAATATATTCCTGGACATAGGCGGACATAGGACATTCAGTACCTATACAACCCTACTAAAATATTACGGTCATTGCCTAATTGCCAATTATTTAATGGGATAAAAACCAAATTCTGGCCAATTACTCATCTATAATTTAACCTACTAGTTACATAGGTAGAGAGCTGTGCGGCATAACTGAAACATCTTAAAGGTACTATCATTTTTAATATTAAATTTACAGATACAACAATATACATTACTCCATCAGTATATTGACGTTACGCTACGTTAACGTGGGTCAAGATACGAGTATTAAACTCGAGCAAATGTTGTGAACACTAGTCTTTAAGAAGAATGCAAAAAGAAATTATAAGTATAAAGAAGAAATAATTGTTTAAGGTAGGGCAATAAATATAAATATCTTTGAGATTTACTTGGCTAATATAATAACGTGAAGGTAGGTACCCACTCTATCCACAGCTATGTTTGCTTCAAGATAAATGCGAGAGACGGAGGAAATAGTCTTGGTATCTCCCAGGGAAGCAGTGAGCGCAGCGTCATGGTTGTGCCACGTTTCGCAAACTGCCGGTCGTAAATCACTAACGGTGGATGAGCAACAATCGCAGAAAGAAATAATATTAAGCTCGTGTTATCACACACACACACACACACACAAACAATTTAATAATAAATACGACAATTACACTGAAGACTTATTATATGTACACAGAAACAAAATATTGTGTCAAATATTTACTTCTGAATAAACTCGAAATTAATTAAGGTTTTTTTATACAAATCATGGATTAACTCAAGCAAAATTCATTAAATAGAGGGAATCTTTTGTTTTTCACAATGAGAAATTATAAATTGATTTAATTTTTGATTAATGTCTACATTGGCAAATCTATACATGGGGTTAACTGGAAGAAATCGCAGTTCTGCGATAAGTTCGCCCTAGTGAACAACGTTTTATAATCTGTACTATGTCCATTTTGTATATTTATATGTGTTTGTTGTTTACTTTAAGTTTAAATAAATAAATAAATAAAAAATAAACTTTATTGAAACTAAAGTATTCGGTTTGAATTCACTGTCAAAGAAATGGCAATATCACTCGTGAACGGGCGGATGCCACTTTAAAAAAATGTAGTCAAAAAAATGGAAACGCAATGAGCACGGTCTGTAGAAAGAATTTTTTAGCTTTTTTATCGAATGTCTTGTTACAAAATTATACCAAAGGGAATGCTGATACAATAAAAAATACAAAAATGAACTGCAAAAACGTTAAGAAGATAATCGTAACACAATAATGTAGAAGAAGGTCTATGGATAAGGGAGATAGAATGAGAAAGTGGGTCGTGCAGGTTGACTATCTGAGATGATAATATGCGATAATGTCGCATATATTGAAGTCATAAATTCTCAGTTATATTATCGATAGAAACATCTGGTGAATATTACCAAAGTATTAGAAATATTATAGAGAATATCTATTAAAACAGAATGAATATAAAAGTCAATCATAATTGTAGGTAAAGTTGACATCTGAAAACATATTAATTTTTAGCACGAAATTGTGTTTATTATATTAGAATCAATAATATATAGACCCAACTATTGACTTAAAAAAAGTAGGTAATAATGAAAGGGAAAAAATATTTTATTTTATTTTATTAATCTTATAGAGTGCATACAGTTATTACATACAATATAAACAATCACAATATCACCTGCAAATAAACCAGTGAAGACTCAAATATTACTTATTACTTATGTGAAATGTGAAACTTATATGAAATGATTTATTTTATTTAGATTTTTAATACATCAGTAGGTCTTTTTTTATTTTTAATAATCATAACGACCGTATAGTGATCTCTTCTATTGAGGGAACCCGTGTCTATTATAAATGACGATGAGTAGTAGGTACTCATATTTTATCAAGTATAAATGGGGATCTTTCTATCCATCCTTCGTCATTGACCAAATAAGTTTTTTCTTCATGTTTTCTTCATTTTATAAAAGAATAAATAAAACCCATCAGTAGTCCTGAAAATATATAGGGATTACAATGTATGAATAAAAAAATGCGTTATCAATTGATATTGTTGAACAATAACGCTAAAGCGGAACAGTAAAGGAAGGAATTGTAAAAATCATTCCGAAAATACAAATGAAAAAATCCATTACATCGTGATAATTAATTATACAAAGAAAGAAATCCTAAATAATAGGAAAACGTTATGTAATAAATTATTATCCCTATAAAGACCAAATGTGGTAAATATGTGGAAGGAATATTTTTTATTGTGGTACCGTAAAAAAACGTAATCCGCTATAAATAGATAACAATTTTTTAACCAAAGATTTATCGCAGAGCTTAATCACCTCCCGTAGCTGTGGTGGAATGGAGGGTAATAAAAGGGTGAAAATAATACAATTTTCTACTTTGTGCAAGTGAGAGTCTGTACTGACATTTTAACAGAAGCGTCGAGAATATTTTGTTCTGGAATTTCTTTAATAGTTTAGTTATTAAGTATTTCGACAAATATCATTACACGAATAATACAAAGCCTAATACACGTGGGTGCACTTGATGATTATCATGATGTTTATCATAAGCGTAATACTTATGTTTATTATTGGATTTCGTCCCAGAAGGCACAGTAAGTAAGGAGTAAACTCTCATTATAAAGGTAGACTTACTAATACATTTTATGCTATAATAATAGTGTCCCTTGCTGAATACGCAGAGTATGAGAAGCGACTATTAGAAGCACATGTGAACTCAAACTTTAATACACCTCCATTTTACAAGACTATGTTAAAATCAATGAATTCCTTCGTGAGCAATATTAGACATTTTAATTAAATTACAATAACCCTTAGACATCGTTCAATTTGAGAAATGCGGTTCTATTATTTGGTTTTGTGCGGTTGAGTTTGTTACGGGTACCTGATACTGGCGGATGAGAATATATCTCCGACAGGTTGAATTTAGCAAAACGGAAAATTGTGGTTAACCATCCAGGGTTATGAACCTAACGAAATAAAGTTTGGATCACAAAACACGGACTAGGGTAGACAAGGGCTTTGGAAAAATAATAATAGTATCGCCTATATAATCTCTACACACAATTTCTAGAACTAAACACGTATTAAACTATAGAAATCAATTACTAATATCGCTCGGGGAAAAAATATTACCACTACTTTACAAACTTGTTCTGGTGACAACGTGACGAATTATAAATTTAACACAAGAGCTATCTGAATTTAGATCTGAACAATGAGAGAAAGATAATATTCTGAGCGATCCGCTTAATTAAATTAGTTTGAGATATACCTAGGTCTAGGTATGCAGTTGAAATCAAACAACCATGGTAGGTACTAGGTAGATATTTAATAGGTGAATAGTCTGAGTTTAAAACTCCGTTCCGAAACAAAAGGTTAAGAGGATTGGTCGAGGTAAACTTAGAAGATTAACAATACACAGCTTTACAAATTATATTACGAGATTACAAGATTTCGACTGTAAATTCGTTAAATCGTTTCCGGCAACGAGAAGGTAAGTGAGTACAGTAACAAATTGTACGCTGGGGAAGTCTGTGAATAATAAACGATTATATTTTACTAGCCCTTCGTACAGAAATACCGAAATTATAAAGCACGAAAAAATCTTCAATACTTCAGCCATTGTGTTGAAAAAATTGATGATTTCTAAGGGAAAATTTGCCTAAGAGTATACACACTACACAGTAGATTTGGCTTGAACTTGAGGTGAACCAGAAAAGCCCATCTTCTCGTAGAATATATTTGGAAATAATAATATGAAATGTTACAGGATTACATAAAGAGATTACTTTTGATTCACTGACTTAGAACATAACGTTACTCACATATTAAGATTTCAATTTCATCTTCAATGCTTCTATAGGCGAATGTAGGAGAATCCAAATAATAATTTGAATGATGTGGATGATTTTGAGACTAAAATAACAATAGGACAATATCCAAGACGTAAGATATCAAATAATAATATTAAGACATAGAATATTTGGTTCAATATCATTTATTTTACAAAAATATGAATTTGGTTCGATAGGTTTTTATGGATAATAAAAACATCTCAATAATATTATATCAATGAACTGAAAAAACCTAGAAAACAATAATGTCTAGCTCCATAAATCATACAGAATATAACATTTTTATAACTCTGCGCCCTGCGGTAATACGTATGTCAAAAACTATTTGCTAAATTTTCTATTCGATTTTATTATTAATAAAAAAAAAATTATTTCTGTGTTTAACCAACTTTAAAAATGATAGAAAACTATATCAATATTTTAGTAAAACAAAGAAAGTTGTAACTATCAAAATGAAAACACTGAATGCACGAACGATAAGTTTACAAAAAAACATTATAATATGAGAAGCATAGAATCCCATCATATTATTAAGATTTGCGAATTTAAATTCTTTTTTTATTTATCTTGAATATGAAATCAAAGTAAGGGATGGCATATTAAGAAAAATAGGTCATGTCAAATAAAGGCAGGGGTTTAAAGGATATTGTGTCGACGATACAGGACATACGTTGATAAATATAATAAAATGCGACTCAACATCTTTCTAGAAAGGGATTTATTTATATACAATTTCACAAAAGTGAAGCAAGAACATTAATAAATAATATACAACATTACTTACTATGAATTACTAACAACATTACAGATGTTTTATGTTTGTAAATCTTTGTGATGTGTTCTGAAAGGTTCGAGAGGAAAGTCATCAAATAGAAAGGGGTAATGTAGGATGAGATCTGAGAATGAAACTCCATTAACAAAATGTATTTAAATTGTTAACAAACTTTCAACTCGTGTTATGATACATTATTATGTAGTTGAGTTAGTACAGGGAGAATTAGTACCTATCTACCAAATACACAAAGCACAGAACATGCATTAGTTAGAAACGAGGTAAATTAATAAAGTTGTATTAATAAAGTAACGCAAAACATTAATTTGAAAATCGTATTCGCACTCATTTCCATACTATACCATTCCATTTCCATACCATAGAATGAGAAAGGACCAGTTAAGACAACCGTGTGATAGAATCTCCAATCAGTTGTATAAATATGTAAGACACTATCAATTTTAATCTTCATTTTAACACTTTCAAAAACTCTATACTATAAGTAAGTACATTCATTAGAACATCATATGTACATTTGACATTATGTACACACATATGTACTTTAATAAGTTCTTTAAACCTTTTCTTTTATTATTCCACAAAGAAGTTGGTCTTAAAGACAATGAAACAGTAACATTTACCAGCCTATGGTCACAAATTCCAATCGAAGTAAAACAGTCATTATATTGGACAATAACACTTATTATTGTAGTAGCAATAAATTTCGACGCTGCGAAAGGGATTTTGATTAGGTACACATTTACAAGGAGGAGAAGCTACCCTGGAAATTGCTGAAATGTAATCAGTTGATATAAATCAGAAACATGACCATTATGGAGAAGAATCTAAGTATAGATATTACAGGTGGCAATAAAAGGGACAAGAAATCGATAGAAATATACGTATTATATTTTTCTAATCGTACACTATAATATACCTACCAGTTACTTTTAAAAAATAAGGGATTAATTTTTGCTAATATTTCTCGTTTAAATGACAAAGAGACGTTTGGGTTGAAAGCAACGTATTATGAACTATGCCAAACGAATTTTTATTAAACACATTTTTAGGATTGCGAAATAGGTATCTCAAGAAAATACCTATATTCATAAATGGTAAACCATCAGAGGAAATATGAAAATATTTGATGATAGGAGCTGAGAGAAAGTGAGCATTATAATACTGGCATTATGTTGGCATTAATAATACTTAGATTACACCTACTGAGCAATAATATTATATCCTCATCAAACATAAGAAGAAAACCCCGGGTTGGAGGAAACTATTCACATAACAATAACACCCCATCGACCATATTCACTTCCCAACAGGATCCGATAATATCTCCTGCTATTATTATTTATTGTTATATTATCCATACCTAAGTATCACAATCATTACACATATCACGATATACTGGTGACGATATTTTCTTCTAAATTACGAACACAAGAATACGAAACGAGATGAATCTAAAGAAAATAGTCCGAAATATACCTTCAATTTTATCCGTTTTGTCTCTGAAACTTTATGTACCTTAATTCAGGCAAAATATAATTAAAATTAGAAATTAAATCTATGTACACACACCTAATGAACATAAGTTCGTTTCATATAAACGATTTGTTTTCAGCGAATTTATTGTAAATATAAAATTGTCTCATTTTCATTATTCCCGTTAACAACTCGTCATCTCAATTTAAACGACACTCGAATCTTACAATAAATGACGATTAACTTAATTTATTCGAAGAAATTATGAAAGAAAGAAAAAATATACAATGCTTCGTTAAAATTCCTCAAAAATCGAGAAAAACGTTGCAATTATTCTTCGTGATGAGGATCAAGAGGGGACACTTGAGACCTAATAAAGAGTTCTACAAGAAGCTTTCAGAGTGATAAAATCAATTCTTAAAATACCATTTTTAATGGTTTTTAAAGGTTTTTACCAGTTTTTCTGGATATGAAGGAAATAAAAAGATTTAGCACAAGAACCTTTTTGTTAAAAACGGACGTCTTATTTTACACGATTACTCCAACTTTATAAAGCAGCCCAACGTCAATAAATGGTTTCAGATTGCTACACAAAAGCAAAGTATCGGTAATTGGAGTTTGAACGTACAAACAAAACGTCATCAAATGCCTCCTAAAGATATTGATAAATATTTTAATAAGTCTGTTATAGGTGTAATGTATTATGAATAAGTTGTTCTTTATTATAAGATGCTTCGGCGGTAATCGAATGGCCCCATAAACACCAACACCACCCCCTCGGCGAGTTAGTAGAGGGTCGTAACGGTGCCGGTGATAGGAACTAGGAAGGCCTCGGAGGTGATTAAAATACCATTAGTCGCACAAACAGGAATCTTAATATAATCCGATAATGCCTCCCCGATTACACAACTGTCAAAAGGCGACAGACGCGACCTCCCTGAACGATAATCTTTCACAAGAAACAATTTGAAATTTCTTCCGTTACGTCATAATCAACCATATTCTACTTATATATTCTCTTAGGGGAAAATGAAACTGGAGAAAACGTTAATGTTATGAAGTAACTTGATGTCGTTTGCTTAAATCCACTTTATCTTTGATCAATCAGTTGTCGCAATGGAAATAACTAGGGATGAAAAATTAACAACGTAGTCCTGAGTTCTTACGAAAAATAGTGCTAGGATTGGAGCTACATCGAGACTGAAGAGAAACATTACGTATATTTCTCACAAGATACATATGTCATATTCAGATTTAATGGCTCACTTGCCTTTGATCGATCATTTGCCAAGGGATTTTCCATGCAAAAGCATCGAAAACAGCTGTTTTAATTACGAAACTACATCACACCATAAACTCGGTTTTAATTAAATTAACAAATGTTTCACATGAAAAAATATCAGCACGATGTCCGAACGAGTAAAAAAAAATACTAAAAACAAAATAATGAAAGTCCCGAAGGAAAAAGGGTAATTTGAATCCTCATAAATACTAAATTGAAGATTATTTTTAACTAAAAATCGTTCACCGTTACAAATATATAAGTTATAAACTGCATATATTTCTACGAAGATTTCGTCATGTAAATAATTCTTATGAATAAATATGACTCCAATACGCAATCGATTAATGTAATCAGTTCTTGGTAAATAATAAAAAAACACCCAGTTTATTAATTATTTCTTCTCATGTTTGTAAACACTTTTAGTATAGAAAATGATTAATAAATGAGATCGAGGTTTATAAATAAGGATAAAATAGTGTTTATTAACAAACCATATTTGTTCACTCTGTAGATACATAAGTGTAATTAAGTATTCTTGTATGCACTCGTATGTGTACTTTCAGGACTGCACATTGTTACAGCAGAATTTGAACTTTCATATAGGATACAGAGACAATAAATACCTAGGTGGCTAAGCTATAACATTTATAAGAAACCAGTTGGTTCGTGAGAATTCACAAAAGCTTAATGACGCCTTTTTACTGGATAAACCCGTTAGAAATGAATGACATCAAACGAACTATGTCAAAATACTTTTTTATTAATTGAACATATATTTTATGAACTATAAATATATGAGTACATGGCGCAGTTGGTTGAGGCGGCAGTCTCTCGAGAGCCAGGTTCAAACCACGGCGCTGGCGATGTATTCCACATTTTGCGATACAGACTTTTAGCCTAGTGCAAGGTGTGCAGGAAAGTATTTAAGTGTAAGATTTTTTCATAAAAGAAATATTCATTTCTCCAAAATTCAAAATTGTCTAGAAAAAATAATATATTGCATTTTTTGCCCTCCTAGACGAGAGTAAGCCTATTTATGTCCCTGGGCTACGCCAAGTGCAAAAGCTAGTCGCCTTATATGTACAGAATAGCAACGGGTTGGAAAAATACATGTAAGTATTATTAAATAAATTATTTATTAATTGATAGTCTGTTGTTCAGCACGTGGCCTTAAGCGAAATGTCACTGACGATGATACACGCTATCTCGCGGGTCACCACATTAAAAAACAACGCTATCTTAGAATAAAACAATGTCATAAACATACCTAGTATTTGCCACATAAATAAACAAACTCGCAATTTATTTTAATACAAATATGTTTATCAATATTTTTTGTCGGTCTACAAAAGTATTTATAACACTGATGTAACTTCTTTATTAATAAAGTTATAAATACATATAACTTATAACTTAAAATTGACAATTTATAAACTAGATACATAATTTTTATACTCTACAACAATACAACTACACATTCAGACGTCATAACCTTCCATTAAATTGTACATACAGGGTGTAGGCTACCAAGCCCCCCCTTTTCAAACAAATATTTGCGAAACCACAGACAGCAAATCGAAAGAGTTTAACAAATCAATGTGTGAAGATGACGTGGAAAGGGGTAATGCACAAAACTGCACTGAATTGTACCTTATAACCTCCATATTGATTCCATGAATAGTAGTGTCTGTGTGTGTACTTATCCATAGGCCTTTAACTGGCTACTGCTTATTTTTCACCCATGAAACGTGAACAAAAATGCTGCCGCGAGATGCAATGCTAAAATAATAATGCAAGTACATCTGGTGCTGTAAGTTTGGCAAAGTTCTAGCCTGACATGGTTTTCTTTATAAATATTATTTAGATGGAAGTAGGTAGAGGTACATTTCAGGCGAGGTGAAAAACTAACTTACTGACATAAATAGCGTGAAGAAAATAAATCAGAAGAAAAGGTTTAATAAAGACAAGCCAAATTATGGTTGGGTGTGATTTATGAACACCCATAATAATACTGTGTTGTTGCATAGCTGTCACAAAGCTTATTATAGTCGCGGAGATACGTGATGTTAATACGTGAGACCCTAATATTACACACAACCCTTAACTTTACTAACATAATACAATAATAACACCTGCAGGTGAATTAATGATATGTAAACTACTTTGTGTGTACATCTCAGAGAACTTATGGAACCTTATTCTTATTCACACAAACGACCATCGAGATACAAACTGTTTCGCATAAGAAAAATGAAAATGCCTAAACAAAGTTTTTATTTATAATAACCTATAACCATGATCTTGGAACGACTGTTATTGTAATATTATATAGATTTTTTCAGGCTGGTGCCACATCACATTGCACAATATAGTACCATAGTTATAAAGTTTGCAAATAATTACTGTTTGTCTCAGTCGGTTGTCCCGTTTTTAGTCTCTATTATGGTCCGGATTCAAATACGGGTCTATGTGTGTAATAACTCTTGCACTTTTATTATAAAGATAATATGTATGCAATAAAGGCATGAATATAACATCTGAAACACACGTTTGAATTGTACGTACTTATTGTATAATGTTCGGGTTTCTTTCATCACACGAACTAAACATTATTTTTCCACGGTCTACTAACAACGCGCTGTGGACACAACATTATTCTATAGGAAAGGGGTTGCATAGTGTCGGTGAAAACCTATTCAGATGTATTCGCGTATTGTGTGAGTGGAATATGAAGGATATGAAACTACTGATGGGGGAACGAGAGGCAAATATATGAAAATATCTTAAGAAAAGCTTACTGTGTGCGTACTTTGCCCTCACTCGCGATAATGAAAAAAGGCAGAACAAATATTTATTCACAACGACCCGCAACAAATAGTCTCATATTGCAACTAACTAAAGAAATTTTCACCTCTCATATTACATATGTCATAAAAACTTTTATCTTTTGAGAAATCTGAATTATTGCCCAAGAAAAACATTGACCATGGAAGGACACCCATATAAGTATTGATGCATAATATTTACAATATATCTGATGTATTTCATAATTCATAAAGCAGTAGGTGTTGCTATTGAACCATATAATATTACAGTATGTACTAGGTACACCTAGTAGATATCTATTTATCCGATTGAATTGAATGATATCATTAATCAAAGCGCGTAGTTCAACAATATAACATTATAATAAATGGGCAAAACTTCCGGAGCGCACTTACTATACGGGAGTATGTGTGATTTAAATAATAGTTAAGCAGTTTATAGTGTAATAAGAATAATGCACACAATAAATTATAATTATTAACAGTAAAAAATGTAGGTAAGTCCAGTGCGATGTCAAGATCGCAAACCACGTGTATAGAATTACACTTACCATGACAACAAAGAAAATCCTACATTTATAGGAAATGCAACGGAATAAAAAAGTTTGAAGACAACAAAACCATTTTGGAAAAAAAACGAAAAAGGCCAAAACGGCGAAAATAGTTATAAAAAATTATAGTCATTTAGTATACTCCGATATTCTATACAAAACTAATCGAATTATGTTGGAAAAATAGTTATTTAACCATATCTCGTAAACTTCTAACGAACTTAGGTAGCAGCAAAATTAACGACGAAGTTTGGCGTAAAACCGCTTCTGTTTAATACCTCATGCCGAACAATGGCAGATATTTTAGAATGGAGACACAATAATCCCTTTCACATACAAAAACCTTTTCAGGCTAATAGAAAATTTAAATGAATTGACTATGTATAGTAGTGAGTTGAAATGTCTCACGTTTGCCTATATTTTTGGGTACATTTGTGTGGTTTTTGCAAGTACGCTATGCAAGTATTTCATGTGGCTATATTAATTTTAATTTATTCAGCAACCATGGTCTTAAACTAAAAAAATGTAGGAACAAGCATTAGAAAAAAAAGAATTATTAAGGACAGGATATTGATGACAAGACACTGCAAACAAACAATAAAATAATCTGCATGTATTTGTAAACATGTAACAAATTTCGATAAATTTTAGCTTTAATAGTATGATACACTAAAGCTGAAGATAATTATTATTCTCAACGTAAATAAATTCATAAACCCAATACGTACTAAGGCAAACAGTCTGTTTAATTAAACATAGCACTATGCAAGGGCCAATATTATTAACCTGTTTCTGTTTACGTTCGGTCAGATCGGCGCTATTAGAATACAATAATGCAAATTTATCGGGCGTTCAATCAAATCGACGCTAGACCATTTATTTGACTTAATTCTCCGTGCTTGCTTTTGTAAATTCAGCAAAATCAAAACGTCTAGAGTGCTAAAATGAAACCATTGTACAGTTGGTAGTAGGTAACAACTTGAAACATTAACGAACCATTGAATGAATGTTTAATTAATCTAATTATCTTTGTGTCCTCTGTTCTCTCAACCAGAATCGGTATGCAGCGGCTTCGGATAAAACAAAGGTAAAAATAAAATAAATAAATAGGTTACTATCTACTCAATAAAATTCTATAGAATCAGAATCTCCTAGGAGTCATAGGTATAATAAGTAAGTACATTTACCTCTTGTTATTTATAAACGCTGATAACCTTTAAATTCCTGTCATTATTATAGACGGCCATTCATTGTCGAACAGGATAAGGGACCGTAAAACAAATTCCGATTCAAGTATTTACATGAAATATACATAGTTTATTGAAGGTGAGTAGTCAGGAGATGATGAAGTGCGGTGCTTGGGATTTACACTCACACTTCACAAACATATTAGCAATAGTATTTATTCTGAAGAATCTTGAGTCTTTTTTATATAAAAAGTGCCATTGCAATTAAGGTGAATAAAAATATAATTACGGGTCATTCGAGATAACTGGTGACAACCTTAATCCGTAGTGAAAACTCTTTTGATTATGGATTAATTCTATTGAGAACTTAATCTATAATTACTTCAAGATATTGTCAAATTGATTATATCTAAAATGACTTACCCCTGTTTTCACCAACTTTTACCTAAGAAGGAGACCCCTAAGAAATTTCCATACAAAATCAGAGATAATATTCTATTTTTTGACACGCAGGTCTACCAACCACACTCTAATTCCATACAAAATGCAACACGCAACTCACCTAGCCTGGGCAGAGATATTTGGGCACCTAACGTAGGTGAGTTGCGTGTTGCATTTTGTATGGAATTAGAGTGTGGTTGGTAGGCCTGCGTGTCAAAAAATAGAATATTATCTCTGATTTTGTATGGAAATTTCTTAGGGGTCTCCTTCTTATGTAAAAGTTGGTGAAAACGGGGGATAGACAGTTAAGTATTACGAATTAACAGCTTCCGTTTTAATATTGTTAAGTAGTCACTGCTCTTTTACAGGTTCATAATGAATTATCATGGTAAAAATATCTGGAATAAGACGTGCTCTCGGGTTGACTGTAAGATATTACTTTTGCAATAAGTCCACCTTTTGGCACACTACTGTTGTCTTGTTTTTTGTAACTATGTGTATTTTCTTTAACCAATGAAGATATATTTGTTCATCTATTAAGATTTTTGACGACAAGTCCGTCATACAATGTATGTAAGTATATACATATAAAATATTGAATAGGTACTACGAAGGTGTAGACGTAGGTATTAGATTCGTCCGATAATAACAGTATACGCAGTATAGAAAATAGCCAATAGGTACTAGATAATGGAGATATTGGAGTTTAAATTATTTTTCAATTGTCCACCGATGTAGAAAATACTCAAACACGTGAATAAATGAAATTATTATAAAAACACGGATACGTACCTAAATCTATCCCGTAGACCTTCCGAGAAATTTAGTGGTGGTAGGGGGATACTTTGTTAAAAATATATCAGAAATACCTAGAAAAAATAATTGTAGGTTCAATCATTTATATAATCCTTACAGATTGTACCTATTTATTTCAGATGGATGGAAGGAAAATAAAGAAGGACTTAGGATAGCTTAAATATTAAGAATCTAATATAGATAGCTATAGGCATAGTATCTCTATCTATCTATCTATCTATACCCTCACGCCACATCCCTTGCAGGGTAGGCAGAGAGGACAGAGCGCCAGACAGCCCTATCCTTACACACACTCCTAGCTTCCGTCACATTCATGCAATTAGTCATACACGCTCTCCGATTCCTTTTACTCAAAACGCGTCCATCCTTGAGGATCTGGTCGACATGATCGGACCAGGTCAGTCTCGGACGGCCGCGCTTTCTCACCCCTCTTCGCTCATTCAGATATATCTTTTTTGTCATCCTGTCATCATTCATTCTCTCAACATGCCCAAACCATCTTAGTTTGTTTACTTTCATTCTTGTCACTACACCAGTCTTGCAGTCACTCATTTCCCTAATAACCTCATTCCTTATCTTATCTCTCAGCGTTTTCCCGCACATTCTTCTTAATGACCTCATTTCTACTGCATTCAACCCTGATTCATCCTTCTTCATCCACGTCCACGTCTCACTAGCATACATCAGGGTCGGCACCAAGACAGCATTGTGCACTAGCACTTTTGCTTTCATAGACACATTGCTACTACTAACAATCGGACCGAGCGCACCATTCGTCCTAGTACCGGCCAGCTTCCTTCTTTCAATGTCTCCATCACAGCGTCCATCTCTAGTAAACAAACTTCCCAGATATACATACTCATCCACTTGCTCCAGACAGTCATTACCAACCTTTATCACACAATTTGTCCTTATTTCCTCTCTTTCGAACACTAATACTTTCGTTTTATTTACATTCATTTTCATACCATTCATATCGCAGCTTTCGTACACACAGGATACTATCCGTTGTAACTCACATTCATCATCAGCCATCAACACTAAATCATCTGCAAACATTAACGCACATACTTTCACTCCATTTAGGTCCACACCAACATTCAGCTCATTCAGAGGACGCATGCAGTAGTCGAAGAACAGGTTGAACAACCAAGGCGACATGACGCAACCCTGTTTAACCCCTTTTGTGAGAGTGAACCACTGCGACAACGCAGCATTCACCCTGACACAAGCAGAGCTCTCCGTATATAGAGACGCGATTGCGCCAATCAGTCGGTCGCTCACCCCATATTCCGACAGTACACGCCACAGTCTTTCTCGGTCCACACGATCGTATGCCTTCTCCAGATCCACGAACGCGCAGAAGAGCCTCTGGTGTTTAGCCATAAGCTTCTCCACGACCATCCGTAGGGAGAAGATCTGATCGGTGCACCCCCTGCCACTCATGAAAGCACCCTGCACATCCCATACTTTACTTTCAGTCACTTTTCTTACTCTTTCAATCAATACCTTTCCATACAGTTTGCCCACAGAGCTCAGCAAACTGATAGCCCGATAACTGCCGCATTCCAACCTTGAGCCTTTCCCCTTGTACAAAGGGCAGATGACTGCCCTCCTCCAATCCTCAGGAGTGCAGCCACTCTCCCAGCACAAGTTGAAGAGCCTCAGGCACCACTCGAGAATCTTCGGGCCACCTTGCTTGATGAACTCTATGGCCACACAGTCATGTCCCGCAGCTTTACCATTCTTTGCTTTTTTCAATGCAAGCACAACTTCATTCATACGTATTTCCTCGTCCTCAGCAATATTTACATTCATACTATCTGCTACATTCGTCTGGTTTGTACTAGTACCACTTTCATACAATTCTTCGAAGTATTCTTTCCATCTTTCAACAACTTCTTCTCCATTCATCACTAAATCACCATTCTTATCTTTGATGCAATTCATACTGTTTTTCTCACTTCCAGATCTCTTTCTTTTTACTTCCTTCCAGAATATTTTCAAATTCTCCTCGGCGTTCCTCGATAATTTCATACATTCCTCTTCCTCAAGTTTTCTCTTTTTCTGGCAAACCATTTCTTTCACTTCTTTCCTACACGCTTTATATATATTCTTCTTTCTTTCTTTCTCACCTCCATCATCTAGTTTCGCACCAAGCACATCATTCCACGCTTTCTTTTTCCTCACTACAGCATCCTTCACCTCATCATCCCACCACGCATCACCTTTTTTCCTTCCTACCAACGCTTCTCCACATACTTCTCTTGCACTCTTTACTAGCACCTCCTTCATAACATTCCATAGTTCACTCGTTGAGCGTTCCTCATCATCATGTACTTCTAGCCTTTCGTTAGTCAGTCTTTCATATTCATCCCTAACATTCGTCTCTTTCAGTTTTTCGACCCTGATTCTCCGGACAGGCTCCAACTTCCGAGCCCTCGAGCGCCAACCGGAGAAAAGATCAATCCTTGTTATCACAAGGAAGTGATCCGTCCACAGTCCGGCGCCCCGAAATGCCCGGGTGTCCTTTGTCGCCTTCCGGAGCTCAGAGTCCACACATACAAAGTCAATCATCGACCTTTCAATACGATCAACTCTCTCTCTTTGCCAAGTGTACTGGTGGATCTCCTTGTGTGCGAAGAATGTGTTCGCCACAAAGAGATGAGTAATAAAACTCCAAATTTATATAACATAGTAAGGCATAGTAAATAAACAATAAACAAGTATTGGTCAAAGATGAGGGTATGGCATGACAACCCATCCTCCGTCCAAAAAGGTAAATATGACGGATACATTACATAAGATGAAACTAGGTAGTTAGCTCCAGGTCAAATATCTCTCAACTCTGTATTATGTTGTCAACATGTATAATAATCTTATATCCAAAGGTAGAAGGGAAGCGAGATTCATAGGTTAGCTCAGCCGTGACGGAATCTTTATCCTTAATCTATCTATATACTAAGTAGTATTATCTCTCTATCTATAGTAGATGACATCTACAAAAAAAAAACAAGAGACGTAAGAGTATGTTAATAAGTTCCAGAATCCAGATATAGAGCGAGCATCATACAATACGTGCATTGCTTTCTACAGATTGATTTAAAACGCTTGAAATTTTAACTAGGTGCCTCATAAACATTCAATATTCGTAAGATTATAAAATAATGCAGATAATCATTAATTACTTTATTGTACTCATTATTCTCCTAACGAAGTACACACCAGGCGTGCAAAATATACAATTGGATACCTATGAATTTGCTGAACGTAATGCGTCACAAAGGAAATATACATCGAAATGGCATTTGAATTCATATGGATAAAACACATCAAACAGTTATATAAATTTGGAGTTTTATTACTCATGTATTAGTATTATACATCGGTATTGTACCTGATGCTACATGAACAAAATACCGATTCATAAAGATGTTTAGTCTAACTCTTAATACGATCGTCAAACACAAAACACATGAACGGGAGATACCGGATGTAATCCACGCGTTCCTCCCGTCACACTGACGTATTTTTAGCGGTAAAATATTTATTTACTCAGGATGTGGCGTTGTTCAGCTCTCACGAAAAAACATTAGTAGACGTTCCGACTTTTAGTATTGTATGGTAAATCCACCAATTGTATTATCAACATACGACAAACGACGATACACACATACATAGTAATACGAGGACACAATACCATCAAATACACTAACAGTCAAAGATGACTTTAATAAGAAGTCATTTTAAGACCATCTCTCGATTAGAGACATTTTATAAAGTGCTCATAGGTAGGTAGGTGTGTGACTTATTCAGAAAGCACAGAGTAACGTTTCAGATTGTATTATAAAGTATCGTCCGGGGAGTGTGAGTGTTTGTATCAAGGGCCTTGAAAGTAGGTTAAATAAATACAGCAGTCAGCAGGCGCGTAATTGGAAATATAATAGAAAAGAACTCTAAATAGGCCTAACGGAGAGATTAACTTGCCCTTAAGGGCACTTAAGTGGCGCAGAGTAAGTACTAATGTTATTACTTTTATTTTAAAATAGAGACTTAACATTAATCAAAAGTAAGCCTAAACACTTATAATATTTTCATAAACTCACATTACAAACATTGCAATTTTTGGTTCGCCACGTGCGGTGACACAAGAAACAATAAGAATCGTACAAAACTTTTTATGCTATTCACCAATTTTCTGCAAAACACAGCTTTAGAAAAGTCGTGTGAAGCATCATGATTGTTGACTTTGTATGCTCATTGCTCATATTTCACTTCAATATCTTCAATACATTTTATTCTCCTGCATACTCATACTTCTATTTGTAATAAAAATGTTAGATTAAAATAGTAAAAAAAAAGCAAACAGAATTTGTTTAGTAATTATTATTTACACTGGAATTTGGGAGAAATGAAATTTATATAACGGGTTGTTATATTATTATTTTGTTTTCCAATTAAAATTTGAAGCCGCAATGGTAAACGAGGTGGTCAGTATTTTGAACCATTAGCAACGCTAGTTTAAGAGGATGATAATTATTAATTCCGACATCAACTAAATACCTTTAACCCTCACATAAAGCATTATAAATGAAAATCTCTGAAAAAGATCTTATGTTTCATTAATGAATAAAGTAAAAACGTAACTAAAATGCGGCGGCTTCACGCTCGGCGACCCTCCACGAGTTTTGTGTGAATGAGTAAAAGGACGTACGGACGAGGTGATTGTCTTGAACTGTATACGTAACCGACGGTTAACGCCTTTTTACTCATTCGCGCGGGACTCGTGGAAGGTCGGACAGCATGTGGATGAGGCAAAGAAAACATTTACATGATAAATAGTATAGGTACAATTAATTGATACAAAAAATACAATAGGTACAGAACTACCGATACGCACACCAAAATAGAATTATAAATAAAATAATCTTTATTGTATATATAAACGTACAAAGGGCGGGCTTATTGCCAAATGGGAATTTCTGCCAGCCAATTATATAAAGGTACTCTATTAAGCAGGTGACTTCATTTTGTTTGAATAAACAATGTACCTATACTCTTGTTAGCATCCAGGTATACAGGCATTTCACTATTTGAATTCAGAGTTCCAAAGTCGTAGCAAAACTCGTAGCTGCAAAACTCTCAGAAATTAACACCATAATGCAACACAGCGCATACTGTTTATCGATACGTAGTCGGACGGTAGGTACCTGGTACATTGTTGTTGAGAGAAGGAGGGACGTGGTAATGGTAGGAAAAGTTTGTTGTTTCCGAATCCTCCTGCCGTGTGTTTAGTTTAGTTAGTAATGTGACCTCCACACAATGTTGTGTAGTTCCTCGTGTAAAGAAACTTGATTCAACTGTACCGTACCTTGTAGCAGTGAAATCCATGAGGCCAACTTTGATTAGCACGCCCCCGTAAGTTTAACAACACGTCAGTACAAAACGAGAAATAGTAACATTTGTGCCCCTTACTACACGTATATCAGACAACGTATTATTAACTAGGTATATTAAATTTAAAACTAATAAAAGAAATGTATACCTACCAAACTTTACTCGATTCGTATTAAAAGAGTAAACCATTCGTAGTACCGCGAACAGGATGTAATTACATTGCTGAATGAAACAAAATATAAAAATAGTCGCCTGCTAGTAACACAATACAAAGAATAGGAATATAACATTTCTATGTAGAACAAAACCAATTGGGAACGAAAAAATATTGTAGTCATTGTATGGGAAAAGTTATTAAAATTACCTGCAATCGAATCATAAAAAATATTCAATATATAAAAATAGAATCTCTACGTTATTAGCTGGGATAAATCAAGACAACTTCACAGTCAAAGCACATAAAATCAAAGACTTTTTGTTGAAAAAATAGAAAGTGTAGGTATTCCATATTACTGAGATATTATTACTGTACCCGTATATTAAAATAATCACTAAAATTTGTTCGTTGCCCATTTATGGGAAATTGATGAAGTGTGTATATTACCAAAGATAAAACCCACACAGCAGTACGTAGAAACACTAGACAATCGGTTGTATATGATGTAGTTATAGTCATTGAGTAACAGTCACTATACCTGTCAGGTCAGAGTCGAAATACTAATGACACCCACACTAGGAATTATTAATACAAGATTACATTTTTCACACTAAGAGAAGAGCAAGTTTACTAACTACCTCTCAACTCGTACATTAGAAAAGGTTCGCCTCGAACCACATATTATATAGTTTAATAACTTATTATAACGGTAAATACCTACATACATTAGTTAGTAAATGAACTAAATATTTAATAACCTTATAAAGTTGAAAACTGAAAACAGCAGTTAATATCACGAGAGCACCACTATCGTATACACATATACATATTACTTAATGTTCTGAAATTTCAGGTTTAATCTATTTGACCTCTTAGTTTATTTACTAACATCAGCGTTTGATGTTTGCAGATTAGGTGATTTAACCAAAGACGAAACGTAATCCGAGTTTATAATACATGGATTTATCATAATATTATACATTTGATGTTAGATATTATTAATAGTATAAATGTATTAGCAACGTTAGTACGAGTAAGCTTCGAGAACAGACTACCTACTTGCATATACCTGTTCTATTGCTAAATCGTGAACTCTATGGGAAACCGATTAAGATAATAATATGTACACAATTCGTAGTATCTCTTCCTACAAAGGGCGATTTCATCCTTAACCCAACGGGTCGAACAAATTTGTTTACAAAATGTTTATTACTCCAGGGCACTAACGTTACTAAAATGACAATCAATTAAGGACCATTATGATAAATTTAGGAATGTGCCTATTTAGTACTTAACACGCCATCATACCTACGTTATAATTTGTTTACTGCTGCCAGAATGCGAAGTGACAAAAGATCGTATCTTATTAGTGTCACTGCTACAACTACTCTCGTACGATGGGCGGAAGTACAAAGTTATTATATTTAAATAAGGGTCTCGAGAATGTTGTATAATATCTACAATTTGTTGGTGACGTATGCTCATTACGTTCCCTTATTCTTAATCATATACAACAAAGCCTTTGTAAACAGAAATGTAAAAACTTCAGTAAGCTTAAACAAGTATATCAATCGATAAGTGTAAAAGAATCTGAACATATGATGAAACTGGTGTAAGTATTTCTCAATACAAGTCTGTATTTCCCATTTGTCGTGAAGAACACAGAAATAAAGGACAGTTAAGTAATTGGCCGAATCGATTTTATTCGTAATTAATATTTATGACTAAAATATGTGATATTCTGGGAGTTTGTCAAAACTTTCTCATAAGTAATCAAAACCAATATAAACTATAAATGTTGAAGAAAGAAGACGCTATCCTCCGCCAAGTTGTCTCTCCGTCTTTGACATACATCAATTTAGTTCTGGGTTTAGTAAATAGAAACCTAACCAAACTCCCCGTCCAGCTATATGAATAAATAATAACGTCGTCAGATGGCGGAAGCTGATAAAAAAGGACGAAGTTACTAGATATCAGCGTCTGGAAATAAATTTTGGAATAACAAATAATAAAAGTCATGGTATTGACATCACTCATAGACTTATTACAGAAGTATATTTTGTTGACGCAGAATCTTAAATGTTGGCAAACATTCTCAAAAGTATTTACTAGCGAGCCAAACATAAATATGGATAAGGAACTAGGAATACTGCAATGTGTGGCGTGTGAATGAAGGGAGCAATAAATCGCAGGAAGAATTTCAAAGAGAAATTTATATTTTATCAATCATCTTCACAAGTGAATTCACAGTTACTAAAAAGCATTATTATCACCGTCAAATCAAACTTTGGTACACGATTGGAAGATAATAAATAGCACTCCTAAATTAAATGGACTAAAGAGAACATTATAAAAGCCATGATTACCTTTAAAAAGTTTGTTTTAAATGTCGAGCCGGGTGTGAAAATGCCTAAAAATGGGAAAATAAAATACCACAATACATCTACATATCTACATAATTAAAAAAGTGTAAACATAATAAAAAAACAAACTGTTCCTAAAAATAAATTAACCGCAAAAAATATTGTCAATTGTAAAAAGCGATAAAAATTACCAGTATTTTTTTATAGAAGTTGTTGATTTTTTTATAAATCTTTATTTCCATATAAAATTAATATTGAGTAAAATAGCGACTTCGGTCTGGAAAATGATTTTATAGACATTTTATTTATACAACTATCTACACATAAAATCATAGCACAGCATTACTCAAGCGTTACCTATCAACAGCGCAGGGTGGAAATAATTGTATGCTCAGTGCAAATTATTCTCATCTTCATGAAATAGAAATACGAATTCTATTTAATGCCCTTCCGAATAAAAAGGTGTTACACAAATGAAGAAAATCAATACATTCGTAAGTAAATATTCCTACAAAATAAATTATTAATCTCGGAACATTGAACACCAAAATAAGGCTAATTCTGTAGCTCAGTCACGTATCTTACTGTCCACAGTTTCAAATGATAGAGAGTAGAGAGGTTAAGGCCTGGGTGTACAAAGTAGTGGTAAGTAAATCGATCTACGAAGGCATTAGGACACCCCGAAAAGAACGTACTTGACAGATTAAAAAATATGATGTTTTTATACAAAATAGTGTTAAAATTGTTCTGCAATAAAATGGGTACAATTATAATGTAATTTAATTCAATATAACGAAAGGGTATGTTTAATGAATGACGGTTATAAAATGTACATCTGAGGTAAATTCAATAAATGAACTAATATAATATCCTGCATATTTACAAAGGTACGCCTACGATGTTCTTCTTGGTACGGATTTTCTTCCAATAAACAAATTCCGTTTGTTTTTTTACATTTCTTCGACTTGCAGGAAAGGGAGAACAAAATACGAGAAAGGAAATTACTTATTTATTGACTGAACGCCGATGGAAATGGAAAATTTACAGAGGAACTCTACACAGTGACTTGCGAAGTTATTGATCAACAAATCATATTATTATATACGACATACTAATAATAGGTATTTGTATTAGAATACAACTACTAAATTCACAACATAAAGACACGCAAATCTAAAAACTTAGTTCATAACCAATATAGTTTCAAAGTTTAACCAAGTTTTCCGCCAGACACGATACAATATTAGTTTTTGGAGATTGTGAATAATATATTATTCGTGCTAGCAACAAAGAGGACTGCTTGAACACAACAAATTAATAATTTGTGAAGTATGTTGGTTAGTATATGTATAAATATATGTAACTGCCTCTCTGTTGGAATAAATTTTTAAAGGCAGAATCAATTCGATTGTAAAAATATCAATAGACGCGACACAATAATTGTTACCAGAAACCACTCACTGTGGTGCTAATGCGTGAAATACTAAGGCAATAACGATCCATAAAACCCATTTTCGCAGGTTGAGTAAAAAGAGCCCTAATGAACGAGTTTTGAACAAATTTATAACAATAATTTCTTACGGCTTTCGGCATTGCAAAAATTTAAATAACTTTATAAATATCGGATGAAATAAACACTGCTATAAACAACTATTTAGAATACATTGAATTTATTTACATATTTTTATCCATCCAACACATATTCCCATGTAACTGTCACCTAAAGCATTCTCTAAGTTTGAATACGGAATTGCAAAACAGACTCGCTGAAAGCAAATAAGTTGGTAGTGGAATTCCACACTTTCCTACTTAAGTTTTTAATTAACATAATAACATTCACTCAGTGCAAAAAGACGTGAATAATTAATTGACATAACACGTCTCACTTTGTATAACTTCACTTCAACAGTATAACAAAATTAATGGTGTTTTACACTTAATTTCTGCATGACTAAATGGAACATTTATCATGGGTTTTTAGCGTAGTTAGTTAACGCATCTACAAAATTAATGAACCCATGAAGCGCATGGGTATAAACAGCCGAACGGCCTAAACATATTATATTATGTATTTGCAACGACAAATACGAGATACGACATCCCAATCAAACTTTAAAAAAGCAGACATATAGTTGTTTGCGAGCCGTGCTTGATATATGTTGATTAATTATTTATTAGAAGAATTCACCTGTACAAAAATAAATAAAGATCGAACATAAATACCCAGATGTTAGCGTCGACGTTCTAATAACAATGTGCAGAGACAAAACACGAGGGTTTGACAAAGGATGACAGGTGGGAAAAGAGAATGTAATGATCTTTATCCAACGACAGACAGAAGAAACCGCACAAAATATTTAAATACCTAGGAAAACATCACTAACAATGTAGACACAATTTGATTTCCCAAAGATGTAGGTACTAGTCGAATGAGTACCAATATTCACTGAAAGGTTTACTGAAAATTTTATCGATAGAATGTATAAAAAAAATATCATCACACCTACATAAACTTGTTGATTAGATATCTCTTATTACCGAAATGATAGAAAAAAGCGGGAAGGAAGGAAGAAGTAAAAGGAATCGGAGGGTATGTGTATTGTGTATGACAAATTTACTGAACAAGACGGGAGCAAACAGCATGTGTAAGGATATTGCAGCCTGGTGTACTGTTCTCTCTGCCTACCCTAGTAGGGAGACAAAGATAAATAATCGTATAGTGTAATAAATACATTAGTAGGTATGTTATGAAGGAAAATGCGACTCTTCCTCAAAGTCAGAAATAGAACAAATTTGTGGAAAGGAAAAAGAATATGTATATTATTGGAGGGTGATAAAACCTTGTCAATTCGATAAGATTGCTGGGAGGCGAATATCGAATAAATATTGGAATATGGAATTCAAGATTGTTGTTTCTCAATAACAAGACATCTTGCTTAAATAAAAAATAAATAGAAACAATATGTGTCTTTCTTATTTTTTTGCACAGAAAATTGACAAAAATCTTAGCTCGATTTGGAAGGAATACTGCCGGGAAAATATACTGTTGGCTTTGGAAAAGTAATAGGCGAAACACTATAGGTAAACGTTTATTATGATGTCTATAGTACATTTATTTTATTCTCTAGATTAATTTACATAATGCTACAAATATAAAACAACCAGCGGACATCGGAATATATAAATTTATTTAAAAAAGGTTTTGCCGTCGGATCGGAAAATTAAATACAATTTTGTTTCGTTTGAATGGGTTAAAACCAAAGTTTAATTTAGTTTTATTATCGTATTTCCTAAAATTAAATGAAAACCATTACCTAAAGAGGTTACGGGGGAAACTTTTTGATGCTTTGTTGAGTGAATAATGTTGTTTATTTCCTTTCATTTGAGACGGTGTCTTGTGAAGCACTTTTATGTTTAATGAAAGAGAAGTAATACGTACGCCAATCAACTAAGCAATCAGTAAAAAGAAAACAGCGGTATTCCTTCAAGAAAATCTGTAGGCTTACTTACCTAACTAAATATGTACACCGAGCGGGATAAAATAAACAGGCACGCTGAATTCTTACCTGAAAGAAAAAATTAAGTAATTAGTAATACGTTCAAAGTAGAAAGTATAACAGGTGGTATGATAATCTTTAATGTAAATAATATTTTAAAATATCACATAATAATTGACGTGTGGATTTTGATCGTTAAAATTAAAAACATATTATTGAATAACGATATCATATCGGCATCCGATCGTTGATAGAATACCGCAGAATTTCAATCCCAAAATGTATCCATTGATGTGCGGTCGTGGAATTTCAGTGATGTTTTTATCGGAGTCGTCAAAATAATAAAATGTAATATGAAATATAACCAAGCGACGCGTTGCCATTATTTTTCGATATTCCTTTGTGTGTGCATTATACGTCGCGAATACAATGGGTACAAAAATGAATGATTAATATGATTAATTTGAATAAAAAATAAATGAATGAATGAAACAAAGAATTGAATAAAATAATTGTGTAACAGAAGGTTACCACCGGAGCGGAATTCTTTACCATTGAACTCTGTGTAGGTGTATGACTGTATGTGTTGATGGTAAAGTATTTATTAGGTAAAAGTTGGCCGAATTTAGAAAGAAACTGAAATGTGTTGACCGAGAGAGAGACTCTCCAGGTTCGGCTCTATAAGTTCAAAAAACCGCCGGAAGACATAAGAGTATAACCAAAATGACATATCTTCCTAGACCTGTTTTTATACGTACAAACAGAAACTATGTTTTCAGTTCGTTGTATAACCTAAATAACCTGCGAGGAATGGACTTAAAATAAATAAATAAACTTATTGTATTATAATTAGGTCATTATAATACAATATATTTATTTTTACAACAAACAAATTTACAAAAAAAAACGATCTCAGCGGGTTTGCCCAATTTGGTTTCAATACCAATAAAAATCATCAAAACACGTAAATCTTGATATTTTTGGTTATATATACCTTGTTAATAACCCCAACCCTCTCTGATAGTAAAAGTACTGAAATAAGATATCCACACAAAAATATATTCCGTTTGATATTTTTAAGAGCAGACACAACCGAACACGCAAAAAATAATTTAGTACTCTTACAATAAGTAGAAATTAAAATTAACTCAAGTATTATGTACTCATAAAAGAGTTTTCATTTCGATGAAAGGAAAGGTAATAAATTACGAAATTTAATATTTTAAGGAAACCTTATTACACAACAAATAAAGATGAGATGTAAACTCGATTTATTTACCTCATGAATATGTATGAAGCTACTCACTTTATTTCTATACCAAGTATAATTATTCTACATGAATTTTCTCCGTAAAATAACAAACTGCGAGTGTATTACTTGAGTAAATTTCTTCCCAGTCATTTAAATTTGATAGCGTTATGTATGGAGGAATGAAAGCTCACTGAAAGCGCGGCCCTGAGGGGATTAAAAGTTCACAACGGAGAGAAAGTAGCCCATTCATTATTTGATCGTAAACCCATCAGAATAATTATACAGTTGTTATTTTAATCACAGGCCGATTTGTTTTCAACTCTTTATTACCTCCATTAGAACGCGAAATGTTTTGACTTTTACCATAAAATGATGTCATTAATCATAGATAATTGCATGTGATTCATTTGACATATTAAATAATAATATGTTCAACCGTTTATTGAACACTTTAATTTACCTATAAAATAACAGAAGGAAGACATAGGAAACTACCAATTTCAATAAATGTTAAAACCCACTATTCTTGAAAGCGACAACAAGTATACCTACCACAATATTGTAACGTTTACTGAAGACAACATAGTATCGAAGGATTTTCTCAAAACTAAATTACGAGCAAATTGTAACGACTGTTGTAACAATAACTATAACATAATAAAGTAATAAATATAATACAAAGTAACTTACTTGTAAAATTTATAATATTTTCCATACGCCTAACAGAGCAAATAGGGGAATATTTTGTATTAGACTAGTTAGATTCTAGTTCTATTTACTACTAGTTTAACAACATTTCCAAAGCTGCCAGATTACTCTGGTAAAAAAAAGTGATGGTAGATATCAAAAATTGAATCTAAGTGGGTGTTGGTCTCGTTTTGGAAAAGCGGCGGAATTCGCACACAATTTTCTCAACAATGTCAAGATAATCCGGGGGCAGACACATTTTATAAATTTATGAGCTTAAAAAAAATTATAAGGTACTATAATGACGGATAACGCAGAATGTCGTGGGTATGGAGGTTAGAGGTGGCCTAACATTCGTCGAATCACAAAGTAACGTGTACCTACACAATTCCAAGATTTAAATAGGTAGCAGGCGCGAAGCTACCCAAGAACACAATTCTCATCGAGTTACCATTTGGATAAAATGATAGGTGTAATAGTGTCGTCATCCAATAAAAAATGTTAGCCCCGGCTTCCCATCTGCAGAAATCCATCCTTCACCACTGGTAGGTAGGTAATATAATATTACGATGATGAATACGAGAAACGTTTTTATAAAACAGGTACAAAATTCGCGGAAATGCTACGATATAAAATGTTATTATTCTCCTCTCTACTAACGACATTATCTGCACCCACACAAAATAGACCCTTTGTAGATTAGCCCCGACGCGGCGTATGGTTGAGTGGTCGGTCAGGCCTTGAATTTTCACGCACATTTTAGTTTTCCCATCACACCCTAAAAGCGTTTCAGAACGCGAAAACAAATTTGATTATGTGTCAGCGAATATCGAACAAAGTTAAGCATTAAAAAAACTGAAAGGCATATAACACTCGTATATGGAATAAAACGGGTCGCAACTTCACGATTTTATTACAATACCAAGGTACGTTACATATCCAGTTAATAGGTTTTAATGTAGATCAAAAGAGATGGATCAATTAACGACATTGGTTGTCCAGTTAACATCCAGGAGATCAAAATTAATATTGCTTTCTATAAAAGTTCCTGGCACTGAAGGAAAAAAAGCATGCAAATATGTTTATAATAAATTCGAGACCACACTGTCTGAAAGATCATCTGATATTTAAACATGCCACAGAGGTTTTCTAACCGAGCTCTAAGTTTACTAGTGGCGGCGAGGATTGCAGGAGTAATTAGAACAAAGGAGTTTTATAATAATGAAGTTTACCATCGATTAAAAAAAATAAAAGTTGATAACGCGCTCAGCTATAATAGAGAAAACACCGAGCTTGCTTATAAAATAGCATAGTGGATAATAGAGGTATTAAGTAAAATAATAGTTGGAAGATTAGAGTTGGTTTTTATTATAATACATTAAAAACTACTTTTAGTGCAGTATAAACCTTTATAAAGTCTCTGATAAAACTCAAGAAAATTAACATTCAGTGTGAGGGAACATTTATAATCTCGAAAACAACATTTCTTGTAAATCATATTGAATTAATTCACACTATTCTAGAAATATAAAACATTAGGTAAGTACCATGTGAAAAGGATTAGTGTTATACACATTACACGGTTATATTTAATACATATTCTGAGTGGTTAATGTGTATCAATCATTTTGGCACGTCGCGTCCATTATGACGCTGAACGAAAGCATAACACACGTTTTTTTCGCAACATACTATACTCGCATCCCGTTATACCCACTTAGGTACATTTATATCCATTGAATGGTAACAAAACGAAAAAGTAATATTAAATTGAAAACCACAACATCTCTGTAGAACATGAACAAAGGAAGCTCTCCTTGAATAACAAGGAGGATGTAAGAAAAAATATTATTAGAAAGCTTTCCATAGAACGGATAATAACGTAATGGAATTAGATACTGGTTTTCCGATTTTTTCCTCTGAAATCTTTTATGAACTAACTACGACAAAGATCTCATGTTGGGTATTAGCCATTTTTCTTCCAAGATACTATGATCAAAACGGTTATCAATATAATGTTCTTATAATCCAATTTATTAAAAAAATAAAAAGAACCTCTATTCTACAATGTCGTTGAATAGTTTATTGAGTCAAAGGAACTTTTTTCCAAACTGTCGGACATATTATATGTGCGTAGCAACACAATCATTTTGTTTTTCTTTTTAGTACTACTTATACTTACTCTCCACTTTGCAGCTTTGATAACCTGGTAGTTTGGCTTTCTATACTGATAATATCAATAACTATAAAATATATCTCATACAAGGTACCAAATAGATCATGAAATGACATCATTAGAAATAGTCTGGACATATCAAAAACTTTTCAAAAGTAGGTAAAGTGCAATTTCGAACTAGGAAATGTCGTTTCTAGGTTTCACATAATAATGTCAATAAACTCAAACGGAGTAGAAAACTTCGATGCGATGCCAACATTTTAAGACAATTTACGAACTGCATTAAAATGCTCACGTGAAATCTGAAAAAAAAAGTCTAAAATGTATCTAAAAGTTTCATAGAAGGCGACTTCCACTACAGACATTTTTATTTTGGAAGTAGAAATTAATAAAGTATGGGAAGTGTAAAGTGCATAAAATATACGGCGCAGTGTAAATTATCAAATTAATGCAAAACACAAATTTCAGTTCATGCAGGTTCAAGAGTTACATAACTGCACAACTTAACTAAAAACAACTTCCACGTATAGTGCAGCACCACTCTTAAACGGTTTTACGTCATTAACATGGTCGTCCCTCCCATCATAAGGAATATTCATAAAAGAGAAAGAAGACCCACGAGTTCTTCCGGGTAAATACGGTACTTACAAAAAAACATAGCAATACGAAAGACATACATATCTATCTCCGCAATACCTAGCCAATTTATACTAAAGACACAATCCTATAACTACTACGAAATGAAATCACAGAATCAACTGAGGGAAGGATTCTGTTTCAAACCATCGAGAGTTTCTACTGATTAATGTAAATGAATTGATGCATCATTAAGAAAAAATAATGTGTAAGAAAACCAAATAAATATTTGAGAAAATAACTATGATAGAAAATATGATAAGACGTCTCTCATTATTTGTAGACTAAAACATATAGTCCGAGAGCCCGCTGCTTAATTTATGACGTATCTGTTTTTTGATTGAAATGTGGTATAAACGATAGCTTACCAATAGGGTATTACATCGCACTAGGGTTGCCTATCAAAATCTTGCCGCAACCCCCCCTGCCCCCCCCGAAAAGGTCCCTCTTCGCGGTTTTTCGCATTTTATAGGAAAATGGTAAGAGATAGGAGAAAGTAGTCAATGACAAAAATAATCCTTGCTAAATTCTCTACAAAAAATGAAATGTCATTTTTTTCGTAGGACTAGTAGTTTACCCGTAATGGCCGGTCAAAAAATAAGATATTTTTTGAAAAAATAAAAAAAAAAGTTTGATTTTTATCCTTTCACATTCTTCCACCCATTATTACTAACATTTTATGGAAAAAAAAATTTGGCCTGCGGCGCTATATCTCTGGTTATTTTATGGAAAACTAAATTTTAAGAATTTTCGTCACTGAGTTTTATTGTAATAACTCCGAAATTATTAGATGTATGAACATAAGTTATAGCTCGTTTTGTAGCTAAGACTATGGTAATTAATTCGTTCTCTGACTATTTTCCTGTAGCTCTTATCAATTTTCAACCAATTTAGTTTAAATACATTTTTTTTGTATTGTAAATGAATTTCGGTTTTGGACCGGCCATTGCGGGTAAACTGCTAGTTCTACGAAAAAATTGACTTAACATTTTTTGTAGAGAATTTAGCAAGGATTATTTTTGTCATTGACTACTTTCTTCTATCTCTTACCATATTCCTATAAAATGCGAAAAACCGCGAAGAGGGACCTTTTCGGGGGGGGGGGCAGGGGGGGTTGCGGCAGGATTTTGATAGGCAACCCTAGTGCGATGTAATACCCTATTGGTAAGCTATCATTTATACTACATTTCGATCAAAAAACAGATACGTCATAAATTAAGCAGCGGGCTCTTGGACTAATAGAGGTTTACGTAGGTTGGTTGAAAAGAATATAACAACAAAAGGCTTTATATTTTATATTTTTATAATATGTGTCAGTAAACACCAGCAATTTATATTTACTTTTAACCTATAAAATCTTCATTCCGTGTTAAGTCAACCGAACACCTGTCTAACATCGTACTAGTCTTTGGAAACCCATTAACTGCAAAACGACCTCTCAGTGACCGTTCAACGAAGAAGCAACGGCGGAAAATTCACCCGTCACAGGAAAAACACACGACATGTTACTACTAAATATATGGACACCCCGTATACTCTGCACATGAACGTTGCTAGAAGATTGAGAGAACAAGAGTGGAAAGTAGAGAAAATAGAATATTACAAGATATTTACTTTTAAGGAAAACACTGAATCATCACATGGAACGTACAAAGAGACATGTAACACTTTAGGTAACATATTATTATCTTCGTGCCAAGAACGTTGTTCTGTTATTTTTGTAATGCGGTAGATTACCTTCTATTTTGTAAATATAAGCCAAACAAAACTTTTGATACAGCCACGAATCATAACCAAAATTGTACCGATGTAAAAATAATTAACTGGGTATGACCATTTGACGGTGACAATTTTAACCTTCCCCGCGGGGCGCGGGAGAATCCCATAACAGTAAGTACACAAGAATAGATTCGTTCTCTCTACGGAAATCATATACCTTTACAAATACAAATAAACACATTTGAAATTTCTAATCAAAGTGAACATTCATAAATGAGTTAAGTTCTGGATGATTAAAACTACTTTTTTAAGGCACGAGTAATCCAGATGAATATTACTCTGTACCTATGCCACAATATTTACTAACATAAATGTTTATTTCATAAACATAAATGAGGGAAATTTAATAATAGATCCTTATTACTACACAATATATGTAGATACACAAAATTTCTTAGAAAACGAACAGATACGCAGTTAAAAAAAACATTATAAAAACCCAAGTATTAGTACCCAGACTAAGGAATAAACAGTGAATCAGAAAACACAAGTCTCAATAAAAAAATTAGATAACAATTAAGTGAATGTGAATAATACATTTCTTCTGAAATGCCAATAATATTTCTCCTCACGACAGCGGCGACCAATGGCAACAAATTTTATTGAAATAAAATCTGACATCGTTGTCAAAATATTAGGTCATTCTATAGTTATACACGACAACTTTTTATATAAAAGACATTGTAACTTTTGACAATAACTAAGTTCTAGATTACTCGTTTCTTAATATGTAATTTTTATTCTTGTTTCAGAATTAAGTATACGAACGTTCTACAAGAGGTTTAAGCGAAAGTCTACCAAAGTTTTGCAATATTTTCTTATCGTGGTTCTCTCCAAGAAATGTTCATGAACACGTTACACCTGGATTATACATGAATAAAAACATTTTAAATACAGTAGTAAAGGAATGCAGCAACATGACATTCTTAAGTACAAATAAGTAATCGTATTTTTTTAAAACCAAGAATTTATGACTTCACATCCTAAAACTGTTTTTCGAGGTCTTCTGGGTCCCTTTTGAAACCCTTACATATTTTTTGTCTCTGGAATAGGCTGATCACAAAATGGTACAAAATTGTATTGTCATCGACTTTACGTATGGTTGCAATGTTTCAATTCTTTAAGTAGTCAGAAAGTGGTTGAAAAACCGATTCCCAGATTTGAGCACAGATAAAAAACATAGTAAGTAAAAAATAAAAATCAACGCAGTGAAGTTAAATACATAAAATCTTGTATAAAGCAAACGAAGTTTTTAAAGCCAATCACAAAATTAGTAACATGTAAATATCCCAATCACAGGTAAAGTGTGATGCCTTCAGAATTAAGAGCTGAAGAAAAGTGAATATGAAATTATTTATGGAAGCCGATCGGGGTATACAGCCCAAATGAAATTGAGTGAAATAAAATAATTACACAAAACGAGTAAATGCTTCAAGAGGATGAAATTTTATTAGAAATATTTTCTTAAGACCATTGAGACAATTCAACTCAATGAGATAAGATGATAAGACCTGAGATACTGGTAATATAAAGACAAGAGGTTAAACGTCGAAATCCTTAAATATTCAGAGATATATAAAACATCTAATGGTGGAAAATCGTCTTGACAAACTGACGACGTCCCGCCTCAGCGACGTGGCGCAATATAAATCTCAAATGAGAAACCATAAACTATCCGCTTTCCAGGACGTTACTCGCGACTTGTTAACAGAAGACGTCTATATATATTAAGTTTAAGGAAGTAAATATACTCGAGACTTTCCATTTTCATCAAGCAAAAAGACTTAATGATATTATCTTTAAAATAACTTCTCAAGGAGGATTTCACAAGCAATGAAAAGCACGTAAGGAATTCAGACACGTTATATTTTATAGGTAGAGATATCAGAAAAATTTCCGGATGTCCAGGAAGATAAGGGTAAAAGATCCCAACCCTCGTCGCAGTTAAGAGCAAGATCAATAATAAAATACAAGTTATCGCGGTGAGAGCAAGATCAATAATAAAATACAAGTTATCGCGGTGAGAGCAAATAATATACACGTAACTACGAGTGATAAAAACTAAGACTACGAAATAAAAAATACCGTAGAAACGATTTTAACCGTATTCATACAAACGATGAAATTCGTAGACTTGGTTATTACGGCAGGCAAAGTGCTAATTAATTCGCCTGATAAAATTAAATCAAATGTTATCGAAATCTAATAAAGAAATATTAGTCGTTTGTTCATTCAGTCTGAAAGATAAAGATTCTAACCAATAATAAATAATAACAAGTACGGAAGCTACGAAAACGCTGCGGATACTAAACAATACATAACGATTCTCAACAAGTATTCCCCTGAGAAGAATAGCATGAATTATATCGAATGAGTGTGCCGTATCTAAGTATAAGAATGTTACTTCTACAAAACAAGTTCATTCGACAATAGTTTTCTTAAGGTGCATGCCACGACATATTCCCAATGGATCTCATGAATACTTCACAAACAACAAATGGCGATCGTATTTGGCTTAACTCACATCATCTACATTTATAACTAAACTACACTACACGTACTGAATGAGTGTGTCAAAATAAATATTATCACTCCCTCTATTTTTCAAGCTATGGACTGTAATTCCCATCGCATACTTAAGAATTGTGGTCTACCAGAAACTAACATGGAACAAAATAAGTGAAAAAAAAAAAATAAACGTTTTGACTAAATACCATATAAATTCACAGTCACTTCCATTATGCATATTTTTCTCAAACGAATTGATACGAAAAGTTTCTACGACTGATTGAAACTCAGAACTACGTTAGGAAATTTTAAAAATATATTATAAAAAGTAAATATTTAATCCATAAAGCTTTACAAGGCGATTACACCGTCTTCGGTAACAGTATATACATCAAATATTGATAAATAATCAGCGATAGACGGGAGACACACTCCCGAGAGGAAGTACGGAAGTTGAGGTGGGGTGAAAAAAAGGAACCTTCGTTGGTGAACATCTCGTGGGGTGGAGGGTTGTGCGAGATATGTTCTGCTGAGTAAACGGTACGATTGTGGCAAAATGAAGTATGAAGGTATGAGAGATGATAGCTTTTTATGCAATAGGTATACCTGACTTTTATGGTCTATATTACGGAATGAAATCGATAATGGGACGTGCCCATAAAGTTATCACTCCCTTTATTGTATTTACCATCAACTACCTAGTACCTACATCAAGTAATTTATTTGATGGACCATGATATAAAAGAAATAGCTTTGTATAAAATGCCAATACAAATAGAGGATCCTTAATTTTAATGAGATTGTCTACTGGGAACTAAATATTAAAGGGAGATAAATATTACTACAATTATAGAGAAACTCGCACAATTAACTAAACTAATATACGCAGAGATACAATTATTCTTACTACATACATTAAATAGTGCTTTGTAGAATTGTTCTAGTAATAACGAATAAATAGACACCTACGCGTGCTCTTGAGCTTCTATAAATTGGTAAACATTTATCATTAACATAAGTTGTAATAGAAAGTGCCAGAGAAGCTTGCTTGAAACAAGCAGTTAGGTTTCAACATAATATTTTTGCAACATTAACATGAAATAATAACACATAATCCTCTACATATGTTAGGTTCCATACCGCACAAAAGAAAGATGCCGAGCATAACAAGTGATGGGGTAAAATATGATACGTAAGAACTTTCCAAGTTATGTGCCTTACTGAACAATATTTCAAGCTAAGCAGAAGAGCGAACAACGCAGTAATGAATTTCCACATATTCCTCGGTTATTTATAGCGGAAAAACAAACCTGAATTATATTCTCCTAGTAGAAGTACTTAAGGTATCGTCAGTAAAGCATACGCTTTGTTGTCGATTAATAAGTTAAAAATAACAATTTAATTCATAACTTCCGATCTTCACATAGGTAATATTTTCAGATCTACTAAGAACTAAAAAAAAATCTTAATAAATCATAGAAAAGTCTAACGTTTGATAAAATTTTCATTAGGTACCTAAAGCAGAAGTAAGAATGACATAAATTGGTAAAGATACTTATTTAATATCACAACAGAGAGGGAATTAAAATAACAGTAACAAAAACTTTAGACAGAACGCAAGGATCTTAGATAGGGACTAAAACTAAGCAACAATAATATTATGATCTCATTGTTTTTAATAAGAAATAATAATAGAATTTTCTGAAGCAGAAACGCTTTAAAATTATTGTCATACGTACCGCTAGTCTCATTTAAAGTTAAGTGAGCCAATTTCAAGATTCTGCGGAAAACAATACAATACTGATATTACATATTCTACGTAAGAGAAATAGGGATGATGTCTAATCTTACTCTTATTAAATATAAATATCATACAATTTATATTGCTTATGTACGAAAACGTCCGACTTAGTAAGTTACATATTTACAGTGTCGTGTAAATATGTAACTAACTCACTTATTATTAGCCTGACAAAGTATGTGATTGTTGGTACATCAATCGCCTGATAATAAATCAAAGCTCTGGCAGACATGTACTCGTATGCTAAATACTATCGTGTTTAATTTTAATATCACTAATCCATTTTACAATATTTTGATACAAGACATTTCTAGTCATGTCATGTATATTTCAATACAACCGCATACTACATATTATTATTCAAAGAGGAAAATTAATAATTATTGTGGATTTCCAACGAAAGCCATTACTACAATAATAACCATGAAATATGTAAACCTCATACGTCTGTTAATCTGGCATCGGACTATCCTAACTTATAGATATTCATACCTAATGTGAAACCACCAGATGTGTGCCAAAACAATAGCGATATGCAAACTATAAACATGATAATAGTTATATTATTGTTATGAAATTATCATAGAATATAACTAATGTATTAAATTATAATAATTCACATAAATTAGTGAACGATAATGTTAATTTAAACTAGTGCTTCTTACTGTAGGTACGTAATACTTCCCATCGAAAATCAGGGAAAGAAGACAGATTTTTTGTGTACTGACGTGAATTTTCAGTGAAGTCACTCTAAATCTGTTAAGTGGATGAGCCTAACGGTTCGATAATGGTGTCAAAGGACAATTTAATTGCATAATCAATATCCTCGGATCACCCTAAATAAATATGGGAGAGTATTCCAAACTATTCATTCTTGACACAAAAAGTTACTTTTTAGTAATGTCTCACTTCTGAGTAAGTTTGAAAAAAGCGACATCATTCTTAATTTTTTTTAAACATTTTATTAGATTCAACCATGATTCAACAGCTTGGTTAAAATTACGATATAATAATATGCAGTATATTTTTTACAACGCCAATTCATGTACCTAACTATCAATTTTCGGATATAAAACCTTCATAAAGATAATCTGCAGTAATAATGCGTAATATCATCCACACATGTGCAAAATAAATTTAAAGTAGAAATATATTATTACCTGCACAGTTAAATAGATAAATATGCTTACTGATCAGGAAAAATCTGTGGATAGTTACCTACGGTTAAACGTGATACTATTATAGTTCGTTGCGATACGAGATTTCAGCTTACTGATACGAAAAATTTAAAATATAGTAACGTTGTGTAAAAGCGAGATTACACCGAACGTATATTTTGTTCACAAATTGAAATTCCTTCAGTATAATAAAAACAAAATTTCCAGTCGAGATATGTTTCCACGTGGATTCATCCACCAATTAGGTGAGTGGTAAAATATTTATGAACATGATTAAAAATATCTGTGACACAGAGATTTTTATTTTTCGGTAAAACAATGGAAAAATATGAAGAACTAATTGCCTAGTGATATTGAAAGTGTGCCGCTGAACAAATTGGTTTTAATTGTAGTTTCGTGACATTATTAGAAAGTCTTTGCAAACAATTACAGAGGTTACGAATCTACACGTTAAATACGCAACGTTAGATCGTATGACTTGGCTAATATGTAGTTTAAGATCTATATCCTCAAATGTAAATTTAATATGTCTACTTATTGTAATTACACATGTTTTAAATAAATAATAGGGAAGTTAGATTTCATTAGAATAGTATCCATATGTCCTCTTACTGGATTATTCCTGAAATATTACAGTCTCACACTTTTCTCTTTTAAAAAGCCGTCAAGAAAACGTAGGGAATTACTGTTGACACTTCAGTTTATGAAAAAGTCTATAATGAACAGAACTCTCAACGCAACTATAGAATCCCTAACAAGTTCAAGTTGCTAACACGAGTAACTACAATGTAACTCGGAACAACAAAGAAGTCTGTAATACAAGATACAAGTTGAAGGCAGCTGAAATTGAAATATTATTTTAACAATACGACATGACTCGAGAAGTACTCGGAGATTACTCTACAAAATACTTTAGTGTAGGTATATATAAACAAAAACCATAGAAATTACTTGGGTAACATCTGTACACAAAATACGTAAAGACATCCTACAGAAATACCTACATAAAATATTTTTCCGAAGAACTCCCTAATTACAAAGAGTGAAAATACAATTTATTATTTCAAAGTGGAAAAGAGAAAACTTTTGATAATATTTTCTGTTATAAAACCAGAGAGGAAAATCAAAGGATTTCGTTTCCTGATCACAGATTATAAATCTTCATTTACGAATAAATAATGCCATAAAGTAAGGACGGCCTGTCAGAAATTAGAGGGAACGTTGCGTAACTTAATTGTAATGACATTTCAAATTTTTAGAGAAGGTGAATTGAGAATTCTGGAAAATTACTTGATAAATTATAATATATTTTCTAATTGAAATCGTAGAAATTGAAAAGGAAAACGAAAGTACAAACACAGATATTTAGTAAAAATATTATAATACCTACGCATATTAAAAATGCAAAACAATAAACCCGTGATAATAGAAAAATAATCTCAACAATTCATGAAAATAATGAGTGAGATAAATTTTATTTTCAGCGCCGTTTAGTATTTAAGACGCTAGGGAAATTAAACGGGTGTTTCATAATAATCATCATTCACAAAAAAGAAATCTTTCACACACATAAAATACTTATTTAGTGATGTCTAATTAATTAGAAATTAAGTAATATACATGAAGCATTGAGCACAGAGTATTATTTCATTTTGGATGAGTATCAGATGTATAATTAATGTAATTTCACTATCATTTAACACGTAATTACGCCACTAATATCACGTCGAAAATGTATCAGACGAAATCAAAAAAATCTCGCGTGTTTCAACATAGTTAGTCAAGAGGGTGGAATGAAATTTTGTACTTAAATGTAATTATGAAAATATGAACCCCGTGGGGTGTACTCGAAAAAAATTGAATAAACCGCATTATTCCATTAAATTAATATTAACAAAAATTCACGTGTAGTGCCTAATCGAGCGAATGAAACAGGAAAATACATAATTTTACCCACAGGATTATATTGTGTACGCATATGGACGGACAATACTAATGAATATTATGTCAGCTTACTGATTTTTATCGTTTTAAAAAAACATATCACCAATCAGAGATCTAAATAAGAGTTACGGACTTTAGTAGCAGAAGATTACGTTATGAAAAATATGTACATGTTTTCTTTTACCTCATGTTTGTTGGTGTCCTATAGAAGTAAGCTAAAGAAAAACTTTAAACATTTTTCATATTTCTTGCTAAGTATTCATATTAATCAGCAAAGCGGTTTCCGTCTTACGTACAAGTATACAAATCTCTTATTTAATCGCATCGAAAAAGTAGAGAAAAACACGTAGGTCTTTTTCATTTATTTGTTTGTTTCAAGAGCGATGTGAAATAATACACCTGTGCAGATGGAATGACATACCTAGTTAGTTAAAAGCTCAAAAAATGAGACAGTACAAAATAAGTTGTAATACATAGAAATACGCCACATTATTCACGTGCAACTTGTCAAAACAGCTAACGAAATTACAAAGTAAGCTTTAAAATCTACATACATTACAATAATACACAATGTTATACGCTGAAAGTTGAATATTAAATTGTAACTGAATGCAATGTATTCATGAGTGGAAAATTATTTCCGCACAAACATAGATACAGGCAAGGTATTTATATACATTTTACATATTGCTTCAGCTGTCGGAAAAGGTTTTCAATTTAAGCGTTTCACACGCATGAGGAAGTAAATTCTATACGTTTTTCATATTAAAAAGAAATTAAATATTAATAAATGATGATTAATTCATGCATAAAACGAAGAAAAATACTACAGGTGTGCGTGGTCGTAAATAGAACAATTCAATATTCTTTCTGAAACCGACTTCATAATACGTCGAATTTTATTCTGTCGATAATGACTGAAATCAAAAATGAATTTAGATGATCCTAGATACCTATATAATAAACATTTGTCTTTTCCAGTAAATGAAATTCAACCTTTATAGCAAGATCATTATTTGATCGTAAAAAAGCACCGAGAGATAATTACGTGGCACTTCATTGATATAAAATTGTGATTAATCATCCTCCACGACGAATCTTGAACTGCGGCTAGACATTTTTTAAGGGAGTGATGGATGTACTTCAGAAATTATTATCATCGAAGAGCGAGATGGGAAAATTAATGCTTGCCGTTAAGAAAAAACAATACACCCAGCCTTAATAAATGGTTAGGATATTGAAAATGAAATATTTGAGAATACTTTAATATTTTTTTAGTAAGATCAATTCACAAGACGAGTTTTCGTTTCAAAAACATTTAATGCTTCGTTATAATACAAACATATATATATGTAAGATTTAAAATTTCATATTGCAAAGTTGAAAACCTCCACAATAACTCTCTCGACGATAGATTTATGCATACTAAGCTAAATGCACAAGTAGTATGTTGTGGCTGTCTAGAAAAGAATACCAACTATAAAACTAAGAAGGCTGCTTTATAATACATTCTCGTATATTGAAATATACTTTACCTGTGAGTGGTTTATCTTCGTATTTTCCACTTTTGAAGCGTGGGTAGTGGGTAGGTTACGTACTCACTTAATATAAATAAAACACAAACTATGAATTTTGATCGCAACTACAACTTATAATAATATACGAGAACAACAGTTCACAACGTTGAAGAGAAAGCCTTACTAAGCGCTTTTATTCCTATCGAAGTGTATTATAATAATCCTTTCGTGTGCCTGTCAGAACAACGGTTGCTTTAAAATATTCACACAAACTTAAAAGTTGAAATCCCCGAGGTTCTGGAGAAGTAAAGTACACATAATGTCAGTTCAAGTATACCTTATAGTCTTATCAGGTACATTAAATCGTAATTACAGAAATAAAATTGGTATTATTTTTATTACTCGGAGTATAATGGATTAAACCAATCCTTTTAAATGTAATTGGAACCAAACATCCATGTAAATGTACAACGTACTGATATAAATAAACTTAACTTATATAAATTAATTTTTTGACTGGCATATTTCGTAAGAAGATTATTTTCCTGAAACTCATTTTCTTCAACTTCAATATTCCACCCAATAAGAAACAAAGAAATTAGTTGTGGATATTAGGCATTGTACAAAACACTTGCCTTTTATATCATGTTTAATTTACATCCAAATTTATGTCCTCTAATCAAACTCAAAGCTGTTATCAAAGGGTGTTTATAAATATTTATACTTCTACCGCCGGCCTTTTTCTTGTCGCGTTGATGTAGGACGTAGGTATACGATTAAAATGTTAAAGCCGCACAAAATAGTTTATCAAATAATGATAAAATATATCGAGTCTTATGGGAATAGTGGTTGTTTATGAAGGGATGTACCTACCTATACGTAGTTTATTACTATTAGGTGATGTAACATACTCGTATCCTTTTGTATTACATATGTGTACAAACTCAAGTTAAATAACTTTGCGTTAGTTTGCGTCAGTTAAATAATTTTCATGATAATATCTCCTATGGAAGTACGTTTACTATATAATAATTATAATATAGATATACTATAATTAAAATGACTTAAACAAACATTTTTATTAGCTTGAAAATAATTATTAAACAATGATAATTAATATAATCGTCTCTGTCTATGAGACTTGTAGATATTATGTCTACCAAACTTAATGTTTGTTTACAATTACATAATACAACACAATTTCATATCATGTAGGTTTTACCATCCGCGAAATTTACAATGTAATCGGGTTGACTGTAAGATATTGCGTTAGCAATAAGTCCGCCTTTTGGCACACAAGATTGTCTTATTTTTCTGTAATCATTGTAATCATTTTGGTCAATAAAGATTTATTTATTTATTTATTTTATTTATCTATGTTAAATTTGAGAACTAATCACATATCGATATGGTAGATGAAGTAACAGTCAGATCAAGTGGAATAACAATCAGTTACTGCTTATAATGAGTTATAGGAGGGTAGTAAAGATAAAAAAATTGTTTAACAATGCGTGCAGCTGACAAAATTAGCAACAGAAGTTTAAAAAACTGAGATGTCAGCAATACAGACTCATTCGTAAGTCATCCACCAAGTCAGCCGCATAGTGAAAAAACATTGTTACAGAATAAAAAAATATAATAATCACCTTGCATAATTCTGGTGGAAATCGGGTATGTTTGTAACGCAGTGCTGTGGCAACTTTTGAAAGTTGTTCGAATAAATACAAAATTTAAAACACTACGATCGCAATGCTCTCAACTACGATCCAAAGGTGTTTGGTTAATCCTACTTTTCATTGAATAATATTGGGTATGAAACAAATCGTTGCTCACAACACAACCCTTGGTTGACACTATACGGACTTACAGAATGTTTAGAGGACTTACCAATAGATGTCGAGCTCATTATATTAAATTTGCACATTTTGATTTATAAATTGAATTGATACATATTGTAGTACAATGTGTTATTAAGCAGGATTGAAAATACTGCGCTAAATATAAATTTAATTCACTATTAGAAAATATGTACAATAATTATACGTATAAGGATAGGGTCTGGCAATTTGTTCTCTCAGCCTACCCCGCAAACAGCATCATTTTGATAAGTTACAGCTTGAACCAATAATAGTTGTTTCAACTATGATTCATGCATGGTATGGACACTTTTTTGAAAAAAAATGACACAGAATAATGCGATATAATAAGAAAAAGAATGAAATTCTCAGTCACCAAAAATTTACAGAAAGCTTTACGATTTTTTTAACTGATGGTAACACACAATAATATTATTATACACCAACCAGTGTAGTCATAATTCTCAATTTTTCTCTTATATTACGAGATACTGTGACACAGTGTGTCATAATTTGTCTTTTAAATGCGTAACTTTACAAACAACTTTTTTTCTTTCTTTTTTTTACACAAGAAAAAGGTTTACAAAATACCGCAACATTCTTCATACAAAAAATAACAGCAGGCAATTCGTTGCGGAAGTATCATCACACAAAAATAAAAATAATTGTGAAATATTGCAACATTTTTTAATTGCAAGATAAAGAACAAGGACATTTCGAAAATTTCTAAAAACGGGAGACCTTAGATCTTGACAATCGTTACTAAATATATGATGAAAAAAAAAAACAGAGTACATTCGTTGAACCTTTATCTAGGGAATAAACGTAAACGATTTTTATATCGTGTATAGATTTCTCAAAAAAAAAATGTGAAAAATACCCCACCTTAGACGGAAACTCGTTTCCCGAAAATCGCGGCGATTTTTTTTGTATTGATAATAAGCATTCAAATCTGGGGGATAACCCTAAAAGTTTTTTGACTGCAGCGAAATTAACCCCGAAAAATGTTTTTATCATTTTATCATGCAGTTGTTCATGCGATTTTGAACCTTAGTGCCATGGGAAATGACCGTGACGTCATAGTTGTCATAGCTTTATACATTATACCGAATGACTGAAACTTCGATAACTAAACCAATTAATTCAAGTATCACTCTTTTAATAAATGTGTAAAGGCTGTAGAAAAATCATATTATTATAGTTTGCCATTAAAAATAAACTCATTTCAAGTTACAGTAGGTACGTAGTTAAACTTTCAACCGCTGGAGTTCCCTAACATTAGGACAGAAAAACTGTAATGTCTTTATAAGTACGTACAAATAATGGACTGCTAATGCAAAAGATAATTAAAACAGTATTTAGAGTAGATAATAGCAATAAGAAAACTCAGAGACGGTGATTATAATAGTGTCTTTCGGGTTTCGTAAAACGATGTTATTTCCAAAGTGTGTAATATAAAGTTGAAGTATCTTCGCGGGTGCTTTGAGATGGGGACGTGATAAGAATCCAGATGGACAATTTTGTCTCCAGCGACACCAACTTACCTGAAACAAAGTAGAAAAATAATGTTAAATCTATTTACAAGGCAAATGGAAATAATATCTACAATAATAATAATGGGAATACGAATTGCGTGCTGGATGGAAAATTACACAAGGGAAGAGAATAAAATATAAATTTATGTCAAGAGACGACATAATGTTCCTTCTTACTCGTTACTTCCTTTTTTTCACTACACAAGCGATGAAATTATTCATCTTCATAATTTCTTTAGAAAAAACGTTGCAACAAGGAATAAAAATGTGAATGCAAGAAGCAATTTGCATCCATCAAAATGGAGTCACATAATTCCCACAACAACATTTATAGCTAAAATGTGATTTCCTAAAAAAATAAATATGAACTTCTTAACTTGATAACATTTTTCGTCAACTGCCTTATAAAAATTATGTTCGACATGTATTGCCTGAAAACATTTCAACTAGACGTATGTCGATTTTTTTTTAATTTTTAAACTCAAATATTAATTTAGTTGAAATAACCTCAATGTTCACCAGCCAACAGACAAAATGTTAAAGAAGATATCAAGAAGAGAGATAGAACTACGACTGGCTGAGAGCCAAAATTACACTTCAGAACAATAAATTTATATCCTCCAAGATAACGTGGCCAAAATTAACGAAATTGGAGAAAGCATCAGCCTAATACAAATACGGTGTTTATTTTTCAGACTCACGTCAAGAATTTGCTTGACTTGATTTCGAGGTTAGGCAAATAATAAACCAAACGATAGCAGAATATTTTACCGCAATGCAATTTCATCATTTGATATAAAATACTCCATTGCAGATATGAAGCTCGTATTGCAATGGGACTTCTAGTAGATAAGTAGCTGCTAAGACGATTTTCAAAGAAGATGATCTTCAATAAAGTGAATGAACTTGCAGTAAACCTTTAGAAATATATGAAGCTGAAAGAGTGACAAATAGACACTGAATTCTCTACAATTTTGAAGTATGTACATAAATAATATTACCTACTCTGAAAAGGTATGACCTTAATGTGCTAAAAATATTCTTAATGCTTGTATCTCGATAAGCTGATGCCAAACAATGCGTTCGATAGGTAGTTGTAAGAAATATTGAACTTTTTTGAACAAATTTGATAGTGGCTGAATTTCACGACACATTAATTTTTTCAGAAGCAATAACAATGTTACGTATGAGAAAGTAATAACATAAAATCTCTATAGTATTCTAACTGACTGTAACACCCGAAATAAACGACAGTGAAAAAGGCTTTTCTTGTGTCGTCATTATGGGAATAATAATAGTAATAATTAGTTGACGTATATTATTCCTTCTGTAACTACATGTGGAAATTCAAGAACATTACCGTAACATAAAAATATATCAGCTGTGAATGAGGAACGAAATATTTTCAAGTTCAGCAAATTATAACATTTCTTCACATTATAATAAAATACATAATTTCATTTTTACATGTGATTAATTCCATTCCTTTATATTTGTAGCAAAATAAAATCTGAAGTAGGTACTCACAAAAGCTACTTTTTTGAATGGGACGATATCTATGCATACATACAGAAATTGTATCAAGAATCATCAAAACTGAAAAACATATACATCTGGACCTAGAGATACCTAATAGAATGCAAGGGACAAAAACGTTCAAGATTTATCTGTCAATGACCCTATATGAGATATATCGTATAATATCGTCATACAATATGTCCAATTGCCAATATTACAGCCATTAAGCAAAGACAAATCGCTTGTATTTGTAGTCTCATCCATTGTAATATCCAATATGTGTTTTTCATAATACGTACTCATAAGGTTAATCAAGATATTGGGCATCGTCCAAGATTGTCTGCTAAAAAAATATCAGATATCTTAGAAAGATACAAAATTTCGTATGTTTATCTGCGAGTATTTAATTAATAACAAGAAAAGACAATGAGTAACATTAGCTCACAAAATCCATACAAACAAATAATAACTTTGTGAAAACGTATTAGGGACGGATTCGTACGGCTAGAGAGGGACTAAATATTAATGACAATAAATTTGTTTTTTTTTTTTACGTTAATAGAATTGCGTTGGTTCAGGACCTTAGTAAATAAATTGTCATGGTACGTTAAGCCCGAGAAAAAGAAATTGCGAGATGTAATATTTGGTATATAAAAAACAGCATTGAATCTTAGAATGTGTTTGATCAACTGTATTGAAGGGATAAAAGTTTTGTTCACTATTTTGTGCTTATATATTATTTGAGTTTATTGGACGAAATTGCGTCTTTAATTGTCCATCAGATTCATTTCAGGTTATGACTTCATGCATGCATTCATGTTTTGTGAATGTCTTATGATGTTTTGAAGTTTAACAAATAATTAGTATCCAAAATATGTCTTCTTTGTTGCTGGACAATAATTGTTAAGTTCAAACACACAGCATGTTAAAAATTGCTTTAATTCCGGCAACATTTCATATTGAGTTATTGTGAAATAATTTGGATAACGCAGCAACCTGGACTCGTAATTTGCGTATTCGAAGTCCCAGCTTCGGTCTTGTTCAAAAGTTTGTACGTTTGTTTCTAAGTTTTATTAAAAAGGAATGAAAGACATTCGAAAAGTTTTGATATGCTCTTCATACATAATAGAAACAAGTTACAAGATAAAAACATTGTTTTTAATAATAAAAATAATACGAACAAAACAAAGTATTCCCTTACATTCAATTTCGTAGAACCTAATGTGGTATTCCTATAATATGTAGGACTTAGTTACTTATATACACGCTTTGTATATCGCAAACAAAGTGGAAAAGTGACCTAATGTTAGCTTTACATGCGTGCCAGGTAAAAACAAGATCGTGATACGAGTACGTACATCCTGAACGCAGGTGAGAGGAAGAAAAAACGAAGTAAAGAATTTACAAAACACATGTATGTATGTAGCTACAATAAAAAATCTTTCTTCTAAAGCCTCAGATTCTCAACACATACCAATTGTTTTTTTTACAATGAACTGTTTTTTTAATCAATAAAGAAGCTAGCGTGATAGAACGGACATGTTGACTGTATTTCTTGAATAATTCAGTTTCTGAGATGATTAACTTCGAGAATAGTATTATTGTAAACAGTAATTATAATAATGTATATAAGTGATAACACGTTAATGTGCATTCGCTGTTTCTGGAATTTTCTTAATTAGTTATTTACCTATAAAATATTAATAGTTTTATTATGATACCAATGTAATATCTTAACGAAAAGATTAATGGATAAAGCAGTGGACAATCGATAAATCATCCATATAAATACATTACAAAGTAATAAGCATGTAATCGTATACCTAATATATGATATAAGATAATTACACGTGAATTGAGGAAAGTAAAAAGTAAACAATATCTTATTATAACATTGTAATCTAATTAGAAATTTAAATGACCCGAGATATTGATAATAACGTAATGATGGAGTTGCATAAAAACGTCACAAGTGTCCATAAAATATACACATGATTGATAAACGTGTTACTTGACGTAAAACTAATGTATCTTGACACTAATTCCACCAGCAACGGTTTCAAATGTCATAAAATATAGACGACTAAAGAGTATTTAAGCAAAAGTGAAAGCATTGCAGGGACAAATATTTTGTAGTACTGCCGTACAACAGTATTGATTGCCGGTTTATGTGTGGTGGTGGTAGTAGGTAAGTACTTGGGTAGGTCGGTAATGTCTACGACTTTCTTCAACCCCGTAATATGCTACGGACGGGGTACAGTGAAGCCTAGCGCACAGTGACTGCAAGATGTTATACATACATACCTACTATTAAACTGCCTGCCAGTTATGCCTTAGCTTAGCAGGAATCGACTGCGTTATGTGGAAAAGGGAAGACCTCGTAAACCTACGAATGCCTACGAAGATTGGTATATAAACATGTACACACAATGCAACATCCATTCTCAACATTTCTATTTAGTTTACAGATGCTGTAGAGAACTTTGTCTTACCTTGTAGAAAAAATATTATATATTTCCGAGATTTTATACAAAATCACTCGAGCCATCTCCTGCCGAGACAGAACTACAAATATACAGTTTTCGTGCCACGGATGATGATGTCATAAAACTCTCTAACTAAATAGATTAGCTAGGTAAACTCGAAAAAATCACTATGTTACTCGTCCATACCCAACCAACATTTTTTTTTATATCTGTATTATTTTTAATGTAGAAAAAAAGGTATTCTAGTAGAACAGTTTGAGGGTAGTAAGGCAATGGTTAATAGAACAGAGGGAAAGATAACGTAAGGGTGTTCTTTGATATTGGGGGAAAATCGGAATAATAACAAGCTGCAGCATTAAGTAGCAAGGGCGACTGAGGTTAGGTGAGGTGAGGAAATATCATTTCAACTACCAACAGTTATCTGTAACAAGTATAAGTCCTGAAACATACAATGTGGATGTTAACAACAAGATCAACGATACAATGAAAGTGTGAATAATATTATTGAACATAAGAAACTGAAAATAGAACAATATCAACCGTAATATTATTAGCAGGTAGGTGAGCCATTCATACTCAGTCAGAGGCCACACAAATCTTCTCCGTGTATCGAGGTGTATGGTTCCAATTCTACCATACGTACTTCCGATCCCATTTTAGCATACAACAAGTTATATTATGATACTAAAAAATGAATATTTTACATGTAAAATATGTAATAATAAAGGGTAAACAAAATCCTAAAAAGATCAATACGAGTACATTAGTTATAGGTATACATAAATACGCGGTTAAAAAAAGGACAGTGAATAAGTTCATAAAATATTGATTACACAATATTATTGACCAACTGACATTTGATACATTTATTGAATGTTATAAAATTGCTTTTTATAACAGAAAATTATTATTATGATTCAGTATGAAATGTTTCAGTACAACACGCAAACACCTACGCCTGTCTAACCTTCAAACTAAAAGTTCAAGTGAATCTAATCGATACATCTGAATAATAAAGTCGAACCGTCCATATGACAAACATTCTTATAATAAATTAGTGATGGTACACATATCGCTAACCTGTAAGGCGTTTAAAGGGCAGGTAGACTTGTGGAAAATAGGGGAAAGTTTATCTTATACATGAAATATTAATAAATTTTATACATGTCCATACGATATATTAACGTGATCTAATATAAAGATGGTATTTTTTTATACTGAGATTAGGAATTTGTCCCGTAAGAGTCTAATAAGACTCTTGAGACAATATTTTGAATATCACAATATATATTTTGTGAGTAACATCGCATTTTTCTACATGTCGTAGTTGGAATAACAAGTAGTTATCTCCACGGATATACAGCAAAGGATGGACTTAAGTCATCAGTTTATTGTTTATTGTTGTTTATCGTCCTTAGACCCTATGTCGGGCATTTGGACTCGTCAGTTTTGCATAATCAAATATATAACTATTAAAGCAATAATAACAACAATAATGCACAATATCAATGCTAAAGAGTGTAAAGGGCTCTGTTAGCATTTCGTCAGTTACAGTCTTAAGTGATCACATTAAACCAGCCGACGATCAGTCATAAGATCCTTGGCTGTATATCCGTTGAGATAACTACTTGTTAAGAATCTTGAGGTTAAACACAAATCTGTGAAACTGTGGTATCCCGATCACCCATTCAGTCACTTTTTGTGTCTGTGGAATAGCCTGGAATGCAGCGTAGGTGCTGGTAAGTGGTATGTATGTGATAACGTGGAGAATACGTAAAGCACGGGATTTAACGGGGATGGATAATGATCATTTTATGTGCGAGGTCGCAAAAGGTCAAATATATAATGCTGATTACTTATATAGTTTAAAATTTACTTAGTTCTAGGTCTTGTACAACGTTCAAAAATTTAATAATAGACAGGTCGAAAGCACAATAATATTAATATACTATAGAGTGAGTAGAGAGATAGAAAAAATACGACATTGTCTGGCGTTCAAAGCTAAGGTGTTATCATGTTTATAAAAAAGAAAGCATCGTTTGATATTTCCATAATTATCGAGAATGTCAATTAGTCGTCTCTTGTCGATTTAATATTAATCTAAGTAAAATAATAAATACACTACTTTACGTCATGTATGGCATATCTTGTGTCCTATGTGTGGATTAAATTCACAAAGGGACATGACGTTAGGTGACGGTATAAAACATGATAAATGAGAAAAAAGCTAAGCGGGTGTCAGTATTCTGAACGTATCCACGTGTTACGAGTATAGTACATTGGTACCTATAACAATACAGAAGCTCATCTAATATAGATACACCGGTGCTGACTTTTAACGTAACATGTTTTCAGCACGTGAAATATAAACACACCAACAACATATTGACAAACGTTTTATGCAATTAAATCATCAAAATGATGCAAATATTGTTTGAATAATGACGTGTACGGTGCAGCGAAACAAATGCGACAGAAATAGGGAAAAAAATATTCACGAACAATGTACCTATTAACATTTTGCATTATTTTTTTAAACCCACTACTCCATCAATCTATTTAATTGGTAGGTATTCCCTTATACAACCGATTTATGCATACATAATAAAGTATAACCTAACCAATTTCATCGCCTGATTAAAGATTTATCCCTAAATCATTTCAATAATTAATACTGCTAGAATTTACATACCAATACAATAATGTTTTTATACGCCTTCGCGTATGTTCACATCACTAAATTTGACAAGAATGTAGGTACAAAGTTTCCTTCTTAAGCAGTCGTTCCATCTGACTGGTAAAATGCAGAAAGTATAAGATAAGTGGGTAGTATGTACAACAATACTGGCATGTCACATGAAAGTAGCTCGACAAGGCATTATTGATTGATAATAATACAATTAATTATTTATATGCCCGACGAACAAAATAATTGTAAAACGTATATATAATGATGTTCAACGTGAAACTGCGAACGGAGAAAATTACTGGCTTTGTATCCTGGAGTTGATAAATATTCGAATTGAATATAGTGCAGTAAGGAGAGGAAATTTAATGGCATTTCTAGGAAAAAACTATAGACATTTTTTTCTCCATCATACTTTACGTATTTGGGTGCGCTGAATCCGAATTTTGACTTTGCCACCTCGTAAATGTGATGCGTTCTGAGATATCTCAGAAAGAAAGAGAAAAAAATGCTTTTTTTACATACTTTGACTGATAATTCAAAAAGTATTCATTTTAGAGGAAAGAAGCTTAGGACAAGAATAAACTTCACCAAATTTTCTATAAAATGACATATAAATCTTTTTTGTGGCATAAACCGTTAAGGCATCAGAGCGAGCTAAAATAGGGCGTAATTTTCACCCTACAGCCAAAAATTATATATGTTTGTAATTTTTCGCTCATAACTCAGAACCATCAAACTTTTGATCAAAAATATCTAAGAGAGAAATAAAGTGCATATTTTTTTCTTTAATTTATGCTACCAGTATTTCGTCGACAAACAAACAGTCTAGGCGCTAGAGCGCATTGAAGTTTAGTATAGTACATTAGAAGCAGTTTTGACTATTACTTAAACTGATATATAACGATCAAAAAATACTTAATTGTAGGCAGTGCACTTGAATATATAAGAACAAAGGCTGTTATATTTATATTTTAAGGTTTGCCACCACTTAATAGTGCTGCGTTTATAGAAATGTCAGAATAACTCAGAAACAATAGCTATTTCTTTGTTTTTTTGTCCATATTTTAAAAATTTTAAACTTTAAAGGAATTATTTTATTGAAAAAGTAAACTACATTTAATTATCTATGAATCACTTCTACATTTTTTTTAATCAGATGAACCATTCAAGAGCTAGAGCGCTTTAAAATGAAATCAAAATGGAAAAATCGTCCAATTACTGTACTTTCTTTGGTTTCTCGCCTACGGATGAGAAGGTACGTACTTTTAAGTAAAAAAATATAAAAGAAAATTAAATTTTCTATAAATTATGTCTCTTGAGTTTTTTCACTCAGACGTACAGGTTCGGAGTTATAGCGCATCAAGATTTACAATTCAAAATCAAATAGAGATATTAGTACGACGTACATAAATATCGTTCTCTCTGATATACTACAACAAATTTTGATGCTTTATAACTCCGAACCCGTTCGTCTGAGTGAAAAAACTCAAGAGACATAATTTGTAGAAAATTTAATTTTCTTTTATATTTTTTTCATTAAAAGTACGTACCTTCTCATCCGTAGGCGAGAAACCAAAGAAAGTACAGTAATTGGACGATTTTTCCATTTTGATTTAATTTTAAAGCGCTCTGGCTCTTGAACGGTTCATCTGATTAAAACAAAATATAGAAGTGATTCATAGATAATTTAATGTAGTTTATTTTTTTAATAAAATAATTCCTTTAAAGTTATAATTTTTAAATTATGGACAAAAAAACAAAGAAATAGCTATTGTTTCTGAGTTATTCTGACATTTCTATAAACGCAGCACTATTAAGTGGTGGCAAATCTTAAAATATAAATATAACAGCCTTTGTTCTTATATATTCAAGTGCACTGCCTACAATTAAGTATTTTTTGATCGTTATATATCAGTTTAAATAATAGTCAAAACTGCTTCTAATGTACTATATTAAACTTCAATGCGCTCTAGCGCCTAGACTGTTTGTCCGTCGACGAAACACTGGTAGCATAAATTAAAGAAAAAAATATGCACTTTATTTTTCTCTTAGATATTTTTGCTCAAAAGTTTGTAGGTTCTGAGTTATGAGCGAAAAATTACAAACATATATAATTTTTTACTGTAGGGTGAAAATTACGCTCTATTTTAGCTCGCTCTGATGCCTTAACGGTTTACGCCACAAAAAAGACTTATGTGTCATTTTGTAGGAAATTTGGTGAAGTTTATTCTTGTACTAAGCTTCTTTTCTCTAAAATGAATACTTTTTGAATTATCAGTCAAAGTATGTAAAAAAAGCATTTTTTTCTCTTTCTTTCTGAGATATCTCAGAACGCATCACATTTACGAGGTGGCAAAGTTGAAATTCGGATTCAGCGCCCCCAAATACGTAAAGTATGATGGAGAAAAAAATGTCTATAGTTTTTTCTCCGCGAAAATACGATATTATTGTACTAATAAGAGTATTACGAAATAAATACTTAAGTAAGTACCCAACCCACATTGAGTCGATACTAAAATGATCAAAATTTATAAGTAGTGGGAAGCTTCTTTGAAAAGAAAACTGTCAAGAGCACACTCAGATATACAATTGAAAGCACAAAGAGACGGTTCCAATCTTTTGTTTAAATTCAAATGAATCTACTTACCTATCCGAAATACATCCAAGCCAACAAAATTAATTTAAAAACAGATGCTACAACTAGAAAGTTGATTTTAGTAATTCGGATGGGATTTGAATCAAATGCGTCCAAATTATTGAAATTATATTTAGCAATGGGTACGTATGTGTGAAACTTAACATCAAGTTCTGTGAGATTAAAAATAGTTTTTTTTTTTAATTAAACGTTAATTTAACTTACTGTCATTGACGATTAATTGCGTTACTACATAGCCACAAAATTTAAAGAAAACTTCTTCATTTTTCAGCATTGAGAGAGATATTCTAAATCGTTGTAAGTATATTGTTTTATTTATTCTCATTAATGATACTCAACACCCCTCGGCTATAAATCCAACAGCCCAAAACACAAATCATTTTTGTATATTAAGCTATGGGAGTGCGTAGTACGTATAAACGATGGCAGCATTTTAATTATAAGTGAAGAGATTAAAAATCCGTACATACCTACAGACACACAATATGCAATATAAACTGAAAACAAAATTTTAGACTGCAAAACCACCACCAACAGATGAAGATAATCGGATTTTAAACAACGTATGTCCGTAATTAGTCAAATATAAGAAATAACACTCCACTTGGTGTCCTAATACAAAATACGTAATTATAAATTCAGATCATATAAAAACACGTCTAATTAATAACTAAGACACATTAACCCTATTAGGTACATAACGACAAGCTTATAGTTTTCTGCTAAGCTAACAGGTATACGCGTAATAATAATCTTTTCCATAAAGTAACTAGACTCAGTATTATTTGGGATTATAATTAATAACACACATCAAGTTGATAATGTTAATACGAGTACAAACAAACAGACCTATTACAATAATGAGAAACAATTTATTTTTAAAGGTAAGTAGGACATTGTTGTAACTTATCTATGTGAAGGGAGAAGTACGAATGAAAACAAAGTTCTAGCGTAAGACAAATTAATGGCAACTCTCCAAGTTGTGGATAAGGTACAAATCATCAAAGTGAAACCTCAAGCGAAGAGGGGAACAAACAAGTACACAATATTAATGCGGATGTACCTGGGCTGTATACATTAGAATAATATGTGGAAATACAATATCCATGATACTGAAAATCCCTGCGATTCTTTACACAAATACACTCTGCAGTTACGATCATACACACATTCATAAATATTCTTCCCCTTCTATCCTTACCCTTGGTTGGGTCGGGGGCTCAAAGCGTCTACATATCTTCGCCAAAGGCCCCTGTCACTTGCAGTTTCCAGAACCTCTCGCCACTCCGACTACAGTCTCTCCTTGCACACCTAATTGTCACCTGCTTCTGCCATCTATTTCTGGGCGGCCCATAGTTCTTCTGCTCCCAGAGCTTTTAACGGCTACGATCATATTTTATCAAAATAAGATACGCACCTATAGTAGATAGGAAGACCTACCAACTCAACGGCATTGAGAGACCTGAAGAAAAATATCTTATTTGACAATTATTACGTAGAATTTCATTCCCATTAGGAAAATTGTGTGAAATCATTTATTAAATAATACGAGATAAATTTCGAGGATACTCTTGGTTCTGTGTAACTTTTTCATTACTGGTGATAATTAATAATTATGTATACTCCACGACGATATTTACAGGGAAGAGATTTTTAGGTGACAAAATTTACACACTGTCGCTATCAAACACGTAATATTTCACACATCTGAAAAAATTCCTTAATTGGCAGGTACATTAGTTGAGTCACCTTAACAAGTAGGTAGAAATCTATATACAATATAAAAAAGAAATATTTTAATAATGAGAAAAAAAATTAGTTACCTATGTAGGTTCATATATATTTACTATGTTTATTATAATAATTCCGACTCGCTTCTTTGAAACTATGGTTCCACGAATACAAGTCACGAAATCAGTCAGAATCTGAATTTTAGACACGAATACAATTTCACAAAAACAATCACGTTAAATTAAAAGTTTATACTCACTCGAGGTAGGTACTATGTACATAGGTACGAGTATAAAAAATAAATTATGTCGGCTTAGATTAATCTCGAAGTTCTTAAACAGTGTTTAGCGAGTTTAAGTCAAGTGTTAAAACCGAATATGTGAAAAGCTGTTTATGTGAAAAAGAGTCTTCGCCTAAGGAAGAAAAACAATGTTTATTGTTGCTTGTTTATAGGTAAGTATTCGTTTATTTTATGCTCAAATATTCAAATAATGCGGATTACGTGTAATAGGTACGAGTATGTATAGTAGGCAACTAAAACAATATACAAAAATCCATAATACCTATATTGCTGGTTTACCATAACACGTCAATAATAAATTTGTCAGTGTACATGTAACATAGGAATGTTCGCCATTTTCAACATGATTATGCAAATTAATGACAAAACATGTCACCCTAAATTGAAATTAACCTAACCCTTTACAACCCACATCCGAAATATAACCAACGATTCAACATTTTTGTATTATGTACATTCACATTATAAAAACCTGCAAAGCTAATGGAATACCTGTAGTGAAATGAAACGCCTCGCGTTGTATGACAATGCCTACAGGAATTCAAAATGAATTGATATGAATTCAACATTCAGCCATACCGTGATAAAATAAATTTAATATAGAACGATATTGATTAATGTTATGGGATGAGTATGTCAAAGTGGAAGTATGTATAAAATATTGAAATCTATGCGTACGTACATAACGAACGAAGAAGTTCTCGACAAAAGCAAAGGAGACACCTGCTCAGTGCTATAACAGAAAGACGTCCTAGATGGATCGGCCACATACTGCGTCAAGAGGGTCTACTATTTGAATTATTGAAGGAAAGACCGAGAGGATAAACTACAGAGGACGACCAAGGAAAGAATACCTGGACGACCTGTGCCAGGATATGGGCTTCGACTGACTCATATAGTTAAAAAGAACCGCACAGGACAGGGATGAGTGAAACCTGCAATCGTAACGACTGAAACTGGAGAAGAAGAAATCTATGCGTACCCATACACGCAGATTTCTGAATACACTGATGTTTGTACTGTTTTATGTTATTCGTTACCGTCTTTTCTTCTTTTCTTTTTTTCATTTTAGGCCTAACTTCATATAATCAATCACAGGTAATCAGCAAATAAACCAATCACAACAAAATAAAAACAAATAAATACATGGCGACGAAAACAGGGGTGGTTTAATTCAATGCAGATGTGGTTGTAAATTGAAGGGTTTTTTACAAAAACTCCAAAACTGAACGCGAAGTAGTTTCTCATAAATTGAAAAAAACCTTCTGTATTTAAAAATAATGAAATATTTGGACTTTTTTCAACAATTTATCATTAAGGATGCTCTTAGTCTTCTAAATATTTCTGTTTATGGCTCAGAATACTGTTATCTAGTGAAATAAATGGAAAAAAGCCTCTTGCACTTATATCGTTTTTGTAAAATTTTGTCACTTACGCTATTTTTGTAAAAAAACACAAAGGGGAAATAAGAGAGTTATGTTGTTTTTGTGAACAAAGAAGATGTTTTGCATAAATTGTTTATTAAAAATCGTATAAAAATCAAAGTTGTTTTAAAATGTAGTATTATAGTTGTAAATGTAGTAAATAGTAGTTACATATCTTCATTTCCATTGCTGTTATCGTCACTATCCTGTGCATTGGGGTCAATGTTGTTCAGGAGATTTTCATAAAACTGCAGATTACTTGGAGAACTCAAAAATCTTATTAGCCTTCTCAAATCAGTTGCTTTATTTGGATTCATCGCGATCGGATTCTCATACAACCTTTCTAAATTAATTTCACTTGGAAGTGGTCGTTTATTCCTTATAATAATGCGTTGCCAGGGACCGCTGTATGTCTCCCTCACTAACACATATGGAAAATCTTTCTCTATTTTTAATTCTCGGACCTGTTTAATTTTCATAGCAGGCTTGCTTTGTTTCCAGAAATAAGGTTCCAATGCTTTCTTTATGTTAAAAAACATATCATGCGTTCTTCTATGAACATCAAATGGTGATGGATGTTGGCGTACTGTTTCCATTATAACGTTCCAATCTTCAGGAACTTCAGCCGTACATGTTTTTTTTTTATTCCCAATAAGACTAAAATCTTGGTCGTTTGGCAGGAAACTGTGGCCTCTAATAGGAAAAATATACTTAATAGATTTAAACAGCTTAAAAACGTGTACCATTACATACAGAAAATTTACCATTACGTAGTTTTTGTTCTGCCCTGAACATCCATCACTGAAAAGTACAAGGTGATCGCTGTACATATCATTTTCGTTAAAATATTTCAGCAATAGCGACGTGACATCATTCTGCCCTTTTTTGCCTTCTGTCTCAATGTAACTATTCAAGCAAACTTTGTTTTTTCCCAAATCGTGGATGCCAAAAACATACATCCAAAGCTGTCTGGCAAAAAAAACATCGCTCGTCCTAATGTGCGGCAAGGGCAAATTTTGCATATAATCAAAGCTTAGACACATGGTTTCGCCGCGTTGAGCCTTTTGTTTTTGGCCTCTTTTGATGTCGAAAAATTTTTCAGCTTTCGCCAAGTGGAGAGTGTGCTCGACTTTTAAAGATGAAACGTTATCTGGTGTGGCAGCTTTGATTTTCAAATTAAGGGAATCACACGTTGCACATGTATCTGTTCGAGGAAGTCCAAACTTCAGATGAAAATTATTTTTGAAAACTGACCAATATACCCCATATGAGACATTAATCCTGTATTCGTTTAAATACATTGAATACATTTTCTTTACAGTCAATTCCTCTGGCAAATAAAAACAGTTTGGATTATCTTTTCTAGAATAATGAGATTGTCTTGATTTGAATGATGATATGTGGTGCCTTATTAAATTTAGTACTACTTCTGGTGTTTTCCGGAATCTATTGTTATGTTTACCACGCTGGTCCTTTGGGACAGCAGCATTGCTGGTAATAAGTCCTTGAATTCTGCGAATTCGGCCAAACGTTATGCCATAGATGGCGGAGAATGCTTTCAAGCACACTGGTATCTCCCTTAATCCGTCTCGAATTTTGTATTTGAATGTGCTCAACCTAAATTTAATTGGATTCTTACTTGTATATCGTTTTGGACATGAAGACGATATTAAGGACATCAAATGTGCATCTTGGTCATTTTTATTTGCCAAATCGTTAAATCTTGCAAGTAAAGCATCCCTCTCATTCTTCGAAATTTTTTCAAAACATTTGAGCTTGCACCTGGAAAAATAATATTGGGATTGGTGTTTTTTATCAACTTTAGAATATACAAAACATAAAACTGATACTCAGCCATCATAAGATCTGATGATACAATGATATTACGAACTACAGAATACATTGTTTTAAAGAATATTAAACAAAAAGCAATGATTGACTGAATAGATTAAATCACTAGCACTAGTGTCCATTCGATTGTATTCCAGTCTGTGGTGATTTATACCTACATATATTGTTATTTATTTAATTAATAAGCTACTATCAATAGAGTGAACTGTGCCTCATAACCGAAAATTATATTATTCGCGGAGAATACAGGATTGTTATAATGCAATAGCACGAAAAATATCAACATAACCTCAAAAGTATTGTAACAAGATTTACCTGCAATCCGGGCCAGTTTTTCGTGCTGGAATTAGTTTATTTTTGTGGTTGATATGTTCCAACCCTTTAGCTTTCTTAATTTTTATCAGATCTTCTTTTTTGCTCGTCGTTTTTTGTTTTTTCAAACCGACGACGTCGGAAGAAACAGCACACCGATCTGACATTTTCGCGCGAAGTGTCAACTGTCAAACTTTTTTTTTTACAAAAACTACACAACTACGAAAAGAAACAGTCGGATACGTTGTTCTTGTAAGAATTTCTACTCAGTTACGTTGTTTTTGTAGAATCGATGAAATTTCAATAGCATTTTTTTGCCTGTTACGTCGTTTATGCCAAAGAAATCTCTATACAGGCATATGTCATTTTTCAAGACGAATAAAATGACATCAAATGCTTGAAACGAGAAATTTTGTTGGTTTTGCTGTTTTTGTAAAAAACCCTTCAATTGTCCTAAACTATATTACGTCAATAATATTTTAGGCACAATGCGTATGGAACGGGATCCGGAGGTGAGAAAGCAATATCTTTGATAATAATATAATTGATACATTACCTAGCTATGTAAGTTAAACACGCATATTATACTATCTAGTATCTATAGCACACTTGAAGGAATGTGGGAATATCAAAGACACCAATTAATTAGTTCACCTTTGAAGATATAATATAATACAGAAAATTTAAGTTGGATAATTGAATCGCAATATAATGAAAAACAAAATTATTGTAAAGTGCTAAATGTCGACATCGTCGTACAACTAAAGCAGATTATGTGACGAAAATTTTGGCTCTGTATACTTATGAAAAGTTGCCAGATTAGGGAATAACGTACGTATATGTATGTGATAAATCAATTAAAAATTCACGCATAAAACAAATGTCGCTTTTTTTTAAAGATTGATAATATCTGGTAATACGAATTATAATATATTCCGCTCCCAAAAATATTCTCAGTTCGAATTTCCATATTCCCCCTCTTCGGGCTCGTGATGATGATATAGTGTATTTTGAAATGCGAGAGAACGACAAAGTTTTTGAGTGACACTCAGAATAACTAAGTATACATAGCACGTACAAATGAGAGGAACGTGAATTATAAGATGATTTTATATAAGTTTGTATATATTACGTACTGTGGAGTGTTGGATGATAAAGATGCTGTTGTTATTCCTCTTGCCTGAAAGGGATCGGAGAAGAGACGACAGGAGAAAAAGCTTTCTGCAAATGGATTGGATGCAAGTCACGATGTACAGTAAGACGAATATTTAATCCAAACCCTCAATGTATCTGAGTACATCTAAGTGTCATCGAAATATGGGAATATACGTATTAATCTACATACCTGAATCTATACACATAAATAGATGATAACCAACCCATAAGGAATACAAAACATATTGAATATTAATAATCTAATACAGTATCATGTTTTCATCATACACTATAACCAAAGAAAGAAAATGAAAATAAATAATTTTCAATTGAGCTTATATTTTTGTTGAAAGAAATTTATTGGAAAACAATCAGATCTAAAACTATCAATCTATTCCACAAAATACTCAAATTTGTACAGTGACAAAAAAAAAACAACATTGAATTACTAAAGGCATCCATCAAATAGAAACTATTTTTTTCATTTTTTATTATATTTACTTTACTACAAAATAACATATTTATAACATCATCTTAAACTAGAATTACATACTCTTGTATAATTTTGGATACTGCTCACGATAAACAATATAGTATCTGAAGGAAAATTTAGTTCACTGTATCTAGAGAAACCTGATTAGGAGAAAAAAAAACATAAACTGAACACCAAAGATAAGAAAATATTAATTTCCAGAAGTCAGTACGGTAAGTGCATATTAGATGCATTTTCGCCTGCACAGATACATGAAAACTAAAAAAAGACAAAAGTACAAGCGACAAAGGGGATAACAAAGATAAACAATATATAAGACGCACGAAGATTTATTTATAGGTACACATTTAGACTAGATGGCCAAACGATATCAAGGGCGAATTCGAGGTGTCAAAAGATGGCAGCTGAGAAGGGATTGTGGCGGTCCAAACATGAGGTCTTTTTGCTCAACGCTGGACTTAAAAGTCGAGTAAGTAAATTCTATGTTCAATACCTGTTATGTTGTGAATTTGTTACCAAATACAGATAATGCATGCAAATCGAGTGAAACAAAAATGCGAATACACTTTAGTTTAGCGAATGTGCATGAAAGGAAACTCGAAAACAGTGAGAAAATATACAAGTCTTCTAGCGCTACATTCGCTGTAAGTACATTAGAGGGCCAACTGGGAATAACAAATCTGATTTCAACACACGTGATACATTCCTCTATGCAGCCAGTGAGTCAGTATCGAGATACATGAACTAAATTATCCCACATCGAAAACTTTTACTTTGTAGTGGGAATAGGTTGCTAGAGTAAGTTATTAATGTGGCCAACTGAAAGCAATTATGTTCTGTACTTATATGGAACAGGTAGATCAACTTTTCTGGACTTTAATGATCTGCTAAAAGAGCTATGTACATAACTAACAAATCTGTGGAAGTTTCTTTCAGCCAACCCGTAGTGAAATTCCGCTTTCAAGAAAACGAACATAAAGATTTACAAACTTAACTCTAAAAATTAGGAACGCATTCCCTGGACATACTACGAGTATAATGGTAAACTTTAAAAAAAAAAGTCAATGTTGTGAGTAGTGTCCGACCGAAACTGGATTTTTAGCCGAAACCGAAACCGTAACCGAATATTCGGCTCCCCTTCTAGTTTCGGCCGAAACCGAAACCGAAACTTAGGAATTTCAGTTGTAATTTTGAAAAAAAAATCATTATAGGTACCCTGCTTTAATGACTAGTGTTTCCCTAAGATATTTAGTATGGGGCCGCTTCACGCTCGGCGTACTTCCACGAGTTTTGTGAGAATGAGTAAAAGGACGTACGGACGAGGTGATTGTCTTGAACTGTATACGTAACCGACGGTTAACGCCTTTTTACTCATTCGCGCGGGACTCGTGGAAGGACGGACAGCATGTGGATGAGGCATTAGAAAACCACTTCATTTTCGGAACTCAATGTAAGCAGAAAAGAAAGGAACCCATTAAACTACAACTTATGTAGGTATCCATGGCATAAAAAAGGGGGAGGGCATAAAAATGCAATTTTTCTTCGGGAGGTTAGGTAACGATAGTTGTGGTGTCGTTTGCTAATATGTATGTGCACAAAATTAATATAGGATGAAAAACGCGTAAATAGCGCCGCAGGCGAATTTTTTTATGAAACATGGTAAAGATGGCCGTGATGTGGTATGGTTTATTTGAAAATGTACAAAATAATGTGCACAATTACAATACAATACAGGTGTGCCGACTTCTTCTTTAAGTGCGGGTGGTCGGATTCTCCAAGATGTGATTGCGGTGCGGAGAGGCAGACCGTGAGCCATGTTGTGTCGGAATGCTGTCTCACAGCGTATGGAGGAAACCCGGAGGATTTCTTGACACTCAACGAATCGGCGACCGAATATTTGAGAAACAATACTTTTAATTTTTAATTTCTGACAATCAAACATGAGCTCTATTATTGTAAATTGATGTGATGTACCATTATTGACCATACGATAAATAAATAAATATGTACGAAAAATGTTTCCTATAAGAAGCAATAGAAAAATAGCGCCACAGGCAATTTTTTTGTGAAACAATTGTGTTTTGATGGTTTTTTTATACTAATTTTACTAAATTTATAACATGGCGAGAAAATGTGCGGTTATTATGTTATGCTCTTAAACGTAGATGAATTATTTACATATTGATTAATGTCGCTATATTTTGAATTGAAATACCCATCTATGTTATGGGGGGGGGGGCGAATATGGGGGGGGATTCGCCCCGCCCCTTTATTCGGCACTTGGATCTTATAAATCACTCGGTTATGTTGTATCAGGGAGCGGCCGCCTTAGTAGCGCCGCAGGCAAAAATTTTTTCATAAGACATAAATTATGTGTATAAAAATGTTAGGTAGTGATAAAAATCTAGTTCTTTTTTGTAAAATAAAAAAGGAGTCTTGTGTACGGAATACAAACACAAAGTGTGAATCTGTTCCGAAGATTACCGACAATGACCGACATAATACGGATGCTAGTTTCGGTTTGGCCGAAGGTTCGGCCACTTTTTGGCCGAAACCGAAACTGGGGCCGAAACCGGCTATTTTGGCCGAAACTGGCCGTAACCGAAACCGAAACCGAATATTCGGTCGGTCTCTAGTTGTGAGCATTATAACAGAGTTACCAAAGCCGATTCGTAAACTATAATGGAATGAAAAAAATGTTTACCATTAAAACTAAAAAAAAGGTAATGGATCACATAGTGAAAATAACTAGATTCTGTACATATGCATTACTGAATAATCTCGCAGAGCCATTATTGATATTGATCTGTTTATAAACCGACGCAAAAAAATAACACCATTACCTGCTTCAACAAATTCATATCGGGTTTACGAACCAAGATTGATCGCGCTCATTTGACAAAACATGCAAACATTTAGCCGCCATGTTTGCTTCGTACATAAACGTCAAAAGTAAAATGGATAGTTGAGTAGTTTTTGAAATACGCCACGTCATACGAAATATATAGTAGGTACGTAAGACATATTATTCTGTTGATCGATAGGATACAAGTGGGATAGCGGCAAGTAGGAGTATATTAATGTACCTATGGAGTGTATTCATTGTATTCAACAGAGATTTATACCCTCACCGTGAGTACGGCGAACATAATATAGGTAGGTACCTAATATATTGTAGGTATTACCTGTAAGAGGTTGAATCAATCCATAACACGCAACGCTCCCGAACAAGAGGTATAACACCTTTCAAAATACAGGAGGAAATTCTTAGAACCAATAGGCAAAACATAATATTCAACATGGTACCAGTCTTCCTACTTGTCAATGACAAATTACCAGCAGCAAATTTTTCCCGGAAGAACAAAATAATATAAACTCGAGACAAACGGAAGAATAGTCACTGTTGATTACAATTCCTAGTACAAAAAATAGTAACGTATTTATGAAGCGCTAAAAACTAAATATTAAAATAAATCAAAGCCTTGACATTATTATTCATGAATTATTATGAATTATTTTTAATATTAACGATAAAATATGTAGCGTTAATCGAAATTTATTTCTATTGACAGATGTTTGTACATTGGCAAATAATTTAATCTGCATTTTAATGGTGGACGATCAACAAAAACGTTATTTCACATCAAAACGAATTAATTATCTATTTTATACAGATAAATAATAATTCATATTACTACAAAAACATAAAATCACATTTATTAATAGAGAAGAGGGAATTACTGTAATATCCAGGAACATTATTAATGCTGCTCATGGAGAAATCATCATCGATACTAAACCTTCACATTGAGACAGATTATAAAAATAATGAAGTCTATAACTTCGACTTGAATGAAGAAAAAAGAAAATAGTAGGTACTATAAAAATGTAGGAGAAAAATAATGTGACATCTATACAGAGGTGGGCACCGTTAATCAAAAAGTTAACTTCGTTAATCGATAATCCGTTAACTAAAAAGTTAACTTCGTTAATCGTTAAAGCGTTACATTTTGAAAAATGTAACGGAAGTTAACGTTAATCCGGTAAAGCGTTAATGTAAAAAAATCGCAGTTAAATTTTATGAAATAGAACTACATAAATACTACTACTATCACATTTACACTATCGCGATGTATCCCAACAAAGTGAAATTTCTTTTCCAACTCCCAACCCACATACGATACCACACATAAACCCATACAACCCTTGGATTATCTAATGCCAGCGCCGTCAGTGGATGATATCTATGCAAAAAATCTAATATTAACGGACTTGATTAACGGAAGTAAAATGTAACGGAAGTTAAATAATCCGTTAACAATTTTTGGAGGCGAGAAAAACGTTAAATCGTTAACCAAAATGTTAACTTCGTTAATCTTTACTTAATGGTGAAAATTATATTTTTTGTAATATGTTAAAGGCCATACGGCCGTTTATGAATTAATAAATAAATAAATTAACGATTAACGGATTAACCCTTTTCTGCCCAGCTCTGCATCTATATTATTACTTTAAAGTATCGGGAATATGGATATCGATAAAGTTAAATAAACGGCACTTAAAAACCTCTTTAAAAAGTCGTAGCTATTTTTTTGTATTTTAACCTTTGGAAAGCCAATCTAGATGCAAATTTAAGGGTCATTGGAAAACTGCTCAGTCAAAGACTATTGAATAGACCCTGAGATATAAATTTTAGTCCCCGCCGCGATAAGGAACTTCAATAAAATTAATGGAACACGAAAAATAAGGGCGGCGATAAAAAAACGAAAAAGTCTGTGAGATTTATTGTTTAAATATAACTCAGAAACTTTGTACATAAAATTGTTGTAATAATATGTCGTTTGATATAAAAGTTATGTTTTCTATTTCATGTGTTCCGTTTATGAGACATGGGAGCATAAAATAAGTTTTACTAAGATATGAAAGAAATCGTGCTAATGAATGAAAGTGTTACTTGGAAACTACTTAGGAGAGTGAGAGAGAGAACACTACACAAAGCCCTGTAATGTTAAAATCACAAAGTAAACAACCGGTCACTAACTCAAGTTCAAGGCCGGTTGAAATATTGTGATGATTATGATTGATATGGCTCTTGACAGTACTTGGGGAAGTGAACAAAAGTTTGTATCTATACTCGAATGTGGCTTACCTACACTAACAAGTGCGTCTACACAGTGTTAAATATAATATATTGCTTTCTATCAAAATCAGTCGTATACTTTATTGCTTTCATAGAAAATCAGATCAGAAGCAATGCTAGTTACTAGTGTTTAATCTCCTTAATAATTGTGGATTTTCGGCAGCGTTGAGTATTTGACAAAACGCCGTCACAATCACATCGGAACGTTATTTTGAAAATTGTATATATACTGTTTACAAAAAACATTTCGCATTGCACCTAATTTAATTTTGTTTTAATTATATACGTACAATACAAAAAGTAGATATTCGTATACCCCACTGACTTTGCACGAGATTGTATTGATATTTTGGATAAAAATATGTGCAACAAAGGGAATTATTGATTTATAATGATTTTTTATTTCATTTCTGATTTTATAAAACATCACTACCGCCATCTATGAATCATAAATGACTCGGGAAAGAACCTGAAAAAAATGACGATTCGCGTCCGGAGTAAACATTAATACCAGACGATTTTAGACATCCATCTATTAAATAAACTTATAAATGGAATCTCGGCTTCAACATAGGCTATTAAAATATATGATTTGTATCGTGGTTTGGTAAAATTATCAATTTTCCCAAGATACTGAATTCTATCAAGTTAGTATGAAAATGAAAGAAGCCATTTAAAGTAGTCCCGTTAATATGGTTTTTAAATTTGTTTGCGTCGTTACATAATCTAGAACTAGGATATACATCTAAGGATTATTTTTATACAATGTTTTTGCTCTACAAATACTTCTGTATGACTAAAAATGTGTCTATAATAATTAAAAAATAGTTTTGACATTTGCTCCGCGGCGCTTTCTGTCGTCATCTGTTTTGACTCGCGTGGTGTAGGGGCTAGCGTACTTAACTTAAATTGAGTGTTATGCGATGCGAGGGTACGAGTTCGATCCCACTCCATACCCAACGCTTTTTTCTTCTTTTTTTTACTATCTTTTTGTGAAATTTGAATTTAGCAGAATCCTATATACATAAAAAATAATTTTACTAGGTAAAACAAATATATTCCTTCCTATATGCCAAAAATTTATTCCATTAGGTATTTAATTCTAAGACGATGTAACTTCACCACCCGTACACAATTTTAGCCGTTGCGAAGCACGGGAAATACAGCTAGTATGGAATATTTTGTTTGATGAAGAAACATGCTGCGCAGAAGAATGAATACCTTCTAATATAAATGTGTTATTTCTTTGAATGTGTCATACAACGGGGGCGGCGAAGGCACAAATAATATTTATCATGAAGAATCTTTGATTAATGTTTTAGTATAGTATATCTGACTCTATCCATTGAACCGTTTTGAGTGCTTACAGTGAGCCCACGTATGATTACATGTTGCGAAATGAAACCAACGGATGAATTTGTTTATTATAGGAGTAGGTAATATAATATAACTAATAAAATATGTTCAATCACTCATCGTAAGTTGTTGTTACTTACATACGTCACGCTACAATGCTTCAAGCGCTGGTGTCCTGAGAGGGAATAAAGGTGGAACAGTGATGACTCTTACCTGAAAGCAAAGACACGTTTCATAAGATAACTAATTTAATATGCCGTCAATAATAATTATCAAATATCACACCACGCAAAATAAACGTAGCATAAACAGTGTGTTGGTGTGGCAAATACTATAAAGTCAATATGATTTATTGTTTTTACAAACTGCGATCAAATAATAAGTTCAAAATATTTTACTCATAAATCTTGCTTATTTATAAATACAAAGTACATAGGTTAGGTACGTTCATAAGCGTTAAATCGGCAAAATCCGAATAACAAAAAATCTGATATGATTCTAAGTAGATAAAACGTGTAGAAATGATAATTTTAATATTTTATTTTTATATTGTTGGGAATGTTTTTCTTCACCATACCCAAGCCGAAACGGGTCGGAAATCATTTTGTCATAAAAACATATAGTCATACATAATACTATATGTAGTTACGCATATCGTACAATAAATTTTATTTAAAAAAATCGGGGATAGCTAATGTCGATTTGGAAATGAAAAGAAAATAGATGTGGAAAACGGGATGAAATGATAACAATGAACCAGATTTCATGGGAAAATATATAAAAAGAATTATTGAATATTTGTGTTGATTATTGACAATCCAGTGACCACCTGCCAAATAAATAAATCACGCATAAACAGCGAATGAGATATATTGCCTACGTTCTTCCCAGATATTCGCAGTTCAGAATACAAATATGATTATGATTAATAACGTTTTCTCCTGATGTCTTCTCGGTTCCAACTCAGGAGAGTAATATTATGAAACAAGTGCAGATTAAGATTTATGTATAATGTGAATATTTACGCTGTGTTTTCACAAAAGTCGCTCACATAGGAAAGAAGAAAAATAAATACCTACTTGAATGTATGCTGCATGTATTAGTAAAGCTTATTATTATCCATCATAGATGGATGTGCACATTTATGCATGATGACTTTGGCAATGGATTTAGTACAATAAAAGAGAATTAAATTTAAATGTTGACGGAATAAGAACAGTAAAAATCATTTCCATCAACACAGATGAAACTAGTATTTCTGAATTTTTTATTTTAACTGACGTATTTTTCATTTATTAATCCTATAGAGTATAGACTAAAAATATTTTTTTTGAATAATCCAGCTCACGATTACTACAAAGTAGAAAGATTATGTATTCAAAATAGATGTCTATAAAAAGTAGCACAATTGTATAAAAACAATGAATTTTCGATACAGTGCTTCACATTTGGTAGGTATACGCAAAAGCAATTAATCTCTGGGTCGAAAGGTCAAAAATCACTATCAGTTCAACAATAAAAACAGCTAACATTTTCACTAACCCAATAAATTATGAACCCGAAAAGGACAAAAGCCAATGGAGCAGAATTATTGCGGAAGGATATATATCGGCTATAAGAACCAATAAAAGATGAAAGAAATAAAATACAGTAATAATATAAGGCAATTACTTCATCAGAAAATAGAAAATATCAATCACGAATGCTATATGTACGCACACTGTACAGTATACACACAAACCCGAGAAATATTAAGAGCTGTTTCAAGATAATACAATATCACCACAATGTATAGCGAGAATCAAATAAGATAAATTATTATATGGGTAACTGTACAATGTACATACGTTTACTTCCTACATCCTACTGTCTTTTATTTATTACTGCTCCTTGACGAAACCCGAACAGATAAAATAAAAGCGTTTTATATAGTATAACCAATTAGTGTAGGAAAAGAAGATCGGAATGTATAATACCTACTAAGGTTTATTTTGTACAGTTTTTCGTAAATATGAGAAAAGGAGACGAGGGGACGCTCCCTAGGGAGGGGGTGGAAGACTTGAAAATCTTAAATCTCTCATTAAAAGGAATGCACTACAAAAGAGAAACTGCGTTGCCAAGTTTTGAGATAATTTTCTGCTAAGTAATGTATTTTCTTTCGGTTTCTTTCGGTCACTGAAAACACAATTTTTTCACATGTTCTCGCTACAAACATTACAGCTAAATTCTTGTTTTACACAATTATCTATTAGCACTGAATAAATTTCTCGTTGCTGAAATAATGTTTGAGTTCAATAAAATATTTCTTCCAGATTATCTCAACACCATCCTCTCTATAAATACGTATATGTATTATTATTAGTATAAGAGATATAAAGAAGAAGCGTTAGACTTACAGCTGTTAACACATTAGTTCTGTTATTTGTGGGATTACCAACTTCGTCAATACTCTTAATCAAAGCCCAAACACTACGATCCAGGATTATATCAAGATAGCGGTGATCATTAATCTTCCAAATAGAAGAGATAAATATCATGATTTGTACATCGTGTTTAATTAAATTTAGTAACTATAGTTGTAATATTATTATGTTGTAAATAAAAACCAAATTAATTTTATTTTCATGACATTGGTAGCGGTTGGAGGTTAATTTACTTTTTACAGGTTATCGAATGATAACCTGTACCTACATAATATATTTAAGCGCATACTGACAACGACGTATTATTAAAAACACAAAATTCTGCAGTATACATTACAGTACCTATCCTTGTTTAGGTGGGAATTTCCATACACGTAGAAAATTATTTTCAGAGAATATCGTCTTGATAGCATTGACATTATTATAACTACGCATAATATTTCTATTGCTATTGCATCGTGACTGTCTGAAGAAGGAAACCTACTTCATATCAATTTCTTTCTGCGAACCGATTTTTGCATTCAGCTCTTTTCCCACTCCTAAATGTGCCATTGGTAGGTACAATGTCTTCGCGATAAGCTTTCAAAATAATAGCTCCTGTGTTTATCTTAGATACTACATCAAGAAATTTTAATTATTTAATTTAAAATTAATTAATAAATTAATTTTAAATTGTTACTAAAAATGATCAATACTAAATTATCCAGAAAATTATTGTAAACTTATAATTTTAAGTAAACTACATGCATTAAATTATTGTATTTATATTAATCCAAATACATTTTTACATAGGTAGGACTTTACCAAAGAGTCGTTGAATTTCATTTCAACAATTTCCGACCCAGTATGATTTCGAGTATCATTGAACAATGTCGAGTACTCTTGTCCGGCCAAAACTTGTGTGTGTTTACAATTACAAACACTTGAACTCGATAATGAGGACCGCAAAACTTGATTTGTGGAAAATAAATCTACATGAAACGATGTTTAATGTAAATTTTATTCGCCTTCACATAATAGTATTAAGATTGGTCAACATAACGAATATTATAAAACAGATATAGACGCAGAATATTATGAGCCAGAATACACAATTGTGCAATAGAAATTTATGTACGAAATAATATTACTAGAATCAAGGATTCCCAGTAATCACATTATAGGAACAGCAAATAAACATTGTAACAAAGTAAACACATGACATCCCACTATATCCACATTATTATTATCATCTACTGCTTATGTTATCACTGGAAGGAATGATAATCCAGCTTATATGTAGGTGGGTATAAGATGGGAACATCCCCACATGTCCAACGATATTACACGTCTTTATATTCAGTAGCAGCAGCGTACCCCTGAATAATACTCCGTAGTCCAACTATCTCGTACGTTGCAAATAATACAGAATCACCCCAAAGAAATTTCTCTCCAACGGTAGCCGAGTTCTAAGTTTGTTTTCACGGGTATATATGTAGCATACAATAGGAGGCTTTACATAATACGTAGCTATGGTAGGTATGTAACATAATGCAGTGTGTATAATAGTGAACGTCTATAGATATAATAACATATCGTGGGAATGGATAAGAGCTCTCCTATGGGACTTCTAAAAGACTCGTTTTGTACGAAGATCCATATAATTTTTTATAAGATGAGTGGATGGCACTGTCTCCTACTAAGACGGTAGGTACGAATACATTAAAGTCGGCTTGAAGCTCGTAGCCAACGACATCCTATTTAATAGTATAGAATAAAGTTAAAGTTTTCACGGTCATTATGCATGTTGTGTATCTATGTTTCATTTTTTTGCTCATGTCTAGGTTTAGACGAAGATGGCTATATTGTATTATAGTTGAAACACAACAACAACAACAAAAAAACGACACGGATTACCCAAGAAAGAAACACCTATTCACGATATAATAATAGTCCAAGAGCCCGCTGCTTAATTTATGACGTATCTGTTTTTTGATCGAAATGTGGTATAAATGATAGCTTACCAATAGGGTATTACATCGCACTAGGGTTGCCTATCAAAATCTTGCCGCAAACCCCCCTGCCCCCCCCGAAAAGGTCCCTCTTCGCGGTTTTTCGCATTTTATAGGAATATGGTAAGAGATAGGAGAAAGTAGTCAATGACAAAAATAATCCTTGTTAAATTCTCTACAAAAAATGTTAAGTCATTTTTTTCGTAGAACTAGCCTTTTACCCGCAATGGCCGGTCCAAAACCGAAATTCATTTAAAATACAAAAAAAATGTATTTAAACTAAATTGGTTGAAAATTGATAAGAGCTACAGGAAAATAGTTACAGAACGAATTAATAAACATAATCTTAGCTACAAAACGAGCTATAACTTATTTTCATACATCTAATAATTTCGGAGTTATTACAATAAAACTCAGTGACGAAAATTCTTAAAATTTAGTTTATCATAAAATAACCAGTGATATAGCGCCGCAGGCCAAAATTTTTTTCCATAAAATGTTAGTAATAATGGGTGGAAGAATGTGAAAGAAAAAAAATCAAACTTTTTTTTTTAATTTTTCAAAAAATATCCTATTTTTTGGCCGGCCATTACGGGTAAACTACTAGTCATATGAAAAAATTGACTTAACGTTTTTTGTAGAGAATTTAGCAAGGATTATTTTTGTCATTGACTACTTTCTCCTATCTCTTACCATATTCCCATAAAATGCGAAAAACCGCGAAGAGGGACCTTTTCGGGGGGGGCAGGGGGGGTTGCGGCAAGATTTTGATAGGCAACCCTAGTGCGATGTAGTACCCTATTGGTAAGCTATCGTTTATACCACATTTCGATCAAAAAACAGATACGTCATAAATTAAGCAGCGGGCTCTCGGACTATAAGTACAATTCAATGACGAATAAAGGTAACTGAAATTTTCGGAAAACAACACAAACCAGATACAAAATTCAATTTGTTTTATATGCAAACATAGAATCTTTCACGTCACACTGGGCAAGGTTGAAGTTTTCTAATTACAGATGTAAACAATTGCTATATGAATAATTGATGTTGAATATATAAGGTACGATATAAATCAATACAATATATTAAAATAGGTATAGCGGTAATGATGTATAAGAATGCATATTATTATGTGGAAACACCCAAAGAGTAAAGGAGTGGCACGAAATTAAATGTGGAAATATGTGCTAAAATAAACACACCAATATACTAACTTGTAGTATGTCAAAAGCTAGTCATGCACTATTTAAACATACGATTATTTGTAGAATGGATTAACCATTAAATAACTGCAGTGTGTCCATCAGATACCAACAATTGCCACCGCGCAATCAATGGCCAATCTTCTATGTATCTCTCATTAGTTCAACAGACAGAACAAACAGTACGAATAGTCCGCTCCACACTGCACACAGTAAATATAATAAAAATTGTTTTTTGTTCAGACTATTTTCACAAAAGGCATTTTTTTAAACCGATGCAGTTTCATCAAATTTTATTTATTTGCTCAATACCTCAAGGTCACTAAATTATGTAGGTACCCTTAAAGTTGATTGAAAAAACTGCCGATGGGAGATAAATAAGCCCTTCGCATTATGTTCATTATATAATAAAATATTTATCTATTCAGTTTTGTGGATGTCAAAATTAATGATTTCGTCTTCGTCAATCTGAATTCCGATCACACAGTCGGATATTAGTGTAAACAAAAATATCTACAAATATTTGTCATACTTAGACATGTTTACGTACAGCAAGGTGTTTATTTAATACCTACATCTAATGCTTAGAAGCAAGTATGTGGTAGAATTCATATATTTTTTTAAATTTCGTTATGAGTAACAAGATAAGAAAAATAAATCATGTTTTATGAAAAACAGGAACAAAGAATTATAATCTGTGTTGCAAAATATGTTAGTAAAATTAGGTAAAATAATAATATATTTCTGATCTACATCACAATGACTTCTTCCAAGAAATTACAAATATCTTTTTACGTTTACTAACAAACAGAACACCCACATTCACAAATCTATTAATTTAGCAGAGTATTTACGTCTTCTTATCAATACAAGGGCATCGTAGAGCAGTGTGTGATTCATCAAATTACCTTAATAATATTTACCTTCTGAGTAACATTTTTGATAACAAACTAATTTGAATGAAAAACAGATGTACAGGTGAAAATAATTTTAAACGGATGTAACTGTTAACAGTGTAATATTTCACGTAGACTGATACTATTGTTATAATAAAGGATGGTGGATGATTCCATTGCATCAATACACCAATACTTGATAATTATGATTATATGGATGTTAGCCAATAATCACAATTTAATTATTACAATCTGTTTGTATTACACTCCTACGCGAAGCAGCAACAATATGTATACAACATTAACACGGAATATTAGATGCATGCGATTTGTTTCAAGTATTGACAGTGCAATCGAAATAGTAAACGTTAAGGTTAAAAACACTTAAATATATCGTGAAAACATTTACGATTTATAGTAAATTATTACACAAATAAACCATTTAAGTATAGCGTGTAATAAAGGGACTAAATGGTAATTATGTCTATCATCAATGCAAACAGTTAATGAACGCATTAAGTGTTGCTGCAGTTCCGTAAAAATACGGCGCCAATAATAGACATTAAACATTGAATTAATCGTAATTATTCTGACTTCACGCACGCAGCAAATATTAATTTATGTTAATTATTTCAATACTTAATGTATACCTGTACTACTAATAATTCGCAAAATGAAGTCATCAAACACGATGCAAATATAAACGTGTATCTTGGAACTCAATGCAACGTAGAAACTTGATGGATGCACTTTTTTTTAGAATCACGATTTATTCAAAACAAATGGAATATGATTGGGGCACCGTAATGATTTATGATATGCAGACATAGAAAAACGATTCACATACCAAACAAATAGGAATTGTAAAAAAATCTGAATCAGCAATTGCATCACGCGATGTACCTAAATTAATAGCAAGATGGCAAAGTCCATAGGTGATAGGTAGAACTACAACATAAATAGAACCCCCACATTGCAAATGCACGTCGATAATGATTAGATACTGTGTACTAGTATAACGTATTTTTATAAGGCATTCTGTATGAGCCACTGATGAGTAATTATTATATAATCTTCAGGAATATATCATTATGATGTGAATTATAAGGTTACCATAATATAATATTACAATGATTAAGAACACTATCGAATGATAAAGCACGTACAAATGTAAGATACTCAATCATCAATGTGTGATAAATAAAACGTAATGAATGGATATTGCTTTCTTAATACGACATAAAAATAATATTGTTTTCGGATTCGTATTCGATGGTTCATCAATTTCACATTGTGAGTAATATCTTGGCAATTAATTATACTATTCAATGGCTATTATACTATTTAAAACCCTACTTATTTATTTTTAGAAAATGCAGATTTACACTACTTTAAACCATAGAGAATAGCTAAATTTATCGTGGAGTAAATAACTTCAAACAAAAAATGGCTTCATTGCATTTAACGTACGAAGTGCAATTACGTATAATTTACTTAGAAAGTGTACCAAATATACAAAGATGTGATTTGCACCTCTTTTACTGTAACACTCGTAAATCTGAATACGGACTTTGAAGACCAAGCGGGGTGAAAGATGAGATGCAGATCTGTGGTCCACAGGATTGAAAAAGAAGTACAAATTAATATACCTACTCGTATGACTTAGTGATATTATGTGTATCGTGTATCGACATCACGAAACATACAACATAATATAACATATTTTGTATTAATTATTCTTCACACGAACACGAATACAGGAAACGAAAAAACAAAATTCCAACGATGGATGCGAGAAATATGTATTATGATAATTCAATTCACATTTTGTATATTATACGAGTAAATGTAATTACGCATAGTGTAATGAACTAGGTAGTATATAAATTATAAAAATATTTACCACAACGTTCACTAATTTGCATGCAGCGATTCATGAAATAAGTATCGCAATTTATGCGCCTTTCTGTCCATTGACTGATTATAATTATTTATCATTTGAACGTTCGCATTCAAATAAATCGTTTGGATATTAAATTACAGTAATCTGTATAACAATAGAAACATTATAAAACTACATACATAATTGTTGTTGAAAAACAGAAAAGAGAAAATTAGGAGTGGGTGTCATTACTATTCAAAATATTACGAAGGTTTCCCTTATCGCTATAAATATTTTTGACATGAAAATTGGAAAATATTCGATAAATTTTTAATGAATTCCGAAAAAAAAAAACTAAAGCAGTTTATCGTATTATGAAAATCAAAATTTATGTCTCACTTTATCAGATATCGCCCAGTGGATGTTTACGTTGTAAATGTACTTAGTTATTGAAGTCTAAAAGGAAACACAAATTGTTATGAAAAGGTTGGATGGGAGAGAGAAAATGGCGTCGACCTCGATCGTAAAAATGGAAATTTATTACTTTAAAAGCGATGGAACTCGAAGATGACAGTAAAAACACGGACGGATCGGGTAATCAATATAGACATGGTGTTTGAAACGATAAAAAATTGTACCTTTATAAAATGACACTTTGTGGTTGCATTGTTTGAAAATTCAATTAATGTTTATAATACCTAATGGTGTTAGCGGGGAAATAACGGTGTACCGTGGATGAATTTATTATGTCTGTAAATTTTATAACATAATGCAAAGCGAAAATTTATATCAAAATGACACAATGGAATATTATCTAACTACGGTGCTTAATGTAACTCTGTTAATAGCAAGCAGAGCATGAGCATATATTATACAGACCATATACTGTACTATAACATACTGAGGTATATAATGTTCCCGACAATGCATCTTTAGTGTTAGATAGCCTCGTCACGTGTTCATACACGTTTAAGATATTGAAAGGATTCGTAGAGCAAGCCATTCAAATTATATTCAATGGAATAAATTAATATCATATTCTAAGTGGACGAGACAGACAAATAATCTGGAATAGAATATACCTAATATACTTTGTATCAGATATTTTACACAAGTATACCTAAGGAGTAGACATGAGACTGGCTGATTGTATGTTAAACCTATATAAATATTAGTCTAAATTGTATTCCAATAAAAACCTTCAGCGGTGGAGTTTGCCAAATTAAAGCGATGATTAGTACAAAAAGTATGCATTACCACCATGTCTGTTGACAAATTATATAACAATCCTGAAATTAACAAATCGAATAGGAACGTGATGTACACCTCTGAGGAAGTATTTAGTGTAACATACTCCTGTAGGTATTGAAACTATATATTATGTGTACCTAGTTATGTACGTAAGATTAATTGATTGCTTACACCGCATAATTTAAGATAATCCACATACATAACACCTTCCCTTTCAAACGTGACTAACGAAGCGTACAATATTTGTTTAACAATCTCTGTATGTATAATATACCTACTTATTATTCAAAGCTAATTTACTATAATGCATGTGTTGTAGAAAGGCTGAAACAAAAGCTGGCATCATTATTTTCGTAATGTATAGGAACGCCTTGCATGACTCAAAGACATTAGGAAAATGAAGGTACAAAAACAAGAAATTTAGTAGGTTTTATAGGTAATTACAATGTGATCAAACAGAACTTTTTTTTTCAGAATACATACATCTATCCTCAATAAATATATCAATGATTTAGTATTACAACAGTGTTTTCTTACTTTTGGGGTAGTTTGTTCTATTCTGCGTATTACGATTATTTTATTCTCCTGTATCTATCTATAAAATAAGTGCTCTCGCAAAACCGTTTGTTATTCCTCAAACATGTAATATACATATGTACCCCCCTTAAAAGCAAGTTTTTTGTACTTATATTTTGTGGCATGTTTAAAAAATAAAACTGGATTCAAATTCAGCAAAACGTAGCTAAAACAAAATGGTGTCGTTTGGGATCATAGTGGATATTTTTACCACTGAAAATTTCAGTGATGACGCCATTCTATTTTAAAATACCCGTCGCGAAAATAAGAGAAAACACACTTATCAAGATTTTGGTAAGTATTAGAAAATAAAATATTTACTTCCCTCTAAATTTTTCCCTTCTGGTAAATAAAAAATTACTTGCGTCCATTCAATTTGAAAAAAAAAAATAATATTATTACATTTGGGTACATTAGTGAGAGGATATTAACAAAAACGATGATGATTTCAGGCTAATCAACAAAAAAACATTCCACAAAAGGGATTTTCATACAAAAAAATGTTCTTCACCCTCAAACGCATTAATTTTCATCCCTCAAATTCTCATCAATCCCTCACAACTGCTTTCCACGTCTGTGGAAGGATGGCAATAAAATATTTCAACAGCCAGATGCCGCCATTTTATATAATTTCCAACGTTCAAATCATTTTCTTATACTAACTTTAATTAAATAAGTGGAATTTAGTGTACAATTTGAAACATATTTTCCTTGTGAAATAACTGTAGGATTCATTACCTTTAAATTGGAAAAGAATAATAAAATGTAGAGAAATGTAAATATTTCTCTGAGAAATTGTATATTATCTACTTTCCACTTAGTATTATTGTAGTACCTTTACAAGATCGTTGAGTGGAACAAAGAAAAAATACATTACCTACTATATTGACGTTTCTCATCAGCATTTTCTTCTACTATTCTTTCTCAGCGATATTTTTCGTAGGATCAGCAGTTTTGGTTTCAGGAGCTGGCGTATTTGCTGTGTTGAGTTTGTACATAATACTATAGGGTGGACCAAAAGTCTTTGCACTTTTGAAAGGGGCATAAAAATAAAAATACAGTTTGTATTTAAAAAATAATTTATTAATAAGAACAACAATAGATGGGAAATTAATTTACTAAACACCATATCATCAAGATGTCCTCCATCTTGCTGCTGGCCCTCCTCATATCTGACCCCTATTTTTTAAAAAACTTTTCTATACAAAGCGTAGGTATGTTTCGAAAATTTCAAAACCAGATTTCTTCTTAACTATTTGATTTCAGTTGGATTGTTATCGCTAGTTTATTTACGTAGACCCTATTTTTGAGATAAGCCTATAAAAAAATTAGCTGGGATTGGATCCGGGCTGCGGGAAGGCCATGGAATATCTCCTCTCCGCGAGATTATTTTGTTCTGGAATTTCTCTTACACTACTCTATAGAGATATTCCATGACTTCTCAGCAGCCCGGATCTAATCCCACCTGATTTTTTATGATGTTATTTCAAAAGTAAGGTATACGTGAATAAATCAGTGACAATATATCAACCAAAATTGAATATTCGAGAGGAAATTGTCAATACTTCACGCTTAGGGCCGATTTTTTTTTTTAAAATCATAGCCAGATTTGAGGAACGTCAGCGGCAAGATGGCGGACATCTTGGTGATATTGTGTTTAGAAAATGAATTTCCCGTTTATTATTGTTCTTCTTAAAAAAGAAATAATTAAATACCAACTGTAATTTTATTTTTAGGGCCATTTCAAAAGTGCAAGGACTAATGGTCCACCCTGTACTTTACTTCAGCATTGTGTTGAATTGACAACAGGTTTCCTTTGTTCCACGTACACGATAAAAATAATATCTCCATAGGTACATTTCACTCATTCCTTTAATAAAAAAAAAACATCCACAACTTAATCGACTTGACTTCTATAAACGTGAAACAGTTATCTACGTCGCTTATAAAAATGATAATATACAAGTAGCTTGTTGGCTTCAATATTATAACATGTTACGCACATAGCAAGCAAAGGATTCATAATTATTATAGTATCGTATGCAAATTACCTGTTTGATGTTGTTGAGTCACAATAACTATTAACAATACCACAAAGTCAGAAACATTAACATAACATGACAATAATAATCGCGTACGATGATAGATAAGAATGAATCGTGGTATGTATTTGTCACAAGACAACGATGCAAACATATGCTTAGTTTTTGCTAAATGATTAATACCTTGCAAAATGATCTGTTAATAATATGCAGATTGGTAGACATATTACATGGACATACAAAGTGCCACTTAACTAATGTAAAGGATGTCCAATCGTATTGTGTAATCCGTACCTATATTATACAAAGCAGAGGTGCTATACTACCAAACAAATATTAAGAACAATAAAATGTAAACCAATGGAATATTAGTATTATGATTTTCTTAAAAGTCCTTGCTTTTCTCATACGTAAGCATGTTATATTCCATTCTAATTCTTACTCAAGCAGTCCACTCGGAATAGAGTGGTAAAAATGTTGGATAATGTGTGGGTTAGACAGTTTTTATTTTATTTTTAATTTATCACTCGACAGGTTTTACAACTTTTACCCTCGTGCGAAGAAAGGTAATATTTTTCTATGGTGATGTCTATTTTGTTTCAATTATATGTCTTCTTAAGAAATGAAGCTCAAAATTAAGGTATCGAACGAAATAAACTTAAATTGTGTTTAACTAAATTTATGTATCTATCAAACTCAACGTATGTACTGTACAATGTACATAATTTCATGAGTATTTTATTTACAACATAGAATTTCACACAGAATAATAATTTTACCGAGATAATTAACATGTGTGAATTATAAATTTTCTATTTATACTGCAAAAATAAATAACAACTATTTACTGTTTGCATTGATAAAACAACAACGAAATACCTAGTGCGTAGACATGTTTTATAATAGCCTCATTCTGCACCAAAAGCCTGAAGATAAATTTTGTAATTCTGGACGAGTACCAATTTCCTGCAGATACTACGGAATAAAATTACTATTGAAAGACCCCAACAGAAGTAAGTAAATACCTACTTGATTAAAACGCAACCAAACGAAAATACGTAGATTTGTATCTCGCTATAAAATCCGAAAGATTAGCCGGAAATACAATCACAAATAAGTAAATAATACGAACCGATACGTAATCAATTAACTGAATAATACGATGTGTACCTACTCATTTTATTAAACTTCCGGATTAGGGGAGTTTACTGAGCGGTATTTACACTTATACTGGGCGTTAATTTAATTAAAAATAGCCACATCTAAAAGCAGACAACATTCTTAACATATTTACATACCTACTCATACCTCCTAATGTGAATGTATCACGTAATACGTTTTGTATTAATTCAAGACAAAATAGTTTGTCATCAATGATGATATGTTGCGAAGTCAGCGTTTGTTTGAATTGGTTGCGGTTACATTGTTTTCCTTTATTATGTAACACTCCACATCTTTTGTATTCAAGTTTATTAGGTACACTTGACATTGACCCAGTAAGTGTATTCTCATTCAATTAACAGTAGTGGTAGGAGGAGTGTACATCTCAGATTAATATACAGCGACCGCGGAACATGTACTCAATTGGAAATGGTGAGAAAGTTATTTATATATACAAAACATACAGACCGATTCATACACACTTATTCTACAATAAAAAAAGGTCGATGACATTGTAAATAAATAGATTTATTATAATGTAGGTATGGCGACTACCTCGCCGAATGAGTTAACACAGATAATAGAAGTTGAATTTTGCAGACTAAAACTACGCAATGTACGCATCCATTGAAAGGATTGTCTTAAAATAAACTAGAGATATTTAAAACTGTAATAGTTGTATAAAGTAATCAATATTTTCGGGTAACGGTGTGCAAATTAGATTTTATTGAAATGAAAGTATTTGGTAAGACATTATACACGTAATATATTATTTACTTTTCGGCATTCATTAGCTATATACATAAAATTTGAGTGTTTGGTACACCGTTAAGGCATAATGAATGAAAACATTAAACAAATGTAAGTGGCAACATTAAGATTTAATTATTGTGCCCATTTGTGTAACAATCACGGAGGTCTTCTGAAGATTTATATGAATATATACCGCATTACACCATTCATTGTATATAACTACCTAGAAAATTACCCTTATTTAAGTCAAATAAATTAGTGTTGATAATTTAGAAAACTGGTTTACATACCCATACTAAAAGTGGAGACGTATTTCGGATAATCATAATTTAATAAAGATAAAAGACTTACACACGCTCTCATTATTTATCCACTATAAAGTGAAAACCTGTTTGCCTCGTAATTAATAACCTACAATACACTAATGACTCGTTGAGAAATTCGAATTAATCTTTAAATCTTATAAATTAATTTGTCGCTAAAAACAAATTGCTCAAACGACAGGATTATGTTTTAGGTAATACCTACTTAATATCATCCATATAATAAACTTACAGATAATTATTTCCTTACAAATCGATGTTATCAAATTTTAATCGTTTTAAAATTATAAACGGAGAGTAGTGATCATGAACTATTTTTACTTCCGACATTATCCGTCAATCGAGTGAAAAATGGGGGAAATCTCTCACTCTCAATAAAATTCATAAGGGACGTTTTTACTAGTTCAATGTCCCTTATGGATTGTTAATATATATTGCAGTTTCACTGAAATAATTTACAGAGAGAAAGGACGTATTCACAAGGCTACTAACATAGACTAGGAAACTAATTAATATGGATCCATAACTAGAATGATCACATATTTTTACTATAGTTTTGCGTTTTAGAATAAAATGAGGACTACCTCAATTTAATTTACAAAAGACAATGGATTCGTTTCGCACGTGACATCAGAAACAAAAAAAAATAGACAAAAAAAGAAGGAAGTGTTCTTAAAAATTACACTCGTTTGTAACCAACCTACTGCAAATTTCTTCATAAACTCTCTCGGCTGAAAAACGAAAGTATGTATAGGTAGATAGGTAATAATTAAATTAATGAACATGACGAATACATTGAACATTACATATTATCAATGTGCATGATAAACTGCCATATTTATGAAAATGTTTCACGATAAATAACACTGTCTCATTAGTGTGTGCGATTGGATTTTATAAATGTAATTGAACTCTCGCCATAATTATAAATTGTAATGACACAAAACTATAGAGTTATGATATGTAAAAGTCGTTGTTGTAATTAAAACTTTGCATAATTAAACATACGTATTTGTAGTTTCAGTTTGTTGTTACGATAATAAATTAGTAGCAATTTGTATAAAATCAATAGTCCATTAACTGTTGTGATAGGTATAAAGATAGAATATAAAATTATTTGACCATTCACCCATACAATCACGAAGGTGTGATTTATGACGGAACCAGCGGTACTAACTTATTTATACAAACATTATGCTATAAACTAATATGTTAGCACGAATAAAATACCTATGTAAGTATGAAACAACTTCCGTTTCTGAAAGCAAGGTTCCAATTTATTTTACAACAGAATTCAGAACAAAAATCGACGAAGCAAAATACCATCAATCGTCGTCAACTCATCAAGCATACTTTATATTCCAATTACGACAGTCTTAACATTCATTTCAAATAATTTTCTTGTTATCGCACGTATATCCTCCATGACAATCATATCGAACTCATATAATAAACGAAGAGTCAGTAAAATCATAATACCTAGTAGATAACAGTATAGAAGATCTATAATCAGATAGCGCGCAGTCTTTATCTAAATGACAATGCCACGAACACACCCTCAATAGATAGGTGGAATCGATTAAGATTTTCAATATATTCTTATAGCAATATACCGGATCCTATACATTATAGGTATTATACGTTATTATTGTTAGAAACATTAAGTAGACATGTTGAAAGGATTTGCGCTGAAAATTTTACAATATAATTAATGATGTATGCCTCTATATTACATGAATGAATATAATAATCAATAAGCTCGACATACAAAAGCAAGATACCTACAACCTACATCCCTCAATACATAATAAAGCTGTACGTACATAATTATTATTATCTACCTATCTCTTTTACGTTAAAGTAACCTACAAGAGAGTGATTTGTCTGGTAAAGATATAATATAATACGTAACTACTAGTATAGATAATGACATTCTTATCTTTACAAATGTCTGTAAAAGTCAGACTAATTCATGATTCAATTGAATAGGAAACATTTTTAATTAAGTAAATTTAATATTTTACGCAAATTATCAGCAGACATGTACCCACAATGACATGGAAAAACGATTAACCAACTTTAATATTACATTTTAAATTATTTGGAATAAATACGTGAAGAAAGTGCTTGAAGTTTGAACTGCAGTCAATCCAACTAAACAGATCATAAGTTTTATTCTCGAATTTTTAACATTTACAAAATTTGTGTAGAAATCACTCATACGAATAAAAGATAAAGTGGACAATAAATTAATGTCATTATTTTACAAAAACTTTAAATAAAGTCACGCAGAACATAAAGTTACTAGTTGGAAAATCGTATTTATATAAGAAATCTAAGAGAAGTTTGTGTTTCAGTTTCACGCGTACAATGGCAAAGAAAACTTTGATTAGCTTCTTGGCTTCAAAACACAGACTGTAAATAATTATGGAAGTTAACATTCTTACAAATAAACAAACAACGGTATTACACAAAACCAAAGAACACAGAAAAAGTTTCTCGTTATTAAAATTCCAGTTGAAGCCGTATTCCACAGGAACAATACTACCTCAGAATCCAAATATTATTATGCTGAAAAAATAAAGAACGTTGTTTTACAACATTACAATAGGCAGATAAAACTTTTTGCAGTTTTCTTTAGAAATAACACTGAATACATGAATTTCTTTTTTATCTTGTGGGAATAATGAGAAAACACGGAATAAACGAGCAATTTAAACAGAGAAAACAACCGATAGAAAATATCATGTATCTTCTTCTGATACGTAAACATCACCTACGTATTAGAGAACTCGATCCTAAAGGAAGGAATTAAGTTGTTTGTCTTAATGGATGGATAACTATACTTTAATTTACAACCTCATAATAATGTGAAGGTCAATTGGAAGAAGGAAATAAAGGGGATATTTTCAAATGATTGAGGTAAGTCTAGGGAAAATTTAATGATTGTACGAAGAAGAATAGAGGTAAAAATATAAGATTTGATAACGTTAAATACTCGTAGATGTAATATAATACAGGGAATTTATGAAAAACAAAAGATTTGAGATTACACCCAAATGCGAAAACATGTTCAAACACACAGAAAGCTGACAATTGTCGTGAATTATTTATTACTGTACACCACATTTCCTCCGCCGGGAATCAAACCCGGCATCTTTCCATTATTCACATCACACATTCAAACTGAGACAACAATGTACTTAATAAGATTACAAAAAAGAGTGCAGTATGTATTTTTATTCCGTGATCTTATTACCAACTTTGTTTCTATTTACATTTATAGAACTATATCGGGTATCAAAAGTATATACATATATTACAGTATTATTCGCGCGATAAAACAAATAACAAGTACACAAAGTGCATCAAAAGTGAGCTCACTGAAGAACAGTGATTGGAAATCAACTAACTGAAAACTCGAAGTATATTCAATGATATTCCACCACCTAACAGACGTTCCTTTGTATAGAATAATCAACGATTCAAGTGTAAAATATGTCATCTCCGTGTCTTCCGATTGCATAACATGCCGAATAATGTGTACCTTCACCTACATTATCCAACTGACTGAAATGAAGATTTGAACTGAAACGTGGAGAAATGAAATTGTACGTCTACACCATAATATTCAATTCAGAGCAAAACAGCAATGTTTTGAAGAAAAAACGTCAACTCATAGCAAAAATTATTCATTATCAGTCATTCCAACATACTTTTTTTTAAAACTGCACAATGAAATCATACAAACAACTCACAAATCATACTAGTCTTGCGAAGAAGCAAGCATAGTTTTACTCATAACTACATCTAATCGTATTGGCCTTAGAAGCTAATTAAAGAATAGTAATAGACCTTTGAATAGTATAAGTGCGCGCTGTATGTATTATTATTATTATATACTTTAATGTATATATTTTTTAATTTACATTATTGCTATTTGAGTACAAGTATTGGTTTGTTATTAGTTACTATATACAGTATGATATTATTATAAGTAGTATTGTATAGCACAATTTGTATATCTTTTAAAAGGCTTTAAAGCCGTTTATTGAATAAATAAATAAATAAATACGTAATAGCAAAAGTAGGCAATGCTAATAAAGCAATTACAACAGATTCGTTCATGGCCCCTTTTCTATTTTTATACGGGGAATATTACGAACTTATGTAAATACGGAGAAGGATGATGAACGGTCAATTTGGGAGCTGAAACTTCCCTCTATAATAATAAGAAAGAGTGATACAGACAGGATGTTACCATCTTGGGATCTCATTTACAAATAACAATTTATCGTGTAAGTCTGTATGAGTAGGCATATTATGGTAGTTTTGTAAGTAGTATTAGAAACATATTAGGAGTGCTGGACTTGTACACACGCATACTAGAAGGTTCTTATATTATGGCTAATGTAGGTACGGAAAAATAGAGTCGTACGATGCTTAAAAACAGTCTGCAAGCTATACCTATATATTTTTTTCTATCGGCATTTCTTGGATGGTCATTTACCCCAAACATTGCTTGTTCTGCAGCACAAAACTTGCGATTATACTGTAGATTATTTTCACCCCAGCCTATATTTTTTAGTATGATGCGGGTTGTTGCGTACCCAGTACATCTGTGTACATAAAAAATATATTTAATTGAAGTAATGGCCTAAGCCGTAATGGGAATATTATCTACCGTGAAATGAATGGCTATTTATAAAGTGATTCAGTCACTAATTAGATTTAGGTCTTAATTACAAAACTTACTAATCAGTCTAACGATGATATATTAGTTACTATGATGTGTATAGATACGCGATACTATCCCTTTCAAATTATAATATCGTTGGGAAATGAAATGACACCAACTTGTTAATTCGCATAGTAAAAAAGGTTACATGAAAATAATACGACATAATCCCTCGAGGATAAGGTTGTCAAAGCAACGCGAGACGAGACAGACAATGATGGAAAAGTTTACATCTATCCATAAATAAAGTTGTGATGAATATTTTGTGTGTGGGTGGAGATACCCAATTACCAGCTAGATTAACAAATTTAGGACGAAACTCTAATTAGATTATCACCCATATTCATGACTTTTAATAATAATAATCAGTCTTTCAATTTTGATTCTGATATGACGAGAACTATTTCTTAATGGCTATATGAAGGAAAATCTACATATTTTCACTAGCATCCACTGAAGAAGTACCAAAAATAATATAATCAAAACATGCTCTCTCATAATACAGAGGGTATGAACTGTACATAACAGATTCACAGATAAGGAGTAGATGTTCATATTGTACCAAGCGAATGAAGTTCCTGTCATCGGCAATAAAGCCGTCATCTGATTTGACATGTAGGTTTATACAATATACTTACATACTTACTATTGTTATACAATAGAAATAATTCAACAATCACCAAGTAACGATGTTAATATACCTACAAAGTGTCGGTGTCTACATTATGGTATGTCTAGGTGTCAAATACAATCTATTTATTATAATAATATAATATAGGTACCCGATAGGTACTACAGTACCTAAACTCATACACACATCATGTGTAGGTATCAACAGCACCACCATAAGAAGTGATTCATGCACAATAACTCTATACTCACTAGGTTTAACTTTTTGGCATAACATAATAAAACGCCTGCTCAATTTCAGATAAAAAAAATAATCACGTACGTTTTACACGTAAAATATTGTTACGGTGTAGCTAATATTGTTTTAAATTGATGATTGTATTGATTAAAGTATTAAAAACAAATATAAGAAATAATTCACATTTTTAACAGTGGGTAGGATATACGTAACATTAATTACGTCATCTTCTTCTTATCGTGTCGGTTAGCACTCATTAGATCCCCCTCCGCTCCCAGAAAGCCACAACCTCTCCTGCGTCATCGTCCAAGGGAGAGCGATCTGCGAGGCTCTCTCATGTGCACCGCCCAGGAGCCATTGGGCAGGCCAGGAGGTGCTCAGTGTCCTGCAACTGTCCGCAGTCGCACGTCCCGTCCTCACCTATTCCCCATCTCTGGAAGTTCTTCCTAGTGCGGCCAACCCCGGATCTGATCCTGTTGAGGGTTTTCCACGCTGGCCAGGGTAGATCGTGTCCTGGGGGTAGGGAATTACGTCGTGACGTAGATACTATTTAAATTGTAATTGAATAATGTAACTGACACGAAGCCACTATAACACTTAGGTATAACCGGAGTTGACATTGGAGATGACTTAGGGTGATGGAGTTAGGAAGCAACTCGCATACGTGATGCTGTGCGAATACGTTGTAATGAATTAGCGCCATTAGAGATTTACATAATATTAATTAATTAATTACAATAACGTGATTGATTAACACATTAATCACGATAGTTGGTATGCAATGGTGTCCCGTGAGATTTAATATGGGTGTGTACTGTACACTGTAAGTTGTGTGTATCTGCTAACATTTAACGAGTCATAATCATAATACTAATATGTCGTGTCTATTCAAGAGTTACACAGACCGATACAATCCGTTGAACACATTCACATACTCCATTAATAATAACAGCAAACAATTACAGACTAAACGCATATTATTATATACCTATCGAGAATAATCTGCACCTATGACAATTACCTCTCAATTGTGAAACAATTCAATATAATACCACATAGTCCATGACGTCACACAGATACAATTACCTTACAGATCTTAAGGCGAATGAATCTAGCAGATTAACTTACAAACATAATTTAAATTCAATAGGAGCATTTTGCATGAAATATGAATTACTGTGTGTATTGTTTGACATAAAATAATATTTTCCTAAAACCTATATTAAAGGCATTGTTAAATGAATGAATGAATTAATGAACGAATTAATAATCTTAAACAAAGAGGTATTTTTAGACATGAATCTAAATCTTTAAATGAATATAATAATATATTCCATGAAACAGGTATTTCGCAGATAGAATTATCTGTGTAAGTGGATAATAAGTGGTCTAAAGTAGCCAAGTATGTTTAAATTCATTGAAAATAAACGCCAATTATCATTTTAGGAGAGGAATAAAAAGATAGGAATAATATGTAGGAATGTTAAAAAGAGGGCATTCCAAAGCAGGAAATATGAAAGGAATGTACAATACAATGGAAAGGAATTTAATTCAGGTTTGCTCTAGATTCTATGTTCTCATTTGAAAAACCACCAAGGGGAAAAATAAAGATAAAAATGTTTTAGAACGAAAATATTCATTTTCAAATCACGAATATTAAAAAAACGGAAACAAACAAGGTATTGCTGACTCAAAAGCATAGCAGGATAAAGGAAAGTACATGTAATCTCTGTTCAATACAACTTTTCGATAGATACAAAATTAACATTGCTATTTTTAATGTTTCTTCCGTAATATACGTAATTCCTGGAGATAGTATACGTAATATACGAGTATATTACGTATACTATCTCCAAGAAATAATTTTCCAAATATAATCAGCACGATATATCCGATGTTTTATTTTCACAAAAGTTGTGGAAAGCTATACTTAGTGACATTCGTGTATGCGATGAAGGTAAATAAAATAGTGTACATAAACCTTGCTTATTCCTAGGATTGCAAGTGAAAGCTGTCAATATTATTTTTCTAAATATACAATACGTGGTTCGTCAGGATTATCGGATTATTCATTTCTTTTTGGATCACAGAAAACCTTTGTACTTTTAATGTTATTCACCTGTGATTTGTGAATAAAGCAATGTCGGAAAATTAACGAATTTAACAAGCTAAAATACAATTATGCAATATGTCACTTGGATAATATAACATCCCAACTGCTAAATTATTGCGAAATATAGTATCAGTCTATCAATATCAATATTAAGACAAGAACCACTGAAAGAAGGTTTCATCGTTATTTCAATGACTTACCTACATCATTCTTGTTGTTATACTATCGTACGTTTTTCAGATATCTTTCGCTTGCGAAACTGATGAGATGTTTTGAGACAATAATAGTGGGATTTCTGCTCTTTCATTGATTAAATTTTCTACGAAGAAGACTTCTTTCATCAAACCTTTTTCTAACATATTTCCTGTCAATTAAAAATACATGCCTATATCTAACTACCTTATTCAACAATTTGAGAAACAAATAAAACTGCCACATGTGTCAAAAATACGAAGTTATTCCTATTTTTTATGAACGGAGACAATTTACGAAGTAATTTAGGTAGGTATGATTATAATAATAATTGATTTCCCTATATGTACCTACTGATACTTAAGATTTTATACGATTTCATCAAGGTATTAAGGGAATATCATTTTCCATGTTTATGATACATTAAAATGCTCGTAATTTTATATAGTTGTATTCAGACATAATTTGAAAACTTTGACGTAAACATATATGTACAAGACGTAAAGGTCAGAAATCAGAGAGAGAGGTCTTCCTTCTCTTGCAGTTTGTAGGACCTATAGCCACTGCAACCACAACTGATTCTACCAGCTAGTTCTGGTGTGGCATACCGGCTTTTCACCTATAGCACCGCGGTTTGCACAGTTTTTAGTGGAAGTCGTTCCAGCATCAGGATAAAGCGGCCAAGACGACTCGTCTAAAACCTCTGTAGATATTGAGTCCAGTGCATGGTTTGTACTCCAAGTATCTCGAACATAATCGTTCACTATACTCAAGTGCTACTCCCGATAATCTCCTAGATTCATGATAACATGAGTTATCGGTAGATAAGCATCACAACAACGTAATCAAATTCATGGCACAATAATCTGAGATTAAATGCGTAGAAAATTATTGTTCGTCCCATGAGAAATATGAAGGCAGGTTTACAACATGTTCAGTAACTCACTGTTAGTAGGCTATACAATGTAGGTATATCGCTAAACACATTTTCTTGTTTGCCTATATCTCTAAAAGTAATTAATTAATGATCAAGTACGTTAAAGAGTGAAGTCTTCAACATAAGATTATATATTTGTATTACAATACATCAACATCGAATATTAATGGAAAGAGAATTCATAATGTAAATTTACCTCCACGTATGAGAAATGAAAAGAGTGTTTGTGAAAGGCTTTCCATATTATTATTAACACTAATGTATGTGTACTGGGAAAATACTGGCATATCAAATATTTGACACATCTTACATACTTACATTATTTCATATACAATCAACAATAGCATTGGTTTTACAGTATTGATACAATGTTAGACTCTCGTTACAATCCTTTGATTATAAAGGCGTTATGAGAAATGTAATTATTCGAGATATGTTAGTATAATACTTATACCAATAGAGCACACGGTGTTGTTACATGCTGAATAATGTAGTACTTAACGTGAATAGGTACAACACAGAATTAAATCTGAGTTATTATAATACCTAATTATTACAAGTTAAAACACTGCTGTGAATTTGCGATCATTATGAACAATGGCACTGAACGTAAAACTTCACTACGGTCATTTTACACAAAACGTTAAAAATTACATCCCAAATTTATAATTTTCAAATTTTGAATTTACCACATTGTCCTAGTTATAGGTATATCTCAGTAATATTGCATTGTCATATCAAGCAAAGATCAGGTACGTAATTACTGTCATCCAAAATTAATCAGATATCTAATCCAGGTGATTTACAGAACTACGTAATTAGAAATCCTTATGTTATTTTTTTTGCAATTATGGAAAGCAACATCCTTATAACAACGTTTCAATTTTATCAAAGAAAGTTTTCCCCCATCATGCTCAAAACAAAGTAAGGCCATTGATTTTTACGCAAAATGTCTCTATAAAGAATCACTTATAAAATTACTTACGTATTGTAGGTATATCTAGATACCAGTTTATGTATATATATAGACACTGTGCGTACCTACCGATGTGTAAGTAGGTAAGTCCCATGACTATGTATCTCTACGATGGTAATATGGGTTTACGACATAGTTTACCGACAAGAGAAGGAATTTGGATTACGTCGTTATTATGCGCGATGTAAGGTAAATTCCTTCTATATGAAATATTTCGTGGAGCCCTCATAGTCGTAACTTAATATACAGAGATATTGTGATATATAGGTACGAGAAATTGCCAAAAAAGTAAAATTACGTGTAGCTATAGGTAGTGCTTGAATAAATGCTTGAAATACTTGCTTTTATGTTCCCCGCATTCATATTATTACAATCTAGGCAGTATTCAACCTACATTATTAATTCATTTCAGGTTATTCCTAACCAAAAAAATAAACATTAGGTAGTTTCGCAACTATTTCTCTTGAATAATTTTGATATCTAAACGTCCTTGATAGGAGAGCCAAGCGCAGGTGTAGTGAGGTGGCCACGTCGGACCTGAGGGGGACCAATGTTTCCCTGGAAGATGTACATTGTACAGGATACAAGAAAGTGGTAGCAAAAAATTTTACCAGACCCTACCACCACGTGGAAGAATATTTTCATAAAATAACCTACCAATAGGACAGGAATCTAATAGATAATTATTATTTATTCATATGATGAATAAACACCAATGATTGGAAGCATTTTATTCAATGGCATAATAATATAGTGAATAAATTTAGTTAAATTACATATGTACTGATCATTAAGTGTCTACTTACTAGTTGTGATAACACGTGTATTTACCTGATATTAAATTGGATTCTTTAAATTAGCTCTTTTTCCTTTTAGGTCTGGTACATAAAACATCTGCCTTCGTACATACCCATCACAGTAAAAAAAACATTCGGTAGGTAAGCAGGTACCTACTTAACGTAAACGTTTTTATTATCTGACATAAAGACCGAACCTATAAAATATACATTATTGTTTTTATAGATATGCCTACTACAACATCATGATCCTGATGTACCTTATAAAACGAGGAATCACCTACTTACTGGCTTCTTCTTAGTATCCAAACATCTATACTGTTGTTCCTTTTTCTGTAAAAGTCTTAGGTATTGTTCTAATTGAAACACAAGATAAATTAACGTGATTAATGTAACGTCTTCGTCATACAGTAATTCATGAAAACAGTAAAAAAATATTGAATCTAAGCAACCAGATGTCGTCGAATCTAAAAAAGTGTTACAAATAACTCATTCATCCGGCGATACAATATATGACAAAATTTCCCCCGAACGCTCTACGTATTAATCAAGAAATAGTGGAAGAACGAACCATGAACGAACATTCATGTGATGAAGCAAAGCACCGACATGATATTAGTGTGTTCGATTAATGATCTTACACAATGAAGAACAAAATGCAACGAGAGTTGGTATTGGTATAACTAGTGATATCTTCAGTGAGTGCTTTCTATGAGAGTGTTCGACACTGACATCTTTACACAGTATGACGTTTAATAAACCAGATGAATAGAAGCGACAAGGTGAGAGAAACCGGTTCACAGCATCGTAAACAATATAATGTGTATGTATTATTTTATATAGAACTATCAGACCAAAACGTTCAAGCAGTATTCACAGCATCACAATAATATTAACTTCACCCGACCAACCCAATACATATCGGGTTGTTGGTATATGAATGGACTTAAAAGGAATTTATTCACAAATTTAACAACAACTCTGAAACAAAAACTTTTCCGTTTGAAATCTACTTCCATACTTACAAGTTGACGAAAATCATACGAATAATATTGATTTACAACATACACTATTAGGTATTATAAACTTTTGTGTAATAAAACAATATTTTCACAGTTTATCTACCTATACTGAAATCAAGTTATCAAACATTATCGCCTATTTTAAATAAATCGTATTAAAATCCAAAATATGCCGAACCATATTTTACGTACCTATATAACCGATAAACATCTCTAGGTAGGTATTTGTTATTTTCTCGTATTACCTACATAAAATATTTATTTTTTGTAAAAACTATTGTTGTAATGAACGAAATGCTATCAGTAGCAGATTTTAACGAATCGAATCCATTAAAAAATGGAGAAATACGAATCAACATTGTGAAATAAATTAATCTACGTAAAAATTCCTACACTAGTTTTATTTAATTCGATAGCATGTTACCAGCGAAACAGTAAAAAAAGTGGACGCCTGGAGGGAACAAAACCAAATTGTATAAATAGGATGTGTTCCTAGAATTGGTAAAAATGAATCCTATAGGATGCTATTCTCTTTGTATGTTCAACAATCTATGTTGAACAATATTTACGTACTTTCTCGAGTTGGATAAACCTATAATAACAATATAATAAAATAGTAGTAACCCAATACATATTAGCTGTACACACATTTGAAGAATGAATATCATACTTCGGATCTTTCAAATCTCTTTGTGATCATTGATCAAACAGAACGAACGAATACAAAAGAATCCCAACATCATGGATTCGGTTTTGTATATCTAATGTGTGTAGGTACTTCAAAGTATGTGTGCACAACAGGTATAAAATATTCCAGAAATAGTTCACAATAATGTTTAGATACTACCCATTATACTACAATACACTTTATTTACTAATGTAGCAAAGAACCCACAATGTACCAACACTATTATTGTACTATGAAGGTACACATTGTTCTTCTTGCTTTAAACGAGATCAAACAATTATTCGTAGATCCATAATACAATATACCTATGGAGTACACCAACAGTAGATACTTCTAATAGCAGTAACTTGTCAAGCTTGTGTACTACTCATCTACAAAGTCAACATGTGCTATCATAAAACATAGATTGACAATTTCCTTGAACACAAATTGAAAGGATACGGTTCTAGATTAATTTAATATCAATTTAAATACTCTGCATTGTAAAACAACACATTCATATCTATTTATAAATCAATCCATTTAACATACCAGCAGGTACTAAATCGTTCTGATCTTGACTTTTATAAATTTCTAGGTTTAATAAATCTACAATTAGCATACGTTAACCATAATTTGCAACACTGAGATTTGAACTAGAATCTAATTCAGGTGTAGGTCCTTGGCCATCGTATCGTAATTTCATCTTGATGTTTATAACATTGTGGGTTGACTAGAGACAGATGTAGGGGTGTATCAAAAGATGATCGACATGCGTATGTAGTGCCTATTACCCTCATTATTGTCTCGTCCCACTGTAAACAGAGAGCTGTTACTTCTTTCAATTACATTATTACAGGAGACCCGAAAACAATACTGTAATAACTAATAACGAAAGCGGTGCCTCATGAATAATAATGCAATGATAAATATTGACAAAAAAATACATGCAGTGAGTATGTAAAATATAGAAATAAGAATACCTACCTAATTACTACGACTTTTTTTGTCATAAATCACACGAACAAACGGAAAATACACACAGCAATTACAATACCTATATACAAATCTTCAAAACCTTGATAAATTACAGTAAAAGCTTCGGTAAAAGCTCTAGTTATACAGTTTCCTTCTTAGATAGTTAGGTACCTACTTACTTGCCTATAATTTATTTGATGCCAAACAGAGAGGTTGGTAATTAAATAGGTATAGGTTGGATGTGGAACCCTGCTAGTGTGTTAGTACCGGAAACTACGTTAGTCGGGGAATCTCCCAAATTTGATTACAAAATTAATTATTCCTTGAACAAAGTAAAAAAAGGGAGAATCTAATTTGACCCAAAGAGAAAGTGCCTAATTGCAGACACGTGTTTGTTTAATTTAGGTCTTGATGGTTTTTTGAAACATTACAAAAACAAACATTCATATATTTTCAGCAACACTACAACACGCATACCTATTCACGTACTTCAAATAATTATGCTTAACTGGACTTAACGATCAAGACATACCTGCAGCATTCTTACTGGATCACATATATCCAGGAAGACTCAAGCAATATCATACGATTGCTAAATACCTACTGATATTTCGAGCACAATAACAATTTTGGTCCGTCCATCTGCCTGATTCTTTGATATCTGCATGGTAGAACTTTTCTCAGCATTAGGCTAAAGAGTTTGTACGTAGACTTTTTGCCGATAGTTCCTACTGAGAAGAGTGTCGGCAAGTCCCACCTCCGGGTAAAAAATGGATCCTTCACAATATGTAGTATCTAGATAAATAAATACAAAACATACCTAACTATTAGTTGCACCATGCTTACTTGTTGCATATATGCTTATAACATAATTTATTATGAATACAATCTACGTATAAAATAAGTAATTTGTAAATGAATGATTTGTGAGGCTTATTGCTTCATTTAAAATGAGTGGGTATAGTTAAGGTTTAAATTGCGGTAATTTTGACACGAGTTATGTGTTTGATTGTTCATGTAATGACATTTCATATAATGTACATCTAGATGGTACTTAATATTATTATGTTGTGTCATTCCAATCGCTTTTCATTAGTGATTGTTGACCCGACATTATTATATCAACATGGTAAACAGGAGCATATTGTTAGCAAGATATTTAGTATCTATACTCGACTCGTATAACATTTTATAGTGCCATTTGGTTTTATGTCATCGTACATCGTACACATTCACAGTACATGATATTGTTACAATAAACGTCTTGGTCATCTAAAGACATTTCACGTTTCCAAAGTTTCGCCATAAAGAAAAGTAATTCGAATGTCGTGGGTGGATTAGGTCGTCCTACTTACTTTGGTTGAGATTCTCGGAAGAGTTGATTACCGCCTAGCTAATAATAATGCATTCAAGTTACTACCTATCTGAGTATACTACGAGTATGTTGAGTTTATCAATGATATCTCGGAGTTTGTGTAGGTAGATATAGCACTAAACCATATTTTTCGAGTAGGTGTATACAGCATTACTATAGTATACGTATATTATAAGCAAGAACATATTATTTCAGTCGCATACAAATTGGTACTCATTCAACGTTTTCAACTAATTTTAATCCTTTCATTTCGTACAATCCGGCACGCTTCTAGAATGTATGTAATACATACTACGCTTCATTATTTTGTAACTAAACTGTTGAATATTACCTAATTTTGTAGGTGTAATATAAATTATCATCTATACAGCTAGGTTTTATTGTAAACGATCGGTGAAATTCGACGAGGTCCAAAAGCAAAAGGAACAGGTAAAAGATGCTATTTGAAAAAATATGATTTATCGGAGTTTTTATTTTAAAAAATCTATAAAATGCAATAGTAGGTATACATTAAAAATATCAGCTTATCTTGTAGATGAGAGTTGATTAAAGTTTATATGGGATAATAAAGATAGCAATGTAAATATAAAATGATCAAGATAGCCACACGTACATAAAAGTATCAATAACATAGTGCAAATAATAGATAAGATATTTGTGAAAACATTCATTTTTAATCTAAAACAATATCTTTTCATTTTGGTTCTCGTGTCCGTAGATCTCCAAACAGTGAATCCCTCGAGTCTCTAGGGTTTTACTTTTATTACTGAAGGCTCCTTGGATCATAATGGACAGCCAGAATGATGGTAACGAAATTATCATGGCGAGACGGTCTGAGCATAAAACAATCCTTATTTTTATACACGTTTTTCTCAGTAATAAAAATTCTATCTACATTTGGCTGTACCTGAAATAAAAACCTGTATCTTACATTAGTGTAATATTGAATATATTCAGATCATAATGTAAACACAGGCAACATAATGTAGAGAATTACTAGAGATTAATATTTTACTATCGTCTTCGGAATTTCGTAACAAAAAATATTCCAGGTAATAATATTATTATACCTTCGTAAGTTGCGTTATATAAAACTAAAGAGAACTTGCTGAAATATCTGCCTCTACTTAAGCAGCTGAGATGGGATACATAGGAGGAGTGACGGAAGCAACCCTGAGAGACTGTTTAAGGAACAATTATACTCTAAAGGCTCTCGGGAAAACACTCACACCGCTCTTTATAGAGAGGTCCCAGCTGAGTTCGGGATGCCAGAGGAATAGTTCTAATAAAAGTTCTGGAAGCTGAGAGAGCAAACAGAAGACCAGAGGACTGCCCCAGAAATAACTGGCAAAGCTGGTGGTAAAGGTGTGTGAGGAGAGACCAAGGTTGGAGTGGGCAAAGGTCTTGGAGACTGCAAGGATACAGACCTCTGGAAAAGGACGAGGAGGGAAAAAATATGATAAGTATAGGTACGCTAATTCTGGAATGTATAGTATTCTGCGCAACACAATACCTACGTAGAAAATACGATGAGTATGTTTAAAGGTACTGTGTATAGTAAAAAATGAGTAATTATTAGCTCAGTCAGTATATTATTACTGTTATTAGTTATTAAATATGTATCGGCAATTCGTAATACTAATTATAATACCTAGGTACTGGACAACGTGCTTACCTGCAATAATGAGTAGCTATACCTATTGTAAGGAACTTTGAACATCCGACAATAAATAAAACATGTAGGTACCTATAGGTATATCTATTTATGCATCCATGTTGATAGATTTTAAATGAAATATTACAGGTAAGTAAATATCATTATGCAAATATCTAAGTGTCGTATTCATCGTTTCTAATCAACATTATTTTACATACACGGGCTTACACCATACTACATACATGGGACGTTTTACGCAAGAATACATATTATACTGGGTCACCCAAAATACCTACTTCGCTGATAAAAAATATTATTTTCATACTAAGTAGGTATTATCTTTATGAGATAGTAATCGCTTATATACAAGACAAGATAGTCATGATATTTACGTTATATCCACGATGTAAATATGTAGGTATCGTGCATGTACTAAATACTATATCGAAGTGTATAAAAACTAGCAGAAGTTTTGTTTGTTTACATAGCGCAAAAAGTTTTGGATGTTTCATAGATAGGTACCTACTCGTATGTTCTAAATTTACGAAAAAACTTTATTGCGCAATCACGAGGAAACTTGGACTTTATTTGTGTACACCAAAATTAAACGCATCTTTCCCTTACAAAGGGACACCCAGAATTCCTTTCTTGTGAACTCTCTTGACTTGACTTATTACTCTTACAAGATGCTATAATAATTTTAATATTAGTAAACTCGTCGGTTATTGATGTTAAATGAACTCACAAATACACATATAGATCAGACATATTATAAACACGGTTAAAACGAATAAAACATCAAAAGCTTCAAAGTAAATGGGGATGAGAATGTTGGGTTTGTTGACGTTTGTCTGCATGTGTCTGAGACAGATGAACAGATCCATAAAGAAAAATAAGTCAAAAATAATATTTATCCAATATTGGATCAAACTAGACAATTATATAAACAATAAAGACGCGCAGATGGAGTTTAAAATGTCGATAAGTTATTTATTTCATTCAGAAATTGTAAGTTGTGTATGACATGCCGTATCCATTGACAGAATGTTATAGTATAGAGTGGCTTACCTCTGTAGCTTGTGCATATCCTAGTAGCAGGACAACACACGATAGCCATAAGTAAATCCTCAAATGCATTACACTTTAATATTCACACTGAGAGTCGAAATATTTCGCCCTCGCCAACAGGACACTGTACAATGTATCACCGCACTATTATGAATATTATTGAGATTTATCAATCACATACACATACCACACACACTACTGACAGCGACACAACCTCCCCTGGCACACGATAAGTCAGACTGCTAGTATCAGTGACGCACCCATATTCATACTTCATATCCACATCCCACCACACAAACGCATACAGCTAGCTGGTACGCGCGCGCGCTTTAAATTCCCACCCCATTTTATATCCCCTAGCCAACAATATACCTTCACGGCCCTCGAGCGGGATCTTTGAAACATCTACTTCAACCATCTGGCAGCATTATAAAAAATCCTAATTTTGACATTGACAAATTATTATATTTTTCTCAGTTGGGTGAGAGATGAGTTAAGTACACAATTTCATACACCTACCTTCATTCTTTGTTTCCCCTCACTTTCCTGGCATATTTTTTAAGCTCAAGAAAGCTTTTCACTCAATTTAGTAGATTAGATTGCAGTAAATTTGTAAAGATTCAATTATAAGGATGAGAATTAAGTTTTTTGTTATCTTTTGGGAAACACAGTTCAATTAAACATTTTTTATAAGAGATTATTATTTCATAATTATAATAATCATTTAAAAGTCTTTAGTTCCAGCAATTTTTCAAGAGAAATTGGGAGTCTTGCCACACCTTGTGATCCATTCTTTCCATGAAGCTTGTCTGCTAATCTGGTCCATTTATTGAATTTCGGCTGTTCAGTGTCTCTCATCCTGGCATATTGTAAGTGATTCAATCAACTTTTCCAAACTTTCTGGGTCAGAGCTTTAAATGACGTGAGAACAGGTGGTAGCCAAAACAACTAAGGCAAGACCTAGGACCTCTGTGTGTTTCGGTGAAGAACACTCAAGACTGAAGCAGTGGTGGTAAACAAAAATAACGGCAAGAAATAATAACGTCAACGAAACACAGGACAAATAGATGTTTCGAAATGCAACAATAAAATTATGACTGAACCAACATTTTCCACATCAATTCGTATATGATACCGCCTGCCCTAGTTGATAACAATTATAAGCACCTCCACTAAACATTTGGTTTGCAAAAAACCTCTGACCAAAATTTCTCCTTTCTAAAACCTCCAGATTTGGTCGGAGCTTTTTTGCAAATGGTCGATTCAGTTAACTGAATGTTATAACGTGATAGCCCATAGATTGCAGTTCTCACACTTATAACAAGGTGCTTATTTAGTACAGTTATATTTCCAAACAATACATCCAACTTTGGATGTTCATAAAACGTCTACGATACAAGAGTCTACACCCGAGGGATTCCTGTCAAGATATACAGTTGGTAAATTCAGCTTGTACATATGTAGTACATGAAAATGGAAGACATCTCTCATGCCAACAGTATACAAGAGCAAAAATTGAATCAACCATTGCAAAAAATAGCTAATGACAGTAGAAAGTACGCAAAATACAAAGCGTACTAATATTTTTTTAATGCAGAGGCAGGACTTGCCAACACACTTCTCAGTATTATCAACCAGACATGTTATCTGTCATTATTGATCGATAAACTCGTATGACCATGATTTTTATTTATGATTGAAAGTAGAAAGATAGTTATGATGTAAAAGCTTTATTAAAAACAAAACATTTATATTTGTGTATCGTAACAAAAGGACACACACCTTACAAGTTTTCTAGTGAATATAAATGCATTTAACATAATAATAATTAGTATAAGTAATACAAACATATCACTCCATGTTATATGACGCCACGAGTGATATGTCTGCATGCAAACTACAAACAATGGTATATCATTTCTTATTCTAAAACACTTTCATCCATGTTTTATTGCAGTTCAAACCATTCACTCTGACCACTGAGATGACAATGCATACACAGAACTGTTGTCTGTGGATTAGTAGTAGTAGTAATGTTGTCAAAGGAAAGACAACCTGACATAATCATTGGTGTTCAAATCAATTCCGTACACGGCATATAAAATAAAACAGAAAGCAGCCTTCTCTATGACAAAATAATATAAATCGTAACATATATGGAAAGTCAACAAACGCACAGCATAAGAGGATCATAATACAAATCTTATTAGATTAGTACTGTATAAAATAAAATCATCGCAGGGAAGAAGGTGTATCGGAATATTATCATATAAATTGTTACGTATAAGTATATACAACGTTTAGATTAAATATAAAAAATGTTGATATGTCGAGTGTACTGTAATAAAACACAGACAACTAAACAGTAGTAGAAAAATTACTAAAATCATCTTAACAATCTGATCTAATGATCCTTCTCAATATCTACGATCCTCTTCTTATGACGCTCAAGGGCCTGTTGATGCTCTTTGATTTGTTGTTCGTGGAACGTAATCTCTTCAGTCAGGCCTGCTTTCAATTGTTCCATCTGCTTCTTTTGCTGCAATGGAAAAACAAAACATCAGTTAATTCCTTTTTCGTAAGAGAAACAATCGTACAAGTGATCCAGCTGTCAAATTTCAGTGTCATTCAAAATATTCTATTGCCCATGGGATCACCAATTTTTCAACATTTCTTAAATACTCCCGTTTTGTTACAGTTTCGATCAGGCCACAATCGCAGATGAGATGTTCCCTCTAGCCTTACTTATTGAGGAGGTGCCCAAGTCTCCCGTAACCAGTTCGTAATTATAAGTACGGCCCAACGAAATGTGCAAATTAAAGATTAAATTTAAACCGTATTATACTTTTTATAATCTTAGAAACAAATGATATTCTAATAAAAATAAAGCACATGGTTGGAATGTAACAACTAATTTACAAAATATTTTTTTTTACCAATTTATAGAAGTACTCTCCCTCTCTGGCAGCTTCCATCTTTCCGAAGGAACCTCCAGCTTCGCGGATGGAGCCACCGCCACCACCTCCCTGTCCAGCTCCTGAGCCGAGATCACCCAGCTGACCAGAGAAGAACCTGGAAATCATATTTCATTTATTTCACAAAGATCTATCAATAATTAAGTCAAGGGTCTCGGACATTGCGGAGAGAGTATGAGACGGCAGATGGCCCCCAGAGTACTGAGATGGAGACCCTACGAAAATAAACGAAGTGTAGGGAGACCACAAAGGAGATGGGCCGATGATATCATCGAGTCGGTGGGACGTGGGTGGAGGCAGAGCGCCCAAAACAGAAAATTGTGGAAGAGACTGAAAGCGGCCTATATCCAGCAGTGGGTACTCCAACCTAAATGATCGGACCAATGAGTTGAGCCATGGACTTCCAAAACGGCAGGAGTCCGGTGAGGATCTCAGTTCTCGACGATATATTCTTACACTTACAACTTACTTTAATTAAAATAAATAGCTATGTTTTATTGCAACATGGACATGTGTGAAAAATTGCTACTTATATAATGTCAGGTACGAGGCGAATCATGACAAACAGGACAATCTATCTAGCCATCAAAAGTTAAGGGGGTCAAAGCTAGTATCATTATGAAGAAACATTGATAGGCAATTGGAACATTCTAGATCTGTTGAAATATGAACATTATCAAAACAAAACCACATCCTAACCTAACCAAACTTAATATTAAAGATAGGAAACTATTTATGGCATTCACAAAAGACTATAATTGTATTAAATGTCAATATACAGGATACACCAACATCAGACAAATGCGAATCAATCTGAGATTGTAAGGGACACCAATGTTACATAACAAGAAAGTGTGGACATATTGTGTACAAAAACATATATCTTAGAACAAAACAATAAACACGTATGCAATCAATGTAGAATTCAGATTTGGTCTTAGATAAATAAATCGAGTGAATTCATATTGAACAAATAAAATGTAATAATACGCAATCCATCTCATCCGCAAGCCTGTTTTCAAGCAGAACAAAATGAGTCGCAATTTTCCAAAATACCTCCAAACACAAAACTGGAAATATACCTTACCTAATATTCTTGACAGCTGGGTGAATTCTTGACGGCAAATTGCAAAGTCTGTTCATTTTGATGATTTTCTTTTAAGAAGTTTACTTTTAAATTCAACAAGATCTCGAAAAGTCACAGTCCACAACGCAATGTCACCGGCACAGTTTGTTTTTCATTTATGAACATCGCATCGCAGAAACGAAAAGTGAAGAAAACGTATAATAACAAGCAAAATTGTACCTTAAAACTAATTGGCATAAGATTTAATTTCTTATACAAATATTCGTTTCTTATGACTTTTAGGACTCTGTTACCCATGTGACTGCAGGCACGTAAGTACCACTGAAGTCATATTAATTGTAATTTCATTCTGACTTAATTCTGATGATTTCTATAATTTATTATAATAACTATAATACTTCCTTTAGAGGTTCATCTTTAAACTATAATAGGTTGTTCTTTTTAATTATTTCTAAAAAAACCACTCCAATTATTAGTATGAATTCACAGTATTTCAGGCATCATTGAACTCTTCAATGAACATCACAGAACACATATACTCTCTAACGAGAGATGAACATGAAATAGAATCCAAACGAAATATTATGCGAGCTTTCGCATAGATGGCGCTGTACGTTGGCACCAAATTTAAAAATTTCAAAAAACACAATTGTATCAACTTTGATCAACTATAACTGTTTTACTCACGAAAAAAATTTGATTAGATACTTCAATAATCAAAGGTTTTAGTACATTTGTAAGAAAATATATTTATTTCGTTATAAAGTACCTATATATTCAGATTGATTCAGATATTATACCTATTTGAGATCTAGATTTTACAGTCATGAGGAGCTAAAAAAATACTCGGGACGTTCGCACGCTCCGGCTCGACTACGTAATTGGAACATGAAGGTACGACGTGCACTATGCAGTCTTCATTTGCATTTTCAAAATCATTGCTCGCTTACACATATATTATTGCATCCACAGAACACTTATACTCTAGATTATTAACGAGAAACTCTCCTCCAAATTTCGCTAAAAATTCTTCGTAAATTTCCGATTTCAAAAATGTCATCCCCGGCTCTAGGTGCAACGTGCAATCAAGGCAGCCAGATTCTCCTAAGAATCTCATTCTACAAAATTCAGGAGCCTTGGTTACCTATGTATGTTTTTTAACGAATAAATAACGGAACACATTATTTTCTTTCGCTGCCGTCTCATGCAACGTTGTCCAACATACGCATGACGAAAGCTTGTAATCTGATACATTCACTTCACCTCATATTAACGTACTCACACATTGTAGACTTCCTATCCTACAACAGGGGTTAACAAACCACAAAGCACCTTTATGATAAAAGGTTCAAATATATGTATTGTCATTCTCTTTCCAAGATAAAATAATGAAGTCATTGGTACTGAATGTGAGTAAGGCAAAGAAAATAAACTGGTCTGCAACAAACTGAACAGTGGAGATAAGATAATGTACCTAGCAAATCGTTCCTTGAACAAATACATTAGAAAGTAGGTTGCAAATGTTGCATCAACGCCATAAACTCCTCAGCAGATGGCGATGGCGAAACATTGGGTCCACGTGAAATAAGTTCCAACAGTAGCATATATATACAACTTTAAAAAAAATACACAATTGACAGCAGGGTGTGGGGGAATGGGTGAACGTTGCCCTGGGCATAAAGCGATCACTTAAGCCAGCCAAAGCCGACTCGTAAGCGTCGGAACACCCATCCTGCTTCCTCACCAAGGGAGTTCACATAACGCTACAATATATGTGAATGAAGATGCCTCTCGTCTCTGTTGAGGAAAAAACTGTAATGTATTTCCGTCTGTTCCATACCTAAAACAATTTAAGTAAAGTTACGAGTATCTTAAATCAATACAAGAGTTGTTAGAGATCACATTGGAACAAGGAAATTCTAATTCCACGAAACAGCTAGCCGATACCACGATAAAATTCTGCACCTATCTACTATTATTAGTTATCTGTTATGTTAGAAATAGGATAGATAGGTGCATCATTTTACGGTGGCATCTTAGGCCAAGCATTCAGTGGCGAGTTTGAGTTCTTGAGGAGCGGTAAAGTACAAACTAGTACCACCAATAAGCTGGAGCTACATTGGATCCTGACACTTCTGACCCAGTTACGATTTGAAATCAAAACCAAAAGATAGATTGATGAAAATATTTCTTTCTATTCCTCCCCAAGAGCCTATTTCCCAGAATTAATTATGATTAAAAGTAATGAAATTTTTGTTTTATTACAGACTTATTTGTCGACCCCTGTCTTGCATTAGGTACACATATTAGTTACTTATATATATATAGTTTAGTTCCAATGTGTACAAGGGACATACATTTTGATATTGATAGTAATGTGATAAAAGCCATAGTATTAGGTACTCCATTATAAAATATTAATTATCTTAAAATTGGTAAATGCTCAGTAATTTATTATTGACGGGGTGTAATGTTGTGTCTCGCACATCAAAGTGAAAATAAGTTTTTGTAAAGATATATTAGAAGTACAGAATATTATATTACAGAACTCAATCTTTGTTCTGTTTATTATAGTGTCGATTTTATATAAATAATAGTCCTCGTACTTCTACGATAACTCTAAGTTTGTATGTGATTAATTAGAAAAATCATTACGAAATGGAGGTATGTTGTATTGTGTATTATATTTCGTTTTAATTGTTTTAGTTACTAGTGAAACATACTCAGTAGGTATTTTTTATTTATTTATGTTACACAAGATGGTTTGAGTAAAATATTTTCCACCAATCGACCAAATATATTTTGCACCCAAATGAGGCAGGCGATAGCAATCCGATCTTATTGTCTTCAATAAATACGTATAAATATAATGTGCATTCTTTTAGGCCTTCATTGGGATAGATTATGTTCTGTGAAATTCAATGTTTTTATTTATTTGGTCTTACAGTCCACAATATAATAAATTGATATAAGATAATATCAATATAGTAGATGTAATGTGCTGATACAATACTTATTGTAAGTACAATTGTAGGTTTAATATTGAAAAAACATTTGACCCTAAAATAAATTTCTGTTTCACTCGTTATTATTATTAGGGTATAGCTGTACTTATTTGAACATATGATAAAAATGTTTCAAAATTATTTTCATTCCATTATTTTTTCGAGAACAGATAAAAAAGTCCCTCAAATTAATATGTAAAAGCACATTTTTATTAACCTAAGTTATAAAGACGATGCTATTTATGCTGCCATTCGGCTTTGCTTTGCTTCACTCCTTTACTCAGACAATACTGAGAGCATCATCTTGAAACTGAAGACAGTGATAGACGGAAGTAGACTGTCCAAGAATTACAATATTTGGTAATTCCTTGAACAAAAAATAACTAAAAACTTAAGGGAAGAATCCATTATAGTAAGTTATAAGTAAAAGTATAATAATTTATAACCAAAATATTGGTTAATAAGTTGACCGTCATGAATTTAATTGTTTTCAGGTTTCTTTTTAAAAGGTAGGTATATATAGGTAATAAACATTGTCGCTTACGTTATTCATATTTCGCGCTACCTACTACAAAATCGTATTATAGCTAATTTATAGGATGAACTTAAATCGTAATTCAACGGGATGTCCTCCAGCTAATTGGGATTTTTCTTTACAGTTCAATCATCAATACAACGACATGCATCGGTTGGGATGGAATGTTGAATTATTCGTTAGTATCGAGGGTTCCTATTGCATGCTGACTATAAATAAATAGTTGGTGGTGTTAAAATAGAAAACGAGCATGAAAATAACACTTAGGTCTTACCTCTTATTGTCATGTCTTTTTACTTAATTATTATCACACAGGCATTAGGAATTTATACACATGGAACAGACAGTCACAAAAACAAATATTATACAGTACACAAGACCAATAAAATTCGTTCACAATAAAACAAATTAGCACACACGCAAAACAAATAGGATTACATTACATAGTTAATACATATCATATTTATGGTAGGAAAGACGGAAACATGGGAAAAGGATGAAAAAGAGGAAGAATGAAAGGGAAAATGAAGGAAGTAAATGAGTAAAGAATTATTACATCAGATGATCAGGAGATTAATTTATGCATGCATAAAATTTATACTATATTCGGCTTTAATATTTTACTACTACTTTATATTTTATGTTTTTTTTTTGTAATACATATTAAAAAAATTCCTTTGGCACGCCACAGGCATAGGTAGATTTCAAGTGATTTATTAATTTTATTAATTTTAAGAGTACATCTGTACAATAAAAACAATCACAATATTATCGGCAAATAAACCAGCGAAGTGATGAAGTAGTATGGATGTAGTTTATTCTTTGATTATCGAAGTACCGTATGACGAAAAAATATTTGATTAAGTACTTCAATAATCAAAGGAAGTACCTAATCCAATAATCAAATTATTTTCATTCCACACATTATATGGATTGGTACCGGTACCTAAGCACTAGAAATTTGAAAAAAAGATGTGAGTTCTTCTCGTATCGTGAAGCACTAAGGCCCAAAATTTCAATTCTGTTTAAGCGGCCCGTAAACTCTAATTTTGCGTTATCTAGAGCTTATGTTAAATTTACGAGAATATCAATGTCCGTTTATCCTAAATCTAACCCGTAAATCTAAACGTACCCCGGGGGTTGGTTTAAACCTCAGATCTGCCGCTTAGCTCAAGTTACATTATTCCCCACCAGGCGGCGCCACGTGTTCAGAAAAGGCCAGAGCTATCTAGTTAGAAGAAGGCAACATAATTGCTATTGATAAAAACACAACATGTGACAACATGGCTTCGTACGTGATATCGGTCGTGTTGTGTATTCCGTGTTTATTTTTGTTAATGTTTTGTGTCACCGTATTGTGCTTTGAATATTTGACCACTAAAATAATGTTTACTTGTTTTGACCACTGTTTTTTGTGCTAGATTGTTTATAATTATAATTATTATCAAATTACGTTGACGTAATTGTCGTGATAGTTTTCTGTATTACTTTACTGTAATGCGTCTTTCGTATCACTTTATTGTGAGTATTATAACATAATATATTCATTTTCAATAATCAAAGCACGGTTCGAGTGAACAAAACAGCAAAATAACACGAATATAACACGATAAAAATATCATGTGTCGGCAATGTTTATATTGTATGAAAATGACAGAAGTGATACTTAAATCCACGATCAAATTGCATACAAAAATAACAAGTATGGCTACCAACTAGACCATATCTAACACTTATCTAAGCTGTAGTCTATAATGAATTGAAATTCTCATGTTCGAGCAAAGCGGCATTTTACACCAAGCTGCGATTTGTAAAACTCCAGGATTTGTCGTTATATGAAATTTCGAGCCTAAGACAACAAACACGCTAGTACCTATGCGGTAACTACTTACTAGATCTTTCGATCGATCAGTGTAGTCCGAGGAATTGAGCTAGACAAAATCTGACTTTTGATCTGTATTCCTTATTTAATGCCCTTTCATACGATACCAGACACAGACCCTCACAATCATTGGATCCCCTCAGAATGATTGTTTTTGAATTTGAAGCCTTAAAAAGTGAACCTTCCTCTTAATGGATTTCACCCAATCTCCTATCAGTTCATCTACCACGTACCAAAAATCTACCACCCAAGTTTCACGTTTCTGTGACGCATAGTTTGGCCGCAAACGTGCGCACAAGAAAAGGGACATATATATGGCTTATATATATAAACTTTTAAACCAAGGTCGGATTCGGGTTCTCCTGGTCCTAATTAGTGATACTGAGTAGAAATTTTTCAATTCTGCGACATCACGGGAGAAACGAATAGGTAGAGTTCCTTTTGGAAATCTACCTAAAATAACGGTTTGTCTTTACAGCTACATATAATAATTTAATATTTCATAAATCACTCGTTGACGGGTGGATTGGCTTTAATTGAGAAAAAAAATATTGTTGTTATCTTGTGTTTATTTTTACCAGGGTGACACAACTGACACTAGAGAACATTATGTCGGTACATCCTGAAGAATTTGTTGCAAATACAGTGGAACCTCGAGGTACACCGTGTTGGGCATCAACCTTCACTGAGAGTTAGGCACTCTTTAAAAGACAGAGTAGCTAAAAATGTAATTCATCAAACATAACTCTCTCTTTCGGAAAAAAAGTAGAATGAAAAGGTGGAGGGGGGTTTAGTAGACATTTTGATACTTGTTAGAAAAGCTTAGCTCGTGATGGGCAGTAATAAGACATGGAAAACTAAAATTATCACTATATCACGAATTAGCCAACCTTCGCCCTAAATTCGTTTTGTACCTATAGTAGGTTGAATTGCAATCAAGTTTGAACACACATTACGCATCTTTTTAATAACTTCATAATTAAACGTAAAGCTGATTATTTGTGAAAGCTTCCTCTTTTTCTCTGAACCGTCTATTCAGTGCCGTGATTTCTGGTGTAACAATATCAAGGTTCTACTGTATTCAGTTCAATATACCTACCTAATATTATAATATATAAACAAACGAGGACAAGCTCCCAATTTAACGTTTAGCAAAATACACCTAATTGTGGCTAACTTACCTATATAAAAAAAACTAGCTAAGTTACCCTTGTTTCGCAACGGCAAAATTGACAAACCAACCCGGCATACCGAATTAAGATCTGAATTTTCTTTCCAACGCCCTTTTATACGGTACCACACACGACGCCATACAACCATTGCATCCCCTCATCATTACGGCATTTCCTAGGAAAAGCTTTTTCTCCAAAAACCGGCGACGTTAGGATACAGCCTAAATTATAGGAAATGTTATTCTAAATTTTTACAGCAATCTATCGTAAAATGCGGGAGTTATGCAAACACTTACCAAAATCAGACTTTACTTTATATATATAGAAAAATATTTTATTTAGAACACTGGGTGATAACCACAATTATACCTAAAATGCATGGAAATATAGTATTAATTCCAATGTAAAGTAAAAATTTACCCATATTACAAATTATATTCAGTAAGATGGTTTAAACCTTTCACTTGGGCAAACAATTTTATAGATAATAATAATAGGTATGTACATATTATATGTAGGCATAACTAGGCATGGTAATGTGCATGACAAATTGAATTTGATACAGAAATAGTGAAAAACAATAAATGCAATAGTGTGATATTTCAGATTATATTTTATACCATTTCAGGAATCAATAAGCAGTAGCAGTACCTTCAGTAGTATTGAAATGACTCTGCAATATTCTAAACGAAATTTTCTCAACAAGGTCTCTGACGACTTCGGAGGAAGCATCGGGAATAATACCCCTGAGCTCAATCTGTCATGGCAGAACCTTAGCGTGTGGTGTACAAAGAAAACATCCAGGGGCTTCTGGAAGGGAAACCTGAAACAAAGAGTTCAAATTCTGGACAATGGTAAGTAAAATGTAACAATAATATTATTATATTTTCATCGTGTCTTAAGATACAAATCTGCCAGCCCTGTGCGTAATATGGATAGGTATCACATGTACACATTTGTTAATAAAAACACTCTTTTCCTATTCCTGACACGCAGTTTCAAAATCTTTAACGCAGGGTGAATTTTCCTGCTTGTCAGAGACTTAAATCTAGATGTCTTATTATTGTATTGCTTCGTCGATAAGGGTGAGAAAATCTGATGCATTGCTACAGTACGCTCTGAGAGCATACCCGATAACTATGTGTTAAATTCCAAGAAGTAAATACAACTAGCTACGAGTAGGTACTCCTATTTAATAACAATATTTCATGGACGAACTTGTACTATGTATAATATAGATATCAATATTCATTCAGTCATTATGCGATTACTTATTACGACCCTATTTTCTTTATAATTTTTAGTACATTTATATTTCTCCGAGTCATCCTTTAATCACATCTGTAGGTACAGAACACGGGTCAGTCAAGGGTCTCCTTATCTTTTTATTTATACATATTATAAGAAATGTACCTAATCATTTGGCGTCTCCATTTGATACGAGTATATAAGTTTACAAATTGATGCCTACTGAATGTTGTCTCAATGTATCTGAACCACATTTCATATATTGTTAATTGAGTATAGCATTTATAGACATAATGTCTCATAAACACTTAACCCATATATTTATTTTTTAACGATTATTATAAGTGAACTGAAATATGCTATCTTCGAGTGATTGCGGAACGAGAATGTTGTCTAAGTTTTATATACAAACAGTACCCCATTATTCAGATAACATACAGCTTTTCGTACAATGAATTGAATTAAGTAGATGTAGATATAAGGAGGAGGCCTATGCCCAACACTGGGCGCGAGAAGGCTGAGAAGAAGAAGAAGAAGAAGAAAAGATATGTGATGTTGGATATTTTTTTGTTTCAGTAAATGGATCTATTAAATCGGGGAGTCTCACAGCTATCATGGGACCGAGGTAATTTTTTAAATAGTATGATTGATGCAAACTTTGTGGAGTTACAATTCAATTTTTTTATATAAAATTTTGAATTGTAACTAATTTTGAGATTCAACATTTTTTATAGCACGATGATATCAGATAGGCCCATAATTGTTTTTGTATCTGCAAGGTATACTATTCATCTATTGTAAAAAAAATCAAGTATGTATCTTAATAAATAATTGGTATCTCTGTGACCAATAATGTCATGTATGTCAGGGTTTATGCGAAAGAAAATACGGGGAAAAAATGCGAAAAAAAATCATAACTCGACAACTACAGAAAATCGCAGAACATACACGGGGGTTAAAGTAGCTGTTGAGGTCCTCTATCAGTTCTATCACCCTGCTTCGGTTGGTCCGTGATGACTGTTACACAATGTATATAGATATTATTTTTTACAGCGGAGCTGGAAAAACCACATTATTAGCAGCCATCAGTATGAGAGTCCAAGGCGATATTTCTGGAAATTTGTTGTTGAATGATTATCCAATCTCTAAGAAAATATTAACCAAAATATCAGGGTTTGTTCCACAAGAGGATTTAACATTTGATTCGTTGACAGTTATGGAGCACATGCTTTTCATGGTATGATTACATTTTATATGTCTTCATAAAATATTATTTATGAAAGTTTTGGATGAGGGAACAGTAATATAATAACAGATGATATCATTTATTTACAGGCAAAAATGAAGATGGATTGCCACACTAACGAAGCAACACGTAGGAAACGAGTGAAAGAACTTATACGTGAAATGGGATTATCAAAATGTAGCAGAACGAAAATAGGAGGATTGTCTGGTGGTGAAAAGAAAAGACTTTCTTTAGCTGTTCAAGTAAATAATATTACGTCACTAGACATACTAGAAATTCTAGGAATTCAGAAAAACCAACAGTGATATAACTGCACAGTGATATCGAGTACGCGTGAACTTATTGATAAATTTCTGACCTATCTGACTTCATTCATTTCACGCGCAATGTTAAGATTGCATACCTTTTTGAAATGTATATTTATTATTATCGCTGTAAGTTTAGACTTACAGGGTCATAATAAATAGATAATACGCAACAATACCTAATTACACTATTTGTTATATTTTAATTTGGATTAAGCTATTAGTGACTGAAGTGACTCATTAAAACTATGACAGAGGGTTTACACTAGCACTGCTCTGAATGACGTATCTAATCTTCATTCGTATTGAAGGGAAACCAGAGTATCTAATACACAAACTACCAATTTGCAACATTTTTAGAGTTTTTCATAATAGATTCATGCGTTGTGATTCCAGTTAATAAATAATCCTCCGATACTATTTTGCGATGAGCCTACTACCGGGTTGGACTCTTGGGCCGCAGCCACTGTGGTCTCCAAACTACGTACATTGGCTGAATCTGGCAGAGCAATTCTTTGCGTCCTTCATCAACCAGCTTCAGATGTATTCCAACTGTTTCACAATGTCATACTAGTTGCTAATGGAAGAGTCGCTTATCATGGAGCTCTAAATGGCGCAAGTGAATTCTGTAAACAGTAAGTTATCATAAAGTAACACAGTCATTCGATACACACATTAGGAGGTTTTCATTCAATACTCTTCTATATTCTAGGCAAGGATACCATTGTCCGATTGGATACAATGAGGCGGAATTTCTAGTTAATACAATTTCAACTGAGGATGGCAGTAGAGCCATTTGTTCAGCTTGGGAGGCAAAGTCCGAATTGGACGACTTTAAGAGACTGAATAACGGACATGTCGAATTATACAATGGAAAAGCTCTCTATAAAAGAAGTACAAAATCATCGTTTGATGTAAGAAAATCATTAACTATCTATACTGTAACGAATGTATATAATGTTAGGTTTCCACACTCAAACCTTAAAAATACTTTTCTGCACATTTCACTGTAAACAAATCGCATGTGTCATGACGTCCAAGACCTATAGTAAGCACAGATATTCTAGCACATTCTAACCAACTCTCGTATATTGAAGATGTTCCAAATCATCAAAACTTTCAAGGAACTTGATTAATTTTTTATGAATATTCTTTCAGGGTGATTCACAGTTTCAACGATATCTTTCTATGTAAGTGTAGTATTGAATTCCTCAAGCAATTAATCCGATACACTATTGGGTTATGTATGAAATAATAACACTGTCAAACGCATTTTTATTATAATTTCAGAAAAAAACCGTCCAAATTAGTTCAATTTTACTGGCTTTTATGGAGAGTCATGAAATCTGCTGTGAATAACAAAAATATATATTTTATAGAATTCTTAGCGTTGATGGTAAGGCTACTTTCAATGACTCTTTCTTCCTTTAGAAATACAATATACAGAAATCATTTTTAATTTAAAATCTCTATTTTAGGGTCTAGCGTTGATAGTCGCCATTCCATACCAAAACATTCTCCTGAATATAGATCAAGTGGATATTCAGAATATTCAGGGATTGATGTTTTTGATAGTTACTGAGATAATTTACACAGCTATCTACAGTGTATTTCATACGTGCTCAACGGAAGTGCCCATATTTCTCAGAGAAGTTGCCAATGATTTGTATTCTCCCGGACCATATTACTTATCCAAGGTGCTTTTTATGGTAGGTGAAAATATAATAAATTATTACCGTTAATTTTTGACCAAATGGGTGATCTCAGAGACATAAATGTGAGTCTAATATACTGCTGTATACCGCCAAAGCCAATTGTGATATTTAACGTTTTCATTATAAAATCTTTGGAGACATGAAAGCCCCTGCAGTACCCCTCAGAAGTTAGTTATATAATATTATACAATTGTGTATTATATTAAAAGACTTTCAATTACCCTGATCGTGGGTGTTGTTTTATTGTCCATCGGCTGTTGTTATTCTTCTTTTTTTCTTGTTTTTCCTAGCAATATACGAGTAGCTGTACAAACATATTATCTGTGTGTAACTCGATTGCCTACGAATATTCTAAAGACAAGTCGGTTATGACCTCTGAAATACATGTTGCAAAATTATGATATTTTCAGTGTGTTTTAATATTATCTATTTTAGATTCCCAAGGCTTTAATTGAAGCTTTCATGTACACGCTTTTGATATACTGGATCGTTGGACTTAACGGAGGATTCATGGGATTTTTAGTTTTTACAGTTCCTGTTATATGTGCAACTAGCGGAGCCAATGCCTATGGTATAGTAGTATTATCTTTTTTCCCGAATTATTAAATTTAAAATACATATGTACAAGAATGGTACTTACTTACTTTTCGTGTCCGGTCTAAAGTCTACCATTCCAATAAGCCGCGACTTTCATCGCCTTGTCATTGGCCACAATCAGGTCCCCAAGTGTACAGTCCTCCTCCATCAGTGGGCAAATCAGTAGGTGGCTGTCATCCTGGGAATGGTTAATGACTAGATGCTGTATTTTAGAATACCTATTCCACTTTTGGCCGACCATTTGTTTATCTCAATGTATTTTTTCAGGCGCTTGGCTCTCTACATCATTTGAATCCATCGAAACTGCATCTTTGGTGTCGGTACCGATCGACTTCTTGACTTACATGTTTGTCGGAAACTTCATCAATCTCAACAGTGTCAGCGCTTACGTAGGATGGATCAAATATGTATCAGTATTCTTCTACTCGGCGGAGGCAGTTTCTATCTTACAATGGAATCAGATAGATAAAATTAATTGTGATCCTAGACCGGAATTGCCATGCGTCACATCTGGATCTGAAGTCCTGAAATATTTTGGATTTGGGGCAGATACTATAAGTTTTGATCTTCTAGGTTTACTTGGAATATACTTAGGATTTCATATTTTAGCTTTTATTTCACTTTGGAGACGAAGTAAGAAACAACCAGTTTATTAATTTTACCTAAACGGTGGCAAAGTTTTGCCTTTTAGGTGACTTTCTTCATTGTGAATATACGAAATGGTATTATTGAATTACCACAATGTTGGAAAGAAGCAATCTAGAAGTTAATAATAAAGGAATAAATATGTGATATTTTGTTCTCTAATATAATTATAACCATACCAACTAATGTTTTCAGTTCGATTTTAAGTATAGTTTTTGTTTTCAGTTCGATTTTTAAGTGATTTTATTTTAGAATAGGTGCTACACTTTTGTAATTATCAGTTGGCTAAAACAAAATTATATTGCAACCCATAAAAGGAATGGAATCGACTGAACCTTTTTTGGGTATTTAATTGATTGACATACTTATTATATTTTGGTACGCCATTGGTAGGGACATTTGTATCTGTACACTGTATTTTTTTTTAAATATTTTTTCCATTTCCATTCCATAATGTTGTATTCTCGTCTTCTTTTGTATTTCTTACATGTTTTTCATATTTATCAAATTACCAAATTGTTTTATAAATAAAATCTTTTTTCAATTTAAATGATGTTTTAATTTTACATATACCCAGCTTGAATGAGTAATTGCCAGCAACGTACGTCCCTCATCTTTTTTAGCCTTCCATCCCAAATGCGAGTACCTACATTAACACTAAGTATAAAAAATATGGTATGAAAAAATGACAGACCTGGCATATCTTTAGCAATTAGATAAGATGTTTGAGATAACATCTTATTAGGTACATGCCTCGTATTGTCTCGATAAAATATCCGCAATTTTTTGGCATTGTATGAGATGTGTTCACACGTCAGTGATAATTACTTTACCTACACTACCACATAGTTATGGATCTTGGCGCTATTATGGTGGTGAGTATTGCAATTTTTCAATTCAAAAAAGTACTATTTTGCCGTCCTAAGGAAGAACCGCGTGTAAACCAAAATGTTGAAAGACATAACAAAATGTAAACTGAGATAATCGCAAAAAACATCTTGCGTTGCCCATATAACTCCATACATTTGCAAATACGGTTTGAAAAATAGGGATTGCGTATGGAAACTCAGACTTTTTATGATTGAAATAGGTGGATCTAAGGTTAAATACTCGTTTCGATGAAACTTAAAATAAGTTGGCGTATACGTGGTTCTTGCTTAGGACGGCAGTATTCTTATTAACATTTACCTACCAGTGAACTAGAAATAACAAAACCCATTTTTATTTGTAAAGTTCAGGACTTTATCATTTTTCTTCCTTTTTCTACAAATGTATGAAATAATATTTAATTCAAAATACCAAAAAGTTAAAGTAGGATGTTGCTAGGGCTTATCGCGTCTCTTTTGAGGTTAACGGTATCGACGTGAAAAGAAAACAAAAATATAATAAATATGATTTATTCAACATTTCAGAAATTAACAAGTAGCACTGTCGACCTGATCAGTAATGAAGAAATACCTTTAAATTCTTCATTAATTGTCTCCAGACAAAATCACCACACTAACGAATCAGTTTACTTTGGGGCAAGGGTCGAAAAAGACAACACCATCCCACATTTGAATCTATCATGGCAAAATCTCAACGTATGGCACACTAAAATAATCGAGAGAAGATTCTGGAAGGGAAATCTAGAGGAAAATGTACAAATTCTTCACAATGGTATGTAGCTTTCCAACGGCCAAAAGTGCCTCAAAATTGAAAAGAAACTATATATATATAAAATAGGTAATAACTACGAGGGTAACTGCACTGAATAATTTATTTGTAAAGTTTTGAAGCATTATCGGCCTTTAAAAACTCGTCCATGTTCAATTCAATATACCTACTTCATTAAGGTTTTGGACATATTTTTTTTGGAGAGTATATATGTATAATGTATTACTGATTCTTTCAGTAAATGGATCAATTGAATCGGGTACCCTCACAGCTATTATAGGACCAAGGTAATGTTATTTTATTCTATGTAATCAAATATTTGGTTTGGTTTAAAATGAGTACTATATTTAATATTACTTAGGGAACGGGTAGCAAGTTATAGTACTTTTGTTAACATTTTATCTAAAAACGTAGATAACAAAAAATGGCGACAATGATTATTCTTTAACATTAACATAATGATATTTATTTTATTTTCCAATGAAGGTCATCTTATCATAATTTCGTTATGTTCGTAAAAATCTTAGATGGGGAATGATTAGAAACACGAGTAGATTTCCTGGTTGGGAACGCTGACATTTCAGAGATTATTTACGGAGAAGTTAATTTTGTATAGCAATTTTACAGATCTGACACGAATGACTTCTTATTTTTCTAGTGGAGCTGGAAAGACTACATTATTAGCAGCAATCAGTATGAGAGTTCAAGGCAATATTACTGGAAATATGACGTTGAATGGTTATCCTGTCACCAAGAAAATATTAAACACAATGTCGGGTTTCGTGCCGCAAGAGGATTTGATGTTTAATTCATTAACAGTTCTGGAACATATGCATTTTATGGTAAAGTAACTAAACATTGTTTACCATTCTCATAACTTGTTGGGACGATAGATCGAGTATTCCAAAGTGTTATGTTTTGATATACTTATTTTTATTAGTATTATCATCTAAAAAAATAATCTGAACACAATATTTCTCATCTGGCTCCGTATTTTAGAACAAGGTAATATTCATTTTACATCATTTTATTTTTAAAGGCGAAAATGAAGATGGATCGCCGTACGAAGGATGCAACACGTAGAAGTAGAGTGGAAGAACTTATAAAAGAAATGGGATTATCGAAATGTAGCAAAACAAAATTAGGAAAAATATCTAGCGGAGAAAAGAAGAGATTGTCACTAGCAGTTCAAGTAAGCCTTCATTGTTTTAGAATGTGATTAATTTGAAATGATTGAAATCAGATGTTATTTATAAGAAATTGAAACTATTACAGTTAATAAACGACCCTCCAATATTACTTTGCGATGAGCCTACCACCGGGCTGGACTCTTGGGCCGCAGCCACTGTGGTCTCCAAACTACGTACATTGGCAGAATCTGGCAGAGCGATTCTTTGCGTCCTTCATCAACCAGCTTCAGATATATTCCAACTGTTTCACAATGTCATACTAGTTGCTAATGGAAGAGTCGCTTATCATGGAGCTCTAAATGGCGCAAGTGAATTCTGTAAACAGTAAGTTATCATGAAATAACTCACCGTCATCAATTCGAGGAGGTTATTTTGTTCAATCTTCTTCTTCTTCTTTATCAGCCTCTTTCCCTCCACTGCCGGATATAGGCCTCTTGCTTTGTCTTCCACCATTCTCTGTTTTGGGCTCTTTGTCTCCACCCATGTCCCACCGACTCGATGATATCATCGGCCCATCGCCTTTGTGGTCTCCCTACACTTCGTTTACTTTCGTAGGGTCTCCAGCTTAGTAATCTGGGGATCCATCTGCCGTCCTTCTGCCTCGCCACATGACCCGTCCACTGCCATTTCAGTGTCCCTACTCTCTCCGCAACGTCTGAGACCCTTGACCGTCGTCTTATGTCTTCATTTCTTATACAGTCTCTCAAGGATACACCTATCATTCGTCTCTCCATTGCTCGTTGAGTACATTTCAATTTGTGGACACTTCTGGCAGTGAGCGACATGGTTTCAAGACCGTATGTTGTCACGGGCAAATGTTCAATACTCTTCTCTATTCTAGGCAAGGATACCATTGTCCAATTGGATACAACGAGGCGGAATTTCTAGTTAACACAATTTCAACAGAAGATGGCAGTAGAGCCATTTGTTCAGCTTGGCAGACTACTGCTGAATTACACTGCGTAACTGATGGAGCGTCTACATCATCCTTCGAAGTGAGAAGATATAACATTTAAATTTATTTATTGTTCATATAACTGCAACATAATAAATTCCATGGCTAATCAACTGCCTCCAAGATAGTGCCTGCTTTCAGGCGAGCTGAGAACGTGCATTTTGTACAAAAATATCTAAATATATATGTTTGGTATATAATTCCATAATTTATTTTAGGCAGACATGCGATTTCAACAGTATTCAACAATGTAAGTTATTACTTTTTATACTATAAATTATTTTTTTAGAATATACTTACATAAAGATTTTACCCCTGTAGATGAAAAGAGTCACAAAACTAATTTTGATATAATAATGTACAACTGTTTTGTTTTAGAGAAAAAACATCAAAAATATCACAATTCTACTACCTTCTATGGAGATCAATGAAAGAATATAACAAAGAAGTGTTTGTAATTAAATTCATTTCTTTGATGGTAATAACAATATTATACTAACTTTGTGAAATCATAGAATGAGTTTTATGTAATTGTTTTTTTATAAGAAAAAACTTTGAGTTTTATATTTACGATACTTTCAGTTTATAGCATTGATTATCTCCCTTCCATACCAAAACATATTCTCGAAGATGGAACAACGGAGTATTCAGAATATTCAAGGAATGATAGATATGATTACAATAAATGTTATTTTTGCATCCGTGTATTGGGTATTTGATACATTTTTAGCAGAAGTGCCCATATTTTTAAGAGAAATCGCCAATGATTTGTATTCTCTAGAACCATATTACCTCTCGAAGGCAGTCATTATGGTTCGTAAATATTTAAATACGATGATATCATTCAAATTTTTACTTTAAGTATGGGGTCAACAATCTACCTAGTGTTTTTCAATATTTTTTCTAGATTCCTAAGACTACAATTGAAGCATTCATGTACACATGTTTGATATATTTGATAATTGGACATAACGATGGATTTGTTGGATTTTTAATATTTACCTCTCCTATGATATGTGCAGCTTTTGCAGCCAATGCTTATGGTTAGCAAATATTTTTATTTGAAATAGCTAGCTTTAACTTAATAAAACACTTACTTACCTTTACGTTTTAATTTCAGGAGCATGGCTCTCAACATCATTTCGATCATTTGAAATTGTTGCTATAGTTTCAATACTATTGGATTTTGTGAGTGCCTTGTTTGATGGATTCGCCCTCAACCTCAACAGTCTCAGTGTTTACGTAGGATGGATGAGATATCTTTCGATATTCTTCTACACTGCAGAAGCAGTCTCTGTCATACAGTGGAGTCAAATTGATAAAATAAACTGTGATCCTAGGCCAGAATTAACTTGTCTCAATTCTGGGACAGAAGTGTTGAAATATTACGGATTCGGAAAGGACAATTTGATGATAGATCTTTTAGGTTTACTTGGAATTTACTTGGGATTTCATATTTTAGCTTTTATTTCACTTTGGAGAAGAAGTAAAAGTGAACCAATATATTAGTTCATTAGAGGTGAACTGTTCACCTATCAATGGAGCAAGAATGTTATGTTCTAAAAAATTAATTTATTTAATTATTAAAATCTAAATACTGTTTACTCCATATAGAAAAAAAAGAAGACGTATTTGACTTATTGTTAATTACACCTAAATTTTGTCTTAGAATTAATAAGATATAGAAAAATAAATAAATTTAACAAAACTAGATGTACTCGTAAGTATAATTTCTTCGCCCATATTTTCAGTGTAGCTATTTAACACAACATTTCATTGCCTTCACCGCTACCAATCTTTTTATATTATAGTTTTGATTAGAATAATCTTCTAGTATTGAAATAAACAGCCATAGGTATTAAAATATTTTAAAATTTATTTCGTGAATAATAGATATATTTCATCGTTTCAAGTGCACATTAATAATGAAAATTCAGTAAGTTTACTAATCAATAATATTAATTTAAAATTACAATATGATTGCTTAATTAATCTTAATACAATGTAAAAATACAAATGCTACAAAACTATGTTGATTGAAATATATCTAGAGAATTTCGTAATACAATATGATAGTAATATATCTAAAAAATAATAGGCAATTAATTGTCAATGTAGGGATAATGGACATGAAACTGGGGTAAATCACATAATATTAGCTCACGTTTCATCATTCTAACTGCTGAATATTGTCTAAGAATTCGTACTCAGTTTACTGTAAGATACTTACAGGAGACATATTATGAAATATCCGTATTATTTAGCCCTCATCTACGCATAATTTAGGATGACGAAATAAATACAGATATGTGTAAGTTAGTTAATAATAAACACAAACAAATATGATAAATTTTGTAACATAAGTTTCATCATACTTATCAATTAGAACAAAGTGTGATTCAATATAGGTAAATAATACATTTGATTTTAAACAATGCATGCCCTAATAATACTACATATTTCATCTTTGTCTGAAATATTTGAGGTGATAAAGGACCTGAAATCAAGGAAGGTCAATACTCTAATTTGAATAGATCACTATACGAGTTTATACTTATTGCTACATTCCGGTGAAGATTCACGGAAGGTTAAACATTTATTCTTTAGATAAATATTACATTGACGATAGGTACGTTAGAGTATTGAAAATAAAGGATATTTTTTACATTTAACATACTATTTTAGGATACGCTGTTTTAAATCGACGAGACACTGGTTTTAGAAGTTATGATTATGGTTAAAAGCAAGCAGACATTTGAATTTCATTATCTCTAATAGTTTTTTTTTTATTAATCGGCATTCCACCCATAAAGAACTAGTGATCTCTGATCTCTAATAGACAATCAATTAAGAAATCTCGTGAGCTAATAAGACGTGTTTACAGTGCTTCTGTCATATTGATATTATTAGTTATAGTAATAAATATACAATATGAAAACTTACCAACTAAATAAAAACAATTAAAAATAAAATAATAACAAATAAAATAATAAAACACGGGATGAGAATAAAATGCGAAATTATTTACAACATGCAAATAGTATGGAACAGACAGTCTTTGTACCGTGGCGCTGATATGGCATCTAGGTAAAATTAATCATTCTATAATAAAAACAATAAAAAATCTCTTCCTTATTCACATCATATTATAAAAATGATTTATTTGTTTATAAACAATGGACTTAAATAATAAATATTATACTAATAATTGAAGGACTTAGTTAATAGCTGTTGAAATGTTTGTTTACGTGTACCGTGTACTCGTATTATTCGATGCAGAAAAGGGAGACGACCAATAATTGAAATATCATTGGTATAAAATGATTTTTCTATTTCATATCGCTTCCACTTCCGGTCATTTTTGACTTCGGAAATCGACATTTAATCAATTAACAAGACCATAATAAAGTGATTGAAGGTTTGGTCTAAAAATTCAGAGATATTTACAAAACAACTTGTTGTTAAATATTGTGCTCGCTTAAAAACATGTAATAAAAAATATATTTGTTAAATTCAAAATTGCAAATTACTTGATATTTTTACTTGATTATTTACTTGATATCAAAGTTCAAAGATTATTTTGTAAAACGTATAGAATAAGGGATCAATAGTTTTTTTAAGTGTCACCTTCATGTCTGCTGGCAGTGCCAACACATGGACTAGGGACTGTGTCCAACACACAGCAAAAAAAAGTGTATGCTACGATCCATGGAAAAACAGATTCTAGGTGTGTGTCTGAGGGACAGAATATAAAGCGAGCAAATTAAAGGAGCCATCATGGATCGTACAGCTATTCTGAAAAGGCAATGAGTAGTCGGACACCCAGAAAACCATGGACAGATAAAAAAAAGGCCACAGGAAAATTGGGTAGACGTCGTAATCTTTAAACCGGGTACGTTAGACAGTGGGTTAGAAAGGGAAGTGATGGAAAAGAATGGCTGAAAAAAACGAAGATATAGATTGTCTACTTTGACTATAAAAAAATACTATTATGCATTTTAATATTGGATTTTCAATTTACTATTGAGCAACACTCAATATTCAACAAATCAGGGCTACAAATATGTTAATTAATTACATCGTTTTCTAACAAGAACATTGTTTATCTTTTTGTTGGTTGTTTCCTCCTCCTTCTCTGGTTTCCAGACTAAGTCTTTCAGCATCTTTGACTTCACCACTCTGAAGTAATTTATCATTTATTAAAATCTGGAAAATAAAATAAAAATGTTAGACACATGGAAATTTTTGAAAACATAACTGAATTTCCTATAGGGGAGGCGCTGGCTGCAGATTCGTTTGCATAATATGAGGACCGAAATCCATCAATAGATTATTGTTGGGGATAGATCAAGAATTAAGGATCCGCGTCTTGTCGCTCCATTTAAAAAAAAACACTCGAATCGAATGGTAATTTTGAAGGAAAAGTAACTTTTATAATCTCACCTTATTAACTAATGATCTAGCAGCCTCTTCAATATTAATATTTTCCTTGGCGGATGTTTCGAACCATCCTGAAAACCCTTTTTCTTTACAATATTCATCCATCTTAACAGGCGTATTTACTATTCCTTCCTTTTGTTGGTCACACTGGAATAGAAAAAAATCTTGAAACATTTCTAAATAAAAACTACTAAAAGAGATAAATTTCGAGGGAGACTTAATTGAAATTTCCAATTCTTCGGAAAATTTATATTTAGAATACAATCTAATTCTTATAGTACACAAACTCAATGATGAATGAATGAATAACAAAGGCTGATGGAATAAAGTTTTGAAATTCATACCTTATTTGCTAATAAGATACAAGGTATTGGTGATCCATCTGGTAGTTGAACTTTTGAATCTAAATCCTGCTTCCATTTCACCACAGCATCGAAGGTAGCCGCCCGGGTGACGTCAAAGACTATGAAAGCACCTACAGCCTCTTTGTAGTAAACTCTAGTCATATTTCCGAAACGTTCTTGGCCTGTAAAAAGTAACGAGATTTATGTAAAAATATCAAGTGCCAAAAAATTACTCTTACTTCTTTTAATATGCAATGTGGTGTGCAGTGTCAGATGTGTGTTTTATTCAATGAGTTTATTTCATAAGTACGTGAAAAAATAGGTCATCATGCGAGTATTAAATATGCTTTTTTTATATAGGGGGGTTTTAGGAACAAAAAAAAAGCTAAGTGTTTTGTTTTCGTGCAGTGAGAATATGTAGTATTTCAACTCTATCCTTTAATTAACCTGTATCAAAAAATTGAACCAATTTTGGTGGTGTAAAAATTTGTCGACTTTAATTTGCCTTTGCATCTTGATAAGCAATAAACTATTTTGAGTACCTAGGTACAGGTTCATTAAAAACGACAGAGTTGGCAATTATGATGTAATGAAATATGATTCTACTTGCCTGCGATATCCCAGAGTTGTAACCTTATTGTAGTGTTTGTGTCCCAATTGAGAACTTTGAGGGCAAAGTCAACCCCTATCGTCGCACGGTAATGCTGACTGAAAAACTGGTGAACGTATCTCTTTATGATCGATGTCTTTCCTGTACCGAGTTCTCCAATCACTAAGATCTTGTAGAGGTGCTCTTTGCGTTCTGGTCCAGTATTGGATGAGTGTGTCTAAAAGAAAAGAAATAAACAGATTTAGCTACAATAATGAGAGGCATGGTTACGTTTAAGGTAGGTAGTGTTTATTTTGTACAGGATCCAAGTACTAAACCACATAAATGATGTGATGAAAATGTCCACTTATTACAGCAGTAATCAATATATTTTCTAATTGCAATTGTGAAAGTTTGTACGAAAGTAAATCTACGTAACATGATTTGTTTGTGGTTATCCTAGTTGAAATTATATTCTACATGAGAGTTTCCCACAATGCGATACGTTTCCAATGGTAGGTAAAGCATTGCAGACATGAAACATTATATGGGTATTAGCATAATACCTCCTGACCGCAAATCCATGCGTTGCAATTTGCAATGGGAATATTCTACCTAATTCCGTTTTTACTTCTAAAGATTGTTATTCAATGTTTATATGAACTCCACAATATTATTACATTTGCTCTCCTTAATAGTTGCAGAAAGTCACAAAATTGTATACTTCTAATAATAGCTAAAAATACTACCTAATAAAACAATGTGATTGTTTAAGAGACATCAAATGGGGTCAAAGAACTATCTTATAGCTTATCTCTGTAGGTCAAATCCACACGATAGAAAGGAATCAAAGAGCACGTAATAATTCATGACGGTAATTAAAATTACGACATTAGGTTATAATAAAATACCTACACATATTTGTCGTTTACGTAAATTTATTCTAAGATCATCAAAATCATTGGGTACATAAGTAAATAAAGAGTTCAGTGCAAAGGGAATAATTTCGATAAAGGAGAGGCTTTTGGAAAGTGGTAGTAATGTACACATTTCTCTTACATCATACAGGGTTGTTGTAATAATTCGAAATCCACAGCATCTGCACGTGTCCTTATGAACTGTGTCGATCATCATTAACCTTAGGGAATTCGCGAAACGAAAATATACCCGAATTACACAAAACACATGATTATTCAAAGCAATTAATATCGAATTACTTTTTGCAGAATCTTTCAAACTTCAACGAGTGGAGCACACGTTAACCTAGCAGTAATTACTCGAATTATTGAGAACGTCGGTTGAGTTTCGCTCTTAACTTTATTCCTCGATGTGTCTTGTGGTAATTACCTGTGTAGGTAATTAATGCGTGCGATATCAACGGAAACCATCTAAACGTTAATCGCGTACGTCATTCAGGAAAAGCTTTCGTGTAAGTACTAATTGAATATTGTTATTATTCTGTGCGTTTCGTTTCGTAGACCGGTTTAAGAATCGTCAAGAAAGGTTTTCCTATACATCAACGGAAAATTTCCTTCTAGTCAAATTGTATAGGTAATATATTTCATTAATAATATTATATTGGCAAATAAGTTGTTCATATTTGTTTATATAACAAAATAATATTTACATTATTTTAAACACACTGTATTTGAATGATAAGATTTAGTTTTATAAATAACTTTTTGTTAAGAAATTACATTACTATAATATGTAAATTATTACTCGAAGTTGAATTGATAAAACAATTAACAACACATAAATTTCTTATAGTTTCTTACCGACGTTCCAGTGCCCATATCTGACTTGACTTTCGATTCGTCCAATAAATCCCCAAAAGGGGGCATACCGTGTTCAGGAAGTAAATTAGTTTCTTCTGTATCTAGAAAGTCCTCGTCGTCCGTCCTTTCAGTTTCTAGGGTTGGTTCCAGACTTCTTTCAGTTGTTGTTAACGAGGATGACTTTCGTATTTCTTGGGCCAACTGCACCATGCGTGATAGTCGCGGAAGAGAATAATCTTCTTCGTCTTCTTCTAAGATCCAATCCTCTTTATCCTCAGATAAACAAACACTGCTTTGTGCCACAAATGCGATACGTTTCCTTAGTGCGTCTTCTGGACTTGGAGATTCTATTGGTCGTGGAATTTCTTGAATTATTTCTTTCTTTCGGCGGCTCCACGTCGATTTTATGAACGGAAGTGTTGATACTGGATGCGTTGTAGCAACGTCATCTAAATCTGCTTTTGTTAATGTTCCTGATAATGGAGATTCACTAGTCACAGCGGATTCGTTAGTTCTGATTGACGTTTCGCTATGGCTCACTTCCAATGTTTTATCACCAATACACTGCTCTGTATTGTCGGCACTCTCATTAATAGTTGGATGTTCACAATCAACTGACTCTAGAGGGTTATTCTTATCAGTACCACTTATTGGCGAGGACATATCAGGTCGCGTTGACACGACGTTTTCCACGGAATTGTATCTCGAACCGGAATCATCATTAAGACTAGGATCAGAGGGCGATCCGTCATGTCCGTCTGGAGTGCGTCGTCGAACTGAAGCAGGCGTGAGGCTGGAGCTACCCGATGAATGCCTCTTTTCCCCCACCCCTGGTTCCGGACTGCTTCGCGACCCTCTCCTCGTACCCAAAGAACTTAGACGCCTTACCAATGCGCCAGCCTTACTTCGCGCACCACCTTTCCTTTTCTTTTTTTCTTTATGCGATTCTTCCGTTCCACTAACACCTTCTGATTCACCTTCGATCCCAGGATCCTCGTCAGTTGTGACTTCTTCTGGTTTTGGTTTCTTCTTTCGCCAACGCTTCGACTCTCTTACTTCTTTATCACTATCGTCTTTTGAATCCAGTAATTTGCTTTTTTTCACGGGACCAAGGTGGAAAGATTTACCTTTAAAGGGGGAGGCTAGGGCTCCAAGTCTAGTTTTTAATATTGACTTATCTATTTTCGGTGTACCGACAGCTGGGGGTGTATCGACTTGTTCCACAACCGGTGGATCATCCGCGACGAATGGTGTCATCGAATCAAACGTTTCATCTAAAGTGTCTTGTGATTCGCTTTTTTTCTGATCCATGACTATTTAATACAAATATCTAAACACTTTCTAATGTAAGATAGATATTATGCGACACAGGTAATACGACCACATATTCACCTAGTCAATATGAAATGAAACGGTTGTGTAATGTGAGACATGAAGAGTCCAAGGTGGGGAGGACAGAGGGTTGAGGGTAGAAATAGAAGAAGGGGAAAGACGGACTAGTTCGCGAATAGGTCTGCAAATACTAGTAAATTTATTATTGGCAAGAAACCGAACGATTTTGAGTTATATTCAATAATTTAAATTTGTCGCAAATAAATACTACTAAGTGAAGGAAAACGCAAACACCGTATGCATGTGATTCCCCACAAGACTTAAACGTTAATACTAACAGAACTTGACAATATTCCAATAAGCTCCTTTGATACATGAGAAACATGAAATTTAATACTAATTTATGTTGCGATTTATTGCACACGATGTATGCAGAGTAGATTCAACGTATCAAGGGCCACGGTATTGAAAATATAAAATTCAATGAAATAAAATTATAAATCTTAATATGTAGGATGTGTCCCTAAACTACACTAGACTCAAAACTCCGACAATACAGAGTTGAAAGTTCAACGTCACCGGCAAGCGTATAAACACTTGAATTTCCTAAAAATGCTCGCGTGTAGGTACTAACATTACTTACGAAATTAGTGCGAAATCCTTCGCACTAATTTCTGTCCAATCATTGTTTGTTATCAGAATTTTGGTAATAAATTATTTTTGAAATTTTCTAAAAGTGAGGACTTTCACGTCGCTTATTCTTGTTCTACTACAAGTCTCCGATTTCACACGGTCGATACAAATCGATACTTGTGTAATTCTATATGGAGGTATTAGAAGTTACGTATTATCATATTATAAGAGTACTTACAATGAACGCATGAACGATTATATTGAGTGAGTGACAATGTAACACTATATACGGAAGGGTGACAGTTTCAGTATACACGATTTACCTACAATACAAATAATGCGATTCTTTAATATGCACGTTAGACATCTCGTCACTATAGATAACCACTAACCAGATTCGTGTATGACCAAATCAACAATCTTTGGCCAAAAATAAAGAGGGAATATTTTATATGCAAAAAGTGAAGCATGTGGACGTGTTCATAGTACGATTCTTGGTTAAACTCAATTAGCCTTCAAATACCTATAATTATTAATTTTTTTAAAGTGTTTCGTGAAACTATCGTCAATGAGGGATTTTTTTCTTCCAATGTAGAAATAAAATAGATTCGCACAGTACTTCACATCTGAAAGGATTTTATTGTTATTGCATTAAATGAAAGTTGCACAGGTAATAAAATGTAACATCTTTCAAATATTGGAAAAAGGAAGGAATATATGAAGGAAAGGAATTAGATTAAACTATTTTTTTTTTTACTTATTTTCATTTCTTTCTCCAGACAGTAATAATCTGAAAGAGGAACATAATTAACTTGTGGATTTGAAACTAAATTATCCTTTCAAGAATGTTAAATTTTTATGTAGTTCTATTGAGTGAAATACAATAATTGAGGTGTAGATAAGTATCGAGTGGGGAGGTATAATAAATTAAATTAGGGAAAGAAACGTTTGAATAATATCACCTAGACGGAATGTCTATAGTAATAATTTGTGTTAATAGGATTAAAGGGATTAAACAGATAGAATTACGTGTTAATGCTGACCAAAACTAAAATAACCTACTTGTAATGTTATTAGGGGCGAAAAGTATTATCATAAATAACTAGGCATAAGTCTGAAACATAATATATAAAGACGTAGGTATCTTATAATATTGAACACAATTGACACCATTAGGAATGTTTTAGGTGAATATACCTATTGTACGATAAATTAAAATAATCGCTAGGTAAATACTAATAAATAAAATGAGCAATAGGTATAATAAATGTCGACCACACTATTTATATACGGCGGCGTCTTAGATTATTATGTTGAAAACTGATGATCATTATGAAGAGTAGGATTTCTTTTTCTCTACCATGTCTACCTCTGACGAAACGCCGATTGGAAATCTGCACTCCAATCGGCGTCGATAGATTTCATTTCTTTCAGATGTTTTGTATTAATAGTTTGTTTATGATATGTAAAAATTTACGAGTACAAGTGCCCGTCTCGGGCCTACGTATGATTGAATACAATAAACTATACACATCCAGAAAAAGCTCTTCAAAGATCTTTCTATCAGTCCACTCTAAAATATTATAACAATTTTCAGCTATGTTAAAATAAACTCATTAACGAAGATTCCCGCACCTAGAAGTATTACTGACTGAGTAGATATTATTAAGTTCTCATTAAATACATATGTACTTGTTATTACATACCTATTGTCATTATGTACAATATATGTATATATTTACTTCTGGATTTTGTTATTATTCAAAGATACATGTCATCCTATTACACGTGAATGAAAGCTTCAGAATCATGTGTCGTATATCTTGAAGACGTGACGTTAATCAATTCTGCAAACATCTCAATGAAACTCAATATTTAGTGTCTTCCGCAGACTTTCTAAACAGGAGATATGTAGACAAACTCGATAGATAAGAAAATGGGCAGAAAGAATAATCGCCAAACTGACCTATCTCTACAAAGAACAAGTGACCTAACTATTGCTTTGTTGGAATAAAATCTATTGAAAACATTATAACGAAACAAGATTCTCAAGTGGCAACCTAAAACAAGCAAAAGGAGCGTAGGAAGACCTCAGGCAAAATGGTCTGACGACGTGAGGCGAATCGCAGGAAGCAAGTGGATGCAGCATGCCCAGGATAGGTGGAATGATCTGTGGAAAGTCCAAGCGTAGGCCTATGTACAGTGTACACTGTACAGCATTGGAATAAAAACGACTGAAAAAGAAGAAAAAGAAGAAGATAGCAATACTTTTAATCCAATAATGAAAATGTCAATCACATCCAAAGCTTTATACCTTAGTTGCAATATTTTCAAGTGTTTGATAATGTGCATGCCTATCACTGAGCCATAATAAAAAATAAATTCAATAAACAAACTAGTGCACATGCAACAATGTATTTAAAGTACTTAGAAGAAAATATTTATCGAAATTACTACCTAGGTATAATACTTGAGAATACGTTCATACAGGCTTCACAGGCTTATTGTCATACTAAATAAACTTTAGTTTTTACGAACAAGATAGTTTACTGAGACTCGGGGAAAGGTGATTGCCACAAAAACGTTACAACAACTTAGTTGAAGACTGATTGACATACCCAGGAGGTTATATTTCTGAAATATCAAAAAGCTGAGATGGATATATCGTTAAGTCCTTAATAGTGAGAGGATGTTGAGAATTATGTATATTTAAATATTATTTAGGTACTATTTACCACATATACACAACCTCCAAAAAATCTGAACGCAGAGACTTTGTTGAATCTACAATGTGAGCTAGTTGAATGAGATCGCAGCTATGCAACAAGCTCGCCATAGTCATCAAATTTCATTATATTTTATTGTGTGTAATTTTGAAGTATTCCTGTAGGTATTTTTTTCACTCGAATTATTTATAGATAAATACATAATATCTGTTGCATTTTCGCAACAATTTATTGACTAGGAATTTATAACGAGGTTTTTCTGTATTTGCAACATTGTATGAATAAGTACCTATTGTTTATTTTGTTTATCTATACAAATAATATGTCTCTACTATAAATTATTACATGTTTTTATTATTAACAAACATTATCAACATTTAATATAATAATTATATTGCAATAACATAACATCCACCTAGTGATTGCAATGTTTAATATAAATGATAAATCTAAATAATATTTCTGATATGTAATGTTATTAAAATGTTACTGAACCTAATGCGACCTCTGTTCCTGGGCGAAAAATAGTTGAGCAAAGTGAGTAAACAACTCATCATAGGGGACCTAATAGTAATTATTAAATAATAACATATTTTCTACATTTTATATCTTGTACTATGTATGGCGTAGCCCAGATAAATATAATATGAATAAAAAGCATATCGATGTATAAAATATCCGCGATATTTTCAAAGTGAAAAATGAAACGAACAAACATTTTTCTAATAATTTTAACATGGGGGACATATTTTAGTTATTAACTTTTTCAATATGAGAAATATTTATTGGTACCTCTACCTATGCATAGACGAAAAGATCGTATTATACTGCATTGAAATATTTTATCCAAATTTTATGTAACAGTGGCACATGTCCATACAATTGAACACGAATTAACACATAACCATTTTTTATAATCTAAATATTTGATTATTAATAATCTACTTCAATATTCGTATTGACTCGGATATATTTTGTCGGATAAGGTATACAAAATCAAACTTAGCATAAAAAACAATACCCTCAAATAACACAAAGGGAAAAATTCATTCTAATCTATGGAGTATGGGGCACTCTAACTAAACTAAACTAGAATCCTGTGATTCCTATGATATAAATATCACGCGCAGATATATAACTACTAATGAGGAATGAGTATATACTTATTTTTTTAGTAGGTATAGGTAATGTCTAAAATATTACGTTGATACGGGGGGGTAAATAGAGGGGAGGGGGCATAGAAAAATGAGTTTACCTCCTTTCAAAAATTATCTGTACTGAGAGGGACCACTTTCTCCTCTCATTCAAATCCAGTTAAAACAATTTTATTCCATCATGATTCCTCTTAACTTTCCTTGGACTCTAATTGGCATATTATCTGTAACTATGGTAGGAACTTTTAAGTAAAAACTCGGATAACCAATTTTAAATTACTTTATTTAAAACACACACAAAAATATTCATAATAATAATAAAAAAAACTAAGATAGCTACGCGTAACTATTAACTAACTACTTAAAATTACCCCAACATAGTTAAAACAACCCCGTGTCCATTTTCACTTTATTTACCTCCACATTATTTATTGTCTTCCCGAAATCGCACACATGAATGAAAAAATCTCAACGGCAAACACAAATCACAAAAATTATTTTCTTCTTTGGCGTCTGCCAGAGGAGCGGAGATTCACTCGACGCCACCCTGGTCTTTCTTTGGCGTCTGCCAGAGGAGCGGAGATTCACTCGACGCCACCCTGGTCTTTCGTCCATCCCTGGATCGCCTCTCCTCAATGACATCAGCATGGTCCTCCTACCTGCTGACCGCAGATAGGCGCGATTTCTCCTCCTTCCAACGTTGAGGACCCTCTCAATCTTCTTGAATATCCTCCTTGTGGGATGGCCAGAGGCGGAGAAACCTCTCGTCGCCACTCTGGACTTCTCCAACGATTTTCCAGGAGGGAGAACAAGCCTCCACACTCCTGAACTTCTCTTCCCGGTCTCAAACCGACGCCGAGGCGTCGAAGCACGCCTCCCGGCGTCAGGAGAACATCCCTCGCCCGCGGTCTCGACTCAACAGCCCTGATGCCTGGTTGCATCACGCTAACTTCCTTGCAAATATCCTAATGTGTGTTTGGAGTGGTGGGTATAAAAAAACATATTACTACTTATTGGATGTATCTATCTATAACTATACCTACATCATATTATATCTTATCCAACTGAACATACTTATGTAACACCCTACGCCATCTTCTTCCTAACATATATAGATAGGTACGTATCTATGTATGTAGGTACGTATACCTACCCTGTATTCATATTATTTAATTTGTCCAAACGAAAAATAACAACTCAACTGACAAATGTGCTAATCCAGTATCTTACACACAAAAAAATCATAGGTCGAAATCTTAAATAAATCCCCATGTGTTAAACATTTCAACTTCCTTAAACCAAAACGATACTGACCAAAAAAAATAAATTAATTCTAAGTATTTGAACTTGTGGACCCAAGAGCCACATGTTATACTACTAGTCCAAGAGCCCGCTGCTTAATTTATGACGTATCTGTTTTTTGATCGAAATGTGGTATAAATGATAGCTTACCAATAGGGTATTACATCGCACTAGGGTTGCCTATCAAAATCTTGCCGCAACCCCCCCTGCCCCCCCCGAAAAGGTCCCTCTTCGCGGTTTTTCGCATTTTATAGGAATATGGTAAGAGATAGGAGAAAGTAGTCAATGACAAAAATAATCCTTGCATAATTCTCTACAAAAAATCTTCGGTCAATTTTTTCGTAGAACTAGCAGTTTACCCGCAATGGCAGGTCCAAAACCGAAATTCATTTAAAATACTATTTAAACTAAATTGGTTGAAAATTGATAAGAGCTACAGGAAAATAGTTAGAGAACGAATTAATAACCATAGTCTTAGCTACAAATCGAGCTATAACTTATGTTCATACATCTAATAATTTCGGAGATATTGCAATAAAACTCAGTGACACAAATTCTTAAAATTTAGTTTTTCATAAAATAACCAGTGATATAGCGCCGCAGGCCAAAATTTTTTTTCCATAAAATGTTAGTAATAATGGGTGGAAATTGTGAAAAAAAAAAAAATAAACTTTTTTTTTTATTTTTTCAAAAAATATCCTGTTTTTTGAGCGGCCATTACGGGTAAACTACTAGTCCTATGAAAAAATTGACTTAGCGTTTTTTGTAGAGAATTCAGCAAGGATTATTTTTGTCATTGACTACTTTCTCCTATCTCTTACCATATTCCCATAAAATGCGAAAAACCGCGAAGAGGGACCTTTTCGGGGGGGGCAGGGGGGGTTGCGGCAAGATTTTGATAGGCAACCCTAGTGCGATGTAATACCCTATTGGTAAGCTATCGTTTATACCACATTTCGATCAAAAAACAGATACGTCATAAATTAAGCAGCGGGCTCTCGGACTATACCTAAACCCAGGCAGAAATCACGACCCTTGCATCTGAATGTTTTGAAACCAAAATTTAAACAACATTATTTTATACCTACCTATAATAAATGATCCATACATAATATTACGTACTTATACAGATATAGAATATTATGATTTTATTTTTCGTCAACAAAACACTCCATAACAACGTTAATAACAATAATGTAGGTACGTTATTTTCCGAAGCAATTTTTCTACACTGTGAGCTTTACGTCTGGTGGTAATAAGGAAAGTATATTATTATATAGTCTATACTACCTACTATGGTGACGTTAGCGTTATCCCTTGACCCCAGAAACACTTGCAAGGATTCCATACACAATACATCTATACGTAATATTACCTACGGAACAATGTACGTAAGACCTATAGGTATTAAGATACTATACGTAGAATATCGGTGGCAATACTAGTTCAGATAGATCTTTTTGTACCATTATTGTAATAGGTACGTCATCCAACTAATTACAAACAATACAAACTGAACCCAACTACCTCAGAAGAAGCACAGTAGTGTACAAAATTAGTAGTTAGAGCTATAGTGAAATATACTCGTATGTCCCATGTAATCATTATATATAATTATTGGTTGGTTGGCAGATATTGCCACTGGCAATAAACCCGCCATTTGTAATGTATTATTATTGCAATAAAGATTTTTATTATTATTATTATTATTAATCAGTTCTCTTAAAAATATATATGAAATATACCTATCTAATATTGAAAAAAATATGGGTGTATTTACCCGGATGTAACATGGCACACACACACAAACATATACAAGTAAGTAAATATTAGACTACGTTCTCGCAGCCCGTAAAAATATTTTTAGTTCTAATTTGAGACCGGCTTTGAAAGTCTAGGATAACAAAAAATATTGTTACATAATTTTTATCAAACACTGATAACCTATTTATGTTTTTGGTCATGAATACCTAATAACATCTAAAATATGTTCTACAAAAATTTAATGTAGCATAATTAGTTATTTCTGTTAGCCTAGTACTATCAATTTGTTATTGATGTAACATACTGTTAGGTTATTGTGGTAACGTGTTTTTTTAGTTGGCAACCCACCCACAAATGGGTATGACTTGTCGCATGCAGAAAATTAAATTGCACAAGCAGTCAACCGGAAGTTAAAGCATAAAATTGTTTAGTAAAATGAATTTCTGGATGCCCCTATAATTACGAAACTTAAGCAGCACATTCAAATCACTATGGCGTCTCATGGTAGACAGAAAAATTTTAACATACTCGTATTTCTCATGAAAAAAAGAAACAAATTGAAATGAAAACTTACCTAGGTGAACAAAAAACATCGCTGACTATCAATCAGTTATCAAAGTTAGATGTTAAATATATTTTTACAGTTATTATAGGATTTCAATGAAAAACTAATATTATACAGTCTTTCACACACAGCGGTTGATTTCAAAATGGATGACTTTCTATCTTTCAGTAACCAATTTATTGTAACAATACAAGGATAAGGAGGGTCACAATAATTGAAATAAATACTCACGAGTATGTAACATCGGCTCAGCAAATTGTAACATTATTATTTTACCTTTGTAGGTAAAAATATTTCGTCGTGATTAAAAATTTTGAAAGGTAGATAGATATACCTACCTAACTATGGTAATTCGCTTTTCAGGGTTTTAGTGATTTCGTATCTATAGATATATGTCTTCCCAATGGGGCGACATGTAGGCATGCGGATATGTAAATATCTAATCTCACTATAAAATACTATTACTATATGGAAAAAGTGGTTCGCTTTCCTTGCAAAAAAGGAGATTTTTTATTGGGTTGTTTACAAGCCTTGCCAAAATACCATCGCAGCTTTCCCCATATTTTGTGAAATAATCAGTGACAGAAATAAGCGTACAAATGTTCGTACAACTATCTCACTGTTCCAAAATAAATCTAAGCTTCTTGGTTTGCTATGAGTGAGTTGGATTTTCATTTCGTGAACTTGTGTCATGGTCGTGTAGACACTTTATAAAACCTTGAATTTCTGATATAATGCGGCCGCTTCACGCTCGCCGACCCTTGACGACCCTCGCGTGAATGAATAGAAAGGCGTGTTGATGAAAATGTTTGTCTTGACGTGTACGTATCCGACCGTTGACGCCTTTCTACTCATTTACACCGAGCCTTCACGACCCTACACGATCATGTGGCGGCCGCATTATATTTTAATGAAGCACCTAGCTATTTATACTTTTTAATATATCATTAAACATGCATGACATTTTCTGTTTTATCTTTATTATCATGTCTCCAAGTGAATGAGTTTGTTTACGTTTCATATCAATCAACATACATAATGTCCATCACATCACATCACATTACACTACGACAAATGAGGGGCAGCTTGTTACGTAATTTGCATATTAATTGTAATTGAAAAATTAAGTCAATGAGAAATAGTAATGATGGATCAATCCATAATACGATTTATTCAATGATTTGTTCGCGCTTGGAGGCTGTGGTGTTAGGTATATTGTTTGTTTTTTATCCTGGGTAATCTTTTTGTGGCTTAATTTTTCAGTACTTAGCTTATTTTTTTGATATAGTATAAGACACTAATGCCCAATCCCACCAACTTTAACCTAGGAAGGAGAGCCCTAAGAAATTTCCATACAAAAACAGAGATAATATTCTATTTATTGATTAAAGAACATCAGCTTGCAGCACAACACACAGCCTAAATCCATATGAAATGCAACATGCAGCTCACCTACGTTAGGTGTCCAAATATCTCCGCCCAGAGTAGGTGAGCTGCATGTTGCATTTCATATGGATTTAGGCTGTGTGTTGTGCTGCAAGCTGATGTTCTTTAATCAATAAATAGAATATTATCTCTGTTTTTGAATGGAAATTTCTTAGGGCTGTCTTTCCTAGGTTAAAGTTGGTGGGATTGGGGAAAACTATTCTCCCTCCTCATTTAGGATTTCTATAGGACAGTCAGTTCAACAATCAAGGCAAACATTTACTCTAATGATATCAATGAATACCTACATTAATATTAAACAATGACATGCAATAATTTATAATGTTTTTAATCCGCTACTTACATTGCTACGTAGTTATCTGCACGACATGTACATTGCATAATACACTGTTGTATGTATTGTATTATTACAATATAAACTATAAACAAACAATACGTGATCGGAAAATTCATTTGCACAAACACTAAGTACGAACAAACTTGATTAATACAGGATTATCTGCAATAAGTACTCCATGACATTATTCATTAAATGTCATAACACTCATAACATACAAGGTACGAATAAAATACTCGTACCTAGTAGGTACATTACATCGTCAGTGCTACGACTATGTATAGGATTCTTATATACCTAACTATTTCTATACACTAAAGTTTATAGAGAAATCACAGCAGAGCAAATTCATGAATGATGGATGGGACTCTTGAAAATATGCTTAATAAAAATCCTCCATTTAGGTGCATTCACAGGAAGCTGGATTTTACGTTTATTACCTAAGAAGAGTGAAATAGAGATTTCCACAATTTTCTCGTTTGTATTTTCACACGTTTGTGCTGATTTGTTCATCTTTGTGTATTTATTTATACTAGGATTCATTATAAATTATATGAGATTGAGAGATGGCCACAAACGTGCACTACCACGAGAAAACGAGAAAATGATTTCGCCAGATAAAATTTTCAACCACATATTTATGTTAATTTAAGTGTAACAAAAAAATAAATGTTACTTGGTTACATGTGGTCAAACGGTGACACTTAAATAAACCTAGAAGATAAATATTAAGGTCTTCCAATAGAAGGAAAATTCTTTTAAAACATAGTCGTAGTTACTTCATTTCCACTTACCCCTTTGACACCATTTGCCTGTCTTCTTTGAACATATTCCATGATAATTTAAATATAGTAACGTAATAATTATATAAAAAAATCAACAATCTTTATTCAGTCACTATCACACATAAAAATATTAAACTATACAACAGGTAAACGTAAAGTTATATCCACAGATTAACAATTATTCATTACAAATTGTGTCCTCGAAATAATGTATTTATGTAATCAAAAACACGCATAATTATAGCAATTTTTATTAAAACACATGCGTATCTTTAGAAAATAACTATGGAAGAAAACACCTGATGAGAATTATTATTATTATTGTAGTAGTGATAATGGTCTAGTGATACCAACGTAATAAAAACGATGCACTCGTGTACTGACAACACAATTTGAATTAAGTATTATACAATTAATATACGATTAATTGACTAATTATTACGCGTCGCTCCCGCTAGAAGATGTATCGATGCAATGAACACAGTGTCTTATTTGAAATACTTCATTATTGTTATGAAAATATTATTTCTTTTGAAGCTGTGTCTAGGTATTTTTATTACAGTTTTTGTATCAGCCAACAGCTATCAATGTAGACACTGTTTGTACTATGTATTGGTATAGAGCCACAAGGCACAAGTGATAAGATACTGTGTACATATGTATAAGTACAATGTATAATACATTTATATGAAAATCGACGCCAGTGTACACTACCAACTGAAAAAAAGAAGTTTTTTTATCATCACCAAAGAGTCAAAGTGATATTGACTTATTGATATACTCGTACATATGTATGTATCGATTGTTATCATTTTGTGTAGGCATTATTGATTGGGTATTGGAATTTCCTAAATCATCACAAGTGTTTTATTTAAGATATCCAAATATTATGTGCATATAATTTTAGAAAAATAGTAGGCATTGGCAACGTGTCTGAAAAATTTTGTGAAATTTAAATTGTGTGCAATAAAAAGGGAAAATCTCGACGAAGTGAAGAAATGTGACAGCGGCGAAGGATGATTGCAAGAGTTGATGTACGAATCTCAAGAAATATATTGGGTAACGACTTTAAAAAGTTAAAGTATTGTGGGGTATCAAATTTCGTAGATAATCTGAGGCGTATTCCAAAACCTTTAAATTACTTATTTTGAACTTTTAGAGTTATTTCTGGGCGTTTATTATAAAAAATTGTAGGTATCAAGGTTTAAATCAGCATATTCAGCAAATCAGCTGTCGAAATCTTTATATATAAAGTGAATCTGATTCATTATGAAAGATGGGAAAAGTGTACCTAGTCCACAGATGATACCTATATATTCTGCAACAGGAATATAACATACCACTGCTAAAAGTATAATAAACTTCATTATTTAAGAATATTTTAACCGATTAAAGACATCTTTAAACATATAAAAAATAATTAAACTAAAATTCAAGGCTCAGTAATTTAATCGAACCAATTAACTATCTACAAATTATTAATTACGTTAAAAATTGTGTCGATGTTTGTTAAGTTTAATTTTAACTAAAAGGTAGATTAAAGTAGCTGCACCAAGAGGCGGTAAAAGAGGGGTAACATAATTGACACATGATGGGGGAAATTCCGGAAAATCCGGGGTCCGTTGTTTGAGCTCTTAATTACCACACTATGATATCATTCAGAGGTTTTCCGGGCCGTCAAAATCCTAAACCGTATAACTCAAAGCATTGTATACAAATAATATAGATAATCTACTACATCCATACCTTAAGCACAACTTCCGGTAACCTGAGAAAGTCATCTTCTCCATTCAGTAGACCTGATACAATATGAGGGGCTCGCTTTTCTCTGTAATGCATGAGTTGTAACTCTCGTCTTCTTGTCCTTTCTCCTCGGCTTCTAGGATTTCTAGTTATCATTTCTTCCCTCATTTTTAACACAAAAAACGGCCACTTTTGTTTACTTTAGTTAAAACACAACTCTGAACAAAACCTTAGATATTATCAACAAAAAAGAACGAATGATTGTAAATAGATTAGTGATTTTAACATGTACATATTCACAATCTAAACACATATCAAATTATATTTATTTATTGTACGTTTACATTGACACCGAGTTTACTTTCAATTAAAATACAATTAAGATACGCAAGTAGGGGTTTACTAAAATATTATTAAATCTGCAGGCACCGTGGAATTTTTATTCATATATTTAATAATTTGTTTTACTCTAAACTATAAACAAATTTATTTATTACTTATTTTACAGTAACCTAGATATTCTGAAACATGACGATTCACGATTGCAAATATTGATATTATTTTCAGAAATAAATTTGCGCAAAGTGTTATGTAATTGTAAAACAACTAGCAACTTTACCCACCGAGTGACCCTATCTATTATACAACTGAGATGTGAATTATTAGGTACATAATGGACATCTCTTATCAATATTAATTTGTTATTATAAATTAGATAGGTACATGTATTATTATTAACTTTGCAGAATATACATTTAGATAAATAATATCTATTTTAACAATATTATGTCCATTTGATTTAAAATATTTTTTAATGCTAATTACTAAATTAAATCTAAATTTTATGATATGATCAAATTCGTTATGCCGACCGATTCTCATGTTGAAATAGGTTTAAAATAGGGTCTACTGTGTGACTATAATTAAGTACGAGTAAAATAAGACCTTTTTTTTCGATTGTTTCATAGTTATATAAATTTAAACACACTTATTTAAGTTCAAAAAGTTATAGAATTGGACCTATGTGATTTTATCAAAGCTAACATTACAAATTATAAAACTGCACCAAAAGAAATAGAAATCAGTTCATCAGTAAAATAAAAAAGAGTTCACTTTGCAGAAATTTGTACGTAGAAGGTGTTACAAGTTGTGACAAGGACTGTATCATCAAATTCATTAATGGTTGATATTATGTAAATGATATGTTAACTTATTAAATAAATACAAAATAGCTTCCAATTTTTACAGTTTAAACATAATTTTCCTAATCAGAGATAAGAATAACATGAACCATAAATGAATGTGTAAACATTGTAATATGATAATGTCCATAAAAGTAATTTTAAATTGTATCAAAAAGTTGTCACCAGTCTGTCAAATCAATCAAACGTCCGTACTCAAAAGCTTGTGGCTAACGATGAAGGTGAAAAATCAACTTATTCCCATATCAATATTCTGCATTGTATTGTTAACTAAATGTGAAAATGTGCAATGCCAAGCAGGAGGAAAGTATTCTTTGGAGAATGTATTGAGACATGCACTGCCACGATGTGTATTCTGCATAAGAATTATCACAGATGATTTAGCCATTGGTGAAAAGATTGTTCAAAATGTACAAAATATTTGTCAGGTCTATAGCCATCACGTGAAGAACACATCATTATGGAAACATACCGATTGCTCTTATACACTAATTATTCTAGAGAATTCAAATAACCTAATTAAATTGTTTGACAAGAGTGTAAATGATGTAGCAATACCGCATTTAACGAATAATATCTTCATTATACAATTCGATGGTAATTATGTATCGCTTGATAACTATGATCTATTCATTACACGTATGGGATTTGATGTCGTACAATTAATAGTTGTGATAGAAAATCCTCCGCAACAATCAGATTATTTTATTATTTCCGGCTCTGATAATATCTCATTGAGTATAATTGATGTTGTAGATGAAATTCGCAATGAAGATGTGTCGAGTTTGTTCCTAAATGATATTCAACAAAACACGTACAACTTCAAGAAATATTTATTTCAATCAAGGTGCACTAATCCCCATATAAAACCAGGTGTGAAAGTTGATGTAGGCGTATTTAACTGCCCACCATTTATTGAAGTTGATCCAGTTACTAACCAAGTTTATGCCGGAATGGAGCATGTTATATTCCACGAAGTAAATAAGACGCTGCCAATTAATTATATCATAGGCGATTCTATTACAGAAAGATGGACGAGAATAATTGACGATGTAACGACCGCTAAGACAGATGTTGGAGCATGTTCTTTATGGCTCATGCACTTCATGGATTTCACAATGGAACCCTCTACACCTTATTGCGATTCCGCTACTAGAATGTTTGTTCCAAATTCTCAAGAACTATCGCGTTTAATGTTAATGGTGACTCCATTCCACGTATATTTCTGGATAATGTGGATCATAATAATTATTTGTACATCATTAATCGCCGGATTAACTACTAAACTTCTTTATAAAAAGAGAAATGAAACCAACTCTGAGTTAGTATACGTCAACCCGTCTTATAGTGTTTGGACTATCTTAAGAATTGCGACATTCACTACTCCTTTAAAATTTGCATCCAGAAAAGAAACAGCAATGCGCTTTATTTTGATAAATTGGATTTGGATGAACTTTTTCGTTGGATCAGCATACAATTCCAAATACACAGCGTCCTTAACATTCCCTTTATATTCAAAACCAATCCGAACATTCGAAGACATGTGGATGCAGGGAATAAAGTGGTTGGTACACGACGACATAACTTCCATGGAACATATGAAGGAAGCAAATGATAAGGACTTAGCCATTATAACTGATCAATTGTACATAGAACTAAACCTCTCACTTACCATGCAATTATTAAAAACAAACCAATATGGAGTCATGTTAGAAATAACATTGGACAAGTATGTTACAAATATTTTAGGGGTTACACCTGAATATGTGGAGAGGAATATGCACGGTCTTAATCAAAATATGATGAGTCACTCCGTTGTATTTGGATACGTAAAGAATTCGCCTTACAAATGTTTTATTGACAGAAAGATTCAAAGTTTATGTGAAGCTGGTATATTGGATATGACATTAAAAAGTTTGCTTCAAAAACCACGGTACAAGAAAAGTGGTAATAAGACAAGTGAAGATGAACAAATAGACAATTCAAATGAACCAAAGCCTCTAACATTTCAACATATACAAGGTGCTATGATTCTCCTAGGTGTTGGATTATCATTCGCTACATTGGCTTTCTGCGTTGAAATCGTGGGATACAAACGATTTCATAATAAAATAATCTAATACTATAGGCCCTTCACTTTACTTGTAATGTGTATTTAAATCAATATTGTATAGATAAATAGTGCCTGTAATGTAAATTTTGATATGTCACCTATCGCCAGTTCACGTATATAGGCTGTGCGATAACCTGCACTTATCTAATATAAATAGTATTGTAAGTGCATTATGAAAAATGAATAATTTAGTACGCACGCATGTTACACAGGCTCGTTTACTAACACGATTAGTAGGTAGTGTAGAATATATTAAAAATAAGTGTGAAATAGGTATACTCGTGTATCTAGATACAGTGTTGTAGTAGGTATTCACTATAAATATTTCGTATGAAAGGTAAATATTGATTAGATTAAGAAATATTGAATACCTCATGTAAAATAGAGCAGAACGCAGTTTAATATTATCAATGTATTGATACTCGATGCCTGAAACACTTTTTAATTAAAATATTTTCAGAAGTCAAAATATCTGTCAAATCTGATCACAATAAAAAATCACGTGCCTCATTTATTTTCATTCGTTCACCGTATACCTACCTTCTAAAAAATATTCACTGATTTTAAAAGGGTACATTCTATTTTTTCTATAGAACTTTAGTATTCCTATAAGATTCTAAAGGAATGGGTAGAAAATTCGTAAAACATTATATTACCTACCTACATGCCTACCAAACAAACCTATTAAATACATGTGAGGTACAGTCGCCTTCTGTAACTCAAAACTATTTTCTGGTTTTAATAAACAGTTCTTCTTCTTCTTCTTGCCTCTTCCCAGTTTATCTGGGGTCGGCCCTTCTGGTACGTAGTCGCCAGACCTTACGATCCTGTGCCATCCCACTAGTAAGCTGTTGGTCCCTAAGCTCCTTTTCGATATTTGTCCACCAGGTGGCTTGTGGACGTCCTCTGGATCTGGACTGTGATGGTATGTCCAGTGCGAGCTTTACCACGTGATCGTTGTTACGTCTGCTCACGTGACCGTACCATCGGAGTCTTGTTTCTTTTAATTTCTCCGGAATTGGCGCGACCCCAAAACTACCCCGGATGTATTCGTTTTTAATTTTTAATTTAATAAACAGTTAACTAGTACAAAACAGCTTTTATTGACGAACGACAAATGATCAACCATTAAGATGGCTAGGTACCTTAGACAGTTATAGTTTTAGTTACTATGTTTATAAATAGGTTATTTTTAGATTATTAAATACAATATGATCGCAAAACTGATTATGCTACTTTGTTTTGATTAAGAATTTCCACAACATTTTACACTCGCAACACAAGACAACTAATACTACAATATATACCTACATTACATTATTATACTCATGTCATGTCAGTTTACCAGTGCTCGGGGTTAATCTAATAAAATTGTAGGTATCAGGTATCTAGGTGAAGACGTTATGAGAAGTAAAAGTATAGAGATTGACAAGTAAATACATGAATAATAAAAAATAATATATAAGTACAGGTAAATCTTTGGCCATGTAAGTAGGGAGTAGAGACGAAAAACATGCCTTACTCCAGCTCGTTATGAAGGGCGAGATAAAGGGCCGTAGAGCGGTCGGAAGGAAGTATAGCTTTCCTGACATTAAACATGCGAGCGTGGACCGGAGTCACTACTTGGGAAACTGTTTCGTACTGCCCAGGACAGATAGGCTTTCCCCCGTGTGGTCGACAACGTCTAGGGACCCTACTGGACACGAGATGACAGACAATGAATCTGTTTTTGTTATGGATGCACGATAATTAATACGTATCTTCTGATTTTTTTATGTATGCATGCAATTGGAAATTTTACAAAACTACCTGACTCTTAGATGAATCTCGAATATTAGAAAAAGTGGAGGCCAATCCTAGATGGTGATTAAAAGTTTATCTTCTGTACAGGATAGGCTATAAAAAATCTAATGCCTAACATCAAGGCTATCAATTTATTTGTGGACGATTAGGTTGCATAAAATCAGGAATAAATAATTATAAATTAATTCTTGTATGTTGTGTGGTAATTTCATTATGTACCTACTAATGACAACGTCATGGTATATTCAACTGTCTGCATCATTATTGAAAATGCTCCTAATCATTATGGTATCTATTGTTTACAAGGCATTATAATCATAATTTAATGCGTCATTATAAGATTCATAACATTGATATGACAAATTATTACGATTACGAATTAATCACGACCCAATAAAACATAGGGATTAGGTAGCTAAGTCTACCTTCTCTCTTCGGTTTATCAGGAACGTGCGTAGACTTCTTACACATGTTATCTAAATCTAATACATATCACCAAGCAATAGTTTTTTTCTTTATCAACAGAGAGCTCGAGATTCAACAAAAAGGTCCCTCTGGAAACCATTACCTTAATGCCGGGTCCATACCTACGCTTGCCAAATCTTGACAAGACTTCACAAATGCATACGTGTGGATGGACGTTTTGCTAGGACTCATGGCCGATTTTTTTTAAAATGAATCTGAATTTGTTTTGATAAACCCAAATACATCTTTGTACACTTCACAGTATGCTTGAGAAGCTTGTGTCGTGAAGTGGAATAAGTCGGCATCGGGGATTGAACCCGCCCCCGCCGGAGTCCAACCAACAAAGCTACCGACCACAAATCAAAGGAAGTTTTCGGCAAGCGCTTGCAAAATGTCTACACGTTTGTACGTTTGTTGAGGCTTGGAGTCCCGGCATAAGATTAACTAATTAAAGAAATGTCATCTACTCACCGATATTCTGGGATCCCCCGCAATTGCAGATGACCCCGCCTCTCCATCCGCAAGCAAATCTGGAGTACGTCCTTCCCCTTTTCCGTCCGCAGCGGGTGACTGCGGAACAACAGTCTCATACTCTCCCTGAGCTCCACTACTGTTAGATCCACTAGTGTCGGCTGTTCCTGTATTTTCAGAAGTCTGATGATGGTCGCTCATGGCTCCTACTCTTCTGGAAGAACGTCTGTATGTTACGGCTGAGCGGATAACTGCCGCTCCCATGTCACAACAAACTGTCAATTAAAAAAATAACTACCCCTTTTCACTTTCTTTTAAATCACTTTCAAAAACATTGTTTAAAAAATATATAAAATGAAGTTTGTACAATAAGATGAATTTTAATAAAATCACTGTTTAATTATTTATTACCACATGCTGAAAGAGTCACAAATTTTAATATTTATAATTATTTTGTGAATTTCTAATAGATAAATAATGAAATAATAATAAAACTATATTTCAACGTAATTTTTTTAAATTAAAATCTTGAAATCAAAGCATGAAATAAAATGAACGTTGTGTATGTTACAAGAATATTGTCACCTGAAAGTGTAATGATAATATAATTTACCCTGTCACATTTCTATGTAAGAATTATAAACAAGTAATATATCTAATAATACCAGGTATTATGATGAAACAAAGAAATTTTCACGCGCGCTCTAAAATGATTTTCAAACGTTTTTTTTGTCACCTTAGTTATTTGTTATCAAACAATAGCGTTTCGAAGATAAAATTGATAACCTTTTAGATGCACAAGTCAATCCGTCAATTTTGCGTTAAAAATGTTTTATTATTTGATTCACATCACTCACTGAAATCACAAAGTAAACTGTTTACCTGTATCACTCTAATATCACTCTCAATACAGGTGAAATAAAATGAAGATAATTCGCAACACCAATAAACAAAACGAATCCTTTCCTACATTAATTTTGGTAACAATACAAGTAATAGAAAGCACAATAATAAAATAAAAAGTACCTAACGAATTAACTGAACATTTGTGGGCGAAAGTTACAAATAGTTTTCCAGTTACGAACAGATAATAATTTTACTTTTACTTCAGGATTTTTTCCATGAATGTCATAAATTGTTTACTCGAGAATAAAAGAGGCCCATATTGTGGTATGTATTTATTTTCTATTAAAATTATAAGACCTACAATCTTGTAACGTAGGTGTCACATTGCTAAAGACCGGTTTCAGATATAATCCTGCCATTGGATGATATTTTAAATGTTTGCTTGTTTTGAATAGCTCAAAAAATAAATATTAATAACTACGGTGCCGAAGCCAGGAGTTTTCGTTGGTGTTGAGGCTTATATCTGAACTTACTGAAAAAAAAACCTAATATCTACTGCTAAAAAAAGAGGAAAATAAGTATTTAAGTAAACAATAAAATGGGACTAAGTATGTGAATTTTCCGAGTAGACACGAATTATTATTATAAAGACAAAAGACGTCTCTAATAAGTAGTTGTAAGGTAAGTAATAATTCAATATTCAAATTTCTGGATTTAAGTTTGTGAAAATGAAACACCGGATTTGGTAAGACGTCTGAAGGAGGCTCCCGCAGGTGATATTATTTCATACGCACCTATTTACTTTCAATGTCTGCTCAGGGCATATCTCCGTATTCTGGGACTTGAAGAGGACGGCACCTGCAGATTCTGTGAGGAGGAGGAGGAATTTCTCCGCTATCTTCTGGCAGACTGCGATGCACCAGATAGAGGTGGAATTATTTCCCTCCCTAGACCCTCTCCGAATACTGAACTTCGTAAGACGTCTACGACTAGAGGGGCTGCTCTAACTGGGCAGTTACCAGATGGGCAGCGTGGGAGGAGTACAATAGATTTTATAGGTCGCAGTACATAATATACACCCCATCTACCCGATAAAACTTGATAATTTAATTTGTATTTGATAAAACTTAATTTGTTTTAAGGTGTTCTCTTAAAAATATTTTTTCTGGTAAAATCGACTGGCCTTCACTGCTTTGTTTTCTGTTTATGTTTAATTGTTGATATGTGCTGTTATAACTGTTTGTGCCCATGTGACTAAATAAATAAATAAATATAATTATTTAATCAAATCAAAAATATAACTGAGATTCATCTGGTCACGGTCCTGATTTTTTATTTATCTATGACGAAGTGATGACCGAAGAAGGTTACGATGACATTAGTTCCCAAATCAACAACGTACGTAAGCTGGACTTATTTTTGGTAATCACTTGTGTTTCTATCATAATATGCAAAAAACGAAACTGCTTAATAAAACAGATAAGAAATAGAGATTATCACTTCACGTAAACGCACCACACGTACGAGGCTACAATCAGCTACCTTTACTTCGATAACATCAACTGATTGATTCAGTACAATGAAAAAGCATTATTAGGTAAGTATAGGTACTTTTTCTCATATCAAATACCTAATAGGTACTATCTATAAGTATTATTATAGTGGTTAAGTGTTTAAATCAATTTTCAAAATATTATAAGATACAACATGTACCTACATGTTTAATAGGTACATAATTCGTAGGTATTTTGCCCCGACTTGATGATAATTAATACCTACACCTATAGGTATTCATACCTACCTACCACCCATTGCTCTTTTTATTTTGTTGATTCGAATGGCTGTTAAATAAGCGTATGATTATTTACGAGCACTGGCAACAATTTTCTTCTGGCAATACTAGTGCACTGCTAGCTGTCAAAATTATAAACGTCAAAATCCGCTTTGATGTCATCGAAAATGAGCAACGGTGGCAATCAAAAGATGGAAAATGTAAATATCAGAAAAATTCAAAGTAAATTATTACAATGGGAATTGCAGAACGAACCCTTGGCTCCGTTAACAAACTTTCAAAGGGACGTTATATTTGATTTGTCTGAGGAATATAAGAATTTAATGGTTCCTGATGAGGTGAGCGACCTGTGTTTATCAGTCTTAATGTAGAATTAATCGTTTTATACATAATACGTATTGATGTAGTCTTAAAATATGTAGTATTTATCTTCTCTTTAAACTACTTACGATAAAATTTGTTTAAAGTAGTCTTGGTGTTTTTACAAGGAACTCTTCACATACAAATATGCATTGAAAGCGTTGACAAATTTCTGGTAAATACTGTAGGTTTTGCTTATTTTTCAAACTATTGTTGTGTTTTTGTAATAACATCAAAACTTATTTCAGTTTCTCAAGGATCAGGTAACTGATACAGAGGCGACAGGAGACATTGAAAGCAATATAAAGAACATTGAGAGCACTCAGCAATTCTTAGAGTGGTATGACGAACTGGAAGAATCCCTTACAGCCGACAAAGATTCACATTTCTTGAGTTATTGGAAACAGCTGGAGGAAAGGAAGAACGAATGTGACACTCTTTTACAACAAGTAAGTTGAAGACATTGCCTCATTAAATAATCTCCTTAGCTATTTTGTATTGAAAATATTTCTCTAATACCATAGGCCTAGCCTATGGAAATGCCTTCCATTTGAAGTGTATTTTGATTCCTGTAGGGGAACAAGCTTAGGAAAGTTTATAACTCTAAAATGATACTTGTATTTTAAGTTGTGACCAATAAATAGAAAGTATACGCTTCCATATCATATGATGAATAGCACATTTACATGTGTATTCCAACATAACTCTGTCATTATCATCACATTGCTGAAATTCTATTTTTTTATGTCTTTTAGATTGATGCTTCATTAGTTGATTTCAATAAGCTGTCAGATGAATACAACCTTGTCTCAACCAAAACCAATGCCTTACATTCCGTCAGTGAACAGTTGCTTGCTGATCAAGTCAAGTTACATAACATCAGTGAAGACATTAAGAGGAGACTACATTACTTCTCTCAAGTAGATAAACTGTCACAGAGACTCAGTAGTCCAACTCTTTCCGTTTCCAGCGAAGCTTTCCTCAGTATTTTATGTAAAATTGATGAATGTATGGACTATCTCAAAGCTAATGTTAGTATAATGTTGTACCAATTTAGTTACTAGTAATAATTGTTCCAAATTGTTCCTGTTTAGTTTTCAGGCAAACCATGTATTAATTGACTTTTGATCGACACTCCTGCCGGTGTCTTCTTCTACAGAAGTCATCGATCAAAAGTCAATCGTCACACGGTTCGCCCAAAAACCAAACAGCCATACTAGTAATATGTGTGTGCTTATTCAACAAGATTCAATATTAGTGAGATTACTTCTAACTTTGCAATATTAAATAATTTCATTTTGTATGACTAGAACTAGTATATGTATAGATTATAAAACATTGTTTAATAAAGTATTTTTATGTGGTCTGATTTGTCAACCTAAGTGTTAAAAAATAATTATTGATTTCAGCCAAACTTCAAGGAATCACAAACATATTTATTAAAATACAAATATTGTTTATCTAAAGCCTTGAATCTCATGTGGTCCTATGTGACCCATGTGCTGAGTCATGCGACTGAACAGGTGTTGGCTCCTCGACCACAAGTGGATAAAACATCCGAATCAAATGACCTGATACCGCCTAACCCCACAGCTGACACGGCATTTGCTTTGTTCTTTGGAAAATTCCAAGCCGCTGCACCCAAACTGCACGGTATTTTGAAGGAAATAGAAGATAGGGTTAACAAAAGCGAGGAGTAAGTAAACCTACTGCAGTAAATCTTCTTTATTTCCCAAGTTAATGTCACTCTGTCGTGCCCATGTCGATTTCTTTGTCAAAAAGTCATAAAAAAATGAAATTAGTAGTGTAGGTAGATATTTTAATATCCAAGAGTCTGATTACTATTACAGGTATGCCAATTTACTGGGAGAATGCCAACAGTATTATTTAACACAGAGAGCATTGGTGATACGCAGCGGAGTAGAGAGCGCTATAAAGGAGTTAACAGAAAATCACAAAGGTGATCATTGTACATTGATGAGATCAGCGTGCTCTTTCTTAATTCATATTTCTCAAGACGAGTGGGATTTGTTTTTCCAGTTTTATACACAACCTTCCCCACACCTTACGTAAGATATTTTTGCTCAGAATTTATTCATTAGTATATTATTAAGATACATGATAATGTTACAATAACTCTTAATAGGATAAAACTTATTTGCACTATTACGTTTGGCAAGTGAACTTATAATTTCATCCACCTTCAGTGTTCATATCTCTTTGGCTAATACCCTTGGTTTACATACCCACTGTTTGATGACTTTCAGCTCATATTTATCAGAACTTTGCAATACTCTGTACGACACTCTGAGGCCTTATATAATACACATCAATCACTTGGAAACACTAGCCGAGCTTTGTACTATACTCAAAATTGAAATGTTGGAGGAACATGTCAGTAATAATCGTAAGTAAAATTATATTAAATGCATTATATTTGTATTGTTATGCTATTACACAGTATTGAAATATTATTAGTACTGCATAATGTGTAATGTTATGAGAAATGTGTTTTGTAAAACAGAATGTGACAAGATGTATTAATGTTATTCCAGCTGAGCCCCTCACCGCCTTTGGTCGTGTGGCGTCGCAGCTTCTTGAAGATACACAAGAGAGATTGGCTTACAGAGCACATGTTTGCCTGCGATCCGATGTCCTCAACTATAAACCAGCTCCTGGTGATTTAGCATATCCTGATAAACTTCTTATGATGGAGGTATTGTAATATGGAAAATTGTTATATTTTGAACACATTTCTCTGCAATAAACCTCATTGTAATGGATGGTGGTTGGACGAGAGTGTGAAAGAAATATTTCAGTGAGCAAAACGTGTAAATACTTTAGCACTGATCTTAATTTATCCTTCAAGTTTTCAAATCACTTACGCAAACATTTACAATTCTTATAAGTCTAAATTTTATTTCTTTCAAGATTTTAAATTACGGATGTCACACTGAATGTCTTCTACCGTTCAAAAATTCACCTTTGCTGTTATCTTTTTTTAACAAGTGTAGAAATATGTCTGGTTTATGTTTGAAATAATATTCAGAATTCATTGTTACATTGGAGTCATCATCGTCGGTTCGTACACTCTTGTAGCAATGTTTATTACAAAGCTGATAAAGTAACACAGCTATGATGTATATAAAAATGAAAACAATTATTGAAGCACTAACTATTGTGACAAACATTTATATTGCTTGAATTTCTCTTCACCAACCATTGTAAGCAAACTTCAATATATGTTTTGATTTCTATGGACTGTCAAGATTGAATGAACATAGAACAGCCTTTTAAAATATGAACATATTATTTTTTATTATTCTATGGCTCATATTGTTGTGGTGGTGCCTTATAATTTACTACTTATTTATTCAAGAAGGTCACTTCCTCCAGTGAAATACAATTCACATACATTATGCCTACATAAATTTATTATTATTGGTGACACTTATAAAATATGTTATTGAAATTGAACATGTTACCTTTGTTCAAGTTGACGCACCAAGTTCTAATAATTTAGTTAACTACATTTAAAATGTTTGAAAAGAAATTATGTATGCTTATTGAATTGCTTTCATACAGTATGTGCAAGCAAACAAAATATTATACACTTTATTTTGATCTCTCGTCCTTAATAGTAAAATTTAGGCAACACTGTAGACCTAGTATTTTACAAATTATTTATATTAAGCCCTATTATTATAGTGCTTTGCTACACTGCCTGTGTTTGTTTGAAAATATTTCAACAAACGTAATGCTTTATATGTAAATATGTAATCACTTTTTTACTATCGAAACCATTAGCCATTTCAATTATCACATCGTTTTCTAACAAAAACTTTTTATTTCATAATTAAGTGGAGTTGTAAAACAGTTTTTTGTCATTTTTACATTAGAATTTATGTTGATCTCAATAAAATATTTGAAATACAATGCTATATGTGTGACAGTAAATATACCTTGAACATAATGTAGATGCATTTATAGAAGATAATGATAACATTTATTATTAATATTTAATTTTTCCTTGTATTATACTAATCTAGTACATAGATAATTTGAATTGTAGGTATTACTCTTGGTAAATCAATAATATGTATGTACCGCTTGATGTATAGAAACTCTTATAGAACCATTGGGGGGTGTCGGGGAGTAAGTGGGGGAGGGAAATTATGAAATAAACATTTTCTTCATACATAGTATTGTAGAATATGTGGACTGTAAGCTGGCGATGGTTGAAAATGAAACTTCCTTTGATATATCGGTAGTGCAATGCCTTTATTTGTCTTGTTCAAATGGTAGCGGAAATGAAAAGAGAATTAAGCAACTCCTCGCTTCATACATATAGAACAGCTGTACTGTTCTTGCCAGTACTAAAAAATAGGCAAAGCGCGCGCTTTCCATTAAGCGGTATGGAGACTGTTCGCCAAATATAAAGCTTAACTTCGTCTACTATATATATTTGCATATGGCATGTCAGGCGCTATAAAATTACGTGATTGTCCCTCAGCCATGCTTTGACTGTGGTCGTCAAACTATGAAAATCCGTCTACTTTGAATGCATTAATAAAATATTTAAATATATTATAATACTTAACTTAATGCAATTTTGTAATAATTCCTTATTCCATAAAAAATGGATTATGAAAATTGAAGAGCATTATTATGAATACATATTTAAAAACTAATGTTATAAAAATGTGTTTTAACATTGCAGAAAATAGCACTGTCACTTCAAGACCAGTCGTTGAAAAGATCGGACTCTCACTTATCAGTGGTGTCTGTTGGATCCGTAACCTCGCAGGAAGTGGCTAATATTAATAATGAAGGACCTAAATACCGACCTACAAGTAAGTTGATCTTTTGCTGGGGAGGTCCAGAGAATAAAGACAATTTCATGTTCTCTTTTCATCATCAAACACACCAGTACTATAGATAACATTGTATAAGTACAGTACACATCAAAATTTGTATCAGATTAGAGTTATGTATTCTTAATTTTGTATTTCTGTGTAGGTTCACCGGCTGATTTGCACGGAATGTGGTATCCCGGAGTGAGACGAACTCTAGCAACACTATCTAGATTGTACAGATGTTTAGAGAAACCTGTGTTCCAGGGACTTTCACAAGAAGCTTTGTCTCTATGCGTTACTAATGTCTCTGGTGCTTCGCAACAAATATCCGCAAACAAGGTATGTAATAAAATTCAATAATGCGTTTCGCAATTGAAATCAATATTTAGGTACTTACCTTCCTACTGATTTTCATTATCTCTTATGTTTGTATTCTATTCTATCCCCCTCACGCCACATCCTTTGCGGGGTAGGCAGAGAGAATAGGTCGCCAGACCTTCCTATCCTTACATACACTTTGGGTTTCTGTCACATTCGTACAAGTAGTCATACACACTACGATTCCTTTTACTCAGAACACGTCCGTCCTTGAGAATCTGGTGTACATGGTCAAGCCATGTGGATCTTGGATAGCCGCGTTTCCTTACACCTCTTCTTTCTCCCAGTTATATTTTCTTTGTTATTCTTTCATTGTTACTCCCATCTCACTGAAAATAGGAGAATAGACCAGAGATTAATTAGGATAGATTGCTTTCAACAAATACGTCGAATTCTATACATTTTGCTATAAACATGAACACTAAGTTGGCTGCGAATATCACAGCAGCTTCTAGGAATACAATAATTTCTTATCCAATTGTCCTCCTGTACCTGAAATGTATTGTGACACACCATAATCACCGGTCAAACGTTTGTTTCTTTCTTTCTCATAAAGTATTTTTAGTACGTACATACTCTATTCCATATATCTCTATGGAATAGAGTATGTTAAAAAAATTACTTTACCACAAAAAATGTTGACTCAATTATAATTGCAAAATGCCTTCATTTTCATTTTAGACGAACGTTGATGGAGAGTTATTCCAAATTAAACATCTGTTAATTCTAAGAGAACAAATTGCACCTTTCCAAGTTGACTTTACAATTAAAGAGACTTCATTAGACTTCAGTAGAGTGAAGACTGCTGCCCTCGGCTTGATACACAAACGCAACCAATTGTTTTCCATGAATAGCAACAATGCTCTTTTAGAATTCTTACTGGAAGGCACGCCGATGGTTAAGGAACAGTTACTCGATTCTAGAAAAGAAGTCGACAGGCAGTTGAAGAATTCTTGCGAATCGTTTATCAAACACGCTACTGAAATACTGTGTGGATCTCTTATCACATTCTTGGAAAAGGTAATTATTATGTCTTTGAAATCTGCATTTCTTGCGAACTCAATTTTTGTGTTAATTATAATGGTATGATTTGGATTATTGCAGGTTCAGAAACCACCTCCACCGGGGCAACCAGCAAACACTAAAGTTCCAGCCGAGCAAATTGCCAATGTTCTGTTGGAGACGCAGCGTCTTATAAAAACTAACTTGGCTCCACTTCAGCGATCTATGCAGCTGTATTTGGCCAATAAGGAAACTGAATTTATACTGTTTCGTCCAATTAGGGTAATATTCCAGATATTTCAGCCAAATATATTTCATACTAAAACCGTTGGTTAATGTTTTAAAAACTTAATATTTCCTTACCATTTTTTCAGAATAATGTAGTGGGATATTACATGCAAATAGAGCAGTTACTGACCGGCGGGAAATATACCCAAGATGAGATCATTATAGCAAGCTGCCTTACACCAGAGCAGGTATCAGTGTTACTGTCATCTGCCAGTTTATTGTCGGGAAGTGATCAAGTGATGCCTTATGGAAGCAGTAAGAGAAAAGTTAGCACAACGAGAATATTACCCCAGGCTAAAGTTTCTACAGAGACTGCAAAGTCAAACAGTGATGGTGGACCTAAGAAAGATACATTTATTGTTTAAAATAAAAACAGGAAACACATGTCGTTAACGTTATTTATTTAGTATAGATATTTATACAATTACATATATTTTACTGGAAAATCTGTAAATAAAGGATAACCAGTAAGTTAATTTTTATTCTGTGTATGATTTCCCAATAAATGAAGAATATGGTACATGTTTAATTAAATTATAAATTACTACTAAGCGAAATGGATATTGGATGAGAATTACACCCTGAGTCTATACATTCCAGCGCGGATGATGAGATAATCAGGTAGATTCTCTACTGGACCAATGCTGGCTACGGCTGGACATCTGTCGTAAATGTATTTCATACACACATCTCTCACATTGGATGCAGTGACTGAGTCGATACGTTGTTCCAACTCATGGATGGGGATACGTCTGCCATAGCAGAGAATCTGTCTACCAATATCCTCACATACGGGCGTGGTTCCGTCCAATTGCAATAACATGTTTGTCTTGAGCATGTTCTTTGCTCTCTCAACCTCGGCATCAGTCACAGATGTACACAACCTCATCCATTCACTCTGAATGTAGTAAAGCATGTCCTCACAGTCTAAAGGTTCACACACATAATAGATCCCCCAAAGGCCTGTGTCCTTGTAACATGTGTTAAACGACTGGTAACTGTGGCCAATACCAGTAGCGGCTGCACGAGCCAACTCAGATGCGTGGTTTACTGATCCTCCCTGGGATCTGTCCCAAGAACCCACCAGAGTGTTAGCTACCATCAGTGGGATGTTGTCCTGGTCGGCCCATCCCGCTCCTTCTACGGCTATGGCTACATGGGCCAGAGGCATGGAGTCATCACGGTGCTTTATTTCCGAGCCTGTGAACCTGCATGGAGTTGTCTGAGGGATTACTCCGGGATAATGTACAGACAAGCCTCCAAAGCTTGTCTGTGCCAACTTGATCAACTCGTCATGCTTCACTCCGCCACTGGCTGCCAGCACCATGCGGGGAGGCTTGTAGTGAGAGCCAATGTACTCCTGGAGGTCACCCTTAGTGATACTCTTAATGTTTTCAGTTGGTCCTAAGATTGTTTGGCCCAGGGGAGTGCCTTGGAAGGCAGTTGAATGTAAGTAATCAAAGACCACTTCTTGTAGATTACTCTCTACATCTTGCATCTCTCGAAGTATAACGCTTCGTTCTCGTTCGACGTCTTGTTCGGCTAATTTCGAATTCTGGATAATGTCAGCTAGGATTTCTACAGACTTTGGTACGTCCTTGGACAAACATTTAGCATAGTATACAGTCTGTTCGCGAGAAGTATATGCATTCAGGTGAGCTCCCATATTCTCTATTTCCAATTCAAGATCTGTTTGAGACCTCTTGGAAGTGCCTTTGAAAATCATGTGTTCTAAGAAGTGTGCGACTCCATTATTCTTTGAGTTCTCGCAGCGTGAACCGGCATCTATCCAAACACCCACCGTGGCTGTTGCAGCTCCGGAATCTTCGCTGGCAACCTTCAATCCGTTGTCCAAAATTGTCAACCTGGTCGGTGGCACATTTATTAGGGCGTCTTTGTAATCTGCAGCAGCGTGGGACCTCAGCCTTCTCTGCACATGTCTGGGACCTGACGCCGTCCGCAACACATTATAGAATTTTAGTAAATTACTGGCCATAGCTGTTCGCAATAAAAACCAACAAATTTACGTAACAAAATATGACACTTCTCGCATAGAATAATAATATATAGTACCTATAGAAACCAATCGCCCATACTAGCAAGCGGGACCAAAATGCGCCATCTCTGTGACTTGAGTAGTAAATATTCTTAGAGCGGGAATTTCAAAATTAATTATTTGTTCCTCCTCTCCCACCTACCTTGCAATTAGCACACAACTTTTGAATTTTTTGCCTGTTTTATAAACAAGTTACTTCAATTACATAAATGTGTTATACAATATCAAAAATGTGTGACACTTTTACATTGACTTTAATTAGTTAATTAGAAGGTTAATACAGGCATAAAATTACAAAACATCAACAAGGATATTATTTTTTGCGATATTGTTATATGACTATATTATATGTATGGAATAATGGTCATAAAAAATATCAAAATTAATATCTTTCACGTGTAAATTGCACAGGTGGGGGTTATTATTTACCTTTTCATGTTACTTTTGCAAGGGCTTTACATTATTAAAAATCTTGACTTTATTCATATAATGAAAGCATAGATGTGTTTGATCAAACCGTCTTCTATTTTTATTGGCATAATATTGTGTTATGTAGATACATATTTTATTGATTAGTTTTTTACCTACTTAATATATGGAAAGATTCTCCTTCTGCTTATGTTAGATCTGGGATCTGTTACGTACGTTTGTTGCTCCTTCATGGAATGTGGAAGACCAGCTATCTCTCCATCTTTTTGGTGGTCTTTCTGGCAGCCTTTGACCTATGGGGATTTCATTCGTAGCAACGTGGGCTAGTCTTGTTCCATCCATTCTATGAACATGATTTCGCCAGAACCGCCTCCTCTTCCGGCTCCACCGCACGATATCCTCAGTTTCGCAAGTTTCTCCTATGACAGAGTTTCTAATTATGTCTCTGAGGGTTCTATTGGAAAGATTATCCTATATAATTTCATATATTATGTAGCTTCCTTCAATATTGCGCTGTACATACATCACAGTACTTGTGTACTTTTATATTTCTCTCCAACAATCTCCAAACTGCAAATAACACAATCATTGCATTAAGATACGTAATGACGTGGTGCTTTTTATTCAGCAGACAGCATTAAATAAAATATGATAAAATTGATACCATACACATGGGATGGTATACTTACTTGACTATAGGCATCAAATATACATGTTTAAGAACATTGTGTGGTAACTATTTGTTTATCTAGGGATTATTTTTAAGGTTAATACTCATTTCACTCCATAAAAGGTAATTAATGTCTAAAAAATACTTAAAATATTATAATTTCACACAAAAACCTGTCAAAAATTTTCAGCGAGTTCCTTTTTTTGAACAAATGAACAAATCATGGAAATCAAATTGGAAATCCACAGAACATAGGTATCAGGGTTTACACATAAAAAATATTTTCGCTAATAATTTTAAGTAGGTACTTAAATTCCTGTTTTTATGTTTGACTATCAGAATGTATTCTAGCGTATCTACTTACAAAACGTATCGACTATAATATATTTACTAGACTCTAATCATTACCTGCATTTGGGGAAAGATTTGATGAGTTTGTATGAACCATATTATGAAGGGAACCTCAGAAGTCTGAATTTATTTCGATATGGAAACACTGAAAATGTTTTTGTGTCATTGCGTTTAGTACCTACATGAACCATTTAATTTACCCCATCTACATGTCAGAACCGAAGATATTTTTATCCTAGTCACAAACCATTTAACTTACGCCATCTCTTTGACCGCGGTCGACACCTTCCTAGAAGTATCTACCCCTCTTCCAAGTATCGCCGTTTGGGGGCCCTGACGCGACATTTGGAATGGCAAAATACCCTTAGTTCAAAAATTTACCACGCGCGGCGCTAGTAATTCTTTCACGTCTCACTTATTTAGTATTTGACATTTGTTTGACATCTTGCGGTTAGGTAGACCTGCGGAACGCCGTACTTCGACCTGTGGTTTCAGTTCTACACGTGTGGTAAACTAAAATTACTGCTAAAATGTCTTTCCGTTGTGCTTGTTCTGCATCATTTAGTAGAAAGTATCACTTAGAGCGGCATTGTGAAGTTACTCACGGAATAAAAGCTGCAAAAGGTAAAGCAGAACTTGCATGTCCGTTGTGTGACAAGGTATATTACCTTAAGAGTGCACTCGAAAAGCATCGTGTGAAGATGCATCCAGAAAAGAAAAACGAAGATACAGACGATACAGACACACGGAAATGTTCGGTTTCACAGGTATGTAGGCACATGTGATTAAAGGATGTTGATTTTCTCAAAAGGTTACCTCTTGCGACTTAATATTCAAAATTATTGAAAACACGCATGTGCTGCTTCTAATGTACCAGTGGTATTTTAATCTTTTTTTTAGGTTTTACCAAAGGGGTATGAGTATGAAATCTTGGAGTTTCACAATTTGCAAAAGGGCTTCAAATGTAAAATCAATTTTGATATTGATAGAATAGAAGAGTCCAACATGTTTATAGAAGAATTTAAGTCAATAAACAGTACAAGATACCGGGTAGTAGCAAGCAGAAGTACAACAGATATATTGTTAGAAGTAAGTAACAAGTAATATGTTTTGATTTATGTACTGGATAAGATAATGGCTTCAGGTTAACATATGCACTCCATGCATACCCTTTGTGATAAATTTGCTGAACGCCTATTTGAACTTTGAAATGTGTTGGTTTGCTTCAATTTAGACTTCCTGGTGTACAGTACATCATTCACTGTCACTTCTCTTCATGATGACTGATTCGATTAGACACAATTAGATTAGGTGGGATTCAAATTCCACTGCAACCTTACTTCACCTCTATATTCACAAATTTCTAGTTTCTTGTTAAGAAGAGGTTGATTTGTTGATAATTAAGGACATACACATATGTACTACACATGATTACAATTACTCATTATTTAAACTGGAGTATGCTGAGCAATAAACCTAGCGTGCGGTGGAAAATATGCAAACATGCAAATATGGAAAAATGCAACAATTGAATGCAAATATTATGGTAGACATAGAGGCATTATGATAGCTGAATTTTGTAATGGGATATTTATACATAGTATCATATTATTTGTTTTTTTTTTTAAATTTCAGAAAAGGTTTTGTTGTCACCATAATTCTCGAAAAAATCGTCCTAGCAAAAAGAACACAAATTGTTCTGCAGAGTTACTTATGGTTATAAAAAAAGGAACATTGGAAAATAAGTAAGTACGAGTACGTAAAGTTTAGTATGTCATTTAGGGTACAATATGACTTGAGTGTGGCCAGACTAGAGGCAATATGTTTTGATCAATCACATGGTAGATACTTACAGAACAATAATTATTGTAATAACGTTTACACGAAGGTAGATACCATTAATCAAAATAATAAATTTGTTAACCAAGGAGTTCCACTCAAACTGCAACTGAAGTCGTCGTTAAACCGTTACTGTTAAAAATCATGGAAAATTTTAAGGGTAATTAAATTGAATGTTTGCACGTGACGCTGCAAAATTTCACTGTTTCATTGATTAATGACCAGTGACCAAGTCTACTGTATTAGAATAATATACAGCAACACATCTCCGTATGAAATGTTATAGAGTGAGCTTGTGGTTGCTTTCAACTAATATCTTCTGTTAATTGTATCCCATCACTGTATAAAATTATTCTGATTGCAGACTACTGTGCAATGTGACAATATATAACGAACATAATCACGAAACAAATATTGCCGCAGCCGTAAAATTTTTAGACCCAAGCCCAGAAGTTGTAGAAAAATTTGAAAAAATGTTTGAAAATGGTTTATCTCCATCTATGGCTACTTTCAAACATGAAGAAGATCTGCAGTTGCAATACGGAGGAGAATTTTACAAAGTCTTGTCAAATAGAAGACTGTGCCCTCCACAAGTGTGGGCATTTACCCATTATTACAAAATATTCAGAAAAACCTATGGAGAAGCAATTGGAGAAGGAATGCTCACATCATTAAAGAATGCAATTGAGAATTTGTGTATGGAAACAAATAACCCTAAATGTGGCAAAGTTATTGTAAATGAAAATGGCACATTTACTGTCTGCATTGCCACTCCTCTAATGAAGAGAGTATCTAGCACACCTCTTGCTGGAAATATTTGCTTCTTAGACTCTACAGGTGGTCTAGATAGATTTGGCTGCCGAGTTTTCCTTATGTCGTGTTTAAGTTCAGCTGGAGGTTTGCCAATCGGTAATTTTACTTTCTATATTGTAATTAATTTATTGTCAATCAATTACTTACTTATTTGTTATTTATAGTGTGTATATTTATATATTAAATTTTTGTAGGTATCATTATTACCACCACAGAATCTGAAGAAGCAATCACTGATGGATTACAATTATTCACATCTTTGTTGGAGGACGATTCATTTGGTGGTAGGAGCAGCCAGGGACCACAAATATTTATGACTGACTGCAGCGATGCGGAGAGAAATAGTTTGAGAAAAGTATTTCCAGAGTGCACATTTCTTTTGTGCACATTTCATGTTCTACAAGCAATTTGGCGATGGCTGTCCAATGGTATCAATAAAATACCATTTGAGACTCGATCCTCATTGTTCACAATAATTAAGAAAATCATGTACGCCAAAGATGAAGGTGAGATGGACATGATAATGGAACATGAAATTAAGTCATTAGAGAACTACCCAAATTTTATAAAATATTTTAACACGTGGTATGAAAGAAGATATGATTGGGCCCTATGCTTAAGGCAAAATCATTTGACAAGAGGTCAAAACACAAACAACATATCTGAAGCAAATATCAGAGTTTTAAAAGAAAAAATTTTAAACCGAAATAGGGCCTTTTCACCAGTTCAGCTGGTAGATTTTCTAGTGAAAGATTTGCCTTTGTATTATCAAAGGAAGCTATTAAAAATTGCTTCGGGGCTACCATTAAATTATTTAAAAAATAAAAACAAATTTGAATATAATAGCGAAGAATACCAACCGCAAAAACTAACAGACTCTTCTTATATAATAAAAAATTTGAAAAATGGAAATGAGTATCTTGTAAACACCGATGTCTGTTATTGCACATGTAAAGTTGGGGAGACGGGAAACATGTGCAAGCACTATGATATTATTAAAAATGCATTTGGTGTCTCACACATTTTGGATTTTCCAGTAACACAAAGTGAGAAAGAGCAGCTACACTATATAGCCACTGGCTCAAAAACAATAGATGGTGGTTGGTATGGTAGCTTGGTGAATGGTTTGTCAGAGCCCTCAATCGTTGAGAGAACACTAAAACCTAAAACTATCGAGGTTATAACACAAGAAACAATACCGCCTGTGTTAAGCGAAGAGGGCACAGAGGCTAAAAGAGTTGCATTAAATGTTGCTAGAGAAATATTTTCCAATATTTGTGAAAGGATAGAAAATAATTCTTCAGCTTATGAAAATGCAATAGAGGCATTAGAAAAGCAATATAAAAAAATTCACACAGATGCAGGATTGATTTCGGCGCTGCATTGCTTTGGTAAATTTAATGGTTTTTCAGCCAAAAAGAAGAACGCTGGTTCTTCAAAAATTGGAGTGCAGTCCACTGCAATTGCACGAAGAAAGACAGCATGTGGTGGACGTCGTGCTTTACAAAGTGGGCGTCCAGCGAGTTGGAGCATGACCCCTGAGCACGGCTACAGCGTCCAAAAAAGGACTCCTGGACATTTACCCAAAAAGAAAAACAGGAATATTGCTCCTCATAGCCTTAGTTATTGTATAGAAAACACTCAAAATATTAGCAAACCATAGTTTTTTTTATCGTTCTTGTCAACCCGCTATTTTTTTATTTCTCTATAACCACTCAAGATAACTTTATGGTCTATATGCTGACCATTTACAGCTGTATATTCACTTTAATTTTGGCTATCAATAACACGCCGACCCCACAAGAAAATGTTATGTTTCCATGTCATGGATCTGGTGGCCATTATCAATATCTAAATGTGTAATATTTTATGAATATAATTTTATATTGTCCATATACATTGTCTATTATCAAATGATTACTATTTTTAAGTGCTTCTTTTAACTCGCTTCCTGCATTTAATCGCTGATCTATTACTCAATTTTTGAACCTCTTACTCTTATCCAATTTTTCTCAAAATTTGTACACTAGCTTCATTTCGATGAAGAATCGTGAAAATAGAGTTTTTGAAACAATATCATCTTTAGATTTAATTTGTTTAAATAATTTGGATTTTCATAGACAAAACAATAATAAAATATTAAGCAATCAACTTTGATTATTAAGGTTGCTTAGCAACATACGTATATTTCACAAAGAGATTACATTTAGAGTAGAATTCATCCTATTTGGCGCGTGGTCCCAGCGCAGCGATCGACCGTTTTTCATAGTTTTCTTTTTTTTTCGTAGTTCGATGTAGTTCACCGTTTTGCCGCCGCGAGCCAAAAGGGATGAATTTGACTCTAATATATTATGTCGATGATATTTCATAATCTTGACATTAAATAATTAATCTGTCAAATTTTCATTCATAATAAAATGGTACCATATTCCATTTTTCAAACTTGGTTCAAATTTTAACATAAACCATTGACGAGACTCTATAACAGGTCTCTCTCTCCGATGGCGCTACAGCCCATATCGGGCCTTGGCCTCCCGCAACATTCGCCTCCAACTCCCTCTGTCCTCAGCGGCTGACTTCCAGTTGGTTGACTGGAGAAGCTGTGCTGCATCCTTTCTCACTTCGTCTTCCCACCTCAGTCTGGGTCTTCCCACCTTTCTCCTTCCACCTGGGTGTCCAGTCATAATTCTTTTGGGGACGCGTGTGTCTGGCATTCTCTGTACGTGCCCGGCCCATCTCAACCTGAGTAGTCTCATATGGGTTGAGATGCTAGGGGCCTGATAGATATCGTCCTCTCTATAAAAGGTACATAGGTGTATATCTTCAGTGTTCATATCTTGGATTTCTAAGATCACTCGCAAACGAGTGGAGGGCCTTAAATAGAAAAAATAAAATAAATATCTTAGATTATTGAAGTACCTAATCAAATTATTTTTCGTCATACTGACTAGATCCGTTCAAATTCATTTGTTTCAACACAATGTTGTGAAATTATGTGTGAAGCAAATTTCCCAAATTTATATAATTTAAAAAAAAAAGTGTCAAAATGTGATTATAATTAGATATTTTAATGTTAAAATCCAATTGTTTCGCTCATCTAAGGCTGCATTTTAATAAAAAAAAAAACAATTTTACTATCCCCTAACGTGGTTCCTCGGATTGTGATTAATAGACTACTCCGATATTGTGATTTATCTTTCCACCAGTAAGCCATACGTATTTAGGCTGATATCATTATTAATTTATGCACCTTTCGACTAAAAATGCGAGAAGTAATGCTTATTTATTAATCTATCTTATTTCTTTTACCAATACAAAACAACATGTTAAAAAAAATGGTATCGATGGTATTTAACATCGATATATATCAATGTGTAAATAGAATTCAGTGTTCAAGAAAAAGATGAAAAAAGAACAGGAATCGATTTTCGAAAATAGTTCGAGGCTATGGTTGATATCGATCCTTTCTCCAAGTAGTTATATTTCAGGCAATCTTGTATTCAATTCTTATAATTCATTGATACCTTGTGTATTAGTAATATTATGCTCTAATTGTAATATGTATTACTTATTTAATATTAATTATTATTTTTTTTTATTTGTTTTGTGAGTTGGCTGTAAGACATGCTTGTAATAGCCAACCTTTTAGCACTATTGTAAAAATTAAATTATAATTTTCTTTTCGGCCAATAAAGTTTTATTTTTGATTTAATACTAAAAATGGATTAGATTAACGATTAATTAGATCTATACTCTATTAGATTACTTGGCGTGAAAAAAAAGTTAGTATTAAGAAAAATGTTACTTATAATGTAATTGGTAAAGATAAAAACATTCCTTATTGTTTCGTTTTATTTTTGGTGTTGAAAAATTCTAAACAAATTGTAGTCTGAAAATACCATAATAAAATGTTCTATTCTAAATGTGGCATTATTTTTACAATTTCCTTAAATTTCCTAACAAAACAATTTACTTGAAAGACATTGAAAGAAGAAAGTTAGCAGGTACCAGGGTGAATGGGGCAATTGGGCCAATAATAAAAAGTCGCAACGTATCGACAAAGGCAAAGTTGTTGGTGCACAACGCCATCCTAGTACCAACACTGATGTATGCAAGTGAGACATGGCTGAAGAAGGATGAATCAAGTATAAATGCTGTCGAGATGAGATCGTTGAGAAGAATGTGTGGAAAAACATTGAGAGATAGAATAAGGAAAGAAATGATTAGAGAGTTGAGTGAATGTAAAAAGGATGCTGTGACTAAAATGAAAGTGAACAAGTCGAGATGGTTGGGTCATGTGGAGAGAATCAATGATGAAAGAATAACGAAGAAAATTTATCAGGGTGAAAGAAGAGGTGTAAGGAAACGCGACCGTCCAAGAACCACATGGCTGGACCATGTTGACCAGATACTCAAGGACGGACCTGTTTTGAGTAAAAGTAATCAGAGAATATGTATGAGGAATTGCATGAATGTGATGGAAGTCCGAAGTGTGTGTCAGGATAGGAAAGTCTGGCGATCCGTTCTCTCTGCCTACCCCGCAAGGGAGGTGGCGTGAGGATATAGAATAGAACAATTTACTCTCTGCCTACCCTGCAAGGGACGTGGCGTGGGGGTATAGAATATAGATGATAGAACAATTTACTGACAATGTCATGATATAGGAGTGCGAAAGAGAGATGAAAGAATTACTAGCGCCGCGCGTGGTAAATTTTTGAACTAAGGGTATTTTGCCATTCCAAATGTCGCGGCCCTGACTTCTCGGACAAGCCGATGGTGGAAAAAACGCAGCCAGCTTCAGGAAACAGGCTGGGAAAGGCAAAAAACGAAATATTTTATTGCCAGGTTAAAAAAATACGGATGAAGGATGAGAAAAATCAAATATACTTTTTAGTATATTTCAATGAACGAACGATTAGATAAAAATCTTATAAAAAATATACCTACCTATTTGTGTTTTGATTCCTAATAAATCACCAATTTCCTCATCAAAACGTTCCGTATCTCATCAACTCATCATATTACGTAACCTCCTTTACGTTGTCTTTGGTTTCCTGTTGTCAAAATCTGCGGTAAATTGTTCATGGTTTTCTCGTTCTCGTCTTTTTATCTGTCATATAATTTTCCATCGATTTCTTTCCGCTCGTTTGACGACTCCCTCGGCGATACATGCTCAAACCTTTTTCGGAAACGGAAGTCGGTACAACAAAAAATGGTGAAGACGCCCCGATTGGTTGATATTTGACCGTTGCCTACGATTGGTCATATCGTAGGCAACGATTTGACCAATCACAGCGCCCCAGATTCGAAGGGAAGTTTATCAGTAAAACATGGCGCCATTTTTGAACATTGGGACCGTAGCGATTGCGTACGATGCGCACGCGCGTGGATTAACTTGGGGAAATCCGAATATGATCCGAATTGGTTTACATCTATTTTAGTCATACATTTATATCGCATGAAAATAATTTAATTAGGTACTCCAATAATCAAAGATATCAACAAATCGATTCTGAAAATATTTGCTGACTGGGGATGTTGTCATTCTTGTTGTTTAATATATGCATAAATAATGTTTTAATGATACACATACCTGTTAATTATATTAATGATTAATAAATTGAATTGAATGAAATATTTCATATCCACAAAATACTTTTGTTAAGTAGGTACTATAATATTTTCAGGCAGTGACGTATATAGGATTTCATTTCGGAGGGGCCCGATCTAATATTTGACTTTGGGGGGTGGAAGCAACAAAAATTTGAACATAGACGTACAGTATAAAAAATAAAGAAGCGCAGGCGAAATTTTTTCGTGAATGGAGGTGAAAAAGGTCGTGTTTTAGGTTGGTATTAATATTGTGTGCAGAAAATACAAATAAGAATATATAATAATGGGTGAAGTGATAAACTTGAGTAACTTTTATGTTATAAAATAACGTTTTTTAAGTAATTGTTCAACATTTTGCCCCCCCCCCACCCCTATATACGCCACTGTTTTCAGGGTACCTAACTCAAATTAACATTGTGTTCTCTCGATGTGTGGGCACTGCACATACTCCAGCATATTAGGTTCTTCGGCAAAAGTTGGTCGGTAAAGTGCTCGGCTGTTAATTCAGTGGGCGCGGGTTCAATCCCCGACCTACTGCACTTCGCAACACAAGCTTTTAAGCTTTCTGTGAAGTGTGTGAAGATGTATTTGGGTTTATTTCGATAAACCTCTACTTCAAAAAAAAAAGATGTGTACTTACATTTATTTGAATAAAAGTTATTTAAGTACATGAAGCACTCAATGTAGTGGGCTATTATTATCTGAGCTGATATTATCAATTCAATTCTATCCCCTCATAGGTAGATAGACATAGAGAGCAGATCACTACACTATCCTATCCTTAGACACACTTCTTGCTTTTGTCACATTCACGGAATTCATCATACTCAGAACACCTCCATACTTATAAGCAACCGGTTTACACAAACACCATGTCCAACTCTCAGATTTAAATAATTTCATTTTTCTACTGAACACAAGCGTTGATTCCTTTATAGTTACACATAAAGATATTTTTGTGATGAGACTGTTACAGGTTCTCAGATATGAGTTAGAGCATCTGATTTGGGGCTTGCTTTCATCCCGTTCAAAGTCTCCAATCTGCCTTCTTAATTGATGTCCATCTGTGACACAATTTAGTGATACTGAACTTAAATATTGCTCTATAAAATGAAATAGGATTGTAGTAGGACATAATCCTGGATCCACACCAGTGTGTGACAGATTGGATAACATAGTGCATAAGTAATCTTAGTAATATTCACACATGGTGTGTTGCCTCGTCTATTGCATGTTTGTTCCTTTATTCAAAACTATTTTATATTGTGATGCAGTAGAAAGAAGTTTGACTACAAAAATATCAAGTAAAAGAGATGTTTGTAGTAAAAGAAAAGGCAAAAACAATTATTGAATATCAATATTTATTGAATGAAGATAATTTTGCATGGTACAATCCAATCCCAATATACAAATATAAGTGGAGACGTACGACCTCAACACATTATCAACAAGTTAGTAAGTGTAACATATTACAATAGCAAACCAAACAAATGATATTAAATTATGTATAAATTTGAAATAAAATGTACCTCCACCGTTATTGAACAGTTAGTAAGTGTAACATATAATAGCAAATAAAATAAACATCATGTTATGTATAAATATATAAGATATAATAAAAACTCACCATGCCTTGATTTTATGTAGTATACTTTCAATCTCCCTAAGAGAGTGTGGCCGTGACGGAAAAGCATTTGTAGAAATGCGTAAGTCTGACATTTAATTTTCTCTTTCTAGTTTGAAACGGATGCTTAAAGAAAGGCATGTAGGTTATGTTCAATTAGCGTAAGTATGGTCAAATCCAGAGTGGATATGTAATACTTCGGATGATGTCTTCAGTGTCTGTGATATACTCAGCGTTTCTTTTTTGTTAGGCTCAATCTCTTTTTTTCTTTTTTTTTGTGGAATTTTAAAACCTCACTTGCTTATTGATCTTACTTTTTGTATTCACTTTATTTTCATTTCTGAAACATGTTACCTGCGGTTGATCGTCTTTAGGACTAGTGCTCAAAGCAATGATTTGTTGTTTAGTGTATGTTCCTGTACTTCACACAGTTGGCATTTCTTATTATCCTCTTGTTGTTATGTTCCTATTCTAGTTATGTTCCTTTTCTAAGTTATCATTCATGGATAAACAACTAGTATTGGATCTGCAATAGATATACAACAATATTATAATGCACTGACCTATATTTATAGTTGCCGGGACTGGGGACTTGACGATGATTCTCATTTATTATATGAAATGAGATCAGGAAAAAACATGGTCCTAAACGACCCTGGCACAGACACAACGCCAATAAATATCAGTAGCCAACAAATAGAAAAGTGCCAAGAATACAAGTATTTGGGAACAATGATAATAGTCTTTTTGGGAAAAATGGACAGCATTTTCACGCCACTTATGGTAGTTGAATATTTAAAGAATGAGTTACCTTTGATAAGACTGCGAGAGCAATTAAAATAAATATATTGAACCACTTCTTCATCTGCTATTTTCCTCTTTGTTCCAACTGCTACAATATATTTACAGTCAACAATTTTTTAAAGTCATGATCTGAATTCTGAAAAAAAAACAGGACTTATTTACAATACCTATTTATACATAAATAAAAATTATTATCGTTTGGCATTGTTGTCAGAAGATAAAGAGATTTAAGGGAGTTTTTTGTTATATCCTGGAGCCACTTGAGAGCAGCATTCAAGGAACCAAGCCTCTGCAAAACATTTGGAGCGGCATTATTTATGTCTTTATACGTGTCAGAGAACATTCTCCGAGGGCCCGTCTCCATGATATGCTGGATGGTCCGTCTTGGTTCTTTACAGCCGCTTCCCCTCATTGGGAGTGCCCATTAAAACCACCCTCAGTTAAGTGAAGGGCAGTCCCATGAGCCGGCCTCCTAGAGCGGAGTCGATGTTTAAATGGTATAGGGAGATCCGTTATTTAACATTACAATTCCTAATAAATAAGACAGGTGCTTAATGAATTTAAACGTTTATTTACCTTCTTTTGTCGGAAAATCCAATTTCTTCCATTTGTTTGCTGTGCTTGGTCTCTAAGTGCTTTCTCAATTGAGCATTGTTGGGAAATTAGACTTCACAGTCTAATTTGATGCGGGCATTTGGATTAAAGTTTTTTTTTTACATTTTTCGTTATACAAGCAGCCATGACAATAATAAAAGAAACAGAAAAAGCAGCCCATGTCTCACCATCTGTATCTCAAAATGAAAACACAACAAGGTTTCGAAAAACTAGTCTAATAGCACAACCATTTAATTTAAAAGAACTAAAGGAGTCTCTATCTCAAAATAAAAGCACAGAACGGTTTCAAAAGAACTAGGTATAGGAGTTTTTGTCTCAAAATATAAGTCTCCGAGTCGAAATGAAAACACACAACAATGTTTTTAAAAAAAACGAAATAAGCCTTCCTCTTGTATACAATATAAGAGTCTCTTACACTGAAAATACACAAAACACCACGGCAAAGCAACTCAAAAACAAGACGAACCGCCACGGCAGCAACACGCAGACGTAATCAAAGATTATATATAGTAAATCAACGCAATATAATCGAAGTACCTGATGAAATCAAATTATTATATTTTCATACTTTTTGACAGATGACCACCGGAGCGTCTCACGCGAACGCAATCTAACATTTACGTACCTATGTACCTATCTACCGATTTCCGTTTCCGAAAAAGTTTTGTCCCTGTATTATAGAGAGAGTCGTCTCGTTTGGGTGGTTTTTGATTGCATTTTTTTAGTGGAAATTGCATAAGCCTATCGTGGCTGTGTAAATTGTGAAAAATGTGTTATTATATAATTGGAAATAGAACTTGTATTGAATGAAAATGTTATATTTATTGAATAAATACGAGACTATCGATAATGTCAATGTGATACGAATATGACTAGCATGAAGAACACGAGTGCCTCCAGTGCAGGCACAGGGGGTGGAAGAAACAACATGATTAGTCTTTTCAGTCATGTTAAGTATGAGCATCTTGTGGCGGGTGTCTCCGGGGGTGTCACGTCCACGCTTATCTTGCATCCACTGGATCTTATTAAAATAAGATTTGCTGGTGAGTCCAGTGTGACAGTCACTATATTTATTTATAACCATTTGCCAGCAGTGATTCAGTGGCACGTGTTAATTTGTAAATATTACAATCCAAAGAGATATTTATTCAAATATTTTTTTATTTCTTTGATCTCAGCCCATGAAAGTAATTTAATAAGATTTTTCTTTTTGAAAATGTGTCCGAGTTGAACCAAATAAAAGTACACTTTTGTACAATTCATAGTAATGTAGAAAAGCTTGTGTCGTAAAGTGCAGTACGGAGCACTGGTTGGTAATCAAGCTTACCACCAGCTTTAATTTATTCAGCAACTCATTTATTTTCTATAGTACTTACATCTTGTTGGTTACTTCAACATGTGAAACATCAGCAGTGTATTTCCCTCACTTAGAAACCGTTTGATAAAATTATTTTCCTGCGTCTAATAAGGTTTACTTTACATATTCTTTCAGTAAATGATGGCAGAACGAGTTCAGTACCTAAATACGATGGGCTTAGAAGTGCTTTTTCCACAATATTCAAAACCGAAGGAGTCAAAGGTTTATATAGAGGAGTCACACCCAATGTATGGGGCTCAGGGTCCGCTTGGGGATTCTATTTTCTTTTGTAAGTATTACTTTTTAATTAACTTTTTCTTCTTAGGCAGGAGGGGCCGAATAATATTACTTAATAATTATTGTCTCTTATCTTTAAATGATAACATATTTCACGACTCGTAATCTTAAATAGGTTTCATAATATTGTATTATTAATTCCATTCGGTGGAATGTTCTATAGATGAATATCATCAACTATTTTGCATAGCTAAACAAGTTATCAACAATGTATGCTATATTAATTAATATTTCTCAAGGCCTCATTTTAGATCTTTTTTTAGATCTTTAGATTTTTAGATCTTCAGCGGAAATATCCATTCTGTTTTGTTCATATTAATTTGATTCAGTTTTAAGTAGATAACCACAAAATTAAAAATTCTTTTGGACTTCTATAGTCAGTGAAAAATAATAATATTAACATGACAAAGCCATTATGTCGCTTTCTCTTTTTGTTTTGGTATGTGTAGGTAGAGGTTGTGGATTAAATCACATTAGTGTGAGTCGTGTAGATTCCAAAACAGTTATCTGATCAAGGACTGATTTGCTGTTTTTGTCTATATTGCAGATTGCTGTACTTTAAACCGAGTCACTTTTCACATTAATTTTTTTTTACTGTTTCTGATCTTAGCTGCTTTTCGTACCATGTTAATATTTTCACGGTCTCCATTCAATTTTAGATCATCAGCGGAAATATCTATTCTGTTTTTTTCATATTAGTTTGATCACGGTCTCCATTCAATTTTCGCAAAGTCGACTTAGTAAGTCGACAGTCTCGTGTGATGTAAACACAATGGATGTTACTAATTAAAACAAACAATTATTGATTGTTTATTGCTTTTTTATTGTTCTGTTGTTGCAGTCATTTGGCTTCATTACAACATTTATAATCTTCATTATTATTTTTTTAATTAACAAATATTTTAACGTCACGTTTTGTATTTTGGTTTAATGCCAAATTGTCTTATTACCGCATCATACGTAACGCATTGACGTAATGTTTGAGTTTAGGAGAAATTAAATATTTATTACCTTCATAGTATATTTATATTTCATCCTTTGTAGTGAAAAATATTTAATCTTTTGATCTGGTGTTGAATATCTGACGACTCATTCTTAAATTCACGTCTTTGTATATTGAAGTATTGGTATTTTGTCTAGGTTTATAATTATGCTATCTATATTTTGTGAACTTCCTAGTATCACTATGGAAACTCGGTGCCAAATTCTACTTGTAGCTAGGTGCATAGTGTTCATTCATAGCTAACAATATGTGAACATATGTACATTCCCCACTCACATTAGTATATCCAACAGAGCGTAGTAATATGAACAAGACTTTAGTAGGTAGACAAGTACTACACGTGATTCTCATTAAACTTACTTACATATATGCCGATGGATACATAATAAAAAACTCTTTGTTACAATGGCTCAAATAGAATAATTTTATTCACAATCGCAAGGGTGCAAATCCTCTAACACTAGTCACGTAATCTAAAATCATTGTTGTGGATTTAAAAAATTTTTTTTTGGTTTTTTAAAAAATGGATCTGGGTTTCTCGAAATAAATCCAAATACATATTTGTACACTTCACAGTAAGCTTAAAAAGCTTGTGTTGTGAAGTGGGGTAAGTCAGCATCGGGTATTGAACCCGCGCCTGCTTGATTAACAGTCGAGCGCGTTACCAACCTTAAATATTTTTTAAAAATAATTTTCGTATTAGCCGAGGTAAATATGGTACTGGCTATAGTAGATGTAGGTACATTGTATGTAAAGTGTAAGATATTCATAATACTTAATTGATGTCATAATTTAATTTTTATATTTCTATGGACCATACGCAACAGATAATAACGTTGCTGGATAGATAGATAATGTAAATATTTGTTTATGTGATTACCATGTTGTTAATGTGGTGTTGTATCTCCACATTGTTGTTTGTACAATGTAAGAAAATATTTGTGTGAGAATTGCGCATATATATATGCATAGGGACGTAGTGTTATTATAATTAACTGTAGCATATTAATATTATATCATCATTTGGCATGCAATACCGTGAAAGTGATGCATAGTTTTATATTCTCCACCAATCTACATTAAAAAAACCTCTTTGTCAAACAATGTTATCTATAAAAAGACACCAAAAATATTATGCAATGAAATTTCCTTTGCCTGTCTTATTCTTATTTTTTTGGAATTCAATATCCTAAGCCTAGTTTTAACAAAATGAAATGAGGTGGCTGGTAGCGCGGTTGGTTGGTAGCCCATTCGACTGTTAATAAACTAAACAATATAATTGAGCAACAAGAGAATACTTTTTGTTCATGTTTAGTTATGTTATGTAGCGTGTTTTAAATGTGTATTTTTATGATTATAGTTACAATACGATTAAAACATGGATTCAAGGAGGCAACGCCAAGACACCCTTGGGCCCCGGCATGCACATGCTGGCAGCAGCAGAAGCTGGTGTGCTGACTCTAGTCATGACCAACCCAATATGGGTCGTAAAGACAAGACTTTGTCTTCAGTACAGCGGAGAGAATGTCCCGGACAGCACCAGGTATCGGGGAATGGTTGATGGACTCCGTAAGATATACAGACACGAAGGATTCAGGGGACTGTACAGAGTAAGTTATTACCAAATACTACTCTTGACACATTCACATTATGGAATAATTCAGCTGTGCTGATAAAATACGAAATTTAGGCTTTTGTATGTTATGTTTATTATTGCGGATCACAATTACCAATTACACGGCATTACATGACAGTGTGATGCGCTCAATGATATATAAGAAAAAATAAAATATTTACGATAAACGCGCGCCCTAGTGCGAACTGGTGGCAGCGATACTACGGTAGTAATAGGCGATAGCGACCAACATACGCAATACACATATGTATATTGAGAGATTGGATGCGCTGATGCTAGTATGTGTGCAATCCCTTAGTGTTGAGGATTTATTTTTATTATTAACTTAGTTATAAGATGCTCGTACCCTATGAAGTTTGTATCGTATGGGTGATTAAAATTATTTTACGGGAAACTTCTTTCATTAGGGTTTTGTTCCTGGAATGTTTGGTGTATCCCACGGAGCTCTCCAGTTTATGACGTACGAGGAGATGAAGAACAGTTACAATCAATACAAGAACTTACCCATTGATACTAAACTGGTGAGTATAATGTTCAAGGTTTCATACAGCTATAATTCAGTAGGTATAATATAATTAGGATTTTACTTATCTCTCTAATGTTAATGCGGTGTTACGGGTTATCAATAATGTAATAATACCAGTTAGATATATGTGCTTACAGATCATTGCACGGGTGTTTATTTATTGATTAAATGAAAACACATGGTATATTAAATTTTCCTAACTGAGCACATCCATATACACATTATATCATGATTTTATTTATCACGCCAATGCCTGAATGATCATTGAGATTCTGAGCTAACCTGTATTATTTGTATTGTATAACTTTCAGAGTACGGGTGAATATTTGTGTTTTGCTGCCGTCTCCAAGTTAATAGCCGCAGCCATCACATATCCATATCAAGTGGTGCGAGCTCGCCTCCAGGACCACCACCACCACTACAACGGGGCCTGGCATTGCATCTCGGACACATGGAGGTATGAACGCATAAGAGGTTTCTATAAGGGACTCTGTCCTTATTTACTTCATGTCACACCTAATATTTGTCTCGTAATGCTTATATGGGAAAAATTCACAAATAATGACCCCAATAGTTAATAATTTATAATGTTTTGTATATCAAATTGTTAACTAAATTGTATCAGTTACCTGAACACAGTGGTGTTACATAATAACAAATATTTTATCCAATGATTGTTTATACTTTAACTTCCTCTTTGTAATTCAATTCAATTTTGTATGAACTTTTTTTTTACATTACTACAATTTGTTTAAAATAAATTTGTAGTAATTAACTTTTCTTACAACTCTTGACAGTAGTTTTTACTTTTAGCTAATGTTTGAACAATCTCTATTGTTATTTGAATATTGAATAATTATTGTTGTGAGACACTGTGTAAATATAGTTTAATTATTTTGTATATACTACATAGGTAATTAATGTTAATAGTTAATTTTAAACATCGCGGAATACATGACTCTAGGTGAGTTTTGAAAATCTAAGTGTTATGGGTAATGTACATTTCAATATATTGTTAATAAAAGTTGTGGACTTTCTAAACATGCCCAAATGTGTATTCTGTTGTTAAACAGCAGCATATAGTTTATTGAGATCTCAAGTCAATCCTTACTTTAATATTAAGCATAAATATACACATCAAAGTTGTTAATTTATTCAAATAATCACCGGCATAATATACCAAGGCTTGAATGGGCTGAATCATTCATAATAGAGAGATTTGTCTGGGTTGCATGTGGATTATCTAAAGATTGATGTAAGGGGTCTTTTGTAGCGGTCTTCTTAAGAGTTTGTTGCACCAACATCCGACCTACAGCTACACTGGTTGCTCACTTATAAGGTCATATCAATAGTTCCCACACTGCGCTATGGCCATACAGTCTGGACAATCTCTCCACTATGAATCACCCATAATCTTTAATTTTTATTTGATAGATTACAATATTATTTGTCTACTTTACTTAATGACAAAATACTGTAACACCACCATACAGAAGTTTTCAAATGGTGTTTGGATAATGTAGGTTTCGATTTGTATGTATGTCGTGTTTGTTAGTTTTGATTATAAATCTGACGATAATGGGTACATTGCCATTAAAACAGAAAGAAGAAAATAGTGTTTGAGAAAATAGTTCTATTCCTGTGGAGTCTTGGACTTTGTAAAACTTCGAAGTAAGCTTTGCTGGGTGGTCATCAGGTGGTCAGAGTGGGTCGAGTACGATAGACCTTAGCGGTCGCAGCGCTCATTATGCCCCACCTAAATAAATACATAAATATGTTCCTGTGGCAACAAGTGTTCCCAATTTAACTGACATCCAAACAGATTTTATAATACCAGAAAGACTGTCATAGTTCTCAGCTTAATAGTATGTACTTCAAGAATGAAATCTCTAAATGCATTTTTCATAAAACTGTTGTTTTAGTTGGATAGTTTTCACCATTTGGCACCAGTTACTGTTTCTAGTAAACCTATTAATGCATGCAATACTATACGAACTTGATGTGTTAAGAGGTGATAATCCTGATAAGCTTTCGTGTGCTGCAAATTAATGGATCTTGATATCAATACTGTAACATTATCATCACTTACATTAAATGTTGATGTATTTTACATGTATTGTATTATTTGCTCTCTGATAACATAATGGGAGACGATAAAGTAACAACTAGATAATAGGAAAACATGAATATAGTATACTGGCAAAATGTTTAATGCTAGAGATTACAGTCCATAAATTTGTTATGTTATGAATTGTTAATGTACATGGAATATTGTTATGTTCTCTTGCTTGCTGTGCATGGAATGAGGTTTGAGGGGGGTAAATGGATAGATAATTAAGGTGGTAGCAGTGGGACCACTTTGTGGAATGCCGGTTCATGGAGCAATCAAGAAACGAAGTCATTTTATAATAGCTTGAGTTTTCTACTTCTATTGTATTGTAATTATAGGTAAAATCGTTCATTAGCATGATGTTATAATATCTATTAAATAAGGAAATTAATTACTACTGTATGAATATGACTTGGGTGTTGTGGCGTCAGTAATAAAATTTATCTAGAAAAATGTGGTATAGGTATACAGATTGTTGTCCTAGTCCGGTACAACCTTTTTATTTATTTTGAATTTAGCAAACATAATTGGAATAAGATACCATAATATTCTACTAGGTACTAGCAGCAAAATCTCTTATTCCACATTTTTTATACCACATCTTTTTGATTACATATCAGTAATTGTGAACTTCTGCCACAACCTTTGAAACATATGGTCTTCCACTTTAGTATATGTGTTCTGTTCATATTAGTATTTTGAGTTGTATTATGTTTCCATGCATTGCATTAAACAACACATTAAGTTGTCTGTAACATGATGATAACATTGTACATTGCTTTGTTGTATAAATGTTATTACAATCTGATTACTTGACACACAAATTACAATCAATAATATGTCGTTTCTTGTCATTACATACTTTATAGTATCAATACATAGCTCACAACGTAATTATTGACATCATTCAAATGATGCGCTAAGTACCACGGACATCATTCTTGGGAAATTAAATAGAACCACTAAACAGGATAAGATATTTTTAAGAATAAGAAACTTTTTTGAATCTACACATTGTACTCAGGATAAAGTGCACTATTTAGGCCTAGGGTGGCCAACCCGCGGCCCGCCGAGGGTCTAAATGCGGCCCGCGAAGCCGTCTTACAATATAACCGTATGCATTGCCTGTTATAGAAAGACAATCAGATTCGTCACTTCAGCCATTTTCCCTTAAAAATTTCGCCTGCGGCGCTACTTTGGGTATTCTTTTTAATAGAAAATGTTTTTCGCACATTTTGTTGCGAGCCTTCTCCACTCGGTTAAAAGCGCCGCGCGGCGCTACTTCACTTTTTTAGGTCATATCAATATTTTAATTTCTGTTGCCAACCCCCCCCCCCCCAATTGGCTTCGGTGCATAGGTGCATAGCATACTTGGTTCATTTTTTTCAAATTTTGTACTCAGCGCCTATGTTATTTACATTTGCCTATATCATTTTCAGAATGAAGAATCGTTTTGTATTTGATGTTTATGCCTATTTCTATAAATCAATAAAGTCTCGCCGAAGATTTTGTTTCTCTTGGTGCTTGTGTAGAAAGATCAAGCGAAAGCAAATCCCGTTTAGTCTTAATTATCTGGTAATGTAAAAAAATTGATTACGGTCTGTAAATTTCGTAGATTTATATATATTTTATAAAGTTTTATTATATGTATTATGTATGTATCTTGTTAATATGTGATCAATGAAATGACATTAGATTTACAGATGTGTTAAAACAAACTATTTAACTGCTTAATACAATGCGGAATCATAGATTCTCTGGCTTTGTTTATTAAAAACATCTACTAATACTAGTTGCATAATATTCCAGTTTGAATTGTGCATTGTTTAGTGAAGTCTATTAGTGTATAATGTTGTTAAACAATTATTTGAGTGTACCTTATATATATATATGTATAGATTAAATCTGAGACAGGCTGGTCCGTCTCACAATGAATAGGTTATGCGTTAGTTGAAGCAAGCTAACCAGTGTTGTAGCTATTGTAACAAAAAAAAAAACTTAAATCGTTAACTATCTTTATTCGCTGTATAACTGTTTTTAACTCTCGATTGTGTCACCACTGAATCCCATCCAAAAGCCATCACCACACGCTGCTGAAATATGGCAATTGTATGAAATTACTAGAGACCGACCGAATATTCGGTTTCGGTTTCGGTTACGGCCAGTTTCGGCCAAAATAGCCAGTTTCGGCCCCAGTTTCGGTTTCGGCCAAAAAGTGGCCGAACCTTCGGCCAAACCGAAACTAGCATCCGTATTATATCGAGCATTGTCGGGAATCTTCGGAACAGATTCACACTTTGTGTGTGTATTCTGTACACTAGAGTCCTTTTTTTTTTACAAAAAAGTGAACTAGATTTATACCACTACCCATTTTGTACACATCATTTATGTCTTATGACAAAAATTTTGCCTGCGGCGCTACTTAGACGACCGTTTCCCTGATACAACATAACCAAGTGTTTTACTTACCTATAACAAGATTCTTAACTTAGCCCTTAAAAAAAAATTGCCTGCGGCGCTACTTCTAGGTGCATCTAAAGGAGAAATACTCATAATTATTATTGTATTCCTATTTTAGTTCAAAGATAATATACACATGGGCGTCGACGTCGGCAGGGGGGGGGGCAGCCGCCCCCCTCTCTAGAGATTGGAATAGCTATATATTTTTTCATATTTAAAGATAAGACCTCACACTAAATCACACACATGCACATTTTCTCACCATTTCATAAATTTTGTAAAATTAGTATAAAAAATCCGTCAAAACATAAATGTTTCGCAAAAAATTGCCTGCGGCGCTATTTATTTATTGCTTTTTATATGAAACATTGTTCGTACATAATATTATGCAAATTATTATGTACCTACATTTTCAAATAAACCAAACCATTATCACGGCCTTCTTCACCATGTCTCACAAAAAAAATTCTCCTGTGGCGCTATTTACGCGTTTTTCATCCTACATCAATTTTGTAAATTTTTGTTGCCCCCCCTTTAGCTTCGAGGCTGGCGACGCCCATGAATATACATACATGTTAGCAAACTACACCACAACTTCCATTACTTAACCTCCCTAAGAAAAATTGCATTTTTTATGTCCCCCCTCAGTGTTACCTATGCCATGGATACCTACATAACTGATGATGTGATGACATAAGTTGTAGTTTAATGGGTTCCTTTATTTTGTGCTTACATTGAGTTCCGAAAATGAAGTGGTTTCCTAATAAATATCTTAGGGAAACACTAGATATCAGAGCAGGGTACCTATAATGAATTTTTTTCAAAATTACAACTGAAATTCCTAAGTTTCGGTTTCGGTTTCGGCCGAAACTAGAAGGAGAGCCGAATATTCGGTTACGGTTTCGGTTTCGGCTAAAAATCCAGTTTCGGTCGGACACTAGAAATTACATACATTTGTAATTCGACTTTAGTCAGGGAAGGGATCGACTTAATGTTGTGAGAGAATATACATAGTAATTCTAATTGTACACTACATAAAAACTATTCGGAGCATAGAGACCTTGTAATCCACCTGTGTTCCCGCGTGGAGCTTTATAGGGTGAAGTAGTAGTAAATAAACAAGTGTGCAGACGTGTTATATTGTCATTTCTATGTAGCCAAAGATCCAGAGATTTAGAAATTATTGCAAGCGAAAGGTTTCCTCTAGTGATTGCAAATCCTTCTGTTTCCATCAAATGTAATAGATTTACCGACAAACTCAATGAAGTAAATGTTAGTGATGTATTAGTATGTAGGTATACTTAATTTATTTTATAATACATAACTTTTAATATATTTATTATTTAATTATGTCTACAATATGATTGTTAGATATATTGGTAGTGGATTATGACATTCCGTTTGTGCAATTTCTGTTGGAATATACTATCTAATATTTGTATTAAAAGATGTGCTTAATTGTGGTGAAATATATTCCAAAGAATGTGTATTAATGTGAATGTTAAATTGTTGTATATTTGTTTTAAGATCTGTTCACATTAGCTGCCTATATAGTAATAAAGTTGTAATATAGTTTATGTTAAACAATTTCAAAATGTCTTCTTGAAATGCCTCAAAGAGGTTTAAAGAGTAACTTTTGTACGAGAATATATTTGTTTATTATGGATTAATTAATAAAATTCAATGTTTAATGTGTCATAGTGAACTATGAGTAGTTATACATATTTCAAATGAATTACATAGTAATATATTTTTTTGACAATAATTACACGTCATACATAAAATTGTCAAACATATTTTCAAAAAGAAAATGAAATGTTTTACAAAATTAATTAATTTTGTATTATTACCACTGTTTTTTGTTATTCTGACTTTGTTGCGTCTCCTCAGCATTACTTGATACAGTCATCCAACATAAATAATTTGAATGTTACTTTCTGTGATTTTTTTTTCATAAATTTTTGCATTGGAAAGTTATCAGTAATAAGTAAGTTATGAAACATGTTATGAAACATTTTTTTAGAAATAAATATTTATTTTGGAAAGAGTCTGTTTGTTATTGAGTTTCTTCCCAACACCGAAGCAACTACGAGATTTTATTCACTTATCCCACATTCATTTCATTATTATTTTATTTCTTTTTCATTTACATTGCATGTTGTCTTGAGTTTCTTGGTATAGTTTCAGAATTCATCAACCATTTTTATTCAAATGTCTTCACCTCAACTTATTGCCAAAGAATGTCTTTGATTCATTTTATTCTAGTTGGCAACATTAGATCTGAATTTATTGGTATTTTATTAGCAATAAGTCTTCCGCAAATACATTGTGACTACTTTCACATTTATACTATGCTAATTATTTTTATAAAAAAAACTTCCTATGATTGTAGAAGATAAATTTACATATTGGCCACATCGAAATGCTATATGTTTGTCACGTCATGCAATTAACGTTTAATATTTTCGTTATTAGTAATTTTGTAATATTCTTGTCCTACACGAACATAAGTATTTCATGTGTTTAAAATGAATGCAAATTCTCCCAAATAAATAACTTTAAATAATATAGCATCAGTGAGATTATACACAAATTTATAACTTGAAATTGGCAACATTAAAAATTTAGAAAATATGACTACACATTAATATAACTGGGGTAAAGTTAGTTTATTATAATATAAGTGATGTGTGGTTGACAAACTAACAACATTGTGTCCTGGTGGTTGCAGGTATGAGGGCTGGAGAGGCTTTTACAAAGGCCTCAGACCTAACCTGACCCGTGTGGTTCCTGCTACCATGATTACCTTCCTCACATACGAAAATGTATCACGGGCTCTGTTGGAGAGATGAAACACCACCAGGACATAAATACAATATCATGTTAATAATAATACATAATATAAGATTATAACAAACAAATTTCTGCGTACACTCTTCGGTGCAAAGGCTGAACGCTGTAATGCCGAAGAGTAATATTTTAGTGAAATAAAATAATAAATAAATTATACAGTTAGAAGATTGCAGTAGCGTACCGAGGGACGGGGTCCCGGGTGCAGGATCTGGGGGAGCATCAAAACAGGGATAATATTCAAAATTAATTGCGTAATAAGTGACACGATTCCCGGGGAGTTAATTTTTCTCATAATACCTACTATGGATTTTCTAAAAATATTATAAAAATTCATTGAATTACTATGATTATGTTATAAAAAAAAATTGCCTGCGGCGCTCATTAATCTGCTTCTTGTGTTATCATTCTTTATATTGAAGTATTTTTTTTATTTGAAGAAAACTAAATAATACACTGCTGCCATATTTATATAGCTAGAGGCACATGATTTTGTCTTATGACAAAAAAACTGTCTGCGGCACTATCTCTCTTGTCTATTTCTATAAGAAAAATAATGAATATTTAAATTTCCTTGTTTTTATTTTATTTTCACTCTTCAATAAATTTTCGTTTTTGATTATTTTGTTTTTTTTTTTTTCATTGTGTATATTTATTAGACGGGAGGGGGGGTGCCAATTTAATAGTTTGCCTTCGGCCACCAAATACCCTCGGTACGGCACTGGAAAATTGATAAATAATAGACAATAATAAGTAAAGTCACAATATTTTAACAAGTGTTCCCTAATATATTCAGTGTTTACTTTAAGAATTTTTTAGTAAGTAGAATAATGTGATTCGTTCGTACAAACGTAATGCATTAATTAATATTGATATAACTACATGTTAATACTAATAATAATGGCGACAATCTTCTATAGTTTTAACCTCATCTTTATTAATATTTGCTAATAATTATGTATGTGCCTATTCAATTCCATGTTACAGTCTATCAAGAATGTGATGGTTTCAGTTTATTTTGGAACTGCAGTTTTGTTTACTGGTCACAATGACGTTTCTATTAAAATTCGACAAGTATTTTTTTTAAGAGGATCTGTTTGCATACACAAACCCAAATACTTTCCTGCACACCTTGTAAAAAAGCTGCTCAAAGCCTGTATCGCAAAGTGTGGAATTCATCGCCAGCGCCGGGGTTTGAACCTGGCACCTCCCGCTTGAGAGACCGCCGCCTCAACTGGCTGCGCCGACTGTACTCTAAATTATTACCACTATGTTTGTTAAAAAGCTATAACTAGTTCCCTCATCCAAAACCATATCTTTCTTGATAGACTGTACATCAAATTGAAAACATGAGATGAACATGAAATGGCAACTAGAAAATGAACATATTTGATAATTGTACTTACTCCAATATCTGCTGCAATAGACTTTACTGTAACCATTCTGGTTTAGTTTCTTGCCAGTAGAACTATTATGATTTTAGTTAAATGATGTTATAATTATATCTTTATAATGCTATAATCTTTTCAACATTGTTACAAAGTACAAAAATACCACATGCTTTGCCTAAACAAAGAGACGTACGAAGAAAAATTATTCAGATTCTTCTAAGTGCTGAAAAGTGTGCAATGTAAAATTTGCCACTGCATTATGATTTTTTATTGTAGTGGTAGCTATTTAGACATTTTTACATATGCAGACCATAAAATGATTCCAATATTCATTGTTTAGATTTAAGAAAAATTCTTTAGGTTTATGTTATAGAATAAGGGAATCAAAATGAGTTACCATGAACGCTTTCGTTTTAAGAGAGAATTAGAAAAATGTCGATAAATTTCCAGCACAATGTTTTGCGAAAATTCTTAGAGTTCACACATTTCAGCAGCATAATACAATCCTATAGTTTCTCTAATCTTAGTTGGTAATCTGAAGTGATATCTTGGAATTATATTTTATGTTACGTTAAAATAATAGTGCGTAAGAAAAATCAACCAAAGTCAGATGAAATTGTAATAAAGAAGAATCACAAAATCCTTCAACTGTGTTTCCTGTGGGGGTTTTCTACTGTGTGCTTTTGATGTCAGTGACACTGAAACTCGAATCATATTGCAGAAAATACACACAGTAGAAAAATCCTCAAAGAACAGACAGCTGATGGGATTTCAAGAATATTTAGCAATACAAAATATTTGTGGTAGATAAGTAAAGCATTCATTCCAATATGGCCAACCTGGTGTAGGAAAATGTCTTTATCACAAACTTTATTAATACCACGTTAATTTATGTAACTATAAGACCCCTATTTCACCAGGACACCATGGCATTACCAGCAAAATGTATGCCGCTCTATCGAGAGTATCTCAATTGGTGTCCTTTTGGCGACGCAACCAATTTGACGGCACGACCAGCGCACATAGAATGTCATTGGCAGCGACACCACGCTGGTCGCGCTACCACGGATCAGTGTCTCACTCACTTGGCTGCCAGCTGTCAAATGGTTTCACAATGATTTTGCCAATTCCTGTAGGATAAAAACATTAAATCATCCTAGTATTATTAATAGGATGAAAACATATTGTTTTCTTTGTTCTTTTTAACTTTCTTTTACTTCGTATGCACAGCATAAGTATAACTCGTTGACATTTATTCTGGTGTCTCGATTTGGTACCTTAAAGACACCATGACGTCCTAATAAATGGATAAATACATGGTGTGGGGAATACATACTAAATGGTAAATATATGTGGGTACATCCTAGGAAGATTACTGAGAATGTGTGATTGCTACAAAAAGGTCTTCGATTAAGTTAGGTTAGGCCGGGATGCTTTTGACCAGAGAACTGCATTCGTTTTTACCAGGACATCATGGATCAATGCAGTAACTAACATCTTGTAGTGAATAAAGCTGCAAGGCAGTTGGATGCCTTGAAGAAAAATATCCTAGTTTTTTTTATCAAATAAGTAATTATGGTAGAAGATACAAATAGTACATACATAGTAACTACAATGGATTTAAGCATTTTTATATTATATTTTACCATTTTATTGTATAAGTTAGTATGTTTTATTCTTTGATTAAATGTTATCGTTTGGAATAATTTTATTTTTGACCTGTAAAGTTATCCCTATTAGGTACAGTTTTTAATGCTAGACACTAAATTGGAATGTGAAATATACCTACGATGAGATCCTTTTCCTGTATAGCCATGAAAATGGTCACCAGAGTGGACGAAAACATTCGAGTCAAATAAACAATAGTGATTTTCAGTGTTTATTAATCTCATTATTCTTGCATTTTATCATCACTGGCAATTTTATAACATGAAAACATCGTCAGCAATTTGAAGACCTCTGTTGGAAAAGCCATTACGCCCTCTGTTGAGATATTATGTAGACTCTGCAGTGTGAGGAGCCATCTATGGAAAAATAGTCCAAGCTTAGTAGGCACGGTACTTACCTACCCTGAAAAAAACAAAATCTTTTCTTATGTGCATGTCCTCTGTGGAAATATTGTGCAAGCTTTTCATACAAAAAAAATCAATGGAATAGGTACTTTAAAATATATCTATCAAAAACTTATATTGTTCTCTTAGAAGACATTTGCTATTTACCTGTATTTATTTCTGTAGCAAAGACTTTTACAATTTTCATGAGCTTATTTCCACGCTGAAATATGTAGGTACAGTATGCCACTATAAGTTTGAGTGTGGTGGTAAGGTTGAGAACTAAAAACTCCACAATAAAAATAGCAATCAACTGACAAAGTGTCCTTACGAAACAATGACTTAGGATGGCAAAGTTGTCAATCCTTTGCATACACAATACCAGCTTTAGGAATACTGTCGACTTCCCAGTAATTGAGAGGTAGCACCATACTGATTTGAGAGTGGATTTGCACCACATATGTTCATGCCTAGGGTTTCAGAATGCAGTCCTTTATTTCAGATACATGATAGTATTAGTATAGCTATTTTATTCAATGGATTTTCAGTTGATTGGAAATGATTCTTTATAGGTATTCACAATTGTTTATGTATGATATTATCGGAGGTAGAAGAAAATGATAAATAAAATCCAGAATATAAATGTTTTGTTTGTTTTTTATTAGATATCAGGAACATTTTAGGTAATGTAAGCTATGTTGGACTATATAATATATATTATATTATTTACAATTAGAATTATCAATGTATACATGGCATATAGTATTTATATAATATCTTTTACTTAAGCTTTCTACCTAAACTTTTGTTCAACCAATCATTCCATTTATTTAGGATTCATCTTATCATAGAAAATGACCAAAATACAAAAAGCTCACAAGCTTGATACTCTCAGCTATTCATTATATTATAATATATATATATATACAAATATATTTATAATACGTAGTACTTACAATTAACAACTTTATACATGAATTAAGAATACAGAACTTTGTCATAAGCTAACATTCATGTTTACAACTAAACTACATTAAGTAATATCTAATTGAATAAAAACCTTGGAATACAAAAAACAATATTCAACAATACAGATGTTGCTCTAAGTTTATTTATAAATAATAATATTTAAAATATTTCCTCAGTGGGTTAAACGATGATAATAGTTAAACTTAAATTAACAACTAACACATCATCAAAACAATAAATAAGATACTCATTAACTAAACTGCGAAATAACAAATTCACTTACTAGACCATTTCATTATAATGTGTGTATGTGATCACATTGCAAGCAAGCCTGTGTACAATATACAGTATCACTACCTGTGGGACTATCTACACTTCTGCTTCTTTATTAACATATATACTTATTAATAGTGGAAGGTAAACGTGTGATTTATATCAATAAATAATATGTGATGTTACAATTACATTTTATAGGTACAATATAACAACCTATGTTATACAAGACAGCACAGCCACAGTAACTTTATATAGAAGACTCAAGCACTTTTGGCTGTAGGGTTTTATAGTAATTAAATAATTCAGACATCTTCCAATCAAATTGATAAATATTATTTTAAACAACATATGCTCATGGATTCTCTATTGACAATCACTTCATTCATACTCTGAAGTCTTTACACTATCACACGCCTAGTGTGTCTGTCCTTTAGGTTAACCTATTATAGTTTATTATTCTATTGTTATGTTGGCTGTAATTACAAAAGTGAGGGGAGCAGCTAATTAATTCGTTTAACATCCACATTATTTAACACTCAAAAGTTACATAAATATTATTTTCATCTTAATTAAGTAAATCTTATTCCTGTATGTAAAATAATAAATTAATTTGGAATGCGCTATGGCAATGGTAGATTAAACTAAAGGATGTGTAATAGAGAATGTTAAAGAGTACTAATAATATTATTTTATTTCCATGTGATTATAATAGAGCCGTGAATAATATGTGTGTATCTTATTGAATAAATAGTTACATTTTTCTACCCAGCAACATAAATTCCGCAGTTAAACTAATTACTAGCAGTAAATATTAATTTGTCCAGCAAATTTATTTATTTCAATTTAAGTAAATGTGCAATATTTATTTGAATGCAAATAGAGGGAAAAGGATCAATCGAATGGTAAATTAATAAAAATTAAACGCAACTCTCGACTAGTTGTTTATCATCATTACAATATATTGCATTAAATTATTAAGTAGGTATGTAATTACACAAACCAAAGTTTTACACCTAAATCAATCAGTCCTAATGAAAATATCTCCATTTCATTCCCTTATCACTACTACTTGGCATGGCTAGAGGAATTTGATTCTACTCATTTTACTCATCCCGTCCTCACTCTCTCTCACTCACTCGCAACTCTCTTATCATTTCATCACACAACACTGCCGCCATTAGTATATCCCTATATTTACTAAATACAGTTCAAACTTTGCAAAAATATTAACAAAATTAAATATTAATTTATAGAAATAAAATTCCTCAGTCAATTTGTGTGATTATCTAGTGGACAGCAGCTATTGCATTTTTTCAGGTTTAATATAAGATGTTATTACAATAGGTAGGTAGGTATTGTGTATTGAGATGATTGCTATACCTAATACTAGTGATTATCATCACCTACCTACCTGTCCAGCATCCTGTCATCTATAACTTAACTTACATAGCACTAAGTATAAGAAGTAATTGTTATAAAACAAACCATTATATGGGATATGGGAGCTTATTACAGTTAGAGCAGAGAGTAAGAGTATTTATTGTATTGTATTGGCAACTTCACCAAACTGCGTTGTGATTATTATATATAGGCAATAAGATAAACATGTAGGTATGTACAGTACTGAGTACATACACAGACAACATAAAACATCGGATCCAAGTGATGGCTCTGGGAATGAGCAGTCAATAATCCAGTCTTTTCACTCTACACATTATACAAACATATTACATTACATTACATACGATTCAATATCCACTACAAACCTTAAGAGATTCCTTTCTATTCATACAACAACTCGATGCTAGATGACGTGCATGGTACATGCATCCCAACGTAGTAGAAAAATAAACGCTTTTTAAAAACCTATTAGACTAGAGACGCTGCGGTGCTCTGCTCGGCACAAGGCTACTCGGCTAGTCACGTAGCAGGCGGGCGGGGCGGGGGATCGGGCACACGCCGGGCGGGCCGGCTTCTCCCGGAGGCGCCTACGACACTGGCCCGCTGGGAGGCGATGGTGGCGCCGGAGACAGCTGCGCCAGGGTTTCCTGGGTGGCGTGCTGTCTGAGGATGGAGTTCTCCAACTCTAGTTGGTTTATCCTCTCCATCAGCTCCGCTATCTTTTCCTTCAGCACCTCCACTTCCTCCCTCACCGCGAACATCAAGTGGCTTTTCACCAGATCCTGGAAAAAAAGAAACGTTTCATAAGTCTTACTGTTAAATAAGATAAACACAGAGATAATAAATTACTGTATATACAGTGGTCTACAGAATTACTTTATATTTATCATAGTGTTACACCTAACGCAATATAGTCCAATGTAATTAAAATATTTGCTTCAGATAAAGACATAAGAAATTTGTTAAGAAAATGAAAATTGTATTCCACATTTCAGCATTATTACACACGATTTTCTAACATAAAACTCAAGCAAAACTTTTTCACAGCATCGAGGGTTCGAGAGTGCAACACATAAAGTCATCATGAACGCATACAACTTAAATCATCTCAAATATTTTCTTCACAAAATGGCTAGTGTCTTAGTGTAGATGAAATAATACATCCCATTGTACAAAATTTTCTGATTTATCTGAGAGTTTACGTCACCGAGAAAAGCTCGAGTAATAGAAGTAAGATTACTGATTTTATTCATATCATCATCGTAACGGTGAATAAATAAATAAAAAACACTGAATCACAAAAGCTATGTACTTAGTATTTAGCAAAATGGATCATGAAAAAAAAAACGCTAAGCCTAAAAAATAAATAAGGGCTTTGTAATAAAAATGATTCCAATAGTGAAAATAAAAACGTACTTCTGGATTAGGCACTACAACGTAACACGCGTCGTGTTGGCCTTTCTGCCTGATCTCGTAAAGGCAACAAGCACGATCTGCAACCTCCAACATCTTGTCTTGATAATAATACTGTATGTATAATAAAATAAGTATGCAAAACTATTTAATTGCGACGGCGAATAATTTACTAATACTGTATTTATTCTAAACCGTTGTACAACAACCGACGTTGCCACTGATGAATGAAAAATGAAGTTCTCGGAAAATTGTAAACGCGAGAGCACCCTCACAGTAATCCTTCCCAACGGCGACTGACAGTCTACATACAGTCGACAGCTTTATATTAATATTACTATCGCTGTTTACAATACGCGATGTAAAGCCACTAATACATTTACATAACACTTTATATATGTACATATGTAATACACACATGCATGCATGTAGATAGTGATAACAAGTAGATGTATTAGACCGGGACCCGGCTAGTTCAAGGTTCACCTTGTATTCGCATAAAATAAAAAAATAACACACACGTTGCCTATCCTATTGTGAAGCCAGTAAACATTTCACGGATGTCGCTAATCGATTACAGCTTTCGAAGACTCGATTAATTTCGTGCCAAAAATGACACAAAAACAATACCGTGAAAGCTGGCATCGAATTGAATTTAAAAGGAAAGTCTTATTTCCGAGTAGGGAAAACTAGGGTTGGGAACACACCTACCTATAATCTATAAAGTTTTAAACATTCATCAAATCAAATTTCTAGTTCCCATATAAAATAATAGAATCGAGCACGCACATCGAATTAATAATATAGAACGAGGTTACATTTTAACATAAAACCATAACAATTACTCCAACCAATTTAGAGTTCTTTACCCTTTTCTCCTTTTAGCACAATATTTCATTCGTTTCCTACTACACAATAGTAACAACAAGTCCAGATATATTTAATCATCTACCGTCACGTCATACGTAAACATTTTGTATAAATGTACGCAGTGATGACAGATTTTGTGGTTTTCATCGTGGGTGAATACTGATGGAAATGACGGGAATCAAATGAGGTAATCTCTTGACAAGCGTGTTGTCATTAAAGTGACGTATCACTATCTCGAGTCACCAAAGTTTTCCTGAGTAGCACAGCGTTTGTATCGAACTTATCCTGAACTTCCTTCTTTTCATTCTGTTACAGTAAACTCAAACTATAATTTACAGTCACGTTGCACAATCATCAATATATTTAAAATTAATCTCCAAGAATTGCATTAAACAAAACAAGTTATAATAATTACAAGAAGAATTCATAATTTAAACAACAAGTATAATAAAACTCATTCGTTCAGATGTATGCACCTTCACAGTAAGTAATAACGAATTATTTCTGTCCACATTAAATACAAAATGAATCGATTCCATTATTAGAAAATGACGAATAAACAAATATTTAGTTTATTGTATTGAATGCAGTTTATATGTATCGACATCAAGTATTCATGATCATAATACAAAACATACCAATTAATAACACAACACAACATGCTCTAAAGACGTGCCGGTTTATTGTATTATACCAACTTTATATGTACTACTTATTACTCGGATAAATAAAACATTGAATTGGTTGTAATTTTCCACTAGGAAATTATTGTTCCTACATCGACAGTTAGTATGTGTGGTACATATAAGCGACTAACTACAAATTGTCACAATGAATAATGTATGTAATTTAATAGATTTCTGTTTGTCTGCATTACATTGTAAATGTACAAAGTTACATTAATCTGATCGACAGATACTTTATAAAACAAAGTGAAGGCTGAAAATGCATTTGTTATAATAAATTAAAAGACAGATAAACTTAAATGAAAAATATATACAATTACTACAAAAGTGCGTCACAACTTGCCTTGAATCCTCTCGAAGAGGGATCGTAAGAGTTCAATCTTTTAAGATGAAGAAGAATGATAAAATAACTGGAAAGATGCAGTCACTTCTCCAGTTCGTGATTGACATAATGATAATACTGTAATTAACTGTAGTTACGTGCTAATCTTATATAACATGGACTCAACGTCAACCAGTGTTATGCAAAATGCTAAAGTATGAATTATAAATAAATTATAGATGTACTATCATACTTCAGATTAGCATTCATATACAAACATGCATCTGCATAATAGCTGTGTGCAGAAATGCAGGATTAAAGATGTCGTAGTAACTTATGTAATTGAATTTGTATGAAACATAACTAGAGTAAAATCATACCTGATTAAAAAAAGAATATGTCACGCAACATATAAAGTGGCTGCCTTGTTTTTTTTTTTTGTTAAAGTTATATATAAATAGGTCCACGTGATTGATATATGTGTACGATAAGTGCAGTTGGATTTAAAGTTACGAAAGCGATAACTGATAAGATTTTATTAATATGCGTGTGTTGTTCACTGTACGCATATATGTCTGTGTGTTTACTTTGACATATTTGTTCAGTCAATAATCGGATCGTCTAACAGAGAGAATGATTATATCACAAATATAAACAGCCTTATCAGCAGATTTTTATTCTAATAAAACTGATAAAGAAAACTAGAACTAGATATTGGGTAAGTATAGTATACTAATAGCTGGCAACATTTTTTCACGTATAAAACAAGCAACCTGTCCGTAGATATATATTTTTTTGTTGTACTTCTCGTAAAGAAGACTGACTGGCTTTTAAACTTTGGATAAACCAGCACAGCGGATATAATCCATCACTTAAGCATTGTGCAATTATTGCGAAGAAATAAAACGTATGTTGTACGTAAAAACGCAAAGGGAGATAAGTGTATAATAATCCAAGGTGCATTACAATACTATATCTATACAATATGACTATTGCTATTATATTGATACCACACACTACAGATCCCAGACCAACTTTACTGTTGACATCATTCAGTGTAGGTATGACTAAGTTTTATGTTTGTAAATAAAACCAACAGGTCTCTGCTGTGTGACCTTTACAACTAGTTAGGCACCTACATAAATTATATTTTATATACTCTACACTTCATTATCATAATAGATATTAATAATAATTACAAACACACAAATAAACAGTGAGTAGTACAGAGTATTGTGATTTCCAGTTTTCAGCGAACTATCGTTAAGTTTCCTCGAATATTTTGTTTATTTATCACGCGTGAATCATTCGCGGATTAAACAATGTGTGTTACGTTTATTGAAAGCGTAGGAAAATTACAATAATGTAAATGATAAAACGCGATAATGTTATGAAAACAGGGTTATAAATCATCATTTGATCGATAAAGACGATAATTATTATTATGGCTGTAATATAATGTTGTCTGATGAATACAATAATAACGCTATTATGTAGAGACGGCCTTCTTATCATATTTTGTAAGAATCCGGATAAACAAGTATAGTTTTTCTCCCCACGTAATGTATGTTACGCACTACTGTTGCAGTAAATGAAGCTTTAATCCCGCGTGATTGATCGATTTGATTAATCTGCTCCAATTTCATACAAGTAAAAAACAAAAATAATCGTTACGGCCCTATAGGAAATTTTTACAACTCGTTTTATCTACTCCACGTACGCATAAATTTAATCTTATCAAAGCCGAAATACAAACTAATATGTCTCACATTATGAGATTTATTTTATACAATTATTACGAACATCTAACTAAAGCGTAATTTCGTCTAAACGTGCAGAATTTGTCAACTTCCTATACAACAACAACAAGGAATATTTTTATATTGCGGAATACGGGAATTAATCGAGGAGACGAGTGATTGTCCAGGAAACGAATTAGCAACTTCATAGAAGATGATGTGGGTACAACTATATTATGACAATACGATATTAGGTATGGACCGAAATATAACTTTTTCACCGAAATAGAGCGGCGTCGACTGAAAGATTTAAAATATTATATGACAAGCATAACCGCGCATAACTGCTAACTATGAAAACTCTAGGTCAGCTAGAAATTTACTAAGAATATGCTTCAGACATAGTCGATTATATTAGGTAGGTAAAACGAAATTATGTGTACTATCTATGAGAATAATCAGTATGATCCTCTAGTAGGATACTTTTATACATGTACCTAGGGACATTTTCCACTCCAATACATACGATTGCCTCGCATGTGGAAGGCAGTATAGATATTCAAACGATATATTTTTACGACAGACCTAGTAGTAAAGTGTTTAAAAGAATAAAACATGGTTATATTTTTAACCCGCTACGCGGGTGACTTTACATAATGAGGTTTATCCAGAATCTGGATTCCAGATACTGAATTTACATCAATAATCATCAATGATTTTATACAATATTAAGTTGGAACAATTCATGTCTTCAACAGTAAAGATAAAAACGTCCGTCACTCCATTTGGTTGTTGCATACCAAATATCACATGTAAAATACCTCACGTTAAAGTATCTGTACATTAAAAAGAAATAAGCAATATGAGTGGGGGGGATTCTAAGTCTAACATTTTAACCTAACCCCGCCCCGCCCACACACCAACGTGAATATTGAAATAAATTAGAAATTAAGGTCACAAATCATACGATGTGAAATGAAAGAAATCTTTCGACTGTATATTATTACGCCTATCTTTGAAGTAGGTACCTGCCAATGTAAGAATACAGTAATTATATTATTTTGTGTGCGTTTAAAATGATACTTTGTGTAAGATTGTAATAGACAGAATATTACAAGCGATGAATGTTAAGTGCTTGTACAAACATTGAAGATTGCTATCTATAAATAACCTATGATGACAGAATGCTATTAAAGACACTTATTGGTAAGACAATACATAATATAATATTAATACACAATGATTTAGCACGGCGGGGAGGCGTGAAAACACAATTAAATTAATTTAGGTATCGTAGTCTTCCATCAACTAAATTTACTCGTAAACAATACTCGTGTCACTTAATGGTAATTTATATTTATTTATAGAATATTTATTATTTGTCTCATGATTGGTAAATTTAAGATCTACAACAAACGACATTGAAAAGATGTGTTGAACTTGTGTACGTCATATACATAAATTCACCATCAAGTTGTTATGAAAAATATTAAGAGGTACCTACGTATGATTGTTTACATGTAAATTAAAAATACAACTGGGTGAAACCAGACAACACAATGTGTTCAACAGATAATTTATTAGATATCATTATTTAAACATGTTTCAGACAATTAGAACTAGGCGCGTTTACATTACACACAAGTGATTAGACGTGTGCCGGGAAAATAACAAAAATATTAAGTAACTTCATATATGTAGGTAGGTGTGTAACATAATTATTATTTTGTCAATCAATATAATCAACGAAATGGTCGTTCTACATACATTAACTCAGTAACACATTTTCATTGATTGCGAATAAAAGTAATAAAAGCCAACATAGTAAGACAGAATGCACGCCAACAGACAACAACACACAAAACAAACATTTTTATTGGAACCGGTTTTAAATTAAAAACCAGTTTCTTTCTATATAAAATGTACTGCTAACGATTGCAAGAAAAATCTTTGTAGGAACGGCCAGACCACTTTACAAACTCCTACTACCGCTGATACAATATTGTACCAATATTCTATTTGGCCCAAAATTTAAGCAAATATAGACAGTATGGCATTTAAATAGTTAACAATTTTCCAGATCATAATAAACCTTCTATCAAAAGATAATGAAATATCTGAAACCAGCAGACAAGCGTGTGGAATAAACAACAACATGGCGATATAAAGAAATGGACGTGTGATAATCCTTTCAATAACATACTATGTACCGGTACCGTACCGATACATATCACAATCAATTAATTTGATTAAAATGTCTGAATGTTTTCGAGTAGTGGAAAATAACCACTTACAAACGATAGTATTGACATCATACTACAAACGATATTTTTTTCCTATACCGAATAAATTGCTGACTGAATTTATGATTATAAATACATATTCTTATAAATAGAACTGTTATCTAGATCACTCGCAAACGAGTGGAGGTCCTTAAATAGAATTAAACAGAACTGTTTGCTTGGTGTAACGAAAGTAAATGAAATTAGTTACTATTATTACTCTTACATTACAACTCTTAGTAATAAGAAATGCGTGTTACATGTGCATGGATATGTTAGAGGTGGGTTACTTATTATATTAGGTACTGGGTACTGGTAGGCCTACAGAATGTGAAATGTTTAATATTGTGAAGTGAATAGAGGGACAGAGAGATAAGACACTACCTAATTAAAATATAATAGTGTGAAATGAAAAGTCAAACACAGTGAATAGGTTGGTAGGTATAGGTGAATAATAAAATAACAGAACATAACTAAAAGCTGTATCGACCTACTAATAAAACAATTAATAATTGTAATAAATTGTATCATTTTTCATAACAATAATATTACTTTATAATTTATATATAGTGACAATCAGGACACAAATATTATATTATTATACCAAGCAAACTTTACATTAATAGGTATACTGTTTCATATTAATTACTACCTATTGGTAATATTATATAAATTACATACAAAGTATGAAATCTACTAGTATAATAATTATTTATTACTATATCTCACTACTAGCAACCACTATTAGGTCATGCAGAACAATCGAGCATTCGAAGTAAAAGCGTTTTGTTAGTCTTGTATAAAATCAAAACACTAATCGATGAATCTAACAAAAATCTAACGTCATGTGGAAAATTATTATGTTTTGACGTATTAGCACGAGGAACGGCTAGTGGTTATACCGGATGCGGTGATTGTGGGTACCATAGTACCTCTACTCGGACCGAAAATATTCCACGACAACATGGATACGGCTATATAGGTAGAGGTAGCTACAACAGAAAACACAAACAAACCATAAATCCAGTCGGGGAGTAGGGGGAGTAGAAGAGGAGAAATGGGGAGAAAATACACAGGTAGGTATATACTATCAGGTATGGTATAGGTATATTAGTATTGGTAGGTGTCTACACACTACACAGTACACTCACTTATGTAGACAGAGGCCAGCCTGTTGTGTTTACCTCTGGACAGATCACGCTCGGCTGGTATGATATTGATTACATTACGCTTTGCTTTTCAGCTATTTACATACATTATATTATGACACTGTTTTCAGTTATGTATACCTAATGTTGAAGATTATACAATTGTTTTAGGATAATGACGTTGTGCATTATTTTGTTTAAATCATTTTAGCGACTATTTTATTCAATACATTAATAAATTCGGAATCTATGAGAGAAAATCTCTAAAAGGTTCAATAGGTGGGACCATGCAGGGGTTATTTTCCCAAGAGTAAGTACCAATGAAAGTTTATTCACAATACCTGCCATATATTACACTTAGGTAAGTATATCAAGATTCAGGAGAGTATTGCGTAAAGCAAATCATTAACCTGATAAACAACATGTAGGGGACATAACATGAACCCTAAAGTTATATCAATGTAGGTGCTCTATAAACAATAATACTCTAATCATAATTACATCGCGGATTTTGATACCCATCAAACTGATATCACATCATTTCGCAAATTTTCCAAAGTAACTCTTTTTGAGTGAACGACAATTATCTGTAAAAAACACTATAATCAGATAAAATATTTGTTATTGTCGCAGTCAATCTTATACCAAATATAGGTACATATCAATAACCGATAGCATGAGAGATCTGGGTAAAGTGATATTACGATAAAATAATTACAGGTATTGAAAAGAAAACAAACAACTCACTATTCGCTCCGAATCCAGAATGAGGACTACACAATATTTATTCACTTCAGTACTCAGGAAGAAAGAATTTTAATAGATACTAACTCCACGAGGCAGTGAACATTCAAACTCGAAGATTTTACAGTACGGAATGACCACCTATCTGAGATGTGGATGATAAAAATACCGGAATTTTAATGGTGTATGAAATTGTACAATTTTGTTTCGTTATATAGAAACTTGGCAGCGCATCCTAACCTTGAATCTTGGTTTTTAATTATTTATATTCCCAAGAGTTCGATAAATTTCGTTACAGCTGGAATGATCCAAAAATAATATCGGATCCATGAGATACAAAGTGTGAATAATACACGCAATATTTTGTTTACAGATCGGTAACGTAAATATAGGTAAGTGTATAATAACTTAATATGTTTACCACCGTTTGTTAAAGCTAATACTGTTCTAATTCCATTTTCAACATCGATTTTTAATGCTTCATGGGAGCAAAGAATTTACTAAAAACTTGACGTCCTCCAAAAGTGAGTGTGCCGTTAGAAATGTCACGGAGAATGGAGATGTATTCTAAATTATAATAACTAAGCATTGCATATAACAGCTCCCAACGAAGAAGCCCTTGTTAACTTCCGTAGGATTTCTTGAAGAAGAAGACAAATAATCGAATGTGAAAATTTTCTCTAATTATAAATGTTCCATGACATGTTGTATTATATTAAACTCGAGAGTCTAAGCTCAGCCTATTTATATTATTTAGATAATTGACGACATTACTATATAATCTATTGCACATTACAGTATGAAGAATTTACAGTTTGTTGCATTTATTTTGACCTACAAAATAGAAGGAATTCATTGCATTTACATAACACAAAATGTATAATTTTTACGTACAATCCAGCTGCGGGTATATTGGTTGTACGAGTGCATACAATGAATATAAGAATATGAAAATATTTGCTTGAAATTTAATATCTAGTTTAGACGAGAAACCAATAAATTGCACTAACCTGTTAAACTAACAGAAGGCGATAAAGCTAATATGTAATTAACGTTATCTCTCCCTCAAAACATGTCCGCGTGAATGCAGTATTGTGGCGTTTGTTAAATAAATTTAGATCGTAATAATGTCAAAAATATGTCGATGACTATTTCACGCCCTCTATAGAAATAAATCTCTATCTATGTAAAAAATATATCAATAAATGTGTCAAACATTTCAATTTGAAATGCAAGTATGAGCGTCCAATTAAGGAATTCCAAAAATATCTGCTGAGGCGTCAGTAATAATAACAGGTTTTATAAACAATCTTTATTTGCCGCTCCAGTGACACGCAGCGAATAACAATTTGATTAGCGCCTAACATGTACCTAGCTAGAAAAACATATCGCCGCTCGTTTTTTACTTTGACTTAAGCGCCACTTAGGTATAAAATGAGTTATATATATCGTTGGAATCGTCTCGACGAGCTGCGTCGAATGGTCCAAGTTCAAGGTCAATCAGACAACTTTTTTGGTCGTTTAGTCAAATAAAAAACCAACTTTTATCTTTCAAAAAATAGGTAAAGCGACGAAAATTACAACTTATAAATCGCGAATGGCGCTTTGTTTTGCTAAATTTTCCCAATTCATGAATGTTTGGTTTATAAGAAAAACAAACATAACACATAAAACAATGCGAGTGGCGCTTTAGCTTTTTTGACTTATCAAAATTATTTAGACAGATGCACTTTAGTCAAATCGTATAATATTAAATCTAAACATGTTCTACGTTTAGTCACATTTACATGATACTAAATAATGTTAAATTGTCGTTTAGACTTTTTGAATTTTGGATATTAGTCGTTTCATGTCTTTTAAGTCATTTCTACTAAATACTGAATTAAATAAAAATGGCCATTAGTCACAGTAGATTGTTACTTTTTAATTTTATGTAATGCGTTAATCATTCTTAGTAATTGTTTATAATTGAATTTGCACTTTAGTATTTTTGCGGTTATAACAATAGCTGATATTTGGTACATCTGTCGTCGTTTAAGACAAGATGTTTGAAACAGAATTATAAGGTTGGAAAATATTATTATCGGTCGTTCAACTAACAAATTCATTGTCAATACACGTGTTGCTTTTGTGTGCGATGGGCGCGAACGTATATACCTATTTAGAATATATTTAAGAAATATTTATAAAGAATATATTTAGAAAAAAATTACTTACCTTCTTTTTTTAAACAGATATGAAGATGAATACCTAGAGTTCCAAGACATTGATCTTCAGTTTTTATTACTCAAAAATTCTTTATAAAATACAAGACTTTGTGTGTTAGCCATTTTAACTTGGAAGTGTTTGGAAAACATGGTTGCATTAATCACTTTGAATTATAACGATTTTATTTTCAGTGCTAATTTAGACATTCTGCTTGATACAGTTTGTCACAAAAAGTTCTATTAGCCATTTTGAATTTTTAGAAATAATATATAAATGACGTGTTAGTTATTTTGATATTTTTGAGGAAGAGTACAAATGGCGTGTTAGTCATTTTGAATTATTAGAAAATATATATAAATGACGTGTTAGTCATTTTGTTTTTTTGGAGGAAGAGTACAAATGGCATGTTAGTCATTTTGAATTTTCATGATTTTAAGAAACGTGGTAATTTACTTGATTTGAATTAATAAATTTCGAATTATACTAAATATTAGGTTAGGCATTAAGGCATTAAGCGCCATCTAACTCACACAAAAGAGACTATATTTATTAACATTATATACTAAAAAATAGAAAAAAAATCCATGAACAAAACCCCCGTACAACTTATTTAAATCGGTTCATAAATAAAAAAGTTATCAGGGTTTTTCTGTTTTTTTAAACTTTAAATCGCTCTCCTGAAAAGTTGACCCTGTGTCGCTTAAGTCAAAGTAAAAAGCGAGCGGCGATATGAAGATGAATACATAGAGTTCCAAGACATTGATCTTCAGTTTTTATTACTCACAAAATTCTTTATAAAATACAAGAGTTTGTGTTAGCCATTTTAACTTGGAAGTGTTTGGAAAACATGGTTGCATTAATCACTTTGAATTATAACGATTTTATTTTCAGTGCTAATTTAGACATTCTGCTTGATACAGTTTGTCATAAAAAGTTCTCTTAGCCATTTTGAATTATTAGAAAAAATATATAAATGACGTGTTAGTCATTTTGATATTTTTGAGGAAGAGTACAAATGGCGTGTTAGTCATTTTGAATTATTAGAAAATATGTATAAATGACGTGTAAGTCATTTTGTTTTTTTGGAGAAAGATTACAAATGGCATGTTAGTCATTTTGAATTTTCATGATTTTAAGGAAAGTGGCCATTTACTTGTTTTGAATTAATAAATTTCGAATTATACTAAATATCAGGTTAGGCATTAAGGCATTAAGCGCCAACTAACTCACCCAAAAGAGACTATATTTATTAACATTATATACTAAAAAATAGAAAATAAATCCATGAACAAAACCCCCGTACAACTTATTTAAATCGGTTCATAGATAAAAAAGTTATCAGGGTTTTTCTGTTTTTTTAAACTTTAAATCGCTCTCCTGAAAAGTTGACCCTGTGTCGCTTAAGTCAAAGTAAAAAGCGAGCGGCGATATACATATTTGTAATTTTATTAGACGTCCACTCGATGGCTTTACATAATAGCAAATCTGGAAGATATTAGATGACTTTTCTCATTACAAAATCTTACATAAATTGAATAACAATTCAACGAATGTTATTTATTAATACAACGTATTATCACAATCTAATGGCAAACTGTATTGAGAAGCAATTCACATTTCCCTTTATAGACAACACTTATAACGAGAACACATATTCAATATGTGTCAATTTTATTGGAAATCTAAATTCAATTCAAACAATGAGATAAAACTAAAACTACAGTCGTATAAAATATACCTGCGAGTTGTAAAACATCGCGTAAGTACTTCAATAAACTGCGAGTTGTATAAAATAAATTAATTATGCAAACCAATCATTAGAATTACAATAAATAATTACACGGGTTAATAGCAAGATGTAAAACAAATATTATAATGAGAAATCTATTGTTAATGTCAATTCATTCAATTCATAACGTATAAGCAATGAGAATAATAAAACAAAACCTGACGGATTGCATCAAAGTAATTTATTTTATTGCAATGCAGTGGATGTGATGATTAACTTGAGTAGTGAGAGATAATGATTTCGCAACTGACCATAACGACCTTGTCATGCATAACACAATTAGTGATAATGTTATATCAGATGTATCAGAGAGACGATGGCTCAGATACAGCTGATGCATCTGAACGATGCGTTAGATAATACATATAACTATATGGATCATTAATGGCACAAAGGTAGACAGTTAGTTTCCAAGTAAGTTTCGTCAATAAATAATATTGGAGATTTAGTTTCTCGCTACAAAAAAATGGTAGGCATATCTAATACTTGGTCGTGAAACTTCATCAAGAGATAGGGAGATGACTCAAATTAAACAATTTATCAAGCTACATAATATTATTAATATTTGTACATTACTCAAACTCTACAGAATAACAGGATTGTGCAATGATAAGATAACAGTACCAAATAATACATTAAGAAATCGCAAATACAAAAAAGATACACATCGTAAAAAAATATGAGTGTTAGTAGAACAAATAATTACATTTGTGAAAAACAAATAGTCGATTACTTACACACATTATGCATAAGTGATATCGGGTATTTATCATGTATGTAGATTCATTTGACAGTATGAAATATGGCGGCATTGTTTTGAATAATATTAAATACATATAAGTGAGCGAAATTATAATTGGCAAATAAAGAGCCGACTTAAATATGTAATATAAAAAATTGTATAACGTCTAAACATAATACTGTTTTCACTAATAAATTTTATCGGTTGTAAACGCGATAAGTACGCGAAAAATCACTGCAAAACATCCACACTGCTTACTCATATTATCTAACTACGCTGTACAGATACATCGTGCGTTTATTAGATAGTTAGGTTTGCATTCATTTGTATGAAAATACATCTCGTGATTCATACTGAATATCTGGCTCTACAACTATAAAACCCAGACAAGTTTCCTGAAGGACGGAATATTATTGATCGCAATGCGCCAATGGGAAAGAGTGTAGTATTACATCGCTACATACCCTCATTATACAACATACGAGTACGTTTATCCATATTTAAAACTTCTACTACTTTATATTATTTCTTGGCGAAATGTTATGAGAAATAATTAAACTCTTATTTCAGTTTTATCGTTCAAGCGTAATAGGAGCTTCGTGAGATGAAGGTCAATTCTCATTTGACATTGAGGAATTTTATATTCTTCCCCCTATTCCTTTCCTCCGGTTAAGGCTGCTTGTGAGTCAGTGTCTATAGATATTTACAGTGTCCTCGTAGTTTGGATTACTTTGAAATAAATTTTGCTAACATTCACTGCAATAATTAAGACATGATTTAATAGGTATGCACATGACGTGCTCGAATTCCTAGAGGATTATTCCGTATGAATGGAAATGTACTCGATTCATAAACCGCTTCGATTTATTTCCCTTTACCTGTGCCAAAACACCCATTTTCATTTATCATTTATTAAGTCCCTGCCAAATGCATCGTCTATGGGATTTTCCGAACAATCATCGCTTACATACAAATTACTATTCCCGGCATTGGTGAATAATGCAAGTACCCAAATATAAAAATAAACTCATAGGTAGTCAAACTCTATCCCCCTATTGTGGATCTGGACAATGGAATCATGTAGGTTTCAGGTTGAAATTATATGTGCGTTTTTTTCCTGTGAAATAACATGACTGCGCGTCAGCCACATGATGGGATTTTACGCTCTGTATGGCGTGACATCCATCATCGTACCATTTTAGTTTATTAACATTAAAATTCTTCACGCAGAATCGTAATAAGGAAATTATACAATAATATTATTACCTTTTCAGCGAATGACGCACCTTCATGGTGTTATATCATCTTTGAAAGAACTTGTGAACAATAGTAAAATGAAAAATAATCACAATATACGTAATTCTAGTAGCGATGAAAATTATTCTCAACGATTATAAGCAAATCTGCGAATGGTTTACTTCTTTTATTAACTAGTACTCTGTTACAATTTAATGACTTGTTTTAGAAAACAATAATTTACAACTACACTACACGAATCACGATACATAAAATAGCCGTACATTAAGCTTAAAGTAGGCAGATAGGAGCAAGAACGGTAAAAGTAAACAAATTAGTCAATCAGTAAACTAACGGACTTAATTCATTGGATAATTAATTCCACCCTTACTGAGATGAGGTAATTTCAATGAAGAACTAGATCGTGTGACCTTTAACGTCAGGGTGAAAAGGGAACTCTGAAAACAACGTGAAATTTATAATCACGAGAATATGTTGGTGGGAACACAATATTTTACATAATGTATGAATTTACGAATTGTTTCGTAATGTAACGACTATTAATGCAAGTAATAAATTATATTACATACATTACAGATGTTGAATAGTAAACACCAGAGTATTTTTCATGCAAATTATCACGGTAAGACTTTATCATTATTTGATATAGTAGCTTGTACAGAAACAGTCAAAACGAATCCCACATAAATATTTTAGTTCGTTTGTTTATATCACCACTTCCCATTTAATATCATTTCTCTCATGGGTTTACATGGATACAATTTTTTTCCATAGAATTACTACTAATCCAGCGTACAACATATTTGAAACAGATAGTACTTTGTGTCCAATTTCCACAATTTCCAGTTAATTCATTCCGGGGTAATCTTTTATATGAAATGGTTTTGTGCATTCATTTATTGAGTGCATTTAGAAAACATTCTCAAAATACACTTAGGATATAAAAAGTTTAATAATTTATAGTCTTGAATGAGATATTTCTTTAGAAAAAACATCAAAATTCAAGATTTTTCAAGAAAATCTCCACCATTAGTTGTGTTAGTCCAAATGTCACTTTTTAAAATGATAAGTTGTTTTTAAACTAATGACAGGTGGTATTATCATTATTTGCAATGTAAAATGTAAAATAGGCTTTTATTTACGTTTTGTAAATGAAATTTTGCCATTTGCTAAATTAAAATTTACGACAAGAGCAAAATATTCATATTGTCTTTTTGGTCATACCAATACATACCAATATTTCATATATTTTCTCTGTTGCACAGATGTCATATTCTCTAGATGGGTGCAGTATTTTTTCTTTATCTGACATAGATTACATTGCTTCCGAATATTTGTAAGTCGATGTTCTACAATTATTCAATTCTTATGCAAAGTTGCTATACCACAAAAATTGCCATACCACAAAAAATAAATATATTGTAAGTAGGTACCTGCTTCCAAGTGAAATAATCCCATCCCATATAAATATTTTAGTTCGTACCAATGTTTCTAACATTTTCACCATATCCTTTATAGACTCTAAACCGTTCATCCGATTGAGATGAAACTTTAGGAAAGTGTTGTGCTTGCCCCAAGGAGTGTTCTAATGGTAGGGTAGGGGGTACGAGGAGGGGGGCACAAAGGGGGGGCAAGAAAAAAAACTTTTTTTTTAATATATATAACTTTTAGTGTCGAAAAGATGAATGGTAACCCTCCCGACATCCGAAGGAATAAGGAAGGGGGGGGTTGGGGGCTGGGGGGGGTCGGAATGAAAAAAGTGATATTAGTGTCGAATCCATAGTTTTCCACCTCAATAAGATGAATAGTCACCCTCCCGACATCCGCAGGAATAAGGGGAGGGAGCTAGGGGGGGCTAGGGGGGGTCGGAATGAAAAAAGTGATATTGGTGTCGAATCCATAGTTTTCCACCTCAATAAGATGAATAGTCACCCTCCCGACATCCGCAGGAATAAGGGGATGGAGTTAGGGGGGGCTAGGGGGGTCGGAATGAAAAAAGTGATATTGGTGTCGAATCCATAGTTTTCCACCTCAATAAGATGAATAGTCACCCTCCCGACATCCGCAGGAATAAGGGGAAGGAGTTAGGGGGCTGGGGGGGAGGGTCGGAATGAAAAATGATATTAGTGTCGAATCCATAGTTTTCCGCCTCAATAAGATGAATAGTCACCCTCCCGACATCCCCAGGAATAAGGGGAGGGAGTTAGGGGGCTGGGGGGGGGGGGGGTCAAATTGAAAAAAAAAATATGCAGACCCCCAAAACTGTTGTGAGTTTTAGTGGCTCTGCAGTAAACATGATGGTACCACTGATTTTGGGTTCCACTGCCGACCTACTTCACCATCCATACACAAATTTTGCCGTTGCGAAGCACGGGTAATACAGCTAGTAGTAAATAATGTGAGATTGACTACCATATTATAATGCAATTATTTTATTTACGTGTTATTCAAAAACATGGTGCTTGATAGGAGATTACGGAGACTATTAGTATGAGGTACCGTGACAAGTTCAAGTTTTCAACAAAACTAATAAAGAACACACCATTAGTCACGCGATATTGTTTCAGCAGAATAACAATAATCGGTGGATAATGTAACAGTAACACCACAAAGTCGCTACGGATTTGATGATAAGACGATACCTGCAGGGAAGTCCTATATTGGTATCGTCCAAACAAACTTCCTACCTACACGATACAATAGACAATACATAGTTTACGATTTTGGGTTGAACTGCGAAAACAGTCCGATTAATCAATTTACTAACGATTAATGAAATCGCAATATTATAAGGAATTATTTAGTGAAGCTTCGAAATATAAAGAAAATTCTATTAGTTTTCCTGGAAACGTGGAATACATTACCCCCTATTGGTCTGTAATTATTACTATGAAGACAGAATAAGAGAATATTGAAACTTACCATAGCCTGCTCGATCTTATTGTCGATGGCCACTGCACTTGTACCGGAGGCACTGAAACAAAAATAATACAATCATTAAAACGTCGTGTCCTGTAGGCAAAGCATATCGAAACAATAAATCTCTACAACAGGCTTACAAACTATTCATTACATTATACAAGATCACAACAGAGGTTGAACAAATAGTCTGCAATACATTGTTGCAACAAAATATCATGACATTTGAACGTCGTGATACGGCGATTATTTTACTAAGGGGAATTAAGTGCTACATTTATTGTAGTTTGTAGTACACTGAGTACCAACCAATTAACGTTATAAGTACAACACTGTGTTGAAATTATAATACCAAATATATCGACAGTAATATTATAGAAACTATTTGTTATTTTGCACAAGTTAACAAGTATGTACCTAATGCGAGATAACAATGTTGTGCTTTTACTTTATAGCAGATAATTTGCGAAGACAGTCGTGACATCCGATGGAAAGAGCACAATAGCGTCGTTTACGAGATACGAATAATATTATGAAATGTTATACGAGTCGTTAGATAATGTAAACCGATTCCATTTATTAGAGTTTTACATGAGCTTGCTGTATAAAGCAACCACAACCGTAATAATTTATGACAACATTATTATATTATTATTGTATCACTTGACACGTTCATAACAGCAAACATCATTTTGCTATACGAAAAATAGTCAATTATGTAATTATTCAAATTAAATCAGCACACTGTGATATATTATATATAGTAATAACATCCGACAAATTATAAAGCGGATATTGTATTCAATTAAGTAAAATATAAGTAAGTATTAAATTAAAACAGTAGCATTGTAGTAGAAAATGTAGGGCAAAAATCTATTGCTAGTGATCTATTTGTATGTATTGTTATTCACACAGCGAAACACTTCCATATAAACATTATAAAAAACTGTAATCAAAGGCACACTTAATTTTGTCTCAGTAAGTTGCAAATTTAAAATTCTTAGTTTATTATACAATCCTACTAAATTAATGCTGCAATTGTTTAATACAATTTAATGTATATAATTTGTAAATGTTTGTATTAATAATAAATTAATTAATCACCCATTCATAAACGGATTGCGTGTGTATTAACACTTAGGGCATTTAAAGTAAACCTTTTAAAACTATTGTTAAATTTTCCCATGACTAACGTAATACCGAATAAGTAATGGTTATAGCAAATACCAAGCAGATGAAGTAGGTAATTCACTCTCCTCGATACGTTCGTTGTAAATGGAATTAATCATTAATCCATACAACCACGTCATTTCCATCAAAGTGAAACAGGCCAGTGACAAGTGTGGATGGATGTAATACATTTTTTTCAAAGGATGCAAGACAAACGCACGATAGTACCTATTATAAATTATTTGACATTAAAACTTCCTTTTAACCTACATTCTTATTTTTATTACTCGACATGGATGAAATCTATAATCGGACTATGCAATATGGATTGACTAGTCAAACTACCAAAAACATTTTACATAATTCTTCGATTTCGGTACTCAGTGGGAGACTGGGAGATTTAATACACAAATACCAAATGCGTATATTATAATAATAATATCTGGTGTCGTAAAAATAATGTTAAACACAAATAAATACCAGATTTTCATAACCAAAATTACACCACCGATTGTAGTGGCATCACTAATATACTCGTACATGTCGGTAGGTACGCAGAATGTTGCGCATCCCGTGGACTGATATGGTCACCAACATTGAGGTGTTGCGACGGGCAAGGTCAAACAGAGAATTGCTGTCCAGTATCAAGACAAGAAAAATGGCATACTTGGGACACATTCTCCGCAACCAAAAATATGATCTGCTTCACATCATTATGGAGGGGAAAATTGAAGGAAGTCGCGGCGTGGGGAGAAGGCAAATGTCCTGGTTAAGAAATATAAGGCAATGGACCGGAATCCAGAGGGTGGGGGAGCTGTTCCGGCTGGCACAGGACAGGGAGGCCTACGCCAGAGTGATAGCCGACGTCGGGGGGACCTGACATGGCACCCAGAGAAGAAGATGTCGGTAGGTAGGTCCTAGTAGCTATTGTAAAATTATTTTACTGACGCAAACTGCAAAGCATCTTAAAAGATCTGTTCAATATCACTACAAGTAACATCAGTTCTATGAAATGTGTAAATAGTACCTACCTAATATCAAATTTACATCTAAACTGGGATGTCATGCATACTTATAGGATCTCTAAACAAATAGTCGGGGTACAGTGGTACAGCGCTATAGAACATTGGGTATATAATTAGTAAGTGCAACCACTCGGACTCTAATAATGAGTTGAACGTTTTGTTGTGCGGCACATCCGGGAATGGAAAATCTCAGTGAAATACGATAGTAAAGTTGTAATACAATGATACCTGTAATGTGATGTATAATGCATTGTATGTACGCAGTACGCACCGCACAGCGCACACTCATTATATGATGAAGGCGGTTTATTCAGTTTATTGGAGTGCGGTGATGAGTGAAATGAGGTAAGTGTGTGTGTGCATTAGGATATCGAAGCGGATACAACGCACGAGCCGATACAATGATATAAACACAACAAATACATACACAACAACCTTCACTGGTAACTAGGGCGGAACGGTTCACCCGGGACAGGGAAAGTGAACAGGTGCTGCATATTGTATTGTACTGCAAACTGTTTATCGAATAATGAAATGAACAAAATAATCAAATTGAATGTGAAATGAATTAAACAATTAAAATTTCACCAGAGTATTTTTTGATCACCTGCCTGATTGTATGTCAGGGGTTGATATTTGTGTTTTTGTTGGTTGTGCAAAAAGGATATGGAATAAGGACGAAAATTATTTAATATAACGTGTTGTGAAAAATAATATGGGATTTTGGTACAAAATAAAATATCGCGATATCTGTAATAAGTGGAGAAGTATGTATAGAAAGATTAATCAAACACACTATCGCAGCATTTTATATTTCTACTAATGCATAAGTAAAATACAACATCAGCTATTTTGGGAATACCTCACTATTAAATAAAATAAATAAATAAATAAATAAAAACTTTATTGCACATAAATATACACACAAAGGGCGGATTTATCGCCTATTAGACCAGTCCATATTGAAGCAGAAAAATGTGCTTTGTCAAACTTCTCCGGTATTAAATACTCAATTACCCTCTGAATTGTATCTTTTGGTGATTAGGTACACCAATCGTACCGACAAAATCGAAAACTACACGACATGACAAAGTAAGTACATAGGTAACTACATTGTACGAAATCTTAGGTTTTTTAAATATAAATGTAGGTATTTACTTAGAGAAATACGTATCAAACACATTATTTACTTAAATATCATAATTTAATATGATGTACAAACAATGTAATACAAATTACTTAAGTATATAGGTATAGGAATTTATATATAAAATATATCCATAACATAGACGTCTATACTGGGCACAACGAACTCGTGGCCTTAAATGTGTAAAATATGTACCTACCTAGTCGTAAGTTAGGTGCTTACGGTTTTGTGTATTTTTTATTTATAAGTCAAGTCATTTTTAAAAAGGTTGAATATTGAAATTGTATAATATATTGTATGCTGTAGACGTCCCGCCATCGAAAAACTTCATCGGCAATATACGCAATGCAGGCAGAACGAAACGTTTTCATGGTAACTAATAATTCGACACGGTACTACTAACTCAGTCATAATGTACGTCTACTGTTTATGAATATGGATACATTCTATTAATTACTAATAGTCTGTAGGTACACAGATTTATCACAGACAAATTCTTTCCAATTTGATCAAAACTATTTTCACATGATTATCATCACCCTTTCTATTAAAAATCCTGTCTAGTTTAAAATTTACTTTATTTTATTATATACTTTATTCTTTGCCTTTCAGAGAATTCCCTCAAAACAGGTCTCATTATAGACAATAAAATAAGTTCGTGTTTAATGGACATGGTTTTATTGTACGAGAATAATAAAATCCAGCTGCAGTATAAGGGGGACGGAATATAATATAATATACCATGCATTAATATGTAATATTCATATCGCGGCAGTCGTATGTGAATGAGAGGGATACTGCCAGTACCTACAATACGGGACAAGTTCGTCACAAACCAATACAAAAAGTCACATGTTATGTTATCAATGCAATTTACGACCGCAATAAACACTTCAAAGGGATGATTGAATGACGAGATGCGACGATATTTGCAGATGTTGCACGTTATGGCTCTTGTGAACTGAGAGAGCGTGGGTCTCCCAAGCGGTAGATTTCTGGTTCGAATCCCAGTACAATGTGTTCTGTACTTCTCGACACAAACTTATACCTTACTGTGAAACATACGGGAAAGTATTTGTTGGATTTGTGTATGCAAGTCCCAGCTTTACTTGGGTGTCGTCCTGAAGAGCTTTTCACACTACGAAAGGTCCGTGTGTTAAAATTATATTAATTTTTCAGATATGCGATAATTTTTCTTGTCTAGATTGAAAGGAAATAATATGAAAATAAATGGTGTATTAAATATAATCATCGTAGACTACTGCCATTTTGACGTCTACGACTTTTCGCATTACGCTGTATATTGTCATAGTGCGACGTGTATATGATAGTGAAGTACCGAACTATTGAAAGAAATTATGGATTTTATAACTTACAGTGGAAAGAAATAGTCAATATATTTCATGACGACTTCTCTGATGAGATCTTGTTTATTCATAATGGATGGGTAATGGATGCCCACAAGTTTGGCCTGCATCTCGTCGTTTATTAAATTCACTCAACACAAATCAATACCAACAACATTCGCTACAATTTCCTTACAATTCCCGGGAATAAAACGAAATATCACAGTATCAAGGTATTTCACTTATCACGGCAGACGGACGTAATTGTTTTTATACAAAATACACAAATTAAATTGTGCAATACAAAATCAGTAAACAACAAAGATGGAGTGAGTGACAGGTCGAAAAGACCGACAGAAACGTGCTCTACACTCCAGAGGCGACCCACAACTGTGCGAGAGAGAAAACTAGTGGGGGGCGCTTGCGCGATGCTTTCCCCTCACTCCGCGGCTGTAATGTTCCTGCGACCGTCTCTGGGCTGTCTATCCCGCTTACTCCTACAACAATGTTGCACTTTTGGGATACCTAAGTAGATACTTATCTGGTATATACTAAAAGTATCGACTGTTTATATGTAGCTATATGGGAAATACAAATTATGTAGATACATATACTCAGGCACGCATAGGTAGACACTGCATGCTAATAATGCAGTTGTACAAACATAGTTATCTGATAAACATGGATAGTTAGTCCATATAAAACTACGCCAACAAACAATAGACTAAAACAGAATAATGTTGGTAATAAGTCCAAAACCAAAATACTAGAAGAAGAAGAAACATCAATTTCCAGACCATAAAACAACATATTCGTAATACTTCGTATAACTTAGTTACCAATCAAATATCCATCGGTTGAAATTATGTGGTACAATATTAATGTTCCTTGTTATCAATAAGACAATTCATTCGTTATGGAACACATTAATAAAGAAGAACAATAGGATGAAAAATGAAGTCATTGTGGACTAACTCATTACATTACATACTAAGATATGGAGTAGTACAGAATAGAACAGAGGGGCAGATAGTCACAATTAATCATAGTAGTAGTAGAAGCAAAGTAGGTAGATAGTATAGATACTCTTCAGTAGGATGAACTTCGCTCTGATTTCAATGTGATGAAACATAATACTTAATGAATTTGTTGTACCTACAAGGAAGTGAATGATGATGTTCCCTACTGAACACTGAACTGCATGTAATACTATAGTAGCTACTGATTGAATGGTGTGTTACTAATAGGTACTCATATTATGTTTAATACTTGTCCAGTGTTACTTTGTAATGAGACGCACAAGACGATTTCACTCCCTGATTTCACAGATAATTTCCAGTTTATATAGAACAAATGTGTGTACTTTGTAGTACGTTTGTAATATCGCACGCTTCTAATTGAAAGGACCTACGCTAGGCAATGAGAAACGTAAACTATCGGGGTAGGATAGTTCATCATTTTGACAATATTAGAGTTTGAAACAAAAATACGAAGTGTTTTTGATCGGCGTTTTTATTATGCAAAACCCCTTTTCCCCGCAAAATAGCACGTGCAAATACTGTTTTATAGACCACCTTTAAGTATAAGCAAATTAAATTTATTTTCACACGATATAATTACGAGGCAAAATATTTATGTGTGCGAAAATAACTGCCTCTAAAAATATTTACAAATCTCTATAGAGTTTGACGTTAGTAGGTACAGACTTTATGTTTTGCAGTGATTGAGAATAAAGCTGTATAAATATTTAGAAGATGTGTTTTCAGATCCCGGCCTTCGGTGGAAGAGTACGTACTCAAGTAGAATAATAATATAATGCTAACTTAAGGAATAAACAACATACGACGAGCCTGAAGGTCAAATATAAAGTGGCTTTAATAATTTATTCACTGTTATTGTACCATTTTTTATTGCAATAGTAACAACGGCTAGCTATAAGACATAGACAAAAAACATAGAATACATACCTAACTTCAAAATCAACACAAATCATCATTGTGTTGAATGATGACACTCCCAAAACGACAAAACATTATGATGAATTATTTATTAATTAGAATGGTCAAAAGTTCAACGCTCCATGTGAAGGCAGAGCGACGCTTCAGACTGATAAAAGTCATTTGAAGGTCCGTGGAATATAAAGGATGATAAAACGTGCGATTATTAAAAAAATGCGTTTATTTCTATAAACTTGTTTTGTGCAAGCAAATATATAGACACGATATTATTCGGGTTATGATATACATAGACAACGATGATATAAAAATAACAAGTTAAAGAGAATATACAAAACAATGTTTATGGACAGGAGTAGTAAAAATGTAAATTGTGTTTCAGAGAGAACATTAAATTGCAAGTGCTACATAATATTGATACAACGATGTTAATAATAAAATCGATGTAGATGTGTAGATTGTGTACTGATCGTAATTTGTTGGAACAATATCAAATTGATAATATTATCGAGTACTTAATCATAATGTATGACGTCACTGAGTATCTAATCAATAATAATCATAACGAAATATCAAGTGTACATAAGAATGTAGATATTAATTATACCCACATTAAATCACACGTATACTATAAATAACATTGTAATAATTACATATGTAGGTAGGTATTAAAATATTCATTACTATATAGAAAAGGAAAATAACCATACTAACTGGCACCAAGTGTTTCGGCGGTTGAAAAAACGATCCGTATTCGGTTCAGCAGTTTTCCCCACATTAGATGTCTTCGGCAGATTTTTTGGCACGACGCACCCGTGACTCGAGGACCTTTTTAAGAGTTGACTTGCAGAGCCAGAATCTGAATTAAGAATGTCTGCTTTCCTTTTAATAAGATTGACAGTCACCGGAGAATTGTTATTAGATGTCTGAGATGTTGGTGGTGGTGGCGCGCATTGTTCTGGTGCTGGATTTGTGACACATAATGATGAATTTAATAGTAGGTTGTCCTTTCCACGAATGCTGGTAATGTGAAGAATATTCAGCGCCGGTTGCGACTGACTTTTAAGTCGTTCAGAATTTCCAAGTTGGTCGTCCTTGTCTTCATCCATATCAGCATTATTGATCACCTCCAAAGATGGCGACGTGCGTTCTTTTTTGATCTGTGCGTTGATGGTGGCGTATTGAATCAGAGACGGCGTAGATCCGCGCCTGTGCACCGACATGTTTGCATTAGGAGGTACAGGATAGCGCTCCATCTATCGGAAAATAAAGTAAAACGACGTACCGAATCGAAACTAGACAACTATATTCACGGTGTACCTCTCAAAACAATATTTAACTAATGTGCGGAAAATGTGATTCGTGAAAATATGAATGGATGACTGGTACGTAGCGTCTGGCAAACATCACCGTCAGGCACACAAATGGAATGATCAGCTGGAGGAGGTGGGTAGGTAGAGGTACACTATGCCGATGAATCGGACGCTGATTAACCAACTCTATTTGAGTATCAACAACTCACTAAAAATCCATATTACGTCAAGTATACAATGAGGAGAAATCAATTGATACTAAATCACTAATGTGACATACACGCTTAGACAATTTGGTCACTTAATATCGATGACTGATAGATGAGTATCGTAAGAACATAGACGAGTATAGCAATGGTAAATAGATCCAAGATAATAATCAAGTGCGCACTTGAGTCGAACGTCCTGTGTTAACAATCGCTACCGAACAATTACGCGAGAAGGCGCCTATCATTAGTTTTTTAAACTGACATGTCATTATGTATAACAAAGTAATCAAAGTGTCGAGTTTCATGCGTTATGCTCAATGAAACCACACGGATAGGAGGCTGGACTAAGTATTATTAGCAGATAAATTGTAACTTCGATGTCTACTACCTGTATTACGGAACAAGGGCAAATGAATCATTTATGTACTGTACACCAATAATGCAACATTTCAAACTTATATTCGACTTTATCACAGATAAAGTGTTATCTCAAATATTCACCGATAAATTATCAAATACGCATCCATAATCGATTAACAACAAGCGGGCAACCAATGAAGAAGATGCATTATCTACATTGAGTGCACGGGAAAGAGTGCATAGGCATAGAAGGCACGTAGTCATTTAAAGGATTTCAAAGTATTTTTTATGACAAATTGCTGTATCAGCAAATCGAATTAGAATACAGTACGACCATTTCATAATGATAAATCATACTTAAAATGAAATAGGTACTTTGCCTGTACAAATTCAACAATAATCCTAAATTTAAAAATATCATTAGGTAAATGTATGACAATTAGGTAGGTACTCACATTTAATAATACCTAATGATTGACAAAAAAACGTTGTTTTTAAAGAACTACGGGATAATACTGGAATTTCTAAAAACCTTTCAGTCAATGCATGACATAGATAAAACGTGCAGTCAACCTAGTGATACAATTTGTAGGGCGAATGCTTGATCGTATAGAAAATAGCAATGGCGGATTTCTTGTAACGATGTGGCACTGTGCAACAATTACAGGCTTTAAAATAGACTAGTTCGCATCATGACCAGTGTGTGACTAAGGCGTCAGAAATATGCGGAAAAAAAAACATTCTCGTTTGCCAGGATGTCAATCTTTCAGTGGAAAATTTACAAGAGTTTTAGATCAATCACTCAATGAATGTTTCTAAAACCACAAGTCTAAATTAATATAAACTTCCGCTAGTACGACAACGCCTAATCACATGCTTACTCTATGTATGGCAGTTTTAGTAGGTACATACCTACAGAGGTATCAACACCTTACTTTATATCTGACGATTACAAGCAGCACCGTGTCCACCAACAGCTTTATGAAGCCGACAAACACTAATTGTTATTTCGCAGATATAAAAGTTCACCGTACAGGTCAAAAATAAATTTACTGTTCATTTTAACATACACATGTATAGTATATGTGTAGTATGATAGATATCGTAAAGGAAAATAGCTTTTGCCTATAATTCACCGTTCAGGTAATTTCTGCTAAATGATTTATCGTATTTAACATATTATTATGTACAGTACATATTTTATTAAAATCCATTGTAATAAAAGCCAAATATGTACCCGCCCAGGTGCTAGTTTTCTATAAAATTATAAAGTTTCATACAAGTTTCAGATTCAATATAGAACGATAACAATATTTCGTTGTAGTAAAACAGTCACACTACACTATTTACTAGAGATGGAGGTAACTTATCACAGAAATGTTCAATAAGTATGTAAATATACAATATTATATACAATGTCACATATTTTGAACCGATTCATCCAATACGAAATAAGGGACGTCGAAGAGCTACTTCGGGATGCCCAAGATAGACACATTTTCTCTCGGGTGGTAGTGAACTTCAGAGGGGCCTAACATTACACCAAGATAAAAGAGATGTGAAGAAAGTAGCTAGAAACTAGTATTCTATATTCATACACTCACCTGGAGAGAAGCATGTTATTCATATTCTTATGTAGTATTGTTTTGAGATCACGTCGGGAATAACATTGTCCAGCGGTTACTCTCCTTCCAATGGCTAACTTCAGTTCTGACATATTCAACGGTTTCAATTGTGAACCACACTTAAATATCATCAAGAATAACCACGTAATGTTATAAGTCAACGGTAAATCAGATTGATATTTTTTCCGACGTACTTATATTATTTCTTCTCATCTCACAATTGATCCAATGACCAATACACAAGTTGCGAATAGAGTATTTAATTTAGGGTATTGATGCAATCACACGTCCAACAGGAGAATTACTTGCACTGAACACTAACTCAGTAGTGACTAGTGAGCGAAGCCAGAGTCAAGTGCAACGTGAGGATGATCAGTGATTAAGATTTAATTAATGTACCAACAGATTATGCGCGCGTTACAATCCACAATAACGTTGCATCTGATAAATATACGTATCACACGATATTGTAGGAACACAATAAATATATCTGAAAAATAACAACCATGGACACAAGGTAAATGTATAAATATTCAACAAACACAAACGGTGTAGTTTATTACCATAAGTGAACTATCAATACGAACACATTCATGATCAAGGTGAAAAGCTACGCAGGCGCTATTGTTACATTTTCTCTCCCTGTAAATAAAACTCTAAATGCGATAAGAACCTAATTCAATACGTAATAATAATGTGTATTTAGGGTAAACACTTTGCACGAGCGCGACCAACCAACTGAGGTAAATACAATATGAAGGTGAATGATATGTTCCTGATTGATACGTGTACAAAGACCCATTAATCGAATATCAATCGAATCATTTGCCAAATCGATAGCTGACAAACTGGTGCCGGAAGCCAAAATTCAAGGTGTTACATATGAAAACAATGTACGTGGGTACTTAAATATTAACATACACAATGAAGAGGTAGGTACCATGTAAGAATAATTGTGAAATTGTAAATCTTCACTATGTGAGCTAAAATAATGGATCCAATTCAATCCACAGAGAGGGAGACATTAATCAAATGATAAAATGTATTATAGTGGAAGAATTCTGAAGTAGGAAACGTCATAAGAGACGGAAACACTATGAGTTAACTAATGGAAATTGATAAGGAAATAATGCAAGTCTATTAGAGATAATAGGTGTAACCTAAAGAAGACTATGATTATATCCATTATAGATAGCTGTACATTATTATCATACACAACAGTGCAATGTTCCTATAATACTTTCTGTCACTTTCTCCATACTATTCGTTTAATATTCATAATATGATCATTCACTTTGTATAAAAGCTTAATAACTATAGGTACATATAATATAAGAGCTTAAAAGATGGTGATGATTAAAAATAGTGAATGCAAAACAAATCAGTGATGGAAGATGTAAATATTGTGATTAGTAAACAATCCAATGCTGGGAAAACCTATTCAATGTTGACTCTAAGCAACTGAATAGGTTATTCATATTTCTTAGAAAACCGCGAACCCTCCTAGGAATCCATTCGCCGTATTATTCGCCGAACTTAAAACAAAAATCACCCACATTTTATACTATAGTAAACAGGTAAACCAACACAACTATGCCTCCAGCGCCTAACCACAAAATTATTGCTTCAAAGTAAATACAGAATACCTGAAAAATTAACAAAGATATTCCGCAGTACAAACTCAAACTGGATTTTCTAACAATTATGACTGAAATCTACCGCGGGACTACTTGATTTATTTACCCGTGAATGAAAAACTGGACGAATACTACTACATACCTTCATCAAGAACATTCAATTATACTAAAAAAATGTACCTACCTAGTAACTAACTCGACACGATGGATGACATTCAGAGGTAGACAATTGTTTATAATTATGACGTCAATAAAAACAACGACAACATAATAGGCTGGTCTATTGTGTGAACATAATGTACTTAATGACACATAATTTCTTGATTCTTGATAACGTAGATGGTTGATATACATACCTATTAATAATGTGTAGGTATTTAACTCGATGCACTGATTTAGTTAAACGTATGGTGTCCTTGAATACCCACATACTACAAAATGCAAACAGAAGAATGTTCTTGCATTTCATTTTCCTCGTTTGTGAAATAAAATAACAATATTTGTAATTTCAATTTGATTAAAAGAATCATCGATTATATTACTTGTTAAGTTGAATATTAAAGATAAAGTAAACAAAAGTGTTTCATGCAACGTATCCATGACTTGCCAGACTACACTAGGCTGAATATTAAACAAGCAATAAAAAGTACGATTAATTTCGTATCTCGAAATAAAACCGAAACATTGCACTGCGAAATAATATTTAAAAGAAATGAATATAATAAACCTAGAGACTGTCAGTAACCTAATTGAGCATACTCTCATACGAGTGTAGCTAATATATAAAAAGAAACTAAAATCTAAACAATTAGAGATCTTGTATCGGAAAAAGTTCATGTTCTCCTTTCTACATTCTGAATGGAAACCAATAACAGAAGCCTCTTGTATTTATTGTGTAGAAGAATTCTTTTAATTATTGAAAAAAAAAAATGTTATAAGGAACGTGGTTAATGATATACGAGTTGACCTAATCACTTACCAATTTACGGCATATAAACATTTAATGGGTATGTAGAATTGTACATTGTACACTCAAGACGAATGTGAGGCTGGTATAGATAGTTGCGGTGATGTCAAGTTGGCATCACTTGAAGGTTCCCTTTCGGATGGAAAGCGACTCGAGTAAGTGGATTAACTTGTTATATAATAATATAACAATAACAAGGGTTACATAATATAGTAAGTATGTACAACGTACGTGACGTCAATCGGATTATAGTAATATTAAAACATGTTGTGGTGTGCTGTAATAACAAGCATGAAAGACTAAATGACATAACATAATGATGGATAGTAAGGGTGATGGATAGAGATAGGTGGCTGAACAGTGAACAACTTTTAGTAAATATCAGAGCATTTATTTCACTATACAATGTAAGGCATTCTACGAAATGGCGTGAAACGTATGCGTATTGATGGATATTAAATGCTGTAATTTGACTAACTATAAAAATCAATCACATAACAAAAAATAGAACACCTTCCACGAACGGCTCCGTAGTAATTTTCAAATGATAACCACACTAACAATATCCCGAAGCTTTGGAGCAAAATAAAAAAATTCCTTTGGCACGCCACAGGCATAGGTAGATTCCAAGTGATTTATTAATTTTATTAATTTTAAGAGTACATCTGTACAATAAAAACAATCACAATATTATCAGCAAATAAACCAGCGAAGTGATGAAGTAGTATGGATGTAGTTTATTCTTTGATTATCGAAGTACCGTATGACGAAAAAATATTTGATTAAGTACTTCAATAATTAAAGGAAGTACCTAATCCAATAATCAAATTATTTTCATTCCACACATAATATGGATTAGTACCGGTACCTAAGCACTAGAAATTTGAAAAAAGATGTGAGTTCTACTCGTATCGTGAAGCACTTTTCTAAGACAACAAACACGCTAGTACCTATGCGGTAACTACTTAACTAGATCTTTCGATCGATCATTGTCGTCCAAGGAATTGATCTAGACAAAATCTGTAAATTGATCTGTATTCCTTATTAAATGCCCTTTCATACGATACCAGACACGGACCCTCACAATCATTGGATCCCCTCAGAATGATTGTTTTTGTATTTAAAGCCTTAAAAAGTGAACCTTCCTCTTAATGGATTTCACCCAATCTCCTATCAGTTCATCTACCCCTTACCAAAAATCTACCACCCAAGTTTCACGTTTCTGCGACGCATAGGTTGGCCGCAAACGTGCGCACAAGAAAAGGGACATATATATATATGGCTTATATATATAAACTTTTAAACCAAGGTCGGATTCGGGTTCTCCTGGTCCTAATTAGTGATACTGAGTAGAAATTTTTCAATTCTGCGACATCACGGGAGAAACGAATAGGTAGAGTTCCTTATGGAAATCTACCTAAAAGCAAGATCTTATTGATCCAGAACAATCTAGATAGAAGAACTAGGTAGCAATATTATTTGATTTCTTGCGAGTAATATTGTAACGGGACACTGCTAGAAATAAATTAATAGCTTAAATTTAATATGTACGGCTATTGGTAAAATTATTGAAGGAGCAAGAGGGATCTTCGTTATTGGTGAATAAAACTGAAATATCGGGTCGTAGAGCTGAAAATTTTTGCTCTAATGACAAATTATTAAATTGTAATCTAAGTAGTTTAATGAATACTTGCAGAATAATTATGACAAGATGTATGAATAGGTACATCCCTACATATAAAAAAAGCATTTGATAATTGAGTAATGGTCACTATAGAATGCAAGCAAGTCAGATTGCATCATGATGAATTAGTGAGATACCGCGGATGTTGGGGCACAAACTCAATCATAGAGCGACCACTAATAGGCGACAATAGGTCTAGACGCGTTGTTCATCATATTTTATCAGCATACGCAGATATTATAATAATAATTATGGACTGAATAAATGTACTAGACAAAATTAATCATATTAATTACGTCGTCACCTTACACCTAATTATATCATAGAACTCCAACAGGTACAAATTAATTTATTGCTGATTCTGTGAAATCAACGCTGATAAATTATTTCAATAGACTATGAAGGCATTGAAGATTTTGCTAGAATTGTCCCTTCCAATGGACGAGCCCTTACAGTTCTATGCTGAAAATAAATCGCGGTATACAAAGTAATGAGTTCTGCGCTACAAACAAACGATAAAATAACAAATACAATGTTGGTCAGTTTTCGTATACAATGTTTGTACGACGTAGTACTAAAAGGGTGGATACAATTAGTTTTATGTAACTGTCCATAGAACTACGCGTCTCCACATTACACTGAAATATTTATGACAAGAGGGCTGGGCTTGACAATAACGTTATCAGGGTGTGACCTTGGACATCGTTTTATTACATAATTTCTGTTAATGCTTTTACTTGTACTGAAATGTAGGTTTAGATCATTATCGGGTTGTGTTTTATCATTTTCTGGGTTCTGCCACATTCGTACATAACATACTTAGTTGTGTATAATAATTAAAACACTTAGAATAATGCTATATTATTATGCAATAATTGATAAGCATGTATAACACTACAGACTAAAAAAGTCATGATGCTGGTGTTTCGGTAAAACATTGCAATATGGAGAGAAGACACTATTTAGTGTGAAAAAATATGGGGACTTAACCACGTTCCATACAAGTTTCAGTTACGATCTTCGTACGTTGAAATACTAACGTATGAATGATGGGAAAAATAATTCGATTTGCACACTCTACAATGTTATAATTGTACCCATACATTATTAAAGTGAATATAAGAAATGAATAATGTATGTAAGTACGGTACCTGTAAGACTTAATGCTAAACCCAATTAATTCAATAACACATACATTGAATCATATTTACAGGTATAAAATCAGCCACATCAAAGTTACGCTAGTGTCTAGATAAGAACTAAAGAATCATTGCGATAAATAGAAAATAAAAATAATCCAATTAACAAGACATAGACATAGGTGTTATCGACATGTTGTTTTTTTTTATTTTCAGTTTGTCATTTCGATAAAATTAATAACAACAGATATAGTAAATTCGTCTGAAATAATAATATAACATTCGCAAGCGTTTAAAAAAACAACAATAACAAATATATCTTGTTATGATATATAGTCAAGGTATGTATGTAGGTAGTTGTTGATATAAAAGTATTTAATGGCTATGTTGATACCTACATAGATTGATAGTATTTATTTGGACTACAGTATGTACTAGGTGTGTATGTAGATTATTTATCATTGTGCAAATTTAATCAGCTGGCAAACTAAATGTTTTTGTAATCTCTCTGGTAGTTAGAAATATATTTCTCTTTACCAGAGGTGACGTGTTCATGTCCCTACACACATACAGGTATTATATGTATGTATATACACAATATGAACAACAAACCGAATAAAATATTATGATAACAAAGTGAAAAACATTATTCAGAATTTAGATGTGTGCGTATGTCATAAATATTCAAATGAACAAATTTGGACTTAAAACGAAGGTATTATGTATGACATAAGATATTGTAAATATGCAATATAAAAAAAACCTGCTTGGATGGGCTTGATTAATATTAAGAGAGATTGAAATGGATAATGTAAATTTTGGGGAAAAAACTACAAAATGCGTAAGCATACTTATCATAATACAAATGTACCTACACAGTTTATTAATATTGTGAGTATTAGCTACCTAGAAATGCTTTCGTAATGAAAATTCCTAATTCTGCAGTACAATCAAATCAGTACCATGAACAACTTTTAAACAGCAGATTTATGGAAGCCGTAAACCTAACTTCCAGTGATTAGATGTTGGTGAACGATTTCTGGAAAAATGACGTAGATACCTGTTTACCTAGAGATATATGATAGATGTAGCCGATGTGGCGGAAGGGGTCCCCAGACTTAAATGGAGCTGGGCTGGGCATGTCGCCAGGTGCCAAGACTCCCGATGGACTAAAAGTATGATGGAATGGCGATCAAGAACGATCCGAAGAAGCGTCGGTAGACCCCAGGCTAGGCGGTCTGATAAGAAAGTGTACCGGAAGGAAATTGATGCAGTGTGCCCAGGACAGGGAGCTGTGGAGGACCAAAGGGGAGGTCTATATCCAACAATGGACCTAAGCGGCTGCAGAAGACGAAGATTATGATTTTAAACATATTTCCACTACTCTACTATACCAACCGGTGAATCCTGCTTAGCATAAAAATAGGTACACAACATTCTCATTGAGTCAACGTGAGAAGTGTTTCATGGAAATTTTACATACATTTGACACTTTGTGGACACTTGAAAAAATATCAAAGGTCACTTCTACAACCCGGTGTGCTCACGGGGAGGATGGAATTCATCCTAGTCTATTTTAAAAAAAAGTTAATTTCATTCTCAATGTTAGATTAATTTAGAAAACCATTATTGTTTTCACGAGTCATAAGTACTTGTAATATGCAGAAATCATTAAGTGGATAATGTTTTTCTTTGAAAAAAAAAGGTGCTTAAACTATATTAAAGTGGCGAATATCAAAGCAAAAATTAATATCCATGAAATATGATTATTCCCATTAATGATTTGTTAATAATTTTGGATTCGGCTCATTAAAATGAATTAGAGTAATTTCATTTAGTAGTTATTTGGATACAATCTAGAAAAAAAAAAATTGGCACCATACCCAAGTCATGAGCAATAAATTTATGAATCTAATTCTTACACCTCAACTAGGACCTCATGTCATGAATTAGTTACTCATAATAATACGCATATTGAAATAACTACTGCAATGGACAATATAAATTACATGGCAGGACACCTTAGGCCCATATTTAATTAAGAATTCATGAATCACAATGTTTAATGGTGAAAGTTTTCCTTACCCAATAAAATTTTTAATGAAGCAGTAGACAGCAAATAATGTGGTGTCGTTTAGTCCAATGTCTGTTCTGATCCGTGGCAGGGCTGGGGCAGGCTGCGGTGGGCTCCCTCTGGCCACGCGCACATCCGCCGCGGCACTCATCGCTGGTGGAGCGATCCTGTCTCTTCTCTGGCCGGCCCGAAGGACGGCCTCAACACTGTTTATATAACTGACTCTTTATAATGAATACTGGAGATATTCTCCAGTACCACCACTCAATGATGCCACTCGCGTCAAATACTTTTATTTTCAGATGGAATACAAAGTAACTTGTGAGTATACAATACTAATGTCTTCAACAACGCAACAAGACGGAATTATTTTACTTTAATGGAACTATAAAGATTATAACAACAATAAATTTCTACTTTTCTGAGAATTCGGACGCTAATGTAAATTTACACAATTATATTAATATAATATAATTAGGTAGATATAGTTTATTATATTATTTTTATTTTATGGATTATTGTAAAGAAGTTGAAATGTAAAAAAATAGTTTGAATATAATATTGTCAATAGCACAGAACAGTGATAGGAGTTAACATAGGTTTGTATTGTAACTGTTTTTGTGCAAGATATGCCAAGATAAAATAACGAGTGCCAGTCTATTATGTGTTGGGGGCTCGCATTACAGTTGCATGTCTGAAGTGTAGTTCCCACGGGCTCTTGAGCCCCCCAAGCGATGAGCCCCCCGCAACATGGGAGGCTTTACCTCAGGCTCGTAAAGAATATTGAAGGTCTCACCCGGATCCAAAGGACGCAGTGAATATGGAAATGGCGGCGCATAATATCTCGTATCAATACACCAACACCACAGATGTATCAGCTTTGGGATGCTTCTACGATGGAGATAATACGACTTCACGATGTCACTTGGTATACGCGCCGTCAGATGTCACTTAGTATACACGCTCTATTCTTCCCTTCTTTGTTACGAGCAGACACTTTCCCGCAGGAGTTTGGCAGCGTTGTTAAACTACAAGAACAACGCTTTATTGGCCAATATAATATCACTTGTAATCGCGCGTAACGCAATGTCCGCACCTTTCTAAATTATCAAATACTATTCTCAATACAAAGTCACTTGGAGATAGACAAACGTTTACTGGAACAGAGTCGAACTCAGTTAGTTCTGTAGTGCTGGGCTTCTGTATCGACCCAAGTGGCGCGCCTGCGCAACACTTTCCTTCGTACGGTTTGTTGACGTTTTTGGGATGTGCAGCGCTGATCACCACCTCACTCTGCGTGTCCTTGGTAACACACAGCCTCACACACCCCACTCCCGTACACATCCAAAACACACAACTACCATATCAGACATCCAGCATCATATTCGAAGCGATGTAAACAATTACGAAGAATAACGGAAAGCAGACTTAAAATATAATGTGCCGCACAGATTGTTACTTTATTACACAAACTTATTATTTATACCTAGGCACAATAAAAATGTGCGAGTTAGATAATGACATCATATGTGTTGTGTGTACGTAGCAATACTGTGTTATAGTTAGTTTAGTAATAGCAATGCGACGCGTGCACAGTGGGTAGATAGTATACTAGTAGAGAATGTATATTATTGTAAGTAAAGAATATAACAGCCAGACGGCTCGTCTCAGCGACTGACGGCACTCTACTGTGGCGTGGCGTAGCCAGCCATGTGCTCGGGACACGCGGGTTAATCGCTCTAATCCCCGCGCTTCACCTGTCCATGCAATCACTATGTATTATATTATCGTAAGTACACATGTTCTCCGGTGGGGTTCCATCTCAATCTGTGAGATCACAGGATTTATGAATAAGAAAAGCACATTTTGTACAGCTGGAGGTATCACCAAACATTCGAGACAAAAACAGAAGAGAGTCTGTAAAATTTTAATACAAACATACTCTGCCTGCAATACCACATCTCACACAACTAATTGAATTCATGACAATTTCAGGACAAAAAACATAGAGCACATTATCTTGATTCATGAAAAATTTATAGAATTGCGACAAGATCCAAATATGTGTACATTTTAGCAACAAGTAGATAGGGAAATTGGTAATAAATAGCATTGCATGGCTTCTTTCACAAAACTTTTGCCCACACGTGCTTAATCGCGAATACTAAGAAAGGCAATGACCTGAGTTAATGCATTAGTATTTAGACAAGTCATAAGAGGACATGGTATATGATACTAGATATATCATTCCCCCCGTGCATTAGGTCCCAAAATATGGCATACAGAGTTTTTATGTTCCGAAATAATTACTAATCTTGCTTCAAACGAAGACATTGGTTAGGGTGTATTTTCAAACTTTTACAATTTACACCTGTGTACGAGACATATGAGTACCAGTACATAATATGTATTTATGAAATCCAGATATATTTACAAAAACGTATGTATGTATTTAATTTAAAAATATACATAGCGATTGAAAAGGAGGAAGAAAACAGCGAGGATGAACGGGAAATGTAATTTTGTAAATGATGTTACAAAGTTTGCATAAAAGCAGGAGCAACAGATGTTTCAAAAAGCTTTATGAATGCCTACTATATATATCCTTACAAAATAGATTTATTATCGACTCGTAAATTTTATAACAATTGTTATTAAACATAACGGAGATGGATTCTAAAAAACAAATCGTCGATGAATTACAATATTACGTCATGATAATTACGGTGTGCGATTCGTAGGATAGTTGCACACACGTACACACACACGAGAGAAGATCCGATAGAAGACATAAAAAAGTTAGACAAGTTACATTGTAATGTAAGAGAAGTGTAAGATCACAATATGAACATAATATTATTTTTGGCCAACCCGATTGTAAAGCGCGGGGTCATTACACTGAAGTTATTGAAAAAATAATGAGCGATAGGTAGGTGTATTGTGTTTTTTACCGGCGTAGGTAAGTATAGTATTATATTATTATGCATATACTTTTCAATATGGCTTCCACAAAGAAAACACCAATACTACTACAAACACACGCACACACACAACCTTACTGATACCTATACGCACACGACATTGTTAAACACTAGAGATACAATGTACACATAGTCGAGTATCTAGTAGAGAAGATTGTCCGCATTATGTTTACACATTATAATACGTGTAGGTCTGTAGGTATAATAATATTAATGTCTATTAAGTATATTTGCAAGTAATTTTGTAATATGGTAAACCATGAATGTTACAACAAACTGAGATAAACGGTTAAACGTGATTTTCTGAAAAAAGTTGAGGAATTGAGAGCCTGAAAAGAATTCAGGAAGAGTGGTCGATTTTTTAACACGACCAAACGAGAAGAAATTTATGAAAAACAATGCATATAAACACTCAATATTGTTATAGGACCTACTGTAAAGTAACGTAAGAAAATAGTTTAACCAACATTTTGCAAACTAGACACGTACAAATGGCATGATTTGACTGCAACTTCATTATTATAATTAATACAAATAAATCGCACTATGATCTCATTCCCGATATATATTTAATCATATTGACATTATAAATATCTACGGCCTGTCAATCACGTCTGTTTGGTCTGTGTGTTCAGCAAAACCGCAAATTATCATAATAATATTGTTGTATTATTTCAACGAGGTGTTAAGATCATATATCTTAATTAGATGTAGAATATATACGACAAACAAGAATCGCTGTGCATGCGAACAAAAGATGACTTTATAAAAAGTTATATAAGATCAAAATTCTGATGTAAGACGACAAAAATAACGATAAGTCATAATGGCAACATTAATTACATCATAGATTTGACATTTCTGTGGTTATACAATACTTGACAATGCAAGCCGATTAAGTATAAAATACAAGTAACGGTTATTTCTTCAAGAAACGTTTTTCAACATCAAGGGTTTTAAACGATAAGTTTTGAAACACACAATGAATAATTTTCCATCACAAATGTTTCACCCTGAAAGTACACATCTACTTATGAAGTATTATGGCAAGTCTTTAGGTACTTGACAGATAATCGTGGATTATCTTGAAAACACTTGTGGAGACAAATATAGAAATAAGACACGTGAAGTGAAGACCGTATAAGAACCTTTAATCGTATCTATTGTGTAATACTGATATGCCTACTTGTTACAATAATCATAATACATTTGAATCATCAGCAGCGGATCAATATTATATAATATGTCACACAATATAATGCAGCATATATCATCAAAATCGAACGAATTATCAAACGTGGTGCTGGTGGTATTATGCAGGTATGTCAGTGGTGGTAATGTATGTAGTGTATTCCGTATTACTATCTAGATACATAGTGTACTCGTGTTCTGATTCAAATGGTGAAATGTGTTGCACATTGAGATTGTCCCAGATTCATACATATAATTGGCCCGGCGCCCTGCCACACTCGACAACAACTGTCGATTTGCACGATTGGTCAATACTCAATACGATACAATTACACACATTCACATCAATAAAGTATAGAATAGTAAAGAGTCGACCACCAGGAAAACATGCCATTTCTGTTTAAATTTAAATAGGTTACACGCTAATGCTTCGAATAAAGGAATTATTGTGAACAACGTGGCTAATATTATCTTTTCTTCTGAATTCCTAGGAAGTAATAAACTACTAGCACATCACGTATTATCATCTACATTAGGAACACCTTTTGTTGAAGAAGCAGTACTAATGTACAAGTGTACAACGTATTTGTGTAGGTATATATACAGGCCCAGATCCTTTTAAATACAAAAAATATATAATTGTACCGTAAAATTAACGAATCATAAGCCTGTTGGGGAACCAAAGCATGACTGATACGTTGAGATGATTGTCAGAAAAGATACCTCATGTACTTACTTATTTCTAAGAAATTGTGGACATTCATAGTCATCCGATAACAACAGGCAATTTACTCTGAGAGTACACAAGAAAGAAAAAATATTATTTTGCTTGAATAAAAAAGTAAGTAATTGAAACGTGAAGAGGCGGTGACAAAAATGTGTAACACAATTCCGATAGATATCATGGACAAGATTAAATGAATATAAAGAGAAGTATAAATGTGTCTGCCTACCCTGCAAGGGACGTGACGTGAGGGTATAGATAGATAAATGTGTGTGTTTGAAGTTTATCTGAATTACCTAATCAGAATATTTGACTGTACGTCCTATTCACAAAAGTTGAATTCTTACGAACACTTTCCATCACGTTGCAAAATAACTGGACATGGAACACGCGAGGTGCCACGTGCTAATAGAACTAGCCGTTGATAACGATATGAAACAATATGATTACTTCACGGTGCGATATATTTATCAATGTTTGTTCTATTCGTATATGGCCGACAACATTATTAAAACCAGAAACTTCCCATACACTCAATCATAATATTTATACCTTTTGTTATTGTTCTTGCACACAATAAAAATAGATAATTACCCTCCACAATAATAATCTATTACATACAATAGTCATTCACATTGTTACAGTGTCTATATAATGTTCATCCTATAAAATAAAGCGGGCATTGGATAATAAAATTAAATGCAGATATTTCTATAAGATGCAAAGTATACGTACACGAAACCTTGAACCACAATATTTTTTATTATCAAATACAATTTTAAGATTCAGTAATATAAAATAAACTCACACCAACAACCCTCGTGGGCGAATAGAATAAAAACAATATATATTTATTAGAACATCACTATAATACAAATGGGTCAGGAGACGTTTATATTTAGGTACGGTATGTGCATTTCATTAAAAATAAAATCAAATAAATTTAACAACAGTCCAAATAATTTATGTACGTATAATTTTGAGGGCAGAACCACGACAATACATCCCACGTATAAAATATATTTAATTGTCAATAAAAATAATCAGTCGATTAGTCACAGACATACGTAGTACAGATATAGATGTGGCAGAAAAACATCAATGTTATTCCCGAAAGGAAGTGACAGGATAGTAGAAATAAATACGAGCCACCCATAACCGCGTTCCCACAACGTGACGCATTCGAGTGATAAGTGTTATCATAAAACACACCACGGAATACGCAAAAAGACAGGAAGTTTCATTATCTTATTTTGCTCTTGCACACTAACATTTAATAACCATTAAATCTTTTCTAAATTGCTATAAAAATAATTGTGTAAATTAATTAGACAGGTGTGTATAATTACAGTATAGAAACAACGTTGGTAGCGACGAATTAGAATTGCAACTCACAAAATGAGAATTTACTATTTTCTTAATTTTATTGTAGTAGTAGTACGCACTACACAAAATAGTGAACTATTTGTGAACGCAACACAAAACACAATAAACTTTGGGGGATAAAAACATTATAACGTGGATACTAACTCACTATACCTACAAGTACTCAGTTTTCGCTTTTCCTAGAAAAGTAGGTAGCTACATAGTTAAGTAGCACAACACATAATACTGTAAGCTTTCATTATAGCCTATGTAGTGTAGGTATTTATCATAATATTACGTGTTGGGGAATTTGACATGCGGAAGCACCGATACGCAGTTCGTCAAAACATCAAAATGAAGCTAATGTAATTATAGGATTCTGATAGTAATGGGGTCGTTGTACTACAATAAAGTATGCCAGCACTAAGCAGTGAGCACTAGGTATACCCGGAAGAGAGAAGGGGAGGTAGCGAGGACGATAGAGTGAAGGGAAAGCCCTTTACCACGTTTAGTTATATAGTCTATACCTGTTATACAGAACTGTAGAATAATATGGTTAAAATATACTTGAATATTGCTGTTGACTGGCACGAACTTCGCTTGACCTCCTTAGATAATGATGGTATAGGTAGGGCTTTTCCAAGAAAAATAACACCGACCGTGTAATTTAGCAAAGTAGGTACACGAAACATGAAAAATAATTAATAGTTGTAAGTAGATGCATAAAATCCCACATAAATATTTCAGTTCGTACGTATGTTCGTATTTTTCTCACTTCCCGTTACACATCATCCCTCTCATGGGTTTCCATGGATACAAAAGTTTATCCATAGAATTACTACTGGTCCAGCGTACAACATACTTGAAACAGAGAATACTTCGTGTCCAATTTCCACAATTTCCTGTTAATTCATTCCGGGGTAATCTTTTATATGAAATAGTTTTGTGCGTTCATTAATTGAGTGGATTTAGTAAACATTTCCAAGATACACATAGGATATAAAAAAATTAATAATATGTAGTCTTGGATAAGATATTTCATTACACAAAACATCAAAATTCAAGGTTTTTCAAGAAAATTTCCACCATGTCGTGTCGCTTTTGAGATGTCAGTTTTTAAAATTATAAGTTATTTTTAAATTTATTGAAAGGTATTGTAAGGTTAAATTCATTGTGAAATGTGAAGTTGGTTTGTATTTAGATTTTGCCATTGAAATAAAACCATTCGTCAAATTAAAAAGTGAGACGATACTGAAATACCTATAACATAATGCGTTCTGTAATAACAAAATTTCATATTTTTTATAACTACAGATATCAAATTCTAATGAGGGACATAAGCTTTTTTCTCTAAATATGAAGAATTATGTCTCATCTATAAATTTAACACTCAATCTATATTCAACGATGATACCAACTTGACATATTTAAAATTTGAAAATATTATTCATGGTAGGTACTAGGTAGGTACTAAAATTTCTATTGGATGAAGCAAAGTAGGTAGGTACATACCTAATTAGACACTGAATCCCACATAAATATTTTAATTCGTACCTACTCCTATGCTTCTAACATTTTTCACTATATCCGTTATGAAGAATTATGTCCCTACAACTGATGCAGGTATATTTATAAACGAAAATAGTCAACAATAATAGGTAATTGGAATATCAAATGTTTCCCAAAATCAGATAAATATAAGCAAGTTATTGAAAACAGAGTAATATTCTAATTTCAAACTTGACATACCTATTATACCTACCTAATTACACAGAAAACAGGTATTATTTATATGGTAGGTAGGTACCTAAATTTTTATTCAGTGATACAAGGTAGGTACTTTCCTAATTAAACGCTAATTATATAGCAATAAATAATTTATTATTCTATACAATACCTTTAAAAAACACAGGTGAATCTCTGAAATAATATCATATTTTGCATTATTCTGGATAATGAAGCACACTTTTTACTCAAGATTATTATCAAACAACACTAAGTAATCGTTTCATTAGGAATTACTTATAATTTAAACAACAATAATATTAAGACAATATAACGACATTCCAACAAAATTTGACGTTTGCAACGTAGAATTGGGTAGAAAAAAAACTAACAGGTACTAAATATTTGTTAACCGAAAGCGTTATTTGTAACAGGTATTTGATATAACAGTAAGGAGTATTTATTAAATATCTGTTTAAAAAAAAGCTAATGAACTTGGATTTAAACGAATTTACCTATATTTGTTTAGTAAAAAGGTATAACTATACGAGTATTAATACTTTTTTAAATTATTTATTAGGTTAGTAAATAACAGGCAAGGCTTGCAGCTACTGCGAAATAACAGTTTTGGGAGTAACAGTTTAAATTAGCTAACGCCCAACACTAATAAATGTCAACGAGAAGTTTTTTTTTAAAATCGCTTTGACAGTGATGAAAATTGTCTTTAGCCAGCAGCGATGAGTGTCATACACGTAGGTAATTTATTATTATTCAAGGTGTTATATTATGAAACTAAAATACCTACTATGAAAAATATTAATCTTTAAGAATTATACCTAATTTCAGTTTAAGACTACCAAATTACGTACGATTTTAGCGGTTCGATTATGGTGTAAACATAATATGAATATGGCAACACTGATTCCTTTTGTCAGATGCGTCTGTCAACTTCAAACAAATTACGATGTTTTGTTTAGTTTGGCGTTTACATGTAATGTGTTATTATAGGGACGCCTTACATACACTCGTTTATTTCACGGAGGATGGCGCCATTTTCAAATATGATACTAATAGTATTTTCGAGTTACTTACATTTTTATTTCTTACAGCATTAGGAACACACTTAAATGTTATGTTACAGTGTCTCCCGCATTATTTTTTTTACGAATCTCGAAATAAACCTAAATATATATTTGTACACTTCGTAATAAATAAGCTTGAAAAGCTTTTGTTGTGGAGAAAGTCGCCATCGGGGATTGAACCCGCGCCTACTGGATCGAGTCGAGCGCTTTACCAACCTGGCTTCCGACCACCTTATTTGTACAGGTAACTTGAATTATAGTGCAAAGTAAGATATGTATTTGTTATTTAAAATGTTACTACCTATCATTTAAATTTCTTTTTACAATCTAAACAGTGCTATGTTTACGATCGAAGTGAAATTAATGATAAAAGCTATTTATGAAGTTCGTAAACAATTGTTTTATGTATTTAGAGAGATAACCGGCGTTATTTTGTTTTTAATGTGTTCATTATTGCAATGTAAAAACAAAATAACGCAAATGAGGTGGTCGGGAGCCAGGTTGGTAAAGCGCTCAATTCGATCCAGTAGGCGCGGGTTCAATCCCCGATGGCGACTTACTCCACAACAAAAGCTTTTCAAGCTTATTTATTACGAAGTGTACAAATATGTATTTAGGTTTATTTCGAGATTCGTAAAAAAAATAATGCAGGAGACACTGTAACATAACATTTAAGTGTATTCCTAATGCTGTAAGAAATAAAAATGTAAGTACCTCGAAAATACTATCAGTATCATATTTGAAAATGGCGCCATCCTCCGTGAAATAAACGAGTGTATGTAAGGCGTCCCGTTATTATAGGCAGGCAATAATTCTAACACAATTTGGTGTGGAGAATAATTAATGTGCTTACATGAAATGAGTTTATATAGTATTTGATAGTATTATAATAATACATGGAGTGTTGAGTAGCAAAATCTGTGTTCAGACATAACCTCAAAAATTTTTTATGGTAATTTTTTTTTTAAATACTCATGTTTAAATTCATTGTTATAATTAATACTACTTCTCTTTAGGAAATCAAGGAAGTTACAAGACTTCGTCACTCGGAGCCATTTTGTGGTGTGTTTTTAACTATCTGATACCATTAGTGTAGGCAGTACAATGGTCTTTTTGGGTGTGTGGAATATGACATCCAGAAGTCAACTGCAAGTTTTTAATCTCAGTGTGAGGATACACTTAAAGGTTCATTAAGGTTGAACATTCATGATGATTTAAAATTCCAGGTACGAATCATGAAATTGTAATCTGGCACTGTGAAAATCATGGAGTTCTGGATAATTTTAATGTTCGGATCACAGAATTTGTAGGGAAATTCAAGGTGCGTACAATGTTTCAATATGCATTTACCTACTACATATTTCTCTATGACTGTGTTTATCTTACTTAGTAATTGTTGAAGGTTTTCACTGTGATTACTCGATATCATAGCGTTTTAGAGATGCACCCTATGTAACTTAACTTGATTGACGTTTCGACACTCCTACTGGTCTCACCGAAAAACTAAGCAACAATGTTTATCTTAGTTAACTAGGTAATTTATTTAAAATAGATCTGATTAATTCCTGTTTTAGTAACTCGGAAAGCTGTGGAGGGGTATTCCTATGGTGCCAAACCGTTGGACGAGCCGATGTACTGAATTGAAATTTATTATTTGGAAATATAAAAAAAATTGATGGACGTCAATGGCGATAGACGAGACATTCATAGATTGTCAAAGATCCATGAAATTAAAGTTGTTTGGTCTGCTGATGCCAATAATTCTGTAATGATGTTTAATATTATAAGTAATCCTTAAATCACATACAAAATAAGCATGTTTGGTATACCTAAACGTCCTATTATTATATTCATTCAACAGATGGCTAATAAATAAATGGAATATAAATATATACCTAAACTACATCTTTGCATTACATTACTTTTTAAGAACATAAATACTACCTACATTAAAACCTTTAATAATTTGATATTTATTTTTTTAATAATTTCATGTAGACAAATTAGTAGTACCTACCTATTAAAACATTTTGATTATCTTTGTATGTATTAAGTGTTTATAGGAAAATAAACACATCAATAATTTACATTATTTTATGAATCTTAACTTTCCATACATAATGTTTTGTTAAGTAATATACACAACTGCTTTTTGGAAATACTTGGCTCTGAGTTGTACAACACACTTTTATCCATGAACGTCAAAAAGTACTACTACAGGATGAGAAAAGTGGGTTTGTATGTCATAATTTTATAGTAATTTACCCCCATGAAATCTTTTTCAAGAACATGCAGTACTCATTGCAATTGACATATATATTTCATTACACTTCACCGTTTCTTACGAGTATATTGAACTATTCCAAACACAAGAGTTTGCCGTTGCGAAGCACGGGAAATGTACCCCTAATGCTTATATTACCTATACTTCCATAAGGATGAACTCAAAGGTTGCATACAAGGGGAATGAAACATCAGATAAAGGTTCTCTATCCAAGCCCATGATGTTAGAAGTTAAAGTAGTTGGGCAGTCTGAATGCATGCAGGCTCATGATTGGTATGTGTGAAAGTCACCAAGGGAGGCAAGTATTATGATGAGAGCAGCTATAACTCATTACTTTATGATGTGATAGATGGATGAATGTGTTTCGGGTCCCATTGCTGAACTACTCCTTCATCCAAACCCAACATTTGACCGTAGCGAAGCACGGGTTCTTACGCTAGTTATTAAATAAATACATAAACTATATAAATATATACAACTAGGCAATACATAATAACAAGTAATTAAACAATAATAGTAAAAATAATCACTAGGCAGTAATGCAAAACTCACGACTTTCGAGCTAAATTAGGATCGATCTAATAATAAGTTCTCAAATGAAACATCGACACAACATGGAGTATTATAAAACTATCGGAATGTTATTTAGGAGGAACCTCAACTCACACACTGATAATAAAAAATATTCCAACAACAAAATGCCATTAGACGTTTAATAAATCCAGCATGACAAAATAATTGCCTTCTAGTGAAGACCGGAAAATCGATAAATTAGAAAAGGATTGCTTCGATTGAAAATAACTGCCTCGATTCGCGACAACCATCGCAGAAAAAAATCCGGTCGGAAATACGAGATTTTTTTAACTCAACTAAACACTAAGCAACTAGAATGAGGTTAGGTAGGTTTTTAATTTACACCATAACAAAGCTGTTATAGTGATCAGGAAAAATACATTAAAAAAGGCGAGTAAATAATCATACGATCTGCGTACAATAACTTTCTATTCTCCATACATAATATAATTATAATTATTTCTCTACCTACTAGTTATTGCAACATTTTCGCCAACACTAGCAACACCCGACCACATGAATGCTGCCATAATACAGAGCACTTAGTGATAGATATTTGAGTACATGGTTGGCGCAGTTGGTTGAGGCGGCAGTCTCTCAAGCGGGAGGTGCCAGGTTCAAACCCCGGCGCTGGTAATGTATTCCACACTTTGCGATACAGGCTTTTAGCCTAGTGCAAGGTGTGCAGGAAAGTATTTGGGTTTGTGTATACAAGCCCAGATCCTTTTTATTAAAAAAAAAAAAAATATCTATAAAATTGCTTTACTATGTACCTACTTGAAAAAATAAATAGCAATATAGAGTAGGGTTATACATAGCTAATGGATACTGCACAGAATACTTGGCAGAGTATAGACATCTAATCAGCTTTAAATATGCAAAAAAATATACCATAAGTATATAAGCGATAAGACAACAACAATGGTATGAAAATAGTATGTATGAAATTATCCCAGAGTACAAAAAATATAATGTCACTAAAAAGTCGGGATATACGAAAATTGGTCGCAGACATTTGGTCGCACGACATTTGGTCGCCGACACTTGGTCGCGGCGACAACTGGTCGCGGCGACAATTCGACGCGGCGAAAATTGGACGCGTGACATTTGGTCGCACGACGTTTGGTCGCGGATTATAATATTTAATTACGAGTAAAACGTTAATCGGTTAATATAAAGAGATTATAATACGTATTTTTCTGCTTTTTGACAAAACTTCATGATTGCACCGGCTATTAATTAGGAAGTAAACTCCTTGGTGCATACCTATTGGTTTAATTCTTATATTGGTATACTACCTATATCCTACCAAATCACACTTTAGGAGGCCCAATTGAGGAAGATGTTTGGAAATCTGAATAAGAATGAAGTAGGTAGATAACTCATTTTAGAGACAATTTAGTGAACGAGTTGAGATGATCTGAACAAGTGAGGAGAACGATGAGGAAAGGGTGAAAAGAGGACATTACAGATGATGAAAGAAGAGGTGTAAGCAAACGTGGTGGTTATTCTAAGACCACCTGTATAAATCATAATGCTTACGGCTAAGGTATTTGTATATTGTAGTATTATATTAAAATTAGTGCAGCGATAGGGCAGCCTGGCATACTTTTCTCTCTGTCTACCCCGAAAGCAAATCGGCACGAGTGAGCCTGTATCATGTGTTCCTAAAGCAATGTTTTTTTCCGGAAAAGGGAAGCTGGTCGAACATTTTTTGCATTACTATTTCATTTTAATAAAAAAAGTTCTACTCGTTGGCATTTCAGCCCTTGCGCCGAAGAGTAAACACAAAACAATTGTGGCAAATTTGACGTTATTACTGTTATTACTTTATTAGATATAAATCTCTTATTTTACCCAAAACTCAGTGGGAATGGTTTTCTAAGGTATCTTCGCACTTAGTACCTATAACTATCTACTTCGGCACGGCTATCAGCCTATAATGTTATCATTTTTAGGAATGTCTCGACGGAATAAAAAACAAACATCTTCTTACTGGCAACAACGATAATCATGCATTTTAATAATCAATATTAGGTACTATTGATGCATCAAGAATGTGCATACTTTATATACCGACATTACTTACAATTAAGTTATGAGTATGATGCGATAAACTACCGAATTGGTGGAAACGGGTTCGACATAGATAAGCTAAAAGAAATACATATATAATAAATTATTACATACGTATTTCTTTTGGCGTATCTAATGTACCGACGAATATATTATTGAATAAATATTTAATTGATATTCACAATATCTAAAATATACCTATACCAATCCAATAAAATAAAATTAATGTTACTACCTATTAAAAAAAGTTATTTCATAGATGAATCGTATGTACACACGGATTAAGTATTTGTAGAATAGAAACACAACTTAACATTTATGACTTTTTAACTTAAGCGTTAAAGAAGAAAAGGTTTACAAAAATGTGCTATATTATTTACAATCGAAATACCCATTTTACAACATGACTACTTAAAATAATGGTAATATTGGTAATATTATTATTGTATTATCTAGTTTACTGTAAAAACAGCTGCTTGTTATTTTATTGATATGCTTAGTGTAGGTATTGTCAGATCCAGGGAACCATACTTGCGATGAACTAATAAATAATTACAATGGAACTATGTTTATTGAGGTAAAATATCAGATTATAACGTAAATACGACAAAACAGCCATTGTAGAATATTTATATTATATCTATATACGAAAGCGCCCTAGATCATCCTAGATGAATGACTGACATACTCAACCAAAAATAGACCGAGAAGAGGTTATTGTAAGCTTGGGATCAGTGTTGGGTTTTCCAACTGGCCGCAAAAATACAGAAATATAATATTATGGACCTACAATATTTAACACTTGTGGGTTTAGTTAAAAATAGTTCATCATACCCCATTTAGAGCTACATATTTAAAAATTATTTAGTATACTATATTGCTTTTGCTATATTTATATATTTAAGGAATATTTTATTTTATTTAATAATTAACTAATTTATAAGTACAGTATTACCAAGTTGTATTATTTTTATTTGTATAGGTATTGTGTATTTATGAGTCATTTACTTTATAATGAACACTGACCAATTTTATATGCTAAACTGCTTTGTCTTTTCTCTTTTTTTATATAATTTTTTTTATTTGGCTTGTTTTATTGTCAGTGTTATATGACGGAAAATTTTATACACTGTATTTGAATTTAATTTAATTTTTTATTTATTGATGTTGTGACTTGTTTTATATACCGTGGCTGATGTTTTGGTAAATTGGTAATTATTTATGCTGTATGTGACTGATATTGTTTTATATGTTTGTTGGATGATTTTACGTAGTATGTTGTCACTGGATCCTATTTAATACAATGCCTACATGCCTGATTAATTTTATTTGTTGAGAAGGACTTATTATTTACATTTTATGACAGTTTATTCAGTTTGCTATGTCTCCTTTTTTGATTTGAATATGGTTTATGTGTGGTTTTGTGTTATGATGTCATAGTAATTAATGAATTATGTGTAATGCGCAATTATGGCGCAATTGTTTGACTGTTCTTATGATTTTTTGTGATCTTTGCGATATACTTTGTTCAAATGGCCTAAAAGCCGTATACGATTGTAATAAATAAATAAATAAATTTTATCTTAATCTCGTTACAATTTTATCAAGCACATATTTAATTATAAGCCTGTCTTAGTAGGTACTGTAGGTAGTTAGTAGACTTGAGTGGAGAAAATAATAATAATATTTAAGACACCTACATACCTTTTTATTTTTTGTTATAATTCACTAATTACTGTTCATCAACTGTCACCCAATTTAAGTATTGTATATGTGCCGTCATGTTAAGTATAATAATTGTAATTAATTAAGCATTACTCATTCTAGTAATCATTTATTTATTTTGCTCGCGTGAAAAATCACGATATTTAAATTCCAGTATTGTGTGATACCTATATTATAATTGTATATTTTCTAATAACACCTAAGCAGTTATGTGTAACACTCCAAATAAAAATTGTAATGTAATTGAGTTAAATCGAAATCGAAAAGATCGAATGAATTGGTAAAACGCTATAGCAGGTATTGTAATATTGTGTAAAATTGTTTTTGTTTATAAGAGTAGGCATACCAAGAGGCATACTGACATTTCAAAAATTTCTAAAAACGCGAGACCTTAGATTTCGACAACCTTACTAAATATGCTTTGGAAAAAAATAGAGTAGATACATTTGGTATTTCATAATAACTTTGGTATTTCTAATAGGGAAAATGTTATTGTAAGAAATATAATAGCCATATTAAAAGCATTATCAGAATGTGCGAACCGAACCGCTAACCAATCCAGGCCCAGGTATATATTGCTATTTCATCATTATCAGTTAGACTTATTGTTTCTTCTGTATTGTATGGTAAGTATTATGTATATTAATTGTATAGGTATGCATCTTAACTATTTTATGGTAGGTTCCCTTATTATATTATTTGTTATAATTTATATTTGTGGTTGGAGTGGCCAGAGGTCCTGGAAGCTGCGAGTGACAGGGGCCTCTGGCGAAGATATGCAGATGCTTTGGGCCCCCGACCCAATCAAGGATAGACGGGGAAGATGTATGTATGTATGTATGTAATTTATAATATTATAACTTATATTGCAGATACCCGTGCATGAATATCATCAAAACCTAATGCGTAAATACAATTATTTTATTGTAATATTAGCTAGTAGGTAGTTTTAATTTTTTCAGTCCTTTGGTTTCTAATTTTTAATTATGGTACCAACATAGTAATACCTACAAGTATTTATTTTGGCTTTATTTATTTTGCTTTAGTGTCATAAGACTCATAAAATTCATTCATCACATCATAACTACCCTATGTGTCTAAATGTTAATAATATAATAATAAAATGTGCATTTATTTTTTGTGTAGGTTCCTACCTATATTATGGTTATATACATATCACTACTAGTAAATAATAATTATTATGTACCAACAAATATATAATGAGTTAATGACTCATTATAATGAGGTATACGCAAGAATAAGTAAAAAAATCTTTTTATTTGAGTTCTTTATACCGACTCTTTTGCTTTTCCTATTCCCATAATCCAATCCATATTAGATTACCTACATGGATTAAATACATAATGAAAAAAAGGTCAGTTCCTTTAAAATGTATTAACAAAACACCTAAGTAGGTACCATTAGCTATATTTTTTCTTGGCAGATGGAGTGCTATTAAAATGGTTCTATATTATTTTATCAATTTGTTTATACATACAACAATAGTCTGCAGCCAGCAAAATATGTGACTGGTAACGAACGAGACTTGAGGCATGGAAATTACAATAGGCTATTTAAATTCTTTCATCCAAAGTTAGAGACCGACCGAATATTCGGTTTCGGTTTCGGTTACGGCCAGTTTCGGCCAAAATAGCCGGTTTCGGCCCCAGTTTCGGTTTCGGCCAAAAAGTGGCCGAATCTTCGGCCACACCGAAACTAGCATCCGTATTATATCGAGTATTGTCGAGAGTCTTCGGAACAGATTTACACTTTGTGTTTGTATTCTGTACACAAGAGTCCCTTTTTTATTTTACAAAAGTGAACTAGATTTATTTCACTACCCATTTTTATACACATCATTAATGTCTTACGACAATTTTTTTGCCTGCAGCGCTACTTAGGCAGCCGTTTCCCTGATACAACATAACCAAGTGTTTTACTTACCTACAACAAGATTCATCACTTCGTCCATTAAAAAAAAACAAAATTGCCTGCGGCGCTACTTCTTGGAGAAACACTCACAATTATTATTTTATTCTATGTGTTTACCTATAGCTCAGTCCTTTTGCAGCACGAAGTCGGCAAAATTAATAACAGATGGGACTCTATGCAGTATGATACCTTAGGGTGGGATGTTTCAGAATATCAGGCGTCCCCCCCGCCACACCTGACGCGTCACCCCCCTGGCCCCCCGAATAGGTCCCCCTACGTGGTTTTCATCTATTTATCAAAAAATTGTAACAGATAGAAGGAAAATGTTAAGGACAAAAATAGTCCTTAATAAATTCTCTACAAAATAGGTAAAGCACATTTTTTGATAGGACTAGTAATTTACCCGCAATAGCCGGTGAAAATATCGTAATTTTTTAATAAGAACCAAAAATTTTTTATTTTACTCAAATTGCTGAAAATTCATAAGAGCTACAAGAAAATGGTCAAAGAATGAATTAATTGCTATAGTTTTAGCTATAAAATGAGCTATTATTTATTTTTGCACGGCTCATAGTTTTTGAGTTATAACATAAAATTCCAATGACAGAAGTCTTAAAAATGGAACTTTTCATACAATTTGTATTGAAATGCTGTGATATTAAAATTTAGGTTACGCCTGTTTTTCACAAGTATGTGAAAGATAAAAAATGTATTGGAGTATGACTGGATTTTGTAAGTATTTTAAGGTATAATTCTTTAGAAGTTCAATACACTTTTGCCAGCCATATTTCAAAGCCGTATCCCAGTTTTGCAGAAGGATTCGTCAAGATCATTAAAGAAGAAAATTTAGTGTATGTCTGTGTAAGATACGAGGTTCGGCTGAACACTTCGTAGCCCTGAGAAAAAAATGTACAGACCAGTTTAAGTTCATTATTGATATAGATAATTTAAACTTCATTAGGGCTATTTACAAAATTTGAGATCGATAGGACGACGCTGGCACTCTTGGCACCATTTTTATTTCAACGTGTTTGACATTTTTGTGAAAATGTGAAATTGTCAGCTGCGATCCGTGATAAAATATTATTTTATCTAAGGTCATAGACCGACACGAACCATAAAAGAAATATCGGGTTCATTAATGGAGTCTGTTCCATCATATGCCATGATTAGAAAGTAAGTGCCAGATTTTGAATGGGCACAGCAAGGTGTCAAACACAACCCTTGAAGCGGAAAGCAATAAAATGCAGTAGTTCTGGAGAACGTCGATAAAGACATGGATTAATTTTTCAAAGATCGCGGAATTATTAGTTAGGTGATAGCAGAGATTCCAGTGATCTGATTTTAATCAGTAGTGTTCATCTTAACTTCAGAACAGGACTTGTACAAACCCTCGAATCGCCGGGTGCCAATGCTTTTGACCCATATCCTAACCTTGAGGAATCCTTCTGGAAAACTGGGATAATGGCTTTGAAACATGACTGGCAAAAGTGCATTCAACTTCGAAAGGATTATATCTTGAAATACTAAAAAGACCCAATCATACTCCAATACATTTTTTATCTTTCACATGCTTGTGAAAAACAGGCTTAACCTAAATTTTAATATCACAGCATTTCAATACAAATTGTATGAAAAGTTCCATTTTTAAGACTTCTGTCATTGGAATTTTATGTTATAACTCAAAAACTATGAGCCGTGCAAAAATAAATAATAGCTCATTTTATAGCTAAAACTATAGCAATTAATTCATTCTTTGACCATTTTCTTGTAGCTCTTATGAATTTTCAGCAATTTGAGTAAAATAAAAAAAATTTGGTTCTTATTAAAAAATTACGATACTTTCACCGGCTATTGCGGGTAAATTACTAGTCCTATCAAAAAATGTGCTTTACCTATTTTGTAGAGAATTTATTAAGGACTATTTTTGTCCTTAACATTTTCCTTCTATCTGTTACAGTTTTTTGATAAATAGAGGAAAACCACGTAGGGGGACCTATTCGGGGGGCCAGGGGGGTGACGCGTCAGGTGTGGCGGGGGGGACGCCTGATATTCTGAAACACCTCACCCTAAGGTATCATACTGCATAGAGTCCCATCTGTTATTAATTTTGCCAACTTCCCCATACATTGATTTCCTAAAGTGACTGAACTACTATTTTAGTTCAAAGATTATATACACATGGGCGTCGGCAGTAGAGATTCGAATAGGTATACATTTTTTCATACTATATGATAAGACCTCACAATAAATCACACTACTACCGCACATTTTCTCACCATGTCATAAATTTTGTAAAATTTGTATAAAAAATCCATCAAAACACAATTAGTTTACAAAAAATTGCCTGCGGCGCTATTTTTCTATTGCTTTTTATAGAACACATTTTTCGTACATAATATTGTGCAAATTATTACGTACATTTTCAAATAAACCAAACCACATCACGGTCTTCTTCACCATGCCTCACAAAAAAATTTCGCCTGCGGCGCTATTTACCCGTTCTTCATCCTATATCAATTTTGTACACATACACATTAGCAAACTACACCACAACTTCCGTTACTTCATCTCCCGAAGAAAAATTGCATTTTTTATGCCCCCTCCTAGTGTTACCTATGCCATGGATACCTACATAAGTTGTAGTTTAATGGGTTCCTTTCTTTTGTGCTTACATTGAGTTCCGAAAATGAAGTGGTTTCCTAATAAATATCTTAGGGAAACACTAGATATCAGAGTAGGGTACCTATAATATATTTTTTTTCAAAATTACAACTGAAATTCCTAAGTTTCGGTTTCGGCCGAAACTAGAAGGGGAGCCGAATATTCGGTTACGGTTTCGGTTTCGGCTAAAAATCCAGTTTCGGTCGGACACTATCCAAAGTAGGTACCTCCAGAGCAGTTAGGTATTTATGCCATAAGCTAATGTTGTAAAGTCCAGAATATACCATGTGCACTGAGATTTGAACCCGGCTCCTCTAACTTGGAAGATCCGTGGTCCAATCAACTGATATTTCAATGAACTTTACGTAAGTAATAGGAAAAGTGAGTGAAATTGCAATGTAGGTATTCCAGTTTCCAATTATTAATAGCATGAAAAATAGTATTCGAATGAGAATGGTGAAAAGTGGTAAACCGTTATTGCCAAATAGGAAAAACCTAGTGTATTATTTTTAAATTGGTACCTACTTCACTTTTTAAAGTGTGTGTACCTTTTATTAAACAAGAAAATCAAGTAGTTGATATGTCTTATAATTACTAAACACGTACTTGATAAATTAAATATTATAATCCGCGACCAGATGTCGCGCGACCAAATGTCACGCGTCCAGATGTCGCTGCGCCCAGTTGTCGCTGCGACCAAATGACGCGCGACCAAATGTCGGCGACCAGATGTCGCGCGACCAAGTGTCCGCGACCAAAAGACGTGACACCAAAAAGTCGTGCGGACATAAATAAAATTTTAGTGAAAATTTGAATAATAAACAGCGAGCAAACGTGGCACACGTCAAATTGTATTATGTAGATCTATATAGTTCAGTTAGTCTTTCGACAGTGCGCTGTGTGGACGTGTTGATACGAATAGCTCCGTAAGAATTTAAAAATTCTCATTTATTGTTTTCATTTTTGTTTCTTTAAATATTTCAACTACAGGGTGAGTTTTTTTTAATTTAATTTTTGTTTTCCTACCTTTTTATTTTATTTTTGTATTTCGTTTATTTTTTCCTTAATTTTTTATAAAGAAAGATTTATGGATCTCCGCCCTCCCCCATTGCCCCCCATCCCCCCTGACCCCCCGGACCTTAAAAGAAGACGGGTGAACGATGGGGTAATGCAAGTGGATCAATTGGACATTCAAACATCTTTAGTCGTTTCTGATGATAACAAAGTGGAATCTTCTTTTTCCTCTCAGAGCCATTTCTCTACCCCCGCTTCTATCCACACCCCTCCTACTCCTTCCTCCTATAACAACCCTATTAACCCTCCTCTTCGTACAAATTTCTACTCAACAAACTCTTCTGGACCGTTTATTGTACACGTTCAACATTCCGAAACGAGCAAGCCAATCCATCCCATGGATTTTGGGAAGTTCCTTTTCACAAAAAATAATAAAAATGTAGTTAATGGGTCGCTCAAATCGGAGGGCAGATATAAGTTGTCCTTAGAATTTACAAGCGCTATCAGTGCCAACTCTTTTATAAAGAATATTTTTGTAGAATCAAACGCAGCGTACAAAGCGTTTATCCCGACTTTTAACATCAGTAGGATGGGCCTCATCAGAGGCGTATCCACAAGTATTACTGACGACGAATTATTGTCTTCGCTGCGTCAGTCTAACCCAAACGCTGGGGAACCTGTCAAAGTTCGACGACTTAACTATAAGGACAAATCTAGTACAACACCTACATGGAAACCCTCCCAGACTGTAGTGGTTACTTTTGAGGGACAGGTACTTCCGAAAAATGTATATTTATTTTACAGCTCTTTCCCTGTTGAGACGTATTTTTACCCAACAATTCAATGCTATAATTGTTGTAAATTCGGCCATACCAAAGCAGCCTGCCGATCTCAACCACAATGCTTTAAATGTGGTGATAATCATACGTCTGAAAACTGTACTTCATCTGAAATTAAGTGTTTAAATTGCAACGGTGCCCATAAAGCGATTAGCTTAACATGTCCCGAGTTAGCTCGCCAGAAGGCGATAAAACACACAATGGCTTCGGAAAATATTTCCTTCTTCCAGGCTACCAAGCGCCACCCTGATACCAAATCTTCATATGCAGAAATTGCTTCCAAAACAGTATTCGCAGACCCTTCCTCAACTTCCGTTCGTCACGAGCCGTCCTCTCGAGGCAAATTCAGGTACAGAACCCCAAAAGCGGCTTCGACCCCAGGTTATAACCAATCCGAACATAATTCACTTCTTCTATATCCAAACGGAACTGAATGGTCATCAGCTCCCGATGGATGTGCTCTCTCAAATCAATCGTCAGTCTTCAAACACTATGATTCCCGTCCTCAAAATGAAAATCTTGCTAAAACTCTATCCTCCGATAATACCAATTTCCTTGAAGTAATGATTACAATGTTAATTGAATTGTTATCTTCACAACACTCGATACCGTCCAACGCTGCTTTTCTTATTGATAACCTCAAATCTTTTCTCTCTCGCCATGGCTCTACATCACCTCAGAAGTAATGGTATGTCAATTCTTCAATGGAACAGCCAAAGCGCTGTCGCCAAAAAGTTCGAAATAATTCAGTTGCTTAAATCACATGACATTCAAATTGCCGCTATATCCGAAACGTGGTTTCCTCCACTGTCAGACTTTGAAATCCGAGGATATACATGTCTTCGGGACGATAGATGGGACGGCTGTGCTGGAGCTGCCTTATTTATTCAAAGGGGTATTCCATTTTCCCAAATAACCTTACCTCCAAACCCATCGTGTCAAGTAGTGGCGGCAGTAATCCATGGAGTGACTTTTGTTTCGACATATATCCCCTCGGGAACTCCCGTTGATTTGACATATTGGAATGGAATAATTCCGATGCTTTCCACATCATTTGTCCTTCTGGGAGACTTCAATGCGCATTCTAAGACATGGGGTTGTTCTAAGACGGATTCTTCCGGAAAAAAGGTGTTAGATCTTATTGACAATCATAATCTATGTATTCTCAATAATGGGCAACCGACTAGAATATGCCGTCCTAACCAGAAACCTAGCGCTGTGGATATTACCATGTGTACAACCGACTTGGCTCCCCTTTGTGATTGGAAGGTTTCCGATGACTTATATTCCAGTGACCACTTCCCAATTTTTTTATCTTTGGGTAATAAACAAAATATTAATAATCGCTCACATTCCCGTAGAAGTCGAGGTTACAATATAAAGAAAGCCAAATGGGAAGAGTTCAAAAAGTCACTTTCTTCAAATCTTGATTCTCTGAAGGAATTTATTGAAAATCCATCAATTCCACAAGCGGCAGATGAATTACGTCGAATCACTACTGCGGCAGCCGATGTCTCTATTCCTAAAAACAGGCCTAATTACAAAAGTATTCCAAACCCTCCCTGGTGGGATAACGATTGCACGATTGTAGTTCAGGAAAGGCGGGAGGCTCTGAGCAAATACAAAAGGGAGATGAATTTCCAAAACTATATTTCCGTAAAGAATGCACAGGCTGCGGCAAAACGCACACTCAAAAGGAAAAAAAGACAAGGCTGGCGAAATTTTTGCTCTAGTTTATCCCCTGATACCCATAATTCAGAAGTCTGGAAGTCTATCAAACGATTCCGTGGAACATTTTCCAATAAAAATAGTTCTCAAAATTCAGGTGGTTGGATCAGCGAATTCGTTGATAAACTGGCCCCCTCATACGTTCCTCATTCCACTGAATTACCTTCTATCATTACTTCTAAAAACTCTTCATCAATACCTGAGTTATCTGCACCATTCTCTCTGGAGGAATTACTGTCTGCTATTGAGGCAACCGGAGATTCTTCTCCAGGCGAGGACCTCATCCCATATGTTTTTATTCGTAAATTCCCCGAACCCCTCCTCCTCCACCTGCTGAACTTTTTTAACCTTGTTCTATCAAAGGGAATCGTCCCAGAAGATTGGAAAAAGCAAGTCATTGTTCCTATTCCAAAACCCGGAAAAGAACCTGGAAAGAGCTCCTCTTATCGTCCAATCGCCTTGTCTTGCTGCTTTCTTAAGATTCTAGAAAGAATGATAAAATTCCGCCTCGAATGGTACACTGAAAATAAAAACCTTCTGCCACAGTGGCAGTTTGGGTTTAGAAAGGGCAGATCCTGTCTGGACAGCCTCAGCGTCATCACAACTGACATTAATATCGCATTCGCAACCAAAGCCAGCGTTGCTGCAGCATTTCTTGACATTAGCAGTGCGTATGATAACGTTATTTTGCCTTTACTGAGGACCAGACTTCTTGACATAGGTGTGCCACCAAACGTCTCACAGCTTATCTTCAATATTCTGTCGGAAAGATGTATAGTGTTGGAGGGTCCAGAGGGACAAATCCGAAGAACGTTATATAGGGGCTTACCGCAGGGCTCGGTTCTTAGCCCACTCCTTTTCAATATATATACCTCGAACCTACAGCATGTTATTCCCACTACTTGTAACATTCTCCAATATGCGGATGACTTTGTTGTGTACTCCCGAGATAAAAAGGTGCCCGTTGCAGCTGGAAGGCTACAGGATGGAGTAAGTGCCATGCATGCATGGCTAAGTGTAAGTGGACTGAGTCTGTCGCCAACAAAAAGTAAAATTGTTATTTTTTCCCGAAAACATGAAATCCCGGATGTAGTTGTCAAGCTGGATGGGTCCATAATCCCGCAAGATGAGTCGATAAAATTTTTGGGTGTTATACTACACAGAAAAATGTCATGGAAGCTGCACGTAGATAGTATAGTCACGAAATGCGAAAAAGGCACTAACATTTTAAGAGCCATTTCTAGAGTTTGGTGGGGTTCCCACCCGGAAACTATGAAACTACTTTACGTTGCCCTTGTACGTAGTCATCTGGACTTTGGCTGTCAACTTATGGACCCGCTACCAAAGTATCTCATATTCAAACTACAGAAAGTCCAGTCCAAATGTCTGCGAATGATTGTGGGAGCCATGAGGTCGCCCCCCATAAACTCGTTACAAGTTGAATGTGCGGAAATGCCTCTCCACCTCCGTCGGGAACTCTTGATTAGTAAATTTATACTTAAAAAGAAAAATGGCGGTTCGCACTTGTTTTTCTCCAAACTTGACAGCCTCTCGAAAATCCAATCTCGGCGAGGCAGCTGGTGGTCTCGGCTCTCCCCCAATTTGTGTTCTTACTATCGGGACATCTCACCGCCTATTGTTTCATCTGCGCATGTTTCTGTCCCAATGTTTGCAATCCCATTCAAAGCAATAATCCACCGATGCAATATACTAGAATCTATGGGTATTGATCGTACGGTGGCCCAGTTGAATCATTCAATGGTAAATCAATATTTTGCATCCGAGGTGTCTAGCAGATGGCCTGATTATACGAGAATATATACGGATGGATCTCGGTCCCCCGATGGTGCATGTGGGGCCGCGTTTTGCATTCCAGAACGGCGCATAGATCGAAAATTTATACTCTCAAAGGGAGCATCAATATTTACGGCGGAATGTGTGGCTCTGAGAGAGGCGCTTTCCAATATAAAAGATCTTTGCATCCCGAAATCGGTCATATTTACAGATTCTCTCAGCCTAGTTCAAAAACTTCGATGTAACTCTAAACATGATCCCCACGACGATTTGTTTTGGAAAATAAAGAGCCTGCTCTACGAGATAACACTTATGCATTGTACTGTGGATATCGTTTGGATCCCATCTCACGTGGGTATTAAGGGTAACGAATATGTTGATCAATTGGCCAAAGATGCGTGCGGTGCAGGACTTTCCCCTCAGGATTTTCTTCCTCCCGTTAACGAACCATTTACAAAATTCGAGGACAAAATTAAAATGAAATGGTTTGATGAATGGCACTCCTCTCCCAAGGGTGCATACTACAAGAGCATCCAATGTGACCTTCCGGCTGGAATGTGGTTCCGGGGCAAGAAAATGTCCAAACAGGACGTTTCTATACTTTGTAGACTTCGTATTGGCCACTGCTGTGTGGCTTCCCACCTCCACAGAATTAAAGTAATCGACTCTCCCTCTTGTGCTTGTGGTGCAGAGGAAGAAACAATTAACCATGTCTTCTTCGAATGTCCACTGATGAATCGTGTTGATTTCGAGCGTGAAATAAGAAGAAAGTGTACAACATTCCCGGTGAGTATACAATTCCTTTTGTCAACTAGAGATATCGGTATTTACCTTTGTATTCTGAAATTTCTTAACTCGAATCAAAAACTGGTTTGAGGGGCCGGCCCTTTTTATATATATGCTTCGATTCCCGACAGCTTTTAAATAGTTAAATAGTTCACGGCAGAGATCACTCGTTCTTTATGGGTGAAATGCCTAAAAAAAAAAAAAAAAAAAAAAAAAAAAATCTATATAGTTTATGTAATGTAATTATAGGTACGGTACTTCTTGTAGGTGTGTTTATTATATAAAGGAGGGGTTTATCAGCAAAATAATCTAGAACATTTGCATTAATCGTTGATACGTAAAAAAATACATTTAACACATCTACTTTTCAATATAAATATAATTGAAAAGCGAGAATACTATGTACCTATCTGTTGCTGAACTTTGTAAACGCGGGACAATAGTGTGTGTTAGGTATAAATTAATATTGTAATAATCACATTAAAGGGGATGAATGAAAATTATCAATGTAATACAAGAATATGACAATTCATGGTAACTAAATATACTATCCTCGGTTTGTATTGCATGCCATACAATAATAATACGTATTGTACCGTAGTACCAACACCAACCATTGTAAGTGTTCTGTCCACGCTCGCCAGTTGTAGAGCGTATAATAATAATATTATTACGTAGATACAACACTCTTTATTCGCCAGACTGCGTGTCGCCGTCGCACACTAACCGGATATCTTTATAGGAAAATTTAATAGATAATTAACTCATCGTCATGTTTAATTAGCTTATAACATCACATACTTATTGATGTAATGTTCTATTGTCATAAAATAATGCATGAAGTTTAATTGCAACTTAGAAAACTACGTAAGTATATAAATACGTCGCTACTCACTAGAAATAAATGAGATCTAACTAAATCTTTCCAATTAGTATGAACTGCACAACATTCTATTATTAAAAACGAAAACCAGGTGTGTGCGTGTGAGGAACGCATCTAGATGAAAGTTATCTCTCAATTTCGTAAATTTTCCACAAGCAAAACATTTTGTTTTCAAAAGTTCATACAAGTAACCTGTCGTAAAAACGTAATAACTTTTAATATCATCAGAGAGAGAGTTCGATATTAGGTCAAATGTTATCACAACACAAAGAGGAGATAAGTACTTAGAACATAACACGACTCTAGTTGCACCTATAGAAGTATAAATTTAACAAATCTAGTAAGTTTCCAATATTGTAGGCAGAAAAGGATAATAATCGTGTATGAAAGCTTTTTACAATAGAATTTGCGTCAACATAATATACCCGTAGGTACTTTTAAGTAGGTTCTAGGTAGGTAAAAACTCAGAAGTGACTTTGACGATTGGTCAGTTAGAATACATCATATAGGTGTGTAGTATTTTAGTAGGTATAATGTAAAATCGATTACCTACGTTAATACAAAAACACATTAGGTAGCTACTGTATAAATATTTAAATAGGATCTAACTACACATTAATCTACGTATTTTGAAAATTCACATATTATCCAGCGCTACCTGCCTGGGGCTAGAAGCAACGAATGGAGACACCAGACCGATAACCCGACGAGACCTGATCGATAAACAATCAACAACTTCAATAATGACGAATCGAGTTCTGAATAATTCATACAATTTTTTTGATAGCTTCGTAGTAGTTCTACACTTAGTTGAATTAACAAATATAGTAGGTCGCCAGCCGACACCGTGAAACAGTAAATAATAATTTGGAAAGTACTTACCTGCTTCATCACGGTGGTAAAACATTATGATATTTCTGCTTACCTGAAAAGAATAAAGAAAATAATTTTAAACGACTAGTTCAACATTTTCAGGCAAATAATAAATGAAGCACGAAAAAATTAAAAACCACATGTAATGTACACACCTAGTCATATACTTACCTAATACTACCTAACAAATCATGCAAATAAAAAATCTAAAATATCTTCATTCTTACATTCAGTACTCAGTAGGTATGTTTGTTTCTTATGACGTGCTCAGTTTTTATAATTAGCTGGGAATCGCTGACAAAATTATCAATGAAATGACAAAAAACAAATGGTAACAGAATGCTATAAATGTTCCACATGAGTAATTTAGCATTAGAAAAAGAATGGAGATTCGAATCCCTCCAGGCATGAAAGTAATATTGTGAAAGTTCTAATTGTCGTCATGGGAAGACTACATCGTGGATTCTGGAATAAATTTTATCAACAAACTTTCAATTTGAAAATCATTTAATTGGAGATTTTATATTATTCTATGAAGCCATTTTGCAAATCTTTCAAGTTTCCGTCACATTACATTCAATACAAACCTTTGACTATGTCATGTAGGTCTACTCTTTCGACTATTAATCACTAGACCTATTATTATAGAATGACACATATTTTCAAAGGTGACCTGAATAATGACAACCACGGCAATTCGACTTTACACACGTCACAGAGAAAATATAATATACGCATAGAACGTTTGATGTTCAAGGAGATAATAACTTTTAAATTCCCTTGAATGTAGGCCAACTACTAATTTGCAAAGCAAAAACCAACCAGTAATTTGATACAACGCCATTACGTATTATGTTATTATTTATCTAATAATATATACTAAATGTGTATCTACCTATCTATATACTTACAATAGTTTATTGAAAATAAAAATGCAAAAGAAAATAATAATAATTAAAATGATTATTTAACCTACTCAATATACTCGCAGTATTATTTATTAATACGTTACATAAATATCTACAGTTAAGTTGGTTCCACGCTTCACAAGGCTATATTATTACCATTGTGTGTCAAAACCAAACGAGAGATTATTTGCGTAAAGTGGAACGCAAAACACGCCCATTTTTTTGGAAATTTCCTTGAATAACCCATACAGTTTATGAAAACATCGTGTGTAAAAGTTCGCAAAACCATTACAACTAACTAGAACAAAAAGTAACTGTTACAAGGACTCTGTTAAGGGATACAAGGTAACTGAGGAATAAAGGATTTAAAAAAACGTACACCCTTAAGTAGGCAGTAGTGTTTATAATACAAAAAATGATATTGATACATACAGGTAGATACTAGTAAATACTACGTTCACTTTGTAAGAAGCAAATGCGTTGATATTTCTCCATAATAAATAGTTTTGTAATTTTAAGTCATAATTCAGTGATTATTGTATTCTACGAGAAATTTATAAACAGTTAAACAATATTCATTAATTTTATGAACGTTTTACTTTACAAACGCCCTTTACGAAAATATAATTTCTGATGACCACACATTTTGATTGCTACTCAATGCTCATCCATTACTCGACAAATATTTCTCATATTATGACAATAATTTAATACCATATTTTTCACATTGGTAGGACTTAGTAGATAGATGTAAATACGAAGCGATTCTGTCAACAACATTTTTTGTTTAGATTTAGATCTAAGACCAATTTCGATCAATTTGAAAGCAATCATGCGGTTTGTGAATAATACGAATTAAGACAATAAAAACAGTATTTTTGTAGGTATTATTTGTAAAAAAAATGAATATATTTCTTAGTATTGAAATCAATTCTACACTTCACTAAATAAGAAAACTACTTCCATTTTATTTTTATTTATAAATAAACACCACAGCGGGTTAGTGGTTGGACTAATAATATTTGATGATAAAATACTACCCATTGTAAAAGATGACGCCAGTAGTATCAGGGATGCAGGGAAGTCCCAGTATCTCACTGGAAATGCCACACTCCAAAATTAGAGGGTTGGTATGGCGCCACAAGAAGAAACAATATAAAGAAAAATAGGAAATGATATTATATGCAATAGATTTAACTTTATTGGTCCGTTACGCATGAATAGTACTAGTAAGCATAAGGTTATTACAAGTTGTTTGTTTGGTTGTATTTTCTAATCATTGTGGTAGGCACTGTGTATAAACCACAATAATAATTATTATTTTAATGATCTGCTACGGATAATATAATTATGATTGCATTAAAAGATTTCCAATCCTTACGAGTATGCAGTAATAATTTCGATAAAATTTACACCGTTACAACTATGCATTTGAATTGGTTTACACATGGATCCTGCAAGCCGTAAAACATGTAAGTATATGTTTGTTTCCTTTATAAACACGATAATATATTACGATGGAAAAATAAACTAAGGGTCACAAATACACACGAATAGAAAACAGCAACTTTTCAGGTATCGAGTGTATGGAAATGGCTAAGTTTCAATAATCGGTTCGAAATTTGAATCTCTGCTAAGTGGGTTGAGCTACATGTGCTTAATGTTATAATCTCTCTATTTTCATCAGCCCAATTCTCTCCACTGCCTAATGTAGGCATCTTGCCGCTTTGCTACCACCATTCCACGTGACTTGGATGTGTTATCTATTGAATGATGTACCTATGTGCTTATTTTTCAACCTTTCACTGCACGATTCGTCGATTATAATTTGTTTTGAAAACAAAAATGTATGAACAATAAATATTTAGTGGTAACACTGGCGGTGCTAGTAACTTACTTGCAAAATTATTCTGACCAAAAAAACCTAGAGGAACTTTTAAACAAATATGTTAAATTACAGATGTAAAGCGAACAATATTCATAATACTAACATATGTATTAATATTATCACAGATGCAATCACTACAGTTTCGTAAGACACACGGGTGTTGTGGGTTTATGTTGGTGATTAGATGTAACCATGTATTTGTATTTACAATTGCCTTGTAAGAATTATTAAATGATCGTAATATTTAACATGCTATGTCTATCATCTCATGAAACTAATGAGGCTGGGTTCCAAGAAATCGAGAACGATAATTATTCGCAACATTATAAGGATGTTGTGCATATTATATCAATTGCTTCGTAGGGAATTGCCATCGTCATTTTGGATTAGTACAATGCTTAATACAAAAAGTTATCCAATCGTCAAAATTTCTTTTGGTGGACAAACATTACGACTTTACGGATAAAATTCACTTCAGATAATGGACGAACTACTGTAGGTATGTATTGATTTACAAAATACAAATATACAATAATGAGCGCAAATCGTTATGCCCGTTTTTATTCATCCTAACCTAAGTATAATATTATTAGGGACGAACTTGGCCATTTTTGTTAGGTGATCGTATTAGCAATTTTCGTGGCCAATGTCAAACGAAGAATCAAAGTAGGGACTTGTTGAGAACGGACATCGATGAGTATTATATAAGCTTGTAACAATACAAATATGATCTCCGTTGAAATGCATAAAATTAATAATATATGTATGTATTACATAGTTTACTACCTACTTCAGTAGGTGCACCGCATCAGAGCAGCGTGTTGAGTCCCTGAACAAAAATACCGGAAGTCAGTATGCAAACTCATTAGTGCCTAGATATTCTACACAAATGTATGTCGTAAAACACGACACATTGAACAAGTCAAGTGCGCCAAGACAATAAAATACTCGGATATTGATATTGTTGTTTACATTCATTGGCATAACAAGAATAATTAATATGTGTGCTGAAATATCAATGTGCAAATTACATTACCTATTAGTTACCCAATACTAAAATACAGGAAATGATCAGATGCAGTTTAATGTTGATATAATTGACGTATGACTCGACAAAACCTATGCGTAACAAGACATTGAAGAGAATTTAGTTACAGGAAAAGACACATGGAATTGTGAATTCGATCACAGTATCGGGAACGTAGAACTACATAACCAAAATTGATGAAGCTACATTGTCCAGATATCGAAAAGGATACGAGAGAATTAAAGAAGAAATGTAACAGAACTTTCAAACCTATGAATATCAGTTAAATTTACAGTAAGACAAACCAATCATTGACAATCTGTGTATCCGATATAGAGGTAACAAAACACGAATAAATTGGCAAATTAAATCGCTCACAAAAAATGCACGAGTAGAAAGTTGCCTCACCTCACGGTTGTTCAGTTAGTATAATTTTCTAATGACATCATTACTAATAATATTGATCACCTGAGAATGATCTCGTTGCTTACGTACGCAAAATTACAGCAACAATAATTTACTAAACAGGTATAGGTACTGAGAATATTATACCTATATCAAACATAACCTAAAAAATAGAATTCGGTGTTCAACATACGATGCTAAGATGGAGGAGTATAAAATATATTCGAAAGATCCCAAGACTTCGTACAGGTGTACACGGTTTTTCTTTAAGAACGAGTTACCAATTAGTTATTTATTTCTCGTCTTTATAAACTCGTTTATAATTAATCATGTATGATATTAAATATTGCCAACCGCATAATATCTACGACGATCCTAATAGTGTATTCAAATAGAGATGATTTACAACGTGATGAATGCTTTTTGATACGAGAAATTACAGTTCCAAACATATACGTGAGATATTCAATACGTTACCCATTCAAAATATCTGTTATTTTAAATATTTGGCACATTAAATGTAGTGATTTCAGATAATGTGCCAAAATATTTTGTTTCAAAATGTTTTCATCTCTTGAAGAATCACTATATTGCCATGTCACTTTAACCCGTGGCGCGAAGAAAGCGAAATACTAAATAGGTAACAACAACAAACATTAAGCCAATGAATATTCTGTAGGTACATCACATCTTATCAGGTAACCATATAAATTAAAATACCAATATAGTTATGAAGCCGAATATAGCCTAGTTTCTCAAAAACAATCTAGAAATTTACAATGTTAAAAGATTGCCACGAGCTCATAGTAACCGAGAGTGAAGGGTCTAATCTAGATTGGGTATGGTTAAAAGATTGTTATAGAATTTGTTACCATTATATAAATATAGATACAAATACACCTAATAGGCGACAATAATTTACATTTTTATTCTATTTATATTATTTTAATATGTACCAATGTGTGAATAAACTCATGTTTTAGATGAGAGATATTTGGCACATCGTTACCAATTAAAAAAGGTTTATTTAAAAAATAATAATTTACGACATTCCGTAAAAAAAACGATCTCAAAATATAAAAAAAGTAAGGATAGAACATTAGAATTCTAATGATAATAAGTGTATTCGCCAAATCTCGTATGACACGAACTTCATTCAACTTTTCATCTCTGTCTAAAACAGGTTTCAGTATTAATCAACAGAACTCCGGTCAGGGCCGACATATTTCCAAACAGGCAATAGGTTCGAACTAATCAGAAATCATACCATAAGAAATTAAAAAGAAAAAAGAATTGACGTAGTAGTACATACGTCTACGACCGATGCGGTTTGGTTAAGAGGGCAAGCAGGGCATATGCCATGACACATACGCAACGAAATTTGGTTACTTGTAAATTTTTAATACATAATAACTATGTGTGTTACATTTGGATAACAATGGGAAAACATCAATATGAAATAAACGTGTGAGATCTAGATTCGTCTTAATTCTTGGTATCATTGACCCACCACAACGCTTTTGAATAATGCGTCTTATGTATGTTATTAATTACCGTAGCCAATAAGAGTGGTTGTGAGATATTAGCCATGTTCGCGAGCATATCATGAAATCAGAATTAATTATCCAACAAAATGGCGAATATACGATACGTAGATAGGTAGGTAAGGTAGGTACCTACACTACACTAACCAGACTGTGACAAATGTGCGTGTGGGAAGTTACGCTTATGATTTACGACTCTTGCTATCGTTGGCTAATTCTAAAACATGACAAACAATATCAAATATTCCTTCTTCTCACACCTGAATAGACAAGCAAGTTCAACTCCAAATACATGCACCTACCTACAATACGATATCTACAAGGAGTACCGATGACGGTCAACTGACCTTTGAGAATGCCTTTTTATCACATACGGCAATATTTGCAAGTATTGCAACCGAAATGCCGCTACAACTTTTTGACCGAAAAAAAAACTTATTACCAACGTACATACATGTAATAATTACATTTAATCTACGGGGCTGCAAATCATGATAATGTTTTTTAAGTAATAACAACTAGGTGGCATTTGCTTTAATGATCACATTATACAAAGCACTTAGCAATGCAAGGTCTTCAAGTAAGAAATCTCAAGTGACACTGCAATAAAATAATACCTACATTAATATATTATGCAGATAAACCTCATCTTACAATTAGTAGTAGGTACACAATAATAAATCCATTTGCTGTGCAAAACAGTTCGTGAAATTGATTCAGGTGCCTAAGACTTTGTTGACATGTATAAATTAATTTTCAGAGACATTTAAAAAATATTATTTGTACAATAAAAAATTGAGAATAATAAGATAAATAAATCATTTTTAGCCGGCAAATATTAATTAATTACAAGAAAATGGCAGCGTGCTAAAAGGCGGACTTATTGCAAAAGCAATATCTTACAGTCAACCCGAAGATAGAAAAGATTGGATAAGTCAGAATTTATATGATAAATAAATTAATAAACAAAGTATTCAGTCCAGTACAAGACGATCATATACGGAAGAATATTGATTGGATGACCCCCATGACTAAAAGGCAAAGAAGAATCAGGATATTTACTCTAAAGAAGTAAACGGAGATAGTAAAATAATAATATTATTAGTACTAAAAAGTAGGCTGGTCTTGTAAACGTTGCAGCTACAAGCAAGGGTTAGCCACTAGAGATAGTCACATAACATGCAAAGTGGTCAAGGACAACAGCTTGAGTAGATATACATATAATCAGTGAGTGTAGTACGGTAACCAACCACCGGCACCGCATGAATAGTATTCTACTACTACTTTACTCAACACTCTACCTCCAGCATCGAGTATCCCAATAAGAAACACATCATGACTCTACAAAGGCATATTATGCTATTGCTATACAAACCTTGAGGTAATACCAAACAGTAACAGTAAATTCTCAACTCGAATCAATCACTGAATACATTTGCACATATAAATTGCCACGTTACATTATTACAATAATAATTATATTCAAACAAGTTTTATTATGCAAGTTCCCTTGCTATCACTGTGATAAAACATTACCTACAAAAAATGAAACTTTATTCTCTCGATTGAAAAGAAGTAATTTCAATCAATTTATTCGTCAAACACAACCAAAAGTCATATTCATGACATCTTGTTGACCACATTGTGTATGCATGAAATGATTGTGTCAGAAAATTAAATTACCTAGTTCGTTGTATAATAAAACCGTAATTTCTACTTGCTTCTTTGATATGTAAACCTTCTTGGGTAATTCAGGGAATTTTGTAAGACGTAAATGTAATGTATTCACAAATCGACCTATTTAAAGTGCATAAAAATATATTAGCAGATCATAAAGTGAATTAAAAACAGATCTAATTTAACTTACAAATAAATTATACACCATATTACATTTATACTTATAAGAATAATTTAAAGTAACACGGTTCGACATCACAGCTTTCGCCTTTGCGTCGCTCGGTGTAAACAAATTACAAAAGTACATAATATTACATTGATTAATTGTATATACACAAAAACACTGATACTACACCGTTCAAAGGAGAGTTCAAAGGAGAGTACTTAATACATATTGTGCAAAAATCCATCATGAATTCAACCTTAAAGTACTCAATCGCTTACAGAAATAGTCTTCCATGAAGTTGTCCAATATTAAGAAGAGATTGCATGGAATGTAGTGTTGTTTTTGGCGTGTCTTACGTTGGTGATTGGCATAAATCCACACAAGCACACGCATATTCTCAGATAGAGAAAAACTAATTTACAGGAATATGACTGACGTTGTAAAAACATATTCTATATTTTTTGTAACTTCATATGTCAGACAGTATGCCCACAGGAATGATTGTACCCAATACGTAGATATTATGTTGGATGTAAGATTGTAGGTATAAACATGTAAAACTATAATGGATTTATAATCGGTAATGTTTTGAAAACAAAAACACAAGAGATTTTAAAATCTTCCATAGTGGAATTTGCCATGATGATTTAAATTGATGGTTGAGTAAGTAAACAAACAAAACCTTCCCAATAGTTGGATGTTTTTTCAGCGTTTTCTAATGTAAGTATTGTGTATTTGCATTTGATAACATTGGATAATGTGTAGGCATTATTTGCAATTTGTATATAGTGTACATATTATGATAATATGTATGTATTAAGTTTGCGAATATGATGATTAGAGTGAGCCAGGTGTTAATACAGTAAATAAATTATATTATCGTCTAGTAAATACCTACAGACGATCCATAATAATATTAGCAATGACGTAAGCACGAGAAGAGTTGATATTCGAAAGGCAGTAACTGGGGGTACCTACAATCTACCAACACGAAGAATTTCACATCACGTGATGCGTGATATGAACCATCACGTGTTATTTAAATAAATAATAGTAAGTATACATAATATAATAAATCTCTACCGAAAACTAGTTTGAGCGAGAAAATTGGGTTATTTATGCACAGTGTAAGAGGATAACTATAAAAAAATATATAATCCATAGAAAATACCCGCATAATCAAGGGCCTTTGAATGGAGGTAGGTCTCTGTATGTATGCTCCTACCGAAGATGAAGATATTCGAACGCCAATAGAGAACATTGAAGGTTTAACATTATGTTACACTAAATTTGGTGTTTAAATCCTGTCTCAAAAATGATGGACGACTGCCAAAATCAACCTTTACTTAATAAGTTTATTCAGCATGTAGGTACCTGGGAACAATTAAAAAAAAAACCTTCAAAATTTATTATTCATCTATCATCTTCGAATGACATTATAAGTCATCGTAAGTCATTCATATGAGCACTGAGCAGTATGAAAAAATGATCGAAGTGCAAAGATGACGTGAACTCCATATCGACGGACAACATTTAAAGTTTGTTGAAAAGACGTGCAAATCCACTCATGAGGAACAAAGATGAAGAAGAAAATTTTACTTAGTACTTAGTAGGTAGATACATACGAGACTACCGAGACCCATCGTAAAATATATCTGTAAGTATGTAAATTACAAAACATTATGTATCATTAAGGACACTCGACATAAAATCAATATTGAACGAGCAATTTGGTAGTTTCCACTTCGTTACATCGTATTGAATAAATTCACAATAGTAGACAAATACCTGTGGCAGTTGATACTATGTGATTATATGATGGAATATTGTGGCAGGTAGAGGGCCGCATCATTATCTATGGGGGCTATCAGCCAGAAAACTAACCAAGAAAGAATATGAGGGCAAAACAATCAATATTCATTTTATTTTCATGTCGTACAAAACTTACTACATCAATGTATTGGATTCGTTGAATATTTGAGTAGACTATGACAGGGTGAATAACATCGGACAATATTGATTATTATTTTTCAATTATAAATGTATAATTGACACGTTATATATAGTCTTGTACAACCCCCACTGAAATACAAATCAATATATTACGCATACTGAAAACTACAAAAAATTGTTTGAAGTGGTGGGATTCGCAATTTCTCACGTAATAAGCAGCGACAACTAACTTATAAAATATTACGGCAATATCCCCCTCCAATGACATATACTTATTGTATTATTGTTTACAGTGCGCTTGATTGAAACCGTGTTGCAAAAAGTCTGAAAGATATAAATACCCCCGTTCACTGATTCACTTTATTTAATTTGGTAGATAAAAACAAAAAGAGTCTGTCGAAAATGTTTTAAATAAAGCTGTGTTGTGATAAGAATATAATAATGACCCGTCGGTCAATAAAAGGTTAAGAGTAAAAAAATAATAAAGACAATGATACTTACTATTGTCTCTTGAAAATATTTTATCTCAAGTATTCGAACCAAGTCAACCATTAAAACTAACGTCACGGTCAACATTATGGTTATGATGATGTCATTAAAATATATTTAGTTGTTATAGTCCGAGAGCCCACTGCTTAATTTATGACGTATCTGTTTTTTGATCGAAATGTGGTACAAATGATAGCTTACCAATAGGGTTTCACATCGCACTAGGGTTGCCTATCAAAATCTTGCCGCAACCCCCCTTGCCCCCCCCGAAAAGGTCCCTCTTCGCGGTTTTTCGCATTTTGTAGGAATATGGTAAGAGATAGAAGAAAGTAGTCAATGACAAAAATAATCCTTGCTAAATTCTCTACAAAAAATGTTAAAGCAATTTTTTCATAGGACTAGTAGTTTACCCGTAATGGCCGGTCGAAAAACAGGATATTTTTTGAAAAAAAAAAAAATTTTTTTGATTTTTTTTTCTTTAACTTTCTTCCACCCATTATCACTAACATTTTATGGAAAAAAATATTTGGCCCGCGGCGCTATATCGCTGGTTATTTTATGAAAAACTAAATTTTAAGAAATTTCGTCACTGAGTTTTATTGCAATTACTCCTAAATTTATTGATGTATGAAAATAAATTATAGCTCGTTTTGTAGCTAAGACTATGGTAATTAATTCGTTCTTTGACTGTTTTCCTGTAGCTCTTATCAATTTTCAACCAATTAAGTTTAAATTCATTTTTTTAGTTTTTTAAATGAATTTCGGTTTTGGACCGGCTATTGCGGGTAAACTGCTAGTTCTACGAAAAAATTGACATAACATTTTTTGTAGAGAATTTAGCAAGGATAATTTTTGTCATTGACTACTTTCTCCTATCTCTTACCATATTCCTATAAAATGCGAAAAACCGCGAAGAGGGACCTTTTCGGGGGGGGCAGGGGGGGTTGCGGCAAGATTTTGATAGGCAACCCTAGTGCGATGTAATACCCTATTGGTAAACTATCATTTGTACCACATTTCGATCAAAAAACAGATACGTCATAAATTAAGCAGCGGGCTCTTGGACTATTACGGTCAAGAACGATAACCCATTAGTTCTATAATCAGCTTCATAGGTATTTAATAGAAAAAATAAGCAAGAAAAACAAATACTAAAACGAAAAATGATTGTATAAATTATAATTATAAATTATATTTTAATTAAATTATAAATAAAATACAAATTATAGAAACTTATAAATTAAATACTATGTTGTTTTTAATAAATTAAGGGAAACAATACAATATTCTCATCAAAAGCAATGTAATTCAGTAACAATATATATCTACAAAATATAAAGTTTCAATTAACCAGAAACTGAATATTAAAAAATATGTGATTATCAAAAATTTTCACCCACAACTGGTCATCTGAGGCGTAACTCATTAATATTACATAGTATTTTCCTTTCCTCTACTGGCTGACTGTGATTGATGCTGGTGATACATAATATCGAGATTTGGTGTGTAAAAATAATTGGGAGATGTTCCTCTAATTACTAAACGGGAACAGAAAACTTCCGTGTTACTGAAATAGTATTAAACTGAAGTCAACAGATCAAATCTTAAAAATAGTTTCACAGACATCTCGAATAATAATATACGTAGAATAAAAAAGCCCTATTAAATTTCCTGAAAAGTAAAATATCAGTAAAATAAAAATAAAACTTCAATTACAGTCTTCCAACCAATACATTTACTATTAGCTTTGGACAGTAGTATATTAGGTGGTTTAAGTTTAATTACATGAAATAAAGAAACGCATATTTCGTTTAGGTGCATTGTTGGCACGTGATTAATCAGAGCATCCCCTCGCAAGCGACATATCCACCAGGAGAACCAGGTGAAAAGATTAAGTAGCTATGTACCAGGTACCTGCCTACTTGTTATTTTATTATATCTGCTATTTTAATTACCATTTTATCTTGTGCATTAAAGCGAGCAGATATCAATCACCGCACCGAGTCTTCTCTGTAATGAGAACATCATCAGATAAATACTTACTCCACTTCTAAGAAACATTTCTGGAGCGCAAGAAATTACTAACATCTAGGTACTTGTAACAACCAGAAAAAGTGCCAAATGACCGACATACAACAGGATGGTGATAGTGTCAGTCAATCATGCTGCTAGAGCTAGGTTTGTATTACTATGCTACCGACATAATACATAAAGTAATATACTGAAGAAATATACAAGTTATTTAGCGGTTTGATACTAAATTGTTTTGTTTTGATGTCCGACTCATACTTATCCATTATTCTTAAACTTTTTTTTAGATTAGCAACAAACATTAATAAACTACGCGTCCTCCATTCTCACCTACATAAAAACTATTTTAGTAAAGTGAAGTAGGTATAATTACCACAATGAGTACATATTATTAATTTGATTCGTATGAAACACTAATTACCTACGTTATTCCCATGCTATAAATTATTATTGATGACTCTGTGCTAGATGTCCTCATATTGTGGTTAATTATGACCTAGTTTATGAAGAGGAGAAAGGATCTCGATTAATTCATACTGCCTTATGACAATATACCAACACGATCATAGGAAATTAGCGCAGAACAATATGAAACAATGAGCAATTAACTCTTTATTGACTGTTGTTGATGGCAGATATAAATATGATTATTTGATATTAAATTTGTGGATACTCACACACAAACAATGGATTATTATTGTTGGGGTCACACTTCAGTGATTTTATTCATTATTCAAATGCGGTTAACAATGATGACACATGAAATATAATAAAGGTAATCTTTGAATACGAGTCTAAAAATATGTATTATCATTGGTAACTTTATAATGTAAAATGTCTGAAACTCTGAAAGCACAGGAGGCCCACCAAATCAGGAAGGTATTATGAATTGACTATGAGAAATACAATACATTGTCTAAAGTAATGAGTGACAAATCTTATCGTCACTATAAATATGTTAGGGGCGAAAATACCACTACGAAATGCGAAAGTATTGAAAAGATACATGTCAGGAAAGGATGAAATAGCAGTCATAAGAAACGATTATATGGAAGCAAATATACGGAAGACTAAAATTTAATCGACAAAGTGACCGCCGCACAATAGACCCTCCCATACAAATTAGCACGCGGAAAATACAAAATTCACACTTTATTTTTGGAAAAATAAATGTATTTCCAAATAGCTAGATAAATGTGGAATCCAAAACTACCAAAGAAAACACTGGTGCATCCTTTAGGTTACTTTGACAACATCGCGAAATACAAGTTCACGCGCTAGATCAAATTTGAGAACAATTCAATTCGTTTATTGCTGTGCGTTAGAGAGCATTTTTCTCAGTAAATTTGTATTAAACAGTTTTACTTTTTTATGTCATTTCGAATTTCAATAAACATAATGTACATTTGAAAAAAAAATATCTTGGAAATATTTTCATATTATGTACTTAATTAATTATAAAAAAAACTCATATAATTTGTCAATTGAGAATATATAAATATTTTTTTAAAGGCTTGTAACTATTTTGCTACACCGAGCTACATTTTAGTTTTTTAATATTTTAAAGCCCCAATATCTCTACTAATAGTGGTAAAAAAATTGGCTGCCGATACGTGCCTAAACAAGGGTTTTTGTAATTTGTGCTGAGCGAAGTCGCGCTATAAATCGCCTAGAAATGGTTACGTTTCTTAGTCAATGCGGCGATCTTCAATCGTTGTTCTATCATTCTCAATTTTTAAGAGCATACATTCATAATAAATTAGGTTTATCTGATTGAGGACTGTATAACACATTAAATAAGAGAACAATATATTCATTTTGTACACATTTACGGAGGAAATTGTATAAATCAAATCGCACTTCGAAATTATTTGTAGAGTAATTTTGTACTTTGCATGCATTTGGGTATTCATTATATATTTTTGTTAATTAATAAATAAAAAGTATTGGGTATAGCTTATTAACTTTTTTATTAGTAAAATAAATAGTTTTAGGGAGTATTCTGGGTAGTTTTTTATTATAATAATAATAATTTTGGCACACTTAAGTATTATTTTATAAGGATAGACATACTCGTACGTGTTTACATCATATGGGCATTATATAATTGGTAGTATTATGTGGAAAATGAATCGGGTATAAAAAAAATGTGCAATGACAATGCTAAATGGTTATGTTTCAAGATTTGCTGCACAATGTTATTGCATTTTTTGTATGGTGGATATCCGTGATTATTGCGAGAGATTTTTGACTCTAGGCCTTACCTAAAAGTGATGTTATGTTCATAAACAAGTGTTAAACAAATAAAGGATGATAATATTGATTAATAAATCGAAAATTGGATCATTTTCCAGTTCCGGAACCAGGTTTTATGAAAGCTGCCATTCACCGTATTTTTTCCATTACATAAGCCTACGGTTATATGTGCATAGCATGTACCGGAAGCATGCATGTTGAGTGTAATTACGTAATATCTATAAAATAATGTCTATTTAATCATCGTACATCAAAAAATATATAAATTTATTGATAGTTCGACTGTTATGATTTTCTGATTTCTAAATCCTCGAAAGAATCTACTGTGCGCCGCCTCAAACACTGAAAAATAAATATCGTCTTAACATTGAAATATCGATTTTAATATTATTATTGACGAAATCAACTTATATTTTTGCATTTACATAATAAAGATATAATGTGATTAAATATGATGGCCATGATTACTCATACGATAAGAAAACGGCATTATAATAATAATAATACATATTTCAGTTATATATTGAAATGTGTATATCACATTATCACACCTTCATTCAGCTGAATCAATATTAAACAAATACACATACGCAATATTGAAAATTTTAATTTTAAATTCAATAACACGACATCAACATATTATTATCGTGAAAAACAGTACAACTTAACAGACAATAACACACATTCCACGAGTTGAGATGTCTCAAGTTGTGTCTACTCAAGCCCCCATTAAATGACTTACATAAGGTCCCATATTCGGGACAAAAAGTATTCACAAATAAAAACAATAGCCATTCGCCACTTCCATAGGGCCTTCTGAATTTCAGTGCAGGTGAAATAACTTTTGTATTGGCTTACTACCCTAAGTTGTATATTGAGGTCAGGTGCATCGGTCGTGGTAACTAAAGATTAGAAATCAATTATTGTGCCACAAAGCTAATAAGAAATTTAAAAAAAACATTATTTAAAATACCTACAAATAGTGTCTCCTCCTATGGTTAATGAGTTAAACAGTTTATTTAGTCTTGTGAAGAAACTGTGAATAGAGAATGGAAATATGTACACTGCGTGAAAGAAATGGGAAAGATTTGCAGAAGACGTGGATGTTCCACATGATTCTATTCTATACCCTCACGCCACCTCCCTTGCGGGGTAGGCAGAGAGAACGGATCGCCAGACTTTCCTATCCTGACACACACTTCGGGCTTCCGTCACATTCATGCAATTCCTCATACATACTCTCCGGTTACTTTTACTCAGAACACGTCCGTCCTTGAGTATCTGGTCAACATGGTCCAGCCATGTGGTTCTTGGACGGCCGCGTTTCCTTACACCTCCTCTTTCACCCAGGTAAATTTTCTTCGTCATTCTTTCATCGTTCATTCTCTCCACATGACCCAACCATCTCAACTTGTTCACTTTCATTTTATTCACAACATCCTTTTTACATTCACTCAACTCTCTAATCATTTCGTTCCTTACTCTATCTCTCAATGTTTTTCCACACATTCTTCTCAACGATCTCATCTCGACCGCATTTATACTTGATTCATCCTTCTTCAGCCATGTCCATGTCTCACTTGCATACATCAGTGTTGGTACCAGGATGGCGTTGTGCACCAACAACTTTGCCTTTGTCGATACGTTGCGACTTTTCATTATTGGCCCAATTGCCCCATTCACCCTGGTACCTGCTAACTTTCTTCTTTCAATGTCACTTTCACACCGACCATCTTTTGTAAACAAGCTTCCCAGATACACATACTCATCGACTTGCTCCAAGCATTCATTACCAACTTTAATCGCACAGTTTGTCCTTATCTCATCTCTTTCAAATACCATTACTTTCGTCTTGTTGACATTCATCCTCATCCCATTTCTTTCGCAGCTACCATGCACACAGGATATAATTTCCTGTAACTCACTTTCGCTTTCAGCCATTAGTACCAAATCGTCCGCAAACATCAACGCACATACCCTCACTCCATTCAGGTCCACACCAACATCCATTTCTTTCAACGGACGCATACAGTTGTCGAAGAACAGATTGAACAACCAAGGAGACATGACACAGCCTTGTTTTACTCCTTTTGTGAGGGTAAACCACCGTGAGAACGCACCGTTCACCCTGACACACGCAGAGCTCTCCGTATACAGCGATGCAAGTGCACGAACCAATTGGCTGCCCACCCCGTAGTCCGACAATACACGCCACATTCTTTCACGATCCACGCGATCATATGCTTTCTCCAGATCTACGAACGCACAGAACAACTTCTGGTGTTTATCCAAAAATTTCTCCGAGACCATTCGCAGGGAGAAGATCTGATCGGCGCACCCTCTTCCACTTAGAAATGCACCTTGAGCATCCCATACCTTACATTCCGTAATCTTTCTCACTCTTTCAATCAATACTTTCGCGTTCGATGATGTTAATAAAAAATGAGTTGATTTGATGAAAATATTATAATAACGTGATGCATGATGAAAACAACATTGATTTGCTAATATAATAATATTATATTTAGGTACATCCAAACACAGCGCAAGAGCAATCAAATTAAGTATATACACATAAAAGTAACATTTGCATCAATTTTGAAACATTATAATGCGAATTGTTTTTACAATGCCAGTAAAATAGTATTTTAATCCAATTAACATCGACGCTAAAATAAAATAACAGGCAAGCATGCACATAGACTTGGGGTGTTTTAACTTTCAACTCCACACAAAAATAATTGAGTACAATATAATTAAACACATTGGGAATTCAACAAAAATCAGTGAGACGGTAAGATGCAGTAGTATGAAGATTCATATTGTAATGAAGCTAATGATTCTTGAAGTGAAACACAGAATACCGATGTGAAAAACATAATGTGGATTGTGAAATGTTAAAATTTGTCAAAAATTGCGAAACGTATTTTTATTCCTTATATGATGAAGATTGAAAAAAAAACATGACAGACACTCTTATGTGATTTATCGTGAAGTTTGAAATGGATATAGAAAATAACACAAATAGTGTAAAAAAAAAATCATCTGATACTTATTATTATGTGGAGAAAGACAAAACACCCTGTGGCAATAGAGCTTGTCCATGGCAATGCCTACCTGTTGTGTGTGTGGAGGTCCGTGTGTGCTGCAGCTGCGTGCGGCTGGGGGGTTGGAGCGCGTGAGGGAGGGTTGCTGCCAGGACGACCTCCCAGAGCCATCGCCAGACCATTGAAGCTACATACAACACAACACAATTCAATGTAAAAACATAAACCTTTGCTTATAAATCACATAACAATTTCTAAATTAATACATATGTACATGATAATACATCGGAAGATATTGTAATAAAAGCGAAGAAATATTTCGCATAAAAACATGTTTACAAAAAAATATCCAAGGTCAATGTCGATTTTCGCCACGTAGTGATAAGAAATTCAATAGTATTAGTGTAAGTGAGGATAACATACTGCTAACATGTATCGATATGCATAAATAAGTACTAGCTATCTATCTATAAACTTGACTAAAAAGTGTTGTCATGTTTTGTGTTATGGATCACTTAAAATCGATAGTAAAATAATCATTATAATGAGTATTATTCACTGCGCTCTCGTTTATAGTGATTACCCTAAATCGAGTTATTATCGATTACATAGATTGCCTCTATACAAGCATTCATCATAAGATTCATTTTAGAATGCAATACACGAACACAACCTACAACAACAAATACTAATGCTGCGGGTAATAAATAAGATCACGTAAATCCAGTTCTCTCGCTACAATTTGTAAATATAAGACACAAATTACAAATTACCTACATAATTTACATCGTAGCGTAATTACAGGTTTTACCAGCATACTGTATAGTGTATAATACTTATTGCTCAGTATTTTCGAGAGTCAAAACATAAGCGGATGAATACAATCATGTACGTGTAGTACCTATATTATTAAGTCTGAAGATGCTACAGAGAAGAATGTGGAACATATTACAGGAGTTATTAAATGTAACCGCACGTGCAGCTAATACTATGTTTAGTACAGCACACCGAAAGAGAAAGTGGATTTCATGTTGTACTATTTATTGTCACTTTATTGATCAAGATTCAGATTTAATCACTATATTTTAGAATATAGAACAACAGGTAATAATACAATTCTCGCATACATATCACAGATAATGGCATCTTTCTTTGCTTCTCGACTTTATCGCCAACATTCGCTGAATGGATGGATTGGCGAAATATAATTTGAGCCATAAGGTGCGCCACCCACTCTGGAGGTTAAAAAATATTTGCGCGAGATGGAATATTGCGTGTGTTTTTATATGCACACAGTATTTACTGGTTACTCGATTATTGGGATATAGACCTAGATATCGGTATGGTGTGGTGGAAATAGTCGGTAAGACAGAATAAAAAACTGTGATTTCTGTTACGATTTGATCATAATGAATAATCAGACATATACATAAGACAATAGAAGGTTGATATAATGTTATTTTCAAGGAGCCCGGGAAGTGCGTATCGATAAAATTGACCATACATAGTCTTAATGACCGCTATCCTCAATTGCCTTGTGTTATCCAAACAAGGATACCTTAACCTCACACGAGGAGGTCCGTAATTCGAAATAGGCGAACGTCGACCCGTCGATATGTATCTAAAACACCCAATTGGAAAGATATTAGCACTTGGCACACAGTCACACGTATTTATAAATCATCAGTTCGGAAGCTAAATGTACCATGCGAAATAAATTAACAGCAGTTGATGAGGACAACGGCATGTCAGGTTATGTACGTAAACGTATGTGTGTAATATGTTTATAATAATAGATATGATGCAATTTGTGGTTAGACATGTACTTTAAACATCATTATATTATACTGTACTTAATTAATTTATAAGTATAGGTTTATATAAAGTTAGTCGGCCATCATGCATTAATTAAAGACAGATTATTTAGATTTAATTCTAAGTTCATCATGGGAACACCAATACACATACAGAAGGAACATTTTACTGTTCTTATTTAATATGCAATTGTTGCACCCTATGTATATTTTCCTGAATTTGTACATTTGGCGTCATTCACGAATTTATAATATTCAAATCTTATTGAAATAAAACAATCTTACAAAAGCACTCAACATAAGTAGGTAATTTACTTCTCAATACATCTACGAATGACAGTAGGTTTTTACCAACAACTACTTTGTTTTGGTTATGCGCCTATTATTCCGCGTTGGATTAATTAAGATTATCGTCTGAATTTTGCACTTTTGTGATATTTGCAGAAGTTTAAGGAACGTTTTTGGCACGTAACATTCAACATAAATAATTATAATTTAATAAATACAAGATGCATTAATAAGATGGAGAATAAGAGACACCCTTTACCTTTGAATAACTTGACCTACCAAAAGATCACCTTGAAATATGATTAATGAATGCAGGTATACTTAAGTTAAGTAACACAGTCCTACTGCAAATCACATTACAACAATATTAATATTATTGTTTAAAAGCAAATATTTAAACAGAATAACGCCTACTCATGAATATGAGGATAATACAATATCCACAAAATTAACATAGCTTATAATACCTAATAAGTGAGACTTTACACTTATAGAGTGAAGAAATTGCGTGTATTTTAGTCTGTACTGACTTATAATAATAAATCAGGCACAGATCATTATATATCACATCATGATAATTCTACAATAGAAATAAAATAGGCTTAAGATTCGCACGCTAAATGCACCAAATATTCAAATTCTCTTGGGTCCACATAACAAATAGGTCGAGGGAAGTCATAGCCATATTGAGATTGAAACAGTATGAGACGTAGCTTGTCTAGGAAAGTACCTATGAGGTGTGCGAAAGTGCGAATATGAACATTCATCAAATTGATGTTATTACCGTATAATCGACACAAACTCGAAAAAAAAACCGTTGTAGGAGACAATCAAGGTATCTACATATAATCATATCATGTAGGCTTAGGTAAGCACATCTTATAGCTAGGTAATGTTTAAAGCACTATGTCTATGATATGCCACGTTATAATATCGTGTTTTATGTACCATACATTACACATTTCACATGTCACGCCGTAATACATGTAGGCCCATACATAGCAATGCAAATTATTCAAACCATGTGTCTCAGAAAGTTACATGAGGTCGATTTTTTTTAAATAAGAATGAATTATAGATATCTACAATAGATATTGTAATTATGGATTCATTGAGACGTGATTTTGTATGTAAAATAGTACTAGATACATTGCAATGTAAGCAATCGATGTTTAATATGATATGACAGGGGTGATTGGGTAATGTAAAACGTTTTGGCAATAGAAAGAGAAAAAAACTATTATATAGATACATATCTACCTAGCTGTTGATACAAATCATTCGATTGTTCGTGTCTCCAAAAGTCCTTAACCCACTTGGGACCATTCACCAACGCATGCCAATCATAATATTCTACGAAAGATAATATTATTAATGATCACAATTATGTATTATGATTGCTTCGTTTCAAATTGTACTTGAGGAATGTACAATTGTATAGAATTTAATAGGCATATACATATGCATTTACACGAGAGCACGAAACAAAAATAACGATGATCAAAGAAATGGGTGAGCAAATTTGGCAAACATTAATTATGATTGACAATCTTCGCAGAACTACTTCAGAGTGTCTTTGTTTTGCTGGCATCTCATCAGATCGCCACACATTAAGTTCGTTCGTTATGGTAACTATAACTGTCACGTGATCACATATTTAATAATATTGTTCTACTCGGACGACGGACAGTTCGTTGACATTAAAAAATGTACAAAAAATAAATAATAATAATAACAAACTATCTAGGAAAACGTATGGAGGATTTGCATCGAACTTATTTGCAAAATATATTTTCTTTTCGATTTATAAAAAGAAAATAATTTGGGTGTAATTAACATTCCGACCATATTGTAATAGTAGGTATATCAATCTAATCGTACCCTCGGCATAAGCTATGCTACATTAAATGCGTACCTACATAACATAACAAAATATTTACCCACCAAGAATACTAAGCAATTTATAAGCTTCAGTTTCTAAGAATTTTAATGGACTTTTAACAATACCATAAAGATGGCATTAAGAAAGACACAAAAAAATAGGAGAAAAATAATGTAATGTAAATGATTTCTATATACTTACCTAATGTCGGGAACACCTTATAACGTGTAGGTGGAACATAGAGAATAACTAACAACAAACACCTGGATAGGTACAGAAAGAGGTGAGCTTAATATAGACATGACATCATGCCATAATGGATGCCGGGGAGAGAGGACAGTGCGGGGGCGAGGGGAGGGGAGTAGAGAACCATCAATAACAGAACTGCAAAAACTAAATTAATATCCTCGGCATAACAAACACATGGAAATAATAATACGAGACGCAAAAAAAGAAGTAATAAGCTGGATGGTTGGACTCGAAGAGATTAACAAGTAATAAAATAAGTTTCGAGTTCCACATCTCTACAGTCTACATATGCGAGTATACTTAGGTACATTTGATGGAGAGAAAATATACTTACAAGCGATAATATGTTAATAAATCATCCATAGCTATGCTATAACTATAGATAGACATACGAATTGCAGGGATATTTCGCAATACATCACTTTCAAGGTAATATAATTTGCTAAAATCGAACTGCTTGGCTCAACGGCGGTAAGCTGTTATGCCAACCAGTGCAATATTTTTACTTCAATGAATAAAAAAATAGAAATTAAACGGTGTCAAGGATATGAGCTACAAGAAAATTTAGAAAATACAACATGAAAGTGAATAATAATTATAAATACAGCATGTTGCAGTTAAGTCAATTTAGTGACCAGTCAGCAAACTATGGATAATCTAAATTTGAGAAAAAAGAGAACAAAAATCCTGAAAAACGTAACAACATGGATACAAAGTAAAACGAAACAAATGTGAAATAATGTATTTACTAATCTATGTATATAGGTTGTCTATTTTAATCGTAAAATTAGTTGTTCAGTTTCTGTTACTTTATTATACTGGGCGGAAACTGATGTGAGTGACGACAAAAATATATTTACAGAGTCAAGTAATGCGACTTATAAAAAAAGATACATTTGAGTGAATATTAAATGTAGGTACTTAAATAATAATTGTATGGTACTTGGGAATAAATTAACTTTGAACAAATGTTGAAATAATAATCATAGCTTTGTGTGTAAATATATACGTCCTACATACACAACAAAAAAGATAATTCGTGGAATATAGTTGAATATACCATGAATCCATATATCACAAAAATAAATAGCAAAATTGGTATGGTAAAGTGCCAAATTAATACGGCATAACACTCTTAAACAGGTGAGGATAATAAAAAAATATGCTATTTGTCACTATCTATAAAAAATAATCAAGATTAATAAAATTATTACAAGGCGGTTGATAGATTTACAATAAGATAAATTTTATAGTAGGCACTTGTACTCGCAATATTGCAATGAAGTTTACCAATTAAAATAATTAAATAATGACATAACGATTCGGAAAGAATGGTAATATTACTTTTATTGGCTTTCCTCATTGGCAGCAATAATTAATTACATCACAACAAATGATTACATTCAAAGGAAGCGGAGTACAATAAACTTTGCGAATAGCTCGAGGCCAATAATATTCTCGTATTATTCAGGAAGTAATACAAATTTAAAATATTAATAGATTACGGAGTTCATTACGTACGTAAGTCATCGTCATATTATGTGGAAAATACTTGATAATTCCCCAAATAACAAAGGATTACGCCAACACAATGCACCCAACACGCATACAACAGAATGACAGAAAATTTTGATCTCAAGATTTATTTTTTATGCGTATCGATAAACGTGCTTGCAGATCTATAAGAGAAAGTTCAAATACAACTATGACGAAACTATATGAAGTATAGAAGTCAGTTTGAATACAGCAAAACTCATTAAAGGAATGTATCTAGTCTACTCGTATAATATAACAAGATGTACAATGTTGATACATCTAATAATGCTGTGCCTTCAGGCGAATGTCGAGCGATTGAATTTTGCGATACATTTCAAAACAAAAACACAAGCCATGTCGTTATAAATCTTACAATGCCTCTCATATAATTACATATTTTAGACCCCAGCAACATCTAAATTGTAAAGACATATTATGTGCAATCATATGTTCTCTACCAACCAACATTATTGTTATATCTATCACCATCACGTTCAGTGCCTCCACCTCTACACAATGTCTATGGAATGGATACAATGTATGTGTTGCTTGTAGACATGTGCGCCGGCTGCAAAAAAGCCGGCGGCGGCGCCCATGTCTAAAATTGCCGGCGGCGGCGCCACGCCGGCGGCGTGGATACAAAGTGGGGGGGGAACATTGGATTTTCTTGCACTATTGTTTTAAATGATTAAATACGTATATGTGAAAAGGATAATGATAAAATCGATTTATTTATTTTGAAAACTATGATTATTTCAATGACAAAGTAAAATAAAAGCTCATATTTGGAAAATAATGGAAAATTTCATTATTGCTTTTTCATGGTATTGGAGGGCATGTTAAAATAAACTAAGCAATAAAGTCAAACGCATCAGAATGAGCCTCACTATGGGCAGTGCAGTCGAACAGGTTTATCATTTGGCAATATTTGGGCTATTAGCTAAACGGTGAGTAAAATTGAAACTCTGAAATAAAGTATAGAATTGCAATGACGAGGTCGACCTTCCACAAAATCCAAAACTCCTTAAGCATAAGCTGTAAAAACATATGTGTTGTATGTACTATTGTTTGTAGTTGAAGGGTAATTTAATAAAATTATGTTATTTCATTAAACTATCTTACTTGCGATGTTATTTTAGGAGTAAAAATAAGGATATTTAATGAATAAACATAAATTATGGCGTTTTTCGTCGAAAGGTGGATAAATTCATAATGACATCAACCAAAATACGTAATGCTTACCGGTGGAAAGATAAATTACAATTTGAGAGTAGTCTGTAATCACAGTCTGAGAAACCACGTTAGGGGATAGTATTTTTTTTATTGTTTAAATGCAGCCATTGGTGAGCGAAATAATTGGATTTTAACGTTAAAATATCTAATTATATTCACATTTTGACACTTTGAAGATCGTAAACGTCAAAAATTACCAAATGAATATCGTTTTTTGTCAAGAGAAAAGGAGTCATTATCCTTTTCACAGTGTTGTATTGAAACAAATGAAGTATAGCGAATCTAGTCAAGTAGAATAAAAATAATTTTGATTAGGTACTTCGATAATCAAAGGTTAAACTAATGAAAATATAGAACGGTTGACCGAAAAGACGAAAGGCCGCATATTTTGGTCAGATATTCTGCCAAAATTCACGTGGTTTGAAAATTACAGCGTGGTAAAATCGACCGGTGTCCTAAAAATCGATAAAAAAAAACATAAAGTTACTTACATAAAAAAAAACGTTTGTTTTTCATTTAATTTCCACCACGAAGAACCAAATTATTAATGCCCCCATCCCATCCTATTTCTTGTTTTAGAATCGAATATGTAAGATACAGAAAATTCCCCGATTTTTTTATGCAAAACCAAATGAACGAAATATTTGAAAACCAAATGAACGAAACATTTGAGAAAATTTAATTATTGGTTTTTCATGGTACTGGAGAGCAGGTCTAAATAAACTAAGCCATAAAGTCAAACGCGTCAGAATGAGCCTCACTATGGGCAGTGGTGCAGTCGAACAGGTTTATCATTTGGCAATATTTGGGCTATTAGCTAAACGGTGAGTGAAATTGAAACTCTGAAAGTCTTGAATTGCGATGACGAGGTCGACCTTCCACGAAATCCAAAACTCCAATGTAATCAAGAACTAAGGTTGAGAATAAGCTGTAAAAACATTTGTGTTATATGTGCTGTTGTTTTTAGTGGAAGGGTAATTTAATAAAATTATGTAATTTAATAAAACTACCTTATTTGTGATGTTATTTTAGGTGTAAAAATAAGGATAATTAATGAATAAACATAAATTGTGGTGTTTTTCATTGAAAAGTGCATAAATTAATAATGATATCAACCAAAATACGTAATGCTTACCGGTGGAAAGATAAATTACAATTTGAGAGTAGTCTGTAATCACAGTCTGAGAAACCACGTTAGGGGACAGTATTTTTTATTATTATTAAAATGCAGCCTTGGGTGAGCGAAATATTTTGGATTTTAATGTAAAAATATCTAATTATATTCACATTTTGACATTTTGAACACCGTAAACGTCAAAAATTACCAAATGAATATCGTTTTTTGTCAAGAGAAAAGGAGTCATTATCTTTTTCACAGTGTTGTATTGAAACAAATGAAGTATAGCGAATCGTCAAGTGGAATAAAAATAATTTTGATTTGGTACTTCGATAATCAAAGGTTAAACTATTGAAAAGAGAGAACGGTTGACCGAAAAGACGAAAGCCCGCATATTTTGGTCAGATATTCCGCCAAAATTCACGTGGTTTAAAAATTTCAGCGTGGTAAAATCGACTGGTGTTCTAAAAATCGATAAGAAAAACATAAAGTTACTTACATAAAAAACGTTTGTTTTTCATTTAATTTCCACCACGAAGAACCAAACTATTAATACCCCCATCCCATCCTATTTCTTGTTTAAGTATCGAATAAATAAGACACAGAAAATTCCCCGATTTTTTTTTATGCAAAACCTAATGAACGTAATTCAGACGACGGAATGGGTCTAGAACGGAACTGCATTAGTTATTATTCGATATCTTATATAATTACTGAATACTAGCGTCGCCACAGCTGAATACTTAATTTTTTTTACCTGGTAAAGTACTTATTTAGATTTCTGTCTCAAGAAACAAAGGATAAATACTTTTCCCACGCCGCCGGCGTGAGCGTTTTGCCGGCGGCGGCGCGCCGACCGTGATCAGCGGCGGCGCGCCGGCGTGGCGCTCATGTCTAGTTGCTTGATACATTGTATGCACGAATACATATATGTATATCAATAGGCAGCTACAGATATGTACACTGTACAGAATAAATACATACCTCTTTATAACACTCAAACGACATCTAGAGGACATAGAAAAACAAAGAAACGTTATAAACATTCTCGAATAATTTCATACGTCGGAATAATTAGAAATACAACTTTAAATTGTATACATTAATCGTTTCATAATAGTAGGTATATTAAATTCACTGTCTACCTACCCCAAAAGGGCAAAGCGTGGATATGAGTTACTAATAAAATACTGTTTCTCACATTGTCCAAGTCAGTCTATGACTTATAAGGCACGTAGTAACCAATCAATGTGAATTACAAGAATTGTTAGGAGTTCATAAACACTACACACTACACAGTTCAGAGAATTTTAAAAGAAATTAACGCAGAACAAAAAGACAAACACTATTTCTTTATTCCTTAGAGTTCTCATTCAGTCATGGCGATTTTTTCATGATTTCAGGCTCTTTCTTACCCTACGCATAAAAGAAAATATGAAATAGTTGGGCGTTCTACAGGTACTACCTATCACAAAACTAGGCTTCATTTACACTACGGATAAGTCTTGCTAGAATCCTGATAGAGGACAAATAATAAAAATAAATCTTTATTAGCCACAGACCAAATATAAATAACAAATAAATCTCATTAAACACAGTAGTATGCTAAAGGGCGGACTTATTGCAAAAGCAATGTCTCAGAGTCAACTCGAGAAAAGAAAACTCAATACTTACTTACTTAAATCAGCCATAATATGAATACATTAAAAAGAAAATATAAACAAGCCGCTTGACAAATATATCCATAGTAGAAAAATGACTTGATAAAAGTATTTTCCTTCATTCGACCTTTATTTAATCACTTCTCGGATAATGATAATATTAGCAATATGCTCTATAGACAGCACAACAAAATAAAATTACTGCATACCTAGTGCATAATTCATATTGTAGAATTATCTCCAATGTAAGTAAATCAGTCAGCGGTGTACTTACGAGGACAATAACACAGAACATAACGCATCTAACGAAAATAGTTTCTCTATCACTTCAGTTTATGTAGTCTCATTTCTAGAGTAGTGACTAGAAATAAAGTACCTACGCATGTTCTTAATTTATTGTAGTATGAAATAGTTGAAATAAAAATTAAATAGGTAAAGGATAAAATGACGTCTGAATTTATTAAGAACTCACTTAATTAGTTAGATAATTGGACCTAGCATACGTCTCGTAGAACTGAAAAATATTTTATCAATCATTTTATATACCTATATATTTAAAAATAAAACTAATCTGGGTTTACCGAAATACACCCAAATTCATCTTGGTACACTTCACAGTACGCCAGAAAAACTACACCGTAAAAAAATTACATCTAGGTGCACATAATTTTGCCAAATATAATTTATATTACATATGTGCAATATATTACATATGTCCTCACCGAGACGCGTCAACGTCGGCAATAATAATCGAAGTAATGAAATTTTAATTATAATCTTACAGAATGCCTAACATAAAATTTGCAACGTTATAGGTTTCAGTGAAGTTACAAGGATGAAAGAATCATAATATCACCTGACGGTCAATCCGTACTTACGTGTATAATAATAATATGAGATAGCACCTCTATTAATGTGTTCAGAACATTAAGGGGGCTACCTTCCGAAGTGACTACTTTCCAAAATAAATTTCAGCACACCAGTATACAGTTTGAACGGAAAAAAATTGAAAAGATAACTACTTCTAACCTCTGTGTAGTACATGACTTGTGCGGATTTTTAGCCAATGCAGATTATTCAGAAAAAAATCTTAAAGATATCCCGAAATACGTTTTACTTATCACTATGTTTGTAGATAGTTTGAGATGTAGATATTTTGATTTCTTTTTTCGCAATGAGAAAGTGGATGAAAATATGTACTTAGTCACTTTTTATCATCAGAACTCATCTAAAATATTAACAAAAAGAAATAATTGAAATTTTGCTTTTTAACGCTTTCTATTTATGACCGAGCAACGTTGATCTTCAATACACATAATAAATACATAGATACCAAAAAGTCTAGTATCGGGATGTAGGGCCCTTAATATACATAGGTATGTGTGTAGATATGTATGTTGTACAATGTACTACATAGGTAACACAATACTCTAATAATTACTATACGGTCTTACACGACCTTATCTAGTTGTCGCTGCGATACTTTTGCAACGAGGAACTGCATTACAAGCTGACTTAAGAAGGTCATCAGATTCTGAACAATATGGCAACTATGTAGTACGTAGGTATGTATTACAATACAAGTATACGCATGAACAGTAACTTGCTGAAACCTACAACCATAATACAAAACAAACTACTAATTAATAAATGTATAGAAATATCACAGGCGCATTCTTATTCAGTCTGAGGGTCATGTTGCAAATCACAGTTACTTCCAGCAACATTAGGGATAACATTAAACTACACTTCCTGGATATTGTTTTGCTTTCTTGGCAGTTTTAAGCGAAACGCGAAATATCTCTGGAAAAAAATATCGATGGACTCTGCAGCAAAAGCTGATAAATATATTCATTGGGTACTAATATTATAAGTCATAATAAAAATAGGTCATAGATGTTATATATGAATGCATTATTCACGCGAACATTATGAAAATGTCATTGGAACAATGCGGCAGAGTAATTTTTCATGATGGGCAAAATAACGTCATAATATGAATAGAAGTATGTAGGTAATCACTAATTATATTAGGCATTGTATGGAGGTATTAGGTATTTTTCATGCACGTCAATGAGTTCGTGACAAGTGCAAAGGTTTCATAGACAATCTCGATTTTAATGATAGCCGACATGAATGGATTCTATGAAATACATCGCGTGTGATATGCAATAATACTGTAAAGCGTAGGTACTGTATGGTAGATACATAATAATTTATTGTATGCAAAACTCTAATAAACACCACAGTACATGATATAAGTTGTAGCAATATAATTTAAAACATTTATACCAACCCAACATTTGACAATAACATCAAAATGTTATTGACAAGTATCCTATATCTACTCCCATTTTTTAACAAAACTAGTGCCCGATCCCACCAACTACCACCTAGGAAGCAGACCCCTAAGGAATTTCCATACAAAACCACAGATAATTTGAGTGATTATTATAACTGTCATAACCTTTAAGATATAAATCCATACAAAATACAGCATGCAGCTACTTAAGTGAGGGAGATTCTGGGCCGAGATATTTGGCCACCTAACTAAGTAGAGCTGCATGCTGTATTTTGTATGGATTTATATCTTAAAGGTTATGACAGTTATAATAATCACTCAAATTATCTGTGGTTTTGTATGGAAATTCCTTAGGGGTCTGCTTCCTAGGTGGTAGTTGGTGGGATCGGGCATAGGTCTCTCAGATAAAATACTATGTATCGACATGTGTTGATCATCGCGTAGCACATAATTAACAACATACCTATGTGTAAGTATTACGCTTATTAAAAAACGCATTCTATTGGAGAGTAAAATGGAACATTTTGTGTTCGTGAAAAATATGAAAGAAGTATTTAGTTCGCTGCCTACTACTGTACTTTACTGTATATAAAAGCATATTTTCCACGAGGGTCCAGGATTTCTAATCTCACCGGGTTATCACTTTACATATAAGACAACTTGCTGAGAAACAGTTGAACCACAAAGCTGAATAGTCACGAATAAAATTGATCACAAAGAAGCCGCGTACGAAAAAGCGAAGCACGTCACTACAGCGAAAAGTTGAAAGGTTTCGAACAATGCCCTCATCTATTATACCTATAATTCTATACCTACTTGCCAATGACAAAAACTCCGATTCATAATGCCTAGTTTCAAAATATATTTAATGGTATGAATAATTCCATTCAGAACTAACAATGTTGCTTAGACGTAATTTATAAATAAATCCTGGTGTACGAAGTCAACAATAATTAGAGTGTAAAGAGCTAGGTCACAGAATTCTGATATTATTTAACCTAGACAACTCTAAACAGGCGATACAATATTATAAATACATGTAGAAGGTACTCACTACTGATGATAGTGAAATACTCGGTAATGCAATCAAGATAATCAGTTTCCGTATGACGATGACCACGAAACAATAAACTACCGTAAGAGTGACCGTGAAAATACGCCAGAATTTCATACGATACGATAATAACTCGCAGCGAAAACATTATCTACTTTTACTAGAACCATGCGAATTCGTGACTAGAACTACTGTTAATATAATAGTCATACAATTTGCTTATTATGTCAAGGATATATTTTTTTAAATAATTTTAATACTATATACCTACACAATACAGCATGGGCTGTACTTACCTACTAATCCTACTATAGTGGACTGTATGACTAGGGCATGCTATTATTAAAATTTCCATGGCAGTCGTCAAAAGTGGATGTTGTGAAGGGAGGTAAAGTGACCCAATTCCATCTTGATGACATGTAATATTATTCCGCGTGTTATTCTTTTACAAATTTGCCAACATTACAATTTTGTTTGTCCGCAAATGATCCAACATAACAAATAGGTCACGTAATTATGCTGGAAAATTAAATTGGAGACTATGTATCAAATCATTCGGAAAAGTTTCGAATCTCTATATGTAAGGGGTTAAGAATTCAATAATTCATTATTAGAAACATAGTACGCATAATATGCCATTGTTGGTAGGGTAAGGTAAAACTAACGACATACATGCAAAAAGTTAGCGAGGTAAAGTGGTCTGGACTTTCAACGATTTGCGGGAGATTGGCACGTTACATTTTACCAATACAACATAATCTAACGAATTACAGAAATAAAAAATCACCTACCAAATATTATAGGTAAGTGAAAAACATTACATTTACGTAAATCCATTCTAGGTTATGAAATTACTTTAATACAACCACAATATCACTGAATGGCTAAACATGTTAGTAGGTAATTAGAAAGTATGAACTACCAGTCATGTCTCAAACGTTTCAAATATTATAGGTACCTAAATACTCTTATATTATAAAAGAAGGTACATATTATTTCAAGATATCTATAGATATGCAAAGTAGATAAAAAAAAAAAGAAAAAAATTGCATCGGCCGGGAATCGAACCCGGGCCGCCCGCGTGGCAGGCGAGCATTCTACCACTGAACCACCGATGCTGCGAGCGCAATTGCCATATTATTTAGGCAGTAGCTTTTACTTACGATGAATAGGTATTGGTTAAACACAACTGATGCAAAATCTACTAAATTTAACAGCAAACGCTCAGGCGAACAGAAAGAAAAATTAGAAGATTGATTTTAACCATTCACCACTCGTTGAACTCGACGTTAGGAAAAAGTCGCGATGGTAGTATGGACAGATTTTCAGCTAACCTAATAATTTCAGCGTTTTCACAAGCGATGTTGATGAGTCATTTTAAAAAAAACTTTATTAAGTACGTGACAAAATATCGATTCCCATCAATCAAAAACCTTGAAAGGAAATTTTAATACCTAATGCTGAAATTTCTCAAGGTTGAGGTTAACGACCTATGTATTTCGAACCTACGTATCACACTATGTACTTTGATCCTACGCCATCGCTATTTATTTACCTAAATAAAGGTGGGTAACTGAATACATAATATACCTACTTAGATGTACAATATAAAGATATGTACCTTTAGTGATAGAGTGATGAACGGGAGGGAGATGAAAATCGATAAATTACGACGCAATAAAAACATGCCTATATCTAATGCTTTATTATAGGGAGTAGGGACATACACTAGGGAAAACATCATTATAGATTCTTTGTCTAATTTGATGTAACTATGGAGGTACATACAACTATGTACAATAACCGAGCTAAGTAAATAAAAATATTTTCACTTGCAAAATTTTTAATTCCGATACGCGATTGATCGTTACCGACATCTATTGAATTTACACGAAACGTTTACAAAATGTGTTTAGCGCCATCTATACAAAAATGTCTAGCGCATTATAACAGCTTTGTATTTATAAAACGTGGTTAAATTTAATGTCTAACGTCGCGGAGTCTCGATACCGAAACAAACATTCTTAATATTTCGCACGGCTGTCGATAGATGGCGGTATACGATGCATGAAAAAACCACCCCGAACGGCGTCGGTCAAAATTTTGACAACGGCCGGCGTAAACTTGATACAAATTACAAAATTATTGCGTCGCGCGATAACTGGGTGTGGTATGTAAATACAAATGAAATAAAAAAAAAGACGTACGCCCGAACAGGGACTTGAACCCTGGACCCTTGGATTAAAAGTCCAATGCTCTACCGACTGAGCTATCCGGGCTGTGAGACGGGGTGCGCGTATTACTAACAAACTTGTAATGAATAATTTACGCGATAAGACGATACGCGATTTATTCATTCTTTCATTCACTTGTGGTCATTAAATTTAATGCGTACAATAATATGATGCAAGAAAATTATATAAAAACAAATGTTAGAAGCACCATAGAATAGCTACGTATGAACAAAAATAAACAAATGTACACGATATTATAAGAAAGTCAATTATTGTGAAAATTTACTAAAATTTATTAAAAAAAAATCTACATGATATAACGTATTATACAATGCATAGTACAATCAGACAACGGCAATTACTTATTCTAAAGTATAATAAAAATCTATTCCCTAAGAGCTAATGACCTACTAGGTAATGTAATTGAATTAATTATGGGACCTCTATCTACCAACCAACCAGACATAAACTGAAATCAGGATAGGTTTGTGTGTGAGAAACTTTAAGGGCCCTAAGAGTTGTTCATAATTTGTATGAAAAATGTTTGTTACTTACGCCATTTTTCTTGCTATATACTTTTAGCTTTTTATATATTTTTATAGAAGTGCATTTGATTTATTTGGTGGAATGTTCAAAATGATTTCATCCACGCATGACATTAGTAGTAGGTAAGTAAAATTGCTATTCAGGGCCTTACCTTTCTTTTATTTCTATATCTATCTACCTGCCGTTTTTGGGTGTCGTGGCATAATTTTTATATAAAAGATACTGGTCATATAGCGGACTTGACGGCAAGCACGTAGTGAGTCAACCACTGTGAATTACCCACCAAAATATTGTTCATATGTTCACGTCCCTACTACATATCATACTGTTTGTGTATCATTGGACTACAATATAATGTAAAAAATATTGTTTCGTAAAGTCGGGTGCAAAACCAATATCGTAATTACTTATCAGTACTAAGACAACAACTTAGACACATCTATTTCTAACTATCAAATTGCACCTAATAATTTATTTATTAGTAGTTATATCTCAACAGATATACAGCAGATGATGGACCTTCCATCAGGCTTATGACTGATCGTCGGCTGGCTTAATGTGAAAATTCAGTTGATCTCACAAAGAAATTGTGATATCAAAAATAATTTATTTATTTATTCTTTATTACTAACATCTACCGGCATAACAGGATAAAAATGCCTTTGCGGTACTTATACTGCGGTACAATGGTACTTTTGACGGTAGAAATACCCACCACTGCTACCAAATAGTTATGTTTGTATGATTAATTAATCAAGATAACACAATGGACAGATTTCAGTGATGAATGCGTGAACCGTGAATTAATGTCCGAATGCAAAAAGTACCCATAATAATATCATAAATGAACTGGCACAATGGGTCGACATGTTTGAGCTAAATTATGCTAAGTTCACCAGAAATTTTGACCAGTATTTGAAGTAGTGTGATGTCAGTGTTTTTTGTAGTAGGCAATGTAAATGTATTGTTATAAGTTGTTATACTGAGCTAACTGAGCAACGAAAAGACGAAAGCTGTAATGCTACCTGTGTTACTTTAAGTTAATAAAATAAGGTGAATGTGACTTAAATGAACTGTTACTAAAGAAATGAACTGAAGGAAAATACTTGAGTAACATTACGTAAGTAAGATATTTTTATTTCCCCTGCATAATGTCATACAGGTTGAGAAGTACAGCTACCTATCTACCTACTTGCAAACGATGCATACCTCAACTCAACACACAAAGCTTCATAATAAAGGTAGGTACATTGAACCCGAAACAACTCTTTATTTTATATTCAGCGCATATTAAATTGTAATGATTTATGCGCTGCAACTGGAATTAAAATGTGACTTTCTTTCATGGAACAATAATAATAATCATTCTGTACAAACACACTGCGTACAGTCCAGCAGATATAAAACAATACGTAAGTATCTATGTATCTGGATCATTCATCACACATAAATATATTAGTTATATGCACTTATGTATACGTGAAAATGAAATGAACAAGTCAAGCAATTTCATTGTGGTTTAATTAGGTATATAGCGAATTTCTTTGCTACATTACGGCTGACAGTTCGTTTAGAGAACTTCTAGCTGGACTTTTTACTCTCGGAACTCTCATATTAGAGTGTAGATGAGAGTCATTAGGTAAACAAAATATTTACTTTACCCATGTGTATGATTCTCTTGATTCTTACACGCGTTGTCGTAATCTATTAATTTAATTATTTACATACGTTTCAAACTTCTTAATATAATAAAAGGCAAAATTAACATTACAACATATATTGAGAACAAGATAATCCCTTCATTATGAGCCATTAAATCATAACGACGAGCATTGAGGTCTTTGTTATGTGCCAAATAAAAAATATTAATTATCATAGTAGTATCTGATGAAGACTGACAATATCTCTACTTATTATAATATAATCACTCCGCATGTTGGTATAAGTTAAGTACGTATCACACATGAACTACGTTATTTTGTTGTGTATTTAGTACAGAGTGGCGCCGCGCCGATGACATTCAAAAAACAAACTAACAAGTTCAAGTTCGCCTCTGCAGAACAGCACGGTCGGGGTTCGAATCTCAATGCAACAAAATATAAGGTACGCTAATACTCATATATATCTATCATACGTGAAAAGTTTTATTATCCACCTTTCTACTCATAAAACGTTTTGAGTACCAAAGATGAACTAAACTTAACATAGAAAGCTTTAGTTGACTATTATTGTATTTAATATTACAGGTATTGTATGTAATATTTCAGGAAATGAATAGATTTATTGATCAGTAAGTGACAAATAATTATACTCATGTTAACTTAACAGGAAAACCTTTATTACCCACAGAGAAATTAGAAAACACAAAGTTGCACCTATGTCTTGAAAGATGAAAGAGCTATAAATCAATTTTATAAGTTGCACGCTCATTGACAGATTCAGTTTTTTCTGTATATTCTTTGATATTCTTTGGTATCCGGACTCAAGAGACAAAGAAATGTCTTTTCCTCATGATAAAATTATGATGTACCATGTACTATTATTATAGGACCACGCATGAATCCTCCCATTACGATAACCAGATGTTTATTTGCAATAAGCACAATCATGTATAATTGCAATTAAATTAATGTTGATCTAACAAAAGTGTTAATAGAAAGTACTTTCTAGAGTTACATAAAGTAAAGATCTTGACTTATTAAGGAATATACAAACACTCCACCAGTGATGGTAGAAGTTCCTATATTTTTATAGGTACACAAATACTGCAAATAGGTCATTCTGCTAATATAAAAATCTACAGATTATAAAGTGAAAATGATAGCCAATGCGAGTCATTAATGACTTAATCCCTAAGGAATGCGAGAGACACTATCGACTAAGTATATTCCAATAACGATTCTCTGAATATCGTGACAGCAACCGTACTAGTTTACCAAACCATTGTATAACGGAGTAACAATAAGAATAACGATGATCTACTGAAATACTTTCCTCTTAAGGATGATATTATGTATGTATAGTATAATAAGCCTTCGACCGTATATTAACACCTTCGTTTAGCTACGGAGTCATGGCCGTGAGGTGAGTCACTCCGTCGAGGACGTGAATTACATGTCTACATATTATTATGGCTAAGCTTTCATACACAACACAGGTACCAGGTAAGGTACACCTAGATGTTCAAAAGCAATGCAACATTGATAAGTAGGTACTCTACTCGTATATCCTCCGCAGTCTGCAGTTTATTAAGTACGAGTGTGATACATCACGACTTGACTCTGCAGGTTCACAACATTTAGCATTGTTATTTAATATCCAATTAAATTTATAGAAGGCCTGTCTTCAAGGTTCCATGATTAATTGGCTAGTGCTTTCTAAAATTAACATCAAAACACACTCTTTGGCGATGGACGAGACGAGATGGAGAAATTCAAACTAATTAATGAGTTAGTGCATAATAATGATTAAGTATAAAGCAATAATACAGCTACATACTCCTAATATATATTTATGTATTAATCTCCAATAGTAGATACCTGCAAAGTTCAAAGCTTAGCGTACTTACATTTCGCATAAGAGAGAAGGTTTTTACAACGATTCTCTACTGAAAGAACTTGCACCAACGAGAGGTGATTAAATATTTTAATTAGTACCTTGTGTTACCATCATGGAGAGATAGTGATGCTTTGCATCTTTAGGTCTAAGTGTTAAGGTATCCAGATGTATCCAGATACATTCATAATGCGTTGTCGTGGTTGTAATTAAATTTAAAAAAAAAAATTGCATTGTATAATATTAATATCATTACACTACACTACATCCACACATATACACATTTATAAAGTGCCTAGATACAAAGTGCAATACATATACGCACAACAGAATACAACTTTTATGATAGCACTGTACTGTCTTTTCTGATTAACGTACTCGTATAATAATCATCTGAAGGCAGGGCATGGAAGTATTGGTGGATGATTCGTTTTCATTCCAACGGGTATTGAGTAGGGAGAATCTTATAGAAACATGCACAATTTCCACATACTCTTAAGTATGCTATTTTCTTAGCGATGTGACGGCGGGTGTGTCTAACTGAGAAATACATACCTAACAATATTATAATTAGGTATTATAGTAGGTAGGTACATATAGTATAACGTTATTATGACGATGCTATTTTTGATATCACAACATTATCTCTGGTGTGAATAAACACAAGACAAAAGGAGAGAAGGAAGGAGAGAGGGACAGCGGAAACAAGAGATTATTGAACCGTGCTTATTAAAACGCAAAACATAATATCTCCTCAATGCAAGAGTGATAAAAAAATATCTATACACAAGACACAACAATATGTATGCAAGCTGTCACGACGTGTGTATTACATAAACAAGGCAATAAGCGACAAAAAATAACAAAATTTCCTCGATGACACTTTAACGGTTCTTTATACGAATTTAATCTAATACTTACCTAGTACATAATATATGTATAGGATCTTTTATAATGCATCATACTATAATCTGTTGGTTTTTGCTTTCGTTTTTCTACTTATGTACATCACTCAGGATTTAAACATTATATATGTCAAGTGAGTGACTAGTCTACAATAGACAGATCCCATTAGTACCCCTACCTTCGGAGCAGGGAACATACTCGTACCCAACATTCAACTCAACAGTACCTAATCATAAAAATTGCACGTTGTACCTGATCCTAGTTTTATAAATTGACAAATAATAATTAATTAATTTAACGTCAATATTTAGGGTATCCTATAATGCTGAGATCGAAGGCTAAGTTGACGACAGCTTCTACAGAATAAAAACATATACAAATTATGAACACTGGGTAGATAATATCCATATTTTTTCTGATATTTAAATCACTCACCGATAGCGCCGTGTACCGGTTTTGTATAATACTAAAATTAAATAATACCGGTATTAAAAAAATTGAACTGGTATCGCTATTTCCACAAGCAGGCAGATACATAGTATTACCAACTTACTAGTAACTGACTATCTATCTATCTACTGGTCTACAGATCATTATGTAGTTCTATGTAAAACTGGTAATTGTATTTTTAGCATACCAGTGCTGCTCCAAAAACAACTGGCGCCGGCGTTTCTCGTTGTTTTTTAAAACAGTATTTTATATTTATACACCTGAATATTGTGTATTTTAAACAACATTTCAATTAAATGCATCGATCAATATTAAATAAGTAAATGAACTGTACGTAGCTAATCGATTGCTGGGAGAATATGAATAAAATAAAATAAATTAATCTATACTAAAAGACAGTACCAATAATGTGCCAAAGAGCAAAATTATTGAAAGAAAAAAGCAATATCTTCAACTCCTCCAGGATATTAAATTCACACTATTGCTACTTTATTCTACTCTTCCTAATTTCCATCCTTGTCATCGTTCTCTAGCTATTAGTAATGAGATAAAAAACTATAATTATTTATACGTACTGTAGGATAATCATATGCGTCTGAGGTAGAAAGGTCATGTGCCTAGGTACTAGCTATTAGATACCACAGCATGATTTTAGAAACGATATCTAAGTCGTAAATTAATTTACAAACTTTTTGATCATGTACAAATTAATGCATATAGTCGCAAATAATAACAACGCACACACGTGCGACAAACCACATGTGACTGCTGTACTTTGGGTTGCATATTTTCAATACATGGATTCTAACACAAGTTTTATGGCTTTTGTAGTTATTTTATTATATTACATACATATACATTGAATTGAACATTGAATTATTTTTACTATAAAATATAATACCTATACGTCATGCGATCGTGAATAATATTGCGTAAATAAAAGCAAGACTAATTTTTTTCGATGAGTGTACCTATTTGTCATAAGTATTTTACAGATTCTGAAAACAAGCTGCCTGTCAAGTAGAATTATTAAGAAATGATCGTAATTAATAAAAAATTCTAGAAGTAACGATAGAACACAATGCTGATTACTTGATATGATAATCAAAATTTATGATACATAAGATTAAAGAGGTACTATCAATCAAAGATAAACACAATGAAAAATATCCTTTAGAAAATGTTTGACCACACATTTGATAAGCGTGAATAAGTGGAATATAATAATTTATCGGCTTTATCAATTGTTGTAACGGTTTCAATTTAACATATTATTATCACGAAACCAGTTAAAACTACAAATTAATATTAGGTCGCAATACATATACGCCTAATGTTGTAGGTACCTACAAGATAATCGCATTACCTACACTATCACACTAAAATGTGTTACAGCAATAATACATACACATGGTAGGTAATAGTGTGGTATGACGTATTTGATACTAAAGAGGTCAATGGTATATATTTGACAACAAATATCCAAAATGCGTATAACAATAATATTATTATCATGTTAATAAAACGTTAGCAGGGAGGTGAGATTAATTAATAGACTTCATTAAGAGACCAAGATCGCAGGATGCTTTAAATAACTCGACTTAAATATTTAAATATGATGGATGATTCTAAGAAACGATTCGAGGTTGAATACAAACGAAAGAAAATGACAAAAAATAACGACGCATAAATAAATAAAAAATATTTAAAGAATGCAAACATCAATCAACGACGGTACCTTGACTACTTGGATGTTAAATATTTGTATAATAATTAAAATTACGTGAATGAGTGTTGAATGTTGAAGTAAAAACAAAATAAACATACATTATCATAATTAAACAAGCACTCGGAGTGAATTACACCAGCTGCTGTCGAGTGAAAGTAATGGTAATAATAGGTCTGATGCATTAAGCCGAATATTCTCGAAAACTGAAAAAAATACTGGTTCCAGCTCTCTGTGAATACGTGCATCCCCTCAAGCATGTTATGTCACCTGGACTTTATTGGACACCTCGTCCTGAAACTACAACTAATATCCTTTAAAGGACTCAATGCGAGGATCGAAACTCTACACACGACTTACATTTATCTAAAACACAATGCACTTGCATCTACGAATCGTACCTACTGCTTCATCGTTCATAAAAATGCCTCTACACTGAAATTTTAGTTAGTCTAATCGAAACTTTAAAAAACCTTGTAGGAAGTACGACTAACCTTAATGCAATCATTCATCAAATAAAAACTGTAAAGATTAATATAACTAATAATAATAATAAGTAATGTGTATCAGTTATCATCGCTAGCTAAATGCCAAGTGAAGTGCAAGTGTCCTATGACATTATATTGACAGCAATTATTTCTACAACTTGGCCCCCACGACATTATTATAATATTTCAGAAAAAAATAAAATAGAATAACCAGTGTCGCTCAATACGATCTCTCCATGCCATGATAAAAACTTTACAAACTATCAAAAATTTGCCAAGTTTTTGTACCATCTCCAGTATTTGGCACAGTAATAGGTTCAACCAATTATGTATAATAAACAAAATGACCAAAGTGAAATTCAATCCTATCTAAATCTTCCTGACATATTCATACATAACAAAACATATCACCTAACATATATGCAATCGAGAGTAGTTCAGATTAACATGGAACATACAAAATTGCACATTATGTAAACCGTTTAGTCCGAAGAGATTGACTATCCTCCAAAAGAGTATTTATTGTAAGAATTAGAGGTATGTATTTTTCTAAATGAGAATCGGATAGCACAACACAAAATACTACCGATTCAATTCATCTTATGTTGAGAAGTTTAGACGCTTGTCAGTGCGATGGGACGCCGACGCTTACGTCTCTCTGCGTCAGGCGTCTCACTGCTCACATGACAACGATGCGGTATTAAACGACAATATAACGAGAACGCTACAATACTATCGAGAGATCAAAATAAAATATGATGTTAGAACGAAAACAAAATAAATATTTTACAACGTATAAGTATTGACATAATATACCTAGTATAGTAATCTTGTTTGGAACCTAGATAAGCAGTTACTTACCAAGACCCTCCCGCTGAGAAAATAATATGATAATAATCATAAGGTTCATAACATAATAATACTTGTACTTGAAATATATGAAAGAAAATACGCAGTAATTGCATTACAGTTATCTATATATAGGTGGTAAGTATGTAATGATATTACACATGGTATGTATGCATCGCGTGTTGAAGTTTTCTTGGAGAGATGGACATGTAAGATCTCTCTAGACTTTACTCACACATTAACCATTCCTAATCTACTAGCAATATGATGTCAGGATGCCGAGTTGATCTGGCTGGAGACCAAAACAAACGATTAATGCCTGATTTTGAATTTATTCAGTAAGTCTTACCTTATAAGGAAACATTGTTTCGGATTAACTAAAACCATAACACAAAAAACAATCAATTAAATTATGTATTTACACATTTTTTAAACGCAGCTTTTGATGTTTTCAAAGAATCACCAACCTCGTCACCATCTTAGATGTTGTATGTATTAGCAAAACTATTTCGTAGGTACCTTATCATTATGAAGGTTACGATAACAGCAAACATTATACGAATACACATCTAGACAACTAAGTAATAAAATTGAAAACATCAAGAGATAAAAGAACATTAAATTTATTGAAAAATAAAATATTGACAACTTGTGCGACTGATTAGAATAAAGAGACGTCAATTATTGGTTTAAGATAAGTTCTTTTATTTGTTAATCAAATTTAGTCAACGAACTAGTAGTTTAATAGTACAATATACTAGGTAAATCTTGCGATACTAAAATCCAAATAATTGGCAATGATCATGAGTGAATTTTATGTCAAACAGTAAACAAAACATACTCAAGGCACACATATTAATACGATTATTATACCAAACATCCCGATAAATTTATACGACTATCGAAATTGCGTATCTAATGACAAATTGATACGTAGGTAAAACTAATGAGCCTCGTAAAAAAAACATCTTGCTAGAAATTAAAGCAATGATGTTTCCCATGAACCTCTGAATGAAAAAATGACTGTAATTTACTAGTCAATGACAAGAGAGTGGTTTTTAACAACAATTGAGTAGAAACGAGAGAGACTTTTACTGAAATGAATGCATAGTAATAATTTTCATCCAAAAAACGTGTGTCTGTGGGACAATGTAGGTATTTTTTTATTCTTTTTTTGGCCCTTCGTTCGTTTGCGAGTGATCTTATAGATATATGATTGGAAACAACAAATATATGCCACATACTTAAAGTGAAATGCAAGTGTATTTGAAATACAATCAATCAATGGAGTACGGTGAGATATAGTTTTTCTCTTAATAACGTTATTTCTAACATGTTAATCGTGAAACACACACAAGACGTTGCGTTTGATATAAAATATTGCATGAACATTTATGTTTATGTCGGTTGTACATACGTCATGTCAATGGATTATTTTAATCAATGTAATAAATACTACCCATTACTATAAATTCTCCGGTGCGAGAAATCGACAGAGAATTGTTGGATTGCGATCAAAACACATTTATTACGATGCCTATTAAGAAAAATGACGGAATGCGATTTAAAATATCAACCTAATCTCAACATAAGAGAACCTAGAGTCGCAATGTTTTGACTAGATAGTGTAGTAGTATAAATATTCGAGATAACGATTTCATCGCAAGAGAATGAAAGTGAAAAATTCTAAATGGATTAAAGTGGTGTAATGAATAATTACCATTATATTAAACTCTACGATACACACTACTTGTAGCTAAGTATACAATTATATTCCAGGCGTTACTGAAATATACGGAGAGTTGTTATAAATATAATACAAACAAACACAATATGGGAAGAAACATATTATAATGCTGTTACGACTGTGTTTTGTATTGTGTCAACAAATGCACGTTATCATGCGACCATTATTATACTTTAGTGTGTGTGCTAAAATTAAAACGGCGATATAATTATTCTTCCACAAATTCGGAACGAATGGAAAAATCCACAAGCGCAAAGCTGCACAATGCTAACACGAATTAAATATTCATTCACATCCACTATCATCACCAGTGCTGCAATAGGAAGATCTGATTCAGAAGTTGACTCGTAAAAATTCAATCCAGTTTTAGGTAAGTACATTGCAGTTTTGGGTCAATACGATATATGCATAGTTCTGTAAGGAGAAATGATTGTTCTCAAATAAACATTTTTATGGTCTTATGGCAAATGAATCAATCCATGTATCTACGCAATACAAACGATAAAAAATTCTAAGACGTCCCAGTTATTTGTGGAGAAAGACAATTTCAAATAGCAAAAACATTTTTGTCCCCAAAGTCAATTAATCTGGCTGTCACGTAACTGTCTGAAACAAATCAATTACAACACATACATATCTATTCGTGATACCAACACGGAGGATAAATTCACACGTACGTGTGCATGCATCTGAATAAATATTGAGAATCTACCAATGTTTTTTTCTGCAGAAAACTTTCAAAACTAACTGGTTACGAATACAATATTGTCTAAATATACAGATTATAAAATAAGATGAAATAATACTCGAATAGAAATCTTATCCCATATTTTAATTGTAGAATACATGAATATATTAAATACCTAGTGGTAATAGTTCTGTGCACGAAATTCGGTAACTTTAGGAACGTAAACTTTAGTATGACGGTTAAAACAAAATCATGGTACGTATTCTGTCACAGGCTATAAAAAGTCCAATACATGTATTTATTACAAAAAAAGCATGCTGGATCTGAATACTGCATAGATAGGTATGTGTCAATAAAAAATCGGAAGGTTTTGTGCGGCAATGAATTCTATGTATTACACGATAATTTATAACACGTTTTACATGTACGATTACCATCAGAGGTCTAAAAAGTTCGGCGAAAAATTATAAAGTAAACCATAATACTACTCGTAAGTAATAGAGGTACCTTGCTAAATGGAAGGTCGAGACATAAAATGAAACAAAAAAATATAGACACTTCAGCATTATAGAATGATTGTAGACTGGATTATTTGACAATGAAATGTCATGTCAGACTGAGAGATATGTAGTGTAGACTGTGTAGATGTAGAGTGGGGCAATCATATCATAGTATTTCAACCTTAGTTTGCAACGCAAAAAAGTTTTATAACTCACAATAATTCTCCGTTACTTGCTTCTGTCGTGACAGCGATTCCTTTCTCATATTATTTTCTACTTCCGTGGTAACATTTCCATTAGGTATATCGGGGAGGAAGACGAAATGAGAAGACCGTAAAGACAAAACTTCATGATACAAAGCGATGAATACCCGGTTCTATCAAACCGACCTATATAATATCTGCAAATAAGTGATTACTTCTATAATTATGAAAATTAAACAAATAGCATTAGTTAGAAACTTCTAACAACTTCTCGTACGCATTTACCTGTTAATTACTGTATCTAATAATAATACTGAAAGTATATAATAATAAAATATAATTTTCTAAGCGCCGCAGCCGCCACAAAGACACTCTTCAATATCTAGTTTTTTTCAACTTGGCTCAGACACAACAAACTTCAATAATGTACTTATCTAGTTAGTAGTCACTTAGTATTACACGTTAATGTTGCATATTATTATGCGTAGCTTGATGGAGATACGGCTATTGTTATGATATTACATATACTGACACAAACTCGGATAATCACAAAATATGCAAGCCGTACAACTTTATGTAAAAATATAAACAGTTCAGATGAAGATACCTAGTAGTAAACGACAACCAGGTTCTAAGTAGGTAATCCAGTGTAGTTTGTTAGTAATCTGAATATCGATCTGCTTAATAAATTTATTGGATTCCATAAAACGTGAATGTATACATAATAATAATATGACGTCAAAAAAGACAGGTAGGGAAATTGAGATTTTGAATAATGTATATTTCTATTCATTTTCTTTGATCATTTATTCATTCTTTGCTCAATTCTGAGGGGAGATTTTATCTATATATATTTTTTTGTTTATTTATTTGTATCATATATGTGTCTTTTTGAGTTTGAAAAATAAATGAGTTATTATTATTATGTCTACAGAACATCACATCACGTTTTCAGAACAATTTCCTCATTCCATAGAACAATCGATATGGCTTCAACTGTAAACATTGGAGCAATATAGAACGAGGTATAGTGGAAAAGTCTGACGATGCGGAGAAGAGACACGAGAATTATTGTCAAGGGCGTTACCGAGTGTTTAGTGTGGCATTACAATAAGTGCAATACGTAGTCGTAGTAGACAAGAACATAAATATATACCAAAGCCATTGGTTGTGTTGCAGACAGAGTGAAAGCCACCGGTTTATAATTAGCTGCGCCTGTGCAGTTCGGCATTGGAAGTTAATATTGGATGTGGCGGCCGGTCACTAACACGATACCGGTAACATAACGACAAGGTAATGTTCTGCTTCTGATCTCTACCGCACTCTCTATCCATATTATCTTCTACATAACAATCTATCTATCTACACATTCATACATCAATACTAACATTCGAATACAGACAGACCATATTCATTATTATCATTGTCGATGTTGTACTGAATGCTGAATGAAATGTATTCATCTCAATCCTTCATTGCCATCGCTAATGAAATGGATATTCAATCAAGTGCAACTGCAAAAACAATACAACTCACTTTCATTACTTTAGTATTATCATTCAACAGGGTCTAACAAAAATAATGTACCTACTACCTACCTTCGTAATATTTATAAAACTATCTATGTATATTATGTTGGTCGATGAGTCCGTTTTGTAGTAAATGGATATAAAGACAAATTTAATATTTTGTTACAAATGTTAATATATAAATGTTTCTTATTGACGTAAGTTTGAATAGTCGATGATTAGTAGGTACATCAACCATTGCACTAGTTTAAAAAATAATTAAGCCAACAATCAATACACCTAATTAAATACAAACCTAATATATGTGAGTGAATACTTTAATTGTGAGAGACATTGAAAAGAGATTGGCACAATGTTTATTATTGTGGATATCCTCCTTATTAAAAGAATATAGTATGTGAACCAAAATTGCCAAAACATAAAATACTCGGGGCAAGTGCACAGGAAGAATTATTATACCTACCTATAATTCTGCTAATAATTTGTACATTTACGATCATTTTGCTGAAATACTATAAGGCAGAAATTAATGCACATATATAAGTGCGCACTTGAAAACTATAGCTCATAGAATTTAGAAATAAAACTATATCGCCGTATACGACAAGTAAATATAACCTAGAATCAGCCTGCTTACATGCAATGAAAATTAATATCAAAACAACGAAAACTGTTTAATCAATACTTCAGTACCACAGCGTATTTCATACATAAAATAAATTCAGTAATAATAACCGTTTCGTGCGACCTTCAACTAAGATATTCTACATAGATCACTCCGACGAGAACTTAAAATAAGTCATCAGGTACACGTCAAAAACTAAAACGATGGTAATTTCTTTTGCAGGGAGGGAGGGGGTCCATCCAAACTGTATATAGGTACCTAATTAAAAACAGCTGCAAGAACCGAACAAATAGAGGATCAATCACCGGAATCACATACTCGTATTTATCACGATACTTACCTTAAAAATAAAATTATATTATTTATTGAGCGCAGGAATTTCTGTGACACTTTTCAGCAATGAGAACCGCCACCCATTCTGAATTACACAAACATTTGCAAAAAGAGAATATTGTGGTTGTTTTTATGCATCAATTTACTGACTACGCAATTGTTGGGATAACATATATATCGTGATGGGGTAATGTCGAATTTCTAAGAAAAAGGTGAACTGAACGATAAACACATCTTATTGTTGGACAGAGGGATGTTAATGAAGAATATTCGTAATTCTGTAACATTACCAGTGTTTGCAAAAATATATGGGTTGTAAAGTACTGCAAGAATATTATGTCGAGTAAACCGAATCTAAGAATCTATATTTGAAGGAGCCTATGCAGGTGATAAAAATATTCACAGATAATAATAATAAATAATTTATCATATAAAATAGTACGACAATAAATATAGCAAAAGTTCAACAATAATGCACCGTAGATCTCATATCCGAAAGCTCTTTGTACGATATTATTATTGATTGCCATAGTTTTAATATGTATCCATCACATACATTGTTGCAAGACGTATTAATTACTGCCACGAATAGTTGGTACACCTATTAAACAACTGTGCATATGAGTAAATATGTATGATGAACGTTTCATAAATTATTAATATTATATAAATAGAAATTTTAATAATTAATTCATGCCAAATCAGATCCTATAGGGTTTGCCAAGAGTTAAAATCTCAATTAATCTTGCTATTCAAAAGCAATGTACCGGAACATGAAAACAGATTTAAGTAAATTAAGGCAATAACAACTGCATTTACAACTTAAGTTACCAACAAATTAAAATACGAGTCGCCTCTACATAACGTTAATCGCTCTTTGGAGTCGCTTTTATAAACAAGACGAGAGAAAAGACTGTAAGTGTACCGTGGTAATTACTGTGACATCTTTCAATATATACAATTATCTGAAAGGACGCGATTAAATAGAGAAATAAAAGTAAACAAAAAACTTTTAAATAAATAAAACTAAAAGGCTAAAAAAATAGTAACAAACATTGAAAATTATATGCCTGAATGCGAGAACTTTTAGATTTTAATAGTCGTTGTGCTACCTATAAAACCTATTTTCTTTCAGTCGGGTTGACGTAAGATTAAGATGTTGCTTTTGCAACAAGTCCTTCTATTAGTACACTACTTCTGTCTTATTTGTAACCCTTCATTAATTTTGGCAAATAAAGATTTATTTGTTTCTTCAAGGAGTAGACTATTGGAATTAAGTTCAGCTAATGTAATTATTGGTATTATAGTTTGATAACAAATAGGATGGTATCACGCGTAGTAGCCCTATTATTATTGACATTCAATAGCAGGTTTATAAAACCCTCGTGATTAAATTAACAATATAATGTACATAACATAATTAAATAACGTAGGTACTTACCTATACCTGAGCTACTTGTAATGATACGGATACGCAGGTAATTATTAGTAGCAGACATTAAAATACCATCGCATAAAGAACCCCACCCCCAAACACTAATTGATTTGATGATTTCGTGAGAACATAGCGTGGCTAAATTTCGAATATTGTTGACATTTCGTGTACTGACTTAGAAGTTTCGAATAATCCATTCGCGATAGCAGCAATCACGAATAACATTTACAAGAATGCTGTATACTTTTTAAACCATAAAGATGATTCTCCAGTTCAATCCTATACTCGCTGATTAGGTACATTTTACTTTATGGGGACTGGAACTGTGGTCTGCGGGGTAACCCATTAAGTCTCAAATCCCATGGACAATAGTTATTTACATACTACGAGATAAGAAGAAGAAATTCAAATTATCCAAGTCCGTTACTTACCTGATTTATGAATATTGAAAAATTAAAGGCTAACTAAAGAGAAAGATCTTTATATAGAAATATGACTGAAGCGAGTCTGTCAATTGTTTTAAGAAAGATGGTGGATTACTGACGGTATTTCCTTTTTCCTATCGGGATGGTTTAATCAGTTTTTTAAATCTATCATAAATGTGTAGGTAAACCTATGTATATTTATGCATTTTATGCATCATTAAGCAATTTAGGTAAACTGCCTAGACGCAAGCTTATAGTATGGTGCACCTTAGCCAGGCGTGTTCAAATGAAACAAAAATTTAAAAATAGGTTAATAAAAGTAGTTTCACACAATAAGAAAGTTTTGCGAAAGATGACTGTAATTTTTAAAAATAATGTATAATACTAGTTAATAATAGGTATACGTATACGACGAATAGCCATAAATCATTTACGGTATATGCATTTTTTTTATTTATTGCTGTAAATTTTTCGCAAAATAGAAAGTTTCGCAATATCATTCTTATACAAGATCAGACTGTGTTCCAGGAAAATACGAAAAAGGATGTCTCTTATTGTTCGGAGCTTTGAAAATATTCTATGGTGACTGTAACATAAATATTATTACAAAGGAGATTGAATAACAATACTTAGGTAGGTATATTATATTATAAGAGTATTACTTATTGCAGTATTGTCAGTATTAATTCACTCAGGAAAATGTTAGACAGAAGGTCAACCAAAATAATATTATATGATACTACGTACAGGATTTTGTTTCATTTGCAAATACAATTGATAATTTCTACATAATGCGGAAGTAGGTAATAAAAAGTGGGCAACCTTCTATGCCAAATACTAATTTTAATTTAATAAAAACGAGTGATATAACGAGTGGGTGGAATCCAGTAACAAGATATGCAAGCACTACCAAGAAAGTGTTGCAAAACATGGATATCATACATATTAATTTACAAATTACAAAATCTCTATAAATACAAAATGTGGCATGATTGCTGAAAAAAATGCATACATTCATCAATATTAATTGTGAAATTGCAGAAACGTCATTACTAATTACTAATTAATGTAAGCTTACGACGAACAGAAGCGCAACAACATTTTGAAAGGTTCGATAAAAAAAAAACTGAAATCCGGAATACAAAAACGGTATCCACGTCCAAATTTAGCCTGCGACTCCGATCCGCATTCTTGAAAGGGCTTCGATCTCGTTGATCAGGATGTTCCGTGAGAGAGGCGAGTAGTTAGGTACCAGTGCAGTGTATCACTACCGAGCGAGTGTTGTGTGGCATAGCAATGTTACATAAGGATTGCAAGTGCAACGCAATTAATTGTTTGCCAGTCTCGGGATGTGCCGGCAGTGGTGAGGGCATTGTACCTACCTATATAAAATTTGTGGGTATTTTTAGCTATATTATGCAGACTATTATTACGATACATTTTGCACACAAAAATAATCATAACCGCCATAGGTACTTATCATATTTCCTTGTAGGTTAAAAACTAATAATTCACAATATCCTGAAATATTAACGTTTTTTGCTTTTCATTCATTCATATTTTAAAATAGCAAGTTCACTACCTAGTACCTACTCATTGAAAGCAAAGTCTGCGCTTAAACTGGGTGTGTCCTCGTTGATGTATAAATTATCATGAAATCATACACAATCCAACTTGAGTATCTGCTACATACCAACAAAGTTGATAATTGATTGCCTAAAGCATTACACTGTTCTAATAATAGAAATACTAGAACGCTACAATGAATATTAATTAAAATGATGTTATAATTAGGTGGTACAAAAAATGTCCCACATACATTGTAATTAATTATGTCTGTCAAAATGTTGTGTCCACAATTAACACGATACCTTCTTGTCAATGGACATTATCGTCAAGTTGTTATGATGCTCATTCATTCATAATTACGTACCAACATGACGTTATCAACAATAGATAGGTCACAAGTTTACTGTTGTCTACCTACATACTACACGTAGAGTAACGCAACTACAGTACATTAGGAATAAAACATAACTAGGCGCACTAACCACAGGATCAAATCAAACGACATAGGCAAGAGAATAGTTGTACATTGAACAACCACGCCTTCTCAGTTGAAATCTACGGTTCATTTTGCAGAGAGACCACCATTACTGGTAGATCTTTTAAGTGTATTTTGAAATTCATAGCATATTATGTATTTTAAATGTGTGTGTTGGTGATAGTTATCACAAAGAGATTAGGTATGTTAATCATAATTATAACGAAAAAACAGTAGCATCAATACACATCGATAAAGAAAACAATGGGCAGACGTTTATAAGTATCGTGGCAATATCATTTTATTATGAATATGACACATCGTGTCGATAAACTGCATTCTGATGCAAACTACATACCTATCTACACAGTACACTACTATACTAAGATATCGGTAGGCAATAATAAAGTACAGTACCCAGTCATAATATGTGAAGTGAACTTCCAAAGGGAATGAAACTTAAAGAATTTCATTATCATTAAAACGGCGGATATTCCAGTTCATATATAATAACATTTGTATAGTTGGTAGGTTGTAATATATTATTTTATTATATTATACATACCTACACGTGTATGTAATGTTTAGGTATACATTATGTTCAACTAATGACGCACAAATATCTACAATAGGTAGTAAAAAAACAATAATTACGTTACATTGGTTATGGCTGAAATTGTGAGTTACATGAATGATAATTGATAACCTTATAAAAGTATCAAACGCTGGAAGGCCAGGCCCAGAAGACAAATGGTTGCTATTATATGATAATAATCTAGTTATAGTATTTTTGTAGTTATAGTATGTTTTAATACAAATCTGTTTAGTTGAGAACTGATCCTTAGACAACAAACCGCTAAAATGTAAAATGATACATTAATACGCAAAATTAGAACAGCATATAAATGATCAATTGATAATAAGTACACAGAGACAGACCACAACGTGGATAATAAATATAAGTATAAATAGGTATTATTACATAGGTATGTTATGTACCTACGCTTGTCTAACAATGTATAATAGAGTAGGTAATGTATCTACTAATGTGTTACGCTATACAACCGATGCATTAGGTACTTATATCCACTACACGTGCCTTTGTTGATTTTGCGCATTACCTACTAATTATTTCCAAGTTGAGATGGTTGGAACATGTGGAAAGGATGGATGAAGAAACGATCACAAAGAAAATATACGTAGGTGATGGAGAGACGTGAAGGAATGGAGCTAGACCGTGTCGACCAGATGTTCGAGGACGAGCGCCGTTTGAGTAAAATTAATCGTAGAGTGTGTGTTTGAACAATTGCGCGTATATATGGCAGAAGCAAAAAGTGTGTGTAGAGGAAGGAAGTTGGGCGTTCTGTACTCTCTGCCTACCCAGCAAAGGACAAGGTGTGAAGGGATAGAATAGAATAATTTTATTTACCTAGAAAAATAGCGCATCATTCCATAAAAATTATTCAAACCTGTCATTACATTACAACATGAAGGTCAACTACTAATTTAACTAATTTTGAGTTATACATCCATAAGTAATTATTTGGGTAAAATCAACGACCTGCATAGGCAAATTAATGTAAGTAATAAATATACACGTAACTCTCTACCGACGTACAAAATTACCTAGATATAATATTTTGGAGTGTATATGTGTGTAGTTTCAGCGGAATCCTGGTTTTAACAAGAGTTATAAAAAATCAAAATATGTATGTATCTACTTACAACAAACCACATATTTATGTATATATAGAAAAAATAATCAACATAATACATGGTTCATCGATAAATGCAAAGTCTAGAAGATTTAGGTTCATTTCATACCTACATGTGAGCATTGTTTAATCGTATTATCTGTCTATATAATATGTTGTATCAATTATCAAATCAATATGGTAATGTCGATTGTCGTTACGTCCGTCAGCTTACTTGGGCTGCGCCGGGAACAATACAAAATACAACTAACAACGATAACAATATTACCTTCAATATACTATGAATCATCGACTACGTCATAATGCTTCTAGATTTTTATTAGGTAAGTAAGTAGGTGCCTGTTTAACTATAAGAAGACCTTGATAGAGTGCAACATACTGCATCACAGAGCGTTCGTAATTTAAAAATCACATTCATTTGCATGTTTAACTACATACCTACATGTTTAACTATTGAATTACTTATCTAATGAATGGATGAACGCTAATTAAAACTGATCCTGATAGCACAATCTGTAGCAATAAAAGTATTATTATGGACCATTAGAAATTTAAGTGTCAGGTATTTGTATAAACTTATTTAAGATTAGATTTGGAAAGCATCTATTTCTAACAAAAAATAAACGAATTCTTATCGTAATTCGTAATGTCTATCTTCTGCTATCGATCTCCTCTTGTCGAGTAGTAGTTAGTTAGAAATGACTTAATTTCCTTTTGCTGGCTTTCTGTCAACTCGTCACTTGGAAACAAAATGACAGAAATTGGATCAAGGAAGCCAGAGTTCTGCGGTCTGTGGAATGTTTCCACCTGTGGCTGATATTGCTGTGTGCTGTGTAGATATTGAAGGCGCCGTAATATGAGAACCACGTATGTATAACATTGTGTGTGTAACTATAGTAAAATATATCTGCTAATGATGTAGGCGGTATTGTGTACCTAAATGTAAGCCCAAGCCAAGTGTAACAATGTATGATAAGGGCAAACAAGTCGCAATGGTATAATATGGTGTATGGTATAATGATCAGACATGATAGCATTAATATGTAGGTACCTAACTACGTAACCATATGAAATTTCATGCCTTTTCATGCATTATTCGAAAGCGTTAGCAGTCAGTAGTAATCAGACTCTCCATCCATATTACCTTTTACATGGGTGAAATACAAAAAGGGTAAAAGCGCTTCAATGAATTTGACAATTTCAGGAAGATAAGACAACGTGCTTCTTACTCCATCTATATCTGAAACTACGATGAAAACTGAATGTTTTGCACGAAAAAATCATCTAATTTGGTGCAGCAAAATTAATTAAGCCTCTATGATCAACACAATGTATGTTTAATATAAAGCCGTATCCGGGATATCACGATTTAATGATAACAATTCAAGCTAATATTGATCAGAACCACACAATAATCAGGTAAGTAAATATTTAGCAAATATAGTAATACATATGTACAGACACTTGCTTAATTTGTTATGCAGTTTATGATGAATTTGAGAAGATGCACATTATATTGCGCATTATGTAGGTGTATGAGATTTACTTACAAATATCTATTACACAGAGCGTAATATAATAAATACAATTACTTAGGTATTAATTAAATAACGTTAATAAATACAACATATATTTAAACATAATCGACAATATAAATGCAAATCGGTTTATTCAAACGAAACGGTTGATCATCGAATTGATTCAGGCATGCGGTTACATTACAAGGCAGACGAAAATGCGACGAATGAAATGTGGTACCGCAAACGGTGTACAATGCGAATAATATGCTGCACCGGAAACATACATTTGTTGTTCAATTATGCATCAGATCCAAGCATCTCACAATCACCCACTCCATGACGCATGCTGGTGCTGGATCACACCAATGATCATACATGTATTTATGGTAATGGTACATATCAAGCCTGGAACAAACCAAGTTTTCCAAGGGTGTGGCTCACTAAAACCAGATCACAGAATAACTTGAGACATTTGGCACAAACAGTAACAATGCAGATATTTTTATAACAGAATAAAATTATTGGGTTAGTTTCATCGGTATGACTAGGGAACAACTAGGTATGTTTCTTTTACATGAAATCTCATTAACTAATGGCCAAATAATGACACGACTACTGGAATAATTTTCTCTTCTGTAATAGATACAAAGTTAATCAACAGACTAATCAAAAAATGTGGGTATCGATGTGTAATCACGCTGGAAAATAATAAAAGAGATTAGGTGTGACATCAGTCGTATACAGAGGTGTGTTGATGGCGAATATACATTTACGTTGTTAACAGATTACTAATTAACATAATGAAATATACATACAACTAGAGACGTATGTAGGTATCTACTTGAAATATTTTATTAATTTATAAAATTAGACACTATACGGGAAATTCTACAAATTCTACCACAAACACTCGTTACAACCAGATTTAATAATGAGTAGACTTCAGTAGTATTACGCATACCAAACAATATTTATATCCCTACCTATAATACGTGCTATTATAATGTAAACATACTGTTTGTATACACCTAACTACTTGTAATATAACATCAACAGAAATCACCCACTAATATAGTAATTATTACCAATGAATTTAGTAGTAATTGTGTAGGCACGTAGATACGCAATACGCATTTTTGAGATAACAATAAGATAATAATGAATGAATTGTAAAACAAATAAAACATAGGTGGTAAATAGTATGTAACAGTTAGATATCAGAACACAAGTAGATTACAGACACCAAATAACTAGGTAATATGTAGTAATCTCCAAGTTCAGAAAGGTAAATTATTAAAGCGTTTAACGTATCTAAGCTAAATATAATTAAGTAAATATTGTAGGTTATGCATTTAAATTTAATATGAAAGGAAACGTCGCTTGATCATAATGATTATTTCGTTAGTAATTGAGTGAATTTCTTATTAGGTATCAGTTATATGTATGTAAGTGATGTAAAAGAGACCGCAAAATTGCAATTGTTGGAATCGATGTATAGATTTTTTTACTTTATTATGCAAATCTGAGTGGGAGTAATTCTTTGGAAATGTAACAAACTAACAATAGGTTAGGTACGTACTATCGGTTAATGGGTCTGAATTGAATGAGAGGAAAAAATAACACACAATTTCCTTATATATATAGTCACCAATCATCATGACTTCTGATCATAACAAAAAATGTACCTGCCTACAGATGAGGAAGAATTAAAGACTTAGGTACAAATCAATCATTTTTTACACAACATAATATTCAGTATCTTGGCATGAATCATTGACATCGTGAAGGTTGATATTTTGAAAACCGCAAAAGGTACAAAAACATTCCTGAGATTCCACACGATGCGATGTGGGTCAAGAGCCCACATTATTATGGCGTGTAACTCAGTAATCTAGATTCGCAATTTAGTTTGATAGGCAGGTATATTATTCATCAATCAACAAAGCCTGTGAAACGGATTATAAACATAGGCACCTACATGTATGTCTATCCCAATAAAATATCTATCGTAAGCGAGTAGTGGTATTCGTTACATATTACATCATGTAGGTAGTGTAGGTACATAGAAGACATACAAGAAAGAATCAAATAAAAAATAGTAATAAATTATTCACTACTTCTGTCTGGGAAGCGTCTGCGCGAATAGTGAATGCCGTAGATACGTCGTTGGTCGTTTATTGAAATTTCGGCTATCCGCATTATACCTGTAACACATTTCATCTACTAACATAATAGTGCAAACACATAGGTACACTTTGATGTTGTAGTAATGTAATCGATGACGAATGAACTTGAGATTTTCGTTAGTACTTGCTCTAGCAAAATCTAAGTTAATCGTCTATCATCTTTAACGATAATAGAGGTAGTGGTATTGGAATAATCAAATTATTCAAGATGTTTTTTAACGATGTAAAATAACATAGGAGTTGTAAAACATCTGCAATACGTAAGTGTTAAAAAATGTGTAATAAAAAGCAGGTTGAAGCCGACTCATGCGTTGGATGTTCTTGACCTTGGAAGGTCGTCGATATGTAAGTGAGTAGTCGAGTGAATAATCGCGGACATAACAAGAAGGCGAGTAGAAACCTGTCCAATAACAGAAATAAAAAAAGAAGAAGCTACTAACTAGTATGCATGTAATTACACTTATATGGGAATAAAATGCTGTACAAGGCATGTTCATTACACGACCAGGTGAGGTGGAAGAAAATAAATTCAGAATAGGTAACATGGGTAATTTAACTTGTAAAGAATCCTGAAACAAAGTCAATGAAATGAAAACTGAATAAAGACTTGAGGATATTCAACTGGGTAGTGTAGGTCCTACATGTATCGCAATCACAAATTGGGGAACAAACACCTAACATTTTGTTTACATCACCACTTTCATTAATTTTGTTGTAGACACAATTTTGTATTTATTGAAAAGGAAATTGACATTGCTATAATTTAAAGACGTTCACTTTTACAGGTTAATATCAACATAAATGCATAATATGCAAGTATTTATTAACTACTGACAGTTTCAATAAAAATGCCAAAGAATGGTGCAAGCATAATCAAACCCAACAAAAATAATAACTCACTGGTGGTAATGGGGAAAATTGGTAGACGCATTTAATTCGCTCGTAGGTATTTAAACACGAATGCTTTATGGTTATTTGCTGTGTGGAATGTGTGAAATTAATTAATTGATGGAGTGTGTAATCATGCTTGCGACATAAGGAATTTGGTTAAATAATGAAAAGTGAGCTGGTACTCGACTAAAAGTCATTGACCACGGAGACGTCATCAACCAAGAGGCATGCTTAATCATTTTCATAAATATGATTTGATTTTCTAGAAGCTTCTGATACGAGAACATTGATCCACTGGCACAACTAATACATAAATAAAAAAAATGTATGGATGGGCTTTGCAGTGGACTACATGCTACAATATTGTACAGCGGTTCAAATTCCTAGTAAAGTTGTTCAAAAAAGGCAATTTCAACGACTAGATGTGCAATGTGCATGCCAACAACTTTTATAGATTTCTAAGAATATCAATTAAAGCTTTAATCTCGAATTAAGAATTATATAAGCGTATCAGAAATTTGATAAAGGACTTATCATAATATTGTAAAAATATTTTTCAAAAAATGAGAATAAAGTTACACGTGCTGTGCCTTACGTTGTTCTATAACTTTGACAAGGTTGTTTGAGAAACACTATTGGTGATAATGTTTTACCACAATTAAAAATGTACCTAATATAATATGTATACAATGTAGGTACTAGTAAGAGAGTAATTGCTATTATTTGTATAGGTATGTACAAATTGTACACTGTTTAATATACCTAGTAAATAATTCATAACTTCAAGGTTTGTGGGTTCATGAACATTATTTCATTCATATTACATACAGAACAACCCATAGGAAGCATTGTAGGTACATATTACTTGTTTGTAATACAATTCACTGGAAAGATCTTATAGGTCAATTCCACGGCAGAGATCTCATAACAAGATTTTTTAAAGTGTGGAAAAGTTGGATTATTTTCTTGCCAACATGTTAAAAAGGGTCCATATTATAGTGTGCTTACATTTTTTCAGTCATTTTCAAACATTTTATATACGATCGGCTATTTTGAAATCAGCTGAAGTAAACCAAGACACAACGGAAGAATTTGAGAAGTTTTTATTTTTGATTTCTGATTAAGCTTATATACATATCAATGATTATGCTATTCGGATTATTACATGGGACTCTTAAGAATGTACTTCAAATGATTTCGAATGTTTACATTATGTAAAAGAAGATATATAAGCCAATTAAAATTATGTGAACTTCATGTTACGTCAGGAACAAAATATGGGATTTTGTTTCCATATTTTTTTTTGATGAGTGCGACTGCCTCTACGTTTCTATTCTTGAAAATATAGAAGGTAACTCATCATTTCCTATTTTTAGGTTTTTCAAGCCTCATACAAAAATATTAAAATAACGCCGTTCCTGACGAACAATTTCAGACCGTTCCTGACGCAACCATAGAGATAGGTTACGTCAGGAACAGAGTTTTTTTTAGTTTTGATTAGGTTTGATAGTGATTTATTTGTACTTAGACTTGGAAAATGGAAAAACATGCATGACACATCATTACTACTATTTCTTCGCCCGTTAGTGTTCCTCAAGGGGAACACAGAGAGGTCGCACGGGTTCGACATCGAAAATGGCTATGGAAAGGGCATATGACCATTTCCCACATGATTTTTTGCACTCTGATGACGTTGCAATTGAGTTGCGTAGAGTGAATGAGGGTCATGCTGGAAATCAGAGGCTCGTAGAAGCTAAAAATGGAACTTAACGGCCAACTGTTATATATGAAATTGAACCTAGATCATCTAGGGCAGTTCAAAACATAATAATATTCGGCAATTAATGTTTTGTGGTGTGGTGTAGGATCTGAAAATTCATCCAGGAAGACTCGGGAGTGTCGGTATAACTATAATGAATGTATCTTAGTGGATTTAATGCATGCATCCATTGAGACTGAGAAACGGCCTATACTATGTATGACTGAATTCGAAATTTCCAAAAGGATATCAGATGTCATTAAAAATGCTGGAAGGCGATTGCTCCATGCGAGAAAATCAGCAATGAGGTTTGCCACCCCATTCCGAATGTCCCTGTTTAGGGTACAAAGAAACAGTTGTGTGCGAATATATGCATAATAAGCACACCCGCACACTTGTCGCTGGCTACCCCAGATTGTGTTACATATCATCATGGTGTATATGGAACGGAATATCCAGATCCTGTGTATGAAAAAAGTATTTACAGCCACAATTGAAATACATATTTCCCACACGACTCACTGTGTATTGGGGGTTGAAAGTGGCCAATACCACGTGACCAAACACGCTTTCCTACGGAAATGTCACCAAAAAGATTGATCAGCCTGACCTTGTGAAGGATAGATGCATATTTAGCTTTCCTGTTTTAATTCAATGTATGTTTTCCCCATACAATTCGCAGCGGTTACGTCAGGAACAAATTCATGTTACGTCAGGAACGCGGTTTTTCTTGATTTTCTTTTTTGTTTTTCACATTTTTTGAAAACTGTTTTTTTGCTTTGGTAAAGAATTTATTTGTGTTAAACATTTGGTATATAAATATAATATATGTTGAGTAGTTTCAGAGAATTTTTGGTTTTACTGACACTCCCGAAAACCTCATGTCTTTTTGATGTTACGTCAGGAACAAGTGTTTTTTTATGTTTTTTACCCAAAAAAATTGAGAAAATTCATAAATTTTTTTCACCAATAGGTCGATTCATGTATTAAAAACAGTATAGAAAACAAAAAATAGCATGCTATCTTTGAAGAACAGTAAAATAATTAAACTTTTATGTTGAAATCCGGCTTCTAAAGTTACGTCAGGAACGCTGGAATTGCCCTATACTAACAAATAACAATATGCATGTGGACATGTTGTATTCTCATGTCTCTATAACAGTTGATGACTGCTTCCATACTGGAAACGTTTGGAATGGGTAAGTTGTGATCTGGTTAAGTTAGAGACTGGGTAAAGACAGTTTATTTTAAACAGAACAGATATCTGGAGTCTGTATCTATATAGGAATGGTCTCTAGTATCTTAAAACATTTCATCAAAAATGATTCATAAAACTTGTGATATCAACAATGTATTTAAGTATCTACGTATCAGAGTTGGAAACATGATTTACCGAGAAAGACTCCTGTGTGAATCAACTATCAACTTCAAATATTATGTAGTTTCCTTTCAGACATATGTCCACGATGAAGAAAGCAATGAAGAAAATTCATTGGAATAATGTAAGTAATAAGAAATTCCAGTAAAAATAGTGCACATGTATCTACATAATTTTACAAGTGATTTAATATTGTATGGAGACATTTAGTTATATTGTGTGTATGGTATGGATGGATAGGTACATGTTATTAATATTATTAATCAGATACACACAAGTTGGCTGAGCAAAAGATCATAAAATAGCCAGTGGAGATAACATGATGAATAAAATTTCACTTGAAATGAGTCAATATGTATGTAGTACCTAGGTAGATAGATGCATACAATATTTTTATCATGTGTTTGAATAATTTAAATGGATGCATATAATGTATTTAATATGTGTGTGCTGTCAGCCTGTGTACATACATACTCTAGTCAAAATAATCATCTCTATGTTAAGTAACTGAATGTGAAATACCTATCAGAATATTTGGACAGCTAAAAATAGATATAGAAATGTCTATCAAATGCACTTCTATTAAATGGTAAAATTACCAAACTTAAAAACAAAATTAAAAACTATCTAGGTATGCAGATGGATTTTATGTTATGTTTGATAATAATTAAGAAAGTAAAAGGAATGAAAAAGTCTCACCTTTCACTGTCTTCATTGTTGGGAGTCTCCTCTTTGGTGTCGGTACCATCGAGCTGCTGTTGAGCCCCATCAGAGGCAGGAGTCCCACCCCCACTCTCAGTAGCACCCCCGCCCTCCCCACTCACCACTGCACTAGTTGTGTTCACTATACTGTTCACTGGGTGAGACACTACCCCACTCACTGGACTACCAAAACTATCACCACCACTAGTCCCCGAGCCTGTGCCCGCAGGATAACTCATAGAGGAGTTCACTAATAATGAAACCACGGGTGAATTCGTATTAGATATTATAGGCTGAGTCGCAGTAGCAGTACTGCAAATGTTTTGTTGTGTTATATGAATATCCATTGGATTATTTACCGTATTTTGCATTCCTACAGGAGCTGTCATAGTCGTCTGAGACATAGACGGAGTGACATTTTGCGGCATAGAGCCCACATTAGAGGGTGAGTTGAAACCCCCCATGGGCATTCCTACTTGTGGGTGCATAGTGCTCTGTGATTGTACTACACTGGTGGGCACAGAGTGCACCGCAGGGCCTTGCATGGAGCCCGGGTGATTCTGTTGAATAGACATAGGTATATTCTGAACAACATTCTGTTGTGCGGGGGGAACCATGTTCTGCATAATGGGCTGAGTAGTTTGTTGTTGCGGTACGTTGGACATAGACACTTGAGGCATTTGTTGATTCATAGACTGACCTTGTTGCATCCCAGACATATTGTTCTGATTCATGACTCCCGCCTGCCCTCCGACTGACATGCCCTGCTGAGAGGGAAGTACGTGTCCCATGGGAAGTTGTCCCTGAGTATTAGAAGACGTCACTTGTTGGTTTATAATATTTTGCTGGGCTCCTATATGTTGATTCATTGGCATCTGTTGATTCACATTAGAAGTCTGCATATAAATAGGGTCTGAGACGGGCATTTGCATATTACCTTGATTACTATCCATCGCCATAGGAATGTTTTGATTTTGTTGGGTCATCATTTGCATGTTCTGCGTCATACTCTGTGATTGTTGATTAATGGGATGCATTCCAGAATTTTGTTGAGTATTCATGCCTTGTAAATTACTTGGTAGAGTAGAGCCTTGGGGCTGTGAAGCAATGTTTTGAATGTTATTAGGTAAAGTAGCACCTTGTTGTGTATTGACCATATTGGCCATAACATCTTGAGATAAACTCTGTCCCTGCGTAAGTTGAGATTGCTGCTGATAATACTGAGGTACAGAATGTTGAGGCTGAACCTGTGAGGACACTTGCTGGGTCATGTGCTGTGGCTGAGCAGGTATCTGTTGTTGCATCATATTGGGCGGGTTGCTTTGTGGATATTGTACACCACTGTGTTGTATGTTGTGCTGCGGATGCATATTATGTTGCTGTTGCACCTGCCCACTCTGATTATTTACTTGTCCTTGTTGAGATGTCATTTGATGCATTGGCATCTGTGACATGGCCTGATTCTGATTGCCTAATTGTGGTATCTGCTGCATCTGTTGCATATGGTTTGGAATTTGATGAGTTTGTTGAGTTTGCATGGGATGCATTTGAGATTGATTTGGTATGTGTTGCATCTGAGGCTGCTGATTAGAAATATTTTGTTGGTTTTGAATTTGATGTACCTGTTGGGGTATTGCCTGCATAGTAGGTTGTTGCGTATGCACTGGATGCATCGCTTGACCACTAACTTGCTGATTTCCCATCTGCTGCATTTGCATCTGTTGCATAGGTTGCTGTTGTCCACTGAGTTGTTGCATTTGCCCCTGATTTTGCATGGGCTGAAGCTGTGGCATTTGTTGTATTTGCTGAATATTTGATATTTGCTGTGTATTGTGAGCTAAATGTTGTCCTTGCATTTGTATCTGCGCTTGTTGATTCTGCATTTGTTGCATTTGCTGAGTAGGCAACTGTTGGTGCATCTGCATTGGCTGTATTTGAGGCATTCCCTGTGATTGAGCGATCACTTGTTGTAATTGATGTGCGGGAAAGCTTTGCGTCATTTGTTGAACAGGTTGTGAAGTTTGCGTGGGAGGAGGGTGAGCTGAAGGAGCAGGATGAGGGATATGGGACATGCTTTGGGCCTGGGGTTGTTGATTGGATTGGATACCTTGGTTCTGGGAAAGTTGTTGTGGCAATTCTATGGGAGGGGACTGTACAGTTACTGGTGCGGACTGAGGAGCGGGTACGGGGACAGACTGGGAGGGGGCTTGCATCATATTAAGAGGTTGTGTAAGGGATTGACCAGGGGAGGCTACGGAGAAGTTGTGTGGATCATGTTGGGAATGGGAATTGGGCAACTGAAGATCTTTGGAAGGTGCTTTCATAGAGTCTACCAAAGTTCCAGAGTCTTCATGTTGGGAATCATTTAACACAACACCACTATCTGGCACATTAATCAAAGTTGAAGTCTCTGTTTGACTATCCACATTATTCACTATAAGCGGAGCACTGGGCTGAGTGGTGGTGTGGTCCAAGTAATCCATACACATCCAGCGCCCTCTTCTAAATGGTTCCGTACTTTCTATTTTCACAACCTTAAACCTCTCATTCCGCACTTGTTCCTGTATCTCCTTCATTCCTTCTGGGGGTTTGGCGTTCCCAATGATATTGTAGATGCTGCCAGTGCCTGAATTAGTGACACTCACATGCATCTCCCCTACGTCCGTATTGTTGAGAGCGGCCACTCCTCCAGGGTGCACGTTATTCACGTCTTGTCCCACGATGGCCAGCCCGTACTGGGAACTGGTTGGGATGACAGGAGCGCACCCTAACGAGGCACTAGAAGCGTTGTAAAACACGTCATCTTTGGAGAACGTATCCTCGGAGAAACTGGGAGTCTCGTTCTCTAAGTCTGTGATCCTGGAAATGTCATCTGTATGAGATTCGTCTAAATCGTCCGCCGAGTCTTCTCCCGCATCCGTACTGACACGCGAGCCTACTGTCACACTGGTTATCTGAAACGATGATATCTTCCTACTGTTATGTGACGCGCTCTGTAAGCTCGTCGGATGACTGTTCCCTTTCTCCGTATCGTTCAGACGAAGAGATTCACTCGTCGTGCGATGAATCGAGTTGTTATATTTGTTTTTTTCACTAGTTTTATGTGATTTTTGACTTAGATTGTCAGCCATGTTGAGCTGTCCAAATTAAATGAAACTACATATGAAAATTTCGCAGCAAGTAATCGACAATTAATTTATCCGGCGGCACAATACTACACACGCAAACGAAATGTATCCATTGTTCATTAATTATCACTAAACTGAAAATGTTTCACTAAGTATGCTCGAAAACCGTTCGTAAACACACACAGTCAAGAACATCTTTCAGAAAGGTTCAACATGGCGGCCATTTCTGCGCAATGTTCTATCGGTGACAATTTAATAAGCCATCCATTTCAATTTATGCGGCCAGCTGCTTTATAACATTTCCTATCCACGTCCATAGATGGCAGTGATGTACACAATACTAACAAACCTGGCAATATTATTCATGTTTTCATTCAAATTTTTTACTCTAACATTTTTATGAAAATGGTTTCCCGGGAAAAGACAAAAAGGAAGAATAATGGCAAAATGTACCGACTGAGGTGAATAGGAAATGTAAAATAAAATGATTAAGCTCACGGCTACAATTTACTATGTTATAACAAATTTGATCATGTTTTCGTGATAAAAAGTAAATTGATTAAGTCGCTATTTTATATCTTTTTTACATTTAGTATGTACATATCTACATAATTATATAATTATTAATGGTAATTTATGAATTAAAATAATGTTTATCCATATCGTTTTTTCATCGTGTCATGTATTTTTAATAATTCATTGTGAAAATCCATGATTAAATCACAGTTGTTTCATTTAAAAAGTTTTCCTGCGGCGCTAATCTAATTTATTGAGTGAAGATTGGTTCACAAAAAAATAAATCGAATTTTTAAACAATTCTGTTTTACCTAGGTTCTTATGCTTAATGATAAAATTTTCGACTGCGGCGCTACTACAGAAATATATCCAGATTAGCGTTACCATCTCTAAAAATTAGAAAGCCACTAAAAAAGCCGGACTTTTGGGTCCCAGGACCGGATGCTAAATAAAAAAACTTTTAAAAAAATAATAAAAAAAATCATTTTCTAACAAAGTTTTAAACCTGCTTTAATTAGTCAATTTCTTAAGTAATTGTATCATAAAAGTTTTTACAAATTCAACAGTAAACATTATTGCTATTGTTTCTGAGCTAGCAAAAAAAAGCCTAACAAAAGCCGGACGGGCCGGACGCAGCCAAATTTGGCCGGACAAGGGGCCAAAAAGCCTAATACTGTTCGGCTGAAGCCGGACGGATGGGAACGCTAATCCAGATGCGTTACTCTTTAAAGATAATCAGGTTCATAAAAAAAAATTGCGTGCGGCGTTAATATTGTTAGCTGTGGAATTACGGTGGAGGGGAGAGGGTTGAACGCCCAAAAACCCCTCCTGCCTAGTGCATACGCCTATGGTCTCGACTCTCGACTATTTCTACTATACAAAACATTCGGCAAGTTTAGTCAGACTGTTTGCTCTTTTCTTTACTATACTATTCCTGCTGTTTTCTTTTCTTTTTCTGTATTTATGTATGTATCTGTAAATAATTGTAAATATGTTTCCATCCTTGGACAAGGACACCGAAGGAAGTAAGTTAGGGGTGGGGTTTGTCGGGGGGCTCCCTTCTGGCTAACCCTGAGCGCAACTCTTAAAAATATTTTGCCAAGAAGTGCGGGTAAAGAGGACGCTATATGCGCCTGTGCTACACGGGGATGCGGAGGGCCTTAAACCCGTGGGAGTCCTTCAATGTATACTATTGCATTAAAATAAGGCCATGTATGAGCTGCACTTGCACTGCACTAGAGCGCAGCAAATAATAAGTAGATATTGTCATGTCTACGCAAGTAATTTAGATCCTTGTGAAGAATATATGACCTTTGTGTGGAAATAGGTAAGCAGTGCATGTAGGTCATCTTAGGGAGTGCAAAATACACTAATATATACAAACATAATCTCTATACATAATACGTCTACTCTGGGGTAGGTACTATACTTGAACATTGCATGCCAACAACACATGGCATAGGTACCAATTAATTGGAAATTGGTAGTACCTACCTACCTATCCACTCTGCAGATGTTGTACCGGATGTCCCATAAATCATGGATCAATGTAGCATTGCGCTTTATTTTAATAAATATCGATCAACCCCCAATAATCTTCAAGATATATACTCCGTAGCTCATGGTACTTCTACGAGACCATAACAAGAAGTGCAAGATCTACACCGTAGCTCGTGGTGCTTCTACGAGACCATAACAAGAAGTACAAGATCTACACCGTAGCTCGTGGTGCTTCTACGAGACCATAACAAGAAGTACAAGATCTACACCGTAGCTCGTGGTGCTTCTACGAGACCATGACAAGAAGTACAAGATCTACACCGTAGCTCGTGGTGCTTCTACGAGACCATAACAAGAAGTACAAGATCTACACCGTAGCTCGTGGTGCTTCTACGAGACCATAACAAGAAGTACAAGATCTACACCGTAGCTCGTGGTGCTTCTACGAGACCATAACAAGAAGTACAAGATCTACACCGTAGCTCGTGGTGCTTCTACGAGACCATAACAAGAAGTACAAGATGTACACCGTAGCTCGTGGTGCTTCTACGAGACCATAATAAGAAGCGCAAGATCTACACCGTAGCTCGTGGTGCTTCTACGAGACCATAACAAGAAGTACAAGATCTACACCGTAGCTCGTGGTGTTTCTACGAGACCATAACAAGAAGTACAAGATCTACACCGTAGCTCATGATATCTCTATGGGTCCATAACAAGAAGTGCAAGATCTACACCGTAGTTCGTGGTGCTTCTACGAGACCATAACAAGAAGTGCAAGATCTACACCGTAGCTCATGATATCTCTACGAGTCCATAACAAGAAGTACAAGATCTACACCGTAGCTCATGATATCTCTACGGGTCCATAACAAGAAGTGCAAGATCTACATCGTAGCTCGTGGTGATTCTACGAGACCATAACAAGAAGTGCAAGATCTACACCGTAGCTCATGTTAATTCTACGAGTCCATAACAAGAAGTGCAAGATCTACACCGTAGCTCATGTTAATTCTACGAGTCCATATCGCGCGCGAGTAGATCGCGTTATTTTTACGTAAAAAAAAGTTTTTTGGAAAGATGTTGCGTTATCTTTTGATTTTACTCTCGTGCATACGAAATATTTAATTTATGTGCATAGTCTCGTCCACTATTTATATGCTTGAAATAATAATCCAGTTATCTAATAAAATATTATCGACTACGTAAAGTCAGATATCGGAGATTGCCCATTAATTTCTACAATACCGAAAGTTACTGGTACGGTAAGGAACATATTTTGAAACTAAGATTTTCGTAGAACGAGCTACGCCAAATTGAGTTTGGGTGGCCGTATCGGAGAATAAAATAATAAATTGAAGATGTTGGTGTGAATGAAGGTCTAGTGTAGTATGGAAGTAATCGTAATGTATAAGTACCCCCTCTAACATATTATTATCCTTATCATAATAATCATCACACTTAGGTAGCTCAATATACTCGTATAATAGTAGGTAAGTATCCTGGACGCCTGGACCAAGTATAATACCTCTACGTTTATTGTTATGTATCAATGTGAACACGTCTTATAAATGGGACTAATATGTTTTCATTCTTAAATTGAACAAGAGACTAAACATTTGGATTCGGTTTCAATGTGAATTCAGCAGGCAGCAACACATGTGTGTGTGTTCCAATCATTTTCCTTCAGGACAAGTGGCTCACGACGTGTTGCAACAATTATTACGTTACGGCTATCGGGAATATGATATGGAATCTCATAATGTTGCTGCCCAATAACGTGCTCATACTAATTGCATAACAATATCGTCGTGGTAAAGATTTGGAGATATTTTTTCTAAATTATTGAACATGCCTAACGATGTGGAGTGCTTTTGTCAAAAATTGCGAAATTAATTTAGTTCAACAATGTTATTAATTTCATAATTTATATTATGAGTATTATTTAGTGGTGATAAATTAAATAAATTCATTCCAAATATGGATGAAGAGAGTAAGAAAAAGGATGATGATTCATCCTCTAAAATGGACGAAGTCGAGGAAGGTGGATTTATTCGATCCTTGGGAATAAATCCTAATCTAATAATGTTGAAAGTTACATTATTTGTGATGTATGGTGCTACAGCTTCTTTATTACCTTATCTTACTATTCATATGCAAAGTATAGGACTAACAGTGCCTGAAATATCCTTTGTGTATTTAGCTTTACCCTTCACGACCTTTTTAAGTCCACCCATAACAGGTAAAATTTGAAAAGTAAAATTGAAAGTTTATGTGAAGTAAAAATATTTTAATGAAAATTTTATAAAAGTGCAAATATTCCAGGATTTCTTGTTGATAAGTTCGGTCAGTACAAACCTGTTGTGATAATAACCCTGATCTTGAATGCAGTGAGTCATCATTCTCTGTTGTTAATTCCACATCAAGAGACACCTGGAGTGATGCCTTCAGCTTATGTCATGAAACATCCTGTATCGGGAGACGTAGAGGTAAGGACCAATCTTTGATTATTTTTTGGCATTATTTATGAATTTTCCTAAGGAAAACAAACCAGCATCGCTCATTTCAGTTATAGTGTACCTACCTATAAGTATGTTCCTTGAAGAACTTTAGCAAATTGCTAACATCCGTCCAGTAGGCAAATTAACTAATAGTGTGGATGTCATAGTGAATTACGTATGGAGATTAGTTACAATTGATAGAGATTCATTGGAGTCATGACGAGTGAGATGAATAGTGATGATTAGCTTTAAAATATGTCCTGATATGAAAAAAGGATATTAGGAAATAGTATTAGGTGTAGTTTCCATGTTTGTGCGCAGATCTGGTGGAGTCCATGTCCGAGCAGAGAATGTCCAGAAGAAGAAAATGTAGAATTAGTGCTTGGGAGATGTGAAGAGCAATGTTTGCTTCAGCAACCTACTACAATACCTCCAGTATATTCAGTAACAACACCATTCACTATCCTCACTACGGACATAACTGAAGAAGTCGAGAAGAATGATATCAGTACGGGAACATACACAACTCCAACTCCTACAACAGATAGCGATAGTAGTACCGCCAGTGAAACCAATACTTATCCAACATCTCATTCAACTATGAGAACAGAATATACTGAAGATTTCACTGAAGATTATATGACAACGTCTACGAGGTAAGCCTTGAAATCCTTTTGAAATAATTTGTCTCGTTATCTACGATGCAATTGACACAATCACATGTGCTACAGAGATTCTTACTATAAGAACCTACATAGCTGATAACTGTATCATAATATTATATTGAACGTACAGATAGTCAGCAATGTATGTTATGTGTTTGACTCATGCTATCTATTAAAATTACATTATTTCAGTTATTTTATTAACGAAACAATAATTTCAACAACGGAAAAGCCTACAGATGAGGAATATGCCACATTTTTCATTATTGACATGCATCCAGACTTGGCAGAACCCGTGGAACAACTTGGAATTGAAATGGAACAGGTTTGACGTTATTTTCAAGTTTGTATGATTGTCACAAAATTCGTCATATCAAATCTTCAAAATAAGATCCAAGAATCTGGATAATTGCCGAATTGAAACAAGAAAATGAAAATATTTCCGAGGTACATTTTTAAGAAAATTTTCTTGTATTTTAGGATGAAAATGAGACTGTAACAGATTTTCGCAAGCGTTTTGAAGAAAAATATTTATGGGAGGCTGGTGTTAATGTGACAGTATTAGATCAAGAGGATCTACGTTGTGGTGGATTAGTATTAAATTCTAATATTTCCAGTACATCTGCAGGGTATTATGCTTACCTGTCGTCAACGTGTATGGTACAGAGATGTAACTTTAGGTTAGTACAATTATTTTCATAATCACAAAAAATAGTTACCGATTTGCGAGGTTGCTGATTTTTCAAAAAAATTACGTACCTAATCGCGTGGTAAAAAAAATATAACTTCGGAATACGCTTTAATTTAATGTTGAATTTCAGAGAAGGAGGTCCAGAAATATGTCCACCAGATTACAAAGAGAGTGATGACACTACATTTTGGATTTATTTTGTTTTACGTTTTATGGGCACAATAATGTTGTCCGCTGGAGTCACAATCATGGACCCCATAGCACTCACAATGATTCAGAAATATGGTGGAGATTTCGGGCGAGAAAGATTGTTCTCTAGCATCGGAATGGCTATTTTTTCTCCAATTACTGGAGTTCTAATTGACATGAAAAGTAAAACAGTCGGTGAGTTCTCGGATATTTTTATAAATTGAATTCGACATTGGTTCAACAAAACGCGTTTCACAAGGTTTTATAACTTTATTTCTTTAATTATTTCAGGTTATACAGATTATTCAGCAGCATTTTATACATACGATGTTCTTCTTGCAATATCTGCATTAACTGTACTCATGATGCCTTTGGGGGCCAAAGTACCAGCTGATAATCTATTCAGAGATCTCCTCAATATTATGCGAATGCCTCATATCATCCTTTTCATATTCTTCTTATTCGCACTCGGAAACTTTTGGGGATTCATTGAGTCGTTTTTATTTCTGTATTTAAAAGAGTTAGGAGCGCCTAATTACTTACTAGGTAAGAATTTGGAAAATTTCACAGGACCAAACGACAGCCCTGGGGAACTCCACATGACTTGACCTATTTTTTAATGAGCCTCTTTGTCAGAGTTAACATTATAATTTACTAATAACAATGCGTGACTTTTTCAGGAATTACTGTGACTGTCGGTACACTTAGTAGTATGCCATTCTTGTATGGAGCAGAAATGATTACTGCGAAAGTTGGCCATGTCAATGTGATTGTCATAGCTTTCTTCTCTCATGCTGCACGATTGGTTGGATATTCCTTCATCGAGTGAGTTGTTTTTTTTTCAAGATTTTAAACTGCGCCTCTAGTTTTGTTTCAACAATCAGTCAAAACAATTAATTTGAATTTTATATTGATGTAGTTTAAGTAATACGCAGTGTTCCGAGATAATTATATATCTAGGATTCGAGGCATTCTTCATCTTAAAATAAAGTTCATTGAAACAAATGTGAAATATCCGTCATAGTGAGATAACCATGTGATTTTGTAATCTTGAAAAATGTTAATCATTTATCTCATCACTTGTCACTTACATTATTAAATGATTGACATCCTGCTGACCTCCAATTTTTATAATATGACGAATGGAGATGTTATCAACAAAATATATCACATATTATTATGTTTACTTCACCTTGGTATATTTCATACACATGTTTAAATCATAAAAACGAGATGTAGAAAACTCTCGCAAAACTTTGAGTGGGCGTGAACTTCAACTTGCTATAGTTACCTATCTATGATCTACCTCGTAATAATAATAAATTACGCTGATGAAGATATGTGTATTTAACATTAAATTTCAGAAATGCATGGTGGTGTTTCCCTTTCGAAGCACTAGAGTCCTTATCTGTTCATCTGATGTGGGTAGCCGCTGCTACATACTGCGCTATGTTAGCTCCGAAGAATCTTCTTGCAACGTTGATCGGTGTTTTAGGAATGGCGCACTTTAGTCTTGGTAAGCGAGTTTCATCCAAAATTTTCAATTTCAAGACTCTATAGTCTCCAAATGATATTCCATCTTTTAAAAAACCTCATAAATAATCGGAATCGCTAGTGGCCTATCATAAATTACGAAAGGCAAAAAAACCGAAGGGAATTTCAGCATAAATACTGAACAGCCTGCAACTGCATTTTAAATAACTTCTATTTTTCATGTCTATTCAGTATGGTGTCAACTTTTATGGTAATGAAGTTGTTTTAATTGCAGGCAGAGGAAGTGGAAGTTTTGCAGGTGGATTCCTAATTTCCTCCTTTGGAACGAGGGAAGCCTTCAGGTATATGGGACTTGTGGCTTGTCTTGGAGGAGTTTGTTATGGCATCCTGCATTACTTCTGGTTGAGAAAAATAAGCCAAACTTATATTGACGATGAAGACATGGATGATATGGGTGAGTAAATAGAGAAAAAGAAACTCTTAATTATTGTTTCCAGTGACAATGGGTGAGATCGACCGATTGATAATTCCGGAGCCGAAAAACGTAGAGGAAAGTGCTAAGACAGGTTTCTAGTATGTTATATGTTTCTTGAGTTCGAAAGGTCTGTTTTCTTTATCCAAATTTTATTGTGTATTTTCGTTACAGAGAATGGCGATACTGAGAAACCACCAGGAGAAACCCAACAGCCGAAGGATGTTCCGACTGTAGTGTCAACTGAAAGGCTATCCATGATGATTCATTACAATCCAATAGGATCTCTTACATCGCTTCCAAGATCATCGAGAGTAAGGGTGAGTAAGCACAGAAAATAGGTAAAATGAAAGTATTAACTTCGAATTTATGCCCTCTTTATCACTTTCCATAATCCTTAATTTTTATGGAACACTTAAAAGTGGAATATCTCCTCCATCTCTTCTTCTTCAGCCCTGGCCTCTCCACTGCTGGAAATTACTTTTTTCATGGTCGCTTTCAAAGATTTCTATCTTTTCTGTCACTTTCACCTGTATTAAGGTGACATCGTCGGCCTATCTCTTTTGTGCTCTTCTGACAACTCTGTTACATGCCCATGGTCTCCATTTAGCCTGGAGTTGTCAATTTTTTTCTTTTCTAGCATTGTTTTCTCCACTGCTGGATCTAGGCCTTTTTTATTACTTTCCACTCGTCTCTATCTTTCCCGCTTCGCAGGTACTGCTGGCTCCTTGGACAATGTTATCAGACCAGCTCTTGTGAAGAGCTTCCAACACTCATCTTAGAGCCTTCCTTGTAGAATTCTGGGTTCCCATATCCCCTGGATTCTAATATCCTCTTGTCTGGCTCTATTTTAGCTTAGCACCTTGTCCACTCAAATGCATATTATTGATATTCTGCCTTATCTTTCAGCTTTCACAGGGTGACATAAATGAACTATACAGAACACGGAGTAACAGCACTAGAAGGAACAGTAATGTCGAGATATCCAATAAAACAACACCGAGAGGAAGTACTTCCAAGATGGACCTTCTCAAATCTGCCTTAGAAATTAATCATACAAAAAATAATATTTCAAATCCTTCCTTATCTAGACAGAATGAAAGGAACAGTAATCAGAAGGTAAAAAAGCATTGCTGTAAAATATAAAATTATGTAATCAATGTGATTATTCTGAGAGAACTAGTCTGACCTGACATGATTATTTCACTTGCATATTCAAGATTTTATTTGCATGTAACTAGAAGAACAATGATGCACTTGCCAGTATTAAAAATTTGAATGGAATCTGTTATGACATTTTTGTATTTATTTCAGTTGGCAAATAGTGCACCAAAGTTGAATCAGAAGAACATATCCCAGCCTGCATTATCCATATTTTCCGAACACGACAGAACGAGAAGGGATTCCATACCAGAAGAAGTAGAGGAGGAGAAACTGTCTCATATAGTTGGTCTCGCTAAAGTTGTACCGAAAAAGAGAGAGACAACCAATATACCAAAGACCAACGAAAAAGAGAAGAGTAAAAGAAATAGTTGGAATTGGAATGAAAATAATCCTACTTAATAGAAACAATCATGTTGATAAAATATGAGTCGTGTAGCACCAAAAACAGCAATCTGATCTCGGACTGATTCGGAGTAAATTGAAAAAACGTTTTATCTCAATCTCATATGTTGCATTTGAAACCAAGTCTCACAATGTATTAAAAATTTATATGGGCTATGGCTGCTTTTGTTGAAATGTGTAGTTTTAGAATAGGATTATTTTAACATTGTTAACTCAATCTTTGTTTTTGATACTGTAACACGACTCATATAATGCTTAGTTAATAATAGATGTTAGATAGAAGTTAAAAAGAAATTTTCTCTAAGCATGTTCTCACATAGTGAGTATAAAATTAAAAATATATATTGGCAAATAACTTTCTCATATTCTAAACATACATACCTACATAGAATCTGCAAAAATCTACAATTTATTTGTTACAGTTACATATATATAATATTTTTTACTATCCCATGTTAATCGTTTACTTAGAAATATTCTTTATTTCTTGTAAATAAATAAAAATATTGCTAGTTTATTTATAAAATTTGTCCATAATCAGCTTATGTCTAAACTAAAATCAAATAATTGGCAGGAGCGTATTTGCAAGTGTTGAATTTGTCGAGTCAATAGTAAATTTAAGAAAGATATAGTCATATACATAATTATGATGAATACATAAGTTAGGCAAATATTATTTACTTTGTTTCATATTTATATTATGTGTACAATAAAGTCTTTAGGAAACATTGTAAATATTATCATTAATGCTATTGAGACGGTAGGGGAGAAATGATGAAGTGATAAGAGAGAGGAGTGCATGTAAGACGGATGTTGTAACTAGAATTAAAAAGTGAACACGTTGAGGCGGTTGGGACACTCAGAAAGAATGAATAACAAAGTAAATATGTATACAAAAAGTGTCAGGAAACACGGCCGTCCAAGAACAACTTGATTTGACCAGATACTCAAATATGGGCATGTTTTAAGTAAAATGAATCATAGAATGTGTATGAGGAATTGTATGAATGTGACGAAACCAAGAAGTGTCTGTAAGGAAGTCTCTGCCTATCCCGCAGGGGACATGGCATGAAAGGATAGAATAGAACTTTACTATATTGATATCAAAATTTCAATGAATTTCTTTTGGCCATTCATAATCACAATCATAATAAGTAATTATTCGAAGTACTAACATCTCTTCTTGCAGTAATTCATGGTGACACAAATAAGATAAAATAATTTGTAAATTCTGCATAAGATCAGTTTATAAAATTAACTTTTAATTTTATTTATTGTTATGTTTGAAAAGTTTAACAAAGAATTATAGAAATGTTAAAAAAAAACTAAGGAATTTTCATTCGTCATTAAATAAATATCGCTTTGTATTAAAATTCCCAGTTTAAGTATTTTCAAAATGTCCCCGAATATTTATTTATCCTATGCCACTTAGATCACATCTTAAAATAAGGAGATAAAACAGTAATAATAGCACAGGTAGGTCTGATTGTCCAAGGTTAAGGTCAATGTTTGAAATATATTCAGTCGCTGTATCCGTTAGTATGAAGAAGTTCTTGAAATTCCCCCCCATATGCTCCAAGGCCACATTTGGATACAATATGGTGTATGGTCTGTTTCTCCGCCCTGCAGGGGAATCCAGCCAGCCACACTTGTGGAAGAAATCGGCACATTTGCCATGCCCTGAATATTATATCACACAGAAGCAGCATTCTGCGGGAAGAGTGATCCTTTAAGTGGATTAAAAGAAAATGCTACACAAATTTGGAGTAATTTGCCATAATCAGTACAAGGAATTTTCGGTATAAAACATATATTTTCTTTGGTTTCATGAACTTTACTACACTTACAGAGATTTGGAATGAGGGAAAAATTAAACATCTCATATTACAAAATGTTTTACTCTAATTTGTCTTTGTACAATAATTCATAAAAAATTATGTCAATAACATTATTATATATTAGAAATCAGACTTATTATAATCAATGGGAATGTTAACAGATCCAAAATCATTAAAATAATCAAATAAATAATCAAATCAATTAATTACATTTATAGTTTCCCGATCATAAATCACAACAAGAGATTCACGAAGAAATAAATAGTAATAGGTAAGTATTAATGGTTTCAGCATAATTGGCAACTGCGGTATGTCATCTGCAAGTAATGTTACAATATTGTATTGTTGGTAGCTCTGGTTGTCGAATCTTCTCATAAGAGCTGTCAAAGCTCAGTAATATGTTAACATTCTATTTTTTCCAAGTACGCTACAATGCCGAAAATAATACAGAGCAGCACTAGAGAAATCATTTTAAAAGCAAGACAGTTTTGCGAATTGGAAAAAGAAAATAATTCTCCGATATTACCTTTAAACTTATAATAAAATATAGATTTGAAAAACAATGTTGCCAGTTCACTCTAACAATCCAAAAATTGGCAAATTTTTTAAACAATATTTCTAAAATATACAAATTCGAAAGTAGCGAAAAAATGAAACCATATCTTATTATCACATCAAGTGACCCTAAACTCAGTAATATAATTTTCGTTTCCGTGAGACTTCTATCCTGAAAAAGGAAGAAAGATTACACAGAGGAGAAAGCCCTCACATAGAAAAAGAGGCAGTATGCAAGTCAATGACAATTAATGCCAAGACAGACAGAAGGTTGCCAAGCAACTCATGTTTGGAGATTACGACCCTCAACAATGAGCAGAACGACGAGAAAGAACTCCGTTCAACTAAAATATATTTTTTAGTGTTAACATACGAACATCCCCACCTTGGAAGTTAAAAAAATGAAAAAGATTAATTCCGCAACATCCGAAAAAGATGCCATCACTACATACATAATAAAAAAATATTAACAATAAAAATAAGATTACGAATTTTACATTCTGGTATGGTTCTTAATAAAAAACATATGTACTTGTTTATAAATAAATACATATAAAAGCTAATGTTGCAGGTACTGTGTATGAAATAATAACTACAGGTTGCTTATTGTAAAAATATAACAACAATCTGTACTGAATTATAATTGATTGAAGTTTTTAATCTCCTTCATTTCTGGTGAAATGTAATCCATAAGGATTAGCAGAAGCAAACTGTGCAGCAGTCGTTGCCACATTGTAAAGATTACTTCCAAAATTGGTATAAAGTTGAGAATTTTTACTAAAGAGATTGTCGTGAGTATCTTTAAAATCATTCGTATTAAAAGTTTGTTCTAGAGCTCTACTCTGTAAGATTGCGTTATAACTATCGGCAACTGATTGGAAATCACTAATCACATTATTATCACTTTGTGTTACTGGTGTGATTGTTAATCCAGATGCTTCAGTTTCTTTTAAATATTTATTGGGCGCAGTCGTGTTCAAATTAAGCGGTGACATACTCGATTCATAATTATTATGCACAGGAGATTTCTTTTCGTGTTTAGTTTCTTTATTTGGTACAATTTTATCCTCTTTGATATCCAAACCAGACTCCTTATCGGATACATCGGGACGGTACACAAAGTTAGGAGTTTTGGCCATCGGTTCTGCTGCTAACTTACGTTTCACCGTTGTGTAGATAACTTTTGGTTGACCATTATCTACAGTTGACTTCTCTTCTGGTTCTTCCGTTGGAGGAACTGAAACACAAACAGTACGATCAGGAAAAGTAAACACACAGCACAGATAAATAAAAAATTATCATGCATGTGAGTTAAACATACACAATATCCCAATTTCTGATAACAGAATTTGTGAAATTTGTAACACTAACCTGGTACTTTATTAACCATAGCAGCGCTGGCGTCAGATATCCTCAATTCATTAGGATGCATGCGGCGTTTGTGAGCTCTGCAGTTGGAACCATTTGCGAACGTACGCGAACACCACGGACACGAATACGGCCTCCGTCCTGTATGCAAATTACTATGATTTTTCAAGTCCTGCAAACATAACAAAAATTCATTTTAACATCACTGATTACTATACATCGGATTTTTGGATGCCTTTTATTGCCGAGGTGCAATAAATAATTTTTAATCCCCTAATTGCATAGACGGCTCGTGACCAAAATTATTATTTCTCGTCGAATTTAAATTACGGGCATTTCCATCTTTACCTGAATTCTATGCAATCATCAATATCTATAGGGGAATCAACAATAGTGAAGTGTAAACAACAAATTCCATGTAACTTGTATATGTGTGCATTATGCAGGTAGTATTGACAACATTTGCCAAGTAAATAAACTGTATAATATTTTTGTTCGCTCTACCCTGCACTTCTCCTAGTCCCAGGTACCTAGGGAATCGGATTTCCCGATGTATACTGATTACATTCTCACTGCGCATGTCTCTTAGTATTATTATCAAGTATTACCTTAGCTCTCTTGAATGCTTTATCACAGAAGTTGCACTGATATCTGCAGACTTCGTCATGCACAAAGAGATGCATTCGTAGAGTTCTGCGGGAGTTTAGTCTGATGGGACAATGTGGGCACTGGTACACTGTATCATTGTGGGTGTCAGAATGGATGGCGAGGCGTTGCTTTGTCTTGAAACTGTAATAATTACACAAAACACAAATGTGTTAAATATATTTGAGGGTACAATGTATACATATTGTTGGACTGATTGGGGCAAGGCTTTTCTGAGATGATAATGTATTCTAATCATCAGACTCCACACATTGTCTGGAATGCAAAGGAATTTATACAAAAATAACTGACTTCTATAGGGGAAAGAGTGCATATATAATTGGATTAGTACATTTGCACTATTCTCTCCAATAGGCGTCAGACATTTGACTGGATGGTTGTTCCAACATACCTACATACATGTATAACTCAATGATTCTAACATAAGAGATAGGTAGTGAAATTCAGAAATAAAAATCCTTCTTAGATAGTCCTGGCCCATGTTCTTTCCAATCTAACAGAACACAATCACTACGTTTATCCGATGAACTTCACTATTCTACATTTAGGAATGTGACTAACCTCTTATGACAAATATTACAGACATGTGGTCTTGCATCACTGTGTCTAACTTGATGTTCTTCCAGTATTCCCTTAGTAGTGAACGCTCTCCCACACTGGTCACATACAAATGGCTTCAGTCTTTCATGTACAGCTTTCATGTGCATCATTAAACTACTCTTGGAGGCAAACCTACAACATAAAAGGAATTCAAATACATAGTACCTACATTATAATCAATAATATACATTCATCATAAAAAATGATATTGCTAAGCTTGATGTTGCATAGGTAATTTTAAAATTGTTTGCTGTATCCAGATATCCAGGGAACAATTTACAAAATAAAATTATCACAATAGCATAACATATCCAATGTTTTGTTTTCACAAAATTGCTAGACACTACGGTCATTTGTATGTGTGATAAAAGTTTGGAAATAAAGCAGTGTTTTATAATTTAATTATAAGTAATCTTTGACTATGAAATCTGCAAATACAAACATGTAGTTAAATGCATGTAGTACCATTTAATTTTTCTTTTTGGATCATACAAAACCACTGTATTTTTAATGTTGTATGTTTAGTACTGTTCTATACCATATTTGGCATTATCCTTCAATTGTGAACAACGTAATGTGAGAATTATGACAGCTCTTACAATTTAACAACAAGGCCTACCAACAATACAGTCATAATACAATATCACCTCCAAAACTACCAAATTATGTGGAATTGAAAGTAGTTTATTATTGTAAGATACTCACTTGGATTGGCACTGTTCACAAGGATGTGTGAGTCTTTCCTCCATAGGGATGTGCTTCTTCTCGTGATGTCTCAGTAACTGTTGTGTGGTGAACCTCCTCGCACACTTGCAACACACAAACGGATACTCCTCCTTGGGCAAGTGGGATATCATGTGAGTGCGTAGCTCCGAATCCCGTGGGAAACGTTTGTTACACTTGGGACAGCTAGAAAAATACAGTACATACATAGATGTTCGTTCTATCTATTCAGATAATTAGGAATATATTAATTTCAATTGTTTATGTTAACTTACTCAAAACTATTAGAAGTCTTTCCATGTTTAGCACTGTGTCGTCCAATGGAAACCCTGGAAGCCAAAAATTTACCACAACAGCACATAATCTTGGCTCTAGCATCGTGCACATCACGGAAATGAATGCAAAGCGCGTTCCAATTCTTAGAATCCTCTCCGCAAATGTAACAGTCATATCTGAAAATACATAACAATATGGGAATATAAATAATGATGAATTAAATAATAAATAATGAATTAAAAGTCAAAAGATGTACAGCCTCGAAATTAAGTGATTAGTGGACGCGTTTTGAGTAAAAGGAATCGGAGAGCGTGTATGACTAATTGCATGAATGTGACGGAAGCTAGGAGTGTGTGAAAGGATAGGGCTGTCTGGCGCTCTGTCCTCTCTGCCTACCCTGCAAGGGATGTGGCGTGAGGGTATAGATAGATAGATAGATAGAAAATAAATAAAAATAAGTACAACGTCTGGAAAAAAAATGCTTGTGAATGAGGGTGTTTTAAGAAACAGGAATCGTAGTGTGTACGACGAATTGCATGAATGTGACGGAAACAAGAAATGTGTGTAAGAATAGGAAATTTTGGTGATCAGTTTTCTCTGCCTACCCACCAAGGGATGCGGCGTGAGTGGATAGATAGAAATATAATAGAAAGGCCATCAAAGAGATGGACTGAAGAGGCCCAGCAGTGGAGGTAAGAAGGCTAAAGAAGAAGAAGATAATAGAAAAAGAGTTCAACATACTTCAGAAATGAAAGTGGATTAGATCTTTTCTCCTTTTTGATTTTCTTATTATCAGTCTCTACAATGTTGAGGTCTCCATTGAAGTTCTCTGTATCTGATAGTGGTTCTTCCTTTATGTTGACATCCTCTACAGAGTTCACTAGAATACTCAGTCGCTTCCTCTCGTTCTTACTTTCTCTCTTTTTCTGCTTTACTTTTGATGTCTTTGGTTTCTTTGATTTTCTTTTTGAAGTTTTTCTATTTTTAATATCTGGAAAAATAAATATTACATGATAAAATGGTAAAAACGGTGATGTTTTCGACCGTTGGTACATGGTGGAAGTCCATTTTAAAGGAAAATTGAAAACACAAAATATTTAGTGTTTTCATTTCATACAAAAAAAAATAAATCACAGTGACTTTCGGGAAACAAGTTTGTCTTTTGGAAAAAAGATCAGAGGTGTTTTTCACAATTATTTTTGAGAAATCTATGCTAGATATAAAAAATCTTCCATGGTTATTCCTTAGATAAAGGTTCAATGTATCTACTCTATTTTTTCCAAAGCATATTTAGTAACGGTTTCCCGATTTTAGAAATTTTTGGAATGTCAGTATGCGTACTCATAAGCAGAGTTTTAAGGCTTCGGCGCCCTGAATTTTACTCAGCCAATACTGAGGGAATCGTCTTGAAACTGAAGACAGTGATAGATGAAAGTATGGACTACAAATCGGCTGTTTTAGAATTACAGGATTTGGAAATTCCTTGAATAAGAAAATATTCCTAAAGTACCCCTAAAATTTACGGGATCTGAAGATTTTCCGTTCAGTTTTTCAGATATAAAAGTATAATTTAGCCAAAATACTGGTAATTATAATCTCAATAAATCGGCTGTTTTAGATTGTTAAAATTCTTTCCAGGTTTCTTTTAAAAAGGTACAATTCACTTTGTCGCTTACGTTATTCTTATTTCGCGCTAACATTCTCATATAAAATTTGAAAAAGTTGAAGCAAAAATAGAATGATTTCTGCTCAGTGCATATGCCCCTTGATAAATATGTGTATTAGGTACCTACCTGTAACATTAGCTAATGGTATATTATAATCTTCATCACTGTCCGACTGTATGGAAACATCCATGTAGTTGTCCACATCACCATCTCCATCACTCTGCACCTCGTGTTTCAGTGGAATATCAATAGAAGCATTTGTATTAGATTCTACTACTTTCTTACGTTTCCTGCTAATCCTAATATTACTTATACTCTTAACATTCAGGTTGGGTTCACTTCCATCCATTTCATCCTAAAATAAATATAAATATATCATTGAATCAAATAAGGAGAAGAGAATGTAGGTTGTGCAAATAGAGTGCGTACACAAAACTGAAAAAAAACCGCAGTATTTATAAATATTTTACATAAAGGATTAAAATTGTATCAACACACTTACAATTTAGTAATTAAAATTAATATTGTTTTATTTATTTAATCACAGGGGCAAAAACAGTTATTACAATACATAAAAACAGTTTAAACCACATGGAAAGTCTGGCGATCCGTTCTCTCTGCCTAGCCCGCAAGGGAGGTGGCGTGAGGGTATAGTATAGTACAACAGTTTAACAAGAACAGAAGATTAACCAGCAAAAGCCAATACATTTTACCGGCTACAAAAACACAAAGAATCAAATTAAAATTTTACCTTAAGGCTATCTGGAAGCAGAAATTTTTCTTCAGCAAATGCAGCTTGAAATAAGCAATCATCTCGTAAAACTCTGTAAGTCTCATCACTTTCATTACTTCTCTCGTGGATGAAGGAATTAAACAACAATTGAACTTTTGTACATTTGACAGCAAACTGATCGAAATTAGATAAAGTATCTGAACAGTCTCTGCATATTGAGTTTGGATAGTCATCATGCTCGCCTATCTGAAATTGTAACTTAAATGTAAGTGTAGTTATTGCTATATGACAAATAAGTGTGTGTAAGTCAATAACTATGATAATAGAAAGTAACAAATATGGATACTTAATTGCGATAAGTTTTAATAAAATAAGAAAAAAAAACATTGCAATATCAATATTACTGCTATGTTGCAAGAAGTCAATGAACAGTTAGGTAATCAAATCGTAATATTACGTAGACATAGTAGGTTTCCACGTTTTTTTTATTTTGAAAACGAATTTGAGATATAACTCGTTATTAGGTGTAATAACAATACTAGTTATCTTATAACTTGAATAAATTGAGATAACAGGACAGCGTATCATAAACACCCTATGCCAAATGTCAAGGAATATTGTACGTTGTTATTGGTACCTACCTGTATCGAAAGATGTTTTGATATCCTCAATAACAATTCAGACCCTCTTTTATCTTCATTTACAGCGATCATAAATCCATCTTCCTTCGCACACAATCTGCACCAATTTTTCCAAATATTGGACATTATTTCGATCTTTATTGTTAATTTATTTCAATGACCACCACTTTACGAAACATTGTGAACACCTTGCGTTTTAATATAATGTTGCCATTTCTAAAAAATGTTCACAAAAACCTACGAAATATCTAAATAACCAAGATGAGTTTTATTTTTTACATTTTATTTTAAAAATTACAAGCAATCATTGCGTTCTGTGGGTTGACTTAATCTAAAATCTAAGGAACTGAATCCTTAAGAAAATCCCAAGTCTTGAGATGATCGATCAGCGAGATTTTAAAACCCGAAATCCTTGCAAATTATCATTATTGGTTCAAAAGCTGTCGCTGGCGTTAAAACAATTTTAATAGTCTAGATTCAATCCATGAACTGTTAGTGCCATCTATTGAAAAGTGTGTGGTAATAAAATTGTTACTACTTATAATTATTTCCAATGGATGTCGCACCTAACCCATTGCAACACTGTTTCAAACCATTTTTTGATAGCCTAGATTCACTCCATTAACTGCTAGTGCCATCTATTGAAAACTGTGTGGTAACAAAATTGTTACTTCTTATAATTATTTCCAATAGATGTCGCACCTAACCCATCGCACCACTGTTTCAAACCATTTTTTATACCCTAGACTCAATCCATTAACTGCTAGTGCCATCTGTTGAAAACTGTGTAGTGATCGCAGTTTTGAGTTGGGAGAGTCCACACTAACATCTGATCTGGAGATCCTGAGTCGATACTGCACTCGGCCTCGTCCACTCCGCAGCGGAATACGGATCCGCCGTATGGCTTAACAGCGCGCACACCAGCTTAGTGGACATACAGCTAAACGACACCCTGCGTACTGTTTCTGGCACCCTGAGATCCACCCCTACACATTGGCTGCCCATCCTGAGCCATATCCCACCTCACGACCTCCGAAGACAGCATGCCTTGCTAAATGAGTACACCAAGCTGGCTAAAAATCCCGAATTGCCAGCCTTGCCACACCTCAATTACCTTCAATCTGGTATAAGAGGCTTAAATCGAGAAGACCTCCACTAAGAGAGGGGAAAAGCCTCCACGAAAACAATTTTGGTATTAAGGAAGCCTGGAGGTCCAGATGGGAGGAGAGTGGGAGCCCAGCAACTCATTCCCTGCCCTGCATCACGGAGAAACCACCCGGCTTTGACCTACCAAGAAGAATGTGGACTGCACTGAACAGAATCCGGACGGGCCACGGCAGGTGTGCTGACTTCTTCTTTAAGTGCGGGTGGTCGGATTCTCCAAGATGTGATTGCGGTGCGGAGAGGCAGACCGTGAGCCATGTTGTGTCGGAGTGCTGTCTCACAGCGTATGGAGGAAACCCGGAGGATTTCTTGACACTCAACGAATCGGCGACCGAATATTTGGGAAACAATACTTTTAATTTTTAATTTCTGACAATCAAACATGAGCTCTATTATTGTAAATTGATGTGATGTACCATTATTGACCATACGATAAATAAATGTGTAGTGATAAATTGTTACTTATAGCCGTCTCCAATAGATGTCGCACCTAGCCCATTGCACCACTGTTTCAAACCATTTTTTTATAGCCTAGATTCAATCCATTTACTGCTAGTGCCATCTATTGAAAACTGTGTGGTAATAAAATTGTTACTTCTTATAATTATTTCCAATAGATGTCGCACATAACCCATCGCACCACTGTTTCAAACCATTTTTTTTATAGCCTAGATTCAATCCATTAACTGCTATTGCCATCTATCGAAAACTGTGTGGTAATAAAATTGTTACTTATAATTACGTCCAATAGATGTCGCATCTAACCAATTGCCTCTTTCTTTTGATAGTCAGTGGCGTAACTAGGGGGGGGGCGGTCCGCCCCGGGCGGCGCTTTTCAGGGGGCGGCAAAATGGAACAGCATATAAAAAAACATCTTGATAAAACACACAAATTAAAAAATATCTAATTATTATTAAAAACTAATTAAGTAAATTACAACAATTTTCATTAAAAAAATTTGCCTGCGGCGCTAACAAACTCTTTTTACGTATAACAAATTCTTTCTCTCGATAAATAAGCTAGATTTTCGGTATCTTATGACTAAAATTTCATTACTTTTTGCATGGTCGCTTCCCCTATTGTATAGTATACAATACTTATATAATATATGTGTTACCTACTATAGAAAGATAACCAGTAGGGTTCATCATGCATTTCACCCATTTGTCTAAAAATTTCGCCTGCGGCGCTCTTCTTTTTATATTCTTTAAAAAAAATTATTTGCATTTTAAGTGAACAACAAATACATATAAATATAAAAAATGGACATAGTACAGATTATAAATCGTTGTTCACTAGGGCGAACTTATCGCAGACGTTACCTTGTCAAAAGTACTTATTTTTTAATATTTTCGTTTAAAGAAAGTAAACAAAACTACAACACGACCTTCATTTTCATTTAGTTTTGTAAAAAAAAATCGCCTGCGGCGCTATTTGTATGAATTATTGTGTCACGTCTGTATTAAAATTTTAGTTGCTCAGCTCGTTTAGCTTCAAAGCTTCAGACACCCCTGAGTGGGTACACATGTACTTGTATAGGTACTTTAGGAGTAGGGGGGGGGGGGCGGCATTTTCAGAGTCCGCCCCGGGCGGCACTAATGCTAGTTACGCCACTGTTGATAGTTCATATTAAATTCTTTTTGGTAACAGAGCTCACGCTCCAGTGACCTGAAGAAAATATTTCTCTGTAGAGTATCGGACTGGACTTCCTTGCTTAATGAATACCTACAGATGAAAATAATAATATAGGAATATAAATTTCTTCGACATCAAAAGATGCATGAAGTTTTGGAAATGTTGGTGGACTTAATAGAACATTGAAAAAACACTACTTATTATCTAATTACTATTTAATAAGTCATTAATTACAATATTATAAAATGGCATTTAATTGGAATTACAAATTATTACTATCATTAAATAAAGTATTGCTTTTTGACGTAACTTTCTCGTGTGTTTTCAAATGTCCTTTTAGCGTACATTTTTGTGTGAAGGCTCTAGCGCAAAATGAACACGCAAATCTTTTATCATTATTGTGTATCCGCATGTGCTCGTTTAGTGTATACTTCCTCCCGAAGCATTTGAGACAAACGGGACATTTATGATTTCTAACTCCCGTGTGTTTGCGCATGTGATCGGTTAATTCGGATTTGGCAAAGAATCCATCACCGCACACGGTACACGAGTATGGTCTATGCTGGAGATGTACTCTCTTAATGTGTCTAGTGAGTGTGCTTCCTTGTATATATATCTTAGAACATTGTTTGCATTTATATTTCTTAGGTTCCTCTTTGTGAATTACGATCAAATGTTTGACTCTAGCATTGTAAGTTTGGAATCTTTCGGGACAATGTAAGCATTTATAAAAGCTATATTTCGAATGTCGCTGTATGTGACTTCTAAGATTGTCTATGCCTCGATAGGACTTACCGCAGACATCGCATTTATATTCTTTAGCTTGATGTAACGCAATGTGTTTAGATAATTTAGTTTTTGAATCGAAGATTTTAGCACAAACGTCGCATATGTAATTGGGGAAATGGAGAGGCATGTGTTTAACAAGAGCACTATGAAGTGGGAATGTTTCGTTACAGATATGACAGACTAATGCATCCTTTTCCAATGTGTATGGCAACTTTTCTTTACTCCTCCTCTTGTCACGGTCCCTTTCACTGACTTGTATTTTTTTAGATTTCATAAATTTTTTTGATAGTTTATTAATTGTTTTTGATTTGCTGTCTACAGATTTTTTCTTGAGATCCTTTTTGATATTTTGTTCTGCAGGTACTTCTATAATGAGTGCAGATACTGACTCGTAATATGACTCATCATCTTGTAAATAATTATCATATGAGATTTTTTCCTCCTTTTCTACATTTTTTCCGTCATTCAACTGAGCTGTAATAATAAAAAATACAAATTTGTTAAATAATTTAATTCACTATGGAAAAACATTCTTACGCATTATGTATACTGCAGCAATGATTGTAAGATACACATTGAACAAATCAAAAGTCTTCTGGCTGTTTCAATGGCACTGGTTTTGATCACCCCTTGGTGCCAACCCTTGTATGCTAGTGAGACTTGGACGCGTTGAAGAAATGAGAATCAGGGTTGAATGCAGTGGAAATGCGGTTGTCGAGAAGAATGTATAGGAAAATATTGAGAGATCGGATAAGAACTGAGCTTGTTAGAGATGAGTAACTGACGACACGTATAGTGACTAGAATGAAAGTGAATAAGCTTAGATGGTTTAGTCACGTTGAGAGAATGATTGATAGTTATCAGCTGGAGAAGAAAATAGAGGTACATAGAAGATGGCGTCTCACAAGTAATATAAGACGCAGATATCACAATCATAAACAAATTTTATTTGAAAACAAAACTGGTCGGATATATTGAAGTTACATATTATTTAAAATCTTACCAAGTTTAGTTTTAAGCTGCTTTTGTGATTCATAAATTTGGCATTTAAAATAGAAAGCATCTCTTAATCGTGAAATACATTCTTCGCATATTTGGTAAAACTCCTTTGGAACTGAATCGTCAGCGTGTATCTATTAAAATTAAATAATACATTAGATTCCTTTAATGAGAGTACATATTATTATACATAAAAACACAGTGCAAGAATGTCATTGTACCTGTGTGCTGAAGCAGTCTTCAATCATCTTTGAGTACACTTCTAATTTGTCATCAAAATAATGTGAAGAATGGAGGCATTTTAATCCTGTTTCGCTAAGACAGCACACGCAAATACCAACAACAGGTTCCAATTTAATTTTATTTACAGTTAAAATATCTTTTGAAGCGCCGTTTTCATCCTTGCCTTCTTTAATGGGCTCATTTTCATTTTTGAACATTGGGTACTCTGAATCCTTTATTTCACAACTCATGATAATTATTGACCTTCTTACTATATTATTAAATTGTCTAACAATCCAAGTTATTTATGGACGTTTAAGTTATTTTATACATAAAGCATGCAATTGAAAAAAAAAACTGATTAATATCTCGAATCTGCTAAAACTGCTCAATGTTGAAAATTGAAATGACATTTGCATTTGACAAGTTACTCTAATGTTGCCATTTGAGAAACATTAAAAACGCCATTCCCATTATTTTCGTAATTTTATCATGTCCGGTGCACACGAAACTGAAATACCTAACAAAAAATTGAAATTACGCATTTTAAAACCCATCTATTAATCCCCGATTTCCTTGTGATCTTTTATACCTACAATACGTTCTACCCACTAGAAAAACAACATTAACGTCCTGGGGAAATAGTTAAGTTAACCAACACCAATATAGATCGGTAGGTGAACTGTTTCACGTCATTATTCGTAAAAATCTCAATCCGCCTACTGCTGATGGGAACAAGACTAAATAACAAATAAAATAACGTGATGAATATTTTTTAATTTTATTTACTAAACAAAAGATGAAAATTCTCATTTTTTTATTATAATAATTATACTAATACAATCTTCTTAACACTTACATTTTTATCCACCGTTAAAAAATGCAATAGAGGAATAAAATTGTTGATGTTACACAAAATGACACCTTTTGCAGTTGCTAATTCTCCCATTTTCTAGTTTTGTCGATGTATTCTCCATCAGGCGAATCATAATTCTTGATTGGGGGCGTTGCTACGGTACCCTTTCCAGTATAAGGTACTAAAGTCATATCCGGCTGAAAAAGAGAACAAACATGATTCAATAATGAAACAACAAAACGAGCACTACCAATTACGTTTCTTTCTCAAGTTTGTACCATTCGGCCATTTGTCCTGTCGGCCATAAGTCTTTCGATCATTTATCCTATTTTATTTTCAAAGAGCTCAGTCTTACAAATAGTACAATATCAACAAAAAGTGGACCAGTAAAGGCTCAAGAATTACCAGATTACAGATATTTGTCGGGTTATTGTACTTATCGCCCATTTGGCTTTCGGCCGTTTGCCCGAATCCCAATATTATGTTATCATAAAACCACGATTTTTTTCCAAATATGGCAACCCAATTTGACGGAAGTTTTTTTATTGCACTTTTTGTTTCACCGCTGGGCCGACTGGGTATGTAGTTTTTTTTGTTATTTATTTCATTTTGTTAATTTGTTACTACGTTATTAATGCATATATTAATGTAATTAGCGAGCTTGTGGTCTTCCACACCGTAAAAACATTAAAGTTTCTTCAAAGATTGTCAAAATAGAGAAGAATCTAACATTTCCAACACAAGGTACAAAAAATGCTGATGTTAACAATAATTTATTGTTGCTTTGTGGCGTTCGAGGAAATTTTTGTTGGATGGCCCTCGACAAACCCATGTCTTTTGAGATTGTTGAAGCATATAAGCATTAGGAGAGTAATCCACCCAAGTGTTTAAAAATGAACCCAAATTACATGGGAGGATGTTTGTTGTGTACAGATTCATTATCATTACACAGTTCCTGTGTGTTGCAACACTCCTACTGTTAATTCCCGATATATAAAGCAAAATAATTCGAAAGTATTCAGTACAATGATACTAATATTGCTGTACTTAATTGATTTACTTCAGTCTGTGTACACAAAATTTCAATTCACCACACCCTGCACTATAAACCTGAGTCAGCAAATTCAAGGTTAACATAAATATGCTTGACAAATCATTATTAAATAGAAGCCACGAGTACAAAAGTAGAAACAGGTCGACAGCGGTCCTGATGACAATATTATTTAAATCACAATATATGGGGCCAACCTTTGCTTATCGTGTAAATCGCTTATCGTCGAAAAATGAACTCATTTTATGTACAAAATCAAACTCGAGAAAGACGTAACCATATTGTACAATGTATATAACGAGCAAAGGTTTTCACATCTAGTGTCACTCAAGAATGATAAGGTTCTAACTGGCAAGACAGCCAAAATATTGAGATAAAAGTTTCAAACATTCATGTTTTTACACACAGATGAAAGCTTATCAGTATCGTAATTTACAAAACCACCTCACTTTAGGGTATATTTTTAATCGTACATGTAGATTTGTTAGTTACAACCTTGTTATTCTCAGTTGACGGTGTACCATTAGTCCTCAGTAAATGTTTTTTTTTATACTGTGTACATCCAAGTCTTGTATTTAGCGTTTTGTTTAATAATTTCAAATTCTTTGTTACAGTTGTCTGACAGCTTTAATCTGTAGGAGTTAATAAGATCAATTCACAAAATGCCAAACCTACACAATATAAAAGAACAACTTCAAAATCATCCACAGATCGATGTGACGGAAGCTCGAAGAGCTCAACTCTACGATTTGGCTTTGAAGAAAGCGAAAACAGATTATAAAACATCTCAATATATTCTAAAGAGAGCCAGAGATGAGTGCGACATACAAGAGTTTATAAAACGGAAAGCTAAAGCAGAATGTGAGCTGGCGGAAGCATTGCTGGAGCGTCATAAGAGGGAAGAAAAGACTGAGAAACCACTCTAAGATGCCATTGTTGTATAAAAACATTACTCACTTTAGAGATCTGATAAAGTATAGTCATTATGATTAATTATATTTTTATAAATTGTTTTTAAGTTATCATTCTAAGTGCTCCGACGTCTTCGTAATTTATTATTCTAACTGCTACCGGATGTTCGTTTACTTACCGATTACCTACATTGAAATTTGTTATACTAAAATGTTTGTTAAATTAAAATATAATTATTTGTTATCACTCTGTTATGTTAAGACAGTGAACATAAATTTGATTTATGTTCAATAATATGGAATTTATTATAAAGATGGCGGTTAGAAAATATGTTTCAATAATTAGTATAATAAATAGAATATTTGTTAATTTCTGTGTAAGGTAAATATAATATTGTTTAAAATAATATCTATTTTATGACGTAATTATAATTAATTTTAAAGACTGCTATTATTTAATAAATGGAAATATTTTTCAAGTATTATCTTCGTTGTTTATTATCCTTGTTTGATAAAGGCTGAGTGTAGATAAGTATAAGAGAGCGTACTGTGAATATCTCAATTGTTAATAATGTTTGCTGCTTTCTTAGGCGGTATCTTATTCTATAAGTCGAGATCGCGTCGCTGTAAAGTTTACACAAATTTTGTGTAAGTATATTGTTTCTTTCTGTCTAATGCTGATGTAGGCCTCTTCTGTAAAACTAATTTTCTTAAATAGATAATCAACAAAAATTCGCGTAAACTTTACAGCGATGCTTTGCTGTGTATCTGTTGAGATATAACTACTTGTTATATTCAACTACGACTTGCAGACAATTCCGATGTTCTCCTCACAAAAAACAAAATGTATGAATTTTCAAAAAAATTCATACATTTTGTTTTCACTAAATGATGTGAAATAATAATTACCTTGATGGCCTCATAATAGAGTGTTTCAGAAACTTCCCAGAGCTCATCCAGGGCCTTCTCTTGCGAGGCTATTATGCGGTCCATATTCTTGATATCGTTCAATCTCTCTGTGAAGAGATTACGAGCCCACTCCTTTTCCAAGAGAGCCCTACACTCTTTTGTTTCCTCAGAAACGACAACAGGGGGTCGTGAATATTTTCTGGAACAAACAAAATGGACATTGAAGGCAGGAAGAACATTGGATGAAAAATGGAATACAACTTGACAAGGAACTTAAATTTATCATTCTGTCTCGTATTTCTATTCCTAGACACTCAATAACAATCGAAATTTTTTCATGAGTACGTGGTTGGCGCAGTTGGTTGAGGCAGCAGTCTCTCGAGCGGGAGGTGCCAGGTTCAAACCCGGCGCTGGCGATGTATTCCACACTTTGCTATACAGGCTTTTAGCCTAGTGCAAGGTGTGCAGGAAAGTATTTGGGTATGTGTACGAGATCCTTTTTTAGAAAAAAAATGTTCGAAGTTTAAGTGAAATTTTTTTTGATTGTACAAATTTTTATTCTTGTAAAGCGTTGGATTTTTTCTACAGCCGTAGTAAATACATTGAAGTATTCCCACAACAGTATGAAGAAATTAAGGATGAACATTGTCGGGCTTACGACCGACCTCGGCTGGCTTAAGTGATCACTTTACACTCGAGAAACATTCGCCATTTCAGTTCACCCCGGCTGGGATTCGAACCCATACCTTCGTCTCGCTTAGTAGGGATCATATCCACTACACCACGAGGAGCGACGGCTGTGTTGTCGAATTTCATGCATATTAAGTACCCATGTATTGTTGCATTTCTTACTGTTGAAGGGAGAGGGTGGTATTTTTTTCATCTTTATATAGATGGCGGGTGTGTTAAAAAAATACCACCCTCTCCCTTCAACAGTAAGAAATGCAACAATACATGGGTACTTAATATGCATGAAATTCGACAACACAGCCGTCGCTCCTCGTGGTGTAGTGGATATGATCCCTACTAAGCGAGACGAAGGTATGGGTTCGAATCCCAACCGGGGTGAACTGAAATGGCGAATGTTTCTCGAGTGTAAAGTGATCACTTAAGCCAGCCGAGGTCGGTCGTAAGCCCGACAATGTTCATCCTTAATTTCTTCATACTGTTGTGGGAATACTTCAAAATTAAGTGAAATTGATTTGTTATTAACTTTAATTAAAAGCAGGATGATAATTACGGACTTTGCAGGAAGATAACAGCGGTACACTTACTGTTTTTCTTCAATGAGGACATAGGGCACCTCCAAATCATCGATCGGTTTCAACTGCCTCGCGTGTTTCTCTAATCTTCTGATTTGTTTCTCCATTTTACGTCTCTTCCTTTCTTCTTTAGCTTTGATAAGTGCTGGATCAACTCTTCTTTTCTTTTTCAGTGGCTCAGCGCTTAAAACATTATATTCAATTTGATTATAAATTATAATAAAATTACATAGAATGCTACACATTAATTTGTCTTATCCGGTCCATTTTAATCACGCACAAACATAGTTTGTAAAAGTAATTTACATTGCCAGAGGAATATGCTTTTCTTTAAAAGGTAAATATGTTATGCTATGATATGAAGACCCAAGGTATCAATGCTTTATCTATACCTAAATAGCGAGATATTTCTTTAAAATAAATTTGTCTCGCTGATACAATTTTTTTAAATCAATGGGATAGGTACCTACATACATTGCATGGTGTTGGAAGAAGTAGTATTAAAATGAATAATTATAGAAAATTACCATAAGCATTGCGTCACTCTGAACAACGCAGGGTTGTATGTAGTAATTGATCGGATATTTTGTTGAAGTTGTGGTCGCAAAGATAACCTAAAATCATAAGAGGTTAATAACGGAGAAAAATTAAAAATATTTGAATTACGGGAGTTAAACCGTTTAATGTACCTGGCAAATGAACTTAGCAGGGATATTCCAGACATGTTTATTGAAAAAACAGGTAAGTAAATATATTTTTATTTGTTAACTTAGCACGAAATTCCAAAATGTCAAAATGTTGAAGATGTCAAAAAATGTGTTGCTAGTTTGGTCATGGTCGTCATGGTTTGTTCACTGGTTGATTAATTACTTTCGTCATTGCCCATTAATATCAAAATCCTATTATATTCGTCGCCAAAAAAGTAAATAACATTATTTTATAAAATGAATGAATAAATAAAATACTTAAAAGCAAACTAAACTATTTTTATTTCACGAATTTTTAAGCTGACAACATTAAAGTAACCTATCCTGCCATCTATACAAATATTATAAAAGTTTTTACACATCTTTTTAGCAAATTTGTCGTTTTTTTTATGAGGCAGATGTGCTGTAAAAGTAATAGTGAACTTTTTGCAGCTTCATTTAATAATATATAATATTATTTTATCTAAAAGTTGCAAAAAAAAATAAAAAAGATAAAAATGTAATCAATGTGTGTAATCTGTTATTTCATTACTTATAAGCCTAATATTGACGACGACAGTCGTAGCATCGGTGGTTCAGTGGTAGAATGCTCGCCTGCCACGCGGGCGGCCCGGGTTCGATTCCCGGCCGATGCAATCATTTTCATTTTTATTTGCAAGAATTAGAAAATAATGTATTTTTGCAGTATTTCACGTTTGAATTTATAATTTAGTGAATGTAAAATGTTAATATATTCTATACATACCTAAATAAATAATTTATTATAATATTTTTTCCATTTTCTTTCATGGATCTCTTCCTAATGGGGTTTCTAGCTTTTGCTGAGGACAGAATTACTAAACTAAAAAGCTAAATAAGTAAGGGTGAATGAGAGGTCTGAGAAAGCATGGTCGTCCTGACCATGTCGACCCTCAAAGATAGATGCATTTCGGATAAAAGAAATAGGAGAGAAGCGTGCGTATGAATAGGGCAGTTTAGCATCCTGCCAACCCTTTAAGGGACGCGGCGTGAAAAGAAAGATACGACTGATGGCATTTCAGTCTTGTAAGTATAAAAAAAATATTTAATGTCTTCGTAAGTGAAAAGCATTTAAAATTTTACCATAATAAAATTATCCATCATAATAAAAAAATTACACAAACAAACACATTAAATCTCAGTAATAATAAAAATCAAATTGCAGTTATTGTTTTGCTTTGTTAGGTATTTTCTATCTATCTATCTGTACCATCACACCACGTCCGTTTCAGGGTAGGCAGATAGGACAGAGCGTCAGACAGCCCTACCCTTACACACACTCCTGGCTTCTGTCACATTCATGCACTCTGTCATACACACTCTCCGATTCCTTTTAATCAAAACGCATCCATCCTAGGTATTTTCAATTGTAGGTATATTTCACATTTTCCTGTGCAAATTCAGTATTTTACATTATTGTTTGATCCTCCTCTGAGCACGAGTATCTGACTCATATTCGGAGAGTAACACTGATACGAATGTAGTCATACTTCAAACTTCACAGGGAAAACACAGATACAGTGGGTGGCCAAATTATTAGTTACACTACAGTTTTTTGTTTTATTTTATATAAAACTGCCTTTAATGAACATAAAATTCTGTTCCTTGGTCTAGATATTTTTATTTTTTAGTCCTGGCAATTCTGTTTAACATATTTTGCAGTAGCAACACTGATTTGGTGACAATAACATGAAGTTGTAGATCATTATCTGTCATTGTGCAGTGAACCGTTTAACTAGTTAGACAGTAGTCAAACGTTTTCGTAGTGAGGTTATGTCATTTTGAAGACTAAATATTGCTAATATTGTGCTTTTTGGACCTGAAATATTCGAAATAAGATTAATTAAGTGTACTTTTGCGTCAATATTGAATATTTGTGTGTAATCAATTCAACGATCCTTCTAAAAAATGGGAAAAAATAAAGATGTCCCTCCAGAAAAAAAATCTGAAATTTCTGCATTATTGACCCACACCACACACTCACAACGAAAAATAGCTTCCATCACAAATGTAAATGTAATGACTGTTAACCGAATAAAAGCTAAACTAGACGGAAAAATGCCTTTAGAAATCCAAAGAACGGGAAAATGTGGACGCAAGCGCATCACCACGCCTCGAGATGAGCGAAAGATTCGTGACATATGCCTGGAAAACAGGAGAAAATGTACGAAGGAGTTGGCAAAAATCGTCAACGATTCTGGAATAAAAATCTCAGCCAGAACAACTAGGCGACGTCTCCTAGAGATGGGTTTCAAATGCTGCAGACCTGCCAAGAAGCCAAAGTTGACTCCAGCCATGAAGAAAAAGCGTTTGGCATGGGCTAAACAACATCGCCACATGACGGTTGATGACTGGGAAAAGGTGAATGTTCAATTTTATATACTTAATTTTGGGCTATATATCATATAACAGTTTGGGTGTTAACAATTTATACCCCTTTGTTCCATTAAATGAGTTATTTTTAATGTTTTAATTTTTTTCAAGGTTTGCTTCTCAGACGAATCGCACATCGAAATGATGATGGATAAATCTGCATTTGTTCGGCGAAGACGGGACGAAAAATATAACCCTGACTGTGTCGTAGAGACTGTTAAACATCCTCCGAAGCTAATGGTGTGGTCAGTTATCAGTGGGAGGGGCACAGGACGCCTTTACATAGTTGATGGTATGATGAGGCAGGACCAATATAAAAAAGTATTGGAAACCCGACTGATCCCTCAGATCCATGACTGGTTTCCAGATCCTTCGGAGTGCATTTTTATGCACGATTCCGCGCCTTGCCACAAAGCCAAGTCGATTACAAATTTTTTGGAGGCAAAGCAACTTAAAGTTCTGCCATGGCCAGGGAATTCTCCCGATTTGAATCCCATAGAGAATTCCTGGGAGTTACTTAAGCGAAAAATATCGCATGAGGATACAAATAACAAACAAAAACTAATAGAAGCGTTAGTCAAAGTGTGGCACAACGATCCAGACTTACAAGAAACGATTATAAAATGCATCCAGAGCATGCCAAAAAGGGTGCAAGCTGTAATTGATGCCAAAGGAGGATCAACTAAATATTAATGAATTTTTGTAAAGATTATTGTGTTTTCAATAAAATTAATATAAATATGTTTTAAACAAGCGGATTTTGTTTTTAATTGCCTTAGAAATGCCTGATTCGCCTCAAACAATTAATAGAAGTATGCATTCCAACTATTTTAAAATGTTATAGAGTTTCAAACTGATAATTATGTAATTTTTGCACGTGTAACTAATAATTTGGCCACCCACTGTAGGTCACAAAATGCTTGCTACTCAGCAGTTTCGTGTTGTACATTTTACGTCTTTATTCCATCCTATTCAACTGTGATATAGAATTTTAAAAGAAAGAGGGTTCCAAGAACCATTTTGTATGTTTTTTTATTTCTTTAATTACCCGAGAGACAGGATGACAATGACATCTCTCCTCCGATCCTTATTCTGGGCCATAGTCCTAAGGTTATTTTAGCACAGATCACAACCTTTCGGTTTTACAATTAATGTTCAAGAAGCTAAGTTTTCTTAGGATGATCTTCCCATTACTGGTGTTTATATCGCTGGTACTTTGGAATATTGCCTGCATTAGCTGATTGAATTTTCTTTCTTTTGATAGAGCTGTGAGTGGATACATTTTGAATGAATTGATTGAGTGCATATTGCCAAGAACGTTATCAGTCAATATAAGGTGTGTTTACAAACACAGGTTAATATCTCCTTTGTGTTGAAAGAATGTCATTAACATACCACTGCAGTTATTATTTAGCTTTAGTAGATACAGAAGCCTACCACACAACTATAAATTTAATTTTGTTTGCCTTGCACAAATATGTATTGTATTTTGCAAGAACATATTATATAGTCTGTTTTATTTCAGAAGTCTCACCGGAGAAAACTTGATTTAGTGTTGCTTCATGTGATAATAAGATATGGTTACAACTTTTCGCTACTTTGCTTAAAAAAGCGTTGCTTAAAAAAAATTGACAATTTTTGATTTGTAGAATAAACTGTCAACATTGTTTTTCAAACTTGTGATGGCAGTTTAAAGGGATTATTGGAGATTTTTTTCCCTTTTCCAACTCGCAAAACTATGTTAAGTACATTTAAAATGATTTCTCTAGCGCTGCTCTCTAATATTTTCGGCATTGTAGGTTGACTGTAAAATATACAGTGTGAGAATATTGCAGACCTTCCACAGCTCTTATGATAAAATTCGACAGTCAGGGCTACCAACAACACAATTTGCAACTCCACTTGCGGCTAATATCCGCCGGCGGCCAAGTTATAAGAAACGATCTATAGCTAGAATGATACATGTAACAAAAACAGCAGAAAACAGAAACATGTATTAAACAGATGTCAGCATAGAAGTAAAAAACGCTGAAAGGTTTTTAATAATTAAATGAAAATCACTATTTATGTATTATAAATTTTCATTTATTGATGACATAAAAATGTGCAATGGTTCTTATTAGATACACACAATACAAGATGAAATATTTTTGGTTTACTTAAGAAACAAACAATCAATATACATTTAATACAATAGAATTTACAGATAAAGTAAATTCACAAAATTGTCACAATTAAAATAATTTATCTTAGGAAATGAGAAAAAATAATAAATTAAACATATTTCATCTAAAACTGATGGACTAAAGTTATTCCTAGACAAGTTTTTTAAGATATTATTATATTAATAAGTCGTCCTTGTTACAAATTATTCTTTCAAGACAACAAAAAACATAATTATTTATATTCATATTTTTATTACAGAACTTTTTGTCATAATTTTGTTGCCCACCTTTCGAATGAGACTTACAAATCCCAAATATTTTCTAATGTTCTTCATTTTAACCAAATAAGTTACGTCATGATCACCTGTTGATAAGAGAGTCAAATATTTTTGAATAAATTATGAAGTGACAAATTTTTTGAAGTCACAAACTATATTTTAAACAACGTATAATTTACAAACGCACTACCAGGTTAACCAGAATCCTGCTATTGTCAAGCTTGAAAGTAGTAACAAATAGTACGTGGGTTTGACTTTATCGAAATGTTTAGAAACTACCACAAAGTTGGGACCGAATCATATAAAATCATAAAGTTGCTCACAATATGTCCATTTGTTTTCTATTCTATTGCATCTCTCGCGCCGCATCCCTTGCAGGGTGGGCACAGATCGTAAGACTTCCTATCTTCCATACACTTCTTGTTTTCGTCACATCCATGCAATTCGTCATACACATTATGCAGTTCCTTTCGCTCACAACATATCCATCCTTGAGAATCTGGTCGACATGGTCAATTACAAAAATGTTCATTTGCAAGAAGTAGAAAGCAATACACTGAAGTACATAATATATATTTTTATTTTATAAGTAAACATGTATAATTTCTCCTTTAAAAGTGTTTGAATGTAGTGAGGCAATAACGTATTTCAACAATTAAAAACGTGTATCATGAATCACTCGACAACGGGTGTATTGCCATTAAAAAAACAAAAAAAAAGTAATAATTAAAAACGTGTCAACCAGAGGTGTAAAATAAATTATTTATGAAATGTAAGAACAATTAGTCCAACCTTGGCATGAAAACTACACCAGCATAGATACAACGTAACTATGCAAAACGAGATAATATTGTTTCCTTTTTGAAGTGCAAATGAACGCTATAAATGAGTTACGTACTATGTTTAAATAGTTTGCAGGTGTGGATGGCAGGAAAACACTGTATATATGTACAGTAGAGTCTCACTAATTTGGGGCTATTAATCATGTAAGGGGTAAATTTCGGTTTGCTGGATTGTATAGGGAATTTCAATAAATTGTCTTATAATATGTAGACATTAATTGAGCGTAGGGAGCGGTGGCATAGGGTGCCGGATTACTGAATATGTCGATGTACTAAAGTACCAGATTAGGGAGACTACCGTACTATGCATTAAGAGAAAAAATGTTTTATCAGAGAAGCGAATAACACTATGTAGAATGCACTTTTGAATGCAAGCATATCAGTGAATTTATAACAGAATATTACTTTAAACTTTTTAATTCAACAGTAAACGTACATGTATGACCATTCGTTGGGTGATTCATTTCTGTGTTTAGACATTTCGCCATTGGATGATTTCACTTTTGCACAGGAATTCTTTGGCAAAAGCGAATCGTGTAATATGGGCTTTAAGGACATTAATATCTAAGGGACCAATTCATGATTCTGTACACAGCTCAGCACAAATGCTAATCGCTGTTACGTTGAACTGTGTTATATTGTAATTAAATAAAAATAAAATAAAATGATGTGTATCTTCGGTGTTCACATCTCTGAGCAATAACATACATATATATTATAAATTGTGACCTTCAATAATCAAAAACAGACTAACACACTTTCAGAGCATTGACATTCAGTTACAAAATACAGTTGTTGATACAATTGTCAAAATATTTTGCACTATACTATTGCAAACATGCCTTCGTATTGACATTAAACATCATGTATTAAAGTACGGTAAAAACAATGAACGTAAGTTACGTAAACCTGGGGTTGCCAAACGTCACCGGTATTACGTCTCGTGTCCTGGTGTCCCGAACAAACCTTTCGCGATGCCTAAATGTCCCAGTTTGACTTGCGAGAAATAATCTGGCAACCCTACGTAAACCTGGATTCAATGTACATATGTAAAATAAAATTCAATTACGTAAATACAGAATAAGAGTTTTAATTACAGAAAATAATTATTATTTACATCCACTATAGGTATTTACAATACATTCAATAATAATAAAAAATCATATTGCACTCGATTCATAAAATATGAAATGACTGTTGAAGTTAATGGGTTTAATTTCAATTTAATGGATTACCTTCAATCTTAAAGGTATGTACTACATTGTATTGCAAATCGCAGTTGCAAAAAAAATGTAAACCTACGAAAATTATAGGCTCAAGAAAAGAAAGACTTAACAAACATGACATGCATTTGATTTCTTTGCTGAATACTGAATTTTTCGAGCACTTAGTGGGTCATTAGAATAGAATACTAACGCATGTTCTTAATAAAAAATACAAATCTCACTACCCGGTTTTAAAGCGGGGCTTATACAATATGTGCGCCTTCTAAAATTTTTTATTTTTAATGTGTATATGCATATAACACATCATTGAATATGTATAAAGCAGTGGGGTATTAGAGGTTTTTATCGAAAAGGGTAGTAAAAAAGTTGGTCGATGAAATATTATTAATATATATATTTTTTTTTTATATGAATCTGGGTTTATCGAAATTCGAAATAAACCCAAATACATCTTTGTACACTTCACAGAAAGCTGAAAAGCTTGTGTTGTGAAGTGGAGTAAGTCGGGGATTGAACCCGCGCCCACCTGATCAACAGTCGAGCGCGTTACCAACCAGGCTACCGACCACCTCTACCTCTAATTTCAAGGACTTGTATAAATATATTAACAGCACCATGTAGAATGTAATATTAACTAACACGTGCTAAATAATTTGAATTGCTGCAACTATGTTGGAAAAATTGTTGACTGCAATAAATTCTTTTTATGCCACACAGTTTTGTTTCATAGAATATTCATATACCTACATACTTATATATTTTTTAATTGGTACGACATAAACAATTCATCATTTACTGATGACACTGTATTGACACAGTTACACAATAATTACAATAACCTATCAAATACCTGTGAGTAACTGAAATAACAAAACTGGAAAATATTGTAATTAACTACCAATACAAATAATCTAAATGGCACTATTTTTGGCTTCAATTTGTGCATTTTGGTTGGAGCCATTATAATTTTCCAAAAGGTGAATAATATTGCAAATTAAATATGTGACAATTGTGCCCGTGAAGCGAGGCCGGCGCCATATTGTTCATACAGGTCGGGTCCAACTGACATTTGACGATGATGACACCATGAAAATGTATGGGAAAAAATATTCGAAAAATGTAGAGACAAGGTGTTTGTCACCGATACAAGGTGACGTCACCAATCATGGTGGTGATGGAATTAGTGGATGTAGGCTTGTATACTATCGCTGGCTTCGCGTGAAGAAATAAATGGTAAACATATTTAGTCTATGATGACAGAAAGTGACATTATAAAGCAGAACATTTTAGATAACAGTATTTACTACTCGATGTTTGACTAATCCTTTTAAGCACTTAAAATGCATTTTTATGGACTACGTGAATACGGACATAAAATGAAATATAATATGCTCAGTGTTTGTCAAGGCATTATCGGACACAATAAAACATAATATAAGTTGTACATTAAAACTTAATAATGAAAGAAAAGTAATATACATAATCGTTAAATCGAAAATGGCACTCGAAACACAAAATCCATTTCATCAAGGGTAATTTATGTAACCACGATCAAGTATGTTGCTTTTTATTTTAAAATCATCAAAGATTGAAAATGAAATTATGACAATCCTTATTATGTATTAAAAAAATTGCAATCATAAAAACAGTTTTATTAATTTAGCACGACATTGTTATTTCTAGACTTCCTAAATTCATTGTATACATAAATTTCACATTTTTTAAAAATTTTTGAGTGCTTAAAGTAATGAGATTTGGCTAAACAAACAGAGTAATTGATAATAAACATACTTCAAAAAAATAACACAGATATATGTATTCAAATTGAGACAAAATGTATGAACATTTTGAGTACAAAGTGATCACTTAAAACTAGTCAGAGCTGAGTCATAAACTGCGTTAGCATTGGAACATCTGTCCTGCACCCTCCCCAAAGAAATTCATGCAATGCTGCATGGTTTCAATCTAAGGGTTAATTGGTATTGTTGAAAGAAACTGTATTGTGATATCAACTGAACAAAATGACAATAACAGGAAAATAAAGAACATTGTTAAGTGCTCAATTATCTAGACATATTAATTGTAGATAATAGTATAATTTCACTAATTTACACTCACTTTTATCACACACTGCAGGTCACCAAACTCGGGGTGAACTACATTACTGTTACGTTAATCACAATGTGTAGTTTTATCACAAAAATATTGGTAATGTATATACAGGATATTGTTCACAGAACATTATCTAATGCAGCTTTCTGAATGTTCTGTTTTAATAACTGGTGACGGTATCGTTTTGGACAGGAATATTCGGCTGACGACAAAACCTGATTGTGACATGTAGTACCACCTCGAAGAAATCTTAATGTATTATAACGGTATAGGTATATATAACATTCCACTGCGATTAAAATCGAAAACACAACAGCTAATCAAAGCCAAGCGTACAAAATTATTCAGTGGAGAACAATTGGTTACACCAACTAAACAAATAGTAAACAGGGGTCTAGATGCAAACAGTAATAAAATAAGAGCATAATTAAAAATGTTGATAAAGAAAAGGTTTGGTTAAAAGGTATGCTCACCCTTTGGCATATTGTATGTTCAATAAAGACCATCAATTTTTCGTAGGGTTGACTATAAGATATTGCTTCTAAGTCCGTCTTTTGGCACACTATAATTGTCTTGTTTTTGTAAATATGCATATTTTCTCTGGCCAATGAAGATTTATTTAATTATTTATCTTTTTTTTTTTTAAGATTTTGGAAACTATAATTTTTATAAATGAAAGGAATTAAACAATATACATAAGACAAATTGAAAGTCAATGGCAGTTTATAGTTAGTCGTATTTGATAACACAAGTCCAACAAGAATTAGAAATCTCTAAAACGATATTCGGAAACAGTACAAGGAATAGTAGCTGTGGTGTAGTGTACATAGTATAATAGCTGTATTGGAGTACAATTACAAGGTATTTAAATTAGCTACCATTGTGCAGTTATAATCACCGACTACATTAGTGTAATTTCAAGTGTAATGCAGTTGGTAAAATAATTCAGTAGGTGCAGTACTTTATATTCCATCTAATTATCAATTCTTGTGATGGATTCATATTAGTTTAATCATGTTCTGATATAACTCTATACAAATCATTGTATGTTGTAAGTAAATGTTATTTCTCGCTTGCGTAATCGTAAACGAAAAGGAAGGCATAGTGTATATAAATTAATGATATTTTTTAAACACATTCTTAATTACTATAATAAATCATCATATAACTTCCACTTTATTTAACAAAGGTTCACTAGCGGGAACAGGAGGTGCTTGTTTACGTTTAAAGGTAACATACGTATAAAATATACTTCCTAATACACTTATATTGAGTCCTACGAAGTTTACAAATGAAAATATATAATCACCACCTATAATCATTCCTAAATACGTCACTGAAACATTCTTCAGGCAACCGATGATCGTAGTCGTAAGAGCACCATTAAAATTAGTACATAACATTATGGAATACGTTAAGAAGAAACCCATTATACACGACACAAGGAACTGGAATAAAAACATTGCATTATTCCATCCTTCAAAATTATAAGACTTCTCTAAATCACCCATCTGCCAGGCAACCAACGTTGCAGGAACAATCATAAACAAACAATTATAATACATAAGTCCATATTTCCCTAATTCTTTGGCATCTAACTTTTTCTTCATGAATACACCGTTGGTCGCCGTGAAGATGTCGTTGAGTAGAACCAACGTGTATCCCGTTAATGAGAAAGACATGTCGTCTGAGGCGGCTATGAGCGTTCCCCCCACCATAGAGAACACACTGAACTTCACAGCGAGGGAGGCCTTGACACCCAGCACCACTCTCTCTGCAATCATTGTCATGAGAATACTAAACCTTCTGAGAGCTGTGAACATTGGAAGACTGAGTTCCTTAGTTCCTCCTAATCCCGTAGCCATATTTCCCAAGTATATCAACGGTAGTGGCCACATTTTAACAAATGTGTTTTTTTCTAGAGGTGGATAGTTGACTTTTCCGATACTTTTGGCGATAGCTAATACAACGATTGTAGCCAACATTTGGCCCAATCCTAGGAACTGATAAGATGGAAAGCCATAAGTGGTGAGGACTGATTTGTTTATTACGGTAATGAGGAATGATGCCAGTCCGTAGAACAATGCACTCAGTACTTTCTTCCAGTACAATACGTTCTCTGACTCTAGTGAGTGCGTTGGGTCGCTGGCTGTCATGTTGATGATGGATATGATTCTATACACTAAGGCACATAAACAATATTTCCTCATTGGAAATTAATGTTAGCAGATCTCCTCTACACTATTCCTTATTGCTACACAAGCACACATTTTAATGTTTGATTAATTAATCAATATCTTCAAAAAAACACTTCACATTTTAATATAAATTTTAATGTTCTTTCTGTATGTATTTTCTGGGGTAAATTACAGATGTTTTCATGTTGTATGGTGCAGGTAACATTTCTGAAAACAAAAAAACAAGGCAAACAATGAATAATATGTTTGCTATGGAGGTTAGATGAATATTCTTATGCTGGCTGCTAAATGACTATTTTTTCGTTAATTAACCTTCACATCACACATCTGTCTTCACATCTTCTTTCACTACACATACAGCTAAATTATGGAATAATCTTCCACTTCATATCAGACTAGCTCCAACTATGCTCTCTTTCAAGAGTAAACTGAAGCAACATTACCTTTCCATGAAACAATAATGTTTTTATATTCAATAAAGATTTTATGTAACTATTTTTCTTCTAGCTTCACGATATTAGCCTTGAATGTCAGTATAGGTGGTACAGGTTATTAATTATTATTTGTTTATATTCTTAAAATAAACGTCGGGTGTGATATGTTCAAAAACCTTATTGAATGCAAACAAAAATTATTGATATATTTACTTACCACAAAGGAATGAAAACTGACACGTGAAATGTACAATACTGAGATAAGATGAAATTATCTAAATCCTTATCACTGGTTTATTTAATTACATTGAATTAAACATTTTCAAAACACTAATCGGCTTTAAGCACTCAGACGCGAGCAAAACACTCAAACGATTTGACGTATCTGGCGCGTGCGCACACTATGCTTGGCGAAGTTAACTTCTCAAGAACTTCTCGAAAATTGGTACGGGTACGCGTGTACCGACAATCGCACACCATTAAGTATGTGCATTGATCTTTATTTTATTGAAGGCCGATGTATAGCGACCCTACATAAATATTTTAAAAACATTTCAAATAACGTCGAGTATGGTTTGATCAGAGGGTACTGAAATATTTTAAACAATTTGGAAAATGGTTTGCATCGATGATAATAATAATGTTTTCTATTATTTTTTCTATGCCATTGATGATGAATGATTCGATCAAAGAGATAACATAAATATATTATGTCGCTGGATTCGATAATATCATTGTTCGATCAATTATAGGATAAATGAATAAATATTAATAGATACTGACCAGCTGTAATTTTAATTTATGTTTTAAAAAAATATGTAGTTACACCCAGTTACACCGAGCTAAGCCTGCCTATTCAATCTGGTTTCATGGATTAGATTTCTTTAATGTTATCAAGCTGAAAACACTCCTGGGCTGGGAGGGAGTCAACCTTAGAGGAATTACGTACCTATAATTTCTTCATGGGCAACTAAAATTTTAAAACATAGACGTATTAAAATATCAATAATAGCGAAGCGACGCAGGCGAAATTTTTTAGTGAGGTTGAGTGAAAAGTGTCGTGTTTTATTAGGTTGGCCATAGAGATTGGTATTAAAATCGTTGTGTACAAAAAATGCAATAAATAAAAAGCGCCGCAAGCGAAATGTTTTGAAAAATGGGTGATGCGATGAACCTGGAATCTTTTTTGTAGTAGATGGCAAATCATTAAGGGAAGGGGGGGGGGGGGGGGGGTTGATATATGCCCTTGTGTTGGATTGAGAGATACAGAGGCTATTATTATATATACAGGGGCGTCGTCAGTTTCGAAGCAACCTACGGGACAACTACGTAAAATTGTGATACTGCTATGGCATAAAAAAATAGTAAAAAAGTAGGTGAATGTAGACTGATATGTAGGTATATTTACGAGTAATTTGCGTTCAATGAACTAATATCTGTGTTAAATGGTCTGCGGAAAAAAAATAAACTAAATAATATAAACAATGCTTTCAATGTCTTTTATTGATGTAACAATATTCATAAGTAATTAATTTGATTAAACTAATATTTATTTTTATTGTTTGCGATGATAAATTGCTAGATAGCTGGAGTGAAATTTCTTTTCGATCCTTTGGCATTTCAATTTCGGTATGCGCTTTCGGTAAAAGAAATGGTCGAAAATGAAATTTTAACTAGGTACGTACCTATGCACGAATGCAACTAACAAACTAGTTTGTTGTTGATATCAGTTTTCATAAATAATGATTTACTATAACCGTCATCTCAGAATACTCAGTATGACTAAAAAATATTTGATTAAGTACTTCAATAATCAAAGCAGAATACCAACGTTTTAACTTAAGTACTTAATTGTTTTTAAAAGAAAAAACTATAACATAGAGTACGGCTACGTAGGCCGAAAAGCGTAACTCTTTAATAAAATCCTACAAAAACTCAAAGTTTTTTCTTTTAAAAATAATTACTTAGGTTAAAAATGGAGTTTTACAAAACCACCTTTCAAACAATATAATATATAAAGTTTTAACTACCTATCAAATTATGAGATTTTGTTACATTCGACATAATCTACGAGTACAATTGCAACAATAATAAAAAGTGCCTACATACAAGTACAAAGTTGCATTTATCGAATTCCCAGATTATTTTTTTCATTTTAAAAAATTGACTAACACCTCCTGAAGTGCGGTAGTTTTTTGTACATAACGAGATTAATAAGGATTCACGTTTATCATGTTGGTACTTACTCAGCTTCGGTTGTAAGAATCTCTAGACATTAGAATTTCGGTATCATTGTTGGCCGAAATAAAAAATATTGTTTTCGTCGGTCTCATAGTTTCAGTAAAATTTTTACTAAGACAGTTTCGGTTTTGATTTGTTTAATGAAACATGCGTGCTGCTAAGCAAATATTTTAATTGTGTCACGTTATTTCATAATAGAGAATTGTTGTACAATATATTCTCCATTAAATTAATATGGCTAAAAGAGATGTGAAATTAAGTACTCTATTAATGCTTACCACTTTGGTAATAAACTCCAGTCATGTGTGTAATGTTTCCGGAGAAAATATTTTATGGCTTTCTGGATTAGCCTCTCCAAGCCATCAGATTTGGGTGAGATTACTTCAAGTAACCTTGGCGAAGAGGGGATATAATATAACAGTACTCACTCCAGATATTGTCGAAAATAATGATATAGAAAACTTGACATTTCTACACATGAATGGCGTGTACAAGTTTTATGAGAAACAATCAAAGAACCTCAACTCGATGGCAAAAAATAATCCAATTAATGATATCCTAGATTTGGCTAATTTTAGAACAGATTCTTGCCTCCCAGCTTTGAATAGTCAGGGAGTTAAACAGTTGATGGATTATCCAAAATCATTCAAATTTCATCTCGTCGTTCACGACTTTGCAGGTTCTCAATGTTTGTTAGGATTTGTTCCAAGATTTAACAATCCTCCTTTAGTTGGAGTATCAGCTAGCACATGTCCAGTTGGAATATCAGCAGTATCAGGAAATCCCTTATATCCCGCGCTAACTCCGTCAAACCATTTACGTGTTGGATATTCTACGAATTTCATATCAAAAATGTTTAATGTTTTTATTTATTCTGCTGATTATATAGTTAGGGAGTGGTACATGGCTCCTAAGCAGAATCGTATTGCGAATGAATTTTTCAGTAACAATACATCTGAAGATTTGGACATTTGGAAAATATACCGATCCAGTTTGTTGACACTGGTAAATCTTATGCCGGTAGATGTCGTCCAACCATTTTATCAGACAGTCATACCAGTTGCAGGGATGCACATAGATAAACTTAATCCACTACCACAGGTAAATCTCGAAAATTTAATGAATGTTAGATTGTGAATTGGTTGTAATGAATAGTAGAAAAAACAAAGAATGAGTTACCTACCTCTACTCTTGATATTATCAAGGTTTCTTGAGAAGTTATAAGAAGTGGTCTACCTATAACAATTTGAAGACAAGTAAGAAGATACCAGATAGACTTAAAAAATCGAGAGGAGAAACATTATAAAATATCTATTTTTAATCTCTCTGGAATACGCAAAAAATGAATCGGTGATTACATTAATGAAATTTAATGTCGTCACATTTCCAATAATGTCTAAAAACATGAGGGATTAATTCAGGGAAATTTTCAATAAAAGTGATAGTGATGATAATAATATAGAAATACTTTCATATGCCTATGTACAATGTACATAGTGTTTAGATAAGTATGTAGTCATAAAATATATATGGCCATTTGATTTGATTAGCATATTTTATGTTTCAGGAGTTGAACGATTTCGTGTCTAAATCCAAGTTTGGGATCGTTTACTTTGCCCTAGGGACGAATATAAAATCGGAATATTTCACACCATTGCAAGTAAAGTGTTTCTTGGACGCCTTCAGTCGTTTCCCATCCTACGGCTTCTTGTGGAAATATGACCCGAGCCAAATGAAACAGCCTCTTCCAGAGAACGTTATGATAAGGAAATGGATGCCCCAGAACGATATCTTGGGTGAGAAGCGGAAATTCATGTAAATTTTTACTAATATATTGCTCCCCATGCGATCTCCTAGTACTTTTATGTTAGCACCATCACCATACATACTGGGGATAAATTACCGCCACTTTGAGATCCGCCTACTTATCAGACATACTATTAAGTTATATCTCACTATACCTTCTAAAATTTACATCATCTCAAAATATAACAAAATGCTTATAGTCTTGTTGCATACAGAAGATAACAATCCTAAGACACACAATGTTGATAATTCTAATTAGCTGTACCTACTATGAGGCAATACAGAGAACAAGATAATATAGGCGGAAATTATATTATTGAAAATAAAATTATTATAATCACACAAAAATAAAATAATGTTTTTATCTTTATGTGTGTTTGTTTTTCTAACAATGTTTGTTAAAGTTGCATACTTTGTTTACAGTCTTCATAAATTTGATATGTAGCTAGGTAAGGTATGTATGTTTGATGTAGTTTTTTATAATATTTGTGTCTGCCCATATTCTTAGTATAAATGGTTTCGACCCACGTTGTATGGTGATTTTTTTAAGCAAACATGAATTATTGTAATAATGTCGAAATACCTTCAATAGCCAACCAATATATATTTATTCCAGGACACCCGGAAACAAAGGCATTTATCGGTCATGGCGGAGCTTTAAGCTGTCATGAAGCTGCTTGGTATGGAGTACCACAGCTCCTTCTTCCTTTCATCATCGACCAGAAACATAACTCTGCCAGCGCTGTTGAAAGAGGTGTCGCTATTGTATTGGATAAAGACAACTTAACTGTAGATATGATTTCGGAGGCTTTGGATCGGTTGCTATACAATTCAAGGTAAGGTAATTTACTGAAAACAAGTTCTTATAAAGTCAGAGATCGATTTGTATCATTTGGGTGGGAAACGTGTTATAAAATGAGCATTACAGTTGTCAGTATAAGGTGCGTAAATGCTCGCTGCTTGAAAACTGCTGTAAGGCCTGATTTCCACCTGCAAGAAAATTTCTGCAAGAATTAAGTGTCCGACAGTCTCTCAGACCGACTGCGACTGTCGTATACTTCTTGCAGAAGTTTTCTTGCAAGTGAAAACCCGGCCTAACGTCAAGTTCGCTTCGAATGTTACGTTACATCATTATCTTTCTAACTGGTTGCTAGGAGGGTTTTAGATAACCCTCTTTTTCGTAATACACAGCACTTTTTAAATCATTTCTCCCCTTAGTGATAGTATTTTGAACCTATAAAGAAACGGTTTCTAGATTTTACGCTTTAGCCGTACCTATGTAATCTTCTTCGGAGTTCACAATTTTATAGACTCACAGATTTTCCCATACAAAATGATTTTAATTGTATCCATAGGTTGAAGTTTCATAATACAGAATAATAATTCATTGCTAATTTCTGCTGCCTATCGACTGACATCGCCTCTGACTAACCGTCGTACTTTGACGTAACAAAAAATCGTGTAGGTATATGTGTACTTTTTCTGACATTGTGAAGGAATGCACTCGTATATTTGAAATGTCGTACGGAAAAGATAATTTTTCAGAATAATGGAAATCATACAAAAATTGTTTACAAAAATCTAGCAGAAACTCCACCATGGTAATAGGAATATTGCAATTCCAATATTGAATGAATAATGAATTTTCTTTACAGCTACAAGCAAAACACGGAAGTTCTTTCTCATGTATTCCGTGACCAGCCACAATCCCCCCTGGAGAGAGCAGTCTTCTGGATTGAATATGCAACGAGGCATGGCACAAAATGGAAATTGCGTGCCTTAGGACAGGATATGGGGAATCTCCGACAGATGGCGTTTGATGTCATTCTAGTCATGTTCCTCCTCATCATTATGATTTGTTATTTGATTTGTTATTTAATTTTCAAATGTATGCGATTGTTCCAGTGTAGAAAGGATAAGAAGTTAAAAGTAAATTAGGTACACATACTAATTCTAGAAGTGGTATAGTTTCAGTGTACTTATAGTATAGGTACATATAATTTAGTTTTCGCCAGTTTTTCAATCCTAATAGTTTTCGCAAGCCGAAAATAAAATAGCAGCAAGCCTTTATCTAAATTCTAACTTGAAAAAGAAAAACAACAAATTCTTGTTATTACACTATACACTATAACTATTACACTACACACAAAATTAAACAGCTTTGATAAGAAGTGAGCCCAAAAATTGAAAGATATAAATATATTCTAGTAGATTGCAGAGACAAAGGCTCCTAAGAACGCGATTTTCATCCAGTTACCTTTTGGGTATAGGTCATAGGATGACAAAATAATAGGCCTATGCTGGATTTCATCAACCTTTTAGGTGAGGAACAGCTGAGATAGGGGCCACCTAGTACAAATTTTGTATGAATAATAATGATAAGTGGCTCCTATTCCTCACCTAAGTTGTTGGTGAAATCCAGCACAAATCTAACTAATCTGACAAATTCAATCAAAAAGTTAGCCCCGCTTCCGGCTTCCCTGCTACAGAATTCCACTCTCCGTCACTGGTAGGTTGTCAAGGATTATAGACTTCTTGGAAATGTCTAAATTATTCAAGCATTTCACCAGACGTTTTTAATTTTATTAAGATTATTTTTGTAAAGATGAAAGTGAAATTTAATTTTATAAATAGTTTTCCTAATGGAAAAAATAATCGTCGTTAAATACTTAGGATATAAAATGAAAAATAAAAATAAGTACCCACTCAAGTGTCAAGATGTCAGTTCCCTTCATTTCAATTTTGCTTAAAAGGTTTTTTCTTAATAATTTTATTTTCAATTAAAGCGACGCTTACTAAACCCTTCCCATTGACGTAGAAAGGATTCTGTGGAATCTTAACAGTCTGTTAGACTGAAAAATATGAAATAATTAATTAGGTGGGTGTTTGTTTTTCACAAAAACACCTACGTTTTTTCTAAATTAAAATATTTAAGTCGGTACCTACCTAGATAAAATAACTCTCAAAAGTTAACGACATAGATATTTTCTACTAAAATGATCTTTCAGTGAAAAATTACGTTTACTAAGACATGGCGAAATTTGACGACTCGTCGCAAGTCCTCGGTAGTATAGTGGTCAGTATCCCCGCCTGTCACGCGGGAGACCGGGGTTCGATTCCCCGCCGGGGAGGGATTACTTTTGTTTTTTTTTTTCTTGTAGCGCATTTAATGTACCCAGTGTGTACCAACTAAAACTGTCTAATAAGTTAGGTATCGTCAAAAACTAAAAAAAAAAACACATTTGTCGATATAGAATTTTAATTTTCCAATATGGAAACATGTTTGTGATAAAACAGTACATACTAAATTTTAAACTGTCACCTAAAGCAAAATGTGCAAAATTTCGAGGTGCTGAAATGTTTTAAAATTTCAAGATGAAAAGGTATACTCAGACAACACCAACAACGACGGACGACGTTGGATAAAAGCGCGTAAGTAGTTAAAAAAGAAGTAGGCCTCAGTTGGTAGTGCATGTTTCTGTAATAATCAGGCTTCATACAAACGGTGTTGGTTTTCATCATCGGCCACTTACTAGTTATCGTAAAAAACTGCGGACAGGTACCGCCAGGGTTCGAACCATGATCACTCGCTTGACAATCAAACGGGCTATGAACCTGTCAGCGGCAACATTCTAGACATCGTCGAAAACGTCGTATACTTTTAGCAATATAGCTTACCTGCCTATATAAATACATACTTGTAGAATAATAATTATGTAAATACACCTCATATATCTGATTAATTATTATCATACATTGACACTACAAGGTGATTGTCTATTCGTCTGTTGCTTAGTTTGTTTGATAATGCGAGAGTGTCTTACGTTTTTATGTTTTTCTTCTCAGTGTTATGTTTTGTAACCTGACGTAGCCCAGTTAAATAAATGAACTGAAAAATAATAATGTGTTTATTTTTAGCCAATTTTTAACCCCCACGGCGGCTATGTAGTTGGACCATTTTGGACTTTTGGGGTCTTCCGACGCGACGCCTTCTTTATTTTCCCACCCACCATGCAGGACTCCACCAGTCTGACAGAAATTGTAAAATCTTTCTATCTATCTTTTTACTTATCCTCTCACGCTGCATTTCTTTGGGTGTAGACAGAGAGGACAGAACGTCAGACCGTCTTCACCTTAGGTACACATACCCCTTGCTTCCGTCACTTCCGTCCTTGCACGTAAAATTTTTGTATACCTAGTACCTACTCATTATATTATCTAGTAGATTGTCAACACAAATTTGTCTAATTTGAGAGACATAATTGTCAATGCAATAAAATAACATAAGTACAATTTCTTCATAAATCATATTATCGCATTAAGTATGCTAAGATTCATGGGCGTCCCCAAAGAGGTGCAGCTGCCTCCCCTAGAGATTGGATTAGGTACTTTAGGTACATACATAAGTATATATTTTTTCATGCTAAATAATAAATCTTACAAAAAATCACATTTCTACCACACATTTCTTTTATCATATCATAGATCTTCTAAAATTAGTATGAAAATCCATCAGTTTCATGGTTATTTAATAAAAAAAAAAATAGCCTGCGGCGCCATTTTTTATTACTTTTTTTATAGAATGCATTTTTCGTACATATTATTGTGCAAAAAATTGTAAATACACATTTTCAAATAAACCAAACCACATCACGACCTTCTTCACTATGTCTCAAAAGAAATTTCACCTGCGGTTTCATGTTATGTCAAATTTTAAAAATTTTGTTGCCCCCCTCTAGCTCCGAGGCTGGCGACGCCCATGTTATGGGGTGAGATGAGTGGGTGAACAATTGTATAGATGGGTAGGTAGTAGGTACTTACATTTACTAGCTCAGCATTTTATCAATATTAGGAAAATTAATTGAATGAGTACCTAATATTAAATTTCTCCCTTTGTTCTATTATTGGGATATAAAATTCGTCCAGACGACTGTGGGGATATAGCTCAGCGGTAGAGCATTCGACTGCAGATCGAGAGGTCCCCGGTTCAAACCCGGGTGTCCCCTGGGCCGCTTTTTACTTTTTAAAATCTAGACAATCATTTCACATTGATTAAAGATCTCTACAAAAATTGCCATTCGTGAAAATGTGATGGAATCCGCAATATTCTTCCTGAAGGTCTTAGAGATAATAAAGTTTTTTTTATTAATTAACTAATTTATTTATTTGCCATATTATTAGCTGTTTCGAGCTGCCCAGGACAGAAGCACTTTCTCTTGAGCGATAGTCAACGTTGGGGGGACCTAACACGACACCGGAAGATTTGCCATATAAGGATCCTTACGGGTACCTACGAATCGACGTAGAACTAAAATACCACATACCAATTGGTGAGGTACTACGTATCTTTTCTCACTTAGAACTCACTTCATTTATGCAGCTAAACGTTATTATGAGTAGATAAAAATAAACCTGTTTTAAAAACTCACCGTTGCCAATGGTTACTCAGAAGGTAGAATATTCTACATAAAAGAAATGAATCTATATTTATACAAAGCTTCTGATGAAAATCTATATATACGAGTATACGGTAGGTCTATAGTAGGTACAGAGATATTATTTTAATCCCCAGATGAGAAATCCATCACGTTCATGACGCCTTTTTGTTTGTCCACTCGAAATAAAATCGTAATCCTCTGAAAAGGATGTCCGTGATACATAATGGAAGGGGATCACAAAGGATGAGCCAATGATTCTCTCTCTCGCTCCCCGTCCATCTCTTCTCTCTCTCTCTCTTTTATAATAAGTAGTAAGATTATGACATAATAAATAGATAAGTATCTGCTTATATAAGCATCTGTTTAAAAATGTCATTTTCAATGATTTGTTGTATATTTGTCCAGTCAAGTCGGAAGGCCACCAAAGAGATGGACCGACGACATTGTCCAAATCGCTGGAGGAACCTGGATGCGGAAGGGTCAGCACAGAGACGAGTGGAAACAATTGGAAGAGGCCGTATTCAGCAGTGGAGCGAAGAAGGCTAATGAAGAAGAAGAAGTCCAGTCAACGCAGGTTTAAAAGTGTACTTCCCAAGTTATTTAAAATTTTCCAAGCAACAATTTAACTCCTAGATTGGTTCTAGAACAGTTCTAGCACTACGCACTCGATTTCTCCAAAATTTCCTTATACTAAATTTGAAGGAGAGGGGGAGCGATAAACTTCAAAATTAGAGCACTTTTTTTATGTTTTTCGCTTCTAAACAAAACGTCGAGTTTGTTATTGAGTCATTATTAGCCGAATATACTCCCAGGTTTTTGAGAGATGTTAGCTAAAAATAATTTAAAAATGAAGAGAATTACCTGGCAAGCCCACGACAATCTGGACAGTTTTCCACAGAGAGAAAAAATGCAGGATAAGTACGAAAGAAGTAGTGTATTTAGAGTAGAGATAGAGCAATCTGGTGCCACTCTTCTCTCTGCCTTTGTCGTAAGGAGTGGGAATTTTCTGTTTGGCTCGACAAATTTATTAAAAAATCGTGGTAAACGGGATGATGAATTTATACATTCGATTCGATTAGATCAGGGTGAGATAACCAAGCCACACATCGTAACATTATGTGTGAAAATGTCGTCAGCAAACTTTCCACCGCATTTAACATTTTCCATGTAGGCTCCTAACAACCCTATTTTTTAAAATTCGTGCATATTTTGTGAGTTGCTGACAATAGGCCTATTAGTACAATAGGGGTTACCGTACGTACCTATAGAAAGTAGAATATCTAAATGATAGGAAAATGTGGGTCTCTATGCTTGAATCATCGGATAACATACTCGTAATAATATATTTTTTTTCATAAATTTTCTCGACGGCGGAGTGAGAACATTCCCAACATTTTTTGATATGAATATTCATGTACTTATATTGAAACAAAATGTTAAGGTAGGTACAAAGGTACAAACAAAATACGTACCTAGTATGTTAGTAGAAGCATAAAAAAAATTAACACGAATATATTATAATGATCAAAGAGCAGACTTATTGGAAAAAGTAATTAGGTACAATTATTTTTTAAAACTAAAAAAAAAAAATCCTCCCCGGCGGGGAATCGAACCCCGGTCTCCCGCGTGACAGGCGGGGATACTTACCACTATACTACCGAGGATACGAACGGCACTGTTGAAATAATCAATTTCTCTAAGTAAATATTGATATGATTAAAATTGTATAGATAGACGTATATACCTATATGCCAACGCTTCAATATTTTTTGCATGTACCCTTCTTTTTCTTCTACATGTTTTGTTAGATTTGCCGACATCTTTGTTTTAGAAAATCTAAATTTTTGATATCGTTTTGGTGGTCTTCCAGGCAGACGGTGAGTAGCTGGGATTTCGTTGGCCACGACTATTTCTAGAGATCGACTAGGATTTCTTCTTCTTCTTTGCCCTCGCCTTTGTCCCATTTACTTGGGGTCGGCCCTCCTAGTTCTCATCCTCCAAGTCCTTCTGTCCCCCGCATCCTCCGCACGAAGCTTTGCCTCTTTTAAGTCTCTCGCGATTGTGGACATCCATGTGGTCAGGGGTCTGCCCGGTCTTCTGGGCCCTACTTCAACGACTAGGATTCTGGAGTCTTTTTATACCCAACATGATAAATTATAAAATTTGACGTGAAAGTAGGTATAAAGTATTATTGTTGTACGAAACTGAAAATTTCAGAATATTTTTCAGTTATTGTTTACGCATTTGAAAGCCCCATTCTAGGAATTCTTCGCCATAATATACCTAGTTGAAAGTGTAAGATATTAATCAATAAACACCCTCCCGCCGACCGCAGGGCGCAGATCCTGTGGCGTTGTTTCAGATGAGGCTTCAGGGAATACACGGGGCATGGGGCAAGACGATATTACAGCGAGATAGCAGAGTAGGCAGGGTGGACCGTTGGAAATAATTAGGATCTTGTTGGGAGCTGACGGGTCTTTTGAAAGAGGAAAGATGGTGAAACAGAAAATGCCTTTTACACGATTTTTGGGCATACGGCTATATTCTTGAACTGCGTAGTGCGTTTATTCTGAAATCTTTCAACTGCCTTCATTTTTTATTCTCTCGTTCTCTTCCAATACAATATAAAACACTCGATTACGAGTGAAACACAATCATCAATATTTAGCTCAGTAATTTTAGGAAATCAATGTATGGGGAACTCGGCAAAATTAATAACAGATTGGACTCTATGCAGTATGATACCTTAGGATGGGGTGTTTCAGAATATCAGGCGTCCCAACTTAGAACTGCAAAAAGGCTGAGCTAAGCAACGTGAAATATTGTAGTGGGTATGTATTTTTCTATAGTGTGAATCTTCGTGCTTTAGGAGAATTTTTCATGACATGTATTTAATCTCTTAACTTTAAGGATCCTGATTAGGTACAATTTAAATCATTAACTTTATAATAAGAGAACTTCTCAAAACCTTAATCTGAGCAGTTAACGAAGTGCTCACATTGTCTCAAATTTACATGTAAAAAAGTAACTCTATTCATGGGCGTCGTCAAAGGGGGTGAGGTTGGAAAAGGTGTATATTTTTACATACTTAATGATAAAACCTCACAAAAATCACTTTATTACGACACATTTCCTCATCATGTCATAGATTTTCTAAAATTTGTATGAAAATCCATCAAAATACAATTGCTTCATGTTGCCCCCCCCTAGCTCCGAGGCTGGCGACGCCCATGACTATTTATTATAAATACTCGTACCTAGTTCAAATTTTGTTTCTGTAGAAGAATTCTATTATAATTCTGGCCGCCCAATATTCGAGGCACGAGGCTCTCGCCTCTTTTTGCTGTTGGATAATCCGCCACTGAGAAGGATATCAAATAATACATATATTATTATCCTAAAGCTTTAGACATTTGTACAATAGTTTAAGTTTTAATGAGTGAATCGTTTAAATCGAGTATTTATTTTGTATTTAACCCGAAGGTGAGTAGGTACTGGAGCACCTACCTAGGTGGGATTATTCTGGAAATAGTGGGTGCGGGGTGTGGGATAGTTGATTCGGGTCAGAACAATCTGCAAGACCCTTTTTAAACGAGAATTGATGGTCAACAAGAGAAAACTCCATTATATTATTATTATCACTATCAAATGTTACAACTATATCAATAATACGTTAATAGAGATATTATATTACAATGAATAGTACTAAATTAACATTAACAGTAAACTACTATTAATTTTATTGTAAGTGTGTAATAAAAAACTATCATGAACTTCGCAATGATTAACAATTATAAAAATATTGAAACTTTCATTTCTGAACTAGGATTATTAGAACTTAGAAGTATGGGCGTACTTAGAAGAAACAGCCAACCAAAACAGGGATCCCTAGTTGTAGAGAAGGCTCCTACTCTTTTTAGATTCTTTTTCGAGAGTCCTGTAAGAGTTGAGAGTTCGTAAAAGTTCCATTAGACATTGCACATTTTTTTCAGCAGGTAGGCAGGTACACTCTTATCTATTAGGTATTATTTCATTACTAATTGAAGTAGATTTCCTCAATATGTTAATCGTATGTAAGATCTCGCTAATAGCGTCTTTGTGGTTGAAATAAAAATACCCAACATATGAAATCTTTTTATATGTTGTCTTTTGTGGTCAGTGGGTTCGGCAGAAAATAGTACCTACATAATAGTAATAATGGTAGGCATCTATACCTATTTACAGTACTGGACCAAGCAAACTTGGCGCCCTATGGCAACGGCTAAAACGGCGCCCCCGCAAAAATAAAAAAAAAATGGGGAGTGTTTCCACTTTCTTTTTTCTGAATAGAATAGAGTGAAGTATAAAAACCTTTTTAAAAGAACACTACTGTTGGATTTCATCAACTTTTATAGGTGAGAAATACCGGAGAGAGGAGCCACCTAGTACAAATTTTGTACGAATAACGATAAGTGGCTCCTATCTCCCACAAGTCTTTTGCGTCATTGTAGAGTGTAGCTATTGAAGGAAAATCCCGCGGGCTTAAGGCCCTCCACATCCCCGGGTAGCTCAGGCGTACTACATAATAGTAATAATGGTAGGCATCTATATATATTTACAGCACTGGCCCGAGGAAACATAGCGCCCTGGCAACGGCAAAAACGGCTCCCCAGCAAAACTAAAAAAAAATGGGGAGTGCATGTATCCATCTTCTTTTTGCTGAATATAATAGAGTGAAGTATAAAACTTTTTAAAAGAACACTACTGTTGGATTTCATCAACTTTTTATGTGAAAAATAGCGGAGATAGGAGCCACCTAGTACAAATTTTGTGCGAATAATGATAAGTGGCTCCTATCTTCCGCAAGTCTTTTTTGCGTCATTGTAGAGTGTAGCTATGTTTTAGCTTATTATTGCCCGATCCCACCAACTACCACCTAGGAAACAGACCCCTAAGGAATTTCCATACAAAACCACAGACAATTTGGGTGATTATTATAACTGTCATAACCTTGAAGATATAAATCCATACAAAATACAGCATGCAGCTACTTAAGTGAGGGAGATTCTGGGCGGAGATATTTGGGCACCTAACTAAGTAGAGCTGCATGTTGTATTTTGTATGGATTTATATCTTCAAGGTTATGACAGTTATAATAATCACCCAAATTGTCTGTGGTTTTATATGGAAATTCCTTAGGGGTCTGTTTCCTAGGTGGTAGTTGGTGGGATCGGGCATATGTGTAGCCCACACTGGCCACAGACACAGGAAGTGTAAGATACACCCTCATTCCGTTGCCGATGCGGCGCCCGCCCCTGGATGCCAGCGGCATAGGCAGTTGCCTACCTTGCCTATATGGACGGGCCGGGCCGGCCATGACTATTTATAAAACTTAGATTATTTCCCGTCGAGTTAATTACATTTTAATTAATTAAGCAAGAAGGGTCGACTATAAAAGGAGAATGCTCATTTTGTATGGAGAAAAAACCCAGGCCCGGCGCAAACGAAATGTACCTCAAATAATAGGTAGTAATTAGTAATTAAATACTGCATAGGGGGTATCATCGAAATCAATGGCTTAAGGGGTGAAATACCTATTTGAAGTTTTACAGGGGTCACACGAATATATAAGAAAAGGAGCATTAAACAGTTACAATTGCGATTAAAAAGTATATAATATGATGAGTGTAAGGTAGCCCGTCTGATTTTTCTTCCTCTTCATCAGCCTTGGTCCCTCCACTGCCGGATGTAGGCTCAAAGGAAAATACTCATGAATTATGTAAAAAATAAATATGTCCGGCGCAAACGCAACGTGACTCAAATGATAGGTAAAAATGAGTTATTAAATACTGCATGGGTGGCATCATCGAAATCAATGGCTAAATGCGTGAAATACCTACTTATTTGAAATTGACGAGACACAGAGATTGCATAATTTCAGGAATTTTAAGTTGAAAGAGCTTTTAAACAATATTATTTCTCAGTTCCATATAGCAGTGGGGGACCAAGGCTGATGATGATGAAGAAGAAGAAAGCAGGCTACCTTACACTCATCATAATATTATATACTTTTGAATCGCAATTGTAACTGTTTAATGCTCCTTTTCCTATATATATTCGTGTGACCCCTGTAAAACTTCGAATAGGTATTTCACCCATTAAGCCATTGATTTCGATGATGCCACCTATGCAGTATTTAATTACTCATTTTTACCTATCATTTGAGTTACATTTCGTTTGCGCCGGGCCTGGGTTTTTATTGAGCATTCTCCTTTAATTGTCCAAATTCTCACGCCATTTTGTCGAGAGACACAATATATTGTTGTATTTATTTCTAATTATTTGTCGATTGGAATTCTTTACACGCTTTAGATTAAACTGGATTTTATTATTGTCCAAGGGTTGGTCTGGAAACACTCATTATTTTATTTTAATGAAATACAATTAGGACCATCCCTAGATATAATGCCGCCCTAAGGTAAAAATACAAAAATGCCACCCTTAAAAATATGTGTAAATTAATAGATACCTAGATAATTCGGTAACCGTTTTTAAATACACAGTAGGGAGAGCAACTAAGATTTATTTTTTGTTTTTATCCTATATGGTGATAAAGAAAAATGTAAGGTGCCTTTGGGGCGATGTTATCGCTAAACGGCGCCAAAAATAGTACAATTATTAATATTATTACAATTTAATACTGATTGGGCATTGAAACAACTAAATATCAATAGAAATAGTTTTATTTTTATTAGGAAAAATGGGAGTGCTGATGAGCATTTTTCCATCTAATTATATTTTACAAGACAAATACGGTGTAGCTAGCGCCGCGGGCGATTTTTTTTTACACAAAACATTAGTAGGTAAGGATATACATTCAGGTTTATTTATTTATTTATCAGCAAGGCACACTTACAGACATTGAACACAAATTAGCCTAAAGAAAAACATTACATTAAATATAGTTCATTCAAAGCCCTATTACAGTGTACACAAATAATTCATATTATGGGGACAAATACTTGTTGAAAATATAAAAAAACTACCTAATCTAAATTATATTCTCTTAACTACTTTTTCAAAAACCTACCCATTAACCTATTAATATAGGTTGGCGCCTCTTCGATTTTCCGCCCATATAAGCGCACTAGTTGAATAATTGATCTTTAGTCAATGGTTATTAGTTATTAGTCGAATTAGCTGTTAGTCGAATTTGCTGTAGATCTATTTTATTAGAGGAACAAATATGTATGCAGATTGGTATTAGAGGCAGATGATTTAGGTATAGAGCTATACTAAGTACTAACTCAAGTAATCCACGTAGAATAACTTTCTACAGTAAATCATAGTTGCTCTTTGGAGCATCTGTGTTTCTGAGATGAAAGATTGTGAAAAGTTTGTGAAAATGTTTCAAACACCAGCCATCAAGAGTGAATAAATTTTTCAACTTAGGAAACATTCTGAAGACAATCTTTACGGTTAATTATTATTAAAATAATTGTTTGTTTTTTATTATATTTTCTGTTTGTTTTGTTTATTATAATACTATCTTCAAGTTTGTTTCAAACTCCGCTAATTCACAGACTTTCAAGTTTCTACCGAGTGGCTCCTTTATATTATTATGATTTATTTTAATTTTCAGCCTCTTGGAGAGTTTTTTTTCCAACTAAGTATAGCTTAAACCAAAATACGACGACCTCCTTCATTATTCCCGTAGAATATCCACGAATTATAAATTCAGTGACCCCAGCAAATTTCATAGAGTTATATTTTGTACCCATTACCACATTGAACGAAAACTTGTAAAAGTTTGAAAGTTCAGTTTGCTGTAGGTTGTTGAGTCATTTGAATTTGTTATGGATATTGAATTAATGTTATATATTTTTTATATTTACAATCATACACGGCTTTTAGGCCATTTGAACAAAGTATATTGCAAAAATCACAAAAATAATCAGTAAAAACAGTCAAACAATTGCGCATTACACATAATTCACTAATTACAAATTTACATCATAACACAAAACCACACACAAACCATATTCAGATCAAAAAAGGAGACATAGCAAACAGAACAAACTGTCATAAAATGTAACCAATAGGTCCTATAATCTACTTATTTTCAGGCCTTTGTTAGGGCACCTGCTATATACCTACGTTTGATTATCGAAGTATCTAATCAAAATTATTTTCATTACACTTGTGTTATATACCTGACTACGGAGGGTTGCATTGTTAGAATACCCAACGAATTGATTATCGAATTTTTTAATCCACCATTCTACTACATACTACATTATATCTCAATAGATCACTCGCTGACGAGTGAATTGCTGAGGTAATTATATAATATCTCAGTAGTGGGGTAGCCAGTAATTAATGCTGTAGCCATGTCTATGAAAATTCATTTAAATTTTATTCTCTTTGCGCAACCATTTATAAATAAGACATTCAGAACGATATGGCCGAATCTCGTTGTTGAAAAATATGTGAAATGTCTTATGTAGATTTTACGAACACTTGAGTTTTACTGGACACTCGAAAAATATCAAAAAGATCGAGGAGCTATTCTATAACCTGGGTATCATACCTACCAATATAACTAAGTGATAATTTATTATTTTTGATCCTTCGAAAGATGTGTTAGAAAAATTAATCAATCACACACAATGGATGACGCCGATGACGGCATTGATAGATCATACATCTAAATAACACTATGAATCATTACTATATTATCGTGGATCACGCATTCATTACCAATTACCTCATTAATTTATAAGCAAATCACGTTTTCTCGGAATCTCGGTGAACTTGATAGAAGATGGTATTGAAGACTTCTTATTTTTTACTCATAGAATTATCTAAGTTTTTACTGCAATCAGCTGTTGCGTTTTACGAGTTGAACAAAATACGTTTTTTCGAAGGGGCGCCCGTCGGCCTTCGTGGCGCAATTGGTTAGCGCGTTCGGCTGTTAACCGAAAGGTTGGTGGTTCGAGTCCACCCGGGGGCGGTTGCTTTTTGTTTTTTTTTTATTGATTTAATTAAATGACTATGGTTGCGTTTACGTACATATGTAATAAATATACGACATTAAAAAAGAATGGGTTACCCAGTAAAGATATGACTATTTTTTGTTAATCATCCAAAAAATTGAAAAAACGAAGTACGAGTTTTTTGACACGATCATTCTTGAATCACTGGAACACAGAACACGTATATTATTATGCTATGGAATATGTTATATTATGGAATAAAAATATTGAGATTAACAATAATAAAATAGATTATTAAATAAAATCCTACTTTTCCTGCTGCATGTGTCCGCCATCTATTGAGAACTGTTGAAAATAAAATGCAAACGTGATTTATGAATTAAATTACGAAGAGATTTTTAATTGATGTCCGTGGTTTGTTTATCTACTTCAGTATTTAATTTGTCCTTATCATTGTATTGTAGATAATAATTATTATTCCAACGTTGTATTATTTAGTTTTAACAAGGTACTTGTACATAAACAGTAAAAGCGGATAACAGTACGCCTAGCTAATAAACTATGCCAGTGGAATAAGTAATTAGAAATTTATAATTTTCATGTACATTGAACCAATGATACATGGGCGTCGCCAGTTTCGAGGCCAGGGGGAGGGGCAACTAAAATTTTGATATAGTCTGTGTGAAAAGGATGTTGTGACTAAAATGAAAGTGAACAATTTGAGATGTTTGTAATCGTAGAATGTGTATGAGGAATTGCATGAACGTGACGGAAGCCCGAAGTGTGTGTCAGGATAGGAAAGTCTGGCGATCCGTTCTCTCTGCCTACCCCGCAAGAGAGGTAGCGTGAGGGTATAATATAGTAGGTACAAATTCTTTTTTGAAAGACATATGAATGTCTTCTGGGAGCTTTTCCAATGCCTGATTTTTACAGAACACTTATACAATTTCTCTACATTGCTTATAGATTTCATGCTATTAAAAATATAAGTTTTAGGCTGGTACCTACCCGATCTAATAGCCTTAAAAGAATTTCCGTTTACAGCATCGAAAAATCGTCCCACGAACAGTGTGTCTATTTCAAGCGTTTGTTTGCTTATCCTGTGTATTTTTTCTATAAAGTCAGAATAGCACCCACCAGCGACGAGGAGTGACTCCTCTTCATAGGCAACTCGGCAAATACTCACCCTCTTTATCTAATTGTGTACATAAATTGGTCGTTAACTATAGATAGGTATAAAATGTCACGAAATTTTGAAAATCTTACAAAAACTAATTAATTCATTACACAGCGACGTTTGTGATTATATAAATCCGATTCCCATCTTTTTTACTCGTATTAAAAGTTTTGACAGACCACCTATTTGGAAAGCCCATTTGTAAAAATAAAAAAAAATAAAGACTACGATTAAGATCTACGAAATCTGAATTAAGTGCATTTCATAGGTACATGTAAAAGTCTTTTATTGTTTACTTTTACCAATTTATTTTTTAATATAAACGGAAATCAATGGGAATCGGACTAGTATCCCTCCTCGCGCTTCGTATCAAGGTATCTACAAGTATTATTTCCATTCCAGAGAGAAGAAATATTATGACAGAGGTTTCTCCAGCTATTGTCCAGTTGGAATTCCATTTCCTGTTGTCTCCTATAGTCGCCTAGATAGTCTCCTATAGTGTAGTAGTAACAATGTACAAGGAAGTGGAAACATCTTATGGGATATTGAATAATCTCCTGACCGCTCCCTGTGTTGTGTACTCTGTACTGTACTCTATTATCAGCCGGCACTTTGTCGATAAGAGAAAAAGTTTCCTTATTCCTTTCCGTTCTGTTCTGTGTTCCTTCACTGTTCTATATAATAGTTTTATAGGATTTTCTTAGGAAAATAAAATGTTTAACTATGGGTGATTTGTATCAATTTTTTGGATGTACAAATGCAATATGTTGAAGTATTTTATAAGCCCTTTTATATTGTTTATTGTTTTTTATTGTCCTTAAACCCTATATCGGGCACTTGAACTCGTCAGTTTTACATAATTAGATATATAATAAATTATGTAATAGTAATAATGCATAATATCAATGCTAAAGAGTGTAAAGGGCTCTGTTAGCATTTCGTCAGTGACATAAGTTTGATAAGCTCACTAATTATTATTGTAAATATGCATAATTATCTTGTTAAATTCTGTGTTACGTAAAATTCACTTAAAGAATAAATAAATAAATGTGGAATAAAGAATTAAATGGCTTATCATCTTTTATCAAATTATTAGTTGGTACCTAGTTGTGAAAATTCGAGGAGATATAAACACATATCTATTTATTAGATAAAGCCGTTTAAAATAAGTTTATCTAACATCTATTGAAACTGTAAAAATAATTTACTTTGTTTATTGAACATCTATTTCATAATTTTCCACTATCTTATTGTAAATAGTATATTTTGTACTTCAAAATGAAACAAAAACGATTGTCAGAAGTGGGATTCGAACCCACGCCCACAGAGTGGACTGCGACCTGAACGCAGCGCCTTAGACCGCTCGGCCATCCTGACGATATTCCAGCGCGTCTGGAAATAGCACTCCGTTGGGAGGTAAACAAAACTAACTGATAAAATTGTTTACTCTCGTGAATTGACTCAATACCTAGTATAAACTTGCTTAAATTAGTTGTGATTTCTTTAAGTTATTGTATCGCAGATTTATGAAACTATAATAATGTTTTGTACTTATTTATGTCATTTGAAAAAGCAAAATCAGAGAATTTTTTTTCCAGAATTCTGAATTTTAAAGCGATTTTTTCTTATTGAAAATCCCCTCCAAAGTCGTAACTCGATACTGATAAAGCAATTTCTCTAAATTTTAATCCGATATTTTTCATCATTATTATTTATTCGCAGGATTGAAAGTACCTAATGTTTTAAGTATACGAAACATATTATATTCAAGTAGCAAAAAACAATGATAATAATTTTTAACCTCAGTTCTAAACTAACCTTTCCTTACGATGATTGATGATATGATAGTAAATCTTGAGAAATTCGGGTATTTTTGACAAAAAGTGAAAATATCGAATATCTCGAAAACCGTGAGACTTTGGACTAAGGTAAATTTAGCTCAAAAGATCCTAAATGACCTCTACAATCACCCCTGTATTATAATTATTATAGCAGATACGTTTTTTATTATTTGAGGAGCTCTGATGAAGATTATGTTGAATGTGTGTGGATCGAAGGTGAGAGAGGTGTTACGAATATTTGGATAAAGATGATATTATACTAACTGGCTAACACCACACTCGGGGAGCATTACATGAAACTATAAAGATGAATTGAATATTGGGAAGGTAGTGGAAGAAGGGATATTTGTGTAATATAATCCTATCAAAATAATGTGCCAAAATTAGGTTGATTTTTTTTCATTATTTTTTTATGCCCCAATTACAGATGCCCATTCTACTATTTTCCAAAAATACGTATGTAAAGACTAGAGATTCTTTAGGCACAGCACACGGCACAGCGCACGGCACAGAACACGGCACAGCACGCGGCACACATGACAAGTACATTAATAAGGTTTTTGACGAATTGGTCATTAGACGAATTGATCGTTAGACAATTTGATTTTAGACGAATTGATCGTTAGACAAATTGGTCATTCTTCTTCTTCTTGTGCCATATCAGGTCGGCAATCACTCTGGCGAGAAGTTCCCTGTCCTGCGCTGCTCGGAACAGATCGTCCACCGTCCTCATTCCAGTCCAGTCTCTCATGTTGCTCAGCCAGGACCTCTGTTTTCATTAGACGAATTTATTTCAGACGAATTGATTTTAGACAAATTGATTTTAGACGAATTTACCGGACACCGGGACACCCCACTTTATATCGCACAAACGTTTTCATAATTTATAAATAATGATAAATAATATTAAGCTGAAATATGCCAATTTCATAACCATCAATCAATAAAACTAAACAGGAAATTTCTATTTTCGTGATAGATTTTCCAAATAATTATTTAATCGTTTCATTATTTAAGCAATTTAATTGAAGAAAAATAATTGAAATTCCTAGAAAATAGGTAAATTGACGGCGTCTTTTCGAGGCATGTTAATTTATTTCTCTGAAATAAGTGGGCGAAATAGATTGGAGGTATTTCGTTATGCTTAATTGAAAATTATAAGAAATGTACATTTTTTTTAAATTCTCCTGTAAAATATTTTATAAACAAAGTTGGAATTTTGTTCAGAATTTTTCGTTTGTTATTTAAGAAGAAAAAAAAAAAATTCTTCTAGCCAGCTTCCACTCATATAATATTCCTTTGTATCGATAACAATGGATTGGGGTAGGTATTGAAATAGGATATCATTTTGTAAAATGGTTATTTCACAAACGGGACGATGTTTTTCCTTTTCTTTTTTTTTTGTGTATAAATCCTCTCTCTAGGGTCATTTGAAAAGGAAAATTCTAAGAAGGGACAAACCCATATTAGAACGATCCGCATGGATTATGTTCCTTTTGACACCTGTTCCTAAGATATCTCTTTGTCAATGGTTTTTGTAATAAACTTATTTCTGTTTTGCTTCTTTTTCCCTAAATCGACAAATTACTAGCTTTAAAAACTATTCAAAAGTCAACATTGTATATAAGATAGTTAAGCGCTTAGATACAAAGTGTATTTATTTCATAACTGCGTTATATAATTGCATAATATGAATATTGCGACGCTGAAGATGCCAAAAAGGTCGAGGTCGCCAAAGATTATTGGAAATAACATGAACTTTTCCACTGTTCTAAAAACTTACGTGCAGATATGTATATTGTACATGTTAGGTCTACTATTTATTATCGTGGGTCCATACTCTATATGTTGAGGCTTCGAGACCATTTTTTGTAAGTTCACGTTAAAATGGTTTCACACATTTCATCTCACATCCAAAGGGTTAACTGGCAGAAATTCATAAAGAAATCGCTCTTTATTATCTGATTATCCACGCGGTATACCTTGTTAATTTACCAAAGTACGGATTTTTTTTTGTTTCAGAACCTATGTTGTCCACAAAAATATTGTCCAAATTATATAACCGGGCATACATTCAAATTATTTCGATAGTTTGTGGTTTTGAAAATATGTACATTAAATTGATTTCCGTTTTCAATAGGCAAAATAAAAACATAATGGAAAAATCATGTCGGGTATAAAAATAAAAATAGTGAAAATTAAATTATAATGATGCATTTTTGTATTATATTAAAATGGAGGGAAAAATATACTACAGCGTAGTTTCACGAATCCGGCACATCAGTAAATCGGCACTTCCTGTAGACTGAGCACTCAAACAGAACAAGTTTGCCAACAAGGACTACAGGTTTCAAAAAACATGCCTTCTTTAGGTACTATTGTAGGTACGTTTCTCTGGGGAAGAAGATGCCAGCAGGAGTGTCGGGAGGTCGGTATAAAGTCAATCTACAGACGACTCGCTCGAAAATCAAGCCCAGCAGTCATGTCAAAAGTTCATCGTAAAAACCTTCAACAATTACTAGAAAGATAAACATTGTCATAAAGAAATACTATGTAAATATGTGTAGTACATTTGTTATAATTTATTTACTATGAATTTCTCAATACAATCCGTAATCCGAACATTCTAATAATTATTTATTCACTAGCTGTATTACCCGTGCTTCGCAACGGCAAAACTTGTGTATGGATGGTGAAGAAGGTCGGCAGTGGAACCCAAAATCAGTGGTACCATCATGTTTAGTTAAAGTACTGCAGAGCCACTAAAACTCACAACAGTTTTGGGGGGTCTGCATAAAATGAACATTTTTCTTTCAATTTGACCCCCCCCCCCAGCCTTCTAACTCCCTCCCCTTATTATTGTGGATGTCGGGAGGGTGACAATTCATCTTATTGAGGCAGAAAACTATGAATTCGACACTAATATCACTTTTTCATTCCTGGCCCCCCCTAACTCCCTCCCCTTATTCCTGCGGATGTCGGGGGGGTCACTATTCATCTTATTGAAGTGGAAAACTATGGATTCGACACTAATATCACTTTTTCATTCCGACCTCCCCCCTAGCCCCCCCTAACTCCCTCCCTTTATTTCTGCGGATGTCTGGAGGGTGACTATTCATCTTATTGAGGTGGAAAACTATGGATTCGATATTAATATCATTTTTCATTCCGACCCCCCCCAGCCCCCCCTAACTCCCTCTCCTTATTCTTGCGGATGTCGGGAGGGTGACTATTCATCTTATTGAGGCGGAAAACTATGGATTCGATACTAATATCACTTTTTCATTCCGACCCCCCCTAGCCCCCCCTAACTCCCTCCCCTTATTCCTGCGGATGTCGGGAGGGTGACTATTCATCTTATTGAGGCGGAAAACTATGGATTCGACACTAATATCACTTTTTCATTCCGACCCCCCCCCCCACCCTACCCCCCCTAACTCCCTCCCCTTATTCCTGCGGATGTCGGGAGGGTTACTATTCATCTTATTGAGGCGGAAAACTATGGATTCGACACTAATATCACTTTTTTCATTCCGACCCCCCCAGCCCCCCCAACCCCTCCCCCCCTCCTTATTCATCCGGATGTCGGGAGGGTCACCATTCATCTTTTCGGCATTAATAGTTATATGGTTTGAAAAAAAACGTTTTTTTTCTTGCCCCCCCTTTGTGCCCCCCTCCTCGTACCCCCTACCCCCATTAGAACACTCCTTGGGGCAATCACAACAATTTCCCAAAGTTTCATCTCAATCGGATGAACGGTTTAGAGTCTATAAAGGATATGGTGAAAAATGTTAGAAACATTGGTACGAAACTACGAACTAAAATATTTATGTGGGATTATCTTACTTGGAAGCACGTACCTACCATGGATATATAATACTTCTAGTAAACTGGATTCATCTCTTGGCCGACTATTGCGGTTCTAGGGGAAATGGCCAGTTAGGCAAAAGAAGCAAAATGGAGGATTTTCCATACTAAACGGGCTATAGGAAACTGCGGTTTTCACATGGATTTTTGGTTTTCACTGTTTATATTTTAACTGAAAATGAATTATAGACATCATATTGACATACATAATTATAGGACCAAGGGATGTAAATAGTCCGTTAATCAGGATTTATAAGCAATTTTTTTAACAGAGGAAACAGCGTACGATGGAAGTAAATTAAATAACTTTTATTTTATTGTCATTAATTACAACATAAATCAAACATTGCACAAAAAATCATAAATACATACACATTAGCTTTAAATAACAAAAAATATGAAAAAATAAATTCCTACATAATAAATGATATATTTAAAACGTCTTTACATCCGTGATATTCGATATCATAATTAGTGATAGGCAACTACTGAAAACACATTTTTTCACCATTTTTTCTTTCTTAAATTATGCAAAAGGTTTAATTAATAAAGGGAAATCTGAAAAAAGAATAAGAAAAATAAATAAAAGTAATTTAATTTACTTCCATCGTGTGCCGTTTCCTGTGTTATAAAATTGCTCATAAATTCTGATTAATGGACTTTTTACATCCCTTGGTCCTTTAATTATGACAATATGATGTCTATAATTCATTTTCGGTTAAAATATAAACAGTGAAAATCAAAAATCCATGTGAAAACCGCAGTTTCCTATAGCCCGTTTAGTATGGAAAATCCTCTATTTTGCTTCTTTTGCCTAACTGGCCATTTTCCCCAGAATCATACAGAATGTATAGACAAACACCTATGTTCTCCATCCAGTTTACTAGAATAGTATTGTAGATCCATGGTACCTACCTACTTACAATATTTATTTTCTGTGGTATGGCAAGTTTTAACTCTGCATAAGATTTGAATCATTGTAGAACATCGACTAACAAATATTCGGAAGCGATGTAATCTATGTCAGATAAAGAAAAAATACTGCTTCATCTAGAGAATATGACATCTGTGCAACAGAGAAAATATATGAAATATTGGTATGACAAAAGGACAATATGAATATCTTGCTCTTGTCGTAAATTTTAATTTGGCAAATGGCAAAATTTCATTTACAAAACGTAAATAAAAGCCTATTTTACCTTTTACATTGCAAATAATGATAATACCACCTCTTCTTCTTCTTCTTCTTATTTAAATATGGCACGCACCCGTCTGCGGGTGATTTTGCCATTGTCAAGTATTTTGGTTATTTACTTATTTCTCTACACTGAGAGTGACGAATCATAGTATTTTATATTTAGGTAACAAATACTAAATGCAGTGTTATAAAATGTTTCAATATCTTCAACATGTACGACAAACATATTATTTATATAACATCAATGAAAAAACTATTGTATGACAAACACAGAATATATACAACAATATCTCTCTGACCGCACAGCACAGTTATATACAGGCCGTAGGTACACTCAAAAATACAATTCAATTCCAGGAACTACAGGCAAAATTAAACTAAATGGAACATAGAGTCGGGCAAAATGTTTTATTTTTTTTTTTTTATTTTTGTTTTTAATCAATGTTATGAAAAGGATTTTTTATTTCCCGATTTCAAGTAACCCGTTTTTAAAACACGCTTGGGAGACTTTAATACAAATTACACTTATGATTCCAAAACTCGGTTACACCTTTTTATCATATTTCTTCAAGTGTTTTACAATGAAGTTATTCACTTTCGGAGAATTCAGAGCTAACAGCGATTGAATGTTAATAGGCAAGGTCTTGCACACCCCGCTGATGTCCTTCAGGAATTCCTCGTTCGGCAAAAGGGGACAACCGAAGAATATGTGGTCAACAGTTTCAGCATCTTCTCCACATTCACATAGTGGGGAGCCCACGACATTAATTTTGAAAAGGTGTGCGGCTAAGATGACGTGACCAATTCTGAGTCTGCACAGTAATGAAACATTTAACTTTGGAAGTTTGCATTTGTTAAACCACGGGTGCGATGGAACAGACGGTTGAATACTCCTATAATGGGAACCAGTAGTAGAATTGGAGTAACATTCATTCCACTCGCTCATGACAGAAAGTTTCGTCACTCTCTGGCAATCCGCAATAGGAAGAGCAAACATAGGAGGGATAATACTACAGCTGCATGCCTGCTTAGCAAGAGCGTCAGCACGCTCGTTTCCAGCTATACCAACATGGGAAGGAATCCAACAGACTGTAATGTCTAGTTTACGAGAAGAGGCCACGTAAAGAGATTTCAGAATATCATATATGAGGTGATTATTTATTGATGATTTCTTAACAGAACACAAGTTATCTACAAGGCTAAAAGAGTCTGTGAATATGATTGAGTATGGGGTGGTAGTCAAAAGGATCTCCGTTAGCGCCTCCCGAAGGGCAACACATTCCGCTGTGAAGATGGATGCGGACCGTGGAAGTTGGAATTGTCTCTCTATACCGAGAGATGGGGCACAAAAGGCTGCCCCACAGTCGCCCTCCAGAGATTTCGAGCCGTCAGTGAAAAACCTGGCATGTGAGGGCCACTTTTCCTCTACTTTCTCCAAGAAAAGTTTGTTGACTGAACTAGGATCCATAGTCGAAGCTGACTTGTCAATATCCATGTGCCGGAGCACATCTGGACGAAATGTTGTAGCCTCAAACGGAAGAGAGAACATTGGTAAAAGAGAATGAAATGAATCCGGGAAACTGTTTAAGACATAATGATAGGACGAGCACAGCAATGGGTATATTCTAGAACGCCAGTAAGGAACGGTCTGACATCTCTGAATGAGTACCTGTAATTTGGGAAAGATCAAATGATTCTCCTGAGCCAGCCTTGCCGCAAGAAACTTTAATTCAAGGGATTTTCTTCTAAGAAAAAGTGGCATTTCGACACATTCGGCCTGTAAGGCCACGATAGGTGAAGACCGCATAGCTCCTAAGATGACTCTAATTGACTTGTTCTGCATTCTTTCCAGTTTATCTGCAAGGTAATTCGGCAGAGGCTCAAACAAGAATGCACCGTAATCTAGAACACTTCTTATCAGAGCATCGTACAGGGTTCGCATTGTAGTTGGGTGAGAACCCCACCACACTCTTGCCACCGCACGGAGAATGTTTATGTTTTTTTCACATTTTGCAATGACCTTCTCGATATGAATGTTCCATGAGAGCTTCCGGTGCAGGGTCATGCCAAGAAATTTAACAGAATCTTCCGAAGGAACCGGAATATTATCAAATTTGATACCAATGTTAGGAATTCTATGCTTGTTTGAAAAACACACAATTTTACTTTTGTTAGGCGAAAGAGTAAGACCATTTTTCTTAAACCAGCAGCTAAGGGATTCGAGAGTACTCTCCAAGACCTCACTCGATCGAGCAATGGATTTTTCAGCGCTGTAAACAACAAAGTCATCGGCATATTGCAAGACACTACAAGAAGTAGGAATCAGAGACTGGATGTCCTGAGTGTAGACGTTAAAGAGTAGGGGACTTAAGACTGACCCCTGCGGTAGTCCTTTATATACTCTTCTCACAACCACGCCCTCTGGAGTCTTAATCAGGAGCTCCCTCTCGCACATTATGTTGAAAATCAGACGGCAAATAATGTCCGGAATACCTAAAGATAACAATTTCTCAAACAATATTGGGAGCAACACATTATCGTAAGCGCTACGAATGTCTAGAAAACACGCAATAAGATCCGTCTTATGGGCTCTAGCAAGATGAATATCAGTCACCAAAATGCTCAAGTTGTCTAGGCACGATCGGCTCTTCCGGAAACCAAATTGCCACTCTGGCAGAAGTGCTTCTCTCTCCACGAACCACTCCAGTCTAGTCTTTATCATCCGCTCGAGGATTTTTAGGAAGCAGCATGATAGAGCTATGGGTCTGTATGAGGATCCCAACGTCGAGTCTTTACCTGGCTTGGGAATTGGTACGACAAATTGTTGCTTCCATGATGAAGGAACCGAACCTGTAGTGAGAATCACATTGAATAATGATAAAAGTTTGAGAAGAAGGGGTCTAGGAAAGTGTCGAATAAAGGAGTATGAGATCTGGTCTGGACCAGGAGCAGAATCACCTGCGGATTGAATTGCTACATCCAGTTCGTTAAAGGAAAAAGGGGAAGAGAGAATACATGATTGCTGGGGCGCGAAGACAGAGTCCTTCCGCAGCTCAAACTCCCCGGGAGCATACGCAGGAGCCAGAATCCGCACAAAACCATCAATCCAGGATGTACATTTTGAAGTGTTAGGTCTTGGGGAATATGCACCTCTAAAAGCATTTACGGAATTCCAGACGTCTGATGGTGGTGTATCCGGAGAGAGAGAGCTACAAAATCTGAACCATCCCTGCCTTTTCTTACTCCTAAGAACTCTTTTGGTTTGAGCCTGAACCTTTCGAAGGGAGAGATAATTTTCAAGAGACATGTTCCTTCTGTAGGTTTTCATTGCCACAGAACGTTGCCTAACCATAGCCGTACATTCCTCGTCCCACCAGGGGGGAGATGCTCTACGATGTCCAACAGAGCTCTTCCTTGGCATGGAAGCGTCGGCCGCGCTAATAACGAGGTGGGAAATCTTGTCGGAAACCATATTTACATCACTCATAGAATCATCAGAAGGGAGATCTATAAAACCCCCCTCTATAGACTCCCCAAACTTACTCCAGTTAGCCCTCTTTGTGTTATATCCGGATTTATGACGAGACGAATTGGATTGTGAATTGTTTGATCTTATTCTTATTATTATAGGAAGGTGATTGCTGGATAAAGGGTCCTTGAGAACTTCCCATGCGATCAGCGAAGCTAATTCACCAGTACAAATCGTTAAATCTACCGCGGTCGGATTCTGATGTGGAGGAGGAACTATAGTGGGGCTGCCGTCGTTTAAGATACATAAATTTAAGTTGTCGACCCAATCCAACACCGCTTTGCCAGCTGAATCTGTTTTTTGAGGGCCCCATGATGAGGAATGTGCATTAAAATCACCCATAATCATATATGTAGAAGAGAAAATTGGGACGATGCTGTTCCAATACAATGTATCAAACTGGGATCTCGGGGAATACATCGACACCACAGTGATGTCCATGATTTTTGCGGCGACTATTTGCATTCTTGAGGAGATCGGAAGAATTAGCCGATCATAAGAGAAAGATTTTTTTATCAATAGTGCTGCCCCTCCGTAACCATCGGGGCGATCATCTCTAAGGCAGTCATATCCTGGGAATGATACAAAAGAATCTGAGGAAAACCAAGTTTCCGAAATTGCAGCGACATCTATTTTGTATTTCCTTAAAAGGAATGAAATATCATCTCTATTTGATACAGCGCTGCGGCTGTTCCATTGTAGAAATGACACGTTTTTATAACTAAAAGTTTGTGGAGCCATTTTCGGTTAAAAAGGTCTGAAGAATGGAAATCAGTTGAGCTGCGTTGGACGGTAAAGAATTTTGAGATGAGAGAATTTCTATTAACATGGAAATCATTGTTTTTAAAAAGTTGTTGTTGCCAGAGGAAAATTTATTTTGGAGGTAACCAGAAGATGTGGAGTTTTCAGATTGATCGGGGGCTGGAAGATTGTTGGGGAGAGCACATCCATTTGGAGCAGATGACCAAGAACTGCCATTTGGGCAAAAAAGAAGGGAATTGTGCTCAGGTTGGTTGTAACCAGGTAGTACTGAGGGGTGAGAAGGGGTTTTGAATTTGAAAATAGTCTTACGATGACTGGATGGTAGCGGGGGGTGGACATTATTATCTGTCAAGGCTGAGTTTACTGATGAAGAAGGAAGGGCCTGGGACATTGCTTCTGAATATAGAGAGAATTTTTGAGGATGGGCGGCGAGGGCCTCTTTATAAGATACATTGTTCGTAGCCATAGTTTTTTTTACGTCCTGTTGTCTTTTGAGTTCAGGACAAGAAAGGTTTGCAGCAGAGTGTTGCCCTCCACAATTAATACACTTTAAAATTTGGGACAGACAATTTTCGCCGTTATGAGCATCGCCACATTTATAACAACGGGCCGATGATCGGCATTGTGCTCTGGTATGCCCGTACCTACTACAGTTGTAGCACAGGATGGTGGGAAAGACATATTGCTCAACCCTAAATGCATTGTGGAACAAAAATACGAACTCCGGAAGGGATTGCCCTTCGAAGGTAACAACTACGGTTTGTGAGGGCTTCCATGTGGCTCCCTCACTAGACTGAATCTTCCTATTTAATCTCCTTGCCTTGATTAATTTCCATTGGGAGGGCTCAGAATACTTTATTAATTCCTCCATATCGATATCCTCACTAATTCCTCTAATTACTCCTTGTTTGGTTAGCTTGAACGTGGGGATATACGCTTTTAATTTGTTTTCAGTTATTATCGGGTTATCCAAAAAGTTGTTTGCATATTTAGGGTTCAAAAATGTCAAAGATATTTTATATTTACCCTCAGCCTTCACTGAGCCGGTGATGATACCTTGAATTTTTAAAGAATACAACAACTTACCAAAATCCAGCGCACGTATTGGTTTGGATGAATCTTCATTTTGGACATAGACCAAGAATGGCCCTAATGACGTGGATTTGTAAGTTAAAGGTTGGGAGTAAGGGAGTTGGGGAGAAGGAGGAGGATTGGGAGATATGGCAGGAACTTTAGACGGAGGGGAAGAAATGAAAATATCTACATCCGGAGAAAGAGGTCTCTTTCTCGGGTCGGGAGGATCTGGAGGGACCAGGGGTACCTCCATATTGGAGGAACCTGTTCCACTATGGAATCTACAAAAAGGTTGAAAAAATTAAATAATTAAATAAAAAAAAAAGAAGAAAAAAAAAAAAATTTTAAAGGAAAAAAATTTATGAACCACTCTAGATGTTTTGCTGCTTCGGACTTAATAAATTAAATTTTGTATTCTCACAATAATATCGCAAATAATCACAATCAACACAACCGCTTAGATGCGCTCTACGATCGGGACTGTACCACCTCTCATTAGTTTAAAAACAACTTATCATTTTAAAAAGTGACATTTGGACTAACACAACTAATGGTGGAGATTTTCTTGAAAAACCTTGAATTTTGATGTTTTGTCTAAAGAAATATCTTATTCAAGACTACAAATTATTAAACTTTTTATATCCTAAGTGTATTTTGAGAATGTTTACTAAATCCACTCAATAAATGAGTGCACAAAACCATTTCATATAAAAGATTACCCCGGAATGAATTAACTGGAAATTGTGGAAATTGGACACAAAGTACTCTCTGTTTCAAATATGTTGTACGCTGGATTAGTAGTAATTCTATGGAAAAAAATTATATCCATGAGAACCCATGAGAGAAATGATGTGAAATGGGAAGTATTGATATTAATAAACGAACGAACTAAAATATTTATGTGGGATTTATTCTATGGGAACAAAGTGTATACATATTTAAAAAGATGGACACATTACTATACAGATTATGAAGCATTGTTCACTAGGGTGAACTTGTCGCAGAACTGGGATTTCTTCCAGTTAACCCCAGGAAGAAAAGAAAAATAAATACACAGAATAAAAAAATAGGAAGAAAAATAGAAAAAAAATAAAGTAAGAAAATATATGCAATACATACATATAATATATGTGAGAAAAAAATGTAAAACAGAAGAATAGTAAATAAGAAACCGAATTCATACATAATATATTTACAATAGTGGTGGATTAATAAGGCTTTACTGGATATTCAAATTGTTGAAAAATATATTGTACCAATAGTTGTTCGGAATAAAACCGTCCCCATTTTTCCGACAATCGCTCAATAAATTAATTAGGTTGGTACAGCCATCTCGTTATGATAATACTACGTGATGCGAATATTTTGAAAATGTTCCCTTCCCTTTCCCTTCCCTTCCCTAGCCATTCCTTCTTCCCTGCCCTTGGCATAATGTTAAACATTGTATAATAATGTACCTAACATAACGTTCAATAGATATTATGCACGTAAATGTTATGTGTACTTCAATAATATGTTATGTAAGTACTGGCTTCTTTTACCCGGCGTAACCAAAGCCGGTTGCTAAAATTATGACGTATCTGTTTTTTGATCGAAATGTGGTATAAACGGTAGCTTACCAATAGGGTATTACATCGCACTAGGGTTGCCTATCAAAATCTTGCCGCAACCCCCCCTGCCCCCCCCGAAAAGGTCCCTCTTCGCGGTTTTTCGCATTTTATAGGAATATGGTAAGAGATAGGAGAAAGTAGTCAATGACAAAAATAATCCTTGCTAAATTCTCTACAAAAAATGTTATATCAATTTTATCGTAGAACTAGCAGTTTACCCGCAATGGCCGGTCCAAAACCGAAATTCATTTAAAAAACTAAAAAAATGAATTTAAACTAAATTGGTTGAAAATTGATAAGAGCTACAGGAAAATAGTCAAACAACGAATTAGTTTCCATAGTCCGGATATACTATTACCCGTAATGGCCGGTCAAAAAACAGGATATTTTTTGAAAAAATAAAAAAAAAAGTTTGATTTTTTTTTCACATTCTTCCACCCATTATAACTAACATTTTATGGGAAAAAAATTTGGCCTGCGGCGCTATATCACTGGTTGTTTTATGAAAAACTAAATTTTAAGAATTTTCGTCACTGAGTTTTATTGCAATAACTCCGAAATTATTAGATGTATGAACATAAGTTATAGCTAGTTTTGTAGCTAAGACTATGGTAATTAATTCGTTCTCTGACTATTTTCCTGTAGCTCTTATCAATTTTCAACCAATTTAGTTTAAATACATTTTTTTAGTATCTTAAATGAATTTCGGTTTTGGACCGGCCATTGCGGGTAAACTGCTAGTTCTACGAAAAAATTGACTTAACATTTTTTGTAGAGAATTTAGCAAGGATTATTTTTGTCATTGACTACTTTCTCCTATCTCTTACCATATTCCTATAAAATGCGAAAAACCGCGAAGAGGGACCTTTTCGGGGGGGGGGGGGGCAGGGGGGGTTGCGGCAAGATTTTGAAAGGCAACCCTAGTGTGATGTAATACCCTATTGGTAAGCTATCATTTATACCACATTTCGATCAAAAAACAGATACGTCATAAATTAAGCAGCGGGCTCTTGGACTATAATAATGTAACATAACGTTCAATAGATATTATGCACGTAAATGTTATGTGTACTTCAATAGTATATTATGTAAGTACTGGCTTCTTTTACCCGGCGTAACCAAAGTACTAGCCTAAGAGCCGGCTGCTAAAATTATGACGTATCTGTTATTTGATCGAAATGTAGTTTAAATGATAGCTTACCAATAGAGTAAAAAATCTTGCCGAAACCCCCCCGCCCCCCTCCGAAAATGTCCCCCTTGGCGGTTTTTCGCATTTTATAGGAATATGGTAAGAGATAGGAGAAAGTGGTCAATGACAAAAATAATCCTTGCTAAATTCTCTACGAAAAAGATAGAAACAAAAAATCGCAATTTTCAAAAATTAAGCTGTAATAATGTAATAAAGGCTCTTAAGAGTCTTATGCCCGATCCCACCAACTACCACCTAGGAAGCAGACCCCTAAGGAATTTCCATACAAAACCACAGACAATTTGAGTGATTATTATAACTGTCATAACCTTTAAGATATAAATCCATACAAAATACAACATGCAGCTCTACTTAGTTAGGTGCCCAAATATCTCCGCCCAGAATCTCCCTCACTTAAGTAGCTGCATGCTGTATTTTGTATGGATTTATATCTTAAAGGTTATGACAGTTATAATAATCAGTCAAATTATCTATGGTTTTGTATGGAAATTCCTTAGGGGTCTGCTTACTAGGTGGTAGTTGGTGGGATCGGGCATTAATCCTATAATGACTTGCAGATCCAATGTCTATAATGACTTGCAGCTTGCAGCTCTTAAATAAGTCATGACATATCTTGCCTTACGTAGGACATACAAAGAACATTAAAAAATATCTCATAAGATACTTGTGTAGGTCATATAAGGTAATATACAGGTTGTCCCAAAAGTGAATGTATCCCTTTGGAGTAGAAAATACTTCAATAACAAAAAAACCGGTTATTTCCAAGATATTGGCACTTCAAAAATCAACATCACGAAGGTACATATTGCTCGTACATCAGTTATGCTATCGATTTTGACAATCTGGAATTCTATTTTGAACTGAATCTGAATCTTCCGGATACTGGATTTCGCTACTGGTCACAGTTTGTTGCTTGTTTCATGAGAGGTATTCGCCCAATCAGCCCTCCAAGGAATGACGTTGATTTTTGGGACAACCTGTATTATAATCGCAAAAGTTAAGCGCAGATTATAGGGAATAATACTTTGCAGTAAAATAAAATTTTATACACGTAATATTTTCGTATTTCGGTTCCAGTGTTGGTAACTTGGAAGGAACTCTAAGAGGTATTATAACCATTCGGAGTGGTGTTTACACTCTGGCGTAAACGAATTCATCGGAGGGATGATAAAAAAGTTTATGGGCCGCACTAATTCAAGAGTTTGCCGTATTAAAACTTTATACATTAATGATTGTAGTGTATTTTGACCTTTTTGGCCAAAATATTATAACTTAGTAAGTTTTCGTCAGATAATATCTACCTACAGGACCTACTACCTAGCCAGTGGCGAAGGGTGGATTTCTGCAGAAGGGAATCCGGGGCTTACAAATCTAAATGAATTACGTCAAAATAGACACTATTATACCTATCATTTTATCCAAAAGGTAACGCGATGAGAATCGTGTTCTTAGGCAGCTTCGCGCCTGCTACCTACCCACATTACATAACAACTGGGCCTCTAAATGAACCGGAAGAAGAATCGGTTCATGATTTTTTCAAACGAAACACAATATACGTGGAATTTTTCTACACCGAACCATCAGATCAGTTTTTTTGGTTTTAATTCCTGTTTACGTGAATAAGGTCATATCATGTATATTTTAAAGAAATTAGTATTTATCAGTTATTGCCGCAGATTTTCACGATGAAAACTTGATATCGATGTTTCTGATTTCCGTGTGTACCGTGTTTGTGTTGAACTCTTGTTGGTGTCACTTTCTTCCGAGTGTTGAAACGTCGATAAAGTAATACAGCCCACGGTTTCCCCAAAAATCAGAGGCAGTCATGTCAAATGAGTTTATACCTACAAAACGGGAAGTTCGTATTTACATCGCGTCAGGCCGAAACTAAATTTTAGAGATCCGGTTCGCGAAATCTTCTATAACTTACTATAGGGCTGTATATAGTTTGTGAGGTATTTCACATAGTATAACCGCTGTTTTATCTCCTCCCAAATAATATGGGTGTTGTTGAAAGGGTTCGTGTGGTGACCTCTGGTACTATAGTATGTCAAGAGTGTGGGTGAAACATTACATCAAGCTTTGATTCATATAATGAGAATGTGGAATTAAATTGTTTGGATATTCTCAATACAAAGAGGCAGACCGCTGTGTGTACACCGCAGAACATCACGCGATGCCATATATTATACTAGGTATATTTGATTTTGATTGCAACGAATTTCCAAATTTCTACCACAGACATTCTTCAAATCGTTTCAAGGCTACTTAGACGAATCTCGAAATTTCTCTCTAGAGTATGTTCTTTGATCTCTGATTTTCAGGGTATTCGCATTTATTTCACATTTTTCTTAATTACCTACTACGCTTTTTCATTAAATTATACAAAGATTATAGTAAAATATAATAAGTAGGTACCTAAATGAATTTACTAATGCGAAAATTTGTGAATGGGAAAATTCGACAATATATTAAAAAAAAAACTTAATACTTTTAGAGCGTACCTCTGACGGTGAATTGTGAGAATAGGTAGGCGGTGTTATAGCGGGAGGTTTGACGGTAGAAGAAATCTTACCTCCATTAAGAGTTTTACGATGGGTAAGCAATATAAGGTAAACTGGTAAACATTTACCGCATTCATACCTACATGATGCTGGTAGCATACCTACGCAGTATTTACAAACCTGATGAGGCGAAATAATGTGAATATCCATATTCATTCAGCTGAGTTTCTTTCACAACTGTTCCGGTTCTTAACTTACCTACGATCAGAAAAAATGTAATAATCAGCACAATGTGAGAAAGGAATTGATACATCAAATGATGCAGAAAAAATCTCAAAGATATACAGGTAAGAAGTTTTTTTTTTTGCTTTTTTAAACAAAAAATCATTATCACCAGTTCCTCTGCGTCCACTGTTGATCATAGGCCTCCCCCATTGATCTCCACAATTCTCTATTCTCAGCAGACCGCATCCAGCCGCTCTATGCAACTCGTCTTACATATTCAGATCAACTTGATTGAGGCCTGCCAACACTTCTTCTGCTTGTTCTAGGTCGCCATTTCACAACATTCTTTGTCGACATAGGGTCGTTACCCAATTCGGCCACACCACCAGGGGCCTGAGTCAAAACACGAAACGTGACGGTAACGTTGGCGTTTTTTTACGTCACGTTTCGTGATTTCGTGGCCCCAGTCCAGCTCCGTTCCTTTGGTTTTATTTTTACATAATCATTCCGTCCATTCCGATTATTTTAACAAAAATACATCAATAACTTTTGTTTTTTTGTGAATTGCAATTGTATGCAAAATACTTTAACAAATTTAACCCAAAATTAAATTAAAGTTTGCACTTCCCTCCACATCTTAATATTAATAATTACAGTACAACCAAAAGGTGAAAGAAAATGAAAATCTTCATACCTTAAACGTGTAGTTCATAAACGTGTAGACGATGTACCTAATTTCTTTAATAATTTCTGCCTGGAAATTCAAATCCATAACCGCACCCCAGGGGGTAAGGATATTATTATTTTAGAGCGTCTAATCGGGACGTTATTCCATAGTCAAAGATAATATTATTATCACCTCTATATACTTGTTCCTGTTACGGTTATGAAGGATATTACATTAAGTAGGTATATTTTGCCTGAATTTATTACAAAGATATAGACGTAGCGGTATAGGTACTCAAGTGTTCAGTAAAATCATTGACATAATTCGAAATTAAATTCGTGTATAAAATAACGATTTTTTGAATTTCTTTATTGCGGTCTGACTTTTTTATTTGATTAATTTTTTTATAGTCCTTTTAGATGTGTAGCTTAGGGCAGGTAATTTGGAAATCTGAAAATATTGTATAAATGTTATCCAGCTCAAGCCTTGGAAGACAACAAGGATCGAGAGGAACCAGTCATCGCATACAAAAGTACTTCACGAGTAGAACACATATTTTTTTACGAATATAGAATCCGCCAATTCTTGGTGGGAGGCGCCATCGGAATGAAAGAACCCAAGCACCCCGGAATGGCTTGTTTGGTATCGTTTGGAAGACCACAAAAAACGGATCTAGGGTGCAAAGTAAAAAAATACGATTACTAATTTACGTGCACATCTCCGATAAAATGCTAGTCGTCATATAGTAGTCGAATAACACTTTAATAAAATACACAGTAAAATGTTGCGCCACTTTTTGAGTTCGAAGGCGTATAGTATTTACCTACCATTTATCGTGTCTGCATACTATTGTGATCAATAAAGTATTGGAGCCAGTATGATAACTCGATATTGGCATCGCTTGTATGTAAATTAATAGGATTACAGACTTTCTTATTGAAAATATTATACGGCGATTGTTGCCGTTTCCCTATTGAATTCACATAATAACATCCATAATCGCTTCCCCATGTTTTGATTATGTAATATTATTATTAAGACTCTTGGCACAACGATGCGAGGGGAAAATCAACATAATGCTCAATGTTGCTAAAGGTTTTTTTTTATTAATAGATGTACAACCCATTTGAGATTATTGAAAATAACCGGTGGATTTGTCGCATGTAAAAAGTAAGTTTGTATAGGAAAAACCACCCAGGTACATAAGGCTAAAGAATTCTTAATGTTAAAGAAATTCAACATACGACATGATACTAAGAGGATGTAGGTATCTGTACTGTGAAAATGTGAGTTAAAGAAACATTTTAGGGTTTAAATGTGTTTAAAAAATCAATGCTTTTTTTCGTAGTTATTGTAAGGTCACACGGCAGGTTTATTATATGTGCAATCTATTCGAACCATTCGGGCATTTTCGTATTCTTCCGAATATTTTTTTCGTCCAATGTATTCGAAAACAATTTTCATTACCGTTTAGCTAAACACTCAGTATTAAAATATGTATATTGGAAAGTACAGCCATTGGTACATGAATATGAAAATAGCACCGTGTGGGTCTCGACTCTCGAGGGTATGAGAGATTTTGTTAAAACCTTTTTAAATGTTATTATTATATTATGAAGAACATAAACGGAGAATTAAAACAAACAAAATGGCGATAATATTAACAGGTGATGTGAATTGAAGCATTAATTTTTATGATAATAATACTATGTAGTATAAAACTGTATTGTATATTAAACACTAAAATATATAAGAAACGGGCCTCGTGGGCATATTCTAATTTTGAAACACGAGTCATAACTACGAGTGAACTTTTACCAGTGCCGCTCCTGTAAACCAGAGACAGTGTTGATGTCAAGTTGACGTAGAATGTACCAAATCACCTACTGTTTAAAAATCTGTTTAATTTACTGAGAATGCCATTAATTCAAGAGTTTACTGCCTTAAATAAACTGATTTAACCGTAATTGTAAGTAAATTTTAATTAGGATATATTTTCTTTATATTCTAAAACTCTAGCCTGTGGAAAAACTTAGTTAACATTTTTTGTAAAGAATTTAGTAAGGATTATTTTTGTCATAGACCATTTTCTAGTACCTCTTACTTTATTCCTAGATAAAGACCTAGGTTCTCAGGGGGCCAGAGAGGTTTTGCTAGACAACCGTGTGGCGATGTTTGAACCTACTATGTGTAAACGTCAAGAGGAATCAAAATAATTTGATTAGGTAATTCGATAATCAAAGGTGTAAACATCATTTAAATCACATTTCGATAAAAAAAACAGATAGGTCCTATACAAATATAAATGCAGTAGATTATCACCAACTCAGTTATAAATACTATATCCACATAATAATATAGACCACTAGTGTAGATATTCTCGCCAAAACTTCCGAATATTTTACTAATTCAAGGCAGAATTACGGTCGTTTTTTACCCCAATTTTTTTTCGAGCGGCAAAATTTATGATGCGCAACGAAATTCGAGCCCAAATCGAATAAGTTGCCAGCAAGCGTAAGAAATGTTTCATGTTATTATTATTATTAGTTTATTTATAAGACGATTTCGGCGTGACGTCACGTATATAGGTACTTCATTGCTTCCTGTTTTATATCGAAGGTTTGGTACTTACCCGGGATGTATGGTGTGGAAGAAATAACACATATCCCCCAACAAAACAGTCGTAGATATTTTTATGCAAATTACCTACGTGTATTTTCTCGTCACAGAAACGTAGGAAAGATTATAAAGACGGCATTTTTAAAGAAAAATGAGCCGCGATGTATCAAGCCCAAAATTCAGCTCAAACAGTGACATTCTGTGGATGAATCGTTTATCGACGTGGATTTTATAATCGCAAAATTTTATAATTAACGAAGCCATGAAAATGAATCTCATCTCTGAAAATGACTTTGTTCGAAAAATGAGCATTCACCGGTTGTCCATCCACCAAAGGTACTGTATATAAATAAATAAATCTTTATTGGCCAGAGGCATAGTTACAAAAACAAGAAAATTATAGTGTGCCAACATATAATTTGTGAATAAAAAGAACCTTCAATTAGGTATTCAGTAAAAGCCTGTGTTTTCTATCAAATTACATATTGCGTGTATTATGGGACAATCTATATATGCAGACATTTTGTTAAGGTGATTAACGGTGTAATATGCAATCCGGGAACTCTACACGAATTTAAGATATATCTTTATTCGTCAATCGTACAACAGGTCTCACCAACATATGATAGTAATGTTTTAACCTCCAACAGGGGCCTGTAAGAGGATAAAAATGGAACAACGCATTAAACGTCAACGTTTACGCCACGTTTCGTGGTTTGACTCAGGCCCCTGGCTGGATCAACGTAATTGCAAACATTCCGATCACCAGTGCAAATCATTCATTCAATGAACTTTCTGATGATGATGGGCGGACATCAGTGCGTCATAATATGCTGAGTTCTCCAGACATATTCATATTTGTATACATTAGCAGTGATGTTGTGTTTACATTGCTTGTTGTTCATATTGGTCGAAGCATAGGTGTCTAATAATTGTTTTAACCAATAATTACGAGTATATAGACGTGACGTTCAGTATTATATGCTCATCTTAGACTGCGTATATCTATCTATCTATACCCTCACGCCACGTCCCTTGTAGGGTAGGCAGAGAGGACAGAGCGCCAGACAGCTCTATCCTTGCACACACTCCTATTCAAGCAATCTGTTGATGACAAATGTCTACAATTACATTTCGTTTTCTCAAATATATTTTTCAGCTTCTCAAAACTAGCGGAATCAACCGACATTGATTCTAATAATCACAATATTTTTCTGTCATATTTTGCTATAAAATACAGCATCAGATATTTTTTGAAAACACGAAAGAGTAGAAATATGCCTACCAGTGGCGAAGACTGGATTTCTCCAGCAGGGAAGCCGGGGCTAACATTTATTATGGGATTACGTCATTTTATTCAAATGGTAACTCGATGGGAATCGTGTTCTTAGGTAGCTTCGCGCCTGATGCCTACGTACCTATTACCAAAAAGATCAAATAAAAAAAAAATTGTGAATATTTTTTTGGAATTTCTTTGAATAATCATATATTAACACTGATCAAAAGTCTCGCAATTTTTCTTCACCCAATCAGAGGGTGGAAATAATTCTCCCCAATCCCAATGAATGTGATTGATGTACCTTTATGGGGAAAAAATCACACAGAGAGTAATCATTCCATGTATTCATAGGTACTACATACATCAAGGCATGTAAAACATTGGCTAGGTACCATAATCATCAAATTTACGCGTCGCTTCTTGATTGCGATGAATTGCAGGCCTAGGCTTAGGTAGGTATGGAAAGCATTTTGACAGGTAATCAACCATATAATGAGTGGTTCTTAAACATGTTTAATTTAATATGTCCTTTTTAAAATATGTTTGAATGTTTCTCAGAAAACTTCCTTCGTATTTCTAGGTATCTTTGTACAAAATATTAACATATTATTATTTATTTTTTAAATGAATCTGTGTTTATCGGCATAAACCCAAATACATCTTTGTACACTTCACAGAAAGCTTAAAAGCTTGTGTTGTGAAGTGGAGTAAGTCGGGGATTGAACCCGCGCCCACTGGATTAACAGTCGAGCGCGTTACCAACCAGGCTACCGACCACCTCAAATCAATCAAATCAACATATCATCAATTTTTATAATACCATCAAGAGGTGCGAAAATACACTAAGCGATATGGATCTATGCATTTATACAATGTTTTTCTATTTTTTTAGAAACTGTGTCAACTATAGATTCATTTTAATTTGTTCAACTCGTTTATCTTATGAGATTAAAAGTGTCTGTCGAAGTACAAATTGTACAACCTACCGAGGGTTCTCCCAGGGTTCAGTCCAAGTGCAGTTATTACAGTCTTGACATTGGTTCAGTTAGGAAAAGGCTTTACAAGTTCATCCTTAGTCTTATTGAAATTAGGATGGCGTATTCAAATAGCAGAATTATAGGATCCTGCAAAAGTTTAACGATTTTTATCAACGCCTGAAATTATGCAACCTCAATAACTTTAATTACAAATTACGTGCCTTCAAATTTACGAAAATATTTTATAGTATGAATATGATTTGTTAGTCAATTTATTACATGGATTAAGTTTACAACAAAAGTTAGTTATGGATAATTGTGTAAACCTGCTAACACTATACAGTAATAAAATTATCATCGTTAAAATTATATTTCACTTTTATACTAGAAACTAATAAACAGTTTTATTCACATCGGTTACTACAACTAATAATATAACAATCTACTTCGTCCCTATAATTTTTCTTTTCTCCCTTTCTGTCTATAGTTTTGTTTGCCATTCTGGTTTCCATCAGTAAAAGTTGTGTTCATAATAGTTCTGTTGTCGAAAAACTGTCCACACTGCCGCGTTGTTTGGAAAATGTTAAACTCATTTTGAAAACGGGTGATACGAAATATTATAAATTTAGGTACTAATATAATAATATGGCAAAAGTTTCACCCAACAACCGTGAACCATCCATCCGTGGGGCACCTACAAAAGTTGCTTAACAAATAGACTTGTATATAAAACACTTTCCCCGAGACAACACTATGCGAATAATTTGATATTTGTAGACTACAAAATACTTGTCTCTTACATCTGTATCTAACAGTTTCAATTTTTAGTGACGATTACTGTGAAGTTACTTTTAGGGACATGCTATTCTTTGGTTAGCAATCACGATTTTTTTTAAATAAAAAGGATCTGGGCTTGCGTACATAAAGTCAAATACCTTATTGCACACCTTGCACTAAAAGCCTGTATCGCAAAGTGTCGAATACATCGCCAACGCCGGGGCTTGAACCTGCACCTCCCGCTTGAGAGACCCCCGCCTCAACCAACTGCGCCAAACATGTACCTACTCGATTGTTAGTACAATTCACGTTATATTCGTTGGTTGACTCTTCTTTCTTTTTATATAATTTTAATAAACTTGTTAGGCTACGAAACAAATAATCTCTCTTGAGATGATGAGGTCCAACTGTCCTTCCATAATCTTCCAGGTGATGGACGGTCCAGAGGGGATCTCATTGGCCGCTTATTATTCTCTAATTCTGGTTATACGGTATATATATCAGTATCTTCTTCTGCATCAACTTTACCGAACACGACTGTAGTTAGCAGGTTTTTATTATTCATCAAATACCGCGGAATGTCTTCAGGGACATCCACGTAACGATCCAAATGTATTTGCAGTTTAACCATCAAATTAGCAGAGGTATATTTCGTCACGTAGCGTACTTTAGTATATCTCCATAGGCCTGAAGCATTACTGTATTTTATTATTTCAAGTAGGGAAGTCTCATACTACAGTACAGCGGCGCTGAATGAAGTGAAGGGGAATTTCTTTTATCATTATTATTGTTATTAGCTTCCTTCCTTCCTTAATAAAACACGCAATGAATTTTAAATTAGAGAGACTATAAAATATACACTACTATAATATGATTCTACGAAACCACACCACCGATACTCCAAGTATCGACTCTTTCTTCCTTTTCGCAGAGCAGAGCAGGCGGAAGTATGTTCCCCTCACTCTGATGAATATCTACAGCACCAGCCGCCGTAATAATATTGTAAAATAGTGAAAAATGGAAAACCAGAAGGGAAAAATACACACCTATCTACAAAATATTATCATTACCCAACGTTTTCGATAATATTTTTTTAGGGAAATTGAAGTTTATTGTCGTTAAAAATATTTTTTTTTCTCTTCGGATGCATGGGCTATGAATATTGGTTAATTTTTCGATACGTAGACTTACCTACGCCATCCTGCAAAAATCATTCGTTATAGGCAGACTGTTTAGCTTAAGCAATTCTTCAGTTTGTCGTCAATGAAAAGACCTATAGGCTCGTCGAAGTCTAGAAAGTAAGCAGCCTTTCAGTTTTGAAACATTTGGAATGGCCTGGCATTAAAAGTGTGCGGGATCTGTTTGCTGATGCCTAGGGCAGAGAAGCCTTTCCCCAAATGTTTTTGAACATTGTGGAGACTATATTTATATATGGATATTATTATTCTATGGTGGGGAGCTGGCATGAGGCGCCGAGAAGAATAGGGGTATTTATTTCTACTTGAGACTGTGCTTATATAAATTTGCCGAATTCATCATAAATGTTTAAGAACGTAGGTATATACTTATTCTTCAAGGTTTTCTTTAAGTGTATTTTCAACTTGATATTTGGAAGTAAATTAATGTAACATTATAATATCTTTACCAATTTCAATTAGGGATCAATTGAAAAGACGATTCCTTACGTATTTTTCTTGGTAAATTATACATTTTCGGTGTTGTTCTTCAATTAACTTTCGTACTACTCTTACTTCTTCAACTTTTCTTTATAATTTACATTAAACAACTAATTCTGTTTTTATTTCATTATTTATTTCGTATTGATATATTTGAAACTTCACCAACTGACACAACTTAATAACATTTATTCTTATTGTTTTAAATTCATTGAAATGAGATTGGAAAATTGATAATAATTTATCACCACGATCCCAGGGATTTTGTTAAGCAATACAAATCAGTCGGTATGTAGAAGTTGATATGTTACTCTTACTTTGAGTATTTGGGTTTGTGTATCCAGATTCCAGACAGACACTTTTTATATATTAAAATTAAACTTCTACTGTACCTAATATATATATATATATTTATTTATTTATTTACGGCGCAAGCATTAACATTAACAATAGTTTTGTACAAGTATAATACATTCCACATCCTGCTACGGTGGTGGAATGGGTGAACGTTGCCCTGGGCATAAAGTGATCACTTAAGCCAGCCAAAGCCGACTCGTAAGCGTCGGGACATCCATCCTGCTCCCCTCCCCAAGGGAGTTCGCATAATAAACTTATGCGAATGTTGATATCTCCCGCCTTCGTTGAGGAAAATCTCTATAATATATATATATATATATATTTTAGGTACAGTAAAAGTTTAATTTTTTTCTATGTATTCTTATGCAAATGAGAGGTCATCAGAAATAGAGACGAATATCATCCCTAATCGCTTCATAAATCGTATGACAGCCCTACTTTACTTTCAAACGACTTGAAAGGTGCGATGCACGTATGAAAAATAACTTCACCATTTCTTTTCATCATTATGTAGGTACTGAAGATTTGTGAGTTGGAAATAATTGTATGAAAACAGTAAGAGCAAACAACGAGATATTCCTAGATATTCTTCTATCTATTGTAATTCTGTGTGATGAAAGTTAACAATGAAAATTCATATTTGTATATGATATTATTTTCGCGAATATATCACGAAATTGGGTGTACTGAGCTTGAGAACAATACATAATTCTTAAAGGACACGTGTTTGGATGTAACGCTTTAGGGAAATATTATATTGAATTTAATAACTTTTTATCAAGGGTGTGGGAAAGTATTTGAAATTACTAAAAAAATTTTTTCAATTAACATACGTTACAAAAAAAAACAGTAAATTTGCACAAAGTATATGCTGAATGTTTTCTATAGATTATCAAGAACAGTTTTTATTAAATTTTCTTTAAACAAATGAATGAAACAAATTGCTGAATAATATTAACATGTGGTTTTTTAATTCAAGTTAATTGATTATAGATTTCCAGTCGACCAACGCCATAACTAGGATTAGGATTATTAAGAAAGTTATTTTTCGATACATGCTGGTTTTGTTGCGTTTTAAGCACATCTTGCGTGATTGCTCCATACGTGCTTACCCTGGTACCATTGACAATGCTGCCAGCCTGTCCCCTGAGTTCCTCCATCAGTGGCTGGAGGCACTGGATGTCAGACTTTAACGATGTGATAATACTTCACCGTTGCCAAACGATACAAAAAGTGGGTATTTAGAGAAATGTTATAAAGTAGAGTCCACCATTTTTGACAGGTTTGATATTAAATTTGTATTCGTACTTATCATGTGTGACATATCCTTTTATTTTCGAACAATGAAGCTCTTTCATAATAAGGAATTTATTATACGTAATACTCGTGTATACATATTCCTTTATTGTCATTATCTATTTGGTTGTATTTTCATGCTTCTTAGAATTTCTGAAAATATCTGCTTTGTCAAAATAAAATGAGGGAAAGATGAAAAATAGAAAAATCATACCAGATTTCTTACCATCTAATGAGGAATTAGGTAGGTTTGTCCTTCATTACGTAAATTTATATTCATCATTAAAAAAATATTTAGCACGTATATCATTATTTTCGAAATTGTTCGCTTATAGTCGTTTTTTATTCAGAAGTCTCGCGGGAGCAACCTTAATAATTTGTTCCATATTTTCGCTACTTTCAAATTATATTTTGGAAATCTAGTAATTTTTTGACAATTTTTGGATTGTTAGAATAAACTGGCAAGATTGCTTGTCAAGCTTGTGGTGGCGGTTAAAAGGGATTATCGGGGCATTTTTTTGTTTTACAACTCGCAAAACAATCTTGATTTTAAAATGATTTCTCTATCGTTGCTCTGTAATGTTTTTGGCATTATAGATTAGTTGTAAAAAAATGCAATAGGGAAAAATTACGGAAGACTGACAGCCTCTGATGACAAGTTCGACAATCAGGGCTGCCAACAATACAATCTTGCAATCCCACTTGCAACTAACGTCCGCTGTCGGCCAAGATGTAGAAAAGTAGTAGGCATATACATCTACAAACCTGTCGCAGCTTAAAGACATAAGACTTTGCCAGGAAACAGATAGAGGTGGAATCATTTCCCACCCTTGACTTCCTCCAAGTGCGTAAGTAAGTTACTGGGACTCGAAGGACTGCTCTAACTATGGATAGTCACCTTATGGACAGAGCAGGTGGAGTACAATATGAAATGGACATAATTTACCCCATACAGACATACCACCATATGGTTCTTTAACCTAGATCCCGTGTACAGCTCAGCTCCACGACTCCCAGTTCTGAGCAATACTACGTCAATGGTGTGTAAGTCACATTCAGTCGTCGAATCTTCATCTTTACAGTTTTTTCCCCCTGGTCTACCAAGTTACATCTCTCATCATGGCATGTTGACGGATTAATAATAATGTAAGCAATTAAAATAGTGCCAGATTAATTATTCCGTGATTTAAATGAAATTTAAGGTTTAATTACTGGTTTACAAATTGGCAATCAGTTCATGGTGTGAAGCAATTTTCACATCGGCAAAGCTTGTTATTACACAAAATGTAAATATCTCTTTACTACGTGGGTTGGTTGGTTGTTCATACTAACTGCATCGCTGTTAATTTATTCATAATATTATCTATCTCAGAGATACAGAACCTTCGAAGGTCTGCAACTACTTGTATCATAATTTTGTAGACTTTATGAGATAAACTCACCCATTGTAGGTATCTACGAATGCTTTGAACTGTTCTTTGTAATCCAATCAATATATTAACTGTGTTTCGTCAACGGTTTTTTCATCTCAGTTTTATCGTATCGCTTATTTAAATAAAAGTGCCTAAAAAGTGGGACGTCCTAATTAAAACTCCTTTGTTTTCTTAAGAGAATTTCCTATAATCATGTTTTTGTCTCGCTGCGGATATTAAATTGTTCTCAATAGTTTTTAAATTTAAGAAGATATTATGAGAAAACATCCATCTTTTGATAAAAAGATGGTGGAGCACACATACAGGGACATTCCTAGTATAATTTCCATTAAGTTCTTTAATTTTTAGAAATTCAGAAATTCGAGTCTTAGATTAAGAAGTATGTTAGAGTAACGAGGTGTAAGCGAGTATGTAAAAGTAAGATAACATTTTTCTTTATGACAATTAAGATGAGTAAGAATGATCTGTGATCAGGTTTCCCGATTTTTATTATCAAACATCACCAAACATATCACGTAGGTTCACCACTTCTGGCTTAAGAGTAGGTGTGTAATACACATTGTTGTTTTACTCTTGTTTACACTGTATTATCAGCAGTATCATCACATTACAGTACTTGAACAGTATTTTGTACCGGAAAACTGACGTCAGTCCTGGTCTGAAACTTTTACACTCAGACAGGCACACAGAGACTTCATGGTAGGCCATTATGGAAAAAAATGGAGAAGGTCTTCGTGAAAGAGTGGACGGGAAATATACTGAGAAGAATAGGAAGAACCACTCCATCCTTACCAGTAGCGAAGCTACCTAAGAACACGATTCCCATCGAGTTGCCTTTTGGGAAAAATGATAGGTATAATAGTGTCTTATCTGACGTAATCCCATTAGAAATGTTAGCCCCTGAAGCTTCCCTTTTGCCGAAATCCACACTTCGACACTGATCTTTACACACATTCTTCTCAAGGAAATCTGAAAGAGGGGAGACTGAGAAATTAATAATTGTAATAACAGTCCTACAGATAGTGCCAACGGGGAGTCCTTGTAATGTTTCTTATGATAGATTGTAATTATCTGGTAATTTCATCTTTCTTACAAAGTCTCTCATCTCAGTTTTCAGCTCGACGAACCATGATGGCGTCTTTAGAGCATTTTGTAGGCATCGTGTAAGCGGGGAGTAAACGTTAATTGTCTGAAAAAAAAAGAAATCTAATTAATATTCTGTATTATTATTATTATATCGTAAGCTGATATAATTGCCTCCTTCATTTTTGTTTGTTTTAATTAATATTATCTGGATATTAATTTTACAAGGGAAATATTATTTAATGTGTTTTTGCTACAGAAGAATAACAAGAGTATCATTTGAAAGGCGGATCCAGGAGTAATAAAAAATCCAGAGTGTTTTATTTGGAATATTTCTGACAATGTTACAAATGAACTACCAAAATCCCTTAAACGTTCCTTCAGAGAACACAATACGACTTCAGTTCGATTTAGAGTGGTTTGGTGTAATGCGTTACCTCCCAAGTAACAATTTTAAACAACCCCTAGTAACTCTTCAAGTATTTCGTCACGAATAAGCCTTTTGAAGAACTTTTCAGAACCGAATGAGGTAAATTTGACATTTATTAATGCTAAATACTCTCAAAAGCAAAAAAATGTTTGTAATATCTACGAATATTTATTTATTTATTTATTCCTACATAAACGGCCGAAGCCTTTAACAGAAATACAAAATGACAATCACTAACAACATATTCTACACAACCCACAAACAAAAATCCAATACTAAAACTCTGGTTTTATTCATATAAAACTATCTAAATTTCCACAAATATAGATAAACATTTATAGTGGTTTAAAATAATGTATCATACAAAAATATTCCCAAATTAGGATGACTAGGATTCAAATTACGCATATACTACTACTACTACTACTACGCCCTTTATGTCTCCATTCGGGAGCACAGGGAGGCTACCAGGCGTCTCCATTCAGAGCGATTTTGTGCGAGTGATATTACCTCTCTCCACGTCATTCCTAACGCTCTGATCTCGTTGTCATAGGAACGGTGCACTGTGAAAGAGGGTCTTCCGGGGCGTCGGGACCCCTGTGGGTGGAAAAACAGCGCTCTCTTTGGCCAGCTGTCGTTGGGCATTCGCAAAACATGGCCCAGCCACGACCAACGTCTTTCCTGTATTACTGACAGGATTGATCGTTGCTGGGAACGCCGTCGAACGTATTCGTTGGTTTTACGTTCTTGCCAAGTGATACCCAGTATCCTCCTATAGTCCAAGAGCCCGCTGCTTAATTTATGACGTATCTGTTTTTTGATCGAAATGTGGTATAAATGATAGCTTACCAATAGGGTATTACATCGCACTAGGGTGGCCTATCAAAATCTTGCCGCAACCCCCCCTGCCCCCCCCGAAAAGGTCCCTCTTCGCGGTTTTTCGCATTTTATAGGAATATGGTAAGAGATAGAAGAGAGTAGTCAATGACAAAAATAATCCTTGCTAAATTCTCTACAAAAAATGTTAAGTCATTTTTTTCGTAGAACTAGCAGTTTACCCGCAATGGCCGGTCCAAAACCGAAATTCATTTTGAATACTAAAAAAAATGTATTTAAACTAAATTGGTTGAAAATTGATAAGAGTTACAGGAAAATAGTAGAGAACGAATTAATTACCATAGTTTTAGCTACAAAACGAGCTATAACTTATGTTCATACATCTAATAATTTCGGAGTTATTACAATAAAACTCAGTGACGAAAATTCTTAAGATTTAGTTTTTCATAAAATAACCAGAGATATAGCGCCGCAGGCCAAATTTTTTTTTCCATAAAATGTTAGTAATAATTGGTGGAAGAATATGAAAGAAAAAAAATCAAACTTTTTTTTTATTTTTTCAAAAAATATCCTGTTTTTTGACCGGCCATTACGGGTAAACTACTTGTCCTATGAAAAAATTGACATAAAGTTTTTTGTAGAGAATTTAGCAAGGATTATTTTTGTCATTGACTACTTTCTCCTATCTCTTACCATATTCCTATAAAATGCGAAAAACCGCGAAGAGGGACCTTTTCGGGGGGGGCAGGGGGGGTTGCGGCAAGATTTTGATAGGCAACCCTAGTGCGATGTAATACCCTATTGGTAAGCTATCGTTTATACCACATTTCGATCAAAAAACAGATACGTCATAAATTAAGCAGCGGGCTCTCGGACTACTAAGACACCTATTCTCTAATGCAATCTATAATGCCCAAAATTTAATGCAATATAAAAAGTGCTGTTTACATAAAAAAACGAGACCTATAAAATAATATAAAAACAATAACATAATGTGAGTAGTGAGTACGTAACATAATACACGAAACATCCACACTCTACAGTAATAATCAATGCCAGCAGTTAGAATCTATTAATGTAAACAATACCCCAAACTCAACAAATATCATAGGTTATTAGGCTTAGAAGAGATATTTATGAAAATTGTATTAATTAGTCCTGTCAATAATTAAAAATAATTAAAATGATAAAAAAATAAATTATACCAATACCTTAACAAAGACATATCGAATCAAACATCAACCAAAACTCAAAATCACAACAATAATAATATAGGATGTTTCTCCCGAACAGGCACACCTCAAATCTGCACACCTCAACCTGAAATCAAACGCATCAAAATCATGGCAATGTCCACAAAAACTGCATCATTGGAAAGACGGAAGTCTACCATCCATGCTCCAACACGACTTATAATATAGCTTTCTCTTATTGGAACATACAAATAGTATATAGATAGATAACAGATAACTATATAAAAGTATCTACTTTCGCTCTAGAATCTTAATATTTATTTTTATTTTTTCAGATATTTTCTTTCAGCCTTGGTTTACTTATAGGTATGTGAAAACCTGAAAAATTGATGTAGATTCTAATTAATTCCCATGTATCTTAGACTTGTTCAAATTTAAACACAAAATTCAATTATGAATTCTTGTTCGTTAGAAGATACATACATAAATATCATATTATTGAACACTACATCTCTACATGAGCGTTGTCAGGGCGGGGGCAGAGGGGATAGCTGCCCCCCCTAGAGATTAGAGATTGGAATAGGTATTTATTTTTTCGTACTAAATAGTAAGACCTCACAAAAAATCACATTACTACAGCACATTTTCTCATCATAGCATAAATTTTCTAAAATTAGTATGAAAATCCATTAGTGTCATAAAAAAATTGCCTGGGGCGCTATTTTTTATATATTTTTTTATGAAAAATAATTTTTCATACATATTATAATGCAAAGTATTATATACATTTTCAAATAAATAAACTACTTCATGACCTTCTTCGCTATGTCTCACATAGAGATTTCGTCTGCGGCGCTATTTACGCGTTGTTTATGGTGTATCAATAATAAAAAAAATTGTTGCCCCCTCCTAGCTCCAAGGCTGGCGACGCCCATGCATCTCTACATGTAGTTTTGTTCGAGTGTCTGATGGTACAATAGATTGCCCTTGGGATTACACAGATACGATAGATATATGAAAATAGCCCTCTCTGATGTTCGAGTTATTTTCAAATTCTGTCTGTACTATTATGGTCGTGTATTGTTGCTGTTTCTGACAACATAACAAGAAGGATGTGACACGGCGCGCCGCTGGGAGCAGATAACAATGTGACGTTATAGAATGGAGTGACAGGACGATGGGGACGAGTGACATGACGATGATGTCACGATGAAGATCAATCGTCACTTCACTATTAACCCGATCCATTATTATTTTGAATTGGTATTGTTATTGATTGGTAAAATACTATTATCACTATTATTGCTTTACTTATAAACAGCTTTGTGAAAGTACTATATAGATTATCAAGTTAAAAGTTAATACTGATTCCTTAATGGGGCCGCTTCACGCTCGGCGACCTTCCACGAGTTTTGTGAGAATGAGTAAAAGGACGTACGGACGAGGTGATTGTCTTGAACTGTATACGTAACCGACGGTTAACGCCTTTTTACTCATTCGCGCGGGACTCGTGGAAGGACGGACAGCATGTGGATGAGGCATAAGGTTTGGTTTGATATTTTTGCAGTGGAGTTCAATACGAGTTCTTAGGCCGGGTTTCCACCTGCATGAAAACTTCTGCAAGAAGTGTCCGACAGTCTGTCAGAGAGCTGTCATCTTGCAGATGTAAACTACACTGTCTGACAAGACTGTCGGACGCAGAAGTTTTCTTGCAGGTGGAAACCCGGCCTTAGGACATTTTCAAGCGTCTCAGTGACATCATGTTACAATTTTATGGTATTCAACTGATTTTTTTACAATTTTATGGTATTCAATTGATGGTTTGACATATTGAGTTTGACACATTATTTTACTCACGGCGTTGTACGTTAGTGACTAAAATTCTTTTTTTTCTTTTATGTGAGTACCAAATTGTTTTATTTTTTTTGATAAAACCTGGAGTGCAAGGGACGTGGCGTGAGGGTATAGATAGATAGATAGACTTACTGAAACTTGCATATATAAGTTGACCAACAGTGAACAGGGTGTGATTTCCACTACAAAGTAAGTAAGTAAAGCATTCTGCTAAAAACTGAAGTTGTTATAGCGAATAGTTGCGGTATATACAGAGAAGTTTCCAGACTTGTCTAGATTCACCACTGTATCATTCAATGTATCGTGTGTTTTTATTAATTGGTCCCTAATGAGTGATGACAACAACAATCCTATACAAGTTGCTCCCTCTAGTGTTGTAGAATGAAAGCACATCACTGTACCTAACGACTCAGTCATGGAACTTTATACTATAAGTAATTCAAACCAACATGCAAGATGAAAAGTACTATTAACTTCTTTCCAAATTACTGACATGTTTATCATACAATATAACATATCATCATCTGAGAGTAATAAGTTTCCAAGGAACAGATTTCGAGATTTCGACTTTTTGTATGAAAATGTAACAAATATTGTTTAATGTTGTTTATCATCCGTAGGCCCATAAGGACACCTGGAATCGTCATTTGGACATATTATGTAGAAAAGAGTTATGTATAAACAAAATTAGGTACATTAGTGTATATAAATATAGAATTATACATATATCTAATAGAACAGAAAATATAATCCAAAATCAATGCTGATCGGAGTGTAAAAGGTTCCGACCAGCATTTCGTCAATTAGTCAATAAAAGTCAATACATAGAACAAATCGATGAGTATATACAATTGACAAAACGCTTAAAAGTGGGGTAGTTTTTGTAAAATAACGAGACTAAAATGGTTACATCTGTGCCTCAAATATCGGGTGTTTGAAACTCTAATTTTCCTCAACATTTCGGTATTGTCAGTAAGAAATTTTTATATAAATCTAGTAGGTACCTCCAGTTGAGTGCAGAAATCTGTAACAATTATTAGTGTTAACTTAATAGTAATATAATTTCAAACTTCCATTTAAAGCAAATATGTGTGCAAAATTTCAAGGCGCTGAGACCTTGGGAAGTTATTAAATTTGAAGAGGAAACTATATACGCAAACAAGGACAGGTGAAGTTAAATTAAAGCATTTTAAAAATTGTGACATGTGCAATGTGCATTAACAAAAACAAAAAATCGATGAATAATTTATTATATCATGAATTTAATAAAATAATTTTAAAAAATCTGTAACACATGATATCGTTTTTAAACAACGTTTTTAAACAAAATTTATTTACCTATGTGCTCTCAGTACAAAATAATTTATTTCACATATCACGTATTTTCGATATTTAGATTCAAGTTGCGACATTTTCATGTACACATATATTATACATGATGTATTTATTTATATTGAACGTATAAAATATTTCGTTTAATCATTATAATAATCGCGTGCAATCCGTTGTCATTCGTACTGTTCAAATTATTCTTGAAAATATGGAATTTTTTCTACACTAGATCTAACTTGTATCTTGATGAAAAATAGAAAGATGAAAATCATCAATCCCTCTCTTTTTTATGCGAGAGTTTCGCAGATCGCTCCCCCTTGGACGATGACGCAGGAGAGGTTGTGGCTTTCTGAGAGCGGATGGGGATCTAGTGAGTACCGATCGACACGATAAGAAGAAGAAGTTCGCGAAACATCCATTGTGTGAATGATCTGGGATGCATTTTGAAACATACCTATCAAATATTTGTAAAACCTTGATAAAAAACTCTCCGAATCCACATTTCAGCAACGATTTAATTATTATAAATGAATGTTGATAAGTTATTGCTTTTCCGATAAGTCTGCCTTAGCACACTACTGCTTTTTTGTTTTGTTATTTATTAAAGTTTTCTGTAGATCATCTTGTAGAAGTTTTTTTTATAGTTAACCTGACGCGAATATATAATGTTATGTATCTAGGGTATTATATGTATATTATGATTTTATTATTTGGACACAAACATTTTATTAGTGATAACTTTTTATCATATAATGTATTTTTTTTGTGAAGCCTCCTCGAGGTGCTCCGGCACACAGATGGTGCTATAGAAATGTTCCAAGTATTATTACTATTATTTAAACAGATAAATTTATGAGTATGGTTATATAATGAAGGTCTTCGTAATTTTTTGACGGGTTATAGCTAGTAAACATAATATCCTAGAGCCCTCTGCGCCGTATTTCGTATAAATTTATTTTCACTCACAGCAACACATTATTAGTTTGGAATGTAATATCGGGTTATATGATGTGAATATAACAAGGTTGTAGCCTCAGGGATAGCGGCTTGGATTAGGGACCGGCCGCCTGCCTCATGCAATGTCCCGTGGCGATAAGGATATATCGGCAGACGAAGGGTTAAGTGTTTGGAAAAATATACCAACCCGGCGGTTGACTTACTTACTTTGGAAATATCCTGAATAACATTTATTTCATAATGTGAGGAATCCACATATTTCTGTAACGTAACATTCACTACAAATTGATTGTCTGCCACGTATAACTACTTTAAAAATTTTAACGTACTTATTTGTATGATACTTGCATAGAATTTTCAAGCCAAGTCCTCAAGTTTACGTCAAGTGTATCCAAGTTTACGTGAAATGTGTCTATGAACGACCAATATAAAATCGTCGACGGCTTGTTGTCAACTGTTATTGTCTTTTTTTCGTTAAGGAATATACGTATGTGTATTATGTTCTGCGGTCATCTTTAGACCCAAGTGACTATCAAAATTAGTGCTCAGAATAACCATGAATAATATTATCTATTTTACCGTAATTATTCGAGAAACAACGCCCAGTGAAATAGATCGGTCTCGTCAAGGAGGGAGGCGTTTTTGAGTAAAAGAAACGGAGAGCGTGTACCTACGTCAAGCTGCATGAATGTGGCGGAAGCTAGGAGTGTGTGTTTGTAAGGATAGGGTGGTCTGGCGTTGGGTTCTCTCTGCCTCTCCCGCAAGAGATGCAACGTGGGGGATAGATAGACATAATTTTATAAAAACAATGACACGTATCATATTGAGTCAAGCATACTGCATTTTTGAAAAGCGAAGGTCACAAGTCGAGTCACGTCTTAGATTTAAGTCCGGGCCATTTGACTAGAGCCAACTGTGTTGTTTGTTAGTTACACACATGTTAATCTCAAGATATTGTCACAATATTGACATTGTGATAATAACATAGTATAATGCCAACTGAGTAAATAAATACATTCATTATTGATTTATCTATTGTCTTACATAATACGAGTATTATTACCGTCACAATATTTTGATATCAATATGTAATCACTGTGCTCTAAGTTATTATATGTGAATATTGGAGGCGCGAGCCGTCGGCCTCCGTGGCGCAATTGGCTAGCGCGTTCGGCTGTTAACCGAAAGGTTGGTGGTTCGAGCCCACCCGGGGGCGGTTGTCTTTTTGGCACTGGAAATGCTTTTTATTTTAATTTTCTTCAAGAATTTTTGAAGACGCACTTAATCAGTTAAGTACAGAATTGACTCAAGTATTGCACAAAATGACCAAGAAATAAACTATTTACTTAAGTATATTACAAGTAAGTATAATAAAATACATAAAATGTCTTTTCTCATTAGTACTTGTTTCATACAAATTTACAAATTTTCATGCATGTTTCAGTTGAAAATAAAACAAGATCGTGTTTTTCTAAGAAAACTTGCAAGAGTAGTGTCTAGACGATTCGCAGACGACGACACTAACTTTTCGCAAAATATGTTCAATAAATAAATCGGGGTTAGCTGGCAGAGATTGCAGCATCGAGATAGGCTCGCCCTAGTGAACAAATGTCATAATGTCTATGACTCTAATATTGACATACTTCTGTATTTTGTTCAAACAAATAAATAAAATATTAAGTTTATTTTAAGTTTTTCCTCAACAGAGACGAGAGGCATATCCTCAATCACATATGCAGCCTTATGTGAACTCCTTTAGGGAGGAAGCAGGATGGGTGTTCCGACGCTTACGAGTCGGCTTTGGCTGGCTTAAGTGATCACTTTATGCCCAGGGCAACGTTCACCCGTTCCACCTCAATTTCAGATCAAATAAAATATATTCTCTTATATTCTCATTTCACATCAAATAAAATATTTTTTTACATTTTCATCAGATATCACCTTATTTTTAACGTTAATTTTAACGGGTAGGGTGGATACTAATTTATTTCATAATAACATAGATAATATGCTCATATCAGAATGAGGACGGGTGTCTTTACGCTGTTTGTGTACAATCATGTACATGTAACAAACAACAATCAGCGTACAGACAAAATGAAGACAACATCATTATATCGAACACATCGGTAAACATGTCGTGTTGTATCCATAGATTCGTTATTCTATGATCACCCGCGCAGTGTATCACACACATGCTTGATATGATAATACCGTATGATATGCACGTATGATTTTAATGCATTTTCATCTCAGTGGGAGATGAACTGAAATATACATATTATAATATATTCAGTGCACATATACATTCATACATCATAGTTTATTATAATGTGTATCTACATATAGCAGTAGCGTATATAGGTTTTCATTTTTCTGGGGGAACCTCCTGGGAAGGCAATTAAGATTTTAATATAGACGTAGTAAAAAAACAGTAATTTTTTCGGGAAGGTGAGTGAGAAAGGTTGTGTTTTAGGTTGGCATTATAAATGTTGTGGTAAATATGCAACAAAAATGATGCGTCGCAGGCGATTTTTTCTTGAAAATGGGTGAAGTGATGAACCTGGGATCTTATTGTTTGACATTTCGGGGGGAGAGGGGGGGCACTGTATACGCCACTGACATATAGGTATAATATGTGCATTCCATACCTACATGTATGGTACGTACAGCTAATAATATAAGCTCATACTGTGTTTTGCTTACGTTATAAGCTCTTGGGCTTCTTTCACCAACGTCAGTTTCGGACAATCTAATTTAAAAACACAAAATGTAGGAATGTATGTCTACGATAACGGGTTTAGAAACAATGACATGGATACTAACACGGTGTTAAAATTTAGATGTATTTTATAGCGGTCAGTCAAGAGATTATTCTATGGTCAAGAGTGATACATATCCAGGCATACATACATACAAGTCAGAAATAAGCCGCTGTAAACAAGGGTTCCCGGAGAAAAACCCATAAGAATATTGCCCAACATGAACAAATCCCAAAAAAGACAAAAGCCCTTCAGAAATATCCTCAACGGACAAAAGCCCAAACTTTCTAGTTGGATTCCAATAGATGAATTATTTCGAAAATGTTCACTATTTTACTGTCTATCCCATTTTAGATCCACTTACTTATTTGTTTATTTTCTAATCTTTGCTAGTTTCTAACACACCGAAAGAAATTGCGTACTCAAAGATACAATTAATTATATTTTCAAAATCCAATTAGATTTGAGCTTTTGTCATTTGAGCAAATTTCTGAAGGGCTTTCGTCTTTTTTGGGATTTATTCATGTTGAGCAATATTCATATGAGTTTTTATCCTGTCACGGTAAACAAGATATACCTGTCTGGAACGAGAAATCACTAACGCGTCGACTGACAAACTGCGGGATTGTTACCTTAATCTTGACTTTAACTGAATCCTGAAAGTGTAAAGTAATCAGACGTCAAACAATATTCACCCACACTGAAGTTTAGATCGTGGGGTTATAAAAAAAGTAAAAGATCCACTTCATAAATGTTTGTCCAATTATTTTTATATTGGGAACTTTGAACGAGTTGAAAAATACAGTTACGTGGAATTTAAGTAACAGTTGTGAAATTGGCTCCCAGCGCTGTAATATTTCACCGCCACGCTGTGGCAAATTGAATGATATTCTTTCCGACATTTTCTTGTTTGGAAAATGTCACTGAATAGCAACAACGCCAACACTGTCACGTGCCGGAGAATGTATGTTGTTTGTCGTTACATTTATTTGCCTTTTTTACCGTGAGATGGCGTTAATGGTGCCTGACAAGGGAAACGCATTAGTCAAATCTTCAGAGGAGTGGAAAACTATACTACCGCTATCCCACATCATGACATGACTGTAGTACCTAAAACCTCCGACGGCGACGTATAGACATGAATGGGTTTTAAAATTTAAAAAGTCAGCGAACACACTCGACGCTAATGAATAAGAATACCGCAAACTACACACTGTTAATTTTTTAAGAGGTACTTTCAATGTAACTCAACGTTTCGAAAAAAAAAATGCCTATTTGTCAATTCACTACATAGGTATGTAGGACGTAGGTATATCAGTTATTTAACTGCCGTCCAACGAATTTTTGTTTTATTTATTTTTCATTTTTTTTTATTTTATTACAAACAAAAGCACAAAACAGACAACAACTTTAGAAATAAGTAATAACATGTAGATTAGGGTGTCCCTTATTTTCCGACTTTTAAAATTTTTAATGCTCACCCCCCAATTTTGTTAGAATGACTCTAAAACATACCAATACAAAAATTTTTTTAGATCGAAGCACTCTAACCCGTGCCGACTTGAGCGCGAAAAGTTCATTTTTTGGTATTGGGAGGCAAAATTATATGGCAGTGTAAGTGTTAAATTTTTGGTTCGCAAATGCATAATATTTTAAAGGAGAGCATGAATTCTGACATGAGCTATTCAGAAGTACCAAAAAAATACCTATTAATTTGCTTTTGGAGGGAAGAAAATTGAAGGAAAAGCGTAATCAATTGTGAAGGTATTTTTCTGTATCAGGAAGAAAAGATTCGAAGTAATTCGGACAATCTATTTCATATTGCAATTGCCAATGCTCTAAAAATTATCTAGTTATAAGAAAACAGGATATTTTTAAGTCGGCAGAGAAAGCCAGGATGTAAAGCTCATACAATACTAGTTTCAGGAAAGCTATGAATGTGTCAGTGTTAATAAGTTTAAAGTGACAAAGACAATGTAGAAACATTTAAGTGAGTCGAAAATTAAAGAAATGTTAAGGTTTTATGAAATCAATTGAATAAACTAACACTGAGAGGTGATTATCGTGAACTCATAGAATACTCACTCTCAAAGACTTTTGGGAGAAGACTCTAGGACTGAAAAGAAAATATCCACGAGAGTACTAAAAACCAAAATACAGTTAAAAAGTGATAATATATTATGTTTTGATATAAAATCAGATATTAATAACTTTTTCACTGACTGTGTACTACTAATCCCATATACCCTAATATTCAAACTTTGCGCTCAAGTCGGCACGGGTTACCGTCGTCCGATTGAGATAAAATTTTATTTTTGAGTTTATCTGACCCAAAGGAAAAAAAATTGGGGGTGAGCCCAAAAGAATTCCCAAAAAAATTTTTTTTCGCCAAATAAGGGACACCCTAATGTAGATAAAGACAATTAGTCCATTCATAATTCAGCTGTCACCCACAAGCATGCGCCACAGTTAAATTAAAACATATAAGTTTATTCCGGTCGTCTCACACACCCATACTCAATCTCGCTCACGTTTTATTTTACGTTAAACGCAATTTACGTTAAAATGTAAAGTAATGTAAACGACAATGCGTTACGCACATACATTGTTACAAACGGAATTAGCTAACATTGTTTACTACACTGAAATAAACTTTAATGAGATAAATATATTTTCAGATTTCAATAAGAAAATACAAGATACTTTTCCACTCTAATGACTCCTTATTTAACAACATCCCATCCCAGCGGGTTGTATTTATTTTATCTAAAAATAAAATTCAAATGGATTCAAGTCTCAATGAACCCAAATTAATAAAGATACTTGCTGTAACCCGTCCAAATTGACGACCTTTTTTATAATCCCTTTGATCTCAATTATTAACAATAGGCATGTTGCCATAAACCAGAGAATTTACGGTGAATCAAAAAGGTAAAATGGCGACCAAAAACAAGCCAAAGAAGCATTCGCAGATCCCAGGAAAGGTGGTTTAATGATATAAATATATGTGCCGGAGGGAGATGGATGCAGTGTTCCCAGGACTGGTAGTTTTGGAAAACCAAAAGGGAGGCCTACATGCAACAACGGATCTTAGACGTTGAGAATAAAATCTGTGTTCACATGTGATGTAGCTTTATCTCCCATTGTTTCTAAGAATATAATACATATGTATTTTTTTGGTTTGTGTTCTGAATTTAATAATCGTACTTGTATGCAGAAAAAGGAAACATAATATGCTGTAAAAATGCGTGACTTTGAAGAGTGAAAATAAAATGTTACGAAGACGTTAAGGTATTCACGTCAACTGTTCTTTGTAATGGTGGTGTACGTAACATTCTGCTGGTTTACAATCTAACTACAGTTACTTGGCAGAAGAGCTTAATGTAGTCAACTCGAGGGTTTTGACTGTCGCTACATGGTGGAAGTCCATTTTTATTTAGTTTAAAATCCACATAAATGACTTCAATTTACGCGACTAGTGTTTGAGGATTTGCACCCTTGATTGTGAATAAAGTGGTCACAATCGCCCGATGATGAGGGTGCAATTCCTCAAAAACTAGTCGCGTTAATTATAGTCATTATTTTGGATTTTAAATTAAATATATAGTCTTTCATTTTACCTTATTGAAGTCAATTGATACTCGATTGATACAATTGATAATTTATGCTATTCTACAGTTTATTAACACCATGACCTTCCTTGAAATTTTATTACAATCAAATTGAAGTTAATCAATTATTACAGATCACAATGTATTCGAATGCTGCATGTTGAGGATTTTTTTTATCTAACCAAAAGTAAAGAATTTCATTTGAGTATTGGACGCGGTTAGCATTTTATTTTATTTCGGCGAAATTCCAAGAATATGTTACCATAATCGCTAGTTGGGAGTGCGGCTCTCTCTAGGGAGAAGTTCCGGGTTCGAATCCTGGCGCTGACGATGTATTCTGAAATTCGCCATACGGGATTTTAGCTTAGTACGAAGTGTGCAGCAAGCCCACGTCAGATTGAGAGCCAGGCCAAGCTCAGATTGAGAAAAATATACTACGATTTGTTGAATTCTTTTAGACATGTTAAAATTGTGGCATTGTATTTTCGATACCTTATTTAGATATATTCAATGTGCCAAGATGGCTGTGTAAGTCAGCGTTTCACGAATGAATAGATACCACAGGGTAGCTGAGGTGAGAGAGGGTGAGAGCTCTCTGAATTGAAAGTGGCTGTGGGAACAGAGACGAAAAAAGAGAAGAATTGGCCATAGACACATAATATGAATTTGCATTGACAAGAAACGTTTCTAAATGTGGATGTGCTGGAGAAATGAAAGAATCTCGGTTTTCTCAATGTTGGGTAAATGACGGAGTGACGCCATTTAGTGTATTTTGCATTTCAGAGTTTGCAGAAGAACTGTAAAGTGTGTAGAAAACTGCTTTTTGTAACCATAGCAACATTCCTTAAAAAACTCAGTTTGAAATATCACTTTTTGAAATATCCAATTTTATTTCATCTCTGTATTAAGGTAAAAATACCGGATAAAAAGGAACAATGCTGGCTTAATAGATCCTGCGTTTCAATTGGACTGCGGTTCCATTCGAAAATTTGAGCTTCTATTCAACATGGTTATTGCACAAGATAGCGTGGCCAGAGGTCCTGGAAACAAACCTGCAAGTGACAGAGGCCTCTGGCGAATATATGTAGATGCTTTGAGCCCCCGACCTAACCAAGGATATGAAGATGTATGTATAACATAAGAATAAAGTCTTATGCTGGCGCCACATGTTCGACGAGTCTCAGCGTCTGTTCACGAGCACCAATCATTCACGGATGCTCGGTAAATTTGGAAAACCATCCACACGCTCCCGACCGCGCTTGTATATTATGGATAAGCGAGCATGACGGACGTCTGGATTGTGTCGGCTATAACTTTCAGCATAGCGTATCTTTATTGTAAAAATAAAAATAAAATGAAAAGAAAACGAAAAATACGGCGAAAGAGATGGTGGATGTTAAAAATTCATAGAAACCGTACCAGTTTAATATTTAATTATTATATTATTATAACTTCATTCATGTAATATGATTTTTATGTAGTTTCATGTGTGTATTTAATATTTTTATTATTTTTTCGTTTTATAATTAAAATTCGATAATAATCATAAAATACCTTCTTACCTTTATATACCTATATATTTTTACTTTTGTTCTGTTATTTTCTCTCTGCGTGTGTGATATGCATTGTGAAAATGCATTATGTAGGTACTTATACTTACATATATACTTCTTTTAGTTTCCTTGTTCTTTTACTACGAGGCTAATTGTATACTTTTAATCCAGTCAAAGTATACTCAATGCAGTTTCTCGATGGAGAGTGGTGGGGTAGTCTGGATTTCTTTCATGCTATACGTTTTTTGGGGTGCTGAATGCCAACAAAATTTCTTGACGGAACGTGGCATTAATAATGGGAAAAATGGCGAAAATTTCCATATTCTGGCGAATTCTGCATATGAACTTGACAACTATCAACTTTTTGTAGGTTATCTTTTTAGCAGAATGAAAGTACATAAAATTTCCTACAAAGGCATATTAAATTTTTCTCTAAAATAAATGGGAACGGAGCTGTCAAAGTCCAAAAAACATATTTTTGTGTTGTTTTACTCGTACATTACGAGAATCGAAAATGCATTGAGAAAGTTCACCTTGTTTCATTCACAACCAAATTTAAACAATTATTCTTTAAATTTATGAGTCACACTCTACCTTGCTGGAATCAGTAAACATAACGAATGTTTTCAACAAAAAAAGAAACATTTAAAAACACCGTGAAGTATTTAAGCTAGAAATGTTTAAATAACTTTATTTAAAATGTAGTGAATTGTTTAGGCTGAAAATGGTTACACCTTTTTTGTTTAAACATTTTACTACCTATATTTTTGAATAAAATTTACCCTGAAAACTCTCTTCATATTTACTGATAACAGCGAGGTAAAATGCAGCTATTTCTATTACAACAATAATACGAGACGTCCGTCTTTCCCCTGCTAATGCACAAACGCTACTAAGTTCGCACGAACGTGTAGACGCTTCGCAAGTTTTTTGCCGCAAGCTTCCTTTGATCTTTGAAGTACCGTGAACACTCAGTCGAAGTGTTCACGTTCCTTCACGAGACAAGGCAAACGCCTATCCACACGCTCGGAGGTTGTGAACAGTCGTGGAAACTTGGCAAGCATGTAGCGCCAGCATGCTAGAGGTACGTTCATCTTTTAGAATTTTATGAGAAATTCTAAAAGATGAACGTACCTCTAGCATTTTATCTTTAAATTTTGAGGCCGTTGACTTGTACTACACGAAATTGTAAATATATTATCTTACTTCATATTTTCTGCGATGTTGATGTATGTAATTTGTCTGTATTCCGTTTGCGTTAATATGAAATATAGTATCTACAGAGAGAAACGGGTGTATGTCACCATTATTACAGCGAGATTGAAAAATAATCAAATTTCAAACAATCTATCTACCAATATATGAATATACATAATATATCTTGCGGTACGTATCTCACAAATCGGGTAAATAACCAATTTACTCGAAAAATATTCGTAGCGTGAAATATGAAATTCTTGTTAAATGTAAGTATCGGGAATATTTTTCACATCCAATAATATTTATGGATCATTTTTATTATAATGTTACGACGGAAATTTTCGTAAAATTTGAAAATACCTTTCTTGATTTACATCATGTAGAATTTTTGCAGATTGTCTGTTTTGAATGTAGATTCACATAAGCGGAACAATTTTGTCTCTCGGTCCGACAAATTTCCATTGTTTTATGATGACTGATATTCTTTCTGTTTTTAAATAAAACCAACTACCTACAACGTATTTCAGTGGGTGAGATAAATTTTGCCGTTTCTTTAAATATTTTCGTCGTCATAGAAGGAACAATATTGTGTGACTGGTGGTGATTTGTGGAACTATGACTAATTAAACACGAATTGTGTTTTAGAAATGTGTTAAAATTTATCAGTATTTCTCATGTAGCCTACACAAAAATGTAAACCAAACGACTGATGTACCTCCCCGAGTTTTCGCAGGGACATAACACCAGACTTTTGTGTTCGCTGGCAAATTAAGTAAAGGTAATTAAATCTGAAAAATATACGAATAATACGTATATATCTCTAAATTTAATTTTATGTGAGTATGCGTATGTGTGTGTGTGTCATGTCAGCCTTCAGCAGTCCAGTAAGTATTAGACGTAGGCCTCCCTTCCAGACTTCCACCGATCCACTGGTGTCCGGCCACTTTCTTTATGTCGGACCATCTTAATTGTGGTCTCCCTGTGTGTCTGCTTCCGGTTCTCTGTCGCCACTCCAAGGTTCTTTTAGTCCACTGGTCATCTGTTGTTCTGACTACGTGTCCTCTGTCCAGCCCAATTCCATTTTAGTGAGGCCGTTTTTTAGGCTACATCTGTCATCTTTGCCCTCTCTCTAATCATGTCATGTATATTGTAGGTATCAGTGGCGAAGGGTGGATTTCTACAGAAGAGAAGCCGTGGTTAACATTTCTTATGGAATTACGTCAGATTAGACACTATTATACCTATCATTTTTTCCAAAAGGTAACTCGATGGGAATCGTGTTCTTATAGTTAGTTTCGCGCCTGGTAGGTATAGTTTTATATAATATAATTTGCAATACGAAAAATTTACTTTTTGTTTTGATCTGAGATGTACGAGTCGTAATATAAATGTGTCGACATCACAATATTTTCAAGGAATGTTTTTAGATAAAATATGTGAAAATAGCAGAGTAAGGATTCCTTCAAACACGTTATTATAATACTAGCGTAAGAACCCGTGCTTCGCTACGGTCAAATGTTGGGTTTGGATGAAGGAGTAGTTCAGCAATGGGACCCGAAACACATTCATCCATCTATCACATCATAAAGTAATGAGTTATAGCTGCTCTCATCATAATACTTGCCTCCCTTGGTGACTTTCACACATACCAATCATGAGCCTGCATGCATTCAGACTGCCCAACTACTTTAACTTCTAACATCATGGGCTTGGATAGAGAACCTTTATCTGATGTTTCATTCCCCTTGTATGCAACCTTTGAGTTCATCCTTATGGAAGTATAGGTAATATAAGCATTAGGGGTACATTTCCCGTGCTTCGCAACGGCAAACTCTTGTGTTTGGAATAGTTCAATATACTCGTAAGAAACGGTGAAGTGTAATGAAATATATATGTCAATTGCAATGAGTACTGCATGTTCTTGAAAAAGATTTCATGGGGGTAAATTACTATAAAATTATGACATACAAACCCACTTTTCTCATCCTGTAGTAGTACTTTTTGACGTTCATGGATAAAAGTGTGTTGTACAACTCAGAGCCAAGTATTTCCAAAAAGCAGTTGTGTATATTACTTAACAAAACATTATGTATGGAAAGTTAAGATTCATAAAATAATGTAAATTATTGATGTGTTTATTTTCCTATAAACACTTAATACATACAAAGATAATCAAAATGTTTTAATAGGTAGGTACTACTAATTTGTCTACATGAAATTATTAAAAAAATAAATATCAAATTATTAAAGGTTTTAATGTAGGTAGTATTTATGTTCTTAAAAAGTAATGTAATGCAAAGATGTAGTTTAGGTATATATTTATATTCCATTTATTTATTAGCCATCTGTTGAATGAATATAATAATAGGACGTTTAGGTATACCAAACATGCTTATTTTGTATGTGATTTAAGGATTACTTATAATATTAAACATCATTACAGAATTATTGGCATCAGCCGACCAAACAACTTTAATTTCATGGATCTTTGACAATCTATGAATGTCTCGTCTATCGCCATTGACGTCCATCAATTTTTTTTATATTTCCAAATAATAAATTTCAATTCAGTACATCGGCTCGTCCAACGGTTTGGCACCATAGGAATACCCCTCCACAGCTTTCCGAGTTACTAAAACAGGAATTAATCAGATCTATTTTAAATAAATTACCTAGTTAACTAAGATAAACATTGTTGCTTAGTTTTTCGGTGAGACCAGTAGGAGTGTCGAAACGTCAATCAAGTTAAGTTACATAGGGTGCATCTCTAAAACGCTATGATATCGAGTAATCACAGTGAAAACCTTCAACAATTACTAAGTAAGATAAACACAGTCATAGAGAAATATGTAGTAGGTAAATGCATATTGAAACATTGTACGCACCTTGAATTTCCCTACAAATTCTGTGATCCGAACATTAAAATTATCCAGAACTCCATGATTTTCACAGTGCCAGATTACAATTTCATGATTCGTACCTGGAATTTTAAATCATCATGAATGTTCAACCTTAATGAACCTTTAAGTGTATCCTCACACTGAGATTAAAAACTTGCAGTTGACTTCTGGATGTCATATTCCACACACCCAAAAAGACCATTGTACTGCCTACACTAATGGTATCAGATAGTTAAAAACACACCACAAAATGGCTCCGAGTGACGAAGTCTTGTAACTTCCTTGATTTCCTAAAGAGAAGTAGTATTAATTATAACAATGAATTTAAACATGAGTATTTAAAAAAAAAATTACCATAAAAAATTTTTGAGGTTATGTCTGAACACAGATTTTGCTACTCAACACTCCATGTATTATTATAATACTATCAAATACTATATAAACTCATTTCATGTAAGCACATTAATTATTCTCCACACCAAATTGTGTTAGAATTATTGCCTGCCTATAATAACACATTACATGTAAACGCCAAACTAAACAAAACATCGTAATTTGTTTGAAGTTGACAGACGCATCTGACAAAAGGAATCAGTGTTGCCATATTCATATTATGTTTACACCATAATCGAACCGCTAAAATCGTACGTAATATGGTAGTCTTAAACTGAAATTAGGTATAATTCTTAAAGATTAATATTTTTCATAGTAGGTATTTTAGTTTCATAATATAACACCTTGAATAATAATAAATTACCTACGTGTATGACACTCATCGCTGCTGGCTAAAGACAATTTTCATCACTGTCAAAGCGATTTTAAAAAAAAACTTCTCGTTGACATTTATTAGTGTTGGGCGTTAGCTAATTTAAACTGTTACTCCCAAAACTGTTATTTCGCAGTAGCTGCAAGCCTTGCCTGTTATTTACTAACCTAATAAATAATTTAAAAAAGTATTAATACTCGTATAGTTATACCTTTTTACTAAACAAATATAGGTAAATTCGTTTAAATCCAAGTTCATTAGCTTTTTTTTAAACAGATATTTAATAAATACTCCTTACTGTTATATCAAATACCTGTTACAAATAACGCTTTCGGTTAACAAATATTTAGTACCTGTTAGTTTTTTTTCTACCCAATTCTACGTTGCAAACGTCAAATTTTGTTGGAATGTCGTTATATTGTCTTAATATTATTGTTGTTTAAATTATAAGTAATTCCTAATGAAACGATTACTTAGTGTTGTTTGATAATAATCTTGAGTAAAAAGTGTGCTTCATTATCCAGAATAATGCAAAATATGATATTATTTCAGAGATTCACCTGTGTTTTTTAAAGGTATTGTATAGAATAATAAATTATTTATTGCTATATAATTAGCGTTTAATTAGGAAAGTACCTACCTTGTATCACTGAATAAAAATTTAGGTACCTACCTACCATATAAATAATACCTGTTTTCTGTGTAATTAGGTAGGTATAATAGGTATGTCAAGTTTGAAATTAGAATATTACTCTGTTTTCAATAACTTGCTTATATTTATCTGATTTTGGGAAACATTTGATATTCCAATTACCTATTATTGTTGACTATTTTCGTTTATAAATATACCTGCATCAGTTGTAGGGACATAATTCTTCATAACGGATATAGTGAAAAATGTTAGAAGCATAGGAGTAGGTACGAATTAAAATATTTATGTGGGATTCAGTGTCTAATTAGGTATGTACCTACCTACTTTGCTTCATCCAATAGAAATTTTAGTACCTACCTAGTACCTACCATGAATAATATTTTCAAATTTTTAATATGTCAAGTTGGTATCATCGTTGAATATAGATTGAGTGTTAAATTTATAGATGAGACATAATTCTTCATATTTAGAGAAAAAAGCTTATGTCCCTCATTAGAATTTGATATCTGTAGTTATAAAAAATATGAAATTTTGTTATTACAGAACGCATTATGTTATAGGTATTTCAGTATCGTCTCACTTTTTAATTTGACGAATGGTTTTATTTCAATGGCAAAATCTAAATACAAACCAACTTCACATTTCACAATGAATTTAACCTTACAATACCTTTCAATAAATTTAAAAATAACTTATAATTTTAAAAACTGACATCTCAAAAGCGACACGACATGGTGGAAATTTTCTTGAAAAACCTTGAATTTTGATGTTTTGTGTAATGAAATATCTTATCCAAGACTACATATTATTAATTTTTTTATATCCTATGTGTATCTTGGAAATGTTTACTAAATCCACTCAATTAATGAACGCACAAAACTATTTCATATAAAAGATTACCCCGGAATGAATTAACAGGAAATTGTGGAAATTGGACACGAAGTATTCTCTGTTTCAAGTATGTTGTACGCTGGACCAGTAGTAATTCTATGGATAAACTTTTGTATCCATGGAAACCCATGAGAGGGATGATGTGTAACGGGAAGTGAGAAAAATACGAACATACGTACGAACTGAAATATTTATGTGGGATTATCATCAAAGTACTCACCTAGTATGTGTCTGTGTCTCCGATTGTAATAATATTATTCGTATTATCAAAGATCGCTGAGTTGACAATCAGAAAGACATTCTGTCCCACACGTCCCTGGTCACGGCACCAATCGACCAACGAACCGTATCCCATACATTATCATATTGCAAACTTCATCGTTTTTTCTGTAAACCGAAAATATATGAATAGTTGTCAATGATCCAATGGTAGAATATATTTCATATCGCCTAAAAAAATCCTCAAAATTATTCTTCTGGTATTATACCAATTTTTTATTACTATCATCTTCACATAAATCAACATTTCTTTATGAGTTTTAGGATAGTTTACATGAAATTGTTTTTATGAAAAAAAAAACAAAGTAAGATCCATTTATTATTGTGAGAAAAAAGAGTGCTAATTTTATTTATCCTTATTGTACACTCCCTGTGCTCACGTATGGTTGTGAAACCGTTGTATTTACAAAAAAGTATTTTAAATAAATTAGCCGTAACACAAAGAGCCAAGGAGAGATTAAGAATGCTAGGGATCTCACTAAGAGACCGAAAAACCAATTCATGGATACGACAGAAAACGGGAGTCACCGACGGAGTTCTTAATCTCGTAAGTCGCCAAACAAAAGTGGAGTTGTGCAGGCCACATAGCACGAACATCAGATGGACTAAAAAAGTTCTCGAATGGCGACCAAGAACAGGGCGAAGAAGCGTTGGTAGGACCCAGGCAAGGTGGTCGAATGACGTAAGGAAGGTTGCCGGGGGCGGATGGATGCAGTCCACACAAGATAGGTAGCAGTGGAAGTCTAAGGGGAGGCCTATGTCCAACACAGGACGCGAGAGGGCTGATAAGAAGAAGATTATTAAACAGTAAACCAAGTTTGCTCCGGGGGACTTCTGTCGCGAAATGGATTATAGTTGGAAAGCCTATGTTTTTGCTAAGTAGATAAAAGGGTTCCGGCGTACTTCGCACGGAGGTATTTGATGTCAGCATCGAGGGACGTTAGGAAAATACGCCACCAATATCTATCAGCCATGCTCACTCGTTAGAATATTAATGGGGCAATTAATTAAAATTCTCGAGTAATTAAGTGGTGTCGAGGTGCGCCTCTCAATCTCTGAAAGTAGAGATGGTTGTCTAATATGAATCAAGTGGAATAATTATTAATTATTAATATGGTGGCGAAATAAAAATTAAAACTGAAATATTATCTGAGCATCAAACTTGGCGAGCCTGAGAAATTTATACTAGTCATTATTTGATGAGAATAATTATCTTTTCACAAAGTAAACTACTTCATCTCCTAAGTGATGTTTTCTCTACTTAATCTTTCCGAAACTCTCGAAATAATACCGAGAAAGATACGGAGTTTTATTACGGAAATTAATGATCTCTGAAACACTTTTCTCAAATTGTAATAAAGCCATCCATCAAAAAACCATTCTTGAAAAATGATTTCTGAAAATCCATTTTGATTGTCCCTTTTTTCAACAAAAAGATCAGATTACATTATGAACGATCCGTTTATTAAATAATTTAATGATAGTAAAATAAAATTATTATTTAGTTCCACCCAGTCTCCAAAACCAGGGAAAATCTTCTACAAGAGCATAGGGCATAATGTAGGAAAAGCTAATACTCAATGTTAATGTTCTCAGAGTAACGACGCCTTTTGCTTTGTGTAAAGTAAAAAAAATCATATTTAAAAAAAATCTTAGTACTGCACTGCGACAATTTAATGTTATTGTAATGTTTCTCGCTGTGCTTGTAATGTTTTCATAAAATAGCGTAGAAATTCTCTTATATGGTTAGTATTATAGTACCGTTTCATAAATTTCCTTTAAAACATATGTAGTTGTATTAATTTGGTTGTCTCGCTGTTGCACATCTGGATGGATCTTTATATAAATTTTCCAACAAAAGTAAAGTGGATCGTACTCCTGTGATAACATTATTATTTTGTGCATGAGCAGTGAGCGCCCCTTGTGTGAACGGTAATTTATTATTCTCGCTATTCAAAAAGATTCCGATAAAAAGTTAGCGTGATCTATGGAAAATGCAAGAGCTAGTATAAGTATCTAGTACTTACTATTACTTCTCTCTCCCTCCCACTTGACATTGTAACAATGATAATAATATCTTTCTCCTTGTCTCACATTAGTATCTCATCTATTGTGTAGTGTATATTGTTCTCGATGGAATACCGGAAACACATCTCCTTTGTATTTTAATGCTTTGATACTTGTTTACACTGAAAGATCGTGAAGATCTCTGTGTTCAAGAGTCTCATTGTGTATGGAGTACTGTTATGATCATAATACGTATGGGAAAATTGAATGTATAAGTCTATTATTACGAGATATTATGTCTCTATTTTGATTAAAGTGTTCTTATGTTGAGAATAGATCAAGGGATACTTGTAAGAACATTAGTTTTATTTACCATATTTCATTGTTTTTGGCTTTGTGCCTTAAGTGAGGGCTTTTAAGAATGACTGTGAAGCGTTGCGTTTATTTTTTACATACATTATAGCTTATTATATTACATTAGTTGATTTCCTCATTGCTGAGGGTCGCGATCTCCAAACACCCGTTGCCTGACCAATCCCCGGTATACAGATATTATTTAAAACATTGACAAAGACAGTCGTCCATAGCATATTACTCGTATTGTTTATATTAAGTAAATTCGATCTCTTGTAGAAGACATGCGTATATCTATTGTAATTTTGTTATAATACTAGTGAAATAAACTTGATACGAAAGCTCTTTGGTGTGCTATTATGATGCAGAGATGTGGTGACAAAAAGAAGGCTTTAGTTGAGTGATTGGAGTTAATTTATCATGATAGAATAAGGCTTTTCCCCATGTCTAGTGTATAGAAGATTATTAATGATTCACTTAATGCTGTTATTATTCCTCATACGTAAGACATCCCGAGGGTGCTTAGCCTGCTTTATAAAATAATCTTAAAGAATATATAAAATAATCAAAGAACTGTACTGGAACTTTCTAATGGTTTCTCACCCGAAACACGCAGATAAAATGCACACGAAAAACGACCTTATGTATATCGTCAAAAGGGTCATTTTCCTAAAACATTTTATCTACGTGTTTAGGGCGAGAAAGCTTACAAAGTACCCCCCCTGATGACAATCGTTAGAAGTAATTGGTAAAGAAATATAACGATGAAATTGCAGTAATGCTCCTTTGAATTACTTTGAACTTTTTCGCTGCTTTAAACTTATAGGAGGTATAAGTATATACGTATTTAATTTTATACTTTTTACAGCCGCTCGTTTCTATCTGTTAGCTATTGTTAAGGGATGTCGGTTTACTAGGTTCAATGGCACAATGGAAGACATTGACGAGTTGTCTTCTGAAGCACTTTAATACCGCTGAGCTTTCGTAATCTTAATTTCTGGCTCTGATATATTCGACATACTCGTACATACATACATTGGACTGACCTCTTGCAACTTTTCAGAATTATGGGTCAGTCTGGTTATAACAGCGGTATCTGTGTTTCAAAGCATTGTCTGAAATGTGAGTATTAGATTGGCCTTCCGTGTTTCCATGAGGATTGTGCGATCTTTTAAATTTTATTAAAACATTTTATTTTCAGATTTCCATTGATTTGCGGCAAGGCTTGCCTTTTGTATTTATATGAGAGGTAGGGAATATGTCATTGGTACTTACTTTTTATATAATACAGAAAGGTATATCGTGTCCTTTTTATCGCCTCGAGGTTTTGTAAACAGGTTATTCGATAATGGAACCTATTCACAGAACCTTTTTTTGTGTGAACATGGGAGGGTTTGGGACATTATTTCAGTAAAATAATGAAATTATTGTCAAGCATGTAATATCATACGTACATAATATAGAATGGGGCTATAAAAGAGCGTCCTTTTAGATCATCACGTAGCATTTATTTGACTTTGTTATATTTTCAAATATTTTGACAAAATATTATGCAAACTTCTATGATTTTTTCATTCAGATTTCAAATCCCATAAGTAAGTAAGTTAAAAACTTGAAATTCAATTTACTTACCAAATCTTGTGGCCGGCATACCTAAATTCACCTCTCCCTACCCTACCCCCAAGGGAAAGAAACTGAGAGAGAGATCGTCAGTCTTCCTCAGAAATCTTCTTTCTCCCAAGTAGGTATAGGTATATTTTCTTTGTTATCTATTCATTCTCTTTGCATGTTCCAACAATCTCAACCTCTTCACTTAAAAAATATCATAATTTATGTACATATCTTGTATCTGAGGCAGGATTAGTTGACTGTAACGTATCCGATCAAAGCATCCTAATGCTGGATTTCACAAACTTTTTAGGAGAAGAATTGCGGAGGTAGGAGCCACCTAGCACAAGTTTTGTATGAAATATAATTATAGGTGGCTCCTATCTCCGCTATTTCTCTCAAGAAGTTGGCGTAATCCAGTATAAGTCTTTTAACCAATCCACTGCCATAATAATGGCAGTCCTTAAACAAATAAAGAAAGAATAAATAGTGCAGGATGTGAAAAAAAGTCACATGATCTTCTATCATCGAAACTTTATTCTATAGTAGAATTTTCCTTATTAAAAAGTGTGTGTATTTGCAAAAGAGATCGAGTTTGTTCAGTGTTCCTGTTCACGCTTATCGTCATACCAATCGATAGGGGGTAAACGGGTGTCATTTTGATCAATTATCATCATCTCATTCATAGTGTAAATAATCAGTTCTATATTCAGTGTAGAATATTTTCACTAATGCAATAGTCATGTTCCATTAGGATTGTATGAGCTTATTATATTAATTACACACATTATTAGTTCATGTAATGACTAATGATATCTCATTAAGGGAACCTTGTCTGAATGAGACTTGATAGTTGATCCCTAAGAGATATAACGAGTAGTCATTATAGTAATCACATTTATGAGATATACACTCCAATAATTATATATAGGTAAGTGATTTCGTATTTGTTTGCTTTACAAAGATATCAAAGAATTTGTAGTAAGTGTGAGGTTTTAACATTGATAGATCGTACATCTGACGATCTGCCCTTTCCCATGGTTTAATGTAACATGGTGATAATTAACAACATAAAAACACTTTCCACGAGTCACGCTCATTGGAGCATTTCATAACAAGAGAAGAACTTCATAATTCTGATCAATTAAATTAGATACATTGAAAAACGACCTTACAAACTAAGAGACTAAAAATCAAAGCTGTCTAATGTAACTGGGGTTAGCTGACAGAGATCAGAGTACTGCGATAAGCTCTGCCATGTGAACAAACGTTATAGCATCTATTACTTGTTAAGATAATAAATGTGTCTGTATTTTAAAGTGTATATAAATAAATGAGTAGATAGAATGAGTTCTAATAGTTTATAGTACATGGTTGGCGCAGTTTGTTGAGGCGGCAGTCTCTCAAGCGGAAGATGCCAGGTTCAAACCCCAGCGCTGGCGATGTATTCAACACTTTGCCATAGAGGTTTATAGTACAAGGTGTGCAGGAAAGTATTTGGGTTTGTGTATGCAATCCCAGATTATTTTTCTAAATAATAATAAAAATGTTGTAAAAATCTAAAAGGAAATAAACTTCATGAATACATTTCATCGCAATCTGAAAAAGACTATCATAATAATTTATTTCAGATAAAATCTCTGTGTATAGGGAGTTGTACCAAGTTGTACAGCCCTGTATAGAAAACTTTTGTGAATGAAAGCGAGTAATTTAATTAGCTAAGTTTAGTTTTTATTTTGCCCTCAAAACAACCGATGTAATTCTAAAATTAGGAAACAAATTAAAAACAACGATATCCGAAACAATAAATCGTTTTGGTAAAGTTGGTTTAGCCTCAACACTAAGGAGGAAATCCTCAAATAAAAATAAAAGATTTCCTTTTGGATTAAGGATTGTCAAAAGTTCTGGTGTTGTTCGCTTAATCCTTGTCGGCCTCCCTCTTAAGTGAGAATAATAATATCTTAAGGAAGCGATAGAGAAATAAATACTCTTTTATAGTTACACATTGGTTGAGGCCAGCACCTTCAATATCCCATTAAGTCAGTCCTAAATATACACTAGTAAACTACGGGTAAATATAGTCATTAACGGTACCATTCACTACGCTAGTTAGATAATAGGTTCAAATCTAAAAATTTTTGAGCTGAAATAAATGTGTGTTAAATTTATTTTACTCTTAGATAATGGAAAAAAGTCTTATTTTACTTTGTACGCGCTTAAATGGACCTGAATGCTCCTTTATTATACCTATATCTCTTTGTGTGAGCATCCTGCAAGAGTCAGACAGGTGCTTGTAAAATTTCTGTAAGACGTTTTTTATCTATTTTAGCAATCATTTGTCATTTTTCACAAGTCGAGTTTGCACTCCATTCTGAATGTCGTATCAATTTTAAGCATGATGGACTCAAAGGCGGTAATCTGCGAAAATGCCAACCAGAGTAGGAAAATTTTTTATTTCAATAAAATGAAACAAATAAAATGTAGAATACCGAGTAAAAGAAAGACGGTACAAGCATCCTCATAAACTTAATGTGATCTTTTGTTTAAATGTTTTGTAATTCACCGTTACTTTAACTGATTCATTACTTTACTTTACTTATATTGAACCAGGAAAAACCCACCCTAGATATTCTTAGTTCTGATATTCTTTCGCAAAGACTTAGCGAAATAGTAAAGCTTTGAATTATTCTCAATAAAGTTTTGCAAAACTTCTAAAACATCCCATTTAGTTTCCACAACTGGGAAGCTCTGACGTGTTTCACCATCTCTTTATATGCAAGGTTAGAGAATCTACTTACTCTAATAATATTATTGAACATATTATTATATTATTGTTCTGCGTATATGTTTTCTCTATTAAAATACGTTTTTCTTTAAGAAATCTGCACATCTTTTTCTTCATATTTTCTTAGATCTTGTGATCTGTTAGTTCAAGAAAGCCCTCTTTCTTGGGAGGCTGAAGTCCAGAGCTGTCCCTCCATCGTTTTGGCGGTCTACCGGGGAGCCGATGACCAGCTGGTATTTCGTTGGCTACGACTTATGGGATTCTGGAGCCATCCATCCTATTTACGTGGTCCCTCCAGAATCTTCTCCTAGCCCTGCCCCATGGTACAATGTCTTCATCCATCCTATCTACGTGGTCCCTCCAGAATCTTCTCCTAGCCCTGCCCCATCGTACACGGCTTCACAGGTCCGCCTAATATCCACATGAATCTACACAAGAATTTTGAAAATATCGAAGGACATAGCTGACCAAAACGACAGGTGTTTTTTAGTCTTTGCCGTTTCATTTACATACCATATTTCATTACACATCTTTCCTATGACAATGACACCATCTTTCACTACAGGGTTAGCTGCCCAAGATTAGGGTTAGCTGGTAGAGTTCACAGCGCTGCGATAAACTCACCCTAGTTAACAAATTTTAAAGAATCTGTTACTTGTTTCGTTGACATATTTCCGTCTTTTGTACACTCAAAGAGTACATAAATAAATACGAAATAATAATACTCATTTCATAAAAATTACACTTAAATGTGCAAATCTAGGAGAGCTCTTTTAGCTAAATGAACGTTAAGTATTCCGAAATAAATTGTATGTTGAAAACTAGGAACAACCCTCATAATTAAGGGGAGTAAATAGACAAACAACAAAAAAACATGATATTAAACAATGGTATTTTCATCGCAGCCTTCTTAAAAAGTATCTGCATTGTTTTTACAATGCTGGAAATTGTGTGAATGTAGTTGTACTAGTTGTATATGCTAAAACCCGTTGTTAGTTAAATCGCATTTTGACTAGTCAGAACCAGTTGTTTTCATCTTTGTCTAGTAAAAAAAAACTTGTTTTTTTTTCTTTTGGTTTATTTTATTTATTTATTTATTTATTATGACATAAACGGCCTTACGGCCTGTTAAAATATACAAAATATAATTAAAAACAACAAAAATTTCTCATAACGGTTATGTTTCCACTTGGAAGAAAAAACTTGTTTTAACTAAAAAATAAATAAAAAAAAACACCTAGCTTTTTTAACTAAACAAAAATCAAAACAACGGGTTTTTTTAACTAAACAAAACTCAAAACAACGGGTCAAAACGTTTTTTATTTAACAACGGGTTTTAAGGGTAACAAATCTCAGTTCCGTTGAAGATAACTTTAAGGTCCCAAATTCAATTATTTATTTAAGTATTTATTCACAAAAATATTTTCATTTTCACAGGTTTCGATATCCATAATATTCTAATTTGTCAGAACTTTCTCAAAATTCTGAACAGCATATTGTGAATTCTGAATGTTCGTTAGAGGTCTCCGAGGGACCTGTCTCGGATAGTGCGAGGTTGCTGCTTTTAATTGATAATTAATTATGAATGGGGCAGTTATTCAAACCGTTTCATGGACAAACCACGAGGTTAATAGTAACGTATGAAAACTTAATAATATTATGTTTTACTATCGACTTACGCACATAATATCGTGGTATGGTATTTATAATAAATAAGTCGTAGTTTCAACTCGCCCCAGAAAATATGGGCGGACTAAGTGACCTCGGTAGCGGGTAGGCAGTGGGTCAGAAAAGCGAGGGATAGAAAAGATCTGAAATAAATGGAAGAGGCCTATTTATCCAGCAGTGGAGGGACTAAGGTTGACGAAGAAGAAGAAGAATTTTCAACTTTTATATAACTTTTTGTTGACTTTAAAAATATCAGCTAAACCTCCCAAAATATTGATACTGATATTGATGCACGGATTCTTTCAAAGTTGCGTGCCCCATCTTCGTAATTATTATTCTTTCTTAAAATAGGCAGGAATTAAGTCGCTTCATTTTTTTTTTTTCAAATTTCGACAAGACAGAAAGGGTTAAGAGTTACTGATGTCGCTAGAGGTATTGTTGGCAGCAAACAAAATTGTTGTACTTACCAATTTAATCCGAGATCACATCTTTCTTGACGGACTCTACAGGAAAACAGTAGGAAAGTTTGAGTAATTTTTCTAAACGAATTCTTCGTTGCATAAAGCGTTCTGTTTTGTAGGTATAGGTAACTAACATATTTTCCGGAAATAAAACGATGTAATGAAAATACACCGCTTGTTCTGCACCTAAAAATAACATTACTATGGACTGAATTTACAATGAAGAAATGTGTGAATGTATATCGAAATTTATAAATAGGATCGTTAGTAGTTGACACTATTGACACAGTTTTCAGCTGAAAAAAACTGGGTAAGTACCTACCCGTGTTTATTCATTCGGTTAAAAAATAAATTCTCGAGCATATAAATTGGAACGTTTTCGAGCGGTGCCGCGTGGGTCCTGTGGCGCAACGGATAACGCGTCTGACTACGGATCAGAAGATTCCAGGTTCGAATCCTGGCAGGATCGAAAATACTTTTTTCTTTTTTTTTTTTAAGATGTACTTCTTTCTTCTCTTTTCCTAAAGGGAGGATTTGTTCAAGTGTGAAGCAATATATTCTTTAAAAATAATTACGGGTTCCACCAATTTTTTGGCTGAACAAATGAAACGTATAATGGGGTCAATTTGTAATTAATTACGAGCGTATTAACTAAAATAAGATGTAGGTATTTACAGTAAAATAATTTTAAAACATGCTAATTTAGGTTCGAAAAGTTTCATAATAGGAATTACTATATATATCTATTGAATGATTGTAAAGTATAGAATATTTTCGTATTCTGAAAAGATTTTTGCGAATTTTATTAACCACAAAAAACATCCGCAATATTCAGATCACGATTCATTTTTTATCTTCATTCAAAAACCATATTCTCGGGAAAGTATTCCTTTAAGAATGAATATTTTATTTTTATTCCAATCATGGTAATTGGGATTTATTTTACACATACAAAGCTATTTTATTACAATTGATAAAACATGAATAATTTTTGAAACTGAAAAAGTTTACTAATGTCGTTGTTTTGAAGAAAAAAAGTACATTTTTTAGTTCACTGTTGCAAATATACTATAATATATCTTCTTCTTCAGCCCTTCTCTCCCCACCGCTGGATCTTCGCATCCAAGTTCTGTCGGCTTGCTGGACAATCTCGTCAGACTATCTTTGGGGAGGTCTTCTGTTCTTCTTGACACTTCTGTTGTTCGTCCGGGTCCAGCATTGGAGAATTATGGGCTTCCATTTATTATCTTTCTGTCTAACTATATGTCCAGTTTGTGCTAAATTAGTTTAAAACTTACACTACAGAAAATACCCCCATACGGGGTCCATTCTATAACGAATTAAGTGTGTACCTACACACTAAAATATGACGTTTTTATTTCATACATAGTAAACTACATTTGAAACACACTTATTTTAGTCCAAAAGCATACACAATTGGACCTAAAACCACTATGTTTTTTTTAGTAACTTGGCTATCTATGTATAATGTGTAAGTATATCATATGAGCTAAATTAATGTGTCAGAATGTCAAATCAAAAGGTTTAATTAGGTTATATAACCATATATAATGATAGACGTATCTAGAATCTAGATACTTTCATTATAATGTCGTTGAGCTGACATAGATACATAGGTCTAGTCATTCCAGAGTATAATGAATGAGTGATTTATTATTATTGTACTACAGAATATTAGAATGGATGGGGCTAAGCATGAAACATCGCGTATCAATGACATTCTAATACGTGATACATCACTCGGGGAGACAGCACTCTAACATAAAGCGCATCATCTACATTACTTTACCAAGGAGTGGATGCTTGATTGAATGCCTGCCTGGTCCTTTCCAAAGCAAGCTTTCGTTCCCCAATAATAATTACTTACAGTCGAGATCCTTCTGATTGAACGTCTTTTAATGTTTAAACTCAACGTCTCCATCTGGTTGCAATAGTTATTAATCTATCCTCAAAGAGAAATTCGGTTTTAATAAATCATTTCAGAATCTGTTGCTTTGAACATAGTATCAAATGATGTCAGCTCAGATATCGTAAACTACAGGATGTTTGGTAAATTGATGCAAATATGTTGGGAGATGAGATTTTTTTGTCTCACAGTTTTCGAGATCAACGCGATTATCAGATTTTCGATTAAAGACCCGAAACATACACACATTAATAGTCAGGTAAATAAATAAAAATAATTATTATCATGTTAGTAAAAATGATTTATTTGATCTTAGAATGCCATGTAGAATGGAAGTTTATAGTGATAACATCTACAGAATTGAAGAGATGTTGTCTCGTCAATTTTTCCAACCGATTCGTAACATGCTAAGATGACATCATCAATTTTCTGCTTTTCTGGATCTTCGGCTAACGCGACTACTGCATGATCTATGGTAAAGTTTCCATCTTCATCCACGATACCAAGCTTTTTCAGATAACAGTACATGAATCTTCCCAATTTTACATCGTCCCTGTTTGTAATGAAGTCTCCTTTTCTGATAGTCTGAAGTATTGTTGGATAGACATCGCTTTGTTTTTCGCATTCTTTGGAAAACGCCCTCATAGTTTCCTTATCTATTGCCTGTAATTAAATGGAATTACTTGTAACAAGATATATACATGAAGAATTACTGTAACTAATGTTCTTAGTAATAAAGTTTGCTCTAAAAATGTAGTAATAAGTTATAGAATCATGGGCGTCGCCAGACTCGGAGCTAGGGGAGGGGGGGGGGGGGCAGTAAAAATTTAAAAATTGATATACCATAAAAAACGCGTAAATAGGCGATTTTTTTGTGAGACGTAGTTAAGAAGGTCATGATGTGGTTTGTTTATTTGAAAATGTATGTAATACTTTGCACAATAATATGTATGAAATACTTTTTTTTTTATAATAAAAAAGAGATAAAAAAATAGCGCTGCAAACAATTTTTTTGTGAAACTGATTTCAGAAAATTTATGATATGATGAGAAAATGTGTTGTAATGATGTGATTTTGAGTGAGTTTTTATCATTTAGTATGAAAAAATAAATACCTCTAGGGGGGGGGGAGGGTCAGCTGCCCCCCTGCCTCCCCTGACGACATCCCTGTATAGAATATTTAGGTACGATATTAGCAAACAATTTGAGCTATAGCTACCGTAGTATTTTGATGAATATTTACCTGTGCTGCAATTATGAGTCCCAAAAAACACACGATGGACTTCATGGTGCCTTCAGGCGATTGGAGCCCAAAAACCAAACTAAGCGAATGATTTGCTTATCAGCAGGTTTTTATTATGCAACGAGTATATGTGGTCTAAAGGTTATTTCACATTAAATCTACAATAATTTATGTTGATAACTTTGAAAACACAATGTGTTTTAATTTCTACTCGTATATGTTTAAAAGATTAAAATCGTACGTTGTTAAGAGTATGCATACCGACATTTCAAAAATTTCTAAAAACGGGAGACCTTCTATCTCGACAACCGTTACTAAATATGCTTTGGAACAAAATAGGATAGATGCATTGAACCTTTATCTAGGGAATAACCGTAAAAGATTTTTTATATCTTGAACAGATTTCTCAAAAAAAAAATAGAAAAACACCTCTGATCTTTTTTCCGAAAGACGGAAACTCGTTTCCCGAAAGTCGCGGAGTAATTTTTTTTTGTACTGATAATATGCATTAAAATCTAGGGAATAACCGTAAAAGTTTTTTGATAGACGCAAAATTTACCCCAAAAAATGAACAAAAAACGCTATTTTTACCATTTCATCATGCGATTGTTCACGCGATTTTGAACCTTAATGCTGTGGGAAAAGACTGTGACGTCATTCCTGGTGCCAAGCCCTTAAAGCGTAAAATTAATATTTCATACAAGTTATTAAAAATAAAAAATAAATAAACAACGTTATTAAATATACTTACGTAAAATAAAAATACGTATTGTTAAAAGACGTATTCCTCTAGTGCATGACCGCATATAACTGATCTTTCATATCGTTATGTTGTAAAGATTCTTGAAAAGAAGTGATGAAAATTACCTCTGAATGTTTTTTAGGTAGATTTCCAAAAGGAACTCTACCTATTCGTTTCTCCCGTGATGTCGCAGAATTGAAAAATTTCTACTCAGTATCACTAATTAGGACCAGGAGAACCCGAATCCGACCTTGGTTGTAAAGTTTATACATATAAGCCATATATATGTCCCTTTTCTTGTGCGCACGTTTGCGGCCAAACTATGCGTCACAGAAACGTGAAACTTGGGTGGTAGATTTTTGGTACGTGGTAGATGAACTGATAGGAGATTGGGTGAAATCCATTAAGAGGAAGGTTCACTTTTTAAGGCTTCAAATTCAAAAACAATCATTCTGAGGGGATCCAATGATTGTGAGGGTCTGTGTCTGGTATCGTATGAAAGGGCATTAAATAAGGAATACAGATCAAAAGTCAGATTTTGTCTAGCTCAATTCCTCGGACTACACTGATCGATCGAAAGATCTAGTAAGTAGTTACCGCATAGGTACTAGCGTGTTTGTTGTCTTAGTGCTTCACGATACGAGAAGAACTCACATCTTTTTTTCAAATTTCTAGTGCTTAGGTACCGGTACCAATCCATATAATGTGTGGAATGAAAATAATTTGATTATTGGATTAGGTACTTCCTTTGATTATTGAAGTACTTAATCAAATATTTTTTCGTCATACGGTACTTCGATAATCAAAGAATAAACTACATCCATACTACTTCATCACTTCGCTGGTTTATTTGCCGATAATATTGTGATTGTTTTTATTGTACAGATGTACTCTTAAAATTAATAAAATTAATAAATCACTTGAAATCTACCTATGCCTGTGGCGTGCCAAAGGATTTTTTTTCAAAGAAAATTACTCACTTCGCGTTAGTCGCATAATTTTTATTTTGTAGTGATAATATGCATTAAGGCCATGGCACCAGGAATGACGTCACAGTCTTTTCCCACGGCATTAAGGTTCAAAATCGCGTGACAATCGCTTGATAAAATCGTAAAAATAACGTTTTTTTCCATTTTTTGGGGTTAATTTTGCGTCTATCAAAAAACTTTTACGGTTATTCCCTAGATATTAATGCATATTATCAGTACAAGAAAAAAAAATTACTCCGCGACTTTCGGGAAGAGAGTTTCCGTCTTTCGGAAAAAAGATCAGAGGTGTTTTTAATTATTCTTTTTGAGAAATCTGTGCATAATATAAAAAATCTTTTACGGTTATTCCCTAGATAAAGGTTCAATGCATCTACCCTATTTTGTTCCAAAGCATATTTAGTAACGGTTGTCGAGATTGAAGGTCTCCCGTTTTTAGAAATTTTTGAAATGTCGGTACGTCATCGTAAAACACTTTGAATTGTACACTTGAATAAATAAATCAATAAGTGTATTGCAAATATTTTTATTATCAGAAAATGATTGTTAATAATTTTGATCCTAATTATAAATTATTTATGGTTAGTAAAGATGATAAAATATATTTCCAATTGAGTTCCGAAGTCGTTTCATATAGGGAATAGCACAGGTCTGCATAGAGATAGGGATTTTGAGGGAAGATTTTTATGGAAAATACTGAGATTAGATAATTAAATGTTCCGGAAATATAGCGTGATAACATTCACAGAATCTATTGGCTGTTGATTTGTCAATACTTTTTAACATGCAGTAACTGAATTCCCCTAATTTTGGATCATCAAGGTTGTCTTTGTAGTCTCCGTTTCTGAGAGCCTCAATAAGTTTGTCTTCAGGAATATCGGTTTTTTCTTGACAGGCCTTGGAAAACAGAGTCATCATTTTTTTGCTTTCTTCTGTAATTGCCTGTAATTAAATAGAAACACTTAATATAAGAAAACAGTGAGTTATTTTTTTGGGAAATACCTCAAAGAGGTGTTTCAACTGGATTTGATCTGAGATTGGATGTGAACGAGACGGGACTGGCTCTAGCTTAAGTGATCACTTTGTGCCTAGGATAACCTTCCCCAAGACCCCAAATACATAATATCGTATATGTCATCTCGTCTTCATTTTTGAAACTTGAAAATCCATGATTCGTGCATAGAAATTTGGAAAAAAACTTATCCTTAGCTAATTTATGTTTCCAATCACAGGATAAGAATGAGTGTTACAAGTTGCAAAGATGGGTGTACCCGTCTGATTATGAGATCCTTTGTGACTGTAGTGCAACCCAGGACGATACACCACCCACTAATATGCCCACTGATGGGAGAAGGCTGCAACTCTGGGGACCTGAGTTTGTGAAATGACAAGGCAATATCTCTCGCTGCATTTTTAGACTGGCATCAGGGTGTGATCGACTTGGACGTTACATAATAATTATTTACTTAGGGAAAAACGAGGCAACAGGCACCACTAGTAGTATCGTGATTTTAGTCACGTTTTTTAATAACCTATATAGATTTCACATTAATATGTACAATAACAATTAATCTACAATGTGAAAAGCTCCAACGATAAATAAATCAAATTAATCATAGTTATTAATTATACCTATATATCATATACGTTGGGTACATTGGTTCCTTTCATATTACGTACTTCAGAATGTATGAGTTCGGTGACCGACCAAAAGGCGTTGATGGTAACGTACGTATTTCAAAATTTACACATTGTAGTGAAACAAAAATATTGAATGTGTGTACTCAAAATTAAATACAATAGTCAATAGTGATATAAAAATTGAATTTTTGCAGTAGGTACAGTTGGTACTATATGACAAGAATTTAAAGGTTTTGTATTTTCTTACTTAAAATAATTTATATTTGTATTTTCTTACTTAAAATAAAATATTGTAATCCGTAGTGTAACTATTTTATAGTATTTACAATGTTATTAATGTGTTTATTTCTTCTAAAAGATGTGATGTGTACATTAGTGATGATACGATATTAATGGACGAGAGCTAAAATGCGTATAAGTATACTATATGTAATATATAACACTCAAAGTTGTAAAGTGGAATAAGATGAAAATACATATAAAGTAAAACTTACTGCAACCGATGTGTTCGGTATTAAATTTTGCTTAAAAAGATAGCAAAAAGATGGCAATAAGTTACAGGTAGAATATGTAGAAATTAAGTACTTTATTGTTGTTAATATTGCCGAAACAATATAGCTACTTTAGTGTTTCAATGTATAAATATTCATATTTACCTGTGCAGCAATGATGACCCCCAGAAAACAAAGGATCGACTTCATGTTGCCTTCAGGTGATTGGAGCCCAAAAACAAAACTCATTGAATGAATGATTTGCTTATCGGCGGGTTTTCATTATTTATATGTGGTTTGAAGGTTACTTCATTGTGGTTTGATAAAGTTTAATTACAGGATAATTTATGTTGACGTTTAAAAGAACATTAAAAACACATTGGTTTTTTTTTTAATTTCTGTTTGGACTTCTATAATTTTAAGCAAATGTTTAAATAACAAAATATAAAATAGGCAGGTAAAGATTAAAATCATATGTTGTTATATTATGTTGATAACATCTATTAATTTTGTTTTTAAAATAGATTTTGAGCGATAGCGTTAATCATATGAGCACTTTTTTTGCAGCATCACTCTTCGATAATATCGATATAGGAATGCGATAGCTGCAAACAAGGGTCCTCGAACTTCACTTTCCAAGGTTATGAGGAATGGTTTAAACACAGCTACACTTCACCAGGGAATAATGGATATCAACATGTAAGAATTTTCTGCAAAATAATCCGCAGGATTGAGACTGGAGAAGAAGACGCTTCATCTTTTCTGGTATCGCTTTTGCAAGGACAGCACAGTTTTTCTCATCTCTTCATATTTTTTATGGTAGGTACAGATGTTGCGATTGCGAAGATCTATTCTTAATTGAAGTTGAAAACACCGAGAAGGCTTGACACGATTCGATATGAGAGCGATGTTTGCACCTCATCATATCTTACTTATTTGTTTGTCTGGTATCAAATCCTCACTTTATTAATACTTTTTGGATTCTCCGAATTCATAGTGACTTTGACCATCGACGTCATCAAAATTGAATACACTTCACTATATTACACTAGTACCGACACTAATGAACTCTCCCATTTAACGATTGTAATTCTTATTATTCACCTGGGAACCATGTTGCTATACAAAATATCATCCGAATTTCAATTGCTAATATTCATCGTGCATACGTGTTCAGAAATCTAATTGCACTTATTACAGTGCGGCTTATTTGTTTGTCATAGAATAATTATGTACATAGACGTATTTATTTTTGTGAGTGTTGATCAGTGTTTCTACATTGTTTTTCCCCTTTATTTGAATTGTTATTTTTATTATACTCCTCTTAAATGCAGGGAGTAATAAAACACTATAATCTGTAAAAATCAAAATATTTGAAAAAAAAAATCATGCTGATGGTGGACGTGGACCCAAATTTATATTATTTCTCTGCTTCTCTTTTTTTAATGCAGTATAACAGCAGAAGTGTTCAGTTCAGTAAAAACATAAAACTCGATAAGTAATATACTAAGGACTGCACCAAACAAAAATCTTTATACTGTCAATCAATACAATATATCGAATTTAAAATTTGTCCAAACAGTATTTGTGGAGAGTATGGTTCAGTACAGTATTGAGTATAGTATCAGTTTGTCGGTGAGACTTTCCCCAATATTCCGCTGCATACTTTTCCTTTCGGGAGTCTAAAATCCCCTCGATGTGGAAGTACTGCTATTGATTTGAAGGCCAAGGTCTTATCGGTTCAATTACCATTTTTGGGGTTAATTTTGCGTCTATCAAAAAACTTTTACGGTTATTCCCTAGATTTTAATGCATATTATCAGTACAAGAAAAAAAAATTACTCCGCGACTTTCGGGAAACGAGTTTCCGTCTTTCGGAAAAAAGATCAGAGGTGTTTTTAATTATTCTTTTTGAGAAATCTGTGCAAGATATAAAAAATCTTTTACGGTTATTCCCTAGATAAAGGTTCAATGCATCTACCCTAGATAAAGGTTCAATGCATCTACCCTATTTTGTTCCAAAGCATATTTAGTAACGGTTGTCGAGGTTGAAGGTCTCCCGTTCTTAGAAATTTTTGAAATGTCGGTATGCATAATCTTAATGTTCGTCATCGTAAAACACTTTGAATTGTACACTTGAATAAATAAATCAATAAGTGTATTGCAAATATTTTTATTATCAGAAAATGATTGTTAATAATTTTGATCCTAATTATAAATTATTTATGGTTAGTAAAGATGATAAAATATATTTCCAATTGAGTTCCGAAGTCGTTTCATATAGGGAATAGCCCAGGTCTGCATAGAGATAGGGATTTTGAGGGAAGATTTTTATGGAAAATACTGAGATTAGAAAACTAAATGTTCCGGAAATATAGCGTGATAACATTCACAGAATCTATTGGCTGTTGATTTGTCAAGTTTCCCAACTTGTTTGTAACATTTCGTGAGACCTTCTTTGACTCCTTTCTTTTCGTGATCTTCAGCTAATGATACTGCAACCACTGTAGCAAATTTTTCATCTGGATCTATAACACCAATACTTTTTAACATGCAGTAACTGAATTCCCCTAATTTTGGATCATCAAGGTTGTCTTTGTAGTCTCCGTTTCTGACAGCCTCAAGCTTGTCTTCAGGAATACCGGTTTTTTCTTGACAGGCCTTGGAAAACAGAGTCATCATTTTTTTGCTTTCTTCTGTAATTGCCTGTAATTAAATAGAAACACTTAATATAAGAAAACAGTGGGTTATTTCTTTGGGAAATACCTCAAAGAGGTGTTTCAACTGGATTTGATCTGAGATTGGATGTGAACGAGACGGGACTGGCTCTAGCTTAAGTGATCACTTTGTGCCTAGGATAACCTTCCCCAAGACCCCAAATACATAATATCGTATATGTCATCTCCAGTGGCGATTATGTAATACATGTACATAAGCCCGGCTTGCCCATGAGAAATACAACAAACAACAAGAAATATGTTCTAACAATATTGCTTTTCATAGCGGAGATAATTACATATTATTCAATAGAGGAAAGAAATTTAAACTTCGCGCGCGCGACGTGGACAATGCTATTATAATAATAATTTCTCTACCCAACACGTCGCGTGGATCGCAGCGACGTATTACTGGAAGAATAATAAAAAAACTCATGCCATTTCTCTAAATGTTCTACGCCTCTCGCTCTAACGCACAGCTTCAGATAGTAAAATTAGCTATTCATATCCTAGCTTACATCTAGGTAGGTGTGTATATGTCATATTCTGCCTGCAGTGAAAATGTGCCCACATTCGTAGAGATTCTTTAATGGTATTAGTGTGATGTGCGAATTTGTTAGTGATTACCAACACACACAGCCGCTCGTGATGTTGAAGAGTGAATGAGATAGTGTATTACCCCGTCTTTGTCTTTCGCTCCCCACTCAACGCAGCGCGTTTGTAGAAAACAATAACAAATTATTGCAATACAATCATATGCATTGACTAATTAAGAGTATGCATACCGACATTTCAAAACTGTTACTAAATATGCGTTGGGACAAAATAGGGTAGATGCATTGAACATTTATCCAGGGAATAACCGTACAAGATTTCTTATATCTTGTATAGATTTCTCAAAAAATAATTTGAAAAACACCTCTGATCTTTTTTCCGAAAGACGGAAACTCGTTTCCCGATAGTCGCGGAGTATTTTTTTTTTGTGTTGATAATACGCATTAAAATCTACGAAATAACCGTAAAAGTTTTTTGATAGACGCAAATAGAATAAATAATAATAAATAGAGCCCAAAAAATGGAAAAACCGCTATTTTTACCATTTAATCATACGATTGTTCACGCGATTTTGAACCTTAATGCAGTGGGAAATGACTGTGACGTCATTCTTGGTACCAAGGCCTTATTTAAAAATAATTCAGTTGTTATTGAATAATAGTATCTAGGTATGAAGAGTAGGTACTGTAATGTAGAGTACATAGTGGGAAACCATATTTCGCAAAGATTACCCACTAGTACTTCCTATTGATCACTCATCAGCTTACCCGACTACAGATGACTTCCCACGCCACTGGTCATCTCGTCTTCATTTTTGAAACTCGAAAATCCATGATTCGTGCATAGAAATTTGGAAAAAAACTTATCCTTAGCTAATTTATGTTTCCAATCACAGGATAAGAATGAGTGTTACAAGTTGCAAAGATGGGTGTACCCGTCTGATTATGAGATTCTTTGTGACTGTAGTGCAACCCAGGACGATACACCACCTACTAATATGTCCACTGATGGGAGAAGGCTGCAACCCTGGGGACCTGAGTTTGTGAAATGACAAGGCAATATCTCTCGCTGCATTTTTAGACTGGCATCAGGGTGTGATCGACTTGGACGTTACATAAGAATTATTTACTTAGGAAAAAACTAGGCAACAGGCACCACTCGTCGTGATTTTAGTTGCGTTTTTTAATAACCTATATAGATTTCACATTAATATGTACAATAACAATTAATCTACAATGTGAAAAGCTCCAACGATAAATAAATCAAATTAATCATAGTTATTAATTATACCTATATATCATATACGTTGGGTACATTGGTTCCTTTCATATTACGTACTTCAGATAAGTACGGTGACCGACCAAAAGGCGTTGATGGTAACGTACGTGTTTAAAAATTTACACATTGTAGTGAAACAAAAATATTGAATGTGTGTACTCAAAATTAAATACAATAGTCAATAGTGATATAAAAATTGAATTTTTGCAGTAGGTACAGTTGGTACTATATGACAAGAATTTAAAGGTTTTGTATTTTCTTACTTAAAATAATTTATATTTGTATTTTCTTACTTAAAATAAAATATTGTAATCCGTAGTGTAACTATTTTATAGTATTTACAATGTTATTAATGTGTTTCTTTCTTCTAAAAGATGTGATGTGTACATTAGTGATGATACGATATTAATGGACGAGAGCTAAAATGCGTATAAGTATACTATATGTAATATATAACACTCAAAGTTGTAAAGTGGAATAAGATGAAAATACATATAAAGTAAAACTTACTGCAACCGATGTGTTCGGTATTAAATTTTGCTTAAAAAGATAGCAAAAAGATGGCAATAAGTTACAGGTAGAATATGTAGAAATTAAGTACTTTATTGTTGTTAATATTGCCGAAACAATATAGCTACTTTAGTGTTTCAATGTATAAATATTCATATTTACCTGTGCAGCAATGATGACCCCCAGAAAACAAAGGATAGACTTCATGTTGCCTTCAGGTGATTGGAGCCCAAAAACAAAACTCATTGAATGAATGATTTGCTTATCGGCGGGTTTTCATTATTTATATGTGGTTTGAAGGTTACTTCATTGTGGTTTGATAAAGTTTAATTACAGGATAATTTATGTTGACGTTTAAAAGAACATTAAAAACACATTGGTTTTTTTTTTAATTTCTGTTTGGACTTCTATAATTTTAAGCAAATGTTTAAATAACAAAATATAAAATAGGCAGGTAAAGATTAAAATCATATGTTGTTATATTATGTTGATAACATCTATTAATTTTGTTTTTAAAATAGATTTTGAGCGATAGCGTTAATCATATGAGCACTTTTTTTGCAGCATCACTCTTCGATAATATCGATATAGGAATGGGATTGCTACAAACCAGGGTCCTCGAACTTCACTTTCCAAGGTTATGAGGAATGGTTTAAACACAGCTTAGACATGAGCGCCGCGCCGGCGCGCCGCCGTTGATCATGGTCGGCGCGCCGCCGCCGGTTAAAACGCTCACGCCGGCGGCGTGAGATCCGTGTGACCAAAAGTATTTATCTTGTGTTTCTTGATACAGAAATCGAAATAAGTACTTTTCCAGGTAATAAAATTGAAGCATTCAGCTGTGGGGATGCTAGGGTTCAGTAATTATATAAAATGTCGAATAATAACTACTTAATGCATTGTCTTATTTATTCAATTCTAAAACAAGAAATAGGATGGGATTTATTTATAGTTTTGACGGCCACAAGGCATTAATAGTTTGGTTCTTCATAGTGGAAATTAAATTAAAAACAAACGTTATTTTATGTAACTGGGAATTATAAGGAAAAATCAGAATTTATGGTTTTTTGATCGATTTTATCATACCACGCTGAAATTTTTAAACCACGTAAATTTTGGCAGAGTATCTGACCAAAATTTTCGGCCTTTCATCTTTTCGGTCGACCGTTTTCTCTTTTCATTAGTTTAGCCTTTGATTATCGAAGTACCTAATCAAATTTATTTTCATTCCACTTGACTAGATTCGCTATATTTCATTTGTTTCAATACAACACTGTGGAAATAGTAATGACTTCTTTTCTCTTGACAAAAAACGATATTCATTTGGTAATTTTTGAGGTTTACGATCTTCAAAGTTTCAAAATGTGATTATAATTAGATATTTTAAGGTTAAAAACCAATTATTTCGCTAACCTAAGGCGGCACTATAATAAAAAAAAATGCTATCCCCTAACGTGGTTTCTCAGACTGTGATTACAGACTACTCTCAAATTTTTTATGTTTTGATTTACTTTTTTATTGTTATAATGCTCGTATATTTTGTACTTATGGCCTTAAAAGCCGTATGTGATTGAAAATAAATAAATAAATTGTATTTTAACTTTCTACCGGAAAGAATTACGTATTTTGGTTGATATCATTATTAATTTATCCACCTTTCGACTAAAAACACAACAATTTATGTTTATTTGATAATTATCCTTATTTTTACGCCTAAAATAACATCGCAAATATGATAGTTTTATTAGGTAAATTACATAATTTTATTAAATTACCCTTCAATCCAAACAACAGGACATATAACACATATGTTTTTACAGCTTTTGCTCAACTGTAGTTCTCAGCTACATAGGAGTTTTGCATTTTGTGGAAGGTCGACCTCGTCATCGCAATTTATTGCAGAGTTTGAATTCACAACACTGTGGAAATAGTAATGACTTCTTTTCTCTTGACAAAAACGATATTCATTTGGTAATTTTTGACGCTTACGATCTTCAAAGTGTCAAAAATGATTATAATTCGATATTTTAAGGTTAAAATTCAATTATTTCGCTCACTTAAAGCTACGTTATAATAAAAAAAAGAAATTACTATCCCCTAACGTGGTTTTTCGGACTGTGATTACAGACTACTCTCAAATTGTAATTTATCTTTCCACCGGTAAGCATTATGTATTTTGGTTGATATTATTAATTTATGAACCTTTCGACTAGAACACCACAATTTATGCTTATTGAATAATTATTATCCTTATATTTACACCTCAAATAACATCGCAAATAAGATAGTTTTATTAAATTACATAATTTTATTAAATTACCCGTCCACTCCAAACAACAGCACATATAACACATATGTTTTTACAGCTTTTGCTCAACTGTAGTTCTCAGCTACATAGGAGTTTTGCATTTTGTTGAAGGTCGACCTCGTCATCGCAATTTATTTCAGAGTTTGAATTCCACCCAACATTTAGCTAACAGCCCAGATATTGCCAAAAGAGAAACCTGTTCGACTACATCACTGCCCATACTGAGGCTCTTTCTGACGCGTTTGACTTTATGGATTAGTTTATTTTGACCTGCCCTCCAGCGCCATGAAAAAGCAATAATGTAATTATCCATTATTTTTCAAATATGAGCTTTTATTTCACTTTATTATTGAAATAATCATAGTTTTTCAAAATAAATAAATCGATTTTATCATTATCCTTTTCACATATACGTATTTAATCATTTAAAACAATATTGCAAAAAAATCCAATGCTTCCCCCCACTTTGGATCCACGCCGCCGGCGTGGCGCCGCCGCCGGCAATTTTAGACATGGGCGCCGCCGCCGGCTTTTTTGCAGCCGGCGCACATGTCTAACACAGCTACACTTCACCAGGGAATAATGGAGATCAATATGTAAGAATTTTCTGCAAAATAATCCGCAGGATTGAGACTGGAGAAGAAGACGCTTCACCTTTTCTGGTATCGCTCTTGCAAGGACAGCACAGTTTTTCTCATCTCTTCATATTTTTTATGGTAGCTACAGATGTTGTGATTGCGAAGATCTATTCTTAATTGAAGTTGAAAACACCGAGAAGGCTTGACACGATTCGATATGAGAGCGATGTTTGCACCTCATCATATCTTACTTATTTGTTTGTCTGGTATCAAATCCTCACTTTATTAATACTTTTTGGATTCTCCGAATTCATAGTGACTTTGACCATCGACGTCATCAAAATTGAATACACTTCACTATATTACACTAGTACCGACACTAATGAACTCTCCCATTTAACGATTGTAATTCTAATTATTCACCTGGGAACCATGTTGCTATACAAAATATCATCCGAATTTCAATTGCTAATATTCATCGTGCATACGTGTTCAGAAATCTAATTGCACTTATTACAGTGCGGCTTATTTGTTTGTCATAGAATAATTATGTACATAGACGTATTTATTTTTGTGAGTGTTGATCAGTGTTTCTACATTGTTTTTCCCCTTTATTTGAATTGTTATTTTTATTATACTCCTCTTAAATGCAGGGAGTAATAAAACACTATAATCTGTAAAAATCAAAATATTTGAAAAAAAAAATCATGCTGATGGTGGACGTGGACCCAAATTTATATTATTTCTCTGCTTCTCTTTTTTTAATGCAGTATAACAGCAGAAGTGTTCAGTTCAGTAAAAACATAAAACTCGATAAGTAATATACTAAGGACTGCACCAAACAAAAATCTTTATACTGTCAATCAATACAATATATCGAATTTAAAATTTGTCCAAACAGTATTTGTGGAGAGTATGGTTCAGTACAGTATTGAGTATAGTATCAGTTTGTCGGTGAGACTTTCCCCAATATTCCGCTGCATACTTTTCCTTTCGGGAGTCTAAAATCCCCTCGATGTGGAAGTACTGCTATTGATTTGAAGGCCAAGGTCTTATCGGTTCAATTACCATTTTTGGGGTTAATTTTGCGTCTATCAAAAAACTTTTACGGTTATTCCCTAGATTTTAATGCATATTATCAGTACAAGAAAAAAAAATTACTCCGCGACTTTCGGGAAACGAGTTTCCGTCTTTCGGAAAAAAGATCAGAGGTGTTTTTAATTATTCTTTTTGAGAAATCTGTGCAAGATATAAAAAATCTTTTACGGTTATTCCCTAGATAAAGGTTCAATGCATCTACCCTAGATAAAGGTTCAATGCATCTACCCTATTTTGTTCCAAAGCATATTTAGTAACGGTTGTCGAGGTTGAAGGTCTCCCGTTCTTAGAAATTTTTGAAATGTCGGTATGCATAATCTTAATGTTCGTCATCGTAAAACACTTTGAATTGTACACTTGAATAAATAAATCAATAAGTGTATTGCAAATATTTTTATTATCAGAAAATGATTGTTAATAATTTTGATCCTAATTATAAATTATTTATGGTTAGTAAAGATGATAAAATATATTTCCAATTGAGTTCCGAAGTCGTTTCATATAGGGAATAGCCCAGGTCTGCATAGAGATAGGGATTTTGAGGGAAGATTTTTATGGAAAATACTGAGATTAGAAAACTAAATGTTCCGGAAATATAGCGTGATAACATTCACAGAATCTATTGGCTGTTGATTTGTCAAGTTTCCCAACTTGTTTGTAACATTTCGTGAGACCTTCTTTGACTCCTTTCTTTTCGTGATCTTCAGCTAATGATACTGCAACCACTGTAGCAAATTTTTCATCTGGATCTATAACACCAATACTTTTTAACATGCAGTAACTGAATTCCCCTAATTTTGGATCATCAAGGTTGTCTTTGTAGTCTCCGTTTCTGACAGCCTCAAGCTTGTCTTCAGGAATACCGGTTTTTTCTTGACAGGCCTTGGAAAACAGAGTCATCATTTTTTTGCTTTCTTCTGTAATTGCCTGTAATTAAATAGAAACACTTAATATAAGAAAACAGTGGGTTATTTCTTTGGGAAATACCTCAAAGAGGTGTTTCAACTGGATTTGATCTGAGATTGGATGTGAACGAGACGGGACTGGCTCTAGCTTAAGTGATCACTTTGTGCCTAGGATAACCTTCCCCAAGACCCCAAATACATAATATCGTATATGTCATCTCCAGTGGCGATTATGTAATACATGTACATAAGCCCGGCTTGCCCATGAGAAATACAACAAACAACAAGAAATATGTTCTAACAATATTGCTTTTCATAGCGGAGATAATTACATATTATTCAATAGAGGAAAGAAATTTAAACTTCGCGCGCGCGACGTGGACAATGCTATTATAATAATAATTTCTCTACCCAACACGTCGCGTGGATCGCAGCGACGTATTACTGGAAGAATAATAAAAAAACTCATGCCATTTCTCTAAATGTTCTACGCCTCTCGCTCTAACGCACAGCTTCAGATAGTAAAATTAGCTATTCATATCCTAGCTTACATCTAGGTAGGTGTGTATATGTCATATTCTGCCTGCAGTGAAAATGTGCCCACATTCGTAGAGATTCTTTAATGGTATTAGTGTGATGTGCGAATTTGTTAGTGATTACCAACACACACAGCCGCTCGTGATGTTGAAGAGTGAATGAGATAGTGTATTACCCCGTCTTTGTCTTTCGCTCCCCACTCAACGCAGCGCGTTTGTAGAAAACAATAACAAATTATTGCAATACAATCATATGCATTGACTAATTAAGAGTATGCATACCGACATTTCAAAACTGTTACTAAATATGCGTTGGGACAAAATAGGGTAGATGCATTGAACATTTATCCAGGGAATAACCGTACAAGATTTCTTATATCTTGTATAGATTTCTCAAAAAATAATTTGAAAAACACCTCTGATCTTTTTTCCGAAAGACGGAAACTCGTTTCCCGATAGTCGCGGAGTATTTTTTTTTTGTGTTGATAATACGCATTAAAATCTACGAAATAACCGTAAAAGTTTTTTGATAGACGCAAATAGAATAAATAATAATAAATAGAGCCCAAAAAATGGAAAAACCGCTATTTTTACCATTTAATCATACGATTGTTCACGCGATTTTGAACCTTAATGCAGTGGGAAATGACTGTGACGTCATTCTTGGTACCAAGGCCTTATTTAAAAATAATTCAGTTGTTATTGAATAATAGTATCTAGGTATGAAGAGTAGGTACTGTAATGTAGAGTACATAGTGGGAAACCATATTTCGCAAAGATTACCCACTAGTACTTCCTATTGATCACTCATCAGCTTACCCGACTACAGATGACTTCCCACGCCACTGGTCATCTCGTCTTCATTTTTGAAACTCGAAAATCCATGATTCGTGCATAGAAATTTGGAAAAAAACTTATCCTTAGCTAATTTATGTTTCCAATCACAGGATAAGAATGAGTGTTACAAGTTGCAAAGATGGGTGTACCCGTCTGATTATGAGATTCTTTGTGACTGTAGTGCAACCCAGGACGATACACCACCTACTAATATGTCCACTGATGGGAGAAGGCTGCAACCCTGGGGACCTGAGTTTGTGAAATGACAAGGCAATATCTCTCGCTGCATTTTTAGACTGGCATCAGGGTGTGATCGACTTGGACGTTACATAAGAATTATTTACTTAGGAAAAAACTAGGCAACAGGCACCACTCGTCGTGATTTTAGTTGCGTTTTTTAATAACCTATATAGATTTCACATTAATATGTACAATAACAATTAATCTACAATGTGAAAAGCTCCAACGATAAATAAATCAAATTAATCATAGTTATTAATTATACCTATATATCATATACGTTGGGTACATTGGTTCCTTTCATATTACGTACTTCAGATAAGTACGGTGACCGACCAAAAGGCGTTGATGGTAACGTACGTGTTTAAAAATTTACACATTGTAGTGAAACAAAAATATTGAATGTGTGTACTCAAAATTAAATACAATAGTCAATAGTGATATAAAAATTGAATTTTTGCAGTAGGTACAGTTGGTACTATATGACAAGAATTTAAAGGTTTTGTATTTTCTTACTTAAAATAATTTATATTTGTATTTTCTTACTTAAAATAAAATATTGTAATCCGTAGTGTAACTATTTTATAGTATTTACAATGTTATTAATGTGTTTCTTTCTTCTAAAAGATGTGATGTGTACATTAGTGATGATACGATATTAATGGACGAGAGCTAAAATGCGTATAAGTATACTATATGTAATATATAACACTCAAAGTTGTAAAGTGGAATAAGATGAAAATACATATAAAGTAAAACTTACTGCAACCGATGTGTTCGGTATTAAATTTTGCTTAAAAAGATAGCAAAAAGATGGCAATAAGTTACAGGTAGAATATGTAGAAATTAAGTACTTTATTGTTGTTAATATTGCCGAAACAATATAGCTACTTTAGTGTTTCAATGTATAAATATTCATATTTACCTGTGCAGCAATGATGACCCCCAGAAAACAAAGGATAGACTTCATGTTGCCTTCAGGTGATTGGAGCCCAAAAACAAAACTCATTGAATGAATGATTTGCTTATCGGCGGGTTTTCATTATTTATATGTGGTTTGAAGGTTACTTCATTGTGGTTTGATAAAGTTTAATTACAGGATAATTTATGTTGACGTTTAAAAGAACATTAAAAACACATTGGTTTTTTTTTTAATTTCTGTTTGGACTTCTATAATTTTAAGCAAATGTTTAAATAACAAAATATAAAATAGGCAGGTAAAGATTAAAATCATATGTTGTTATATTATGTTGATAACATCTATTAATTTTGTTTTTAAAATAGATTTTGAGCGATAGCGTTAATCATATGAGCACTTTTTTTGCAGCATCACTCTTCGATAATATCGATATAGGAATGGGATTGCTACAAACCAGGGTCCTCGAACTTCACTTTCCAAGGTTATGAGGAATGGTTTAAACACAGCGTCACAGCTACACTTCACCAGGGAATAATGGAGATCAATATGTAAGAATTTTCTGCAAAATAATCCGCAGGATTGAGACTGGAGAAGAAGACGCTTCACCTTTTCTGGTATCGCTCTTGCAAGGACAGCACAGTTTTTCTCATCTCTTCATATTTTTTATGGTAGCTACAGATGTTGTGATTGCGAAGATCTATTCTTAATTGAAGTTGAAAACACCGAGAAGGCTTGACACGATTCGATATGAGAGCGATGTTTGCACCTCATCATATCTTACTTATTTGTTTGTCTGGTATCAAATCCTCACTTTATTAATACTTTTTGGATTCTCCGAATTCATAGTGACTTTGACCATCGACGTCATCAAAATTGAATACACTTCACTATATTACACTAGTACCGACACTAATGAACTCTCCCATTTAACGATTGTAATTCTAATTATTCACCTGGGAACCATGTTGCTATACAAAATATCATCCGAATTTCAATTGCTAATATTCATCGTGCATACGTGTTCAGAAATCTAATTGCACTTATTACAGTGCGGCTTATTTGTTTGTCATAGAATAATTATGTACATAGACGTATTTATTTTTGTGAGTGTTGATCAGTGTTTCTACATTGTTTTTCCCCTTTATTTGAATTGTTATTTTTATTATACTCCTCTTAAATGCAGGGAGTAATAAAACACTATAATCTGTAAAAATCAAAATATTTGAAAAAAAAAATCATGCTGATGGTGGACGTGGACCCAAATTTATATTATTTCTCTGCTTCTCTTTTTTTAATGCAGTATAACAGCAGAAGTGTTCAGTTCAGTAAAAACATAAAACTCGATAAGTAATATACTAAGGACTGCACCAAACAAAAATCTTTATACTGTCAATCAATACAATATATCGAATTTAAAATTTGTCCAAACAGTATTTGTGGAGAGTATGGTTCAGTACAGTATTGAGTATAGTATCAGTTTGTCGGTGAGACTTTCCCCAATATTCCGCTGCATACTTTTCCTTTCGGGAGTCTAAAATCCCCTCGATGTGGAAGTACTGCTATTGATTTGAAGGCCAAGGTCTTATCGGTTCAATTACCATTTTTGGGGTTAATTTTGCGTCTATCAAAAAACTTTTACGGTTATTCCCTAGATTTTAATGCATATTATCAGTACAAGAAAAAAAAATTACTCCGCGACTTTCGGGAAACGAGTTTCCGTCTTTCGGAAAAAAGATCAGAGGTGTTTTTAATTATTCTTTTTGAGAAATCTGTGCAAGATATAAAAAATCTTTTACGGTTATTCCCTAGATAAAGGTTCAATGCATCTACCCTAGATAAAGGTTCAATGCATCTACCCTATTTTGTTCCAAAGCATATTTAGTAACGGTTGTCGAGGTTGAAGGTCTCCCGTTCTTAGAAATTTTTGAAATGTCGGTATGCATAATCTTAATGTTCGTCATCGTAAAACACTTTGAATTGTACACTTGAATAAATAAATCAATAAGTGTATTGCAAATATTTTTATTATCAGAAAATGATTGTTAATAATTTTGATCCTAATTATAAATTATTTATGGTTAGTAAAGATGATAAAATATATTTCCAATTGAGTTCCGAAGTCGTTTCATATAGGGAATAGCCCAGGTCTGCATAGAGATAGGGATTTTGAGGGAAGATTTTTATGGAAAATACTGAGATTAGAAAACTAAATGTTCCGGAAATATAGCGTGATAACATTCACAGAATCTATTGGCTGTTGATTTGTCAAGTTTCCCAACTTGTTTGTAACATTTCGTGAGACCTTCTTTGACTCCTTTCTTTTCGTGATCTTCAGCTAATGATACTGCAACCACTGTAGCAAATTTTTCATCTGGATCTATAACACCAATACTTTTTAACATGCAGTAACTGAATTCCCCTAATTTTGGATCATCAAGGTTGTCTTTGTAGTCTCCGTTTCTGACAGCCTCAAGCTTGTCTTCAGGAATACCGGTTTTTTCTTGACAGGCCTTGGAAAACAGAGTCATCATTTTTTTGCTTTCTTCTGTAATTGCCTGTAATTAAATAGAAACACTTAATATAAGAAAACAGTGGGTTATTTCTTTGGGAAATACCTCAAAGAGGTGTTTCAACTGGATTTGATCTGAGATTGGATGTGAACGAGACGGGACTGGCTCTAGCTTAAGTGATCACTTTGTGCCTAGGATAACCTTCCCCAAGACCCCAAATACATAATATCGTATATGTCATCTCCAGTGGCGATTATGTAATACATGTACATAAGCCCGGCTTGCCCATGAGAAATACAACAAACAACAAGAAATATGTTCTAACAATATTGCTTTTCATAGCGGAGATAATTACATATTATTCAATAGAGGAAAGAAATTTAAACTTCGCGCGCGCGACGTGGACAATGCTATTATAATAATAATTTCTCTACCCAACACGTCGCGTGGATCGCAGCGACGTATTACTGGAAGAATAATAAAAAAACTCATGCCATTTCTCTAAATGTTCTACGCCTCTCGCTCTAACGCACAGCTTCAGATAGTAAAATTAGCTATTCATATCCTAGCTTACATCTAGGTAGGTGTGTATATGTCATATTCTGCCTGCAGTGAAAATGTGCCCACATTCGTAGAGATTCTTTAATGGTATTAGTGTGATGTGCGAATTTGTTAGTGATTACCAACACACACAGCCGCTCGTGATGTTGAAGAGTGAATGAGATAGTGTATTACCCCGTCTTTGTCTTTCGCTCCCCACTCAACGCAGCGCGTTTGTAGAAAACAATAACAAATTATTGCAATACAATCATATGCATTGACTAATTAAGAGTATGCATACCGACATTTCAAAACTGTTACTAAATATGCGTTGGGACAAAATAGGGTAGATGCATTGAACATTTATCCAGGGAATAACCGTACAAGATTTCTTATATCTTGTATAGATTTCTCAAAAAATAATTTGAAAAACACCTCTGATCTTTTTTCCGAAAGACGGAAACTCGTTTCCCGATAGTCGCGGAGTATTTTTTTTTTGTGTTGATAATACGCATTAAAATCTACGAAATAACCGTAAAAGTTTTTTGATAGACGCAAATAGAATAAATAATAATAAATAGAGCCCAAAAAATGGAAAAACCGCTATTTTTACCATTTAATCATACGATTGTTCACGCGATTTTGAACCTTAATGCAGTGGGAAATGACTGTGACGTCATTCTTGGTACCAAGGCCTTATTTAAAAATAATTCAGTTGTTATTGAATAATAGTATCTAGGTATGAAGAGTAGGTACTGTAATGTAGAGTACATAGTGGGAAACCATATTTCGCAAAGATTACCCACTAGTACTTCCTATTGATCACTCATCAGCTTACCCGACTACAGATGACTTCCCACGCCACTGGTCATCTCGTCTTCATTTTTGAAACTCGAAAATCCATGATTCGTGCATAGAAATTTGGAAAAAAACTTATCCTTAGCTAATTTATGTTTCCAATCACAGGATAAGAATGAGTGTTACAAGTTGCAAAGATGGGTGTACCCGTCTGATTATGAGATTCTTTGTGACTGTAGTGCAACCCAGGACGATACACCACCTACTAATATGTCCACTGATGGGAGAAGGCTGCAACCCTGGGGACCTGAGTTTGTGAAATGACAAGGCAATATCTCTCGCTGCATTTTTAGACTGGCATCAGGGTGTGATCGACTTGGACGTTACATAAGAATTATTTACTTAGGGAAAAACGAGGCAACAGGCACCACTCGTCGTGATTTTAGTTGCGTTTTTTAATAACCTATATAGATTTCACATTAATATGTACAATAACAATTAATCTACAATGTGAAAAGCTCCAACGATAAATAAATCAAATTAATCATAGTTATTAATTATACCTATATATCATATACGTTGGGTACATTGGTTCCTTTCATATTACGTACTTCAGATAAGTACGGTGACCGACCAAAAGGCGTTGATGGTAACGTACGTGTTTAAAAATTTACACATTGTAGTGAAACAAAAATATTGAATGTGTGTACTCAAAATTAAATACAATAGTCAATAGTGATATAAAAATTGAATTTTTGCAGTAGGTACAGTTGGTACTATATGACAAGAATTTAAAGGTTTTGTATTTTCTTACTTAAAATAATTTATATTTGTATTTTCTTACTTAAAATAAAATATTGTAATCCGTAGTGTAACTATTTTATAGTATTTACAATGTTATTAATGTGTTTATTTCTTCTAAAAGATGTGATGTGTACATTAGTGATGATACGATATTAATGGACGAGAGCTAAAATGCGTATAAGTATACTATATGTAATATATAACACTCAAAGTTGTAAAGTGGAATAAAATGAAAATACATATAAAGTAAAACTTACTGCAACCGATGTGTTCGGTATTAAATTTTGCTTAAAAAGATAGCAAAAAGATGGCAATAAGTTACAGGTAGAATATGTAGAAATTAAGTACTTTATTGTTGTTAATATTGCCGAAACAATATAGCTACTTTAGTGTTTCAATGTATAAATATTCATATTTACCTGTGCAGCAATGATGACCCCCAGAAAACAAAGGATTGACTTCATGTTGCCTTCAGGTGATTGGAGCCCAAAAACAAAACTCATTGAATGAATGATTTGCTTATCGGCGGGTTTTCATTATTTATATGTGGTTTGAAGGTTACTTCATTGCGGTTTGATAAAGTTTAATTACAGGATAATTTATGTTGACATTTAAAAGAACATTAAAAACACATTGGTTTTTTTTTTTATTTCTGTTTGGACTTCTATAATTTTAAGCAAATGTTTAAATAACAAAATATAAAATAGGCAGGTAAAGATTAAAATCATATGTTGTTATATTATGTTGATAACATCTATTAATTTTGTTTTTAAAATAGATTTTGAGCGATAGCGTTAATCATATGAGCACTTTTTTTGCAGCATCACTCTTCGATAATATCGATATAGGAATGCGATAGCTGCAAACAAGGGTCCTCGAACTTCACTTTCCAAGGTTATGAGGAATGGTTTAAACACAGCTACACTTCACCAGGGAATAATGGATATCAATATGTAAGAATTTTCTGCAAAATAATCCGCAGGATTGAGACTGGAGAAGAAGACGCTTCATCTTTTCTGGTATCGCTTTTGCAAGGACAGCACAGTTTTTCTCATCTCTTCATATTTTTTATGGTAGGTACAGATGTTGCGATTGCGAAGATCTATTCCTAGTGGCTTTCTAATTGAAGTTGAAAACACCGAGAAGATCTGACACGATTCGAGATGAGAGGGTTTTTTGCATCTCATCATTTATTTGTTTGTCTTGTATCAAACCCTGTCTTGCATGACATATTTTGGATTCTCCAAATCGTGACTTTGACCATCGACGTCATCAAAATTGAATACACTTCACTATATACTAGTACCGACACTAATGAACTCTCCCATTTAACGATTGTAATTCTAATTATTCACCTGGGAACCATGTTGCTATACAAAATATCATCCGAATTTCAATTGCTAATATTCATCGTGCATACGTGTTCAGAAATCTAATTGCACTTATTACAGTGCGGCTTATTTGTTTTGTCATAGAATAATTATGTACATAGACGTATTTATTTTTGTGAGTGTAGATCAGTGTTTCTAGATTGTTTTTCCCTTTAATTGATTTGCTGTTTTCCATTTACTCCCCTTAAATACAGAGAGTAATAAAACACTATGGTAAAAATCAAAATATTTGAAAAAAAAAAGTCATGGAGATGGTGGACGTGGACCCAAATGTATTCAATTAACAACATTAATAGATTATTGTATTCTTCTTCTTCCTCTTGTCCTAGGTCGGGTGACCTGTTTGTGACGGCGGGCTGTCCTGGGATGAGGAGGTCCAGCTGTCCTTCCATCTCTTGGGTGGCCTTCCGGGTAACTATTGTATTATACTATATATCAAATGCAGTGTAACAGCAGGAGTGTTCAGTTCAGTAAAAAACATAAAAATCTATAAAGTGTTACAATACTAAGGATTGCACCGAACAATAAATCTTTATACTGTCAATCAATACAATATATCGAATTTAAAATTTGTCCAAACAGTATTTGTGGAGAGTATAGTTCAGTACAGTATTGAGTATAGTATCAGTTTGTCTGTAAGACTTTCCCCAATATTCCGCTCCATCATTTTTCTTTCGGGAGTCTAAAATCCCCTCGATGTGGAAGTACTGCTATTGATTTGAGGGCCAAGGTCTTATCGGTTCAATTACCATTTTATTGCAGTAAACTCGTTTGCATATAAAGAAACTACCCATTATAATTAGTGAAAACCGTTAATGTATTTGGTCAGCAATTCAGAGGTTTTGAGGAGAGCAGTAGACAACTGCTGAAAGATGTTAAGGTCCGCAAGATCTCATCTGAGTCACATTCTACGTGGAGATAAATACAGTATACTCCAACTAATAATATTCGTGGGGAAGATCGAGGGACAGCGTGGTCCAGGTAGAAGGCAAACGTCTTGGCTGCGCAATCTAAGGGACTGGACCGGAATGAGGCGTGTGGAGGAACTGTTCCGGGTTGCACAAGACAGATAAGCCTTCGCCAGTGTGATTGCCAATGTCGGGGGGAACTGACAGGGCACATCAAGAAGAAGAAGTTAATGTATTAACCAAGCACATTATGGGGATAACAACTATTAAGATCATAGGTATGTATATAGATCAAATTTATCTATTGTAAATTTAATTTATATATTTATTTATTTTACATATAAGGGATACTGACAGAGAGTTAACAACACATAGACAATAACAAACATAAAATGAGAAACGTGTCAACCCTCCAATTAGAAGTGTCCATAACTTACATAAATTTTCTTCCTTCTAAATTATTACTGATAATTTAACTATGTCAAAGTCACAAAGATGGCAGAAAACGTCAGGCAGGTGAAAAACGTTTGGATCCAACAATATAAAATAGACGAGCAGTAGACTGAACAATGACAAGTCAAGGGGATTACTTGAATATTTATATGAAGTTGAAGTGAATTTGCCTGTCATTTCTGACGTAAATAATATATATTTGGATTTTACGAAATAAAAGGAAAATAAGCTTTCTCATTCATCTCTTTATATTGAGTTTTATCGTATGTTTTCTTTGAACATTGATTGTCAGCTGTCTGGACTAGCGTTCTCAGAACTCTGGAGGAAAAAAACACTAAGCCATATGAAATCTGAATTAGAAAATGTGTTACACACGCACACAGTGAAAATATTTCAGTTCGTACAAATTTCTTTGAACGAATTCTGGATTTTCCAGCACGTAGCAAGTACATACATACATGCTGTATGAGTAGACAAAGTGCGACAAATCTTATACAATGTACACATTTTTTTTATATACAAATGAATTTGGGTTTATCGAAATAAACCCAAAGTCATCTTTGTACACTTCACAGAAAGCTTAAAAGCTTGTGTTGTGAAGTGGAGTAAGTCGGGGATTGAACCCGCGCCCACTGGATTAACAGTTAAGCGCGTTACCAACTAGGCTACCGACCGCCTGAAAAATCACCACCGCCTGAAAAATCACCACCTCAAATATGTAATGTAAACTCTATTCGAGTGTATGAAAGCATGTAAGTAATCTGGTTCACCTGGAAAAAAATGGTTGCAGGCCTGATTAAATCCCATCCTCAGCAGCAACCTTTTTTTATGGAATATTAAGATTTTCGATACAAGGTATACATATGGTGGATGTCCATTTCTAAAGGTGAAAATAAAAGACTAGAATAAAATTTAAAATCCACGTAATAGCTTTTGTTACACGCGACTATAGTGTTCGAGGATTCCCATCCTAGTCATCAGGCGTTTAACAATTAAGTTTAAAAAAACATGGATTACATGGATTTTAAACTAAATACTTACTACTTTTTAAGTATATAATCTTGGCCTGCTTACTCCGTATAAGTAAGTTTTCATTGTATTTATTTGGGTTAAGTTAGGTTACGAAAGCCAGTAACAAATAATGTGATATTACACAGTTGCACCAAACTGAATAATTGACGATTTGATAGAGAAAACTTGGAACATTAATGCCCGATCCCACCAACTACCACCTAGGAAGCAGACCCCTAAGGAATTTCCATACAAAACCACAGATAATTTGAGTGATTATTATAACTGTCATAACCTTTAAGATATAAATCCATACAAAATACAGCATGCAGCTACTTAAGTGAGGGAGATTCTGGGCCGAGATATTTGGCCACCTAACTAAGTAGAGCTGCATGCTGTATTTTGTATGGATTTATATCTTAAAGGTTATGACAGTTATAATAATCACTCAAATTATCTGTGGTTTTGTATGGAAATTCCTTAGGGGTCTGCTTCCTAGGTGGTAGTTGGTGGGATCGGGCATAAGTATCCTGAAATTAAGTAAGTAAAGCAAAGAACCCCAGTGCGGATGAAACACTCAATAGAATTTTGCCAATAAAATTTAACGGTAACGACTGCACCCTCCACTACGTGGAACTATCATTTTTGATTTCGCCATAGAAATTTTTATGACCCATTATGAGGATGTTGGACCGACATTAATGACTTGCTTGGAAGGAAGTATGACTATTAGTACTGTGGTACAATTTATATAGTACCATAATGTAATAATACCAACGGTATATTGTATTAATGTAACGATGCACAATACACACTGTAATACCCTTTCTATAACACGCCTTCTAATTACGAAGAAGTATGTTCAGCTTGCGATCGTTTTTACATTTTAAAAATTTCTAAAAACTGGAGACCTTATATCTCGACAGCCGTTACTAAATATGCTTTGGAACAAAATAGGGTAGATGCATTGAACATTTATCTAGGGAATAACCGTAAAAGATTTTTTTATATCTTGAATAAATTCTCAAAAAATAAAAAAATAGAAAAACACCTCTGACCTTTTTTCCGAAAGACGGAAACTCGTTTCCCGAAAGTGGCGGAGATTTTTTTTTATACTGGTAATATGCATTAAAATCTAGGGAATAGCCGTAAAAGTTTTTTGATAGACGCAAAATAAACCTCAGAAAATGGAAAAAAACTCTATTTTTACCATTTTATCATGCAATTTTTTACGCGATTTTGAATCGTAATGCCGTGGGAAATGACTGTGACGTCATTCTTGGTACCAAGGCCTTATAATGGCTTTTACTTACAAGATGTTAAATTTTATAATATTGATTTTTCGTCCCACTAACGAAGCTGTTGAAGATACCGAGTACCTACTCATTATTATTCCATTGTCGAGTAATTTTATATGGAAGTATTTCTTGTAAAAACAAATCGTCTTCCAATAAATCTTTTTATGTTTGATATCTTTATTCTTTCTCTTCGCGAGTAGGTGGATAATATACTGATATACCTAACCTATATACATTATATGGGGATTTCTCGCAATAAGAAATGAAAAGAAAATTTGGCATTCGCATGTGGTTAATAAGTGAGATGGCAAAGTCGTGATAACCTTGTGCCAGAATAAATCTAATATCTGATTATTGTACACTATTACTTATTGTGTTATATTATTTAGAAGATTATTTAGCCATCAAAACAGTCGTCAGCAAGTCACTAAACCAGAAATTGTCTCCAAATCTTCTCTGTCTTTTCTTCTTCTACTGCTTCATCTAGGACTGCGTCTGTCATTGCTCGGAGCCTGCTCCTGGGACACAGATGTCCAACTATCTCGCCATCTTTTATGTGGTCTTCCTGGTAGTCGAGTTTTGGTCGGGTTTGGGGATCCACTGTGTTCTGAAGCTTGATTTTCCGGACTGTGAGCTTGCTTTGCTTATTTTTCTCTTGCTTTGAACCTTACCCACGAACCCTCCTCCTTTTGCATCCGGGTTAGGGACGGTCATTGGCAGAGAATCTTCTCTGTAAATATGATAATATCATTTTCCTTCCTGTCTCGAGGATTTGGTCCATCTTAGTACGGGCTGTGCCTAGTTAGGTGGAAAACTGTATATTATTACTATATAACTGTGCATGGACAAAGTATTTTTTATTATTCTGAATATAAATATACCTACTACCGTAAAAAAATGCGCACTAAAGCATATGCTGCAGTTGCTTGTCAACTTCTGTTCCGTTTAGAGCTACTTTCGAAAAATGTTTTTTATTCAACAGGACAAAATAAAGAAATTGAAAGGGCTAATAATCTACAACCTGCCGATATTCTCCCGAATTTCTGTCAACGTAGGCAGTTATAAACCTTGGAGAAATCACTATTCTATTTTATAATTCATACATATAAAAAAAAATATGTAGAATTTTTCGAAATAATATTATCACCAATATTTGCAACAGAGCAGACAACAAGATTTGTTTCAAAAGTCTCTTTCTTGCTATTTCTAGGATTGTTCCCCAATTCAACATTAGTCTCTAAGCAATATACCAAACTCTTTTTAGCTTGTTTGGACAAAGTTCTAGTATTTCTTGCTCTCTTTCCTCACAGAGATCTTATTAGAGGTTTTCTGACCAATGCAATGGATAAGACACTGTAGTCATCTCTGCAAGGATTGTATTATGCAAAATAGGAATAATAATTGGCGTTCAGTTACTACAGTAATACTATTATTTATCAGTCACAATTTTCATTATCCATCAGCAACTCTGTAGTTTGCGAGTTTCCACAGTCCAACAATAAAAGTCAATACTTAGTATTTGATATAAAGTTGAAATTGAAATTCAGGTACGGATATCATATATTTATCTTAATTATGAAAACCGTAGTTAATCCCACTGCAGTACGAGGCGTGGATGTTTCTGTGTTATTTGAACATTGGCCAAACAGGTAGATTGATAAAATATCTCTTAAAAACACCCTCAATATTCTCTAAGACCGGAAGATAACATTAAGAGTATATACCTCACTTTTCACTTACACATTCTAGGTGTATAATGAAAATGCTATCGGCAGTATTTTCCATCTCCGGACGGAACGTAGAACATTTCGTTTAATAATTGATAAGATTCACTCAAACAATCATCCCACTTAGTATCTTCTCAAAAGCGGAACAAGTAGAATCTTCATTTAAGTAATTTTGAGTCAATAAATATACGTAGGCTACGTAATTCAACGAAAAATGTAGAAGAATCTCTAATGAGTTGAAAGTGATTCCAAAAAAATATACAAAGTAAGTATAATAAAATATTCCTAATATCAATTTTTTTCAGATCAATTTACCTTTCCAGGTATTTATTCTCTGAAAAGAAGATATTGTTTTATATTCCGATACATTGAAGAGAGGAAATAAATTCTTTGTTTATTTGACATCAATAAAAATGACTGTCTGATTAGTGTTATTGATAATATCCAGATATTGTCTTATTTCTATTATCTTCTGTTGTCGTTTTGTGTATAATACTCTTGGTATTATTAGTGTCAATATGTTTGCGATATCACTTTTTTATTCCAGTAAATAATAATAACGTGTTACCTCTATTATGGGTGTTTGTAATGGGAATTGAAATTGAAAGAGATATCTATTATTTCATCCCCATTCCCTTTACTATTCACTATATCGTTCAGATACAGAAGGTCGAACGAGAAGTGTGAACACATTTTCATGTTGAAATATCCCTTGCCTTTATTCTGTCCGTTTTTATCTGATCGCCTTTAGATATCATACGCATACAAAGCGACAGAATAAAACTTTTGTCCCTTATTTTTTCCCGTGTAGTGTAGTGGTGAGATAGTGTTATTGCCGAATTACGAAAGAGATAACGGCTTTTATATTGACGGAGGAAATATTCTCCCTTTTGTTGAAAAGCTTGGGGAATATAATCGTTAATTATCGAAGATATTCTACAGAAAATTGTGTCAAGGGATGATAACTATACTGAACGTTAAACATCGAAATTTTTCTTTGATGTTTGATTTTTTAAAATTTTAGTAAACATATTATATATGGTAAATCTTGAGCCTTTGCTGGTTTGTTTGCTGATAATGTTTATATGTATATACGAGATTCGATAAAAACTGCTTGTGGTTTTAGAGTAATAAAAATAAAACTAACCTATCTCGGCGAACACCCATTGTTTTCGCCACATTTATGTAATTCGTCGTATACCTATGCATATTAAAGACATTTAATTCTGACGACCAACCCTGTTAGCGAATTTGTTTTTGATGCCCAATGTTGAATATTGTCTTTTTCTTGAGAAGGGATGTACCTAATGTATTATCGTGATTATGTGATGATGTAGGTGTATAATATATGCAGATTCCCTTTTTCTGTCACAGATATATGAATCAAGATATTATGACGTATCGATGTTATGGATTGCATCTCTTCTCCTTTACCTCCAATATATGTTTCTGGACACGAATCACGAGATCATTATAAATAGGTATCAGTTATTATGGGTACCTGCTATTGTTATGTTATTTCTATCTGTTATGTATTATTTTGGTATTGGGTGTTTGCACTAGACTAGGTATTTGTTATTAGCGAAATTGGTTGTGTGTTCAGAATAAAATGTCATCTATATAAACGACCTCTCTATGCTCGCTCGAGAAACATTCACACCTTCAAATACTCGTATTGTACCACCTTTGTTAGTAATTTAGTCAGTATATTTTTCCACTGTGGGTGAATACAGAATACAGATAAACATAAACAATCCACACCTAAAAATTTACTAGTATAATATAGAACTCAAAAAGAAGTCAAAAGTCCACATAACAGGCGTCAATACTGGAATAATAGATTGCATTTTTCAACAGGATCTTAATTCTCAAAATAACTTATAGGATTGAAAGGTAAATAAATTAAAATAAAACACACATAAAGCGCTATCTTATCCCTTTTTTCAAAATCATTTAGGTTTGAAGCTCTGGGGAATTGAATAATGGACCATATGTCTTTCAAAACACTCCTTATAAAAGGTACATTACGTCTAGCAAATTATGTATACCTGTACCAACCTATACCAACATTCTTCTTCTCCAGCCCGTAGCCATCCACTCCTGGACGTAGGCCTCCTCTATCCGTTTCCATGCCAAATGATCTTGGGCTATTTACATCCATGTTGCACCGGCATGCTTCATCATCGGAGCTGTGGTCGTCCGTGGTTTCTTGTGGTTGTCCTAGGAGACCAGCACAGGAGGAGTTTTGTCAATCTGTTGTCTGAGCTGCGGGTGACATGACCAGACCATACCAACATTCACCATGTAAATCCGTAACTTTAGAAGGAACATAGGTTTCTAATGGATGTGTGAAGTTAAAGTATTAACCGCGAAGATAATAATGTAGTATACAAACACCAAATCAGTTCTTTGAGAAACGATTACATTATTTGAATGTGTGAAACTGTCAAAGAGACGCCGAGGGTTGTACGAGTATGTGGGTGTTAGACCACAACTACTTAAATAATATAACACGAGGTTAGATTGACGAAGGTTTGAGTTAACTATGTAGTATGTACTAACACTAAATGGACAAAGAAGTGAAGAGGATGCAACAGTTTATTAAGTAATTCCTAAGATCGGAGAACATTTTCCTGAGATTTTGTTTGAAACGGTAAACGAATTATTTATTGAGGTTGATATGGTTGGCTTACAATGTGTCCACAAAATTTAATTAAAATGATTTTCTCACGACTTTTTGTAAATAGGTACAAATTTACCAAGTTAAATGGAGCGTTTAGATCTGTTTGGAATTGCTAAAAAAACTATCTAATTATCTATTCCCTTAGATCACATCCCTTGCGGGATAGTCAGAGAGGGCAGATAGCCAGACTATCTTATACTACACATACACTTCTTGTTTCCGTCACACTCGTGCAATTTTTCAGTCATGCTCTCCAACTACCTTTAACATTTCTCCAATTACGTTTAACAACCGGGATCTGTTTGTTTCGGCGTATGGTGCTCCTTCCTGAGTCTATGGAACAAGACTCGCCCACGTTGCTGCAAATGAAATTCCCATAGGTCAAAGGTTGCCAGGAAGACCACCAAAAAGATGGAGAGATATCTGGTCTTCCACATCTCAAGAAGGAGCAATATAATATTCAATTTCTGATAAATCTGGTACTTAGATCATATTATTATGATAGTCTACGTACTCGTAGAAGCTGGTGGATTATGTTATTAATTGGTTTGAATTCTATTTTGCAAGGTAGGATTCAGTTTCTGCGCTGGGTATTAGTTGAGGAAATTATGAAAGCTGTCTCGTGAATCTACTCGAGTAGGGATTATTGAGTCTTGGAACATATTATATTGGATATTGTCATACCATGTCATATACTTACTTCTAATAATAATTTAACGAGAAAACTGTGATGCAAAGGGTTGTTTCAGAAAGTTGTTTTCTCAAAATTTTAATTTGTTATCTACATTTTGAAATGTCTGTCCGATTCAGTGTGAATCATGTCCTCCCCAAGTTACGATATTATTATTATTTCTAATGGGCGAGCAGCTTAGCTGATATACCCATATCCAGCTAGCACAATCAATGGTCTCTCAAATATGTCATACAATTTCTTATTTTTGATATCTACAGAAGTGAACTGAAGCCTGAAGTAAAGAATACTCTTCTATATCTTCAGTATCAAGATCTAAACGCCTTGAGTGTGTAAGGTTTTGTAAAACCGTAAAACATATCATAGAAATTCATTATCCAATATAAAGTGCATGGTTGACGATGTCGATGTTGGTTGGAGTGCGAGTTTCCAATCTGGAGGTGCCGGATTCGAATATCGGTGCTGACAATGTATATATTATGCACTACAGGACACAATTTTTAGCTTACTGACAAGTAATTAGGGAAGTGTACAGGAGCCCAGATCCATTTTTAAAAAAGGCAAGAAAAAAAGATATTATGATTGCGGAATAGATAGACAAATGGACGTATATACCGACATATTAGATTTATGGGAAAATGAGATATTACAAATTATGCATTGATATGTACAGAAATGGGCACTCTTTCCGTATAATCAAACATTATCTAGTTGATTCTTGCTAGAAAACAAAAATATAAAGTCTTTCCAAAGTGTACATTAATTACGGAATAACGAAACCGAGTGTATCCATTAATTACACCCCCGGGGTGTGAAGGAAAAAATCGAAGACAAATTAAAGTGAAATCACTGCATTGTTAGCACTCCTGAACGGCTTTGTGTAGATTCAAGCGATTTGCTTTATTTTATTCCTAATTAATTGGAAATGAAATTGAACGGAATTCGATTTAAAGCTAGTGGTACGCCTCAAGGGTTCGTCCATAAGGATTTCTCTAACATCATTTATCAAAAATATTTTTTTAAAGGTAGGGTTATCCTTCAGCTGAAGGGTTTCCCCCAAAATAAGATGTACCCTAGAGTTATTTCTAACCCTCGGTATCCCCGAGGTATGTAATGGAATACAGGCGTGGCGAAAGAAAAGGGGATGCTGGTAAAATGAAGCATAATAAATTAATGGAGCCTTATTTGAAAACGTTTCTTAGAAAAGGTACTATGAATATTGATATAAATGAGGTTCTAAATGAATAGGTAGGTTAAACATGAAGAAAGTATGCATATTTGAAAAACCTTATTGTGAAAGTAGATATGACAAAGGGTAAATTAAAAAGAGAATAGGCTAATATTTAATTGAAGTTGTGTTATTCGTGTAAGAGGTACTAAAGATATCTAAAAAATTCTCAACATAATATACATTTTTACAATGTAGCATTTTATGAACATTGCTGAAGGATTAGTGTTTCTGTTGCTTAAGAATCTCAATCGTTCGAGTCTCTTGAGAAAACTTGTAATGTAGTTCCAACTGCACAATGCAGAAAATCCAGCACAATCATTTAGGTTTGTCCAAAAAAATTATAAGGCTAAAATTGAATACGTTTGTTGTTGGATCAGATTGTTGGCTATAACCATGTATTGCGGCCAGGAAGTTTCAGTCATTTGAGAGCGGAGTCATTTGGTAACCAACATCAGATGATCAGGATCTTCACAGAGACCCGCTTCATAATATACCGGGAAAGCTTGGTGTTACCCACCATGTACGAGTAAGTAAGTGAACGCAACACTAAAGAAATGACTGTTTTTGTTACATATTTTACATATCTGTAACATTACACTTTACAGTAATAATATGAAATGACATTACATTTTATTGTATGGTAACATTTATTACTATTGTAATAATAGTAAATTACATTTCTCGGACAATAAATAATCATTATGGCTCTTATAAAAACAGTGGCTCGAGTATGGCTCATACATTACTAGAGTATGTAATGTTATTTCGAAATATTGGAACAGAAAACTAGTAACTAGATTTTTTGTACATACATATGTACATCTTCTTCCCCTTCTATCCTTGGTTGGGTCGGGGGCCCACAGCATCTGTGTATCTTTGCCAGAGGGCCATGTCACTTGCAGCTTCCAGGACTTCTGGCCACGCAAACCACACTCTCTCCTCGCACAACTTTGTCACCTGCTTCTGCCAGCTATTTCTGGGGCGGCCCACCAGTCTTCTGCCTGCACCCTCGGCTTCCAGAGCTCTTAACGAAAGCCGCTTCTCTGGCATCCAGATAACGTGTCCGAGCCATCTCAGCTGAGACCTCTCTATGAAGAGGAGTGTGGGTTCCCGAGCATACTCGTTCCTTGTTCGGTCTCTCAGGGTTACTCCTCCCTGATTTTTTGTACAAAAGAAATATATTTAGTAAATTGATTCGAATGTTTAGTTAATAGTAAACACGAAATAGTTATCTGAGATTTCACGAAGGAGATTTCAGTAGATAACAACCCTAGAAAGCAACGTAATTTGTGCACGTGTGCGGGATACATTCACGTGCCAACGTGTAATCAAAAGATTCTATTTCAATTTTCTAGATCTGTACAATCTATGAACAGAACATGTTACCGTTAATGTTTGAAATACGTTAATGGGTAAATTATCGGGACGGAAATTACTAACTAGTCGGCAATTAGTAACACAAAAATAAGTGCATTTAACGAAAAAATCACCATAATCAAGTGAGATTGCATGGGTCTATGTCCAGGAATCAGTTGGGAGAACTCTCAGACTACACATTTTGAGTGACGATTGAGTAGAATCTTCGTCGAAGAAAAATCGAATGCCTCCTACTGTTACAAAGAAATACAATACAACATTAATATATAGTGGTTGCATCAAATCCAGGCACAGATTTCTATTTTTTTAATTTAAAAAGATTAGTCTGGGTTTATCGAAATAAACCCAAATACATCTTTGTACACTTCTCAGAAAGCTTAGAAGCTTGTGTTGTGAAGTGGAGTAAGTCGGAAATTGAACCCGCGCCCACTGGGTTAAAAGTCGAGCGCGTTAACAACCAGGTTACTGACCACCTCGACCACCCAAATTGGGTTTATTTACCAAATCAAAGATAATTTGAGTAATAATTCAATCAATAAACCTAGTGTTTCCACATTAACGAAACCTTGGTCGTTAATCTGCAGATGTAGGGAATCTATTGGATAACTAGTTAATACATACTGTGACTGTTTTACGCATACTATCAGTAGGTAATTTGTATGTACAATTGTACATTGTGAACATGGTACAGTTCATACACTGATGTGTGTATACTCCCATACTCCATACACGCTGTTCTATACAACACTCACTTTGATATTAAATAGTCTTTTCTTTGTTGAATCCATGATTGCTAGCTCAGTAAATTACTAGTTATACTATTATACCTACTCCTCGAGTGTATTCTCATATAACCTCATCACAATAGCTTTACTCTAGTAATTAGAGTTTCCCACGTCTAATGTCAAATAGGTTTCCTATTATAGAGAATTTCAAAACGATTGTTTAGTGACTTGAAAGCATTACGCCACAAGACCACAAGAGTAAAGTTAAATAATTCTTTACTTTTTACTTTTTTAAAGAATTTATAGTGTGAATAGATTCTTTAATGAACGGGGGTTCGATACCTGATGCCGACCCTGATACGAAGATGTATTTGCGTTTACTAGTTTTTTTCTTATTGGTAGATGCAATGGGCATATGGCTCGACAGGAGGATACTAGTAGGGCACCCAGAATCCTACAGTGGAAGACCTCCAAAAAGGTGGTCTGATGACCTAGTCCAGCAAGCCGGAAGAACCTGGATGCGGAGGGGGAGAAACAGAGATGAGTGGAAGGAAATGGAAGAGGCCTATGTCTAGCAGTAGAGGGAGGAAGGCTGAAGAAGAAGAAGATGCAATATTGAGAATAAAAAAGAAATGTCAGTCAGTTAACTCTGGAGATAGAGGATAGAATCAGTGGTTGTCCCGGAATAATCCAGCGGAAGCAAGTAACGATGTGATAAAAAAGATAGTGACTGAAGTTCTGCAATGTCGGTACTCTAGGACTCTTGTAGTAATCTCGCTCTCTAACGTGCGGAAGTTGAAACTTCATTGAGAAAGCAGTTCCGCTGGAGCCACAGCAACGATGTACAGTGAAATATGGTATTTTCGAACATCAAAACCCTGTAAGATCAGAGATCACTCGTTCTTTATGGGTGAAATGCCTAAAAAATTAAAAAAAAAAAAAAAAAACCCTGTAAGATAAAAAACAGCGCCTGCAAAACTATACACAATAAATGTGAAACTTCACGTATATGCCGCTTCGTTGAACAGGTGTTATTACTTGTTACATATATAAAGTAATGATTACTCTAACGAAATTTCTCTACAAGCTATGTTATGATTAACACAAGGCATGTATCACTCGACACGGGTGCTTTGCCTCAAAAAAAAAAAAAGTACTTATACAAAATATGTAGTTATTTATAAAATAACAAATATTATAAAAGAAAGTCAGAAGGGAAATTGGGGTAGCCTGTGAGTCAGGATGTGAAATTTATATATTACTGAATGAAATTGTATTCAATGGAATTTTAGTAAAAGAAATGTTTTGTGGATTTTCTCAGAATTTCTCATCTTCATAACTTTCCGTATGAATAGATATTTTTTCTTTAAGAGATTTGGCCCTCTGTAACAAATGTAACAATTCATGTTCACTGCTTTCCCATCTCACACCCCAACATTTTGGCTTTTCTCTACTCTTGGTCCTTTTGTAACGACTGGCCTTACTCTAGACCATTATAAACTATCTCGTGTTTTTTTTTCTGTCGTGGGTTATCGTAGGTTGGAAGACCGGGCCTTCGGTATTATCATTTAATCTTGTATCCATAACTTAAGCCATTCGTTAAGATAAGCATGTGACTGTAGCGAGTATCTATTCTTTGGGACAAACCTACGACATATTCTGATAATATTCTCAAGGGATGGTAACAAATTTCTGATACAATATTTAAGGAAAATATCATATTACGTTCAAAATTTTATGTACGTCAAATTTGCAGAAAAAGAGAGGGACGCCAATTTGAGGACGGCATTGATGCTCTGAAGTTCTTGATTTCATCGTGGTTTTCAATATATCTGATCATGGCTTATGGCTACGAGTTTGAAAGTAAAGTATTTGAATGTGATTTGTATGCTGTTGAATTCACTGTCCGGTTGCATTTTTCAACTGGTAGTGATTTAAGTACAGAATGATATAGGGCACTGACGTTAAAGTTTTTAACTAATGATATTCCCTCGTGAGATGAAATATATGTTCAATATCTTAGAGTTCACAACGAGTAATATTATACGTACTTGTATAACGAATATTTATTAGGACTTGATTTTGCTACAGAGCTAAGGGATTACCATGTGTTTGAGAATTTATTCTATCCCTTAACAGTGTTATTTGCATAATGTTCAAGGATACTTTAGCGGTATTTCAACAATATCTATGGGCATTTGGGATATGGGAGGGATGTGATATAATATGTTAGCAAAATCCCTCATAAATACAAGCCACACCGTAATATTATGATGGGTCTACATCCAGTTATTTTGAGCTTACATAATTTCATCAAAATTCCTACGAGCATATCAGAATTTGTTTAGGATTCGTCATATGAGAATTGTGATGTGCGAATGTATATTTGTATTGTGTGTAGTGAAACCCAAAGTAGGTACCTATAGATCAATAGTGTTAGAAGTAATTTGATCTAAGTGTATTGCGTCCCTGAAACATAATGAGTTGGAAGCTTTTCAAAATTCCCCTGAAGAGCATTTCAGCCAAGCACTGCGTTGAGATGTAAAACAGTGATAAAATTTATGTTACGAAAATATTCATTATACTTTTGTTTACTTCACTCGTAGATTGCTCTCCAAGACACTACAAAATATACCGCAATTCATAGAACAAAGTACGTTTGACTTCTGTTACTACCCACGAATAATTTTCTCAGAGTAAAATTAAATTCGCACGAACGAGCAATATGCTTGAGATCTACATTGGTCTTAAGATTAAATTATAATTTATTGTATTAGTAATAATTGAATTATTTTCTTTATTCCAAAGGAATTATTAAGCTTTTGATATTAATTATATTTGCTACATCGGTTTTGCAATCAGACCGATTGTGCTCGCCGACAGCTTGATAATTGAATTAAGACTATGAATAATGGAGATTCACCTATTCGTTTGAATCACAATAATAGTATAGACAGGTACTATTTTCAAATTTGTCAACCATTTTTATACAATATAGATTTGCCGTACATTTATTTTATTTTATTTTATTTTATTACAGGTATAAGTGCAAAACAGATAACAACTATAGATATAAGTAATTGAAGATTAGTTCATTCATAATTCAGCTGTCACCCACAAGCATGCACCACAGTTAAATTAAAACATATAAGTTCATTCCGGTCGTCTCACACACCCATACTCAATATCGCTCACACACTCACCCATCGCACACGCACACATCAGATTTCACAATTTTTAGGCAGAAAAACAGAATATAAACAAGAATATAAAAATACAAAAAAAATTAGAAGGAAGAGTTCGGGATAAAAGGATGAGGAGGGGGAAAGAGGGAGGGGACAGGGAGGGATGCTCTGCATGTCAGGGAGGTAATATGGATGACGTTAGCCTAGCACGTACTTGTCGCTTGTATGCCGGTAGAGTAAGTCTGAAGATGTCAATGTCTGTCAATGTATCGTCATAAAGAGATGTAAGTCTATTAAGGGGTCGTCTTAGTCCTGAGTTGTTGTTTGCGGCTGGAGAGTAAAACGTCCTGTGAAGTCTAGTTCTAGTCGTTCTAGTTGGAACCCGCAAACCTTTGATTATTGAAGTACCTAATCAAACACATCCGCAAACACACTCCATCCAGAAGCTCAGGTGCGTCGATGTCAGAGTTACATATTTTGTATAGAAAGTTGGCGTCGAGTATGTTTCGTCTTACTTCGAGAGGAGGAAGCCTTGATCGCGGGACAGTTCCGAATCGTCGTTCATTATCGTACATTGGTATATAATACGTCGTACATTGGTATATAATATATACAAGCTCTACTATTTTTAAACAGGCAATCCAGTAATTTGTTTCAGTGATGAACCTCTCATGGAGCATTTAAAAAACTTTCGATAATACGAACTTAAGAAAATAAATCAATCAAAACATTGAGCCATGGCAATCTATTCAGAAACCCCCCAATTATGTGATAAAGGAAATTCTCTTTACGTTTTGTATGACATTCAGAATTGGTGGCAAATTTCATCGCGGAAAATATGTGAAATATCCCAACCTAACTTTTACAGAACACTTGAAAAATATCATTAAAATGTAGGGGTAAAAATTCAATTCTGTGGGGTGTGCCTCAAATTATCCAATCTTGGCTATAAGTTAATTTATAATCGCAGAAGCTTGTTATAATTTGTTAATCATAAAATACATAATGATATCAGATTATAAGAAACGACAGTGCACCGCATAAACAAGACTGAAAGGAACATGGCGCATGCGTCCTTGTGATGGGAGCAAGGTTGCCGGGGGATGAAAAAAGGGGGTGAATTCTCACAGAGATGAAACGACTGGGATGAAATTTAAGAGAAGGATGGGTGTTGGGAGGAAAACCTTTAGTATCACGGAGGCTGCGATAGCGAGCGGACACGCCTCTCTGAAATACCGGTGCGGTTTCGCGATATCATTAACACTCTTGCCAAAATTGTTATCGGAGATTTTTCAGTATTACCTGAAGCGCAATTGCACACATGTAACAGTGTTGAGTGTCAGTTCATCGTTCACGTGACTCATGTGAGAGTATTGTCGTCTAACTAGGTAAGTGATCTTTTAACTCTTGATATTTGAACTATATTAAACTCCACTATTTACTTCTTGTGGCAGGGCATGCAAAATATAATTCAAGGTTGACTTGGGTTATTTTTACTTCACACCCCTTAGGCCAAGAACTCTTATTACACGTGTGGCGACCTGGGGCGATCCATCTATTACTTTTATTCATATTTCTCTAGGTAATTATGTCATTTAAAGAAGAAAGAATTATAAATTATAAAGGTATTATAATTTGTTCATCTTTTCGCTAACTTTTATTCAATAATACTCAATCATTTACGAGAATTATACTTTTGTATTGTTGCATAGTATTGGTAAATAATTTTATTGCTTTTACTACCTTTTGTATAAAATTAAATTTGCCTAAAATTCTTGTCGTGTTGTAAAATTGAACCCCACACTTATTTTGTCATTTTTGAGTATCTTCTAAGAATCAGGTGTAAGTAAAACTCTCATAAAATATTTCAAATCATTTTCAGCAATGAGGTTGAGTTACTCATTCGGAATGTCACATAAACATTTGCCCAAAAATCAATGTTTTCTGCGTCTGTATATAACTAATTAATTAAAGCTAATTTTAACTTAAGACTATTTAGACTATTTTATCATGAACGCATTGTCAGAACTTCAATATTTAAAACATATTTCTTGAAGTACAAACGATGGATATTTATGAATAAAAAGCTCTTGAAAAATGAGTGTGTCAGTATGTCTATCATCACCTTTTATAATTCAGTCATATGGTGGAAAATCTGGGAAAAAATAAAGAAGTCTTTTTCCCAATCGTCCTTTATGTTTTTGGGGACGATGAATCCGAATTTCAACTTTGCAACCTCGTAAGTGTGATGCGGTCTGAGAAATCTCAGAAAGAACAAGTATAAAAAAATGCTAATGACTCAAAAAGTATTTATTTATTTAAAGTATTGACGTTATATTTTACTCGTAGGTAGCAATATTTAATCAATATTTTTTGTTGTTTTAAGATATGTAATATTATTAGTTTCAAGATCAGCCGAAAATTATGCTGGATTCTCTTCAAACAGACAAATGAGTGCATTTGTCTGTTTTAAGAGAACTTGTGGTTGACAGTTAAAAACTCTTTCGTAATAATTATACTATACTAAAATGTATTTCGACACGTAAAATTGTTCTTGCAGAATTGAAATACAATTATTAATGTAGTAGAGTGGTTCCGAGCTATTTTCATAACACAAATATCACATCAAGGCTTCGTCAGTTCCAGAAACTTTATGGTTTCCGAGAAAATTGCTTGGTAGTGGTGCTTGGAAACACCATATATAATACAGGTATATATTAAGTCCTGCACTTCCACTATTCTCTGTCGGAGTATGGTATAAAGAAAAGTGCTTAATATAGCGTTAGATGAGGATTCATAAAGTTAAGCCACCATTCCCTAAGAACCATAAATTGCTTAGATTATCCCGCTTATGAGAGGTCACCAATCATAGAGAAAAAGTGAGTGGAAATAGGGACACTGAAGATACTCTCCGTGCGATCTTTCAACAAAATGTGGTTGGATTAATATAATTTGCCGGAATAAACGGTTCATGTTCACATTTATTTCCGTAATCACCAAGTAATTTCCACTTCACGACACAAGCTTTTCGAGCTTGTATACAGTATACAAAGGTATATTTGGGTTAATTTCGATAAACCCAGATTCATTTTTTAAATAAAAAAATATGATGCGACGTCTTGCATATGCAATATACATATAGACTCAAATATTTTCAACACTGCGACTGCACTGAATTGTCTACGTTGGTATTCGATGTCTTACGAAGTTTCACGAATACCTGAAATTTACATGACACTCGTAATTATATTAAAAAAGACTGGGAGCCAATTTTACAACCCGGAATCCCACGGGGAATGTTTTACCGTAAAAAAATGCATTTTACACAGCAATTAACTTTTTAAATATGTAGACATTCAAACTTTGTAACCTTAATTTTTTAAAGTTAGTTGCTTTAAATGGAAGAAATCGTCGACAAGTTCCATATTTTTTTTACACGATTTTATTTGACTTCTCGAAATCCAGATCGTAAGTCAGATATTATCCGGGCTCAAGCCTCGGAAGACAACGAGTGATCGAGAGGATCCGCAGTCACCACATACCGCCGTGTTTAGTATCTCACGAAACTTCTTCACGAGCAGAATTCATAATATTCGTATGTATCTTTTTACAAATTTTGGTTTTGCCTATTTTTGGCGAGAGGCGCTATCATCGCATCAAGCGCCCAGGGAGGACGTGCTTGGTATCGTTTGGAAAATTGGAAAAACGGATCTAGAATGTGAAATCATAAAAACTTGGTTTTAGAATAAAAAAAAAAAACATTACTTACTCGTATTTACGTTCTGTCTGATTGCTCATTTGAAGAGCTATAAGAAATACGAGTATGTATATTATATGAAATCAAATTTACAATTCTGGTAATATAACTACGAAATATATCCTATTCAGTGAAGTATACATAACGTGTACTCCTATGCCTTACATAATATGAGATTCATTTGGTGGAAAATTGGTCAACAATATTGAAGTCGTATTGGAATTCATGACGGTATTGTGGATACAAATTATATTTGTCGTCGTACTTAATGAAGCAATATAAAAGTATCGAACATTGATTCTTATGGCTTATAGTACAACGACCTATATTCCATATTGAAGCTAAGCCATTGAAACTATTCATTCGGTGAATTGCTCCAGTAAATCAGTTCAGAATAAAATCTAAAGTTTGTACGCGAACTTTTAAATTCATTTTAGGTATATGATACCCACCTACCTACATATAAATGATATCTATACCTATTATTACGTAACGTTGTTACGTTGACGAAGCCATTACGAATTTCTTGGATCGACTTAATTCAAAAGAATCTTCAGTCAAATCAGATTCATTGCAAATTGTTGAATCTATTTAGAACCGTACAAAACGTTTTTAAAGCGGATTTTATGTTTGTAAAAGTTGTAGGCTCTGAGCGCTTTCAAGAACTGGATTTTCACACCTACAAAATAACAAAACTTATTAATTGATTAGGCGTTCCGAATCATAAGAGTCGTTATTAGCTGGCCTAAGTAATCACTTTATGTCCAGGGTAACGTTAGCCCATTCCGCCACATAAATAAATCTTTATTGTAACTGCAGTGTAACACAAGATAATTCAGTGTGCCAAAAGGCGGACTTATTGCAAAAGCAATATGTTACAGTCAACCCGAAATCTTGTTGTCAAACGTGTAATTTTTGAAAGTTGTATAATATAAGTACATGGTTGGCGCAGTTGGTTGAGGCGGCAGTCTCTCAAGCGGGTGGTGCCAGGTTCAAACTCTGGCAGTAGCGCTGTATTCCACACTTTGCGATTCAGGCTTTTAGCCTAGTGGAAGGTGTGGAGAAAAGCATTTGAGTCTGTCTATGCAATCCCAGATCCTTTATTTAAAACAAAATATGCGAAAACTTTCTACAATTCACAAATTTTTCGATCCTATTTTTAGTAAGTAGACATGATTAAAGGGTAAATATATTAGCTCACGCAGTACGTTGTAGGAACCTACACACTTTGTATGACAAGTAGTTCTACAGAGGGTTTAATAATGAAATTTATACTGCCTACATAATAGACTTTCACGTTTGGTTCTCTTTCATCTTCCATTCCAATATAGTTAAAGGGTGTGATGTAGTCAACATTATAACTCATAATTAAGATCCTTACTACGCATACATAATATTTCATTATAAGGCTCGCGATCCAACTATGACGTCACGGTCATTTACCACGACATTAAGGTTCAAAATCGCGTGAGCAATCGCATTATAAAATGGTAAAAATAGCGTTTTTTAATTTTTTGGGGTTAATTTCGCTTCATTTAAAATCTTTTACGGTTATTCCCTAGATTTTAATGCATATTATCAGTACAAAAAAAAAATCTCCAGGACTTTCGGGAAACGAGTTTCCTTCTTTCGGAAAAAAAGATCAGATGTGTTTTTTACTTTTTTTTGAGAAATCAATAAGATATAAAAAATCTTTTACGGTTATTCCCTAGATAAAGGTTCAATGTATCTACTCTATTTTTTCCAAAGCATATTTAGTAACGGTTGTCGAGATCTAAGGTCTCCCTTTTTTAGAAATTTTTGAAATGTCTTCTTGTGACGATAAGATTAAAAACGGCTGTAGACTGGAAAGAGATTAAACTACTGCTACTATGCCATCACGGTTTAACCCAGAAATGGGGCAACTCACAAATGCTGTGTGCGCAAATTCTCTGTGCGCAAATATATATGACGTTCTTGGAACAACTTGAGATTTTTTCAGTTAAACCACGACATCACATAGTTACGAGTATTTGTCTCTTTCGTAGAACTAGGATGAAAGTGAATAAGCTTCGATGGTTTGGGCATGTTGAGGGAATGAATGACGACAGGATGACTTAAAATATAAATTCGGGTGAATGTGAGGAAGCGGGGCCGTCTGAGATTAACCTGGACCGATCAAGTCGACCAGGCTCCTTTTTATACTAGTTGCTAGCCAAGACTTACAGCCAGATAATTATTTAGATTGTCTTTAAATCAAAAAGGTGTCATACATCCTTTAAACACGGAATCCTAGATGCTTGTTTTATTTCCTTCAAATAAGAGAGATAAAAACTAAATAACTAGAAACTTGTTAGTATTTGATTTTGTCGCGGAAACGTCGTACTGAAAATTAAGTTATTACTTGACAAGCTGTACTTAACACTAAGATATTATTATTATGATAATATCTACCAAGTTATATTATTTTAAAGCACCCTGAATTTGCCTAAAGCGATCATCTTAATTTAAAGTTTGGCTGAAGTATTATACAAATACAAGAGCAGGCAAGTTTAACAACTGCCGTCAGAACTAGTATAACTAATGTGTACCTTACATTAGTAAAGCAAGTGAGTTAGATAATATTGAGATAATAGTTGAATAGTTAAGTGTCTAAACATACTGTACTACTTAAACCTACTTACTCAGCAAAACACTCACATACTACTAATATTATTCTCATACTAAATTAAGGGGAAAGAGATTCAGGTTAAGGTTCAAAATTGAATGCACGGAATTACGGTTTTCGGTAATTATCGTAAATAATTATCTGGCTGTAAGTCTTGGCTAGCAACTAGTATAAAAAGGAGCCTGGTCGACTTGGTCGGTCCAGGTTAATCTCGGACGGCCCCGCTTCCTCACATTCACCCGAATTTATATTTTAAGTCATCCTGTCGTCATTCATTCTCTCAACATGCCCAAACCATCGAAGCTTATTCGGTTTATCTTATCTGAAAAAATACCCTTTTGGAGACGCCCACCGTTTTAAATCAAAGTTGTACTCATCTACACAAATACTTCCTGTTGTTTTTTTCCTTGTAATGTTAGGGCGTTTCTTGATGCGCCTACCAAGGTAATATTCATAATTTTTCAGTAGGTATTGCTGTAAGACTGTAAAGCTATCAGCTGTCTATGGACTTTCGTTTCCGTCAAGTCATAAAAATTCTGAAGACACCTTTACCAAACGACAGCATTAGGACTTTTCTGTGTGACATTAATGATCTATCAGTTTGCGATTATAGAGCATTCCTTATACTATGGGAAAAGAAATGTTGCTATGAAACTGAATGGTACTCGTATATAGCTACAATATTACATACAAGACAATAAGAGTACAAGAAGTTTGCAGAAGTTTGCTATATGATAGAATAGTACGGGAGTGTATTCCTCACAGTGGTGTTGTCGGGGAATTGTTGGAGAAATTCTAGAGTTTCGAAATACTAAGCTTATTTACATTGGAGCCTTTATAGCTGTTTTCTTATAACAAGTAGATACGTTAAACTCTTGAGCGCAATTGTAGAGACACCAGGCGACACACAATATCCAAGTAGGATTTCAACACATTGCCGCTTTTTATTTTTATCTAACACTACATACAATCGAACGACGCGATCACAGCACTGAATTTCTATTACTTTTAGATCAAATCGCTTATTGATTCAATGGTTTAGAGTTTTAGAGGAAACGAAATGTATGCATCTGGTAATATCCATGCGACAAAGGAGACTTGTATTAGAAATTAAACTACTGTAGAACACTGTGAGAATATTAAACTCTTCCTGGAAGGGGTTGAGATGTGGGTTTGTGATACAATAGAATTCGTACATGACTTGAATAAATGGATAAACGAAAAGTATTCAATTCGGGGCTGATATGATAATGATATTGAGAAGTCGACAGTTTTTAAACGTCGGAAACAATTGAGGTCTTGTACTCGGAAGCTCGTTAAAAGATAATTCGTTAAATGTATGTGAAACCCACTAAATCAATTTTATATAAATTGGAATTTGTCACTTGAGGTAATATTCACCTGCCTGCCATTTCGCTGTACTGAGTGGGTTTTTAATTTACTTTTCGTTAGATTATATTATTTTTAAGCAATTGCTTGAATTGAATTATTTACTTACGAAATTTTAGACCTTCGTAGAAGGAATGAATTCTATATCAGATAATATCATTTAGGTTAGCAAAAAACAGTAATTTTATTTTGTTGATGTTTGCTGTTTAAATAAGTTAGAGAATCAGTGGCGGTTTTTCCAAGAGGTAATAGGCTTGTGCTTATACGCCGAACATTTGATTTTATGTACAACTAAAATGTTGTAATATAAATGGGTCGCCATTTCTGGCTGTATCGAATCAGAAAACTTATACGGTTTTCTGTTAAGGAAAAAGTCTCTTTCCCAGACCTAATTAAAAATAAGGCAGGAGGGCTCAAATTCCGATATTGCCTCGAGGGCCTCTGGATGTCTTAATCCGCTACTGTAGAGGACATTTAAAAAGGATGAGTGCGTACCTGTGTCAATCCTGGACGAAATAAAAGTTTCAATTATATAACATTAAAAGTGTATTTACTTTAGGTATATCTATCTTAAGGTAGCTTCGTGGGAGACTCTGGGGAGCCTCTTTCACAAAACAACAAGCTTTTCAAAATAAGATTAGTAGATATAATTTTTGGTAATTATATTACTACTGAAATCCTTGAGAAAAAGTGGATGAAAGGCGAACAAAACATTTTATTTGAGTAGTTTTTCTTTTTGCAGACATTTTATTTTCAATTTGGCGTGTACTGAATATATTAAGTTGGGTTTTTAGTCGATTTCCAAGCAAGTCAACGGTATAATATTATGTGTTATGAATTCATTTCAACCCCTGTGGAAAAGTAAAGAAAGCCAAAAGGAAGCATTTGATGAGGAACGGAGGGAAAAAAACCAATTTAGAAATTTTTGATTCTCAAAGGAGCGGAGCAAAGTGTGAGGAAAAAATCCGCCTTTAATTCACCATATTGTGGAGCAAGAATAATAAGAGAATGTTATTTACTATCAAAGAAATACCGAGGTGAAAAACAATAATAACTCAGATACAAAGCTTGGAAATCGTGACTTAGTTTCTTTTTGTTTGTATGCGAATGCTTTTGTGTAATTGTTTATTTTTTTGAATGTCAATTTATTTTTTGAGACAAGTTCTAATTTTCTACATACCTTACACAAGTCTGACAAAATGTCCACCCTTCGGTATGAGTCTGTTGAGATACCTACTTGTATTTTTTTATATATTTTTTTACTTAATTCTCCGGAATTAAGAATAAATAGTCATCAGTAAGTTAAAATAACACAAGCCAAGGTTACGCTGCCACGGACAGCTACATATATGCGTCGACCAATATGTGTAGTAATGGGGGTAAAATTCAGGATTTAATTATCGCTATATGAGGTGACCTCATATGAGGACACTATGAGAATGAATGAAAAATCGTGATATTTTAAACACAAAATCTTTTGTCGTAAAAAAAAAAACGTTTTAATTTTTACGGTATTTATTTATTTATTTGTTCACGGCGCAAGCCTTTAACATGAATAATAATAATAATAACAAGTACAATACAAGCAACAACAAAAATACTAAAAAACTTGGTGATATGGTCAAAACATAAAGCCACCCTAAATTTATTACAAGGGGATCGAATTTTTTCAGCGTTGTCTGTTTTTTTGTATGGTAAAGATTATGAAAACTATATGGATTCTTCTACTGGCATCATATATGAGGACAGCAAAAGAGGGTTATTTATTTTTTTGTTGAATTTAAATAAATAAGAAATGAAAAATCAAATGTAATTTTAAATCAAACGAAATAAATTATAATTTTAAATTAAAATTTAATTTGGGACGGTCGTTTTTTATTTTTTTGTTAATTTAATGTACGAAGCGCGTGTATGTATTTATGCAAATACAATGCGTAGGTTTAGACAGGGAACCTTTTCGTCAAAATGAATTAGTATATTTTAGCAATTTTATTTTATTCGTGTTGACTAAAATTAAATGAAAAAGTTCCTATACAATATATAACCGGCGGCGCCTACTTTTTGATGTGAAAACTTTATTCATCCTATGATATATTAATCTATTCCCTTTTGATGTTAAGCGGATTTTCAGTTTTTTTTAACAAACACGAATTTATCTTTCGCTTTTTCCTCTTTTGACGGAGTTTCCAGCAAATATATATTTAATACAAAATGAATCAGGAATTATAAATATGAACTCAAACAGCCATCACGCGTTTAATAGAATTTTTCGTAATAAAAAAGTAATTATTTAATGCGGAACAAAGCATTTCATTTTTATACCTAGCAATTATTTAAAAATCTCAGCATTATTTTTCGACCATCCTATATTTAAATACAGCATTTCTAGCTATTTGTATTTTTCTAGGATTCGTCAATAATTATTATATTATATGACTTTCGTATGAGATGCAAATCAATTTTTTCGTCATTATAAATTAAATAAATAAATAAATTATTTATGGAGTTAAATGGCGGGCTTAATAATTCCACAGAGCAATAGAACTCGAGAAAAAGAGCATATACTTAATGATTAATTCCTGTACATTAAATTAAAGTGTTCGTTATATTCGTCATTTGAAACGGGCGCCTTAGGCGTCTTACAACCAACTGGTTCATTTATATTTAAGTAGGTAAGTACAGTAATTTCTGTGTAGGTAAATAAGTAAACACTTTTAGTATTGAAAATTGTTTTTCCTCCGGCAAGTTTTCCTTTGATTAATGAGAAAAATATTTCGCAGAACATTGTAGCAACTCACTTGATATCAAACATTTTCATATAATTACATCATTTCATCCCTCACCCTAATATCGTTGTGTACCTGTTTAGTTAGGTCTGATGTGGATTACATAATATCAAACATAATTCTCCTAGTGACCGGGTATGAATGTAACGAAGGACCGTGGCAACTTCTGCAAAAACGCTTTGCGATGGCAGCGCTTTCAGGTTATAGTCGAAAATTATTCGGTTATTTCTGTTTTTCATTGATGTAATATTGCGTAATATAATACGTGTCGTTTGTCCACAACCTTTGGTATTCAGAGACATTACGAGACTACAAAACATTTTGAGGAGTTATCGATAGATGTCGACATTTTTAAAATAAATTAAGTTCATCAGGTTAACATTGAGTTCCTTTATATTTAATTTGTACATTAAGTATAAAGATAATTGGTACGTAAATAATGTCTCGTCTTCTTATCAGCCCACTCCCATCCACTCCTGGATGAAGGCCTCCTCCATCTGCTTCCACACCGCTCTTTCTTGATGGGCTCTCTGAATCCAGTTGACACCAACGTTCTTGACTAGGTCGTCTCTCCATCGTAGTAGTGGTTTTATTACGCTCCTGGTAGTGGTTCTAGGTTTCCAGGTTAAGACCCTCTTCGATCTGTATCTCTAGCCATGTGACCTGCCCACCGCCATTTGAGTGATGCGATTCGCCGGTACGAATTGGGAATTGGTACGTAAATATTGTAGTTCATAGAAAATACTATGCTAAATAAAAAATATATGAACCATAAGAATGTTCATATAAATATGATGCCCGTAAGGATAGGGAAGTCTGGCGATGGGTTCTCTCTGCTCTGCCTACGCCGCAAACCGCGTCACTTTTGACAGCTAGTACATTGTAATAATAAGGCTGTATTAAAGGTAGTCGTATCGACTTTCAGAATAGAAACATAGGTTTAGAGGTCATAACCTCTTACGCTTTTAACCGTGAAGGTTATCCTCAAACGCAAACATCTCTATTTTGAAATACCAGGAATATAAAATTTATTCAATACACAAACGTAGTACCCTCCTCATACTCTGTGGTTGAGAAATTCGAAGGTATAGAATTACCTACCGTTAAATTAAAGTAAAATATTTCTCTTCCAGTTGCCTGGTATTATGTTTCGTTTGAAATTGTTTTATTATAATACAATTCTAAAGTTTCGAAGGACGAATTCGAAGACATTTAAAGGTCTTTCTGGATACTCGGAGTTGGCGGACCACTGTGTCCATACGATCATTTTTTTGTAATATACAAACCCCTAAAATAAAAATTTTTTTTTGCGTATTTTGACAATTTCTTTCTACGGATTTTTCATATTGTTATCAAAAATGAAATTCTGAATAAAATATTCATGAGAAGCTGTCTGTCGAAGTTTTTTGTTGAAATTTATACTTTAATTTGAATTTTATACTTTTTATTTTCACTTCATTGAATACAGTATATAATTATATTAAAGAATAAATGTTGATCGCGGCAAGGCTATGGGCGACTTTAAGTTGCTACAAATGCCACAAAGATTTAGGAAATTCGAAAGTTGGATGGCAAAATTGAATACGGGATGGTATTTATAGAGCAAAATTTGCTACAACGACACCTGTTTGTTTTCATGACATAATATCACATGACCTACATTGTCCGCAGAACAACATGGCATTATATTACGTGTACTTACAGCTATTTGTTCCTCATTATACCGCTGTTCACCAGTCTCATTATCTCCGTAGCATCCGTCGCCCATCCAACATAAATGTCGCGATTCAAATCGTTATATTGTCCTGACGTGTTTACCAGAAACGCCAACTAAATGTAGGTGTCGTCTACTTTCAGCTCCACACAATGTGACAAACACAATAGTAGGTAAAATCGTAGTACATGTAAAATGTGTTATAGTACTTAAGAGTGTATATACCGACATTTCAAAAATTTCTAAAAACGGGAGACCTTATATTTCGACAACCCTTACTAAATATGCTTTGGAACAAAATAGGGTAGATGCATTGAACATTTATCTAGGGAATAACCGTAAAAGATTTTTTATATATTGTATAGCTTTCTCAAAAAAAAAAAAATTGAAAAACACCTCTCATCTTTTTTCCGAAAGACGGAAACACGTTTCCCGAAAGTCGCGGAGTAATTTTTTTTTGTACTGATAATATGCATTAAAATCCAGGGAATAACGGTAGAAGTTTTTTGATAGATGCAAAATTAACCCCAAAAAATGGAAATAAAAGCCATTTTTACCATTTTATCACGCGGTTTTGAACCTTAATGCCGTGAAAAATGACTGTGACGTCTTTCTTGGTACCGAGGCCTTAATCGTTGTACGTTGTCACCCACACGAGTTTATGAGAAATATAATATGAATATCACCAGATGGCCGAGTAATTTGAAGCTGAATGTATACACCTGTATTTAATGTTACAGTTAAGGTGCATATTACAGAATGTAAACATTTTAAAACGTATACTGATGACACAAGAGTTTCTAAAGAGGAATAGAAACGATGTATTCTGCAAGTCCAGATTCTCGTAATTAGATAAAAACAAGTGTTTTAGCAGATGTATGCATCCACTTGGATCTTTATCATGATAATTTCTTAGCAATGTTCATTTCTAAAAGCTACAAATACAATTATAGGGCGTATTATTTTGGTACGATATGAGACAAAATCAAATTGACAACACAAAACCAACAAAGAAATAACATAAATATCTATGCGAAAATCGCATCTTCTTCTTCCTCAGCCGTCCCTCCTCTGCTGGATATAGGCATCTTCTAACGTTTTCCAATTTTTCGCTTTGAGCTTTGCTCAACCAGTTTCTTCCTGCGACTGGGACTACATCATCCACCCATCTTTTTTGGGGTCTTCCTACTTGTCTCTAATTTTCCCATGGTCGCCACGTTAGGATTCTGGGTGCCCTTCTTTCATTTCCCTGTCTCGCAACGTGGCCTGTCCATTGCCATTTTAACTTAGCTATAACGTCTGCTATGTCGGTAATCTTTGTTCGGCGTCTCGCATACAAGGGTAAAATTACTCCCGTTACTTTAAAAGTATACTTTAGTTAGCCAGGTATTTGATATTGTGTCTATTCCAAATTATATGTTTTTGAGGTAACGTATACTTAAGATTTTATCCTTACGTAATGTTTGTTATCTTGTTATATGTTGAGTATCAAATATTTGGTAAAAAATATACTCGTAAGATAATATATAGAACGTTACGTATGCGATATTAAAACGTACTAAAAAACTTTGTCCGAAAAAGATGGTAGAAAAAAGAAAACAAATGTCCGCCATAAAAATATGGAAAACTATTTTTAGAGTAAAAGGGATGAATCCAGAATATAACATGATTCGCTATTATTTTTGCGGAGAGAATGTATTAGTGTAGACATGGTCGGGTGTTTTTAGTGGAAAACTCCGTTATTTATTGGCGTGTGTTATTAGAAAAGTTACCCCAAGGTCCAAATTCTCCTGGTCTGATCATTTGTCTTCCTCTTCACCCTATCAAATTCTTACTCTTTTCTTTCCTTTATATTACAATAATAAGTACCAAGGTTTTTCTTCTTGTAGAGCTAACTTAATATACATTGTTGAGTCAAGAAAACGCTGAAGAATATTAAAATTTATCGCGAGTTTTTGTTTCGTAATATTCTTATAGAGAAATACAGGTATTATATGCTAAGTAATTTTATCAAGGGATGCTGGTATTTTTTTAATAAAATGAGCGTTGGGTTTTGATGTTGTATCTCAGCCATTTTAGGTAGATTTCCAAAAGGAACTCTACCTATTCGTTTCTCCCGTGATGTCGCAGAATTGAAAAATTTCTACTCAGTATCACTAATTAGAACCAGGAGAACCTGAATCCAACCTTGGTTTAAAAGTTTATATATATAAGCCATATATATGTCCCTTTTCTTGTGGGCACGTTTGCAGCCAAACTATGCGTCGCAGAAACGTGAAACTTGGGTGGTAGATTTTTGGTAAGTGTTAGATGAACTGATAGGAGATTGGGTGAAATCCATTAAGAGGAAGGTTCACTTTTTAAGGCTTCAAATTCAAAAACAATCATTCTGAGGGGATCCAATGATTGTGAGGGTCTGTGTCTGGTATCGTATGAAAGGGCATTAAATAAGGAATACAGATCAACAGTCAGATTTTGTCTAGCTCAATTCCTCGGACTACACTGATCGATCGAAAGATCTAGTAAGTAGTTACCGCATAGGTACTAGCGTGTTTGTTGTCTTAGTGCTTCACGATACGAGAAGAACTCACATCTTTTTTTCAAATTTCTAGTGCTTAGGTACCGGTACCAATCCATATTATGTGTGGAATGAAAATAATTTGATTATTGGATAAGGTACTACCTTTGATTATTGAAGTACTTAATCAAAATTTTTTCGTCATATGGTACTTCGATAATCAAAGAATAAACTACATCCATACTACTTCATCACTTCGCTGGTTTATTTGCTGATGATATTGTGATTGTTTTTATTGTACAGATGTACTCTTAAAATTAATAAAATTAATAAATCACTTGAAATCTACCTATGCCTGTGGCGTGCCAAAGGATTTTTTAATTTGTTTTATGCTTGTATACTATGAGTTTTGTATAGATTTGAAAAAGTCCTTACAAAGTTTACTATACGTTTTTTATTACTTGAGTTCTGAAAAAATATCGTCTTTCAATTTCAAGATGATTAACCACATTGTAAATTTAATATACTATATCGAGTTAACTGGTAGAAATAATGTTTTATGGTATCAAATATTTACTTTGAGAAAAAAAGTAGATGCTTATATTGTTTTTCAATCATGTGCGTTTTAAAAAGTTGACAAGCAAAATGAATATGTAGGTATTTATATACGCCAATTTCACATTCGATATGAGTTTTTATAACTCGCTGTAAGCTGTTCAAAAATACGTTTATATTTATTTCGATAAGCCAAGATTATTTTACATAAAAAAAACTTTTTTTTAAAATATATATTATGAACATCGGGTAGAAAAACAAAATCGAAAGGAGTTCTCCGTACATAAAAGATTTTGTTTTTATCTTGGGTTGTGTGTATATGATTTTATTAGTTTTTGCTTAAAAATTCTCTAAAGAAAATACACTATTACTTTGTATCGTACGTGTCAATGGGAAAATTGCCCTTTTCAACGGGAGGATAAACTTGAAATTGAATCCCAAACCTTTGATGATATACATACATGTACTCGTACATTGTACATACCCAGTATAAGATAGTGGATAGTATTATACGTCTATACGCTGACGCTGGACAAAATCACTATAAAAAGCAAAGTTGGGTGTATTTTTTGGTATACGTACGTCGTACAATACTAGAAGAGTGGACGTCACATTGTTCAAACTCTCTTGGATTGTATGAAGTCATGTAGCGAAGTTAATATATATTAAAAATATATTTTTCAGACCTCGGATCTCGGCAACTTTACTTTTAAAAAAATTGATAAATATATTTAATCTTTATCTAGTGAATGACCTAAACAGACCTTTCATATCATGTAAAGATCTCAAAAAAAAAAAAACTGTAAAATACCTCAGATTTTTTTTCGATGACAGGAACTTCTTTCCCGAAAATCGCAAAGAAAATATCTTTTTCATAGTGAGAATATGGAAATGTTTTAGGGGTATTTGCCCCCTTAAGCTATCCTGTAATCATTCATCATTATCTTAACATGTCTAAACCATCAATCTCACTTTAATTTTAGTCACAACACCCGTCTTAAAATCACTCTAATAACATCACTTCTTCCTTATCCTCTCAATATCTGTTAAGATTTATCAATACAAGATGAGAAAATGTTTAAAATAAATTTGAAATTTCCTTCATGTATTGAATGGATTTATCCATTAGTCTTACGAGTAAGTATTATAAATTGAAATTATTGAAGGTTCGATAAATATTTAATCAGACATCGGGCCACTCACGAAAATAACAATTAAGGATTGTCTGATGTGACTTACTCAAAAGCGATTTTCATAAAATAGATGTCAAAGATATAATGATGATAATAATAATTCCTTTTTTGTGAATGAGTCGAGGGGTGAAATCTGTTTGTGATGCTTAAGTGTTTACAGAAAGTCTTGGAAATCACGGCATTATTCAATAATTAATTAATTCAAATCAATTTAGTATGCCGCTTTCTCTTTAAATTCGTCAAAGTTTTGCTTAAGGTAGGGCTTTACTAAAGATAAGAGAAAGGAAATTGGAAATAGGCTCCAACTAAAAAACAAAATAGAAGGTACCATAAGTAAATTGGATATTAAGTACCTTCTTCCTATAACTACCTACTATCTCACGACGTCTGCTAAAAATAATAATTCTTGGAAACATTTCGGGATCAAAACTTCAAGAGAATTTTCTTTAATTTCTCTTCGCTTAAGAAGTTAAATTAGATCGTAAAAGTCACATTTTTTCAAAATAGTTTTTTATGATCACTTATTTATAAAATACCATAATTTATACACCACAGTCTTGTAGATATTATGCACGAACTATTGAGTAATTTTTTAATACATGTTTATTCGTACCAGTGACAAAAAGTGGATTTTTGTAGCAGAAGATTAGGGGCTAACATTTTACTGCATTATGTCAGGTTAGAAATTATTGTATCCTATTAATTTATCATCATAAATTAAAAGGTAACTCGATGGTGAGCCTAGAAATAAATAGTAGAAAAAATGGTGACTCTTTTTTGTAATATAATGTAACGTAATAAAAACTATAATATTTTCCTCACAGATCCAGGCTTTCTGATCTTTTATATTATCTGCCTCCAATATTATAGAAATTCATCCAATTTTTCTCCCCATAATTTTTGTATTCCTATGCACACTCACTCCACAAAATAAAAAATATAACAAATTATTCTAAGTTTGATAATTTATACCTACATAAATTTTTACTTCCTTCATATATCCATTACGAAAAGTCACAACGGACGTAAGGCCATTGTCCTAGAGTTGTTAACAACGACTTCGTATAGAATGACAAATAAAGTTGGTCGTTGATTACAAGAACGTTAAGTGCTTTGGAATTCTTTATCGCGCAATAAATCGCACTTCCAAGAACAAAGACATCAACTACAGACTTCGACATCTCTAAAGAATAATATATTTACATATATGTGAATATGTAGTGCAGTGCTAAGTGGGAATAAAGCAAGAGGTAATACTTTGCTGCTAGAGAAATATCTAGTGATGGACGATTCATCGATAGCGGAATGAATTACGAGTATATCTAGGTATAGTGAAAAATAACGCAACTATTCGATTGTACTCGAGAAATTCGATTATGCTGGTGTCGTTTATCCTCATGACTGAGGGTCGCGACTCTCACTACCGCAGTTGACAATCCTCGTCCATGAGCCTCTGTCCATGGCCAGAAGTGCGGCGTCTTGTAGAGTGGTATTTGTGACTGCTTTCACTTGGTCGCTCCAACGCATCGGCGATCTTTTTTTTTTTTTTGGTTGAGTTCACTGCACTGCCTTGCTTTGTTGTGCAAGGCTTTTTTAAAATCTTGTTTATTGTTCCACAATTTTAATAACTAATTCCACTCCGCACTACACAATCACTCTCAGGGTACGCATCGGCGATCTGCCTCTCGGTCTCCTGCCTTGTACACTGCCTAGCATTACCGTTCTTTTTAGGTTGGTCTCTTCGCATCTTGATAGATGTCCGAAAAGACGAAGTATACGTTGTTGGCATATTGTGGCAAATTCAATTGTAGTCGATTGTAGTAATTCCACAGCTAAAACATAAGGTACACCTACTCAGCAATCGTTAATCATATCGCGGGCACCTTTGAATCGGTCTTAAAAAATTACAGATTTTAAAATAGTCAACCTAAAACCTACTTATCACCGTTGCCCGTTCGTTGTTTGCATTAGCGAGCTACGATTAATTGGTTGTACTTCGATAGTCTTAAACATTGTAAGCCGATTGTTGGTTTTGATTGTAAATTATGAAAGGTTTCGATTATGGACTGTAAAATATTGCACTATCGTCCAGCACTAAGTGAGCTAAGTACCCTTCCTCCAGCATAAAACGCATTATTTATGATCTGTCCCGGATTATATATAATATAAGGGAGGGCCTCTCGGACACATAAATTTGAACTGATACGTGTCTTAACCCCTTTACTCGGAGCCCCTAGAGTGTTGACCTCCCGCTTATTTATTGTCCGGGCACAATTGTTTTTATTTCGGTACGTGCATTGTGTTCTTGTATACGTATTTGCCACAGGTCAGCGAATATTAATTTAAAAATATGAACACCTCTTCTAGGTATTCCCAAAAGGCGGAAAATGGGAAACTCTGGCCGTGAGATAGGTAAGGTAGATTTAATAAATAGTTGAATATTCTGACCCTTATTATTGTACCTACCCCTTAAAACTAGCGTGGATAAAGTACTTTAATAATTTCGACAAAAGAAAAAACTCCAATATTCACTAGATTAAGAAAACTTGTGGATGATATTCAAGGAGCACTAGAGCGGATAAAGCGAAATCGTTATTTTGGCTATGTTTAAGCTTAACTTTTACTGTGAATTTCAGGTTATTCATATCTTATGAAATTATTTAACACGAGCATGCGGTAATTTCCTCGACCTCGTGTGTTTTTCTCTTTTTTTTCAATAATCAATATAATACTCATATTCCACGATATTTGGATGTCCTCACTTCTATCGGTTATTGGTATAATCAGAAATCAATGATTTCGAATTTACCCTGAGTTTTATTGAAAGGGTTTTTTTATGAAGATCGTGAGCTTATGTCATCCTTTATTTCTCCCTTTTTTCGTCAATAGTCATAATGGTACTTACTTTATGTGATTGACCGCCTTTGTTTGAGATTGAATTGCTCGTTGACCTGTGAGCGCACTAAGTATAAGAAACAAATAATATTTGAAAAATAGTACGATTTTTGTTGATTCAGGTACTTATCTCATTCTTTATTTTTTGATTTATGTATGTATATTTATCTCTTGTCTTATTATCGATTAGTATGTATTTATGTCTGTATGTGTGTGTATGTCTATCTATATATTTATTTGCTTTATTATTATTTATATTATATAAGTTATCTTTTTCTTATCTCGGGTTGACTGTAAGATATTGCGTTAGCAATAAGTCCGCCTTTTGGCACACAAGATTGTTTTATTTTTTTGTAATCATTGTAATCATTTTGGTCAATAAAGATTTATTTATTTATTTATTTATTTAAATATCTAGCAATAACAGGTGTACAGTAGGTATTTATTCTTTTTTCAAAAGGTGTATAACTTAGCCTGTGTCGTTTGGATAGAGACATTTGGGTTGATTGGCAGAAATCGCCAATAGGCGATAAATCCGCCTATTGGCGACGTGTGTATATTTATGTGCAATAAAGTTTTTATTTATTTATTTAGAATGGGTGATGAACTTTATTGTTAAAACTCGGAATGCAACTATGACGTCACGGTCATTTTCCGCGGCATTAAGGTTCAAAATGGCATGAGCAATTGCATGATAAAACGTTATAAATAGCGTTTTTTTCCACTTTTAGGGGTTAATTTCGCTAAACTTTTACGGTCATTCCCTAGATTTAAGTGCATATTATCCAAAAAAAGTAAAAATAAATCTCCGCGACTGACAGGAAACGAGTTTTTCGGAAAAAAGATCAAATGTGTTTACACATTTTTTAAAAAAATTTTTGCAAGATATATTTTTTTTACGGTCATTCCTTAGATAAAGGTTCGATGTATCTACTCTATTTTTTTGTCAAACCATATTTAGTAAGGTTGTCGAGATCTAGGGTCTCCCGTTTTTAGAAATTTTTGAAATGTCAATATGCATAGGCATACTCTTAAAAGATTGATTTGAACATGATACAAAAAACACTGTATTTTTTCACAAAATGTAATTTATTACGCGAAACATTTTCGCTAGATTATTCTAGCACAACCAAGGACGATTTATAAAAAAAACTTCGTGTCTCAAGGACGGTTTTCAAAAAATATATTTGACCTATAAGAAAATACTTTACCTGTTTTTTGTAATTTAAATTAGTTTGAATATGGGTTTCCACTTACATTTATTAAAATTTAATTTACTTATAAATTTATATTTACATTTTTTTTCGAGATTCTAAGAAAACTAATTACTTACTCTTTTCTATTCTGAGAAAAAAATCTGTTAGTCGGGCACTTAACGACAAAAAAAAACAGTTGACTCAGTTAAATTGACCGAGTGAACTATTAAATTAATAGCATTTTTGTAAGAAAACAGAACTTAGGTATTTCTCAATCGTTTGGTTCCCACCAGTTAACCAAGTATCTACTAGGGTATCCGGAACCGGTGTGTTTTTACAGAACCGGGATTTCGGTACCGGCCTTCAACGGAACTGGGAAATCCCGGTTCTTTCGGTACTAGGATACCAGTCTATGAAGGGAGTAGAAAGTGGTGCTACCGAATAATTAAAATGATTTTTAGGTACTGCAATGTGAATTTTTGTCTTAACTGGTTTGGGATTGGTGCGTCCACCCTACTATAAAAACTAACCGATATGATCATAATCATAAATAAACACCTTACCAAAAAGATTACGTCTAAAAAAATAAGACTTACTTTTGAGATGTCCAAATTTTGTAGTTTTCGATGACAAAACAACTGACCCCTTCCCCTGCTAACCGCATCACACCACGTCTGCAGAGCCCGCAGTCTGCACACGCCATATAAACCAAATTTTACGTTTTGAAGTCGAGTCCCGAAAGTACCGAAAGAACCGGGACACGAATGTTAAATCCCGGTTATTTGTAACCTCAAATGAACCGGGAAATCCCGGTCCCGGTTCTGAATACTAGTACCTACCTACATTTATGAGTAGATTTATTTATTATAAATTTTGTTTCTCAAGCACATTGATTTGATTCTTTCTCAGGTGCACTCTGTCACATTATTGTGGGTATTTGAAGTAGGTTAGAAACTTTACCATGCGTGAGTACGTACGTACTTGTAAATACATAATTACTTAAGAGCTTTACTTGTGAACTTTTTGAAAGATGTATGCGTTTGACTTGTGTATTTTCAAAGAACAAAGAACCTGGTGGATGTTAATCAATATAACTAATTATTACTACAAATGAGTACTTTAAAGTGTTGTGCGGAATAATTTTGAAGCCAATACTTCATTATTTATTTTATCTTAAGGGCATGGCACCAGGAATGACGTCACAGACATTTCCCACGGCATTAAGGTTCAAAATCGCGTGACAATCGCATGATAAAATGGTAAAAATAGCGTTTTTTCCCTTTTTTTGGGGTTAATTTTGCGTCTATCAAAAAACTTTTACGGTAATTCCCTAGATTTTGATGCATATTATCAGTAGAAAAAAAATTTTTACTCCTCGACTTTCGGGAAGCGAGTTTCCGTCTTTCGGAAAAAAGTACAGAGGTGTTTTTAAATATTTTTTTTTGAGAAATTTATACAAGATATAAAAAATCTTTTACGGTTATTCCCTAGATAAAGGTTCAATGCATCTACCCTATTTTGTTCCAAAGCATATTTAGAAACGGTTGTCGAGATAGAAGGTCTCCCGTTTATAGAAATTTTTGAAATGTCGGTATGCACACTCTTAAACAGGCGCCTATGAGAATATAGTTAAAATATTATTCTGAATCTGAATCTTTGCAAATTAGAATAATGTAGGTAAGGTTAGAATGTTAATATATTTTAAGTAGAAGGTAGGGAGCTCTCCATAATTTGCCAGATTGTTTACATTTTACATGAAATCACGGGAGTTAGTGTGAGAGTGTTGTTTGTTTATGAGAAAGTGTTTTCAGAACCCATAATGTACCTACGTAGAACTAAGAGGAAACATTGAATAGAAGTGGCACAAAATGTGTTTCTGAATAGTTCCATCAGTATGGTTTTTCAACATGTAGATTTATTTTTCGGGTTGACCGTGTGAGATGATCAGATGATTCGACGTTACGGCAATCCTACTGCCGCCTCACACGATCAACCCGAAAAACAAATCTACATATGAATCATCGTGAAAACCTGCAACTACTGTTTTTTCAATAGTGTTTTCAAATTGATAATTTTGTTCTAAATTTAGTGATGAGGTTCACCACCAATTCTGAATGGCTCTGCTAATGTGAGCAATGCCCCCCATCACTCACTGGAGTAAAGATGGCTATAAAGAAACTGAAGAACAATAAGACACCTGGAATAGATAGCATACCATCCGAACTGTTAAAGTATGGGAATGAACAACTCCACAGACTGCTTCACGAAATAATAAAAAAGATATGGGATCTGGAAGAAATACCGGAAGAATGGCAAATGAGCATTATATGTCCAATATATAAGAAGGGAGATAAACTGAAGTGCGAAAATCACAGAGGAATATCATTGTTGAGCACAGCCTATAAAGTACTGACCACAATACTCAAGCAAAGAGTGGAGTGTTTTGCAGAGAACATCTTGGGAGAATATCAGGCAGGATTCAGGAGAGACAGGTCGACGAGCGATCAACTATTCACAGCACGACAAATACTGTCCAAATGCTGGGAATTTGACGTCGACATATACCAGCTGTTCATTGACTTCAAACAAGCCTACGATAGCATTAGTAGAGAAAAACTGTACAACATTCTGCTGTCATTCAAAATACCAACAAAACTGGTAAGACTTATAAAAGCGACAATGAATAACACAAAGTGTAAAGTGAAGGTCGGAGGAGAACTCACAGAAGAATTTACAGTGTCCCAAGGTCTCAAACAGGGGGATGGATTGGCCCCCACTCTCTTCAATCTCAGTCTTGAACATGTCATACGCGAAACATACCAGAGGAACACAAACCCTAACATTTACTTCCAAAGCAGCCAGATAGTCGGATACGCAGACGACCTCAATATAGTGGGAAGATCCCTGACAGCCATAAAAGAAGTCTTTGAGCCATTAGAAGCAAAAGCCAAGGAGATTGGATTGGAAATAAATGAAGGAAAGACAAAAATAATGAAACAATCCAGGAACCCAACTAACAATCCTCAACAGACTATCCAGTTTAAAGACAGATATAATTTCGAGATGGTCAATGAATTTGTGTACTTAGGATCCACCATAACAAAGGAAAATGAAGACCTTATAGAAATCAAAAAGAGAGTAGCAACTGGAAACCGGACATTCTTCTCTCTTCTACCAGTACTCAAATCAAGAAGTGTCCACAGAAAAACTAAAATCACCCTCTACAAAACTATAATTAGAACAGTGGTAACATACGGGTGTGAAGCGTGGACAATGACAGCAAAATCCGCAGAGATGCTGGACACATTTGAGAGGAAAGTGTTACGGAAAATTCTGGGGCCCGTGAATGATGGCGAAACCTGGAGAATACGATACAACGATGAGCTATACGACATCTATAAAGCTCCCAGGCTCTCTGTACATGCCAGACTGAACAGGCTGAGATGGGCCGGACATGTGCAGAGAATGCCTCCATCACGGGTACCGAAGAGGATCTTAGAGGGACATCCAGGTGGCCGGAGAAGGGTCGGCAGGCCGAGACTCCGATGGGAGGACGAAGTAAAGAAGGATGCTGCCAATCTACTACAAGTGAGGGACTGGAAATCCGCTGCCGAGGACAGACAGAGTTGGAGGCGAGGTCTGATGGAGGCCAAGGCTCGATTTGAGCTGTAGAGCCATCGAAGAAGAAGAAGAATGTGAGCAATGAGCATACATCGTTTGATAAAATGATGTATGTTTCAATATCTGTCGCTTGTCTCCCTTCATTAGAAAAATCCGTGATGGTACCTATTGATAGAGGATAATTATAAGAGTTTATATTATGCTTGAATTAAACCATGTTTTTGATATAGACCATAAAGGAACGCAGGGAGGTCCTAGGGTTTCCAGTCATTTATAATCACAAAGAATAAATATTTGGTTGCATTTATTTGTGTTTGATTTTGCAGACTTATGTAAGACCTAATGATGTCCATATTTTGAATTATCGTATGTGTGCATTTTTTTTAAATATTAATACTACTCGAGATCAGAACTGGGTCGCTGGGTGTTTTATATACGAAATTATATTCGAGTATACGATTTTTGGGAAAGTTTGTGTACCTACAGGAACTTGTGAAACTCTCTCAATATTGAGAAGGTTTTAATAAATAATAAATTTAATATTAATTGAGAAATTCTCGTATGTGGGGAGGGACTAGGGTGTACCCCGACCCTCGCTTTCTACCCTGCCTAGAGTTATTTGTCTAATATAATACAATATTTTCTTATTAGGTATATAAGCGTGGATGCTGGATATACCTACAACTGACGCATATATTTAGTACCAGTAGAGAAGGAATATTAATTGGAGATTGCTAAAATATTTAGGTGCTCAGTTGAAACTTATGGAGGAATTTTCAATAATTTATCGTTTTGCTTGCTCATGTCAGTAATTAAGTTACGCAAAACTAGCTTTTAAGCTCAACTTTACGCAGATAAATAGTCTACGAAATTTACCTATATATTATCTTAGTTCTATTGCATAAATTATATTGAAATCATTAGATTAGTTTGCAAGTAGTCATCTCAACAGATACATGTGCAGAAAAGTGATGTGATCACTTATTAAACCAGCTAACGATTAGTCATAAGCCTGATGGAAAGTTCATTCTTTGTTGTATAGTTATCTGTTGAGATTACTACTTGTTAACTCAACTACGATATTTCTCACAAAAAATAAAATTATCATATACAAAAAGTGAAAAAAAAAAGAATAAATGATATGTGACACGATTGACATCATAGAGAACCCAGACAGTTCGAATTTTGCCATTGACCTATTCAAATCTTATAACATACCTTTGTCTAGTTTATTCGGAATGTTGTACAGCTCATCAATAAATGTTTTCTTCGTAGAAAAATGTTAAGCTTTGGAGTGTTCGATTCATATTCTATCATTTTATTTATCGTCAGGGGATCCCTGCTAACAAAGTTTGTAACCTAGCTGTTATTTTTATCGCAGGTTCAATTATATATTCTCAGCACCTCTAAGTGTTTTTGTGCATGTGTTGGGAGAGTGAAAATATACCATTCGTACTACGCCATAAAATATCTCGAAGGTCTTACCAACATCTGGCTTAATAGACACACCCAAAAACATTAAGAACCCTTTTCACGCGAGTTACGTGTATTGCATAATAGTATATTAAAACTATTTTGTGTGATAGATGCTCGTAATAACAACCTTACAACACTGTCCTTGAAATACACAGTACCAACTCTGGTGTGAATATGTAGGGCTGGATTTAGACTTGATAAGGCCCGAACTGTTTGAGATATGGGACTCTTTATAAAAAAAGATCAAACCATCTTAATTTAGTAGGTGTATTAGTAGTGATATTTCACTGGATCCTACTAATCACTACTGATACGAAGGAAAGAATTCTATTATACTTACATGTATTCAGTGATATAATTTTTTTATATGAATTTTTCAAAATAGACTTCTTCTTCTTCTTTTTAAACTGCGTCTAGACTCAGCGAGTCTGTATTGACAGGATTGTTTTCCTGTGATGTGGAACTCCAGCTGTCTCTCCATCGCTTCGGTAATCTTCCTGGCGGGCGTTGACCATCAGGCACCCCATGCAAAGCGTTAGACGTGTATTATATACTAGTGTAATGAAAATGTATGGGAAAAACGTGAAAATTTTGTGTTTTTACGGGAGGAAAGATTTCTATATGTAAATCTACTAACATCCAACCCACATCAATGAGCATAAGGCGTGGAAGATGGGCTAATAGGTATTCGTTTGTTGCTCGGGGCGAACAAGGAAAAATTTAATTACATATTTTAGTGTTCATATTATTGTTGATAATGATTCTTATAAATGATTTCATAGTATTCTTAACTTATTATTTTAACTCAGCCTACCTTGGATATGAATAATAATGGTACATACGAGATTGTTTAACAAATCTTTAAAAACATGAGTATGTAGATAAAAAACACATATTTAACATTCAGTTCTCCCGTGCGTGAGATGAATGTAGTGTATAGTCCGAGAGCCCGCTGCTTAATTTATGACGTATCTGTTTTTTAATCGAAATGTGGTATAAATGATAGCTTATCAATAGGGTATTACATCGCACTAGGGTTGCCTATCAAAATCCTGCCGCAACCCCCCCTGCCCCCCCGAAAAGGTCCCTCTTCGCGGTTTTTCGCATTTTATAGGAATATGGTAAGAAATAGGAGAAAGTAGGCAATCACAAAAATAATCCTTGCTAAATTCTCTACAAAAAAAATTAAGACAATTTTTTCATAGGACTAGTAGTTTACCCGTAATGGCCGGTCAAAAAACAGGATATTTTTTGAAAAAAAATTTTTTTTTTTGATTTTTCTTTCTTTCAAATTTTTCCACCCATTATCACTAACATTTTATGGAAAAAAAAGTTTGGCCTGCAGCGCTATATCGCTGGCTATTTTATGAAAAACGAAATTTTAAGATTTTTCGTCACTGAGTTTTATTGCAATAACTCCGAAATTATTAGATGTATGAAAATAAGTTATAGCTCATTTTGTAGCTAAGACTATGGTTATATATTCGTTCTCTGACTATTTTCCTGTAGCTCTTATCAATTTTCAACCAATTTAGTTTAAATACATTTTTTTAGTATTTCTAATGAATTTCGGTTTTGGACCGGCCATTGCGGGTAAACTGCTAGTTCTACGAAAAAAATGAATTAACATTTTTTGTAGAGAATTTAGCAACGAATATTTTTGTCATTGACTACTTTCTCCTATATCTTACCATATTCCTATAAAATGCGAAAAACCGCGAAGAGGGACCTTTTCGGGGGGGGCAGGGGGGGTTGCGGCAAGATTTTGATAGGCAACCCTAGTGCGATGTAATACCCTATTGGTAAGCTATCATTTTTACCACATTTCGATCAAAAAACAGACACGTCATAAATTAAGCAGCGGGCTCTTGGACTAGTAGGAGAAATCTCAACAAACGATACTAAACAAACAAAGCATTGTGGATATTATATATTTTATCCTTTTTTAGTTAAAAAAATTACGTAACAGGGTTTTCTTGCTATCTTTTCGATTGTGCTCGATCTTAGTCAAAACTTTTCAAATTCATATTCATGTATAGTCTGTCCGTGACTTAGAAAGCCTTTTTTCTGGTGCAAGTAATAGTGTAATCACACGCAAGTCCGTAGACAAAGTTACAGTAGTATTAGTGAGCGTACAATGGAGAGAACCGCATACAGACGCGTTCATTTATGAAAACAAAGCCCTAAGTACGCTAGGCAGGTATACTCACAGGGTAGTCCAAAAAAACGTCCTAATATTAAGATCCCACTTTTGCAGGATGTTGAGATATACATTGATGATAATAAGTAGCATATTTCCAAACACATTTTTTTTCTTAATACTAGCTATAACCCGTCATAAATAAAGTAGGTACTTTTCGATATCGTCGTAAATCATCGCTAAATAAAAAAAAATACAGACTATAAGAATGAAAATTTGTGGCTTAGTCATGCTTGTATTTAACTACTTGCTAATTACATGATCCATTCGCAACGGCTTATGCTGCGTGCTAAAAAAAATGTATTAAATATCAATGCAACTTTTTGGCCATCCTATACGTACGTTTAACTAACATTACAAAAAAGGCTTTCTAAGTCACGGCTTATAGACTATACCCGTGTGATATAATTCATATTTTCAAATATGTATCTCCCATTTACATGTGCGCATTATTATGTGGCTGTGGGCCGTGTGGGGCGGAGAGGCAGACTGTGGGCCATATTGTGACTGAGTGCGGCCTCCGAGCATACGAAGGGTTCTTCGATGACTTCCTATACCTGGTATACCTGAATGAGTCAGCGACTGAATATATATAGAATGTTCAATTTAATTTCTAACGACCAAACATACTTACGAATTTATCATTGCCCAATTCCCAACCTTCAAAGATTTTCCTTTGAGGGATGTGATATACTTCTTTTGACCATACGATAATTAAATAATTATTCCAAATTTTTAATTATAAGTAAATAATTATTTTGAAATAATTAATGTCAGACGGATAATTTGAAAACGAGATATATTGCTTTCTCTTTCTCGTTTTCTTTGCCATCTGCGGATTCTGTGGCATTCATTCTAACGGAACCATGGCATATATAATTGTATTATATGAAGCTGTAGTTCTCAAAGCAATTTCTAATTACTTAGTGTTACGTGTTCTCTAAATTACCCAGATTACGTCTCGCGTGGAAAAGTCTAGAGCTCATTTCGTACAAAGCCAACTACTTGATGTGTTTAGTTTTTTTTCTATTTCACGGCATAGAGATGGAATATTACTCCAACCAAAGCAAAAGCAACGAGTGGGCTAGAGTTAAGAGACATAAAAATAATTATTATTTTGTATGTGGGTAATTTACTCTTACTAATACGCTTTTATATAAATAGGTAAGCGAGTAAAATTAGATAATCTATTCAGCGGCCTTTGAGTATTGAACCATCATGCAACCTACATGCAAAAGGTGCACCATGAAAAAAAAATAAGAAGCATGAAATGAATTGTGTCAGGGTGCCAGAATGTGATATAAAAAGGTTGATTCACAATAATATTGCATTTAATGTGTGTAAAATGTACAATTAAGATCAATTATTGACAACTGGTGAACCGAGAGCTCTAAAAATCTGACGATTTTGACAGAGTTGTGTCAACTATGGTGTCAACCAATTTGCTTCATGTTGAATTTGTGTGGACTTCTATTGAAGTAATTGAATTAAAACTTACTTATGTTAAATGGAATTATAAGTTTTTGTGAATTGAACAAAGATGTATTTGGGTTTATTTCGATAAACCCAGATTCATTAAAAAAAACTATCTCTGGGGCAGTGCTAGTTTCAATACCAGAAGACAACGCGTAAGTATAGAATAAAGTATAGGTAGGTACTAGGTAGGTATTATTAAAAGTGTGTATGTTTGATTGTGTGTTCTTTTTTTTCACGTTAAAGTGAAAAGTGAGTAGAACTCTCTCAAACTCATCTCTTCGACGTGTATTAGTAGGTATAGTTTTCCCTTTAAAGTCACGAAAGTTAGGATTTCTAAATAATGCTGTTTTTTTTTACATTTGCAAATGCATGATTATTAATAGATGAGTAGGAATAATAATAAAACTAATTTTGTAGATTTGTTTTATAATTAGTATTAGTGAAGTGAAAACACAAACTTTTCGCTTTACAATCAGATAAACCCTAAGTGAATGAATTGTGCAGATGAGAATTAAGAAAAATATGTTGTAAAAATGCTCTTTCAACCTCTGATAACAGGCAGTTAGGATTTCTATGAAATCATTGTAATTATAGGGCAGGACCGTGTCCAGTTGGCGGTTGACATAAACCTTGACCTGCTAATAGTGCCAGTAAGCCATTTCAAACATTAGACGAAGATAACTGTGTTTAGAAAAAATGAAACAGGTGTCGACTTACATTTTAAATTAAGACTAATTAAACAAGGTCAAACTTGTTACTTCTAATTAAAAATGTTAATAAAATCTGTGTAAGAGGAAAGCCATGGTCAAATGCTTGATCCAGAGATACTATCAGATTTTTTTCACGAATCAAATATCATGAAATTTTTCATCGGAGATTTTTTGTTTGTACAGAAGCATGCGTAGAACATCAAAGCATTATCTTCATTTATAGCACCGATTTTTTCTGAACAAGCGGTTGCTACTTCGTTCAAATTTTGTTTCTCTGATTCATCAGTCATGTGGGAAGTAATAGGTTCTGCATTAATTTTGCCATCCGCGTCTATCAATCCCATCGTTTTGATTACACAATACGCTGTACTCTTCATTTTTGGATCGTCTGTTTTGTAGTCATTGTTCTTTGTGTTTTTAATGCTTTCCTCGGTTACTCCTGTCATCTTTGCACAGTCTTTAGCAATTCCTTTTAACATCACTTGCTGTTCTGGAGTCAGCGCCTGTAATAATATAAAAAATGAACAATTTTACTCAATCAAAGAGAACAATATGAAACCGAGATTTCGCCGTCAAGTCCTTATCGATTCTGTTCACAATAAAATAAAGAAAATCTATTCATACAAAAATAACTCGTTTTTTTTGTTAGTTTGCACAACTCCCGCATTTTACGATTGATTGCTGTGAAAATTCACAAAAACATGATTGTACTTTTGTGCTTTAGGTTTTAACGTCGCCATTTTTGAAAAAATAAAGCTTTTGCTGGGAGGTGACATGATGATGAGAGGATCCAATATTTGTGTGCGGTCATGCTTGCAGTATCATATGAAAGGGTGTTGAAAAAGCAATTCAGATCTTAAATCACATTTTGTCTTGATTAAACCATCGAGAGATGCCGGGCCGTTGCGAAGCACGGTTAACTCAGCTAGTATACTATATAAAAAAAGCTCTGTGTTACAGAAATACCCACGTAATATTGCTGAAAGCAACAAATGTGATTGATTGAAAAAGAGTTCAAAGGGCTTAACGATATTGAATTTATTTATTAAACTTTTTATAAAAACTATAAAACTATCATACCTCTGCATTGAGAATTGCGGCACAAACAACTACTAACAACACTACAATTTTCATTTTGTCTGATCCGTTGACTACTCTGTAGGAAACTAATTAACAATACAAATAAATTCCTTTTTATACAAAAGTTTCGCTCGGTATTTACGCATTTCAAAGGATTTATTATTTTATTAAATAAGCATATCGTTCTTGTACATGAATTATAGAGATTACTAGTTTTGCTGTACTTCAAATTACATGTGATTATAATGTGTTATTGTATCTTTATTCATATTAAATTACAGATTTGTCAAACAACTGTCATCGCATTTAAATTAATAATATTATGTAACAGATTATTGCATATTGTCCAATATGTCCTTGAATGTTAGTTACTTTATTAACGGACGGTTAAACGTAAGTCATAATTATCCTAGTTTTTTCTGATAATTAAATATTATTAATCGGATACCTTGGACGGATATGGTCAGCAACACAAGAGTTTTCCAAAGAGCTTGAGCCAATAGAGAGTTACTGTCAAATATCAAAGACCTCCGAGCATACGAAGGGAGCTACGAAGACTTCCTATACCTGAATGAGCCAGCGACTGATTATATAAATAACGTTCAGTTTAGTTTCTGACGACCAAGCTTGCTTGCGAAATTTATCATTGCCCAATGCCCAACCTTCAAACTATTTCCTTTGAGGGATGTGATATACTTATTTTGACCATACGATAAAAAAAAAAAAAAAAAAAAAAAAAAAAAAACAAAGTCCGGAAAGTATGTATCATATTTGGATCATGTGCTCAGGGGAGAAAAATATGAATTACTCCACCTCATCATTATGGGCAAAATAGAGGGTCGTTGAGAGTTTGAAAGAAGGCAGATTTCTTGGCTCCGCAATATACGAGACTGGACTGGAATAAGGAATGCTGAAGAGCTGTTTCGAGGTGCCCAGGACAGGAGCACTTTCTCTCGAGTGATAGTCAACGTTGGGAGGACCTGAAACGACAACGGAAGAAGAATTATATTTATGAGACTGAAAAACATATCATTGTGCAGATCAGCACATGATAGAATGTGGTGATGCTCTCGTGAGATATCATTTTCTGATCACTGTTTTTACCTTACTGGACTTGTGAGCTAATTCCTAAAAAAACTGGGAACGAGTACAGATGGGTATGGCTTCAGAAATAAAATAAAGATTATTTAATATAAATGGAAACTAGTCATGTTTTTTTCATTTACAAACCGCTCCGGTGTGTAATTATTATTTATTGTATCTCTTAATGTTTCTGACACAATATGAGTGATCTATTACATTTCTAACCGTCAAAAGCCGACACCGCTGTAGCCCGTCAAAAATAACGAGGTTTACAGGGTAGGTAGAGAGAACAGATTGCCAGACGCAGACCCCATCTTTACACGTATAATTACTGCACGTTTATTCTTAAGCTTAGTATTTTCTATGCACAATATTTACCAATTTAATTTATAAATCAAAATGTGCAAATTTAATGTAAATGTGCTCAACTTCTATCGATGACTGCTCAAAACATTTTGTAGACTCGTATAATATGAATGAATACCAAGGTTTGTGAACAACAATATTATATTGCGCAACATTATTCAGTGAAAAGTAGTACATTAGCCAAATAGGTACATTTCTACCGTAGCTAAAGGCATTGCTATCGAGAAGCGATTCGAACAACTTTCAAAAGTTGCCACGTTACAAACATCCCGATTTCTACTAGAATTGATTGTACAGATGATTGATTTGATAAATGAATTTTTAGATACGTGTTTAGATTGGGACAATTTCAAAGTTGGTATTATTTCTAAACATTTTTTTTAGATTGACTCAAATGGACGGATTTTTATTCCTCTGTTTCGTGTACCGGAAATTATTTTTCCGCTTCGTTGAATTTGTCTCCATCGATTTGTTTTAACCTCATTAATTCGGCAAATGATGAAGGAAAAAATGATGACAGACAAAAATAACGAAAAATAAATCCCGCCTTGGTTTTTTAAAATAAATAAACATTTCCCCCTCATTTTTATACTTTGAAGTCGAGATGCAGAAAGTGAATAATTCTGTTATTATAAAAATCCGTCTTCCCGAAGATTATTTTTATAATAAAGGTATTTTTTCAAGATATCTTCCCGGTTTTAAATAGACTGAATGTAGGTACATGAATCATTATCAATGGAATGATTTTCATCGCACCCTTTAGTCACTAAATCATAAAAGGTCTATAAACCTAGGGCAGAGAGAATGGAATATAATTTTATTTTTCTTATACAAACACTGGAACAGGTTTCCTTTGGCCGGGTTAGACCACCACGGCCACCCAATCCTACAGCTGGACTTGGGAGTGAGAAATACAGGAAAAGATAAGACTCACAGTTTCCTCAGGGTGTAGGTTTCCACCTTCCAGGGGTTTATCTCGTTGAGGGGCCTGGCCAAGACCCCACGCGTTTCCCCAACCCGGAATCCAGGTCGTGACGGTCGGAGGCGTGCTTCCCTTGCCCAAACCCCTCAGCGGTGCGGCTAGAAATTACAACACGATTGGTACAGTTTGATACTTTAATAATTAATATCGGAACATGCTTTACAATGAATTATGTACATATAATAAGTCTGCTTTATAAATTAAATACTAGTGTCCGACCGAAACTGGATTTTTAGCCGAAACCGAAACCGTAACCGAATATTCGGCTCCCCTTCTAGTTTCGGCCGAAACCGAAACCGAAACCGAAACTTAGGAATTTCAGTTGTAATTTTGAAAAAAAATCATTATAGGTACCCTGCTCTGATATCTAGTGATTCCCTAAGATATTTATTAGGAAACCACTTCATTTTCGGAACTCAATGTAAGCAGAAAAGAAAGGAACCCATTAAACTACAACTTATGAAGGTACATCAGTTATGTAGGTATCCATGGCATAAAAAGGGGAGAGGGCTTAAAAAATGCAACTTTTCTTCGGGTGGTTAAGTAACGATAGTTGTGGTGTCGTTTGCTAATATATGTATGTGCACAAAATTGATATAGGTGAAAAACGCGTAAATAGCGCCGCAGGCGAAATTTTTTTGTGAAACATGGTAAAGAAGACCGTGATGTAGTTTGGTTTATTTGAAAATGTACATAATAATTTGCACAATATTATTTATGTACGAAAAATGTTTCCTATCAAAAGCAATTGAAAAATAGCGCCGCAGGCAATTTTTTTGTGAAACAATTGTGTTTTGATGGATTTTTTATACTAATTTTACAAAATTTATAACATGGCGAGAAAATGTGCGGTAATTATGTTATGCTCTTAAACGTAGATGAACTATTTACATATTGATATATGTCGCAATATTTTGAATTGAAATACCCATCTATGTTATGGGGGGGGGGGCAAAAAAACTCCCGTGGAGGGCAATTAAAATTTTAACATGGACGTGGTTTAAAAAAATCAGTAATAGCGCCGCAGGCGAATTTTTTTTGTAAAATGGGTGAAGTGCGATGAACCTGGGATCTTCCTATAGCAGATGGCACATCGTTGTTTGACATTTCGGGGAGGGCGAATATAGGGGGGGCTTCGGCGCGCCCCTGTATTCGGCACTTGGAACTTATAAATGACTTGGTTATGTTGTATCAGCGAAACGGCCGCTTAAGTAGCGCCGCAGGCAAAATTTTTGTCATAATACATAAATTATGTGTATAAAAATGGGTAGTGATATAAATCTAGTTCACTTTTGTAAAATAAAAAAGGAGTCTTGTGTACAGAATACAAATACAAAGTGTGAATCTGTTCCGAAGATTCCCGACAATGCCCGACATAATACGGATGCTAGTTTCGGTTTGGCCGAAGATTCGGCCACTTTTTGGCCGAAACCGAAACTGGGGCCGAAACCGGCTATTTTGGCCGAAACTGGCCGTAACCGAAACCGAAACCGAATATTCGGTCGGTCTCTATTAAATACTATTCTATGTATACACGCGTGTATCTATGAAACCTATTTCCCGGTATCGACGCTTTATGACTTTTATGATGTATCTTGATTGTAGACAACATTCACTCTCATTCTTCTTGGCAAGGCGTTATAATAATAATAAAGTGAATCCGACCTGATATGTTGTGGGTCCTTCCTTAGATGTCCTTCGTCAAGGTTATTATTGGATTGTCTATCTATTGTTTCATACTTCCTTCCTTCTTAGTTTATTGGTTTTAGACACGACCTTCATGTAAATGTCACCTTACTGTTTGCTGAAATTGTTTAAAGGTTCACTGACTCTATTTGTTACAAAATATACTGTTATCGGCAATTAACCGACTATTAACTCCAGTTTCTCGTTTCCTCGAGATTTAATATTTATTTAAATATATTCTGGGCTTAGCCCTCTGCTCAATCCAGAGCGTTTAAAAACTGACCGCTTCCGTCGGTCCACGGAAAAGAATGCCCCTCTCGTGTCTTCCTGAGTTTCTTCGCTTGTATCATATCTCCCGTCTTATTGGTTGAGAATTGAATTGTTGCAAGAACGTTCGCTTCTTTCATAGTCATGCAACAGAGGCGTCGCCAGGGTTTATTGCCCACAACTAATTAACTAATTATTTTATTTTTTTATAATATGTTTTTCATTAAATCGGAATCGGGCGCGCTTCCCTACCCAAAAGATCCGTTCCAACACTTACAGATCTTACCGTCTCTTGTGATATGGACTCCTAGCTGTCTAACAAACTCTTGGAAATCTTTTTTCCCTCTGATTTCCCATGCAGAGAAAGGTGTAGTAGTCTCTTCTAGGGCATTCTTTCCAGTATTTTCTTTGCCTTCGTCTTGTACAGTACCTTCTACTTTTATGAACCCATAGTAGGTATATACGTACAAATCTCTATTCTTATTGAATACGAAAGCTTTCATGGTCGTCGTATAATTTCGATACTTTTTAAGTTCTGAAAATGATTCTAGCATAAGTTTTGTAAGATTATTTATTTATTCTATTTAAGGCCCTCCACTCATTCGCGAGTGATATTTTTGTGATTTGTAAGATCTGCAATAAAAATATCCACAGACACACGGCTTATTCTTAAAAATTAATAAAGAAATTTATACTTACTGTTAATTATTATTTGCCTAATTTTCCATAATATTTTGATCAGACATGTCTAATTATTATAAAACAATGTAATATTATTAGTGTTATTACAGATAGATACAAATAACAGATGAGATCATGAATATTTTGTATGACGTAGGAAACTTGCAATGAATTTAATAATTATTAATTGTATGTTCAAATTACATCTAATGAATATTGTTGAATTACTAATTATCTCTTGGAATTGGTCTAATTAATGAGAATTATATTTGGGCGTATTAATCGCGTGTCAGATTCAGCATAATTTACGTAATGGAGACTGTTTATTGCTCATATAGGAGTACGACTAATTGAAAATGCTTTCAGAAATACTCCGATAGAGTTACAGTATAGTGAAAAAATGATAGTTTTGCATTGTTTCTTGTTTTTTCTGGTAAAAGGTGTGTAGATTAACTTGATCGATGTATAGACTCCTACTGAAGTCTTCCTCTTCGAAAATAGGAGTGTCGAAATGTCGATCGAGTCAATCTATACACGGTTCACCCGAAAAACTATCAAATAATGTCAATGACACACCGTGAAAACTTTCAACATTTACTGACAAAATAGTTTTGCGTAAATAAGTGTAAGCAGACGAAGAGAATTAATTACGTAAATGCTTTTCTTTTACTGGAAAATGTGGCTAAAGAGAGATGATAGCAAAAACAATATCCATCGAATTGAATTGTTGTCCATGAGGAAAACTCACATTTAAGCTGTTAGCATGGCGGTGGATTAGTATTTCGGTAGATAATTTGTACTATATGTATTTGTTTGCTTTGATTTTAAAAAACGTTGTATTTGCTGAAAATTTTACGCAACAAGTTGACATGTTGACATTTTGTACCTTTATTGAGATGGCTAATAAGGCACATAGAGTGGTAATACGAGTGATAAAAAGACTTCCATTTCTCTTTCCTACTGCTGACATATATAGTACGATGAATATATTGAATCTGAAACAGCTCTATGTGAAGTTTTCCCTCTTGCACTTCTTTAAGGAAAAACGCAATTTGTCTAGGACGCAGCAGATCTACCTCACGCGCACGGCACGTAACATAAGCTATCCCATACCCCGCTGTCGAACAACTCTGGCCCAAAACCAATACAAATACAAATCTACCAAACTGTTCAATCAGTTGCCAGACGAGATAAAGAGCTCGGGTTCCGTGGTAGAATTTAAAAGAAAAATCATAAAGTGGGTGGGGAGTGCGGCATCTCTATCAGCGGAGTGGGCAGAAGAGTCAGACTTCTGCTGGGGCTGACTATGCTGGAATGGATGGATGCAGTTGTGCGTGTACTAGGTTGCATTATGAGTGAATGCGGTTGTGTGTGTGTGTGTTGGGTTGCAAGAGTGAGTGGATGCGGTTGTGTGTGTGTGTGTGTGTGTGTGTTGGTGTATGTATTGATATGCTTTAGGATGTGTATGTGAGTGACCGATCATGTCTGCGCTGCCAGGATGTTTTGTTTTGTGTGACTGTGTATTTTTTTTTGTTTCTTTTTGTATTTTTTTTTTTGTTTTTTTTCTTTTTGGATTTTTATTTTATCCATTGTTTTCTTTCTCTTTTATATCTTTTTTTTTTTGTTTAACTTTGTGTTCTTAGTGGGATTGACCCAAATACAGGTTACACCTAGTTGGGCAATCCCGGTGATATTGTATTGAGATATGTTATTTGTGAATAAATATATAAATAAAAAAAAAATGTGTATGGGAGTTATTAAAATTAGTATTTCTGTAGATAATTGTTGAAGATTTTCACAGTGAAAACTTGATATGACTGCTTGGGAAATTGGGGTGAACCATGTGATATTTTATTTTATCGACATTGAGAGTTTCGACAGATATCTGAAGACACTGATTCCAGAAAGAGTGTCGATAAAACAAACGGTTCACCCCGAAATTATATCATTTCTGTAGATGTTTGTAAACAAAGCGTTCTTAGGATACTGTTCTGATAGACAAAATTCACAGACAATTAATAATATTAATTATTTATAACAGCTATATAAGTCAACTTCATATAGTACTAACAATATTAATAGTAATTTTGCTGTGATCCGATACCAAATTACAAGTAAATAATTTATTAGGGACGATATATAATTTAAAGCACAATTTCAAAGTTTCACGACAAAGTATTGAGATAGTTTGACAGATAAAACAAAGTAAGTATTAGTTTATTTCAAGTTCACTCTATTAATTGTTATTGATTAATAACAAATTTGATTTATTATAAAACTTTTCGTATTCATCCGACATCTTCGCCCATGTGGGTTGCGTCCAAAAATAAACTTAGTATAGTTTAAGAACTAATAAGTTATTGTGGCAATTGTGAACAACTAAGGTCAAAAAGTCTGATAAATAGGCAGCAATAGTGACCTTGGATTTTAACGGTTTTATTGTTTTATTCGAAAATTTGAGCTTCTGTTCCTTAGGCCAAATATATAACTATTCAATTGAAAGGTTAAATAATATAAAACAGAAAAAATGTTAATATATTTTCCAGTTATTTTAAAAGAGGTAGGTAAGTCTAGGGAGACTACATAATACGACAAACGCAAACTTTTGAAAATTTGATAGATATTCAGTAACAACCGAGTGCACACGAAATCTTTCGAAAGACATACGTGTACGTCTACCATTTTATGTATAAGATTTATTTCTTCCTAGTTTAAAATTGTAAAAACAATTAAATATTCAATCAAAGTGGATCTAATTAATCAATTTGATCCATAAATTAGGTATCGTTAAAAGTAGTTCTGGATGATGAGTATTCCCTTGTTACTTAAATAATATTTTCCAGAGAGACCCTCAAGGTGACGTAATTACATAATGAAGTTACGGTAAAGTCGCTTAGTAAATTTTCGCGTCACGGAGCATTTAAATCTCGTTTGCGAAACTTTGAAATCGGCCACGTCATTTCGTGAGTTCTATAAGCTATAAAAGTGATGTTAAGATTTAATATAACGACCATCTTGTGTATATTACTGATACGGAAAATGGCCTCTCAAAAATGTCCTTTGAACATGCCATATAATAATATATTCCTCTAGTTTTTATTGGTCATTTAATAACTCATATGGGAATTTAAGATAGAAACTATTACATGAAAAGAGTTCAACATTTTTATGTTGGGGTCATGTTGCCTTCCCATAAAAAAATACTATATCCCAAGGTTAATACGGGGATATAAAAAATTTACGATCGGCTTGAAATGGGAGTTGTTGGGAGCCTCGCCAAAGTAATCGCCGGCGGTCTCTTAAGAATTTGTAAAAATGTGCGGTTGGAAAGTAATGAAGCGGGGTGTAAGGTTTTTTAAGTGCGTAGAATTTTAGTGGACTACTTATCTTAGTAGGTTTTTTGTGAAGATAAAATTTGTTTTAATAGAATTTAATTCTACCTTATTTATTACGCTGAGCCTCTTATGAGGTAGGTAGAGAGAACAGGCCGCCACACGTTTCGATCTTCCACACATTCTTCGTTTCCATCATTTTCACTCCCTCTTGTTTTAACACAAATCCTGGATGATTTAGTTATGATGTGTGTGAAACCTTTTGTTCATGGTCTGAATTTTTCTAATTTGGACAATATAGCATCAAATATAGGTACATCTTTTCTCCTCATGTTTTACTGGCTCAAGGCTCTTAGTTTTGCAGTTTACAGGACTGCTGACCACAGTTTAAATATCCAATAAATAAAAATATCCTATCTTCCGATTTAATTTGCGACGCAATGCGATTGCCCTTTTCAATAAAACATTTTCGATTTTCGTTTTAATGCTATTATTATTTTTTCTAATTTAAACCTGAAGCTTAATCTTTAAATATGCTGCGTAGTGAGAATACAAGCTTTGGAAGCGCGGGGCGGGCGTATAAATTACATTCAAAAGCTTCCCAACATCTCTACGGTGAGAAAAAATACTGTAACAGTGGAAAAAATAATACCAAAGATATTATAATGGTTATATCCAATTCCTGACGCATCATTAAGTAATCGAAGTTCAACAGACAATCATCTTGATTACACCTCACCCATTGCTGGATAGTGGATATACTTTATTCAGAAGAAGGAGGTGGAATTTATGATCAAAGGCTACGTGAATGATGAAAGAAAATTTGGGTAAAATTTAGTCAGGTGGAAAGTTGGAGGTTATGGGAACAATAAATAATGGTGATAGAGACACACAATGGGAAATATAAATTGGATTTTCCCTTTTTTTATTTTCTTTTCGTGGAAGTTTTTTTTCCTCTACCCTATTCAGTATTTCAAGATTAAAAGTAGAATAATCAGACTTATATTATTTTGTTTAATAACTACGTGAATACTTGGGGTGAATAATGTGGAAGTAGTTTTTAATATACCGTTACTTATACAGTAATATACCTACTATGCTACCTGAAAGAATTTTCGCAATAATGTGCTTTGCAAAAGTCTCCGAATATTTATTGTTTGATACGTATTTAAAATTCGGCAATGATTATAAATCCGCACTGAATTAGGTACCTACTTATATTGTTAGACAAACGAAAGGTAAGATATGCGACAGGTAAGAACGTCAATGACGAACACCTCCTCGTATGTCGAGACATGCCAGTGAGGTGCGATGTGAGGGACCTGATGATGGTCAGTGACAATGCCGTTATGGCTGCTAATTTCTGGAGTGGGGTGGCCTAGTGGGGGGTAGCTCGGACCCGAAAATAAATGAATGAACGTTAATGTAGGCTAGCCACCAAATTATTTGGGCAGTCACTTTTCTAATGGTGGGGAAATTATGGTCCTGGTTCAGGCATGTTTTGAGAATATGAGATGGTAGTATTTAGTAGACTTCAATGCCCAATAAAACTATATCTCTCTGTACGTACGCGGTTTTCAGCGGCGGGGTCTTGTGACTTCTCTTCTTCGAGAAACGTACCTAAGGGCAAAGTACCTCGATATTCGATATGGTAGTTTATTAATTCATTATTTACGGAGAATTCAAGGGAAAGTGTACCTAGCAATTCGTTATCTGGACGGGTCATACATAGTACATAATACATTCATTAAGTGCATAAATTATCTAATATTAGGTTCTTTCATAAAATTATATTCGCATTCATTGTGAGTGAAATATTACTTAGAAAATACAACATTTTCCATATCCATTGTGCGTATTGTCAAACTTAGTATAAACTCTTATGAAAGGTCTTGTCAAAATAAATGTATTATGTATGAGTTGTTTTGTTTTTACTTTATTGTTTTGTTTCACATTGTTTTTGTTTTTACTGTTTCTAATTGAAGTAATCTTTTCTCTTTTTGTGCTATAATGACTGTCGTATGAATGTGCGAGAAAAATATTCTGTATGAGTTGAAGACAAGTTATGTTGGGTTACAATTTCTGTTTGTCTATTTAGGCGGGGGACAATGTGTACCTACTGTGACCTATAAGATCTATTGCACTCCCCCCACTTAATTCATGTTTTGTTGCATACTCAAATAGAGCAGCCCCTCAGACGTACGTTTTAAAAAGTCCAAGACTCGGATGGGGGTCAACTTACAGAGTCATGATCCTCACATCTTACAGCATCACAGGCTGTTCCCATAAATAAACATTTTAATTGGGAACGCTCTCAAAGACTTATCATGCAGACTTAAAAACCCGTATGTGCATCTTTCCGGAAATCTTTTTGTCAACGACAGACAAATAAAATTTTGTATATGATTTATTTTCTCGAGAATAAATAAATTAAATACTTGTAACATAATGTTATTTCAATTAAACAGCTCCGTAGGGACTACTCTGACAATATAACAAAACACAGTAGCCACAATGTATGTATTATGTAACCAATGTACTAACAAACGAATTTCTGTTTCTCAACCAATCAACCAATCAACCTTTCCCATATCTCCGTTGTAAACAAAATAATATTATCTACAATGTCTTTGCCGGGATCGTTATATTAACAAAAGTTACAATGTTACATCGAGAGATTCGTAACAATTAATAATCTACAGATCAAACAGATGTAGAGTTAAGAGTGTGCACTGTGCATACCGACATTTCAAAAATTTCTTATATCTATATACGGGAGACCTTATATCTCGACAACCGTTACTAAATATGCTTTGGAACAAGATAGAGTAGATGCATTGAACATTTATCTAGGGAATATCCGTAAAATATTTTTTATATCTTGTATAGATTTCTCAAAAAAAAAAAAGAAAAACATTTCTGATATTTTTTCCGAAAGACGGAAACTCGTTTCCCGAAAGTCGCGGAGTAATATTTTTTTTTATACTGATAATATGCATTAAAATCTAGGGAATAACCGTAAAGGTTTTTTGATAGATGCAAAATTAAATTAATTTGTACCATTTTATCATGCGATTGTTCACGCGATTTTGAACCTTAATGCCCTGAGAATGACTGTGACGCTTTTCGTGGTGCCAAGCCTTTAACAAAAGTTACAATGTTACATCGAGAGATTCGTAACAATTACTCGTAATAATCTACAGATCAAACAGATGTAGAGTTAATACTCTGGATACGAAGTGTATTATTACATTCATTGAATTAGTATTATATTGTGTGTATTATTATAGTATTATACCATTCAATATAGTGTCATAAGTCTAATAAATGCAAACATGAGTAACGATATAACCCCTTTTCCTAATTCCTTGCATAAAATCAATGTATGATATTGATAACATATACTTCGGGGATATGGTAATATGTGACGAAAAGTTATGTTTACAAGATAGCGAAATCTGTGAATATTTTATTTGAGAAAGAGCGTATTGTATGAAACTTTGCGTTTTGGTTAAGTTTCGGTGTGTCACGATTTCTCAGTGTATGCGGACTACTATTTTACCACGTTTTTCTTAACTTGCTTTCTTGTATGTTTGTTTGTTTGTTGTAAATCTTGCAATCGATTTTTCGACCACTTCCTAACATCCAATTGAGCTGAAACTTTTTGTGCAAGCTTAGTTCCGATGACAATACAAGATTTTAAAGATTTTATGATTGTACATTAGTCGCTTATGCGATAATTAATAACTTAATTAATAAATTAACGCGTCGATTTTTCGACCACTTCCTAACATCCAATTGAGCTGAAACTTTTTGTGCAAGCTTAGTTCCGATGACAATACAAGATTTTAAAGATTTTATGATTGTACATTAGTCGCTTATGCGATAATTAATTAGCTTATTCTCAAATATGAGAAAAGTTCGCATCATTATGGAAAAGATGCAGAAATCATTTCACATCAAATTACAAATTTTCAGATTTACAAAAATGATCGCAAGATTAACAATCCAAAACTAAAAAGAGTTAAATAATATTATCATATAAAAAAAATTATAAAAAATCCACGTTTTTTCTCGGGCCCAAAGTGAACTAAAAAGAGGAAAATAACTTTTTCGGGGCTTTGTAAATCGATCAGTTAAAACGCATACCTAAAGCTACCTCTAAAATTCTACAACTAAAAACGTGGGGCGTAATTTGAACCTACAATAATTGAAAATCATTCAAATTTTCTTCAGAAATTTACCCATTCGTATGAAAATCTTATGAATTAATCTGCAAGCTTGATTTTGGATGTATCCAAGCCTAATTACTATCGACATCTAATTATATAGGGGCGGAGGTAGAAAAACTGTAGAATTGGTCTGTAGAATAACTTTAGGTTAGTCTGTCCAGTTACCGGTGATGTAGTGTCGGGTCTTCACAGTACACACCCCATTTACGCCCAAATTACGCCCCACGTTTTTAGTTGTAGAATTTTAGAGGTAGCTTTAGGTATGCGTTTTTACTGATCGATTTACAAAGCCCCGAAAAAGTTATTTTCCTCTTTTTAGTTCACTTTGGGCCCGAGAAAAACGTGGATTTTTTATAATTTTTTTTATATGATAATATTATTTGGATTGTATTTAGCAAAAAAAAAACGCAATTGTTTTTTTTTTTCGTTTTTTATTTTAATTGAATCTGGGTTTATCGAAAAACTTAAATACAACTTTGTACACTTCACAGTAAGCTTCGCTTGACTTGCGATCTATTGAGACATTGATTTTGTTTGACCCCCATGGGAATTATAGTAATATGCTGATACTTGTCAAAACTGACGAGTCCAGGGGCCCGAATGGGCCTATGGACAGTGGAAAACAAAAAAACGAACATGTTGCCACACACCACCCCAACACGAAGTTTCTGAAATCCCATGAAAATTGTAAAGCGATAATGTTAATTACGCAAATTACATATCAATAGGCAATACCCAAGAAGTAATGGCAAATTGTATTGCTTTGATAATATATTTTTATTGCCATTTCCGATATCCTAAGTGTAGGTTATATTTTGACTTGCGACTCTTTCATATATTCTGTTACTATATTATTACCTGTAACCTTCTTAGAATTACAGGTAGGTATTATTCATACACGTGTTGAGGAGGTATTGATTGTGTAAAGGTGAAGATGAGGTCTCTCACTGAGTGTTTGTTTAGTTGTTGATATTGACATTCAGAACAGACGTTGTATTCTGAACATCTCTTGGTTTGTGTATTCAGGTACACAGTGTTTGATACAGGTGATAAATAGTAATAGGTACACTAGTAATATTATATCTTCCACTCTATCGTCAATCCCTTGGCGCGGCGCTTTCTCCTTGAATGAACAACAGAGATGAAACAGGGATAAGTATCTTTATATTAATTTCTTTCCATTATGAACAAAACGTTTTTTGAAATGTATAACTGACTACTTTGTTACTTCATGTAGATTTAAATTAAGTCCAATTACGCGGTTAAAAAGGACACATTTTCTGAAGTTCGTTTAGGTTTCAGCAATACGAATTTAAACTTAAACATACTATTGGTTATCATATTTTGCACATTTGACCCTAACCATTTAACAATTATGCAGTCTCTCAACTAATCCACAGTGCAAGATGGGCATGCTGGACTTACGACGAGCCACTACAAAGGATATTCATGGTATAATACATTCTTATCTCTCCAATAGATGGCAGTGTGTTGGGCGTTGGTCTTTATAATTGGGTTTCTTCGCAATTAGCCTGAGACGGCATGTGAACCAGTGGGTGGAGTCCTTGCTTCACAGCCGTGGGATGTAGGTTCAAATCCTATGCAAGGTGCGAGTTTTTCAGAGTATAATATACTCTGAAAAGGTGTAAGAATACACACACACAGGTGTTAAGGGCTGAATGATGAATGTTTCTCAAGAGTAAAGTGATAACCTAAACCAACCTTTAGCCGGTCGTAAGTCCAGCATGCCCATCTTACACTGTGCATTAGTTGAGAGACTATATAATACGTCAATTTCATTTTAGCACGAATTCACATTATTATTCCATAAAGGCAAGCAAATGTGAGAAAACGAAAGAGAAGAAAGTATAATTAGTTTTATAATTATCAAAGTAAAATAGGCGTACTATACGGAATATACTAAAGATTCGTATATAATGTATCTTTGTAGGTAAATTATTATATTGTGTGAAATGTTCTTCTCATGTTTCAGCCTGAAAGTTATAATTTATGTTAGGAAAATGAACAGCGAGCTTGTTCTGAATAATATACGATTGTTCATGTTTATATGTATACTCGTATACCCTAAAACCTTGTGAGGTGACTTACTCAAAGAGTAAAATAATAAGGAAGAGATGAGGACTTATTCTTATTGTAATTTGTTTATTTATTTTTTATGAAATTGATGACAAGAAAGATATGGTTTTCAATAAGGGCTTTTTGCCAATATTATTTGTAGAATTTAAATCGTAGTTCCAGTTTAATCTGTGACCATCTCTTTCTTGACAGATTTGATTTATTTTTCTATAAAATAATTGTAAAATAGTTGTACTTTCTATAAATAATTGGGCGGAGATATTTGGACACCTAACGTAGGACATGCGCATGTAGAATTTCATATGAATTTATGCTCCTCTAGGTTGCCGTCATTACTAATTAAATTATATTATCTCTGTTTTCTATTGAAATTACTTAGGGCTCCCCTTCCTAGGCGGAAGTTGGTGGGATTGGGCATTAGTGTCACAACTGGACTGGTATAAAGAGTATTTCGAGCTGACTGAGATAGTCTTCTTGTGGGTAACGGGCAACGATGGGCGGGGGAGGGGGCACCAGAAATAATGACATAGTTACAAACAAAGTTTTTCCGTCAGTTAACTATCATCTACAGAAATGACATACTTACCTGCTTTTTTTGCCTTTGATATATCAGGAGTACGAGTATTTGTGTAAATCAGGTGTAGTTTGGGCTTAAATAAATGTGCCTGAAAAACTTTTTGATATGTGCGTACCTCTGAGATTCATCCTAACAAGTAGTTGGTATAACTAACATGGGTCGGACATTCTATAGACAGCTGTGCTTCTTTCCGTAACGTTACCCTACGTTACGATTCAAGACAGTGCCATTTCTTCTATCCGTTACCGTTACGTACCCGTAACACTACATCTTCTTGGTTGGGAAAGACGTGCCGGAGTGATTGATGGGGAAACTTTTCAAATTATCGCTAATTGCCATTTTAAGTGAAAGAATCCCATTTTGTTGAATGTTTCAGAAACAATTTTCCAGACTTTTTTTATTATTATTTCCATCCTAATGTTTCTGTCAACATTCTCCAGTAGCCCGTCAACTGTCGCATTATAATTGATATCCACACCGACAAGACACTTTTATCTCAAAAAAGGAACATCTTAAATTATACCCTGGATGTCCTTTTTATAATGAAAGAGGGTTCTGTATAATATAGTAAAAATTTACACAAAAACTGATACCTCCTTTATTGTGTAAGTGGTTTCGGACATTTAGTCAGTAGATCGAACTACTACTTCTTCTTCTTTGCCCTCGCCTTTGTCCCGTTTACTTGGGGTCGGCTCTCCTAGTCCTCATCCTCGAAGTCGTTCTGTCCCCCGCATCCTTCGCACGAAGCCTCGCCTCCTTTAAGTCTCTTGCGATTGTGGACATCCACGTAGTCAGGGGTCTGCTCGGTCTTCTAGGTCCTACTATATCAACCACTAGAATTGAAATTTTATATGAAGTAGGTACTTACATGATAGTAAGTAGGTGCAGCTTTATAATATAAGCAACATGACATAGAAACATGTAATAACAAATTACTAGTATATTTCGGTGATGTAATATTTCTGTCGCACTCGTAGTTGGTAAAAATATTTCAAAAAGTATGTCATACAAATTTCACACTCGGGCTACTACTTAATCAACGGTTTAATAAAACATAAGAAAGCGTGGAAAGTGGCTTTCAGCATTTGCAACCCTGAAATTAATGTGTTGGAACTGTGTGGAACAGTTGGATAAATATAACAGGAACATTTCATATGAAATATCTACGGCAGGTTCAGTCATAATTCATTCCGTTTCTATTCAGGGACAACAACAAATACATTACACATGAATATTTAGGTAATTATTTGTAAAGGTGATTCACCAACACCTGGCGCAGTTTACTCTAGTACATGTGGATTATGGATAAATCATCAAGCATCATCATCAAATCAAAAAGCAAAATGTCTGTACGCTTTATATTTGTTTGCTGTATCATACAAAAATAACTTCAAAATAGAGGAGAACGCCAATTTTCTGTAGCTAAAACTGTCAAAGTAATAAGTTGATAATCTGTAACAAATAAATATTATATATTTTCTAAAAAACCGTAAAAGTTCAAACTAGTAACCAATTAAAACCAAAATACTTTTCTGCACACAGACACTCCACTAAGCGTGCAGTTAAGTAAAAATGATGTGTCAGGAAATTCAGAATTAATTGTCAGCGCCAAGATTAGAATACTGTATACCTTTCTGTTTGAAGATTTGAGTTACAATCATATTTATACCAAGCGCTGTGTCATCACAGCCAAAAATTTCGTCCTTGTCACCGTTTTGCATTTGGTTGTTCACTTGAACGACTTGTTTCTGAACCAACATTTCAAATCTTCGATTTCCATTGCGCTCAAATCAATCCTAGGATTAGATTGTTTTTCCGCTCAGCTTTGTTAATAATATAACTAATATCTACATACATAATACAACAACTATTAATGTTCTATCGTCGACAGAGTCTGCAAACTATAATTGATATGTGGTGTATTGTAGTCAATATCTGTTATTACCATGCCCATCAACCGTGAATTCAATATTACCTATACGAATATGCTTCTGATGATACTCGTACCTGCTAATTATTGTACCGTGGATTCCATATTCAACATTCAAATCAACGTAATTGCTATCGGTATTTTGTTATTGTTTGACAAATTTTGTCGCTACTACTTCAACGCTCCTATATGGAACATAGGGAGATCATAAGACCTCACGTTTTTGTGCAGTTTGTATTACTTTTTCTAAGCATTTCCTAACAATGTTCTGTAGAATGAAAAATATTCTATTTATTATAAAACATCGCTATTTCGTTCAAATGTTACCTAGCGTTTCTAAAAAATGCCTCAGTCAGTACTTAGCATTCTTAGAACATGTGTTTCTTCCGCATTAGGCAGGTGACATGCCTTTTTCCTGGCACTCTGATGCCGAAGCTTCATTTGTAATTTGATCGCCCCATATAACCTTGTATCTACAGCATTATTGAGTCAGTTATCAGTAAATTGTGAGAAAACTGAAATGTGTCCTTTTCGTAAGCCTTCTTCTTCTTCTTAATATAGGCCTTGTGGCCTGTTATGAAGATGGATTAGCCTCCTGCGATGTCGACTCCCAACTATCAATCCATCTCTTTGGTGGTCTGCCCGGGAGTCGTCTGCCCTGGGGTTGACTGTGCAATGCAATGTGCGGGAGTCTGGATGGCTCCATTCTCCTCACATGTGCATACCATTGTCTTCTTCGTTGCCTCCCCCATCTAACGGCTTCTTCGATCTCGCACATGTATCTTATTCTGGTATTCGTGAGCCTGTTACTACTTGTATGTTCCTGTTACTATTATTTAATGTTCTTCTATAATTTTGTAGGTACATTGCGAGAACACGTTGCTTGCTGTCTGAGTATATTATAAAATATGCTTGCAACTTAGTTACTTAATATTTCGCACCCACACCATGGAACATTCATTGTGCGAACGTGAGAAGAAAGCAAGCAGATGAAAAGTTACAGAATTAAGCGCGAAATAAAGAATATCAAATGTTGGTAATATAAAATCGGATTAAAGTCGAGGACTCAAGCCTGAGAGAAGTGTTATTTCATATCATGTAACATCTCCTTATTAGATTTGAACCTTTGCTGGTTTAGTTTATGTAATTATTTCTTTTTTCTTTTAGTGTAGTGTTAGATACCCATCGTTGATTATCGAAATAGTTCTTCAGCGCTCCTAATACCAATACAGTCTCTTATATTGCAGAGTCAGGAAATTTGTCTTATTTCAACACCTATTTTGGTTATGATAAGGTGGAATAATCCACACTTTTTAAATACGATTTTAGTAAGTAACTTTCATGTACTTTGGCTCTTTGAAAATTCTTGTGCTGCAGACCATAATCGTTCAGGGTATCTGTAATTGGCATCCTAGGACTACCACAAGAAACCCCGGATGACCACAGCTCCGATGGAGAGATGACATCGCGAAGCATGCCAGTGCAACATGAATGCAAGTGGCCCAAGATCGTTTGGCATGGAAAGTGGATGGAGTGGATGGCTGCGGGATGGAGAGAGAGAGAGAGAGAGAGGGATCTGCAATTGTTCGATTGTTTTGTGCTTTGTTGTAGAACCAATCTAGGAGCTTAATAATTGGTACTTGAGTAGGTACATACTAACGTATAGAAACCGGAAGTATTTTTTATATGGACGAATACCAAAGTACAACTCGATCATGTTAATGACAGACAATTATAATTATTAGGTGCGTTGAAGCATGTATGGAGTCAACGCCTCCTAGAGTAGGTACTCTAGCGATGCTGTATAAAAGCTGGCAACATAGCAAAATGATCGCATAGGACTACCACTCCTGTCAAATTTCCTAACAGAATATATGTAATACGTGGTCCTGTGATAGTAAGTAGGTAATAAAGTCGCAAGTGTACTTACATAATGCAAATATTTCTTATCAAATTTCACCTCCTAAGTTATCGTTACAACGAAATGCATTTTAATTTCTACAGCATGGCTTGAGAAGGGTTGTCTAGGTGGAGTACTTTCTTCCGTCAATCCGTAAAAATATTATGTTACTTTAGGAAGCCAATATCGACATTATTACCATCAACATAATACAATCACTTTATTAATAATCTCAATAAAAATGATACATAGTGATCTTATTTTATTCCATCATCGTTATTACATATATCTTCTCCTCGCTTCTCAGATTCAGTTGATTCTCTGGAGGTTTCATCCCCTTACCTTCATAAATCTTCTTCCTAATCATTACACAACACACACACAGCTCTGTAATAATCTACTCTCACTTGTAATAATTTCTGTTTTATCTTCTACCCCTTCCACAGCACACGATGATGGAGGTATAGTGGATAAAAAAATCTCTTTTTATAACCCTTGTAATATACTAGTGTTTTATTGTTAATTTTTCTCTCACTTCGCCAGTAATGTCGACACTGTTAAATAAATACAATTATTTCTGAAAAATACATTTCTGTGTTGACTTTTAGTTGTAATTTATTATTCAAACAGTCTCACTATCATCCTATCTACTTTTTATAATGTTCTCATTTTTTGTGCCTCAATTATATTGTTCGCCATTACTGAGTCGACTATAATAAAAATTTTCACGCTAAAAGTCAAAATATGAAAAATTACTAATTGGAGCCTTCTTAGATGACATTGTGAAATAAAATAGTCTATATCTTAAAACGGTCAGCACAATAATATTTTATTGTAAAGTAGCAAAAAAAAATTTTGGCCAGGTCTCAATGTCGGGTACACACGGTGGGCACGCTAGCCATGATTTTCAATGATTGTATGAGAGTTGACTGTAAGATATTGCTTTTGCAATAAGTCCGCCTTTTGGCACACTACAATCATTGACTTGTTCTTGTATTTCTGCATATTTTTCATTGGTCGACTTATTTATTATGCATCATCTTAAACAGATTATTTATAAATCCTGGGAAAAAACTAGGTTATCAGAGTAAATGACGTCGAAACATCGGTCCATATCATTACCGTTATTTAAGTTTGGTTGGTCCTCTCGTGGTTGCTTGAAGTAACTAATTCTTACCCGGATTATCCGGAGGTCATAATGGTAACGGGATAATTTAATTAAAACTGTCACGGACGTTGATTTCTCCCGCTCTAGTTTCCGTCCACGAGGAACTATGGATAGTTTAGAATCTGTAATGGGCTGGAACTTGGACTTATCGTTGCAAAGGCAAAAGATCGGAATGAAATGACCCCAAAAATGTAATTAGTAATATCGTTAAGACAGCAAGAATATTGCGGATGAACGAGTACATACCGGAAGTACGTTGCTTTAACCTTTTCGATGCCACAGTATTTTTATTATTATGTAGTTCTTTGTTAATTCGTAATCTTTCTAGCGCTGTCCTGTATATGAACTGAGCTAAGATTTTCCACATTATTACAGTTAAAAAAGTGTTAATATTACATCGTATATTTGCTTTCATTTATGAAAAGTTGATACTATTTTTTCTTCCTGGTCGATTTCGTAATTTACGTTTTGTTCTTCTTCTTCATGTGTCCCCTCCATGTTAGTGATCACCCCGGCGAACTTGTTCCTGTCCTGCACCGCTCGGAACAGCTCCCTACACTCATTCTTTAGCTAAACCTAATTTCATGACGGGTGTCTCAAGCTCTATAGTGTTACATTCTTTCAAACATATTCGGATGTAAGAGTATTTCGTTGCACGTGAAGTAAATAAGTATTACTAACGTATTTTTCTTCTGCGAATTTTATCTTTCAAGGCATGTAGAGGGTTGATTTCCCACTGCTATGTTATACGCATACTATATTATAATAATTATGATTATTTCTTGTAGGATTATGCAACTCACGAAGTTGGCACAGAATTTCATAATAATTTTCATAATAATTATGCTGTTTTCAATTCGCTGAAAATTATTTTCCCGCTGTGCCAGATAATCACTATACTATAGTAGTTTGTAGGACAATTAGGTAAGATGGTTGAGAGGACTTGTGTTTTTTCCATTCTTTTCTACCCTCTCACATCGCATCCCTTGCGGGGTAGGCAGAGAGAACATCAGCGAGAGTTCTTCAGACTTCCCTATCCTTACACACACTTCTTGCTTCCGTTACGCTCATGCGATTCGTCATACACACTCTACGATCCCTTTGCTAAAAACACATCCGTCCTTAAACAACTCGTCGACATGGTGGTTTACGGTAAGTTCGTGTAAAATCAATTCGTCTAAAATCAATTTGCCTAACGATCAATTCGTCGATTTAAGACGAATTGATTTTAGACCAATTGATTTTAGACGAACTTACAGGACACCCGACATGGTCGAGCCCAGTGGTTCTTGACAGCTGTGCTTCCTTACACATCTTCTTTCGTATGAAATAAAATTTCTTTCTACACAAAATCACCTCAAATTTGTGACGTTTCAATGTAATCATAAAGAACAATGAAGAACCAATTTGTTGAAGTAAATTACTACATTTGTCTCCCTTATTGTCTCTCCCTTCCCCTTTACGGTGTCCACGAAACTACGTGGTCTGAATGCACACTGTGACTCTTGGTTACATGAATTTAGGTATTATTGTGCAAGTAGTGCAGTTGTATTATTTGTCAACTAGGTTGATTGTAGACAACAACTAATTAAGCGTAGTCCTTCTATCAGAAGGTTTCTGAGAACACGGGAGACATATTAAATTACTTTTAGGTATATGTGGACTAGAACGTGACGTCTAGACTGTTAAACAAAGGTATTTATTTGTTGCTAACTTCTTTGTTTCGTTATTTGATAAACAAAGAAACTAAAATAATTGGTTAAATAACCTCGAGCGATTTCAAAATAACCAGACCATGTATATTTAAGAACTTTTTAACATTTCTAAGAATATTTTTCAATTCAGTTGATTTCTATAGAGATTTCATTTAAGCAGTCGGTGGGTAGGGGGAAGTGTCAGTGAACTGGACATTGGTTGGCTACATTAGTATTTTTTCGATTCTTGCGTATTGATATTACCTATTCAACTTGTTGTTAATTATATCTAAAAAAAAAACGTTGTGTTGACGTCAAACCTAAAACCGACATCGCCTAGTCTAGCACTCGGACATCGTAAAATATTTAAAAATCATGTGTTTTGACAAGATGCCAATCATATCCATTAATACTCTGATCCTGAATCATATCACCCTTGTTTTATGAGTGATATAGTATATTACGTTATTGACCTAGAACATTATGTAGGTACAAAGTAAAATTTGTAATTCAAAATGATGATTCCAGGTGAATCTAAAGATGACGTGCTGTAATAAAATAATAAAAACAATTGTTTATTTGAGAGGGTCTCAGAAAAGTAAGTGAATAATAAATTGGAGCTTTGTTCTACGCAGTTTGTTTCGTTCAGAGTAGAGTAGAGTCGTTGAGATGTAAACGTAGGGTATAATATATGTCCCATATTTAGTACCATATAGTATAGTATGTCCTATACTTAGTACCGTATATAGTATGTCCTATACTTAGTACCATATATAGTAACATAATATGTGTCATCTATTAAGTACCATACATATTGTGGTAACCTTACATAAACATCGTATATAAAGATTCTAAAAGCCTGATATTGGTAAAGTTCTATTAAGGAGTACACGTACCGTCATAACTAATATCTATCTAAAATTGGATTTATATATATAAATAATAATATTACATACATTACGATTAATACCTAATACCCTTAACAACGGCAGCCTGAGCACTTTCCCGTAAAACCTATTAGCACGGGAACGTATGTATCTAATATAACAATATATTTTACAATGTACCTACTTGTAATACAGAGTGTTAATCAGTGGTATTCCGTTCAAAATAATATCAAACCCATAAGCTCACAAGCTACGTTCTAAACTATTGTCTTTGTGAACTTCGTCAAGTCTCCCTCAACTACGATGACCACATGGGAGAAAACTTAGCGATAGCCATAATTCAACACTATAAATTCCGGTTCATTCTCTTTGCGAAATCGAGCGAACCTCTCTACGACCCTCGATCTTCCCTGCTAACATATATACACTTTTTGTTTTTCATTAACCACGTGCATGCACATTGCACAGGTAGACTATAAGGGTGGAAGAGGAGTCTCCTGCGATTGCGGTGAGACATGCCAGTGAGGTGCGATTCGAGGGGCTTGATGATGGTCACTGACTGTGCCGTTAGGGCTGCTATTTTCTAGAGCGGGCAGCGGGGTGACCTAGTGGGGAGAAGCTTGGACCCGGAAATGATTGAATGATAAAACAAGGTTAATAGTCATAAATATTGTTGTGTCGGTCAAGAACATTTAACTCCATCGATCTATTTGAAGATGCTCTGTTACCTAGATTCTGTATTTTTCATCTAAAAGAATAAATAAATTCTCTATTGATACCTTGTTCTGGGTAAAGATATCTGTACAAGAGATATTTACAGCAATCTTTGCTTGGAAAACTTCTAAGAGAACGAATAAAATAGTCTAAAATTAAAGTTTTTATACACCACTGCCTTTTGTACATTTTTTACGATTCCAATATATTGAGAACATGGGGAAAATATGTTTCTATATTGCGATCCTAAATATAACATTATTGGTCGGGAATATCCGGTCCTGGGATAAAATCGGACGACAGGAATACGTTTTTTTTTTCATACACCAGATGCTGAATTGACTGATGTACTAGTTGGACTTTGAGCGAAAAAACATTTTTTCAAAAGGTCAGAATAGGATAAGAAATGAAGTAATTAGAGAGTTTAGTCAATGTAATATACCTGGGAGAAAGAAGAGGGGTATGGAAGCGCGGCCGTCCAAGAACCACATACTTGACCATGTAGATCAGATTCTCAAGGACGGACGTATTCTGAGTATAAGGAATCGTAGAGTGTGTAAGAAAAAATGTATGAATGTGACGGAAGCATGAAGTGTGTGTAAGGATAGGAAAGTCTGTCGATTTGTTCTCTGGCGTGGCTTGAGGGGATAGAATAGAATATAATCTCATAGATGGTTTCGTGATTTGAAGTTCATTGGTCGATATGGTGGGATGAGAAAAAAGGAATTTGGTCAGTTTCGAAAGCGTTAGGATGGCGATATTATCCCCGTCAAATATGGACAAAAAAGCGAATTAAATAAATAAAAAAAACGAGAAGAGTAAATAAATACTATAAACTCATATTTTTCTGTGAGGGACGAGAAGAAATTCTCGAGAAAAAATACAATTCCTAGAGTAAATAACGTTAGTAAAATATATTTGAAAATTTTCATAATAATAAAACACAAAGTAAATGAAGTCTTATTAAGTTGACATTTTCTTTAATATCTACATTTTTACGCAGAGTATTATTTTCCTACACGGTGTACTTAGTACAAAATATTAAAGAAATAAGCATTCTTTTGCCCCTTCAACTAAATCATTGCTTTGAAAAAACTGCTTTATCCATAGCAAAAGTTGCTGGGCACACGAAGGGCAGTATTTTGTAAATAAGTTGAACTTTTTATCCCCTGTCTGATTCTAGGACTTTGAATAAAAATGCTTTTAATTTTATATGAGGTACCTACCTACCTACATAATTCGTTTTCTCATGTCTCCCAAACACTTGCTGCTGCTGTCGTTTGTCCCCATGACTGAGGGTCGCGACTCTCACTCCCGCAGTTGACTATCCTCGTCCTTGAGCCTCTGTCCGTGGCCAGATGTGCGGCCTCGTGTAGAGTGGTATTGGTGGCTTCTCTCACTTGGTCGCTCGCTTGGAGCGACCTCTCGGACCAAATCACTTAAATAATACTTATTACGGAGTTCATACGATAGTATATACTCGTATATATTTTAGATGACATAGTTCGTACGCAGGTATATTATGCATATATTTTTATTTGAAGAACTCACCATAAAACCGAGCTTCGATCGAACGACCGCCAGTTTAAAAGCGAGCATTGTGCACTCGTATCAAATTTGCCAACAAAAAGGAAAATTGCAAAATAAATAGATTTTCAAAAGACCACTCAGAACGATCACCTATTAAAGCGAGTCAAAGTAAGTTTGACACGACAAAAGACTTTGTTACTTTGACAGAAAATGAATGTGTTTAATACGCCTATGTAGATTGTAGGTGTATTCCTTTAGCTATAATTAAGGGGGCTGGTTGACGTCATTAAGCGTATATCCTCGAGTGTCTAGGTATGCGACGTATCTGATGCATCGCAACCACTTGAAAACTTTCTATACTCCGTCACGTTCTAGCGCTTAATGCATCCCTCATTAACCACGTTCTTCAAGGGATTAAACAGACTCCCTAATACAGCTGAGTATTGCATCCATCCGAAGGAGGCGTCCTACAGAATTTTGTATACACTGTGTATAGAAAAATACTACATCAGTCTGCAATATAACAGACCATGGGGAGCTATACTTTCACAGGTCATAAGATTTCCATTACCGCATTTAATAAGATGGAAGAAAGAATATGAATTTGATTAAATTTTTGGAGCTCTCATAATTAAAATTTAAATGTCTTATTAACTTTACTTCTCCCTTTTTGAATTTAATTTAGCCCAATTCAAATTAAGCAATTTGAATATAATATTGGTTGAATACTTTAATCATCGATCTGAGAAATAAATTACTCAATTGCGAAAGGTATATTGTATTGGATACCTTCACACAATTTATTTTGTAATGAGATAGATGTTTTTATGTGAAATACTTATAAGAAACTTGTTTTTTGTTTCAGATTTCTTTGACTGACACAATAGACGCGAAGGAGACCTGATATACGCAGTACGCGGTGAAGCTTTGAACTTTTCGGAGGACTTTTTCAAGCTTAAGTGGGTCTTTTATTTGGATTCAAACAAGTGATATACCGATTCTTTGAAACAGTTAAGTTAAACCATCCAAATTTCGCCCTTTGTAATTTTCAAGTGACTTGAATGTGAAAGCAGTTACAAAAGATATTTTAAAATGGGGACCTTTAGAATTCTTTTAATTTTATCTTTTTCTTTGGTTTTTACATACGGGTCAACGATAATACCCACTACAATAAAAGTCGATGATATTCAAAGTACAACGCAGAAAAAAGTCGATATTTCGACAACGACACAAATCATAACATCGACACCGTCAGTGAGGCCGATACAGAAAACAACCATTCCAGAACAGACAACTGTCGAGGAAGAAATAACAAAGACGTATACAACAATTAGTCAGAAATTGACAACATCTGTGACAACAAATGCGCCAACATCAAAAAAGCCACAGATTACTACGGTCACAGAAACTAAGAAACTGGCAACCGTTTCTCCGATCGCATACAATAAAACGACTATAACTACAGTTGTAGGAACGTCTAGTACCACTCAAGCTGCAGTAACACAAACATCCCCAAAGCCAGCCACTTCCACTGTTCAACCAAATGTCCCCAATACAACAGATGGTGCACCACTCAAAACAACCGAATTGCCTTCTGAAGAACATGTTTATCCGGCGAGGGTTCAGACTCGTCTGGATGAAAGACTTCAAGCATTGGACTGTGACATCCCACTACTGCCAGCTGAGTCGAGACTTTGGCGTGGGAATGAAACACATGAACTAACGTTGCCCATTGCGGTAAGTCCTTTTCACTTTATTAGTTGTACCTGGATAGTGTGTCGAAAGAATTGTACTTATTTTAGTTGTATTTATTGACGATATTAAAAAAAATATAGTACCATATCAAAATGCCATGCCGCATTGAGAGTGGTAGAGTTAAACAAAAATTCACTAGATAAATACATTTTCACTTTTAGTTGAACTTATTCTATCTATTTTACTAGCTTTTTACTAGATTTTCTAGCTGAGAGGAATTCATATTTGAACAGTGAACCAGACTCACGTCATTTCAAAACCACATTTCATTTGAAGTGTACGGGAAATACTCTGTAAAAGTGGATAGAGTCTAGTTGATAACGTAGAGGACTATGTAGGTATAATTTAATAGTAGGTAGTTAGTATCTTATATCTTCCATGTTAACCCAACTTCGTAAACATTCTGAATTGTTGGGTCCGTAGTATTTCTACTTTTAATGAATCATCCGTATAATTCAGAACGCCTGAAATGCGGAATGAAAGATATTTAGAATCGGTGGGACATTTGGTGGAAGGAATTTAAAGCAGTATGAGAATACGGGAAATACGGGATTGTAATAATAATAATATTAATAAATGTGCCAAATAATTAATCCAAACTCACCATATTGCGGTCAAGTTGTGTACCGAATTTGCGTTTTGGGATTCAACACAAATATTAGAAATACCGATAACTTTATTTGCTTTTATGCTTATCGTACTTATAGTTTCAAGGTGGTTGAACTAAATATCGTAGCAGTTTCGTAAATATCACACGAAATATATAAATATTTTCATGTTTTAAAACACTTATAAATATAATGCAGATATTGAATATAATTATGTGTACCTAGATTTTTTATTTTATTTTGAAATTATTTATATGCAATTATTTATTTGCAATCATTGTAAGAATATTTTTCACAAAAAAAATAAAAAGTAAAATAAAAGCTTGTTTTGTGAAGCGAAGAACAAGTCGTCAGCACCTGCGTTAGACATTTTAAAAATAAAAATAATTAAATGTATTATTTTTGATTGTACAAATTTTTATTCTTGTAAAGCGTTGGATTTTTTCTACAGCCGTAGTAAATACATTGAAGTATTCCCACAACAGTATAGGAGAATTAAGGATGAACATTGTCGGGCTTACGACCGACCTCTACCCTCTCCCTTCAACAGTAAGAAATGCAACAATACATAGGTACTTAATGTACATGAAATTCGACAACACAGCCGTCGCTCTTCGTGGTGTAGTGGATATGATCCCTACTAAGCGAGACGAAGGTATGGGTTCGAATCCCAGCCGGGGTGAACTGAAATGGCGAATGTTTCTCGAGTGTAAAGTGATCACTTAAGCCAGCCGAGGTCGGTCGTAAGCCCGACAATGTTCATCCTTAATTCTTCTATACTGTTGTGGGAATACTTCAATAATTAAATGTACTTGTATTGGTAAAATAAATGTAATTTTTTTGGATATTAGTGTTCATTAACGGCGTACCAAATTATCGTTCGTCATAAAACTCCAGTTACGAAATTAAAATTGCACATTGGAAAGTTTGTAACAGTAAAAATAATCTAATTAAAAATCCAATAAAATTATATTGATCGCCGTCCTTCCTTTTCCTACGGCAATTAAAATAGTAATTAATTTAAAATTTGTCGGAGACATTTTCCCCGTAGTGAAAATTTATTTTAGGGAGAGCTTATTTAACCCTAAATTAAAAGTTATTTGTTTTGCATAATTGTGTAACGTTACTGTGATTAAATGACATAATGAACTTTGAGTTTCTGAAATATTGTTCAGGGTTTTTCATTATTACGTACTTATTTTTCGGTTGGCTAGAGGCAATAAGTATAACGCGATAAGAGGTATGAACCTTCCATCAGGATTTTGACTGTGAGGTGAGCAGAATGAATATAATATTAACTTTGAATATTTAACTTATTTAAGTATTTAACTTAATTTAATAGTGAAGTATATGTTTTGTGAAACAACTGAACTATTTCGTGTTTTTACTTACATCTGTAGTTGTTGTCTGTTTTGTGCTTTATATGTAATAAAAAATAAATAAATATCGTCCTCTGATTTGCTAGTCGGCACAGGCCTCATACTACAGCCGTGAAATACCAGTGCGTTCAGCTGGAGGCCTGGGTTCAATCCCCAGCTGGATGGACTTTTGGCAAATTAAGTGTAAAAATAAACCAGCCGACAATCAGTCATATCCTGATGGAAAGTCCATCATTTGCTGTATATCTGTTGAGATAGCTACTTGTTTTATTCAACTATGACATATAGAAAATACGAGGGTCTCACAAAAAATGTAAAAAATATTAAAATATTGTACTTAATGATTATTTCGTCTAGTGGAGAAATACAAAATATTTTCTTTAGTATGAATGTGTCTATTGAAGTTATATTTATTTCCAAAGTAACATTTATCAAAAATAAAACTTTTCCAACTAGTCAATGTTGTACCAAAACATTAATTCAACGGAAATTATTATTCAATATTTTTTTCGATAAAATATTTTGGCAACGAAACAAGAGGAGATAGGAGAATATTTATCAGGACAAGGTCATACAGTGTTACCCAACATTTTTTTGTTATGTAACATTAGGCTCGTGGCCCAACTATGACGTCACGGTCATTTTCTACGGCGTTAATGTTGACAATCGCGTGAACAATCGCATGATTAAATCGTAAAAATAGCATTTTTTTCATTTAGGTTAATTTCGCTTGAATGAAAAAACTTTTGGAAGCGAGTGTCTTTCGGAAAAAAAAACGTTCAGATGTGTTATTTACAATTTTCTTTGAGAAATCAATGCAAGATATAAAAATCTTTTACGGTTATTCCCTAGATAAAGGTTCAATGTACCTATACTCTATTTTTTTCCGAAGCATATTTAGTAACGGTTGTCGAGTTCTAAGGTCTCCCGTTTCTCAAAATTTTTGAAATGTCAGTATGCGCATTGCGCACTCTTGACGTAAAAAAGATGAACAAAGAGTTATCTCAACAGATATGGTACTTGTTATTCAACTACACGTATGTTGTTATAATTGTGATGTTGGTCGTACGATAAATAAATACGACTTGTAAAAAATCCAATGTTCTCGCAATAAAAGTTGTGACTTTGAAATTTATGAGAGGAAGATACCTAAATCATTTAGGTATTACTGGCTTTTCATGTCTGCATCTCGCAGATGGCATATGTTGAGAATTTTCTCAACGAAAGGCGGCAGATATCAACATTCACATAATAACTTATGCGAACTCCCTTGGGGAGGGGAGCAGGATGGATGTTCCGACGCTTACGAGTCGGCTTTGGCTGGCTTAAGTGATCACTTTATGCCCAGGGCAACGTTCACCCATTCCACCACATCCTGCTAAAAATTTATATTTCAATTTGCTTATGCAAGGTGACTTTTAAACTTTTTATAATATATTCATCAATTAGGTCATAGAGAAATATTTTATGGAAATACGAGTAAATGTTTTTACACTATACACAGAATATAATAGAACTATCATAAAAAGGACTTGTTTTGAAGATGGCTCCAGCAAGGGAGGCGAAAGCTCGACACTGTCAACAAACATGCTGCAAACCCAACAAAGACAAACAAGATATTAAGTATAGAGCGTGAGAACATACGCACCTATCTGTCATTGATTTCGCTTCTGAAAGTTAGAGATTTAAAAAAAAAGATTGTGGGCTTGCATATACAAACCCAAATACTTTTCTGCACACCCTGCACTAGGCAAAAAGCCTGTATCGCAAAATGTGGAATACATGGCCAGCGCCGGGGTTCGAATCTGGCACCTCCCGCTTGAGAGACTAGCGCATCAACCAATTGCGCCAATCATGTTCTCAGTGGACCTATTTTGTAGATTTACGCCCCTGTTTTTATAATGTGAACGAAAATCCGATACCTGAACATAGAAGCAAATAATTTAATACAAAGAAAACTAAGTTGTTATGATTCAAAATGTATGAGGAATAAAAAAATAAGTCAGAAGGGAACATTATACACACAGTTTGTGAAATATTTATTTCGTCTGACGGAACAATTTATTATACACTACCACAATGTATTATAACTCCTGTTCATCCTCCATACAAAACAACAGAAAACTTTTCTTATTCTTTTTTATTTACTACTACTTTTTTTTCTTTTACTGTTTTATTGTTTCTTTCTTTGTGTTTTTTTTTCATTGAATTCAACTCACGATGAAGACGTAATGTTTTTATTGTTAAAACATTGTGAAATTAATGCACATGAAAAAATAAAACTGAAAGATGCTAATGTAACTTCGAAGACAATTTATCAAAATGTGTTCCACTGATAAATAATAAAATGATTCAACTTTTCTTTTCTGGTGACAGTTCAAATGAATAATGCCTTTTTATTATGAACATCATTTCTATTCATCGTATCGTTAGAAAAATCAGCAAAAACTACCCTCATTAATAGAGCTGCTTTTTCTTACTATTCATTGATAATTTTATTATTTTCTAGTGAATATAATAATCGCATATCTATATGAACTACTATATACTTCTTGGAATTTCAGGATGTATCGTAAGGCTTTGAATAAGTAAGAGTCAGAGATTAAGATAGGTATTGAAGTGCTTCAGGAGACAAGTTATGATTGTTTTCCGTTGTGCTGTTGAGCCTTGTACACGTTTTTCTGCTATTCCTAAGAAAACGTTGTTATTAAAAATCTAAAACCCAAAAGAAATAATATTATACGTTGGTGATTTAAAATGGTTGCTTCAAAATTTCTTGACATGGTTTTAATTTCTATTAGAAATTGAAGAAAAGATTCACTCAAAAATAGATAAAACATATTCGAGACTACTGAATCGCCTTAATCGTTTAATCCCATTATGAATAATTTTAAGTAGATTTCTAAGTACTGATATTTCAGGCACAATGCTTGTATGAGTATTTTAGGCCGCGGCTATCTGACCCTAATTATTTGATACTCCTATTATCTGGCTATCTAGCTGATGAGTTTATATATCAATCATGAATGATATTTCAAAATTTTCTGGCTGATAATACTGAAAATATGTTGGCAAGCTTTGTATAATTTAAAATCCTTTCATTTTAACAATGAGTCTAAAATAGGGATTTCTTAGCTAATAACCACAAGGCACACTGAAAATATAAAAAACATTTCAGTAATATTATGGGCAATGAGATTAGAAAATGTACAAACTACAGGTAATAAAGTATCCATGTAATAAAATTATACGTGGGATAGATTTATTAGCGGTGGTAGATAATGATATTAATAAATTTACAATTTGATATAATTTTCCCGGATTTGAAACAGACCTCTAGTTGGTTGAAATAATTTGTTTCTAAACACGCATTGAAACGGATTTATTATGATTACGGACGCTAATAATTATTCAACCGTACTAATTGCAAATTATAATTTGTAGCGATATGTGTGTAAATGGTTTATTACTCACTGATCTCTATATTCCATTACGGAGGGTGGTAACAGAGGTACCTACTAGTCCGAACCATGAAAGTATAGATGAACCAAAATTGTTTATGATCTACATCATATCAAAGTGAACTACAAATTACTGTGGTTTACAAGCTTACAAGCCCGTTAAAAAAACAAGGACCAGTTACCATAATATCTTACGAGTAAATTAGTCACTCCTCAGTAGATGGCGGTAGTATCAGAAAATTAGTTCATTGTGGAATTATTTTCGATCTGTTGTATGTATAAAAAACTTCCAAAAATATACAGTTGACAGCAGAATATGGTGGAATAGGCCCCGGGCATAAAGTCAGTCAAAGCCGACTCATAAGCGCCGGAACATCCATCCTGCTTCCTCTCCAAGGTAGTTCACATAAAAGCTACATTATGTGAGTGACTGACCTGTTTGTTTGCTGCTTTACAGTTTCTTCAGTTTACGAAACATCTCTGTCCAAAGCACGATGACTTAAATCAACTTGAAAGTTGCGAAGTCAGAAAACCTGCTTTCTTTGGCCAGATAAATAAAGCTTAATTTACGTCTCAATGGCAAGCTGGAATACTTTTCACCTCTCACAATATTAATTGGTCAAATAATATTTTTTATAGAATTCAGCATATAACGTTCTCTCTGTCATCATTTGACGTTGTTTTTAATCCAATATCTTCACAAAAATGTAAGAGGACGCTTTCATTCAGTTTTGTTCGAAGTTATGCACCCATTGACTTTGCTATTCTTTCGGATTACATGCCGTATGATTTGCTTTCGCCTTTTGACTAAAATTCAGGTGCTTTCAGAATCCTTGGGATAATTTTAACGCTAATAAAATTGGTGTAATAGAACTATACCAATGAAAATAATTTTAATAAATAACCTAACAATTTGTGAACAATTTCACAATTTGAAACATAGATAATGATATTTTGGCATACAAATTATTTCCCTAGGGCAGTTGTTTTGTGGATGAAATGCGAGCTTACAATACTAATTTCAGCTTATTATAATTCATAATGCATTGTAAGCTAAATATTGTAGGTAGCTTTTTCATCAAATGCATAATTCATTATCGTTGTAATACTGTTGATAATTATATCATTTTGGATAATTATTAATTACCTAATAATATTTGTTACGTATCATATTTATACATAGGGATGATATTACAAAATACTTTGGTACCTATTTAATAATGTTACGGTAGCATTTAATTATACTAAAATGTCTGTCTACAGCAGCCATGTCAAACTCAAAGTCACTAGTGGGCCAAAAGCATGAAGCCATAGACTAGATGGGCCGCAAAATCTAATCTTAAAGAAGACAAGCTACTGAAAATATTAACGAAAAAATACTACAATAGGACAATTAAATTTATTATATTTCTAATAAAAAAGACATTACAAAATAGTACAAACATTAATTTCTTTTGCAAGATATTTGACATCTTTTGTCTTTAATAACTTGTCTATTTGTGGCGTGAATTAATCGGCGAAAATAACTTTGAAGTTATTTAGTAGGTTTTTACCACGCGCGGGCCGCATTATCCGACCGTTTTCAAAATTTATTCAGGCCGCAGGAAAATGCTCAGCGGGCCGCATGTTTGACATGGCTGGTCTACAGCAACTGACTATTACAATCTAAAAAAACGAGTTTCTTTACTTTCTTTGTAAATCTTCTGTGAAGAATAAATCTAGCGAGAGAGAATTTCTTTAGAGAAAACATTATTCGAACAACTGAGCGAAATACAACGTTATTATAACGAACAAATCTATTAGTAAATTGCTCATATATACATGCAAAGCATAAGTCACGAGAAATAGGTATGAATGATGTTATATAGTGAGTCAATTCACACGTTTAAAAAATGAAACGATGTATTTTCCATGTAAAATAATTTCATAAGTTTTTCCCACAGTAGTCAGCATATTAACTGTGGACTAAGATAAGAAATATATTACCGTCTAAGTAGGAATGGCCGATTAAGCAGTATTAATTCGTCCATGTGCTCACGGTCCCAATAATAAATATTAAAATATATAAGCATTGTAAAACTTAATATTATTCATTTTAATACATTTTAATTGCATCTGTGGCTCATGTTATATGGCACATCGTCAGTATATGGAACATTGGAAACGCCAAGTAAAAATTAGGTGAAATTAAAAATTATTTTCTGAAACTTGGATCGGATATCCAGTTCAGTTAAAGACAATAAAAATAAAAATCATAGCGGGCATATTGTTAGAGGAAAATTGGGAGATGAAACAAGGTCGGTTGTTCATTTGGTCATTGCATTGTTTTGATGGCATAAATTAATTTTGGATCCGGTGCCCGGAAAGTCGTGCCATTTCGCGGAGGAATATTTTGAAAGTTTGGCAAAGAAAACCGCTCGGTATGTCAAAGCCATTGTGAAATATCGTTCGTTTCCAGAACTAAGGGTGGTAGGAGTAACTTATACGAGTATATCTACAATAAACTTTCAAACAATAAAGTACATTTTTTCTCGAGTTTTATGTATTGAAGAATGAAATAATAAATAGCCAATAAAATGAACACTCCAAATCCAATAATGTGAATATGTTAAGAATTTATTACGTTTTTACGAGATCAAATTAATTAAAAAGTTCCTTGAATTGAAAAAAAAAATACCACCCTCTCCCTTCAACAGTAAGAAATGCAACAATACATAGGTATTTAATGTACATGAATTTAGACAACACAGCCGTCGCTCTTCGTGGTGTAGTGGATATGATCCCTACTAAGCGAGACGAAGGTCTGGGTTCGAGTCCCAGCCGGGGTGAACTGAAATGGCGAATGTTTCTCGAGTGTAAAGTGATCACTTAAGCCAGCCGAGGTCGGTCGTAAGCCCGACAATGTTCATCCTTAATTCTTCTATACTGTTGTGGGAATACTTCAATGTAAATAGTTCCTGTTTGATTTGAACTGTAATTTTCCATGAATATAAGATCGATTATTTCAGCATGGAGTGATTCCATCAAAAGTAAAAGAGATGTGATTGAGTCAGTCTAAAAGAAAACGACCAGGCGAGGTTGCTCGACATTTTTGATTTTCTTTATTTTTTATAGGGGGACTCTCGAGTATTTTGTGAGTACAAATCCATTAAAAAAATTTTTTTTGGACTCGTAGTTTTTTCTTGGCGGCCATTTGAAAATCTCAAATTTGACAAAATCGTACTTTGCAAGATCTTCTCTAACTTTGTTATTTATACAGATATCAAGACAATTCGAAATGTATTATATAGAAGATAAAATAAACTAAATAATTTGTAAAAAATTTTTTTTTGGTTAATATTTCAGAAGGGCCCCAAAATGGATATGTAAAAAATATTTGATTCTAGAAATTTGTTACTTTTTGGCAGTAAAAAATATAATGAACAAACAGTTTTTTACCACAGTTTTTTTCTTTTCTGAATACATACTACTTAGCACTATCTTTGATAGCAATATGAATTTTGGGCACTTATCCAGTTTTTCCGTAGAGCACTCGAAATATGACACTGAACGGCAAAAATCCGGTTTTTGAGTTTAAATATCTCAAAAGGGACTGAGTGAAAAACGTTCATATTTTCATAAAATTATCTTTCTGTAGATATTAATACAATATCAAAAAATAATGAGTGCTTTTGGCCTGGTTCAGGAGTTATGAAGCCCCAAAGTTAGCAAAAAATGCTCACAGGTATAATAATAATAATAATAATAAATTTTATTTACCGTAAATATCTATGTACAATATAATTAAAATATAATCAATATGATATTTTGCACAATATGTTCTAGGCGAACACAGCTGAAGTGCATAAATGATATCCTTTTGCAATAAAAATTTCACTATGCTACTACTGTACCATCAGGGTATCTCTCAGTATAGGGGTAACCAGCAACTACCATGTACATATATATACACACAACATAATTCTCTATGGGCCCCCCCTAAAATATAGATAAATCATTCCAGCATCTGAATGCATGGGAAAGTCGGCAAAATTTGTAAAGTTTTGAAACCTATGCAGCTAGTATGGACGTGCTGTTTAAAAAATCGAGTGTCTATACCCCCCCGACCTGATGTGTCCCCCCCTGCCCCCCCAAACAGGGCACCCTACGTTTTTTTATATTATTTTTTATTTCTATGCGATATGGTAAAAGATATGAGAAAATAGTCAATGACAGAATTAATCCTTATTTAATTATCTACAAAAATGCTATATAATTATTTTTGGTAGGACTAGCAGTTTACCCGCAATGGACCGTCGAAACATCCAATTTTATCAGTTTTATTTATTTTTTATTATTTAATCCCAAATTACGGAAAATCCGTAAGAGTTGAGAGAAAATAGTTAATAAAATATTATACGCTACAGTTTTAGCTATAAAATGAGGTATAATTTATTTTCACAAGACAAATAGTCATTGAGGTTTTGGAAAAAATCCAGTGACAGAAATCCTTAAATTATAATTATTAATATCACTTCTGTTATTGTAATTTTTTGCAATAGGCCAAAAACTATTAGTCTTTTGAAAATAAATTATACTTCATTTAATAGCTAAAACTGTAGCGTATAATATTTTTTTAACTATTTTCTCTCAACTCTTACGGATTTTCCGTAATTTAGGATTAAATAATAATAAAAGAAAATACTCATAAAATTGGATGTTTCGACGGTCCATTGCGGGTAAACTGCTAGTCCTACCAAAAATAATAATGGAGCATTTTTGTAGATAATTTAATAAGCATTAATGCTGTCATTGACTATTTTCTCATATCTTTTACCATATCGCATAGAAATAAAAAATAATATAAAAAAACGTAGGGTGCCCTGTTTGGGGGGGCAGGGGGGGACACATCAGGTCGGGGGGGTATAGACACTCGATTTTTTAAACAGCACGTCCATACTAGCTGCATAGGTTTCAAAACTTTACAAATTTTGCCGACTTTCCCATGCATTCAGATGCTGGAATGATTTATCTATATTTTAGGGGGGGCCCATAGAGAATTATGTTGTGTGTATATATATGTACATGGTAGTTGCTGGTTACCCCTATACTGAGAGATACCCTGATGGTACAGTAGTAGCATAGTGAAATTTTTATTGCAAAAGGATATCATTTATGCACTTCAGCTGTGTTCGCCTACGTATACCTGTGAGCATTTTTTGCTAACTTTGGGGCTTCATAACTCCTGAACCAGGCCAAAAGCACTCATTATTTTTTGATATTGTATTAATATCTACAGAAAGATAATTTTATGAAAATATGAACGTTTTTCACTCAGTCCCTTTTGAGATATTTAAACTCAAAAACCGGATTTTTGCCGTTCAGTGTCATATTTCGAGTGCTCTACGGAAAAACTGGATAAGTGCCCAAAATTCATATTGCCATCAAAGATAGTGCTAAGTAGTATGTATTCAGAAAAGAAAAAAACTGTGGTAAAAAACTGTTTGTTCATTATATTTTTTACTGCCAAAAAGTAACAAATTTCTAGAATCAAATATTTTTTACATATCCATTTTGGGGCCCTTCTGAAATATTAACCAAAAAAAAATTTATTACAAATTATTTAGTTTATTTTATCTTCTATATAATACATTTCGAATTGTCTTGATATCTGTATAAATAACAAAGTTAGAGAAGATCTTGCAAAGTACGATTTTGTCAAATTTGAGATTTTCAAATGGCCGCCAAGAAAAAACTATGAGTCCAAAAAAAATTTTTTAATGGATTTGTACTCACTAAATATTCGAGAGTCCCCGTATAAAAAATAAAGAAAATCAAAAATGTCGAGCAACAAAAATAATTAATTTTGGATGGTTAATTTTGGACCGACCCGATTTCAACTTTATGTGTAAGATCAAATCATTTGTCAGTCGATACATAATTTTCTGATATATTTTTTTCCCAGAAACATTAGGAAAATAAAAAAAAATTCAAAGACACATATTGAATATTGATTGGCCGTCGATCTCTTCCGTATTGAAATTTGCGCGAATACTTAGACAAATGGTACAACGTATGTTATATTATGTATTAGTAGGAAAAAGTATGATTGCGAAGAAGCAAATAAGTAAATTATTCAAGAAAGAGAATGAAGGAACACGTTCCACGGAAAAATAACTTGTACATAGATGAAGAAAAAGTATAAAAAAAAAATATAAGATGAATATTCTTTAGGTTATATATCTTAGCATTTACCGATATTCCATTATTCATTTCGCTTTGCAAGGGACGTCGTCGATAATAAGAACGGAACATCGTAAATCTTTTCGACTGTTTTAGGTAATTTAATGGTAGAAACAGATGTATTTATTTGTACATAAGAACTTACACAGATACATAGCACAGATCTTTTTACCCTTATCCTTGATTAGGTCGGATGTTTAAAGTATCGTCTCTTTTGTCAGGGGTCACTGTATTTCGCAGTTTATTGAGACCTCCGGCCATTTTATCCATAGTATCTCCTCACACACCATTCTGCCAACTCGTCATAAACAATATCAAGTAATGATGGAAACAAACCAGAGGCAGGTCGCAGAAGATATCTGAGAAAGAAAATAAAGGTTAATTGGTCATATCCTGAGATGAAACGAGGTAAATATCACAAAACAAGCGTTGGACTGGAATCACTCAGAAAGAGTTTGACGAAGTCGCCCAAATACATGCTTGCAGATTTGAGGAAAGTTAATCCACACTGGACTGATGTCAGACTATTGCCTAGAAAAGCCAATACCAATGAAGAGATGTTGTTACCGTATATTCCAACAAATGATGAATGATGACAACGCAATGTCTATTGGTATCATATATTTCTAAAAAACCATCGACGTGTACTCATTATGATGATGAAATTGTCTTGGGATAATCTCGATGTCCAGTTGGCATCGTGTCAATTTTAAGATTCAATCTTGTTTCAGTACGACGCCGTCACGTAAACGCAATACGAGGGAGGTTTTCTTTTTAAATATTTCCTCGGATTCCAATATTAAAATGGATGTGTGCGTGTCTGTATCTATACTGTCTCTATTTATTAATAAGTATCTAAACGTACATTTTATTTTTAAAATAAGTTTTTTTGATTTCAGATTCTAGAATTGTTCGACAAACGGCCTTCCAAACGATACCAAACACGCGTTTCCGAGGCACTTGTATCCCTTCATTCCAATGGCGCCTCCCACCGCGAATTGACATAAGATAAAATTTTGTAAAAATATCTTCTTCTATAACTACACCGCATTATTGCTTTGTGACCTTGGAGTTGAACCCGGCAACTCTACTTTAGGAGGTTCGGACTCCAACCAACTGGGCGAACAATTTCTTCTACAGTCTAATATGACGTAATTTTTTATATTGCCACACTGTCCCACCACTATCTATAGATAGTTGCTTCTTATTTGCTCGCTGGCAGATGTTAGCTGCAAGTGGAGTTGCTAATTGTGTTGTAAGTAGCCCTGATTGTCGAATCTTTAAGAGCTGTTAAAGGTCCGCAATATTGCCACAATGTATTTTTTACAAGTAAGCTACAATGCCTTAAATATGATTTCAAAGGCAAGATAGTTTTGCGAGTTGGAAAAAGAAAAAAAAATACTCCGATAATTCCTTTAATGTAAATTAATTAGATTGTTCATTTGTGTTTTGTCCAGGAGAATATATAGGAAAACAATTGTGCAATCCAATTTTTTAAGTTTTACTACAAACACAAGTAGCTGGTACGTATCTCTGACTATCTGTACAGATCTGGCCAATAACAAATCTACGCACTTTATCATTTGTAGTTGAAAAAATAACAATCCATTAGCAAAGTATGTATGATAATGTTCCGTTGATTGATTTTAGGAAAAAACAGTAATACATTACTTACGTTGTTATTGCCCTATAGAGGAAAACACAAAATTACCGCATGACAATATTACTCAACTTTTGATTCAAGACAATGATTGCGCAAGTCTAAATTGTGGTTCACTGCAATGTGGTTGTCGTGATTCAGTGAATAATTTTCTCCTGTATTTATGCAACCTCTTCTAAATGAGGACTATACATATGCAGATATCCACAATGCCACACAAATGCCCTTGAATGGCTTGGAAGCCTGGATGTTGCTCTGTAGGGTACATTTCTCCTGTATGTAACAGACAGCATAATTCTCTTATCTTCTGACGTTGCCGCCCAACGGTGGCAGAAGCCATACGAAATAAAAGATAATACATGAGGCTGTTGTACGTAAGTAAATAAAATGCTAGACGTACGTACCTATGTCTTTCTGTTTTTTTTTTAAGCTTTCGTGTGCACTCTTTTGTAACTGCATATCAGGCGCGAAGCTACTAAGAACACGATTTCCATCGAGTTACATTTTGGATAAAATTATAAGTATAATAGTGTCTAATTTGACGTAATCCAATAATAAATGTTAGCCCCGGCTTCCCTTCTCCAGAAATCCACCCTTCGCCACTGCTGCATATTCAAAATTTTTAATAGGAGAATTTTGCAATATTATGTAGTTACAAATGTGTACTAGATAGGTAGTATACTATCCTGCAGATTTAGATATATTTTTTTAACTAACTGAAATCGAACAGGCAGGTTGAAGGCTCTATTATGCCAGTAACTATTGTTGCTTGTTTCTAGGGCTTTTTGAAGTCTAAGTATAACGCAATATTTCAATTCTTAAGACAAGATTTTCTCGCTTCTGTACGGTGTAGGTAAGCACAACGATATTTGGATTTGTATAAAACAGTTAAGTTAGTAACAGTTCAAGAAAATTTGCAATGATTTTAAAAATTGTACGTGCGTTAGTTTTCTATTATGGCAACATAATGAAATGGCTTCGATTCCCTCATCCACATTGCATCCATCATTCGCGTCGAAGTGGGACGGGATAATATATCATCTGGTGGGTGGGAGAGGGAGGCAATATAGCGATATGATGGAAAGTATGGAGATGTAGCTTCATACCATTTTGTCACTAATACGATTCAAGTAGGCTATAAAATACACACACGTTTTGTATGAAATGTGTCACGTGGATTAAACAGTTTACTTCTTTTTCTCGTGTTATCGACTTGGTTTAAAAATGGAACGAAATGTTTTTGTTCGTGTAATATTACCATCTGTGCAATTTGCCAGTAACATTAGAATGTTATTGTAGACAAAGTTCGTGTATTTTATCGAAGAGACTAAAATGATGGTGACGAATGATTTTTATGGAGCCGAACCTTTTTTTTTAATATTGACTTATCGAGTTATGATGTAAGCCAGAAATTTATGTAAGTATCAGTAGCGAAGGGTGGATTTTTGCAAAAGAGAAGCCGGGTCTAACATTTGTTATGGGATTTCGTCAGATTAGACATAATTATACCTATATATTTTTACCAAAACGTGGGAATCGTGATCTTAGGTAGCTTCACGATTAGTAAGTATAGAAAGTCGTGTTTCTCTGTCCTCTTTGCCTATCCCGTAAAATACACAGCGCGATAGGATGTCGATTTCTTCTTAATTACATTGGGTGATCTCAGTGCGTTTTCTTGTCACCGTGTTTTCAAACTTCTTATGTTGCCTCGACACGCTTGCGAGCTTCCACAAGTTTTTTTGTGCATATAAGTAAAAAGACGTGTGGATGGAAGGTTTGTCTTGGCTCGTGTACGTAACCGTCCGTCTTTTTACTCAAGAACACAAAAAAAACTTGTGAACGCTCGCAAGCGTGTGTCGGCGACATTACTATGTAAATAACTGTGTTTTAAGTTTTGTGTACTGGAATTGAAATAATTTAAAAATACAGGACCATTTTCAGAACTGGATGATGTAGTTTGTATAGACGTTTTCTTGACACCTAGATGAAATATTTTCTTGTGCAGCGTGAGCATGTTGTTGTTTACGAATTACAAACATTTTTCTCATGATTTTATTAGCAAAGACCTGATGACGAAGATGAGACTCGAACGTCGGCCGCGTACAATAAATACCCAATTCACCCGAATCATATGATGATATATCGAGATGCCAAATTTATGTAAATGGACCTAATTTATACGAAAATATATATAAATTCTATATTTTGATCTCATATTTTTCAGATAGCAATATTGGTAGAAGGAGGTATCTACCTAGTTGACAGTTCTGACAACATGCAAAATATACGTTTTGCAATGTTGAACAAGATATTTTCATATTTATCTACGTATGGAGTAAGGAATGGTCGCATCGCGTTCGTTCAGTACTGGTACTATACATACACGGAAGATAGCAAGTCTCAACTTTCTCGAATATTTTTGATAGCTTGCCAATAACGTTATGATATTACGTACGGTGAATGTTTGTGAAATGAATGTACAAAATGTTGATCCTCCATATTCGCTGTTTTTAGTTACGCATAACGAATAGTTTCATTTTGAATCATTGTGTTTTTAAAAAACAAGCTTGCTGCCCCCAATCCCTGTTCTCTCTCATGTAAGTGTGGAATGGATTACTTGTGTGTTTGTGTTAGTTTGTCTGAAATCATATCTGTTCTATCTATGTATGCCTAAACTAAATAAATAAATGTCGTCGCCCCACACTTGCGTGCGTCCACAAGTCTTTTCTGTTCATGAGTAAAAAGACGTGAACGGTCGGTTACGTACACGAGCCAAGACAAATGTTTCATCCACGTGCCTTTTTATTCATATGCACAAAAAACTTGATTTGGACATTGAAATAAAACAATCCTATAGATGCACATGCTTGATACATACGTTTTTTTAAAACGAGCACAGGTAAATTTCAGTCGTGATTTTCTCGTAAATAACTAATTGTGCAAGTTTGAGTAGTTTGAATTGTTTGTATAATCGTACATTCCAGAACCATACGAACGATTTTTTCAAATTCAAAATTCGTCACCATTCCAAACCGCTGTGATCTACCTGATTTAAAAAAAAATACAAAAAAGGGCAACTCCTGTTTTATATTTTCGAAATTCTTCCTAAACGATACTCAGTTGGGCCACGGTGGTCAAAGATGGTCACAAATTTGGATCTTTACACTAAAAACATACTAAAAAAATATAACATAATCCATCCACGTATTGTAAAATGTTTATTTTAACATTGTCATAAATCTTTGTGGTACTATCTACCTATTTCATATTTTAAGTCACGAAACCTAATAACGGAATATGAATCTGGTATAAAATCTAATTTAACTACCTACATTAATTCTATACACTACAGAGACTTGTGCCTGTATTGGGATGAATATAAATTCACATTGATGTATGATAGTTTATATCGTATCGTATATATCATATTTATATTCGCACGTATTAATGTTATTAAGTTTATCCACACATAGTTTTATAGTAGACATATCATCGATAATCAAATTGATAGCCCGCTGGCGGATATTGGATTAAAAGTGATATCTCCCGCGTTGAAATATGTTTTTATATCATCAAATTTATTGAAGTGGTTGATTTTTCATTCAATTAAAGTAATATATTGATGATATCATAAGTAATTGGAAAACTGGGTAACGAATAGTTTACAGTGATTAATGCGGAAAAATATCATGCATTACCAATGTTTATTAAATATTTAAAACGTGTTTAAAAATTTAAACAAAATTATTTGCCAAAAATTATGCAAATTGCTTCTGATAGGAAAGAACTCGTGTTTTTAGTGGGAATCAACGTTTTCTAGAATTTGTCGTACACACATATAGCCCAGGAAATTTAGCTTTGTAGCGTAGATAATTGTCGGAAAGCTGGAAACTGTTTTAATCTCTTCATTAACAAGCAAAGAAGGTTTCCTGAAGTTTGCACCAATTTTACGCTTGTGCTAAGTACAGGGTGTCCCAAAAACAAAAAAAAAGTTGAACTTTTTTCAGTTTTTCATTAATAACTCCTAAAGGAAGCATTATAGACAAATTGTGTTCTCCTGTGAATTAAAGTAGATGAAATTCTTCGTCTACTGAGCATAAATACTACTCTCTACTTTGAAAAATAACTGAGAAACAGCGATTTAAAATTGTGATATTTTTGTCAACAAATGACAAATCTCTTAATTTTCTTGATTCGTTGTTGAATATCTTTTAATCTATGCTACTTACAGCAAATTTTAGTTCATATGATTCAATGACCGGTTAATTCTCTATAAACTAGCATTAAAATTTTACCTCTATATCAAATTGTTTAGGATGTAGAGGTATTTAAAGACAGACGAGTGAAATAGAGAAATTTTTTAAACGATACATTTCGGTATGTGAAAGGTAAGATAGACTTAATTTTGCGGCTCCCTCTTATTAACGTACATTTTTTTTAGTTAAAAACACAAATTTTGCTATTGATACGCCACTGTGTAACAACTTATATCGAAAAGACTATTTTTTTACCTTCATCAGTTTTACTAATATAACTCCTGAACGGTCGAGGTTAGGGAAAAGATATTTTACTCAAAATTTAACTAAAACTTATTTACTATAACTTGATTTCAAAATTAACTCTGTAACTTAAATAATAACTGAGTTACAGTGTTTGAAAAAAAGCGTTACTAAAAAAATTAAATTGCCTCGGCTATTTTTGATGAATAACTCCTGAACCGTGATATAGAGAAAAAGTTCAAGAGATTTAAATATAAGGTTAATAAATTTTCTATAACACAAGCGTAATAAAATAACTTTAAAAGTTATAGTAAGAAAGTTATGGATGTTCAAAGTCAATATTTTGTGTAACCATTCGACGTTTGCTTATGAATTCTATTTGCCTAGTAAGCACCTCCGAGCCGGTGTAGTATGAAATATGTCTGCCTAATAAAGTACCTGCTTGCCATATAGTATGAAATATATCTAAACAAGCGTCGAATGGCTACACAAAATATTGACTTTGAACATCCATAACTTTCTTACTATAACTTTTAAAGTTATTTTATTACGCTTGTGTTATAGAAAATTTATTAACCTTATATTTAAATCTCTTGAACTTTTTCTCTATATCACGGTTCAGGAGTTATTCAACAAAAATAGCCGAGGCAATTTAATTTTTTTAGTAACGCTTTTTTTCAAACACTGTAACTCAGTTATTATTTAAGTTACAGAGTTAATTTTGAAATCAAGTTATAATAAATTAATTTTAGTTATATTTTGAGTAAAATATCTTTTCCCTAACATCAACCGTTCAGGAGTTATATTAGTAAAACTGATGAAGGTAAAAAAAATAGTCTTTTCGATATAAGTTGTTACACAGTGGCGTATCAATAGCGAAATTTGTGTTTTTAACTAAAAAAAAATGTACGTTAATAAGAGGGAGCCGCAAAATTAAGTCTTCCTTACCTTTCACATATTGTAATCTATCATTTAATAAATTTCTCTATTTCACTCGTCTCTCTTTAAATACCTCTACATCCTAAACAATTTAATATAGAGGTAAAATTTTAATGCCAGTTTATAGAGAATTAACCGGCCATTGAATCATATGTACTAAAATTTGCTGTAAGTAGCTTGGATTAGAAGATATTCAACAACGATTCAAGAAAAATAAGAAAATTGTCATATGTTGAGAAAAACATCACAATTTTAAATCGCTGTTTCTCAGTTATTTTTCAAAGTAGAGAGTAGTATTTATGCTCAGTAGACGAAGAATTTCATTTACTTTAATTCACAGGAGAACACAATTTGTCTAGAATGCTTCCTTTAGGAGTTATTAATGAAAAATTGAAAAAAGCTCAACTTTTTTTTTGTTTTTGGGACACACTGTACTTAGCACAAGCGTAAAATTGGTGCAAACTTCAGGAAACCTTCTTTGCTTGTTAATGAAGAGATTAAAACAGTTTCCAGCTTTCCGACAATTATCTACGCTATACCCCCTTTTTTAACGTTAAAACACCGGTCTAATAATATAAATCTATGAAATTAAATAATTTGTGAAATTGTGTGCTTTGGATTAGAGAAATTTTCTTAAATATAAGGCAATTACGTCACTGAAGATGAATTTGTTAGAAAACGTTTTAAATATTTACCTGCATATATAAAGAACCGCGGAAGCAAACCGTTTTTTTAATAGTATAAACCTAATGGTGTTTCACAAAGTTTCACGTGAGAATTTTGATAAATTACTCCAAAATCCAATTGACGCAACGATCAGTCATGTAGTTTTTGATGGAAAATTTTCGATTTGACGTACATCGACATCTAATGGACTTTTCAACTTTCGTGGACAGATTTGGGTAATCACTTTCGTTTCGAAAATCATTCACCTGTCCAGTTAGTTTACATAATGTTATGTGGGTCTCATATTCAGTAGTACACAAATTTGAAATAAGATTTGGAATATAGAAATCAAAATGCTGCTGTTAATCCGGTGAAATTAAACACAAAGCAGTCTCTCGATGGAAAGTTGTGGGGTAGTGGGGATTTCTTTCATTCTATACGTTTTTTGGGATGCTGAATCCGAATCCGAGGTTTGCCAACAAAATTTCGATACGGAACATGGCGAAAAATACAAAAAATGGCGAAAATATTAGTTTTCTGGCGATTTCTTTATAAGAACTCGAAAACTGTCAACTTTCGTAAGTTATTTTTCTACGCAAAATGAAAGTACGTAAAATTTACTACGAAATCGACATACAAATTTTTCTCCAAAATAAATAGGAACGGAGCTGTCAAGGTCCAAAAAATGGCCAAATTTTCTTATTGTTTTTCATTACGAGAATCGAAAATGTATTCAAAAAGTTTACCTTGTTGCTTTCATAAGCAAATTTCAACAATTATTCTTTAAATTAATGAGTCATATTTTACCTCGTTGGAATCAGAAAACACAAAGAAAGCAGTTAACGAAATTTTTATTTGAAAACACCGTGAAATATTTGAGCTAGATATGTTTAAAATTATTTTTTTTTAAATATAGTAATTTATTGATTGATGGAAGATTAACTTTATGGAAGGACATTGTAAAATTATTTTTATTTACTTACTTACTTACTTACTTACTGCTAGCCACTTGCGTTCCACTGCTGGACATACGCCTCTTCTAAACTCTTCCACTGTCTTCTATCTTGGGCTATCTGCTGCCATCTACGACCGGTAAGTTGGACAATGTCATCTGTCCACCTTTTCTGTGGTCTTCCTACGCCTCTTTTGTTCTCCCAGGGCCTGCACTTCAGGATTTTAGGTGTCCATCTGACACTGTCCTGTCTCGCCACGTGTCCCGCCCACTGCCATTTTTGCTTTGCTGTTCTTTCTGCGATGTCGGCAACTTTTGTTCGACGTCTGATCTCCTCATTTCTAATTTTATCTCGAAGACTGACGCCCAACATTTGTCTTTCCAAGGCTCGCTGAACACATTTTATTTTTTGTACGCTTCTGACAGTGAGGGACATAGTCTCTAGACCGTACGCGGTCACTGGCAAGATACACGAGTCGTAGACTTTAGCTTTCAGGCTTATTGGCACCTCTTTGTTCCCAAGGATGTATTTCAACCTGCCGAATGCAGCCCAACTCAGTCCTATTCGACGTGGTAGCTCCGCAGTTTGGTTTTCTTTTCCTAGCATTATTTTGTGCCCCAGATATATGTATTCATCGACGACTTCAATAGTTTTATTGTCGATGTCAATTCTATCTTGGGTTGGGAGGATTTTTGTTTTTCCCATGTTCATTTCCAAGCCAATCTTCAAGGATGCGTCATGGAGGTCTTTAATCATTTGTTTGAGTTCGTGTACGTCTTCACTGATTATTATTATGTCGTCTGCAAAACGAAGATGACTCAGATAGGTACCATTTATTTTTATCCCTTTGTTTTCCAATTTACTGTTTTAAAAACGTCTTCTAGGGCTAGTGTGAATAATTTTGGAGAAATTGTGTCACCTTGTCGTACACCTTTCTCTATTTTGACTTTTTCTGTTATTTTTACAGTTCATAGATAACCACTGAAGATGAAGCATTAGCTTTGAAAGATCTCTGGTGTATGTACTCAAAATAAATAGTGGAAGTAAAAAAACAGTGTTTTATTTTTACAATAATATAGTAATTTGTTTAGGCTAAAAATGTTTAAACCTTTTTAGCTTAAACACTTCACTACATTTTTAAATAAAATTTATCCTGAAACCATTCTCCATGTTTACTGATTCCAACGAGGTAAAATATGTATCATAAATCTGAAGAATAATTGTCAAAATTTGGTGATAATTCTAACAAGGTGACCTATTCTCCATACATTTTCCATTCTCACAATTTAAAATAACGAGAAAGTTTGGACAATTTTTGGAGCTTGACAGCTCCGCTGCTAGTTATTTTAGAAAAAAAAATTATACACCAAATTTGTAGGAAATTTTATGTGCTTTCATTCTGCCAAAAAGATGACCCACAAAAAGTTGATGGTTTTTAAGTTCAAATCCAGAATTCGCCAGGAAATGTAAATATTCGCCATTTTACCAATTTTTCGCCATTTTCCGTCACGAAATTTTGTTGGCAAACCTCGGATTCGGATTCAGCACCCCAAAATACGTATAGAATGAAAGAAAAACAGACTACCCCACAACTTTCCATCGAGAAATCTAAAAGCACCGTATTATGTACCTACTATTTTAGATTGACACTAAGAATACTTACGTAATTTTTTTCACGTATTCGTTATGGCCCTTTTCGCACTAAAAAAGAAAAATCTGCCATCAAATAAGTTTCATATATGTACGATTTAGTTGAAAGTTGTGAGGTTAATTATATAACATCAAAGTTATGCTAATTAATCGTGAACGACGAGGTAGTTAGCTCAGTCCTTTTGCAGCACGAAGTCGGCAAAATTAATAACAGATGGGACTCTATGCAGTATGATACCTTAGGGTGGGATGTTTCAGAATATCAGGCGTCCCCCCCGCCACACCTGACGCGTCACCCCCCTGGCCCCCCGAATAGGTCCCCCTACGTGGTTTTCATCTATTTATCAAAAAATTGTAACAGATAGAAGGAAAATGTTAAGGACAAAAATAGTCCTTAATAAATTCTCTACAAAATAGGTAAAGCACATTTTTTGATAGGACTAGTAATTTACCCGCAATAGCCGGTGAAAATATCGTAATTTTTTAATAAGAACCAAAAATTTTTTATTTTACTCAAATTGCTGAAAATTCATAAGAGCTACAAGAAAATGGTCAAAGAATGAATTAATTGCTATAGTTTTAGCTATAAAATGAGCTATTATTTATTTTTGCACGGCTCATAGTTTTTGAGTTATAACATAAAATTCCAATGACAGAAGTCTTAAAAATGGAACTTTTCATACAATTTGTATTGAAATGCTGTGATATTAAAATTTAGGTTACGCCTGTTTTTCACAAGTATGTGAAAGATAAAAAATGTATTGGAGTATGACTGGATTTTGTAAGTATTTTAAGGTATAATTCTTTAGAAGTTCAATACACTTTTGCCAGCCATATTTCAAAGCCGTATCCCAGTTTTGCAGAAGGATTCGTCAAGATCATTAAAGAAGAAAATTTAGTGTATGTCTGTGTAAGATACGAGGTTCGGCTGAACACTTCGTAGCCCTGAGAAAAAAATGTACAGACCAGTTTAAGTTCATTATTGATATAGATAATTTAAACTTCATTAGGGCTATTTACAAAATTTGAGATCGATAGGACGACGCTGGCACTCTTGGCACCATTTTTATTTCAACGTGTTTGACATTTTTGTGAAAATGTGAAATTGTCAGCTGCGATCCGTGATAAAATATTATTTTATCTAAGGTCATAGACCGACACGAACCATAAAAGAAATATCGGGTTCATTAATGGAGTCTGTTCCATCATATGCCATGATTAGAAAGTAAGTGCCAGATTTTGAATGGGCACAGCAAGGTGTCAAACACAACCCTTGAAGCGGAAAGCAATAAAATGCAGTAGTTCTGGAGAACGTCGATAAAGACATGGATTAATTTTTCAAAGATCGCGGAATTATTAGTTAGGTGATAGCAGAGATTCCAGTGATCTGATTTTAATCAGTAGTGTTCATCTTAACTTCAGAACAGGACTTGTACAAACCCTCGAATCGCCGGGTGCCAATGCTTTTGACCCATATCCTAACCTTGAGGAATCCTTCTGGAAAACTGGGATAATGGCTTTGAAACATGACTGGCAAAAGTGCATTCAACTTCGAAAGGATTATATCTTGAAATACTAAAAAGACCCAATCATACTCCAATACATTTTTTATCTTTCACATGCTTGTGAAAAACAGGCTTAACCTAAATTTTAATATCACAGCATTTCAATACAAATTGTATGAAAAGTTCCATTTTTAAGACTTCTGTCATTGGAATTTTATGTTATAACTCAAAAACTATGAGCCGTGCAAAAATAAATAATAGCTCATTTTATAGCTAAAACTATAGCAATTAATTCATTCTTTGACCATTTTCTTGTAGCTCTTATGAATTTTCAGCAATTTGAGTAAAATAAAAAAAATTTGGTTCTTATTAAAAAATTACGATACTTTCACCGGCTATTGCGGGTAAATTACTAGTCCTATCAAAAAATGTGCTTTACCTATTTTGTAGAGAATTTATTAAGGACTATTTTTGTCCTTAACATTTTCCTTCTATCTGTTACAGTTTTTTGATAAATAGAGGAAAACCACGTAGGGGGACCTATTCGGGGGGCCAGGGGGGTGACGCGTCAGGTGTGGCGGGGGGGACGCCTGATATTCTGAAACACCTCACCCTAAGGTATCATACTGCATAGAGTCCCATCTGTTATTAATTTTGCCAACTTCCCCATACATTGATTTCCTAAAGTGACTGAACTAAGTGTGTTTATTCTCTTTATAACTTGCTTACGTTGCGGTTTTCCCGTGAAACTTTTACGGCAACGGAACACTTCACTCATAGGTAGATATTCGCATATTATGTTCCTTTAAGGGCTTGGCACCAAGAATGACGTCGCAGTTATTTCCCACGGCAATAAGGTTCAAAATCGCGTGACAATCGCATGATAAAATGGTAAAAATAGCGTTTTTTCCATTTTTTAGAGTTAATTTTGCGTCTATCAAAAAACTTTTACGGTTATTCCCTAGATTTTAATGTATATCATCAGTACAAGAAAAAAAATTACTCCGCGACTTTCGGGAAACGAATTTCCGTCTTTCGGAAAAAAGATCAAAGGTAATTTTCAATTTTTTTATGAGAAATCTATACAAGATATAAAAAATCTCTTACGGTTATTCCCTAGTTAAAGGTTCAATGCATCTACCCTACTTTGTTCCGAAGAATATTTAGTAACGGTTGTCGAGATAGAAGGACTCCCGTTTATAGAAATTCTTGAAATGTCGATATGCACAGTTTTAATTTAATACTTTGATATTGAATGCAACGTAGGTAATAAAATGTGAGTAAAAGATCTGTAATTCTTAGATCACTTGCAATTTGCAACGAATGGTTGTAAAACAGAATTGAATTGAAGTGGAATTCTCCGGTAAAATCACATTGATATTTTTGGTATAAATTCAATTCATTTCAAACGAAATTGTACAATTATTGTTATTTCAGATATGTAAGTATTTTGGTGGGAATGTTTTATTGGTACAAAAGAATCCGTGTTGAAAATAAGTAATAATATTTACTGCCACTATTACATTATTTCTTATTTGCTTAATTTTATTAAATGCATTTAATTGACATAAATAAATACAATAAAATTGGTTCAGTAACTATTCGAAATGAAATAAAAAAGGGAATTGACGTAGTTCCTAAATATTTTAACTACGTCTAAGTTAACGGAACATTCGTAATCAAATAAGTCTTATTAACTACAGGTAATTTAAATCTTCCATCATATAATTCAGGTATAGCTATTACAAAACCCGATATCTACTCGTAGTTTCAGTTTAACGTATGTATGTTCTAAGTATTAATTGTTATGTATGTCTAAATCCTTAACGCCTAATGCGAAATTTATTATATGGGATAAGTAACCGAGCCACCTAGTGCAAATAAATTACAAAATAAATTAACAAAATTATCACATTAACAGGATTATATTTCCTTTCCTTCTGCGCAGATTTCGTATTCAGGTTAATTAGCCTTGGATTTATTACCCAACATTACGTCGTTTTCACAGAATTAAATAAAACATAATAAAAATTATTCCAGTTTGCTTTTCAAGCTTAACTTACTAATTTTATTGCATTACTTTAGAGGGATTCTTTAACATTTTTTTGCTTGTCTTGTAATGGAAGCACTAGGAATATATTTACATTAAATTCATATTCACATGGAGCACTTAATGTCCCATTTTTAAGCTTTATGTTTTTTCGCGTACGTATATACTTGTTATTTTTTCTTATAAAATAAAGAAATACCGACTTAGTACGAGTATTTCATAAAACAAAGTCAAAAACCAGACTTAACCCGAAACGAGTGCCGATGTGAATTATCAAAGGATGTACGTACATTATATTATTTTTTTACATCATATTTTTCAGTACAAGATTAGAAAACTTTGATGTCAAGTATTTTGATTTCACTTTCGTAAGAAAAGAGAGTTTGGGCAGCTTATTGTAAAAAATAACAGCAAATTCTTAGTACGAGCGTTAAACTTCTTCGCATTTCTATTGATTGCGTGTTTCAATAATCATATTTTTTTAAAGAAATAATAATTTCTTGCACAAGAGTGCATCCTAATTTCTTGCATCATAATTTCTTGCACAAAATGCACAATAGTGCATCCTTCTCTTTCTAGATATAGCAAGTTACTGAAGATGTGTAGTAGTTGGTAGAAAACATTATAAGTGGATGAAAACAAAGTTTTTTTTTGCACGCTTTCATTTGACTACACTTATTGTCTCCGTCTACAAATCGTAAATGACGATTCTCTACCACATTGGATCAACTTTCTTTGGAGACAACAAAGATGTAAAGCTTTCGAAGGGATCTAAAAATTGTATGAGGTCATATAATTGGTGGTATCGTATGAAACGGAGTTGGAAAATATGTAAATACAGGTCGAAAGTCAGATATTTTCCAGCTCAAAGTAACAAAGATCACTTTTTGTCTTCAATTTTACTCAAATCTCTCATCATATTCTGTCGAAGAATGTGATTACAGAGAACACAACTGTGAAAAAGCTATTCAATTCTGTGTTTCACTTTAATTCTAGTATTATTTAATGCTACATAAATTCTTTATCGTTAATTCACTCGCCTACTAAACATCTCAGCCTATCCTTCATTTAATTCATTCGTCATTTTATCGCTCCTTTTCATTGGCGAATTCACTTCATCCGTTTAAAGCTTTTAAAATTCAAAGCTTTTGGAACGTACTTACTCATTTCCTTTTTTATTAAGTTAACGAAGATTATTTTTATGTTTATTCAGATTTTTATACTTGAATTCGGATTTATTTCTTTTTGCCTATTTATTATTTACAGATAATTGAAAGGTTCGCTTCTAAACGTTTCGTTTTGAATAAATATCGTTCATTAAAATGTTTGAAAGATAAATTTTCCGTTTTTATTACATTTAGTCCAATCACGGTTTTGGTACATTTTGTAATATCTTTTCACGATCTGGATTATAAACTGATTTGTAAAGAAAATTTAAAATTACTTTTTTATTCAATATCTACGAGTATATAGCTTGTTGCGAGAACCGACATATGTAAGTCGAAAATCGCAATTTTTGAGCAATTGATGCATTTTTTGTTAGTCTTATTTTTTATTGAAATGTATAGCAGAGCCTCTCATAGAGCCGCGAAATCTCATTGTTGTATAAGATCTCCGATCTCAAACTGTGTGACCTTTTGTAGGTATTTTTAGAGGAGTGCCAACTTTCATACCACAAAATTTTCATATCCTACCTATCTTTACAAATTTTATATGTATACACCTACGTGATTTTAATACCTTCGATAAAATTGGTTTTACCTCAACATGGCTGAGTAATAAAAATTTAATTTGTCAAAATTGTAAGATTAAGGTGTTGCGGTGATGGATCACACAACCGAGATGATCGTATAATGTATTCTATTCTGTATAATAATATCTTAAAATATAAGAAGAGTCTTAAAGCAAGGGGAATTTAATTCACCCATTCCAACAGTCGGAGTTTTGGCAGAATTATGTATTATTGTTTTAGTTTGTGTGGCAAATGTAATTTACTCAAGTTGTTTCGGAATCCAGGAGCGATTCATCATATCTCCAACTGGCGGCTTGCGGCTTGGTAATATGCTTGTATTATATCACTAAATGTCCTGTTAGGATTCTGTAGTAACTCATCTTAACGCCGCCCCTCGCACTTTCTACAACTATAGATATACAACTCATATTAAGATTAAGAAGCTCACTTTATGAATCAGTGCTTAACTCTTGTATGTCAGACAGAAAGAAACCGTTCAAATGTAACTGAATCTATAAAATAACTTCCTCGTAACAATTTGTCAATAGGAAGTATTCTGCCAATATATCTTCTTCTAATTCTGTGTAGTTGACCAGTGATATGAAATAATTAGCGCTTTTTGGATATTTTCTTAATAACTCGTGCAAGGGCGCTCTATACTCGTAAACCTCTACGTTGTTGGGAAATGATTATTTAAACCTGGATGTTTTGAACTGGGTTAACGTTTGTTCCTATCAGATGTCTACAAGAAGTCGATTTGCAAACTGAAAGAGCTGCGGCAATAAACGCATGGCTCAAGTACTTAGGTTTCGCGTTTAGCTGTAAGATTTCTGGCTGAGAGGTTACATCTGACCGGGATCTAATACACCTTATTTGTGAGTTAAGAGTTGTCGAAGACAGAGTTCCGATATACTCTGAAACCATGTTGTGAAGTTCCTTGTAAACCGTGAGGCAAAGCTTGGGTTCAATCTTTCTTAGACATTGATGAGGTGAACTGCCAGTATTAAAGCAGTATCGAGGCAAATTGATAGTCTATAAGATTTTATGGTGAATTTGGCAGTTGTGTTGAAAGTTCTGCTGTCAAAGATTTAAACAAATATTAAAACAGACACGATTATATATAAGATTTAAAGGTTTCCGTCGAGTTTCAGACATTCATCCTGACGAATCACTAAGGATTGTTCTATCTTTATCGTGACGTAAGCGTTTGTTATCCTTTCATCGGGTTGAGCCTCTTCTCTTCATATATAGATATAATCTTTTTAACTGTATAAGTTCATACTCCACTACACTTAGTATAATTGTACTTGGAGATTCTACTCCACTGGATGATACGCAATTCTTTAACGGAAAAATATAGTAAGGATTTATAAGATTAGTAACTGAGCTTATTTATCTACCTACGAGTACAATAATTCATTCTAAAGCTACAACATTATTTCACTACATATTATACGAACTTGGTTGACTTTATAGTTTTTTGTGAACTTTATTTTTTTTTATAGTTTAATTTTACTTTGAAAATTTATTATTAAGATTATGTTTAAAAACACTGTTTTCAATTCCCAAAATTTATTTTACAAATCCTGACCTGACAATTCGGCATCTTCAGTGAATGAAATATTGAAAAAAAAAAAATTTTTTTATTTAATTTTATAGTAAATAAGGATCTGGGCTTACATACGAAAACCCAACTATTGTTCTGGACGCTTTGTACTAGGCTAAAAGCCTATATCGCTAAGTGCGGAATATATCGCCAGCGCCGGGGTTCGAACCATATACTCAAGTTTTATACATTGCATTTTTTTTTCAAATCATGCGGCATTCAGTAAAGTATATATAAATATTCCGTTGTCTCTTATTCTTATAATAGGTCTGGGATTTATCTTTATGGGTTTTTAATTCCTGGGACTTAGATTATCAATATGCAACAAGCTGGGACTGTTATCCTGCATTTTGTTAACATGGTCTCGCCAGAACCGTCTTATTTTTTGCTAACTACAATTTGTCTTCTACAACTTGTCTGCTAACTACGATTTCTTATTATTCGTTATGATGATTTTCTTGAATGTTTTATAACTATTTCACCATATAACCGTACTGTCCATGAATGTTAATAATTCAGTATACTAATACTTGCCAAATTACATTTCATAAGTCCATCCTATCTATCTTTCTAAGTGAGTTTATGTTCCTATCTATCTATAAAACCAATCCGAAAGAAAATAAAAAAAACCCCTAGGAAGAAACGCTCGAGTTTTATTTATATAAAAACAACAAAAATAAATTGTGTCGATTTAATGATGTGACATTTTATTTATCCAAGAAAAACAAAGCGTAAATAAATATTTTACGTAACGCTATAAATGTACACATTTTTTTCATTTCAACGTTTAAGCAACTTACGATAATATAAAAACAACGACTAAATCTTCATGTTTTCTCTCTTCCATTCACTTGACATTTATGTGGAGAAATAAAATTCGAATGGGGGAGGATCAGAAATCCTTCAATCAAGACGGATCAATATCAATATCCTCAGAGCAGACAGACTGAAGACTTCAATGGGGTTGATGGCTTTACCACGATGGGCTATATTATTATTTTTATAGCAGCCCGCATTTGCCCTTAGAGCTGTAATATGGAGCACATACTGCTATTATGAGTACGTACGAGTATGTGTGTAGGAAAATATCTCGCCTTCTCGACTTGTATAAATATTTGAGGTTAAAGTTTAATTTTATTGAAGCGCTTCACTGCCGTGTAGATTTTCAATAATGAGTTTTAAAGAGTAAAGTATAATAATACGCGTCGGTTCAGAAACTTTATTACTAGTCGACATCGTTATTAGAAAAGGTTTCTTAAGGGATTTCAATCTTTAAGAACTCACTTTTAATTTTTACTGTTTTTCACACACTTCCTATCAATATTACTACAGTTTATATGCCTGTGGGTTTCATTTTTGAATATATTGTATAATTGGTTTTCATTGGAGTTGGATGTTCCATAATTACAAATTATTATGGATGCATTGATAGATGGACTAAAAAAGTTCTCGAATGGCGATCAAGAACAGGCCAAAGAAGCGTTGGTAGGCTCCAGGCAAGGTGGTCGGATGACATAAGGAAGGTTGCCGGGGGCGGATGGATGCGGTCGGTACAAGATAGGGAGCAGGGGAAGTCTGAACTGGAAGTCTCAGTGGAAGTATAAGAAGTGGTCGGTAGCCTGGTTGGTAACGCGCTCGACTGTAAATCCAGTGGGCGTGGGTTCAATTTCCGACTTACTCCACTTCACAACACAAGCTTTTTAGCTTTCTGTGAAGTGTACAAAGATGTATTTGGGTTTATTTAGACAAACCCAGATTGATTTAAAAAAAACAAGGGAGAGGCCTATGTCCAACACTGGGCGCGAGAAGGCTGAGAATAAGAAGATGAATACATTGAAGATGTATGGAGGAGCGATAGCTTTAATTTACAGTAGTTACTTATCTTCCAGGAATAATTCCCTAAGAAGTTATTATTAGAATATAAGGCTGGTGTTAAAAGAAGAAAACCGTAATTTCTGCGTAATACTATACCTACTACGATTGCTAAAAATACAAATAAACTCGAAATATGGTTCAAATATAAAGGTTTCCCTTAGTTACACACTTTATGGGTGGATTTGAAAGGCTTTTTCATTTTTTTTATATAGGCACTGCGTTTAGACTGTGTACTTATCTTATATGTATTTCCCTATTTTCTCTAATACGTTTCTTTGGTAAATACAGTACACGCAAACATATTACATGTTCACCCTCTGTTCCTTTGGATTCCCACTACAAAGAGATCTTCAGATGACGATATTTTGGGAGAAATAGAAGATGTTAACCTATATAAATAATTGTGTACCAGACATACGAATACTGTCCTCTCTTATCTTCTTTTTGAGATCTCTCCATCGTTCAACTTAATCCCTTTATACATCTCCGCCAGTCAAACGCATATTTTTTTTAACATCTCCAAAGCTTTCGAATCAAGATTTGAGAGAGGAATTATTGATACAAAGTGTTTAGCGATCGGAGGTTTTCAGACATAATCTCAACACGAAAACTCCAAAAGACTTTATTATTGAAGGGTTTTATTTTTTTTATTTCATCTTATTGAGAGCAGACAATCTTACAATTAACATACACAATAAACATGTTAATAGTAAAAGGCCCAGTAAAGTCTAAAAAAAATTATACATGCACACACAGGTGGATTACATACTAATTATTTCTCAATCAGACCTTAATAATCTTACACTATTAGTGTCAGTTTTTAAACTAAAAATATAAAGGAATCATGTGCAATAGAAAACATAAAATACCCGGAATAAAAATTGTGAAATATCATGTAAGTAGGAGTCAAAAGCAATCCACAAGAGAGATATCAGATGTATCCATATGTATATAAAAAAATATAAATAAATATAAAGCATGTATGAATTATAAAGGACAAATTAATCAGAAATTAGGGATTATGCTTTCTAAGAATTTCGCTAGTTTAAAACAATAGTCAGATTTGTACTAGAATGTTGTATGAGAGGGCTATAGGGAAAAATTTAAGAAGTTATTACGTCAAATAGTAAAATTCAATTATATCTAGTCCTAATCCTTAGATTATTTCTACAATAATTAGGTCATATTCGTTTACTTACGATAGAAAAATTTATGATTTGATGAAGTCATTTCTCTACTCGCTTTCTTTTAACTTCTTCTTTGCCCTCGCCTTTGTCCCGTTTACTTGGGGTCGGCTCTCCTAGTCCTCATCCTCCAAGTCCTTCTGTCCCCCCATCCTCCGCACGAAGCCTCGCCTCCTTTAAGTCTCTCGCGGTTGTGGACATCCATGTGGTCAGGGGTCTGCCGGTCTTCTGGGCCCTACTCGCTTTCTTTTAACAATTTGCATATTTTGTTAGTGTATATTGTAATCGTCAATTTATTTCAATACAGGTTAAGATTTGATTATTTGTATTAATGTTGATAATAATAATAATATGATGGCGATAATAAAATGCCAGTAATAATAAGTACGATAATAGTTATTGAATAATAACAGGTATTCTAACCGTTAATAATAACTACCATTGGTGTAATTTAAGGGGAACATTAATGGCCAAGGAAATAACAACGCCAATAAACTAATAAAGACAATCTTAAACAGATATTATAAGGGATGGCGATAAGGGAGGGGGTTGGCTATTATAATAATAATATTATTATAATAATAAACAGTTATTTTCATCTCTGTCATCTGTTTTTCATTCCTCTACCTCCCCCAACTCTCTACTCCTCTGTCTTCCATTCTTTGCCCCCTTGATCTCCTATGATAATAATGCTTCTTCGCCTTGGATGTTTCCTTCCATTAGTCATTTATAATTTTCCACATCACATAATATTTCACTTGACGTAAGTAAGTTCCTACTTAATATATTACGTTTTTTTTATTAAGAGTATGCATAACGACATTTCAAAAATTTCCAAAAACGGGAGACCTTATATCTCGACAACCGTTACTAAATATGCTTTAGAAAAATATAGCGTAGATGCATTAAACATTTATCTAGAGAATAACCGTAAAAGAATTATAATATCTTGATAGATTACTCAAAAAGAATGTGTAAAAAAACCTCTGATCTTTTTTCCGAAAGACGGAAACTTGTTTCCCGAAAGTCGCGGAGTGAATATATTTTTGTACTGATAATATGCATTAAAATCTAGGGAATAACCGTAAAAGTTTTTTGATAGACGCAAAATTATCCCCAAAAAATGGAAAAAACGATATTTTTACCATTTAATCATGCGATTCTTCACGCGATTTTGAACCCTAGTGCCGTAAGAAATGACCGTGACGTCATTCTTGGTACCAAACCCTTAAGGAATATCTACAACAGCTATTTTACATTACTAATGTTGGAAAGAAGGAGTGAAAGAGGTAGTTGGTATACAATCATATTATTTAATTTTATTGGCCAATTATCAAATCGTTGTACAATGTATTCATCTATTGTACTTACTTACTTTCCGTGTCCGGATTCCTCAAATCAAGAACCTCCAATAGTTGGCCACATGTACGGCCCTGTCATTCGCATTTATGAGATCTTCTCGCGCGCATGTCTCCCCGATTTTAGGACATACTAGTAGGTGTTGGTTGTCCTGTATGTCTCCGCACTCACAGGTGTCGTCCTCCGTGTACCCCCATTTTTTGAGGTTACTGTTGCAGCACGACACCCCAGTTCTTAATCTATTTAGTGCTTAATCTATTTTAGTTCTTAATCTATTGTATATTGTACTTGAATGTTAAAATACATTTAAGGAATGATAGCTTTAGGTGATGTAATACACACATGGCTTACATACTCGGTGGTGTCTAAAAACGACAGAGCTATATAATATATCGTAATGTAGGTATAAATGTTTCTTGACTCTGAAATTGCGTTGATGGTGCTTGTACCTTCTTTTTCTTTTTTGCTCTCGCCTTGGTCCCATTTACTTGGAGTCGGCTCTCCTAATCCTCATCCTCCAAGTCCAATCTGTCCCCCGGATCTTCCACACGAAGACTTGCCTCATTTAGGTATGATTGTGTTCATCCAAGTAGTCAGGTAGACCGGTCTTCTGGGTCCTACTTATACGTATATCCACTGTCCTTTTTTATCATATTTTAACTAAAAAACTTGATGGTGTTTGTGTATTACAAATAAAACTGTTTATAAATATGGTACGGAACAAATTAGAAACTAATTCATTTGGATTTTATTTACCACTTATAGGTACCATCGACGAAATTTTAAAGTCACAATACATGGATTGTGACAGAAGCTGTTGGGATTCAAGCGTTTTTTTAATCTGTGCCTATCCACGGATTGAGAGAATAGATCAATAATAATAAAAAAATACTTACTTACTTTCCGTGTCCGGAACACTATTAAATTTTGTATCTACAATGTTCGGCCACCCAAAAAATTAAAACTACCCTTTTGTATCGCACCAGATTATGGTGCGACCAGATTAAGGAAATGACTGGGAGAGACTTGTGCTCGGTGATGCAGACTACGGAGAATAGAGAGGACTGGAGGCGTCTTGTTTTGTCCGTGGGTAGCTCCACAAATCACGACCCTCAGCAATGAGGAAACGATGAAAGAAGAAGATTATCGCAACACTCCGCTTTTGTCTTCAATAATTTATCATTACGAAGCAAAGTTCTACTGGAACAATGTATTTGCAGCGTGTTATAGATAAGATTATTACGAGGTAGTTATTTAAACAGTAAACTTTAGTTTAACACTAAAGCGTTTGCCAGCAAACTGAGTATTAAAATATTAATAGCTCTACGAGGAAGTCGTTTGTAAGGGTTGAATACTGTAAGTGTATGACGTGTACATATGTGTCGTACCTAACTAAACAATATAATTGCTAGATGTTACATACAATCAGAGGTGGGCACCGTTAATCAAAAAGTTAACTTCGTTAATCGATAATCCGTTAACTAAAAAGTTAACTTCGATAACCGTTAAAGCGTTTGAAAAATGTAACGGAAGTTAACGTTAATCCGTTAAAGCGTTAATGTAAAAATGGCATGAAATAGTACAACTACTATCACATTTACACTACCGCAATGTATCCCAACAAAGTGAAATTTCTTTTCCAACTCCCAACCCACATATGATACTACACATACCCTTGGATTGTCAAATGCCAGCGTCGCCAGTGGATGATATCTATGCAAACAATCAAATATTAACGGACTTAATTAACGGAAGTAAAATGTAACGGAAGTTAAATAAACCGTTAACAATTTTTAGAGGTGAGAAAAGCGTTAAATCGTCAACCAAAATGTTAACTTCGTTAATGAACGATTAACGGATTAACGCTTTTCTGCCCAGCTCTGCATACAATACACGCAAGATAATAATATTATTACGTGAATACTTACGAGTACATACGCTCTCTTATTCATGTTATCTTGGAGTATTAAATAAGTGAATTCTTGAACAGTGTAGCTGTAGAGTAAGTAGTATTGTATAGACGTATTAATTAGTATACCTAATAGTCCGAGAGCCCGCTGCTTAATTTATGACGTATCTGTTTTTTGATCGAAATGTGGTATAAACGATAGCTTACCAATAGGGTATTACAACGCACTAGGGTTGCCTATCAAAATCTTGCCGCAACCCCCCCTGTCCCCCCCGAAAAGGTCCCTCTTCGCGGTTTTGGAAAAGGCCATTGCGGGTAAACTGCTAGTTCTACGAAAAAATTGACTTGACATTTTTTGTAGAGAATTTAGCAAGAATTTTTTTTGTCATTGACTACTTTCTCCTATCTCTTACCATATTCCTATAAAATGCGAAAAACCGCGAAGAGGGACCTTTTCGGAGGGGCAGGGGGGGTTGCGGCAAGATGTTGATAGGCAACCCTAGTGCGATGTAATACCCTATTGGTAAGCTATCATTAATTCCACATTTCGATAAAAAAACAGATACGTCATAAATTAAGCAGCGGGCTCTTGGACTAAAAGGTGATACGCATTTAACGTATGGTTGAAGACTAAAGTAATTAACTGTGCGACGTACTCGTAGGTGTACGTATATAGTAATTAATAGTAATACAGGTATCATTTACTTACTGTTTTCTAATACGAATTTAATCTACATTTAAGTGTAACAAACTAGTTTGAAAAGCAGTCCTATAAGAAATAAATTAACCCTTAAGCGTAGACTTATTGATATTTCAAAAAATATCAATAAACGCGAGACCTTAGATCTCGACAGTCGACAACCTTACTAAATATGCTTTGGCAAAAAATAGAGTAGATATATTAAACCTTTATCTAGGAAATGACCTAAAATATTTTTTTATATCTTGCATAAATTTCTCAAAAAAACGAGTGAAAAACTAATCTGATGTTGTGTTGTGTATGATAGTATGTATTATACATGTATATAAGATAATGTATATAGTAGAATTAGGATAGTATTGTTACATATATATTATAAGATTATTTGTTTAAGAGCACACGCCGACAAACTTGTCAGGTTTGGCGTGACTTAATTGTTGTAATTTGTATATATTTTATGACTAATAAAAAAAAAATCATTTTTCCGAAAGACAGTAACTCGCTTCCCGAAAGTAGCAATGATTTTTTTTGTATTAAAACCTAGGGAATGACCGTGAAAGTTTTTACTGCGAACTTTTTTACGAGCTTTTGGTATTCTTACAACCTTAGACCTATTTTAAAGTTTCATTGGATTCAATCATCTCGCGTCTCTTTAGGAAAGAGCCGACCACTAGTGAGTCATTCTTCATTTTCGTTCATAGTTCGATCTATCATGTACATACATAGTTCACTTCAAGTGATTTAAAACTCAATGTGTTGAGTTTTAATGGCATTGTGTTTAATTTGAGATATTTATACCTATGAGTATATACTAGGGTACAAGAAGATATAAATACGAACGTACGTTATTCAACAACAAGAACTTCACAACATAAAAGTACTTCACTTCGTAAACGTACTTCCGAAGTTTTTCAGAACATCTGTTTCACTTTTACGTAGGGATGAAGATACCTGAAATCCCTCGATGCAAATGAAGGAATGATAACCTCTACATAATGGAGTTAAAGAGATAATATTATATGGTAGGCGGCAGGGCGGCTGGGCGGATGTCTCCGCCTACTCACATCACTTTAATGTGTCACTCAGCGCTCTCGCCTCAACAGTAGTTCCCCTTACAAAATAATATGATTATTATTACTCCATCCGTCACGAAGCCTACTACGACTCACTTTATTGCAATAATAAAGTTAACATACGTAATATCATAATAATTAGAGTTCCCCAAAGGTGAATGTTAAATGTTAAGTCCACATTAAAAGCAGCAATAAACTGCGCGTTTGCTTGAAAGTTAATTTTTGTAATTACCAACGCCATCTGTCTTTTTATCTTGCATAACTAACACTTTTTTGTGATTTTCGCACCCTGCCATATAAATTTTTAATTTGTCGTAGTATTAACTGTGAAAATGGATCTGTTGACATTTCGTACAAAGGCTTTTGATGGGATTATGATTCTGCCTAATTAATTAGTGTATAGACGAAGGTAATTAGTTTCATAGTATGTCCTATTATGATATCTAATTATTTCGTTATAATCGCTAATACATTGCACCTACATATTGTACAATATGTAGGTAAGCTTAGGCTATTGTATGTAGTAATTAATATTACGTAATCCTGTAACACCCACCATACATGAATATGCTTATTATTCACATTAATATCATCATGATATGTAGAGACATATAGTACTATGAATTACAGTACTTACGAGTACATACTTCCCGACCTCAGACCTTGCAAAATGTTCAAAACAGTACCTTTTCCGAATACTTAATATGATTAGTAAATGTTAAAGGTTTTCACGGTGTGCGATTGACATTATTTCTTGGTTTTTAGGGTGAACCGTGTGTAGATAAACTTGATCGAAGTTTCGACACTCCTACTGGTGATTTCGCAGAGAAAGACACCAGTAAGAGTGTCGAAACGTCTATCAAGTTTATCTACCCGAAAAACCAAGAAACAATGTCACTTAAATTATTGTCATTTTTGCAATTATGTATAGCCTGGCAGACCTATATTTCGTTTACTCCTTATCTTTACCTTGATACCTAGAAACCTGAGAGAGTCCCCCAAAAGCGCGAAACCCATAGAATTGCTACTCCCGCAACTAATAAGGGCCCGTTGCCGAACATATCTTTAGCTCAGAAGAATCGCTGCCACGTTGTTATTGGTCCTGCCGATGATGCCATTGAAGGTGACTATGGAGGCCGATTCTGGACATCACATTCTGTCACACTTTGGACAAGGCTGCTCCTCATTTGTCACGGGTCTGCGGGATGTTCTGTTTTGCAACTAGGGCTAATTTGGTATTAAAACTAAGGCTTTATTAAAATTTACCATAAATTTACCACACTATAAAAAACAAACTAACTTATTTTACAATTTGATAGTATGAACAGCTGGTACATTAAACATGTTATTTTTGGAAAAAAGAATTTCTTTTATGAATTTTTAAGGCTTTTATGCGAGCTTTTCATCTTGTTACGTACTAAATTCTTAGTTTATTACGCTTCATTTTTTCATCGGTATGTTTTACAATATTAAACACGTCACAATATACGAGAAAACTTTGTAAAAAAGCTTACCTGTGTGGTATGAGAGAAATAAAACATTGTTAGCGATCATTGGAAAATGAAAAACAAGGATACGTTTTGATAAACTCTTATTTAGAGGGAATCAAGGACTTTTTGTAATATATCATTTTTTGGAATCGGTTTATTTATTACGTATGAGTGTTTTTCAAACTATTGAAGGTAGAAATACTCATATTTTTATTAAAAATTTCCGGGTCCGAGCTTCTCCCCACTAGGCCACCCCACTCTAGAAATTAGCAGCCATTACGGAATCGTCAGTGACCATATCATCAGGTCCCTTGCATATATTAATAAAATCCTTTTTAAAAACCCGAAAGGTGGATGAAAAGTCGAATCTTACAATCCCCATAGTATAGTTACATTTTTGGAGGTGGTAAAAGAGTAGGGTGTGGCGATCTACCCTTTTTGCCTACCCTGTGACGTTATGTTTTTGTGTAAAAATGTACCGACTGTTAATGGTACGCTATATCCCTAAAATGAGGTAACCAGTGAATGCTATATGTACATAAAAACAAGCATGAAATTCTCTTCGTGCAAACATTTATATGACCTTTAGAATGGGTGGCGAAACTCACTTCTGAAATATATGTAAATATCTTTACGAACACAGAAATATTACAGGACAATAGAAAGAATATCAAAAAAGTATGGGCCGTATTTTACAAACTGTGGATCCAAGGGGGAAATTAAGTTTTGAAATAAAAACTTTGAAATAGAGTTTGGTATTAGTTACGTACCTACTTACTGTTTTCTTTTTCATTCCTGTCAAAACTTCAGTATGAATTTTATTGAGGCAATATTTGGGGAACCACTGCTCTACACATATTTCATTGTTTACGGTTTGTTTTTCTGTGGTTTTGTTCGTTCGTAGTTTGGTTCATTTTGAGGAAAAATCTCATACCTTGTGATTTATGTTTCCAGATGGGCGGTGCGGTGGGGAATGCTAAAAAATACGCAGGGAGGTCGTACGTACGTAGGTACAATGTTGTACGAACGCAAAAATCTGGTATTTTCCGTGGGTATATTAAGAGTTTGCATATTGACTTTTCAAAAATTTCATAAAACGGGAAACTTTATATCTCGATAAGCGTTACTAAATATGCTTTGGAAAGAATAGGGTAGATAGTAAATGTTGAAGGTTTTCACGGTGTGCGACTCGTCGATCAAGTTTATCTTCACACGGTTTACCCGAAAATCAACAAAGAATGTCAATAGGGTAGATACATTGAATATTTATCTAGGGAATAACCGTAAAAGATTTTTTATATCTTGTATAGATTAAAAAAAATATATATGAAAAACACCTCTGATCTTTTTTTCTGAAAGACAGAATCTCGTTTCCCGAAAGCCGAAGAATTTTTTTTTGTACCGATAATATGCATTAAAATTTAGAGGATAGTAATGAGAAAAAAGCTATTTTCACCATTTTATCATGCGATTGTTCACGCGATTTTTAACCTCTAATGCCGTGGGAAACTACCGTGACATCATAGTTGGTTCGGGAGACTTAACTGTGTACCTAATAGAACGGTACCCTCAGTTGTTTGAAAAAAAAGCCATAAAAATATTTGTATGGATATTAATATCTCCGAGTATGTAGGAGTAGGTATACCTACATTATAAAGGCACAAGTTATTTTGAATGACAATGAACGAGTATGTTTGTTGCGTATTATAACATTTATGAAAAGTGACATAATACATTTTTATTACACTTGAACAATTTATTAGTTTAATAACACACATTGTAAAAAGCTAAATAAAATGTCGTATATACTCGTATTATATATGAGTGTTTGTGAATGTTGTGTTTTATAATTATTATATTATTTTAATTTTACAATGTGCTTCCATAAGGTTAACCTTCAAACAATCAATAAATTATTTAGTTATCTTGGTAAAATAATTACTATGCGGTGTTTTGTAGTTTGCTTGGTAACGCGCTCGACCATAAATCCGTTGGGCGTGGGTTCGATCCACGATGTCGACTTACTCCACTTCACAACATATGCTTTTCAAAGTTACTATAAAGTGAAGTGTACAAAGATGCGTTTGGGTTTATTTCAAGATATTCGTATACTCTAAAAAAAATCAACCCTATTTTTCATCCCCTTAGGAGCGAAATTTCCAAAAATCCCTCCTTAGTGGAGGGTTTTGTATTGAAACCTATCTGTCTTCAATATTTCACTTCTCTGGGATTAGCCATTTGGGCTCTGCCCACAGTTTGATGGAGGCCTCAGCTAGGTACCCAAATTGGTCAAGTTTTGCGTCATCGATAGTTGTGAACTCGTCTGTGTTTCGTATCGTCCTTTCTCCTTGGTGGAGGTTTGGGTGGGTTTATTTTGGTGTGTTATTATGAAGGTGTCATTTCTGATGGTGTTGCTGTGGGGTGCCCTTCCGGCTAACCCTGGGGCCGTCTGAGTACATCTGTGTTGAAAGAGCGAATAAAAAGGCGCCTGTGTTATTCGGGTGTGCGGAGGGACCTTCAATTTGGGCTCTGAGTTGATGAGTGAATATGTCAGCCAGTCAGTCATAAAGTCAGTAAGTCAGGACACTTTGTTTAAATATTAGAGATGATTTTTCATAAAACAATGACTAGAAAATTAACAAACCCAATTATTGAAAACTAATATTTTATAGAATGGGTATGTATGTATGTATGTATTTCCCGTATGTATTTCCGGTACGTATTATTGTTCAATTAATATTTATTATAATATTTTATAGAAATACATAATATGAGGTATATAATATTACCTATAAATAAACCAATTTAACTGTGGCGTTCAAAGTATCACCAGGTTATACAACATTAAAATATTTAGGTTAATGAAGAATGTTAGGTAATTAATGCATGGTCAATGGTTTAACCACTGTAACATGCAACCAACAGATAATTAAGTAAAAAATATTTAAGCGAAAATTCACTAGAGTTTATTCCCACTAGGGTTGTACCAACCGATTGCAATACGACCGATCGAATATCGGAGTTATTCCATAGAGACATTTTATTATAGGTACTAGGGAAGCTATTCCATACGAATTATCAGTTTGAAATTTGCATCCACCGAATAAGAAGCGTAATTTCTACACATTCATAACAAGTTTTATAGATTCCTTTGACGAAGATATGAAATAATTTGACACTTTTTGTGCTAAACCACTTCGTAAAATACTTACCGTGTTCTATCATTGACGATACCTCAAGACTGAAGTGCCTGCTGGGGTGGCAAAAGTCCGATAGTGGCAAAGTTACCTGCCAGTTTCTTCTCCAGTACGTGATTCCTCTACGAGTTATTCCGATTATTTCCCGATCACTAAAATCTAAAGTTATATCATTTTTTTTCTTTAATAAATTAAATAGGTATATCGACTGGTTAATGCACAATGTCTACTTTTTGGCGAAATTGAGTAATAATACACAAAATGTTTTTCATATCTGTTGCATCACATTATCTTTATGCTTTCTAAATAAGTATTTTTATGATATACTCGTACATCCTTATTCAAATACATATTATATCCTTTGCACTACACTTGATCGTGCCAAAAACTGTGTCAAATACATGTGCCATGAACTACAGAAAAAATCCTATGTTTAAATATGTTGCACAATATTTTTGCATAAAATTTATCATATTTAATAACCCCAACCTCACAAAACTTATAAATTGGTTTCATCAAAATACAAAATTGTCGGTGTGTACATAGTTTTTTTAATGTAATCATCGATTCTTGCTGAGAGTAATCGTAACGTAACCGATAAATTAATATTTGTGGCACCCCTAATTTGTATGATCCATATTAAATTAACCTCGGCATAAAATTAAATACATTTTAAAGTTAATTAATTTTTTAAATAAAATCGCGTTAATTTACAAATAACATTTCACATGAAATTATTTATGAATAAAAATGTTTTTGGTTATTTTATTTCGATTTTAATCATTAATTTGGTGGATTTATTAATTAAAATAATAATAATAAATTATTTGAATGACGATTGAACAACATGAATTAAAATGAAGTTTCGATATTTGGAACTTGTTTTATTGAGTTTAAATTGTAATTAATTATGTAGGTGTATTCAGAAAAACACTTTTTGAAATAAAATACATTAAATTTATTTCACAAGTAGATAAAATATTAAATGGATCCAATTACTGCATACAGCCGTGTTTGGAATATCACGAAAGTACTTCACGAGCGGAAGTCATATCTTTTTACAATTTTTTAAATTGTCAATTCTTGGTGGGAGGAACCAGCGGAATGAAGGAATCCAAGCACCCAGAAAAGGCGTGCTTGGTATGGATTGGAAGACCGCGAAAAACGGATTAAGGTTTTGAAGTCATCTAAGTTTTATAAAACATTTTTTTAAACAAAGAATGAACTTAACATCGTCTTAAGTATAAAATATAATACTCCTATACATAAAAAAATGTATGCTTCTTGCAATGTTACTTTAACATTGAAAGAACTTACTACTTGAAATGCAATTCAAAATCATTTTATTTTTTATTTCAGATTCCTGAAGAATGTCCCTCAGGATCTTCATCGGCTGGAGGAGACGAGGAATGTCTCCCTATGGTACTGAGTTGGGAAGGGGCTGCTGAGGTCCAGAGTGGTGATATCCTCCTTGTAAGGATAGATGACTCTCAGCTCACCCTAGTGAACACTCCAGCTAATCACACAACCAAGAGTGACGCTGATCGGTAAGTTGAGAAAACATACTAAAAAGTAGTTTATTTATGAATTTCCAGTATCCAGTGATTCGAATTTCGAACGCCTCAATATCAACCACTCACTGCCACCTTGACATTTCTCTCTTTCTCTAGCCATGACTTAAGATTAATACATTAAACGTTATACGCGGGGTTGCCGTCACCGTCGCTAGGGAAATGTATGGAATAACAGTCCCTTAACAACGAGTATGATGGACCACGTATTATATTCTGTTACGAGATTTGACAGGAGTGGTCGCATTTGATCGTTATGCTATGTTGCCAACTGTTACAGCACGGCTAGAGTACGTACTCTAGGAGGCGCTGAACTACCTCTAACAACTCCAACACGACTAATCAATAAATAATATCATAAAAATACAATTATTCAAGTGTTAATTTCCCTTTGAAATCTACAGGCCTCATACCAATTTGTTTGCTACAAACTTACATTGAAATTAGGTATTATAACAAAATCCCTTACTAGAGCAAACTTTTGCAGTACCGCGACTTCTGCTAGAGATAACTCCCATTAAAACTATTGCATTTCTGGAGCCTAAAAAGTCATTTTTTCATTTCTGCTCGTAGATGCAAGTATAGAAATAATAAAATACTAATTAGCTTTGCTGTGGTTCGTAAAAGAAACGCAGAAGTTCTAGTCCTTATTAATAGTCAATCATTGCTAATTTAACAACTCACAAGGTTTTAAACAAGATTTTGAGTATACTGGAAAGAGGTAATTCACTGCATAATCCATTCTGACTGACAAAGTTGAACCTATAATTGCATGATTCTTTTACAACTCGACAAGCAACTCTTAGACTTTGAATAAATAGTATAGAAACGCTACAGCAATTTATTTTTAAAATATCTCTTCTAGAGTTCTAGCATCGAATCATTAAGAGCAATGTTTACGTAAAGTCGCCTTATTCTGAACAGTAAAAAGCTTCAAGAATCTCTCGTTCTTTTTTTTAAAAAAAATGAAACAAATGAAACGTTTTATTTAATGAATTCTTATTGGTGGAATTTGTATGTACTCGTATTACCATAGTTCATTATCGATGTTTAATGATGAAGGAGAGGAATGTAAAGAATCAGATAATCTATATTGTAGTAGATATCACAAAGTACTAAGAATATGCATACCGACATATTAAAAATTTCTAAAAACGGGAGACTTTATATCTCGACAACCGTTACTAAATATGCTTTGGAACAAAATAGGGTAGAAGGATTGAACCTTTATCTAGGGAATAACCGTAAAAGATTTTTTATATCATGAATAGATTTCTCAAAAAAAAATTGAAAAACACCTCTGATCTTTTTTCTGAAAGACGGAAACTCGTTTCCCGAAAGTCGCGGAGTAAATTTTTTTTTTGTACTGATAATATGTATTAAAATCTAGGGAATAGCCGTAAAAGTAACCCCAAAAAATGGAAAAAAACGCTATATTTACCATTTTATCATGCGATTTTTCAAGCGATTTTGAACCTTAATGCCGTGGGAAATCACTGTGACGTCATTCTTGGTGCCAAGCCCTTAAAGATAAAGTGGAATACTTTGGTATGTAGCTACAAACCCAAACGGAAATATTCCTCTCCACGGAGTACAGGAAGAATGTTCTAACAATAATGATTACTAACGACTTAGGGGAATTGTTGACCTAATGACGGTATCTTTTATATTATTTTTCTTTAATGCCTTCTTGATTCACAGCGTTCAGTGATCATGATTTTGTTTGGTAATACAACTGTGTACTGGAGCAGTAAAAAATTAACAGGCGCTGGTATTTTCTCATTATTTTGTTCGTAAGTGCGTATGTGATTTTAATCAGTGTAACAATATTTGAAATAGAAATGTGTAATGCAGGAAGATATTTTTTTACCTTTCTCTATATTAGAATTATTATTTACTAATAATAAAAAATCTTGATTATACCTAATGTGAATATCAAAATACCTACGTATATTAACTTTGCATAAGTAAATTGAGTTCTTATTCGAAAACGTTGAAATATTTCTGATATTTCAGGATTTTATTTACATGGCAACAAAAAAAGCCATGACCCATACAATGTTTTAATATAAAAAGTTTCATGTTTTCGAATAAAGCATTGCTGTTACGGGTACATCTGCAAGGTATAATTAAGCAATACTGACATTAAAACTTTTTTCAGTTTACTCAATCCGAGGTCGGATTGCTGTTTTTGATATCACATAATTTAAGTCTTCCGTATTTCCGTATCTTCAGTTGTTACTAAACTTGTACCAATATCTGCTCCTTTTTAATATCACGAAAACTGCTCTAACAGTACCGTGTTCCTGATACTGTTCTTTTGATCTCTCCTCTAATTATCTCCGTTTTTTAGTCTGTTTTATTATTTGGAATTCGCTCAACCCCCGGAGTAAATGAAGCATTAAGCGAATATTAATTCACAGATTTCATTCAAGAATATATTTTATGTTGGGACGACAGTCTCCTATGTAATATTATCTACCAATGTATTTTTATTGGAATTTTCTTGCTTTTTATTGTCTGTGTCGTTTCTTACTCGACAGAGAAATTATTTATTTTCTTTTTAAAACATTATTTTCTGCCATCGGATTAAGAAATTATTGTCTCCGAGTCGAGCGATGCGGATTAACGTAATTTTATTTTTTAATCTTTAAATTCCTATATTTTTAATAAGCAATTTTATTTTTATCTTGTTTTCAACACAGGATCGAATGTACCTTCTATAGCAATAATTAAGCTGCCACGATAATTTGTTGGAAAGATGTCTAGAAAGCGAAAACTATTTTATCTATCTTTTTATCCCCTCATCCTTTAAGGGGTAGAGAGAAAGGATTGAAATCGAAACTTATTTATTCGTACACACTCTCCTGGCTTACTTCACATTAACGCAATATTTCGTACACGTTTTGTGATTCAATGCTTTTAAAATAACATTTCATTATATCTATTTGACTGTTTTGTGCTCATAATTGTAATAAATTAAATAAATAAGTAATGAAAGACTCAAACATTTGTTACTGGTAACTCCACCGTTAAAAATACACCTTTGGAGAAAAATACAGTATTGGTACAGAAGAATCAGTAGTTGATTTTCATTTACTTTCATATTTACGGCCAAAGCCTTTAACAATTACTCAATATTCATCATGGGTTCAGTGATAAATAAAATGAAAAAAAAAATACAAAAGAGTACATAATCCATGCAATCGAAAGACAAGTAGGTAAAATATCGCCATAAATAAGGAAGTGGGATTATAGCAGTTAATTGTTAATATTTAACCGTAACATTAAGCTCTTTTAGTTTCCGAATAATTCCCAACGTTAAAGGCGATTACGTCGTACATAATCGCATTAAAAATTAGACCATCACACGTGGCGGGGGTGCGATAATCCACGGGGAAGCAAAAAGGAAAAATGAGCGAGTGGAAATAATAAAGGAATCAGCAGAATATTCCAGAATGTAGAAAATCCTCTAGGTACATACTTTGTGGAGAACGGGGAATACTTTTTGCTTTGAGGCGCGGTTCAGTAGATTTATAAAAAGCGCTAACACATTCTTTTTATTATCTACTTAACTTCGCGTGTGACACATATTGAATTAATGTATCTTCTCTTCTTCTTCTTATCAGCCTCTTTCCCTCCACTGCTGGATATAGGCCTCTTCCTTTGTCTTCCACCATTCTCTGTTTTGGGCTCCCTGTTTCCACCCATGTCCCACCGACTCGATGATATCATCGGCCCATCTCCTTTGTGGTCTCCCTACACTTCGTTTACTTTCGTAGGGTCTCCAGCTGTGGTAAGATGTATGATCAACTGTATTTATTTATTTATTTACATCAACGGCGTGAGCCTTTTACACAACTTATGACACAATAAACAAGTAAACAATATTCACATTAATTAAAATTAACAATATTATAATCAATCAATAAACAATAATATTATGAGAAAAATCTGTATTTTGTGATTTTGTGTCTTGTAACTAAAATGTACTTACTAATTATCACTTGCCTTACACTGTATTTTTGGGCACACTTGTGTAAAGATACAATTTCAAAATGACTTAGGGGGCAGAGGGAGGAAAATGGTGCAAATTTGGATTCTTAACTACCCCATTGTCCTACATAACATACGAAAAATTCACGACTACTTGCTTTAATCTCGGAAAAATCGGTCTATAGATCGAACTAAAGATACAAGTACGAATGATAACATTCAATATGATTTTTTTTTTCATTATTAGTTTTTACATAATAATACCAATGTACCAGTAATTTTAACATTTATTAACTTTGTAAAAGTAATAAATAAATTAATTCTATCTATCTATCTATACCCTCACGCCACATCCCTTGCAGGGTAGGCAGAGAGGACAGAGCGCCAGATAGCCCTATCCTTACACACACTTCTAGCTTCCGTCACATTCATGCAATTAGTCATACACGCTCTCCGATTCCTTTTACTCAAAACGCGTCCATCCTTGAGGATCTGGTCGACATGATCGGACCAGGTCAGTCTCGGACGGCCGCGCTTTCTCACCCCTCTTCGCTCATACAGATATATCTTTTTTGTCATCCTGTCATCATTCATTCTCTCAACATGCCCAAACCATCTTAGTTTGTTTGCTTTCATTCTTGTCACTACACCAGTCTTGCAGTCACTCATTTCCCTAATAACCTCATTCCTTATCTTATCTCTCAGCGTTTTCCCGCACATTCTTCTTAATGACCTCATTTCTACTGCATTCAACCCTGATTCATCCTTCTTCATCCACGTCCACGTCTCACTAGCATACATCAGGGTCGGCACCAAGACAGCATTGTGCACTAGCACTTTTGCTTTCATAGACACATTGCTACTACTAACAATCGGACCGAGCGCACCATTCGTCCTAGTACCGGCCAGCTTCCTTCTTTCAATGTCTCCATCACAGCGTCCATCTCTAGTAAACAAACTTCCCAGATATACATACTCATCCACTTGCTCCAGACAGTCATTACCAACCTTTATCACACAATTTGTCCTTATTTCCTCTCTTTCGAACACTAATACTTTCGTTTTATTTACATTCATTTTCATACCATTCATATCGCAGCTTTCGTACACACAGGATACTATCCGTTGTAACTCACATTCATCATCAGCCATCAACACTAAATCATCTGCAAACATTAACGCACATACTTTCACTCCATTTAGGTCCACACCAACATTCAGCTCATTCAGAGGACGCATGCAGTAGTCGAAGAACAGGTTGAACAACCAAGGCGACATGACGCAACCCTGTTTAACCCCTTTTGTGAGAGTGAACCACTGCGACAACGCAGCATTCACCCTGACACAAGCAGAGCTCTCCGTATATAGAGACGCGATTGCGCCAATCAGTCGGTCGCTCACCCCATATTCCGACAGTACACGCCACAGTCTTTCTCGGTCCACACGATCGAATGCCTTCTCCAGATCCACGAACGCGCAGAAGAGCCTCTGGTGTTTAGCCAGAAGCTTCTCCACGACCATCCGTAGGGAGAAGATCTGATCGGTGCACCCCCTGCCACTCATGAAAGCACCCTGCACATCCCATACTTTACTTTCAGTCACTTTTCTTACTCTTTCAATCAATACCTTTCCATACAGTTTGCCCACAGAGCTCAGCAAACTGATAGCCCGATAACTGCCGCATTCCAACCTTGAGCCTTTCCCCTTGTACAAAGGGCAGATGACTGCCCTCCTCCAATCCTCAGGAGTGCAGCCACTCTCCCAGCACAAGTTGAAGAGCCTCAGGCACCACTCGAGAATCTTCGGGCCACCTTGCTTGATGAACTCTATGGCCACACAGTCATGTCCCGCAGCTTTACCATTCTTTGCTTTTTTCAATGCAAGCACAACTTCATTCATACGTATTTCCTCGTCCTCAGCAATATTTACATTCATACTATCTGCTACATTCGTCTGGTTTGTACTAGTACCACTTTCATACAATTCTTCGAAGTATTCTTTCCATCTTTCAACAACTTCTTCTCCATTCATCACTAAATCACCATTCTTATCTTTGATGCAATTCATACTGTTTTTCTCACTTCCAGATCTCTTTCTTTTTACTTCCTTCCAGAATATTTTCAAATTCTCCTCGGCGTTCCTCGATAATTTCATACATTCCTCTTCCTCAAGTTTTCTCTTTTTCTGGCAAACCATTTCTTTCACTTCTTTCCTACACGCTTTATATATATTCTTCTTTCTTTCTTTCTCACCTCCATCATCTGGTTTCGCACCAAGCACATCATTCAACGCTTTCTTTTTCCTCACTACAGCATCCTTCACCTCATCATCCCACCACGCATCACCTTTTTTCCTTCCTACCAACGCTTCTCCACATACTTCTCTTGCACTCTTTACTAGCACCTCCTTCATAACATTCCATAGTTCACTCGTCGAGCGTTCCTCATCATCATGTACTTCTAGCCTTTCGTTAGTCAGTCTTTCATATTCATCCCTAACATTCGTCTCTTTCAGTTTTTCGACCCTGATTCTCCGGACAGGCTCCAACTTCCGAGCCCTCGAGCGCCAACCGGAGAAAAGATCAATCCTTGTTATCACAAGGAAGTGATCCGTCCACAGTCCGGCGCCCCGAAATGCCCGGGTGTCCTTTGTCGCCTTCCGGAGCTCAGAGTCCACACATACAAAGTCAATCATCGACCTTTCAATACGATCAACTCTCTCTCTTTGCCAAGTGTACTGGTGGATCTCCTTGTGTGCGAAGAATGTGTTCGCCACAAAGAGATCCAACTCCAAACATACTTCTAACACTCTTTTCCCGTTATCATTCACCCTATCATCGCCATGCAATCCCAACACTCTCTCAAAATTCTTCCTTCTGACACCGACCCAACCATTCAGATCACCTGCCAATATTACTTTTTCATTCGCTCTTCTTTTATACGCTGTCTCCCGCACTAAGTTCCAAAACTCATCCTTCTCATCATCCAAGGCATCATTCCCTGGACCGTAACCTATAATAAGGAACAGCCTGGTCATGCCTACCTTGAAACGAATCCAGATGAGTCTCGGTCCTACCAGTCCATACCCATTACGCTTCACCATACATTCAGTCATTCTTTTTGATAATATAGCACCCACTCCCTGACGTCCATGTTCATTTTCAGGCACTCCAGACCACATCTCTGCCATTCCATTCACCACATCACAATCTCTATCCTTTCTTTTCGTCTCACATAAACACAATATATCTAAGTTCCTCTCATGCAAAACATCACGCAATTCATTCATCTTACCTTCCATATCTCCTCTTATATTCCACACACCAATCCGGCATTCTGCCCTCCTCTTTGCGCCCTCCCTGGTACTTGACGCGGCGTGATGGGTGGCGAGCCTCATCGACTCCATGCGTCAAGACCACCACCTAATTTCTTACATCTTAGGACCTATAGGTCCCGTGTCTTGGTTTCCCTCCACCATGTTAGTAGAAATATATAAATATACAAAATAATATAATAAGAATAGAAATATAAATAGAATAAATAGAACTACCACCACCAGAAGTATCCCACTACCAGCCGTTGAAAGTCCTCAAGGTCAGCGTTTTCGTCGGAAGTGGCCCGGCACTGAGTGGGTTTTGAGTAAAAGCACTCGAAGACACACAAACACGATTTTGACTGGAAAATCACTGAAGGAACGACACAGAAGGTGGAATACACGAAATAGTATTAACGACAATATCGAGAAGGAACACGTGCGGTCACGACGGATGGTAGAGGGCTACTGATTTTGCGTTCAGTGGACGCCTGGGTTAAATTAATTAAATAATATGATAATTACGTTGCAATGGCCCAGGAATCAGTTTTACAGTGGATTCTTAGACTACATTTTATGAGAAATGATAGAGCAGAATCCTGTCTAGGACATATGCTATTAAAAAATCAAAAACCTATTACGGTTGAAGAGAAGAATGACTCTAATCACAAAAAAGTGTATGCAATAGTGGTTGCATCAACCTAAAATTCAGGCACAGCCCCGCCGAACACAAAAGCTAGTCTTCAAAGACGCTTTTTCAACTCAGTTGATACATTTTTGTTTATACTCGTATGTGTAGCGACCTCGAATATCTACAAAATTTTATTCCTTTAAAATAAATGCCCGAATCCATAAGTCCACATAAATAACCCTTTGTATTTTTAGAAGATTGAATTTGACTACTATAAACTGGTAATTAGCTTTTTGTCCTCATTAACCTTTTGATCGCGCAATCCGGTATTAGTTGGGGTTAATCGCCTGATGCCATTTCATAATAATACACTGAACAAGTACATATGTATGAAATAAAGTTAGGTCGAATAATTCCACTATTTATGAGTCGACCTTAGGGAAATCATTCGGAAAGTTGCAAAGGTTTCTTCCTCGCATATTATCTACACATTTTAACCTACATTACGTTGTTAGTATGGACCTATGCCCAAAACTAAATTGAAAATAGTGCTAATAATTATGTAAGTAATCTAAGTATTATACCAGGATGGTACCAGGTACTAACATAACAATATTTACTATTAAATAAAACTAAACACACTCTCACGTAGTATAAACTTTAGAGTGTAGGTAGGTTGTAAAGTCAATTACAAAAATAAACGAGGAAGAATAGTGTCGCGGTGTGGTTCAGTGCGGGTGAACAGTGATCGTAAAATGTGATCAGCACACGAATTGTCGTAGGTGTATTTGGGAATGGAGGAATTCCCTGTTTTATAATACCGGTGATCCATGCAAAAGCGAAGCGTGTAATGCTACCATAAGAGTACAAGTGATTTAAAAAGCCTTGCACAAATGAGCAGGGCACTTAAAAAGTGACACTCATAAAAAAATAACACAAAAGAATGATGAATCTAAGCGGATAACTTTCCTTACGATGTTATCGGGTAGTCAAGTAGGTAATTCGTGTTTTTACACAAATCTCTAAATACGTTAGATTTTGGACCAAGCTAAGTTTGACTCAAAAGATTCCAAATGACCTATACCACTGACCCTTAAGAGGTAGCTGTATTCATCTATCAAACACCCGGCATAATCTTAGGATATTTTTTTTGACATGCCGGCAAGACTAGTTAGAAGCGCAACTTCTCTGTTTTGTAAATATGTATGTACATATGCCTCAGGCAGTTCTTCTTCTTTACTTATTACGGCTTTGCACCCGATTTACGGGTGATACTGCCGACGAAAGCAAAGATATGCACTAATTAACAAACAACATACAAATGAAATTTTACATACAAAAGATTTTAAATGAAAAAATATAATGGTTTCATAAACCAGTGAGTCTTACTACACGTTCCACTTTGATATCTTCATTATTTTCATACAAGAATATTATTTACATCGTAACTTTATGCCTAATACACTTCACTCTGCTCTGTTTTATTAAAAAAATCATATATTAAGTTTACTCATAAAACAACGATGTCGTTCAATTTCGCGATACACTATTTATTATACTACATGTGTGTTTTATTCTTATGATGATGCTGCTTTGAAGATTACATTGCCCTATTTCTCTCTGAAAATCTCTTTCAATTTATATTATCTCCAAACAAGAGAGAAAAAAGTATAATACTAATATAAAGATTGCTGAACCGATATGAAGTCCTGCTTGATCGTATCTAATGTTTGCTCTGAACAAACATCCAGAGTTGGGCAGAAAAGCGTTAATCCGTTAATCGTTAATTAACGAAGTTAATATTTTGGTTCCCCCACGCGGCCGCCCCAGACTGGACTGGAACGATCATGTCGACCAGATCCTCGAGGATGGGCGCGTTTTGAGTAAAAGGAATCGGAGAGCGTGTATGACAAACTGTATGAGTGTGACGGAAGCTAAGACTGTGTGTAAGGATAGGGATGTCTGGCGCTCTGTCCTCTCTGCCTACTCCGCAAGGGACGTGGCGTGAGGGTATAGATAGATAGAATATTTTGGTTAACGATTTAACGCTTTTCTCACCTCCAAAAATAGTTAACGGATTATTTAACTTCCGTTACATTTTACTTCCGTTAATTAAGTCCGTTAATATTTTATTGTTTAATAAATATGTACTTAGGTTTTTGTAAAATTTCTTTAAGACATTTTACTTCTTATTCAAGAATGAGACTCGCCACCCATTTTGTATGTTTTGTTTGTTGTAGGCACATTGTATGTATTTGTGTACCCACTTTGTTGGGATACATCGCGATAGTGTGAATGTGATAGTAGTGGTACTTATGTAAGGTAGTTTTATTTCATGCCATTTAACCGCGATTTTTTACATTAACGCTTTAACGGATTAACGTTAACTTCCGTTACATTTTTCAAAATGTAACGCTTTAACGATTAACGAAGTTAACTTTTTAGTTAACGGATTATCGATTAACTAAGTTAACTTTTTGATTAACGGTGCCCACCTCTGCAAACATCTACTCTCGCCAACTGGAAATTTCGTCGTAATAGTTTGTTGTTGGATGTTCATAATATTATTATGAACGATAAACCTTCATATCATAACATAAATCTCAGTGTAATTCGTCTTCGGTTTAAATTGACGCTATAACTCATCCCATTTCGTGAGTGTAACTACTAGGCAAACACTAGGACGTCATATAATAAAGGGAGAAGTAATCGTTGTTCGCCATCTTCACATACGAACTATATGACGCAAACTTCTTATATATGGTTTTATGAGTATAATACATTGTTTTATCTATAAAATTTATATGACTAAACTTGGACACTTAAAAATATAATGAAATACGAGTATATCTTCTATTCGAAAGATTTCTAAAGACTAAGATTTCATTTCAATGTATTTACTGATAGTATTTTGATCTCGTCATCTCAGAATAACAGAATTCTGCTAATAGATTCTGACCTTAGCGTAGAGCTAGAGGTGTTTCTAAGTTTCGTAAATAGCGAGATTAATAAGGTTCCATCTGTGCGTTAAAGATTTGTCAGTTTAGTGTTGTCAGTTGTTGAGGGGAGCCCTTCCGGCGAACCTTGAGCCCTCCTAAAAAAAAATGTTTTTGCGTAAAGGACTAGATGATAGCTCCTGAAACATCCAGAGAGTTTACTCTTAATGTTAGTTGAAAGCTCGTTATTATCAGGTCATGACCTATCCTATGCCTTTTGAAAATTTCTGAAAAGTAAAATGACACATTTCCCAGGGTTTGTTTATTATATGCCTATGTTTTACCTGTGATGTAATTAGTGCGTACTGCTAGTGATCAAATTACGAATATCCTATTAAAAAAACATATTGGAACTTTGATTAATTCCTGTATCAAAGAGAATAATCGCGTTCCTGTTAATTACTGTTTTGATTGAAGGCTTCTGTGATGCGAGTAGATGTTAATAAATATAATCATTGTAACCAGGTTATCATTTTATCAATGTTCGTAGGTTGTATTATTTCAAACAGTGTTTCATTTTATAGATCTGCTGTTTTTGTTTGATAAAATATGAACTCGTTTTTTAATAAAACGTGTTCAAGGAAACCTAAACTACATAAGGGACACAATAGGTCTGATTCTGTAAGTATTTTAACTTAGATAAGGTCGTTCCAAAATTTTAAATTTAAGTCATTTTTAGTTTGATACCCTATTCTCTATCGTTGGCCCAACTTAATTCTTAACAATTTTTAAAATAAGTTAACCAGAAACAATTTTAGTTCAATATTATTGTCTACTGTACATCGGGCATGCGCGTTGTTATGTATCCATTAGTTACAATATTATTGTTATTTTGACTTGACAGATGGTATTGTCAATATTACAAAATGAAACATTAAATCGAAAGCAACTCTTCGAAATGTTCCCAGCAATTTCGAGGAATTCAAATAGGATCATTGTTAAACTTCCGCGGAGGGATAGATATTAGATAATCACGGGTAAAAAACGCTTTACTCCTTATGTGAACCTGGTATTCTAAGAGAAGATGCGGAGATGTGGAATGAATCTGGAAGACGGCTATATCCGTAGCTAGGCAGTTGGTAGAAAGAGGGTGATGAGAAGAATATTTCGACCTGGACTAAATAAAAGTATATCGACAGCTGATGGTCAATCAGTTTCATCTTCTTCATGTGTAATAAAGTTTTATTAATGCTTTGTGTTATTAGTGCTGCCAGCCTGTCCCCTGAATTCCTCCAGTGGCTGGAGGCGCTGGATGTCAGACTTTAACGATGTGACAATACTTCGACGTTGCCAAACGATAAATAAATAAATAATGCTTTGTGTCGGATCACTTGCACAATGATCGTATTCGCAGACGGAAGAAGAAAAAGTCTTATCAGAATCATTTACATGTTGAATTTTCTATTTAGTACATAATACGTTTGTAATAATTAATTGTGTTGTGGGTAATATTTACAAAATAATACTTATTATATTTTACTTTGTTTGCTATATTTTCTTATGAATAAATGAATACCTTTGTAGGTTTTTCTTTTAAACTAATTTTGTTCAAATCGCTTTCATCTTACTATAAAATAATTTCGTAGATAGGTATATTTGAAGGAAACCTATCTATTTACCCATCTTCCTATACCCTCACGCCGCATCCTTTGCGGGGTAGGCATAAAGGACATAAAGCCAGACCGCTCTATTCTTACACACACACTTTTTACTCCCAAAACATTAATACAATATTGTCATACACCCTTCAACTTCTGCTTTTACTCAAAATGCGTCCGTCCTTGAGAACATAATCGGCCAGGTCAGTCTCGGGTGGTCTCACTTTCTCGCATCTCTTCTTTTATTGACTTTTTGGCCATCTTGTCTTCATTCATTCTATCCACATTCCCTGATTTCTTAACTTTCACAACCCCAGTTTTACAGTTACTCATTTCTCTAAGCACGCATTCTTCTCAAGGACCTCAATTCCACTGCGTTCAACCCTGTTTCGTCCTTCTTCAGCCCGTCCACGTCTCACTAGCATAATTAGGGTTGGAACCAAGACAGAACTGTGCACCAGCACTTTTTCTTTCGTAGACACTAACAATTGGTCTGAGCGCATTTTCAATCCCATGAGGCTATTAAAAACATGTGATTGGAAGACGGGTGTAGTGACTACAATGATTGGACGGTTTGCGTATGTTGAGAATGAATAATAACAGGAGGACTTAATATATAGTAGTTATGGATGATAGAAGAGGCGTGAGGAAATGATGTCATCCGAGACTGACCTGGACTGATCATGTCGACCACATCCTCAAAGACGGACACGTTTTAAATAAAAGAGATCGTAGAGCAAATGACAAATTGCTTGAATGTGACGGAAGCAAGAAGTGTGTGTAAGGAAAGGGCAATTTGGCACTCTGTCCTCTCTGACAACCCCGCAGGAGACGCGGCCTAGATATACAGTTGTAATAGCTACTTTTCACGTTGCTGGGATGAAATGAACTTCTTCCACGAAGGTCTTGGTGTAGGCAGCTGTAGAATATTTATTTTGCTACCCTTTTTTGATTTTCAACTTCAACATAACGTAACACATAAGTACTTAGCATATTTTTTTGTGAAACGTATAAAATTCGATATTAAAACACACGTATCAGAAGGTAGAATTAATAAGCCGCATGCAACATAGGTGCGGCTAAAATAAGTTAAAAATTAACTTAAATAAGCACATTTTGACAGAAAACTATTCCAAAATTAAGTTACAGAATACGATATGAGCTTATGTTGAACTAGTGGCCGTACTATTTCAAATAAGAGAACACTTAGTTCAGTCACTTTAGGAAATCAATGTATGGGGAAGTTGGCAAAATTAATAACAGATGGGACTCTATGCAGTATGATACCTTAGGGTGAGGTGTTTCAGAATATCAGGCGTCCCCCCCGCCACACCTGACGCGTCACCCCCCTGGCCCCCCGAATAGGTCCCCCTACGTGGTTTTCCTCTATTTATCAAAAAACTGTAACAGATAGAAGGAAAATGTTAAGGACAAAAATAGTCCTTAATAAATTCTCTACAAAATAGGTAAAGCACATTTTTTGATAGGACTAGTAATTTACCCGCAATAGCCGGTGAAAGTATCGTAATTTTTTAATAAGAACCAAATTTTTTTTATTTTACTCAAATTGCTGAAAATTCATAAGAGCTACAAGAAAATGGTCAAAGAATGAATTAATTGCTATAGTTTTAGCTATAAAATGAGCTATTATTTATTTTTGCACGGCTCATAGTTTTTGAGTTATAACATAAAATTCCAATGACAGAAGTCTTAAAAATGGAACTTTTCATACAATTTGTATTGAAATGCTGTGATATTAAAATTTAGGTTAAGCCTGTTTTTCACAAGCATGTGAAAGATAAAAAATGTATTGGAGTATGATTGGGTCTTTTTAGTATTTCAAGATATAATCCTTTCGAAGTTGAATGCACTTTTGCCAGTCATGTTTCAAAGCCATTATCCCAGTTTTCCAGAAGGATTCCTCAAGGTTAGGATATGGGTCAAAAGCATTGGCACCCGGCGATTCGAGGGTTTGTACAAGTCCTGTTCTGAAGTTAAGATGAACACTACTGATTAAAATCAGATCACTGGAATCTCTGCTATCACCTAACTAATAATTCCGCGATCTTTGAAAAATTAATCCATGTCTTTATCGACGTTCTCCAGAACTACTGCATTTTATTGCTTTCCGCTTCAAGGGTTGTGTTTGACACCTTGCTGTGCCCATTCAAAATCTGGCACTTACTTTCTAATCATGGCATATGATGGAACAGACTCCATTAATGAACCCGATATTTCTTTTATGGTTCGTGTCGGTCTATGACCTTAGATAAAATAATATTTTATCACGGATCGCAGCTGACAATTTCACATTTTCACAAAAATGTCAAACACGTTGAAATAAAAATGGTGCCAAGAGTGCCAGCGTCGTCCTATCGATCTCAAATTTTGTAAATAGCCCTAATGAAGTTTAAATTATCTATATCAATAATGAACTTAAACTGGTCTGTACATTTTTTTCTCAGGGCTACGAAGTGTTCAGCCGAACCTCGTATCTTACACAGACATACACTAAATTTTCTTCTTTAATGATCTTGACGAATCCTTCTGCAAAACTGGGATACGGCTTTGAAATATGGCTGGCAAAAGTGTATTGAACTTCTAAAGAATTATACCTTAAAATACTTACAAAATCCAGTCATACTCCAATACATTTTTTATCTTTCACATACTTGTGAAAAACAGGCGTAACCTAAATTTTAATATCACAGCATTTCAATACAAATTGTATGAAAAGTTCCATTTTTAAGACTTCTGTCATTGGAATTTTATGTTATAACTCAAAAACTATGAGCCGTGCAAAAATAAATAATAGCTCATTTTATAGCTAAAACTATAGCAATTAATTCATTCTTTGACCATTTTCTTGTAGCTCTTATGAATTTTCAGCAATTTGAGTAAAATAAAAAAAATTTGGTTCTTATTAAAAAATTACTATACTTTCACCGGCTATTGCGGGTAAATTACTAGTCCTATCAAAAAATGTGCTTTACCTATTTTGTAGAGAATTTATTAAGGACTATTTTTGTCCTTAACATTTTCCTTCTATCTGTTACAATTTTTTGATAAATAGATGAAAACCACGTAGGGGGACCTATTCGGGGGGCCAGGGGGGTGACGCGTCAGGTGTGGCGGGGGGGACGCCTGATATTCTGAAACATCCCACCCTAAGGTATCATACTGCATAGAGTCCCATCTGTTATTAATTTTGCCGACTTCGTGCTGCAAAAGGACTGAGCTAACTTTAAGACTTAACAAATTAAAATCAAAGTTACAGAATAGCAAATGAACTTATCTAAGTTAGTGCGTTCTAATTTTAGTTTAGCTCATGTTTAAAAGATAGAGAATCAGACCTAATATCTTATGTATTATAAGAGGCTATTTGAAGCAATGCGTGTATGAGGGATGGAAAGCTAAATAAAAGTATGATAAACGACCGCATAAAGCGTAATGATACTCTAGTTTTTTGTCCCCAAATTGCTTATTATAATGAGTTATGGACTAACGGTTGTAGTTTGATGTAGTTTATCGTTGATTCCGGGCGATTAATTCGAACTGTTGATATGTTATTATTCCTTATGTACTTTCTGCTGGCCAGTTTAGTTCCTTTGCTGGACGTAGGTCTGTTCTAAATTTTTCCGATATTATCTATCTTGGACTATCTGCTGCTATCTACGACCTGTAAGCTGGACAATGTCACTTGTCCACCTTTTTGTGGTCTTTCTCCACCACCTATGATAAAATAACTAAAGAAATTCACTATTCAAAGCAGGTAAAAGGAATATATATAAATTACATATACGGATTAAAACTTAGTTAAAAAATGTGTTTTTTTAAATTTTTTAGTTAAAAACGTTTTATTATTTACCCTGGGACCCAAAAGACCGGCTTTTTTAGCGGCTAAGTCCGGCTTTCTATTTTTTACAGATGGCAACGCTATTTACAATTAATGAATGTTTAAAGTATTATAGAATTGCTTAATTTACGATATTAAATTTCTCATTACTTACAATTACAGTTTATGTAATACTGGTATTACTTAAAAGAGCAATGAAGCACTTTACACATAGACGATTAATGTTTTTCTTGTTTGTGATAAGTTACTGTCGTCTCGCTGACTGTTATTGTGATAAGTCGGAAGATTTATTTACAAATGTTTAGTTTCAGTATCAAAAACATTTCTGCGAAGAGGATTTGTACTTATTTTAAATCATGACTCTAAAATCTGAGCTCATGTAACATCGCTCGATGTAATCCGTTGAATTTATATTCCTACATTACGTGATATTTTAATTCTACACCTAAATTTGTAGAAAAAACCTTTTTTGACTCTAGATTGTGAGTACCTACAGTCTAGGGTCTAAGTGCCTAAACATAGATTAAGAGCTGTTAAGCGATTAACTTTATGCTGGTAGTTTTAAAACTTTAATTTATAAGAAATTGAGAAATAATAATCAATTAATATCTTGATCTAATTCAACCTTTTAAACATTCCATCCCTTTGTGTTCCCATTCCTTTCTTTCCTACTTCCCTAAGTGATTAGTGCTTAATACGATTTTTTTATTCATAATTTCATAATTTATATTGTTACTATTTTTTATTATTATCGACTTCTATTTTAGAATAAGGTATGTGTTGTATGTAGTTTAGTTTTTTGTGTTTCCTTATTTTATTATATAAATACTAAAGTAGATAGTTATAAAATTTAAATTTAATCAGACAAAACTCTTTTAACAATAATGTGAATACTTGTAAGTAGGGCATCACATGAAATTAGACTTCTTTGTGTTTGTTTTGATATATATGTGATGTCTGTTTGTATTCCGATGTTAAATAAATAAATAAACTTGCCCTAGATGGGCATTATCATTTTTTATATACTTGCATTTTTTTAAGTTCATATTCATTATCATATTCAGACTAGGTTATTGACAATTCTGTTCTGTTGTATTCCCTCACACCGTGTCCTTTTCGGGGTAGACAGAGAGGACAGAACGCCAGTCTTTCTTATCCTTACACGCACTTTTTGCTTTCGTGCAATTCGTTAACCGACACGATCATATTTGCTTGCGACGCATATTTTCTTTATTATCCTTTCAGCGTTAATCCTTTTTCAAACATCTCAGCATTTATATTGAGAATACCTACTCAAAAATATAATAGAATTTATTGATTACTTGATTCAATCACATAATTCACATATATAAAACTCCACATTTTTTATTTTTTTATTACATACATAATACAAACACTTAAAACTTCTTCTTCTTCTTATCAGCCCCTTTCCCTCCACTGCTGGATATAGGCCTCTTCGTTTGTCTTCCACAATTTTCTGTTTTTCAGAACTACTTGAAACTTAAAACTATGTACACAATTATTTACAGTTCAACTGCACAATAAGATTAAAATCAACCTAATAAACAAGCAAAAAATGTTTATGAAAATTTGATGCGATTGTATACAAGATCTGATATCCCTTAAGTGCTGAAATAATTTCAATAATCGATAAGGGAAAGGAGCATTATTATATTATCCTTAATTGATTCTACCAAGGAGAATTATTATCATCAGCCTTTTGAAATATCTTATACCTGAATTATCCCAACAATTCTACGAAAATTTATTTCGATTCTCACGATTAGAGACCGGATTATATGCATTTGCATATTTTTCCAATCTATTCAGGATTTTGCATATTTCGACCAAAATGTACTGATCATGCATATTTGGGTATATTTTCTTAAATTTTAACTGTCTTTTTGCAAAGTTTGAACGTTTCAAAAACAAAAATGTTGGTGTCTAGTTGAAAATCTAGTAGGAAATAAGAGCAGTTTAAAAAAAAGAACTGGCTAATCATAATTATAAAAAAATAAACATGATTTTATAACTTTACATCGTAGAAATGTTTTTCGCGGTCATCCAAACGATACGAAACATAAATTAAATAAAAATTAAGTTAAATAAAATCTTGTAGTAACGTTAATTTGTTGCATTTGTTTAAATTTATGTTGCATATTTTGGTAGTTTTTGGTGATTGTGTTGCATATTCGCATGCATATTTCATCCATTTTAAGTTTCATATAATCCGGTCTCTACTCATGATTCATATTATTATATCGTTTGTTATTATCATTATTATCTACAGAGTCAGTGAGTATAAGAAAATAAAGACTTAATACGTAATGGGAATTAACATGGAATCAAGCAATTTATATAAAAGCAAGATCATCTGACGCCCTTTATAAACTTCAAAGTCAAATCCTCGAGATTATTCGCTTTTCGGGAATGAATCAAATATCTACTTTATTTTAATTTGAAATTTATGTCGCTCTCGTAAGCCTCATTTTACATCAAGAGATTGAGAGACAATATTGAAGGAATTTTCGGAATAAACAAATAAGCTTAAATAACCTTCTAATGCAAATACACATTTTTTCTAGATTATATAATAACAAGACGGAGTTGATGTATGTGTTTTCAATATTCGCGATTTTGAATGAGTTTCGCAAATGTGGAAATCATCACTATTTAAAATTCTCAATATTGGATCCTTCAACCAAGAGTAAGTAGAAAGTGGGTCTTAGCTTTTGTAGGAAAAAAAATATACATCCATCGGCAGGTTAGCTTTTATCTAAAGGATCTTAGCTTTTCTACACGCACCAAATACTTTCCTTTATATTTTACAGTATGCTTTAGATTTGAACCTGGCGCCTCACATTTGGAAGATTTGCCTTACAGTGTTCCTAAGCTCCTATAAATCTATTTTGTCAGATTATTCGATTCGATTATTCATAACTCACAGTGGGTTTTGCTGGGACAAGTCTTGTTTTTTCGAAATAAAGTAGTAGATTCTTTCTAGCAAAAACTGTTATCGTGTTAATTTGTTACCCTTTCTAGCATTTATCTTAGAAAGTTCATCATGCGACTTAATTTTGGATTAGAATAAGCCGGTGTAAAGGAAGAAAAAATTACTTGGCTCATTTCCCTACACACAACAAGGATATTTCTGTTTACACGATTCGAGTATTTCACATAGATTCACATCACTTATGATACAAAATACTTATACTTACTTATAACAGCATGACAACGTTGTATTAAAGAGATTTCTTGAAATAACAAAATTTTGTATAATATGTTATTACTTTATTACGAAATCTCTTCATTTTATTTATAAGAAAGATAGCGAAACCCTTAGAGAAAATACTCTTGAGTTAAGAGTATGCATACCGATATTTCAAAAATTTCTAAAAACGGGAGAGCTTATATTTCGACAACCGTTACTTAATATGCTTTGGAACAAAATAGGGTAGATTCATTGAACATTTATCTAGGGAATAACCGTAAAAGATTTTTTATATCTTGCATAGATTTCTCAATTTTTTTTATTAAAAACACCTCTAATCTTTTTTCCGAAAGACGGACACTCGTTTTCCGAAAGTCGCGGAATAATTTTTTATTCGTGCACTGATAATATGCATTAAAATCTAGGGAATAACCGTAAAAGTTTTTTGATAGACGCAAAATTAACCCCAAAAAATGGAAAAAAATGCTATTTTTACCATTTTATCATGCGATTGTTACGCGATTTCAAACCTTAATGCCGTGGGAAAATACTGTGACGCCATTCCTGATGCCAAGCCCTTAAATCTGCACAAGTATATTACGATATGATATTTTTAACGTATTACTATATAAGTAAACATAATTTGTATAGAAGTCTCAGTATGCTGTTTGGCTGGCTGGCTTCTCTCATATTGTGTTTCTCAATTTGGATAAGTGGTGTACACAGAACCTCCATAAAGATACAATATGATTTTCAGTTGCAATGTTTCTGAAAGCCAACGGCAATATCTAGACAATATATTTCCTATATTAAACTCTCCATCTTAAAACAAAAAGATGGTAACGACCAAGTAACCAAATCTTATGGTTTTTGTATCTACTATACATACAATCTTCTTACTTTTAAGCATGGTGGGGTTGGGGGTTCAAAGTGTAAGTGTATCTTCACCAAAGAATTCAAAGTGTTTAATTTTTTAAAACCCTCTATTTTAATTTTTTTAATGAATCTGGGTTTATCGAAATAAACCCAAATACATCTTTGTAGACTTCACAGTAAGCTTGAAAAGCTTGTGTTGTGAAGTGGAGTACGTCGGCATCGGGGGTCGAACCCGCGTTCACTGAATTGACAGTCGAGCGCGTTACCAACCAGGCTACCGACCACCTCGCTACCAGTGTACCTACTCCGGAAAGTGCAAGAAGAAATTTAGCCATATATATATTTTTTTAAATCTTCTTTTTTAATCCATTGTAAAGTTATTTTAGAATGTTGTTATTGTGAATTTTGCATTTTCATGTGCAGATTATACATTTTACATTGTTGTTTGATCCTCCTCGGAAGACGAGTATAACCCTAATATAACTGTAGTTATTATACCTACTGCATATGTCATTGTATATATTTATTGTAAAGTGTATTATGTTGATTAATTAAATAAATAATAATGAAATTTTATTTCTCTTTCCAAATATGTAAAGCATACTTTTGTACCCTTAACTGCCAGAACCCTTGAGGGTGGATGAAGGGAAAACTTTTTTTGTCATTCCAACTTCTTCATAATGTGCAAGTGGATATTAAATCATTGTTGGAAATATTCTTCTACAACACTCATATCCACTCAGGAATGTAATTAGGGGTGGGGTTTGTCGGGGGGCTCTCTTCTGGCTAACTTCAGGGTTAGGGCTCAGGCCCACCTCTTAAAAAAATATTTTTCCAAGAAGTGCGGGTGAAGAGGACGCTATATGCGCCTTTGCTACCCGGGGGTGCGGAGGACCTCAAGCCCGTGGGAATCCTTCAATGAACACTCCAATTATTTGTGGTAGTGACAGAGTGTATATGGATCGAATCTTCCAAATATGAATGAAGCGGGCTTCCTATATAAGAGGAGATGATTAAACGTCAACTAGGTATTTGAATTTTTAAGGTTTGTTCAGAACCAGAACGTATAAGGTTTCAGTGTTGCAATAACTAAAGTAAATAATTTCATCGAAAATATAAAACGATATTTTCAATATTGCAATACCGTATTGAAAGAAGTACAAAAGCGTTCTTGTTTCAACACACTCAAATGAAAAATTCAATTCCGCGAAGTGAAGTCAACAAATCGCTCTATTCAGAGTTGAACGATCTGCGGACGAACGAACATTGATGTAAATAAAATAAACAAATACTTAAATACATATTTATTATATACATAGTGTTACAAAACCAGACAATTAATAGTAGTGTGCTAAAAGGCGGACTTATTTCAAGAAATATTGTACAGTCAATCCGATGTACTTAACATCAAAGAAAAACTTGAATAAATTACACAATAGATCAGAATCTACCTGAGGAATAAAATAATATTAGTCTTATTTTTACTACCTACACGGCATACATACTTGTATGTAGTAGCGTCTCACTAATTCGGCTCCTCAGTACATCGACAAGTCCAGTAATTTGACACCCAAGAACGGAAAATCTTGAAGCAAGAAAAAAAAGAGAAAATATCTCTAAGTAAATTCTAAGAAAATATCTCGCTTTGTAATTTAAAGCTATGTTTTACGCGAGAAACGACTAAAACCTTTTTTTGATCATGAGATTTTGAACATTAGCGCGAAAAGTGTTTTCAGAATTCTCCTGGCGGATGTTCGTACTTTTCCGTACATATTTGTTGAGATGACAACTTCTATTTTCGTTATTATTTTTTCTGCCTTCTGTGAAATTTTTGATTAAAAATTATAGTACTATTTATAACACGGATTTGAATTTCTTTCACGTGTTAGATTTACAGGTGAATAAATCGACAACATTTCTCTAATATACATACCAAAGCAAACTGAGCTAAACATTAATAATATGGAGTTACATAGGTACAATTATTTATGGTTCTTGTCGGGGAATATTTTGGGAAAAGGATGACCGCCGTTGCGGTCTCCAGTATTATTTGTTTCATTTCTAGGAATATTTTACAAAATAAACTTTGCCCTTGCGACGGTAGAAATATAAGCAAAGTGGTTAGTTTTGTACTGAGATAAAATATTCTATTCTATTCTATTCTATACCCTCACGCCACCTCCCTTGCGGGGTAGGCAGAGAGAACGGATCGCCAGACTTTCCTATCCTGACACACCCTTCGGGCTTCCGTCACATTCATGCAGTTCCTCATACATACTCTCCGGTTATATATGAGATAAAATAACGATATGCTTAATGCTTATATGAGGTGGGTGAAACGAAGATGATTATGGGATTTGAAATTGGAAAATGTTGTACAAAATGGGACAAATTTTTCAAACACTCGTGTCTCTTATATTCACATATCAAACCTAAATGAATGAATGAATGAATGAACAGGGTAAGTAATTAGTCTCGTTTTTTCTTTCAAACTTACCCCTTAAAGGGTGTCTTGTTAATAATTGTACTCACAGATTAGTCAGTCAAAACATTGTAAGCCACAAGTCTAAATATCAAAATTTGCTATAATGGAATTATGCCAGAGCCAAAAGTGCGAATAAAGCAGGTAGTCGTCCTTTCTCGGTCACATTTTTATTACTGCGTTCGACAGTTTAAAATAATTCCATTATAATAATATTTTTTTGTTGTTGTCAGATTGCAGTTAATAAGTTTGAATATACATTTTGTCTGAGTATCAGTAACAGAAAACCCAGTAAAGGTATAATTCTGTAACTAATTAAGGCGTACTTACTAAAATAAGACGGAAAATAAAGTAACTACGAGTAAAATAAATTAAAATACCTTAGTTTTAGGTCGAAAAAGTTATTGATTTGGACTATTAAAATATCAATGACTGAAAAAGCATCACACTAGCGACATATTGACGTCGCCTCACGTCAACTGTAAGCATTCTATTCTACAAATTTGAAATTTGAAAATTGGAACGCAATGGAAGCGCGAATTCCTAGTTCCATTCAAACTTCGTGTAATTCTTTCGCTTCGAAAGTTTTCAATTGTCTACTGGACTCGATTTTTTTAACCAATGACTTTTGTTTAATATGTTTCGTTCTGAATTGACTAAGATTTTTTTTGAACTGATTGAAGGCAAAAGTGAATTGGTTATGTTGAATAGAGCTTGAGTAATTTTTCGCGGTCCTGACCAGTTCTGTACGTATGGAGGTCAATAAATTCGTCCCTGGCTTAACCCATGTAACTAAATATTTAGTTTTGTTATTATCCAAACCGAACAAACAAACCAAAATGTCAAGGAGACTACCGAGAACACTAAAATAATTTATTATGTGTGTGCTATGCTATCTATAAGTATATTATGTATTCAAATATAGTATATAATTTTACTAGTTTGATACTATACGCTCATGCCACCTCCCTTGCAGGGTAGGCAGAGAGAACGGATCGCCAGACTTTCCTATCCTTACACACAGTTCGGGCTTCCGTCACATTCATACAATTCCCCATACACATTCTACGATTACTTTTACTCAAAAGACGCCCGTCCTTAAGGATCTGGTCATATGATCCAGCCATGTGGTTCTTGGACGGCCGCGTTTCGTTACACCTCTTCTTTCACCCAGATAAATTTTCCTTGTTATCCTTTCATCGTTCATTTTATAATAAGAATATGTGTTTATATATAATATATAATTTTCAAATATATAATTTTCAAATATATAATTTTACTACTTTGATAGTATATCTTATCTTATGATGCGCTATAACTTCGAACCCGTTAGTCTGAGTGAAAAATCGTAAGAGACATAATTTGTAGAAAATTTAATTATCTTTTATATTTTGTGTATTAGAAGTGCCTACCTTCTAAGTTGTAGGCGTGAAATAATAGAAAGTACAGGATTTAGACGTTTTTCAATTTTGGTTAAATTTGAATGCGCTCTAGCTCTTGAATGGTTTATCTGATTAAAAGAAGTTGTAGACGTGATTCGTAGATAATTAAATAAAATTTATTTTTTCAATAAAATAATTCCTTTGTAGTTTTCAGTTTTCAAAATATGGTCAAAAAAACAAAAAAAAAAACTATTGTTTCTGAGTTATACTGATATTTCTATCAACACAGCACTATTAAGTGGTGGCAAACCTTAAAATATAAATATTACAGCCTTTGTCCTTGTATTTTCGAGTGCATTCAGTACAATTAAGTATTTTTTGATCGTTATATATCAGTTTCAATAATGGTCAAAACTGCTTCTAATGTACTATACTGAATTTCAATGCGCTCTAGCGCCTTGACCGTTTACCTGTCGACGAAACAATGGTAGCATAAATTAAAGAAAAAATAATGAACTTTATTTTTGTAATAGATATTTTTGCTTAAAAGTGTGCAAGTTCTGAGTTATGGGAGCAAAATTACAAACAAATATAGTTTGTGCTGTAGGGTGAAAATTACGCCCCTATTTTAGCTCGCTCTGACGCCTGAACGGTTTATGTTACAAAAAAGATTTATATGTCATTTTATAGGAAATTTTGTGAAGTTTATTCTTGTCCTGAGCTTCTTTTCTCTAAAATGAATACTTTTTGAATTATCAGTCAAAGTCTGTAAAAAAGGCATTTTTATCTCTTTCTTTCTGAGATACTCGTATCTTAGAACGCATCACATTGACGAGGTGGCAAAGTTAAAATTTGGATTCAGCGCCCCCAAATACATAAAGTATGATGGAGAAAAAAATGTCTATGGTTTTTTCTCCGCGAAAACACCATATTATTGCACTATTACTAATAACAAAACACATGAAATACTCGTAACTTTATTGTAATACAAAAACTACGATTAAAATAATACAGTTTTCCGAAATTATTCTCAGTATTTCCAAATAAAGTTAGCAAATAATGATAATATAAATGAACTTTTAGTTTTGATAAAGCAATTACTCTGTTATTACTACTGTTATGGGATTTGTTTTTGGGAATTTTAACAAATATTTGAGAGTAATATTTTTCAGGTATTATTATTTGTTATTTTGGAACAGTTCACAATTATGTAATACATACAATATTGGCCTCTCTTCAGTGGCGTATATAGGTTTTCATTTCGGGGGGGGGCGAACTAGTATTCGAATTTAAGGGGGAGGAACTAAGCCTGACTGTTCAATATGATTTCTTTAAAGTTCTTTTGCCGAAAAAACTTCTGGAGTAGGCAATTAAAATTGTTACATAGACGCAGTAAAAAAAACGGAAAAAGCGCCGCAGGCGAATTTTCTTCTTAAAGATGAGTGAAAAATGTCATGTTTTAGGTTGGCATTCGTGTTATAAAATGTATCAAAAAAAAGTGCCGCAGGAGAATTTTTTTTGAAAGATGGGTGAAGTGAAATTAACCTGGGATCTTTTTATGGTAGACGGCAAATCATTGTCTGACATTTCAAGGGGGGGGGGGGGTCGGCCCCCTATATACGCCACTCCCTCTCTTTAACAAAGAGATTATTGCCTTGTCCAACTATTTTATTTACTCTCTATAACTTCTATTATTTATTATTTCGTCTTTGCTTTCTACAGAGTGATAATTAGATTAATTCAGCGAATACGATTTAATTGTCATTCACCTTTAATAATTTGTCTGCACAGCTTAGATATCACATTATTTTACGGGTGTTTTTCTCAGAAACTAAATAATCCTCATAACAGGGTATGGCGGAATGGGTGAACGTTTCTGTGAGCATAAAGTTTTTAGAAATTTTTGAAATGTCTGTCGAAAAACTGCTTTTCGCATTATTATATTTTGGGTGGGTAAATAGAAATGTTCTCAATACAGCAGTACAATTACAATATCAAAAAATATACTCGTAGTTATGTAAGTAATATGTCATTGTTGAAAAATGAAAATATCACTGAGGATTATAGTATTGATGGTCGATCGTGCGTAACGAATGAGATAGGAGATATATAGTAGTGAATATTTATTGTGGTTTTAGCTTGAGGAAAAAATACAGGATGATTGGTTCCGTTGTTCAGATATTTGGATAGGTGATAGAGGATGAAAAAATATGAATAAAAGTTAAAAGGATGCATATCCAAAAATCAACCATTTTGGAGATATGGCCTTTTGGAAATTGAGGAGTATGAAAATTTTTCATTTAGGTTTTTTGTCAATATGTCTCAAACTACTGACTCGATTTTGACAAAATAAACCACAAATCATACTAAAAAAAATTGGCCTTCGATTGAGATCCCAATTTCTGGATTTTGATTTAGAATGTAGTTGAATAAAGGCCATATCTCCAAAACCGTTGATTTTTGGATTTGCATCCTTTTAACTGTTTTTCATAATTTTTCATCCTCTTTCACCTCTCCAAATATCTGAACAACGGAACCAATCACCATGTATGTACTAGTGAATATTTATTTTGGTTTTAGCTCGCGGAAAAATATATTACTCTCATAAAATTCATGTTGCGTTGTCGTATAATGGATATTCCATTGTATTTCTGCTACATATCAAAGTTAAAGTTATAAAATATTACGAGTGAGTTAAATTATTGAAATTTCTTTCCGTTTTCACACTTTAATAACATTTCTATAAACAGGAACTTTATGTCATATTTTTCAAACTACATTTTTACGCAATTCATCTGTACTTTGGCCGCAGCCAAGAAGAAATTGAGGGTTGAATGTTTTAGTTCATATAAATTTGCGTTCCGAATGTTAAACTCTATACAAATTTGGGTACAGAATGTTCAACTCCATACAGATTTGGGTACCGAATGTTCAACTCCATATAAATTTAGGTGCTGAATGTTCAATTCTATACAAATTTGGGTACCGAATGTTCAACTCCATACAAATTTGGGTACCGAATGTTTAACTATATACAAATTTTGATGCCGGATGTGTTGTGACTTTCTGTAGGAAAGTTATTCTCCGTATCATCAAAACCAATTAAAAATGTACATATTACATACTCTATTTTGTTAATAAAATGTATGCTTCATGCCGAATACTTTTGGTCTACGATAACGTATTTGTCTGGATAGATGCCTATGAGAAGAATTCTTTATTTAGGATAATAAGATACAAAAATAAGAATTTATCTCCCGCGCGTTTATGTCGCTGTAAAACTTTGTGATTACTTCGCGGTAGTGATTATTTTGTATGATGATAGTAATCCTGGGTATTATTAAACTAAGTAGGTGGGTAGTTAGAGCGTATTCTTAACTTTGTCTCTGGTATCGTCTCGGTGGCGCCTCACTACTATCAGCAGGATATTGCCAATATAAATCTGTTGGGATTTTGTCTCTATCCAACATAATAACATCTTACGTATGTTATTACTATGTGTGGGTGTTGATTCTAGTGCCTCTGGTGGGATTATGATGACATAAAGACTAAATATACACTCGTGTGGAAATTATTTACACTGCCATAATGCAGTAGCGTAGCGTGGGGAGGGCGGGGGGGGCGGTCCGCCCCGGACGGCACTTTTTAGGGGGCGGCATTTTGTGGGGAAAATTTCAAAAATCCTATTTTTATTTAACTAATAACTATTTTTCTCTTTTTTTACCATATCAATATCTAAATTTTTGTTGTCTCACTTGAAAAAACTTCGCCTGCGGCGCTATTTTATCTCTTTTTAGGCCATATCAATATCAAAATGTTAGTTATCCCACTCCAGCCTAGAAGTTCTTTATAATTCCTGTAAATTTTCGGGAATTTTGGATTTATATGCCTAAAAGGGGGGGGGGGCGGCTGATTTGATTTCCGCCCCGGGCGGCAGAAACCCACGCTACGCCACTGCCATAATGAATATGAATAAGTTCGCATCTTGTAGTATGCAGTGGAATTCGCGTTAGAAGACCCCTAGTGCAAACTTGGTTTAGTGTTGCTTGATGTGATAATAAGATATGGTTACATTTTTTCGCTACATTCAAATTATATTTCAGAACTGTTGTTTTTAAAAAAATTGGCAATTTTCGAAGTTAGAATAAACTGACAACATTGTTTTTCAAACTTGTGATGGCGGCTTGAAGGGATTATCAGAGTATTTTTTTCTTTTTACAACGCGCACAACGGATTTTTCTAGTGCTACTCTGTAATATTTTCGGCATTGCAGGTTACTTGTAAAAAATACAATGTGAGAATATTGCAAACCTTTGACAGCTCTTATGACAAGATTCGACAATCAGGGCTACCAAAAATACAATCTTGAACTCCACTTGCAGCTAACGTCCGCACGGTGGCCAAGATAGAGGATACCATTTGTAGGTTTTCGTATTTTTTCAACGACTTATCTTGAACGCATGATTGAATTGAACCTACCTAATATATCTATTAACCAAAGTTGCCGATATCATAAGCCGTGTGGCGAAACTCAAGTGGCAATGGGCAGAACATATGGCCAGGCAGAGTGACACCAGGTGGGCGCCACGAATATTAAAGTGGAAGCCTTGGAGAAATAGAAGGAGTGTCGGAAGGTCACCAAAGAAATGGACCGACGACATTCTCCAAATCGCTGGGGAACCTGGATGCGGAAGGGTCAAAGGAGAGACGGCTGGTGGACGAGTTGGAAGAAGACTATATCCAGCAGTGGAGAGAATAAGACTAAAGAAGAAGAAGAATATATCTTCTGATACCAGGATATAAATTTCGATTCTGAAATAGCAATTTAACTTTTAAATATAAAAACCGCCAAACAAAAACTTACTGAATTTCAGTGCCTACTAAATGTGAATTCTGGGAAAAGAAAATATTATAAAAACATCCGATTTCCTCAAGAATTTGCGTCCCAATTTATATTTTTCTTAATAAGTACAATCTCCGGTAATGGTTTCTTTGACGATTTAAAAAAAACCTGAAAATTTCTAAGGAACATTTCCCGTGAAATTCATATTTATGAGTCACCTACCCACGTCTTCCCAATTACAAATTGCTGATAAATTTCAAGATATACTTACCTACCTACGCATTTATTATTCATTCATCTGGAATGTCGGGATTATTTCCATAATAATTGTCCCATTTGCTAATAACACCTGTGATTTCCCAAGTGCCAACTTCGTGTGGAATTGTTCTTCTCGTATTAATTATTATCACAATAACGATATAGCTCCAGGTAAGTAGACATCTCCCTACAATGCTACCTGCTACTTTTGATACTTTGTCACCTTGACGACATTGTATAACGTGTCAGTGTCTAAAGGCGTAATTCCACTGAGGCAACACTGAACGAAACGTGACACGCTCCTCGTTTTCTAGTGTCGTCTGGTGAGTGAGAATGTGCTGCAAAATTCAATAATATCGCAATTCAATAATCACGTCTATGCGTGTAGTATGCATCTTAAACGCTTCCACTTAAGCGAAAGTTTGGTCCAATGTGTCTCCGTAATCTTTACTGTTCGACACGTCGAATCGTGTCAAAAGGTGACGAATGCGTCCGGGTAACAACGTTCGACTTGTAGCTTGCGTCAAGGTAAGTCAAGGCTGTTTTGTGTCGGTTCGTGTTGCTTCAATGAAAGACTATTGCTGGATTACTGACTTCTTAAAGCGATATCCCACGGTGCGCGAATCCGGATTCGTACGTGATTTTGGATTTGTACTTACCGCCATACAAATCGCTACGAAAGAGTCTGTAGATTTACGGACTCACCCCTTCCCACGGCGTGTGAATCTACGTACGAATCCGAATTCGCGTACCATGGGATATCGATTTTAGGTGAGGAATAGTGGAGATAGAAGCCAGTTATCATTATTTTTCATACAATATTTGTGCTTGGTGGCTCCTATCTCCGCTATTCCTAAAAAAATATGTCTAGCATGCGTCAATGTCTTACATTGACGTGCTACATGTTACCTATGAGCTATCTTAGTGGAATTGGGCCTTAAGTATCTGAGGTTAATAATAAATTGAGATGTGTGTTGTTAGGTTTGTAACGATATCGACCTAGTTAATACGAGTACCCACAGAAGTATCTGTACCTACATAGATAACAACATACACGTTACTCTTGGTTTTCTTAAGGGCTCTCAATGTGTTTCGTTCTGCACTTAGGAAAATGTATGCTTGTGCCACTTGTATACAGATTCAGAATTGGTAGGTATAAGTAGGCACTCCTACATATACGAGTATAATTTGTGTATACCAACAGAATATATAGAAATTTTCATACATGTTATTGCATCAGTGCATGACGTACTTCAGTTACATGTCATGAGCGTAATCCTAGGATTATCTACAAAAAATTGTTTGTACAAGGCAACTTAAAGTAAGTACCTAGTTAAAGAAAATACGCATGGATGATAATATAGTAAACGGAATAAGATAATTGTAAGAACTGTATGGTTCGAACATGTCAATCAGATGCTCAAGGATAGACTCGTTTTGAATAAAATGAATCGTGGAGTGACTTCGATAAAAGGTTGCAAGAATTGTGTGTAAGGATAAGGAATTTATATGACGTTCTGTCATGATACCTACTCGTACGTACAAGTTGTCTTTACGATATCTTCGCCAATTACTTGGACCAACCACTTAGCCTACCCATAGAAGATGACGGTTTCTTTTTGATAATACTTAACTGTAGAGACGAAAGCTGTTAAAAAGCTGATACATATCGTATGTTTTGTTGATATTTTATGTTTTAATTCCGCTTAATTTATTTTTTATTTAACATTTAAAGATTTTATACTGATTATTGTCTAACATATTTTGACTTTTGCGTTAGCCATGCGCACTTGTAATAGGGCTTTGATTGAATTTTGACTATTTGTGTTGTCTTTATTTTCCTACTTCATATGTTCATTGTCTGTATGCGTGCCTTATAAATAAATATAACTTATTTCTACATTATAAACAAACATATGCACGAGTTTTACGAGTATATAAATAAGTTTGATATTATGAACTACTAGTACACACGTACGTATTTCCTCAACACATTCACACTGTTACCTAAATGAAACATTAATTTGTTTAATAAGTAAGTAGGTGTATGAAAGTTATTTACCCGTATAAGGGGATTATTAAGTAATTTTAGTTTTAATGGAAATGTTAATATTCCAAAAAGGAAATTTATTTCTAGGCATGACTACCAAAAGGCCACCCACAAACCAGCTTAATAATTATTGAAGGGTAAAAATTAACTGATGTGTTTATTGGACTTAAAATAATTAATTTCAATTCTAGGTAGAGAAATTCTATATTTATAAAGGATTTGGGGGATTGACGGATTTCGCTCACTGTAATTACGGAACATTTTTTTTAGAAATGATTTACACTGATTAATATCTCTTGCAAACGTTGAATTATAAAACAGGCGACTAGAATGATTCATATTAATGTGTCAGGTCCCCCCAACGTCAGCTATCACCCTGTTCAGACACGATTATTTAGGCGATGGTCACCTGGGCGATGGACACTTGGGCGCCGGACAGCTGGACTTCACGAAGAAAGTAAATATATATCTGCAATCTCCCAGATGTCGCGTCGCCCGAGTGTCCCGTCGCCCAGGTGTCCGGCGCCCAAGTATCCACCGCCCAGGTGACCATCGCCCAAGTGTCGCGTACCGTAACCTAAGTACTTACATCTATACTAAATTATTTTTTGAATAATTGAGTCTGCTACTAAAGCAGACCCCACCACCATGAGCAGATCCCACCCAATTAATAATTGCTAAGGAGAAGAAGAAGACTTAATAAAAAAAATATTACAGGAACAAGACAATTTGTGTGTCAAAAGGCGGACTTATCGCAAAATCAATATCTCGCATTCAGACCGATAAGTATAAAATGCATTACCTAATATTTTCAGCAGAATTTGAACTTAGTCTTATCTTTCTAATAATATTATAACGAACTTCCACCATGAACCTACGGTCGAAAAACGCAACATTCTTTTATTAAGTACTGGAATTATTACATCTCATAATAGAATCCCATACGGAAATCATATTTGTTGACAGAAATCGCGTAGGTGAGTCTAACACGTGCAGCTTAGATTTTCTCAAAGAACACACGAAAATATTTTCTCCCGTCACTGGGAAGGTAGGTACTCGTGGAAAGTAAAATCTTACTCATACATTTCACTGTGATTATGTAGATTATATCTGACTGAAATAATCATGGATATCACAATAAAATGAGTATGTACTCCTGCTTATAATGAATGATAGAAAATTGATTTTCTTGATAAGTAAAAAATAAAATAGAATATAATAATTACATAAAGATTAAGGGCATACATGCTGTCATTAGGCTTCAGCGCCCTGAATTTTACTCAGCCAATACTGAGAGAATCGTCTTGAAACTGAAGACAGTGATAGATATAATTATGGACTACAGATCGGCTATTTTAGAATTACAGCATTTGGAAATTCCTTGAATAAAAAAATATTCCGAAAGAACCCCTAAATTTACGGGATCTGAAGATTTTCCGTTCACTTTTTCAGATATAAAAGTATAATTTAATTTTTATAAAAATACTGGTCATTTTACTTATTATCGAAAATTGTGCTGTCTCGATAGACGAGGTCTTTTCTAAGGCAGCACAAATTCTAGTTACTTCTGAGTAGGCGCTGGATATCTGTTACTTGATAGCTATTTTATTTTTATCCAGAAAATATAAGATTTTTAATCTTTCGTAACGCAACTGTAGTTTGTACATCATATTTATTTACCATGGGCTACACCAAATGAGAAAAGCTTCGTTATTAAGAGTGTGCATACCGACATTTCAAACATTTCTAAAAACGTGAGACCTTCTATCTCGACAACCGTTACTAAATATGCTTTGGAACAAAATAGGGTAGATACATTGAACCTTTATCTAGGGAATAACCGTAAAAGGTTTTTATATCTTGTATAGATTTCTCAAAAAAAATATTTAAAAACACCTCTGACCTTTTTGCCGAAAGACGGAAACTCGTTTCCCGAAAGTCGCGAAGTAAAATTTTATTTTTGTACTGATAATATGCATTAAAATCTAGGGAATAACCATAAAAGTTTTTTGATAGACGCAAAATTAACCCCAAAAAATGGAAAAAAACGCTATATTTTACCATTTTATCATGCGATTGTCACGCGATTTCCGTGGGAAAAGACTGTGACGTCATTCCTGGTGCCATACTCTTAATATTGTAATCGCAAGGTTCGCTCAACGTAAACAGTAATAATAACTACAATAATAATAAGAGAACGGTAATAATAACAAAGAGAGTAAATGTCATCTTCAAATTAATGTTTACAATAGCTGTGAATAAATAATAATAATATTAGGTAACAATAACAGAGACGAAATGAGAGAAGAAGAAGTAGAAATACAAACACAATGAGAGGATTACAGACAGGAGGCTGGAGGAGGTATAGTGAAAGTAAAGAACAAGTTACAAATATTATTACAAAAACAAATTGTCATTATATTAATATTACTGTGGTAATATTATATGAGATAAGGGATGTGCTAACGGCGTAGGGGCGCCGGCCCTGGGCGTCTAAATCAGAGGGACGTCGAAATCAATGCAGATGTCAAAATAGAGTAAATCCGTGTATATTAAGCACTTTTTCGGAATAATTGTACTTGCCTAATGAATTTCGATGTAAAACTACGAATGTGTGTACATACAGGGTGTCCCGTAAATCAACGTCATCCCGTGGAGGGGTGATAGACCAGCTCATAACCTACCAGAAAATTGAAATATGACATTAGTGAAAATCGCTCATTCTCGAGATATCGGCACTTTTTTGTTTTTCGTGAAATTCGACACCTTCGATCAGTTTTTCGATCGCCACGGTCACAAAATTCAATATTATGGGATTAAAATTTGTGATTCGTAATCCTGTATAATTCAGCTATTTGAGAACAGTCTTAAATAAAACCTATTAATTCACAATTTTGAAAAAAAGAACATCGTTTCCGCCTCTCGAGCTTTTTGTTTTTTATTAGCAAATTTTGACTCCTTTACACTGTAAAAATTTAGTATGACATTAAGCTAGCAAATTATATTAAAAACTTTCTCATTTAGTGTAGTTTTTAAAAAGGTACAAAACTGGATATAGTTCCCTTTACAAAAAAAGATACTCCTGTTTTACTTCAAAAGGACCTCATTATAAAAAAAATCAAATGGAGGGTTATAGCTTCCTTATGTCCAATATTTGGACAAGTGATAGAGGATGACAAAATATGAAAAAAAGTTTAATAAATGTATGTCGAAAAATCAACTGTTTTGGAGTTATGGTCTTTTGAAAATTGAGGAGTATGAAAATTTCTCATTTGGGTTTTTTGACTATAACTCATAAACCACCGATTCGATTTTGACAAAATAAATTTAAAATCATTGTAAATAATGTAGGCTTGCGATAATGTTCCTAATTCTGCTAAGAAACATGTATTTTTGTGAATAATAATATTTTTTTACAGAAATTTCACTAGATTATAAAGAAGAAGCCACAAATTAAAATCTTTATCGCAAGCCTACATTATTTACAATGATTTTTAATTTATTTTGTCAAAATCGAGTCGGTGGTTTATGAGTTATAGTCAAAAAACCCAAATGAGAAATTTTCATACTCCTCAATATTCAAAAGACCATAACTCCAAAACAGTTGATTTTTCGACATACATTTATTAAACTTTTTTTCATATTTAGAGGATGACAAAATATGAAAAAAAGTTTAATAAATGTATGTCGAAAAATCAACTGTTTTGGAGTTATGGTCTTTTGAAAATTGAGGAGTATGAAAATTTCTCATTTGGGTTTTTTGACTATAACTCATAAACCACCGATTCGATTTTGACAAAATAAATTTAAAATCATTGTAAATAATGTAGGCTTGCGATAATGTTCCTAATTCTGCTAAGAAACATGTATTTTTGTGAATAATAATATTTTTTTACAGAAATTTCACTAGATTATAAAGAAGAAGCCACAAATTAAAATCTTTATCGCAAGCCTACATTATTTACAATGATTTTTAATTTATTTTGTCAAAATCGAGTCGGTGGTTTATGAGTTATAGTCAAAAAACCCAAATGAGAAATTTTCATACTCCTCAATATTCAAAAGACCATAACTCCAAAACAGTTGATTTTTCGACATACATTTATTAAACTTTTTTTCATATTTTGTCATCCTCTATCACTTGTCCAAAATATTGGACATAAGAAAGCTATAACCCTGCATTTGATTTTTTTTATAATGAGGTCCTTTTGAAGTAAAACAGGAATATCTTTTTTTGTAAAGGGAACTATATCCAGTTTTGTACTTTTTTAAAAACTACACTAAATGAGGAAGTTTTTAATATAATTTGCCAGCTTAATGTCATACAAAATTTTTACAGTGTAAAGGAGTCAAAATTTGCTAGTAAAAAACAAAAAACTCGAGAGGCGGAAACGATGTCCTTTTTTTCAAAATTGTGAATTAATAGGTTTTATTTTGGACTGTAATCAAATAGCTGAATTATTCAGGATTACGAATCAAAAATTTCAATCCCATAATATTGAATTTTGTGACCGTGGCAATCGAAAAACTGATCGAAGGTGTCGTATTTCACGAAAAACAAAAAAGTGCCGATATCTCGAGAATGAGCGATTTTCACTAAGGTCATATTTCGATTTTCTAGTAGGTTATGAGCTGGTCTATCACCCCTCCACGGGATGACGTTGATTTACGGGACACCCTGTATGTTTGTTAATGCTTGGATCCCCTAAAACATATTTTTTTCTTCTGGAGAAGACTGGTGTGGATTTCACGAACTTTTTAGGTGTGGAATAGCGGAGATAAGACCCACCTAGCACACATTTTGTATGAAAATAATAATAGGTGGCTGCTATATTCGCTATTCCTCACCTAAAATGTTGGTGAAATCCAGCATGATTCAATTTGTTAGGTAAAGAGTCCTAATTCATTACACGGTTGGTGACATTTAAAGTGCTCTAGCTAATCTAAAAAATATTGGATTAAAATAATATTACAAGAATTGAAGACGACAACATCGACACGTGAAGTTAATTGAAAGCCTGTTAAAACGAGAAAGATGAAAAAAAATTAATGAAGGAGACTCCACGTTTCTAACTTCGCCTCGGGCGCAACATTTTCTTAGGACGGTCCTGATGAGAGAGATACGATACAATACATCAGTGGCGTATAGTGGCGAAATGTCAAAGAACGATGTGCACTCTGCTAAAGAAAGATCCCAGGTTCATCACTTCACCCATTTTTCAAAAAAAATTCATCGCTTCTTTTTTGTTGCATTCTTAACACAACACTTATAATGCCAACCTAAAACACAACCTTTCTCACTCACCTTTACGAAAAAAATTCGACTACGCCGCTATTACTGATTTTTTTTACTACGTCTATGTTAAAATTTTAATTGCCTTTCCCAGGAGTATTTTCGCCCCCCCCCCTAAATGAAAACCTGTATACGCCACTGCAATACATGTATATTATCTGACTACATATACGTTCATTATTAATAACATACAAGATAATAATATGTAGGTACAACATTCAACAAAAAGTTCATTGTATACAACACATAATAGAACATAATTTTCTTCTTAATCTTGTTTTCTGTTATGAAAGGTAGATTATATTATTAACAAATTCTATTCTCATTCAAATGAAATTTCTGTACAACGATATCATTATTTCATATCTTTTTAATAATACGAAAATATGATAACAAAAATTTGGTGACAAGATGCCAAAAAAGATTAAGGAGGTCCATGGGCGTCGTCAGGGAGGGCAGGGGGGCAGCTGTCCTCCTAGAGATTGGAATAGATATACATTTTTTCATACTTAATGATAAAACCTCACAAAAAAACACATTGTTACGACACATATATTTCTATCATGTCATAAATTTTCTAAAATTTGTTTATAAATCCATCAAAATACAATTGTTTCGTAAAAAAATTGCCTGCGGCGCTATTTTTCTTATTGCTTCTTATAAAAATCGTCTTTCATACATGTTATGATTGTGCAAATTATTATGTATATTTTCAGATAAACCAAACCATATCGCGATTTCTTAACTATGTCTCACGAGAAAATTTCGCTTGCGGCGCTATTTACGCGTTTTCCATGATATGTAAATTTTCAATATTTTTGTTGTCCCCCCCCCCCTCTAGCTTCGAGGCTGCCAACGCCCATGAGCAAGTGCCTTACATGGAAGAAAAACATAATATATCAGGCTTCAAAAAAGCAAAAATATTATAAAATTCCTTATGATAAATGTATACAAATTCTTCTCCTAGTCATTATTAATTGCTTTTTATTATTACCAAGAAAATACATTACGTAAATGTTTTTCCATAAACAGGAATTGCGCGGCTTTTTGCGGAAGTGCGTACTTGGAAGGAACGTACATTTTGTATGGAAATGACGCACATGTAATGTTAATCATACATAATTACTGCTCTTAACCTACATACATACATACAGGGTCATCGAAAAATAATGCCGGATTCAAAAAACATTTTTTAATGAATCTGGTGTTATCGAAATAAACTCAAATACACCTACAAAGAAGTACAAACACTGCACAGTAAGCTTAAAAAGGTTGTGCCGTGATGTGGAGTAAGTCGGCAGCGGGGATCGAACCCACTGGATTAACAGTCGAGCGCGTTACCAACTAGGGTACGAACCACCTCATTCAATTGCTGTTAAAAAAATGGTTCAAGGTAATTTAATTACGTTTTAGTGCAATGAAAGAAGTGTAGAATTTTTCAAAGCTTTTTTTTTCATAACATAGTAAGTTTAAATTTAGGTCTGACAGTAATTGCTCTGAGGACGTTTGTATCAGAGCTGGAGTAACATAAGTCAAGATGACGGAAGCGGGAAGATGCACCAAATCGCGAATATCGCATTGAAGCCTTTTATGTTAAATGAATGATTCTTTTACTATGTGATGAATAACATCCTGGACATCGACTAGAATGTGCGATTTGATGTATTTTCCGCAATAATATTTACTGTTACTCCCAGCAGTCCCAGCTATATGATTCAACGCAATTGACAAGAAATTGACTACAGATTAAACGTCCGCAGAGTATCTAACAGAGCTCAAATTAAAACTTATAAACCATGAAAAAAGCTTCGATATTTTGTACGTATTTTCAGACTTCTTCTTTCGTATGCACATTGCACACGACCATTGTACAAGTTATCTACGAGTCATAGCTCCGCATCAATATTCTGCGAGTAATCTATTGCCCTTGGCGTCACCTTATGGATTTCCTCAAGAACCCCTCCAAACTTCTTGGCAGGACACCTCTCTACTATATGGTCAACAGTTTCGATCTGGCCACATTCACAAATGGGATGGTTTCTCTAAAGACTAAAATCATTTCATTATCATCAACGGTTTTTCAATAGAAATTACATAAAGATTCAGAGGCATTCTTTTATGACGACCCTATATGCGTTGAGTATAGTTGTTACTGGAATCTAAACATCCATACTGTAAACCTAAGTAATATTGTAATACAGAAGTTAATGATTTATGAGCGTGTGTTCCACAAGAAACACAATACCTACACGATCCATTATACGAGTATATTGTGTTTCACAGTTTAATCTTTCACTAGGTACAACACTCTCGCACAAACACATTGTAAGATTTCGTTTTCTTCCCCTACTGGTTGTTGGCATTTGTATTTTACATTATTAGTGTATGTATATTGAAACCTTTACAACCGATTCCTTATACATGCATATATTCCAGAACAGAGTAACCAGTAAATGCTGTGTATCCCCTCTTCTTCTCTAAAAAATACGGTAAATACCTATCAATACATTTTTTTTTTCGTTCCAACCTTTGGGGTTAGAGTATTGCGATAAGCTGGCCCTAGTGAACAAATGTTATAATTTTATTTTAATGTTTACATATGTCTGTATCTTATTCACCAAAAGTATAAATAAATAAAAAATAAAAGTTTCTGTCTTTCGGAAAAAAAATCAGAGGTGTTTTTTATCAATTTCTTTGCAGAATTCTATAAAGAATATAGGTAAAAAATCTTTTACGGTCGTTCGATAGATAAACGTTTTATCTACCCTTTTTTACAAAGAATAATTACTAAGGTTGTCGAGATCCAAGGTCTTTTTTTTTAAATATCAATATGCTTACTTTAAAAAAAGAATTTTTCACAATTTGCAGAACCTGGAATCGAACCCAGGCCTCCTGATTTTACTGCAAGTGTTATATAGTTTTCAAGTAGATACCTACACTTAGTAATATCCTCTTTATTAATGAAATACCTAGATTATAATATAGGGTGTAATATTCCTTTGCCTCTTGGTAAATTCATATTAATATGTAAATGAATTGTTTTATTAATACCTAATATTATATCCTCCCTTGCTGATGGTATAATTATTATTTGCAACCAAATTCCCTTAAGGGTGATACCTAACAGATAATAACAATACCTACATAGATATATTAATTTAACAAATCAACAACATGTATTTCTTAGGAACGTTGGGATAAAACTTTTCCACTGAAATTCCGGTAACAGAAATAGGGTTTGGCTTCAGCCGGAAATTGAGATCTAGGATCCCTGATAATATTTAGGGCTAAATTTAGAACAAGTTTTTCAGCACCGTTCATGTTACATACGAAGATTTTATTAGCAAAACTGCCCAAAGATTCAAATGAAAAGGATAGATTTTCTAGGGGTTCACATTGGTATTATTTTTCAGAGGAGTACACTTGATCAGCTACTAAACCACTGCAGGATGTAAACTTTTTTTAACGTTGAGCATTTTTGCTTGACGGGGATATGTTTACTCCTCTTTTTCTATCCCGCAATCTTTATCGCAGATCTCTGCGTTCACATCTTGGGCAATTTCAGATTTTTGGTATTTATTGTCGCCATATTCTGTCTCTCTATTCTTATCCGAGCTGAAGACTATTGCATTGTACGTAGCTAGATATTTTACAGTAATTTGCGATAGTTATTTGACAAACAATTTTTATTTGAAGATATGTTTCGTTTACACGTGCGCCAACATCGTTTATCAAGAAGAATCTACCAACATTTGCCTATTCTTTGTCGGGCAACATGACCTACCCTTTGCCTTTTTAATTTGGCAATACAATTTACCATATTCACAATAATTTCAATGACAATAATTGTGTGTACCTATATAAATTGTTGCTCCATTTTGTATCATTATAATTTTGAGAAAGTTGACATCGTAAGGTCAAATTGTTTTACCAATCTGGAATTTAACCACATCGTTACAACGAAATTAATCAATGTATCAAACAAATAACAAGTGTACGATAACTTCCTCTTGATTATCCTAACTCTAGAATTTTCCATTCAAATTTATACGAATTGTTTTAGTAGGAATTCTTGCCAACCTACCAAACAGAATGCGGGTTGAGAAACTATCAATAACTTTGTTTCTAATCATGGTTTACACATAGACGAATATATCTACTGCTTTGTTATGTGAAGCATTTGATAGTTGTAAAATTCCTCTGCTAAACTCCACCCTGAGCCAAATGGATGATTGCTTTTTGGTAACCCATATAATTATCATCGGTCTGCTTTAGCACACACTCTGTGGGTCAACCTTGTTAGGAGACATTTACTATATCATTCAAATTTAACTTCTAATTAACTGCATGGTACAATTATTTTGGGACATACCTAAACCATTTTATTGCAACTGGATTTTATGCATCATGTAACAGTTTTTTTTAAATGAATCTGGGTTTATCGAAATAAACCCAAATACATATTTGTACACTTCACAGAAAGCTTGTGTTGTGAAGTGGAGCAAGTCGGCATCGGGGTTTGAACCCGCGCTTGCCGGATATACAGTCGAGCGCGTTACCAACCAGGCTACCCACCACCTCCTTAACAGAATCGAGAGGAAGAAACAGTTTACGAATCAGGTTTGGTTGGCTTAATTGATCACTTTGTGTCCAGGGCAACCACCACATCATTTTGTCAAACGTGTAATTTTTTGAAGTTGAAATTATACCATAGAACATTTTTGCACGAATTTTTAGAATTTACCGCCATCTATCGATGAATGGATGCCACATTTAGCCTTTAAACATTTTTATTTCATTTTGGTTACTATTGTGAGAATGAACCTAATAATATTTAGCGGCTGTAAAATTGATATTAATGTAAGCTAATTTTGAAAATCATACGAGATTATTATTATGGCATTAAATTTGCTTATTTCCATGGACCCTTTGATCTCACATGAGTATGTGACCCTCGCACCGTACTTACCGTTTTTAAACTCGAACCTTTTTTTACGCAATTAATTTTGATACAAAACATAAAAAGAAGTAATGTACTACAGTAGACCAACTAATAACGCACGTTCGTTTAGTGGTAGGTAGTCAATTATTAATTTCGTCAATTAAAAAATCCTATGAATCTCTTGATTATTTACATTAATCAAGTAAGGTCAAATTGTTGTATCGGTACTTATTAAGTCCTTTTTTCATAAAAGATATACATATGTAGGTAGCATGTATGGCAAATACAAACAGAGCAGTGAGAGCAGCCACAAATGCCACTCTACACGAGGCCGCACATCTGGCCATGGACAGAGGGTCATGGAGGAGGATATTAAACTGCGCGAGTGAGAGTCGCGACCCTCAGTCATGAGGATAAACGACACAAGCATTAATAGTATATCCCTCTACGGCATTTGTCGTTTTAAAACACAACCTAACTATTTCTGTTTCACAGAGAAGTTTGATATCGTGATGGGCTGATATGTGGAAGGGCAAAATAAGAGGTAGTTATCATGAATTCGAATATAACTACCAAACTGTGGTCTACATCAACAGTCCCTGGTTATCAGTTCCAAGTATCGAACCATTATTTATCCAGATTAAAATACAGTAATATTACCCGTTTGACGCTTTTTTCTTCATTTCATAGATCGTCTAAATACATAACGCTAAGCGAGTGAAACATTGTATTAGTATTTATAGTATATCATTAAAGGGACTTTATCACGGAAAAGTCCTCAATAATCCTCATACATTCAAACAGGGTTGTTATTACACAGTGCACGAGGGTCCTTAACTGTTCCCAATTAATTGGTTACATAATCTACCTATAGAGGTCCCACCTACACCCTCCTCTCTACTCGATCTCTCTTAAGAGCCTCTGGCAATACAGAACCCTCGTTTTTATGGATCGGGATTATGGTAAACATCGAGGACCCGTAATCGACTTACATAATTCTGGTGGAAATCGGGTAATAATATAACATATGCCCTGTGGCAACTTTTGCAAGTTGTTCGAATATGTAAGGAATTTAAAACACTTCGTAATAGCAGCTCTCTCACCTACTATCGAGTTTATTTCGTTTGATTCTACTTTTTATTGGCAAAATGCTGCGTAACATAATTACGAGCCTGCAAAATGTTTTTAACGGTAATCGATAGATGTCGATGTTTTATGAAGCGCGGGAATCATTAATTTGTACATTCTAATTTACAACATGAATTGGTAATTATTGTAATACAAATATTATTATGTACAATACTACGATGAATGAAAATTTAAATTACTATAAAAATGCATGCACAATATTTATACTTGTAAAGATAGGTTCTCTTATAAGTCTGGTGATCTGTTGTCTCTACCTACCCCGCAAACCCGCGTAATTTTGGACGGGCTACAGCTTGTATTATATAACGCTATTATATGAATTTTGGAATATTTTACTTTTTAGTTTAATAATGATTAAAATCTCCAAAAAAATTAATTAGGCTAAAATATGATTATAAAATTGTACGAAATGTTAATATTTTTTTCCATCATAGTTTAAGAGCTGTGTTCACTCAGTGGAAATTTATATTTAATTAATTCTATAAGATTTTAAAAACTTCTTTATCGAAGTTTTAGTTAATCATAAAAACGATAAAAAATTGCCCAGTTTAAAGTCTAATTTCTGAAATTGTGAAAAATAATTTATACAAATATACTGAAAATGTATTTTTTTGCTATTCACCGTTTCCGAGTGATTTTGATTATCAGAAGTCATGTCGAATTGGGATATTCAATATATGGAGCAGAAACAGAAGTAAATCCTGTTAACGGAATTGGGTTAGCTGAAAAAGATCGCGGTATATGCGAGAAAAGTTCACCCTTATGAGCATAACTTATTATAATTATGTATCTATTACTTTGCCAAATCATACTGAATGTATATGTGGTTCACTTAAAGTGGAATAGAATATCATTGCGACTCGAAGACATAATTTGAAGAAGTAAAACTAATCGAAGTAATGAAAAGGGGGTTGGAACTGAAGGTCTGAGCCACAGAATAGATTCCATCAAAGATTAATATGATGAAAAAGGTTTATTTACAGTAAATTGAATTAATTACCATGTAGATAGGTTCCAAAAGCCCTGCATTAATAATAATGTTATTAACAGAAACTTATATGGCATCAATAAAGAACAAGGTATGGAGGCAGCGTGTTAGTAGGAGCACCTTCTATTATTAGTAATATTGCCAAGTCGTATACAGAGAAGTGATAAACGATGTCATAATAATATTATACTGTCGCCGCGACGCTGTACGTGATATAATAATATCATACAGTAATGGTATACATAAGCAGAATCGGGAATTGAGAGGGATGTTTATTACTTCAAAAATATTCCTATAGAGCCATCGATAATGCAGCTTTGAAATTCTCTTCACCTACTTCTGAAGGTCTCTCTCAATTACAGTATTTGCCTTTTAGGTTTCGCAATGCTCCTCTCAAGTTTCATCGACTCATGTTTTGGGCGGGCGGGGCGCTTTCTACTGATCTTGTAATTCGTACTAGTCTTGGTGTTTCAATATAATTTTAGTTAGTACAAATCCATCCCTCCACAGTATTACAGCATTTTCCACAATCAACTTTCATTTGCAAAGAACCAGCGATACACTTCATTTACTCAGTCTAATGAGGGGGCTTTAGACACATTGGATCCACCGTTTATAAAATATGGATTCCTATCATTTCAGTGTATTTATTTTAAACATACTGAAGTTTATCAATCAGAATTGGCGTGCCTTTTTTATTCAGAATATACTATACGAACATTTTTAGAGAATCAAAGGACAAAATTTTACTTTTACATATCAGTGAAGCAGGTCTTTTTATTTTTGTTTGATGATTCGTTGCATTGCAACATCCCTTAAGTTAATATCTTGGATGCCACTCCTCCGCAGCAGCGGTGAACCAAAAAATCCCCCAAGTTTATTCTAGTCGTAATCATACTAGTTTGTGTGCGTTTGTTGGAGGATATCTGCGTACATATAAAATTTAATATTATCAGCATTCTTCTTATTGTCATGTTGTTGTGTCGTAAAACATATTATTACAATAATATATGGCGAACGTGAGATGTGGAATGTGCCGTAGATTTAGTAGGCGCGAAAAAATAGCAGTTTGAATATTTTATATTTTCCATTATCTTTGACAATATTATGAGTCTTATGAACACAACCATGATGAAAATGTATATTACAAAAGAAAGGTATCGCTTTGAACCTATTATGTTACGGGCTACGTTCAGTTAAGAAGACTCTTCCAGGTCCAGAAAATTATGTAGCACTTTCGACGCATTAAATCACCTCTCAGGACAATAAAGATGATAACCCTCATAAAAATAAATTCAGGACAGAGTAAGAAACACAAAGAGATGTATGGTATCCAGGATGTTATCAGACGGGGGGACAAAGACGAAGTTACTGAAGAGTCCATGTGAAAAGAGTGTACTCCCAAATACTAGTGACCTGCCATACATGGGAAACTAGTGAGTTCAAAGATGAGTGAAAGACCCCCAAAAGAACGAAATACAGTTCGAAGTTAGTAGAGTCAGAGAGAGAGAGAGAGAGAGAGAGATGATGATGAACGTCTACTTTTAATCAATTCCTTATAATTTTATACCTTAGGTATATACCTATTGAGAAATTTCAATTATTATTGTGCTTTTGAGCGCTGTGAAACTTTATCATCGAAGAGTTTCCCCGCCTGCAGTACTCGGTACATATTTGCGGTTTCTCAACAACACTTCAATTCATGACCGCTTTGTCTTCAAGTGATACCAAATAGTTAAACTTTCCTAAGTGACCTGCTATTGGATGAAACTTTGAGATACGTAGTCTCATATTATACAATACGTTTGTTATAAATAATACGGAATTTTCTATAAGCCTAAAAGTGGTTATGGACGGCAATACTTACGTATAGTTAGTTCAACATTTGCTTCTGTTAAAACTGGCGATGAAGGGTTTGAATCTCTGCGTCGTCGAAGTATTTCGCACTTCAACACAAGCAATTTGCTTCGGCTGATATTGTCAAGGCAGATGCCTTCATCACTACTACTACTTATTATACCATCATGGTATGAGCTAACGATGGGATGACGAGTGAATGCTGGGTATTTACAAAAACTCTCCTCTCTCGTTGTGGCAATACGTATATGACATTCAGAATGTATGGCGAATTTCATTGCTGTAAAGAATGGGAAATGTGTTATGGTAGTTTTACGAGCACCTAATTCTTACAGGGTACTCGAAATAATAACTGAAAAGAGTGGGACTTCAGCTCGACAATCACTACGGCGAATATTGATTAACTTTTAAAGCAATAAGAACACTTGAAGCTTTCATAAATTTCTTTTCGAAATAAATCTAGGCTTTCCGAAGTTAATCTAAATATAGTACAGCTACTTCACAGTGAAGATGAAAAGCTCGTTGGTGCGGAGTAGGAGTATCTAACAACTGTATTTTATGAAGCTTTGGAAATGAGTGAAGTGCGACTTGATTAGGTGCGTGTTTACTAACGAGGTCCCATTATATTGTACTGATGCTATGACAAAGTTTGTACCGAGAATAATATTATTATTTTCAAAAGAAACTTCTCTCTCGTGTAGGAGTAATCTGTTTACACGCTGTACGACTGCTCCCCGACAGTTTATTTATTATTCACAAACTTTGTAGGGAAGGACGCAAATATATAAGACTTTCAAGAGAAGCTGTCATAACAAAACTACGTACAAAGTATTTTATTTATGTTTTAATGATTACCGTAGTATATTGCAACCAATAGACATAGTAAGACTGTATTGAAATCAGTTATTGGTACAGACATAATTGAGAAGATGTTGATTGATCAAATTATTACTACTTACATATTCTTCTACTGTTATCCCTCCGCTCTCCGCACTGATAGTCAAAGGCCTTTTTTCTCCTTTCATTCGTCTTCCTTTTCCTTTCTTCGTATTTAGGTTGTGTTGGCTTTTAAGACAATCTAGAAAGACAGCCTTTCTAACATTAATTTCTGTTCTTTGTCCAGGGCCTCCACTGAAGAACTCTGAGTTCCCGTTTATGTATGTAGTATCTCCTTATCTGGCCATATTTCTAGTCCACTGCCATTTTAGCTTGGCTATTGCCAGTATACTTTGTCAGAAGTTTTTGTTCTATTGCAACACCCTTATATGCTTTTCTTAAATGGCTGAAAGAAGATATGTAGGAAACGTAGCTGTGTGAGTCTCACCCCAGGCAATCATGTCAAGTATAATGAGATAATTGATAAATCACATGGTTGACGTTAAGTTGATTGCAGCGCTGGTCTTTCCAGCGAGAAGTGCAAAATTTGGGTTTTTGTATTATAGAACCCCCAAGTACTACATAAAAACACATAGATAATACAATTACTACTATGTAGTGTCCTTCATTAGGAGAAAGTAGGTCAAGAGGTGACGAAAACATCGATATTGATGCTCTTGTTCATCTGACGATAATAAAATTATGACTGTATGTATAGACCATATTCTTGTATGACTATATGGCTAAGTTGATGTGTGCTTCATTTTTCATTTCATTGCCTATAAATTTGTCATAGCAATTACTATAGGAAATCCTGCATTACAATATACGGGCAGTGTGTTGGCTAAATTCCAAGCGGAAATCTCCCAAAAAGGATGAAAGTGTGAACAAAAACTTTCAGAGTGACCTACATATCTGCTCACTGAAAAGTTTTCAGAGTAGGTATATTATCATCTAACTAAATCCAAACTTATTTAAACAGTCCATTGCTTTGCATGGATTACGGGGATAAACTTAATGTGCAACATGAATATGCATAACTTTTGTCACTATTTATGTTTGTACGCCATTAGCGCACCGACTACTGAACTGCTGTACCTATATTTTTCAGTTCCCCGTAGAACGAATCGTATGAACTCAATACATCATAGAAAATCGCTGATTCGGTTTCTGAATCAATTCTGAAAACCTTGTAGTACTTTTACTAGAAACACCTAAAAACAGCATTTTTAGAGTTTCTCAAGATTATCTCTTCTTAGTCAATTCTTGTCCACTCATAGACGAAGGCCTCCTCCATTTTTTCCAAAATATCCTGTCCTTGATTCTCTGCATCAAAGTGACTCCCATATGTCTTGGTTTTTTCACTCTGAATCCATCGTAGTGATGGTATTCCTACACTTCTGGTTGTTGTTCTTGGTTTCCAGGTTATCATTCTCTTCGATCATTTTTCTTTGGGATCTCTGGCAAAATAATTTGCCCACAGCTAGTTTAAGGTTGTAATACGTTGGACGACGTCTTTTACATTTGTTCGTTCCATCACTGATTCATTTAGCATTCTCGCAGTCTGGCTCCCAAAATAGTTCTTTCCATGGATCTTTGGCTAATCTTTATTTTTTCAGTGCTCTATTTATAGTCAGTATAGTCAGTGTAGTAGAAAACACTTATTAGTAAAACATACCCCACGTCAAAAAAATGACGGTTTTGAGTTAATGTGAGCAACGGGTTTAAAATTCTTTAGCTTGATTTCACCAACTTCATAGGTGAGGAATAGCGGAGATAGGAGCTATTTAGTAAAGAGTAAATTGGGATTGGGGATCGAACATGCCCTAATCGTTACCAACCCGACCATCTCAATTCTCAAATATTTAGGTCACGACATCGATCCATCTTTTTTCTTTGGTCTCTTGTTTTGTCTAGGTGTAAACTTGGTATTATTATAGTATCCTGCTTATATTCGTGTTCACTAAGTATGAAAACCTTATCTCATATTAATTAACTCCGCTGAAGGATTAGAAAGATTTCCTTTGAGAAATTATCACAAAGGATCGTGTGCACACTGCTTGCAGCATATATAAACATAACCCCCATATAACATTACTTAATGCACGGATAACACAACCTACTAACAGTACAGTATAATGTCATACTAATTAATCTCAGGGTTAGTTTCCACATTAGACCATCTGTGTGAAATGCGAGTAAATAGAACATGAAAGCTACTAGCTTTTCTTTGAAGAGATCTCTTTGAAAAAAAAAAGTTTGCGGATGTGTGGTACAGTTTTTTTATAATAACAAATAAATAGATTTTTATTATTTTCCATATTTTTTTAATGAATCTGGATTTATCAAAATAAACCCAAATACATCTTTGTGCACTTCACAGAAAGTTTAAAAGCTTGTGTTGTTAAGTGGAATAAGTCGGAGATTGAACTCGCGCCCACTGGATTAACAGTCGAGCGCGTTAGCAATCAGGCTACCGACCACCTCCTAAGAGTAGCATCTAATTGGAAAGTTCGAGAGAATAATTATCTTCGAAATGTGAGGTGTCGGGTTCGAATATAAGCGTAAAAGCTTACATACTATAAAGCGTGCCGGAAAGTATTTGAGTTGGTTTCTAATTAAAGTCTTCCTTCTGAAAAATATCAGCATTCAATGTTTATAGCTGTTTTCTAAGATATGTCCATATTTTGATTTGCCTTTGCTTAAGCACAATTTTCTATAGTAATGTGTGGAATATTGGAATCAATTTATATACTTCTTTGATAATAATTTCTATCGATATTTGGCTTACTTTTTTTTCTCAAAATCATGTAAACACATCCCTGATGGTTTTATTTAAATTGACGTACAAAATCCTCTTTTTTCCATCATCATCATTGCCACACACAAAATTGAATAAATATGTGAAAAAAAAATACACGAATACCACACGGAAAATGCCAAATCTTCAGGGAAAACCTTTATAAAAAGAAATACCAAAGGTTATTTCAAAATAAGATAATTCAAAGTAAACAAAAGAACGTGTAGGAGAACAATTTTGAAAATTGAAATGTTGATTGTGTTTCATTCAATTTTCCGCGTCCCCGACTCCTTTGGGATATGCATGCGATGTTATTATAAGAATACGCTTCCAAATATTACAGGAAGACTCACATAGGGCTTGTTCAAAGGGAATGCGTACTTAGATGGAGAAAATCATAATCTGTTTACTTACTGTTTAATAAAATACATGTATTTAACGAGACTTTCATCTTTGTCAAAGATAGCGGAATGGTTATTCCTGGTAAGTGGTACCCACATGGTAAAACACGCTGAGTGAAAAATATCGGTTTTGAGATATTATGTATTATGTAGGTAAATTGACTTATTTGTAGTGTGTTTTAACAAAACTATAACGTATCAGTTTTAAGTGTATTTTTTTTAAATTTATCTCACAAACTGAGAACCCTATTAATATGGGTGTTTAAAATATATGTATATATGCTGGATTTCAACAACTTTTTAGGTGAGGAATAGCGGAGATTGGAACCACCTAGCACAAATTTTGTATTGAATATAATGATTCAGAAAATTCCCGTTCAGAAAAAGCTACTACTCCAATCTATAGAGCCAAGCGAATTCTGAAGTAAAGAATTTTAAAATGCAGTATCTATATGTATTCATTGTTATTTCGAGTCCTCCTTTGGTAGGAGTATCCATTACTTCTTAAGTACAGAGTAAATATGCAACTTGAACATCCTTTCCAGGTTCTTGTAAGAGTCCAAGAGTTATCTTACGAGTTGCAGGAAATGCAAAGCATAATAATGTACAAATATCATCTTAAAATATTCTTCAATCTCTGTTTTCTCTTGACGCTATCAAATCTCAGCAGAATAAAGTAAAAATATCTAAAAAAAAATCACGATGTAATACACACATACATACTCGTGGTTAATTTTATATAAATAAAATTAAGTACATAGTGGCCATATATAAAAATATGAAATAATCATAATCAAATGCAAGGAAACTAAGTGCATACTATATTGTTAAAGACTACTGAAGAGATAAAGCCAATGCTATCAATTTAGTTGACTGATTCTACTTATTAAATTGAATGAAAAGTTAAGAGATGAGAAAAATCCTCAGCTTGCTAGATGGTACTAATTTTGTTATCACCTCTCTAATTTAATTTAATGTTAACACTATAATACGTGTCTGAGTTCTACTTACATGTTTGTGTTATCGTTTTACATGTTTCAGCTTGTTAGGCCATTCTCAAAACCTATTACCACAACTCTACCGTCACAACACTCTAATGTCAAAACCTCTACATGCATGTCTTATATATTACCTCACTAATGTCAAATCATCTACATAGATCTGTTATTGTTTATACAAAATTCCCAATCAAACCTATATATGATTGAATTCATTGTTCCCAATGCACACTTCACAAAAATGCTCATACCTTATGAATAGTGTGTGAGTAAGCAGATGTTATTCTGTTACGTCATTTCCTAGGAGTTCACGTATCTCCTTAATAATTGTGGATTTTCGGCAGCGTTGAGTATTTGACAAAACGCCGTCACAATCACATCGGAACGTTATTTTGAAAATTGTATATATACTGCTTACAAAAAACATTTCGCATTGCACCTCATTTAATTTTGTTTTAATTATATACGTACAATACAAAAATTAGATATTCGTATACGTCACTGACTTTGCACGAGATTGTATTGATATTTTGGATAAAAATATGTGCAACAAAGGGAATTATTGATTTATAATGATTTTTTATTTCATTTCTGATTTTATAAAACATCACTACCGCCATCTATGAATCAGAAATGACCCGGGAAAGAACCTGAAAAAAATGACGATTCGCGTCCGGAGTAAACATTAATACCAGACGATTTTAGACATCCATCTATTAAATAAACTTACAAATGGAATCTCGGCTTCAACATAGGCTATTAAAATATATTATTTGTATCGTGGTTTGGTAAAATTATCAATTTTCCCAAGATACTGAATTCTATCAAGTTAGTATGAAAATGAAAGAAGCCATTTAAAGTAGTCCCGTTAATATGGTTTTTAAATTTGTTTGCGTCGTTACATAATCTAGAACTAGGATATTCATCTAAGGATTATTTTTATACAATGTTTTTGCTCTACAAATACTTCTGTATGACTAAAAATGTGTCTATAATAATTAAAAAATAGTTTTGACATTTGCTCCGCGGCGCTTTCTGTCGTCATCTGTTTTGACTCGCGTGGTGTAGGGGCTAGCGTACTTAACTTAAATTGAGTGTTATGCGATGCGAGGGTACGAGTTCGATCCCACTCCATACCCAAAGCTTTTTTCTTCTTTTTTTACTATCTTTTTGTGAAATTTGAATTTAGCAGAATCCTATATACATAAAAAATAATTTTACTAGGTAAAACAAATATATTCCTTCCTATATGCCAAAAATTTATTCCATTAGTTATTTAATTCTAAGACGATGTAACTTCACCACCCGTACACAATTTTAGCCGTTGCGAAGCACGGGAAATACAGCTAGTTAATAAAATAATAAAACTGGCGTGGGGTCTGGTCTAAAAGAAACATAATTTCCTCAGGGAACCCATTTTGAATAACTGAACTATTATAGTAAACACGTTACTCTGTGCCGTCTCTTCAGCGCAATGCTTGGTACATTATTATTATTAGAGTCATATTATTCTTAAGATCCTATATATGCGCGAATATTGTGACATAGATTAATGAACAGAGCGTATGTGGAACTCAGCGGGGAGGACTGTAGTATACAAGGCAGCCAAGATGAGGGAATATTATTATATAATACAAGGATTACCATATAAACTTCTATCATTAACACGGTACAGATGCATTTGAGGCAGCGTGATTTAAGTCATGTAGAAATATAATGCTGTTTATTTCACAGCCATAAACAAGAAAGCTTATACATATATTCATGACTCGTGAATCTTGCCAGTCGCCCCAACAAAAGAGTCCTCATTGTCAGAAACTTACAAAATTTAAGCGCCTGCAGTGAGCAAAGGAACGACAAATGTTAGGCGTCTCTTCGTGATGATGAAATTAGAAATGAGGAGATTGTTGAACAAAGTTTACTGACATCCCAGAGAGAACAGCAAAACTAAAATGGCAGTGGGCAGGGCAAGACAGTACAGTGTTAGGTAGTCGCTTAAAATCAAGAAATGGCCTTGGAGCAATTTCATAGTTATTTGATGGAAATATCACAAACCAAACAATAAAATAATTTCTCACAATTTCATAAAAAAATGCTTCACTTGGATCGTAGATTCTGTTTGTGGTATTTTGCCCATCTGTTAGCCCCGCTCTGCATACGTGCTCGTAGAATTCTCAAGCAAACATCTATAAACGCAAATAATGGAATAACAGCATGTGGCATGAAATTTGTTTGTTCCTGTTTCTCAAACTCACAAAGGCGTTAGCGTCTTTGCTGTTGCATAACATACAACACCATATTATAAAGGTTAATAATATTGTACGCCACGTTAATAAATAAACAAAACCTACATTGTTTTTTTGCATATAACATTTCCCTGATGCATGCTGTAAGAACATATAACATTAAAAAATTGGTAAGAGCTTTCAATCACCGAATTAATTACGTAAAATGAAATACTATATACTTAGTTTAAAATCCACAATAACGACTTTATATTCTTCTTCTTCTTAATCAGCCTATCCCGTCCACTCCTGAACGAAGGCCTCCTCCATCTGCCTCCATGTTGTCCTGTCCTGTGCAGACTGGATCCTTTTATTGCATCTCATCGTAAGGCAATTGTGAATAAAGTTTATTCACAATCGCCCGATGATGAGGGTGCAAATCCTCGAACACTAGTCGCGTAATCTAAAGTCATTGTTGTGGATTTTAAACTAAACATATTATAGTCTTTCATTTTACCTTAAAAATGGACTTCCACCAGGTACCGAACAGGTCAAAAACCTCGGGATTACCGAATTAATGTTTAATTAAATAAACTAAATTGAGAAACTATAATGATTTTATAAGTTTATACTTTAGATTTGTATCACTATGTATTTAATTTATAAATAGAAATTGTTTTTTGCTCATTGAAACTTGTATAGTCAATGAAATAAGGGGTCTTAGAGTCAGTAAGTACTTTTTCTCTCGAAACTTACCTTTATATGAAGATGTTTTTAAGTCCCTTGAAGTACACAACTTCTTAAAAGAGTTTTAATAGAAATAAATGATACTTTTGTTAAATAATAGGATGAAAATATAAACATTTAAATGTATCTACAAAGTTAATACCTCATATGTATTTATTTTCTGCAGGAAATATTCTTTAAGTATTTACCGTAGGGAGGAAATTTTTTAAACTTTTCTTCCTTTCAGGAGTAAAATAAAAAAATAAACTTTCTTAGTGGAAGGTTCAATACTATCTAACATCCAAAATCCACTTCTTTGTGTGTTAATGAGTCAGTCAGTCAGTCATTTAGACAGGTGACTTTGTTTTATACATAGATGGATGTTTCAAAAAGCACTTACAATTTGATTGATTCGATTCTTAAGAATTTTCATTATGATTCGAATCGATTTTGAATGTTAGACGGACGCGGTTCAAGTCCCATTTTCAATTCACACCACACATCACTAACTTTTCCAACATACTGTGAAGTGTACTAATTTTTGTATTCATTTTGATAAGCGAAGATTAATTTTTATATGAATAAAGGATATTGTACTATATCGATTTTAATATATCGTTTGCTATACAATCATATTGTATTCGACTTTAGTTAGACTAGATTTATGTGAAAGTTCTACTTTATGTTAAAGGAAATCTGGAAAATAGAATTCCACACAGAAAGTAGTGAATGAGACAGGTGGTAAATTGCGCAAGATGCTACGGATATTTATGTGGATTTTTCATACAGAAAATCTGGAGCGTACAATAAAAATAATATAATATACGACCCATTCTTGAAATATTTCTTGAAATACTCGAGAAAACTATCGATACCAACGACTATACCGCTTCGTATTGTTTTGAAGTTTGTATTTATGAATGTACTTATACGTATTCTGTGAATTTTCACAGATGGAAAAAGAAAATGTATTTTAAAAACATTTCTCCTGCTTCTGTCGATTGAACTTTTTGATTTTGTGACTGCGTTTTCATCTTTACTGAATGTACTCGTAGTTTATTGACTTTATTTATTGGAAATGTACATGTTTTCAATTTTATAAATAGTTATTAGTTTTTTATTATTATTTCGTATGGAATTATAGCCATGCATCGAATGGTGGCATCGTAAGAAGATAATAAAGTTAATGTTATCTGCTACGTTCAGGAGGCCATGCACTCTACAGAACAACATTCAGCCTACTAAGCCATTCACGAGTATATTGGGGTTGCATAGTGGATGTCTGTATACAATCTAGGAAATGCTCTCAGAGGGCAATCTTTAACAATGCGCTGGATGCATTGTGCTGGCCCTCCAAAGTCACAAGATATCAGTCTATGGATCATTTAAATGCATCGCCAATGCTTCCCACGGATTCAATTTAGTGCTACCCCAATGACGCCCTGAGAGAGAGAGCCTTTAGATCAAAAATAGATCTCCTCTCCCTGCACCATCGGGTCCCGAAAGCCTCGATTTTAAGCCTCCCAATCCTGTCTCCATCAAATACGATTTACTAGTTTAAAAAATATTAATACGCAACTTAAGAAAATTCAACAAGTTTACTCCTACAGACAGTTGTATCCTTAAGTTAAATTTGTTCTGTAGGATCTTATACGGGGTTGGAAATAATCTGATTGGTTTAAGGTTTTCATTTCCGATGCCCGTGTGAGCTTTCCCCTCGCCGGAAATGGAGTGAAATACGTATAGGAGGTGTCGTAGAACCGCTACTTCCGGTTTCGATCTTGGTTTATTTTAGTTTCAAAGGATATTATGCCTCCAAGCGATCGCTTTCTCTCGCTGATACTGAAATGATAACAGAGGGAGGGGCTTCACAAATTGTTTTCAAAGACTTTATCAACTTATTAATTATTTCGGCTGAACTTCTTCAAAAGGTAAACTATCTTTGAAATTTGAATTTCTATTAACATATATGTACACCTATGAATGATATTGAAATATGTACCTAATTACCATTAAAATAGTACTTATAATAATAACACAGATAACTGGTGTCATTCTAGATAGATTAGAATCTGATAGAATCGAGGCCACTAATATTTATGGTTACTTACTCCCATACAAGAAGCCGTTTCACCTTTTGTTTTGACAGCTTAGTATAGTGCAAGATAAAGGAAACTCGTGACGTCATTAGCGATAGTTTTAATATTATTGTGAAAGGCTACGGTGGCATGGTCACGACTATATGACGTAATAATATTTCGACCAATGATCGTGGATGATCGGGCCAGGACCCATCCGGTGCATGTGACTGCGGTGCAGCGCAGACCATACCACACCTGTGAGACTGTCTCTTGTGCCTTATCACATGTACTATGCGGGATATTTTTGCCGTATCTGCATGCTCTGTGCACTTCGCAGAGTACTGGAGATCAATTTGAAAGTTTTCTGGTTTTGACATGCTTAATATTAATCGGGACTATCTACATAGGCATCACGTAATCTTTGTAGTGGAGTTTATGAGGAAAATATGCATAAGCATACCTATTTTTCTTCGCAGAACTGTATAACTGATAATAATATATTTTTTCTCATTGTTTCAGAATGCACCATGCTCCTATGACCGCCGTGTATCAAGTTACCAGACAGGGACACGAGCACTGTGACGTCACTGAAGGAGTCCTTCTAGACATTACTCCACTCCTGGTTGATGGGAAGAAGCTGGTCACTCTGTATGATAAAGATCTGACGGAAGGTGTCAACCTGTTAATTGGTAAGTAAAAATATTTTCATGAAAATTTTCCCGTGGAAATCCCCGGGTTGTGGAATCGACACCCTTTTTTATGTTTTTCGAGTGTCCTCTATGAGACAGGTGTTCGTAAAATTTTCGTAATACACATTTCAAATCTTTCTTCAAAGAGGTTCGCTACCCATTCATAATATCATACAAAAGTGTGTTCAAACATGATTTGAGATAATACCTTAATTATTTAGGTATGGAACCGGATTTATCTGTACCTATACTACCTATGCACATACGGAATTACATTAAGTTTTTTCCTCAACAGAGACGAGAGGCATCTTCATTCACATAATGCAGCGCTATGCGAACTCCCTTAGGGAGGAAGCAGGATGGGTGTTCCGACGCTTATGAGTCGGCTTTGGCTGGCTTAAGTGATCACTTTATGCCCAACGTTCACCCATTCCACCACATCCTGCTGTCGATCGTGTAATTTTGAAAGTAAGTTGTATATGGGAAAAAAAGAAAAAACTTAATGTGTGCAAACAGTTCTTTTTACACACACGCACACACAGTATTCACTAGTCACCCACAGGTACCTAATAGTAGTAGTAGTTTGTGTTGATTCTTATCCTCTATCTATACTATTATTCATAGAGTGAACAAAATACAAAAATATTTTAAAAATGCTATCAATTTTACTCGACAGTGTAAATTTATTATGGTACTAACGCGAGCTTATCGCAGTATTGAGATTTCTTCTACCAAACCCCGTTATTATTCATTGATTGATTTTCATTCATTTTAGTTTGTTATATCAGGCATTTCAATATCAGTTTACGTAATAACATTTCATAATACTTATACCTACTATCTCTCTTCTTTAGACAAAGCATATATTTGATGAATACTATAATATACAACTATCACGAATACAGTAATAGACAATAATACTGCCAATATGTGTATGGTATTTATTACTGTTATCTCTATGATATAATATCTAATACCATCATCGTATGTTTCTAGCTAAGTGTATAACCAAGTTCTGAGGCCGGAATTATGCTATTATTCAAATCAAATCAACTAATGTATCACTCAATATTACAATTAGATATTCGCTATCAATAATTGATAATGTTATGACAGAACACTTTACTATTAGTTATTTATTCATAGGTACATTATCTTATTATGATTGTAAATAGGAATTAAATTTTCTATGCATATAATTCATATTTGGTGATGGTTTTAACTCTTTGTGTGTAAATTCACAAACCTACTGTGGACTGAAAATTAGGAATGAAGAAAGATTAAGGGAAAATTAAGTGTGGAGAAAATTAATGAAAATGAAATACAATAATTTACTTTTACAATTCAGTCTTTAACACTGGGATGCAAAGAAACACAAATATGTAGGCGTATGAGGTTAACTGGAAGAAAACACAACGTTACGACAAGCTCACTTTAGTGAAAAAATGTCATATGGTATCATACTGCTTTTAACTTTAACATTTCTGTATTTTGATGATACTATGTTGAGGTAAGCGCAATTTTTCCCACTTTTTTGGCAAGGCACTCCGCTGTCGATTGATTTATGAAAAATATATTTGGATACACAAATTGCTATGGGTAAATCGCGATTTTTACTGTCAAGTGATGACTCAGCATATGTTGTTTTTGTGGCGTCATAAATTCACAGGTTAATAACAGCTAGACAGCATAAAAACTTGTACAAAACATTATGATTGTCTCGAAAGCTGTCAGTACCTGCTGAATTTAACAAACATTTGCCTCTTATTATATTGGATTGTAGACTACACATTACACATAGGCTTCCCAGCTAGACAAATTCACGTAATTTTTAATTATAAACTACCTGAGTGAAGGACTAAGTATCCTTACTTGATAATGTTGATACTACACACCGCCATATTTCATAAATTATATAGCAGCAGTTTTTACGTATATTTTGTACTTATCACTCAAGTATTAAAAAGGATCCATGATGGTTGGAATGTGCTCGCGTATGATGGAGGGTACTTCAAACCTTAAGTTCATAATGTTGGATGAAAGTCCGTTCTACATTTACGTATATCTGGTTGCCTGAGATTTCCAAATATTTTATTACTAATGTGTAATATGTCAATTTTTATTTATTCTTCTTAAAATCGTATCGTATGTGAACGACCAATGTACAGTTGAATTTGGGAGCGATATTTCTGAGGTACGTATTGTCAGTCACTACTAAGTGTATGTTACCTTGTCTATTGCTGTTTGCCTCTACATTTTCAACTTACACTTTTAATAACTTCTCAATGTCCCAGCATCTTGAACTTTTGCACACATGCTTGCTGTAGCTGACAGTAGGTATAAAAAATAATACTGCTATACTATACTATACCATCACGCCACCTCCCTTGCGGGGTAGGCAGAGAGAACGGATCGCCAGATTTTCCTATCCTGACACACACTTTGGGCTTCCGTCATATTAATGCAATTTCTCATACACATTCCACGATTACTTTTACTCAAAACACTATCTAAATAATACTGAGATCTACGTAATACTGTTTTAATCTTAAATAAGTTTCAATGGGTTTAATTAAATAATTTGTTAGTTCAATACTTTAATTAATTTAATTTAATCAACTCGTTTAGTGACCTTATACAAGTATGTCCGATTCGTGACTTATTCTTCTTTTCCTTTAGCCTTGATTTCTCCACTGTTGTGTATAAGCCTCTTGCAAACGTTTCCATTTCTTTCTATTGCTCGCCTTTCTAACTAATAATTATTAACATTCCGGTATTTTCTCTAGAAGTCATTTTTGGCATTTCAAGACCTTATAAACTAACTACTCCAATGTCATTTTACGAGTATTTGAATAAACTACGAATGAACTTACGTACTTGCGACTTATGTTTGAATATCAGCCTTTATCTAATATTCTAATGGAATACTTAGTACTGTATGAATTCCACTTAATGTTAAACGTATTAAGTTAACTCTTGAGTAGATCCATATAATAGATAACTCTCATACTACACACGAGTAGCGAATATATTATATCAATACTATATTCCTATAATTCTACGTAATTCTAATGATTCAAGTAGAAATTGCCCCCTCCTCGCAGGAATTAATTTACCACTGTTTCAAATCCTTGAATGTTACGAGTATATTTTACCCTCGAGTATCATTATATCTTGAATATCAGTATTATTTTACATATACCTAATATTACATTAGGTATACTAGAATATAACATCATTCGCTTAGGTGAAGATCAATAAAATTTATACTTTGATGTATGTAACTTGAATGATTTTATGAATATTATCCCCCATAAAGGAGTGAAAAGTAGACAAAAACAAGCGAATTCTAAAATAGTAATTTTTATTATACTTTTTTATAATCTACTTCTTGTATTAGGTCGGGTGACATGTTTGTGACGGCGGGCTGTCCTGGGATGAGGAGGTCCAGCTATTCTTCCATCTCTTTAGTGGCCTTACGGGTAATCTTCTTCCAGTGGGGTTTTCTGTTTTGACTATCTTTGCAAGTCTGGTGTCATCCATTCGGTCGACATGGTCCCTCCAGAAGCGTCTTCTACTTCCCCCCACCTTACTATATCCTCGATATTGCAGTCAGTTTTTATAATCTGAGTAACTTAAATAGTGCTAGGTACACATTACACAATCTGAGTTCTATTCGTGAAGCACTTTCTAAACACGGCGATACGCGGTGAGTGGATCTTCTCAATCTTTTGGTGTCTCCCGATGGACGAAATTTACGAATTTCTTTTCCAGCGCCCTTTCAAATGACACCGCATATGACCTCTCACAACCCTCGACTCCCTTCAAACGTTATACACATATTTCGTATTTATGGACAAGGTTGATTTAATGTGAAAACAATTTGAAGGTATTTTATTAAGTTACATCTGCAAGTATGTAAGGAAAATAATATTATTTTGACTTTAATATAGAATACCAAAAGTGGTTTTTTCGTCTATATAATTTCTCGGATCTGAAAGCAAAAAACTTCTCTTATTATTCCGGTAAAAAAATAATTTTAAAACAATGTTTTGTATATAAAAAACCCACAAGATAATGTGGTGTTATTACTAAAAGAGATATAATAAAAAAAAATATACCTCGTACTCTTACCTGTGAGTTGAAACATTTTTATCTGTAAATAAACATGTGTTTGAAATTAGAAACAGGAGAATAATTCCTTTGGGAAAAGGAATGTGGGAAAGTTTCTTATAATATTTTCTTACTCCGCCGCTAACGTAAGAAAGTTTTCTTCTTATTTTTGGGATCACCTTCTTAAACAAACTTCTCATCGCCTCGCTTGTCTATCTATCGGGGTAACAGTTTTTCTCGCCATCTCTTTCCATTCCGCACGCCTCCTCTGAAAGTTTTTGCGGAATTTTGTTCGGGAGAGTATTTTCAGGAAAAGTTTATTTTATAAGAGGTTTATACGAATTCCCCTGCAATTTCGATAAATTAATTTTCATGTCGCTGTAGATACTCAACAACACACTTCTGGATCTTGTTTACAAACATCAACAAATTTTATAACAAGTTTTAGTCCGAGAGCCCGCTGCTTAAATTATGACGTATCTGTTTTTTGATCGAAATGTGGTATAAATGATAGCTTACCAATACGGTATTACATCGCACTAGGGTTGCCTATAAAAATCTTGCCGCAACCCCCCCCTCCCGCTCCCCCCCCGAAAAGGTCCCTCTTCGCGGTTTCTCGCATTTTATAGAAATATGGTAAGTAGTCAATGACAAAAATAATCCTTGCTAAATTCTCTAGAAAAAATGTTAAGTCAATATTTTCGTAGGACTAGTAGTTTACCTGTAATGGCCTAGTGCGATGTAATACCCTATCGGTAAGCTATCATTTATACCATATTTCGATCAAAAAACAGATAGGTACGTCATAATTTAAGCAGCGGGCTCTCGGACTGTTTTGTGTTTTGATACAAAACAGCGAAAGCTCAAATCGCACTAAACTTGCGAGTGTTTGCAAGTTTGTGTCTCTGACATTTTGTTTAAATCACGGAATTATAACTTTACGTTAGTAAAATTAAATTACTTTATTATCTGTCACCCTTCTCCACTCCCACGAAAATTATTCTGTCTCCAAAAAGTGTTTATCTCCAGAACTTGATATTATTGTTGCCACTTCCTGTAAGGAAGAACTATACTACTACTCCCAGTCTTATTGTACCACAATGAATTAGTTATGATTGTTATTTCAGTCTTAAACAAATTTCCCTCAACGAAACTCTTCTACAAACTGACTTATTGCCATATTATGTTATGGGCCCGCTACACGCTCGCTAGTCACGACGACCTTTTGGTGTTCGTGAGTAAAAAGGGGTGCGGATGGAACGTTTGTCTTGACGTGTACGTGACCGATCGTTGACTGAATTTGGCTTTGAAGGTGAAAAGATAAACACTGAAAAATTCTTGCAAAAAGGCGTTATAAAATATTGTTTACGATCAATTTTTTATCATAAACTTGTATTAAAACCGGTAAAATTGCCCACTTTAATGATATAAATGTACGAAAAATAACACCACATTTTCCAAAATTGTGAAAAATAACTCTATGTTTTCTTATTTTGTTTTAGGGATTTCTGTATAAAATATTGTTCACGATCATTTTTTTTTGGGATTTTTGTATTAAATATTGTTCTCGATCATTTTTTTATTATATTCTTGTATTAAAACTTGCAAAATTGCCCACTTAAATATTTTGAAAAATAACACCCCTTGTTGTAAAAAATAACACCGATTTTTTCCAGTCCCTACCTATACATTATTTTTTGTCGCAGTTTGTATTTTGACCTGGGGTGAAACTTTCTAAGGTTTTCTCACCCGAAACACGCAGATAACATGCAAACTAAAAACGCCCTTATGTATATCGCTGTAAGGGTCATTTTTCATACAGATTTTATCTGCGTGTTTTGGGTGAAAAAGCTTACAAGTACCACCGGTGGTCGATATTTTTCTATGACAGTTCAATCAAAACAAACCATCGATCCTATCAAAACATATTGACGGATAAAATTCATATAAAAATATTCTCTGAATAAAATTGTTGACCGTTTCCGACAATTAGCGCGACATTTCTGCTTCATTCGAAGCGAAAAATAAATAAAAAAAATATTCACAATTTGTATTTTACACATTTCGGGCCAGTTGACTCCGTTAAAATCACAAATTTAACGCTTACGCATATTTTTATGAACATAAACTATCCGTTTGAATATTTTTTCATCGTCCAATATCCACTGTTTTATAAAATTCTTAAAACTAATTTAAGGTGCAAATATGTAAAAAATAAATAGTACTCATCATGATTTATTTTCATCAAGGGTGACCGCAGAAGTCAAAAAGGCGCCCCCCCTTTTTTTTAAATAAAAAAATGAATCTGGGTTTGTCTAAATAAACCCAAATACATCTTTGTTCACTTCACAGAAAGTTTGAAAAGCTTGTGTTATGAATTGGAGTAAGTTAGGCATATAAATCCAAAATTCTGTAAAAATTATGGGAATTGTGAAGAACTTCTAGGCTGGAGTGAAACAACAAAAAATATGATATTGATATGGCCTGAAAAGAGGAAAAGTAGTGCCGCAGGCCAAATTTTTGCAATTTTTTAAACAAACGTGATTTAATGGATTTTTGAAATTTTTACCAATATATGCCGCCCCCCCACGCAAAGCTACTGGGTGACCGAGGTCTTGATTAAAAAAGTATGATTTTTCGTATTTATATTTTAGATTAGTTATAGAAAATGCTTTCGAATCACAGTAATTAAGCGATTTATAATTCTGATCCCTAACATGATTATTCTTGTAATATTCCTTGTCTTAAGATAAGAACAATGGACTTCTTATTTATTAATACGTCTATCATATTATCTCCTACAATGATTAAGTTTCAAATTGATCAGCAATTGATTGTCTTTTGGGATTACTCGTGTATGATTGGTTAGCTATTTTCGTTTTATTGTCAATTATTATTTAGTCAGTATTAACTTAAAAGTACGCTTACGGACATTTCAAAAATTTCTAAAAACGGGAGACCTTATATTTCGACAACCGTTACTAAATATGCTTTGGAAAACAATAGAGTAGATGCATTGAACATTTACCTAGGGAATAACCATAAAAGTTTTTTGATAAACGCAAAATTAACCCCAAAAAATGGAAAAAACGCTATTTTTACCACTTTTTCATGCAATTGTTCACGCGATTTTGTACCTTAATGTCGTGGGAAATGACGTCATTCCTGGTGCCATGCCCTTAAAAGTAATTACTGATCTCAATTAATGTAAAAGCAGTTATATGGAAAAATCGTATAGTGTATTTTGTCAATAAGTGGTCAATTTTAGGTCCGACAATCCGCGTTACAAGCTATATCATTAAGGTTAAAATTACTTGATTTTAAGCTGTATCCGCTTTGAAGCATAATTTTGAGAAATACCAATTATGTTTTTATGATATTTTAGATTTAAAATTTCGTGGTAATGTTCTCTGTATCTATACCCTTACGCCGCGCCGCGTCCCTTGTAGGATACACAGAGAGGACAGAGCGCCAGACAGCCTTATCCTTACACACACTCCTAGCCTCCGTCATATTCATCCTCTGTTTTAATGGCGTGAGATCATACCTTATTCCTTTTTTTTGGGAGTCCAATTGTGGCCCTTGAAGGACGTGAAACTCCGTTAATTTTATTGTCTAATCTCAGAAAGGATTGTCAATTTGTTTAATCACAGTATTCTGATTACTTCGTCCAAATATACTGACGATTAGTTTTAACGTGATGAAAATACTGACTGGATTGTGTTTGAGTTTCAACCAATCGAAAAAATCATGAAATCACGTATTAGATTGAATGGGATGTTATTTTGTTAGTAGATTAATTCCGGTGCTCCTATGAGATTAGTTCATTTACACGCGAGCGGAAAAGGCTTTTGATTTCCTACAGAGCGGCCATGGACCTCGGGTCAGGAGCGTGATATTTGCTTTTAATTTCGTTTAATAGACTCCAGGGATTAATCGCGTTAAGAGATATTTTTGTACAGGAATTAATATTGATAATGCCGTGGGCTTACTGTAGAATTAATTGTGCTCGTGTTCTACAGTGTACATTGTAATCTCTTTACTTACTAAAGGGTCATTGTTCTTCTTCAATATAAAAAGACAACTTATAAACGTATTATCATTCTTGCTGTGGATTAATTTACAATGTTCATTTTGTAGAACGGTACAGATAGAATATTGAATGATTGTTGTAAACGCTATGGAAAATATTATTTTACTACAAATTTCGCAAAATAATCCTTCTAGCAACATTTCACATAGGTAAAAGAATAAGCCCTACAGTGCCCACACAAAAATGATAAGTTGGACACAGCACAGATTCATTTCATATAACGAATAGTCGTTTGTTCTATTACCATGCTTTTATTTAACTTTATACTCGTATGTGGTTCTTGCTGATATTGTAGGTTCTTTTCTCCTACATATTCATTTTAATTATAATAACTTCCAATGTCCCAGCACCTTGAAAGTGTGCATACATATTTGCATTATTTACAGTTTAAAACTGTTTAGTACTGTTTTGTCATAAACTCGATTCAATTGGTAAATTTTAATCAATTTAATGATGTTTCATATTTTTACAATTAACTAAAACCATACCTGAATAAGAAACCTATATAACCCCAATGCCGCACTCCTATTTGTTGATAGCCAACTGGTTTTTTCGCCTGTTATTTAGTATGGTTGTTTTTCAAAGTATCCAACTTGAATGACTAGAATTAATGAAGTTCTTTTTTTGCTATGAAATGAACCAATAAACGTGGTTCGTACCTAATTTTACTCACCTTACATCTTAATTAAATTACTCTTTTTTCATTTGGGTATTGAAATAAATTTAAAAGATTGTGTCTTGTTTAATAAGTAAAGGTGTTAATTTAAGTAATTAGTAGTTTTTCGTTTTAAAATAAATGTGATTTTTCACGTTATTTAATCTACGAGTCCCTTTCGCTAATTTCGTTAGTGCTTAACGTAAAAAAAGAAACTACGTTTCCTCTCCCCGTAAAAAGAACCGCAAACTCAACACTTTTTTTTTTCAGGACGACCGACGCCCGACGTCCATTTTTTATTTACAACACGCCACACCTGGAGGGCAAATACCTCAGTCTTCTTGTCGGTAAAAATATACACGTGGGAATTAGATTATAATATTGAAACGAGAACGTCGCCCTGTAGAGGAATTAGATTAAAATTATAACTAATTTGTGCCGTAGGCGAGAGTGTTCGTATTTATTGATCAACACAATTATTGGTAAACACATACTTTATGCTAAGCGAACGTCATAAAATTATTTAATCATAGCAGATAGATAGTAGATAAGTTTAAATTAATAATTTGTGCAGGTTATAATATAAAACTGGTAGTTGGAGAGATCCTAAGAGGCAATAGAAGCCACTATTGTTCTTCTTTTCAGCCGCATTTACGTCCACTCCTGGACATAGACCTTCACGATTCGCCTGCATATCGCCCTGACTTATGCCGACTGCATTCAGGTTACACCCACATGACTAGGTTTTCTCTCCATTTTTCGATCTGGATCATTATTATTATCATCCAAATCTTGCAATCGATATTTAACTCATTTCCAGAGAAGCTAGAGCTCTGAAACTTTCACAAATTGTGTAAACTAGATAGTATTATGATTCTGTGTCAAATTAGATCAGTTTTCTTCAGAGACTAAAAATGTAAAGCGTTTGAGGGTACCCAAGGTTTGTGTGTGGCCTTGTATGGTATCGTATAAAAAGAAATTCACATCACACACAACACGTACACAAAGAATGTCAGATTTTGTATACAGCTCAAGGTTACAAGAATTGTAAATTATTGAATAATCTAACTGTACATATGATTTACTCGATTTTAGTGCGACTTTTGCGTGTAGTTTAATTTCTATCGATCTTTATAATCATTCCTGAAAGTGTATTTTTCTATCTTCCGAAGAAAACTTCGATTAAAATAAAACTACAGGCAGTTCCCCCGAAAATTAAGTAACCATGTCAAGTGTCCACCGTGAAAACCTTCAAAAATTAGGTAGGTACTTAATGCTATTAATTATACAGTATTACTGAAAACAATAGCACTTTAGGTATGACACAGAGGTAGTTATTTGGTAACATTATATTTCTGATAATATTGCACGACAGGGGAGCGATTTTTACTCCATCTATTATTATACCATTTGGTACACTAAAGCATCTGCCCTTAATTGTATCACGAAACTCAAATAAATTACAAAAGTTTCTAATATTGAAAATTACAGAACAGTTTCTTACTGAGTGAGAAGAGAGAGGGGGCAATAAAAATTAAAAAGATTCTGAAGTAGATTGGTACTTAGAAAATTTTTAATTAATTTTTACGTTTGTTTAAATTCATAGAACATTTTGTTAATTATTTTAATTACAGCATTGAAATTTACTTATATTTTTTAATTAATAATATTTCCCCTTATTTGATTTGATTCTTGACTCATGATTTTATATGAGTTTATTTTTTAAGATTTCGTTTCTTTTTTTTTTTTTTATTTTTTATTTTTAGGCATTCCACCCATAAAGAACGAGTGATCTCTGATTTCGTTTCTTTACTTCTTTAAAAAATGGTGTGAATATAAACAGGGTACCTACAAAGTCACTGCCACTTTTGGAGTAATTTTATATTGTCAAACCAAAATCAAAGAAAATGGCAACGAAAGCGATAAAAAGCGTACGAACAATTATAAATTTATCAATATAGAAATTACGCAGAAGATAAAACTTCAAAATAAGAGCCTTTTTTATTGTATTAGTGAAGGAACTGCTATACCTGCTTTGCTTATCTAAGATATGAAATAAACGATGATCACATCTGTGTTCATTCTTGTTCATTGTGTGCTCACTATTACTACTATAACTGTATTTACGGACTTGCGTGTAATTAAGCTGTTACTCACACTACAAAAAAGACTCTCACATGTACGCCACGTCTATATAGCTTTGGAGAAGATATTAAATTCCGATTTGGCCGATTTGCAGGTCTCCTGCAAGTGTCGCCTAGCACGGCACAGCCCTGGTAGGCATTATATGCAACTAACCAAACCAGCCTCCATTTCCTCCCAAAATTAAATTTCAAAAGTTATCTTATTATTCTTGGTCTCAGTTCTTAACTCTTCTTTCGTTGCTTCCTTCATTTTCCCCTCCATTCTTCCTCTTCTTCTTCTTACTCTTCCCATGCTTCCTCCTTCCCTACCATAAATGTTTTATAGATACGAGTATAAGATATATATTTTTAACTATGTAATGTAATCTATTTGTTCTGCGTGTGTGCTAATTGTGAACGGATGTTATTGGTCTTGTGTATTGATATTTTTGTACTAATGTACCTGTCAATGTTTGTTTTTGTGAGTGTATCTGTTCCATGTGTAATAAATAAATAAATAAATGAATACTGGATCCGCTACTGTCTATCTCTGACTTGGTGTGAAGGGAGATAGACCTACTTTTACATAATATATCTAAATATGGGGTAAATAAAAGTGTAATAAAAGTTCATCGAGCATAGTCAGTAAAGTCTTTATAGTTCAAAAGTTTGAAAGAGCGTTGCTGAAAAGTTTAAAAGTCATTGTTTCAACAAATTAGTGGGAAAATATTGACAAAAGTAGGTGGCATTATTCGTAGTAATTATTCAATGGTGAGGTTTAGTGGTTTAATAGACTCCAAAGACAACGTAGAACAAATTACAACTAAAAGTTTAGTTGAATATTCAAAGTTTTTACTGAACCGTTTCTCTTCCAATACCTACTCTACCACCTTATAATATAACAATAGGAACTGTGAAGAATTCATTATTTACTGCAGCCCAAGTCATAATCAAATAAATTTTGCCGAGGAATTTGGAATCATGAAATTAATTACTTTTGGGTGTAATTTTATTTAGCTATTTTATTTTATTTTAGCTTAGATTCTTGTATGTATGTATGTGTTTATTTATTTACTTATTTAAGTATGTATGTATAAGTTTTCTTTTCTTTTCTAGTATGTGTATAAGTTTTGACTGCTTTTGCAATAAGTTCGCCTTTGGCATACTTCTATGTCAAATAAGATTTGTTATTTTTATTTGGTCTGTGGCAAATAAGGATTTATTAATTAATTTATTTATTCTTTTAAAACCATTTATGATGATTTAATTTAATTATCAGACCCATTTTCGTCTCTGTTTTAGTCCTCCACAACTTCCTGTCCTAGGCACACTGCATCCAACTCCCTCCGGCACATTTCCTTACATCATCAGACCTCCTTGCCCGGGGTCTACTGAAGCTTCTTCGGCTTGTTCTCTGATGGCATTCTATCATATTTTTGGTACACCATCCAACATGTTCATTGTTCAGCCTAGCTCCACTTACGACGAGCGACTTTTTCCCGCAGGGGTAGTACTTTCTGAGCTTTCTCTTGTGGAAAATGACCCTTACAGCGATATACGAAATTGAGTTTTTAGCTTGCACTTTATCTGCGTGTTTCGGGTGAGAAACCTTAGAAAGTTCCACCCCAGTACCTACCTAGATTTTGCAAGTATCAGAACAAGAAAAAATAGTACCTAATAAAATACAATATATATGCCGATTTACTCCACTTCAAGACACAAGCTACAAAGATGTATTTGTGTTAATTTCAGTAAACCCGGACTTCATAAAAAAATTGTACCTATACAAATAAAAAATATTACAAGGAAAAAATAACTGCTTTTGAATCTGTTTTCGTATTTGAGCACACCAACTAGCCAGAGAAATAAATCCAAAACCTTTAATTTTATTTTCTGTTTTACAGCAATTTCACTCTTGGAATTAATAAATTGAATAAATTGATTTAACGAAAGTGAAGTGAGTTGAAAGTTTATTACAGATAGGTACCATTATGGGTTTACGGTAAGTTCGTCTAAAATCAATTAGTCTAAAATCAATTCGTCTAATTATCAATTCGTCTAAAATCAATTGATCTAAAATCAATTCGTCTAATTATCAATTCGTCTAAAATCAATTCGGCCAAAATCAATTTGCCTAACAATCAATTCGTCGATTTTAGACGAATTGATTTTAGGCGAATTGATAATTAGACAAATTGATAATTAGACGAAATGATTTTAGACGAATTGATTTTAGATGAAATGATTTTAGACGAAATGATTTTAGACGGATTGATTTTAGGCGAATAGATAATTAGACGAATTGATAATTAGACAAATTGATAATTAGACGAAATGATTTTAGACGAATTGATAATTAGATGAATTGATTTTAGACTAATTAATTTTAGACCAGTTGATTTTAGACGAAATGATTTTAGACGAACTTACCAGACACCACCATTATGTAGTGCCTGTATTTTAATAAAACTCCATTTCATCGATGTTAATACTTAATAATGATTTTGTTTATCAATTTTGAAAACATGAAAACAAATTCATTAATTATGTACCTGCAAAACCTCCCTACACCAGGAAATGAGAAGAGCCTCTCTATAGATATATGTATAGGGTATATATTATACGCTTGTTTGAAAATATTGGAAAATGAATCTTCATTAATTTTGTAATCAATAAAATTCCTCTCTCGAATAGGTACGCTTAATTGAATTTTTGAGAGCTTGTAGGTACAAAATTAAATCCTTAATTATATAAGGTAAAATGAGGAATTCTGGATTTATACTCACCTACATCACTTATTCTGTGTAATATAATAAAATATGTTCGCCTGTCAGTTTTCCTCGTGGAAACATAGGTCATCACATGGTTTTGTACAATAGGTATCATCACCTAACGCTTAATCTCATACGAATGGTATACAGCAAAAGAGGGTCTTTCAGACAATAGGATACTATCTTGAGATGATAAAGGGTACCTCAATCTCATAAATATAATGGAGCGATAAAAAAGGTGTTGGTAAAAATATGAAACCGTTTGTAAACATAGTTTTTTCTTCTTCCCTGTCTTATACTTTTGTTAAGGTCCTATACATGCTGTCATCCGGCTTCGGCACCCAGAATTGTTCTCAGCCAATACTCAGAGAATCATCTTGAAATTGTAGACAGTGATAGATGAAAGGATGAAATACAGATTGGCGGTTTTAAAATTACAATATTTGGAAATTTCTCGAATAAAAAAAATATTCAGAAAGTACCCCTGAAATTTACATGATCTGAGAATTTACCGTTCAGATTTTCAGATATAAAAGTATTATTTAGCCAAAATACTGGTAATTATCATCTTAACAAATCGGCTGTTTTAAAAAGGTGTACTTTATTCACTTTCGCGCTAACATTCTCATAGAAAATTTGAATGAGTTGAAGATAAAATAGAACGATTTATGCTCAGTGCATAAGTGTTAAGTTGAAGCGTGGTAAAAATTACAAAAAAATATTTATTGGTTTATGATTCATTCTGAATTGGTGAATATCAAAGATAAATAATGGCGTATGATTTAAAGGCAGGTAGAATAAAAGTATTCACTTCATGAATCGACAATCGACTCTATACTCAACAGTGATCTATTGTAAAGTTTTTATACGCGACGCCGACATCGATTTATAATAGTGACAATTTATGAGTGCAGTTTTTTATATCTGTGGTAGGTAAAAACTTTGTTTCAAAAATACCTATAAATTTAATATGGAAGTTTTATTACTTTTCTCCATTGCATTCATTAAGTTATCAATAGTAAAAATGGATTGCCCTATTTATTTGTTTTTCTTTTTTAGACCGCTTCTAACGTTTTCTATTTTCTTCTATTTTGAGTTTCTTCCTGCGACTGGGACTACATCATCTACCCATATTTTTTGGGGTCGTCCTTTGGGGTTTACCCATGGTCGCCATGTTAGGGTTCTGAGTGCCCATCTCTCATTTCCCTGTCTCGCAACGTGAACATTGCCATTTTAACTTAGCTATACGGTGTGCTATGTCGGACGCCTTTGTTCGGCGTCTGATTCCTTCGTTTCTAATTCTATTTCTCAGACTTATTCCTAACATTTGCCGTTCCATAGCTCTTTGTGTGCGTTTAAACTTATGTATTGTGATGGCAGTTAGTGTCATCGTTTCCATCATTTTTATTTTTGAGGATGTGATCGAATTCACCGAATGCCGCCCAGCCTAATAAAATTCTTCAGGAATCTCAAAAAAGAAGCGCAAAATTAATATGTCATTCAGAATCTTGATCTTTTTAATAATGGCATGAAGTTTCGAACGTCTCATTAAAGAGCAGCGAGAAAAATGTATTGAATTAAAATATTTTGTAAGCTGCGAATTCTCTAATCCGCCCTTAGAAAGCTGAAAATCCTCTTTTGTAAATTATTATTAATTGAGAAGAAATTGCGAGAAAAGCTTTTTTCTAACACTGCGCGTAGAATTTCTTAGCATCTTTTCTAATTTTCAACAGAATCACAATTTTTAACTTAAGTTCATTTTATTTACAGTATTTTATAAGGTCGTAATATTTTACGGTTATTGAAAATAATAAAGAATTTTATAAGTAAAGTTTTCCAACGTTAGCTTAAGAGGAATAACCTTATTCTTACGCCATCAATATCTGCTAATCTTCCCTACACACACCGCTAAGTATTCAAATCTTTACCCTGGCCCGCCGGCCATACATAAATACGAGGCAAACTCAACTCTATTTTTACTGTAAATGCGACACATTTGACAGTAATTTGTAATGATGTTATATAAAAAATAATTTCGGAGAATCGTAGACACAACGTCCAAAAGTGGTAGGCGAGGCAGTAATAATTTGAAAACCATGTATGAATGAAAAAAAACCACGCGCTTTGAAGAAAAAATGAAAAAATTGCTATAATCTAAAAAAGCGTCTAAGGGATCTTTTAGGTATTATTAAATTCTATCATAATGTGTATATTTTTTATCTAGGTGTGTTTTCTTCTAGGTTGTTTTCCCTTTTTCTCTTAGATATTTATCTCGAAAAAAACCCTATTTCGAGATGAAGACTCTTAAGCTCCGTCTTAGCTACTTTAGTTTTAATAGTATGAGGGTATTGAACTTTTTGTTTTGCGCGTCCAATACGTAGTTTGTTAGATAAAGTCTTTTATAGAGGGGAGGCACGTAGTATTCACAAGACAGAATTTAACGTCATCTGTTTATAATGGATGTTGTTACCACGAAGATTATTCTTCTTTGTGTGAACTCTGCTGGACTAACGGCATGGTGTTCAGTAGGGGTTGGCGTATACGCGAACTAAAGTTAACTTTAAGAGATGCTAATGTTAACCTCGATGAATAACTATCGTTAACTGCTAAAATTAAAAAGGTAGTTTCGTTGCTGATCAATTTCGGAAGATTCCCAGTTAAACTCCCGCGCGTAATGCTAATGAATCTCGCGATATCATTGGTCACCGGTCAACAGGCGCTACTTACAGGAAATTATATCCTGTGTGCATGGTAGCTGCGAAAGAAACGGGATGAGGATGAATGTCAATAAGACGAAAGTAATGGTATTTGAAAGAGATGAGATAAGGACGAACTGTGCGATTAAAGTTGGTAATGAATGCTTGGAGCAAGTTGATGAGTATGTGTATCTGGGAAGCTTGTTTACAAAAGATGGTCGGTGTGAAAGTGACATTGAAAGAAGAAAGTTAGCAGGTACCAGGGTAAATGGGGCAATTGGGCCAATAATGAAAAGTCACAACGTATCGACAAAGGCAAAGTTGTTGGTGCACAACGCCATCCTAGTACCAACACTGATGTATGCAAGTGAGACATGGACATGGCTGAAGAAGGATGAATCAAGTATAAATGCGGTTGAGATGAGATCGTTAAGAAGAATGTGTGGAAAAACATTGAGAGATAGAATAAGGAACGAAATGATTAGAGAGTTGAGTGACTGTAAAAAGGATGTTGTGAATAAAATTAAAGTGAACAAGTTGAGATGGTTGGGTCATGTGGAAAGAATGAACGATGAAAGAATAACGAAGAAAATTTACCTGGGTGAAAGAGGAGGTGTAAGGAAGCGCGGCCGTCCGAGAACCACCTGGCTGGACCATGTCGACCAGATACTCAAGGACGGACGTGTTTTGAGTAAAAGTAACCGGAGAGTATGTATGAGGAACTGCTTGAATGTGATGGAAGCCCGAAGGGTGTGTCAGGATAGGAAAGTCTGGCGATCCGTTCTCTCTGCCTACCCCGCAAGGGAGGTGGCGTGAGGGTATAGAATAGAATAGAATTAATATTATTGTTGACGGACTAATACGCGTGGGAGTTTTGATTAGTTCCCTTCTCGTGCGTTTGGTTGGAATATTTACATACTCACTCCAGGCATTGTGGATTAACGTTAGCAGTTACTTTAATGTCAACAGTATTTTCGTGTTAAATAAGAACAACTGTTGAAGATTAACTGTTGACCATTATTGACACAGCTCTAGTGTTTAGGAGCCGCATTATGTCATTTTGTATAAGTATTCATAGTTTCAGTCACGCACGGGTTTCAATTTATATTTTTAGTTTGCGAATTCGTTGAATACGAGAGCGTAAACAATCTGGTATGATACAAAGGGTGTATTTTATAAACGATCATAAATTCTAACAACTTCTATAAGGAATTTCCTTCCCATTGATAGCACAGGAAATATGGGAAGGGAGTGGTTGGAATATGAAAAATTCTCAGGTTTAGAATTTGTGGTGATACGTTTTCAGTGTTTCCAGTCTTCAGATCTGATTATCAGAATAGAATTTTTAAAAGAATTCTAAAACAATATTGATATTACCGTAGGTCTGATCCTGTAACTAATTATGTGTAAAATAAGACGTTCTTTTTCAATTATTCCACTGTAAAATATATTTAAAAGATACGTATTTTAGATCGAAAAGTTTCATTATTGGGCCTTTTGTCGACAAAACTTGTAGTGCTACATATTTTCTTGTAGCTATTTATATCTGTATTTAGAATTTGTTCTATAATATTAATCAGTCTTCAATTTAATCGAAATATTCGTGTACTTACAGAAAGGCATCCAACAACTACAATTTTACGGTCGCACATAATGGGCAGCTTTCTCAGTACCAATCAGGTTTAAACCCAAAACAAGTTTAACGAATATCATATCTATTCTCTTGTGCTTAAAAAATATTAAAGCAGGTTATGTTTAATACAATTATATTGGTTCTACGTCAATGGATACAACGATGCGCGGTCCAAAACATTATTATTAGTATATTCCCCAGCGAAAATTAAAAAGCCCAATGAAATGATATTGCATTGAATGGAGCTCGTGTGATACTATTACTATAGAAAACATTAAAACCAGCAATGGGTGACTCCCCTTCTCCCGAAAATACGACCAAAATCGTAACTGTGGTGACGCAGTTAAAGTAGTACTCATAGTATGTCGTTTCCACGTATGTGTCGAGTACTGAAAACAGATATAATGGAAAACTGTGTAAACTGTAAGGCGGTGAAAGGAAAAGTGATGCAAACCACAAAAATACCTGAGCTGAGTTAACCTTTGAAAAATGCTCCTTATATAGTGTTTTGTGAAATAGAAGTGGTGTATCCCACCTACTTGCGTACAAACAAGAGATGAAATTGCTTACGTTTAATTTACAATATATCTGTTATTCTTTACGCATTTATTTCAGTTTCACTTCAATGTACATTTCGTTTCATCCGTCTTGTCACACTTTTTGTATATAATTACTATGTAGCCAGTGGCCAAGTTATATGAAACAAGGAGTAGCTTATGCCGGCCATACACACTACGGTCTATGGCCGTGTGTATGGCCGGCATTACGTCACTTTTTATTTCACCACCTTAATATAGTCGAAAGTATACAATGATGTAAATCAATGACAAGAAAAAGATAATATTTAAGTAATATAAAGACTTAAATTAATTTTTGTTTACAAATAATCCTTGTAAAGCGTTGGATTTTTCTGCATTCCATAGTATATATGTCTATCTATATCTATCTATCTATACCCTCACGCCACGTCCCTTGCGGGGTAGGCAGAGAGGACAGAGCGCCAGACATCCCTATCCTTACACACACTCATAGCTTCCGTCACACTCATACAGTTTGTCATACACGCTCTCCGATTCCTTTTACTCAAAACGCGCCCATCCTTGAGGATCTGGTCGACATGATCCGTCCAGTCCAGTCTGGGGCGGCCGCGTTTCCTCACACCTCTTCGTTCACTCAGATATATCTTTTTTGTTATCCTGTCATCCTTCATTCTCTCAACATGCCCAAACCATCTCAGTTTGTTCACTTTCATTCTAGTTACAACACCAGTCTTGCAGTCACTCATTTCCCTAATAACCTCATTCCTTATCCTATCTCTCAGGGTTTTCCCACACATTCTTCTTAGCGACCTCATTTCCACTGCATTCATCCGGATTCATCATTTTAGTATATATGTACAGTACAGTATTCCTACAATAGTGTAGAAGAATTTAGGATGAACATTGTCAGGCTTACGATCGACCTCGGGTGGCTAAAGGTGAACTGAAATGGCGAATGTTTCTCGAGTGTAAAGTGATAACTTAGGAATAGATTGTAATACAAAATCCAACCGAGCTCTTCAATATTAAATCACAACTAATACTGACGTTCATTGTGGAAGAAAACTCTGATTCTGCAGTTTATAGGTAAAAAATCCGTCATTACAGAGTGTCAGTGTTAAGGGACCCTGAACACTGCTTATAAAAAACTTCATTCTGATACATGAGTAGAAATTTAATAAAATAACAGAGTCTCTATACAAAAAAAGGCAACACTATGCAGCAAAATTGTTCCTCTTTGATATTATTTGTTCACAACAAAACAATATGCCGAATATTACGTGAAAACGGAACGGATGGTGATTTTTTTGTGGAAACAAAAAGAGATAAACATGAGATTCCCATGACGGCGAAGCATAGTAGAGTATAGACCAATAGATGGTAGTTTGGAGAGTAGATGTTTTATAAAATTAATAACAAAAGCTTCGCTAACAGAAACTCTAACTAGGATTGAAATTTTAACGAGATTTCGGCTATTCCGATATTTTTCCTATACCCACATGGGACGTATACACGATTTTTTTATTATCCGCGGTCGCTGCAGACTGTTATCAAAAAGCTTCCGGCTAGATATAATAACATGGTCATTATTGTTTTCCTATATATTGATATACATTTTAAAATAAAACGAAGTGGATGCAAAATGAAAGAACAGAATTTCAACATCATTAAAATTTTCAATGCGCATCATTCTCTCACAATGCAGGATGACAAGTCCATACAAAATACGTTTTCCTACTAAATGGTAGGATAAAGTTGTATAAATGATGTTGTAGGTTTTTGCAGCATGGTATATATATTCTTCCTTTCAGGTTATTCGGGTATTGGCAGCGTTTTTTTTTTTTACTTCATCCTGAAGATGGCAGAAGTATCGCTGCCGAAAGCTAGAGAAGATCAACAGACACGCGGCCAACACCCGAATAACCTGAAAGGAAGAATATATAAAGTTGTATGTTTTGAGGCTAGGAGTGTGTGTAAGGATAGGGGCTGGTTGACGCTCTGTCCTCTCTGCCTACCCCGCGTGAGGGTATAGATAGATATGTATATTTTTCAAAAAGAGCGACACAATTTAGAACGACATAAAGTAAAATCTCATAGCGATGTAGACAGGAAGTGTTTTTCTTACATTGAAAATATTTTACGTTCATTTTCTGCAGATATTTTTTTTATTTCATTTCTCCATAGAGCCATCACTTGTAAGACACCCCGATATAATAAATTCCTTGAGATCTCTTTTTATGTGACGTTGGATCCATTGACTTAGTTCACAATGTGAATCTATGTGTGTGTATGTATGCCTACCTAGAGCTGTTTTCTTCTGATGTCGACAATGCCTCAGATGTCTTTTCGTTCGCCTTATTGCTTTTTCTCTCCTCATCTCTCTGGTAACTAGTATACTTATCTACTATTATTTATACAAGGCAGTTATTTTTTATATTATTATGTCTGTCGTCTCCACTTCTGAAATCGCTTTGTTTTTATTAGGAACCTGTTATTATTACATAATAAATTTTTGATATTTTTATAGGACGAATATTTCGGTGATAATCCACCACTATATTTTTACAACCAGATCAATATCTCTTTTAAAAACACTACAGATTTTTTCTTCCAACTAGAATAACATCATTATCATTAAATTTACACATATTAGTTTTTTCGTAGATCATTCGCAGACGAGCGAAAGGCCTTGAAAGAAGGAAAGAGGCCATTCGGGTTGACTGTAAGATATTGCTTTTCATTCGGGTTGACTGTAAGATATTGCTTTTGCAAGAGTCCGCCTTTTGGCACACTGTATTATCTTGTTTTGTTTTTGTTGTTACATATCGCCGCTCGCTTTTTACTTTGACTTAAGCGACACAGGGTCAACTTTTCAGGAGAGCGATTTAAAGTTAAAAAAAACAGAAAAACCCTGATAACTTTTTGAACCGATTTAAATAAATTGTATGGGGGTTTTGTTCATTGATTTTTTTTCTATTTTTTAGTATATAATGTTAATAAATATAGTCTCTTTTGTGTGAGTTAGATGGCGCTTAATCCCTTAATGCCTAACCTGATATTTAGTATAATTCGAAATTTATTAATTCAAAACAAGTAAATGACCACTTTCCTTAAAATCATGAAAATTCAAAATGACTAACATGCCATTTGTACTCTTCCTCCAAAAAAACAAAATGACTTACGCGTCATTTATATATATTTTCTAATAATTCAAAATGACTAACACGCCATTTGTACTCTTCCTCAAAAATATCAAAATGACTAACACGTCATTTATATATTTTTTCTAATAATTCAAAATGGCTAATAGAACTTTTTGTGACAAACTGTATAAAGCAGAACGTCTAAATTAGCACTGAAAATAAAATCGTTATAATTCAAAGAGATTAATGCAACCATGTTTTCCAAACACTTCCAAGTTAAAATGGCTAACACACAAACTCTTGTATTTTATATAGAATTTTGTGAGTAATATCAATGTATTGGAACTCTAAGTATTCATCTTCATATCTGTTTCAAAAAAGAAGGAAAGAAAAAGTTTTCTAAATATATTATTTATAAATATTTCTTAAATATATTCTAAATAGGTATATACGTTCGCGCCCATCGCACACAAAAGCAACACGTGTATTGACAATGAAGTTGTTAGTTGAACAACCGATAATAATATTTTCAAACCTTATAATTCTGTTTTAAACATTTTGTCTTAAACGACGACAGATGTACCAAATATCAGCTATCGTTATAACCGCAAAAATACTAAAGTGCAAATTCAATTATAAACAATTAAAGACAAAAATAGCTCGCAAGAAGCATTCATGTATGTACTCATCATAATCTACAGAACAAAGTGTTGTTTCACACGCATACGCAGTTATGTGTACTTGTTGAATATTGTGTTTGTTCCGATGTAAAGGAATTGTTGCAAAATTTGTGGTTTGTTTATTTAGGATCATAATATAAGAAGAATCTTAGTACAATGCACAATTCCTATATCACATTACTAAAAGCTTTCTATTGAGGTCAGAGGCGAAAATTTTGGTTAGGTTCAACATGTTATTATGTCCCAACATGGATTTATTTACTATGATTTTTATATGAAATCTGAGAAAGACGTATTTCATGTTGACTTCTCAATATAAATAAATCATTCGCAATCTACAATTAATGGTCGAAATATAAAAAAAATACAATCTTATATACATACAATATACATCCTTGCATTCTTGCTTTGCAGACTTGCACGGCAAGCATTTTTCAGTTCAATTACATTAAAAAAGTAAAAGCTCCGGACCAAACTATGACGTCACGCTCATTTCCCGCGGCATCAAGGTTTAAAATCGAGTGAACAACCGCATGATTAAATGTTAAAAATTCTGTTTTTTTTTTTTTAATCTTTTTGAGGTTGTCACTTCATTCAAAAAACCTTTAACGGCCATTCCCTAGCTTTTAATGTATATTATCAATAAAACAAATAAAAAAATCTGCAACTTTCGGGACTTTCGGAAAAAAGATCAGAGGTGTTTTCACAATTTTGAAAAATCTGTACAAGATATAAAAAAATATTTTACGTTCAATTTCTAGATAAAAGTTCAATGTATCTACACTATTTTTATCAAAGCTTATTTTTAGTAACTTTGTCAAGATCAAAGGTCTTACGTTTTTTGAAATGTCAATATGCCTACTTGTAATCAAATAAATAATGTACTTAGGATTTCCTATAGATATATTTATAAATGAAAGATTTTTCAGGATGATAAACATGTTGTGAAAATAATAACTAATGTAAGGTTTTTTTATTTTGTTTCAGTCGTGTCAGAGAGTTGGGGTTCCCAGTGTGTCCGCCTGAAAGTGACAGTAAAGTCTGACAACTGCGGCGACAATCAAGATTGTTCGGAGAAGGGTGTCTGCTATTCCAACATTTCTATGGTAAGAACAAACATTTAAAACTAACGTAAAACTATATTCAGAATCAGATTAAAATTTGGAAGGTACGAGATATTTTTATATTTGGTTACTTCAAAAACATTTTGACTGCAAAAGGAATAGAAATTCAATTACTTCATTCAATTGTAATGCCTTCCGCGGAGGGGTGAAGAATTAGTACCTCGTTGATAAAGTGTTTTACTCCATCGACGATATGTTGAATAATTGATTTTTATGTATAACGAAATGTCAACCAGAGCCCTTTATACTCTGATTGGCATTGATCTGATAATGATTTTTGTTTTTGTTATTATTATATATTGTTAATTGTAAAATTGCATATTATCAGTAAAAATTGACGAGTCCAAGTGCCCGAATGGGCCCACGGACGATAGAAAAATAAAAAAAATAATGTACATTACTTTTCTTTATTCGATGTTTTTGGAATGTTGACATTAAAATTAAAGGTAAACCCACCTCCATCCCTGGTCGTTTCAGTAGCGACTATTGGGTGCGACAAAAACAAATGATTATCTCCTTTATTAATAGTATAGATGTTTGGAACAAGAAAACATTTCTTCGGGTTGAAAATAAATGGACGTCACCAATAGAAAATAGGTAAACTGTAAGTTAAGTGTACACTCTACAACCTCATACGACTATTCTTCTTCTTCTTTGCCCTCGCCTTTGTCCTATTTACTTGGGGTCGGCCCTCCTAGTCCTCATCCTTCAGGTCCTTTTGTCCCCCGCATCCTCCACACGAAGTTTGCCTCATTTAAGTCTCTCGCGATTGTGGACATCCATGTGGTCAGGGGTCTGCCCGGTCTTCTGGGCCCTCCTACAATTTCCATTGTCCTTTTGATCATGTTGTCCTGTGGCAGTCTCATAACGTGTAATATATCTCATAACCTCATACGACTATTACTACTATGAAAACAGAAGTGATTCTCAATAAATTAACGTTACTACATTCATTTTAATTAAAATGCCAACTCTATTAGGTGAAGTCTCAAAATTTCGTTCATTGCTTTATTAGTAAATAGTCTAATAATATGCAGAATGTGTAGGAATCTGCTTAGTTATGCGATGTAGCAAGGATGATAATATACTCGTAGTTAATAATGATAACATTGTTATTCAGTGTTCGCTTGTTGTGCGCTGTGAGTATAATATTACAGAATTATACACTGTGATGCATATATCTCCTGTACGTGTTAACTGTAGATTATTAAATACAGTACTAAGATACGTTATCCTGTGGCCTGAAAGCTTATGAAACACAGTGGCCGCACTACTCTGCAATTATTAAACTGACGAGTAAAGGGAGAAAAAATTAACGCGGCATAACCAAATAAGATGACGAGAACTCTTCAGGCAAACCTTAGTTCGTTTGATGTACATGTGTAAGATTGTGTCATATGAATTAAAATTGGTGAACTATTTAGGCGACATTAATTAATATTGAAAAGCATAGATGGACATTGTAGTTGACAACCAATTAAATCCGCTATTTCAGTAAAACAATTACCTGTTTGGGTCAATTGTGATGAGACTCTGTTAGCAGCATCGATGATCGGGTTCAATCGCATAATATTAATTAAAACCTAGGTGTATTTGAGTAAAAAAAAAAACCTAAAAAGTTGACATAGGTGTATAATAGAGAATGTTTTAACTATAAATAGGCCAGAAGCCTGAAGCAGTCCTTTATACTCGTACATATTGTTATAGGATTGACGCTAATAGCTGCCATGCTAAAAAAATGATTAAATATAAATAATAATTTATGATTAAGACATTTATATTCGTAGAATTCCGATACGAAATAAATAAATATGTCAATACCATCGATTCCAGTAATGTGTACCTATATCTAATATGTATTACAGATTTCCCAGAATTCCATAAATATATTTTTTTCGTATCTTTTTAAACTAATTTGTAAAGAGAAAAAATGAATAGGCAACGTCCTCCTTCTTGTATTACGTAGACGGATGTTATATTTCCCCGAAACCACATTACAGTTTAGAAAATATCTAAAAAGCTTTAGAGTAAAACGAGGGATTTTTTTGTTGAGGTTAATGAAGAACGTACTCGCCACAGACAAACAGATGTTTCGGGGATGGTTCCCTCCCTCATTATATCACTTGCTGGGATTTTTTTAAAAAGCTAAGAATTTTCCCTCTCACAAGTACCTAATGTTACAACTCATTTAATGCCACGCCGAGGCAGTTACATTACGTTGTTTTTTTGCATAGTACGATCTAATTAAAAAATATTTAATTCTGACATTTCGCTTCGCTTGAAGTAAACTTCTGCTTATTCTGTTAATCTAAATTGTTACACTAAACTTTTAAAAACGTTTTCATTAACACTTTTTCCATAAAAAATATGCACATAATAGGTCCATTGAAAAGCCAACAACTACATAAGTGAACGATGTTCTTTTATACGACAGGATCGAGTTTGAACCACTGCGACCGCCGGTATAACTACGGATTCTTTTAATTTATTATTGAATCATTACACAACAGAAGATGCCTTCCAACTCAAAGCGTTCTCGTCCTTAAGAATTCAGTTGGTGTAATCGATCCATTCGATCCGAAATTGTACAATATTGTCCTTAAGATATGTAACTGTATGATTCTACCAACCATTTATGTAAAGTGTGTAGATGCTTTTCCATGTTGTTATTTCTTCGGGTTTCACTTCAGGGTGAAGATGACAGTAGTATCGCTGCCGAAAGCTCGGTTACCCAACCACTCGACCCGCAGTGAAGAACTATCAACATGGAAATGGATTCATCACGCTGCGAAAGCCTACAAGATTATTTGTGTAGATCCATGTAGTGATATCTCCTCCAAGGGATATTAAGGGTATTTAAAAGTATACTAGTTTCGGAAGAGTTTTTTTTTTGCGAGGAGCCCTTCCGCCAAACCTTGAGCTTTTCCGAGAAAAAATAATGTTTTTTTAGAGACTTAACAGATTAATAATACTTAAAAATTGCTGCCAACAATACGCATTTAATAGAAGTTCGATATTTTTGTACCAACAGTGTACCAATATGACGATTCCCTGCTCCCGTAATAATGTTACCTTCTCGTACGTACAACGCAATCTCCCTTACTTTATTAGACAAACAAACTTCCTTCCTTTGAGGTCAAAGGTAAGCCGGAATACCTGACGTTGTGTGATAATAAATACACATACTATTACATAAGCTACGTACATGTTGCTCTATTACAGGCAAGCAGTGCTGTTGTGTTGTTACACAAAATAATCATCAGAGATTTTATAAGGTGGAACGATGTTACTACTCGTATGTGTAATGAATATGAATGTTAACCTCTGTTATGTGTTTAATAAACTTATAGCCCAGAGCATTTTTCGTGTATGAATAATTAACTTATAATTCTAAGGGAAAATTCTTTGAACTAATAAATGAGTGAAACTTGTTTTCCAGAAATTACACAAATAAAGTTAATAAACAATCACTATGAATAGAGAATATCATATATGAATTACTAAAACTATCTATTTAGATACAGGTATATTTTTTTATTGTGAACCTTTCTCAAACTGTAGTATATTATAGCTTCCAAAAATTACGCGTTTGACTGTAGCTTGTGGTAGAATCGGTGAACATTGACCTGGTCATAAAGTCATCAATACCGACTTTAATGCTTTAAAACGCCTATCCTGTGTCCTCTTCAATAATTTATCTTGTTTCTTTTGAAGAAAAAGTGTGATTCCAAGTAGACAATGCCGTCAAATCCAGTATATTTATTTATTTACACTTTTGGTGAACAAGATGCAGAAATATTTTAACTTTTCAAACGTAAATCATAACACTTTTTCACTAGGGTCAGTTTGTCTTAGTGCTGTGATCTCTGCTAGCTATTCCATAATACCATTTAGGTATATCCCAAAAATATCTAGGAAAAGTTTACAGTTTACTGACAGTTTACTGACAGAAGTTTGTTCTGAGGCAGTAGGCAATAATTGCTAAGTATTCTGCCTACTTGGTATTACGTATCTAATCTAACCAAAAGTATGTTTTAAAGTTACATAACAATATAAAACTTGCAAAAGCGAATATAAAGTCACGACATACGTTGAGCTTGACATCAATATGTACTCGTACGTTTAAATTGATCAACTATTGTCTAATATGAATCTAAAACCGCGCTATCTCTCTCATATAAAGTGATATATAATTAATAGAAGCATGGGCATCGCCAGCTTCAGAGCTAGGCGGGGGGTCAAAAAAAATGCTAAAGCATAAAAACGACTAAATAGCGCAGGCGAAATTTTTTTTTTGAGTCAAAGTGAAGAAAGTCGTGATGTGATTTGTTTATTTGAAAATGTAAATAATATTTTCACAAAAATGTTTGATGTCTTAAAAATGTTTTTTTTTTTATATAAAAGAGTTTGTTTTTTTTTAAGTGATAAAAAGTAGCGCCGCAGGCAATTTTTTTTTATGAAACTGATGGATTTTCATACTAATTTTAGAATGATGAGAAAAATTGTTGTAGTAATGTGATTTTTTTGTGACGTTTTACCATTTAGTAATAAAAAATAAATAGCTGCCCCCCCTGCCCCCTGACAACGCCCATGAATAGAAGTAGGAATAACTCTGATGGTATTGGGAAATATGCAAAGGTTGATTATAATAATAATCATTCTGTGTGCTGTATAAGGAAAGTTGCTGCCATATCCCAAAACTTTAAATAGACTAAGTTTCCAAAGCCATTGTAGCATTATCATTGATATTGTAACCACTTCAATGCGCTCCTCCTGGTGTTGGCTGGAACTGGTACTCTATACTCTACTAACAATATCAAGATTATTATTAACTATTATAATAATTTCTATAGCAGCATCGTATAACATTACGTCATATACTAAACTATAAAGATAAAGTATTATATCGTCTTCTAACTTATACTATTAATATATCTATGTATCTATATTGGCGCATCTTCCAAACTATTATTGTTCTCCTGCGTTTAATAGTTGATATTCACTTTATGATTTAAGTCTCTATACTTTCCTAAAGTTTTCCAATGACTCTGCAGATTAATATGTGATTTTGCTAGTAGAACTTTTGATTATAGATTTATTAGAGTAATATACGGAAGGCATATAAGTGTGCCTAAGTAAGGGATGAAATGAATTAAATGCAGTTAAGAGATGTGTATGTAGAAAAACAGTACGAGACAGAGTTCGTAATAAATACTCTAGGTCAATACTTCTCAAGTAGGTATTCTACGACTTACAGTAAATTCGACAAACGCTAATTCGACTAAAAGCTAATTCGACTAATACCTAGCTGATTTGATTAACGCTCAATTTGCCTATTAACAAATTTGACTAATTTCACACATTTGACATTAAAATTCACACCAACAATTCGGTCGGTAGTAGCCTGGTTGGTAACGCGCTTGACTGTTAATCCGGCGGGCGCGGGTTCAATACCCGATGCCGACTTACTCTACGTAACGACACAAGCTTTTCAAGGATACTGTGAAGTGTAGGTACAAAGATGTATTTAGGTTTATTTTTATTTTATTTTATTTTCTTATCGGAATCATACAGTCACAACAACAAATAACATAAATAAACATTTCACATATAAACGGACCAACAAATATTCCATATTTTACCTGTAATATAATAAACACAAAAAATCAAAAAAGAAAAACAAAGAACAATATGTCAATAAACCCAGATTAATTTTTTTTAAATGAAAGTAAAGAAAGACGTTTACCTATTTTAGCAAGCTCAAAAGACTATGATATTATTATACCACATAATGCTTCCTAAAGATAACATTTATTTAGTAAAAAAACACCTTAAAAGAGACAATGATAAAGAACAGAACTTGTAGCCTGTAGAAGATAAATAATTTGTAAATAGTAAGTTTTAATTAAAGTTATAAAACTAACTTCTAACGTAGTTTCATTACAACATGATTACTCGGAATCATTACAAGATATAAAAATATATAGACGGAGTAATAAAAGGCGTGTAGGTAATTAATTAAAAGCCAGAGGAACAATTAAAACTTTATCATTCACTTTATATCATACTTGAAGTGAAAACTGTTATTTCATTAATAGTTTTATATTGTTCCAGTGTTTGAATTGTTCCAACTTACTCTTGTACTACCTACTCCTCTCATATATTGAGGTAGAAAGTTGAAACTACAAAACGAAGCTTTTGATATTTTGATATATACGAGTAACTTTTCATCGGTTTTCAAGCCACCCATCCGGTTCGTGAATCACTTTTATGTACCTCCAATAGATTGGGTTTTCGACGGTAGAAAAAATCTTATTTTACCGTATCTATTGCACTCCGTTTAATATTATTTCTTATGGCTTGTGCCACTGTCGGGCGGCAACGTCAGAAGATAAGAGAATTATGCTATCTGCTAGATACATACAGGATACATGTACCCTATAATAGAGGTTGCACTTGGGAACATAGTTCACAACTATTTAAACTATTTATGGTAATATAGGCTTTTCCCACTCTTCGACTTCGGTAAGGTGTGGTATTTTTTAATACTGCCACACTGAGCTGTGGCATACTGGCAACCGTTTAAGGACGTGGCGCCATACAGGGTGTTTGATAGATAGATACAGATATCTTCAGGCGTGATAGTAGAGGTAATTTAGGATCTTTTAGCCAAACTAAGCTCAGTCCCAAGTCGCATGGTTCTCGAGTTATTCGAGATTTTAGCTTTTTATCGAAAAACCCCGAATTATTCAAGTTTAACGCCGATAGCTTCGTAAGCAAAAGTACCTACTTAGTTCTATCATTCTTTTTTGTTACTAGAATATGTGTTTAGTCTATTTTAGCCATTAGTTTCAATCTGAAGAAACAATAATGGTACATAATATCCCATTAAAGTTTCGAGAAGGAGATATTTCAAAAACGAGTCGAGACTTTGGAGGGGATTTTCGATAAGAAAAAAAATGTCTAAAGATTCAGAAATCTAGAAAAAACTTCTCTGGTTTATCCTCTTTCAAGGGATATACAAAACATTATAAAAAACATTAGTTTCATAAAAATACGATACAATAACTTAAAGAGATCGCTACTAATCTTAGCAAATTTCCATACATATTTTGATTGCATAATGAACCATACATTTCCTTTCAATTTCCCGTTTCTGAATTTGTATGGAAATTAGCTTAAATTAGTAGCGATCTCTTTAAGTTATTGTATCGTATTTTTATGAACCTAATGTTTTTTATAATGTTTTGTATATCATTTGAAAGAGGATAAACCAGAGAAGTTTATTCCAGATTTCTGAATCTTTAGACATTTTTTTTCTTATCGAAAATCCCCTCCATAGTCTCGACTCGTTTTTGAAATATCTCCTTCTCGAAACTTTAATGGGATATTATGTACCATTATTGTTTCTTCAGATTGAAACTAATGGCTAAAATAGACTAAACACATATTCTAGTAACAAAAAAGAATGATAGAACTAAGTAGGTACCTTTGCTTACGATATCTTATATATCTGTATCTATCTATCAAACACCCTGTATATGATTCCTCTTTCCTTACCTGATGCTGCTCTAAAATATTTTTTATCTACTTAAATTTGTGAAATAGTGCAATAAAATGTAAAAGATAAAAAGATATGAACGCGAAAGTTCTTTTATCGGAAGATACCTACATCAAGAATCTACCCATGGATGACAAATCGATTGAGCCACTAAACACTTGTAACATCTATTATTTGTACATAAATTAGGGACAAATCATGTATGCTATGAATTAATATCCCTGTGAATACATTAATACACATGGATATTATTAAATACAAGCCACACAGTGTGAAATTAGACACATTCAAAGTAATTATTCAATACGGTACCTTAATCATCCAAGCCGATGGGTTTATTAATAATTAATTATTAATAATTCAGGGGCGTGAATCGTTGAGATTACATTATAGAAGAGAAGGATTTACCATTTCAAGTTTATGATAATTACCTTAAGTCCAACTTCACACCCCTGGCATCTCATGGCTTATCTCTACGTTCAAGTGGACGCCGTTTGTTAACCATACCCTCACATCACACATCTTTCTTCACTTCTTCTTTCACTACACACGCGGCTAGACTGTGGAATAACCTTCCACTTCCTATCAGACTAGCTCCAACTATTCTCTCTTTCAAAAGTAAACTGAGGCATCATTACCTTTCCTTAAATAATCCATCTAACTGACAATCCCGTGGTTCCTTCCTTGTCCTTCATCCCATCCACATTTATATATGTATTTTTATGTATGTATAAGTATTCTATATATTATTATTATTTTCATATTTATTTATATTTATTTATATTTTTCTTATTTTTCATACACCTGTATGTAATGTGTACATCAAATTAATGTCAAAAGTGGTTGGTTGGCAGATATTGCCTACGGCAATAAACCCGCCATTTGGAAGATATGTTTTCTTTTCAATAAAGATTTTTTTATTTATTTTATTTATTTATTTATTATAATGGGAATTACTTAAACATGTCTTAGTAAGTAAATATTAAGAGGAGTGAAATGTTGATAATGTGTAATTTATTTGTTGGTAACCCCGTAAAAAAAACAGGAACCCCTTATTTTTAATCTGTGGGAATAATTGTCTACAAGCTCCTGCTTATTCATTTTCAACTATGGTTTTATAAGCCTGCAGGCGACAATACTAGCGTAAGCTTTTTTTTCACGATTCCATTCGTGAATTCAAACTTCTATTCAACAGGGTTCTTTAAGCGAAGTATAATATTACTATTATAACTAATTAATTCGATGAAATATTAACAAACATATAAAAATATAAACGAGTATCTACGGATTTTAAAGTGATTTTAAAATAGATATTTGGAGACACTATTAGACATGGAAAACCCCATGAATTTAAAATTTAACAGAGTGCACACAGAATCTTTTAAAAAATCCCGGACCGCAAATTATGTATTAGATTTGGGTTACAACGTATAAACGTGGTTTAATTTCAACGATATGATTATTAGAATAGGTACTTCGTTAGACATTTCAGCAATTTTTTTTTGTCCTATCCAAATAGGCCCTAACTCAGTGTATAAGTACGAAACTTAGACATTCTAACACACTAAGAACTACAAGTTTCTCCCATATTCTGTTTGGCAAAGGGCTACATTCTAAGTTCTACATATTATCTTATTCATGATTGTATGTATGTAGAACATGTATTTAGTAGTAACTAATTTTGTTGAGTTAAAGTTTGGCCAATTATTTAACAGTTAGAATAATTGACTTTGCTTTACGTTGTACTACTAACAATAGTTCGACACTTGAGAATTTGTTTGCTTTAACATTTGCAAAACTTTACTCTAGAGTATACTAAATAATAATTATTAATATAATTACTGTTGTTATAAATTAATAGAGCCTTTGTAAGGTCGTCTGGAAAATTTTTGGACGTGCACCAAATCAATTCGTGATTGAATTTGGAAAGTTTACGTCGGTGTGCGGTGGCCAGAATCTCTGGTATTTGCAACTCAAAACTAATAATACATCTACTCTTGAGACATCTAATCGAATCACTGAGCGTTGATTCGTAAATTCTAACAGTTTTCACCCAGTTATTACGAGTATTTGTATTGGTTAAGTTAAATAGAAGAGATAGCAGGGAAGAATGTATGGAAAATCGTTGGGAAATTGTTATCGTTAGTCATAGACAATAATCGTCTCTCGTAAACTCAGCCAGAGACAACTGTAAAACTTAACAACGAGTATGTGAATTCATTGTTCGTACATACTTTAAAAATAACAAACTTTCTTACGACCCACATTTTTTTCTTAACAACTGACTATTTAACAATAGTATAGCCATGATATGTGACAAAACAACCTAGTGTTAGGTACTTAGTATAAACCAGCAGAAATTAAAATTTCTTGTTATTCTAGATTATGGAATAACCTTCCACTTCCTATCAGACTAGCTCCAACTATTATTTCTTTTAAAAGTAAACTGAGACATTACCTTTCCATAAATAATGCCCGGGTTTTTTCCACTGCGCATATTTTTAAAATAAATCTAGCTTTTGACATTTGTGACAACGTCATCTTCAGAACGACGTAGTTGTTGGTATTGAGATCCTTCAAGAAGGATTCATCACGCTGCGAAAGCTTTTAAGAATACCTTCTCAATTCAATATGAACGTTAGTATTATTATATTATAGCAAATTATACTTTATGTCTAAGCTGGGGTTCTACTGAAGTACTAGGAAAATATTTTCCCTTCTTTGATTTTGAAGGTTTTACTTTGTGGCGGCATTATATTATAATTAAAACAATATTAATTTGTTTACACCACTTTTATTTTGACCAGAGCCAACATATTTCGGGAACAATGTTCCCTTCTTCAGGACTTACATATACAAGAAATCAATTCTTGTACAAGTCCTGAAGAAGGGAACATTGCTCCCGAAACATGTTGGATCTGGTCAAAATAAAAGTGGTGTAAACAAATTAATATTGTTTTAATTAAAATATTTTCCCCACTAATTTTATATTATGTACCAAAATTGAAACGCAGAAATAAGTTTTTGAACTCAAGAATTTTAAATTTGAATTAAAAATGAAATAATTGATAAATCTTTCTTGTCTTATTTTAGTTAGTACGCCCTTAATTAGTTATACAGAATTGACCTCAATGTTTACTTAAGCTAGAAATGTTATTTTTTGAGACAAGTTTCTAAGTTTATACAAACATATTACCTAAATTTTATCAAATTATTTATTAACTTAAGAAATTTTACTAAAATATTTTATTTAAGTTCGCGGCTATGTACATTCAAAATTATTCACATTTTTTTCCCCAACTTTATACTATTTCGGGGAAATAATAAAAATCATTCCACCTTTTAAACTTTTTTTTATTTACAGTAAAAAATCTTCCTCAGGCGGGTCTCCAAAGGCGTGTTTAAACCAAAAGGGAACGGTATTACATTCCAGAATACGCCCTAGGGCGTTTCAGGGCGTGAGGTCCTCGTAGTAGGGATGTGATGTCGTTCATCGAAACATCGAAATATTTTTTTTAGGGTATGATGTTCTGTAAATTCAAACACGTTGCAAACTATCATCGAATCATAAAATTTAATAGCTGTGTGAAACTAAGAAAAAAACATCTGAGGAATACTTTTGACTCGAAGAATAAGACAAATAATAAAAATTAAAAATAATAGATTGTGTTATAAACTAAACGTTTTTCGATTATTCACTCATTGTAATTTTCATTTTACAATAACGCATACCTATTGAAATAAATTAAATAGGCAATCTAAAATTAAATAATTATTAGATAAATTAATTAGATTTGACAGAAAATCTTTACTTGAAAAAAAAATCGATCATTGTTAATAATTTCATGAATTATTGCAACAATATTTCAAAATTTAATACTTATGTTTTAGGTGTAATGTTTGTATTTTAGGCCCCTCCCATACGAACGTAATTCTCCAATATCCATGATATCTGGATGGGTGAATGATTCCCAGAGTTTATACATATACTCGTATCAATTATGAATAAGCTATGTAGACTTTTATAGCTGCGGTAATACTGTGAAGTTTGTTAATTTCTGCAATTAAAATCGATGTCTCTACGTTTGCGTGTACAACTCTACCTGCGGTACATCTTATTTGATTTATATTTTTTTATCTTTACGTACACAAAAACATGAGAAATATTATATTATTATTATGACACGACCCACACTTTTATATATTTTACTGAGAAGGGAAAGATGTGTGCAGATAATGTGACTACCCTTACATAATACTATCAAGATTGTACGTGATTTTATAGTTCCTTTTTCGAACGTTCTCTCTTCAGCACTCTGTGGAAAAACGAGGAAATAAAGTAGACGTCATTTCATAGTACAAAACAGGTTAGCAATTTGGTATCGTTACCATCCAATCCAATCCAATGATACAGCAGAGAAGAATTTGCCAAAAATAAAATACCTTATGGTTGTACCAGACCGTCACAACATTCAGGAGCAAGCTGAAGACGTCGCTCTTCAGGACCAGTTTCCCGCGCCCTTGAGATGGATAATTCATGAAACGGCGCCATGAATTATCCATTATTATTATTATTTATTATTGATTGATAAGAAAATTACAATCTATTTTTTTGCAATTAAAGTTAAAACTATTTTTTACTGAGTGCCTTTATTACAATTAGATTTACTGCTGGTTAAATTGGAATGTCACTTATAAATAGTTTTCTCTTAATTTTTGTCTAGTAAAAACTAGTTTTAACTGACGCACTAGTTTTAATTTGTGAAAACGCGTTCTAACTAAAACGGCTTTAAACTGTAACATATTCATTACTACCATCGTTGTTCCTTAAGACTGAGGTATCAGTTCTGTCTCGCACAGTTTAATTTTTTTCTCCATGAGCTCCCCTCCGTGGCCAGATGTGCAGCCCTCGTGTATACTGGTATTGGTGGCTGCTCTGACTCGGTCGCTCCAACACATCAGTGATCTGCCCATTAGTCTTTTTCGTCATATTCTTACTCCCTAGAATTGCTGTTCATTGTAGGCTGGTGTAGTAGACGAAGTATCCGCTGTTTTAACTGTCGCATTTTCAATTAGTGTAAAAAAAATGAAAAATAATATGAGCATAACAGGAGAATGCCAAAAAAAACTTAGGCCCGGCGCAAATGAAATGTGCCTCAAATGATAGGTAAAAATGATTAATTGAATACTGCATAGATGGCATCATCGAAAGCAATGCAATTGGAGCATTCTCCTTTACATGACTAGGGAAAGAAGATGCAGATGCACGTTTTAAATATGCCGGGTAATACACCGTTCCAATGACAACGAGACGTTGAAAAACGTGGTGAACACTTACAATGTCCTTTTGTTTCCACGGAGAATACTATAGGTTGAAGTAATTGTAGGTATTATTTAAAATAAATAAGCAACCATCGTAGTCGATGTAAATAAGAATAAATTAGAACAGAAGAGGGTAGAACATCTATAGATATCTGCGTACATTTTGTATACTTTGGTTCGCGGAGGAATTTATTCGCCCGAAAATAATAATTGAAATTAGAAAGGTCTCAAGGTTGATTGTGGATATCGCAGTAAACATATCCGGTAGTAAGTAATAATATCATTATCATCTGTTAGGAGGGGTGAGGCGAGGTGGTTACTCGACTACTAACCCCTCATCCCCAGAATTGACGTTTGATTGCCAGTTTACGAGACAAGAATAATAAATCTTCGTTGCGTTACCATCTCCTAACAAACCCTTGGAATTACACGGTTTTCTACACAATTTCATTACGGCATCGCCATATTATCATTCCTGGGAATTTTACACACATAATATTAAATATTCGTGGCAGACAAATTTTGCCAATATAATCTAAGTATACACCGGTTTCAGTGTCTACATATAACTGTCTGACGTTTACACAGAACCTTTCATTGCCACGACCATAATGTGATTTTTTTGCATTGGGCAACATTACAGTTTAAAACACTTACGCCCTCTTGATACGAGTAGTATAGTACAATAATATACGATTCCTAAAAAGTACACATCTCGAAACTTTCAAATCGATGAATGCATCGCACAGAAAGTTTCTTGCTTTACTTTTTGTACCATATCTGCCCATATGAGTTGAGTTCTTAAGAAAACTAGAGTCTTGGCTCCGATTCTCGGCCTCCGGGGTTGCCTCATGAATGTCTTGGATGTCACGATTGAGCCTTTTAGTTCGAAAGAATAGAATGCTCATTATTATTGTATAAAATATATCCTGAACTTCTAATATCTAATCATTATACGTTTTTACCAGGTTCTCTAATTTTACGATTACAATATCACATGTGTTATATGAAACGAGTTATATAAAAAAAGACGTATCCATTTGGAACCGGGCAATACAAGAATCGTGAATTTAGAATCGCCAGCTATCTCTGATACTAATTTACGATATCGATAGGTGATTAATTATTCAGACGATCACTAATTACGATATGGATGAATTGCCTAAGATCTGAACCACTCGCCATGAAGGAGTTGATTGAAATCAGATCACTTCTTTACTATTCATTTATTCATTATTCACCAACTCTATAGAAAAAATATTCCCAACCCGAAGAGAATATTTTTTTATAAATTAAATAACGCCATTGCATAAATGCATCCAAATTGACTCTACGGTCGAGTGTAGCTACTGCAATCTTCACAGAAAGCTTTTAAAAAACGCATACTTAATAAAGAAATAACCAATCGAATAATTTTAAGTCGATGGAAAAATTATAGATTCGTTCGGTTCCTAAAGAAGTCTATTAAATTATAGTGGAATAAAATATTCAGGAGAATTGTAATTGAATTGATAGAAGTGTGAGAGTCTTTCCTAACTGTGAATACTCAATGTGTATTCTTGAATATCTGACGACACTTTTCTACAATATGTTTTTTTAGAGCAGGTGAAAAAAATGCTTAAGTTAAGTGACGTTTATAATTTATACACTTCAGCCCTTTAAATGTGTGAAGTAGGTACACCCCCCGGACCCTTAAAGCTTTGCTTTCCCGAGAGTGGTCCACCGGGTTTAGATTAGGAAACTTCGGAATCATTTTATGGTTAGAGCTTCCGTTATTTATTTATTTATTTAATAAAGTGTAAAAGACCTGGACCAGCTTAACAGCGACTATTGTTGCCTTAGCGCCAGTCCAGGTACAGGTTATGTTTACAAAGTGGTACTTACATGCTAATACACGATGTGATAACTGATAACAGACGTACATAAACACAAACGTACACCACAAACACAATAATACACAATTTTAAACATAACAAAAACAATTGTTCTTAAATTGTTATCTAATCGCCTTCAAACCACTAACTTCCTTGATTAATAAAAACACCTTTGGCAAAAGCTTTTCATTTAGTTCGTTTTCAGTGATCTAAGAATTTGACTTCTTACGTCGCCAGTGAAAAACAAAATGAAGAACTGAACTTTTTAAATTGTCAATAAAAGAATATAGTTCAGTCATGTGTGCTCTATTAAGATATTGATATATTATTGTAAAAGTTTTCTGCAACTACGTAAAATGCTCCCTCTTTGTTAAGAACAGCACCTGAGATATATATTATTGTAGTTTGTATCTACTTATATGGAACACAGAAACACAGGTGATTATTGCAAAAGTAGCTTTCCAACCTGAAATGTATGAAGTACGAAAACTCGTTTCACGAACGGAAAAAATATAATAAAATATCTAGTCGTACTTGCCAGTAGGTATAAAAATAATAGTTCTTATGGGAAAACTTTTATCGCTTTTTCTTTTCATTTCTACCTTTTATATATTTTCTTCTTGTGTCAGTTCTGTTTGCCTCCGATGTTTTTGGAAAGTAAGTAGAAAGATGATTAGAGAATCGTACAATCAAAAGTAATTTATCGTCGCTATCAAAACAGACCTGAAGCAGAAGAGAGTAAGGGGATGGGGAGGAGGAGCTTTTGAAAACATTTTTAATTAGCAAACATTCGTAGATCCCCTACGAACGTTTGCTTTATTTATGGAAAACGTTATCATTACATTACAGTTGTAAAGACTTTTTTTATTTCAATTTCTTGTAAAGTGAAATGAATGTATTCACAATTCTTTGGGGTGAACGTATTACGAGTACTTACTTATTATGTACATAATATGGTTGGGCAATCTGCACCCTTACACAGATATTCTGTCTCGTTGAATTTAAAAACTAAACATATCTTAAAAATGATGTTGTATTTAGTGCAAACATGATTAAAATGTATATTATATATTATATGAATGTTGCGTTAGGTTTGAAAATAATAATAAACTCTTTATTGTCATAAATAAAAATACGCACAATGGGCGTGCTTATTGCCGAGAGGCAATCTCTTCCAGCAAACTACAGTGAGTATGTTTAAAACATGGACAGAATACAATTAAATTAAATAAACATTGAAATACATAAGCGGGTGAATATAAGATAAGTACATGTTTATATAAAACTAAGGTAGATATAATTATATTAATACATCATATGGCACATCATTTATAGCTACTACACTCACATACGCGCAATTACAAGAAAGAAAAATTGATTAGTTGGGAAGGTATAGTGGAAAAGAGGAGGAAAATAACACATTTTTATGTAAAAGGATCTGAGCTTACATACACAAATACACATACTTTCCTGCACACTCTACAGTGAGCTTAAAGCTTGTGTCGTGAAGATTCAAAGACATAGAAATAATTATATTAACAAACGTTATTCATTTGATGTTACTATATTAAAACATTTCACTAATTAGTGCCGTGTTCGTACAATAAATAAATTAGCAAATACCTTGAGAAGCAAACCTCCTATTTATAAAAGCTCCCAATTTCTTCAGAGTATTTCATACTGTTTTGTAAGTTCCTTTGTTATTGTATTAAACGCTTTAACCTACTTGGCCCCGTGCCCTATCACGTATGCCAAATTATTTGTTTATATATTTATTATTTATTTGGCACACAACTCTTTTCACAGATTATTATTGTTACTATCACCGTTATACTTTCTCAAGTAATAGTTAGATTTTTTCACAATTGCTTTTTTTTTATACCCACAATACTCTGCCGACGTTAGCATGCCCTTTAGGAGATAAGTTTTCATTTCATTACAATTTGCCTTTACGTGTTTTGTGACTTTTATATTTCGTTGACGGTGTTAGTAATTACCACTACAAATAAAACCGTAGGTATATGAATAGGGTACGGAACTATATACTTAGGAACCACTCTTCATTAATATTCTATTTTCAACGAAATATTATTACCTATAGGTATATATTTTAGTTACTTACACAATTGGGGTGGAGTCCATTAACCACATCGTCGAAGAATGTCAGTTCACTAGGTTCAGCGGCACAATGTAAGACATTCATAACTTGTCTCCTGAGACAATTCAATACCTGATTTCTCACGAACTTTATATCTGACTCTGGTCTCTCCAACGCTATACAATATATATATATATATATATATATATACACAATTAACGAAATTTAAAAATCGCAAGAGATGTTAGCATAAATTCAAATAGCAACAAATATAAAAAGGCATATGAATTGCATTTGTAAATCGAAATATTTTCCAGTAAAACTACTTCATTGTGGAATGCCCTTGTACATATGTCTAATTATGTAGATAGATGTTTTGTAAATAAACTGTTTTTAATATTTATTTAATACAAATTTTACCTCAGATTAAATACAAATGAAATAAATAATACTTCCCATCAAAAAGGGGTTAGATTTTCCAAAACTCATATGACAGTCGTGAAACATTTTTCAGTCATCAACCAAATTCCTAATCGTTTTATTGTTTTTCTTTCTCCAGGAAGGGTATGAATGTCAATGCTGTCCAGGGTTCGTGGGTCCTCATTGCGAAGAACAGGACGCCTGCTTCCCGTCTCCCTGCACGAATAACGGAATCTGCGTTGATATTTCTCAAGGACACGATGGGACCACATATCAATGTCTTTGTCCCTATGGTAAGTTTAACATACCTTATTTTAAGGTTTAAGGTCTAATGTTTATGCCTTTGGAAAAAACGTAAAAATGTTAGTACCTACTGATTGGTGTGGGTTGATAATTTGGGCAGAGATCACTCGTTTTCAAATTCCTTTGACTTATGCCCATATTCTTGCTGCCAGTTTTGTGGTCACTTATAACTGTAAGGCCGGGTTTCCACCTGCAAGAAAACTTTTGCAAGAAGTGTCAGATACTGCCTGACAGACTGTCGGACACTTCTTGCTGAATTTATCTTATGACGTGAATGCTTATTTGAACATCAACATTCAGTTCAGGGTTCCATCATGTTATCATTATGTATGCCTCTGACAAGATGCCAATTGGAACTCCCATAGTGTATAATGATACGAAAAAATTGACGACTACCGATACTCGGTTCGGGCCTATATTTATTTATTTATTTATTCAGGCACACAAACAGACATCACCTACACATAAACACAAACTAAACAAAAAACAATACAGATCAAGTAGGTACAATATAAGTACAATAAAACAACATGCTTTTAAGGTATATCTTAATAGGTATATTCAGTGTGTATAAGATTGCACAATACATTATTGGTTAGTATAATACTATAGCGGTTTCTCCCAATAATGAGGTAATCATTAAATTTCGTGACTGATTTTCTATGACTTAACATTTGGAATTATTGAAAGGTGTACCTATGTAGTAAAAACCCAATAAAATTAACAAGACATACTTAAAACAGGTACTTTCGCAAATTTCTTAGTTTTGTTATTTTCATCTTAATGGAACCTTGAATAATTCACATAAAACTATTCATTAAGTAATAAGTTAATAAGAAGATTACATACAAATAGTTATAATTGGTAACATCAAACAACTAATACTATTTCAAAGGAAATCTTCACCGGTAGAGGCGGCTGATTATACCAACAAAATAGTTCTGATTAATAATTATATTCTTAGAAATATAACAACGTTCGATAGGAGAAACCAGGAGCTTGCCAAATCTCAAGTTCGTACCACGACTGATTTCCGAGATATTTTTATACTCTTATAAACTTCCAACCCTATTTTTAACCCCCTTAGTGGCGGAATTTTCGAAAATCACTTTCCAATTAACAACGTCTTATTTTTCTCGATATTGTACAGAAATTTCTCATAATTAGTTCGATTATGAAACAAACAAACGCAACAGTATTACCGACAACCCATAGAGAGAATGCTTCTATCAGATCCTTCAGTTGTAGAGGACTGGTCGTACTCTCCTCTTTGTCAACTTGATCCAGAGGTGTGACATTACTCATTAAGCCTTGTAAATTTTTTCTAAGAATCCCAGACTCTACCATTCTTGTTATCTTTGAGTTGATCATACAATTAAATGGAGAATTCTTCCTAATTCCAACAACTATTTCATTTGTGAAAAGATGTTCTACTAATGGTACAAATTCTTTTCGTATAAGTTCTGACGGGAAGTCAGAATTCATGATGTATTTATTTTCCATTTGGTTAAATGTCATGCCGTATTTGTGAGTCTTCAGTCTCTCCAAACTTCGGTTGAAATCAACTTCGTAGAATGATTTTAATGCAATAGTTCTCAATGTATCATCATTGCTTATAATCATCTTTTCGTAGGTTTTATTATCAAAATATAGCCAAGTAAGATTACTCCTCACCATATCTTTAAAAGTTTTTACATTCGTTGCATAATAAGTACTCATAGCTCTAGATGTGTAAAAGGAATTGTAAAATATATTCATAAACATATTCAATAATATCCATGAGAATAATAACAACCGCATCGGAGATTCTCCTCTAGATGGAAACATGAATGGTGGTGTTAAGGTGGATATTCGAAAAACTGTCCAGAAATTGTAAGAAAATTTAGAATAAACATAATGTTTGTCTCGTATATTATAAAACAATATACCAAATAAACCAGCCAAGAATGCAACGACCAGAATCAACAAAGTCCAAAAAATCCAAGTATCGTCTTTCAAGGGTTTGAATAAGCCAATATCCCTTTCGACATGCTGTTGTTTTGGGACAAATATATCTCTTCTCATTTCTATATACGAAATGGATGGAATGAAAGAGTCATTGAAGTTCGATAAATACAGAGCACATCCTCCGAATTCCGCCTTTCCAGTCTGCAAGTCACCCATCACTTCATCCCAACTCTTCCTACTTTTCTTTTTGATTAAATAATTTAATCTGAAGGTTTTGTTCAACTCTTGAAAAATGTTGATTTCTAATCCTGAAAGATGAATACTTCCAGAGTCGTTTGAAACCAATACAAATGGAGGACAATGAAATACACTGATGTTTATCATTCTATGGATTCCAACTTTTGGTAGTATGCATTTTGAGTCGCGTTTCTTAAACCACAGATCAAAACCGTCGTCCGTTATGTTTTGCTGTGTAGCGATGTCCCATATTTGATAGATTTCGATAACAACATCAGTAATTATATCAAATGTTTCGATATAGTCTATATATGAGTATACATTGATAATGATAATATTAAAGCCAGCATTGTAAATGAAATCTGAATAAATATCCCAAAGACCCAAACTATCTTCACTGGAATTCACAATGATAACAATATTCTTCGTAACATGTGGAACAATATCATCGTGCTGACTTTTATTAAACAATTCCAAAACAAGTTGAAAACTTTCAGTTAATATAATCATTTGATTACACTTAGCTTTATCGGATAGAGAAGTTTCTCTTATGTCGTACACATAAACTGGACAATTTTCTTCGAAGTCTTTGAGTAAAATGGTTACTTCATCTCTATTCTCAATAATCGCGTGTGTGCAATACTTGCAACTGTAAGCAATATCGTTGATAACATCTTTAAAACTCGTTCCATCGGACACATCACCGTCTGTGGAATATGTTGATTTTAATTGTGTTATTAGAAACAGAAACAACACTTCTATATTCTTCATTATTTTGAAACAGACACCTTCAAACCTTTTTGGAATATGACGAAAAGGTAAAACGTTATTAGAAGATTGAAAAACGATCATTAATCCCAAAAAAAAATACTTATGTTTGATGTAATTTCATATATTTATGAAAGTTAGTTGGTTTCATTTCTATAAAAGCTTCAGTAATAAATTAGTAATCATAAAGTAGTAAATTATTCAATTTGAGCAATATTAACCCTTTGAAATCCACCCAGACTAAGTGTATTTTATGAAATACAATTTTTTCGCACAATTTTCAGCAGCAGTTATCTACGTGTGTAGTGATGTTTCAAAAAACGTTTAACTACAAACTTTGTTATCATGGAAACAGAAGGTTTTTGGCAAAACGTTAAAGCCCACACAATAAACATGAGTTAAGATTTTATTAACGAGAATTCTTATAGTTTCTGTATAACTGTTTGTATTTGTATTTTTCTATTCCATACTTTCCTAAGTATGTGTACAAAGTTTTCATTTTCAATGTCACAAGTGGTTGGTTGAGAGGGTTTACGGCAATTTCGTCTAAAATAAATTGGTCTAAAATCAAGTCGTCTAAAATCAATTACTTAGTCTAAAATCAATTCATCTGAAATCAATTCGTCTAATTATCAATTGGTCTAAAATCGACGAATTGATCGTTAGGCAAATTGATTTTAGACGAATTGATTTTGGACTAACTGACTTTAAACGAATTGATTTTAGATGAACTTGCCGGACACCGGTTGGGAGACATTGCCTACGGCAATTAGCCCGCTATTTGGAATAATGAGCCCGCCATTTGGTCCGCCATATTATATCCAATAAAGATTTTATTTATTTATTTATTGCTGTGATTAGGCAAACCAATAAAACCTGTTAAGATTAAATCTACGCTGCCCATTTTTAAAAGACAAACTGTTTAAAGACATTCTTTAATTCAAATTATACGTGTGACATATTTCTGTACATCATATTACATTTAATATTTGGAAAATATGAGCTGAGTTCTATTTTCCTATTTTTCCTTTCTCTAATCATAAGAAGTCTTCCCTGTTTAGGAAATATTAGTGAACGATCTCAAAGGTACCATAATTTATTTTTGAATACCAGTAGCTCAGTTGTATAGTTATATAAGGGTTAATTTTATTATTATTGAACGAACCTACTATGGGCGTCGTCAGGGGGGAGGGGGGCAGCTGCCCCTAGAGTTTGGAATAGGTATTTATTTTTTCGCACTAAATGATGAAACCTCATAAAAAATCACGTTATTACTACGCATTTTCTCATTATATCATACATTTTACAAAAATTTGTATAAAAAATCCATCAAAATACAATTGTTATTCAAAAAATTCCCTGCGGCGCTATTTTTTTATTACTTTTTATGGAAAACATTTTTCATACATAATATTGTGCAAATTCATGTGTACATTTTCAAATAAACCAAACCACACCACGACGTCGGTCCACTATGTCTCAAAAAAAAAAAAATCGCCTGCGGTGCTATTTAGGCGTTTATCATCCTATATAAATTTTGTAAATTTTTGCTGCCCCCCCTTAGCTCCGAGGCTGGCGACGATCATGGAACCTACTTTATTATTTTCAGACAAACATTGACACCCGAACCTCTAATGGAATCATAATGGATTTTAATTTACTCAGAAAGATTACGTACTATTATTACGATTATTATTAATGCATTACGTCTAGTGTTTTTCCATGTTATAACAAACTCAGCCTGTGTTTCTCTAATTTATAAACATGTATATATTATGTTAATTGACTTTTACCTACAACATATTACTAGCCGATATGCCCTGTGAAGCCCAGGGAAACACTGTTATAAAATACGAGTAGCTTTGTTTACGAGTTATTCAAGCAATAAAAAAACACGTTGAATAATTATGATTTGTTTAAAAAAAACTGTGTTTGGAGGGCGCATAATTCTGTTATATTCAAGTCCAATAACCAGTTTATAGCTCATTCCGTGGAAAATTTACTATGTCTAGATTTAATTTTAACTTATGATTTTTTCTGTAAAACCAATCAGTATTTTGAAAATAGAAATAAGTGGCAGATAATAAATGGGCTTTTCGCTACCAAGTAGAGCGCAGCAGTCCTAGAAGGACAAATTTTTGAACTTGACATCCTAGGACCGGTACTAATAGTCCAAGAGCCCGCTGCTTAATTTAAGCCGCATCTGTTTTTTGATCGAAATGTGGTATAAACGATGGCTTACCAATAGGGTATTACATCGCACTAGGGTTGCCTATCAGAATCTTGCCGCAACCCCCCCCTGCCCCCCCCGAAAAGGTCCCTCTTCGCGGTTTTTCGCATTTTATAGGAATATGGTAAGAGATAGGAGAAAGTAGTCAATGACAAAAATAATCCTTGCTAAATTCTCTACAAAAACTGTTAAGTCATTTTTTTTTACTAGAACTAGCAGTTTACCCGTAATAGCCGGTCCAAAACCGAAATTCATTTAAAATCCTAAAAAAATGTATTTAAACTAAATTGGTTGAAAATTGATAAGAGCTACAGGAAAATAGTCAGAGAACGAATTAATTGCCGTAATCTTAGCTACAAAACGAGCTATAACTTATGTTCATACATCTAATAATTTCGGAGTTATTGCAATAAAACTCAATGACAAAAATTCTTAAAATTTAGTTTTTCATAAAATAACCAGTGATATAGCGCCGCAGGCCAAACTTTTTTCCATAAAATGTTAGTAATAATGGGTGGAAGAATGTGAAAGAAAAAAAATCAAAACTTTTTTTTTTATTTTTTCAAAAAATATCCGGTTTTTTTAGACGGCCATTACGGGTAAACTACTAGTCCTATGAAAAAATTTACTTAACGTTTTTTGTAAAGAATTTAGCAAGGATTATTTTTGTCATTGACTACATTCTCCTATCTCTTACCATATTCCTATAAAATGCGAAAAACCGCGAAGAGGGACCTTTTCGGGGGGGGGGGGGCAGGGGGGGTTGCGGCAAAATTTTGATAGGCAACCCTAGTGCGATGTAATACCCTATTGGTAAGCTATCATTTCTACCACATTTCGATCAAAAAACAGATACGTCATAAATTAAGCAGCGGGCTCTCGGACTATAATAGCATACCAAAAATTCAGAACTATGGGAATAAACATTTGGATAAAAATTCGAATTATTGATAGATGTACCTATGTAGTAAAAACCCAATGCAATTAGACATACGAAGAGCAGTAGATTTATTAGTTTTGTTATTTTCATCTAAATAGAACCTTGAATAATTAATTAACAGAAAACTATTCATTAAGAGGTATTTTATAGATTCAAGGATAAATTTAATAAGTCTATACACAACGTTAGATATTACATTATTTTATTAAAGGTACATTATGTTTATACGTTATAAGTCAATAAGAAGATTACGTACATACAAATAATTATCATTGGTAACATCAAACAACTAATACTATTTCAAAGAAAATCTTCACTCATAGAGGCGGCTGATTATACCAACGAAATAGTTATATTTAATGATTATATTCTATAGAAATATAACAACGTTTAATATAACAACGTTCGATACAGAAGTAACAGTTTTCCATCTTAGCAATCGTCTGGCGAATCACAATCTCAATGTCACTCTCGGGGGCCAGACTCTCAAACACAGCCCTCACCCTAAATACCTCGGAGTGACACTCGACAGAAACCACCGGTGTGGGCGCCAAAGTCCGGACCCGGAACAATATAATACAAAAACTTACCGGAACCAGCTGGGGAGCGGGGGCTGACACTCTCAGGACCTCTTCCCTAGCTTTGGTGTACTCAACCGCGGAATATTGTGCACCGGTCTGGATAAACAGCGCTCACACTGGTACCTTAGACACGCAACTGAATCGTACCATGCGCCTGGTGAGCGGGACAATTAGGTCCACACCTGTCGAGTGGCTCCCTGTCCTCAGCAACATAGCTCAACCTAAGTTGCGCAGAAGGGAGGCTACCTTGAGGGAATGGTCCGAATGCCGTGCCAACCCGGAATTACCCCTACATCAGGATATACCATCAGTCCCCACAATGCGCCTGAAATCTAGGCACCCATCATGGCAACTGGGTAATCAACTTAATAGGGAGGGGTACAGTACCGGGCGGGCATGGGTAGAAGAGTGGAACACTCAGAACCCCGACCGCAGACAACTTGTTCAGGACCCTACAGTGAAGCAGCCTGGATTCGACCTACCTCGCAAATAATGGTCGACCCTAAACAGGATCCGAACTGACCACGGTAGATGTGGATACTTGCTCCATGAATGGGGCAAGAGGGACCATCCCCTTTGTGAATGTGGCCAGATCGAGACTGTTGACCATATAGAGGTGTCCTGATAAGAAGTTTTCAGAGGTTCTTGAGGAAATCCATAAGGTGACGCCAAGGGCAACAGATTACTTACGGAACATTAAAGCGGAGCTATGACTCCTAGATAACTTGTACAATGGTCGCATGCATACGAAAGAAGAAGAAGAACGTTCGATAGGATATTTTAGGTGCGTGCCAAATCTCAAGTTCGTACCACGACTGGTTTCCGAGATATTTGTATACTCTTATAAACTTCCAACCCTATTTTCCACCTTCTTAGTAGCGAAATATCCAAAAATCGTTTTAAAGTTAAGACTCTCTAATTTTTCTTGATATTGTACAGATTTTTCTCAAAATTAGTTCGATTACGAAAACCACGAACGCTACAGTATTACCGACAATCCACAGGGTGAAAACTTCTTTCAGATCCTTCAGTTGTACAGGACTAGTCGTACCCTCCTTTTTGTCTACTTGATCTATAGGTGTGACATTACTCATTAAGCCTTGTAAATTTTTCCTAAGAATCCCAGACTCTACCATTCTTGTTATCTTGGAGTTGATTATGCAATTAAATGGAGAATTCTTCCTAATTCCAACAACTACTTCATTTGTGAAAAGATGTTCTACTAATGGTACGAATTCTTTTCTTATAAGTTCTAACGGGAAGTCAGAATTCATGATATATTTATTTTCCATTTGGTTAAATGTCATGCCATATTTGTGCGTCATCAGTCTCTCCAAACTTCGGTTGAAATCACTTTCGTAGTATGATCCTAATGCAATAGTTCTCAATGTATCATCGTTGCTCATAATCAACTTTTCGTGGGTTTTGTTATTATCAAAATTTAGCCAAGTAAGATTACTCCTCACCATATCTTTAAAAGTTTTTACATTCGTTGTATAATCTGTATTCATAGCTCTAGATGTGTAAAAGGAATTGTAAAATATATTCATAAACATATTCAATAATATCCATGAGAATAATAACAACCGCATCGGAGATTCTCCTCTAGATGGAAACATGAATGGTGGTGTTAAGGTGGATATTCTAAAAACTGTCCAGAAATTGTAAGAAAATTTAGAATAAACATAATGTTTGTCTCGTATATTATAAAACAATCTAGCAAATAAACCAGCCAAGAAAGCAACGACCAGAATCAACAAAGTCCAAAAAATCCAGGTATCGTCTTTCAAAGGTCTTAATAAAATAAAATCCTTTTCGACAGATTTTTGTTTTGGTACAAACATATCTCTTCTCATTTCTATATACGAAATGGACGGAATGAAAGAGTCATTGAAGTTTGATAAAAACAGAGAACATCCTCCAAATTCCGCCTTCCCAGTCTGCAAGTCACCCATCACTTCGTCCCAATTCTTGGTGTGTTTCTTATTGACTAAATAATTTATTCTGAAGGTTTTGTTTAACTCTTGAAAAATGTTGATTTCTAATCCTGAAAGATGAATACTTCCAGAGACGTTTGAAACTAATACAAACGGAGGACAATGAAATACACTGATGTTTATCATTCTATGATTTCCAACTTTTGGTAGTTTGCAATTTGAGTCGAATTTCTGAAACCACAGATCAAAACCGTCGTCCGTTATATTTTGCTGTGTAGTGATGTCCCATATTTGATAGTTTACGATAGATACATCAGTAATTATATCGAATGTTTCAATATAGTCTGTATATGAGTATACATTGATAATGATAATATTAAAGCCAGCATTGTAAATGAAATCTGAATAAATATCCCAAAAATCCAAACTATCTTCACTGGAATTCACAATAATAACAATATTCTTCGTAACATGTGGAACAATATCATCGTGCTGACTTTTATTAAACAATTCCAAAACAAGTTGAAAACTTTCAGTTAATATAATCATTTGATTACACTTAGCTTTATCGGATAGAGAAGTTTCTCTTATGTCGTACACATAAACTGGACAATTTTCTTCGAAATCTTTGAGTAAAATGGTTACTTCATCTCTATTCTCAATAATTGCGTGTGTGCAATACTTGCAACTGTAAGCAATATCGTTGATAACATCTTTAAAACTCGTTCCATCGGACACATCACCGTCTGTGGAATATGTTGATTTTAATTGTGTTATTAGAAAGAGAAGCAACACTTTTATATTCTTCATTATTATGAAACAGACTCCTCAAAACTTTCTTGGAATATGACGAAAAGGTAAAACGTTATTAGAAAATTGAAAAACGATCATTCACAGCAAGACAAGTACTTATGTTTGATGTAATTTTATATATTTATAAACGTTAGTTGGTTTCTTTACTATGGAAGCCTTAAATACAATTTAATTAATAAATTATTCAATCGGAGCAATATTAACCCTTTAACAATAACCGAGACCGAATGTAAGAATGAAATTCAATTATTATCTTTTTTCACACGATTTTCAATCGCAGTTATCTAGTGTGTATTGACGTTTCAAAAAACGTTTCAACAAACTTTGTAAACACGGAAAAAGAAGGTTTTTGACAAAACGTAAAAGACTATACAAAAACATCATAATTAACAAGGATACCTGTGATGGATCATTAGGAAAGACAATATAACCTCCTTCTTCTTCATCTTTTCTTAGATCTTGTTATCTGTTTTTTTTCTGGGAGACTGGAGTCTAGCGTTCCCACCATTATTTTGGCAGTCTTCCGGGGAGCCGGTGACTAGCTGGGATTTCGTTGGTCATGACAATATGATGGGATTCTGGAGTCATCCATCCTATTTACGTGGTCCTTCCAGAATCTTCTCCTATAGTTAATACAAAGTGTTCAATAACATTTCCTAATTCACGTTGTATGACGACTTTCTGTAATTCACTTTGCCGACTTCTATTTTCCTTTTTTTTCATTCTCTAATCATAAGTATTCTTCCCTGGTTAGGAAATATTAGTGAATGATCTCAAAGGTGCCATAATAGTCCAAGAGCCCGCTGCTTGATTTATGACGTATCTGTTTTTTAATCGAAATGTGGTATAAATGATACGAGTAGCTTACCAATAGGGTATTACATCGCACTAGGGTTGCCTTTCAAAATCTTGCCGCACCCCCCCTGCGCCCCCCGAAAAGGTCCCTCTTCGCGGATTTTCGCATTTTATAGGAATATGGTAAGAGATGAGGGACCTTTTCGGGGGGGGGGGGCAGGGGGGGTTGCGGCAAGATTTTGATAGGCAACCCTAGTGCGATGTAATACCCTATTGGTAAGCTATAATTTATACCACATTTCGTTAAAAAAACAGATACGTCATAAATTAAGCAGCGGGCTCTCGGACTATAATTTCTTTTTAAATACCAGTAGCTCAGTTGGATAGTAATATAAGGGTTAATTATTGAACATTGAACGAACTTTCTTCATTATTATTTGCCTGAAAACAATATTATTTTCAGGCAAATATTGACACCCGAACTTTGTTTCTCTTGTGGAAAGATAATATTTAATTACATAATATTCTACTCTGAAAGGTTACGTACATAGGTAATGTTTTTCTATGTTACAACAAAGTTAAACCTGTGTCTATGTAATATTTTTTTAGTACATAATAATATTATTTTTTACTTTTACCAACAACGTGTTACTAGCTGATATGCCCTGTGAACACCAGGTTAGTAAACACATTCGGTTTAAGTCCTGTCTCATGTGAATCGGGATCTGAATATACTCGTACAAGAAATTGGATAACATCTCAATCATGACAATAATAAATGATAAAGTTCTCCCTCATTCCATATATTTTTATCCAGAGTGCGGTTTTCATCTTTTATAGTTTTGCGTAGGGCTAGAACAGAAAAACAGCTATTGTCCAGATGAGAAAAAATGCACATTTGGGATACATTTTTACAAAAAAAAAAACGGTCACGGTGTGGAAAGAGAGCAGATGTCCTGGCTAAGAAATATTTGTGAATGAACCGGAATATAGAGAGTCATATGCCCGATCCCACCAACTACCACCTAGTAAGCAGACCCCTAAGGAATTTCCATACAAAACCATAGATAATTTGAGTGATTATTATAACTGTCATAACCTTTAAGATATAAATCCATACAAAATACAGCATGCAGCTACTTAAGTGAGGGAGATTCTGGGCGGAGATATTTGGGCACCTAACTAAGTAGAGCTGCATGTTGTATTTTGTATGGATTTATATCTTAAAGGTTATGACAGTTATAATAATCACTCAAATTGTCTGTGGTTTTGTATGGAAATTCCTTAGGGGTCTGCTTACTAGGTGGTAGTTGGTGGGATCGGGCATTAGAGTTGTTCCAGATAGCACAGGATACAGATTCCTCAGGACGTCGTGGAGATCCCTTAAGGTATCTACAAAAAGCTCATTGTCCACCGGGAACTCGGAACTCGGATTTGTATGCCTATACAATACAACCTTTCAATTCGACAATTTTAAAGCCGTTTTATGAGATACCATATAAAACGCTGAGAGGTAAGATAAGGAAAGAGGTTATTAGGGAAATGAGTGACTGTAAGACTAGTGTTGTGACAAGAATGAAAGTTAACAAACTAAGATGGTTTGGGCATGTTGAGAGAATGAAAGATATGATGACAAAAACATATATATTTGAGTGAGCGAGGAGGGGTGAGTGAGGAAAGGCGGCTACCCGAGACTGGTCTCATCCAAACTTGTCAATAAGATACTCAAGGATAGACGCGTTTTGAGTAAAAAGGAATCGGAGAGCGCGTATGACAAATTGCATGACGGTGACGGTGACTAGGAGTACGTGTAAGGATAGGGCTGTCTGGCGCTCTATCCTCTCTGCCTACCCTGCAAGGGACGCGGCGTGAGGGTATAGATAGATAGACATATTTTGATATTATATGTGGGTAACACAGCGATGAAAAATGATTGATATTTGGCATGTAGGTAAATAAGTAGCGTGTCTTAGTAGTTCTGTCAGACAGTATGTAAACATTCTGGTTTGTTGTTTCAACAGCTTGCTGGATTTGAAGAAGGTGATTAATGTATAGGGGTTGTCTTATATGAATGTATTATCATATTTTATTATTATTTCGGACATTGTCAAATTTTCTGTACCCCTGTCAAAAAAAGCTGTGCACTGACTATGAATTTATTGTTAATGAATAAATAAACATTTTTACGGGGAAAGAGTCACACATTTTCGAAATACTTTTTATATCTTACACATAAAAAGTACAAACTCTCAATTTATCTATAAAAAAATACATTCAAATTTCGTCACAAAACGGATATTTGTATGGGAAAGGCGTTAGAGAATCATTTTACTATGAAATAAAAATGACAGCTTTTTTAAAATTCCTTTCCAATTGTGATTTTTTAAACATAAATTATGAAATTGTTCTTTTTGTCAGTATGAAACAGGACATATTTCAAAAATGTGTGACGAAAACTTGGCAGCATCCGAAACTGGGATTCAGGAATGGAACAAAATTCAGGAAAGCAGGTTGAGATGGTACAGACTCTTTAGCGTAAAAATGGTGACAGGATGAAAAGTATAGAAACGCTAAAAAAACTTACGAATGCGAATGCCATACAAAATAAAACAAAAATAAATATTTCCTACATCTTTATTTTTAGTATAATATTTTAGCATGTGTTCAATAGGTGAGAGCATTACGAGTATTCTTAAATCTCAAAATATTACGTACAATGATTTCTAAAACAAAGCAACACAATGCAATAAAGAGTCCCATCTTTAAAAGATAAAAAACTTCTACAATATTTGAAATATTAATCGGCGCTGGTACTACATTAGTTGGTTCATTCTTACTTGAATAGTCCTTCAAAAGTATACCCTTATTCATTTCATCTAATTCTTTCATCAAAGTGTATTGTATGATACCGGACTCTCGGATGCGCTGAATAACATTTTCTAAAATATAAGTGTGAGGAAAATTTCGTCTCATCCCTATAACAATCATACTGCTCAAAAATATTTCAGACATAGGATAAAAATCGTCCTGTAGAAACTCCAAAGAGACGTTGTTATTGTCGAAAATATATTTACCGAATGCCAATTCTAGTGGGGTTCCATACTTTTTGGTTTCTAATAGACTTGTTATCTCCACACAATCACTTTCTATCACTGCAGTCTCATGCAAAGTTGATAATGCATTATCCTGGTCGTCGTTTGTCAATCCGTCCGCCGTTATTGTGTCTGACCATTTCCTTCATCGAATCAATGTGTGCAATGTGCAGAGGTGTAGACAACAGTGAAAAATATTTAGAACTGTAAGCGATTCCTAGCAGAAAACACAGCCAAGTCCATGAAAGGATTACAATCCTCATTGGTGTTTCATGCGTAGTTGGAAATTTATCTGGAGAAGTTAAAGTTGATATACGAACTACTGCCCAAATGATATGACTCGTATTTCTATATCTCAACTTTTCCAATTCCCCCCTTTTATATAAATTTGACAGTTTCCCTGTGATTACAGCACACACTATCGTAATGAATAAAGTAAAAAATATAAAGTACCAAACATATGTTGTAAATGCTAACACAAAAAGCCACGACACTTGATTTCTCTCTGGCTTGGGAACAAATAATTTAACTATCACGTCTGTATAATAATTTGTAGGAATAATATATTTTTTCACTCCAAAATCAGACATCCACAAGGAGCAAACTGCGATATCAGAAGATTTATTTATTATATCTGACAGTATATTAGTCCATCCATCTGGAAGTGCATTCCGGACTTCGTAGTGTAGTGGTAGAATTTTACTAATTTCGTGAAGAATAATTCCCTCCCCACTGTTGTTTGGTTCGCCTTTAGAATTCAATGTAATAAAAGGCGGACAATGAAATAGGGAGACATTTATTTTTTGGCCGCCTCTGAACTTCGGTGCTCTACCAAATGATTTAAAATACAATGTTATCAAAGATGAAATATTCTTTTGCATCTTTGCTGAAAAATAACTCGTCAAGTTTTGATTCGAAATGATATTCCGCACTTCAAACTTTATTTCATGGTCGTGAATATCATAGTCATAAAACATATGAACTACTATAAGTCCAGAAAAATATAAATATCTTTCAAATGTGTCATAAAAATTCTCTGGCAGTGGTTCTCGTGTGATAATAAATATATTTTTGATTATAAAATTATCCTCGATTGTATCTTGAGCACTTCTCTGAAACAATTTGAGAACGGCACTTATATTTTCTGATACGACGAATGTTTGATTACAAATTCGACGTGGTTTTGAAAAAGATGCATTTCTTATGTTGTATATTTGCACCACGCACTTTCTTTGGATCGCTTTGGTGAAAAATTGACTGTCTTCTGAAGAATCAACGATGATACGAATACAGTTGCAGTAAATCGGCACTAACTTGTACAAAAATGTATGTTTCTTTTCATCCATTATCTTCTCTTGGGTGTTAATATGTACCAAATTTGATGTTGCATGCCGAATTATTGTGAAACCGACAATAACTATGAAGAAAAATGATTTAGAGACCCACATTTTATTCAATGTCTTGTGAATTCAGAACCATATGTAATCAATTGTCAAATGAATTACATAATAATCAGTTTTATATTAAATGTTTGTTATTGTTAAATGCTGAAGCGATGCACGAGCTTTGAAAGATAAATCGTATTTACATAATATAATGTCAATAATGTCTGTCAAGTAGAAAGAACTACGTGAAACGTTGATTTCGATTTAATTGGTGACAAGTATAATTTTCATGTAGAGCTATTGAAACATGGAGTATTTAATGTAAGTTTGGGGTATAATAAAAAAAACATCTAGTAAATAATTATTGTTTTATATTTGTTATGAAACTGTTTAACCTTCCAAGTCCGAGTGTGACCTTGAAGTCACCGTCGTAGCAGTTATACTTATTGCCTCCCTCACCCTTATTCTTCATTTTTTATAGTTCGTATTCACACAGTTGATTGACAAAACACTACCGAAAATTCTGGAGTTATAATTAGTCGGAAAAAAAGTGTGCGCTTGTGACTGTCCTCTTTTGAATTTTCTCAAAAAATAGATGTCGACCCTGAAATGCGTTAAGCGTTTTAATTTTTTACCAAATTTTTTTATTGCTATATTTATTAAAAATATATTATTTGTAAGATACTGCAGGGTAACTACAATATGCATTATACGAGTATTTCCAAAAATATATTGATGTTTTAGTTATTAGCCTCAAAAGTTAGTGTGACTTTAGGGTCACACTCGGACTTAACGATGTCAGATTGTAAAAAATACTAAAAAAATGAGAATACGGTTGGATGTCTATGGGCCTAAATCGTATAATCAAGAAAGAATAATATTTTGACTCAAATTATTTTTACCCTGACTGACTCATTAGCCGGTTTTCAACCATTTATTCGAATATGTGTATAGAAATCTACCAGTATTATCCACTCTTAATGATTTGTTTTTATTGTAGCAAGCATTGTACCTTCAAAAGAATAAAATACTCGTACAATAACTACTATGATAATCAACTTACATAATAATTTTGGTAGAAATCGGGTATGTTTGTAACGCAGGACTCTGGCTATTTTAGCTATTTTTGCAAGTTGTTCGAATCTCCTTTTTTTTCATCTCCCTCTTCCTATATTTATTTGGGGTCGACTCTCCTTGCTTGTCTTCTCCAGGCTCCTCTTTCATGAGTCGTCATATCATTTAACTGGGCATCTCTCATCTCCTTCCTCAAATTACCCCACCACGTTGCGTTATGGTTGACCTCTGCCTCTCTTTCCTTCCAGGGACTTTAATGCCGTGTGCACTGCATGACTTTTCATGCCTCATTATGTTGCTGTACCATTGCATTCTAGATTCTTTCAGTTGTTCGAATTTGTTTGAAGTTGTTCGAATATAAACGGAATTTAAAATACTCACCTAGGGTCGAAATTTTTTCGGCTAATACCACTTTTCATTGACATAATATTGCGTAATATAACTACGAGCCTACAAAATATTTAGAATGGTTATTAACAGGCGTCGATGCCTTTAGAAGTAGTGCCTATCGCGTGCCGTTGAATTTGTAAATTTTGTATTTATATCGTGAATTGGTAAATATCATGGCTGGTACAAATAGAATAGAAAATACAATGCCAAATAAATATTTAATTTACGATGAGTTTTTTTTATAAAAAAGGATCTGGGCTTCCATTCACAAACCCAAATACTTTCCTGCACACCTTGCACTAGGGTTAAAGCCTGTATCTCAAAGTCTGGAATACATCGCCAGCGCCGGGGTTTGAACCTGGCACCTCCCGCTCGAGAGACCGCCACCCCAACTAAGTGCGCCAACCATGTGTACAATTGTTTGTACAATAATATTATACGTGCAAAGATAGGGTCTGTTATTAGTCTGCCGATCTCTTCTCTCTGCCTGCCACGCAAACCGCGTCATTTGACGGGTTACAGCTAGTAACAACATATTTTTATAATGAACAACAAGGCGTGTTTCCCAAGTACTACTAACATTTTGTGTAAATGTACTTACTTTTATTCATTTAATGACAGCTTATACTTAAGTAATATAATTGTTTACTTTCTTGTATATTATTTACCTACTTATTTTGTCTAGTCTATTGGTCATTATACATTATTTTGACATCCACTCTATGGGATTATTGAGAAGTATTAAGGACTTGGCACCAGGAATGACGTCACAGTCTTTTCCCACGGCATTAAGGTTCAAAATTGCGTGACAATCGCATGATAAAATGATAAAAATAACGTTTTTTTCCATTTTTTTGGGTTAATTTTGCGTCTATCAAAATCTTTTACGGTTATTCCCTAGATTTTAATGCATATTATCAGTCCAAAAATAAAATTTTACTCCGCGACTTTCGGGAAACGAGTTTCCGTCTTTCGGAAAAAAGATCAGAGGTGTTTTTAAATATTTTTTTGAGCAATCTACACAAGATATAAAAAATCTTTTACGGTTATTCCCTAGATAAATGTTCAATGCATATACCCTATTTTGTTTCAAAGCATATTTAGTAACGGTTGTCGAGATATAAGGTCTCCTGTTTTTAGAAATTTTTGAAATCTCGGTATGCATACTCTTAATATTTGTTTTTATCTTAGAATTGGTTAGAGTATTGGTTGGAGAGAGTTGGTTAAATGAAGGTGGAATATTGCCATATTAAAGACTTATTCAGTATATGACAAAGAAAAATGTAGCCACTGTATATATGTATAAAGGTCACAATTCTAAAATTGGTTTGCACCAAACAGTCTATCCTTACTCTCATGTCTCCCTAGTATTAATTTAGCTCCTAGATTTGTTTTAGAACTACTGTAGAACCAATCTAGGAGCTACTACTGTCATCCACAAGACTCTTATGCCCAATCCCACCAACTACTATCTAGGAAGGAGAGCCCTAAGAAATTTCCATACAAAAACAGAGATAATATTCTATTTATTTAGTAATAGAGTGTGAGTCCTGCAATGATTCCATATGAAATGCAACATGCAACTCACCTACTCTGGGTGGAGATACATGGGCACATAACGTAGGTGAGTTGCATGTTGCATTTCATATGGAATCATTGCAGGACTCACACTCTATTACTAAATAAATAGAATATTATCTCTGTTTTTGTATGGAAATTTCTTAGGGCTCTCCTTCCTAGATAGTAGTTGGTGGGATTGGGCATTAAACTTTTAGTGGCCTCTTCTACATCATATAACACCTGGTCCATATAGAAATCAATTAGGCAACTTCTATAGCTTTACGCCTTCCATCATTCTTTCTAAGATAGTTTCGTGTTAAGAGAGCTGATTTCATATCCTGCAATTCCTTAGGCTTACAGATGTATAACAGAGATCAAAGGTCATGGAGAATACATGTCGATGAAGAAATACAGCATCAAAGTTTTAAGACTTTTATTAATTACGAAGAAGTGGGTTGATTAATAAAAGATGCAGTGTGAACATTTACAATAAATAATTTTATTTATTTTTCTAGCAATGCATCAAATAAGGTTTTTTTTTCATTAACATACTACAACGATAATTCTAATTTCTATTGGCAGAACCTAGGCTGAACATTTATGTATAATTATCTCTAAAAAGAAGACACATAAAGCAATCAAAATCCCCGTCCTTAACAGATACAAAACCCCTATGATATTAGAGAACTTTAGCGGCACTGGGATTCTTTTCTGTTTTTTAGTTTGCATCGAGTAGTCTTTCAACAGCTCCCCCTTGTTTGTCTCATCTATCTCTCTTCTCAAAGAATGTTGTATGATACCAGACTCTGTGATGCGTTGAATAATATTTTCCAAAACGCAAGGGTAAGGAAAATTCCTCCTCATTCCAATAACAATCATGTTGCTCACTAATATTTCTGATATAGGATAAAACTTGTCTTGAATATACTGAAGTGAAACGTTGTTATTATTAACAATGTATTTACCAAACGCCAATTCTAATGAGAATCCATATTTTCCAGATTCTAGCATCTGCACTACCTTCTCGTGATTATCTTCGATTACCAAAGATTCATAGAACGATTTTAATGATTTATCCAATTCGTCCCTAGCCAGACCATCCGCTACCAATTCTAGCAAAGACAAATTATTGCTAATCATATCTTTAATGGAATCGATGTTTGTGTTACGTACAGGCGACGATAATATAGCGAAGTATTTAGAACCGTAAGCGATTCCTAAAAGAAAACACAACCAAGTCCAAGAGAACATAATGAATCTCATTGGTGTTTCATTAAAAGTAGGAAATTTATGAGGAGGAGTAAAAGTTGCGATTCGAATTATATTCCAGACGATATAATACGAATTCCGATATCTCAATCTTTGATATATTCCTTGTTTATAAAGGATCAGTAATCTCCCGATAATTGCTGCAGACACTGCTGTAATGAATAACATAAGAAACATTAGAAACCAAACATATTTTGTAAACGGTAATACAATAAGCCATGAGGCTTGCTTTGGGTCTGCATAGGGAACGAATATTTTAACTATTATGTCTGTATAGTAGCTTGTCGGAATACTTTTTCTAATTCCAAAATCAGACATCCATAACGAACATACTGCGATATCGGAGGTTTGATTATGAATATCGTCTGAAATTGTAGTCCATCCATCTGGATTTGGATTCCGAATTTCATAGTGCAGTGGTAGAATTTTATTAATTTCATTGATGATAATTCCCTCGCCACTATTCTCTGGTTGTCCTGTAGCATTCAAAGTAATGTAAGGCGGACAATGAAATATCGAGACAGTAACATTTTGACTATCCCTCAACTTTGGCGCTCTACAAAATGAGTTAAAATACAACGTCGTCAAACGTGAAATATTTTTATCCATCAGATCTGTAAAGTAATCCGTAATGTTTTGATTCGCAATTACATTTCGCACTTCAAATTTTATTTCGCGGTTTTCAGCATCGTCGTAATAAAATAGGTGAACTACTATGAGTCCTGAAAAATATAAATAACTTTCAAATGTATCATAAAAATCCTCTGGCAGTGGTTCTTGGGTCATAATAAATACACTTTTTGTTAGACGCTCCTTCTTGAAATCTTCTTCACTTCTCTGAAATAATTTTGATACAGAACTCGCATTTTGTGAGACAACAAACGTTTGATTACAAATTACATGGAGTCTTGAAAGAGATGCATCCTCTATGTTATATATTTCCACCACACAATTTTCCTGCATGATTTTGACGATAAACTGACTTTCCTCTGAATTATCCACGATCACATGTATGCAGTTATGCTTGATTGGTACAAATTTCGATAAAAACATTTGTTTCCTTTGGTCGATTACATCTTGATTCTTGATATGTAGTGAACTCGAATTTACCCACTGAATTAGGAATACAAGAATCAGTGATAATTTTATTAGCAACATGACTCGTCTGGCGTCAAAATTTGCACTTTTTTAATTAACGACTTTCTTCAATATTTCCCTACTTTTATGAGAGGTACTGAGTTCTCCGCACTACATATCGAATGAGTTTGTGTTTTAATTGCGTGCTTGTAGAAAATAATTACCTTGTACGAATGGGACATTTATTTATATTCGTTACTCACTGTTTGAATAGCTTACATAGATTTAAGGTCTATAGAATTAATGGGCAAAATGACAAGTTGTTTACTTCGTGTCAATCGAAAAACACTTTTTTTGTTTGTCTAGTACTTGTAGTTAGTACCAACAAAAAATGTATTATTTGTACTAAATACTCGTGAGGATTTATTATGTGACGTTGTGGGAAGTGCGGCAGGTGGTCCGTATAGGAAGTATACCTACATTTTAGTTACTTTTTTCAGCACTTAAATATCATAGAAACTGTACCTATATCTAAGAACATTACAAATAGGTATTAAAAATACAAATTTCTGTTTATAGTTCTGTATTATATTCAGCTTCTATATGCTGTCATTGGGCTTCGGCGCCCTGAATTTTACTAAGCCGATACTGAGGGAATCGTCTTGAAACTGAAGAAAGTGATAGATGAAAGTATGGACTACAGATCGGCTGTTTTAGAATTACAGGATTTGGAAATTTCTTGAATAAAAAAATATTCCCAAAGTACCCCTAAAATTTACGAGATCTGAAGATTTTCCTTTCAGTTTTTCAGATATAAAAGTATAATTTGGCCAAAATACTGCTAATTATCTTAAAAAAATAGGCTGTTTTAGATTTTTAAATTTCTTCTCAGGTTTCTTTTAAAAGGGTATAACTCACATTGTCGCTTACGTTATTCTTATTGAGCGCTAACATTCTCATACAAAATTTAAAAAAGTTGAAGCGATAATAGATCGATTTTTGCTCAGTGCATATGCCCCCTAATTCACAAAGCTAAAGTAGACTTCTTTAATCTTTTTTCTTTTCTGTTTAAGTTTATACACGATTATTTCTAAAATAAAAACACCAACTGAAATACCTGAGCCTACGTATATTATAACTAATGGACCGTTTATTTCCCCTTCGTTCAATGGTTTCGGCATATTATTCAAATCTTTTTTCTTGGGATTATTTCGTATGTGTCCATAATAGTTTCGTATAATATTATAGTTCAAAATTCCCGTTTCAGAGAACCTCTCGATCAGTTTGTTAAGATAGCACTTAAAGGGAAAATTTTTGCGCATTCCATATGCTACACTATTTGTGATCAAATTGTTGCGAATTGGGTGCAAATTATTCTGAATGAATTGAAGAGGTACACCATACGTGTGTACAGGTAATTTACCAAATGCTAGTTCAAAGGCAGCTCCATATTTCGTCGAATTCAGTAAAGCCATAATTTTATCTGTGTCAACTTCTACCCTCAAATTACTATACAATAATGTCAATTCCTTGTCTTCATCTCCAGCCAGTCCATCCTCATTATATTCAATCCATGAAACATTATATTTGATCATATCTTGCACAGACTGAATTATCATTGCATCGTTTGGAATTGTGACCTGTGCTGAATAGATTGAGGAATATGCTATTCCAATTATAAGACAAATCCACGTCCAGCCACTTATTATGAACCTCATAAGTTGTTCATCCTTTTTGGGGAATTTATGTGGAGGGGTCAATGTGGACAATCGTAAAATAGTCCAGATATAATAAGATGTATGTTCCTTTTTTATTCGTACTTGTTCGTGTCGATGGCAAAATTGCTTAAGTCGTCTTTGTGCAAATATTATTATGATTGTAAATCCCATTGCACTGATCCATGTGATCCAGACACTTTTATTGAATGGACTCAGAATTACCCAGGCTTGTTCAACGTGCATAGAGTTTGGTACAAAGATTTTAAACGAAATGTCACTATAGTAAACAGTTGGCTGATAAATCTGGAAAGCAAAACTCGATAACCACAATCCACAGGATGATATGTCCGCACGAAATGCGTCGATATCTCCATATATGTCTGCCCAACCATTTGGCATTACGTCGCGTATTATGAAACGTAAGGTAAAATGTTTCTTCAATTGCTCGAATACTATTGCCTCCCCTTTCTCGATAACTTCCAAGTTTTCATCCACATCTACATATGGGGGACAATCAAATGTCGATATCTTCAGGTGTTGGCCAGCTCGTAATTTCGGGGACACGCACATCGAATGAAAGTAATGTGTCGACAAGGCAGTTACGTTTTCTTGTAAAAGTCTCTTATATAGAGTTGTTAAATTTGTATTTGTAACAATTTCGTTCACTTCGAAATCTGGTGTTTCATATTGAAATGATATGTTTAGTTCCAGCAATGTTAATCCAGCGTAGTAAATGAAATCTTTGTATTTCATGTAAAATTCTTGTGTAATTTTCTGTGTAGTGATAATGAGAATATGTTTAGTCAAGTGCTTCTCGATGTAATCCATTTCACTTCTTGTAAACAAATCTTGTAAGTCCTCGTGGTATTGTGAGATGATGACGCTTTGTTGACATTTAGTGTGCCAGGCTATTGTGGTGTTTCTTATGTCATATGTGAATACTGTATTCAATAACTGTAAATGCTTCGCCACTCTCCAACTTGTGATTGAATTGTCGTGTATTAAATGAACGCAATATAATTTTACAGGGAGAAACTTCGCAATAATGTCTTCGACAAATTCTGATACTTTGCTGTCTAAATCGTCACCGCTTAATAAATGACTTTTAGCAATCTGAATCACAATGTAAATGAACATTAGTCTTCGCAGCTCGCGAGACGACATATTCAAACAAAATGAATTTCGATATTTAGGTGTACTTAACTATACGAGTATTGTTTTCCTTGAGTGTAAACAAAGCATACCTATGTTAATATTATGACTTAGCTATCAACGATCAATGTATAACAACAGTGTTGTTTGTTAATGAAATATTGGAGCAAATAAATCAGTACCTTGCACGTTATTGTAATTTGTTTTCTTTATAAATATGGGCCGGTTCACTAAGTTAGATTGTTTGAAACCTCTGCTTTATACGCGTTCGAAATAAAACGAAATAATTCGTACGGCAGAAATATGTATGCTTAATTATTTGTAAAATAAAAACACTGTTTTTTACTTCCACTATTTCTTTTGAGTACATACACCAGAGATCTTTCAGAAAAGATTAGCTTTGAAAGATCTCTGGTGTATGTACTCAAAATAAATACTGGAAGTAAAAAACAGGGTTTTTATTTTACAAATAAGTTTACAATGTGCTTCCATAAGGTTAATCTTCAAACAATCAATAAAATATGTATGCTTAGTTTAGAAATCAGTTTTGTTGAGTTGAAATTGTCTTCCACGAATTTTGGCAGTGACGAGTCTGAAATTTTTATGCCATGTATCTTTTTGTACGCGTAACACAGAGAGCCATGGAGAGAGCCATGTTAGGAGAGTCAGAAATCAAGAAATAAGGCGTAGAACTAAAGTGACTGACATAATAGACCTCATAGCGTCCCGAAAGTGGAAATGGGCCGGGCACGTGGCTTATGAATAGATACAGTAGTTCTTACAACGAGTATAAACAGTTTGAACATAGTCAACAAATCAACCAGTGGAGACTTAAGAATTTCGAAAATGCAGTGACTGGAAACTCAAAAACAATTTTAAAATCAATATGACAATAAACCAAATACACAAGTGTAGGTACACAAGGAATTGACACAACAATAGAACATGAAAAAACACCAAACATTTATACAATAAAATTAAGATATGGGATACACACAAAAAGGATAAGAATGACCATTGAACAGTACTCTGCAGTTAGAAAAGTTTTCTATAACTTCTGAAATAAGGGCGCAACATTTACTAACATCGACTCCTTATAAAATTGTGTTTCAAGGTATCTATCAATCACACAAAAAAATCACTTTATCTATAATATTATTGAATGTTCCCTATATGTCACTTTCCCTAAACGTTTTTTTTATTCATCAAATCCTTCTACTCACTCAACCTGTCGAACTAGAATAATTATTTTTCTTTCAGGTGATTACGCCCCTTAACTACTTTTATTATATAATATTTATAACTTTATCTGTCGTTGTTGGTGCTGTCTGAGTCTACATTTTCGTCTTCAAATTGTAATAAATCCAATAATACATGGTTCACTTCTACGAAATAATAATTCCTCAATCACCAGTGAAATTTTCCTATGGTCAATCATCTGAACACAAAAGTTAATAACTGTACGAGTTGTCGTACATGTATTTAGGGATGGGGGAATCCCCTGATTTATAATAACGGTGATCCATGGAAAAGTGAAGTGTGTAACTTACCTTAACTGAACTTCCCCATGTCCCAGTACCTTGAAATTTGCATTCAACTTTGGTTTAGGGAACAGTTTAAAATTGTAGTACTTTTTTTCATAAATTCGTTTCTATTGGTTAATTTTATATTATTTTAATATTGTGTGTATGATAAAATAGTAAAAGGTTTTTTTTTTTTTTGAAAACCTTTATTTATTTGTACATTCATACTAAAGATATTGACAAAAATTAATTAACATATAATAATAATAATTTGTCATGTAATTTTCAAAAAATTGCATGTGTTGAATGCAAGCAAAAGTTGACAAAAGGCATTGGTTAGATAATATGCATCAAAAACTACATATATTTATCAAAAATAAAATTTCCCGGAGTGTATTCAAATTGCTAGAAGTCAATCTACTAAAATTTATCTTTTCGTGTTTTTAATTTATAAACAATGATTTCTGAAAGCAACGTACAAAAAGCCACGCCGAAACCAAAACACAATATTAAAAAGGGTTCTTTAATGTCTTTTTTATTTAATGGTTTTGGCATCCCTTTCGGTCCAATATTCGTAGGATTCCTTTGAGAATTCCCATAGTAGTTTTGCATTATGTTATAGTTCAAAATTCCACTTTCAGACAATCTTTCAACAATGTTATTAAGATAACATTTAAAAGGAAAATTCTTACGCATTCCATATGCTACTGCATTAGAAACCAAATTACTTTTGATTGGGTGCAAGTTCTCTTCAATGTAATGTAAAGGTACACCAAATGTATGAACAGGTAATTTTCCAAATGCAAGCTCAAGAGATACTCCATATTTTGAAGTATTCAATAATGTCATGATTCTTTTGGTATCACTCTCAACCACCAAGTTATTGTACAACTTCTTCATTGTTTCGTCACCATCTGTTGCCAAGCCATCATAATCAAACTCTATCCAAGGAATATTGTATCTAATCATTTCTTCTACAGTTTCTATACGTTTTCCGTGCTTGGGAATTGTAAACTGTGCGGAATAAATTGAAGAATATGTTATACTAATCATAAGGCACATCCAAATCCAACCAGATATTATAAATCTCATAAACGGTTCGTTTTTTCCAGGAAATTTGAATGGAGGCGTCAAAGTAGACAATCGCAAAATTGTCCAAACGTAATAAGAAGTATTTTTCCCATTAGATTTAATTAAATGTATCTTACATGAATTGAAAAATCTTCCTTGTATAAAAACAATAGACACCATTAAGCAGATCGCAACAATCCATGTGATACAAAGATTATAATTGAAAGGACTTAAAATCATCCATTCATATTTCAGTTTCACAGAATTAGATACAAATATTTTTACAACAGCATCGCTGTAGTAAACCGTCGGTTCATAAATCTGGAAAGCAAAACTTGAAAGCCACAGTGCGCAAGAAGCTATGTCTGCCTCGAATGAAGACATGTCATTGAATAAATCTGACCAACCGTGAGGAACAGTATTCCTAATAACAAAAGTAATAGGAAAGTGTTTCTTTATTTCTTCAAACACCAGTGCTTCTCCGATATTAACAACACCCTTAATTTCATCCACAATTATGTGAGGCGGACAATTTAATGTCGATATCTTCAGATGTTCTCCAGACCGTAATTTCGGAGATACACACATCGAGTCAAAAAAATGTGTTGACAAACCATTTACGTTTTCTTGTACAAGTCTTTTGTAGACAGTCGTAAGGTTTCTATTTGTTACAATCTCGTTCACTTCATAATCTGGTGTTTCATATTGAAATGATACGTTTAGTTCTAGCAATGTTAATCCAGCGTAGTAAATGAAATCTTTATATTTCATGTAAAATTCTTGTGTAATTTTCTGTGTAGTGATAATGAGAATATGTTTAGTCAAGTGCTTCTCGATGTAATCCATTTCACTCCTTGTAAACAAATCTTGTAAGTCCTCGTGGTGTTGTGAGATGATGACGCTTTGTTGACATTTAGTGTGCCAGGCTATTGTGGTGTTTCTTATGTCATATGTGAATACTGTATTCAATAACTGTAAATGCTTCGCCACTCTCCAACTTGTGATTGAATTGTCGTGTATAAAATGTACGCAATACAATTTTACAGGGAGGAACTTTACAACAATGTCTTCTACAAATTGTGACATCTCTCTGTCAAAACCTTCACCAATATTGAAGAAATTACTCATTACAGCTTGAATTCCTACGCAAACGATGAAAAGTGTCCTAATTAATATCATGATTATAATTCATTAGATTTGATTTTACTGTTAAAGGTTTTAGTCTCAATGTCCTTCACCCTTCGTAAAAATGTCTCATAAAATAATTCGGTTTCTTCCATTTTAAATTCTTTGGTAGTAAGTTTATTAAATAATTTTATACAAAATTAATTATCACAAGAGCACTAAATAATATCTACTGACGACTGTGAATATTCACTTTAATATTTTTGACGACATTGAGTCAAGCGTATGAACGTAAGACTGTTTTTAATTCCCTGTGAATCTTGGAAAAACTTTTGTAAACACAATAATTATGGCCAGCCGTCTGTTTCAAATTTGATGAATTGAACCGACCTTTTGGTTTTTTACCTAAGCATTATCTAATGGTTATTTCCAATAATCGCTTTAAGGGCCGCATCTAAGAATGAAAACCTTTGCACTCATAATCGTCAATAATTAAATAATAATAAGAGAAGGGTATAAAGTCACTAAAAGAAAGCTTCATACACTAAAAGAAAGCTTCATATTGAACATATTGTCGCCTTTAGATACTTCAGCATAAAAATGACTTCAATTTTTCATGAGAGAATTTATATTATTCCAATTGATCGGTAGCCTAGGTGGTAAAGCACTCGACTGCTGATCCAGCAGGCGTTGGTTCAATCGACGTAACCGACTTACTCCACTTCACGACACAAGCTTTCCAAGCTTACTGTGAAGTGTACAAAGGTGTATTTTTCTTTATTTCGATAAACCCAGATTCATTGAAAAAAAGTGAGACAAATAGCTAAGTTTCCTGCCTTGGATGTAAGCATGTAAGTATTCTTAAAATCTGAAAATGAAGTTATTTTTACGTGAGTGTTGCAAAAGAAAAATTAAAAAAATCTTTTTTATAAATTCGTAAATAAAGCTTTATTGGCATAATAAAAAAAAACAATACAATTTGTGACAATAGTGAGAAAACCAGATGTGATATGGAACAATAAAAACTACATAAATCAGGGCAAATGGAGAAAGAGGATCCGAGCCGCTGATTCTCAAATGGAATATTGTGTGGAAAGAAGAAGTGGCAACATGTAGAGTAAAAATTATAAAAAGGGTGCTTTCATGCCTTAAGCCGAAATGTATTAAACAAACCCGAGATATTAATCAGTATTTCAACCATTAGTTTACACGAAGTGTCAAACTTTGTTTACTCTGTAAACAAAATGGCGGGTGTCCAGTCAGTTGTGTTGCCTAAGACGCCTGAATATTAAATTCCGAAGAACAAATGTTTTACGAATATTATATACTAGTGGGTAGCCACCCGTGAAAATTCACGGAAGGTTAGTTAAAGAAGTTTTTTGTATAACCACTATTACCACTCCACTCGTTAAAGTTCCTCGAGAGAACACAGGAAGATCACAAGGCTCCATATTTTCTCCGTCTCTCCAATATCGTCATGAAAGTCGTAAAACCAGATTTACATCGTCGAATTTTTAGTTGGTAACTAACCGTGAAAGTCACAAGGCTCGTCTTTTTCCGGGTCATTCCCAACGGCTACACTCTCTACATAAAATATATTTCAAATTCATTCATAAAACTTGTTGGTCAACCAATATTTTGGTCGGATTTAACGTGCTGGTGTAGCGAATAATTAAAATTACATGCATTCTATTCATTATTTGTAATAACCACAACGGTCCCTATATTTTTGTCCTGCATTGTGAACACACCAACCAACAGGTATTAGACAATTATTAGTATGATGATGTTATTACTTATTACTTAGGCACGATACATTATTTTTTTTGAATTGAATAGGTAGTGTATGAACAGTTCTGATATAAAACAAATAAATCCTAATATTAAGCCATCAATCAAAACAACCAACGCTCCTTCAATTCGTTTGAATACTAAAGGTTCTGGGCCAGATTTTCCTCCTCCTCCCCATTGCCCTGTGGACTTCATAAATGATCGAAATGTTGCTTCTAAGATTCCACCCTCATTTAGACTGGTTATCGTGCGATCAATCACACATTTATATGGAGAATACTTTCTTATAGCAAACACCAAAGGGTTCGACAAAACTGTCTCTCTCAATGGATACAAATTTTCTTTCACAAATTCATGTGGGACCGCATGATTGTGAACCAAATATTTGTCCATCATGACTTCAAACACCACAGCAAACTTGTGGGTTTCTAATCTCTCCAGAACTTTGGTTCTGTTCTTTTCGACGAATCCTTCATCAGAGAGCTGTTTTAATATCGGATCACTGTCATTCAAATAATGATTGATTATTTCGTACTCGTCTTCTAACAACCAAGTCACACCATCTTCCAGCATGTCGTCAAATGTCTCCAAGTTCTTCGGACGTAGAGGAATCGTCATCGAAGCGGTGTATTTGGATGTATACGTGACACCTATTAAGAAATTAAGCCAGACCCACATAATAACAATTAATCTCATGATTGTTTCGTCTTTTGTCGGAAACGTATGAGGTGCAGTGAATGTTGCTATTCTCAATATGGACCATACGTTGTACGATACTTTGTTGTATAGTATTCTGACCCCTTGTAAGGGGATAGTATTTTTGTTAATATATTTGGCCAATAAACCGACCACAATTGTAATGAATATTATAAACACTATCCATAATATCCATAAATCCTGGTGGAATGGTTTCATTACTAAGAACACTTGTGACAGCTCGGGAGAGATTGGTAAGAACATTGTAGTGACACAATGACTATAAGACACTGAAGGCTCAACATTAGAAGACACTTTCAGAATATTTGTCAACCACAGGGAGCATGCAGCCATTTCACTGACTCCTGTAGAGACATCTTCTGTGATTTTAAACCATCTTTCGGAATAGGGATTTCTTATAGTGAATTTCAAGGGTATTTTCTTGTTGATTTCCTCTAATATTAATGCGTCCACTCCATCGACTATCTCTTTTTTATCTTCGTCGATATAAATGAAAGGCGGACAATTGAATATACTCACTGGCATGGATATATTCACCAGACAAGGTATGTCACAATGTGATTTATGGTTCATGTTCTTTGTAATTGTACTATTCAAATCATCTAACATCGAATCAGTTGAATTTTCATTTTCCACTAAATTGTGTAATTCGAAAGTATCGATATCTAGATTATTTTCGACATTTAAATTACTACTTTCCTCAAAGTTGATGATCAAATGATACACATCGATCGCCTTCACTTGAAAGAAACGTGCGAACTCGTTTAGCGATATTTCTACTTTTAGTCCATTCCCTGAACTGACGATGAAAAAATCTCTACTTGCGTACAAGTTGGATTTCACCTTTCGACTTCTTTCGAACAAGTTTACTATTGTTGAATTATCGTCAGCCAATAATATCGTACGATGGCAATGCGAAGGCGTGAATACTGTTGTGGAATCAACGTTGTAAATATATGAAGGGCATTGCTTTTGAAGAATCTCAATCACACTTGACGTATATGTTAGATTTTGATCTACCAAAATATTCACACAATATGTGCATGATGGTATTATGTAATGTATAAGGCGTTCTAGTGAATAATTGTTTAGTTTTTCTCCAAAACCCACTGAGATATTTATCAGAGCCAATGTTATTAAAATTATGCCTCGGCACCACTTCATCGCGACTGAGGTGAACTAAGAAATATCGAACACTTTTTCAAATTCACCCCTATTTATAATGCAGCAAATGTTATTGCCTTTGAAAATTAATTGATTAAAATATATAAATGATTTAATATGGCAGTTTATTATATTCAATTGGATACAGCCGATACAGGATGATCAGATTATTTTATTCTATTCTACCCCCTCACGCCGCATCACTTGCGCGGTAGGCAAAGAGAACAGATAGTCAGACCTTCCTATTCTTACACACACTTCGGGCTTCCGTCACATTCATGCAATTCGTCTTATACACTCTACGATTCCTTTTACTCAGGTAGTAAAATAGTCGAGTACTCTTATCTTTTATGATTAGATTACTTGTATGAAAAATCCCGTTTTTTTATTTATTAATTAAGAATATATTTTGACAATCGCAATTATATCTACAGAACAGGAGTTTTGGACATTATTGAAAGAGTCGCCACAATACAATGGCGGTGGGCTGGTCATGTCGCCCGCAGCTCTAGATTGACAAAAAAAAGTCCTGGCGTCCTAGGACTACCACAAGAAACCCCGGATGACCACAGCTCCGATGGAGAGATGACATCGTGAAGTATGCCGGTCCAACATGGATGCAAGTGGCCCAAGATCGTTTGGCATGGAAAGGGATTTAGAAGGCCTACGTCCAGGAGTGGATGGCTACGGGCTGAAGAAGAAGAAGAAGAAGAATGATATCTGAATTGGTGATTTTGTATGAGTTTTGAGTTGGGTAGGTATGTTTTTTTCTAATCAAAATTTGCTTGTCACAAATTAATGTGTGGCTATTGTTCATATTATAGTACTAAGATAAAGTAGGAATATTACTTACTTTACGTAGTAAAGTGAATCATTGAAAAAATGAAGAAAATTGTATTTTATAAAATAAAATAAGACATGCTGTATATAATATTAATTTCATAATCATATTATAAGTATATTCTTATTTACTTATTTATTTATCTTTATAGCACATGACATAATATAATATACCCCTAATTATTTTTTATGGATAAGTGTAAATTCAGTGCCTACTTAGTGGAATAATATTATTATACTAATGTGTTTACACAAAAAAAAATATTATAAGTGAATATTACCTACGCTAATAAAAGAATAAAATATTCATATTCCCTCATATCAAAGCTGTAAAAATAACACAAAATTGTGTGTATAGAATATAGTGTCCAAATGAATAATGTACGAAAAAATTCCTTATACATAAAGGATATTTTATGACTATACAAACATACTGCACAAACAGACAATACTACTTATCTACTGTGTGCACCTGGGAGAGTCTCGCAGATCGTTCCCCCTTGGACGATGACGCAGGAGAGATTGTGGCTTTCTGGGAGCGGAGGGGGATCTAATGAGTGCTGACCGACACGGTAAGAAGAAGAAGACTGTATGGCAGAGAAGAGAAAACGCCACATTATTGCAATCACATTCATAGCATTCATTATTGTAGATACATGCTTGAGGGCTCAATCTTCATCTGCTTCCTCAGCCGTCTCTCCACTGCTGGATATAGGCCTCTTCTAACGTTTTCAAATCTTTTCTACTTTGAGCTTTGGTCAACCAGCTTCTTCCTGAGACTGGCACTATATCATCCACCCATCTTTTTTGGGGTCGTTCTACTGGTCTTTTGTTTTCCCATGGTCGCCATGTTAGGATTCTGGGTGCCCACCTCTCATTTCCCTGTCTCGCAACGTGACCTGCCCATTGTCATTTTAACTTAGAGGGCTCAATGCATCTCCAGGACTTCTGGCCAATCCAATCACAATCTCTCCTCACACTGCTATGCCTGCATCTGCCAGATACATCTGGGGCAGCCCACTAGTTTTCCAGTGGAATGAGAAAGCGATATTAGTGTCGAATCCCTAGTTTTTAGTATCGAAAAGATGAATAGTAACCCTTCCGACATCCGCAGGAATAAGAGGGAGCGGGTGTTAAATAATAAAACAATAAATGTTATATGAAATCATTCAGCAGTAAATGTGTTTATGATAAAAGGATACTCATACAAATGAATGAAACTCATACAAATGTTAGATTATCTATATTTTATTGCCCCACATGACATAGTTTGTAGTTATTTAATTTTGTTATTTATTTATTACAGAAAAAACTACAACTGCAATATTTTTTAAACCAGTATGAATTTTATACAACTCGGTTCAATTACTTACGCATGAAGCAAATTTCTGAAATAAAAGCTACGACGGCCAAAGCTAATCCCGCAGCCAAAACCATCATAGCTCCTTCAATTTGTTTGAGACGAAGAGGTTCTGGTCCAGAATTAGATTCATCTCTAGTTTTTTTCGTTGACATCAACAAAGATTCAAAAGCTGTCTTTAGTATCCCACCTTCGTTTAGATTCGACATTACGCGATCAATGATGCATTTATATGGTGAATATTTTCTGACAGCGAACACCAAAGAGTGCGATAGAATATTCTCCCTTAATGGGTACATATTTTCTTTAACAAACTCATGTGGTACTGTAAGCACGTGAACCAAATATTTATCCATCACTACTTCATAAACTACTGCATATTTCAACGTTTGCAATCTTTCATAAATCTTTGATCTATTATTTTCACTGAATCCTCGATCAGCTAATCGTTTCAAATTCGGGTCACTGTTATTTACGTAGTGATTAATGATTTCGAATTCATCCTCTAGCAGCAATCTCACGTCACTTTTCTGTAAGTCGTCGAATGTCTCAATCTTCTTTGGACGTAGAGGAATCGTCAACGAAGCGGTGTATTTGGACGTATACGTGACACCTATTAAGAAATTTAGCCAGACCCACATAATAACGATTAATCTCATGATTCTTTCGTCTTTTGTCGGAAACGTATGAGGTGCAGTGAATGTTGCTATTCTCAATATGGACCATACGTTGTACGATACTTTGTTGTATAGTATTCTGACCTTTTGTAAGGGGATAGTATTCTTGTTAATATATTTAGCCAATAAACCAACCATTGTCGCTATGAATATTATAAACAATATCCAAAATATCCATAAATCCCGGTGGAATGGTTTCATTATTAAAAGTCCTCGCGATAGTTCAGGTGAGATTGGTATGTATATTTTTGTGTCGCATTGACCATATGGTATTGTAGGTTCTGTCGTCGAGAATATAAATTTAAAATTGGCTAACCACAAAGAACATGTAGATATTTCACTTACTCCCGTGTATACATCATTTACAATTTTGATCCACCTTTCGTCATAGGAATTTCTGATGATGTATCTTAACGGTAACTTCTTGCCAATTTCGAACAGTATCATGGCTTCGACTCCTTTCACAATCTGTTTGGTATCTTCGTTCACATAAACAAAAGGCGGACAATTAAATGTACTCACTGGGATAGACGAATTTTTTAGACGTGGTATTTTGCATTTTGATTTAGGCTTCATAGGATTAGGAACATTGCCATTAAAATAATTTACCATCATGTCGGTTGTATTTGAGCCTTCAAGTAAGTCTCTTAATTCGAAACTTTCAATGATTGAAAAGTCATAAAGTTCAAATGGAAAACTGTCATTACCTATTTTCGAATAAAGTTTTAAATGATTTAAATCAATTGCCTTTGCTTCAAAGAAATCTGAATTCTCTCCCAAAGAGATTTCATTTCTTTGGCGGTTCCCTTCGCTGATGATAAGCAATTCCTTACTCGTATAAGAGATTGTCTTCACTTTTCGACTCCTTTCAAAAAAATCTATAATTGTAGCACTGTCGTCAGACATCAGTATTACATGAGGACATTGTGAATATGTGAATATGGTCGTCGTATGAACATTGTAAACGTATGAGGGACAATGTTGTTCGACAATATCGATCACACTAGATGCAAATGCTACCTTTGCATCTAACATAATGTTCACACAATATATGCATATTGGTACTACACCATTTATCAAACGTTCCAATCGCATATTATTCGGCGTTTCCTCTTGACCTGCTGAAAGTTTGATCAGAGCAAATGTTACAAGTATCACACCACGTTTTAAAGGCTTCATATTGGTCGAGTATCACAAAGAAAAGTCCATCAAATTGATTATATTTCAACCTTATATAGTAAAACATAAATATTGTTCTAAAACGTGAACTATGGCTTGGTTGCTCGACAAATATATCGTCGGCTAGTAACACTGCTACGAGTATCTCGTTTCCCCTTTGCTTTTTGTTTGGCGCGCAAACAAAATAGCAATGTTACTAGACGATGATACTATTGGTCGAGCAACCGAGCCTGAGTGAGATTTCAGTAATTGAATATTTATGAGGATTTAATGGAATAGATACAGAATATTAGCAGTTATATTGTAACAGAAAAGACAAATTGCTTTAATTTTTTTTTTAGATACTGAAGTTTCTAAAATAAAAACTTGAAAAATTGTGAAAATGATGGCAACTGGGACATTAAAAAAGTACAATAGTATTATATTAACTTGTACTTTGGTCGCTTGCTATAGTGGTAGAACTTTATCCGTATTGAGGAATGCGTTGCCCGGGATGAACTAACATGGAGGCATTCTACCGTCACACCCCGTCGTATCGAAACTGTGGACCATAATATAGTACAGATGTGTCCAAGAAGACACCCCGTCACATCGAGATAGTTGACCATAATATAGTGTGTCTGCCATGCCATCGTGACATAGATGTGTCCTGACAAGAAGTTTGCAGAGGTGATTCCAAGGGCAGTAGATTACTTGCAAAATATTGACGCGGAGCCGACTCCAAGATAACTTGTACATTGTTCAATGGTGTGCATATACGAAAGAAGAAGAAGTATTATATTAATAGGCAAGTGCCTTTAATGCCTCATCCACATGCTGTCCGACCTTCCACGAGTCCCGCGCGAATGAGTAAAAAGGCTTTAACCGTCGGTTACGTATACAGTTCAAGACAATCACCTCGTCCGTACGTCCTTTTACTCATTCTCACAAAACTCGTGGAAGGTCGCCGAACGTGAAGCGGCCCCATACCATACCTTTTTTTTTACAAAGACTGTTAATTTTAAAGCAGGTTTGGTGATCACTTTGCTGTCTCCGTTCATCGGTCGGGTCTTTGGGCGATACCACAGTGTTTATGGTATTACATATTTAATGTGTTGGACTATCATACTGTCACGTAACCGTTATAAGAAAAAGTTTTCTAAATTATCAAAATAATTCTTCTTCAATCCTGCGGATTGGTTTGCAGCGAATTCCTACGTCTTGTTCTCCACTCCTCTCTGTCTCCCGCAGCTCTCTTCAGCTCGACATATGTGGCGCAGTTCATGTCCTTGTACACCTGGTCCAGGTACTGCCGTCGGAGGTGCTCCCTGTGGTTTGTCCCCTAAACCATTCCCTCTATTAAGTCATGTAGGTGACCCCCGTGGCGCATGATGTGGCCAATCCAATAATTCTTAGACGGAGAACTTTGGTACCTAATACTTTTCTTTCAGATAAGTTTGTTTTCATTGTATTGTACAAGTTTACTTATCGTAATTATGTCCAAAGTCATTTTCTTTCACTATACAATCACATCACCCGTCTAACAGCCATTCACCTCTCCAATTACCTCATACCCTATTCGATCTTTCAATAATCTATCACGAACTTTTATAACATATAATGATAATACGAGTATATTTAGCTAATAGAGTTTGTACATTAGTGCAATTTATAATTCAGTAGATTTTATTATTTCGGTAAAGCCGAATCAATTTGTTACAGATATTATATCAATATTACTTTGCTTAGGTATAATATACAGAATCATGGCCGTAGCCAGGGGGGTTTGGGGGTTCAAAAAAAATTCTCAGCTACTGTGAAAATACATTAAATAACAGTTGTTCATTATAAAAACTTTGCCTGCGACGCTATTCTAATCGAAGTGGCGGTTCGTTTCCAAAAAATAAAACTGTTAGATAACCTTCTTAGATGTCTTATGCCAAAATTTTCGCTAGTCGTTTACCATGTTTTTTACCCAGAAATATATAATTACAGACAGATGTGTTACTATTGAAAGACAAGTTCATTAAATCGACAAATTTTGAAAAAAAATTGCCCGCGGCGCTTATCTATTTGGCGTCAGGGTTTGCTCATGAAAAAGAGGTAGACTTTTTAACTATTGTTTTTTATCTTACGTCTATTCTATTTTATACTTTCTATACTACCTATTCTTTTTTATCTACCTTTTTATGTTTTATGACCCAGAAATATATTCAGATGCCTCAATATTGAAATCAACCAGGTTCATCAATTAACCCATTCTTGAAATACAGTTACTTTTTTTCTCTATTATTAATTTTTCTGGTGACCTCTAGCGTACATGCTGGCGACGCCCATGATTGTTACTTATTGTCACTTGTTCAGAGCTCAAACCCCCCCCCAAAATAATTTCCTAGCTACGACCTTGAACAGAATCTAAGCTTAATACTCGGACTGTTGGTCAAATCCTACCTTTGTAAACAAAACCTCAAATCTAGATTGTGTAGCTGTAAAATATCATCTCATTCTTATCAGCCCTCTCCCGTCCACTTCTGGACGACGGCCTCCTCCATCTCCATCTACGCCGCTCTATCTTGGGTTCTCTGGATCCAGTTGACACCAACGTACTTGACAAGGTCTTCTCTCCACATCCGCAGGAATAAAGAGGGGGGGGGGGCTTAAAAGGAGAAGGGGGTGGAAAAAATATATGGTAAAACAAATATACACCAGACACCTACACCCCAAAAATTTAATTCATTATTTAGTTCTAGCTCCGACGTAAGGTGTTGGTTTCGAACATCCGAGGGCGGAGATTCGATACCGGTGGGCTAGGGAAAGGGGGAGGGGTTTTCTAAAAAGCGATAATAAGAAACCTAAATATAGAAAATAGCCTGGCTTATGATTATACAAATCATAAAACATGAGTTTTAATTCCAAAAACATAACAGGACAATCGTCATCAATCCGATGTCGGTGATCTAGCTTAGACTAAAATGGAGCTGATTAGGTTTAAACGCCTGCAGTGAGGGTGCAAAAAGGCTCTTGGTCAGTGTGTATGACAGTCACCGACAGATGCAATTGCAGTGTTATGCAGAGCCTCCAAAACTGTTGTGAGTTTTAGTGGCTCTGCAGTACTTTGACTGATAGATGATGATTCCACCGGTTTTGGGTTCCACTGCCAACTTACTTCACCATCCATACACAAATTTTGCCATTGCTATGCACGGGAAATACGACTAGTAAATAATAAAACAATAAATATTATATGAAATCATTCACCAGTAAAGGTATTTCTGATTAAAGGATACTCATACAAATGAAACACTGTTAGATTATCTACATATATTTTATTGCCACACACGACTAATTATATTTATTTATTATACAAAATCATACAACTGCAACATTTTGTAAACAAGTTATTCCAGTATGAATTTTATACAACTCGGATCAATTACTTACGCATGAAGCAAATTTCTGAAATAAAAGCTACGACAGCCAAAGCTAATCCCGCAGCCAAAACCATCATAGCTCCTTCAATTTGTTTGAGACGAAGAGGTTCTGGTCCAGAATTAGATTCATCTCTGGTTTTTGTCGTTGACATCAACAAAGATTCAAAGGCTGTTTTTAGTATCCCACCTTCGTTTAGATTCGACATTACGCGATCAATGATGCATTTATATGGTGAATATTTTCTGACAGCGAACACCAAAGAGTTCGATAGAATATTTTCTCTTAATGGGTACATATTTTCTTTAACAAACTCGTGTGGTACTGTAAGCACGTGAACCAAATATTTATCCATCACTACTTCATAAACTACTGCATATTTCAACGTTTGCAATCTTTCATAAATCCTTGATCTATTGTTTTCACTGAATCCTCGATCAGCTAATCGTTTCAAATTCGGGTCACTGTTATTTACGTAGTGATTAATGATTTCGAATTCATCCTCTAGCAGCAATCTCACATCACTTTTTTGTAAGTCGTCGAATGTTTCAATCTTCTTTGGGCGTAGAGGAATCGTCATCGAAGCGGTGTATTTGGACGTATACGTGACACCTATTAAGAAATTTAGCCAGACCCACATAATAACGATTAATCTCATGATTCTTTCATCTTTTCTCGGAAACGTATGAGGTGCAGTGAATGTTGCTATTCTCAGTATGGTCCATATGTTGTACGATACTTTGTTGTATAGTATTCTGACCCCTTGTAAAGGGGTAGTATTTTTGTTTATATATTTGGCCAATAAACCAACCACTGTTGCTACGAATATTATGAACAATATCCATAATATCCATAAATCCCGGTGGAATGGTTTAATTATTAAAAGTCCTCGCGATAGTTCAGGTGAGATTGGTATGTATATTTTTGTGTCTATTTGACTATAAGGTATTGTAGGTTCTGTCGTTAAGGATATTTGTTTAAAATTGGCTAACCACAATGAACACGTAGATATTTCACTTACTCCCGTGTATACATCATTTACAATTTTAAACCATCTTTCATCGTAAGAATTTCTGATGATGTATCTTAACGGCAACTTCTTGCCAATTTCGAACAGTATCATGGCTTCGACTCCTTTCACAATCTGTTTGGTATCTTCGTTAACATAAACAAAGGGTGGGCAATTAAATGTACTCACTGGAACAGACGAATTTTTTAGACGTGGTATTTTGCATTTTGATTTAGGCATCATAGGATTAGGAACATTACCATTAAAATAATTTACCATCGAGTCGGTTGTATTTGAGCCTTCAAGTAAGTCTCTTAATTCGAAACTTTCAATGATTGAAAAGTCATAAAGTTCAAATGGAAAACTGTCATTACCTGTTTTCGAATAAAGTTTTAAATGATTTAAATCAATTGCCTTTGCTTCAAAGAAATCTGAATTCTCTCCCAAAGAGATTTCATTTCTTTGGCGGTTCCCTTCGCTGATGATAAGCAATTCCTTACTCGTATAAGAGATTGTCTTCACTTTTCGACTCCTTTCAAAAAAATCTATAATTGTAGCACTGTCGTCAGACATCAGTATTACATGAGGACATTGTGAATATGTGAATATGGTCGTCGTATGAACATTGTAAACGTATGAGGGACAATGTTGTTCGACAATATCGATCACACTAGATGCAAATGCTACCTTTGCATCTAACATAATGTTCACACAATATATGCATATTGGTACTACACCATTTATCAAACGTTCCAATCGCATATTATTCGGCGTTTCCTCTTGACCTGCTGAAAGTTTGATCAGAGCAAATGTTACAAGTATCACACCACGTTTTAAAGGCTTCATATTGGTCGAGTATCACAAAGAAAAGTCCATCAAATTGATTATATTTCAACCTTATATAGTAAAACATAAATATTGTTCTAAAACGTGAACTATGGCTTGGTTGCTCGACAAATAGTATCGTCGGCTAGTAACACTGCTACGAGTATCTCGTTTCCCCTTTGCTTTTTGTTTGGCGCGCAAACAAAATAGCAATGTTACTAGACGATGATACTATTGGTCGAGCAACCGAGCCTGAGTGAGATTTCAGTAATTGAATATTTATGAGGATTTAATGGAATAGATACAGAATATTAGCAGTTATATTGTAACAGAAAAGACAAATTGCTTTAATTTTTTTTTTAGATACTGAAGTTTCTAAAATAAAAACTTGAAAAATTGTGAAAATGATGGCAACTGGGACATTAAAAAAGTACAATAGTATTATATTAACTTGTACTTTGGTCGCTTGCTATAGTGGTAGAACTTTATCCGTATTGAGGAATGCGTTGCCCGGGATGAACTAACATGGAGGCATTCTACCGTCACACCCCGTCGTATCGAAACTGTGGACCATAATATAGTACAGATGTGTCCAAGAAGACACCCCGTCACATCGAGATAGTTGACCATAATATAGTGTGTCTGCCATGCCATCGTGACATAGATGTGTCCTGACAAGAAGTTTGCAGAGGTGATTCCAAGGGCAGTAGATTACTTGCAAAATATTGACGCGGAGCCGACTCCAAGATAACTTGTACATTGTTCAATGGTGTGCATATACGAAAGAAGAAGAAGTATTGTATTAATAGGCAAGTGCCTTTAATGCCTCATCCACATTAGGCTGGTTCGGTCAATGTATGAAAAAAATAAAACTTCTTCAAATCGAAATGGGCTAGTGCGGGAAAGATGCTACATCAAATTCGTGTTCTAAATATATAAAAAATTCTAAAAAAAAGTACTATTTTGTACTGCCCCGAGTCACTTGAAGTTTCACTTAGAACGAAAAAATAGCTATGTGCAATTTATTACAATACATATGAAGACATCATAAGATCATATTCAAAGCAAATCAATACTATTATAATATCTTAATCCTGGACGTTTTTTTTTTCAATAAATTTATAACGATCCGCGCTTTTTCGGCGATTTGTTGAGGGCTGGAGAGTAGTGTAGAGTGCAGCGTTCTTAGTTCTTACTCCTTAGTGCCGAGGTAACTCAGTTGAACATTCCGAATTTCTTTAATATGCCCTATATTCGGTCATGGACGGGATGTGTCACATACCCTTTTACCAACTTACGAGGATGTATTGTTGTGTTATTTGTGGATTAGTCGAAACAAAAAAAAAACAATATCAAAATTTAGTTACAGACACATGTAATGAAGTTGCTACAAAAGTGATTAAACTATGGGAGCTGGCGTCAATATCAACTATAACTCATCGTACCGTGGTAAAAAAACTTAAAGCTTATCATGATAACCCAAAACCTATTAAAATCCTACACAACAAGAAAAAATATTGAAACATACAAAGACAGGATTAATTTATTCAAGAAAGAAGCGAAGTCTCTTTTCGACATAACAGCATGTAAGTGTGCAGAATTAGTTTTTTGTAAGTGTAAAAAAACAGCAAGGGTTCCTAACAGAGAAAGGCAGTTTCTAATTGATCAACGAACTAAACGAAATATGGCAATTGGTAATGTTGACTTGAATGTAACAAAGAAACTCAATTATAACATACTCGAAGAATACAAATCGGAGGTATTACGAGAAAAACATAATACCAAATTTCTGGTGACAAAAAGGTCGAAAACTCAGGATATTCTTTCTAAATGTAATTCATCAATGATTTCTGATGTCACTCGAGAGGTGGATGTGACAATGAATAACAAAGTTACCCATTTAACTGCCGTTGCCAAAACTTTGGACAGATTTTGTGTGTCTGACAGAGCTAGGGCATCGATTGTACGAATTCTCAGATTATACATACGTTTCATCTTGTGAGCCGTCTGAAAAATTATTAATATTGGTCAACTTCATAATTAAAGTGTACTTATGTGGTTTGCGATAAAAACCAAACCATCGTGCATTTACGGTGTGAAGCACTTACATAAAAGCATGAGCTTTATGCCAGATAACTTAAAAATAATTATTGATCCCATAATTCAAAGAAATGGGTTCTTCGGCCATCCAGAATACATTTTGATAACCATGTTTGCCAATGAAAGAGAGACATTAAGAGGAATGCCTCTGCAAAAAATATTGAAAGCATGGCAGACCAATACTTCTAGCCGTATACGAAATTATGTGCTTCCAAAATATAATTTTGATGCAGTTGGCTATTTATATATTATAACCTGGAGTGAGGTGACATTGTCCGAGCCACGTTTAACAAAACACTTGAGCGAAGATGTAATTTTACATTGTATCGAAAATCCGAAGGTGCTAGACGATCTAATTTTATCAAAAATAAACAGTTTTCTGTGTCATACGCAAGCAACAGAGAGGTGTGTAAAAATGGTCACAGAGGCTTCGGTTGCTATTTGTGGTCCTACAAGACGAAACGGATTTATAAAAAAACAAGGATAGAGTCCCGGAAATGCATGTCAACTTTGAACAGCAAAAAAATTTTTCGCCTCATGTAATCTGAATTTTCTATAATTTTACTAAACTTGTATATTATTTTTTACATATTTTTAGAGTTTGTGTGTTATATTTTTTTATCATATTCAATACTTCCAGTACTTATAAACAAGAATAAAATTAAATGAAACGATTTTATTGTTTTTTTATCATACTCAAGCCCCCTACAAAAGAAGCCAATAATTGACATTATCAAAAATTTCAAGGCCGTCGGGGCAGTACAAAAAAAATTTTTTTTGAAAAATTAAAAATACTCTTTTCTTTCCGTTCCTCAAAGGCATCTTTTCCGCACTAGCCCGAAATGAATATCCCAAAAAATGGAAAACGAACCACCCTAATCCACATGCTGTCCGACCTTCCACGAGTCCCGCGCAAATGAGTAAAAAGGCTTTAACCGTCGGTTACGTATACAGTTCAAGACAATCACCTCGTCCGTACGTCCTTTTACTCATTCTCACAAAACTCGTGGAAGGTCGCCGAACGTGAAGCGGCCCCATACCATACCTTTTTTTTTACAAAGACTGTTAATTTTAAAGCAGGTTTGGTGATCACTTTGCTGTCTCCGTTCATCGGTCGGGTCTTTGGGCGATACCACAGTGTTTATGGTATTACATATTTAATGTGTTGGACTATCATACTGTCACGTAACCGTTATAAGAAAAAGTTTTCTAAATTATCAAAATAATTCTTCTTCAATCCTGCGGATTGGTTTGCAGCGAATTCCTACGTCTTGTTCTCCACTCCTCTCTGTCTCCCGCAGCTCTCTTCAGCTCGACATATGTGGCGCAGTTCATGTCCTTGTACACCTGGTCCAGGTACTGCCGTCGGAGGTGCTCCCTGTGGTTTGTCCCCTAAACCATTCCCTCTATTAAGTCATGTAGGTGACCCCCGTGGCGCATGATGTGGCCAATCCAATAATTCTTAGACGGAGAACTTTGGTACCTAATACTTTTCTTTCAGATAAGTTTGTTTTCATTGTATTGTACAAGTTTACTTATCGTAATTATGTCCAAAGTCATTTTCTTTCACTATACAATCACATCACCCGTCTAACAGCCATTCACCTCTCCAATTACCTCATACCCTATTCGATCTTTCAATAATCTATCACGAACTTTTATAACATATAATGATAATACGAGTATATTTAGCTAATAGAGTTTGTACATTAGTGCAATTTATAATTCAGTAGATTTTATTATTTCGGTAAAGCCGAATCAATTTGTTACAGATATTATATCAATATTACTTTGCTTAGGTATAATATACAGAATCATGGCCGTAGCCAGGGGGGTTTGGGGGTTCAAAAAAAATTCTCAGCTACTGTGAAAATACATTAAATAACAGTTGTTCATTATAAAAACTTTGCCTGCGACGCTATTCTAATCGAAGTGGCGGTTCGTTTCCAAAAAATAAAACTGTTAGATAACCTTCTTAGATGTCTTATGCCAAAATTTTCGCTAGTCGTTTACCATGTTTTTTACCCAGAAATATATAATTACAGACAGATGTGTTACTATTGAAAGACAAGTTCATTAAATCGACAAATTTTGAAAAAAAATTGCCCGCGGCGCTTATCTATTTGGCGTCAGGGTTTGCTCATGAAAAAGAGGTAGACTTTTTAACTATTGTTTTTTATCTTACGTCTATTCTATTTTATACTTTCTATACTACCTATTCTTTTTTATCTACCTTTTTATGTTTTATGACCCAGAAATATATTCAGATGCCTCAATATTGAAATCAACCAGGTTCATCAATTAACCCATTCTTGAAATACAGTTACTTTTTTTCTCTATTATTAATTTTTCTGGTGACCTCTAGCGTACATGCTGGCGACGCCCATGATTGTTACTTATTGTCACTTGTTCAGAGCTCAAACCCCCCCCCAAAATAATTTCCTAGCTACGACCTTGAACAGAATCTAAGCTTAATACTCGGACTGTTGGTCAAATCCTACCTTTGTAAACAAAACCTCAAATCTAGATTGTGTAGCTGTAAAATATCATCTCATTCTTATCAGCCCTCTCCCGTCCACTTCTGGACGACGGCCTCCTCCATCTCCATCTACGCCGCTCTATCTTGGGTTCTCTGGATCCAGTTGACACCAACGTACTTGACAAGGTCTTCTCTCCACATCCGCAGGAATAAAGAGGGGGGGGGGGGGGGGCTTAAAAGGAGAAGGGGGTGGAAAAAATATATGGTAAAACAAATATACACCAGACACCTACACCCCAAAAATTTAATTCATTATTTAGTTCTAGCTCCGACGTAAGGTGTTGGTTTCGAACATCCGAGGGCGGAGATTCGATACCGGTGGGCTAGGGAAAGGGGGAGGGGTTTTCTAAAAAGCGATAATAAGAAACCTAAATATAGAAAATAGCCTGGCTTATGATTATACAAATCATAAAACATGAGTTTTAATTCCAAAAACATAACAGGACAATCGTCATCAATCCGATGTCGGTGATCTAGCTTAGACTAAAATGGAGCTGATTAGGTTTAAACGCCTGCAGTGAGGGTGCAAAAAGGCTCTTGGTCAGTGTGTATGACAGTCACCGACAGATGCAATTGCAGTGTTATGCAGAGCCTCCAAAACTGTTGTGAGTTTTAGTGGCTCTGCAGTACTTTGACTGATAGATGATGATTCCACCGGTTTTGGGTTCCACTGCCAACTTACTTCACCATCCATACACAAATTTTGCCATTGCTATGCACGGGAAATACGACTAGTAAATAATAAAACAATAAATATTATATGAAATCATTCACCAGTAAAGGTATTTCTGATTAAAGGATACTCATACAAATGAAACACTGTTAGATTATCTACATATATTTTATTGCCACACACGACTAATTATATTTATTTATTATACAAAATCATACAACTGCAACATTTTGTAAACAAGTTATTCCAGTATGAATTTTATACAACTCGGATCAATTACTTACGCATGAAGCAAATTTCTGAAATAAAAGCTACGACAGCCAAAGCTAATCCCGCAGCCAAAACCATCATAGCTCCTTCAATTTGTTTGAGACGAAGAGGTTCTGGTCCAGAATTAGATTCATCTCTGGTTTTTGTCGTTGACATCAACAAAGATTCAAAGGCTGTCTTTAGTATCCCACCTTCGTTTAGATTCGACATTACGCGATCAATGATGCATTTATATGGTGAATATTTTCTGACAGCGAACACCAAAGAGTTCGATAGAATATTTTCTCTTAATGGGTACATATTTTCTTTGACAAATTCATGTGGTACTGTATGCACATGAACTAAATATTTATCCATCACTACTTCATAAACTACTGCAAATTTCAAGGTTTGCAATCTTTCATAAATCTTTGATCTATTATTTTCACTGAATCCTCGGTCAGCTAATCGTTTTAAATTCGGGTCACTGTTATTTACGTAGTGATTAATCATTTCGAATTCATCCTCTAGCAGCAATCTCACATCACTTTTTTGTAAGTCGTCGAATGTTTCAATCTTCTTTGGACGTAGAGGAATCGTCATCGAGGCGGTGTATTTGGATGTATAAGTGACACCTATTAAGAAATTAAGCCAGACCCACATAATTACAATTAATCTCATGATTGTTTCGTCTTTTGTCGGAAACGTATGAGGTGCAGTGAATGTTGCTATTCTCAATATGGACCATACGTTGTACGATACTTTGTTGTATAGTATTCTGACCTTTTGTAAGGGAATAGTATTTTTGTTAATATATTTAGCCAATAAACCAACCATTGTTGCGATGAATATTATAAACAATATCCAAAATATCCATAAATCCCGGTGGAATGGTTTCATTATTAAAAGTCCTCGCGATAGCTCTGAGATTGGTATGTATATTTTTGTGTCGCATTGACCATATGGTATTGTAGGTTCTGTCGTCGAGAATATAAATTTAAAATTGGCTAACCACAAAGAACACGTAGATATTTCACTTACTCCCGTGTATACATCATTTACAATTTTGATCCATCTTTCGTCATAGGAATTTCTGATGATGTATCTTAACGGTAACTTCTTGCCAATTTCGAACAGTATCATGGCTTCGACTCCTTTCACAATCTGTTTGGTATCTTCGTTAACATAAACAAAGGGTGGACAATTAAATGTACTCACTGGAACAGACGAATTTTTTAGACGTGGTATTTTGCATTTTGATTTAGGCATCATAGGATTAGGAACATTACCATTAAAATAATTTACCATCGAGTCGGTTGTATTTGAGCCTTCAAGTAAGTTTCTTAATTCGAAACTTTCAATGATTGAAAAGTCATAAAGTTCAAATGGAAAACTGTCATTACCTGTTTTCGAATAAAGTTTTAAATGATTTAAATCAATTGCCTTTGCTTCAAAGAAATCTGAATTCTCTCCCAAAGAGATTTCATTTCTTTGGCGGTTCCCTTCGCTGATGATAAGCAATTCCTTACTCGTATAAGAGATTGTCTTCACTTTTCGACTCCTTTCAAAAAAATCTATAATTGTAGCACTGTCGTCAGACATCAGTATTACATGAGGACATTGTGAATATGTGAATATGGTCGTCGTATGAACATTGTAAACGTATGAGGGACAATGTTGTTCGACAATATCGATCACACTAGATGCAAATGCTACCTTTGCATCTAACATAATGTTCACACAATATATGCATATTGGTACTACACCATTTATCAAACGTTCCAATCGCATATTATTCGGCGTTTCCTCTTGACCTGCTGAAAGTTTGAACAGAGCAAATGTTACAAGTATCACACCACGTTTTAAAGGCTTCATATTGGTCGAGTATCACAAAGAAAAGTCCATCAAATTGATTATATTTCAACCTTATATAGTAAAACATAAATATTGTTCTAAAACGTGAACTATGGCTTGGTTGCTCGACAAATAGTATCGTCGGCTAGTAACACTGCTACGAGTATCTCGTTTCCCCTTTGCTTTTTGTTTGGCGCGCAAACAAAATAGCAATGTTACTAGACGATGATACTATTGGTCGAGCAACCGAGCCTGAGTGAGATTTCAGTAATTGAATATTTATGAGGATTTAATGGAATAGATACAGAATATTAGCAGTTATATTGTAACAGAAAAGACAAATTGCTTTAATTTTTTTTTTAGATACTGAAGTTTCTAAAATAAAAACTTGAAAAATTGTGAAAATGATGGCAACTGGGACATTAAAAAAGTACAATAGTATTATATTAACTTGTACTTTGGTCGCTTGCTATAGTGGTAGAACTTTATCCGTATTGAGGAATGCGTTGCCCGGGATGAACCAACATGGAGACATTCTACCATCACACCCCGTCACATCGAGATAGTTGACCATAATATAGTGTGTCTGCCATGCCATCCCGACATAGATGTGTCCTGACAAGAAGTTTGCAGAGGTGATTCCAAGGGCAGTAGATTACTTGCAAAATATTGACGCGGAGCCATGACTCCAAGATAACTTGTACAATGGTGTGCATATACGAAAGAAGAAGAAGTATTATATTAATAGGCGAGTGCCTTTAACATACCTTTTTTTACAAAGACTGTTCATTTTAGTTCATTAGGCAGAGAAAACCAAACTGCCGAGGTCAAAAGACAAATTGGACTAAGCTGGGCAGCCTTCGGAAAAATGAGTGACATTCATAAGAACCGCAAAATCCCCATTAACATGAAACGCAAAGTATATGAGATGTGCATAGTACCAGTTGCAACATACGGCCTAGAAGCAGTGACACTGACCAAACAGAGCATCGAAAAAATAAGGGTTACCCAAAGATCCATGGAAAGAGCCATGCTGGGTATCACACTGAGAGATAGAGTAAGGAACGAAACGATACGGCAAAGAACAGGGGTAACAGATATTGCCCAGCGTATCGCATCTCTCAAATGGCGGTGGGCAGGCCACATGGCTAGAGACCCAGACGATAAGTGGTCGAAGAGGGTCTTAACCTGGAAACCCATAATTACTACCAGGGGTGTAGGAAGACCACCACTACGATGGAGAGACGACCTGGTAAAATACGTGGGTACCAACTGGATCCAAAGAGCCCAGGATAGAGCGACGTGGAAGCAAATGGAGGAGGCCTTCGTTCAGGAGTGGACGGGAATAGGCTGACGAAGAAGAATAAGTTCATTTTAAAGCAGGGTTGGTGACCACTTTGCTGTCTCCTTCCCTCCGTCAGGGCTTCGGGTGATACCGCTGTGTTTATGGTATTATATGTATAAAATGTATTGGTCTATCATACTGTCATGTAACCGTTTAGGAAAGGGTTTCTAAATTATCAAAATAATTCTTCTTCAATCCTGCGGATTGGTTTGCAGCAAATTCCTACATCTTGTTCTCCACTCCTCTCTGTCTCCCGCAGCTCTCTTCAGCTCGACATATGTGGCGCAGTTCATGTCCTCGTACACCTGGTCCAGGTACTGCCGTCGGAGGTGCTCCCTGTGGTTTGTCCCCTAAACCATTCCCTCTATTAAGTCATGTAGGAGACCTCCGTGGCGCATGATGTGGCCAATCCAATAATTCTTAGACGGAGAACTTTGGTACCTAATTCTTTTTTTCAGATAAGTTTGTTTTCATTGTATTGTACAAGTTTACTTATCGTAATTATGTCCAAAGTAATTTTCTTTCACTATACAATCACATCACCCGTCTAACAGCCATTCACCGCTCCAATTACCTCATACCCTATTCGATCTTTCAATAACTTATCACGAACTTTTATAACATACGATGATAATATATTTAGCTAATCGTGTTTGTACATTAGTAAAATTTATAATTCAGTAGATTCTATTATTTCGGTAAATATTACTTTGCTTACGTACATACTGGAACAGGTGTCCTTTGACCGGGTTAGACCACCACGGCCACCAAATCCTACAGCTGGACTTGGGAGTGAGAAATACAGAGAAAGGTAAGACTCACCGTTTCCTCAGGGGGTAGGTTTCCACCTTCCAGGGGTTTATCTCGATGAGAGGCCTGGCCAAGACCCCACGCGCTTCCCCAACCCGGAATCTAGGTCGTGACGGTCGGGGGCGTGCTTCCCTTGCCCAAACCCCTCAGCGGTGCGGCTAGAAATTAGAACACGATTTGCAAATTTGATACACTTTAATAATTATATCGGAACATGCTTTACATATAACAAGAGTTGGCTTTAAGAAAAATAAAAATTACACTATACATTCGTGTATCTATGAAACTTATCTCCCGGTATGGCGCTTTATGACTTTTGATCTTGATTGTGGCCAGCGTTCACCCTTAATTTTGGCGAGACGTTATAATAATACAAAATGAATCCGACCTGATATGATTTGGGTCCTTCTTTATGTGTCCTTCGTCAAGGTTATTTATTGGATTCTGATACTTCCTTCCTTCTCAGTTGGTTGGTTTTAGACAATATGTCCTTCATGTAAATGTCACCTTATACTTGTTTGCTGAAAATGGTTTCAAGGTTCACTGACTCTATTGATCACAAAATGTACTGTTGTCGGCAATTAACCGACTGTTAGCTTCAGATTCTCGCTTCCTCGAGATTTAATATTTATTTAAATATATTCTGGGCTTAGCCCTCTGCTCAATCCAGAGCGTATATAAAAAACTGACCGCTTCCGTTGACCCACGGAAAAGAATGCCGCTCTCGTGTCTTCTGAGTTTCTTCGCTTGTATCATATCTCCCGTCTTATTGGTTGACAGTTTAATTGTTGCAAGTACGTTCGCCTATTTCATAGTCATGCGACAGAGGCGTCGCTAGGGTTTATTGCCCACAACTAATTAACTAATTATTATTTTTTTAATAATATATTTTCATTAAATCGGAATCGGGCGCGCTTCCCTACCCAAAAGATCCGTTCCAATTCCCGCTCCGCCCCGCTAAAAAAAATTTTGCGAAGCGAGATTTTTTTTTTTTAAGTTACACTTAAACGATTCGGACATGGAGACACAAAAAGAAAACTAAATTAAACCAAATTACTAGGCGACGGTTGGTGTAGGGAAACGCTCGGTACTCCGATAAAAATCACAATGTAGCATGTTCCGGACTTAAATTCTAATACACTTTCTTTTCTAAAATAATTGAAATAATTGGGGTTGAAACGACAATCTATCCCATAAGCTAACTCTAAACCTAACTAACTTACATACTAACTATATACATTTACAGGTTTTTGTCGTGAAGACCATTGCCTTCTTTCTATATTCATTATCAGTTGCAATATAAATTGGATCAGTCTGATCTCCCTTGATTTAATAATTACATTAAAACATGTTATTTGAAAATAAAATTTAATTACAACATAGCAATTGCATTCATACTAGATTTTTCTACATTAAGAAAAAAATGTTAAAGAGAATTCAAAAGAAAGGAGCTGTACTTACATGCTCCATTGTACAAGTATTCATCATTGTTATAGCCTGAAGGGCGCAACATTAAAAACAAAAGAATAATAATAATGAAATAAAAATTATAAAAAAAAAACCTTTTTTTTTTTTTTTTTCTTTTTCCACTGGTCTCGAATATGTACATACAAATAATAATTCAAAATTGATTCGCAACAAGGTGCTTTCTTTATAAGAAAACTCAGAGAAAATTTTACATATCTCAGCACTATATTTCTAAATAATCTACACTGATTACCTAATATAAATCCTAACACTAGTACAAGCTAGCTGTTGTACACTTCGCGACCTCGCAACCGCGCGATCAACAAAACAAAAAAAATCATATTCGATTTTTATCTGGCCTGACACCGGCCCTTAAAATTTTCCGAAATAATACCATTTTCGAAACATTTATTTCTGTTGTACAAAACATAATATCGATGCTCAGTCAAGTATTTTAGCTCTCAACACGTTTTTTTCTTTATGAGATGTTAATATTGATCTCATTTTACTACGAGACTCGCTTATAAGTTTCGCTTACTGTTTAAAGTAAACAGTTTATTTCCCCACGATCATCTACTTTTTATTCCAATCATCATGCATTCAATATCACATACCTCATCATACATTAGTTATCTTGAATTAACTCATTTGTCCTCATTCATAGCCATACATTAATCTCCATACAATTAATTCAAGATTGGATCGATACTATAACCCTTGATTGAGTATCGTCGACCAATATTAATTGTCCGTAGACAAAAAGGCTGGATGCGACTGTACATATACTCGATCGTGTAATTTCCCGGGACATTCGTCCTATTTTTTTTTCTATTCACAACAGGCGTGTGAGGGCCTGTTATACTCCTTTTTATGTGTCGGTTAAATGCCGACAATGTTAAGAGCCTGGGATACCTGACTGAGTTTTACTTAAATCTGTAAAATTCTTTCCTTTAATTTTTTTTTCCTTTTAAACGTCGCGTTTTTGGATATCCTTGATATGATATCTGTTTATCGCGCTGGACTCGCAATCTTTGATGACGTATACTACGTCACTTACTTTTTCAATAACTTCGCCTTTCACGAATCTAGGCGCTAATTTTGTACTGTAATAGTCTATTGCACTAGACTGTTTAAAATTCTTTCTCCATATCTTGTCCCCTACATCGTACACTCGGTGTACTCTTCCCGAATTATAATATTGCGCGTTTTTCGTATACGCCCACCATAAATTTTCCTGAACTATGTCGAACAATGTATTTAAGTTTTCTAAGTTTTCCCTATACGCTTGTCTGTCCGAGTTCAGGTCGTTTTGACTCAGGATTACATTGTCATCTACATTTCCGAAAGTCGATCCGTTTAAAATAACTTCCCTACCTTTCATTAATAATGAGGGTGTATAACCCGAAGAGAAATTCACCGTATTGTTCATAACGCATTGTACTTTGTCGAGGTGATTATACCACGTGCGTTGATTTTGATCTGCATAAATTGCCAGTGTGTAACCGATTACCTTATTATACGGTTCAACTGTATTGTTTTGCGGGGTATACAAGGTGTTGTAAAAAATTTTCCGGACGCCATAACCGTATACGAGGTCCTTAAATGGTTTGGATATAAATTGTTTTCCATTGTCGCATACTAATATCTGGGGAACTCCTTCATGGAGGAAAATCTTATTTTCTAATATTTTATTAATCTCATTTGCCGTGGCTCTTCGTAGTCCAAAGACCCAGCAGTATTTAGTAAAGACGTCAACGATTGACAGAATGTGCATATGACCGCTTGAGGCCTTAGGAAGTGGACCGATTAGGTCTATAGACAGCATTTTCATTGGTCTATTGACTCTTTTTTGATTTGTTGAAATACCTAAGGGTGCTGTTGTACACGGTTTATAGGCTTTACATGTCTGACACTTTCTTATGAAATTCTTTACGTCCTGGAAAAGCTTGGGCCAATAGTATAATTGCTCTATTTTCTTATACGTTTTGAATGTCCCAGGGTGACCCTCCGCGTGATTTTCCTTTACAATTGATTCTCTTTGACTTTTCCGGGGGACGATTTTCCATGCGAATTCATCTAATAAGGGGTTATCTATTCTCGAATGTCTATATAACGTATCATTTTCGATCTGAAAGTTTGTGAATCTTTGGGGTTCGTTAGTACATCCGTTATAAATTCTTGTATACCAAGGGTCGTCGTCTTCGTGACTAGACAACTCGTTGATATTCGTATTCGAGCACGGGGGAATCCTAGATAATGCGTCAGGCACATTATGACATTTTCCTTTACGGTGTTCTACAGTGAATGAATACTGTGAAATTCGCGTTGCCCACCTCGCTAATTTTCCGCTTGGGTTGGATAATTTATTCAGAAACTGTAGAGACGCGTGATCCGTTATGATTTTAAATTGCATCCCGTCTATGTAAGGCCTATAATGCTCCAATGAATCCACGATTGCCAAAAGCTCGCGTTCCGTAACACCGTAGTTTTTCTCGTGTTTATTCAACGACCTTGAATAGTACCCTATTGCTTTTTCCACGCCGTCAAACTCTTGATGCAACGATGCTCCAATCTGGTGCATGCTAGCATCGGTATGCAGGATGAAAGGTTTCGAGAAGTCTGGGCACGCTAATACCGGCGCCGTAATCAGAGCGTTTTTCAATTCATTAAACGCCCTCTCCTGTTCGTCATGCCAATGGAACTTTGCTACCCCGTGCTTTACCTTGAGTATACTATTTAAGGGCGCTGATATTTCTGAGCAATTTTTTATCAGCTTTCTATAAAATCCTACCATACCCAGGAATGTGCGTAGTTGTTTCAAATTTTTCGGGCTCGGATAATCGTTAATACACTGTACTTTACCGGGATCTGGTCTTAAACCGTTGTTGTCTACAAGATAGCCTAGGTATTTTAATTCACTTTTACAAAATTCGCATTTTGATAATTTCACCGTCAAACCAGCGCTTTTCAACCTGTTTTTTACCTTGTGCAATAACTGTATGTGGGATTGAAAATCTGAGGATAGTATTATAAGATCGTCTACATAGCAGAAAACATTATCGTCAAATTTAGGTCCAAAGAGGCTGTCCATCAATCTTTGAGTCTCATTTGCTGCATTACGCAACCCAAATGGCATGCGCGTGAAGGAGTACATTCCTCGGCCTTGAATCGCGAAAGCTGTCTTTTCCCGAGAGCTTTCCTCCAGAGGAATCTGCCAAAAAGCTTTCGACAAATCGACAGACGATATGTATTTTGCGTTTCTTAAGTTTGAAAGAATTTTATTAAGATTCGGCAAAGGGTAAGTGTCACGTTTGGTAACATCGTTTAATTTACGTGAGTCTAAACAAAATCTACCTGTTCCGTCCTTTTTTTGTACAATGAGCGTAGGACTAGACCATGGCGATTTACTTTCCGTTATTACTCCTAGTGCTAACATTTCATCAATTTCCTTGTTTAAAATATCCTGTTTTGCCGGCGATAATGGATAATTTCTCTGTTTTATTGGTGGGCCTGTGGTTTCTATGCGGTGTTCGATCAAATGGGTACAACCTAATCCTTTCCTCTCGAAAGAAATGTCCTCAAACTCCCTTTCTATTTCCTGTAACTCTTTTAGTTGTACTTCGGACAATCTTTCCCTTGGCTCTATTTTTCCTAATTCGAGTATGCTATCGGATTTTTCTGTGACTCTGTTTCTGGGGATATGTGGTTCTACATTGAACTGTATTAAAAAATCAATTCCGAGGATTACGTCCTGTTTGAGAGACGCTGAGACGTAAAACGGGACAATACGAGATATATCCGAGTAGTTTATAGGTAAGTTTAGGGTACCAATTATGTCGATGTTACTACCGTCGGCTGTAGATATGCCGTGGAGCGGACGCGATAATTTATGACCTTTTTCTAAAAATTTTTTTGCGATATTGACGTTCATTGCGCTTACCGAAGCGCCTGTGTCTAACAAACCTGTTATCACTTCTGAATCTATTGATATGCTTAAGTAGGGTCTGTTATCGGTAACGTTATGTACTAAATTAATGGATCTTTCTCTTAGCTGAGAATAAAAGTTGCTAACCTGACTGAGCCAGCGACGCCATTCATCGCGCCGTTGTTGAATTGACGGCTGGCTCGCTATTGGTTTTCCGAATTATGTTGGTTCGACCGTGCCTCGGTACATTCGATGTTGTTGACATGGTTTCTGGAATTGGATGGTGGACTACCTGTTTTCTGCCTATCTAACATTTTTTTATGCGCAAAGCAGTCCGCCTTATAATGACCAGCTTTCTTACAGTAGAAACAGGTTATGTCCTTTTTGGGTTTCTGTTCGTGACCACCAGACGGTCTACCGCTTGAATAATTATTCCGGTTTTTGGGTTGTTGGAATGCCTTCTGGTGCCAGCCTGAACTATATGTCGTATTGCTATAAGTGGGTCTTGATTGGCTGTCACCCGATGTCGATAGAGACTCAAACTTTTTGCACGTAAATGCCAGGTCGTCCGCCCCTTTGAATGAATTCGCTGCTAAGATGCTTGCGTACTTCTTATGCAGTCCGTGTACTATTATGTCTAACAATTCCCTTTCGGCGAAGGGCATGTGTAACTGTAGGTTACGCTCGCGCAATCTAACAATAAAGTTTCCCGCGGTTTCACCCACCTCTTGTCTAGCCGACATTATCTCTAATCTAATTTTGCGCTGTGCGTCCGGGAACTGTCTGCGCAGAGAGCTCTCAAATGAATTCCAATCCGAATGTATTTCCACGGACCTGAACCAATTCAATGCCGTGTCCTTAAAAAATATTGGCATGAACCGCACCAGTTCATCCCTGTCGACCTCGAACACCCTTGCTAGCTCTGTTAACCTAGTTAAAAATTCGTTTGGGTCTGTGTTTCCGTTGTAAGATACTTCCCATCTAGAGGGGTCAACTGATTTTAATTTGAGTGTTGATTTTTTCTTTGGGTTCGTTGTTTTTTTTTTAGCCTTTGTTGTCCAGCTTGACCGTTTTGTGAGCTTCCCTTTGATGGGTATGGTGGAATGTTGTATTTCATTATCTGAGTCGTCATTTTGCGATTGAAATACCGATTCTGCGTTGCTTGCGCGCCTACTGGTGGCCTTTTTTTCCGTGTCTGACATTCTTAATAAGTTATTTAACCGTTAATACTGTTAAAGTAGAAGGAAGGACCAAAAAAAATTAACTCGGTTTTACTTTCTCAAATTTTAAAAAAATATGTGCCGTAGTGTGTCGGGTTGGTTCTAGTTATAAGTTATGAAACGTTCGTAATAATATTATCGTAGATAAGATTGGCAATATAACGTTACTATTTATATAGCTTTATATAGTAAGCGGTGTTTCGTTTCCAACGCCCCTGGTAATAGATCGTTGGGTCGCGTTCCCAATGCGATTATAAATTATCATGCAATTTATTAAAATACAATGACGATGATATCAAAATTTATAAAGTAAAAATAAAAAATTACGACTCGCGACTGCAACGGGTGCAAGGTGCGTAAGTGACTATCTAATCAATTTATCCTACACTTTAAAATACCTAACGTTACTAACTCATGTCCACAGAGCAATACAAGAAAACTGTGTCCTGAGAGAATGTTCGGAAAAAGCACATATCAAGAAGGACAATTAAAATGCAGCAAAAATTCACATATATTGTAACAAGATTTCATGCAATGTTCATTGTATACTTTGTTCAATAAAGAATTTATTTAATTTAATTTTTTATTTTTCCAAAAATAATAATAAGTATAATTATTGCATGAAATCCTGGTACCAAATCACAAATAAAATATATCAATCAATATTATACATGGCATATAAATTAAACTTCGAGAGAGAATACGAATATTACACTTGCCCCGACTGTTTAATATCTCTGGCGTATTTGTTTGCGAGCGCCTATAAGTACATATACTTAAAATTCGATGACAAGAAATTAAAATAATTTAATATTCCCCGTACCCACAATACAAATGTTACCAACTGTATTTATATATACCCGGCTATAAATTATCGCAACATTACCATATTTTTTCGTCTGGATTTATATAAAATAATTTATACCCACACTGGTAAAATTAGTTCTTTTACAATTGAAACAAATCTTTGTACACATTAACTTAAAAAAATTCTCTCTTGAATTCAGAATTCCCGGTTTTTTTAATAACCCTTAGATTCTTAAAGACTCAAATGGTGGACCCTAGTATAACATATACCCAATCTATACTAACCTATTAACTATACTACACCTAATTATACCTATACCTAACTAAACCTAGTTAATCCTTTTTTTTTGATTCTGTGGCCTCCTACCACACATTTCAAAAAATTAAGATAATAAAAAAAAATGGAGTTTGCCTAAATTATGTTACTGGAGGCTTTGCCCTATTCTGTCTTCCCGGGACTCAGGGGGAATTTGAAAAATTTACAAATTTTCGTGCCAATTTCTGCCAACTATACCCTGGAAGTGGATGGTACGTTTGAGGCGCCAATTGGAACAGGTGTCCTTTGACCGGGTTAGACCACCACGGCCACCAAATCCTACAGCTGGACTTGGGAGTGAGAAATACAGAGAAAGGTAAGACTCACCGTTTCCTCAGGGGGTAGGTTTCCACCTTCCAGGGGTTTATCTCGATGAGAGGCCTGGCCAAGACCCCACGCGCTTCCCCAACCCGGAATCTAGGTCGTGACGGTCGGGGGCGTGCTTCCCTTGCCCAAACCCCTCAGCGGTGCGGCTAGAAATTAGAACACGATTTGCAAATTTGATACACTTTAATAATTATATCGGAACATGCTTTACATATAACAAGAGTTGGCTTTAAGAAAAATAAAAATTACACTATACATTCGTGTATCTATGAAACTTATCTCCCGGTATGGCGCTTTATGACTTTTGATCTTGATTGTGGCCAGCGTTCACCCTTAATTTTGGCGAGACGTTATAATAATACAAAATGAATCCGACCTGATATGATTTGGGTCCTTCTTTATGTGTCCTTCGTCAAGGTTATTTATTGGATTCTGATACTTCCTTCCTTCTCAGTTGGTTGGTTTTAGACAATATGTCCTTCATGTAAATGTCACCTTATACTTGTTTGCTGAAAATGGTTTCAAGGTTCACTGACTCTATTGATCACAAAATGTACTGTTGTCGGCAATTAACCGACTGTTAGCTTCAGATTCTCGCTTCCTCGAGATTTAATATTTATTTAAATATATTCTGGGCTTAGCCCTCTGCTCAATCCAGAGCGTATATAAAAAACTGACCGCTTCCGTTGACCCACGGAAAAGAATGCCGCTCTCGTGTCTTCTGAGTTTCTTCGCTTGTATCATATCTCCCGTCTTATTGGTTGACAGTTTAATTGTTGCAAGTACGTTCGCCTATTTCATAGTCATGCGACAGAGGCGTCGCTAGGGTTTATTGCCCACAACTAATTAACTAATTATTATTTTTTTAATAATATATTTTCATTAAATCGGAATCGGGCGCGCTTCCCTACCCAAAAGATCCGTTCCAATACAGAATCTGAACTAAATACTCGGACTGTTGGTCAAATCCTACTTTTGAAAGCAAAACCTTAAATCTAGATTGTGTAGTTTTAAAACATCTTCTTTTTATCAGCCCTCTCCCCTCTACTTCTGGACGAAGGCTTCCTCCATCTCCTTCAACGCCGCTCTATCTTGGGTTCTCTGGATCCAGTTGACACCACGTTCTTAACAACGTTGTTCTAGGCTTCCAGTTTAAGACCCTCTTCGACCACTTCTGGACTTGCCCGACATGCCCACCGCCATGTAAGAGATACGATGCGCTGGGCAATATCTGTTACTCTTGTTGTTTGTCTTAAAATATACTGCATTATTTGGTGGATGCAACATCCCTTACCAATAAACTTTGAAAATAACTTAGCTTCGGCTGAGGAAGAGATAGATCTGTCATATTAGTATTTGTCAAGGCTAGCTAAATATATAAATTATGTCCATTTAAGGATGGTTTACGGAGGGGTTAGGGGTACGAGGGGGAGGGCACGAAGGGGGGTCATTTTTGTCGAACTAATGTAGCTTTTGGTGTCAAAAAAATGAAAAGTCACCCTCCCGACATCCGCAGGAATTGAGAGTATGGGGGGGTTGAGGAGGTAAGGGGGTGGAACGAAAAAAGTGATATGGTTAAACAAAGGTATTCTTTCCTACACCCCAAAAATTTATTGCATTATTCAGTTCTAGCTCCGTCGTTAAGTGTTGGTTTCGAACATCGGAGGTTCGATTCTTCGCAGTGCCAGGAGGTGGGGGGAAAGAGGGAGGGAGGAGGAAAGGTACTTCCAAAAAGAGATAAATAAGAAAACTAAATATAGAAAAATGCCTGGTTCATGATTATACAAATCATAAAGCATTAGTTTAAATTTCAATAATATGACTGGATAATCGTCATCAATCCGATATCGGTGATCTAGCTTAGACTTAAATGGAGCCGGTTAGGTTTAAACCAGTGTGTATGACAGTCACCGACAGATGCAATTGCAGTGTTATGCAGAGCCTCCAAAACTGTTGTGAGTTTTAGTGGCTCTGCAGTACTTTGACTGATAGGCGATGGTTCCACTGGTTTTGGGTTCCACTCCCGACTTACTTCACCATCCATACACAAATTTTGCCATTGCTATGCACGGGAAATACGACTAGTAAATAATAAAACAATAAATATTATATGAAATCATTCAGAAATAAATGTATATATGATTAAAGGATACTCATACAAATGAAACACTGTTAGATTATCTACATATATTTTATTGCCCTACACGACTAATTATATTTATTTATTATACAAAATCATACAACTGCAACATTTTGTAAACAAGTTATTCCAGTATGAATTTTATACAACTCGAATCAATTACTTACGCACGAAGCAAATTTCTGAAATAAAAGCTACGATAGCCAAAGCTAATCCCGCAGCCAAAACCATCATAGCTCCTTCAATTTGTTTGAGACGAAGAGGTTCTGGTCCAGAATTAGATTCATCTCTGGTTTTTGTCGTTGACATCAACAAAGATTCAAAGGCTGTCTTTAGTATCCCACCTTCGTTTAGATTCGACATTACGCGATCAATGATGCATTTATATGGTGAATATTTTCTGACAGCGAACACCAAAGAGTTCGTAAGAATATTTTCTCTTAATGGGTACATATTTTCTTTAACAAACTCATGTGGTACTGTAAGCACGTGAACCAAATATTTATCCATCACTACTTCATAAACTACTGCAAATTTCAACGTTTGCAATCTTTCATAAATCCTTGATCTATTATTTTCACTGAATCCTCGATCAGCTAATCGTTTTAAATTCGGGTCACTGTTATTTACGTAGTGATTAATCATTTCGAATTCATCCTCTAGCAGCAATCTCACATCACTTTTTTGTAAGTCGTCGAATGTTTCAATCTTCTTTGGGCGTAGAGGAATCGTCATCGAGGCGGTGTATTTGGACGTATACGTGACACCTATTAAGAAATTCAGCCAGACCCACATAATAACAATTAATCTCATGATTGTTTCGTCTTTTGTCGGAAACGTATGAGGTGCAGTGAATGTTGCTATTCTCAGTATGGACCATACGTTGTACGATACTTTGTTGTATAGTATTCTGACCTTTTGTAAGGGAATAGTATTTTTGTTAATATATTTAGCCAATAAACCAACCATTGTTGCGATGAATATTATAAACAATATCCAAAATATCCATAAATCCCGGTGGAATGGTTTCATTATTAAAAGTCCTCGCGATAGCTCTGAGATTGGTATGTATATTTTTGTGTCGCATTGACCATATGGTATTGTAGGTTCTGTCGTCGAGAATATAAATTTAAAATTGGCTAACCACAAAGAACACGTAGATATTTCACTTACTCCCGTGTATACATCATTTACAATTTTGATCCATCTTTCGTCATAGGAATTTCTGATGATGTATCTTAACGGTAACTTCTTGCCAATTTCGAACAGTATCATGGCTTCAACACCTTTCACAATCTGTTTGGTATCTTCGTTAACATAAACAAAGGGTGGACAATTAAATGTACTCACTGGAACAGACGAATTTTTCAGACGTGGTATTTTGCATTTTGATTTAGGCATCATAGGATTAGGAACATTACCATTAAAATAATTTACCATCATGTCGGTTGTATTTGAGCCTTCAAGTAAGTTTCTTAATTCGAAACTTTCAATGATTGAAAAGTCATAAAGTTCAAATGGAAAACTGTCATTACCTGTTTTCGAATAAAGTTTTAAATGATTTAAATCAATTGCCTTTGCTTCAAAGAAATCTGAATTCTCTCCCAAAGAGATTTCATCTCTTTGGCGGTTCCCTTCGCTGATGATAAGCAATTCCTTACTAGTATAAGAGATTGTCTTCACTTTTCGACTCCTTTCAAAAAAATCTATAATTGTAGCACTGTCGTCAGACATCAGTATTACATGAGGACATTGTGAATATGTGAATATGGTCGTCGTATGAACATTGTAGACGTATGAAGGACAATGTTGTTCGACAATATCGATCACACTAGATGCAAATGCTACCTTTGCATCTAACATAATGTTCACACAATATATGCATATTGGTACTACACCATTTATCAAACGTTCCAATCGGATATTATTCGACGATTTCTCTTGACCTGCTGAAAGTTTGATCAGAGCAAATGTTACAAGTATCACACTACGTTTAAAAGGCTTCATATTGGTCGAGTATCACAAAGAAAAGTCCATCAAATTGATTACATTTCAACCTTATATAGAAAAAAAAAATATTATTATAACGTATACTAAGTGAGTTTTCAGTGATTGAATATTTATAAGGATTTAATGGAAAGGTACAGGATGTTTCCAGTTTTATTGTAACATCGAAAACAATTAATTGCTTTAGAAACACTTTAGGGAACTGAGGTTTTAAAGAAAAAAATCTTAGTCATAAGTTGGTATAATACACGCATTGGTTCTGGCATTACAAAAGTACAACAGTATTATTAATAGATACATACTCACAAAGATTGTAGATTTGGTTTTTCGGGTCAATCGTGTAGTGATCAGGTGCTCCGACTTTTCACTCACGCAACATCATAATCCGTGACCAAGGCGGCAGTAAGTTCGCCAAAACGTCGGAGCATCTGAACACTACACGATTAACCCTAAAAACCAAATCTACATATGGATCATTCTGAAAACCTGCAACAACTATTGACTTACAAAGATTGTTTATTTTAAAACGGGGTTGGTGATCACTTTTCTGTCTCTTTACTTCGGCCGGGCCTTTGCGCGATACCGCTGTGTTTATGATATTACGTACATGTTTAATAGGCTGGGCCGTTTTCCTTTTTTGCCGATATCGGTAACGTAATAGCGGGGGTTCAGTGCTAAATGGTGACTAGATTACGTATGAAAAATATTTTTCAATTTGAAGGTCATCTTCTGTCTCCGCATTGACCTTGAAGTTTTCCCATACAAAATAAATATCCCATATAATTGATATTTTCTCACAGGCAAGTTACTTAATTTAGATTTTTAAATATTAAAATAACAGCTTGTTTTATGTACTAATGTACCTAAAAACATAAATAATAGTGAAAACATAAGTAAATATGTACATAGTTTTGTGATTATGAAACCTTTTTAACCCCTAAAATTGTGCCCTTATACTACGAAATGCTATCTTAGCTTACATAAAGTTTTCTCTTGATAAATTTGTTGATAAAGCTACTAAGGGTTCTGTGGCAACCTTCGCAGATCTTTCAAGTGCTTAATTGTGACAAGAAGCTGAAAAATAAATTATACCTTGCCATTATGTACAATAAATGCCTGAAGACCTTCGTCAGACATTATTTTATATTGTCGGTGGCTCAGTTACATTTTGGTGACAGTTTATAAGGTAATAGCATGCGCCAGCGTTGAAATTCATATTTGGCACTTGAAAAGAGTCTGATGTTTTCACAATTATTTATGTTTTAGGTATATAAGTACATAAAACAAGCTGTTATTTTAGTATTTAAAATATCTACATGACGTAACATGCATGTGAAAAAATATCAATTATATGGGAAATTTATTTTGTATGGGAAAACTTCAAGGTCAATGCGGAGACAGAAGACGATGGAATTTTTTCATGAAATTTTGTACATAAATATTAGAGGTCATTTGGCAACAAATTTTCACTATTACGTTCTGATTAAAAGAACTTTTTTTTCTTCCATACAAAGGTGACCCAGCCTTATGTTTAATGTATTGGTCTATCATACTGTCACAAATGAGTTTCTAGATAACGATACAATTTGTATTAATTGTCTAATCAACGTTATTGCAAAGTCCATTAATTCGCAAGGTAAAATGATGGATACATTTTCCGGTTTATAAGGCTAAACAATACAACTCAGTAATCGGTAATAGCAGAGGTAATCGAAGATATTATTTAGTCCTCAGAAGGTAAATTCAATTCGTAACTTGTTAGTCTAAGTTGAAACTCCTACATCCGTGGGAGTCTAGGTGTATGCGACATCTCTGACAAGTTTCTGGAGATCGGACTGCGATGGTACGGGCATGCCAGTAGTAGACCGCCAGAGTATGTTGGCAAAAGAGCACAAACGCTTGATGTTCCCGGTAGGAGATCCAGAGGAAGAACCAAGCGCAGGTGGTTTACTTGAAAATGAACATAATACTTTGCAAAATAATAGATATGCATGAAAAATGTATTTTATAAAAAAGTAAAAAAAATAGCGCTGCAGGCAATTTTTTTAATGAAATAATTGTATTTTATTGTTTTTTAATGAAAATTTACGTTAAAATGAGAAAACTTGCGGTAATAATGTGATTTTTGTGAAGTTTTATCTTTTAGTATGAGAAAATATATACCTATTCCAATCTCTAGGGGCGGCAGCTGCCCCCTCCCTCGATGACGCCCATGGTAACCAACCCTATTACGTTACATTATATATTGGGAAGTCACATGTCGAATAGAAAAGAAGTCAACTAGCGTTGTACTGTAATTAGTGGTGATGGATAAATAACAATAAATAATACAATACAATACAAAACACATTAACAATACATTGATTGTTTACAATACACGTACAGTACATAATAACATTATCTTGTTTATTAATGGTTTCCGTGTTTGTTTCTCCCGCCTCTGGTCATATTTACAGAATTAATGTAGTGAACATGTGGGGAGGGAACTACATCGAATCCAATGAGGGATGTTTAAGTCGAAAATGTTGATCCATCATTCTTTATAAAACTAGATTTCTGCAGTCTTCTTCTTCTTCTTCTTCGTCAGCCTTGATCCCTCCACTGCTGGATATAGGCCTACTCTATTCGTTTCCAGTCTTTTCTATCCCTCCCCTTTCTGACCCACTGCCTACCCGCTACCGAGGTCATGTCGTCCGCCCATCTTTTCTGGAGCCTTCCGACACCTCTTCTGTTTTCCCATGGCCTCCACTTTACGAGTCTGGTAGTCCATCTATTGCAGTCCATCCATGCAGTGATTTTTATGAATTGTGCCGTGGAAATGAGTGCAGACATCAAAGCAACTTACGTAGAACGAAATAAGTTTTTCTGAATAATATGAAGACTCATAAAAATTAAAATAAATATTGGCTCTGATTTTTTTTTCATATATATAAAAAGGATCTGGGCTTTTATACACAAACCCAAATACTTTCCTGTACACCTTGCACTAGGCTAAAAGCCTGTATCGCAAAGTGTGGAATACATCGCTAGCGCCGGGGTTTGAACCTGGCACCTCCCTCTTGAGAGACTGCCTCCTCAACCAACTGCGCCAACCATGTACATTTTTATACGTAGAATCGATGTTTTGCCGATTATTTTCTTCCTAAACACAAAATAAAATATATAGTACCCACTACTATTTCAGCTAATAATGTTATTATGGTTGTTTGTCGTCCACATAATATATAACCCAAAAATTATATTCCCTATTATATGAGCTGATGTTGCCAATGTAATTTGAGCCTAAATACACAAAAGAGGCATATTGGTTATTATGTTGTATTATAATAATTCATCCACTAATATAGCTAGTATATGAGTACATGGGCGTCGCCAGCCTCGGAGCTAGGGGGGTGCAACAAAAATTTAAATTCGGCATACCATGAAAAAAGCTCAAATAGCGCCGCAGGGGAAATTTTTTTTAGACGTAGTGAAAAAGGTCGTGATATGCTTTGGTTTATTTGAAAATGTGTATATTTTTTACACAATAATATGTACGAAAAATGTATTTTATAAAAAGTAGTAAAAAATGGCGCCGCTGGCAATTTTTTTTATGAAATAATAACTGCATTTTGATGGATTTTTATGAAAATGTATGATATGATGAGAAAAAGTGTGGTAATAATGTGATTTTTGTGAGCTTTTATCACTTAGTATAAAAAATATATACCTATTCCAATCTCTAGGGGGGCGGCCGCCCCCCTTCTGCCCCCCTGACGACGCCCATGTATGAGTACGATATGTAATAATGTACTAATGTATTCACATTACACGTGAATGCAAACATGTTGAACTATTGTTACTTGTCTAACATTAATCACATTAACCAAAGCAATCATTTTGTTGAAAATTCACTAAAATATTATCCTTTACCAGTTTGAATGTCAGTCACAGCCATATGGTTCGCCATAGAAAGGAAGTTTAATCTTCAAAAGCTTGTTGTGAAATAACTAAATTTATGGATTAATGAAAAAAAAAAGATAATGTAGAGAGTGTCCGATATGAAAATCTACTATACACTTAAGTGTAAAGTGTTCACTTGCGGACGATCAGTCATAAGCCCTATGCAGCGTCCATTTTTCGCTGTAGATCTATTGAAAAAACTGGTTGTTGTTCAACTGCAACGAATTGCGACGTTCAGAAAAAAGACTCTACTTTGTCAATACAAAGTTATATTATCAAGATTACAAAATGGGTTTCCTGAATGAAATCCCAGCAATGCGATAAGCTCTCCCTAGTGATGAGTTTTGTATGATATCTGTTTGTTTATTTTATATTGTTGTAATATTCTGTGTTGTTCACGTGAATTTTAAATAAATAAAATGCTACAAGTACACGTAGGTACAAAAGTATATTAAAATAAAAACCATTATAGGTTGCATGATTAATTAAACCAATCAAAGCAAATACACATATATTAAAATGTCGGACTGTACTTTTTACTCTTTCGCCAAATGATTGTGTAACACTGATGTTACTCTTGTTGCAGGCTATACCGGCAAAAACTGTCAGGAAGAAGTGGATCCCTGCAGTTCGTCTCCGTGTCAGAATGGAGCCACATGCTCAGGAAATGTGACACAATTCCGATGCGACTGTCCAAGGGGTTTCTCAGGAATGCTATGTCAGCATGCCTTGAATGAATGCGAGTCTTCTCCGTGCGTTCATGGAATATGTGTGGATCAAGATGATGGATATCGTTGCTTCTGTCAACCAGGTAAGTTTTCATATCCAGTTCTTATCCGCCGTATGCTTTATTAGATCCCTGGTAAATCTTCTCTGTCGTACAGTACCTGGAACAGCTCCTCCACATGGCTAATCTCGGTCCAGTCTCACATTTAATTAATATTTTAGCATGACATACGAGGGGGTACCCAAAAATAACCGAACTTATCTTGTGGAGAACGGAGTTTTTATAGTAGCGCGTTCTAACTTTAGGAGTGTGTAGAGCCATCATTTCTGAGTCAGTGAGCCAAAAATTGTTGCTAAGAAAGGTTCCATTCGGCTTTTGTGGGTTTTTTTAGTGACCATTGTCTCGTTTGCTCGTCGTTTTTTTGGTGGCTCTCATAAAAACCGCGCGGCAAGTAATTTTTCGCTTCATGCTCAATAAAAACTCAGCTCAATAAAAACAGAAACTCTTGGAATGTTAAAAACGAGCAACAAACCAAGTTTGGATCATTTTGGAACTCTTTTTTTAAAGTTAAGCATACTTCCAAGGGACCTTGTATTTGTTCGGTAGTAAAAAATAGAAGCACGAATTTTGGATATTACACTGTTATCCCTAAATCTTCTTTAAAATTCACTCTACTGAACTCCAAGTCACTCCAGGTCAGCGTCATGGCTTTTTCAATGATTCAGAGTCGATATTTTAGGACGATTTCAGCAATTTTTTACATTTTCATCGGTTTAGGCCGACCGCAGCGAGATTTTTCATCAATTAACATTGAAACTTTTCTGTTGGATCTTTTGAAACGGGGAAACCAATAAAACACTTGTGTTTTCTCATTAGCGTCTTACTTATAGGCCGCTTTTAACATTTCAATAGTTTTTGTGTCAGTTTTTCCGATCAGCAACCAAAACTTTACTGCAGTATGTCGTTCTCGAGAATCAACCATCGAAAAAAAACGACGAGCTTACAAAACAACGGCCACTAAAAAACCCACACAAGTCGAACGGAACGTTCCTTAGCAACGATTTTTGGCTTACATACTCAGGAATGATGGCTCTATATACTCCTAAAGTTAGAACGCGGTACAATGAAAACTCTGCCCTCCACAACATCAGTTCGTTTATTTCTGGGTACCCCCTCGTATTTGAATTACCTTATCACCCTTGTTCTGAATATGTCGAAAGACTTACTCAGGGCATATTAGAACTCGTTTTCTGTCCACTTTTCTACCAACATCGATTTCTAACGTTCTCTTTTTTTTAAATTTAAATTGCGAAAGGCAAATTTTCGCAAAATTCACTGAATAATGAAATTATCTCTCATTCTGGATATCTTTCTTGCGACAAAGCAGTGTGTTGCATGCGATATTGACATGCATATAGCTTATGCTATGCACTTTGGAAAAATGCGCAAAAAAACAGTGGGGTAAATTGAAGAATTTTTGTCGACGAGTAAAAATTCTGAGTGTGAATTCAAATTAATTATTTTTAGAAGCACGATGTCATGAATTTGGTCCATTGTTCAAAATGGAATAATAAGAGAAAGAGAAATGGTAGGTAATTCCAATTTTATTTCTGATTGAATTGACTATGTAAGTATAAAATAGGGCGGTATTAACTCTTGTCTCTGTCGTATATAACGAATGACTTCATATGTTACGTAGCGGAATTGCTCCCGGCCAAATTGCTTTAAAACCAATCCGTCGTATGAATTAATCTGGAAGTTATGTAATTCCCACTATATCTACTATACCATATATATGTTTATTATGAAGGTATATTAAAAGAACGGTACTTTAAAATCATTTTGTATTCATTGTTGGTAAACCTTTCATTCCTTATTTGAAGAAATTCTAGAATTACGTATGACTACATAAATTTCCCCTTAAAACTATGTGAGACAGCTTCGTTACCTCAGCTTTTCTAAAATTTAGTACATAATGTATGGGGATCACATTTTCGTGCAGCGCGGTAGTCATACATTTTCTCAGCCTAAGCTCTCGGAGCGTCCTTGACATAATAATTATGATGACGTGGTTACAATCGTGCAGATTGGTTTGTACCAAGAATTTTCGTTCTTTCTTTCCACGCCGTCCTGTCACTCGCCAATCTCTTCACTTCCGTGTAGATGCTACAGCCCACGCACTAAATAATCTGGTCCACATAACTGCATATACCTACATAATAAATTTATTCCGCGACTTTCGGGAAACGAGTTTCCGTCTTTCGGAAAAAAGATCGGAGGTGTTTTTCTAAATCTTTTTTTGAGCAATCTACACAAGATATATAAAATCTTTTATGGTTATTCCCCTGATAAATGTTCAATGCATCTACCCTATTTTGTTCCAAAGCATATTTAGTAACGGTTGTCGAGATGTAAGGTCTCCCGTTTTTAGAAATTTTTGAAATGTCGGTATGCGTACTCTTTATCCGGAATTATATAGCAGGCAGGTTAGTTATTCAAAGTGAAACTACTGGTCTTGGTACGGGTATGTATCTGCCTTTCCCAATTAGTGTATGTTTAGTTAGATGATGATTTAAGTATCCATCCAGTTGGTACTTGAGCGTCACACAGTCGAGCACCATTAACTACTCCAAATATTTGCCTTCGTCTTGTTTGGTTAGTTACTCTACGTCAAAGACTATCTGCTTGTATATTTGATAGAAATAAACACTTCAACATTACTTATTTACTGTTTTTTAAATGTCAGAAGATGTCCCTTTAAAATTACCTACGTTTATACTAAAAAGAAAAATTAAAAAAAGGATATGGGCTTGCATACAGAAACCCAATAACTTTATGCACACCTCTTTGCACTAGGCAAAAATCCTGTGTCAAAAATACATCGCCACCGCTGGGGTTTGAACCTAGCACCATCCGCTTGAGAGACTGCCGCCAACTGTGTCAACAATGTACTCAATTTATTCAATATTTTTTTCAGACTTGGAGACCGTTGTCTATTTGTCGTTTGGGGACCCAAATTTAAAGTTTTTAATAAAACAATGCTTGTTTAATGAGGTGACATTGAAAAAATAAAAAATAAATCCTAGCAGCGATAATATTTAAAAAATTCTTTTGATAAAGGTATGTGAGTTCTAAATATAAAGGATTTTTTTTATCAATTCTCACTCATCATCTTCGTAAGAGATAGGAACGTGAAATTAAATGCTGTTGTAAATTTTCATTTGAAATTATCAATTAGCTCGAGTACTTTCAGCTAGCGAACTTTTTCATGACAAATTCTCTCGAAAATGTCATGCTAAGTTAGCGAAATTGCTCAAGTCTCATCTTACATTACGCAGAGATTTGAAGAAGTGTTTAATTCCTTATATTTTCTTTAAAGCATTTAGATTTTGTAACTTCGAGAATTTTGAATTTCTCCAATAGATTGTAAGGTTCGCTGTAAAATAAATGGAAATGCTTCAGACATTGTCTCTCCAATTCTATTAACTTAACTTACGTAGTCAACGTAGCAAAGTTTAATGAAATATCCCTAAACCCATGTCTACTGGAATATCTTCAGTAATTCAGTAATCGTTCTATACACTGCCGACCAAAATCTCTCCACGTATTTCGTATCCATGATGATGCTTCTCCCATACGTGATTCAATTGAAGTAGTAGTAACAGCAGCAGCAGCGCCACCTATCGATTGTTCCCGGTATCGGAAAACGTCACAGGGAATTAATTCGCCGAATATTGGATTACATTTTGATCAGTGCTTTCGGGAATTTCGAAATTGCTAACCCTCTACTATATAATTGTACCGGCTACCTACTGGGTACTACAACACGGTGTTTAGTACTCGTGTTTCCCGTAGTCTTTAATCAATTCGGTCCGGTAGAAATTAAAAATGTTTCGGTAGATAAAATAATTAAAAACTATGAGTTTTTTGATCCGTATTTCATTTTTGAACAACTATAGTTACATCTACGAGTGAGTAGTATATGATTATCAACCTCCTATAGAATTTTCGTCTATGACTTTGTGAAACAACAGCTTTTGGGCTACCACGGTGCGGTCAAAAAGCTCCGACAGTGTCATTCAGTTTTTTGTTCAATTTGTTTCATTTTTTTGCACATTCATTCTAATTTATGTTCCCTTTATAAACAAAGATATTGAGTGAAATTTTATAACTCTTTTACGTTAACTTACGAAGTAAAACAACGATATTTGGCTATAAAATCAATTTAATGACACATGTACGTTTTGTTTTGTCTATGACTATTACAATATCAATCTATGGTACAAGAAAGTAATCTGATTTTATGACGGTTAGCTACACACGTAGGGAAGTTGAGAATCTAACGTTCAGTTAACTGAATGTCTGTGCTTGTGTGATCGCCCTTTTAGTTCGCTCTAAAAGGAACGTGTGATAAAAGAATGGAACAGAAGCAGAAATAGTACATGGTTGGCGCAGTTGCTTGAGGCGGCAGCCTCTCAAGCGGGAGGTGCCAGGTTCAAACCCCAGCAGTGGCAATGCATTCCATACTTTGCGATACAGGTTTTTAGCCTAGTGCAAGAAAAGTATTTGGGTTTGTGTATGCAAGCCCAGATCCTTTTAGGGAAAAAAGAAATACTGCGTCAGCCTATACGTGGATTAATATAATTAAAATCCATATTTGATTAGTAATATTTTATTGACACTTCCGTCACGACTGCGGAATGAATAATATATATTACTAGAGCAATTATATCTGTATAACAATATTATAAGTGGATTCCCATTCAATCAAGAAGTTATTGTCCCTTACTCGTTCCCATACAACCATGTGACGTCCTGAATATCAATAAACGTAATTAAATCATCCGCTCCGTTTGTATAATCAACATCAATCCATCAATCACAGTACAAGGGCTCTCATTTAACTCGAGTACCAAGGTGAATATTAAAACGGTCTGAGTTTTTACTGTGCATATCTACGCAATGATCCGTGGACCAATATCCACTGCTTTATACGTCAAATCACTATGAACAGTATGCATTAAATTTTTCTGTTAGAACCAAGTGAAGTATTGATCAATAATTACAGCTACTTCAGTCAAAGTGAATAATTTCACATTTGACATCCTGGGATCCAATGCAGCATTCCTGCAACAGTGTTGAAGAAGTGGGATCCTTTTATATACGCGGCGCCAGGACTAGCCAACATGCTTCTCAGTATTGTCAGCCAGAAAAGTCCACATAGTATCATCATAATTTATGATTGATACAAGAAGTATTCTTGAGTATGGGTCATCAATATGGAACCCCTGTTTCAGTGTACACATTGACAGTCTCGATAGAGTCCAACGTAAGTTTTTACGCCACATAAATTTCCGATTGGGGATTCCTATAGACCAGTTGGCATGGGCATGAAAGGAGCCTCCACGCGAGATTGCAATTACAAAGATTACAAAGCCGAATGAAACTAGAAATTACAAACTACTAAGAATACAAAGCGAAATGGAAATGAAAACGAAAACTAATAAATGCAATCCGGCGCCCCCTGGAAACGACGTAAGTCGGCAAATCCTTTCACTACCGGACAGCCACTCAACCAGTCGGAATGGACATCGGCCCTCATCAGGGCCGTTCACGACGACCTCAATAAACATTTAGGGACTAAGCTCAGACAAAGAGATCATTCTCTCCGATCTCTGCAAAAACATAGACGTAATGATGATACAGGAGACTCACAGGGGTCCAATGTACCCCAGACCCAAAATACAAGGAATGAATTTAGTGGTGGAACGACCGCACGACAAGTACGGAAGCGCGATATTTGTGAACCCCAAAATAGATGTCCAATCAGTGGCTCTAACGGAGGAAGACAATATTGAGATCCTATCTATAGCGCTCACCAGCTGTGTAATAGTGTCGGTGTACAAACCACCCAGTATCGATTTTAAATTCACAGAACCCACTAACTACAACAACCACACTAAGAAGATTGTCATGGGGGACTTCAACTGTCATAGCGTAAGCTGGGGATACAGGGAAGCCGACGAAAATGGAATGAAACTAGAGAAATGGGCAGAAACGGCAGGACTAAGCCTAATCCACCACCCAAAACTGCCAGCGTCCTTTGACAGCGCACGATGGAAGAGAGGATACAATCCCGATAACATATTTGTCTCGGAAGAACTGACACCTCAGTGCTCAAAACACGTGGAGTGCCCCATCCCAAAGACCCAACATCGCCCCATTACTTGTAAGATCGTCCCAATGACCCAACCCACTAAGGTCCCCTTTAAAAGGCGCTTTAACTTTCGAAAGGCTAAATGGATCGACTACGGCCGGGCGCTGGACAGTGCTATTTCCGATATAGCACCACTGCCGGAGATGTATGACCTGTTTGTGGAAACTGTGCATAAAGTGTCAAGACAGCATATACCACGAGGTTGCAGGACAGAATACATCCCTGGACTCACTAAAGACTCAAAACAATGCCTTGAAAGATACCGAAAATTGTTCGACCGCGACCCATTCTCGGAGGATACACTGCGGGCCGGAGAGGTTTTGATGCAGACCATATCCAACAGTAGGAAGGATAAATGGTGCAACCTCATTGAAAACCTAGACATGAAGCAAAACAGCAGAAGGGCGTGGAAGGTGATAAAAAACCTCAGCAATGACCCAACAGCACAGACCAGCATTAAATATAATGTCACTCCAAACCAGATAGCTCACCAACTGCTACTTAACGGCCAGACAGGTGGGAAAAAACTGAGGATACCCATAGTCCGTAGCACATCTGAGGAAAATAACTTTCTGGAAAACCCCTTCACCCAAGGTGAACTGAAGGAGGCAATAGATGCACTGAAAAACGGCAAGGCGGCCGGACTGGACGAGGTGAGGGTCGAACAAATCAAACATTTTGGACCAAAAACTATGGAATGGGTCCTAGAACTAATGAATGCATGCATCAAGAGTGAGAAGATACCAAAGCTCTGGAGAAAGGCTCGTGTTGCTGCACTCCTCAAGCCGGGAAAAGAACCCAATGACCCGAAGAGCTTTAGACCTGTGTCTCTCCTCTGTCATATGAGCAAGCTTTTCGAACGCCTAATACTGAATCGCATCAGTGCCCACATAGACCAACACACAATAGGAGAACAGGCTGGATTTAGACCTAGAAGATCGTGCACTGGCCAGGTGCTCAACTTGGTGCAGCACATTGAGGATGGCTTTGAAAGGAAGAAGGTGACGGGAGTGGCTTTTGTGGACCTCACCGCCGCATATGATACTGTGAACCATGCTAAACTTGTCAACAAGATATACGAACTTACAAAGGACTTTCGGTTGACATCTGTAATCCGCAATTTCCTGAGTAACAGACGCTTTTACGTAACACTTCAGGGCAAGGATAGCAGGTGGCGGTCACAAAAGAATGGCTTACCACAGGGAAGCGTTCTAGCACCAATCCTATATAACATCTACACGAATGACCAACCCACACCGATAGAGACCAGGCAATTTATCTACGCTGATGACACCGCAGTGGCGGCCCAGGAGGTCTCTTTTGAACTAGTGGAAAAAAAGACTCACTCAAACTCTCAATGCGCTTGGACAATACTACGATGCGAATAACCTTAAGCCAAATCCGAGCAAAACGCAACTCTGCGCTTTCCACCTACGAAACAAGGAAGCAGGAAGAGAGTTAAATGTCACATGGAAGGGCGAGAGGATAGAAAACTGCCAGACACCTAAGTACCTTGGCGTCACTCTGGACAGAACACTCTCGTACAGACAACACTGTTCCAACACCAAACAGAAGGTCTCAGCCAGAAACAATATCCTGAGAAAACTTACCGGCACATCCTGGGGAGCATCCCCAGCTGTTCTCCGCACCTCTGCCTTGAGTCTGTGTGTCTCCGCAGCCGAGTATGCCTGCCCAGTTTGGCAGACGTCAGCACATGCCAAACAAGTAGATGTTGCTGTAAATGAAATGGCACGGCTAGTGTCCGGCTGCCTGAAACCTACAGCAGTACACAAACTATACCCTATAATAGGTATAGCTCCACCTAACATCAGGAGAAAGGCGGCGGCGGACGCGGAGAGGCACAAGCAAATCCACGATACCAGACACCCCCTCTACGGCCACGAGATGGCGACACAGAGATTGGCATCGAGAAAGAGCTTCCTGAAAACAACCACTGATCTGGATACCTCAATAAAACAATACAGAGAGGACCAATAGAAGCTCGAACTTGGTGACAGACTTTGGATAGCGCCGTCGGAGGGCAGTAACACCGCGCAAAACCTCGACTTTCCAACCTGGAAAACCTTGAACAGACTGAGGGTGGGGGTGACCAGGTGCAGAGTGAACCAACGGAGGTGGGGCTTCCTCGAGGGAGATGACGCGAGTTGCGACTGTGGGGCGCTGCAGGACGATTTGCATTTGCTGTCGTGCCCGCTGATGCGGATGGCATGCAATATGGAGGACTTAAAAACGGCAAATCACAAGGCGATATCTGTCGCTGCACATTGGAGTGGCAAGGTCTAGAGTCCGGACCCGTAAAGTAAAGTAAGTATAGACCAGTTGAATTACGATTATCTCATGTCCATATTACATTAATTGTTAAAACTATCCGATAGACGTATGTTGCTGGATCTCATATTTTTGTACAAAATAGTCCACGGGGCGGTGGACTGTCCCGAATTACTGCAAAAAATTAACTTCCACGTGCCACGTAGGAGCGCTCGGCAGGCATTACCGTTTTATCACCCTGCCTCTGCCACCACTTACGGCCTCAATTCACCACTAGTAAGATTACAGCGAGCGGGAAATAATCATACTGAAGTAGTAGATATTTTTGGCGTAAGCCTCAATGTATATAGGATGAGAATGTTTCAACATTTTGGTTCAATTCAATCCCTCATGTAGATGTGATCTTGATTAAAATAAAAAAATAGACAATAGTGCGAATTGATGTCAGTCCGCTACTGCTCTGTGTGAGCCTGTATTTTGTTAAGTTTATTATTGTTAAGTAAATACAATGTTGCAATTTGATGTGGGTATGTTGCTTAGTACATAATTTTTGTTTTTTAGGTTATTGTATTTAAATATAATATTGTAATATGTAAATGATCTACAATCTACATGATCGTATATTAATGAATAAATAAATAAATAAATAAATTATAAACTCAACCTATCCAGATAGCACGGATATCAAGGGATAAGGCTCAGATGTGCGGGAAATATCAGTATTTAGAAATTTACTTCGATTTTTTTTTAATGAATCTGGGTTTATCGAAATAAACCCAAATACATCTTTGTACACTTCACAGAAAGCTTAAAAGCTTGTGTTGTGAAGTGGAGTAGGTCGGGGATTGAACCCGCGCCCACTGGATTAACAGTCGAGCGCGTTAACAATCAGGCTATCGACCACCTCCACCACCAAATTGCTACAGATATGATGAAAATATTACAGATATCAACAATCACGACTGATTTTTTTATTGTGTACAGATTTTCTTGGAAATCTAATTTATTGAAATTATTGATTGGCTAGTTTAATATTATACCAACAGAAATCCATTTTTTTGTGTAAGTCCAATAACTTATATTTAACCACTTTTTATTATTGTTTCCAGGTTTCGCCGGCCTACTCTGTGAGTACGAGTACAACGAATGCGAATCGTCTCCTTGTCTGAATGGAGGGACCTGTACTGATCACGTCGGAGCGTACATCTGCACCTGCGGGAGAGGTTTCACTGGCAAGAGGTGTCATATTAAGGTATGAACCATTCCATAACGCATCATTTTTATAAACGTTAGAATGTAGAGAGAATACTCTTAGAAGAAAAATTATAATTATCAAGTCTACGACGTTGTAAGTATTATACGGAGCGTTTCATTTCATCATCAAACATCTACTTTTTGCTCCTCCTGATGCAATCATCAGGAATGGTACCCCGCAACATAAGTCACTGAATACATATTTTATAAACAACAGAAATAGTAAACATAACAAATCCGTGACCAAGGTGGTGGTAAGATTGTATGAATATTCCGCCACTGTACTATTTCCGACAGTTACATACCCGACAAGTATTATGGTTTCCAAGAATCAAGGTACCTGCGCTACCTGCCCGCTGCAGGGCCGTACCGGGTGAATAATATTATTTGTAAACGGCACCAATACTTTGTTTGTAGAGTGGAGCTATATAGGTAAATAATATCTACGAGTATGTTCAAATAGGAATACATTAATATAGGTATGTACGTATTAAACTTTTTTGATATACCTACTTAGGTAGTATAATGAAAATGTACTTACTGCTCCCCTATAATATGTTGAAAGGAGTTCATACAAGTTTACTCGTTGATTTTGGATGGTGATAATTGTAATTCTGATTAATACCTATTTGAGAAGCAAAAATGTATATGTAGGAATAACTGCATTATCCATTAATATTAATTTTCTTTATGTGTCTTACATGCATATTATAATATTGTAACGTAAGCGTATTCATTATAGGTATGTTATTTGCGCCTAATATGTAACCAAGATGATTACATTGATATTTTTTTTCATTTACCTACATATGTACATATGTAATATTGTTAGCTTGATAGGTATAATATGAAATCATATGTGTATCGATAATATATGTCTATCATTTATCACGAAATAAAGTTTTTTTTAAATGTAACCATTGTTTTCAATAATGCACCTTTATCTGTTAAAATTTAAGAAGAAAATCATAGTAAATGGACACGTTAAGAGGATTATAATACTTATGATTATGACAGTGTATGTACTTACATATGTAATGGATAATGCAGTTATTCCTACATATACATTTTTGCTTCTCAAATAGGTATTAATCAGAATTACAATTATCACCATCCAAAATCAACGAGTAAACTTGTATGAACTCCTTTCAACATATTATAGGGGAGCAGTAAGTACATTTTCATTATACTACCTAAGTAGGTATATCAAAAAAGTTTAATACGTACATACCTATATTAATGTATTCCTATTTGAACATACTCGTAGATATTATTTACCTATATAGCTCCACTCTACAAACAAAGTATTGGTGCCGTTTACAAATAATATTATTCACCCGGTACGGCCCTGCAGCGGGCAGGTAGCGCAGGTACCTTGATTCTTGGAAACCATAATACTTGTCGGGTATGTAACTGTCGGAAATAGTACAGTGGCGGAAAGCTCTGACTACCGTAGTAAGTACGCCGGAGCGCCGTAAGATCCCACTTTTATTAACACGATGGAACCCGAAAAACTCTACATACTCGTATCATATTAGTAAATGTTGAAGGTTTTCACGGTGTGCCATTGACATTGTTTCTTGTTTTTTCGGGTGAACCGTGTGTAGATAAACAGAGGAGTGTCGAAACGTCGATCATGTTTATCTACACACGGTTCACCCGAAAAAACAAGAAACAATACATATCATGGACCATCGTAAAAACCCCCAATAATTATTTTTGACAGTAATTTGTACTTTTTAAAAACCACCTCACACTTAAATCTTTCTCCATAAACGATCTCATGCGAAACTGACATGTGAGTTTGAATTTTAGTACAAAAGCTAGGGAGGGGCGTTCAGATATTTTGGTTGTATCATCATGCACATGCACAATGCACATTCGCCAAATATACACATTACATTCACACGTCCCTCGCAGGTACTTGACGTAATTAATAATCTGTATTACTACTAAGCTTACGCTAGGAAAGCTTTACCGAACAATTACATGGTATCTCTGCTGCAGACGTTCTAACCTAAACTGGGATATTACTCTTAGTAACTTGTTACTTCTAGCAGCTTAACGTATAACAAATACACTCAGATCCATTTGGGGAATAACATACAAACGATTTGGAATAGTATACTAGGATCGTGCATTAGACAGCATTAGGTATTCCATGGAATTAGATTCAACGACGGTGATCTATTCCTCTATTCGGTAGTTTCATACGTTTATTTATGTTATTCATATAAGATAGGTTTGCGGTAGACGATGACTATCCGAATTAAGCAAATCAATGAAAATTTTAGATTATTTATTAAGCGTATGGCATTTCGTTACATCACATCTTAAAATAAGGACATAAAAAACAGTAATAACAGCACAGGTAGGTCTGATTGTCAAAGGTTTAGTCCAATGTTAAAAATATATTCAGTCGCTGAATCGGTTAGTATAAAGAAGTCTTGGAAATTCCCCGCATATGCTCTAAGGCCGCATTCGGATACAATACGGTGTATGATGGTATGTTTCTCCGCGCCGCAGTCACATCTAATAAAAAATGTTATTTAAAAAAATTAGAAAGACAATAAGACATGTACATAATAATATTGCATGTCGACAGACCATCTAATACTTTATGCGTTGTATGCCAGCATTGGTTATAATTTTGCATTTTTTGTAACATTTTGAATTCTTTAATGTTTGTATTATCACATACAAGCATTACATTTTTTTTTTTTTTTTTTTTTTTTAAATGAATCTGGGTTTATCGAAATAAACGCAAATACATCTTTGTACACTTCACAGAAAGCTTAAAAGCTTGTGTTGTGAAGTGGAGTAGGTCGTACCTACCTACTTCAATTACACTGCGATTTCATTCGCATTTCTATCCAAAAATTTGAGCTTTATATGTTGAACAGACTTTTCTTTCGGAAAAAAATACTATAAGTAATTGATTAAATTATGCCAAAAACTCAGTTAATTAATGAGACAGTAACACCAAAGTTTTTTTAAAGCGAATCATTAAGATTTCTATTAAGTAATTTAGTTTCAAGTGATTTTAAATTTTATCAAAAAGGACGTGACTAAAATTTTAATATTTTCTTTTCAATTTATTCATTTATGAAAAAAGGTAGGAAAATCAAATCATTACCGTGCCTATTGATGTTCTTTTAATAAATATTTTGTAAGATTTATCGTTCGTCTACCTTATTCTTATTATCCTGTAAAATTATTTTTAATGTATTCGTAGAAGTTATCATGATTTGTAATACGAACCATTAAACCCTTATGCATTTTAAATGAGTTGCTTTGTCAACATAATGAAAGTTAAGAAGATTATAAAGATTTGGTTGTATTTAATGTTGCTAGGAAATCCATCTACATAGGTAATAACATATTGAAAATAAAATATTCAGCAGAGGTAGGCATCATAATATATGAACAGATTAATTACGCGTAGGCAGGACTTTCCAGGACTTCTTCCAACAGAATATCATCCATGATTGATATGTAAACTCATCAATACTATGAAACATTCAGCTATCCAGACATCAAAGGATTAGGCTCAAATGCCCGGGGCAGTAAATACATTATTGTCCCTGAAATATCAGTATTCAGAAATCTTATTACAAATCCTCCAAAAGTCACGATTTGTGCGTTTTTATAAATGTACAGATTTCCCGGCAAATCTAATTTATTAAAATTATATTTATTAGCGATTTTGATATTATACCTGTAGTTGGTTGGGTATTAGTCATCGTTAGTACCTCCCTACCATTACAAAAGTACGAATTTGATACATGGTTTGCGCAGCTGGTTGGGGCGGCAGTCTCTCAAGCGGTAAGCGCCGGGTTCTAACCCCGGTGCTGGCAATGATTTCCACACTTTGCGATACAGGTTTTTAGCCTAGTGCAAAGTGTCCAGGAAGGTATTTGGGTTTGAGTATGCGTGCCCAGGTCCTTTCGTTTAAAAAATAATAAATTAAATAAATAAGTAATTAAGAACTCCATTACATAGTACGATACTTATATGTAAAGAGCGGATTTATCGCTTATTGTCAATTTCTGCCAATTGACCCAAAATACCTACAGAATTGAAATAAAGTTTAGTTTTCTTAACTTGAACGATTGGTTCATCGTATAGTGGTTAAAGTCAGTTATTTTGAACCAGTTCAATAAAGTTTCTGGCGCAGTATATTATACGCATAGGTACTGCTGTGTTGATAACCTATAGGTCGAATATATTATCTATTAGTTTGCTTGTTACATGATCTCTCGTTTGATACAATGTGTTCTGGGTAACGCGGTGCAACAGCGCAATAACATACAAGGCATGCTCTATTGTACAGTTTCTAGCATGGCAAATTACCCTCATGCAACTATATGTATGTAGGAAACTAACTATTTACTAAATCGCTCCTCTAAATCATTGTTGTTTACGGTAGAATGCGTGATTGTCGTTGGCAAATGAGTGACACAACCGTAGCATGCATTCATGAGGAAATTTAAGCAACTTTAGCTACGCCGAACTGGTGTTGGATTAATGACTGTTTTAACGCTCATGTTTTCTAAGGAGGTTCAATTATATAATAGTTTACAAGTTTGTAATTCTCCATTATTTCAGGAGAACTTATCAGGATCTTCTTCACTCAAACCTACGACTGCTTATGCTTTCTTCTGTAAAAATTAATATTGTGATTTATCATTTAACCTAACCCAAACTAACCTAACCTTAGCTGACTGTGTTGTGCTGTGTGTTTCCTTAAGGAGTTGAGTGCCTTAATTAGGTCCTAAAGTCAGACATGGTGATGATTTCTGAGTCTAAATTCTAGGGCGAGCTTATCGTAATGCTGCGAACTCCAGCTAACCCCAAGTACACGAGGTAAAAGAAAAAAAGAAGAAAAAAAAGGAAAAATTAATATGGGTTTATCGAAATAAACCAAAATACACCTTTGTACACTTCACAGTAAGCTTGAAAAGCTTGTGTCGTGAAGTGGAGTAGGTCGGCATCGGGGATCGAATCCGCGGCCACTGGATTAATAGTCGAGCGCGTTACCAACTATAGCTCAGTTACTTTAGGAAATCAATGTATGGGGAAGTCGGCAAAATTAATAACAGATGGGACTCTATGCAGTATGATACCTTAGGGTGGGATGTTTCAGAATATCAGGCGTCCCCCCCGCCACACCTGACGCGTCACCCCCCTGGCCCCCCGAACAGGTCCCCCTACGTGGTTTTTCTCTATTTATCAAAAAACTGTAACAGATAGAAGAAAAATGTCGAGGACAAAAATAGTCCTTAATAAATTCTCTACAAAATAGTAAAGCACATTTTTTGATAGGACTAGTAATTTACCCGCAATAGCCGGTGAAAGTATCGTAATTTTTTAATAAGAACAAAAAAAAAAATATTATACTCAAATTGCTGAAAATTCATAAGAGCTACAAGAAAATGGTCAAAGAATGAATTAATTGCTATAGTTTTAGCTATAAAATGAGCTATTATTTATTTTTGCACGGCTCATAGTTTTTGAGTTATTACATACAATTCCAATGACAGAAGTCTTAAAAAAGGAACTTTTCATACAATTTGTATTGAAATGCTGTGATATTAAAATTTAGGTTACGCCTGTTTTTCACAAGTATGTGAAAGAAAAAAAATGTATAGGAGTATGATTGGGTCTTTTTAGTATCTTAAGATATTATCCTTTCGAAGTTGAATGCACTTTTGCCAGTCATGTTTCAAAGCCATTATCCCAGTTTTCCAGAAGGATTCCTCAAGGTTAGGATATGGGTCAAAAGCATTGGCACCCGGCGATTCGAGGGTTTGTACAAGTCCTGTTCTGAAGTTAAGATGAACACTACTGATTAAAATCAGATCACTGGAATCTCTGCTATCACCTAACTAATAATTCCGCGGTCTTTGAAAAATTAATCCATGTCTTTATCGACGTTCTCCAGAACTACTGCATTTTATTGCTTTCCACTTCGAGGGTTGTGTTTGACACCTTGCTGTGCCCATTCAAAATCTGGCACTTACTTTCTAATCATTGCATATGATGGAACAGACTCCAGTAATGAACCCGATATCTCTTTTATGGTTCGTGTCAGTCTATGACCTTAGATAAAATAATATTTCATCACGGATCGCGGCTGAAAATTTCACATTTTCACAAAAATGTCAAACCCGTTGAAATAAAAATGGTGCCAAGAGTGCCAGCTTCGTCCTATCGATCTCGAATTTTGTAAATATCCCTAATGAAGTTTAAATTATCTATATCAATAATAAACTGAAACTGGCCTGTACATTTTTTTCTCAGGGCTACGAAGTGTTCAGCCGAACCTCGTATCTTACTTACTAAATTTTCTTCTTTAATAATCTTGACGAATCCTTCTGTAAAACTGGGATATGGCTTTGAAATATGGCTGGCAAAAGTGTATTGAACTTCTAAAGAATTATACCTTAAAACATTCAAAAGATCCAGTCATGCTCCATTACATTTTTTTTGTATCTTACACAGACTTGTGTAGTGTCTATTATACAGACGTAACCTAAATTTTAATATCAGAGCATTCCACTACAAATTGTATGAAAAGTTCCATTTTTAAGACTTCTGTCATTGGAATTTTATGTTATAACTCAAAAACTATAAGCCGTACAAAAATAAATAATAGCTCATTTTATAGCTAAAACTATAGCAATTAATTCATTTTTTGACCATTTTCTTGTAGCTCTTATGAATTTTCAACAATTTGAGTATAATAAAATATTTTGTGTTCTCATTAAAAAATTACGATACTTTCACCGGCTATTGCGGGTAAATTACTAGTCCTATCAAAAAATGTGCTTTACCTATTTTGTAGAGAATTTATTAAGGACTATTTTTGTCCTCGACATTTTTCTTCTATCTGTTACAGTTTTTTGACAAATAGAGGAAAACCACGTAGGGGGACCTATTCGGGGGGCCAGGGGGGTGACGCGTCAGGTGTGGCGGGGGGGACGCCTGATATTCTGAAACACCCCACCCTAAGGTATCATACTGCATAGAGTCCCATCTTTTATTAATTTTGCCGACTTCGTGCTGCAAAAGGACTGAGCTACTAGGCTACCGACCACCTTATAAATAGAAAATATGTTTGTATTTTACTTAACCTTTCACCAACGTATGTAAATAGTTAATTTGCCTTCAGGATTCTGGGCTATTACGCTAATATTGACGCTTAAGTAATTAATATTCTTTCCAAAGACACAAATGCACAAGTTTGCCTTATGTGGACAAACGTACGTTAAATTTGTGTCAAGTAATTATTCTATGGTTATCCTACAACATTATGCTTTGAAACCAGCTAATATAATTATTGCAGTAGTATTGTATGTATGCAACTAGTGCATGGCTAATGCCCCCTGTTAACATGATTTGAATAGCCTCATTAGTTACCATGATGAGACACTCAATAAACGTTAAGAGTATGCATACCGACATTTCAAAAATTACTAAAAACGGGAGACCGTATATCTCGACAACCGTTACTAAATATGCCATGAAACAAAATAGGGTAGATCCATTGAACATTTATCTAGCGAATAACTGTAAAAGATTTTTTATATCTTGTATAGATTTCTCAAAAAAAATAAATTAAAAACACATCTGATCTTTTTTCCGAAAGACGGAAGCTCGTTTCCCTAAAGTCGCGGAGTATTTTTTTTGTACTGATAATGTGCATTAAAATCTAGGGAATAACCGTAGATGTTTTTTGATGGACACAAAATTAACCCCAAAAAATGAAAAAAAAAAAGCTATTTTTATCATTTTATCATGCGATTATTCACGCGATTTTGAACCTTATTTCCGTAGGAAAATACTGTGACGTCATTCTTGGTACCAAGGCCTTAACTCAGCATGGAAAGGGTTAAGAGGATTATGTGTTAATGATTGCGATGTTATGCTAATTTTATTATTAAGCTTATTTTCCCGTTAGTGGCGCAACAGTATCCGTGGCGAAAAGCTCAGCAATACTTATTACGAGGATTACAGAAAAGAATAGTCCTTCTGATTTTATAAACTTCCTAATGTAGGTCCTGAAAATTGATTACGGTAAACTTTTCACACCAGAGCTTTTGGGAAACAAATTGTTTAAATCGGGTAATGCGTTTTTTTTTTCAACACTTGTAAGCTTATTTTTAAGAGGATAATAAGTTTTTTTCAGGGTGTTAAGAATCGGTGATACCATAAACTGAAAACCAAATTTTCCGCATTTATTTGGATCAATATATGCGATTATGTAAAAGGAAAACTTATTTCGTGCAATGTCGTACATCTTTAATTTCTAACATTACCACCATAGGAAAGTCTGGCGATCTATATGAAAGTATTCTTACCTCTTCTCTGTGATTTTCCACAATCAGCAGATACTCGCGTAGAATAAACATCGAAGATGAAAAAACCTTGCGAAAGAAGAAAGTCACAAAGAATAATCCAATGGCGACTAGTTTCCGGGCATTCAAATTTCCAACTTCAAGCCTTTTATTGCATAAAATAATACTTGCAAATACAACGTTATAATTATTCATATATTTGATTTCATTGTAGAAACATAGTTCATTAAAACGTAGACGAAAGTAGATTACATTTGTTTAACCATCCCAATATTCATCTAAAGTAGTTTCCGTATTAGTTTCTTAGATTTCCGTAGATCGTAGAAGTGACAATTCGTGTTTGAAAGTATGATTTGTATTGGCAGGTGGATCTTTGCTCCCCGAACCCTTGCAGCATGCATCACTATTGCGTGGATAGGGGCAATAACTACTCCTGCGAGTGTCCCAAGGGTTATGCCGGCCCTGACTGCCTGATGCCCGCTGTTGCGGTATGTTTAATTAACATTTACATATAGATTACATATAGATTAGTGTAGTGTAATTAGCTTAGTGGTCAGAATCCTATTATATTATGAACAGTTTATTTCAAATTCTCATTAAACGACAACTAAAGAACCGTTCACAATTTAGTTGGAATTTAATGCACACATCTTCTTCCCCTTCTATCCTCGGTTGGGTCGGGGGCTCAAAGAATCTGTGCATCTTCGCCAGATGCCCCTGTCACTTGCAGGTTTCAGGACCTCTGGCAACTCCAACCACAGTCTCTCCACGCACAACTTTGTCACCTGCTTCTGCTAGCTATTTATGGGGCGGCCCACCGGTCTTTTTCCTGCACCCTCAGCTTCCAGAGCTTTTACGTGAAGCCGCTCCTCTAGTATCCGAGTGACATGTCAGCTGAGATCTCTCTATGAAGAGGAGTGTGGGTTCCACCTCATAATATATTTTAATTTAACATTTTTCTTCTTCCTCAGCCTCTCAGATCTAATGTCGGATATAGGTCTCCCCTTTGATCTTCCATATGTCCCTTACCTGGGCGCACTGCATCCATCTTTCTCAGTCACATTTCTTTGCATCATCAGACCACCATCCCTGCTGGGGTCTGCTGACGCTTCTCCGACTTGCTCATGGTCGCAATTCCATTATCTTATTGAGTCCTTTCATCTAGCAACACGTCCAGCCCAGCCATACTTAAGGCTAACAACCCTTTCCGCCACATAGATTAATTTGATTCTCTCTCTGATACGAATATTTGGTATTTTGTTCCTTAAACCAGCATTTCCTTTTCATTTTTTTACGTTACTCGTTTCATATTACGTAATGTATCCTGCTTTATTGAGGGAGAAAACACTTGTAGTCTTTTATGTACTTTCGAAGCCAGTGATTTAAATTCAACCTCAAATTAAAGAGCGATACAAATGTTTTCTGATCCTCCCCTACGTCACTCATTATTTTATTTCGGTGAATTCATTGTAAATTATTTCATTTCAACTAATACGACTCTCATTATCGGTTTCCCCGAATTTTACTAGAATACGCCACTCAATAAAAATACACCAAATCCTTTATTTATGAACGGAAACTCTCTCACAGGAGAGTAACTTTTATCTAATCACTCTTGGGTTTTCTAATAATCTGTGTCTAGAATGTCTAGATACATAAGAAAATTATGCTCAAGAAAAATGTCTCTAATGTAAAGCAAAAAAAAAAAACGGCTTTAATAAGTCTTAATAACTTAATTTTATTTTAAGAAAATAAAGTTTTACTAAGAAAAAAAAATATGCAGATTTTTCAACGTCTTTTTATCATAATATAAACAAATCGTTTCATTTTCTTCAACAGGATTTTAAACTGTGACTACCTGTTTGTTAAAAATATCCTAATCATTTTACATTTGGCGAAATGCTGGTCGGAACCTTTTACACTCCGATCAGCATTGATCTTGGATCATATTTTCTGTTCTATTGATGTATAATTCTATATATTTATATACTAATGTACTGTTTATATATAATTATTTTTCGCATGATATGTTCAAATGACGATTCCAGGTGTCCGGATGGGCCTACGGATGATAAACAACAATAAACAATAAACGAGCGAATTGATAAACATTACATAAAGATTATTCACTTAACGCGGGCATTCCTTTTTACCTAAAAATTCGTAGCACAAGGATTTCTTGTCATAATGTTATGTGCCGCACTTTCACGCAAGTCATGCGGTTTTCGAAAAATCTCTGGAATGAGTATGAACCCATGTCAAAACTAAAGTCGTATTTTACACAACCACCATTCTAACAAAAGCTTCTGTGTAATGTTAGAATGTATAATCGCTTTAAATTTGAAGAAAATCCCTAAAGAGTATGCATACCGACATTTCAAAAATTTCTAAAAACGGGCGACCTTCTATCTCGACAACCGTTACTAAATATGCTTTAGAACAAAATAGGGTAGATGCATTGAACCTTTATCTAGGGAATAACCGTAAAAGATTTTTTTATATCTTGTATAGATTTCTCAAAAAAAAATATTTGGAAAACACCTCTGATCTTTTTTCCGAAAGACGGAAGCTCGTTTCCCGACAGTCGCGGGGTAAATTTGTTTTTGTACTGATAATATGCATTAAAATCTAGGGAATAACCGTAAAAGTTTTTTGATAGACGCAAAATTAACCCCGAAAAATAGAAAAAACGCAATTTTTACCATTTTTTCATGCGATTGTTCACGCGATTTTGAACTTTAATGCCGTGGGAAATGACTGTATCGTCATTCCTGGTGCCAAGCCCTTAAATTCAAAACGTTCCTTTTTGCCAGAAAGGAATGGGAGTAAGTATTTTCTCTTTTCCGAAATATTCCTCGCAGAGTCATCTCGCCAAAAACCTCAATAATGAAATACCACGGGGGATGCTACCAGCTTTCAAACGAAAGCCTTTTTGGCCTTTGTTCAGTTCACATTGTCTTATGTACTTCCTCCTCCTAGACTTTGGGTATCTTCACAATAAAGCCTGAACATTCTCGTGTGTGGAATATTCTTTGTCATGAGATTATAAAATGGAAAATCTAATTACCATGGCAGTATGCAAACATTTTATAATAGCGAGAAATATGTAGCTTCGTTTAGATGTACTCGTAAATATTTATTTTGTAATAAACAGTCTTTACGAGCGAAATAGGCACATTGTTTATTGTTATTTATCGTCCTTAGACCCTATATCGGGCACTTGGACTCGTCAGTTTTACATATAATTAGACGAATAATAATAAAAAAGCAGGTATTATGCACAATATCAATTCTAAAGAGTGTAAAGGGCTCTGTTAGCATTTCGTCAGAGACAGTAACATAGTATGAAACAATAATGAACAACAAACAATCTATGATATTCAGTTTAATTATTATATCGCCGCTCGTTTTTTACTTTGACTAAAGCGCCACTTAGGTATAAAATGAGTTATATACATCGTTGGAATCGTCTCGGCGAGCTTTATCGAATGGTCCAAGTTCAAGGTCAATTAGACAACTTTTTTGGTCGTTTAGTCAAATAAAAAACCAACTTTTATCTTTCAAAAAATAGGTAAAGCGACGAAAACAACAACTTATAAATCGCGAATGGCGCTTTGTTTTGCCAAATTTTCACAATTCATGAATGTTTGGTTTATAAGAAAAATAAACTTAACACATAAAACAATGCGAGTGGCGCTTTAGCTTTTTTGACTTATCAAAATTATTTAGACAGATGCACATTAGTCAAATCGTATAATATTAAATCTAAACATGTCCTTCGTTTAGTCACATTTACATGATACTAAATAATGTCAAGTTGTCGTTTAGACTTTTTGAATTTTGGATATTACTCTTTACATGTCTTTTAAGTAATTTCTACTTAATACTGAATTTAATTGAAATGGCCATTAGTCACATTGGATTGTTACTTTTTAATTTTATGTTATCCGTTAATCGTTCTAACTAATTGTTTATAATTGGATTTGCACTTTAGTATTTTTGCGGTTATAACGATAGCTGATATTTGGTACATCTGTCGTCGTTTAAGACAAAATGTTTAAGACAGAATTATAAGGTTTGAAAATATTATTATCGGTCGTTCAACTAACAACTTCATTGTCAATACACGTGTTGGTTTTGTGTGCGATGGGCGCGAACGTATATACCTATTTAGAATATATTTAAGAAATATTTATAAATAATATATTTAGAAAACTTTTTCTTTCCTTCTTTTTTGAAACAGATATGAAGATGAATACTTAGAGTTCCAATACATTGAGCTTCAGCTTTTATTACTCACAAAATTGTATATATAATACAAGAGTTTGTGTGTTAGCCATTTTAACTTGGAAGTGTTTGGAAAACATGGTTGCATTAATCACTTTGAATTATAACGATTTTATTTTCAGTGCTAATTTAGACGTTCTGCTTGATACAGTTTGTCACAAAAAGTTCTATTAGCCATTTTGAATTATTAGAAAAAATATATAAATGACGTGTTAGTCATTTTGATATTTTTGACGAAGAGTACAAATGGCGTGTTAGTCATTTTGAATTATTAGAAAATATATATAAATGACGTGTAAGTTATTTTGTTTTTTTGGTGGAAGAGTACAAATGGCATGTTAGTCATTTTGAATTTTCATGATTTTAAGGAAAATGGTAATTTACTTGTTTTGAATTAATAAATTTCGAATTATACTAAATATCAGGGTTGGTACTTTGTAAGGATTTGCGTCAATATCTCGCCAATATCACGCTATCAAACGTCAGATTTGATTGATTTGGTAATGTCTAATGACGATATTACGTCGAAAAGACGCTGTTACTATCGAACACGTTTTTCAAATATTTTTACTATGAATGTCGTTTTGAAACTCGCAAATCTATGTAAAACCGTACTCCGTAACTTTTATCTGCGTGTTTTGAATCGTATTTTGACAGAAGTAATCCCGCCACCTCTTGGGCAGGTGTATTAGAATCGTGTTTATTTATGGAAAATTAATTACCTAATTATGACATAAATACAACATATTGTGACGTAATTTTGCATAAATAGGTTAGTAAAACCTTTATTAATTTATTAAAAACAATGAATAGTCATTATAATGTGTTATTACAATGAAAACAAGTTTTGTAAAATAGGTTATGTTTATCATTTTGCCTGGACTTTTACAGTGATAAAAGTATGTTTCTGTGTTCAAAAAATCAATTAATTGAATCTTAATACTGATGAAACATGTTGATTGTTTAAATTAGGTTATGTGATGATAATAAATTTATTCAATCTACCAAGTGTGTCGTGTAAATATTAGTAATTGATTTGTTTATTGCAGAACGACAAAACCCTTCACAGGCTAAAGAGATATTAGTGTAGAGAGCACTTGAACTTTTTGACAACAAACATACTCTCCATCTACAAAGTTATGTCATAGTTTTGAATTTAATATGTCGGTACCCACTTACTATCTGACATAAGAGAAACATTCCCATCCCAAAGGAACGATGTAGATGACGGGCTGTCTTCCATGTGTTTGAAGCGAGTTCTTTAGAGCACATTCCCAGAAGAGACGAAGATCCCCTGCTAGATGGACTAACCAAACAAGGCTGCTACAGGTACATCGTGAAGGACAATAATCCAAAATGTATTAAGGACAAGGAAAGAGGACCACGACTCTCAACAGTAAGGATACCTCGGTGCAGAAAAAGAATACTATATAAGAGGTAAGAATCAATCAGTCATAGTCTGATGGAAAGCCCATCTATCGCTGTGTATTGGTTGATATAACTACTTGAAAAGAATCAATATTACTTATTTGATAGTGTCAACTAACTATACTTTGCATAACTAAAATAAAAAGACCTTAATATTATTAATAACAATGTGAATTTTATTTATTATAACCACTGACAAAATTTTAAAGTCACAAGAAATATTTATTATGCTTCTGTATAAATAATAAATCTTAATCGATATTTCCTTAAATACTCTTATCAGCGCTTATATCTATTACTAAAATTTACGCTACAGTTTCACAGGTGGCGTTGATCTTAGCGCTCATAATAATAAAATGTTTTTGGTTTTCAGCTGATGAAGAATGTGTTATCGTCCCTTCAGTATCAGTATCAATGAAGATTTTTGGAATCTGTACACCTGTAACAAAGAATATTCAATAATTAAAATAATATACAAAAAAATTGCAATTAATGTACCTATGTAAGAGTGGGTTCATTCAAGAAAAAAATGAATGAAAAAGTAAATAAACAAATTGAAATATAATCAATTGATTAAATACTCTTTATTTTTCTTCTTTCTATCCTTACACACACTTCAGGCTTCCTACACATTCATGGTATTCCTCATACACACTCTACGATTCTTTTTACTCAGAACGCTTGCATCCTGGAGTCTGGTCATGGTAAGGCCATGCGGTTCATGGACGGCCGCGCTTCCTTACGCCTCTTCTTTCTCCCAGGTGTATTTCCTTTGTTAAACTTTCATCATTCATTTTCTCTACATCTCCCAACCATCTCAACTTGTTCACCTTCAATCTAGTCACAACATCCGTTCTACATTCACTCCCTAATCACTTCATTTCTTATCCTATCTCTCAATGTTTTTCCACACATTCTTCCCTGCGATAACAGAAAATTATAGCTGAGAAAGGAATGGGTTAAGGATGTATGTCCATAAGACGAAAGTAACAATCTTTGAAAGTAATTTGATAAGAACGAACTGTGAGTAAAGAGATCACTGAGAAGAATGTTTGGAAAAACGTTCTATGTACGTGCAATATTATTATGAGGTATAATATATGTGCCTGGTATGATTACTTACAATTGGAAGTGGAGCAATGAGGTGTAAGTATGCCCTGGAGAAATTCCCTCTAATATTAGACTTTTGTAGATCATGTGTCATATTTCCATAGCCGTACAATGCTTTCAATCACTGCTGTGAAGCCATCTCTTCCACTAGCAGACTGATCTGCTTCTTGGTCGCCCTGCCACCCTTGCTGAAGAAGATTCCATTCTTTTTCTAGAAAAAGTGTTTTATAGTAATAACATTACAAAATGCGAATAACAAAGCTAATAACTTAATTAATTTTTATTAAAAGTTTGTGTACGTAATCTTACACATGTTTTGGCCTTGAAATGTCATTTGTTTGTGGCGTTTTAAAGTCGTTAAAAAACTGTAATTTTTCGCTAGGCTCAGCTGAAGGTGGGTCTGGAAAAAGGCCTAGGTCCACCCGCAGTCGATCCGAGTGAAAAAATGACGTATAAGGCGATTTTCTTAAGCAAAATAAGCTCGACAAAAAGTCGGCGCGAAAAAGAGTAATATTTCCTTGACAATACACACATATCAACATAATGACTCCAAACTATATGAAGAAGATGTTTTTTTTTCTTCTAGGATAAGATAGATTGAGGAAAGTCAAACGTACTTACATGTAATGAAAAATATTATACTGCCACAAACAATCATAGCAAACAATTAATTATGTCAACAAACACGTCAGCGACATGCCGGCGATTCACCAACATGAATAGCGCGCGCATGGCGTGCGCAGCTGTAGTAGTTGACCGACATTTCGTTAGTCTGCGCAAACGATTATACCAACCACACAATATAAAAATATTTCCATAGAGGACTGCGAAATCTCGCAATCGCTTGAAACACGTTTGAAACTGGATAGATTTCAAAACGTTAGTCGGTACGAATTATTTTTGAAACGAGATGAGATCGAGACGAATAAAATTTGAAAACGTAAAGAATGTGGGTTTACAAAGTACCTACCCAGGTTAGGCATTAAGGGATTAAGCGCCATCTAACTCACACAAAAGAGACTATATTTATTAACATTATATACTAAAAAACAGAAAAAAAATCCATGAACAAAACCCCCATACAATTTATTTAAATCGGTTCATAAATAAAAAAGTTATCAGGGTTTTTCTGTTTTTTTAAACTTTAAATCGCTCTCCTGAAAAGTTGACCCTGTGTCGCTTTAGTCAAAGTAAAAAGCGAGCGGCGATATTAATATGCTGATATTTCAATTATTTATTAATCCAACTGCCCCTGTGGTGGAGTCAGTTAACCATATTGTCGAGTACTGCCAATTCACAAGGTCTAACGTTACAATGGAAGACATTCGCAATTTGTCTCCTGAAGCACTTGAATACCTGATCTTTCACGATCTTAATCTCTGTCTCTGGTCTCCCTAATGCTGTAAGATACATTATACATAATTAATCCAAAAACGATAGATTGTATTGTTATCGGCTTCAACAAATTAATAATCATCCTTCGCTCCCACTCTCAAAACGGTAACTGTGCTCAAATATTTAGTTTATAGAAAATTGAAATAATCTTATTTATAAGATATTTATTTATTTACACTTTTAGTGAACAAAATACGAGAATGTGTTTACATTTATAATAGGTGCTAAAATATTTGTTCAATAGGATTATAGCTTGTCGCAGGATGCGATCCCTGCCAGCTAGTCCATTTTTTCTGATTTTGTTCATAAAGTTATTAGTTTGTACATCTAGACATATATACTGTCCCAATATTAGGGGGCTGAGTTTTATAATACTTACCTTTTCTAAGTAATGATTAAGTGCTATTTTTCCTACTGTGTATCGCCCTTTGACATTTAACCTTAACAAAGCTCCACTTAACCTTTTAAAATACTTAAAAGCGATTTTTTAAATTTGTGTATTTTGGATCAGCGCCAATACTCCCGATAAACACTGAGATAAACTCTTCAACTATTTGGATAACAAAACCCACGCTGTTTTAAGGGGTGAAAAAACTGTTGAAGAGTGTCGGAAAATTTCATGGGAGATGGTACTTCTGAATGAAAAATATAAATGATAATGAAACAATTAAAATTTCGCTTCAGCAATCCAATTCTCTTGATTAAAAATATTATTATTCGTTTGAAGACCGAGAGAATGAAATATTTCATTGTGTTTTAACATTATAGTAAAGTCTGTTATAATTATTTTTAAAGTTACACATTACCATTTTGTTGAAATATAAACGAATCATCGATGTATTGAATCGATGAAATAAATTACTAATAATCGATTTAAGAAAATCTGTCTGCCGACCCCCTCCTTCCCCGTTTATGATTGCTCTACAAGTCTACAGTTTAGACGACAAGGTAGATTTACCCTTAAAAATACCTAGTTGCATAATTGCATTTTGAGGTGATCGGTAGCCTGGTTGGTAACGCGCTCGACTGTTAATCCAGTGGGCGCGGGTCCAATCCCCGATGCCGACCTACTGCACTTCATGACACAAGCTTTTCAAGCTTACTGTGAGGTGTACAAAGGTGTATTTGGGTTTATTTCGATAAACCCAGATTCGTTTAAAAAAAACTGTATTAAATATCACAGGAATTATGTGAAATACAGGCGACTTGGATAACTTTCATAAGATTTTTTTCCTATCTTGCAAAAATACTGCCTGTGACGGCAAGATTAACAGATATTTTGCCAAGCGTACGGCTCGAACGTGGTTAAATGAGTCCTAGAAGAGAGTAAGCAAAGCATGTGGAATTATGAGAATGCAGCGAGCTAGAAGTGTTACAAGATTCATGTGACTTTTTCGGGGTTGGTTTATTGTGAAATAGAAAATTCGTTAATTGATTTGGGCATAACTTCGTAGTAATAAAGTCAGATTCCTCCGCGGAGATGGTTTGAAAATGGCAAACGGCAAAGTGATATCAGCTGTTGCTGATGCAAATTGGGAGCACATACGTCGATGTTTCTATGGGAAGTTGGCATCCCTTGTAGGGTTGGGAATGTTAATTAATGAGAAATGTTTATTACCCACTTTATAGCAACACAATGGGATAATAATCAAGTGGATTAGTACTTGGCATCATGCTATATTATTCACTACGTACTAAACAGCCTTCACTTAATTAAATGCGGGAAAAAATATCAAAATGGCGAGAGCAATTCAAATACCAATATTAAAATGTAGAGACTTTATAGAATGTTGTAAAAAACACACAAACGACTTGTTTCAAAGCAAAATGTAACTGTGATGCCTCATCCACATGCTCGCCGAACCTCCACGTTTTTTGTGTGAATGAGTAAAAAGACGTGCGGACGGGGTGTGGAACGGGTGTTCTCCTAGCCTCAGGAGTACCCTGGTCTGGGGCCTAGCCACGGCTCCCAAGACCCTAGTAAAATGAGTAACAGAAATCACTTACGTGGGTTAATATTGGTGCTTTGGGCTTCGAGGAGGAGGGGGCGGCAGGTAGAAGGTTTGAGAGACTCCCTTACACAATCTCTCCTGTGTTCCTACCAGCGTCCATCCTGTATCTTTCGGGGCTCAACCCATTCTCCGTTCCTCCAGACCCCTCCTGCCTCGGTATTGAAGGCTAGAAAATATGTAAGACATCGATTTAGTTGAAACATAAAAATGAAGTTTATTGTAACATAGGTATTTTGCAAGGTGGTTTACAAATAAATACATTATGTTATCTATAACTAAAATGAGAGTTTAATTAATTTTAAATCCCTATTGTTTTTCCCTCCCCGTAGGTGATGATTCCTTGTGGGCATCCAGTGGCTTCGCTGGTACCTCCAGTTGAACATTAAATAAAATAAATATAGATCCCACCTCAATATGAGTAATCCTTTTGACTGGTACAGTATTATATCCATATAAATTTCCCTTTTACAATTTGACTGTGCTGGTGACATATTGTATATCATTAGATTTCTTCATTACTTTTCCATTATGTAATTGGTATGGTTCCACAACTAAAAATAAACACATAGCGGTCCACCTCTCTTGAACCGAAAATATAATTTGAACAAACTTTAACACACTTTTATCAAAAATGGCTGTTTGCCATTAGTAAATTATTCGCAAACGGGGGGCGCGGAGCGCCCCCGCCCCGTGAACTCGTGTCCGATCGAATTGATTGATTCTTCTTGAATAATCTCTTCTCCTTCAGGCTCTGCGCGCATAACCTTGGCGCATCATCTGTTTCTGTACTGCGCATGCGTTCTCTACGATTTTTGAAGGACCTTCTTGTAGTGTAGGCCCTGACGCATGGCCTTCACGAAATCACGTTACAGGAGATTGTGTTGGATTGTATACGCAATCGACGGTTAACGTCTTTTTTATTCATTCACACAAAAAACGTGGAGGGTCGGCGAGCGTGAAGCGGCCACATGAAAATAAATATTGCTGTAGCTCACTATGGATTAGATTTAAGAGTATGCATACCGACATTTCAATAATTTCTAAAAAAGGGAGACGTTATATCTCGACAACCGTTACTAAATATGCTTTGGAACAAAATAAGGTAGATGCATTGAATATTTATCTAGGGAATAACCGTAAAAGATTTTTTATATCTTGTATAGATTTCTCAAAAAAATATTAAAAACACCTCTGATCTTTTTTCCGAAAGACGGAAACTCGTTTCCCGAAAGTCGAGGAGTATTTATTTTTTGTATCTACTGATAATATATGCGTTAAAATCTAGCGAATAACCTTAAAAGTTTTTTGATTGAAACGAAATTAACCCCAAAAAATGGAGAAACCGCTATTTTTACCATTTTATCATGCCACGCGATTTTGAACTTTAATGCCGTGGGAAATGACCGTGATGTCATAGTTGGGTCGCGAACCTTCAAATACTTGTACGTACAAGCTTCATTATTTCTACTTCTGAACCCATTGTCTTGTAAAGGTTAGTTTCATTATTATTGTATCGTCTGTATAATAATTATTAATAAGAAATGTGTGTTGGGTTTCTCTAATCATCCTACTACATCCTACTAGATAGTAGGAGTAGTTATTAGTGTGTCCTTATTATTTATTTAACCATCCCTTGAGGATACATTATCTTCCTGTTTCCTTTGTCATCATTATCTAATTATCTACCTTACAGAATGTGACGTACGTACATACTCGTATCTTAGTTAACACCTTCATAATATTTGTAACTAATTATGTGTGTACTAATGAAAATATAAGACGACATACGATCTTTTTTCAATCATTTTTTTTTAAATGAATCTGGGTTTATCAAAATAAATCCAAATACACTTTTGTTCACTTCACAGTAAGCTTGAAAAGCTTGTGTCGTGAAATGGAGTAGGTCGGCATCAGGCATCGAACCCGCGCCCACTGGATTAAAACAGTCGAGCGCGTTACTAATCAGGCTACCGACCACCTCGTCTTTAAGTGAACAAAGTAAACATACAAGCATGCAAAAAATGGACATAGTACAGATTATAAATCATTGTTCACTAGGGCGAGCTTATCGCACAACTGCGATTTCTTCCAGTTAACCCCAGCGAACTATAGCGAAATATGTAAATCTTAAACTCACTTATTTTAGTTTGAAAATGCACAGAATTGGACCTAGAGCCTAAAAAAACGAATATATTGCCAGCTCAAGCAGAATTCCTAGAGATTTTTTTTATATCAAAAGGATCCAGGCTTGCATACACAAATCCAAATACTTTCCTGCATACTTTGTCTGTACTAAAAGCCTGTATCGCAATTGAATACATCGTCAGCGCCGAGGTTTGAACCTGGCACCTCCTGCTCGAGAGACTGCCGCCTCAACCAACTACACCACCCATGTGCAGGAAAGTATTTGGGTTTGTGTATGCAAGCCCAGATCCTTTTTAATATAAACAAATACTCAATTTATATGAAAAGTTACTGTAGTGAGAGTCAACCCTATGGACCAATCCCTTACATATACTTTTGTGTAATCAGATGCTTGTTCGACTGTTTTGTTCGTGTTGTATGATAATAATATCTAATTAACGAAAACTATACTGTCGTGTTTTTTGAGTAGGGACTACGAGTACAATAATATAATATATATATTACTATAGATATGGGATATCGTGGGACTCTCAGAAGTGAGAAGGAATGACGAATTAAAAACCACTTTAAGTTCAGGACATACATTCTACTATAATGGAGATCCTGAGAGAGCAATCGGTGGAGTTGGATTTCTGATCCACAAAAAACACTTCCAGAACATTAGTAACATCAAAAGTATATCCACAAGAGTTATATACCTAACCATGAAATTGAACTCATCCTACAGCCTGAAAATAATTCAGGTTTATGCACCCACATCAGAACATACAGATGAAGAGATAGAACTATTTTATGAACACATTAGTAATGCACTTCAGGAAAACAAATGCAAATTTAACATGATAATAGGAGACCTAAATGCAAAGATCGGCATTAGTAACGACGAAGCAGAGAAGTCCCTCGGTAAATTTGGCAGTGGCTCAAGAAATGATAGAGGAGAAACCTTATTGAATTATCTCCTTGAGAACAACTTATATCTCATGAATAGCTTCTTTTACAAAAAACCTCATAGACGATGGACTTGGATAAGTCCAGATGGCAAAACAACAAATGAAATAGATTTTATTATTGCTGACAAGAAAGAAATCATACACGATGTGAATGTACTAAATCAATGCACTGTTGGAAGTGACCACAGAATGGTTAGAGCATCAGTATCTATCAACTTGGATTATGAAAGACATAAAATAGTACGTAAGAAGCCACCAAAAAAGTGGCAAACTCCCCTAAAGGTGAGCGAATACGTGAAAACCATAGACACCATCTTTCAAGAATCTGATGGCGAAAATCAAAGTATAGATGAATTAAATGAAAGAATCACAAGAGCAATATCGGAGTCTGTCAAAACAAACTGCCCACATACAGAACGAATAAATAAATTGAGTCAAGATACTATAGACTTAATGGAACGGAGAAGAGATATCAAGCTCAAAAAAGATATGAACCTCGAGGCCTGGAGAAAACTAAATCGGGAAGTCTCCAAAAACATACGGAAGGATGTTCGAAAATTTAACGAGTTGAACATAAAACAGACCATTGAGGAAAACAAAAGTTTTAAAGTACTCAAAAAGAGTATGACAATCGGAAAGAGCGAAATATCAAAAATGACTGATAAACATGGGAACATTACGACAGACTCAGACAACATACTGAAAATAGTAGAGGAGTTCTATACAGAATTATATAAGAGTCAGAAAGAGCAAAATCACAACCCGAAAGAAACAAATCCATTAACAGGTGTTGTTAACCAGGGCTCAGAAGATATACCAGACATAACAATAGACGAAATAGAGTTTGCCTGCAAGAAAATGAAGAATAATAAGGCTCCAGGCGAAGATGGCATTGTCTTAGAAAGTATAAAACTCGGAGGTAAAACCCTCCTAGAGAAACTCAAGTTACTATACAATAAATGTCTGACAGATGGTATCACACCAAAGGCATGGAATAATGTGCAGATAATATTGTTGCACAAAAAGGGTAATAAAGCCGATATCGGAAACTACAGACCAATCAGCCTTCTCTCTCACCTGTATAAATTATTTATGAGAATAATAACAAACAGATTGGAAAACAAGCTGGATTTCTACCAACCATGCGAACAGGCTGGTTTCCGCTCCGGTTTTGGCACAAATGACCATCTTTTGACTCTGAAGATACTGATTGAAAGAACAATAGAGTACAATAGACCCCTGGTGTTAATTTTTGTCGACTTCCAGAAAGCATTCGACACCATTGACAAACATGCTATATTGGCAGCCTTACACCAAAGCCGTATAGATCACAGATACACAAAACTTCTTAATTACATATACGATAATACAACAGCCAGTGTAAAACTTGACAAGAGCACCGAACAGTTCCCAATAGAAAAGGGTGTGAGACAGGGAGATACTATCTCCCCGAAATTGTTCACTTCTGTTTTGGAGTATGCCTTTAAAAATTTACACTGGGAAGAAAAAGGTATCAAGATAGACGGAATGCATTTGTCAAACTTAAGATTCGCAGATGACATTGTACTAATATCTGAGGATCTAAATGAAGCGCGTGTCATGCTACAGGAACTCGTAGAGGAGACAAAAAAAGTGGGACTCCTAATCAACGCGAGCAAGACAAAAATTATGACGAATCTGATACTCGGCGGTACGGTAGAAATTGACAACCAAATCATAGAGGAAGTCAAAGAGTACAAATATCTCGGCCACAACATCCTACTCTCCAGAGATAACCAGACTGCTGAGATTCAGAGAAGAATTGCTCTTGGGTGGGCAGCATATGAAAATTTAAAAAAGTTCTTTGACAGCAATATTCCCCAAAGCCTCAAACGAAAAATGTATGACCAATGCGTACTACCGGTGCTGACATATGGGGCTGAAACGCTTACCCTCACTAAATCGACTGCAAAAAAAACTCCGCGTAGCACAAAGGAAGCACGAAAGAGCCATGCTACACATAAGACTGTCGGACCGAATCAGAAATACTGAAATACGCAGAAGGTCAGGAGTAACAGATGTAGTCGAAAGAGTGGCTAAGCTCAAGTGGTCTTTTGCGGGACATGTTGCGAGACTCCAGGACCAAAGATGGACAAAGAGGGTAGTGGAATGGAGACCTCGCGAAGATAAAAGAAGTAGAGGGAGACCCCCCACGCGATGGTCAGACGACATAAAACGAGTTGCTTGTGATTGGATGCAGAAGGCGCAGGATAGAGATATATGGAGGAGTACGGGGGAGGCCTATGTTCAGCAGTGGACGGAGATGGCTGGATAAGTAAGTAAGTAAGATTACTATAGAAACTTCTCTACCACTTACATTATATTCTGTCATCCTTATTCCTTAATTAATTATTAATAGAAAAAGGATCCGAGCTTGCATACTTTCTAAGGTACTCGTAGATCCATCCAACATTGACAGCTACTTAGAGAAACCTTTCTTTTATTTCCTGGGCTGCGTTTTTTGTTGTTAATTGTTAGCAGGCGAGTCAAAGAGCGATTATCGTCCGAAGACAACACATTTCGGTGATAGTCCTAATTGGAACTGTCAAACAGCGATCGAGATAGGAGAATACTAATAAAAGTGAAATGATAGATGTACAAAGACATAGCAATATAACTGCACTCTTCTTTGGTAGAAAGGGATAGACATATTCAGTGTTAATAAGAGTGAGTGAACAGCAGGTGCGGACCACTCTATTATCTACGGCGAATGAAAAACACCCTGCGATTTTATCGGGTGTTATTCGCAACAACTGAGCGTGTCAACATACAACACGTTGAATCGCACAACTGGTTGGCTCGCACCGATGATAGAACGGAGGATACTAGAACCATAAACAATTGAGCGAATCGTCTAGAGAAAATTAACGGATTCAGAACGCCCCCCTGGCAGTACAAAACAGATCTAATAATAAACATTTGATTGTGGTTAACGCCCTTCAACGCTCCTTATACCAGTCCAGTTACAGTCACACATATGTGGAGTAAAAATGCGAAGCTAGCAAATTTGTCTCCTTCGAACTTCTATTTAGCCCAAGATCAGATGGAGCAATTCCTATTTTTCTCCTCTGAGCACATGACTAAAATATAATATTTTAACAAAAGCAAAATAAATAAAACTTTTTTAGGTCGTTTTAAAAATTTTCTTACAAAATATTTAAAGAAATAATAAAACTGTGAAAAAAATCGCGTACCTTCTGAAACCCGAAGAGTAAACAAAAAAACTTGATATTCATATCGACTTAATAGTATAATCCTATTTGACAAACTTTCGGTTATAGTTTTTTCTGTTACTTTGTTTATTTTTGTTGTTCTTGAAGACTCAAGCAGAGATAAATACCTAGGAGCAGTTATTCATGGAAATACATACATCTACCAACTCCCATCATATTTATGTGAAATATAAACTGCAAAAATACAAATTAGCTATATAATCTCAAAGTTTTTTTACCACCGGTATTTCTTGGTGGAAGTCCATTTTTAAGGGCATGGCACCAAGAATGACGTCACAGTCTTTTCCCACGGCATTAAGGTTCAAAATTGCGTGACAATCGCATGATAAAATGGTAAAAATAGCGTTTTTTTCCATTTTTCGGGTTTAATTTTGCGTCTATCAAAAAACTTTTACGGTTATTCCCTAGATTTTAATGCATATTATCAGTACAAGAAAAAAAATACTCCGCGACTTTCGGGAAACGAGATTCCGTCTTTCGGAAAAAAGGTCAGAGGTGTTTTAAAATATTTTTTTTGCGAAATCTATACAAGATATAAAAAATCTATTACGGTTATTCCCTAGATAAAGGTTCAATGCATCTACCCTATTTTGTTCAAAAGCATATTTAGTAACGGTTGTCGAGATAGAAGGTCTCCCGTTTTTAGAAATTTTTGAAATATCGGTATGCATACTCTTAAGGAAAAAATAAACAACTAAATAACAATCGCCTGATGATGAGGGTGAAAATCCTCGAATAAAAGTCGCGAAATCTAAAGTCATTTTTTTGTGGATTTTAATCTGAATATACTTATAGTTTTGATTTTTTTCTTAGCTAGGTATATAATATTAGAAAGTATTTCAAATAACACACACAAACTCTCCCATTTATAAATAAAAAATAAAACAATGACGATATCAGTGTAATGAAATAAGCAATGTACCAGAAGATGAAGGATGCAAGAGAATGGAGAGAAGGGAAGGAAGGGAGAAGAGAGGTATCTGTTACCAACAAGTGCCTGATCTATGGACCTCCTAAAGGCATGCAGAGATGAGCCAAATAATATGTCAATGTTCCCAAACTTATCATGTTACGTACGAAGTAATGCTTTGGTCTACAAGAGAAGGTGAAAAATAGCAGTGAATATTTGAGTGTGACTTTCCTATGAAACTAGGCACCTTTCAGTCAGACCAAATTATTATTAAACAAAAAGGGCGTAGATCAAAAACTTTTGATTGTATCATCTTACTATATAAACTACTTTGCTTGTTACAAGTTTGCGTGGTATTTTATTACAAAACTGGGTTGGCACTGCCACTATATCAGTGGTCTCCAAAGTAGTCCCAACGGACCCCCAGAGGTGTCTGGGATCATTCAGGAGGTCCGTGGATAATTTAAATTGATTTGGGGGTACCTGAAGAACGTTACAGGGTCCGAAAAAGGTACCAGCTTTTACCTGCAAATGGTAAAAATTTCACATTAGTCCCACATCGTTTTCTCATCACAATTTTCAATTCAGTTTCTAAAATTATTACGAAAATACATTGAAATAACAATAATTTAATAAAAAAAAAAAAATACTGCGGCGCTGATTATGCAAACATGTGCTAGCTTTACTATTATCCATTTACCATTGTAGCCATAATTTTTTTTTAAACATTAATCTGGGTTTATCGAAATAAACCCAAATACATCTGTGTACACTTCACAGTAAGCTTGAAAAGCTTGTGTCGTAAAGTGGAGTAGGTGGACATCGGGGATCGAACCCACGCCCGCCGGATTTTCAGTCGAGCGTGTTACCAACCAGGCTACCGACCACTTCCGTTTTTTTTTTTAAATTTAATCTGTAAGTTTCACTTGGAGGTCCGAGGATGTAAAGGAGTCCGTAGGATAAAAAGTTTGGGAACCACTTCTATTCCTACGATATTCAAGTTTAATAATAACAATAACTTGATTATGTTTTTATTATTATGAGCATGAATCTAATCTTATAATGGAAGGACGCGGCATAATATGATGTGATATCGTGTTTCTTAGACATATTAATTAATTTTCATTACTACTTGTGCGAATGCTTAAACATAATCATGACTATTGCTTTTTATTATGTTAGAAATATTATTATTCTCTTGCGGGTGTGTCTTTGGTTTTCCACATTCATTATTTTTATGCGAAGATATATTTTCTGAAATGCGACCTAAATCATTTTTATAAGTTATTCATAAAAGTAATTCATTTCGTCCCTTGCATAAGGGTATGCTTTTTTACAAGCTTTTATTTAAAGTAAATTGGCATTGTCTCCAAAACGAATTTTAACTCCTTTTCAGTCCAACTAGAAAGCTGAAACTCCTACCAATTATATTAACTAGATGATATTACGAGCCTGTCCCACACTGGATCAGTCTTCTTCGTTTGAAAGAATCCAAGAGTTGTTGGGGTCATGTGTAGCATCGTATGAATGGTCGTTGGAGAAGAAATTCAGTTCGAATGTCAGATTTTGTTAAAAAAATATATAAAAGAGCGTCACCATTTTCTTTAAACATGAGAATATGCCTATTGATGTCAGCATGAATTCATTTAATATTATTTTTCATTCACTTCTTTACGTGGTCGTATGCCTTTATCCTTTCTAGTAATATACATGCATTCGTAATCTAATAAAATCATGAAAATCTAAGTAGATAAGAATACAGACAGAAAGCATTCCGTGAACACAACAAAATTCAGTATTATGTCAACTTTAGTTAGTAATCCTCTAAAACTTAGGAGACATCTCTTGATTTGAAGATTCGTGTCACGGAAACAGACAGAGTAACAAGTTTGATAACCTTATCATGAAATTATATAACATATCCCGCAAATTTATAATATAATATGAGCTTCATGGTCATATTACACTACACTAGCTGATAGATACAGATACAGGGTGTTATTTTCCGCATGCAAAATCTCTTGAGGCATGGGCGTCGTCAGGGGGGCAGCTACTCCCCCCCTAGAGATTAGAATAGGTACAAAATTTTTCATACTAAATGATGAAACCTCACAAAAAATCACATTGTTAGCACACATTTTCTCATAATGTCATAAATTTTCTAAAATTTGTATAAAAAATCTACCAAAATACAATTTCACACAAAAAAATGGCTGCGGCGCTATTTTTTATATTACTTTTTATAGAAAACATTTTTATACATAATATTGTGCAAATTATTATGTAATTTTCAAATACACCAAACCACATAACGATGTTCTTCACTATGTCTTACAAAAAAATATATTATTCGCTATTTACGTGTTTTTCATCCTATATCAATTTTGTAAATTTTTGTTGCCCCCCCCCCCCCCCTAGCTCCGAGGCTGGCGACGCCCATGTCTTGAGGGGTGATAGAAGCTTAAATATCATTAAAAAAAATGAATGCACAACTAAAAAACCGTTTTAGAGATATGTCCTCATGAAAATTATTATGTTGCACAAAGTGTCGCGTTTGCATCCAACATAGTTTGTTAATGTGATTTCACATCAAGCGTGGCTTGAAACTAATTCCAGATAAACTAAGTATCATGGATTTGTATTACTTGTGAAGAACTCTACTGAAGTGTTCGACTAATTAAGAGAAGGGAATTAAGGTCGATGAGTTCATTCACATATATGTAAGTATTTCTAGATCCTCTATTAGAATTAGACGAACGTGTAATTTCCAAGTCTCGTCTGATTGACGCCATGGCTTAACTAGGTAGACAGCGTAACGAAGAAAAAGATAATATAATTTGTTGTTTAGAAAACAAGAACAGTAATAATGTTATCATGTATGAAATATGAGTCTCGGTGTTTGATAGTTGGTGGAACAAGAATTAAAGAAGTTAGCATCATAAAGAAGTTTATAAAGAGTATAGTGGGTGTTTTCTAGGGTAGAGCGTTTTTCTTTTAATGCACAGGGGTTTACGGTAAGTTCGTCTAAAATCAATTGGCCTAAAATCAATCCGTCTGAAATCAATTCGCTTAATTATCAATTCGTCTAATTATCATATCGTCTAAAATCAAATTGGCCAAAATCAATTTGCCTAACGATCAATTCGTCGATTTAAGACGAATTAATTGTAGACGAATTGATAATTAGACGAATTGATTTTAGACGAATTGATTTTAGACTAATTGATTTTAGACGAATTGATTTTAGACAAACTTACCGGACACCATGCACAGGTACGTTGTACATACGTGATTTTAAATCAATCTGACTCGACTTCGATCGCGGCGCCGATGAAAGACAGTTAGTGTATATTGTAGTAAAATGTAGTTGGTTTATTGGTTTTTTAGTCATCCGTAGGCCTTATTTAAGGCACTTGGAATCGTCAGGTTTACATATTGAACAGATATTACAAAATCAAGTGCAGAAAATCAATACAGCAAAAAAGTATTGAAATTCTGCAAATGTAGTAGTCCGAGAGCCCGCTGCTTAATTTATGACGTATCTGTTTTTTGATCGAAATGTGGTATAAACGATAGCTTACCAATAGGGTATTACATCGCACTAGGGTTGCCTATCAAAATCCTGCCGCAACCCCCCCTGCCCCCCCCCCCGAAAAGGTCCCTCTTCGCGGTTTTTCGCATTTTATAGGAAAATGGTAAGAGATAGGAGAAAGTAGTCAATGACAAAAATAATCCTTGCTAAATTCTCTACAAAAAATATTAAGTCAATTTTTTCATAGGACTAGTAGTTTACCCGTAATGGCCGGTCAAAAAACATGATATTTTTTGAAAAAAAATAATTTTTTTTTGATTTTATTTCTTTAACTTTCTTCCACCTATTATCACTAACATTTTATGGAAAAAAATATTTGGCCTGCGGCGCTATATCGCTGGTTATTTTATGAAAAACTAAATTTTAAGAATTTTCGTCACTGAGTTTTATTGCAATAACTCCTAAATTAATTGATGTATGAAAATAAGTTATAGCTCGTTTTGTAGCTAAGACTATGGTAATTAATTCGTTCTTTGACTATTTTCCTGTAGCTCTTATCAATTTTCAACCAATTTAGTTTAAATTCATGTTTTTAGTATTTTAAATGAATTTCGGTTTTGGACCGGCTATTGCGGGTAAACTGCTAGTTCTACGAAAAAATTGATGTAATTTTTTTTGCAGAGAATTCAGCAAGGATTATTTTTGTCTTTGACTACTTTCTCCTATCTCTTACCATATTCCTACAAAATGCGAAAAACCGCGAAGAGGGACCTTTTCGGGGGGGGCAGGGGGGGTTGCGGCAAGATTTTGATAGGCAACCCTAGTGCGATGTAAAACCCTATTGGTAAGCTATCATTTGTACCACATTTCGACCAAAAAACAGATACGTCATAAATTAAGCAGCGGGCTCTTGGACTATAGCCACTGTGTTGCTAAAAAGATACACATAGCGTCCTCATCGAAAACCATATCTTTCTCGACAAACTGTATGGATCTTCAATGGTCATGAAAAAAAATCGATTTTCATTATCAATCAATTCATAATATTATAGATTCCTTACTTTATGAGTTTAGAGATATTAATCATTATTTTGTTTTTAACCATCTCAATGATATTTTTTCTTTTATTCCACAGACATGCACCACCAACCCTTGCTCCAACGGCGGAACATGCTGGAGTAGTGTCAACTCCTTCTACTGCGCATGCAGACCAGGATACACAGGAAAAACATGCGAAGGTACAAATAAATTACTATAATTTACAAAAATTAATATAATTAACCGACTTATGTTTTTCAGACATAGTAGGTAGACTGTGCAAGTGGAAACATATAACAGCTTTTTCACTTTTTTTTTCCACTCCAGTTACATTCACTCCGTTACATTCACTCACTACGTTCTCTAATTGTAGAATAATATATATTATATAAACTTTAAAAAATTACACGTTTCATAGCGGGATATATTAAAATTGGATAAAGCGAGCGATTAATCCAGACAAATCAGACTCTTCAGCGCCGGAACACCCATCCTGCTTTCTTCCCAAGGGGATTCATATAATGCCACATTGTGTGAATCTAGATGCCTCTCTGTTATACGAGTATTATAGGGGAAATTAAATGGGGGCATAACCGTATAAGGAGGCGCAATTACAGTATTCAAATATTTCAGTATTAAAAAAAAGTATGGGAGATTTTTCTCTAATATGCTGATACTATAAAATAAAGCCATATTTATGTAATGCATGCTGAGGATCCCATGGACTGCAAGGAGGACGAATGACTCAGTCCTCAAAGAACTCAAAATAACGGCTATCTGCGGTGTGCAGTCGTCGAGTACTGGGTTTCTTTGGTCACATCACCAGAAGAGAATCCGGAAACCTGGAAAAAAATATAATCATGGGAAGTGTTCCAGGAAAAAGAAGTAGAGGTAGACCTCCTGCAAGGTGGTGCGACCAGATTAAGGAAATGACTGGGAGAGACTTGTGCTCGGTGATGCGGACTACGGAGAATAGAGAGGACTGGAGGCGTCTTGTTTTGTCCGTGGGTAGCTCCACAAATCACGACCCTCAGCAATGAGGAAACGATGAAAGAAGAAGAATGTAATGCATCAGGAAAATAGAATCCATCATTACCGTAATGGCCATTAATGTGCATATTATGTTGCATTTCTGAGACACTGCGCTTATTTTTGTCGATTTTATAAAAAAAAAATTTACGTCATGTTTTGCAATTGTTTTCCAAATGTCATACCGACTATGAACTAATGTTTTTTTTTCTTTATTTAGAAGAGTTCGTAGTGGAGTCTGTCGGGGCGGCTCAAGGTGACATGTCTGAAGGAGAGAATGGAGAGACCTCTGTAAGGGAAGTGAGACTCCCCATTGCTCTGTACCACGACAGGCTGCACAACGCTTACATCGCCGCTGGAACTCTTGGAGCAGCGATGGCCATAGTGGGAGTAGTGGTAAGAAAACAATCTACTTTAATATAAATGATGACTAATTGTGATCGATTCCTTATCATCATCAGGCTGAGTTTGTCTTCTCCTCCCCTATTTCTCCCGCTCCTGTGCAATTCCCATCATCTGGGGTCCGGCAAACCCCTTAATGTCGTCCATCCATCTGGTAGGTGGTTCCTTAAAATATCACTTTTTATTTCCACCACTTTTAAGAAATGTGTTTTTTTTAAGTGGGGACAGTTAGGATCGGCGATCGAAGTCGTGTCGATGCCCGCTTGATAGTTGTGCGCAATTTTGATTAGGTACTTCAAAGGTGTGCTCGGTTTCTGTTTGATTTAAAACCACTTATTACATGCTTACAATAACGCGGAACCGTCTTCACCTATTACTAAGTTGATATCATATTCATACACGATTAGGGTCAACTGGGAAGAAACTATGTATCGGGAATTTGAGATCTAAAGTAGGCCAAACCGACCGGCGACCCCACACACGGCCCTGTAAGGAAAAACCGGCCCACCTTCTGAAGGCAACGGAATTATCTAAAATTCCCGTATGACCAGTCCGGCCCTAGACACAATAAAAGTAGGTTTTTATCTGAATTCTTTTAGGCAGACAAATATTTTTTCCCGACATTTAAATAAAATGCCGATTATGTGATAAAAAAGGCATATGACGAATTATTCCTTCATCGCCGTTTATAGCAAATTTGCTCTATTGACGATACGCTCTCAATCAACCGAGGGTCATTTGAGGAGGTTGGGGGAGATCGGACCTCGATAAATAAACGATACCCATCAAATTTATTATCGAAGACAATAATGTTTTTAAAAAAATAGTCCCTTTTCACTGAACAATAATTCAAGCATACGTGATTTAACATGACCAAAAGTGACCTCATAACTGGTTATTATGCGATCTGCCTATCTATGTAGAATTTTACTTCATAAATGGGTTGATAAAAAAAAAACAACATAAAATATCGTCGATATTGCTAGTTATGGATACGTTTTTATTATTCGTATTTTAAGCAAAAATAAAATCGTGTCCGTGTAGGATCAGGTAATAAACCTGATCGTTAATTATTTTGTTCAGCTTGTATCGTGCTGAATCCATATTATTTCAGTTATGTATGTAGGCCCTACAATAGTATACAGGTATTATTTGGATTCATAGAATAATATGTACGACTGGAGAAAATCGCCCACTCATACGCATGACCCCACATATACTTTGGATCCCGTCAAATGTTTTACTTTTTTTGTCTCTGGAAAAGACTGATTTAATGTGATACAGAACCGTAATATCATACAATTAAAAAAATGAGAATATTTTGGAGCTCTAAATAGTTTGGAAAAGAGATAAAATTCGATAGATCCGTAATATGGAGGCAACCTAAATAAAATCGTTAAATGGTAATTAGAGTATATTGTTACCGGGTATACGGGCTAATATGATAATAAATACCGTGGCAATATCATAAAGTGGCGCAACCTAATAAATTATGTTTATTTTGCAATAAAAAGTACTTACACACCTCACACGGTTAGTATCCCCAGTACCCTCTCCCCTTTTACGTACCTACGTTAGTTCGTGCGCGGATTTTGTCCTCGTGGAGGGTGCTTCATAAAATTGTGATTAATATTGTGTGGGGTACGTGTGTGCAACATATTCCTCTTTTAAAATTGCGATACCATACATGTCGTTTTAATTTTCATATTTTATTGTGAAGCTTGTGAAACTGAACCCGTAAAAATTCCATACATATTCGAACAACTTGCAAAATGTACGAAAGACTAATGCCCAATCCCACCTTCTAACACCTAGGCAGGGCCCCCCTAAATGATTTCCATACACAAACAGAGATAATATTATATATTGTATTTATCGGTTGGACACCTAGTAGAGCAATAAATGCATATGAAATTCAACATTGGCCGAAAGTTCTCCACCCAGAATCTCCCCTACGAAGGAGAGTTTTATGTTGAAGTTAATATGGATTTATTGATCTACTAGGTGACCAACCGATAAATACAGACAATATTATCTCTGTTTGTGTATGGAAATTATTTAGGGACCCCTGCCTAGGTGTAAGTTGTTGGATTGGGCATAAGAATTTTATCGTACTTACCATTTATATCGTGCACTATGTGCTATCTAAATTGAAAGACGTGGACAAAGGTTTTCTTCACATATATTTAAACTGACTGAATAGTTCACACACAATTAATTCATACATTATGACCCTCTCCTATATAAAGGCTCCCCATCCGAAAATAGTTAATTACGGGTTAAGCGTTTAGCTTAAAATAAAATGGTATTTAGTTTTGTCTCTAAGGTCAAACAGTATAAATAGAAAATATGACGTAATTAAAAATAGTTGGTAGATGGCTGTATGCGTACGTTGTAATAAATATACCTATTATTATATATTTAGCGTATAAAGGGGTGTGTTATACGCACCGTTTGTGGGGTAGAAACATCCAGAGGTAATTATTCATCCCCTTTTGTTAGGTCCCGTGCGGCTACTTTACTAAACGAGACTGAATACATCAGCGACCCTATTTTGGGTTCTCTACTGCGTCACCTCAAACCACCGCTGAAAACCACTGGGTTCAACAATGTGCCTCTACGAACCCATTATAATTTCTACTGTTAACGCTCAGAAACTACATACAATCATACTGAAACTACATATTATTGATGCTGAAAATATCTTTATACTATTATGTAAATACCGCATGCGCTCGAGTACCTATACTACTCTATTATAATTCATTGTATAGCAACAAACAAACTCGTGATAGCGAGAATACATATAATGTATACACGTATTTGGAGCAGCCTTGTCCAAAGTGTGACAAAGTGTGCTTGTCCATAATCGGTCGCCATAGTCACCTTCAATGACATCGTCGGCAGGACCAATAACAACGTGGTAGCGATTCTTCTGAGTTAAAAACATGCTCGGCAACGAGCTCTTGGCATTATTATTTTTATTATACATCCTCTTACATACCTTCATCCTTGACTAAGTCGTGGGCTCAAAATATTTGTATACTCGTATCATAGCCAGAGGTTTCTGTATCTTGCAGTCTGCAAGACCTTTGGCCACTCCAACCGAGAACTCCAAAGACAATCGAAAGTTCTCTACAATTAATTGCACATTAAAAGTTTTTGACTCCATGTAATTTCTTGCATCGTATCGTCGTGATTTGAACAACTAAAATCGCGATTTTCCACCCTGAAACCGTGGACTAAACTATTTATTAAACTTTTTGAATAACTTTGATATCTATAGTCGTATTGTCTGAATGAATGAATGAACGAAATTACTAGATAGTTCCGTTATAGATTAGTTGCATAAGAATAATATCAGATTTTTTATGAAAATTCTGTCTCATTAACGTTTTTATTAAAAGAATCTAGCAGTAGTAAATATGATATCCAAGAATTCTTATGGATCATCCTTTATATTATGCAGAAGTAGTATGATAATAATAAAAAGCACTTTGTCTGTGATACGTCAAACACAACTAAAAACGTAAAAGGATTGAATCTGGCTGGACGTCGCGTCGTGAATCAATCGTATTTTCTTTAATAGAACTATTTCAAAAGCGTCTCAGATGAAAACAATAAAGAATCTTTGATAGATGCAAGTCGACAAAGCGAAAATAAAAATTCAAATAATAAAAGCTAAACGAACCGCTCTTAGCATTTTGTCCACCGTTTCCTTTGAATTTCACAAATTGCATTTCATAAAATAAAATTGATCTGATTTCTGCTCAGCGTTCGTGTCTTGTTAGCAGACGAAGAAAAAATAAGCGAGATTTTCTTAGATTTATTCGAAAATTTTGTATAATACGGTTTTATACGCAGAATAGCGAACGTACGTAGAATAACGGAGGAGAAATATTCGTTCTCTGTGTAATTCAGATATCAATGTACTGCAACTGCCTGTCAGGGGTACTTTTTTTTAAAGGGTCTGGGCTAGTATATCCAAAATCTTTCCTGCACACTTTGCACTAGGCTAAAAGCCTGTATCGTAAAGTGTGGAATACATCGCCATCGCCGGGGTTTGAACCTGGCACCTCGCGATTGATAGACTGCCGCCTCAATCAACTGAGCCAATCATGTACTCTCAAACTATTTTTTTTATTTCAAATCTCATTCTTCTGGGACGTTCTGAAAGTCTTCCTTGTATTTCTTATATGAAATTAACTTTTCCGTTGGGAGAAGAAGTCGTTGAGAAGAATGTGCAGGATAACACTAAGAGGCGGGATAACGAAGGAGATTACGAGCGAGATGATTGACTATAAGACAGCATCAAAAAACAGAACGGTCATATTTTGAGAGGCCGGCCGACTCACAGGCTATACGTACCGACAGACCGGTACATACCGACGCGACGTTCCAATTACTTGCAGCTGGAAGTATTGTACCTATATGTAAAAAAAAAGTATGGATGATTGATGAAAAGTTTACAGTCGAGAAATAAATAATAGACAAAGACGAGAAGAGTATCTTGTACTACCTATACCTACATTCTAATACAAATGGTTTTTTTTTTTATTTATTCAATCAACGGCTTTAAAGCCTTTTAAAGATATATAAAACAATATACTTATTGTGCTACTTATTACAATATCATACCAATACTCATACTCAAATTAATAAATATATATATATATATAACAATAGCAACAATACCTGCAGTGCGAACTTATAATATTCCGCCACTATGATAATATTAACTACATATATAATATAAGTAAACAGTGAGAACAGCACTATACATAGTACCAGCTATATTTGTACATAGGTAGGCGCCAGGTAGGTACCATAACGTCACCTCAATGCACTACACAGAATCAAGAGTACGCAACTAGGCACTCGTAACAATAATCTTTAGTTGATGCTGAAGTACACATACAAAAAAACAAATACACAATACAATCTAACTGTAGGTAAACACCTATAGAACTGATAAATTATCTATAGGTATGTGTAATAGCTAATAGCATATAATACAAGTTATATCAAAAATGCAAACTTATATCGAAAATATGTGGTATTTACAAACGATAAAACATAGCAATCTATAAATAATAATACAAATATCTTTTGTAATTCGAACATTAAACTTCAGGTTTGTACATTTCTTTAATAGTATTTTTAAACGAGGGCAGATTTACATTAAATATGTCTACATGTATAGGTAGGCATTCATTCCCCAAGCGATGCAGTCTAGGTATCACCGTATTTTTTAGGTAGTTGGTGATTATTTGATTGTTACAATGAAACAAGTCAACACTTCTAGTACGTCGCGCAAGTACACGAATATCTATCAGCTGCAAAAGATCAGGGCTGTCAAAAAGAGAATGAACTATTTTATAAAGGAACACTAAGTCGAAAACGGTTCTTCTATCAATCAATTTTTCCAATGACAAATGGGATAACAAAAAGTTGTAATTTAACTGTTCCTTAGGTATTTTTAGTTTATAATTTATGAAACGCAAGAATTTACGTTGAATTCGTTCTATATTATCAATGTGCACATTATACCCGGGAGACCAGATGGGCGAGTTGTACTCCAAGAGACTTCGCACTAGGGATATATAAAGCAATGTTATTGTATGTACATTGTTGAAACATTGTACAGTACGCAATACGAATCCAAGATTTTTCATCGCCCTTCCAGCCACCTCGGATACATGCTCAATAAATGACAACTGGTCATCAAAAATAATTCCCAGGTCACGTATGCTGTGAACAACCTCCAGTTTGACACTGTCAATGCTATAATCAAATTCTGTTTTATTTTTTGTTCTGCCAAACTTAATTACTTGGCATTTTTCTGTGTTTAAATATAGATTATTCATTCTACACCAGTTATAAAGATTATTTAAATTTTCTTGAATTACCCGGCAGTCATTTACACTATCTATTCTTTTGTAAATTTTTAAATCGTCGGCAAATAGTAAAACATTGACGTCACGGAAAATGCTCACAACATCGTTAATAAAAATTAGGAACAAAATAGGCCCAAAATGGCTGCCCTGCGGAAGCCCGCTTGTCGCGTTAAAACTATTTGATTGACAATTCTCGACCTTCACGCGTAGTGTTCTGCCAATTCTGTTTCCTCTATCTTGGCCACCGTGCGGACGTTAGCTGCAAGTAGAGTCCAAATTGTATTGTTGGTAGCCCTAATTGTCGAATCTTGTCATAAGAGCTGTCAAAGGTTCGAAATATTCTCACATTGTATCTTTTACAAGTAACCTACAATGCCGAAAATATTACAGAGTAGCGCTAGAGAAATCATTTTAAAGAAAATATAGTTTTGCGAGTTGAAAAAAGAAAAAAAAATACTCAGATAATCCCTTCAAGCCGTCACCACAAGTTAGAAAAACAATGTTGCCAGTTTATTCTAACAATTCGAAAATTGGCTATTTTTTTAAACAACAGTTTGAAATATATTGAGGTGGACGGTAGTCTGGTTGGTAACGCGTTCGACTGTTAATCCAGTGGGCGCGGGTTCGATCCCCGACTTACTCCACTTCACAACACAAGCTCTTAAGCTTTCTGTGAAGTGTACAACGATGTATTTGGGTTTATTTCGACAAACCCAGATTCATTTTTTTTTTCATAAAAAAAAGTATAGATGATTGATGAAAAGTTTACAGTCGAGAAATAAATAATAGACAAAGACGAGAAGAGTATCTCGTACTACATTTACCTACATGCATCCAACTATACTTGATTAGCTGGAAGTTATTTCAAACTCTCTACTTATTTATAGATGGTAAAGTTTTGAAAACATTCTTGTCAATAGTTTGTTGTAGCTAGAGAGAATCTCATTCCTAGTCGTCTTGTAAGATTCTGATGAAACACGAATACCTTTCCTTACGATAATAATTAATCATCGAAGTCAGGGCCGTCCCTAGAGATATAATGCCGCCCTAAGGCAAGTACGAAAATGCCGCCCCCAAAAATACTTATTTATTTATTTATTTAAGTAAAATACTACACTCTTCGGCATTACAACATTCAGCCTTTGCGCCGAAGAGTGTACACAGAACAAGTTTCAATTTAAAACAATAAAAAAAAACACGAAAATAAAACAACATAACATAGTAATAAAAGTAGGTAATTTACCCTGGCTATCACAGCAACATAATAAATACGATGAACAAATACGCTTTATGAAAAACAAAAGAAACAAGTTATAGAAACTGAAGAAAAAAAACATCAACCATATTATGTGTAAGATGTGCCGCGGCAGATGGGTGGACTGGAATTGGTGAATGTTACTTAAGTGTGAAGTGATCACATCCAGCCGACGCGACGATCAGTCATAAGCCTGATGGAAAGTCCATCGTTTGCCATATATCTATTATTGAGATAACTACTTGTTACTTACGCGTAAATTAATAAATACCTTGATAATCTCTGTAACAGCTTTTAAAGGAGAAAAACTAAGATTTACATATTGATTTAGCATTGAGACAAGTAAAAAGCGCCGCAGTCGAAATAATTTAGAAAAAATGGGGGGTGCTGATGAGCATATTTGCATCGAATTGTATTGTATAAGACAATTAACAGTGTAACTATAAGGTAAGCAATCTGTTCATAGAAATGCCGCAGGCGAATTTTTTTATACAAATCGTTAGTATTTCATTCAGATTTCCGCCTTTTCTATTCGCTGCCCCTTCAGAGTGCCGCCCATAGGCTTTGCCTAACTTGCCTATTAGTTAGGGACGGCCCTGATCAGAGTATCTGTTCAATGTTCAACTCTGAAAACTTATAAACGTATGCTTGTGATGAGATAAGTTTCTTGTATCTAGTAACAACTGAGTAAGTTAAGCAGCTACCTACGTCTTGTATAGGAAACTTGTAACTATTAATTGCACACCGTTAAAATAGAAATACATATTTAAGTTTTTCCCCTCCTCCAATCAATACATATTTACCTATAATTAAAATTTAATAATGTGCACTGCGGTTATAGTACCTTTGAGATTTCTCTTTAAAAAAAGCTAAATTTAGCAGAGCAGAAGGTTGACTGTAAGACATTGCTCTTGCAATAAGTCCGCCTTTTGGCAAACAACTATTGTCTGTTTTGTATCACCTTAATTTTATTTGTGGCTGGCGCTCTGTCCTCTCTGCCTACCCTGCAAGGGACGTGGCGTGAGGGTTTAGACACATAGATAGACAAAATCACTAATTATTATCCCGTAGAAAAAATCTTTATCCTATAGCACCTTTTAGTACCGTAGCACTAAATAAAAATATACCAAATGAAATGAAAGCTCCCTCTGTTCATTCTAATACACTTGAACGTAAGCTGACTAAAGATAAAAGTAACTTTATAATATTCTACTTACCTTAGCAGGTATGTCTGTAAGTGTTCACAAGTTGATTATATTACAGTACTCCTGGACCTGGACGTGCCTCATCTGACCTCACAGTAGTGGCTAACTCCGCTTACTCCACAATTCTAGTCTCCTGGGGATGTGTCTCCACTTAAATTACATTTATTTCAGCTTACAGCTAGGGCAGTGAGTCAATAATCTCATTCACAATATCTCTTGCTATAGTAGTATCAACTGTGGAGTAAATACTGCATAGTGCATAAGTACGTTTATTTTATAGACTCCTTTCCCATGAGATTCTTTTTTTTTTTGTGTGGGAAAATTCAATCCTGGTTTAGCAGCATATTAAAGATTAGAGCTGGATCATTTGTCCTTGACAATGCTTGACAATGTTCAGATATTTGATGGCGGTTGATGGGGTTCTTCTGAATTTGTCTTGATATGTTCTGCTTATGTTATGCATATTTTTTTACTCAGTTTTTTACCCGTGGGATTCCCCAAGTTGAAAAATAGCCTTACACACTTTTCTTAACACTTTTTCGAGTGTTCTATAAATGTCAGATGTTCTTAAAACTTACATAAGAAATTTCAGCAATGAGACTCGCCACCCATTTTGAATGTCTTCTGCTTCATCTATGACTGCGCCCTGTCATTGCTCGAAGCCTGCTCTTGAGACACAAATCTCCAACTGTCTCGCCATCTTTTATGTGGCCTTCCTGGGAGTCTGGTACCTGACTGCAGCTCGTTCGCTGCTACGCTCGCCACTCTCTCAGAACAAGCTCTCTCCACGTGATCTCTCCAGTAGCGTCTTCTATATCTCCCGTCTTTGCGTCTTGAATGTAGCATACCAAAATTTTTGCGCAAAGATAATGTTATGTATGTGAATAAAAACACGGTATTTACTGAAGATTAGACGCACGTACGTCTGGATAATTTCATAATAAGGGTATGAGTAGATGGGTATTTAGACTGTTACACAACCCGTGTAAAGAAAATAAACCCATAAGTAATACACAACGAGAAATCATACATTATAAATAATAATGTTGGGAAATTATCTCAAATAAATAGCGATGTAAGAAAATGTGGTTGGGTTTATTCCTTTGAATTTTGTACTGAAAGTAAAATGAACATTCTCAGTAATAACTCGAGATGTTTAGATTAGATGTCAAGTAACTTTTCATTTAGTTTGTAATGAATGAGCAATGAATAACTGAGAAAAAATGATAGAAAAATATGGTAGATAGTTGAGAAAATACTTAGTATTTACGAGTATTTTAGAAAACATATTCCTAGTAAATCAACACAATATTCCACACGTATATCTGTGTATATTTATGTAGTGAAATTCCAGCAACTGATTAAGTCTGAATTTCACCAACTTCATACGTGAGGAATAGCGGAGATTGAGCCACTTATTTTTCATACAAAATTTGTGCAAGGTGGCTCCTATCTCCGCTATTCCACACATAAGAAGTTGATGAAATCCAGTATTAGTCTGGTTTAATAAGCCCCTACTCTTAGAAAGGATTATCCGTTAAGATTAGAAAGAGTTAACTAGGATTTTTAGAGTTAGTATTACTCGTTTTCTAAGCTGAATTTTATAATATCAATACCACCTATTTCATGTCATAAAATGATAGAGATTCTAGATAGAGCAGGTTCACCTCTCTCAACACCAACCTTAGCGAGTCTCTCTTTAAATATTGTATAAAAAAAGAAGTTCTTTGTTTTTGACCAAGATTGAAAACTCTGATTAATCTGAGTGTCCTTTTCAGGCGTCCTTGCTGACTTCACAAATTTATTCGAATTCCCACGAAATCTTCCCACCCCTCTACCCAGCTTTCTTCACTTTTTTCTCCCTTATTTTACTGCTTTCATCCCGGATTAAGTTTAAGTGAAGGTCCTAAAAACTCTTGAATAATCGTAGGTATCAATTTTAAAACAAGTGACCACGTGAATAACTAAAATTAGGCCGAAAAACGTGCAAAGAAAAAGAACAGAGGAATTCGAGAAAAAAGGAAAGAGACGAACATGGAAAATTAAATTTGAGATTAAACGCTTTTTCAGTAAGACTTCTTTTGTAAGTTTATATTTTATACCTGAATATTTTAATTCAATAAATACTATATAAAGCACTACCTATTCAAAACCAGAGGGTGTCGAATTACTGGATTATATAGGGAAATTTAACGTTAATAAAATAAACCATCACATATTATGTATGTGGGAATAAGCAGATATTTTTTATTTATTTACCACATGATATATCATGATGACAAAAAAGATATATCTGAGTGAACGAAGAGGTGTGAGGAAACGCGGCCGCCCCAGACTGGACTGGACCGATCATGTCGACCAGATCCTCAAGGATGGGCGCGTTTTGAGTAAAAGGAATCGGAGAGCGTGTATGACAAACTGTATGAGTGTGACGGAAGCTAAGAGTGTGTGCAAGGATAGGGCTGTTTGGCTCTCTGTCCTCTCTGCCTACCCCGCAAGGGACGTGGCGTGAGGGTATAGATAGATAATTCAACATATGACAATCATCTTATTTTTAAAAAAATGACAAAAAACGTGTGCGTGACGTGTCGATGTACTGAAGTGCCGGATTAAAAAGACTACTGTATTATGATCTGTCTTGTTGAATTCTTGCATTTGGGCATCTAGAATATTAAATACCTATAGGTGTAATGTCTATGCGGCGAAATAAAAAGTTCCAACCTTCGAGTTTTTAGTATTTTTAATGGATTGCAGTTTTTGATATCTATAACTGAAATCTGTCTAAAAATTCTGATATTAAAAAAAATATGTGTACTTATTCCAAAGAAAAACATAAAAAAGTTCATGTGTAATATTCTAAAATATTCCGCTTCATAAAAGAGGCATAAAAATTTAATAGTCTAAAACTTTTCAAAAAGCAAAGAAACAACAGACTACTAATTTCGTATTAAAATTGTTATTCCCCATATAAAAGTTTTCTTTTCATACGATCATACCACCCCATGCCGTTTTCCACTCCTCTACTCAAGAACTTTCCTCGAATAGCTCAGTAGTGACATTCGAACTCTTTCTTACGTGGTATAATCATCCGAAGGAGTTGAATAAAGATAAACTGAAAAGTTTTTGGAATAATAATGTTATGATGATGGAAAATTGGAGAAAACAGTAGTTGATTAGTAAATTTCTATGTAAGGCTTTCAAAAGGTTTTGTTTATATTTTGCTTCTTCCAAAACTTTTCCGTTTTAATTCAATTTCGTAATTTAATCAAACCAACCAACCCCTCCTCCGTTCTCTTTATCTTTTGCTTACGGTTCCTTAATCCTTTCTTTCCTCAAGAATTAGTCCGATGTTTAAATAATAATTATAAGTGCTGCTGTGACTAACTATCTTCTAAATGGAAACGTGTCGTTATTTATCTAGTTATGAAATTAAAGAGCTTTGAGTAATTAAAACCTTCACAAACAATAGCTGTGAAAAAGTTTGCATATACTCGAACTTGTCATGTAATATTAAATTTAATCACCTCTTTGCACAAAAATATACTACTGATGTAAGAGTTAACTTTTGTATACAAAAATAACATATTATGTTTTCCATCTTTTCAGGTAACGGTGTGCCACTGTCGTGTGAATAAGACCTACCAACGATGGTTGTCTCGCGTCTACCCCGGAAGAAGAGGATGTACCATGACAGCAGGAGCTACTGGTCCTCCACACCACTGGCTATCAGACAAACAGGCCCCAGTGCCACCGATTAACCCAAGACCTCTGCCATCACTGGACACGGCAGACATGTACTACACATTGGACTTCAGCGACAGTCAAAGTTCGCCTCTGATTCAGTAGGAAATGCTATCAAAGACGAAGGGCGTCTATGACTCTAAGTTCTGAAAAACTGAAACATTACATAAATAACTTCTAGTGCTGTGTATAAAACTAAATTATTGCGTGTTATAATATTACTGTTATTAATTAAAAAATAATGACTCTTAAAAATAAAATATTTTAGTTTAATATAAGAAATCCTGAGAATAAACTAATATTTATTTGATGTGGTAAAAAGTTAAAACTAATAATTCGCTGGAGCTTAGAGAGTTCAAAGCAGAGAAAAACTTTTTTACTCTATGTGAAATACTTTAATCAATAAATTCAATAAGCTTCGAGTCAAACTCGTTCAAAATGCAAACATGTTACTATAATAAAAAATAAACAATTTTGTGAGCTCGGTGATAAATACGTGTGAACATTACATTATATAATTAGATTTATAGGATTGTAATGGTGTTATATATTTTAGATTAATTGTAAAGATATTAGAAGTAATATGCTAATTCATTTTTGATATTCTTTTTTGTGTCTATCAAAAGTTTAATCCCAATTATATTTACGTATTTGCACAATAGTTTTCTCATAATCGGAACGAAAAAACAAAATAAATATACTTAAATATCATTTGAAGAGCAGGTAGGTACAACATAATATTGTAGTATTTATGAGAGATTTGATCAATTTGGACAACTATTTTCGATCTATTGGAATCATATCAAAACAAATTGGGATTTTATTTTTTTTCCCGACAGAGACGAGTGGCATCTTTATTCACATAATGCAGCGTTATGCGAACTCCCTTGCGGAGGAAGCAGTATGAGTGTTCCGGCGCTTACGAATCGGCTTTAGCTGGCTTAAGTGATCACTTTATGCCCAGGCAACGTGTGCCCATTCCACCACATCCTGATGTCAATCATGTATTTTTTTGGAAATTGTATATACGCTGCAGGTGGAAATTATTTCACATTCATATTGAAGCAATGTTTCTGATGCTAACGCTATCTGCTGAGGAGTGGACGCAACATTTCCAACCTACTTTTTATTGTGAGGAAAAGTTGTTGAAAAAAAAAGCTGTCGAGAAAAAAAAACTGTTATGTATTTCCGTTTATACGAAGTTGGTACTTTAATCTATTATTACTCACCGTGAATTAAAACCCATGATGCCTGATGCCCTTTTAGATGTTCCAATTAAAATGAAACCTATTGCACAATTTTAATTAACCAAGAAACATAACTTCTACTGTATATAACTCAAATGTTATTTTATGTAGATAGGTCCTAATAACTTTTAATTAAAGAAAATTTCTGACCTTCCCATTGGATTAATTGAATTATTTTTAATTAAATGTTAATTAATTTTGTTAATCTTTGCATATTTTCGATGCTATTATTTTAGTTGGGTAATGTTGAAAAACTAGCTGCTGAATTGTACTTAGGAATGTTGAATAGTTGAAAGTCTAGTTTTAAATTAATTAAAAATTTATTAATTAACATAATTAATCGTTAACTTTGAAATTATTTAAGTTTTTTTTTAATATTTTATTGTATTAGCGTTGAAAATTAATTCTCTACTACATAACTTGTTTTTTTTTATTCTACAGACAGTAATAATTATTCATATTTCCTCTTGTAAATTTAAAGAAATACTACCAATTTAAATAATTGGAAACAAAACAGAAAAATTATTTTAACAGTACTGGGGAAAATTATTTGTACCAACCAACCTGCTTGATCCCGTGAATGAATGGCGAGTGTTTCTTGTGAGAACTGTTTCAATGTATGTATATCGTATGGCATTGGAGAGACTAGAGTCAGAGATTAAGAACGTGAGAGCTCAGGTATTAAAGTTCCTCAGGAGACAAATTGTGAATGTCTTCCATTGTGCTGCTGAACCTATTGAACCGACATTCTTCGACAATGTGGTTATTGGACTCCACCCCACCACAGGGACAGTTGGGGTTGTTCATACCCCATCTGCGGAGAAGAAAGTCACGCAATTGTTTTGATCATGAAAATGAATATGTTGAGATACCTGGGATACGTAGAGACGATGAATGACGAAGGATGGCTAAGAAAGTATACTTGGGCGAAAGCAAAGGTATAAAAAAGCGAGAATGTCTAAGAACCACTTGGCTCTACTATGTCGACTAGATGCCCAAAGACTGGCAGAACGTGTATGAAAGATTGCGTGAATGCGACGGAAGCAAAAAGTAAAAATGTGTAAGAATAGGGATGGTTGGCGATCTGTTCTGACTGCCTCGTTAGCGACGTATGCCAGCCACATTTCGATCACTTTTCCCTGATTTTTATGGTTAGTATTTTGGTTGCTGTTGAGTTAAATGTAAAATTAACACAAAAGATCTCTAATTAACAAAATGAAACCACACTCGATGTTTTTGACTGTGGGTACATGGTGGAAGTCCATTTTTAAGGTGAAATGAAAAACTTAATATTTAGCTTAAAATTAACAAAAATGGTTTTAGATTTCATGACTAGTATTCGAGGATTTGCACCCTCATCAGACGATTGTGAATAAAGGTATTCCTATTGTACTAAGTTATTCACAATTTCCTGATGATGAGGGTGCAAATCCTCGAATAATAGTCGCGAAATCTAAAGCTATTTTTGTGGGTTTTAAGCTGAATATTTAGTTTTTCATTTTACGTTAAATGAAAATACGTTTTCATAAAATAATATCCAATAATTTCAGACTTCTCCTTAACTTTTTTTCGATATTCTGTATAGTTTGTATTAGAATTAGCATTTAGAATAAACGGTGGATTGATGATGTATGTAGTTAGAATAATATTATCACGTGAGAACCGTTTCCAATTTGTAGGAATTTAAATTTAAAATACAGGACTGAGGTAAAAAATATCGTTTTGAGATGTTAAAATAATTCTCTACAAATAATTCATTGTTTTATAATTAATTTTATTTAGATTTTCATTATTTTCATAATGTTCGTTGAATGAATTGTTGCAGTAGCAGTCAAAATGTAGAAAGATTCAGAAAATCGTGAATTCTAGTCGAAGTCCAATTTATTTTTCACCAGAGAGTGGAAGAATCACTCATTTAACATAAAACATTTCTATTTAATATTCGCGATTTGGTGTAGCTTTTCCCGTCTTGACTTATAATTCAACGTGGGATAAAACGTCCACAGAGCACTTACTAATTTTCTGTGACGACTAAACGATTACATTACCATTAATGGTTTTTAAAAAAAATAATCAAAATCCTTGCATTCTTTTTCGACAACCCTGTGTTGTTTAGTTTATCAAGTTATAATTAATTAGAAACAGGCGGTCAATCCACAGATGGCACATGCGGGATTCTCCTGCTTGTGACTGCGGAGAGCCAGTGCAATCCATCAAGCACATTGTCGAAGACTGTCCTCTGAGAGCATTCCCTTGACCATAAGCAGATTTCCACAATGCCACACCCAATGCATTATAAAGAATGGCTTGGAAGCCTGGATGTTGCTTTGTAGAGCACATGTCTCCTGTATGCAACAGATAGCATAATTCTCTTATCTACGGTGGCAGAAGCCATATGAAATATTAATAATCGGAATAGATTTGTTTGTGAAACGATATTTTTTTAATGTCCTGTATTTTTTGTTATTGTATATAATGCAATCCCTTTCCTATCTGTCCATTTTATAAAGTGTACAATGACATGCTTATTAAATATCTTATTGTAATTATTGATAATATAAATAATTATACCTGTGTACACTATACACTTACTTACTTGTACTATTTCATTGTTTAATCTAGTAGCTTCGTGTAGGTTCCATGTCAAAATCTCAAGTGGCAAAAACACACATGTCAAAATGGGTTACTTACTATTGACAGAATCGCAACTCAACACCGGAAAATCTGATGCCGTTGTTTTTTTTTGTTTTGTTTTTGTGTGTTTAAAAAAAGAATGAACCTAACGAACCTAACCCAACAATATCGAAATTGGCGGTAACAGGTTTTCCGGCGATGAGTTTAGATTCTGTCAATAGTAGGTTACTCTTTTGACAGTTGAGATTTTGTCATTTGAGTTTCTGTCTGGTCACCCTTCGTGTAATATAGTAGTACTAAATTAAATTGAATTATAGCAAAAAATATTAAAACTTTTTTTTTGTGAATATCATACTTTTCTCTTCGTGGGACATCAGGTCTCACCAACACTACCTTGGCGATCGCTGTAGCAAATATTTCTCTATCCTACTTGCCTTATTTTAAAAAATTCTAAGTGTCAACTGAGTTTACTTTTCGCCAAAAACTGGTATCTTTGGAATTCTTCTGTTCCATAGATAGATTGGTAGTAATGTAAGGTTCGGTTGGAGAAATAACTGATGTATTTTTCAGGTTCACACTCAAGGCAATATATTAGACAAATAAACCGTGTAAGTAGGGTTGCCAGGTCGAAAAAAACGGACAACCCTTTGTCCGGATTTCCAAGATTTTTTCGTCCGGACAGACTCAATATAAACCGGTCAAAAACCGGACATCTGGCAACTCTACGCAACCTATGATTCTTTACAAATTGTTTTTACATTTTTTTCGCTTAATTTTCTTAACCCTTCGAAAAAGTGATGAATGTTTAATTATTGCACAATGCCCGCTCATTTTATTATAAAGTATTAAAAAATTGAATTGAAAATTATGTAAAAAAAAAATATATACATTAGTTGAGTGTGTGATATAAAACCTAACTTATTTAATAAAATGAGTATTATTGAAATAATCTATTATTAATTTTAAGTAGGTTAAAATTGTAGAATTAAGTATAGATAATGATTGGTATTGAATAGTTTTAATTTGATGTGGATTTTAGAATTCGGTTTGTCATAAAAATACTAAATATTATTAAACCTACTCCAAACTCTTGCTAAATTATTATTTTGTATATATTAAATTATTATTATATATTATGTATGATAGAATTGTTATTTTCTTATAAATGCTGTAGGTAGTCATTAATGTTGACCTTATTATAAAACTATATTAAAATTATTACATAAATTTATCCATGAGCGATCTATAGTTTTTTTTAATAGTTGCCAAAAATATACTATGTATAAATATTATGAAAGAATAATTCGTTTATTTTAGTTCAGTGCAAAACGGTGAGGTAATCTTCGTCCCACGATACCTAGAGCTTGAGATTCACCAAAAGTCCGACCGTAACGTAATATTCGGCGCGAGCTTGACGTTACTGCATTTTGCCAACCAAACATCCTTTACGCACAACTAATCACTATTGTAATGCTTGTTTTGTAATATGTTTTATTGTTACATTACACCCAAATGATACATCATATCATATTGGTAAATCTCCAACTTATACAGCATATGATACACATACATAATCTCCAGCTTAAGGTAAGACAAGACTCGCATTTCAAAACCTTTGGCTAAGAAAAAAGTGTAAAAAATGAGCAGATGTAGATAAAGTGACAAAGGAGAATGCTCATTTAGTATGGAAAAAACCCAGGCCCGGCGCAAATGAAATGTAACTCAAACGATAGGTAAAAATGAGTGATTAAATACTGCATAGGGAGAATCATCGAAATCAATGGCTTAATGTGTGAAATAGCGGAGGCCATTGATTTCGATGATTCTCCCTATGCAGTATTTAATCACTCATTTTTACCTATCGTTTGAGTTACATTTCGTTTGCGCCGGGCCTGGATTTTTTTAGCATTCTTCTTTACGAAATTTATGTGAATGCAGTAAGGGATGCCAAATACAATTATGTGCTTAATTCTAAAGCAAATGAGTTTGCCACTAATGTCCGTCACTGAATTTTATATAACGTTTTGTTTAATATTTGAAACAAATAATACGATAAATAATGACCCACAAATCACCAAAACCCATGGCACCTAAAGTTTCCTCTTGGTGGACATCTATAAGTAACTTTTATGAGTAGTTGAAAGGAAACTATGAAAAATATGTGTTAAAAAATAACAGCATTTATTGCAAATAGTGTAAAGTTATAATATTATTATAAAATAGATGTATGTGCCAAATATATTATTTAAATTGAATAATACATTGTTTTTATCCAAATTATTATATTATGTTCAAACAGAAAGCCAAAGTCATTGTATTTTTAAAATAATTAAATTTTATAGCGACCCCTATGTGCTGAAATACTTCGATGCATTAATAAAAAAATTGATGTTAAAATAATATTAAATATTGTTTTACTTACATATATCTAATGATAATATTACTTTTTAGATAATTTAAGTCCTCTTATTTCTAATTATATTTTATCCTCAATTTTATAGGTTATTTGAATCCTCTAATTTCTAATTCATTTTTATCCTCTATTTTATAGGTTATTAGAATCATCTAATTTCTAGTTAATTTGAATGTTCTAATTTCTAGTTAATTTATATCCTCTAATTTCTAGTTATTTGTATAAGTACTTTAATTTCTAGTTAATTTGTATCCTCTAATTTCTAGTTAATTTGTATCCTCTAATTTCTAGTTAATTTGTATCCTTTAATTTCTAGTTAATTTATATCCTCTAATTCATAGTTAATTTGCATGCTCTTATAATCCCGCATTTGGTTAAGCGTCTGGAGGTGCCAGGTTCAAACCCCGGCGCTGGCAATGTATTCCACACTTTGCGATATAGGCTCTTAGCCTAGTGCAAAGGGTGCAGGAAAGTATTTGGGTTTGTGTATGATCGCCCATATACTTTTTATTTAAAAAAAATCATATTTTTTTTGTATCCTCTAATTCATAAATAATTTGTATCCTCTAATTTCTAGTTAATTTTTATCCTCTATTTTTTTGTTAATTTCAGCAACTCAAAGGCTCAGAAGTACAAATTTGAGGGCAGACAAATTAAAAAATGGCTACATGCACGAGAAGCAAGAATAATAATGATATGATGAAGCTCGAATATTTTAATTCAGTTAGAGTATAGCATACGAGAGTGTGAACTTATTTAAAACACCCTGCATGGTATAAGAACAAAGCAGTGTGTTTCACTCCGTGTGTGTTTAATTTGTATCGGACATGTTAAAAAATGTACGTGTCAAGGATAACTTATTATAAAAGTCTTTCTAACAAAGTCTGTGTGGCAACCCTGTAAGTACTTTGCTACTTAGTTATAGGGTGACCATTGTTTTTCTTATATTTTCTTATTCTTATTTTTTTTTATAATTTATGTTTTATTCTGCAATGGCTGTGCCTACAACACCTCATGTCGAATCTTGATATCCCCCACCATTCACAGGTTGCTTTTAACCACTTCTCCTAAATACCTCTAGTTTTTTTGTGCTGTATCTCCAGATCTGTCCGTTTGCAGGATATAAATGTATTTGATCTATATTTTAAGTTATCTTTTGAAGACTTGAGGACTTTTCAATATATAATAAAATGCTAAAGAATTGAAAACTAATATCAACAAAGAGAGGTTTTTCTTTATTAAACTTTCCAATAACAAATTATTTTTTTCTTAAAGATCCTGTTGAAAAATAATTATAATATTACCAAATGAAGCCCAAATTTTCGAAAAGAATCGTAAGCTGCCAATATTTTCGCTTGCAAACCTTTATAAAGACTTTGTATTAAACCGGTCGCAAGCAATCTTAAGATAATGGTTGACTGTAATAATATCATGGTCGCCGCAGTTTTATTTGCCTATATTATTATTTCTACTCGCCACCCCTTCCGGAATTAATTACTTCCAACACCGAGGTATAACGGAATAGTAATTAAATCTAGAAACCAAACTCATGCAGACATTGCGCATGTTCTGGACATTTTTTTATTAATCATTATTATTTTCTTCGCCTTTGTTTTTGCGAGAATTGAGTAAATAAAAATAAGAACAGAGAGGGTTGTCATGCTTATTATTATAATAATAAATTTCTGTAGCAGAAAAAACAAGTCTTATGTTTATAGAGGGAGCAGTATAATACAATACCATCGCTTATAGAGGGAACAGTAGGTATGACCCGATGGGAGTAAGTTCTATCTGTGCCAACCTTGCAAGAGATGCGAATATCTTTGGACTGGTAGTTTACAGCAGTGGGAAAAGGTGTCAGAGGAGAGACTTTGGTGGAAGTGGCCAAAGGTCCTGCAGATTGCAATAGACAGAGACCACTGGAGAAAATATACTGATCTAAGTACATTATGTGTTGTTGTTTGGAAAAGTCTGTCAGATTCCTTATCTTCTTCTTCTTCATTAGCCTTCTTCCCTCCGCTGCTGGATATAGGCCTCTTTCAACTGTTTCCACTCGTTTCTGTTCTGACCCTTCCGGATCCAGGTTCCTCCAGCGATTTGGACAATATCGTCGGCCCATCTCTTTAGTGGCCTTTTGACGCTCCTTCTATCTGTCCAAGGCGTCCACTTCAATATTCAATATATTCTATATAGATTCCTTATAAAGTCCTAAAAAATTAATAAAACCTTTGTTGTATACAACAATAACATATTATTTATAAATTTTATATGAGTCGTACAGCATTTAAAATGGCGATCGGATCTCGGACTGATTCGGCGCAATTTAAAAAAAAGAAAACTATCATCTAAATCACTGTTCTTGGTGACTCATATTTTGCAGATATCAAACAATGTCACATTTTATATTAAAAATTTATATGGGTTTTAACATCTTACAATGTAGAGTTTTATAAAAGGAACATTTTCTCGTTCCTAACTCAATTTACTTAAAAAGGAAAGATTGCTGTTTTTATACTGCACGACTCACACGTTCAGAGAACCTTTCACAATCTACTTTCTTTGTGACATTTCTAATTATCTTTAATTGTAATTATAAATTAAATCTGCACACAATTTTTTCTTTCTCTACGGCGTGTTGTTGACTTCAAAGGAAGTATGTGATTATAAAATGCATTTATTTTCTCATAAATTCATATTTCATGCACCAGACCCGTAACACAAAAATGTCATACAAATACCACACAAAGCAATGCGTTAATATGACGACCAGCTTAATGTACCAGGTACTGCTAGAATTAATTACAATAAAAACAAATATAAATTGTTGATAATGTATGTAGATACACTCTAGTTTTGGCTAAATTATAATTTATGTATTTATCGTATAGACAAAAGAAGTATATCACATTATTCAAAGGAAAAAGTTTGGAGGTTGGACATTGGGCAATAATAAATATCGAAAGCAAGCTTGGTCGTCAGAAATAAAATTGAACGTTCTTTATATACCACAGTCGATGAAGCAATTTTGCCAACATTAAATCAGGTAGTCGTGAATTTTTGGTATGTTATGTAGGACGATGGGGTAGTTAAGAATCCAAATTTGCACAATTTTTCTCCCTCCGCCCCCTTCGCCACCTTGAAAAAACCTTAAAAAATCGCCACTTCTTATATATTATGCACTATAACTTAGTTATTTCGCATTTTAGGTCAAAATGAGTTATTTTCTAATTTGTACATTATAAAATTTCCTACAACTTTTGTTTATGACATTTTCTAAAGTAAATACCAACGGAGCTTTCAAGCTCCCAAAATTGGTCAATTCTGTATTTTTTTCAATTTTGAGTTTTTAGCCAATATACAATATACATCACAATAACTTCGTTATGGCTTATTTTAGCCAGAAAATTTTCTTTTCATCCTATAGAGAATTCAATTTGCTACAAAACGCGTACAGCATTATCGATATTGTGCTTAAAACATCGACGAAGAGATAGATTTAGAAAAAAACAAAATAGTGTTTTTTATGATTTCCTATACATTTTCTGATTTCACATACCGTTCGAAAATGTATGAAGAAAAGTTGACTTAATTAAATATAAGCTTAATTATATCGATTGTTCTTACAATTTATGACACATATTTTACCTTGTTGGAATCAGCAAATATTACGAAAAATTTTAGGATAATTATTATACAAAATATATAATGAAATATTTAGATTAGATATGTTCTAACAATTGAAATAATTTTTCTGATAAATATTTAATTCGCAAACAATCGTCATAATTCCTTCAAATAGAAAACCATGCCTTTAAATGTTTTTAAATTGAGTACCTATATTCTTAAGGAACCCATCTGATAAAAAATATAATTAAAATTGCTTTAGGTTTTTACTCAGTCGAATGAAAATGAAAAGACAGTGCAATTCATCGACGATAATGAAATGAGCTTTTATAACAACCTGTATCGCTTCCAGCATGCGACATAGGACACTCTGTGTATATTCTAATGATAGATATTTGAATGTATTTTAGTCTAATAATCACATGATTTCAATTTGGGTTTAGGCTGAATGATACACTGTGATAAACGAATTTCCTAAAATTTACTCCATTTTCTAGTTTTTGAAACACAGAGAAAAAACCTGAATTTTTTTTATAATTTATTTTCTTCAGCAGAACTCAGTAAAGATGTGGATACTTAGTTTTAATACATTTTAAGAGAAAATGTTATACTGATTAGAAAAATTACAATCTTTAAAAAAATAATATTTTTCTGGAATTTAGGCCAACTTTCGAAGACCTATAGCTAAAATATTTCACTATATTTTTGTATCTTATTTATCATAAAGACTTTCATCATATCAGTTGATTCCAAAAAGGTAAAACATTCCTCATAAAACTTATCAATAATGGACAAAATTAAACTAAAACGTAAAAAAGTCAACTTTTTCCCATACATTTTCGAAAAGTATGTAAAATTCGAAAATGTATGGAAAATCCTAAAAATCACTATTTCGTTTTTATTCTAAATCTGTCCCCACTCCGCTATTTTGAGCATAATATAAACATTGATATACGCGTTTTGAAGTAAATTAAATACTCTATAAGATGTTATAAGAATTTTTGGGCTGAAGTTAACCATGACGGAGTTATCGTGATGGTTCTTGGCTGAAAACTCTAAATTGAAAAAATACTGAATTTTGTCCAATTTTTGAAGCTTTAAAGCTCGGTTGCTATTTATTTTAGAGCAAAAATTTGTGATGTGAAGTTATGGAAAATGGGTTGGCTGGCAGAAATTGCCATTTGGCAATAAGTCCGCCCATTGTACGATTGTTTTTTTGGTACAATAAAGATTTTTTTATTTTATTTTATTTATTTTATTTTATTTTAAAATTTTATGGTGTACAAATCGGCAAATAACTTTTTTGACCTAAAACACGAAACAACGAAGTTATAATGCATGACATACAAAAAGTGGCGGTTTTTTAAGGTTTTTTCAAGATGGTTAAGGGGGTGGAGGGAGGAAAATTGTGCAAATTTGGATTCTTAACTAATTTATTGTCCTACATAACATACCAAAAATTCACGGCTACCTGATTTAATGTTGGGTCTCCATACTAACGAATCTTAGATCTACTGGCCTAATATATTAAATTATATTATAGAGCGGTGCTTAACTTTATGACTATTATATAACTGCCTGTGCATATGACATGAGTATAAATAACATTAACGGGTACGTTTTCGACTTAAATGAGATCAAAGTAACCTGCGAAAAACTAATAAAAATGAGGGCATACGAAAACAGGAAAAGCCTAGCCAGACAATCAGGAGGCTGTACAATGTTGAGTGGATGAAGAGTGCTGTAACTTGGGAGTAAGCTGAGAAGATCACTCAAGATCTTAGAACCTGAGGAGACTTTGTTGGGTCCATTTGCTTCATCTCTTCTTATTATAGCGTCGGCACTCACTATATCCCCATCACCTCCCAGAAAGCCACAACCTCTCCTGCGTCATCGTCCAAAGGGGAGCGTTCCATCTAGGGAGCGTACATGGAAGATGGAATTTTGATATTATCTAATACAGTAGGTAAGTCGTTTGTATTCCAGTTTGATATCAGAGCGTTCAGCGCCGCACTGCATGTGTATGGCCGGCCCTTGTATTCTGTTGAAGATTGTTATTAAAGGACCGTGACTGTTGAAGTAATAGAGTTTTATCCCAGAGCGATACACAATCTATTACATATTATTTTACTGTACATATAATTTCCTACCACACAATGCTTTTACAACACACAATACTGTAGACGGGAACATTAAGCTTTGCTTTATGTTATCGTCATTAATTACGAGTAGGTACTTGTTGTATTATAGATCCTATACATAATATTGTGACACTACCAAACCATGGCATAACGTCATTTAAAAAGGATAAAAAAATGTACATAGAAATATAGAAGGTACAATGTTAATTGTCAGAAATGAGACTATACGCTCTAACTGCGATGTCGAGGATATAGTAAGGTGGGGGAGAAGTAGAAGACGCTTCTGGAGGGACTATGTCGACCGAATGGATGATCCCAGATTTGCAAAGATAGTCAAAACGGAAAATCCCACTGGAAGAAGATTACCCGGAAGATGGAAGGACAGCTGGACCTCCTCTTCCCAGGACAGCCCGCCGTCACAAACAGGTCACCCGACCATTAATACAAGAAGAAGAAGAAGAATGTCAAAATGCACTCGGTACAAACAAAATCTGAATTTATTTACCAACTCTCTTTTATTCGATTCCACACACATGGTCAGTTCATAAATATATTATTTATAACTCTTTCTTATGTACGTTCTTATGAAATAGTTATAACTCGTTCTTATGACAATGACATCACAGGAAGAGGTAATACGAACCTTAAACTTTAGAAAGTCAGGAAGATAATATCAGTAAATACACAAAATGTCTATAAGGCATGCAAACACTAAAAATATTTGACACTGATTGTTCATATTAATTTTATCCACCACTTAATATTTTTTAAATAGACGAAAAATCGCAAAGGAAATGTTGCTTGTGTTAAAATTGTGAAACAAAATGTCGGCGCAATGCAGTTTAAAAGGGTTTCCGAGTGATGGATGGCCATAATCTTCCAAAACAAAGAGCAAATTGGTGCAAAAGAGGAGATACAACACTAACAAAATATATTTTGTCAAACAATATATAGTCAGTCATATAACAATATGCGATATACGTACTAGGATTATCTTTTTAACTATTCATATTGTATACGATATAAATAAACTGAATGTCTATTGTTCTTATTTCAAAATTTGAATTCAAATATCGCATTCTATTTTTAAATGGATCTGAAGTTTAAAATGCACAGCTTTCTTCCGTCACGAAATTTACAAATGATTTCAACACTTCACCATCAGGGTACATTAAAATGATGGGGTAATCAGTGAATGCTGTGTGTGTATAGAAAAAACACAACATTCCCAATGCGGAAAATTTTTTAATATGCCATTGAGAACGGCTATGACGAACTCCATTACTACAAAATGTCTCATGGAAGATAGGAAATCCCGAAAGAATATGAAAAAAGTGTGCGGAGCAACGCTTAAACCTGGGGATACCACCAATATCCAGGAAACAGTTTTACATGGAAGATCTGAACGAGAGAACAGAGTCCCGACAATGACATAAGCTATTAAAAAATAAATACCTTTTTAGATTAAAAAGTAAAACGACTTTATATTAGAGAAGATTATAAACAATAGTGGTTGCATATAAAAAAGGCGCAAGCCCGCCACAAAGGGTATAATTAAAATTGAAATAAATTACAGGTTTTTCCTCAACAGAGACGAGAGGCATCTTCATTCACATAATATAACTGTTATGTATTTCTTCTATGCAATGCAGAAAAATCCAGTTAAATACCTAAAATAATTTATGTATATCTCAAATTAATTGAGGTAAATAAAAATTTGAGGTGGTCGGTAGCCTGATTGGTAACGCGCTCGACTGTTAATCCAGTGGGCGCAGGTTCAATCCCTGACTTACTCCACTTCACAACTAGCTTTAATTGAAGTGTACAGAGATGTATTTGGGTGTAAATCGATAAACCCAGATTCATTTTGCAGAAAAACAATGTTATATTTTATTTCTACGCATCCTGTCAATTTCTCTATAATACGAATAATATTATTTGTGTACAGTTGTGAAATTATAAGCGGTTTAAGATCTCACGATTCATTGCATTCACCAAACGTAACGGTTCCGTGCCGAGATTACGGCTGAAGATTGTTAACTGTTATTTTACCCAAAAGAAGATAACTACTTGAGAGAACGTGAGAGGAATCACAATACAGTAATAGATAATATTAGCAGAGAAACTATCTATCTAACGGAGTACTTGTTCAGTTTGTTGCTTTGATCGTTGAGTAATTTGTTAGAATCTAATATTGTAGGCTATATTATATTAGATAACAAATTAATACATCAATTTTCAGGGTGTTGGCTACATACGATATGTTTTTTATTTATGCCCAACTTGGATAATTTGCCTTGTATTACGCATACTTTTATTTTAGATAATTCATTTATAAGTATGAGTATACATATGGTTGGCGCAGTTGGTAAAGGCGGCATTCTCTCGAGCGGGAGGTGCCAGGTTCAAACCCCGCGCGGCGCTGCGCTGGCGATGTATTCCACACTTGGCGATACAGGCTTTTAGCCTAATGCAAGGTGTGCAGGAAAGTATTTGGGTTTGTGTATGCAAGCCCAGATCCTTTATTAAAAAAAAAGTTTGTATTCATATTTTCCTTCATTTTAGAGTTGTGGCTAAGAATTTCTGATGGTGGGTAACATAATTAGTAACAAGATCGATATATATTTTGTAGGACGCAACATATTGTAATTGTAAATAAGAAAAGGTTGAAGTGAATTAAAAATTAATATTATTTTGAGTAATTTTACGTTTCCCAACACCTCACCATTCAGTTTTTTTTTTTTATTTATTCACAAATAACATATATCAATACAATATCACCGGGATTGCCCAACTAGGTGTAACCTGTATTTGGGTCAATCCCACTAAAAATGCAAAGTTAAACAAAAAAAAAAAACAATAAGAAAAAAAAAACACAAAGACACAAAACAAACAAAAAGACAGAAAACAATGGAAAAAATAAAAATCCACCCAAAAGAAAAAAAAAATACACAGTCACACAAAACAAAACATCCTGGCAGCGCAGACATGATCGGTCACTCACATACACATCCTAAAGCATATCAATACATACACCAACACACACACACACACACACAAACACAACCGCATCCACTCACTCTTGCAACCCAACACACACTTCGACCTCGTAACTCTCTCAATGAATTTTGAATGTAGGTACTTTCTTTTTCCTAAAATCTTTTAGCATTAACATAAAGGTTTGAACTCCCATTTTCATGTTATTAAAAATGCAAAGATCATCAGATTCCAACGCTAACCTATTAACCCTTTTTTTGCTACCTTCGTAGATCAATTAAAACAACTTTGAAAGAAATTATAATTTGTAAACAAAAATAATGAAATGAATGAGTCACTAATTCTCGCTGTCCTTTTCATCAATAGAAAAGATTATGATTTAAAAACAGCGTGTGTTTATTCTACCTCAATATATCTTTCAAATCATCCAATACTTTATCTCCCAAAATACTTCTGCTTCGACATCAAATTAAATTCTATTTACTGAAGCAGTCAATTTCAATTTAACCGTTTAAGGTCACAGACAGGACGAAATAAAATGGAAGACCACAAAACAAGCAATTCATTTGTAGAGAGAGGAGATATAAAAAGGTTTAATGTGATATAAATTGTGAACAGAGTGTAAACATGTAATAAAATATCGGCAGATTAATCTACATTCTATTGCTTGTGAGATATACTCTTATGTAGTTCTACACATGTAGTTCTACATTAAGGAGGTCCAATATACCAAAAAAATATCTACTGAAAGAACGAATGGATCTGATGAAGGCAAAGTATCTAGGAACTATTTCAATGCAACATTGTGGTCAATATATGGGACTCGACAAAGCTGCAGAAGTACGTTCTATATGATTTGAAAATGACTTAATTATTTCTATTTGTAAAGATGCCTCTCGTCTCTATTAAACTTAATGTAATTCCGTCTGTGCAATAGGCACAGATAAATCCGGTTCCATACCTAAATAATTTAAGTATATCTCGAATCATAATGCAAACCTGTAATAGCAACAAAAAAGTGGAATCACAGTATTCTCTGCGCCGCCTATAGAGTGGAGTAGATGGAACCACACAACTCCATCTCACGACCAAAAAGACGGTTGCAAATGTTTGCGTCCACTCCTCAACAGATGGTGTTAGCATCGAAAATTTCGTTAATTGTGAAATCGTTTCCAGCTGTAGCATATATACAGCTTCGAAAAATACACGATTGACAGCAGGATGTGGTGGAATGGGTGACCGTATCCCCGGGCATAAAGTGATCACCTAAGGCAGCCAAAACCGACTCGTAAGTGTCGGAACACCCATCCTGCTTCATCCCCAAGGGAGTTCGCCTAACGCTGCATTATGTGAATGAAGATGCCTCTCGTCTCTGTTGAGGAAAAACTTAATACGTATGGTGCCTTGTATAGCGACCAGTTTTCAAGAAGTCTTATCCTCATCATGAGGTATTTTTCAAAAAAAATGTTTAATGTTTATTGGTGCTGGTAGGGGATATCGTTAAACCAAAAGAGAATACTGTTAAGTAGGTGTGATACTACAGTATGTAGGTAGTAAGCAACATACTGGAGGTAGGTATTTCACTAATCGAACATCGCTTAACCTCTTAGCTGGCGTAGTGCGGTGCGGTACACCTCAGCCGGGATTTATGTGCAAGAGTCCCAAGACATTTGGCTGAAATAACCGATGGTTCATAATATTATAGCAAATATACGACTATATAGGTTATAGTAGGTATCCATTGGTATACGATAATATTATTTTACGCTTACCGCCTGTTTCTACACAGTTTATTGGAAAAATATCACCCCGTTTGTTCAGTAAATAAACTGGAAGCTAAACATACTCGTAATGAAGAAATTACATCGACTCAATTACCAGCCTTGATAGCATAGCGGTAGAATACCGGCTTGTCAGGTTGGAGGTCCAGGTTCGATTCCCGGCCGCGGCAGATGGATGGACTGGAATTGTTGAATGTTACTAATGTTAAAGTGATCACATTAAGCCAGCCGACGATCAGTCATAAGCCTGATAGAAGGTCCATCCTTTGCTGTGTATCTGTTGATGCATAACTACTTGAAGAAATTAATATTATGTAGTTCTAGACGGCTAGTCCTGTTCTGTGATTGAGATGACTACAACGAGATAAAATTTAAAGTAATTTTAAACGTCTTAAGAACCAACAAATGAAAAATTGTAAAATACTTATTAAGAACCACGCCTTTATTTCTCCACATATAAATTAAAATAAATTAAATTTACTAATCGAAACGTGTTAATTTTAAACTGTCACCTACGAGTATGGTGGTGACCAAAATTGCCGGAACACTAAGTAATAAAAAATATGTCCACCATAGAGATGGAGAGATGATCTGAAACATGTCAGTCAATGTCAGTTGAAGAAAACAGAGGAGGTCTTCGTCCAGGAATGGACGGGAATAGGCTGAGAAGAAAAATTACTGTTTTATTAAGTACCTAATAGTCTTGTGTGATTTTAATACCAACGAGGTGGTCGGTAGACTGGTTGGTAACGCGCTCGACTGTTAATCCAGTGGGCGCGGGCTCGATCCCTGATGCCGACTTACTCCACTTCACGACACAAGCTTTTCAAGCTTACTGTGAAGTGTACAGCGGTGTATTTGGGTTTATTTCGATAAACCCAGATTCATCTAAAAAAAATGTACCTAGGGTGGGGTTTCATAGTACGTGTTCTGTACGTAAATTCTAATGTTTTTATTGTTCACTTTCAAAATTAATATCAGGTCGTAGGATGTGCCTAATAGCTTATATACCTACCATATTATATACCTCACCGATCTAATAAGTACTTCCCTATGATATAACTACTCAATTATAGATATAATATAAGTACACAAATGTATATATCTGGTAAATAATGGTAGTAAGTAAGTAAATATTAATATCGGTTGACTGGTAATCTCAGTACCTACATTTTTTAGGTCTTTTCGTTTATAATGCGTACGTATAAAACACACTGACCAGAATGAAACATTTGAGGCTTTGGAATTTTGAATCGGCAGCTAAATATAGATATACATAAATATATAGGTTATGTTGCTCAGGTACTTTATTAAACTATAAATAGTACGCTCCGTTCATTCTAGCTTCTTTTAATTGCTATACTTGACGAGAAAGAGAGAAAAAAATCACTGGTTTTCCAAGATTATGCTGTCTCCCACTAAAAAAGGAAAGGAGGGGAAGAAATCGAAATAACATATTATGAAGTCAAAATAAAAATGCGAACCCAACACATTTCTTGTGAGGTATCTACCCATCTTATGTATATCTATGGGATCCTTATATTTGTGGGATTCTTGTGTCTTCTTGCATAGATTTTGTAGTGGAAATCGAATCCATGCCAGAAGTGGAATTCGTATAAGATTGCGCCGAGAATTCAAATAAACGTCATTATTTAATGAATACTTATAAAAAAAGGAATATTTCGATTCTTAGTTTAAAAAATGACTGTTAATAAAAATGCCTTTTAATAAAGTGCCCCACATTATTTGAATTTTCGGCGCATTCTTATATGAATTCCACTCACAGGAATAGTTTTTTTTTCAGTTATACTGTTTGCTTGCCTTTTCTAATGTTACTGCATAATCAAACAACCTCATATCGTACTTACAAGCAAACACGATAAGCAGTGTGAAGTTTTCCCATCGTTATACACACGCGTTGCAAGATAAACGGCTTGTTTTTATATGTCTAACTTGTTACGCCACTGCGATAACTCCATTCTTCTTCGCCTCTTGTTCCATTTCGTCGGGTAATTAAGAATTTTCACGTAATTACTATCCATTTCTTTTCAACACTTTAAAAATAACACTTTATTTTTTATCCTTGTTAGAGAATAATTAATATTATCTCACGACTTGAACGCTTTTGCGTAATAAATCATAAAGTAACGCGATTTTGATATCATTAATTATTTCATTATATCACTACACTATCTTACTGACTTTTATGTCCGACGAAATTCTTAGATAAATGGACTTAAATAATATCTTAACGAGCTTAGTTTACATAGATGTATGCTGTACGACGTTAGAAATGGAATAGTAATAATATTTAGATGTGTCATAAGCTTAAAATTCGGATAATTAAGTTCAAAAATAATTTGCGCAAAATGTGAGGTAAATGAAATCAACCACACATAAATTTCTAATATTGTCTACTACAGCCAGAATAATAGCAGTTCGCTCGGTGTCTTCTGAGGTTTGAGCTGGACAATATCTGAATTACGATCTGGATTTTTCTTTCGACGTTCTTTCATACGTTACTACACATGACCCCACACGACCTTTAGATCCCCCTCAAACACCTTACATATTTTTTTCTCTGGAGAAGTATGTTCCAATGTTATACAGAAACGTATTGTCAACGAGTTTACGTACGTTGGCAAGGTTTCTGATCTCTAATTACTCAGATTATAAAATCGATTTCAAAATTTAGGCACAAATAAAAAACAATGGAATGAAGTTAAAAAGAAAGGTGACAAGGTCCAGCTTGCGGGTTTAAAAAAAAATAGAGAGGCAGAAATTATACCACCATCGTTAGCACGAGATCAGATTTCTCCTCAACTCTGCACCCTGACTGATCTATACGATCAAATAAAATGCACTAGTCCTTCAATAAAATGTATTTGTTTATTTCAGATTTAACAACAAAAACAGAACTACATCATTTGTAACTCAATCCACTACATAGGATATTAATAAAATATTAACAGTGTTAGATTCTGACATATGGATTCAATACTCTTTCTATTTCCATTAAATGTTAACAGAATTGCACGAGAAGCAGACGATATTCTAACTTTATATTAGAGAAGAGTGCATAATGGAGAAAGAACCATGTTAGAGAAAGTGCTTAGACGAGCTGCATACAGAAAGTAGGAGGTATAGTTGTAGAGTTTATGTACAGCTCCAGTTTATTATGGGAGAGGAATTGAGTATAAAAAGAAACAACTCGAAATAGAAACATCGTTTCTTCTTTTATGTTGTATTAATTTAAACTTAATGTAGTGTACACAGTGTGCGATGTATGATAGTCGTATTTCCGTACGGATTTCTTGAATATTGTATGAACTTACATGGAAAATGATATTATTTTATCGAGTAAAATGAACTTTAATTTAGACATTACTCTGACGAAGTTTGGGATGTGTATCTTCTTTTATACAAAAAGTGTTTCAAAAAAGATGTCCACAGAATTGATTCTCTCAATTATATACGACAACATTTCCCGAATTTTTTCAGAGTGTGAATATATCAAAGTAAAAATTAATTTCTGCATTTTTGAAACATGCAATCCTAATTATGGAACGTCTTATGGATTTCCAAATTTTGAAAGGTAAAGTCGTAATGTTGGTACACGTGTTATGCAGAATATGATTTTATAATATTACACGGAGATTAACGCCATTTCACTCCATGCAGTTCACTTGTTACTTTAACATGAAGATGTACTCGTATGTTTACATTTCATCATATTTACTTCAATGCAAACATCCATTTATGTAGAATGCTGAAATACATCAGAGTTTACAGAGTTTACAAACCTGTAAATGTAGGTATTCTATTGTACTTATTATACTATTGCTTAGGCAATTCACTCGAATGCGTGTGATCTATAAATTGATTTATTTAAAAGACTGAAGATAAAATAAAATCCATATCTTGATATTCTTCTTCAATGTTTTCTAAATAAGCAATCGTTTTGGATAAGTCACGTATAGCAATTTTAATTCGAAAAACGGGTCGCTGTTTTCCTTTTTTGCCGTTAGGGGCGCACTGACAAGTAGCTACTTGGGGTCTATTGTCAAATAGAATTAATAACCGCAATATGACCGCAATATTTTTTAAAGATAATAGCGTTTAAACTTGCATGGATCGCCATGGACACGTGATTCTACAATAGAGCTACTGATAATTGCTGTCAAGTACAACAAGTAGGTACCCAACTACCATAGTCTATGTCTGATTTTGACAATAGACCCTTACGCGTGTACTGCCACCTGGTGTGCGTTGTTGAAGTTATTCTACATTTATTGAAAATTTTAAAATTTGGACATACACACAACAAGCACTTTATAATGACAAAGTATGACAGGGTATTCCATATCGCTGTATAACATACGTAAGTAAGTAGACAGCATAATTAAAATAGCATTAGGTACATCTAGTACATCTACATACTCCTACATCTAATTATACGGGTTGTACAAATAGACGGTTTATTAATCCTGGTTAATTAAATACTGAAATAACATAATGCATATTAAATAATATTATTTGTAGAGAATCTAATATTATAATGAGCAACTGTATAATCTGGGGGTGCGGTGATAAATATTTCCGACTGAGATTTATATATACTTAATATTAAGTAGGTACTTCATTTCGTGGTAGATCGCATGTTTCTCGACTGTAGGTACTCCTCAGCGATCATTTTAAACCAGCCATAATTACCTCTACTAGCTCTAGTCTTGCGCCTGAATGCAACCACTAAGTCATCATTTCTCTTTTCAATCGTAATACGCATTTGCTTTTTTAATAGCATATGTACCTACATATGTCCTATCCGGGATCTTGCTCTATCGTTACTCAAAGCATCTAAGACTTCTCCAGTGCAAAATTGATTCCTGGACCAATGCCCATGCGACGAATATATGCCTATGGATATGCAACCTGGTTACTAAAATATTAGGTGAAACACTACAGGGTTCACCACCATTTACATTTAGTAGATATCTACACTCTAAAGTTTGAATATACAAGGTACTGGTGCATACATATTCACATCCGTTTCCTTTGTGGAGTACCTAATTGGCACTTAGTGTTTCCAGGTAATTAAGACCTCAAATCTGGCGCTGTATGAAGTGAAGAGATACTGGACACTCATTAGTACAGTCCAGCTTTGAAGTCTGTTGTCCTATCGCTGGACCTGTTGTCAACGGTCATCAAACATAGATATAAAGAACTGCTGAAGAACTACCTAGTATCCTCCGATCCACAATAGCTGGTATAACTAAATTCAATACCTGGATGTAAGTTTATTGCTTAGTTACTTTATTCAAAATCACCTGATAATGAGGGTGCGAATCCTCGAACACTACTCGCGTAATCTAAAGTCATTTTTGTGGATTTTAAACTAAATAGTTTGCCTTTCATTTTACCTTAGATGTATAAATTGTTTTAAGTATTTAGTGTAAATTGAGAAAAATCCATAGGATTATAGGCGAATTGTAATGTGAATTATACTTTTGTGAAGCTCAAATAAAAAAATAAAAAGAATTAGAATACATTTTATCATTTCGAAATAAAGTGTTGAGAGCCATGCCTTAGGACCGCGTATCACAGTTTTAAAATCTTTGTTTAATTTCATTAAGAGCATATAGTACCACATATTGAATTAAGCAAAGAAGAGTATATATGGTTGTGCATTACAAATACAAAGCAGATGAGCATAAAGTAAAATAATTTCACGTATCATAAAGAGAATAATAAAATAATGGAATAAGCGAGCACAAGCACAGTGCAGCGCGGCTCAGAGAGAAGAGACCGACGTTTTTTCTGTAAACACAACCTAAATATATCTACAATGAAATATATACTACTTCATAATAATATACCTACTCGTACCATTTTATTTTGCTGTTATTTTTCACAGACATATTGCATAATAGGTTCCTATCTAGATCGATTTTATTGTTTTAATTTTTAATAATCGGTTTATTGTTTTTATCCATTTTTATCCAAATGATAAATTTCTAAATCTATGTTCATTATTTTCGTTTAATTTTATCAAAATACCACATTTTTTTGATATTGTACATTATTATCAACAGTCTATATCATAATTCAAAACATAAATCATTTTACAATAAGTCAAAATGAGATTATTTTTTGTTTTACATTATTAAAAAAAACATTTAGGATATTTTTTTATATAATAGTCAAATTGATATCAGAGTAATATCACAATGGTTTCGTTCGCTAAAAAACATGTCCATGTAATCTATGAGTGAATCACTATTCAGTTTTTTCTCTTACTTTGTGCCCTGTTGCAACAAGTTGATAAATCACATACGTACCTAATTGGGACGAATTAATTAACTTTGTACCTAAAAATTACATTAATCTACGAGTACTTTGAACAATTTTCTTATAGTTGACAGTTTTAGTTTCAATATTTCATTAGTGACTATTCTTCTTTTCTTCGCTTATTAGACAGAACTATATGTCCTATGGAGTCCAGAAACTTGGAGACGTATAGAACATAATACTCCCAACAGACCATGATAGCATTATGCTCGTTAGTTACTGAGAAGACTACTACTATTTTAATTATATAAACTCAGTACTAATAGAACAATGCGGAACTGAAAAATGTAAGTTTATACGTACTCACACTATTCAAGCTGATTCAAAATTATGGAAAAGCAGCTTAATTATTAAGCAACATGTTATGACTCAATTAACTTAATATTTTATAAACAGTAACATCATTGAAAACTGAGCGTTTTCTAGTATTGTGAGTTAACAAAAGTAAACACATTAAAATATAATTTTCATTTTCAGTTAATAACAGTAGGAAAACTCTCGGAGACAGAATAAGAAACACAAGAATCAGAGAGATAATGAAGAAGATACTGGTATGCACCTGTGAGGAGAATGGAATAATCCAGGCTTCCTGACATTGTGCTCCATGGGAGACAACCAATGAGATGGACAAACAGCTGGGAGTCGACCTCACAAAACCAAGAGACTGTATAGTGTATAACCACTCTTAAATATTAGGCCACTAGTCCCACAATATTAAGAAGAAGATTAGTAGGGTTGAAACGTTTTTGAAAAGAGATTTTCCTAAATAAATTAGATCTAGGATTAAATACACAAATCAGCTGCACAATTCACCAGAAGCTAAAATCTTGTGTTTAAAAGCTAAGAGTCTCAATCTAAATTTGCCTAAGTTTGACCTAATCTGAAGCCCTTTTTGAAAGAAATTGCAATGTAGCTAAACAGTGAACAATATCTCACAAGTATGTAAAAGAGTATTGGAGATAAGTTGCGTATCTACCTATCTGTTTTCCATATTATTATTAAGTAGTATGCACTGGGTTTTTGAAATGTTGCCAACATGAAGAAAATACTATGATGTTGTTGCCATTGTATAAAAATAATATTGAATATATTATTATTCTCCGATATTGTGAGCTAAGCTCGGAGAGACCCTCCCACAATGTTTACAGACATTTTCATGCTTCTTACTTATTATGTACCTACGCAATAATAACATGATGTAAAGAGAAATGTTTATCATTCTTAAACATGTAAAAACATCTTGTACTCACCCATTAGTGAGTTAAATTCTGCAAAATTTTGTTCACCATCGAAATACTCGTCATCGATTTTAAATTTAAAAATGGAAGGATTGGGAAAAAATGCCCAATTTCTTTAAATTGACGCCCTTTAATTCAACTCCTGTAAAACAATTCCCTGCCGTGGCTCTAAAATGATCTATTTATTTTTATTTGTCGTATGGTCAAAAGAAGTATATCACATCCCTCAAAAGAAAAAGTTTGAAGGTTTGTCATTGGGCAATGATAGTAAATTTAAAAGGAAGGAAGCTTGGTCGTCATAAATTGAATTGGACGTTCTTTATATATTCAGTCTGGCTCATTAAAAATGATCTTTGAACAATTGGTTATTGCCTTTTAATGTAGGTAGGTACTTTCACAATTCACTATCTATGTAAAGCCGATTCCTTTATCAAGAAATCATGTCAGTTGTTCACATTGGCACAGAAATAAATAAAACAATGGAAAATATGCTCTCTAACAAAAAAAGATGCAAAAAATGGGAACTATTACAGTGTTGCGGCCCCACTTTACGCCATTTTTTTTTTCAAAAAAAAACATAAAACGGTCTTATTTCGCTCAAAAGTCAGAATGTGTTTTTTGAAATAAATTTAGTAAATTTACGATGTTGACTTGAAATGTCACTCCTGTCAAAATTTTATCGTGTTTTAAAAAGGTGCTATAAACGGTATTAACGAAAAAATACAGTTTTAGCACTTTTTCAAAACAAATTAAGCTTGACCTTGAATGTAGCCGCAACACTGAAACAGTTCCAAAAAATGTAGTGAACCAAAGCATCGCAATAAACGACTTAATCGAAATAATCAGCCATAAAATAGCCATCACTAGTCGACTAACTTGTAGTCATATTTTCCAAAAAGAAACACGCAACACTTGTTATTTCTTAATATTGCCGGCTGTAAAAAATATTCACGCAAAAATATATACTTTACTCATAATATTTCTGGCATGAAATTATAACTTCATAATTTAACATAATATTATTCCTATCCCCCATACTTCACCATCCATCTACGTTTTTTTGGCTCCAAGTAATGAATTCATGAAGAGTAGATACGCTCACATCTTTGATGTTTATTAAAATGCCAAAGATGAGAATGATATATTAAAAATGTTAGCATTTAAATAATTTATATGTTTAGTAGGCACTAGTGTTTAAAGGGATACTAAAACAGGCGAAAATAACCGATGAAATAATGTGTACAAATATATAAATAGAAATATATCGGTGTCTACACAGTACGAAATAATAATATACAGTAACATAATGACGATTGCCATCTATCGATTTTTAATAGAGGAATTTAACACCCGACGATTAACGATTGCTATCTAAAATAAATTTCTAAAATTCTATAAAATATGATTGGATAATTGTAATAATTTTTATATTATAAAAATGAAATCGCCATCTAAAGAAAATGTTCACGACAAGAAATACGGACATCATTCAGCGTTTTATGGTGACTGCTTACGCTAAAAATTATGGATTTTACATTTTGGTATTCGCTTTTTTTTGGTATGCGATTTTCGTGTTACTGTTTTTTTTTGTCCATACTGTATTTTTAATTGTGATTCTTTTGTCTGTTGTTGCTGTGTATTGTTTGGCTACGTAACATGGTTGTATTGATGTATTTAATTATTTGTATTGTAAACTTTCCAAAGGCTTGAGGTTTTTTAAACAATAAATAAATAAATTTCGTATACCCAGTACTGGGTATTGGGTATACGAAATGTGAAAAGTATAAGAAATTTGGGAAAGGTGCTACAAAATAAACAATAACAAAAACCTCAGTTAGCAATTAAGTGGTTGAAAAAGCACCCTCTTTATACAAACTGAAAGTTTTAAAAGTTCAAGTTTCCCAATTTTTTTCATTCAAAAGCAATTTTAACTAACGTGTATTCAGCACTTGAAAAAGAACTGTTTACTTAAAAACCTTTGTTATAAGAATTTTAATTGTTCTCCTCCTAACTTTCTCCGTAATAGAAAACACTTACAAAATCAATATTATTTTTAATTGGTACAAATCATTATTGGTTGGCAGCAAAACCAGCCATCTCTAATTTTATTATAAGTACTCCGTTTTTAGTGGTATGAAAGAGTATCTTAGGAAGGTACTATATTTATTTATTAACTTTCAAGTGATCTATATATTTCGTTATTTTAATAGTAGTAATAATAAGTTTTGGCATTACAGTGTAAACGCCTTTGCGTTTTAAGAAACGTGTTATTAAAATTCTGTTATTGTATTGTTAAAATCCCCCCCCCCCCCCCCCAGAATACTGAGCTGGAGATCCTACGAAAGTAAAAGAAGTGTAGGCAGACCACAATGGAGATGGGCCGATGATATCATCGAGTCGGTGGGACATGGGTGAGACAAAGCGCCCAAAACAGATAATTGTGGAAGACATAGGAAGAGGCTTATATCCAGCGATGGAGGGAAAGGGGCTGATACGCAGAAGAAAGAAGAAGTTATTAAAATTAAAAGAAATGTAAAGGAGGCGAATGACTAAGGCAAGGAGCAGGAATGAGAGATTGAATGCCACATTCAAATCCTATACGGTCCATACAAATAAGGGTATCGACTGAAGAAAGAAAGATAACAAAGATTTCAACAACGAGCACTATGATGTATGCACCTTAAATATTTATTTTGACAGCATTTTCTTTTTGATGTTCGTATTAAAATCCTTTCGTTGCACAAACGTGGCAATGTCCAGTACAAATCCTTATAGAATTCAATCCACATTGCAGGTATGGTGAGGAGAATCCAATCAAATATGCTTCGCCGATCGGAATAAATGAATAGCAGTGGCTTCACTACAGTTTTCTCTCACAAACGAATACCAAAAAGAGTATAATCCAATAATATATCATATTGTACCGTACCTTCCATGTCCTCTTCCAATCGAATCAAAGAATTTAAATTGAAGCGTGCAGTGGTTTTCATATGCTAAAGATACCTATGCAATTCAGTGATTGGACACGTATCATATCTACCTACATAGGTATGAGTATTATCCTTATTAGATTTTATGGAACAAAAGTCTAATTGAACGTAGAGAGGTGCATACGCTTTTTTTCGCTACAATATGGGACAAAATTAATCAGTTTTACAGACGCATACATACATTGAAGGACACCCACGGGATTAAGACTCTCCACATCCCCGGATAGCACAGGCGTATATAGCGTCCTCTTTACCCGCACTTCTTATTGTTGATTGTTTTATTGTTTTATATCGTCCGTAGGCCCACTCGGGCACCTGGACTCGCCAATTTTTACAGATCTTGCCAAAATATTTTTAAAACGTAGGATCAAGGTAACAGATACAGTCATACCGATTTGGATACCGAGAGAGTACGAAAGTAGCCGATGTGGCGGAAAAAGTCTCTGGGATTGCAGATACCAGAACCCTCGATGGACTGAAAAGATAATGGAATGGCGACCAAGAACAAGTCGAAGAAGCGTCAGTAGACACCAAGTGAGGTGGTGTGACGATATATAGAAATGTAGAGGAGGGAAATGGATGCAGTGTGCCCAGAACAAGGAGTTGTAGAGGACCAAAGGGGAGGCACGGAGAACAACGGAGGAAAAGAATCATATCGATGTACACATGCGGAAACACCGAAAATTCGCTCATTAGGTTGAGATTTTCAAGAATTTTATTATCTCTTCCAGCTGACCCTGTTATTGTGTTGGTATTTTTACGATACGTTTCAAAACTATTTCATATTGTACCAAACGTACTACGCTATCAGCATCTATCGAAAAATTAATTGAAACGTTTGAATTTCGGAGACCAGCCATAAACTAGAAAACTTGTAAGAATAAAAATGATAGTATGCTTATACGAGGCATGAGAACCTTCTACTCACTTACTTACTTTGGTTATTATAATATAGAGAAGTATGGAGAGAGCAGAGGCAAGATTTATAACATGAAAACAAAAAGGAGAGATGGCACGTGACTGGCTTACATATGACTGGAAATGTTATCATCAAATCGATACCTACCAAACTTGGACGATTTGCCAATATAACATGTTGGGGTAGTACATCACATTATTCGGAATGTTAATCAAAAAAGATAACATCAAAAGTTATATATGAAATATGGAGACTCAAGGATGAAAAGGCAAAGAGGGAATGACCACAAAACTTCGTCGTTATTTTCTAAATAACTTGGCACGAAAAACACTTTCGAAGATTTTCGCATGTCCTACACTCCTGAGGGTGCCGGTAGTGTTACTATCCTTTTCATCGATACCAAAAACTATTGTATTCCACACTAATGTCGATTTTTGCATGTCACCCCCTCTTACCTTACTAGATAAAACTCTACGTATTTATTAGCATCTTCTTCTTCATTAGCCTATCCCCGTCCACTCCAGAATGTTGTCCTGTCCTGTGCAGACTGCATCCAGGTTGCACCGACATGTCGGACCGGTCGTCTCTCCATTTCAGCTGTGGCCGTCCCACACTTCTGTTCCCATCTCGAGGTCTCCAATTTAGGAGGTTCTTGGTCCACTTGCCCTCTGCACTTCTAGCCATGTATCCTGCCCATTTCCACTAATATATTATTATTTTGATATTCAAAATATATCCTATTCAATGAACTCTTCAAATTTTTGGTTAACGATATCTTAGAAAAATATCTTATTTAGCTTGACAAAATTTTCCGTGCGTGATAAATTCGTTACCTGAAAACATTATACACAAACCTACAATTCACTTGCAAACTTTCGTATTCTGGTATTCCTTTATTATATTATGTATTATGCAGTACATTCCATACTTTCCGTGATCTTTTGAATACAAAGGCTCTCCACTTTAAGAATGTATCTAATAGTAGGTAATAATATGTAAAAGAGACTTCTGGAATTTTCAAAATATTCACCTGAATGGAACAGAATACACAAAATAATACAAAAAATGATATAAAATATTCTGTCCGTACAATGGTTATACCGTCTCTTTATCCCGTAACACTGCTAGTTCAGAACACTGTTGCTATACCTAGAGTTTCACACAGAGAACTACAGATTTTACGAATTCGAAATATGTAGAAAATCTTCAATTTTTCAAACTTCGTTGCTTGACTACAAGCACTGCATTTTGTTTTAATTTCGTTATCTCAGTATATTTCTAATTTAGGCTCCCCGCACACGTCCGGAATTTCAGTTATCTGAATCGACTGTTTGCAAAAAAGCTCCGATCAAAACAATTATTAATAATTCAGTGTTCCCTGATTTTGAATTCAGAGGTTTTGGTCGAAGCTTTTTGGAAAACGGTCGATTCAGTTAAATAAACTTCCGGATGTGTGTGGAGAGCCTTAGATAATAGGAAAGATTCAATTTTTTATACATAGGTATCTGTGATACGACAAACGTATTTTTTCTAATTATTTGCTCGTTTGTTTTTTAATTATTTAAGTGAATAAAATACATAATAATAAGAAGTCACTTTAACTACGGCGAACAGTACAGCGATCTATTAAGTTAACCCTATTTGTAGGACAATACGTTTATTTTGGTTATAGAGTTTACTGACTTTTTCAATTTCATTCATATTTTTCACAAGTACAAATTATTAGTAACAAAAAGCACATTTATTGCATATTATTGCGCACGATCGCCAATCAGCATATTTTACTTTACATAAAAGTTGCGAAATCATTAAATTACAAACTCTAGAGTTTCGTTTTTTTTCTACAGTTTTTTCAGCATGTTTTCAACGCTACAGTTTTCCTATTTCAAAGAGTTTGCAATACCGCTGGTGTAGATTCTATACTCTTCAATATGATATTCCATACACCGACGAGCTTTTCATATCAATAGACCTAACCTAACTTTTAGACTTTTAGCTTACAATATTATTCCGCCTATATTCCAACACACTATGATAAGCAGAAACCAAAAATGCAGCGGAAACGTTGCAACCAGCTACAGCTACTAACTGCTGCGCAGTAAAGTAATTGTAAAATTTAAGTATCCGTGAAATTTTTTAGTAGATAGTATGTACATAGATTCTTGCAGTGAGAGTCTTCTCCAAGAGACATTTAGAGCGTTCAGTATAGAGCTGTCAACCTAAGCAAGGACCGCATATACGCCACCATTTGATATTTTAAGATTTTCATCGAATGAGTATTTCAACCTTAGATTCATTAATTTCAATCATAAAAAGTCTGAATTTCTACACGCAACTACTATTTTTCAAGCCATCTATGTCACGCAAATGTATGGAGTTATATGGGCGATACGAGTACAAGACGTTTTTCGCGATTATCTCAATTTCAACATTTTGGTTTACACCCGGTTCTACCTAAGGACGGCAGAATAGTTTCGGAAGAGTATGTTGAGGCTAGCCCTTCCAGCTTCTCTTCCAGATCCTTTTAAAAAACAAAAAAAAACCTTGAGCCCTCCCGTGAAAAAAATAGTATTTTTTTGCATGAAAGACTGGATGACATAGATGATGATGATGTAAGACTCTTTGGCGCCGTTTAAGGCGCGAGAAGCTGGTATTAAAACTATTGGTTTTCAGGTTGCTCCTGAAGCTAGTTGAGTGCTGTTCTTTTCGGAGTTTTTCCGACAGTTTATTCCAGGTAACTGGTCCCACACATAGGAGCTGAAGTTCCTGAAACATTCAGGGGTGGATGTTGGTTTACCAATAATAGTCTCTTAGGGGAATGCTAAACACAAAGTAAGTACTAAAACTAGTAAGTATTTCGGGGAAATATATTCGAAACGTTTTCAAAGTTACCCATTTATTAAACGTTTGCCTTTGTTGACAAAGGACCTTGTATTTAGGTATATTTGTATTGCAAAGTTCAATACATCACAATTTCACTGACTGCAATAATAATAAATGATTTTTCTTTTTCCATCAGATGAGATCAGATAGATGTATTTATTTTTCCTTCTAAAACTCGTCCACGTTGTCTTATTTTATTGAACTGTCGAATTTATTTTATTTATTTTATAAGTTTTTTACGCTAACAGCTGTTTTCTTATTTCAAACGTCATTTTTGGTTTACGACAATTTTTATATAAAATTTACGTAGTAGACACTACTTCTATAGAAAAATTTTTATTTCATCAACATTTTCATTGGGTAAATTATTTTTTACTTATTTATGTAATAATGTCCTCGCTGGGATTAGATGGAGGAGATTGAAGCATTGCGATAAGTTCGCCCTAACGAACAAATTTCATGATTTCTTATTGCTTAATTTTTTTGACATAATTTTGTATTTTGTTCACATCCCACTTATTTCTTTTCTCGTCATTGTAAATCTGGTCTACATGGTCGAACCACGTGGTTCTTAGATAGCCACGTCCCTTTTCTTCCATCCTCTCTCATCCATTTCCATCATTACACAAAGACCTTTCGTCGCGATTTTACTTCATTTAAAATAAGAGACTTTTTCTTTAGAAATATCGCTGAAGCAACGGAATAAACAAATTGAATACGTGTACACTACTGTTCGATTATTTTTCTTCCTGAAATTTCTGAAAAAAAAATGTACGTGCCTTCAAAATATATCGCTTCTTTGTCACTCTCACACATTCTATTAAAGTCTAGGTATACGTGTTGCGTTTACAAAGCCTAATAAATAGGTTTCTACGTTTCTAAAAAGAGAATCGATATGTAAAATTTTAGTATCTTCATTTTTTCGTCGAACCGAATTCTGAGACAATTTCTTGTTCTGAGGTGAGTTTTGAGCCCTGCCAATAAATAGTTCAGCCTCCAAAGGTATTAATTTTGACGAAAAAAAAAACATTTTGTTTAATAGGTACTTCTTCAGATCGTCACTTATTCAATTTAAGTCTCTCCCCACACACTAGACTTGTCTCTATTGGGGAAGTATCTCGGAAACATTTATAGTTTTAAGGAACCATATTTGCATGTGTAAAATATTGAGAAAATAAAAATTATTTTGAAATTGAAATTGAAAAAAAGGTTTAAAGGACTAGAGGGGAAGCTACTTTAGATGTAGTATACGTACGTAATACTGTAATATGTACGTAGTTAAATATATATGTGACACTGGAGAGACTAGAGTCAGAGATTACGATGTGAATGTCTTCTATGCCGTGGTACTTTTTCCCTTATAACGACTTAACAAACAAGGCAAAAACTAGGGAAATTGACAGTTTTTTGACTGAACGAATAATTAGGTTTCACTTAAGCTTCACTATCCAATCAGTCATGTAGAAAATAAAAATTATTTTCTAGTCTATTTGCCGATTCGACATCAATAGTGCATCTTATCGGACGAGCTCCAGTCCACATTGATACATTACACAGTTCGCCTTTTTTTTTTACAGGAATGAAAGCATTTTAATTGGAACAATAAGACTAATTTAATAATATAATTGGTAGGGTATACATTATTTGTATAACATCCGATGAAAAGATAAAAGAATTTCTTTGTGATTCACCTTGACTAAAAGGTCCAGGACTTGACCTTTTTATTTTACGCCCCGTTAGATTTGTTACATACTCATGAGTTATTCATGAATATGAATACTAGGTGTAATAAAAAATAACACTCATACACATAAGTCAAAAAAGCTGATTCAGTATAAAATTCACAGTGAGAATTAATGTTTTATTTCAAAAGGATTCTCATGACATTTAGGTACGCACCCTAGAATTATTGTTTTATACCTAATATTTTTGTCGCTCCTCTAAAACAATTTCAGTACATGTTGACTGTCAAACGATCTGTTGGAAGATACATAAAAATAAAGAAAAATATTTATGGTAATTAATTTAAAGAAATATTTCGGTTACGGCGAAAGTCTGTATTAAGTGAAATATTTACGCAGTACTAATATTTTTATGCAGCCATGCAGGCATTTTTTTTTAAATATAAATATAGGGTTTTTGAACCAGTAAAAAAAATCACAAGAATAAACAGGAGAAATGTTTATTTAAAAAAAAAACTGTCCAACGATATTCCACATAACCCCCTCTTCCTCATTACCATTTGAAAATCGAAGTTCATTCCAGCTCATTTTATTACTTTCGTTTGGTTGAGTGCCGCGGAAAATGGCCGTGATGTCATATTTGGGTCCCTAGCTTTAAGTTAATATTTTCATTTCAAGTTTCTATAAAACTCTAGTTAACAAGAAAATTTTTCTTTACTGTTGCTTAAAATCAGTCTGTTTAATTATTTTTAAAGTACCCAATGAATTCTAACTTCAATATAAAAAAGTTCTTCAAACGACAATATAAAAAATTCGTTTTAATTTGCTATAAGAGTACGTAGGCAGCTTACAAAGCGTAGAAATTTGAACTTATAAACAAATGTACCGAATAATTTATTTCTGTTCACAGGTGACAAAAAAAGCTTTATGAAATCCTATACGCCTCCACACTACTTTAAATGTCGACAATATTGAGTCTTTGATCTATGTAATACAGGTATTTTTATATCACTTATGTAGGATCATACTATTTGCTACCTGTTATATCATTACAATCTTCTCCAAATATAATATCTTCGTATTTCCAAATAATTCAAGAATAAGTAAAATCGTTAAGTTGAAAATAACAAGTATTTATCTCAACAGATTAACAGCAAAGGACATGTAGAAAATTCCGATGTTCTCATAAAACATAAATTGTGATTTTTCAAAATAAGATCAAACGCTTTCTATCCATATTTACTGTTGTATAATTTTCAAAGGGTATCGCGGTTAGTATTATTGTTAAATATTAAGACTTCTTCAAAGTTTCCATTTTCCATATAAGATTACTAAGGCAACTACCTATCTACTTATTTTTAAAAGAATATCAGAACCAAGTCGATAGATGATTTATTGAATTTCAAATTTTAGTTAATTGTTTGGTATTTTTTTACTTTTAACCCCGTTCAATAAGTACTTCATATATCATACCCTAATTTTCGAATGGAAAAGAGAACAAAACCTCAGTCGAAAAGCGGTCGAAATACAGGTTCCAAAAATACGCCTGTTAGCCTTTTTAAACATAGTTAGGTGGAGAGAAGTATGGCTTAGATCGAAAAATATCGCGTATATTTTCCATGAAATGTAATTCAGACAGTGCCTTTCATCCACAATTTCATTAGAATACTTAATAAAAAAAGATCACTTTAAATACTCGTACACAAAATTAAATAACTCTACACTTAGGATTACGAATTATATTTATGAATTCTAAACCTGGCAAGAGCCTGGATATTAGGTAAAGTTGTAATAATTAAGAGTGGTAGTTTTGGGGTTAAGCCCTTAACCCTGTTTGAGTCTTCCCTTAAAGAACAATTTGTTTTGCATAAAAACCCCGATTAGATTTAAGATGATGCTTCTGAATCGTCCAGGGTTGCAGAATTAACCTGAATATATCTGCTTGTATCGCAGAACACAATTCTATATACACGCCTAGATCGTGTTTAAGTTTTCCCAACAAAGAAGTGTAAGTATTGATAGGTACAGTTAGCATATATTACATTACATTTAAATACATGAGAGAGTATCGTAACAATTTAGTTAAAACATTCCCTTCTGTTACATAAAACCAAAGCACCATGTCAAATGGGTGAAACATGCTGATCAAACTTAACATTACTTAAGTGTCTTTTATTCCAAGTACGAGACAGTTTCATAGATATTGTACACAAGTATTACTCGTATAGATACGTAGAGTAGTAGTCTAACAAGAGTGAAGTCAATTTTTTTTAAGAGTTTTAGAAAATTGTCTAACTAGAAACAGTGATCAGGTGGTCGGTAGTCTGGTTGGTAACGCGCTCGACTGTTAATCCAGTGGGCTCGGTTCGGGGATTGCTCCGACATACTCCACTTCACAACACAAGCTTTCTGTGATGTGTACAAAGATGTATTTGGGTTTATTTCGATAAACCCAGATTCATAAAAAAAAAATACTAAAAATATATTATTTTTGTGTAGGAGAAGAACAAGAATGGCAGATATAGAGAGAGAGATATTTTTGTAAAGTGACTCGTCAATTACACATGAATGTGTCCTGGAATGATCCTCTCACCGAGAATTAAAAGCAATCAAACTCATTGGTACACATCACAATTAAATAAACACACGAAAATTAATGGACAGTAAATTTCTATCCCAACGCCCTTTAGATCCCCTAATCGTAATATCATCTAGTTTACACTATACTGTTAAATGTTCTTTATAGCTCTCTGGCTCTTCTTCTAATAACAAGAAGACTGCAACAATAAACGTCAATAAGTGAAGCTAATTATAAGCTCGTAAAAAACCTTTCTTTCACATTGCACTATCCATCGATCGCGTAGAATCATTTCTTCTCCATTCTTCTCGGGTGTACCGTGTGTAGGTTGTCGATGTTGTCGAGATTTCGGCATACTTGCTGAGGCCATCTTCAGGAATAATGAAAGCTCGACATTATTCATTAGTCCTGAAGATGGCTTCAGCAAGTAGGCCGAAAGCTCGACAACATCGGCAACCTGCACACCGTACACCCGAGATGAACGGAGAAGAAATTAAAAAGGACCGTGAAAATCTACAAAGCTATCTGCGTAGAATTCAGTTGGGCATCACTTAGTTTCGTTCAAAATTGTTGTCTCTAAGTATGTACATGTAGTCTTTGTTTACATTCCCTGTAGTACTTTCATAGACAAAAATGGTACAATATCACAGATAAGATGGAATGGTATAAATATAAAACTGTATTACTGTAGAAGTAAAAAATCTTACAAAAAGATAGACTATCCTCATCTTTTGAAGGCTCCTTAACAGACTAAAGTTTTCCTTCATTAGTAAACTTGTTTTTTTTTTTATATATAAGAACCACTTAACTTCGCTAAAAAAAGAATACAATTTTATTTAATCTTCAGTAGCTGTTAGTAAGTTGAAAGAAGTCAAAGGGAAAGTAGGGAAACGGTTGTGTAAAGTGGAAGAGGAAAAGATATTTTATTGTCTAAATGATATTATGGAAATATAAATGAAAATTGTTTAAAAGGTTGAGCAGTAAAATGAAAAGTGTTTTTTTTTTAAGTTATAAGATAGCGTTTTTTCTAAGAAGTTATTCAACACTTCAGTTCATCTTATCCTTCCATAACTTGCTCGTATATAAACTTTTTCGAATTTTAAGAACTTGTAAGATCAGTAGTTTTTTAAAAACATTCTTATCCATACATTTATAAAGTTAGAATTATAATATATATTTGTAATATTTTTTAATATCACAATTTACGCTCTTGTGAGAAACATCGTATTTTTCTTCATATCGTAGTTAAAACGTCAAATATTTAACTCAACGGATGTACAGCAAAAGAGGGTTCGAATCCCGGCCGCGGCAGATGGATAGATTGGTGGATGTCTCTTGAGTGTAAAGTGATCACATTAAGGGCTTGGTACCAAGAATGACGTCACAGTCATTTCCCACGGCATTAAGGTTCAAAATCGCGTGAACAATCGCATGATGAAACGGTAAAAATAGCGTTTTTTCCATTTTTTGGGCTTAATTTTGCGTCTATCAAAAAACTTTTACGGTTATTCCCTAGATTTTAATGCATGTTATCAGTACAAGAAAAAATTCACTCCGCAACTTTCGGGAAACGAGTTTTTGTCTTTCGGAAAAAAGATCAGAGGTGTTTTTAATAAAAAAAAAATGTGAAATCAAATACATCTTAATCTTTTACGGTTATTCCCTATATTTCAATTTTTCAATTTCAATTTATTTTCAAAGAATATGGCTTACAAAGTATGTGTATTATTAGAACATTATTTATATTATATTACTTCAAATTAAATTTAAAGCCCCCAGACAGTATAAGTTTACTGGTATAATAGACCGGTGAAGTTACAATAAAAAAGGGGGTATAGCGTAGATAATTGTCGGAAAGCTGGAAACTATTTTAATCCCTTCATTAACATGCAAAGAAGGTTTCTTGAAGTTTGCACCAATTTTCTGGTTGTGCTAAGTACAGGGTGACCCATAAACCGAAAAAAATATGTATTCTTTTCAGTTTTTCAGTAATAACTTCTAAACGATGCTTTCTAGGAAAATGGTGTCTGATTATAAATTAAAGTACATAATATTCTGCGTCGTTTGAGCATAAATACTTCTTTGTACCTCAAAAATTATTGTGATACGGACACTGCCAAGTACATATTAATTTTCTTAACAAATTGAAATATTCGTATTTTTCACTTTTGTTGTTGAATAACTCTCCAACTCAGGTATTTACGGTAATATTTCACTAAAAGTATTTAATTGTGGGTCAATTTTTTCTAACTTGTGATTAAAAGTTTAGACCTACGGCACACAGTTAAGGATGCACAGGTGTTTAAAGAGAGACGAGTGAAAATGAGATATTTACTAAATGATAGATTTAGATATGTTAAAGGTAAGCTAATTTAAATTTTATGATTCCATTTTATTAAAGTATAGTTTTTTCAAGTAAATTTCAAATTTTCAATACTGTTACGCTACTGCCTAATATTTTATATCGAAAAGAGTATTTTTTTTATATTCATTGGTTTTATTAAAATATCTCCTAAACGGTTAGTGTTAGGAAAAAAATATTTGTGTCGAAATTTATCTAGAATAATTTCTCTATATTATACTTGAAAAATAATTTATCTAATTTAAATACTAAGTGAGGTAGAATTGATTAAAAATGGTATATAAAAAATAAATTCATACATCTCGTCAAATTTTTAATCAATTCTACCTCAGTTAGTATTTAAGTCAATGAAATTATTTTGCAATTATAATATAGAAAAATTATTTTAGATAAATTTCGATTCAAATATTTTTTTCCTAACACTAACCGTTTAGGAGATATTTTAATAAAACCAATGAATATAAAAAAAATACTCTTTTCGATATAAAATATTAGGCAGTGGCGTAACAGTATTAAAAATCAGATTTTAATTGACAAAACTATACTTTAATGAAATGGAATAGTAAAATTAAAATTACCTTATCTTTGACATATCTAAATCTATCATTTAATAAATTTCTTTATTTCACTCGTCTCTCTTTAAATACCTGTGAATCCTGAACTGTGTGCCGTAGGCCTAAACTTTTAATCACAAGTTTGAGAAAATTGATTCATAATTAAATATGATCAATAAAATATTATCGTAAATATCCGAGTTGGGGAGTTATTCAACAACAAAAGTGAAAAATACGAATATTTCAATTTGTTAAGAAAATTAATATGTACTTGGCAGTGTCCGTATCACAATAATTTTTGAGATACAAAGAAGTATTTATGCTCAAACGACGCAGAATATTATGTATTTTAGTTTATAAACAGACACCATTTTCCTAGAAAGTATCGTTTAGAAGTTATTTCTGAAAAACTGAAAAAAGTACATAATTTTTTCGGTTTATGGGTCACCCTGTACTTAGCACAAGCGGAAAATTGGTGCAAACTTCAAGAAACCTTCTTTGCATGTTAATGAAGAGATTAAAACAGTTTCCAGCTTTCCGACAATTATCTACGCTACAAAGCTAAATTTCCTGGGCTATAAGGGGGTCAATATAAATGTTCAATCTACTCTATTTTGTTCCGAAACATATTTTGTATCGGTTGTCGAGATATAAGGTCTCCCGTTTTTAGAAATTTTTGAAATGTCGGTATGAATACTCCTAACACCTCTTTTTCCAGCCATTCCTACATCTGTATATGACACAGTGTCGACGGAGGTCTCACAATATCGGCAGCGTAAATAAATAAGAAAGTAGTTATAATTTTAACGAATTCACATGAATATTTTCGCTAATGATGCAACTCTCATTGTAGAGTCGAATCTCTAGCAAGACTGTTCACAGCGGAAATGGAACTAAAGTATAAAATTCGTACATACGTATTACCCGGAAAAAGTTTTTAAAAGGCTCTTTCATTTCATGAAATATTACAGTCTTGTCCTACTATATTTAACCATCTCTCCATAAAAAAAGGACGTCTAAATACGTAACCAAAAATATTCATAATATAAATAAAAAGGAAGAAAACACAAAGTTATCTAATTTGTAATAAGCTTTTCGTACGACAAACCCTTTTTATATTATGTCCGCTTCTTGTTTTCATCTCTGCCGCCAACTCTTTGTCATGTAAATTTATTTTATGCCAGAAAAATAAATATGTTTTGAAATTCTGATAAAATCACCCAAGTTTTGAACCCAATTTTGAATAAATCAAAGGTAATTTTAAACTTCTTAAATTTTGTTCAAGCTTTGATTTCTCGTCATCTATTATTCCAACTTACGGACATATAATTACTTACTGACAATTAATACTTCTTGAACTTATTATTACAGGAGAAAAAACTCCATTCTCCAGCTCGTTATGAAGAGGAAGATAGAAGGCCGTCGAGGGGTCGGAAGGAAGCAGCTATCCTGGCTTCGAAATATTCGGCAGTGGACCGGAATCAGAACTGTGGAGGAGCTGTTTCACACTGCCCGGGACAGAGAGGCGTTCTCCCAAGTGGTCGACATCGTCGGGGGGACCCAACAGGACACATATAGAAGAAGAAGAAACTCAGTAATTAGTTTGAATTATTCACATTTTTTCATCAGTCTTTCGACTAAAAACATATTAGAAAATTACAATTCCAATACAGCTAGTGATTTCTATCTATTCCATTTTATCCGCGTGAGCCACATCCTTTGCGGAGAGACAGGGAACCAAAAGCCAGACTTCCCAATCCTTCCACATCATTCTTCTTCTTCCCCTCTCATTCGACGACCTGTTTCCTTTGATTTTGACTTGTGCATAAAAATCGTGTCATACTCGTATTTTGTATCCTAATTTTTGGCTTTGCGATGCGCCGTCCACAAACTACGATTTAGATTAAAAATACCTATGTCACGTGTTCTGCTTATCCATAACAATCATATTTTGAATGTTAATCTTAATTTTTGTCAGCACACTGCGCAGTGTAAAAGTCTTTTTTTTTTCTTACATTGAAACATAGCGTTATGAAAAAATAGGTAAATAATGAACAAATATTATTGAATCTTCCGTGTCAATAAGTAAATGTTGATCGATTCCCCGAACGTACGAAAGTAAACAATTCTAGGAACTGATATTCATTTCAAAGTCTTCTCTACTCATATTGTTTTGATTCTGAAAGCTTTTTAAAAGAAAGGAAGGAATGTGGAGGGAAATATAAGGAACAGAAATGAAGGCAGTTAGAGTATCAACATATCTGAGAAAGTATCATGAATAATGGATTTTCAGATGGCTCTCCAACTCGGAGAAATTTTACTTAAAATGGTATATCCACTTTAAGCTCAACCAACCCAAGTTTATTTCTGGAATACAAATAAAGAGATGAATTTTAAAACGATTCATCTATTTCTTATTATGTACTAAACCCATACTGTCACACACCATTTTAATAATGGAGAAACCAAGATGATGTCATTAACTATAGCTAAATATGAATCTAGAGTCAACTAAAATTTTGGCATGGCCTGAAAAAAGAGTAAATATCGCCGCAGACGAATATTTTTTTTTTGAGACTGAGTGAAGACGTTCGTGAAATTTATCTCGTTTATTTTCTTTAAATAAAAAAATTAAAGAATGTGTTACACTATTTCAGGTAATTAGCGTCAGAAGCAAAATATTGTGAAGTAATTGATTCGAAATCTAAAAATAATGTGAATTTATAAAGTAATAATGCGATTTTGCGTGCCATTCTTGGATGACCATGTTTTTTCACACTTTCTTGAAATTCGTGCACTATAACCAGTTCCATTAAAAATCAAAAAAAAACTTTCTCATCTTCTAGCACTTGAAGGATATAGCTCAAAATTGAAAAAACACATCTTGTGCATAAAAGATACATGTTTATTCCACTTTTCTATAGTAATTTATTTATCTTTCTCTTAGGTGAAGATTAAATAAAATATAGAAAATAAACAAGATAATAATAATATGCATCCATAATAAAAATAAGTAATACTCACTAGGGCGAGCTTATCGCTATAAAGTGACCTCTTCCAGCTCACCCAATATTATACTGCAATACTAATTATTTACCTACATCGAATTTTCAATATAAAAAACATACTAATACAAAAACAGAGACAGATTTTTCTCGAAAATACGCCTTACTTTTTTAGGCTGCTTTCATCAAACTAATCACATTTCTTTGTCGTTTTCCTCGATCGATATCTGGTCACTTACGAAAATTACTCTCCTATGTTACGAGTATGATGCCGTGACATTGTCTTAGAAATCTTTTTTTTAAACATGTTAAACACAAAAGGTTTATCGTATCTTATAAATAAAACAATTCCCCCAACCTTTTTGTTCCAGAGTACAATGACAATGTCTCGTGTGTGATGATCAGACAAATGAAAGCCACTCTACTCAAGTATAGATCACTTATTTGTTAAGCCTCCCTGTCCTTGGGAAACTTCTAGGGATGGTGTTAACTAAATTGTAACAGTTCTTCAGATATGACCCAGTACAGTGCTAAGTGATCCAGCAGAGATGATGCTTTCTGAGAGCTGTGGCTTTGGAGTGCTACATGATAATTTGCACTTATTGAGGTGCCTGTTGATGCAGATGACATACGATATCGCTGTACATTGGAAAAACAAGATCTGAAGTCCGGACCTGTAAAGTAAGTAAGTACATGAATAGTAGTCTTGAAAAATCTTTCCTGCCATTTCATAATGAATTACACAATAGTCTTGGAACTTCCTTGCGAATTTTGAAACTGTGAGATTTCAAATGACTTGGGTGCCGCGTTTCTCATGATGCTATAGGCAGAAAAATGTTTGTAGTAGGCTTTCGCAGCATAGTGAATTCATGTCGAATGTGTGATTTTCAGAGTTTCTGCTATGTGTATTTTTGGAGTACATCGAGCTTTCAACGTTCATTCATTTGGAAAAGTGCAGAAAAATTGTTTCAATGTAGTCTAAATGAAAAATGCGATACTAACTAAAACTTGTATAAATATTCAAATCTTTCTTCTTCTTTCTCAACCGTTTTAATTACAATGCTGGACATAAGACCATAGTGCCTGAGCTCTTCATTTATCAATATTCACTTGTCTCGACAATATTTTCACTGTGATTTGTAACAGATTAACAGGAACAACAATAATCGTAACAGTTTTCAAGAAGACCTTCATTACTTAAATACCACATTCCCCCTCATCCTTCAATGCAGCCTAGAAACAATCTCTCTCTTATCCTTTCACCCTCCTAATGAAATGTTTCGTCATCATTCCTTTGTGATTAGATTATCTAATCCCAAATAACAGTCCTGAGGTTTGGATCCGTAACATTTATATTACTAGTAACTACGTTACAATAGAGCTGATGTTACGGGATTAAATTGTTGTAACGGTAGGCAGTGGCGTGCCTTGGAGTTTCATGAAGTATGCCTAAGAATTGATAACCGAAAATTGGTGTGAAATATTAACCACCTATTTCAATATGTATGTGTTTATTGTTGGGTAAGACACTTTATTTTGTTTTTCTGTATTCCGTGTATGTGCTGTCTGAATTGTAAAATGTTGTCCTCTAGATTAAGATTTAGAACGTAGTAATACGTAATTGTAAGATAATAGTTTCTAAGAAAAAAAATGTAGTAGTGTGTAGATCCTTGCAGTGAGAGTCTCCTCCAAGGAACATTAAGGGTGTTCAGAGTAGTTTCGGGAGGGGTTTGTTGAGGGGAGCCCTTCCGGCGAACCTTGAGCCCTCCTTTGAAAAAAATGTTTTTGCTTAAAATACTGGATGATATAGGAGCTAAAGCTCCTGAAACATCCAGGGGTGGAGGTGGGTTTACCCTTAATGTTTTTAATTTTTTTTGTTTATTGTTCTCTAATCATCAGTAGGCCCCATTTAAGGTACTTGGAATCGTCAGGTTTACATATTGAACAAACATCATAAAATAAAATGCGATACATCAATAAACAGTTACGGCAGAAAATAATACAATCAATAAACACATGGTGACAAAACAAAACTTTAAACAGGTGTGGTTTATTAGTTCAATGCAGGTCTGGATGAAAAATGTCCAGAACTACATTACGTATGTATGCTAATGAGACGTGGACGTTGATAAAGAAAGACGAATCAGGGCTGAATACGATAGAAATGAGGTCGTTAAGAAGAATGTATGAGAAAACACTGAGAGATTAGATAAGGCATGAAGCTATTAGAGAAATTAGTGATCGCATGACGAGGGCTGCAACTAGAATAGGAGTAAACAAACTAAGATGGTTTGGACATGTTGAGAGAATGAATGAGCATCTATTCGACCTGGTCGAGCCAAGTGGTTCTTGGACGGTAGCGTTTCCTTACACCTCTGAACTGTTTGTTCTATAAAATTATACCTGCCACTATAAATTGACTTGAATAATGAACCAATATAAATATGAGGATTTTTAGGAAAAACAGTATCATTACGAGCGAATGATTTGCGATGGACTTTTTTTTACAAATTTTGGCATAGGATACATTGTAATATCAGAGAATCGTTTCTCCCCTCAGAATAAATCCAAAAAAGGCGACTCAAGTTAATTTGTCAAATGGAATTTGGACATATTAAATCGACAACGTAGATTAGGGGCTTTGTTTTCTTTAAAATACGAACAAAGGACTAATTAACAAAATGTTCCGAGGTTTTATATTGGATCAAACAAAATGGTAATTAAATTAATAATGGTCTCCATCTTATAAAAAAATATCGACAAAAATATTATTCAGTATGTTTTATTTTTATTTTGTACCTACACCTACATGGAAATACAATTCAATAACGGAGAAAATATATAAGGTGTAAGGAAACGTTATCGTACAAGAGTCACCTGGAGTATACAATGGACCTGGTACTCAAGGACTGGTGGGTGTTGAATGGGAGAAATCGCAGAGCTTATACATAGGTGTATGACGAATATTATGAACGTGATGAAAACGGGAAATACTCGTAGAAGTTTGGATAGAAGTTAGTGACGCTCTGCTCTCGCTGTCTACCTCCCAAGGGATACACGTGTTGGGACAGACAGATATTTTAATACAAAAGATTTTCTGTCGGCGCCGCGATGGCCGTTTTATCAAATTACAATCAGTATTATTGGTCTTATAAAATATGAAATAATGTCGTCATTAGAGGAGCGTAATAATAGTTCTGTACTAATTAACAGATCTATAAATTATCGCGTTAACAATTTATTATAAGTATCTGAAATAAGATCCGAAAGAGAATTAGTAGCAAGATCTACTGTATAGTGTATATACGTATATTACCCAGTCACCAACTGCTCCTGTGGTGGGGTGGATTCCGTTAGCCAAATTGGCGAAGAATGTCGGTTCAATAGATTCAGCAACACAGTGGAAGACATTCGCAACTTGTCTCCTGAAGCACTTCAGTACGTGGGTAAGGACCAAATTCTTTGCAAAATTCTCTAATCGTGAGTGACCCCTATGAAAAAATAATACAACTAATAACTTTTTCATTATTTTTTTGCGCCCAACTCTCAACTTATATATTATATTAGTTAAAATAACATATATTTTTATTATATTAATTCATACTTTGGAGAAAATCATGTTTTAAATGTAAGAGTCGGAACTCGCTCCATACAAATTAATTGTGTCGCACCCTAGCCTCTCAGGAAACAAATGACGATAAAATTATATATTTCCTTTACCGGCATTCTAAAAAATGTTTAAAAGGATACTAAAATAGTTATTATTCAATAATATAGGGTTATTTACCATACTAATTACTTTTATGTAAACAAAAAATGATTATAAACACTTGTCCCCAAATTATGTCTCCTGTGAAACGTCCCCTGTATCACGCTCCACAGCAAATATCCGCCAACGTATGGCAAGAATAATTTATATTATCACACTAGCAACATTATCGCTTCATGACAGAAGCATTTACGACATCACCCGTCATGTCATTTCGCTGTTGTGAGTGATTAAAGAGTGCACGTCAAAAAGTACACATTATTTAGAAGACCTATTAAGGTGATTTTAAAGGGTAAGTAATAAATTTTTATACAAATATCTAATTAAATCATCATCTACGAATATTTTTAGCCATTAATAAATGTAGCTAGTTATTATTTATTGCGTACTTTATGAGTAAACAATGTTTATAAGTGAGTTTTTTTGATATTTTCTGTCCACTGTAGAACGTGTGTGACGTTTTTGTGAAACGTTTCACAGGGGACAATTGTAAAGGTGAGTTTTCAAATCCATTCTAATTTGTTCAATTATTTTAAGTCATTTACCTTATATATAAAACAAAGTCGTGTATGTTACACCACATGGGCGTCGTCAGGGGAGCCAGGAGAGGGGGCAGGGGGATAGGGGCAGCTGCCCCCCCTTGAGTTTAGAATAGGTATATTTTTTCTCGCATATGTATGTATATATTTTCTACACATTTTTATTCAATTTCTTTTTTTTTCCCTGGGGTTAACTGAAAGAAATCGCAGTTCTGCGATAAGTTCGCCCTAGTGAACAATGATTTATAATCTGTACTATGTCCATTTTTTATGTTTATATGTATTTCTTGTTCACTAAAAGATTAAATAATTTTTTTTTCATACTAAATTTTGAAACCGCACAAAAAAATCACTATATTACCACATATTTTCTCATGTCACGAGTTTTTTAAAATGAGTATGAAAATTCATCACTTTCTAAAAAAATTGCCTGGGCCTCTATTTTATTCATCTTCACATAAACAAACCATATCACGACCTTCTTCACTATGTCTCACAAAAAAAAAAATCTGCGGCGCGTTTTGTACACTGCATAATTTTGCAAAAATTTTGTGCCCCCCCCCCCTATCTCCGAGGCTGGCGACGCCCATGTTACACCATTTATAACTCAAGAACGGCATATTTTCTGATTTATTGAAACCTCGGCCGTCTCTACGATTGGCCGCCTGTGTGCCACGCACACCTTGCACATATAGCAGCGGCGGGGCTGTGAGATTGTCCAGTGTGCTACCCCAGCGCTGCCAGAATCCGCACTAGCGAATAAGCTTTTTAGTCCGAGAGCCCGCTGCTTAATTTATGACGTATCTGTTTTTTGATCGAAATGTGGTATAAATGATAGCTTACCAATAGGGAATTACATCGCACTAGGGTTGCCTATCAAAATCTTGCCGCAACCCCCCCCCCCCCCGCGGTCATGCATTTAATAAACTTTTTTTTCATATTTTTTCATCCTCTATCACCCTTCAAGAGATTTTACACACGGAAGGAAACACCCTGTATAACATTTTTTCAAACAAACATTTTTAAAGTTGTTCATTTGCTTGTTTTTAATTGTAATAAACCAAAATACGTTTTCAATTTGTGCAAGAGTAGACATATTTTAAACAATTATAAACAGTTTTTTCAAACTATGAGACCTTGTGTAAAACAACCTTTACAATGTCCCTTGTGAAACAAATTTGTCCAATGTGTCACGTGTTTGACATGTCCACTGTGTTGTCCACTGTGAAACGCTGAGTAAAATTTGGTTCTTACCCACCTGATGACTTTGGTCTCTCCAGGCAAAGCATAGGTTGTTTACATACTTTGTTTTGTTGATTCTATATGGCTCGAGCTATTTTTATCAAAAAATGTGTTGGGTAGGTACCTGTTTATACTGTTTTCTCAGCTATCGCATGAAAACACTTATTGGGAAATGATACCCTACAAAAACAAAGCATTCATAAGTACCTAATAATATCCAATGAAATTGTAAACAGCAGAAAAAAAGGCCTTTGAATTCATGTATTTGTAATAATGTGCTTCAAGCTATTTCAGAGTTTTAACAAAGCCCATATACCGGCCTGCATTTATATAGAACACTTATGCTGGATTTCATCAATTTTTAAGGTGAGGAATAGCGGAAATAGGAGCCACCCAGCGCAAATTTTGTATGAAAAGTAATGTTAAGTGGTACCACTTTTAAACTCCGCGAAATATAATTTTGTACAGTTTAGATTTAGTGGTTTACATAGGTAGGAAACAGCCGAAAATATGAATATCAAAACATTATCATGACAGTATTCTTAAGAGTGTGCATACCGACATTTCAAACATTTCTAAACCTTCTATCTCGACAACCGTTTCTAAATATGCTTTGGAACAAAATAGGGTAGATGCATTGAACATTTATCTAGGGAATAACCGTAAAAGATTTTTTATATCTTGTATAGATTTCCCAAAAAAAAAATTAAAAACACCTCTGATCTTTTTTCCGAAAGACGGAAACTCGTTTCCCGAAAATCGCGGAGTAAAAATTTTTTTTCGTAGTGATAATATGCGTTAAAATCTAGGGAATAACCGTAAAAGTTTTTCGATAGACGCATAAATAACCCCAAAAAATGGAAAAAACGCTATTTTTACCATTTTATCATGCGATTGTCACGCGATTTTGAACCTTAATGCCGTGGGAAAAGACTGTGACGTCATTCTTGGTGCCATGCCCTTAAGCCTGTGTCTCTTCTCAAAAAAAGACATTTTTTAAGAGGAGTGTTGAGATGATAGGACAAGAGATTCGAAGCAGGGGTTGATGGATCCTATGGGACATGAAGGAAAAGAAATCATAATATGGCGTCTAGGATGAAAAGTCCCATTATAATGTAATATTTTCTCATTTCTGACACATTGTTTTTATATTACAACTTGGTTTGTATGGTAGACTGATGTTATTTCGGAAAGTATGAGATGAGTGACGCTAATTGAATAGGGAAGCAGTTCTGATTTTTGGATATGTTATATAGGTCATTATTGCAAATTTGGATATCTCATAACTCTTTAAATAATAGTTTTACAAAAAAACTTTGTAGGCTCAAGTTGCAGAGAATTTAATATTCTTCAACTTCTAAATACAGCTTTACTCTCTAAAATGCACTGTTAAAAGATATTATCAATAATTTAAAAAATGACCGAAATTTCGACAGTTTTTGGCTCGCCCTAGTGAACGCACAAGGGTTGGGAGGTCACAAACTTGGATTCTTAACCAGGGGACTAACCTTTATAACATATCCAAAAACCAGAACTACTATACGATTTGCACGGTGGCCATACATTGTATGTCTAGGTTTCCCGGGGTAATACGAATACATCGAAGTTTTAATTTGGAAGCTTCATATTTGAAGTCCCCGCTCCAACCAACCGCACCACCCATAAACTCATATCGTACTCGTCGTTTCGATAGATCGTACACGTCACAATTTTTTGCATTTACTTTTACATTACATTTAAGTACATTGTTTCTTATAATTGAACAAAATTATAACGATTTAAATAAAAAAATAAAAGTTCGAGTCACTTTTTGATGGATGTTAAAAAAATTGCATAAAGGTAGTATTGACTCTTGAAGAGGCTATTTTAAGGTTATGAATATTCATAGCTACGCCTCATAATAATTTGTCTTGGGACTTTTCGGTAGAGGAAAAAAGCGAGTACTTACTAATAGGATTTTTCCTGTGATTATATATATACGTAAAAATACATTATAATACACAATAGTAATTTAGTTTTCTTATAGTCCGAGAGCCCACTGCTTAATTTATGACGTATCTGTTTTTTGATCGAAATGTGGTACAAATGATAGCTTACCAATAGGGTTTTACATTGCACTAGGGTTGCCTATCAAAATCTTGCCGCAACCCCCCTTGCCCCCCCCGAAAAGGTCCCTCTTCGCGGTTTTTCGCATTTTGTAGGAATATGGTAAGAGATAGAAGAAAGTAGTCAATGACAAAAATAATCCTTGCTAAATTCTCTACAAAAAATGTTAAGTCAATTTTTTCATAGAACTATTAGTTTACCCGTAATGGCCGGTCAAAAAACAGGATATTTTTTGAAAAAAAAAAAAAAAAAAAATTGATTTTTTTTCTTTAACTTTCTTCCACCCATTATCACTAACATTTTATGGAAAAAAAAATTTGGCCTGCGGCGCTATATCGCTGGTTATTTTATGAAAAATTAAATTTTAAGAATTTTCGTCACTGAGTTTTATTGCAATAACTCCTAAATTAATTGATGTATGAAAATAAATTATAGCTCGTTTTGTAGCTAAGACTATGATAATTAATTCGTTCTTTGACTATTTTCCTGTAGCTCTTATCAATTTCAACCAATTAAGCTTAAATTCATTTTTTTTGTTTTTTAAATGAATTTCGGTTTTGGACCGGCTATTGCGGGTAAACTGCTAGTTCTACGAAAAAAATGACATAACATTTTTTGTAGAGAATTTAGCAAGGATAATTTTTGTCATTGACTACTTTCTCCTATCTCTTACCATATTCCTATAAAATGCGAAAAACCGCGAAGAGGGACCTTTTCGGGGGGGGGCAGGGGGGGTTGCGGCAAGATTTTGATAGGCAACCCTAGTGCGATGTAAAACCCTATTAGTAAGCTATCATTTGTACCACATTTCGATCAAAAAACAGATACGTCATAAATTATGCAGTGGGCTCTCGGACTATTATGAAATGTGACGAAATTTTATATGCTTTATTTATTTTATAACACATGGAAGCATAAAACAGACAACAGCTACAAATAAAAACATTAGTTCATACAAAGTTCAGCTGTCACCCAAAATCATGCGCATTGCGCGACAATAGTTTTTTAATTATTTTTTTATTTATTTTTTAAAAATACATTATAAAAAAAAAAGTATTGGTTTTTATTGCCCCACTAGGCGGTATTCTGTTCTGGGGGAATACCAACCACAAAATTATAGCTCAAGGTCGCAAAATAATATATTATTAGACCTATATCCTATGAGAAATCGCAGTTCTGCAAAAAGTTCGCCCTAGTAAACAATGCTTTGTAATATGTATTATGTCCATTTTTTATATGAAGCGTCCCTCTATTCTCTTAAATAATAAATTAATAAATAAGAGCAAAAAAAACTATGATGCTGGGTCAACCGTTAAGTGTTGCTCCCTCCCACTATTACCTTTGGATCTAAAGGAGCGCTAGTTGGTTATCATCAAGATGCTGTGTAAAAAAAAAAAAAAAAAACAAAAAGTAATCCGCCCCCGGGTGGACTCGAACCACCAACCTTTCGGTTAACAGCCGAACGCGCTAACCAATTGCGCCACGAAGGCTACGGCGAACTCGAGAGAAAACATGTATATAAACTTGAGTCTTCTAATTTTCTAATTAAATTACATTTCTATATCATGTATGTTCTGATTACCTCACGACCTATGACAGAAGCGTCGGGTCCGCTTCGTTTTTGAATCGCTGTGTTGCAGCGTTCGAGAGATGATCGCGTATCGGAGCGTCAAACTCGTTGAGAATACAAGTTTGGCCGAATTGTAATATAGATATGATTATTTTTTTATTGTACATTTTGAGGAGTGCGTGTGTGACGAATGTGAGCGAGGCTGAGTATGTATGAAATTACTAAAATGAATACTACATGTTTCAACTCAATTGTAGCGCATACTTGTGGGTGACAGCTAAACTATCATTTTATTGTGATTTTTTACATATCTCTGTTATCTGTTTTGTGCTTCTATAAATAATCTGGATCTATGAATCATTAATATGACAATACATAAAACGAATATAAGAAGAAAAATATTTTCTCATTCCTGGCTGAGCACGATTTGGACCGTAAGTAGGTACTTCACTATTACCATAGAGTTCGCCAAGAAAAATATAGTAGCTTATTGACAATCACAGTACAAACACTTGTAGAATTTCAATAGAAATGTCATCGTTGTCAGCAAATAAAAATCTTATTCCAGACAAAGACCATATGTTTCTTAATAGACTGTACAAACATGTTAATTATTCGGAACAATTTCGATATAGTCAACTGATTTTGAAAAAAGATATCTACAGAAATCTACAGAAGTTTTTCTTGAATAAAATTTTGAACAAAAATAGTAGATAAAAAATTACGCGCATTCATAAACAATTTAATATTCCTAAAACCGGTCCTGCCTCAGAAATTATTAAACATAATCTTAAACTGATATTGATTGATAACCTGGCGTTGTCCGAGTCGTGATAACGTAATTAATAAAATAGCATATACTCGTACCTATAATAATTTACTACTTAAGATACTTCTCCATTCAACAATCTTCACAATCGTCTATATAAAACAGACATCTTTATCTCTATACCCGCACGATTTTTATAGTTTTTTTTTGTCAATATATTAGTTCTCATATCTCCAACGACGTTGAATTTAATAAAGGTTGAGGTGGTCGGTAGCCTGGTTGGTAACGCGCTCGACTGTTAATCCATTGGGCGCGGGTTCAATCCCCGATGCCGACCTACTCCACTTCACAACACAAGCTTTCTGTGAAGTATACATCAAAGATGTATTTGTTATCGAATTATCGAAATAAATCCAGATTCATTTCATTATGAAAAAAGAAAAAAAAATGGGAGGCTAAATGCTATTTACAATTAAGTATTTTACAAGTCCATATACATTAAAAAAAAACATCATTTAAACATCATATTATATTGTCATGCAAATCTGTGTCCAGTTAATGTGCGCATCTACTGTACGTAGCTACTGCGACACTACCTGCTACTTACTATACACAATGTATTGTATATACCTATGTACATAATATTATATATTGCTGGACTATTAATGTATTTATTGTTGTAAGGTTTGCTGGGCACAGATGGATTGGAGTTGATGTTTTGTTTATGCATGCCGATTGATTTATTATTATTATTTTTTTGAGATTTCTATGAAATATGAATTATTTATTATTATTAACTAAATATTTTGTTGATTTGTTGTGTTGAAATAGTAATGTTTTTTTGTATTTGATTATGTATTTGACACTGTACCAACAAGAAATTGTTAAAGGCTTTAGCCGTTGATGTGTAAATAAATAAATAAATAAATATTGGTATAATTAGACTGGTGTTGTGACGAGAATGAAAGTGAATAAGCTAAGATAGTTTGGGCATGTTGAGAGAATGAAGGATGACAGGATAATAAAAAATATATATTTGAGCGAGCGGAGACTGGCCTGGTCCGATCATGTCGACCAGATCCTCAAGGATGGACGCGTTTCGAGTAAAAGCAATCGGAGAGCGTGTATGACAAATTGCATGAATGTGACGGAAGCAAGGAGTGTATGTAAGGATAGGGATGTCTGGTGCTGTGCCCTCTCTGCCTACCCTGCAAGGGACGTGGCGTGAGGTTATAGATAGATAGATTAAAATTATTAATATATTCCATCAAAGTATCTAAATTTCCAGGGCTGAACTGGCTATAATTCCAACATCACTGTTTTCAAGGTCGCGATAACCTCTGCTACTTCGCATATCAATGTACTAAACCACAATATTCAATGAAATTGATAAGAGTAAATACGTAGAATTTGATTGTTTATACATATTTATTACTGAACAGATAAACCAACTTATGTATGTTAGTGTATTTATTACTAGTAATGAACAAAATGATCTGATAAAATTTTAATACATGTTCATAGTATTCAGATATCAGTATACCTAAGCAATGAAACACATCAATTATGCAACTAAAACAACTGTTTAAACACCAAGTGATCGACATAATACATTACCTACAAGAAAACATCAAAAAGGCATAAATATTTTATTTCGTTATTGATAAAGTTATAAATAGGTGATATAATTCATATCTTAAAATTAGGCATATTGATATTAAAAAATATTTTTGAGACCCAGAGATCTCGACAACCTTGATAAATATGCTTTAGAAAGAATATTTATTTTTAAAATATTTTTCTAATACAATAGAGATAAATGAAAAAAAAATGTGAAAAACACGTCCGATTATTTTAATGTCAGGAATGTTTATCGAAAAAATTTTTTTGGTAGTGATAAGATTCATTAAAATCTAGAGAATAACTCAAAAAGTTTTTTGGAAGGAAGCGAAATTAACTAGAAAAAGAATAAAATAAGCGCGTTTTTTTAACATTTGATCATGCGATTGTTCATGCGATTTTGAACCTTAAGGATGCGGGAAATGACCATGACGATTAGATACCTATTATATTTTATACCCTTACTCTGAAAATACCTACACATTTAGACATCACAATATTCCATGCCTATATTTTTTTGTGATTAAGAATGTGACAGAGGAGTAATTGTGTGTGACTACCGTGTTATCCTTGATAAGGCAAATTCACACACTACAGCTATCATTAGTTATCCCACACATTGTCCGAAATGTCGTCATGATATGATAGATGTGATGTACCAAAAAATCACAGCTTTTGGAATTTTTGAACCAATATTAGTAATAAAAGAATTAGTAAAAGTCATCAATATTCATGAAATCGTGAAATAATAACAGCGTGAAGCAATTTTAATACTTTTTATGCAAAGCAGAATGATGTTGATGAGTAATCCATCAAAATTTTAATAAAATTTTGTGCATCGCCTAACAGTATGAAATATATTATAAAGCCGCCTACATTCCGTCAAAATAAACACAAAAAATCATTTTAATAACTTAATATGAGTATAGATAGATACATAGTCGACTCGGTTAGCTCTCTGCCTAAAACAACTCAGGAATTTCGAATTCACATATGGTATTTCACTGAGAGACAGGAAAACTAATGTTTGGATCAGAGAGAGGACCAAGGTCGTCGATGTCGTTCACAGAGTTTCCAGCCAGAAATGGAGTTGGGCTGGTCATGTGACCAGAACCACAGACTCTGTCTCACAGGGGCTGACATGATGATGATGATGATGTTATCAATATTTATGACACTTGTAATTTTTAAATACTATACAGAGGTTAGAAAGGACCCAGCCGAACTGCTCCAGGCAACGGATTCGAAGGTCGCAGCGGGGACTGGAGAGGTTGGAGGAGAAGTCTCATGGAGGCCAAGGCTTTATATGGGCCGTAGAGCCATCGAAGAAGAAGAAGAAGAAGTAATTTTTATAAAACGTATATCTAAATAAAGTAAACCTGAATGCTTAAGATACTACACAGTACTAATAAACTTTAACCATGTAGAAAAAAATCACATATTTTCCAATCACAGTTTCCAAAGCACGAAACTTACAAAACGATAATTTTATCAGATTCATAAAAAAACTGAAAAAACAATAACAGAACTATAATGAAATTATTTATTACTGGTGAACTCGGTAATAAAAAGCCAGAGCCATAAGTGCGAATGAAGCAGGTAGTCGTCCCTTCTCGGTCACATTTTTATTACTGCGCTCACCAGTTATAAATAATTCCATTATAGTGATGTCCCTGTACCTCAGTTAGGATGGATGTATTGTATGGATGGATGAATTTGGATAAAATTTCCGAAATATTTTATATTATGTCATTTTAACGCCACATTTTGTGCGAGCTAGGAAGAGAATACTGATCCATAGATAACCCTTTCTCTAATATATACATATTTCATAATCACTCCAACGTGATAATATTCGAAACTATCACATCTATTTAAGGGCATGACACCAGGAATGACGTCACAGTCATTTCCCACGGCATTAAGGTTCAAAATCGCGTGACAATCGCATGATAAACTAGTAAAAATGGCGTTTTTTTTCCATTTTTTGGGGTTAATTTTGCGTCTATCAAAAAACTTTTACGGTTATTCCCTAGATTTTAATGCATATTATCAGTACAAAAATAGGTGGTCGGTAGCCTGGTTGGTAACGCGCTCGACTGTTAATCCAGTGGGCGCGGGTTCAATCCCCGACCTACTCCACTTCACAACACAAGCTTTTAAGCTTTCTGTGAAGTGTACAAAGATGTATTTGGGTTTATTTCAATAAACGCAGATTTATTTTTTAATAAAAAAAAAAAAAAAAAAATTTAACTCCGCGACTTTTGGAAAACGAGATTCCGTCTTTCAGAAAAAAGATCATAGGTGTTTATAAATATATATTTTTTTTGAGAAATCTATACAAGATATAAACAATCTTTTACGGTTATTCCCCAGATAAAGGTTTAACGCATCTACCCTATTTTGTTCCAAAGCATATTTAGTACCGGTTGTCGAGATAGAAGGTCTCCTGTTTTCAGAAATTTTTGAAATGTCGGTATGCATACTCTTAATATAACAAATTATAATTATTGTTATAAATTATTAAATTTCTATATAAATTGTACAAAATATCACAGTGATATAATAATTCCCTTTGTTAAAAATCCGTGATAAATAAAACCACTGACACGTGGTGAAATAATAAAATGTCGCCTCGGAATAATTTCTATGCTCTCATGGTGACAATACCCAGGCCTATCATATCGCACTGTACCGATATTATTTTAATAAACAGATGTTGAGAACCATTGGTTATGTTTATGAGATATTTGGTCCTTAATATTACCAAGTTCTGTCAATTCTTCTAAAAAGTAACATTATTGGAACCCGGAATGAACTTATATGTTTTAATTTAACTGTGGTGCATGCTTGTGGATGATAGCTGAATTATGAGATTAAAATTATTCGTTGTTCTACAGAAATACATGCTCGCTTGATTTACGCACCGTAGCGTCCATAACTAGATTTTTAAATGTAGTATTCCCATAATCGTGTAGAAGAATTAAGAATGAACATTATCGGGCTTACGACCGACCTCGGCTGGCTTAGGTGATCACTTTACACTCGAGAAACATTCGCAATTTCGGTTTACCTCGGCTGGACTGAAATGGCGAATGTTCAAAAATCAATCATTAAGCCGGCCGAGGTCGTTCGTAAGCCCGACAATGTTTATCCATAATTCTTCTACACTGTTATGGGAAAACTAAATTGTATATACTACGGAATTTAGGAAAAATCCAACGCTTTACAAGAATAAATTTGTAAATCAAAATAATTCAAGTAGATATTAAATTCTAAAATTTTGTGGAATAATGTATCTACTCCCCGAAATAGAGCAGAGCTTGTACTTTGGGGAGAGGAATTAACATAAGTCGAATATTGGTAAGTATTATTACAATTAGCAAGTCGAATTAGCGATAAGTCATATCAGTATTTATTGAATTAGCAAATTATCCTGCTGGCAGCAGGAGGTGACAAAGATGTGCGAGGAGAGACTGTGGTTGGAGTGGCCAGAGGTCCTGGAAACTGCAAGTGATAGGGGCCTCTGACGAAGATACACAGATGCTTTGAGCACCCGATCCAACCAAATACAGAAGTTAAGAAGATGTACGTATATATGTAAATTATCTTTCCTTTGGGTATAAGTCAAATTGGCTATTTTTCGAAATGAATGTACCCGAATAAAAAACAATTGCACAGATAAAATTTAATTAAAAAATGTGGTCATAGTTCTGCTATAATAATGCATAATTACGACGATTTATCTGTCATAAACTCCAATATGAATGATATTTTTGGTAAAAAAACTGTTCATCTCTGCAATGAATATTGAACATAATACTTTATATTGATGATCCATATTGTGGATTAAAGTGTCCCATTGTTGTTTGGTTATTAATGGCTGCGGTGATTATTATTTTATTTAATGCCGGCACTACTTTACGACTGCACGCGTTTGATAATATTTTATTGTTCGTGGGTGATGAATATATTATTATTATGTTTAGTAGAAAACCAAATTTAGATTTATCCAAAAATTTATTATCCCATATTCCATATCATACCGTCACCACAAATTACAACCATGGGAAGAGGTGAATCACAAACGTAATGTGGTAATAGTCCGAGAGCCCGCTGCTTAAATTATGACGTATCTGTTACAGTATAAACAGTATAAACAGGTACCTACCTAAATTATTTTTTGATAAAAATAGCTTGAGCGATATAGAATCAACAAAACAAAGTAGGAAAACAACCAAAGTATGTATTGACTGGAGAGATCAAAATCATCAGGTACTGAAGTGCTTCAGGAGACATGTTGTGAATGTCTTCCATTGTGTTACTGAACTTATTGAACCGACATTCTTGGACAATGTAGTTATAGTCCAAGAGCCCGCTGCTTAATTTATGACGTATCTGTTTTTTGATCGAAATGTGGTACAAATGATAGCTTACCAATAGGGTATTACATCGCACTAGGGTTGCCTATCAAAATCTTGCCGCAACCCCCCCTGCCCCCCCCGAAAAGGTCCCTCTTCCCGGTTTTTCGATTTTATAGGAATACATATGGTAAGAGATATGACAAAAATAATCCTTGCTAAATTCTCTACAAAAAATGCTAAGTCAATTTTTTCGTAGGACTAGTAGTTTTTTTTATATTAACTACTATATATATTTATATTACTGAACATGTAATACCCTATTGGTAAGCTATTATTTATACCACATTTCGATCAAAAAACATACGTCATAATTTAAGCAGCGGGCTCTTGGACTATAAAGTATTCACAATAATAAAAGTCAATTGTCTGTTCGCCTTTCATTTGTATCCTATTGAATTTTATTATTTCGTATGGCTTCTGCCTCACGTATGGTCGAGAAACTATGACGCTAACTGCGAGGACCATACAAAAACTAAAATATACACAGCGATCTATGGAGAGGCAAATGCTAGGCATAAGTCTGAGAGATACGTAGGATCAGAAATGAGGAAATCAGACGCCGGACAAAAGTTGCCGATGTGATGGATCGTACTGCCAAACTAACATGGAAATGGGCAGGTCATGTTGCTAGACAGGGAATGTACAGATGGGCACCCAGAATCCTGAGATGGAGGAATGATGTTGTCCCCGTCGCTGGTAGTGAGTGGATCCAGTAGAAAGCCCAAAGAAGAGAGGAGTAGAAAAAATGGAAGAGGCCTACATCCAGCAGTGGAGAAATGGCTAAGAAACAAGAAGATGGCTTCTGTCACCGTTGGGCGGCAACATCAGAAGATAAGATAATTATGCTATCTGTTACATACAGGAGACATGTACCCTACAGAGCAACATCCAGACTTCCAAGCCATTCAAGGGCATTGGGTGTGGCATTGTGGATATCTGCATATTATGGTCCAGGAAATGCTCTCAGAGACAGTCTTCGAATTACAAAACTTTAAAGAAGTTCTACTTATAAAATACAAAAAGATCATTTTTTTGTGAATGATCTTCTTCTTCAGCCCTCCTTCCTCCACTGATGAATGTAAGCCTCTTCCGTCCTATTCCACCTTCATCTGTTCTTCCCCTTTGCATTCAGGTTCTGGTGGCTTGTTGTCTATGTTGGCTATATCGACAGACCACCTTTTGGAAGGTCTTTCATCACTTCTGTTCACGAATTTTATGAATATGACGAAAGCCCAAAGTGTGTGGGATAGAATAGAAAAAAGAAACAAAGCTTTTTAATAAGAATGAAAGGCAAAAAATAACAGTAGGTAAGTTAAGTACTTAAGCTTTGTAAATTAAATAAAAACGGAAGAGACGTTTTGAGAATATTCCGCCTCTTGACAAAGCCTTCCGCAGTTAGATGTTAATTAAGGTTTAAATTCGCCTTTTGTTCTTGTACTTGATAATAACAACGTAATCAGGTATTCTGTTGGGACATCCGCAATCCGCATCCCCCGAGGGTCTGTTTTGTCTAAGAACAACAGAAATAGTGGATCGCCACATCGCCGTTTTGCTAATAGAATCTCTCAGTCTCCCGAGAATGACAAGGTTCTATCTAACAACTCTCGATGCATATACAGCGAAGGGCGGACTTTCTATTAAGCTTATGACTGATCGTCGGTTGGCTGAATGTGATGACTTTGCAGTTGCAGTCCATCCATACCCAGACCTCTAACCTAACTCTCTGTAATTTAATCCGCTGTGCTATGAAGACTATATAAGGCGAGATGGAAATACATACAATATCGTACTTCCGACTATGGTTCTATCCGACGGAACCAAAATTTTAATATAATCAAGTTTCAAACACTCAGATGCAACCTTATTAGTACTTAGTAGTGTTATTTAAAAAAAATATATAACAAAATTAGATGCTTCCAATTCTTGATGGGAGGCGCCATTGGAATGAAGAAATCCAAGCGCCCCGGAAGGTCGTGTTTGGTATAGTTTGGAAGACCGCGAAAAACAGTTCTAGAAAACGAATGCATTACAAAAAAAACGTGTTATTTATTGCGCTGATTATCGGTTAAAACAATTTTTACGCAAAAAAGACAAAATTTCAAAATCCGTTAGGTACGTAGAACCTTACTATCCTCAGGTAACGAGATGTTAAAAAGGCTCTTGTTAATTTTGAAAACAGGAAAAGGCGGGATGAGGTTTTTGATAATGATATTAACATTTCTACCGGGCCCCGTTTTCATTATTTTCATTATTTCCGTACCTTTTTATCTTGATTATCCGGAGTCTTTCCGCATTACAAACAAAAGAGTTGCTTATATGTTAAAAACCCAATCCTTGGGCCGCTTGTTCACAAAAGAATGTACCTGCGTATTCTAATTTTGAAATTTATCCAATAGCGACCCCGAGAAATTTTAGTAGCACCTTAGATAATAGAAATATTTGAAAATTTCGTTATTCTATTTGACTAGATCTGAATCAATTCAATTGTTTTAATTCACAACGGTACAATTTCCACATGACGCCAAATTATAAAAGCAAAAATGACTATAAAAATGAATAAAAAAAATGATCAAGCAAATCAACTTCGTGGTCAAATAATATATTTTCAAGGATGTGTTTAAATGTTTGCCATTTAGTTTGCATTTATTTATTTATCGTTTGGCATCGTCTAAGTATTGTCACATCGTTAAAGTCTGACATCCAGCTCCTCCAGCCACTGGATGAACTCAGGGGACAGGCTGGCAGCACTGTCAATGGTACCGGGGTAAGCACGTATGGGGCAATCACGCAAGATGTGCTGCATGGTTTGCTTCGGGTGTCCACAGTCGCACTGTGGATCATCCCTCATTCCCCACTTGTGGAGCACGTCACCGCAGCAGCCATGACCCGTCCTTAGCCTATTGAGTGCGGTCCACGGCCTGCGAGGCAGGTAGAAACCAGGCTGTTGAGATGTGTGATTTGTGACGGGTTCGCGAGTTTGCACCAATAATTGAAAATAAACTAAAATAATTTTGAAGCAGAATTGTTATGAAGAAAATAGCTACTAATGTAACAAGGGATACAAAAATATCCTAATAATTTAGCTTCATAGTTAGATTAGTATTTTCTGTATTATAAATAAAGAGTATTTATTACGACTTAATTTATTATCATTCGTATTGTGTCGTAAATAATACAATATTAATTAGACATCGTAAAAATAGCGATGTTATAATTATAATTAATGTCACAGGCTCCATTATAGTATTATTATCCGTCTCTTCTCTTTTATTTATTGTTTTATTTTTCTTTGTTTCTATTCCATTTATTTTATTAGGTAAATGTACTACTACTCGTATCGTGGATACTTGTGAGATTGTCCCAAATGCAGGTTTTATACGGATGGGCAATTCTAGCGTAAAATGATTTTATAAATTATATTAGTTTAGTAGTTATAATAAATTTATTAAATAAAAACGAACCCTAATTTAGTTATATTTTATTACAGTGTTAAAATATCTTTACAAGAAGTTTATCTTTAAAACATTACAAAGTTATAACTCAGAAGTATTTGTGAAATAAGTACCAAATTAGTTGTTGATAAATATTTTTTACTACATAGGTGTTGAAGTATGTACTGATGTACTTACTATAAAACCCAAAATCTTTTCGGAATATTACACAGAAAGCTAAAAGCTTGAGTTGTGAAATGCAGGATAATATATCCTCAGCATTGAGATTCTATCCGGAGATCTCAGTCCGCAGTTCGGTCTCCAACCAACTGAACTAACCACATACTCAAACAGGTTGTGCAAAAAGTATCTTAGTTATTTGTCGAACATTTATAATACAAATTGGCCTGTTATGAAAAAGCTCTCAGATTAAAAGTATTTTATTTTGTCCACTTTTTCGTTATCCATTTTTCAAAAAACTCCCATAAAATTCAATTTAATCCCCATTCAAAATTTCTATTTTTTTTTCATGTTACTTTGCGTTGCATTAAATTTTTGCATTTGCAGGGGCGAAATAAGGAAAAAGTTTTGGTTTATCATTAATCTTTTAACGTCAACGGCACGAAATCTTTCGCTTGAAAAAGCTGCGTACATTTTACTATGAGAAAACAACACACTCATAATTTTCTAGTCGAGTTATAAAAAAGTTAAGGTCCTATATGCTGTCATTGAGCTTCGGCGCCCTGAATTGTACTCAACCAATACTGAGAGAATCGTCTTGAAACTGAAGACAGTGATAGATAGAAGTATGGACTACAGATCTGCTGTTTTAGAATTACAGGATTTGAAACTTCCTTGAATAAAAAAATATTCCTAAAGTACCTTTAAAATTTATGGTATCTGAAGATTTTCCGTTCAGTTTTTCAGATATGAAAGTGTAATTTAGCCACAAATACTGGTAATTGTAATCTTAACAAATCGCCTGTTTTAGATTTTTATTTTTCTTCCCAGGTTTCTTTTAAAAAGGTATAATTCACTTTGTCGCTTACGTTATTCTTATTGAGGGCTAACATTCTCATACAAAATTTAAAAAAGTTTAAGCAAAAATAGAACGATTTTTGCTCAGTGCATGTGCCCCCTTAAAATAAGAAAACTTTTTAAAACACACGATGACATAAATACATTATTTTTTTAAATTTTCATTTAACTTTTTCTTGCCAGACACAGATTACTTAGTTAATAATAAAGCAGACACAAAACAAAACACAAAAGAAAGAGATAAAAACAATTTCTAGATGTGACTGCATTTTTAGTATGAAACAAAAGATGATATCTTTTTCATTCAGAAATTCCATCTAATATTTGAAAATCTAAAGAGCCCTGTTACGCTAAATTGATGAGAGCTGATGGTCATTCGAAATATTTCAACATTCAACCAATGATATCCAACAATACTACTTCTATATACCATCGCGGTAAATCCCATTAGTTTTATTTACACTTTTTGTGAACAAGATACAAAGACATGTAAACATTTCAATTCGCAACATTTGTTCAATGGGGTAACCAGTAAATAATTGATTTGTGTTTAAAAAATAAACGCATATGTATCCATCATATTTCATTAACGTCAAATTTACGAAATTACTAGAAAAAAATCATTATTTTTGGAATTTGTTAGGCGTGTTTTTTTAATATCTTTTTTTATCAAGAAGATTTCCTTAAATAATATTCTCCTAGATTTTAAATAATTAAACACATTCTTAATTACTATCACCGTTTTTAATTTCAAGATGATATCACCAACAGTTGAGAAAACCCCACATCTCCAGAATTCTAAAAAAAGGAAGGAGCGTACATATAGAAAATCCTCTGTAAAAGGCCCATTCAAACCCTCACAATAACTAAAAAAACGTTATGCAAAAATAATTTCCCGTGGTTTAATAATTTAACATTTCTTGATCTAAGTTCTAATATGAATTTACTTTTCTAAACCACTGCATACAGGTGCAGTACTTTCATTAAGAATGACTCTTTTACAGGAAATGTTTTTATTTTCTTAACACCATTACCTGCGAGAGTACATTTAATAGGTTTTCCTTGTAACTTCTATGCTCGGAGCAGGAGCGTGTATATTATTACATGGTGACAAGGGTTATACATATTTACAAACACCAAGAAGTTACCTGCAACTTTATTACTCCGGCTAAGAAAATGTTGGTTTTGTGCAAATATATTATAAATACACCACGCACGATTTATCGTTGGTCTTTGTGTTGAGATTGTCGTGTATGTAATTTGTAAATATCACAAAGTAAAATGTATGTATCAAGGTGCTATAGACATTGTAGTGCAGCGATTTTACTAAATATGAGGTTTTCAGAAGTCTGTCTGTCAATGAAACTTCTTTCTTGTAATGGCTTCATCCAATCATTTGATTTATATGGCTTGGGTTCATTGTTTCCATCTTCTCTCCATTCCCGATAACCATGCACTTAAAACTTCGTCGAATCTTATTTATTTCATTTTATTTTACATGTGACACCCACAGAGACATCAACAATACTAGATGAATACATTATCATACACAAAAAAAAGATCTCATGTCGACTCTCCAATTCGGGGCGCTCGCAACATACACCAACAACAAAGGCTGTCAAAAAATAATAGCAACTAAAACCAATCAGTGCTCACAAAAATACCATCAAACAACGAAGTCGTTAGACTCGTCTTACAACTTATTTGAATGATCTCTATTAATTCAGTCTTGACAACTGTTGCTAACCTCAAATTTTTCCGAAAAACTTATAGAAAACGGGTGGGACTTATGGACATTGGTCCTCGAATAGGTAAGGCTTCTTCCAGGCTAGTAGCATAAATTAAATAATCTCAACAATTACCAAAATTACAACAATATCCTTAATTGGCTATGATTATTTCCATGATAAATACCGCAATCGATAAGCATATCCCAAATCCCCATAGCAACATAACACCTTCAATATCTTCAAAATTCAGAGGAGCATTTTCAGAATCGGATGAATCCGTAGTAGGGTCCTTAAATGACTTCTTTAAAACCATATCGATAATTCCAGATTCGTGTAGATATTTTATTTTTCTATCCACGAAACACTTGAATGGAAAATTCCTACGGTATCCGAAAACAAGTGCATTTACTTGAAAATCTGGCTTAATGGGTTTCATGAATTCATCAATCAAGCGACGGGGGATTTTGGTGTCTTTAATCAAGTATCTTTGAAGTATTACTTTCAGTATTGTTGCATAATTATTTTCAAGAAAATCTCGTCTCATTTGATCATAGTCTCCTTCAAGGCGTGACGTGAATTTGGGTATGGTGATACGAACAGAACCATTCCTCACAGCCATATCCAAATAATTGTAGTTATCATTTCGCAACCACGTAATGTTGTAATCGGGAATATCATCAAAGGCTTCAATACTCTTTCCATAAATGGGTTTCATCATAGACGAAGTGTACATAGTGTTATAACAAGTACTAATCAAATAACAGCATAGAATCCAGGACGCAAAGAGAGCTCTCATGTTACCTTCACTCACTGAAGGGAATTTGTATGGTGTAGTGTTCGTAGCTATTCTAAGGATAGTCCATATCGCGTATCCAGCATCAGTGTATATAGCTGAAGAATTATTTTGATTTATTTCTCCTGACAACTTTGTGAATACGTATGATATGAAACAGGTCAACACAATGATACTTAAAATTAAGATCCAGGAGTTGACTTCAAACGGCAGTATGAGAATACTTATTTGAGATAGTTTTCTCGGTTTGGGTACGTATATTGTGATGCTTATTTCTGCGTACGAACTCGATGGCTGGCCTAAATTAGCAAAGTTATGTATCCACATTGAACATGTTGCAATGTCACTCGTTCTGGTTTTCACATCGTCTATTACTCCGTCCCACATTTCTTCTTTTCTTAGTACGATTTTAAGTGGTAATGTTTTGTTTATTTCTTTGATTAATAAGACTTCAACACCGCCTACCAACTCGTCGGTTTTTTGGTCTAATTCAACATAAGGAGGACAATGAAATGTGCTTAATGTGACCACGTAATCTTTTCTTTTTCGCACATCCTTACAAGTATTTGGTGAAGCTGGAAGTTCTTCTTTTCCAACAAAATCTTCTGTAATATTTTCTTCATTGATCACATCCCATATTTCAGTGCTTAATCCATCTAACGTATCTGTATCAAACAGCTGTCTTATTGTAGGTTTCAAATGTATTTTAACTAGTGTTACTTCAAGTCCAGCATTATTAAAAACCATTCTGTGTTTTCGTATTTCATCAGTGATATTGTCGCTCAGTGAGAATATAAGTAAATTTGGAGTCATTTCAAGTTCAAATCCACTGTTCGTACTTTTCTTCAGAAAATTGTGTAAACTATCGTTTCCTTCGATCAGTATTATAGTATGTGAACACACTGTCAAATTTGCTAGAGATGTATCATTCGCATTGTGAAGGTAAATAGGGCATGTTATTGAATCAATTACATGCTTAATTTGTGAATTAACAAAATTATCATCAATTATGACATGATTACAATAGGAGCATTTTGGTATTACATTTCCTAACAAGGCACTGGTTGTATTAATTTTATTGGCGTCTGAATCGATTAGGACATTCGACCACAAAATCAGAATTACCAACTTTTTACTAAATGTCCACTTCATGTTGACGAGTAGTAACAAAGAAACTGATTGACAATATGTACAAAACAAGCCAATAAATATTGACTCAAAGTAAATATTAGATAACTTTTATATTATGTGAAATGTATGAATTGAAATGTAATTTAATGGCGTTGCGCCGTGTATGAATAAATAAATAAATAAATAAACTGTCGATTGAATAGAATAAGTGATGAGCAAAATCAGTCTTGGTCTTGGTCTTGCGCCGCGCCGTCCTATACCTATCGTATAGAATTGGGTTATTATCCATACATGTTCCCTTCGGTGTTTATGATGGGTTGCCTGGGATTCTCATCACTTGAGAAACGGTGAAAGGATTGTCGTCAAATGTCGTCACTTTTACAAATTGATACACGGCATAATTATGAATCCTACAATTCTAGAAGAATTAAAACTATACGTGCCAGAATCCTTCAGTCGCTCGCGCACACAATTTTTTTTCTGCCCTCCACGGGGGAGGACAAATATAATACACAATTCTCTTATCGCAAGAGCAATCAGCTACCTGAATGAGCTTGCAGTACATGTTGACTTGTTTGGTGTCACTTACATCGCGCATGTTGATGTTTATTTGTAGACTTTCCACCTTTTTTTGTTTATGTAATGAATGTTGTTTTTGGAATACTCTTAATCTGTACACAGCCTAGCACAAAGGCTAACGCTGTAACGTTGAGCTGTGTTATATAAAAGACCGAGACTCGTACGCAAAACCAAGCTTGCAAGAAAAAGACCAAGACCACCCCGGTCTCCTCTTGGTCTTGCAAATGCTCATCACTATATTATAATAGTAATATATGATTACTGGGTACAGATTTATATGTGATTGATGGACAACAATTTAATATTCGTAGTAGGTATTTAGAATTTCACATTTTTCATTTTGTGAGAAACATCGAATTTTCTTAGTTCAAATAACAAAGTAGTAGTTACCTCAACGGATGTACAGCAAAAGATAGACTTTCCATCAGCGTTTCCTTCTTTTATCAGCCTTCATGAATAGCGGGTAGAGTACCGGGGTGTTAGGCTGGATGTTTGGGTTCGAATACCGGCCACGGTAGATGGATGGACTGGAATCGGTTAATGTTAGGTACTTGTAAGTGTAAAGTGATCACATTAAACAAGTTGACGATCAGTCATAAGCATGATGGAAAGTCCATCCTGTGCTATATATCCGTTGAGATAACTAATCGTAAACGGTTTATAAAAATGTGTTATTAAATTTTATATTGCAGTGTGGTTAGTACGTAACGATAATATGGATATTGTATCGTAGATAGCATAATATCAAAAATTATATGCTTACATATTTCAAATAAAATTTACCCATAGAGTTTCAAAACGAATAACAATGATTATCTTCATAAGTATCGCTTACCTAATATTCTTACGAGTATATTTTCACGAAACCTTGATAAATAAATAAAAAAAAAATTAAACATTAATCATCTACGGATGTCAAACATTACTAGATCGTCCATCTTTCTTTCTCTATGACTATCATTGTGGAGTACTCGCATTACAATCAATCATTTATACAACGTAATGTTTAGAGATGGGAAGATGACCCTCGTAACATAAGCGTGCCATAGAGATAAAAGCATAGATAAAAATAATGTTGTCCCCAAAAAAGATCTCAATGCGTCACCATAATAATATTTTAATCCCATGTATGGATTATACGCAATATTATACAAGTATGTTCTCTCATAAACCCATCTATGCGAAAACATGTAAAGCTTGCCTTCATCTGGTCAGTATTTTTAAGCAATACGAATATTCTGTATTTTATATAATTCTACATTTGTGCGTTTCTATATTTTGGCAGCCGGCGGAGGTCAGCTGACCCAACTTGCTTGAACTCCACTTGCAGCTGCAAATGGAGTTCAAGATTGTATTGTTGGTAGCCCTTTGTCGAACCTTGTCATAAGAACTGTCAAAGGTTCGCAATATTCTCATATTGTATCTTTAACAAGTAACCTACAATGCCGAAAATATTACAGAGCGGCGCTAGGGAAATCATTTCAAAGGCAAGATAGTTTTGCGAATTGTAAAAAGAAAATAAATATAAATAAAATAAAAGAATACTCCGATAATCCCTTTATTTATACCATAGCAAGTTGCGCAACTGGCGGCGACATAAAATTCATAAGTTGCCACACTGTTAAATCTGTTGAAATATTGTTGTATCTACTTATAGAGAAAGTTTCAAAAAATACTGACGGTCAGTATTTTGACCTAAATTCAAATTATACTGAATAAAAAGGAAAGTCCTCAATACTTAGTTTTGATTAATTGCTCATAAGAAAGTGACAATTTTCATCCATCATCACTTGGGTCATGTTTTTGCCCGACTTTTTTGTTAATATCATTAGCGAGCTCTAAAATTATTACGATCGTTATCTAATACAACATTTTTTGGGTCTTTGTAAAACAGGAAAGGTCCAGATTTATACCCAAAATATGAAATTAGACTTTTTGTAATAAACAATTTTACTCAATTAATATGATTATTGTGCTCACAATTTTTTTCTCATATCTAAACATACATACAAGGTGTCCCAAAACTCATATTATTTTTATTTTTTTTTTTAAGGATCTGGGCTTGCATACACAAACCCAAATACTTTCCTGCACACCTTGCACTAGGCTAAAAGCCTGTATCGCAAAGTGTGGAATACATCTCTTGCGCCGGGGTTTGAACCTGGCACCTCCCGCACTAGAGACTGCCGCCTCAACCAACTGCGCCAACCATGTACTCGATGAACACCTGATTTTTCCAGGACACTCGAAAACTATTCAAAATAAGTGGAATCAATGACTCTTTTTTGTAACAACTGAAATTTGTTGCGATGGAAACATAAACGTGCAGATAAATATTATCATTCGCGCAGAAAATAATGTAACAGAATATTATAAGCTTCGCACGTACTACGGAATATCTCTCATGAAAAATGGTTGCCATTGTATATAACAGTTGGAGAAACACAGATCAATTTTCCAGCTTCCAGATGAAGGAATTTTATTCGCGATATTGCACAATGGTAAAGCGTGCCGAAAATAAATGACATAAAATATAGTAGAAAAAATATCTTGGACTTCTGTCAATTCGGTAGGTATGTATTACATTAAAAAACTGTTATTATTATATACTTTGGTTTTAAAATCTACATAATCTATATAACTATCTGAGCTCCATACATTGAATAACAAATTCCAAGAAAATGGTGGATAGTTCCTAAGAGATAGGAAAACTTATGTGCGAATCAGAGAGAAGACCAAGGTCGTTGAGAAAACAGGGCGATTTTATGACGATTATGTTATCTCAAGGTTTTTTTTTGAGGTAGCTTGGATTTGAACCTGTGATTTCAAATTCTTCGGGTGAACCAGATATAGATACTAATTTCGTTGCATAATTTCATAAAGAGCGTTCTCAGAGTTTCCAGTTAGTAATGGAGTTGGGCTGGTCATGTGGCCAGAACCACAGACTCTAGGTGGGAAAAGAAAGTTCTGGAGTGGCGACCTAGAACAGGCAGAAAAATTGTTGGTAGGCCTCAAGCACGGTGGTCGAACGATGAAAGACGAGTTGCGAGAGGCGGTTGGATGCGATCTGCCCAGGATAGAGAGCTGTGGAGATCAATGGGGGAGGCCTATGTTCAACAATGGACGCAAGGAGGCTGACATGGAGATGATGATGATGATGAAAATGGTAATTTTTTCTGGTATTATTATATTCTCCCAGAAAACACTGCATGACCCTCTGTGCAAGAATAAACTCAAGTAACGCATGATATATTGGAAAGATTTGAAATCAATAAATATTACGTAACATTACTCTAGATTGCTGTCAGTTATATGTGTGTGTCTCATTTTATACTGTACTTCCGCCAACTTCCTATACTAGTGGAGTTACCCGTAATTATGATACAATAATCAAAGTTAACAATATTTATGTTAATTAAAATCAAAAATGCAACACGCAACTCACCTAGTCTGGGCGGAGATATTTGGGCACCTAACGTAGGTGAGTTGCGTGTTGCATTTCATATGGAATTTGGCTCTGGTGGTACTGGAAGCTGATGTTCTTTATTCAATAAATATAATATTATCCCTGTTTTTGTATGGAAATTTCTTAGGGCTCTACTTCCTAGGTAAAAGTTGATGGGACTGGGCAAATATCTCATAAAAAAAGCTTTTTTTTCAAAAATGGCGCCGTTAAAACCTAGAGCAGATCGGTACAAAACTTTTTGTGTACTCGTATTTTCACAGCAATCCATCTTAAAATGCGCGAGTTTTACACAAAAAAACGGACTTTGTTTTATTATATAGATATTTTCATTTCACAATATTCTATATCTTTCTACTCTGTTCCCTTCAGGCCCCCTGATATCTCTCCCCAAGCCTAGGGGCCCACGCACGTGACGTGTCCTTTATTTAGAACGTGACTTTTGAGAATTCTCAACTCAGCAGCGGGACACTATTAATCATTGAGGAAAAAGTAAATTTATTAAGGATCACATTTTTTATAGTTATGGTAAATTGTCAATGTACCTAACTTCATACGTATACGTTTTTTTACTTGCAACTAGTTTTTAAAATTTAATTTATTTTTGCATCCGGGAATCGAACCCAGACCTCCATCCTGGCAAGCCGGTATTTTACCGCTATGCTATGAAGGCTGGTATCCGGGTCGAGGTGAAATGTGTATATATTGTACACGGCCCTCTATTCAGATTATTTTTTGGTATTGTCGAAAGACTTCAGGGGGCATTTAAAAAAGAAATCGGACATCTGCCATGGTCAGAACGGATTCTGTAAAAATAAAAATAAATTCTTAATAATACAGAATATGATAATTTATTTTCAAGGCGATACCTCTCGGAAAGTAACGCCCCAAGTGATTCAATTTAAATTTCATTAAAAAGAAACTTTCGAGTCTTGAACTTTCACACTGCAAACTGGAGAACTTTAAATCTTTAAATTATGAACCTAATTTTCATCTAAGCTGTTCTTAACCTTCCCAATTTAGTTACTGCGGGAATAACCCACCTTGATATTCACTAAATCACTTCCATGATAATCTAGTTTAGGGTTACCATATCTCAGGATTTGTCCTGAGATTTCAGGAGTTTTCGACTTTTCTCAGGATTGCGGCCAGATTTTGCAAATCTCATGATATCTCAGGATTTATAATAGAACACAGCTTACATTTTAAAGATCTCTTTATTTAAAAGTTAAACAAATTAAAAATAATCTTCCTTTCGTAATAATCCAAGTTGTCCAAATAGGTACTTAATCAGTTTTATCGTACTTAATATGTGAAGGTACGTTTTTAAGTAAGGGTTTTTCTTTAATTATTTATTTTTTTAAATGCCTCACATATTAAACTCTTCAAATTATATTGAATTAAAAGTATAGCTCGAACTGAAGACAGACAAACATCCGCAGTGTATAAAAATGATAATAATACGTTTGAGAGAAAATTCCCAAACTGTATAAAATCTCAGGTCCTTTCCATCGGAATCAGGCCTTTTCTCCGGACTTTTGATTTTTTCATCTGGTAACCCTAATCTAGTTACACTTTCTAACGACAGCATAACTCTGAGAGGAAGCACGATAGCGCCACCTAGAGAAACTGATTAAAAACAATCGTTAGAAAGTTTACATTGCTTCGCCAACCACTCACTCTCTCATCCAATTATATTATTAACACCATATTAGTTTAACGTGCATTAAAACTACAGTTTTATTTTCTACACTTTTCCCAGTTTCTAAGGAAAAAATAAAAACTAAATATTTAGATTAATACAAAAATTACTTTAGATTTCCCGACTAGTATTCGAGGATTTACACCCTCATCATCAGGCAATTGTGAAAAACATTTTTTCACAATTATTTTCTTCTCTTTCACATTTTTTTTTGCACGAATCCACAGATTTCTGAGGCGTAGCAAGGCACGGTGGGTTTGCTAGTATTATATAAACAAAAAAAAAACTTGTATCTTTTGAAATTTTTAAAGTCTATTAAAAACAATATATTATTCGGTCTAAAACTACAGAGTTCAAATGGTTAAATCATTTGATTAAGTTTAATCTCAAAGAAGATATAGCAGTGATATTTAAACAAAGGACTTTAAAATGGATAAAACCAGATTTTGTTGCAAGTTTATCTTTCAGTTTATTCCATCACAGTTTTGAAGAGAGAATCCAGAATTGTTGTGAAGATACTTGGTGTGTCGACAATATTAACAAAAGAATAGCTTTCTAAGTAGGTAGATCCTTATTCTTATCTTAAAGCTACACCAGCCCAGTTTTAGCGCTTTCTTTGTGGATGAACTTTAAGCTTTCATTTTATAAATATTGTTCACTGTGTGAACTTTCATGAAGTCAACATCTTTATTCACGCTGTAAAGATACATTAATGAGGTGAAAACTGTAATGGATATAATCTTATATACTGTTGTCCGTAATTTGCGAAAAGTGTAACAAAGTTTTTGCTTTGTAAAAAATACTACATGCCTTACAATTAAGCTATAATTAGCTCGACTTATCAGACGATGTGACGTGAATCGCTAGAAGCAGATGAATTCAGCATGCCCAAGACAGAAGTTTATGGAAAGTTAAAGGCCTATGTCTAGCATTAGAATCAAAACGGCTGAGAAGAAGAATAAAAATAAGAAACTCGACTTGTGAATAAATGTTATGGTATTGCTAGAAGTGGAAATAAATAAATCAATAAACAAATAAGATACACTGACGCGAAGATACAAAATGAAGGAAAAAACATAGAGAGTCATGATTTTAACAGATTTGAGTGAGAGGTACCATGTTCAAAACCTCAGCGCTGGCGATGCATTCCACACTTTGCGATACAGGCTTTTAGCCTAGTGCAAGCTGTGCAGAAAAGTATTTGGGTTTGTGTATGCAAGCCCACATCCTTTTTAATATTATGCCACTTTGCAGACATTAACAAAACAATATACGAGTATTCTCCCTTATGTCCTATCAAAATGTAGTAATACCCACTCCATCAATAGCAAACATTAAATAAATTTTAAAGTCGGTCGGATGCCAACTGAGTGCGATAAAAAAAAGATAAACATTTTCAAAATGCATGATTCATTGCAAAATGCCATGTCTTGTAAGGATTCTACATCTAGTATTACATAAGTAAAGTGTAATGTAACATTGAATGGCGCATTGAAAGGTGAAGTAGAACTGAAAATTTTCAAGCGAAATATCCATAATTTAATGTGAGAATATAACTGTTGTTGTTTGACAAGCGAAGAAGTTATCGAGCAGTTGGAATATAATTTCAAAGTTGCCTGAGAAATGCTACACGACCCTTGAGATACGGGGAGGAGATGGTTGTACTATAAGAAGGCAGTAATCAGAAACATCCTTTAAAAATAAATTCAATGATTTGATTTTACAGTCTTCAAAAATATGAAATCAGTAAAATTTTGTTATATAAATTCTTGTTGTGTTTGCCCAGGTGAAGGTTTGTAGGAAGGTGGGGATACAAAAGGCGGGGGGACTAGGTGGTGGGTTGAATGAAAAAAATGATATTGGTGTCGAATCGATGAATAGTAACCGTCCCTAGGAGAGGAAGGGGGTGAAGTGATATTAGTGTGATTCAGTGATCCATTTTTACTGTGCCAAATTTTTAGCATCTTTAATTTCTCTATTCACGAAAAAAAATTGTTGACTTCTTCTTCCTCAGACTCGCAGATCCATTATTTGTTCTCCCTCTCCTGGGCACACTGCATCCAACTCTTTTCAGCACATTTCCTTACATCATCCGACCACCTCGCCTGGGGCCTATCGACGCTCCTTCGACTTGTTCTCGATCGCCATTCGATTATCTTTTTGGTCCATCGGGAGTCTTTGCATCTGGCAACATACCCAACTCAGGACAGTTTACAAATCAATTACTAAAAAAATAAATAATTAAAACAATATGAATTTGTTTACACCACTTTTATTTTGACCAGAGTCAAGATGTTTCGGGAACAATGTTCCCTTCTTCAGGACTTATACTGATTGCAAAAACAGGTTTCTACTGTACTAGCTTGGTAGTTCTTGACTCCCTTGTATTTCTGTTTTATAAGGACGAACATTTGAGCAACCTACCACTACTGTATAGCTACTAGATATTACTGTCACATAGCATTGGTGGATAGCTAACACCATAATTCTATAACTATCTCACAGACATACTCTTTTTTGGCCAATCACACACGTGCTGACAGTCAGTTAACTGAATTTTAGATTCTAACTTTACGTATGTGTGAGACTAGCCGTCTAAAAATCAGATTACTTTCTAGTACCATAGATTGATATTCTAGTAGTCATATTATAATGTCAATAGATAGATTTTTAGAGTCAAATATCGGCGTGTTTTCCTTCGTAATCTCACGTCAAAGAATTATAAAATTTCACACAATACCTATCTTTGTTTTTTATAAAGGGAACATAATTTAGTATGAAACTGCAAAAAAAATTAATGAAGCAAATTGAACGAAAACTTGAATTTGTCAGAGCTTTTTGGACCGCACTGCTAGACGCGCTGCATTCACTTTACACACGTATTAGCTAAAGGCGATCACCAAGCGTGTCACTTAAAATAAAATCGTCAGTATGTTCTGACTTCTGACAGATCGATATAACATTCAGGTTAATCTAACATTCAGGTTAATCTAACGTTCTGGACGTGTGTGGAGGATAGTTAAATAGTATACATTTCCGACCTTCCGGAATCAGAATACTGAATGTTAGAGTATAACTTTCCGTACGTGTGTGATTGTCATAGCCCATACTCTTTAACTAGTACATATATTACATTGTACACACGGATGGGAGAGGTTAGACTTTTGAAAAGTCCTGAATGATACAAGAACATTAAGTTAAGTACAGCTCGTTTCTTGTATTCCTGTCTCGAGAAAAAACACTTTTCTCTGAAGTTCTATATATTTTCTCCAACGTTTCAACGTGAAACAATTTAGATATAAATTGATAAGGGCACTGCTCAAATAAATAGAGTGCTGTGAAGATTTGAAACTGTTTCAGTAAAACATTTTTTTATCAAATAATAGATCTCCTACTATGTATATTGTATAACCATGTTGCACCTAGAAGATATACACAAAGTACCTGCTTTAACTAGGAAACCTTGTGTTGTGATGTTAGGTAGGTATGTCAGCATTGGGTTTTGTCACAGCTGGAAGTACGTAGGTGCAGCATGGGTAGGAATGTTTTAAGTATTAAGACTAGGCATTTAAAGAAATTCAAAAAACGGGAGACCTGACTAAATATGCTTCGGAAAAAAATAGGGCAGACACATTGAACCTTAATCTAGTACATGACTGTAAAAGATTTTTTATATCTTGTATAGATTTCTCAAAAAAATGTGAAAAACATATCTGCTCTTTTTTCCAAAAGACATAAACTTGTTTCCCGAAAGACGCAGTTTTTTTTTTGTATTGACAAAATGCATTAAAATCTAGTAAATGATCGTAAACGTTTTTTGAAAGAGCGAAATTAGCCCCAAAAATAAAATAAAAACATTTTTTTTCATTTTCCATGCGTTGGAGTCCAGTCCGTTGGAGTGGACGACATCAGTATCACTTTCATTACACTTATTCTGGACCATATACTCCCCGTACTTACTCATATTGTGAATTGCTCTATGGACTCAGGCTCTTTTCCCTCTTCTTGGAAGAAAGCATATGTTATCCCACTGCCGAAGAAGCCGGTACCTGAAGCCGAAAAGGACTTTCGTCCCATATCTATTCTTCCCATTTTCTCCAAGGTCATTGAAAAAATTATTCACTTTCAGCTAACCAGCTACCTTACCAAACATAATCTATTAACTCAGTATCAGTCTGGTTTTCGAACTGGCCACAGTACTACCACTGCCCTAGTAAAAGTCACTGACGACATTCGGGGTGCGATGGAGGAAAAAAAACTCACACTTCTCTTACTTCTTGACTTCAGTAGCGCCTTTAACTCTGTCGACTTTGACATATTGCTCGCAAGACTCCAACACTTCAATCTTTCAGACGTCTCACTCTCCTGGTTTAGGTCCTATCTAAGTGGCAGACAACAATGTATCAAAACTCAAAATAACAAATTGTCTAATTGGCTGTCACTTAGTACAGGAGTCCCACAAGGTGGAATACTTTCTCCACTTCTCTTCTCAATCTTCATCAACTCTGTAGTTGAACATCTTACCGTTAGACGCCACCTCTATGCTGATGATCTCCAAATTTACTCTCACTTCGAGCCGAATCATACCATATCTGCAATCGATCTTATGAATGGCGAATTAAGTCGCATCTCTCAATGGGCACAGCAAAATGGATTGTTACTCAATCCTTCCAAGTCCCAAGCCATTCTTATAGGTAGCTCTCGTCTTCTATGCAAATTAAATATCAACTCTTTACCCCCTCTTCTTCTTGATAATGTTGTCATTAAATTATCTGAGAAGGTAAAAAATCTCGGTATTATGTTCGATCAATGTCTCTCTTGGCGACCTCAAATGTCCGAAATAAATCGTAAACTATTCTACTCTCTACATTCACTAAAGAGACACCAGAACTTTCTCCCGAAACCGACAAAGATCCTCCTTTCTCAAACCCTTCTCTTACCTCTACTGGATTATGCGGACGTTGCATATATGGATATTACATCCGAACAAACCATGAAACTGGAACGTCTGCAAAATGTATGTATTAGATTCATCTTCGGTTTGAGAAAATATGACCATATCACAGACTTTAGAAATGAACTAAAGTGGCTAACGATGACTCAGCGTCGTCATCTCCATATTCTCTCTCTTCTTTTCAATGTTCTGAATAATCCTGCTTCACCTGATTACCTTAAGTCCAACTTCACACCCCTGGCATCTCATGGCTTATCTCTACGTTCAAGTGGACGCCGTTTGTTAACCATACCCTCACATCACACATCTTTCTTCACTTCTTCTTTCACTACACACGCGGCTAGACTATGGAATAACCTTCCACTTCCTATCAGACTAGCTCCAACTATTCTCTCTTTCAAAAGTAAACTGAGGCATCATTACCTTTCCCTAAATAATCCATCTAACTGACAATCCCGTGGTTCCTTCCTTGTCCTTCATCCCATCCACTTATCTATTAATGTATGTATTTTCATGTATGTATAATATTCTTTATATTATTATTATTTTCATATTTATTTATATTTTTCTTATTTTTCATACACTTGTATGTAATGCGTATATCAAATTAATGTCACAAGTGGTTGGTTGGCAGATATTGCCTACGGCAATAAACCCGCCATTTGGAAGATGTGTTTTCTTTTCAATAAAGATTTATTTATTTATTTATTTATTTATTTTTGAAACTTCATGCGGCGGGAAATGACTGTGACGTCATAGTTTGGTCCGAGCTTTAAAGTAGCAGTTAAGTAACAAAGCAGTAAGTGGGAAGGGTGGGAATGTTCCAAGGGTTTGTCACACGGCTGAATAGTAAGAATTGATCAAGGTGCATCTCCAATTTTGCGGATCGCCATGGATGCGTCTGTAAAATCACCAACACTTACTTCCCACGGTCGGGAATCCATGCACGTCCATAAATCCACAGACCGTTGGAACTTACCTTAAGAAATCCGCTGTAGCTCATCCATAATTATATTAAACTATGTTATTTTTAACACAAATATTTATAAGGATATATTATTTTTAGGGTAATAAAGTTTTATAAGATACCTCAAATTGTTAATATATTGCAGTAAAATAATGGGAAGATTAGGTATAAAGCGGAACTTATAATGCCTTTTCCAGTACAAATTATATGCAAATAGGACATTTTAATATTCATAGGGCGATTCATTTTACTTTATCTCCTACTTGTGATGTTCTCTGCTTGCGAGATAATTATTATCAAGAGAATTTCGCCATTTTTCATTATAATTTTGCAAAGACCAAACAGGCATATTAATTAATGACTGTAATTTGTAATATATTATAATTATATATTTGTTTTTATGTTATTTGGAATCCCCCCTTTCCCCCCCCCCCCCCTCCAAACTAGGAGAATAATATGTGTTTTTTGTGGGGGAGAGATAATTCAATTCTGTTTTTTTATTGTGTACATACCTACGTGTATACATATATTATATTCTTATCTTAATTTCATGTACCGAGACAAATATGAATTTAGTTACAGACAGGACAGAAAACTCATAACAACCTAACGCCACATAATAAAAAAATCTTGTATTCTTGCTATTAATCACAGTAGGTAGGTACGTGAAAAAATCAATCATTTTAAACAGCGAAGCTTTGTAATACCCTACTGTCATCAAGAGGAAAATTGAAAGGTGAATGATTATGTACTCACTAGTGGCAAAAACGCCTAAGAATACGGTTCCCATCGAGTTACATTTTGATTTAAGTTTAATGTCTTCTTCTTCCTTAGCCTTCTTCCCTCCACTGCTGCATACAGGCCTCTTCCAACTGATTCCACTCGTCTCTGCTCTGACCCCCCAGCGATTTGGACAATATCGTCGGTCCATCTCTTTGATGGCCTTCTGACGCCCTTTCTATCTGCCTGACCATATATCCTGCCCATTGCCACAATTACAGGTATCTTCCTAAAAACGTTTTTATTTAGCGAAAACAAATATGAATAAAATTACGAGAACAATGAAAATAATATTCTCTTACATTTTCATAGCGATAGATAAAGAATGAAAGAGCAAAGTTTAAAAAGTATTTCAATTTTACGAAACTTTATTTTCGCAAGATCAGTTCCAGCATAAAAAAATCATAAAGCATGGAGGAAGGTAGGTAGCTCCAGCGACGAAGGGTCCTAAGAACTCGATTCCCATCGAGTTACCGCTTCGGCTTAGGATGATAATATTATACGTCTATTCTAATGTCCGCACTGTTGTTGAGATTATTATTGCCACCGATTCCTTGTAACTATTATAACGCTAACATTATTAATTAAATTTATACACAGGTATTTTTTTATTTATTTATTTAATCTTTAAACGAACAACAAATACATACAAATATAAAAAATTGGACATAGTGCAGATTATAAATCGCTGTTCACTAGGGCGAACTTATCGCAGAACTGCGATTTCTTCCAGTTAACCCCAATCAACATGCAACCATGTTATTTTTACTATATCGCATATTTCTTTGTAATTTTTTGAGGCGGATTTTGCTATTGTATTATGGTATTGTGATGTTTGTAATATGTCAAAGGCCATACGGCCGTTTTTTATTTATGCACTTAGAACCGATATGGACAGGTACAAGTACAAAAACATACAATAGACAAGACCAATAACCATGCAATTAATAAATAAATAATTCAATTAAAAATTTTCGACTTCCCTCCTACAGAAATTCACTCTTCGCCACTGCTAGGTACACCTAACCGAGGAGAAATATCTTTCAAAGGAGTCGAGCACGTAAATTAAAAAAAAAATAAAGCTTTCCCCTAAATTTTCCACAAAAGTTTTATCATGACCAACCGTGATAAACTCGCAACTCGTGGATAGGTACGAATATTTTATACCACATCCAACATTTCATTCTTTTTAAAAAAAAAAGAAAAGCAAGCATTGCAAGTCAACTGTTTTTGGCTTTTATCAGGGCCGACACTGCTGAGTGCTGGGCCGGTCTACGTGATTTATACTTTCGTAGTATTTATTATGTTCTATGGGTACATTGCTCTACACCCGAGCGCTATATTTTGTGGTGAACCATTTATCTTCCACGCTGAAATAATAACAGGAAATTAAGGAGACTTCAACGAAATGACTTATAAATATATTCCTGCCTTCTTGCAATATTGGGAGTTATCATTTGGGACAAACTCACCAACATGTATGGCAAGCGTGGTGTTTTAATGCCAAAAACCTTCTAACAAACAAACCATGAATTCGGCACCCAGAATCCTAACATGGAAAAATAAAACACCAATAGGACGACCCTAAAAAAGATGGGCATATGATGTAGTCCATGTCGCAGGAATAAACGGGTTGAGAAAAAATTTAGAAAACGTTAGAAGAGGCCTGTATCTAGCAGAGAGGAGAGACGGCTGAGGAAGAAGAAGAATCATTTGTGATACTCGAATGAGTTTTCGACCACTTCGAGAGTCTTATATTTTTCAAAAGATCTGGGCTTGCATATACAAACCCAAATACTTTTCTGCACACCTTGCACTAGGCTAATGAAAGCCCGTATCGCAAAGTGTGGAATACATCGCCAGCGCCGAGGAGGTTTGAACCAGGCACCTTCAGCTCATGGGACTGCCGCCTCAACCAACTGCGCCAGCCATTTTATTTTATTTTATACGGCTTTTAGAGCATTTGAACAAATTACATTACAAAAATCACAAAAAAAAACAATAAAAACAGTCAAACAATTTCGCATTACACATAATTCATTAATTACAAAACATCATAACACAAAACCACACATAAACCATATTCAAATCAAAAAAGGAGATACATCAAACAGAATAAACTGCATAATAAATCCTTCTCAACAAAAAAAAATTACCCATGTACTACAAACACAAAAAATTCATCCCTTGGGATTATTCTTAAATATTTTTCGATAATTCCCAAATCTCTAGAAGCTAGGTCCATACGATTTGTACAGCAGCCAAATTTAACCACTATCGCTAATTTTCCTTTGATTTTAAGGTGGCTACAGACGATACTACATTTCGTTTCATCCGTCTTGTCACACTTTTTGTATAGAATTACTATGTAGCCAGTGGCCAAGTTATATGAAACAAGGAGTAGGTACTGTGTGAATTTTCACAAAACAAAACAAATTGATAGTGTACCCATATAGAACAGACATTTGAATTTGAAAATGATTCTAACTTGAACTTAATTTGTTCGTGTAAAGTTCGGAATAGTATCAATACCAATAGTACGTCAAAATGGCCATAGACAGGTCATTTTTTTTTATAAACATGAAACAGATGGAGCTTCAAAGTTCTGAGGTGGAGGCTCTGGAACGTTGGAATAAGAAAATAGAAATAAGTCAGTTACAAAAAGATGTACCTAAAAAAAACCTAAAACTCGACGATCAAGCTCATCTTCAAACAAATGTGTCAGCATATCGTTCAAGCGTGCATTACCGTGTGAGTGCACTTTTACAGTACAACAATTATTCGCCACGTACTTGACAGTGTGCAACCAACATTTTAAAGTAAATATACTCGTACTAGACAAAATGAAAAACACAACTATTGTATTATAAACCACTAGGTACATGATTTATTCTATTTTATCTACGCCATCCTTGCTTCATACAAGCTTTGCTGATAATTGCTTACCCGTTAAGGGTTGTTCCCTCCCACTTACCCTGGATGATGAAGGAACGCTATTTCCTATGTCATCCAATATTTGTACAAAAACAGTTCTAGGGAGGGCTCAGGGTTCGCCAGAAGGGTTCCGATAATTGCTTACAAAGGTAACCTTGATTTTTCTGAAAAGTTTTCCCTGATTGAAAACCTTTGTAAACTCACAATTGATGGAAGCACCTATCGAGGCGGCCATGTTGAATTGTCCGCATCTCGGCTGCGAGTGATGCATTGGAGCCAAAAATGGCAGAGGTTATGGTCGGAGAGTTGCGAAATCGTGTGATGTGCAGATCTTGGTCTTCCGTATTTCATGCTTATTTAGAAGCACAAACGGAACTTGAAAAAAACAGCCCTCGTAGATTTTGTCCAGCTGAAGGGTTGGTACAAAAACTATAAAAGCGCGTATTTTTTTTTATTTAATAAAATATTAATAAAAAATTTCATGACGATATATCCACAATCTTAATATTTCTAAAACTTTTGAAACTACACGTCTGTATACATTTATTTGTTTATATTTTTCAGGGATAATAACGTTGAGTAGAAAATTACATTGTACGGACTGACATATTACATTATTTTCACACTTTTCTCATTGGCTAGAGGCGAAAAGTTTACTTGTAAATTCTTTTACAATGAGAAAAAACTTTATGAAGTCTAAGGTTTTCTTGTTTACTGTACAATAGAAAAGACAACAGTATTGCCAGAGTAGATATCCATTTTTCAAGCAAGGCCGCAGGAAAAGGGTCATACGTTACAATATTACAAAACATATCAGTTTGTGAGAAACTTGAACGGCACATTTAATTCAAAAGCATAAAAGGAACATTCATTGCGCGGCACACACGTCCGGAAGTTCAGTTAACTGAATCCAACGTTCGCAAAAAAGGTCCGACCAAAGCCTCTTTCTGAATTCAAAATCAGGGTAACACTGAATTCAGAGAAAGGTCTCCGACCAAAAGGTCGGAGATTTTTGCAAACGATCGATTCGGTTAACTGAACTTCCGGACGTGTGTGGCCGCGCATAGAGTTCACCTACTGAAGGTGAGCCATGAAAAAAAAGTAGAAGCATGAAATAATTTGTGTATAGGTACGAGTAGGTATGAGATATTAAAAGGTAAAACGACACACGGTAAAATTTTCTTTAACAGGTGCAAAAAGTGTTCTTTAACACTATAGGTATTACAACAATAATTTATTTTCGTAAGACAGTTGGTAAAACTTAGGGATGTAAAAATCTGACATTGAGTGCTTCTGAATTGGCGATTTAAAAATGTAAAAACGTACTTTTTATCGCGAGGCGGGTCTTTTGATATTTTTGTTAAAGGCCGCTCGCCCAGGCGTAATCGGGCTCTTATGATAACAAGTCGTACCTACAAGAAACAACAGTCATTGTGATTGAACCTAAAATGAAAATGCACACCAAGAGCAGAAATGTTTAAAATAAGAATTGTTTCCAAACAAGCGATGGATTCTTTTACGAAAATTGCGATGTTAATTTTATACAATTTCACAAATCAAACGAGTAAAATTTTATGTGCCGTTAATTGAGTGTTCCGCTATCAAACGTGCCGCTGTTTCACAATATATCCTTAAAACATAAAATAGTCTTGTATATGATTATGTTGGCAAACTCTCATACAACTTTTATTACATCCGTTTCTTATTTTGATGTATTTTTTGTGCCGTCAAAATTTATTGTAGGAATTTGTCAAACGGCTGTAACTTACATTATTATACAAGAGTAAGGGAATATATCAAAACATAAAAATCACACAGATGAACCTTATCTACTACTGTTTTACGAGAGTGATATGTTGGGAACGAGTGTTCCTAAAACTTTGGGAATCTTAGCAATGGCGGATCCAGGATTCAATTTTGGGAGGGGCTGAATGTCGTCACATGGTTAAAAGTACTGTCACTCAACGTTTGGGGGGAGGGCTAAGGGGCTGAAACCCCTAGATTTGTTGTATATAAAGCACTGTCACTCATGGTTTTGGGAGGGGGGGCTGCAGCCTCCTAGCCCCTCCCCTGGATCCGCTAGTGAAGTATCCACGTTTATGCTCAAATTAATTCAAAGGAGAATGCTAAAAATAAAACCCAGGACTGTCGCTAACGAAATGTAACTCAAATTATAGGTAGAATGGGTCACTAGACGAATTGATCATCAGACGAATTGATTATTAGACAAATTGACTTTAGATGAATTGATCATTAGACGAATTGATCATTAGACAAATTGACTTTAGACGAATTGATTTTAGACGAATTGATCATGAGACGAATTGATTCGAGACGAACTGATTTTAGACAAATTGATTTTAGACGAATTAACCGGACACCGTACTACACCAACTGTCAACAATCAATCTTAATTAGTCAAATAGTGTTAAATGTTACCTTCTACACCCATTTAATACAAGATTATTGTGCATTATTCTTTAAATATCACATTTGACAGCACCTTGATACAAATTATTTCATGCTTCTTTACTTTTTCATGGAGTACCTTTTTTAGGTAACAGAGCAGTAGGTGTAGGTAGGTTCAATACTCAAAGATTTGACCGTATATGGAAAATGATAAAATTTTGAAAAGTAAAATTCAAATGTGCTTAGAAACGTTCCTCTTATATTCTGGTAATTTCAAGAGTCATTTAGAGGTTTACAACTACATAAAAAGATGTAAAGAAAATAAAATATTCATAAGAATTTTTTAACGATTTTTTGCACAATAAAAATATAGGTTATGATGTTTGTTTTATGTATTATCTTCACAAGTCATTATAAAATACTACTTTTTTATGTCCGCTACGTCGTATATTTTTTATTTATTTATTTATAATTGTTCACAAACAAACACATCAATTATTTTGATTAATCCTCGTACAATTCTTTTGCGTACTAAAAAGTAAATTATTCGTGAAATATTGTGGTAAATAAAATGTTGACAAAATTGAGAACAAAGTAGTAAACAATCATATCTTTTACACGCAGATAACTAGTAAGTCTCGTTAATAAAAATAAAATTACCCTACTTTAGAGTAGGCGTTTTTTTTAAAACAATTTATTGTACTCATGGGTTATGCCTGTTAGAAACATTTGCACGTAAAAAGACATGCTTTAATTATAATATATGCAGTGGAAATGAGATCGTTACGAAGAATGTGTGGGAAATCACTGAGAGATAAGAAAAGGAATGAGGATATTAGAGAAATGACTGATTGCAAGACGGGTTTGTTTGATTGCAACTAAGATGGTTTGGACATGATGAAAGAATGAATGACGACAGTATGACAAAAAAGATATATTTGAGTGAGCGAAGAGGTGTGAGGAAATATGGCCGTCCGATACTGATCTGGACCTATCATATCCTCAACGATGTACGCGTTTTGAGCGAAAGAAATCAGTGAGCGAGAGACAAAGTGTATGAATGTGACGGAGGCAAGGAGTGTATGTAATGATAAGGCAGTATGGCGCTGTGTCCTCTCTGCCTACCCTGCAAGGGACGCGGCGTGAATATATAGATAGATAGATCCATAATATTGTCAGTAAATAGGATATAATATACTATTACCAGATAATTCATAAACAATAACTATAAACCAATCAAGTTGATGATCAATATTCAGTATGACATAATTCACCTTTGACAGTTTAGGTACCTGCCTATTTAACAGGCCGGAACATAAACTTCAGTGTAGAAACAAGGGATGACTGTTCACCCCTTGACTGAATTGAGTCGTCAATCACCCCTAGGGTAGATGTTGTCTATTCAAATTTAATTAGTTGTCTATTGCTACTTAGCCATAATATCTATAATCCATATCGCAACAGAAGTCCTCCGGTGCGCATATATTGAAATCCCACATATGTAGGATTTTCGTGCAAGGAACTTTTGCTATTTTTGGAGATGTTTTATTTTAAAATGTATAAATTAAGGTTAAAATTAATAGAAATTTTCATTTTTTATATACTTAATTAAGAAATAGCATCAAAATTCGACGGAAAAGTTGTTTTAGAGCAAAGTAATTGGGAACGGAGAAATAGTATACAATATTTTAGTACCCACATATAATTTCAATTTAAACAAGCTCAGACCTTTTTTTCTCTTAAAATATAATTATTCCATCTTATTTATTTGTATTTAAAGCTAATTGTAAGCAATTGGCGAACAGCAAACATTTTTGAGATTGATTTATGATTGCAAAGCTCTTGTCAAAAACACCCTACATATGTGGGATTTCAATATATGCCTCCGGTGCAAACTTGGTTCAGTGTTGCTTGATGTGATAATTATTATTATTATCGTTTGGCGTCAGAAGATAAGAGAGTCAAAGATTTTTTGGTGTTACATCCAGGAGACACTAGAGAGCAACATCCGAATCATCAAGCCATTGCAAGGCGTTTGGAGTGGCGTTATGTATATCGGCAATAATAATAATATATAGTTTAATTCGATACTTTCAAATTATATTTCAGAAGTCTTGTTTAAATAAATTGGGCAATTTTTGGATTGCTAGAATAAACTGGCAACATGGTTTTCAAACATGCGATGGCGATTTAAAGGCATTATTTGAAGTATTTGTTTCTTTTTCCATTTCGCAAAACTATCTTACCTTTAAAATGATTTCGCTAGCACTGCTTTGTCGTAATTTCGGCATTGTAGCTTAAATTGTAAAAAATACAATATCACGGACCTTTGACAGCTGTTATGACAAGATTCGACAATCAGGGCTACCAACAATACAATTTGCAACTCCACTTGCAGCTAACATCCGCCGGCGACCAAGATAGGCGAAACCATCTGTACGAATCGAGTACAAGCAGAGTATACTAGAATTGTACACTAGGTTCAAATAAAATATAAATGATGTTGTTGGGTATTTCAGTGAATTGTTTCGATACATAATCTGATTATCCGATTTGATTGACAATAATATTATTATTAACACTGATTGACTGATATTTAGTAGTCATAATACTTAACTATATTGACGTGTCACTAATGCTTACTGCCAGCTTTTCCTAATAAATTATTTAGAACTAGCTGAGTTACCCGTGTTTCCCGACGGCAAATTTGGTTGGTGAAGAAGAACAATTGTAATGATGTTCCATTAACTTTAACATCTACGGAGGTGTATTTAAGAACTTTTAGCCAAGGCTGTAAATTTCAGATTCTTGCATAATTTATTCACAAAGAAGGATTAAGATACCGAAATATAATTAACATATATGTCTGTTTAACAACATTTTTACAAATAGCAGCAGTAAACACTCCTAAATACGTTTGTTAGGTATTATGATTGACACTATGGCAGATATTTTTGCTTCAGTAAATGTCAAGTTTGAAATTAGAACATTACTCTGTTTCAAATAATTTTTACTCTCTGTTTCAAATAACTTGTCCACTGGATACTTGATTCTTAGTAGTAATTCTATGGAAAAATTTCGTATCCATGGAAACCCATGAGACAAATAATGTGAAACGGAGAGTACGTGATACGAAATACCCATTCGCTTACCCATTTGCCATAGTAACACATAGAATTAATATCAAAAAATAATCTGTTTTGTTACAAAATAAAGAATCTAGAAAAATATGCATTTACATATTAATTTTTAAACATTTCTCGAATTATCTTCGATCTTCCTCGACATACTTACCCACATTTTCAATATGGCGAGGATCGCAGTAGGTTGTTAAGAAGACGAAGACTAAAAGTCGTTAAGAAGAGACCTATAAAGAAAAGTGTAATTAGAAATTAACCCACAAAATGCTATTAATTAATGTACCTGCCTGCAGTCACTTAATACTGCCTGTATTTCCTATCCTAATGATCATCATTTTATGAACGCTCAAAGCTCATTTTATATACGGAATATGGGAACCATACGATTGTATCAATAGTATATTTTTCATTGTTTTAAATCACGTTATTACAAAATAACATAATATTTATAACATGACTTAAATTATAATCACATATTCTGTATCATTTTGGATACTACCCTCCTTAAGCAACCGAATGCTTGTGTGGAGGGCAGGACTCAATCAAACACAACAAACGAATAATGAAAACAGTTGCAGCATACACAATACAAATATGTACATACACATAGGATAGGCACATGGAATCACGGTTGATAGAAAAGACAATTCCTATTATATTTATTATAATTATATTTTAGAAAAAAATGATGTGGACTTGAATGTAAAATATTGTAATAAATCATTAGCACCGAGATTCGAATCTGGCATCTCCAGATTGGAAGTCCACTCTCCAACCAAACGCGACGTCAACCGCAGCTCCAGCCAACCCAATAATGAATGCATTTCATTGATTGTAACTGACATAATACAAATTTCTTAAAACGTTGAATTGAAATATTTAACTATAGTTGTTGTCTGTTTTGTGTTTTTAATTGCAATAAAATAAAATAAAAAATAGACTTACCTCGGATAAAACCAATACATATCACTGGTCTAATTCTATATAATGGTCACCCTAAACCAGTGCCGTAGGCTCCCTTATTAATAGACTATACAATGGATAATTAAGTTGCTTTGTGGGTCACTTAGGCAAGTGAGTCTTAAATTTTTGATATCTCATAAAACTGGGATACTTAAAACAAAATAAGACTACTTAAAGGGGGTATTTCAGCAACTGGATATCACTAACCGCTTACCTAATAACAGGAAGGGAAAAAATTGGGAGTAATATTAACCCTTTCTTGGGCCCTGGAAATACGGTTTACCATTATGATCGAAAACAAGAAAAAAACCCATTGTGAAATCCATGTTCCCATATCAATTTTAGACTGCCCTCTACGAAAACATTACATTATTTTCGTATTTTATCAGGCGGAAAACTGGAGAGTTCCTTCGTTTCGTCGCTTGCTAAATAAGTTTCATTCCATTTTTCAATGCCATTATGGAATTTGTCATAGTATGAGGCAACAAGCGACAATTAAGTGTGTAGATACCCACTAACATATCAAGTGATCGATCTAGTTAGCTGTTGAGAAATTGCAGCTTTCCGATAAATTCGCCCTAATCAACAATTCAATATGTACATATATAGATATTGAATTGTTGATTAGGGCAAATTTATCGGAATAGGATTGACTGTGTACCTATTTTTTTGTTCACTTGAAGAATAAATAAATAAATAAACTAGTTACTTTTTTTATTTTATAAAAAAGATCTGCCCTTGCATACACAAATCCAAACACTCTCCTGCACTTTTTACACTAGGCTAAAAGCTTGTACCACAAAGTGTGGAATATATCGCCAACGCTGGGATTTGAATCCGCCACCTCCCGCTTAGGAGACCGCCACTCCGACCAGCTGCGACAATCATGTCCTTACTAAAATATTCAACATATGCTGCCATTTAATTTTTCAGACATTTCAGGCACAAAAACATACAATTTTCATATACTCGTGAAAATATTCAAATTCCGTCATTCAGTTGTGTTTCAATCAAAATTCCATTAAAACATAATAAATCATGCATACTATTTTTAAAAGCATCATCAGTATTATTTTTTACACGAATTTTCCTTTTAGAAAAAAAATTAAAACACGGAAATTTTAAAAGCCATCCACGTATAATATTTATGTGTGGAAATTTGTTTAAAATTTATTTTGTTTGTGTATGCCTTAATAAAATACCTCCTGAATCACCTTGCTCTGATTATACCTGTTATTACTGAAGTTAAAATGCAAAAAATATGTGAGATAAATGAAAACCATCAGAAAATTACGAATCAGTCACATAAAACATTCGCAGTCTTTTCCGATTGTTGTTTTATCTTATTTTTTTTTTCTATTTCCAACAAGCAAGCATCTCTCGAAGGTATTCGGTAACTTTTCGATTTTTTTCAGTTACGATAATAAGGGCGAAGGTCATTTTAATCGATCGGACGAACTTATGGGCTAAGGTAATTTTAGTCGATCGGACGAACTTATGGGCGAAAGTCATTTTAGTCGACCGGACGGGCATCTGGGCGAAAGTAATTTTGAGTGACTGAACGGACGATCACTTGAATGACACAACTTGTGAAGAAGCGAAGTGTTTTTGATACTGTTCGTTTGATAATCGTACAACTATAACTTTCACAATACCTACGAGTATAAACACAATTTTCTAGATATTTTGCTGTCAGCGCCTAATCTTTACACCAATTATTTTGCATTCACTATTTTGTATTCTTTAGAAAGCAACAGAAAAATTCGCCCAATCTTTATCTTCTGTTTTATTTTGTTTTGACAATTATTTTATGAAAAGACACGAGTATGTTAATAAAGCATTGGGATAAAGGTGGGAGGATTATATTCACATTTAATTTAACATGTAAAAAATGACATTGTCAAACTGAATGAACAAGTAAAAGTAGGATCTTACAATCATATAAATACAAGTCGGATATGTGGGCGATAAAAGTAATGTTGTAAAAAATGGTAAGCAATAAAATATTTTGTAAAATGTTGTATCGCTTTATATTGTAGAGGACAAACATGTCCCAGGATATTTTGTCATTAATGGAGACAATTTGTCTCGAGTATCTTTTGAGAGATTTTTCACTTCACTCTTTCCTTCGACAGATGTCGCCAACAAAATATTTATCAAGATTATTTTTAAAAATCACAATTTATGTTTTGTGAGAACATCGGAGTTTCCTATATGTTGAATAGACCCAAAATTCTAGATAAATTACAGGAATTATAAAGAACTTCTAAGCTGGAGTGAGGCAACTAAAATTTTAACATTGATATTGCATAAAAAGAGAAAAAATAGGGGTTTTTATTTAGTTTTTTTTTTTCGGATTGGTCAACTAAAATTTAGATATTGAAATTGTATTAGAACAGAAAATAGCGCTGCAGGCGAAAATTTTTCGAGTTTTTAATGAAACAAATGTGATTTAATGGATTTTTGGAATTTTTCTCAATAAATGCCGCCCCTAAAAAGTGCCACCCGGGGCGAACCCCCCCATCCCACCCCATTCCCGTCCCGTCCACGCACCGCTACAAGATAGTCTATATCAATCTCTTTTCAACTCCTTCGGGCAAAACACCCGGATTCGTTATGATAGATACACTATTCCAACTTCTATCCAACATTGTTATTGTTACATGATCCACCGAAAATATTGTCACTCAAGAGGATAAAAAAAAACTGGCGTTAAATATGTCGAGTTGCATTAAATTTCTACAAATTTGAGAAAATGCTGTACAAAAAATGTTCAATACCTCTTTCATCTTTGAAATATTTGGTTACTCACTAAAAGTATGATTTTTTTCAAAAGTGTCTTGAGGTTAAAATGGACGGAAATTCTTCACAAATAACACCCGAACCATTATCTTGTCTCTCTACTTTATTAATAATAACAAACAGAATGACACAAATGGCTTAAAAAATATATAAAATATTCAGTAGCATTAATTCGCCCAGATATATTATTCTCTTTTCTGAAAGAAAATGGATAAAATAATAGGAGAGCGATTAATCGTCCGTGACGAGTCGTCCCTGGGATTAACGACCACTGTTGTTTACATTAGACAAGCTAAAGTGTATACACTGTAAAGCATTATCGGGTTCTGTCTGTATTTCGATGTACACTACACGTTCTGTAAACTTGTGAAAATATATGACCGAAATAATCAAAGCCAAAATTGAATTTTTAGTGGCTATCGAGATATTGTAGTCAGCGCTGATACATCCATACTGCGGATACAGAATTGAAAGACGAAGGTATATCAGACAGGAGACTCCTGGATTCAGCCAAGGCCCACCCAAGGCTGTCGAGCTCATGATGATGATGATATTGGCTACTTCTTCTTCTTCTCAGCCTTCTCGCGCCCAGTGTTGGGCTAGGCCTCCCCCTTAGATTTCCACTGCTCCCTGTCTTGTGCCGACCGCATCCATCCCGCCCCCGGCAACCTTCCTTATGTCGTCCGACCACCTTGCCTGGGGTCCTGTGGCTACCCTTCCAAAAAAAGTCTTAAAAGTCAATACATGGATTTTTAACCAAGCATAAAACAGTCTTTTACTTTTAAAAATGGGGTTCCACCACGTACCAGCGCTAGAAAATCTTAATTATTAAGTACAGAAAAAAATTTAGCGGAAAGCACTTTTTAGCGGAAGAACGTTTTGAACGTTATCAAGCCTTTATTACTTACCGAATCTCAAATTCCATTGTTTTACTAAGTATTCGAAATTCGGTGACTTAAGCTTCGGGCTAAGTGAAATAATATTTGCATACTTCAGTGCAGTTTCAGTCTACTAAGCAGTGACGTGGCGAGTCACTGTGCGCAGACGAGATAACAAAACAGCTTTATGCAAATTACCCACGACGCTGCATGGCTACACCACTGCCTTCTAAACTGACGTGAAGTTGGCCGCAAGGTAGTAATAAAGATTCTATGGAAATGTATCATTGAACTTTCATTTGTTTCTGTAGTACCACACCGAGATCCTTTTGTCTACGGTTATCTTAGGTCGGATCAGAAGCTTAATAATTATAACTTTATCAATTACCAAATCAATTACTCTTCAATCTTCCTCTCATGAATACAAAGAGGTAACCAGGTTTCACCATTATACCCCTCCCGTCTTAGAAACAAATATTTTTGTTGAAAATAAGTAGTTGCCAATTCGAAATAACCAAAATGTTTGAACTTCCTTGGACGAAAGCAGGATGAGCGTTTCAAGGGACTTAAGTGGTCTCATTCCGCCACGTCCTGCTTTTAAGTGTGCAATTTTTTGAAGTTGTATATGCTAAGTTCTTTTCACAATGCACCAATTATCGATACTATCGCCATCTCTCGATGAGTGAAAAAAACTATGTATTCGTATAGAAATGAGCGTACCACTACAATACAACATATCCCATCATCTCTCAACAGGTTATTTACAGTAGATGGAGCAACAAAGCGGTGCATGGTCCTTACAGTCAAAATATTTTATACATCCTGCGGTAAATCAATATTCATGAGTTGTGTAAAGTATGCGACGGTCCCTTCATCCGGAAACTAGAGCAAAGTTTCAAATCGCATTAGTTCTAAAATCTGATATTATTTCATATATTAATGGTTCATACATAGAGTACTCCATATCCCTTTGGACATATGCATAATATTATTTTATCCATAATGCTATTGTTTTCTCCAGAGAAACTCCGGGCAAAAACTAATAAGATAGCATAGGTACCTCTATAATAATGATAAAGTTTTAGTTACTTCACACTTGTGTCTATTCGCCCATAAATTAACATCAAAATATGAGCTATGTCGTTTAAAATATATAAAGAGTCCTATAATATTTGAACCGGCGAGGACTCAACATACTCAGAACAACTAGATGAAGACTATAAGACCCATGCGGGCAGGACCCTCAAAGATACATAGAGTACATGGTTGGCGCAGTTGGTTGACACTGCGAAGCGGAAGGTGCCAAACTCAAACCCCATTTGTGTATGCAAGCCCCGATTCATTCCTGCAATCATTTACTTTACGTGTCTGGGTGGGTCTGCCACTCCAATATGCGGCGACATACATCGCCTTGTCATTCCCTAGAATCAGGTCCCCAGGGGTGCAGCTCTCTCCCATCAGGGGACATATTAGTAGGTGGCTGTCGTCCTTTGTGCGGAGCGCCGCAGTCACAAAGGATGTTGTCATCAGGCAGGTACCCCCAACGTTGGAGATTATTTTTTTGGGGGTTAACTGAAAGAAATCGCAGTTCTGCGATAAGTTCGCCCTAGTGAACAACGTTTTATAATCTGTACTATGTCCATTTTGTATATTTATATGTGTTTGTTGTTTACTTTAAGTTTAAACAAATAAAAAAATATTTTTACTCGCATAACTACCACTCTTAGTCTGCGATGAAGAAGGCAGAGAAGGCCAAATGGACTAGACAAGACTTCACAGAGTCGTGATGATCGGCGGATACTGTTGATCTCATCACCTCCATTCAATCTCCTTCTCGAGCTACACCATGTAACGAACGCTAGTCAGATAATAATATATTACAGAGTGTAGATTCAGTGAACCGTAGTACAAATTCGCCATCATCAACTCTCCGTAGTATTGTCCATATCCGCCCCCGCCCACTAGGAGGGTATAATAGTACGGCGGCAACTGTCCTGCCCCAGTATTCAACTACCGACACACACGGCCACACATTACTATACTACATTAGATCAACAAGTCACATCTCTACGGTTCAGTTAACATTTACTTCACTTTGTAATTTTACATACAGAATGATTTATAATTCACTTTGCCGTTCCTCTTCATCAAGGGAACTTAGGTTAGTCTTCAGACTTTGCCTTTTATAGTGTTTCTTTGTCATGCGTGGCACTCTGTAAAGCCACCAAGCTCATTACTTTTTGAAAACCAATATTTATTATACGTCTCCCACGAAAACTCGAAAGAGTTAGGGTATTCCAAACATCTTGTGGTATGATTGTTGAACAGCAGAATCCACTAATTTTGAAACTACATTTTACTTTTTGGCATTCAATCTATAAATTATTTTACTTGCGGAGCTATTTTTCTCTTTTTATGTCATATTGATATCAACATTTTAGTTTTCCCACTCCAGACTAGAAGTTCTTTAAAATCCCTGTAAATTTTAGAGAATTTTGGATTTACTATTATTTGGTTATCACTAGAGTCTAATTAAAGGGGCGGCGGATTTGTCTTGCACCCCGGGCTGCCGAAACCCACGCTACGCCACTGGACCAAGGTTAATATTAGTTACAACTACCTTCTAAATTACATCGAAAATTTTAATTTTTTTATTAAGGTGCCAATCCAAAAGGATACCGAAGTTTTAATGACCTATATTGATTTAATCATAGTAATATAATATAGTTAGCTACAATAAATTGCGAAATTGCGATATTAATAACTACGGAGTGACTTATTAATAACGGTAGTCACGCAGTATGCCCACTGTGCGACAATAACATATTATGCAGTATGGGGCAATTATTATATAAATTGTATGATGATGATATGCTTAATTAAACAATATTATTTTCCATGCGAGACTCTCTTAATAACATTAGAGAAAACAATAGCGTCTCCCCACATTCATGAGAAGGACCTAAATGGCGAAATAATATAATTGTAACCCATATCTTGCATTCTTCTTATGAGATTTGAACCTAATGACACTGTTAAAATTATTATCGAATATTTCACAGCTGATGGTGCCAATTCATAATTTAATGATAGAGAACAAAAAAAAGTCTGAGAGAATGAGCTGGGCTTGCAGTAGGGCATGGGAGAATGAAATCTACACCTGAATCCCATTCCTTTCCTCTCCACATCTTCCTTATTCAACTATCTCTTCTGACTCGAGCGCAGACAAATGTCAAAACACAATGGTGTACATTGTGTGTTTGTGGATTATGTAGTGTGTAAGAACTGATCTTTTAGGTATGGTTAGAAGATGGATTAATGAAACACAATTTATTAATTTATTATATTTTATTTCAGAAAAGTATAACAATAATACTTTCGATACACTACTACTATGGTATTCAATTGTATATTTCTATTATAAAGTATAATGTCATCTATGTAAGCACCAGAGAAAAAAAAAATCCTTTGGCACGCCACAGGCATAGGTAGATTTCAAGTGATTTATTAATTTTAAGAGTACATCTGTACAATAAGAACAATCACAATATTATCAGCAAATAAACCAGCGAAGTGATGAAGTAGTATGGATGTAGTTTATTCTTTGATTATCGAAGTACCGTATGACGAAAAAATATTTGATTAAGTACTTCAATAATCAAAGAAAGTACCTAATCCAATAATCAAATTATTTTCATTCCACACATAATATGGATTGGTACCGGTACCTAAGCACTAGAAATTTGAAAAAAAGATGTGAGTTCTTCTCGTATCGTGAAGCACATTTCTAAGACAACAAACACGCAAGTACCTATGCGGTAACTACTTAACTAGATCTTTCGATCGATCAGTGTAGTCCGAGGAATTGAGCTAGACAAAATCTGACTTTTGATCTGTATTCCTTATTTAATAACCTTTCATACGATACCAGAAACAGACCCTCACAATCATTGGATCCCCTCAGAATCATTGTTTTTGAATTTAAAGCCTTAAAAAGTGAACCTTCCTCTTAATGGATTTCACCCAACCTCCTATCAGTTCATCTACCACTTACCAAAAATCTACCACCCAAGTTTCACGTTTCTGCGACGCATAGTTTGGCTGCAAACGTGCGCACAAGAAAAGGGACATATATATGGCTTATATATATAAACTTTTAAACCAAGGTCGGATTCGGGTTCTCCTGGTCCTAATTAGTGATACTGAGTAGAAATTTTTCAATTCTGCGACCGACATCACGGGAGAAACGAATAGGTAGAGTTCCTTTTGGAAATCTACCTAAAAAAGGTATATCGTAAAACGTATGATTAAATAATGAGTATTGCTGCCTGCATACTCAGAGTTACCTAGTTACCCTGATGTACCTACCTAACCTAACTAAAAAAAATCATCAAAAGGGCACAAGTAAATGGCCAAGTGTATAACTTTCTAAGCTATCTACTCATTTTATATAAATATTATTCCCAGTTGTTTGATGCATTATACAGCTTGTTTGGTAAATGTATATTACCTAATGTGGAAACAGACAATTTGCTTTGAGCATACGCTAGGCGTTAGAGTCGATCACCATAATGCATACCATGTTAATGTCTCAATGAACTAACTTACAACTACTAAATATATTGCAGCGGTGGGATACAATCAATGGTATAAGTCAAATAATCAGTCCAACATCTTCGTGCAAATTTTTTATCATGGGTCATACCTTGCCACTCCAATATGCGGCGACATACATCGCCTTGTCATTTCCTAGAATCAGGTCCCCAGGGATGCAGCTCTCTCCCATCAGGGGACATATTAGTAGGTGGCTGTCGTCCTGGGTCGCTCCGTAGTCACAGAGGATGTTGTCATCAGGCAGGTACCCCCAACGTTGGAGATTCTTTTAAGAGCGAGTAGCACCCACTCTTAGTCTGTTGAGGGTGATCCATAAGGAGTAGGGTAGATGTTCTAGTTATTGTTCAATTTAACATATTTCGTGTTTGTCCGGATGACGTGTCCGAGCCATCTCAGCAGCGACCACTCTGTGAAGTGTGGGTTATACCCCGTAAGCCTTACGGACATAATCGTTCACACACAGTCACAGGACACAGTCTCTCAGGGTTACTCATGCCACTCCTCCGAAGTATCTCATGTCAGTTGCGTGTACTCTTGACCTACGTTCTCGTGAAGCATCCATGTGTTATAACCAAATATACGTCTATATTTATTTATTTTTTTATTTATTACGAGCACTCGTACATATAACATACATAAATAATATAGTCAGTCAATCAATTAATTACCTCATTTCATTCATACATCATCTATTGGTATACTTAACTAGTTACTATTTTTTAAGATTTAAGATTTTTTGTATTACTGTCTGTTTGTTTAATGAATAAAATTAAAAAAAAATAAAATCTAATAAACACAAGCCCACAACTGGTCCATTCATATCAAAATAATCTGATACAATCGAAAGTCTGTAGATTTATGTAAATATTGCGAGTTTGGTCTTCTGGGTCAATTCCTCTTTGGTGATCACTAGACTACTTAGCGTCTTCAGTACGTTGTCTGCTGATGTGATTTTCTTGTTTATACAGGCTTCTTGTTCATACAAAACCTGATCTATTGAATTTCCTCATCATTCTTGTCCAGCCTTTTCAAGGTTTATTCAGTTTTATCATTCGTTGTTGATTCGTCTTGTTAAGTCATTTTTTTCAGTTTCAGTTTGTCAGTGCGCATCATAGTATTTTATTGAACTGTTGTATTTTAAGTTAACATTGCTTGCACCACGCATTTCCCTACCCTCGGCGAGTTACAAAGTATGGTAGTTCCTATACGTCATCATGTATACATTATTGACTTGTATACTGATCACGGTGACTGGAGTAACTAACGAACCAAGAAACCATCTCTCATTCGCCCCATTAAACGTTAAATATTCATTCGCAGACTGCTAGCGCCAATGCTCGGCAGCAAGGAGTAAGTTGCCTTGTATGAAACTTAATATACGAGATTCATCTCGTATATTAAGTATATTCATATATATATTCATATTAGATTATGCAAACAATATGTCGTTAGAGTATTCTCGATAGTAAACAATGCATATAGCATGCTGTTCTTATAAGCATTATGCAAATTTAATATATCGCTTAATAATATGCTCGGGAAGTTATATTTGGACGCCTTCTGATGTTATTTTCTACCAAATATCTTCATCACTTAATGCGAATATTATTCTTAACAAATACCAATGCACTTGCAGTGTCTATAAATGCAAGCGCTCCGAATAAATAATAAATATATTTATGCAAGTATTCTCCACAGATATGCAAGTACGTTAAATATATATCAGTAATCTAAATAGTTATTGAGTATATTCGTGTGAGTATTCTCAACAAATACTCAAATTCACTCCATAAATATGCAAGTACTCTCCACAGATATGCAAGAAGGAACATGAAATGAACGCAAGCGCTCTAAGTAGTTATTAAGACTTTTCCTGCGTGTATTCTCAAAAAATATGATAATTTTCTCCATAAATATGGAAGTACTCTTCACGGATATGCAAAAAGGTACATGAAATTTAGCCATACAAGTGCTCTAATAGTTATCGAGAAAGTTCATGCGAGTGTTGTCAACAAATATGCAAATTATCTTCATAAATATGCAAGTACTCTCCACAGATATGCAAGAAGGAACATGAAATAAACGCAAGCGCCCTAAATAGTTATGAAGATATTTCTACGAGTATTCTCAACAAATATACAAATTAAATTGGAAGTACCCTCCACAGATATGCAAAAAGTTAAATATAGCTATATGCAAACGCTCGAATAGTTATCAAGAAAATTCATGCGAGTGTTCTCAACAAATATGCAAAGTCTCTCCATAAATATGCAAGTATTCTCAATAGGTAATTTTTAGATTTAAAAAATTTGCGTACGTTAATCAGCCTTATGAGATGATATTAATGGGATAAAGTTTACCAAAATTTACCATCACTTCGCTGAAACACTTTGTAAATCCTGCTCTTGTTTGCTTTCTCACTCTCTGCGTCATTCCTCCATGAATTCTATGAATTCCCTGAAGCGAACTATGATGAAGGCATTATATAATTACGACTTCACTTGTAGATACATTTGCAACTGTGTTTCAATCCACTGTGCTTCCATACACGCTGACGTACATATCCCACAGGTTTATCTCTCATTCTCAATTATGAACGTCATATCTCTACAAACGGAGCTTCTCGAATGTATCCTGTACAATTTTGAGTTGCGTCACATTATTAAATCAAATAAATAAATAAGGTGGAGGTGGTCAGTAATCTGGTTGATGAGGCACTCGACTCCAATGGACGCGGGTTCGATCCCCGATGCCGACCTACTCCACTTCACGACACAAGCTTTTCAAGCTTACTGTGAAGTGTACAAAGATGTATTTGAGTTGATTTCAATAAACCGAGATTCATTTAAAAAAATCTTTATTAGCAAAATATAGTAGTAAGCTAAAGGGCGGACTTATTGCAAATAAAGCAATGTCTTAGAGTCAACCCGAGGTTGTCAATAAAATAAACAGGAAGTAAATGCATAATATGGTGCACAAATTTTACAATACAATTTACGGTACAAATTTTATATCTTTTCAAAGGGTGCACACTGCAACATCGAAACACATTAACTACTTCGTAGCAACCTTTTAGATTTTTAGATTTTGTCTCCTGCATTCAGGAAACAAATGAGTTTACGTACACCCCCGTAGGATCTTCAGTTTATTGAACTGACCCCCATCTTTTATATATTTTTTCAAGTGCCCCGTAGGAGTTGAGTGTTCTTAAAACTTCCACAGGAAACTTTTTCAGCAATTTGGAACCCATTCTGAATGCCTTATAAATGCGTAAAGAAAATCATGTGTTTTATAGTATAATCACAGCATTTTTTTGGTTCCCCATTATGGAATATGGAAGTGCAGCTTACCTGACACCACGTCCATTTCAAACAATGCTCTTTCCAACATCTATGGGTATAACATAAATTCAAATAATGTTATAATCTGGTGCAATATTGCGAAGTTCAGAACCGGAAGATAGTTAATTGGTCTTTTAATTAAGTAATACCTGGATATTAGTGTAGAATAATTTCCATAATTGTTGAAACAGGAAGCGAAGATTTCACGAGATATTTCGTTATTCAATTAAACTTTCCACAGAGAACAGTAATAAAAGATTTAATCTTTCCATTTTCTTTCCTCAAGCAATACGCTTCACAACTTATATTAATCATTTATGTGATCAACTCGCCATATCGAGAATATTAATTTTAGATATTTTCTATAGAGGCAAGACTTTTCAAACATAGGGCACCAGAGTTTTCTCATTTATACTCAGAGTAGATAAAAACAAGTTGAGCAGACTGATTGGGTAGAGAATTAAGACCCAATAAAGGGTACGGAATGTTTCCCTATCCAAGGTCGTCGGTCGAAAGACCGACGATGGTGGAAGTCCATTTTTAACTGTAAAATAAAAGATTATTGTTTGTTGTTCTCTAATCATCCGTAGGCCTTATTTAACGCACTTGGAATCGTCAGGTTTACATATTAAACAAACATCACAAAATAAAATGCGATACATCAATAAACAGTCACAGCAAAAAACAGTGAAATCAATAAATACATGGTGACTGGTGATAATACAAAATTATAACAGGTGTGGTTTATTTCAATGCAGATCTGAATGTAAATTGTCCAGAACTACATTACGTCAATGACAACAGATAGATTAGTAGGTATACCCATAGTTTAAAATCCACGAAACGGTTTTTGTTACAAGTAAGTGCTGGAGGATTTTCATCCACATCGAGTTTGTTGCTAAATTGTCAGACGTCTGATTATGAGGATGAGATTTTAAAGTATATTTTACTATTGTCTTTCATTTTTAACTCTCAGTCGATTTTGGTTATTTGGTTGCGGCTTCTATCAGACGTCGAACAAAAGTTGCCGACATCGCAGAAAGAACAGCAAAGCAAAAATGGCAGTGGGCGGGACACGTGGCAAGACAGGACAGTGTCAGATGGGCACCTAAAACCCTGAAGTTGAGGCCCTGGGAGAACAAAAGAAGCTTAGGAAGACCACAGAAAAGGTGGACAGATGACATTGTTCAGCTTACGGGTCGTAGATGCCAGCAGATAGCCCAAGATAGAAGACAGCTAGTGGAAGAGTTTAGAAGAGGCCTATGTCCAGAAGTAAGTAAGGCTAGAAGTAAGTAAGTAAGTGCGGCTTCTTCAATAGGTAAATTGACAATAAGACAAGAGCGCCTTAATTTTGTTAATAAGGACGAAGTTATAAGGACGTTATACACTAAGTAGGTACACTAATGTCACATAGGACTTTGTGAGTGATCCTTCGTACCTTCATTTTGTATGAAATTTAATTAATACATAATAATAACAACCTAACTCCTCACAAGATTATACCCGACCCTTACCTTACCGTTGTCATAACACTAATTAACATTACAACTCATCCCAAATCGCTATATAGTTTGTTTAATGATCAACTCGTCTGCTTAATAACTTGTTAAGACGCACGCTTATCCTCAGGTAGTTAAGCACATTCGATTGAAGAGATCTTAACAAACTTACCACAACTTGTGGCAGAGGTTTGCAAGTTAAAGGAAGGTAACAGGAAGGAAGAGGAAATGGGGAACGTTAAGGGGAAGGAAGATAGTTAGACAGTCAACCAGATTAACATATCATATCTATGAAGACATATAATATACGTATTTGTTACTGTAGAAGCCCCAGTATTGGTAAGTCTTTCATTTTACTTGTAAATCCCAAAATTTATCAAGGGTATGTTGGTAAATGTAAGGTTTTCATAAAAACGAGACGATTTTTCTGGGGGTTTCCATCGCTGAGTTTGGAACATGCTATGTTTTAATATAAGGGTAGTAAATGTTGGTTTTGGGAATAAAACAATAAATATTACGTGAATATTTTCATTTAACAGTGTGAAAATTTTGAGGTATATAAAGATTTATTTATTTATTTCTTAGCCATATATTGCAATTGCCTATCAGACAAATGCTGACATAGTTTCAAGTGTCATTTAGTTTTTATTAATTTTTATTTATTACTAACTAGTAAGTTATAATTTAAAACATATTAAAAACATTTTGTGAATGGTAAAAAAAATAAGTACGTGACAATGCGATGTGACTATTTTTCAACAGTTACCGTGGCTCCAAGGTAAAACCTAAGGTTTACTGAGTGAATGGTAGTAAAAGTTCCAAATTGATCCATGATCACAGAACAGTTCCGACTACACTCTTAGTTTTTACGTCTCTGACATCTCTTTCTCTTCACAAATATCCCTTCCCATATCCTCTCCCTTCTCATATCACCCTAACACTGAGAGATATTTGTGAGTGTATGTGCGTGCATATAAACGAGGGTTTGAATATATAAAAAAAAGGTAAAATAATTATGAAAAAATTAATGAAGTGAAATAAAGAAACATAGTTATATAAACTCTTCATTGCATGTATGTTTGTATTGCGTTTGTGTCTGTCTGTTATTGGGTTCTTTTGCATTATTTGTTTGTTATCATATTTTATTATTGTTAACCTGTTGACAGTCCATGTATTGAAAATTTTAAATAAAAATTTACTGGTAAATCTTATGATTTACCCTAATTCGAGGTTTTGCAGTAACATATTCACGAGTACTCGTACGTGTATTGTAATAATCACATAATAAATACATTAGAAACTTTATAAAGTTATGAAAACTGCAGTTTTGAAGACACATTAAAAAGCGATGAATTTTCATCACTACTTCCCCCATATATTGGATCAATTTTAACTACATAATTCTATAGAGAGGGCCGTAAAAAGGATATCGTAAATCGATAATAAAATGTATAGTTGAGTATCCATTGTAATAAATTTAATGTAATATAAAGAAAAAATAATTTAATAAAATAATTTAATAAAAAAATAATTTAATATAAAGAAAATAATGTAGTATCTACCTACATCAGTCAGGAAGAAAAAATAGTAAATACCTATTTTTTCCTACTGTTATTCCAATTGACTATTATGTGTTGTGTTTTTTTCAATAGCATAGTAACAAATATCCGTAAAATATGTCTATTCTTCTTCTTCTTTGCCCTCGCCTTTGTCCCATTTACTTGGGGTTGGCCCTCCTAGTCCTCATCCTCCAAGTCCTTCTGTCCCCCACATCCTCCGCACGAAGCCTCGCCTCCTTTAAGTCTCTCTCGATTGTGCACACCCATGTGGTCAGGGGTCTGCCCGGTCTTCTGGGCCCTACTTCAATGTCCATTGTCCTTTTGATCATGTTGCCCTGTGGCAGTCTCATAACGTGTCCGTACCATCGTAGTCTATTTTCGGCCACCTTTTCTGTATATTCTAATTATATGTCTATTATAAAATCTATTATACATTTTAGATTTGTACATTTCCCATTAAGACGATGTTGACTTCGATCGATCAAGGATTGATATATTGCAACGCTGAACTCGAAAACAGATTGAGATATTTCGTACCAATAAACAGGAAGGTATCCATGCTTTAGTGCTTTACAAATAGTAATCACCGAATTTCACCGCTTGGATTCAAGCTATCATCCGATCATCGATCTGGATATTAAATTATAAATAGATTTCAAGATTCTCACACCTGTAGAAGAGGTAAAAGCTACAAACAATATTATGTACAACTGAAATTAATTGTAATATGAATATCCATGAGATACCTGTGAAATTCCAGTATATAATTGAGAATTTGTTTGATTTGAACTCTCTCAATATTGAATTGCAGAATTCCACGTATCGTATTTGTGAACTTGTAATTGTTATTGGGATGTTTTCCCTCAAATTAACTTCACATCACAAAAGGAATGTTACCAGGTATCGGAGATCCGAGAACACACAATTACTACCGCTTCGTCGATAAAATTATCCTTTGAATTCGCTTCTCACTTCAGACATTATTCAACCATAACACAAACGCAATCAAACCTTAATAAAATTATTTAATACAGATAGCTTATTTACCAATTTGGTGGAGTCAATATTATTTTTCATGTCATGTTGCTAGACAGGGAGTGGACAGATGGGCACCTAGAATCCTAGAGACCATGGGACATGAAAAGAGGAATAGGACGGCCTCAGAAAAGATGGGCCGATAATATTGTCGCTGGCAGTGGGTGGATCCAGAAAGCCCAAAGAGTAGAAAAAATTGGAAGAGACCTACATCCAGCAGTGGAGAAATGGCTACTAATATTATTTTTACATTATACACGTGTTGAACGATCTTCCAGAAAAATGATAAAACGATAAATTTAAAGGTGCGGTTATTTGGGAACAAAATTTAAAATTGAAATAGGAAGAGAAGAAAGTAATCCTACTAAAATACCTACGTCGTCTCAAGAGAAGTCTTGAGAAACGGTGTTTAACAGTTAAACGGAGAAGAAGTTGTGAAGAAAAGGAAAAAACGCAAGAAGAGCTTCCACGAGGGAAAGTTTGGATAAAGGCAAATAAAAATAAAACGTAAAACAATAATATGTAGGTAACGGTGTTCATGAAACTAAGATATATTTTAGCTGGTATGAGGTCTTACAAATTCGTGTGAGGATAATGCAAATCTTCTTCTCATCCAGCCCTAGTCATTTCACCGGCGGATATAGGCCTATTCCAAACAAATCGGTTCATATCTGTCATTCGTCTATCTCACCTACCGAGGCTGCGTCACCTACCCATCTCTTCTGTGGCCTTCCGTCACCTTGTTTTGTTTGCCCTAAAGAATATATGGAAAAAAATCCTAAAACACACTTTAGCATTATTGGTTTTATAACCAATCTAGTATCCGCTCGATAGAACGAGTATTACCACACGAGACTGTTGAGATCAAAATTGTCAACAGTATACTCGTAATGAAAGTGACGAAGAGCGCGCTGAGAGTCTCTGAGATGAGGACCCTCGTGAACATTTCAGGAAAGACTCTCAGAGACCGAATAAGAAACATGAGAATTAAAGAGATGTGCGAGGTCGAGGATGTCATCAGATGGGGAAGGCAAAGGAGGAGATATTGGTACGCGCATGTGAGGAGAATGGAACCATCCAAGCTCCCTCAATGTGCTGCATGGCCAACCCCAAAGTAGGCGACCCCCAGGCAGACCACCAAAGAGATGGATTAACAGCTGAGAGTCGACCTCGCAGGAGGCTAACACCTCTTAAATAACCGGCCATCAGGCCTACATTAATTATATACTCGTAATTGTTAAAATTGAGTTATATAGTGAAATTTTCTATAGAAGAAACTATGAGAACAACCCAGTTTCAAAACAAGGTTGAGAATATCGCTTTAAATAATAGAAGTCACCCATGCAGTCAGATAGTTGGTGAGTGAGTTGGTACTGTAATAGTTTCCAAAGTCTGCTGTGTAACTTCATTGTAATTTTCGCGACATTTGAATTTAAATTCCTGTGCAAAACTCCCAGTCGCAGCTGATTTTAAATCAGATACAATTTCCATAATGATATTATGTCCATTTCTATAAATTCTATCACCGCAAACTCAATGCATACGTAAATACTCGTACAATATTACTGCAACACACATCGATCCGTGTGTTGCAGGCGTACTACGTTGAGAGGCAGATTAAAACAAGACAAGAAATTTATGAAAATCACAAGTTATGTTTTGTGAGACCATCGGAATCTTTCTACATGTCGTAATTGAATTTAACAAGTAGTTATATCTCAACAGATATACAGCAAAGGATGAACCTTCCATCAGGCTTATGACTGATCGTCTGGCTTAATGTGATCACTAGCCGACGATCAGTCATAAGCCTGATGGAAGGCCAATCCTTTGCTGTATATCTGTTGAGATGTAACTATTTGTTAAAGACAAGAAATGTTTCATGTGAACATGATAGGGTGATGCAGAAATGTTGTTGTCCGTATTTCTGGCGAACATATTACCTCAAGGTAATTTCTACCAACGAGCTTCCTCTACTACTATCAAGACGAAAAAGATCAAGATTTTTCTTTGAGCCTTGTGTAAATGATTTGTCGTCTGTTCTCCTTTCATATAAAGGCCCGATTCCACTGAAACAACACTGAACGACATGTGGTATGTTTCCTAGTGTCGCAATTGTAAAAGCATGTCGTATGCGGCATGATACAAGCCGACACCGTTGGACACGATGAATTATGTCGAAAGGTGGCGCATGGGTCCGGGCAACAACATTCAACTTGCAGCATGCGTCAATGTCGCATGCTTCAAGTTGTCTAAAAGTTGCCTCACTGGAATTGGGCCTCAACGCATGCTTGTGGGTGACAAGTAAATTATGAATGGACTTATCGTCCTATCTTCATTAATACTTATATCTATAGTTGTTGTCTGTTTTGTTTTTGTAATAAAATAAAATAAAAAGAAGCTAAACATTGAACAGTAAAGCGAATTGCTCACTGCTTATAATACAGAAAAATATTTTAGCTGGTAAGCGCAAAGCGACACAGACTGATAAAACGTATTTCGAGAAAAATCTGCTTACATTATTCTGAATCAGAGAATCGATGCGGTTGCATTGTATAAGTAGTAATATGGTGAAGAAGCAAAGAATATCTGGTATGTATGTCACGGCAAAGTAATTCCGGATTTATTGACGTGTCTGTGTGACTGTTACCTACTCCTGTTACCCACTCCTGTTACCCTGATACCTCGTGCTGATGTGCGCTGGTGGTGGCAAGCAACTTGTCTAATATCCGTACCGTGTCAATACCAAACACTTCGTGACTACCTCCAACGTGGAGTGCAAGAGAAAACTCGAAGAGTTCACTGGATCGTGCATGCTTCTGAAAAATCTTGAATTAAATATACTATACTCTACCTCTACAAATAGGCTTATTATTCTACGTATATTTTGTTACACGGTCCTTGCAACGAATTTCAGTAGTCATTTTATTGAAACTTGTGTAATAAACTTATGCTGGATTTCACAAACTTTTTAGGTGAGGAATAGCAGAGATAGGAGCCACCTACCTCTAATTTTGTATGAAAAATTGGTGAAATCCAGGTTAAGTACATAGTAAATTCTCTTCTATCACAACGCCTCTCTTCAAGGATAGCCCTAAGGGTCAGTTGTTCGGAAAATTTAAGATGTTTTTCATCTTTTTCAGCAATGAGGTTCATCTCCACCCATTCTGGATATCGCATTAATTTTGCGCAGAGAGAATGTACAGTACACCGTATTTACTTTTTATCCATTTGTATTGGGATACACAGCTATGTTAGAGTTGTGGTAGCATAAGTGATGTGGGCATTGTATATAATATTATGATTTCTACAGATTTTTTTTGACAATGGTTTCAAGGACTAACTTTTAAAACGGTTATATGCAGAAAAAATGTCTGGAGTAGCAAAGCATCTTTGATTTTACGAGCTATTAATGATCTAAACTTTTTCTTTTCACCTGATGAATTATTTCATAAATATTGAGCTTTAATTCATCCCCCATTTCCCATTGTATATTATAAACTCAAGGGTAGATGCGGTATTCTATGGAAATTTCCCTGAAAAGTTATGGAATTAACTGAGCTTGAGAGAATTCACAGAAGAATGACAAAAACGTAGAAGTTGAAAAATTCATGAAAAAGGTTTTGTTCTGTAGGAGAGTAGAGACGGTTGGTTGTGAATGGTAAAAAGTTGAGGAGAGTTTATGAGTTTGAAGAACCGCGACACGAAGTGGGCATTCCGCTGTAAACTTTTACACCCCGAATCTTGACTGCATACAATATAGACCCTCTACTAGTACCACTACACTATACATAAATATACGCCATTTTACTCCTATACAAACGCCATTTCCAGTTCCATTTTATGTGTGACTCAAATTAAGTACAAGCATGAAATAAGATATTAATAACATTAAAACTCATAAACATGGCTGAAGAAAAGAAGAACGATCGGGATTGAATGCAGTGGAAATGAGATTGCTGAGAAGAATGGGTGGGAACACATTGAGAAATTAAGGATCTCTCAAAGCGGCGAAACTTGTGACTTGAGAGATCTTGACTCTCACGTGTCCGATAGAAATGTGTAGGTCAATTATATTAAAGGACTTCGTAAGGAAACATTGAGATATAGGATAAGAAATGAGGTTAATAGAGAGTGACTGACTATAAATAAGACGGCTGGGCTGTAATGACTAGAATGAATGTGAATAAGCTTGGATGGTTTGGGCATGGTGAGAGAATGAATGATGCTAAAAAGTTGAACAAAAAGATATATATGCGCGAAAAAATAAGCGTGAAGAAGTGCGGCCGTCTGAGACCTGGACAGATCATGTTGACAAGATCCACACGGATAGATGCCTTTTGAGTAAAAGAAACTAGAGAGCGTTTATCATAAACTGCATGAATGTGCATGTAGAAGCAAAGAGTGTGTCTAAAGATAAATAAATTGGAAAAAGAAAAATATGGATAGTTACAAAAACAAGACAATAATAGTGTGCCAAAAGCTAGACTTATTGCAAAAGCAATGGGATGGTCTGGCATTCTGTCCTCTCTTTAGCTTTTTTACTTTATTTTTTTTTATTTATTTATTTAAACTTAAAGTAAACAACAAACACATATAAATATACAAAATGAACATAGTTAGATAGATAGATTTTATTGGTCATAATATATAGTGTACATATAAAAACATAGGTATTTCAATTCATTTTGTGTTAATTAATACGCGAACGGCTCATCTATGTTTAATAGCATTACCGTGGGTGAACTAGAGCTGATTGCTCTGTATCTCACCACACGGTTTAAGATCATAGTACAGATTATAAAACGTTGTTCACTAGGGCGAACTTATCGCAGAACTGCGATTTCTTCCAGTTAACCTCTTTACTTTTTTCGTTTCTTTTTTACCTTGTGTTGATAGTTTTGTAACACTTTGTTCCACATTTATGATTCGCGCATATTATATAAGACTGCATTGAGATCTCGACCTATCACTTCTCAACTATTCTACGATTCTCATAAAAATTTATAAGCCCCTCATACCTACCCCTACAATACGTGTATAGGTCTAGTCTTCTATTCGCCATACTATTTGTATGATGAGGAAAGGTGGGATGGTTCACATGAACTCCGGTTACGACATACCAGTACATATTAAATTAATACACTAATATCATAATGGAAACGGAAGAATATAACAAACTTGATATTTTATTACGCATCTTGGTTAGTTACGTTTGGTTTTACGCGTCTGAATAGGTTGAGCTATCTTTCTAAGCTGGAGAATGGGAGTAGTAAATTGTACAGGATTATTTACAGTCAGACCGTTAGGTTAGGTTGAGTTACATCAAGTTTTGTTACGTTAGGTTAGGTTAGGTTTTTTTTCTTGTCAGGGGACCGTATATCCCCTGCGTCACTGCGACCAGAGTAGGTCTATTGTGACACCTAGGTTAGGTTAGGTTTTTTTTTTAATTTGTTTATTGCCCTTTATGCTTAGCCTTGCTTGCAAAGTACAAGGCTTATTACATGTCATTTGTGTGCCTACTTGCAATTTTTTAAGATAGGTTAGGTTACGTTATGTTAAGTTAGATTAGGTTAGGGTAGGTTATGTTAGGTTACGTTAGGTTAGGTTAGGTTACGTTAGGTTAGGTTAGGAAACGTTATATTCGGTTAGGTTGAATTACATTAGGTTACATGAATATAGGTTAGTTTATGTTACTTTTTCAAGCTGCTTAAAAATAGTAATGTGGTGAAACTATGAAAAGCGATCTACACATACGTAAGTTGATTTAGTTAGATCAGATTAGGTTATGGTAAGGTTAGATTAGGCTAGATTTTGTGAAGTGAGGTTAGACTTTGTCATTTATTTATTGAAAACATTCGTTTTTAATAAATATACATTACAATAGTAGAGATCGATTAAATCTGAGTTTATATGGTCAAGATAAATAAACGAAAGAAAAGAAACATTTGGTTGGGTTTTCACCAAATCACGTACTAAACACAATATTATCTTAAAAACATTAAGTAGCTTTTCATTGCTGTACTTATATGAATATAAAGTTGAAAATCCATGTTGTAAGTACGTAAAACTTGACAAGTTAAAGCGAGATAAGAAGTGATTAAGTGCCGGGACGAGGAATAAACAACAGAATACATGTTATTATTATTGTTATTATAATCTAGCGCCGTATCGTGCCATCTCACATCCTTTCGTCTTTCCACGTCGTTAATTACTTTCATACACTAAGTAGAACTTTCGAGATAACTACCTACTAACAATAGTTAGTTTCAGGTTACTTTTACAACGAAGAGTGTGCATACCGACATTTCAAAAATTTCTAAAAACGGGAGACCTTCTATCTCGACAACCGTTACTAAATATGCTTTGGAACAAAATAGGGTAGATGCATTGAACCTTTATCTAGGGAATAACCGTAAAAGATTTTTTATATCTTTTATAGATTTCTCAAAAAAAAAAATTTAAAACACCTCTGTACTTTTTTCGGAAAGACGAAAACTCGTTTCCCCAAAGTTGCGGAGTAAAAATTCTTTTTTGTCCTGATATATGCATCAAAATCTAGGGAATAACCGTAAAAGTTTTTTGATAGACGCAAAATTAACCCCAAAAAATGGAAAAAAACGATATTTTTACCATTTCATCATGCGATTATCACGCGATTTTGAACCTTAATGCCGTGACGTCATTCCTGGTGCCATGCCCTTAACTCAAACTTATGAGCTTTATATAAACTACCAGCACACATGTCTACTTGAAAGATATACAATTATAAAATGATATATTTAATGTCCTTTTTTATCTTTCTATCCGATCACACTACACCCCATGCGGTAAATACTATTTTATCTACTATCTGCGGTACACGACCACTTCCTGGACCACTTCTATATAAAGCCTTGAAAATATCCTAAATAAACCAACAGAAAAAGTGCTACATTTTCTATGAAGCTTAAGTGAATTGGAAATATAAGGACTCTTATTTCCGCCACATTCATGCAATTTACTTGAATTATTTATGTTTTTTCAAAGCGTTGTAAAGTATACTAAAGTAAAGTATAAAGTGATTACTTAAGCCAGCCGAGGTCGGTCGTAAGCCCGACAATGTTCATCCTTAATTCTTCTACACTGTTGTAGGCAAACTTCAATCTTGCAATTTGTCATACACGCTCTCCGATTCCTTTCTTTTCTCAAAATGCGTTCGTCCTCGCGGTCGACACGATCGGTCAGTTTCGGACGGCCATACTTTCTCACGCCTCTTTATTCTCCCATATACATCTTTTTAGCCATCCTGTCATCATTCATTCTCTCAACATGCCCAAACCATCAAAGCATATTCACTTTTATTCTAATCTTACAGTCACCATCTCTTTAATAAACTAATTCCTTATCCTAATCTCTCAGTATCTTCCCACGCATTCTTTACGAAGACCTCCCTGCACAAACTTGATTCATCCTTCTTCAAGTTTGTTCAAGTCTTGCTAACATACATCATACATTAGTAATAAATAAATATATAAAAAACATGGTTTTATTCACAACTTTCATTTCTTAAAAAGATTATCGAAATACTCAGTACGTAAGTGTAAGTGGATATAGTGAAAAGTTCGCATTTTTGTACAAATTTTCTTTTATGAAATCAACAGAAGTTGTCTGTTAGGAGTCAAATGTAATAAGATACCAATTTACTCTTGGGAAGTGAATATAAAATAAGAAAAAAACCCATTGATTTTCAAAGACATCTGCGATATATTATTTTCATCCCTTTTGCTGACCAGTCTACAAACTTTTATATACAAAATAAAGAAAACTACTTGTCAAAATAAAAAAAGGTTGAAACACATGGTACGTTTCAATTTCATATCGCCATAAAATTGAATTGAATTTTTGATAAATGTCTCCAAATAAGTCGACTCTCTGTGACAAAAATGTGTATCTATAAACTTTATATGAAGTTGATACCGACTGCTAGAAGCCCTGAGGTAGAAGTTTGTATTTTCATCTCACTTGATATACAAATCCCATAGGAATTTTATTCAAACCGAGATAGTTTTTTTTATTTACCTTATTTTGCAAGTTGGGTGATGAGATATTGCTCGAAATTTCTAGGCTATTTATAAACTGGACACAAAAGTCCAAATTATTATGTTTTATATACTTACGACTATTTTATTTTCTTTTTTTTATTTATTTAGGAATGTGGTGGTCTAGAGATGCACCAATAACACTAGCTCCATTGTCCTACAGTATTTTTCATGGAATTCAGTATACTGGAATTCTAAAAGTAATCATCTTCTTCTTCTTCAATTAGCCTTGTTCCCTCCTCCACTGGAGAAGCAGTTGTGTCTTCCAACTGTTTCTACTCATCTCTGTTCTGACCCTTCCGCATCCAGGTTCCTCCAGCGATTTGGACAATGTCGTCGGTCTATCTGTTTGGTGACCTTCCGACGCTCCTTCTATCTGTCCAAGGCCTCCACTTCAATATTCGTGGCGTCCATATGGTGTCACCGTGCTTGGCCATATTTCCTGCCCATTGCCACTTGAGTTTTGAGATTTGAGTAATCGTAGTTATCATTAAAAACTACACTTTTATTCAAAATGTTTTAAAAAGAGTGAGCCATTGAGATGTTGTAGAGGTTGCATAATCAATACATTCAGGAGTAACTTTACGTCATTTTACAGAAGTCTGAAACGTTTCAATTAGGTAATTAGAATTTACAAAATGACATGTGTTTTTAAGAAAACAGCCCTAAAAAGTTATAAACTGTCACCTAGAGAAAATATGTGGGCAAATTTTCAAGGTACTGGGACATTAAGAAGTTATTAAAATACAAGGAAGAGGAAAATATACCGCAGATACCAAAAATATTTTCTAGTTTTTCTTTTAAAGCCTTCCTCTCTCCACTGCTGGATATTGGCCTTTTGACTCACATCAACAACAAATAAATTTAAATAATCGTTAAATTTTAAAAAATGTTCCGTAAGGATGAAAGGCTTTAAAAGTTGTATTAAAATGGGTAATCCTTTTCAAAAAATTCTCATTTAGATATTATTATCGGTGGATAAGTCTCGCTTTATTGGTTTTCATTCATAAAATTTTTGTCTACGTGTTTTGACTTCTTCTCTCAATTGCCGAAAGGATTCTCATCGACATTATTTTTAGAAGACGACGATTTCTTTTGACATCTTTTTCGAAGCAAATGGAGGTTGACCTTATTTTTAGTATAGTTACAATCAGAAATTATTTGGTCTCGAAAACTTTATTTGAGATAAATAGATATTTATATATATTTAGCAGATGCTTTACCCTGATTCATTCCACCAAACTCACAAAACATGTCAGGTTAGCTTGTCTAAAACTACATCAAAATGAAATTGTATTGTTTTTCTAAGAATTCATTCTATTAAGTTTCAACTTTCCACACCTTGCTCTAAAGCTACGCCTCTAGAATAGGGATTTCAAAGAGGGTAGGCCCGGAGATTGTCGACGGGTGGGGGGGGGTCACTAGCTGTTTTTACAAACTGTTGACCTTGAACAAGAAAAATTCGAAGAGAAATCCGTGAAAACCAAAAAGTGAAACATGGCCGGCCTCCGCCCTCTAAATCTCTGCCGCCCATAGTCTCTGGCTTACTCAACATTTTGTCGAATCCCAGTCTGATCCGGAGATATACGATGTTAACCCGGAGCCCGGAGAACACCACTCAAACCCGTAGACTCCGGGTCAAACCCGGAGAGGTGGAAGTCCTACTGTAGAACCACACACAATATATATTTATTTGTGTAGACTGTAGATATACAACAGAATAAATAATGTCAAATCTCTTTGTGTGTATTATGGTCAATAAACACAATTGACTAGTTATGGATATGACAGATGAATGTCCGTAATATATTATGTTTATGTACGTAACGTAATAATATAATACATATCCCTTGTGGTGAAAAGCGCTTTGTAGAAAACAAAACAAGATGCCGAATATACCTACACATTATTATCATATGTAATAATAGTACAAATATAATATTTCATTATTTATGTTCGTATCGGGTTTCAGTACATCACATAATACTAGGTTTTAACACAAAGGAGAATGCTCATTTTGTATGGAGAAAAAACCCAGGCCCGGCGCAAACGAAATGTAACTCAAATTATAGGTAATAATTAGTCATTAAATACTGCATAGGGGGTATCATCGAAATCAATGGCTTAAGGGGTGAAATACCTATTCGAAGTTTTACAGGGGTCACACGAATATATAAGAAAAAGAGCATTAAACAGTTACAATTGCGATTAAAAAGTATGTAATATGATGAGTGTAAGGTAGCCCGTCTGATTTTTCTTCCTCTTCATCAGCCTTGGTCCCTCCACTGCCGGTTGTAGGCTCAAAGGAAAATACTCATGAATTATGTAAAAAATAAATATGTCCGGCGCAAACGCAACGTGACTAAAATGATAGGTATGAATGAGTTATTAAATACTGCATGGGTGGCATCATCGAAATCAATGGCTAAATGCGTGAAATACCTACTTATTTGAAATTCACGAGACACAGAGATTGCATAATTTCAGGAATTTTAAGTTGAAAGAGCTTTTAAACAATATTATTTCTGAGTTCCATATAGCAGTGGGGGACCAAGGCTGATGATGATGAAGAAGAAGAAAACGGGCTACCTTATATTTATCATATTTTATACTTTTGAAACGCAATTGTAACTGTTTAATGCTCCTTTTCCTATATATTCGTGTGACCCCTGTAAAACTTCGAATAGGTATTTCACCCATTAAGCCATTGATTTCGATGATGCTCCCTATGCAGTATTTAATTACTCATTTTTACCTATCATTTGAGTTACATTTCGTTTGCGCCGGACCTGGGTTTTTATTGAGCATTCTCCTTTTCTATGTGAAATTTTATGTGAACTAGGTATAGCTAAGATTGATTGATGGTGTTTTGTATAACTCCATGTTAACTAATTAATGTTGTATGCGTTGATGATTTTTGTATGTTAGGCCATTGTAAACCTGTATGTTGTAGATTGGTTGGCCATTGTCAATAATATTGTACAGTTTGTCAATGGCCTAATAAACCAAAACGCATGTCCTGATTAGGGTAGGTTATATTAGGTTTGCTTAAGTTAGATTAGCCCAGATTAGGTAAGGTTAACATTCGTTAGTTAACCTGTATGTTGTTTGTTAGGAAATTGTCAGAAATATTGTACAGTTTTTCAATGGTCTAATAAACCAAAACGCATGTTCTGGTTAGGTTAGGTTCGGTTAAGTTATGTTAGGTTATGTTAGGCTAAGTTAGATTAGGTTAGGTTAACATTCGTCTGTTAAGCTGTATGTAGTTTGTTAAGACGTTATCAGTAATATTGTATAGTTTGTCTATGGCCTAATAAACCTAAACGCATGTCAAGTTAGGTTAGATTAGGCCAGATTAGGTTAGGTTAACATTCGTCAGTTAAGCTGTATGTAGTTTTTTAGAACATTGTCAATAATATTTTATAGTTTGTCGATGGCCTAATAAACCAACACTTTTGTCCTGGTTAGGTGTGGATCGTTTGTAGGATAATTTTTTGCGTACCATTAGAATTAAGTAGAAGGTAAAGGTATATAAGCATTCCAACAAACCTACATACATGTGTTCTAGAATATTATAAAGATTAATGGGTGTATTCCTTTATAAAGAATAAACAAATAGACAATATATTATATTTTGGCAGAGAGGCATAAAATGAAATATACCCACCAATTGACTTGTGAGCACTTTAACATAAGGGTTAATTTATTATGTCAGACGCACATATCCTTACCATACATTATCACCCTACCTTTTGCGTCAAATGTTTCGAGAAAGTATATCAAAGTGTCTTTAGTACATACTAACAATAAGTTACAAACATGAACATCAATTATTTATGAACCATTATTGTTCCTACGGGAGAAGTGGAGGAGGAGAGGGGAGGCCTATGTCCTGCAGTGGGCAACCGCGGGCTGAATGATGATGATGATGATTGTTCCTACAAGAACATAGTAATTTACATTATGTTTGTAAATTTGTTTTTCTGGATAATCGTGTAAAGATCAGATGCTCCGACGTTTCGGCGAACCTACTGCCCCGTTGGTCACGGATTGATTGTGATCAAACAATCCGTGAACAAGGCGGCAGTAGGTTCGCCGAAACGTCGGAGCGTCTGATCACTACACGATTAACCCGAAAAACAAATCTCCATATGGATGTTAGTGAAAACCTTCAACAACTACATTCTGTTCATTATATTTTATCGAAATTGTGTAAAAAATTAACCAACATTACCAAAGTTTGTATTAAATTTTATTGCATTTACTGTAAAGGCATTGTAAAACCATTAAAACAATTTATTTTTATTTATAGGGCCATTATAAAAGCGAATAGTATCTAAGGTCAATATAAAACTATGTATAAGTACTTATAGGTTGATAAACCATCGTCATCATCAAAAGAAAAGGATCTAGGCTTGCATATACAAACCCAAATATCCTGCACACCTTGCACTAGGCTAAAAGCCTGTATCGCAAAGTGTGGAATACATCGCCAACGCCGGGGTTGGAACCTGGCACCTCCCGCTTGAGAGACTGCCGCCTCAACCAACTGCGCCAACCATGTACTCAAATAAAATTAGTTTTAATTCTTATATTTTCCTTATCCAAAAAAATCAACGATTGTCCGAAAATTGCGCGCAAACTGCTGTTGCTATGAAAAAAGTGCGTTGAATTTTTTTTTTGTAGGTTATTTAGTTATGATTATTTTTGTCGTGAACCCCTGTCTTCTGCTAGTATTTATTCCTAAAAAAATCTAAAAACCGCATAGGATGACCTATTCGGGGGGCAAGGGGGTTGCAGAAAAATTTTGCTTGACTATGGCGATGAATGACCCTGTGTATAAATTCATTCATATCACATGTCGATCAAAAAACAGATCAGGGCATATTTTTTGCGATCGGATCTGTAGCTATTATCTACTTTTATTATTCCTATAGCTATAATATTAGACCCGATTACGAATATTTTCCCCTTCACTGTGTCTTTTAATAAAAAAAATACTTAGAACAATATAATACTGTTTGTCGAAACAGACAATAAGTTTATGTTTGATAGGAGTTTAATTAAACTGTCCACAATATGAACATATGAAATATCCGTCTCACTGTCATTAGAGATCTCTTCTCTTCAAAGCTTTCGTATGATGAGGAAATTGATTGCCAACAAAATATTAATCAATTCTATTGTGTCAACATGACAGATCCGCAGCGTGGTCCGAAAACGCCCTTTCTATAGTGTGCATTTTTTCAAATTACTAAATCAAGTATACGAGTACCTAATTTAAACGTCCAAACCCTGGAAAATGTACAAAAAAATATGAATAGAAGAAAACACCCCTGCCTTGGACGGCGTAGTCGAATATTTTATTTATTTATTATTTTAAAGTTGGCTTTAAAAAGTCTGCTAAATAGTATATGTTGTAATCCCTCAATTGGTCGGTTGGCAGATATTGCTAATGGCAATAAACCCGCCATTTGTATAATGCACTTATAATTATGGCAACAAGGTTTTAATTAATGTATTTATTTATTGGCGTAATAGCTTGCGTTATTCAAAGCAACCCTAAATACAAAATAATTACCTCAATAAATTATAAAATTGAAAGGTCAAATAAGTACATAGTTGGCGCAGTTGGTTAAGGCGGCTGTCTCTCAAGCGGGAGGTGCCAGGTTCAAACCCCGATGTATTCCACATATGTATATGATGGCGATGTATTCCACACAGGCTAAATAAAGCCTAGTGCAAGGTGTGCAGGAAAGTATTTGGGTTTGTGTATGCAAGACTTTAAAAAAAATACGCTATCCATCGAAATTACTTATGTGTGACTCTTATGTTTTACATATTATGAAAATTAAGTTTAAATATTTTTGTATTTGTTCTTCTGTAACTGTATTTATTCACCCAGACAGTACCGAGTACCACAGCTAGTTTTGTATGGGAACATAAACTTCATATTAGATTGTACCTACTAACTCCATTTACAGTATTTTTATAATAACACGTTTTTATGTGTCAAAATTTACTAGAGACACTCGTAATTTTAAAACTAAAAGTTCATGTTTTGCGTTTTGCGTAAAATTTACGATGCAAGTTTTTAACACTAAAATAATATGAATAGAATAGAGAAAAAGACTTTAAATATTAAATTAAAAAATATAAACATTCTTATTCGCAAAGTATTGTGCAATGAACACAAAATGAACAGAACACAGCATTGAATTCGTTATAATATTGCGCAATGTAATAGAGTGGACGTTTTGACAGTTGCAAATGACATTCAGTCTAGATATTACACAATACAGACATAACTGTAGAGTGGAATACAAAAGATTACTGTAAAAAATATTCCAGTTAACTAAACCATACCTGCAATGGTTACCGTGATAGCAGTAGTTTTAATTCTGTAACTTTTCGAACTAAAAAAAGTGTGTTTTAAATTTATTCATCAAGAAATAATTGATTGCCTTATTTAAGATAAGTAGTACGAACTTAAGCTCGGTACCCAACTATCACGTCACGGTCACATGGTTCAAAATCGCATGATAAAACGTAAAAAAATAGCGTTTTTCTTTTTCATTTTTTGGGGTTAATTTCGCTTCAATCAAAAAACTTTTACGATCATTCCCTAGATTTTAAAGCATATTTATAATTCAAAAGAAAGTTTACATATTTTATGGCCACTCCCTAGATAAAGGTTCAACGTATCTACTCATTTTTTTTTTCAAAGCATCTTCAGTAAGGTTGTCGAGATCTATATGGGCTTCCGTTTTTAGAAATCCTTCTCAGATGAAATGTCAATATGCCTTCTCTTAAATTTGTTTATTATGAAATAATTGATTAAAGATTGTCTTATTAGAATTATCTTACAATTTTCAAAATAAAGATTGAAAGTGAGGTCAAAAAAGATCGAAGGAGCGAAAAACTAAATTTTGTCAATCAATGGGTCGCCTAATATATTTTGTTGATGATGTAATAAATTTGGATGATAGAAAAAATACATAAACTTAATGTTTGAAGAGTTATGAGGGCACATAAGTAAAGTTAAAAACTTACAAATCATTATCAAGTCTCAACATAAAACAAAAAACTTTTTAATGATATTTTCATATTCTTCGTTTCTTTACGCCGGCCCTTGCTAAAAAAATCTTTATAACAGAAGTTCCCCAACTGTGTTTGGAGAGCCTATCAATATTTATGAGTAAAGTCTGAAGATGTTGCCGGGGGAAAAAATCGCGAATCACTTTCCTACAAAAATAATTGATGAGCATTCAAATTGCCTGGTGAATTTATGTAAAATATTTTCATCACCGCCATCTTCTCTCTCCAAATTTCCAGCGTAGGTATCATACGGTCTTATTACGAATGCATAGATTTTGTAAAACATCATTATTCATCTTTCTCCGCGTATTAATATAGATGTTTGAACAGATTTCTTCGGCAATTTTGAACATTATATAAAGGTACCGTGACATTTCCCATTACGTAAAAAATCAGTCAAGTGACAGTATGTATGCGTGTCAAAGGATGCACGACACACACATGACATGCCCACATGATTGCCTCGTCTCAGCTTTAATAGAAAAATCAAATTGCTACTTCCAGGATTTCGTACAAAGAAGTTAGTACAAAACAATTTAAAACAACTAGTGAAACTAAAGGGAAACCAAAGAACTCCAGCTCTGCTGGACCATCTATGTGCTTCCTGAACAAGTGCGTAAGACACAGTCTCTTGCTGTGTTCAAGAGTTTGTTGAAAACGCACTTGTTTGGTAGGTCATATAGTATGTAACTAGATTAAGCTATGTATGTATTAATGTTAATATTTAGGAGGCGCCCTTAAAGTGGAGTAAATCCAAAAAACGGCGCATTAAAAAGTGTCTTTATTATTATTTGATGCTGAACTTAATGAAAAAAAGATGAAATACCTAATTCAAGAGGGACTACAATAATTATGGTCGTGACCTGATCATTTATTGAGAACCCGGTGAATTGAACAGAAGCGAAAGAATCCTAATCCATGTTCAGCAGGTCGCTAAAGTCACTACTAGTTGTAAGATAAATCCTCAAAAACTCGAATGTTTTTACGATGAGTTGGACTTTGCGATAACATTTATAATATGGCAACACATTCTTTAACAATTTCCCATAAATGTTAATAATTTCTATCGCATGGCAAGGCATGTTTCTGATACATAAATGGTTTCAGTATAGTAGATATATTCCGGAACTACTACAGTCCAGTAGGTAGAGTAATAAATTTGATGGTTGGATTACGATAAAATGTGTCGAATCGAGATAATCCAATTTGTGGCAAACATCCGTAACGACAAATACATAATATTCTCTACGAACAAGACGATACAGGGTAAAACCGAACTCCCATTTTATTATCAAAACCATTTTGGAATACACAATTCACCATTTCATAAAAAATTACAAATACTTCTGCTAAATAGCTTTGCAGATTTTCACGGTCCTTGTTGATTTCTTCTCTATTCTTTTTGGGTGTACCCTTTGTAGATTGTCGATGTAGTCGAGCTTTCGGCCTAGTAGGCCCAAATGCACCCGAGAAGAATGGAGAAGAGACTTCTGCTAAATAATATTGTGTTTTTGTCTGTTTGTCTTATGTCTGTAGTGGGTTTATCTGGCAGACCATTGCGATAAGCTCGCCCTAGTGAACAAATGTTGTAATATCTCTTTGTAATTTTAACATATTATGTGATTACTGATTATGTACTTTAAGTGTAATAAAATCAATATTTAGTAGGTGTCATTTGTTTATCCTTAGAAATGAATCGCTGAATGTAAAATATATTTCAGAAACATGCCACGATGATCGAAAGCTAAACATTGAAGAGCTAAGTAAATGTTTCTCTATAATAATAGGTATAAGCAATGAGGTTATTAGAGAGATGAGTAAGACAGGTTGAGAAAATGAATGATGATAAGATGTCTAAAAAGATATATATGGGTGAAATACTGAAACAAAGACATGAGGATGTATAGCCATCCGAGACTGACATGGACCGACATCGCACTGCATTCAAAAATATGCACGCGTTTTGAGTGTAAGGATTCGAAGAACATGCACAAAAAATTGCATGAACGTGGTAGAATCATATTTCCAGTGAATAGTTACCGCTACCTACAAAACTAATACCACAATGAAAAAATATGGGAATTGCGTTGATGCTGAAATACTTCCTGTATAGATAAGCACCATACTTAAATAGAGTATACCCAGTAGATAATATAGTTTTAATGTCTCCCAGCTCACACCCACGGCATTTCAATTATTCACATTGAACGTTCAGGGGTAATATCTTCTATCATTTAATCAACGTATCCACCTCGCCAACATCGCGCCGGCCGTGCTGGAGATATTAAACAAATATCTCCCGTATCTAAAACTAATCTTGCTATAGTTTTATATGATGCGAAATAAAACGAAGATCATTTTCTCCTGGGAAACATAACTAGTGATCCCCTATCAGCGGTTTTTCTGTTAGACCTTAATCTTCGAAGTTTCAGTATGGACAAAATATAAGTTAGATTCGATTGGCTCAGTTTTTGAAGCCCTAAGCAGGAGGTGTAGGGTTCGTATGTCCGCATTGTAATTCACTTCACGCATGTATCTATAGGTTTTCAAGATATCTGTTAAACCCTAAGATTCTATTTTCTCATTTCTCAGAGACTTGGGGTGGCCTCATACATTATGAAATTCATAGTCTGTAATTGATTTTTTCTAAAAAAGTTCCAACCAAAACCTCTCTCTCTGAATTCAGAATCGAGGTAACAATGCGACCTTGACATACTTTGTTTAGATAATTTTAGTCGAACTTTTTTACAAACAATCATGCCACCCTTATTATAAAGTGTGCAGCCAGGTGTATATGTAGATTTGTTTTTCGGGTTGATCGTGTAGTAAACAGATGCTCAATTTCGGCGAACCATACTGCCGCCTTAGTCCGTAACGTCGTAGCATCTTTTCACTACATATGGGTCATCGTGAAAACCTTCAACAACTAGTGCAGGCAAGTATTTGAGATTGCGTATAGAAACCCAGATTCTTTTCATGCATCAGTTTTTCGCAACTATTTTGGAAAATTCATATGAACAAGACTTAGTAAATCTGAATTCGAACATGTCGACCAAGACGACTAACTTCTCGTTCTAGAACGCGTTTATTTCAGTCCATTTAACAAGGAATTCAATCTATACTACTATAATAAAAGTCCGTTTTTTGTAAGTGTTCGTAAAACTCGCGCATTTTAAGATGGATTGCTGTGAAAATACACAAAAAGTTTTGTACCGATTGCTCTAGATTTAAATGGTGTCATTTTTTAAAAATAAAACTTTTTTAAGCGATATTATGCTATAAAATCTAAATATGAAGAGCACTAAAACAAGGCGGTCTTCTTGGAATCCATATTAAACTTCATTTCGATTCATTTTAGGACCATAGATTATTATTAGAAGACAGGCGATGTCCGATGTCAAAGACGGTAAATTATTGTAATTGGTACCAAGTGTAAATGTTAAAAAAAACTTTCGACCTACATTTCTTTCACTTAATTAGACTCAACTCATATTTCATAATTATTTGTTTGTTTTTTTTTTAATTTTTATATAAAGGTTATTTTTTAATTCAATAATATGGCAATTTGTCTAGCTCAAACCATCGGGAGACACCGTACCGTTGCGAAGCAGGAGTAACTCCACTAGTATTCCATATAGTTTCTCTGAATTGGTTACATCGAAGTAGCTAGCAATACTCTGCATCCATTCAATGAGATAGTATTATAGTAAACCATTCATTGCAGTCGATTCTTGGTATGAACGTTTCATTTCGTAACTAAATACGCAAGTATAAAACGTTACGAGTCGTCATAAAGACATCAGAAATAATATTCTTAACATTATGCACTCGTAAATATTACGAGTTCTACTATCATAAGAATCTACTCTCTTCTCGCTATTACTAAAGTAGTTACTGTAGAACTAAATACCTAGAACTAAAAAGTAGTTCATAGTGGGATCTACTCTGAATTTTGTAACATAGAATCCTGCGAATCAATTTGAATAGAATTAATATCAAAATCGCCGTAGTGAACAATTTCGTATGATTTATATTGGGGACGGACCCGTTTTGAGTATAAAAAGTAGGAGAGATATGACGGAAAAATGCTGTGTGCGTATTAGTTCTCTCTGCCCGCCCTACAAGTGTTAAGAAAAAAAAAGAATTGAATAGAATTAGTCTCATTACTCATATAAATGCATAAACTAAAAATTGAGAAACAAGAATAAAGAGCCATGGAAATGAGAATGCTGGGTATTTCACTCAGACACAGGAACACTAATGTATGGAGGACCAAGGTCGTTGATGTCATCCAAAGAGTTTTCAGTCAGAAATGGAGTTGTGCTGGTCATGTGGCCACAGACTCTATAGGTGGACAAAGAAAGTCCTGGAGTGGCGACCTAGAACAGGCAGAAGAAGTACTGGTAGGCCTCAAGCACGGTGGTCGGACGATGTAAGGCGAATTGCGGGAGGCGGTTGGATGATGCGGTCTGCCTAAGGTAGGGAGCTGTGGAGATCAATGGCGGAGGCTTATGTTCAACAATGGACGCAGGGGGGCTGACATGATGATGATGATGATTAAAATAATCACGTTGAATAAAAATGGGCCCCTTACCTACTTCTATCATAAACAGTGTTGTTTAATAGTGCATATAACTATTGCATAACCCGTCCTACTATGACGTATAATGTTTAGTGAGGACGATCTTAACTCTCCTATGTACTGTGAATTTCCTAAGTTGGAACCTACCATTTAGATGCCTTGTGAATATGCATATTCTTAGAGTAGTCTTATGACGTCATAGCTCTGACTTTATGGCTGTCGAATAGCTTGATGCACTCACCTCTCTTTACCCGGCACATATTATGGTACTCACTTGGAAATTTTACTTAAAGTCAAGAATTTCTCGTAATATTATCTTCTTTTCCTATAAATCTTAAGTACGTCTATGAAGAAAAGATGACATTTTTCATTTATTTATTTATTTATAACAAATATAAGCATGAAACAAAAAACAACTAGGTATGCATGTAAGTAAGAACATGAAGATAAAACGATTAGTTCATTCTGGTTCATTCATAATTCAGCTGTCACCCACAAACATGCACTACAGTTAAATTAAAACATATATGTTCATTCCGGTCGCCTCACACACCCAAACTCAATCTGTCTGTTTTCAGGCAGGAAAGTCAAGGCTGTGCGCGGTGTTACTGCCCTCCGACGGCATCATCCAAAGTCTGTCACCAAGTTCGAGTCTCAGGGACAAAGATAGAAAGTAATCTTGACTCTGATGAATAGGAACGTATCTTCTTCTCCAGTTTAAATCGTTATGATTGGTTTGCAGCAAAGCCCCATGTCTCCTTCTCCGCTCATCCCTGTCCTGTGCGATTCTTTCAAACTCTATATTTGGCTATTCTGGCACAGGTCGTCCAGGCATTCTTTCCTTGGTCGTCCTCTGTAGTTTGTCCCCTCGTTCGATCCTTCAATTAATTTCAAAAATATGTTAAGATATACGTAACCATATGGTAACATTGGTAAAATAAATCAATTGACATAAATCAAAGTGGTCATTAAAAGAAATATATTATGTCATTATTTTGTCATGACTCTACAATTTATTTTTTAATAATAATAAATATCTAATACGTGTATTCGAGAAGTTCATATTTAAATGATCCGCAATTTAACTTTCTCGGTGGCAACAAACTTCAGCTGTTAAATAATAAAGATGAATGGGCAAATTTGTATGGAGCTTGGCCCATCCGCGGCCAGGGATAATTTTGATATTTACTAGTATGTTATCTACAATTACTGTGTAGAAGTTTTATCGCCGTGGTTCACATAGTAAGTGAGTAAAACGTATTTATGTTTTAGAACATTGGGAAATTGAAAGCATTCAAAAAATTAGTAAAACGAACAATATCGTGTAAGCATTATGATATATTTCAAATCCTTAAATAGTGAATTTCAAACAGGATTGATCTTGAAAATGCATTTCATGCTGACTAACTTCACTATTTGGCTGCTGACCCTTCCAGCATTCATTCTGATTCATTCACATATTTTGACTTTCGGTTCACATTTCACTAAATAATCTTTTCCGCGGATAAAATACATATCACGCTGCTGCCTATTTTTACATTCGATTGCTGACCATTATAATATTATTTGCTGACCTCGGCTTTTTTGCGAACGACTTTTTACGAACATTTTTTTGAGAACCGTACGATATACCTTTTTTGTTTATTTATTTATTTATTTATTTATTTTCATAAACGGCGTAAGCCTTTAATAATGCTATTAGGTACAATAAATAACACAATCACATATGTATATGACATGAACAAAAAATATGCGTAAACAATAAGTCAAATCAACCTAGGCAATCTTCAGTCAACAACTACACAATATAGTGCAGGGGACCAATACATACATAATTAATATAATTATAATGCTATATAATACCAAAATACTAATGTATCTCTGTCCCGCACCCGCACACTAGGAACAGAATATGGTTTATGGCTGGCAAAAAGTCTCAATATTTTGCTGATCGTTTAATTCATATCCCATATAATATTTCTCAAGCTTCTGACATCAACTTATTATCGTGATTCATTGCATTCCTCGGTTTCACACGGTTTCATTCATACCAATAATAATAATTCTAGAGAATTGTGAAAAATTGCGCTCCTAGAAGAATATTAAGGCGGAATATTATCCCGATTGTTCGATACGACTCCGACTCCCGTGATTTATCTTACGACTCGGCAATAGCCTTTTATAGTCTTACTATTTCATATTTTGTCCCCAAAAGCAACAGTGATACTGTGTAACTTCGATAGATAACAGAGCCGGACGTAGAATACTAAATAGCCCATTTCTTGCAACAGATCTTTTGAGATTACTGTTTGTTATCCACATATTGTTAATATTGTAATAATTTTGATTCTTTGACTTAGTTTTGTCTATAATCTGCAATAAATAGGTTAATTGGCAAGTTTTTCTTTAATATAGTTTAGTTTTTAATTAGAATTTAATTTAGATTATTTTAGTAAATTTTCATGTGCCTTGCCTAAGCAAAATGAAAATCCAATATTATGCAAGCCTTTCAAGTTAAAAAATAATATGAATGAGATATGTTTTGATGCATCTCACAATTTCATGGTCTGATTATTGAATTGCCCAATATACTCGTAAACTAGCCAGTTGCCACTAATAATACCTAATTAGAAATCATCGCGAACAATTTTTTAGTTGACTTGAGATATTGCTTTTGCAATAAGTGCACCTTTTGGCACACTACCATTGTGTTGTTTTTGTACCTCTGCACATTTTTCTTTGGCAAATAAAAAAATATTAATTTACTTAGGTCGTAGGTAAATTTATTTGTCGTATGGCCGTTTTCATCACAATTATAACATTTAAAAAATTATGTCAAGTATGTAAAATTTAAGCGCACACTCAAGTTTCTCGCTTGTCAAATTGTCGAAACATTCGATCATCATTTATTTATATTATAATTTGGAAATATAAAAACGGTGTGAAAAAACATCTTTCAACAAAACATATTATTACAATATAACACAATTTTTTTGTCATTGTTTTATGTTCAACGGAGAACATTTTAATATAAAAAAAGATATATTTTTTCATGCATTATGACACTCTTTCAAATTTGTACAAAAACATCTGTTTTTATAAGATAATAACATACCTAAATATTGTTATGACGCTCAAATTATGCGAAATATTAGCATAATGTGATATCTTGTAAACAAACTAATGGCTTTAACCGCAATATTTTCACAACTACATGCGGCACTGTGAAATATTCGTACCTTGGTTTTATATTATGGAGGTGTAGTAACTGAAATCCCCTTTGGGGACGCTGTTGAATTTATTCCTGAAAAATAAGGAAAAATATCATAAGATACGAGATAAATTCTCAATTTAGACTGTCAAAAGAGCGATATCTCTGTAAGGCCATTAAACTATACCTTAGCACAGCTGATTCTCCGCTTCCTTGCATGAAAATTTGTCTCATTTTTTGAAACATTTCCAAGTTCCTTCTTATCAAAATTACATTTACATCGTCCATATCTACTGCGTAATACAACCATAATACAACATACCATGGGCGTCGTCAGGTCATCATTGGAATAGGAATATATTTTTTCATACTAAATGATAAAACTTTACAAAAATCACATTATTACCACACGTTTTCTCATCATGTCATAAATTTTCATGAACAGCCATCAAAATACAGTTAATTTATAAAAAAAAATGTCTGCGGCGCTATTCTTTGTTGCATTTTTATAGAACACATTTTCCATACATATTATTGTGCAAAAATTATACGCATTCATAAATAAACCGAACCACATCCCGACCTTCTTCACCATGTCTAAAATAACTCGCTTTTTTCTTTATGTATCGAGTTTTAAAATTTTTGCTGCCCCCCCCCCCCCCCTCTAGCTCTAAGGCTGGCGACGCCCATGCAACATACCTACACATAAATTTCAGTAATATATAAGACTTGCTAGGTAATTTCATTAAACGTGAAAAATAGATGGCTATCTCATATTCAGCGTTGAAATATTTCACGACAAAGTTAATCTTTCAGCGGTAATATTGTTCTTGAAGATACTCATCCTAATTTTACTAAAAAGCCCAAATTTTACTGTAACCACGTTATGAGTCCTTATATTTCATAGTTACCTACATGGCATAGGTGTATTTTAATGAAACACATAGAATGCGTATTTATATATGTGTATATAAATATATATAAATATATTTTTGCATTGTATTCCATTTCGTAACGATGATAATTTGATCTAATATAAACTTGAGTGGAATTGTACCTCACAGGATATTTCCTCCCCAATCCAATCCCTCTCCTCCTCCTCATTCCATTCCCATCCTATCCTTTCATATATTCATATATTGTATAATCAGAATATCTATTAGTTAAGTTGTTTTTGCTATGTATGTATAGGTCTAAGTTTGTGTTACTGTGTTTGTGTGTTGCTATTTGTGTACAAATGTAATTGGTCAGGTTTGTCAATACATATTCCTGTTTATTTGTACTGTTGTGACTGTATTTGTACCATAGATAAATAAATAAATAAATAAAAATGCAGTCACATCCATACACACAAAGGCACAGGAACATCACATACCTATGTGTATACACAATACAGACACATCACATGCACATAAACATCACATACAGGCACATGCACAGGCATATACAAATTGATTGTGGTAAAAAATCGTTGTTTCAGTTATTGCCTACATAACTTTTGTGTTTATAATTACGAGGGCTGGCTGAGAACTTCGCGGCCTTGAGAAAAAAATGTACTGGCCAGTTTCAATTTATTATTGATATAGATAATCTGAACCTTTAAAAGGCTACTGGCAAAATTTGGCATTAATAGGACTAAGCTGGCACTCTTGGCACCATTTTTAATCCAACGTGTTTAAGATTTTTGTGATAATGAGAAATTTTCAACCATAATCCACGATAAAATGTTTTATTATCACAGGCTGCATATCAAAACAAACTTTTTAAAAGATGTCAGATAGATTATTGGAGTCTCCTCTATCATATGCGGTAGTCAAATAATGGGTATCACATTTTAAATGTGATCAGCAAGGTGTTGAAGAAAACCCTCGCAGTGGAAGGCAATAAACTGCAGTTGTTTCGAAAAACGTCGATAAAATCATGGATGTGGTTCAGAAAGATCGCCAAATTAGTACCTGGCAGATAGCAGAGATCCTAATGGTCTTGTGTGAATGAATAGATTTCATATTAACTTCAGAACAGGACTTGTATTAGCTTTCTGTTCGCAGGGTGCCAACGCCTTTGACTCCTTTTTAAGGCCGAAAAAACATGTGTTCGTTTTCGATTTTCATTGGAATTTTTGGCCAGGTTTGAAGCTGATCCTGAAGATTTTGTTTTTGTCATGTCACCATGGATGAAGCCTGGATCTAACAAAGCCCAAAAATAATCAAAATAATGGCGGCATGGTGATTTTCGGTCTTCAAAGGAATCGATGTCTCCTTTGTCAACTGGAAAAGTGATGGCACTAGTTTTTTGGGAATTTAGGGCTAGCATTACAATAGACTACTTGAATAAGGGCACAAAAAGAAGTGGGAAGTACAATGTTAATGTAATAATTCAATTGCGACAAATTACCAACGCGGAAAGAGCCGGAAAATTGGCCAAAGTCGCGATCTTTCACCGCGACTCTGAGCCACTTCACAGAAAAACAATTTTCATTGCCAAATTGCATGCCAATGGCGAAACTTGGTGAAACATCTGCCTTATTTACCTAAAATGGAATCGTCAGACCTTCCTCTCATCCCTAAGCCAAAAAAAAACTTAGCATGTAAAAAATTCACTCAGTTAACGGTGTTACAGTGAACGCGGAGCAATATTTTGAAGGCCTTTACAATTCCTTCTATAAAACTAGGATCCTAGCTTTGAAACGTGGCTAGAAAAAGTGTATTCAACTTCGAATAGATCGTATAAAAAAATAATAAGAAAATCCAACCATACTCCAGTACATTTTTTTCTCAAGGCCGCGAAGTTCTCAGCCGACCCTCGTACCATGGCAAAAATAGTTGGAATGCGACTTATCTGTTATTGGTATTGCAAAATCTTAATATAAAAAAATATATCTAAACCACGAGGTTTCGGAAAAGTTGTGGTGTAAATATCGTAATTTCAGCTCATTCCATAACTTTTTTGTTTCAAATTGTACCTACAGTGGTAACAATAAAATCAGAATATACCAATATTGATTTCAAAAGTAAAACTAAGTTTGTGCCACAGCTTTTTTATTTTATTTTGTACAATTGTATAAAAATGTGTTAATATGAAAAATCACCGTGGGTAAATTCAATAAAAATTTTCAGCGAAGTAAATGAATAAAGTTTCATATACAAAATAAATATTTATTCAAGCAATATTACACAAAACGACATTTACCTTGTCTGTTGGGGAAATTTACCATCTTTTTCCTTTGTCAGTAAATTATATTAAAAAGTTATTTCTATACAAACATCTCGCCACCTTCTTTGCACATTCTTCCTTTGATCAACTCCCTACATACAATTGGATACTCCTACGCAATTCATAGGTAGGTATCCATATACCGATACACCTGCTCCCAATCGTTTCGCATCAACAATTTTAACATCCTTATTTTTTATATTTTAAAGGTCTTATTTTTTATCGTTGACTTACCTACTTATTGGACACATAGAGAAAACTTTAACTTTTTATCAGACTTACTCCAACTATCCTCTCTTTCAAGAGTAAACTGAGGCATCATTACCATGGGCGTCGTCAGGGGGAGGGCAACTGCTCCCCCTAGAGATTGGAATAGGTATTTAATTTTTCATACTAAGTGGTAAAACCTCACAAAAAATCACATTACTACAACAAATTTTCTCATCATATTATACTTTTTCTAAAATTAATACAAAAATCCATCAGTTTCATAAAAAAATTGCCTGCGGCGCTATTTTTTATCTTTTTTATAAAAAATCATCTTTCATACATATTGTTGTGCGAAGTATTATTATACATTTTCAATTTTAAACAAACCACATCACGACACTCTTAGCTATGTCACAAAAAAAAATGTTATTTTTGTTGCCCCCCCCCCCCCCCCCCCAGCACCGAGGTCATTACCATGATCAACACAAAATACAGTTCAACCTTCAGATTAAGAGTGTCCACAGCATGCATTTATAATATATCACAAAGAAATTAAAAAAAAAAACAATTAGGTATGCCAGTTGCACTTTGATGATGGCCTAGCAAGCCGAAACATGTTGCTTACGGAGAACAGACAGATCGCATCTTTATATCACATACGAAAAGGAAAAAAAATGTATTTTTAAGTTTGAGAAGAGTTGCAGGATATATCTATCCAGGACATAGATACTACATCCTTCACAACCTGTCACTCGGAAGGTTTAATAGAAACATTTTCCAGACGTCACATTCTTGAAACATCTACTACCTAAATAATATGAAACTAAAGTAGGTATCTTCTCACCTAACAAGACTCGACCTGATAGACACCAAACAACAACTTATTCACCCCTTTTTTATTAGAAAATGTTCACATAACTTTACGTCAGTCATACGAGATGTTTCCTGTAAATAAGAGATACAAAATTATGCACAATATCCATTTGCCCATATGCCATGATATGGAGTAACCAAAGACAGGTGTGACAGATGCTTTTCTTCATACTTTTGGTGAAAAAAATACAGAGATACGTTAACATCATAAATACATAGATATAAATTATAACATTCGTTCACTAGGCCAAACTTTTCGCAATGCCGTGATATAGAAAAGTATCTGAGCTTGTATACACAAACCCAAATTCATTCCTGCACACTTTACAGTAAGCTAAAAGCTTGTGTCGTGGAGTGCGGAATACTCGTAAATATATAAACACTGAGATTTAATGAAAGATGTGAATTCTCTTATGGGAGTTTTAGGGACACCTGACTCTTACAGGCATCGGAGATATAACCAAGAACTTATGATCTCTACCGAGACCCCGACGTCATACAAGTAATCAAAATAGCTAGATTACGCTGGGCTGGGCACATAATACGAATGAACGAAGAGGCACAGCCCAGACGCTTGACCCTCACGCATCCCGAAGGTCGTAGGAGAGCGGGAAGACCCAAGCTGCGGTAGATGGACGGTGTCAACGCAGATGCGGGTGCCATTTGACTGGAGGTCAGCGGCCCTCAGAAGGACGGAGTGAAGGAAGTCTCTTGACTCAGCCAGGGTCCTGACTGTCGTGCTGATGATGATGATGACTGCTACAGCACACTCAAAAAAGATCAAACGTGAAGTCAATTTATTTAATCGATTTGTCAAAAATAAATTCGAATTAAATCGAATCGTTGTCAGAGAAAAGGTTGGACAAGCAAGGAGACATGACATAGCCTTATCTTACTGCTTTTGTATTTTATGTTAAACACAATATTTCTCATACCTACGTCAAAAAGTTGGAATCTAAATCATAAATGGTTGCCAAATTGGAAACGCGATAAAAAAAAGTAGACACTCTCATATTTCTACCAATTTAAATATTAAGTTTTCTTTCATATAAAAAAAAGGCAATATTCCTTAACGTCCATCCAAAACACTTCAAGAGATAAAATATTGGAAAAGTTTCCCAATTTCTACAACTCTGGAAATTTCGAAACAAACTTCTTTGTCTGGCCACGTCATCGGCAGAGTACGTGGATGCTTTGGGAATGAAGATAGTCGAGACATGCCAACTAAATACTTTATCGGACAATTTATCTACAAAAAATGTTGTGCACTTGCAAAATATTTTTTATTCAGTCATTTCACCAACAGAGGTCACTAGGTGTATGTCAATATAAATTGATTTGTATCAGTTACACGTCCGGTTAATATTTTTTTATTATATTTCATTAGTTTCTATTATATCCCCTCACGCCACATCCCTTGAGGGGTAGGCAGAGAGAACAGATCGCCAGCTTTTTCCTATCTTTACACACACTTCGTGCTTTCATCACATTCATACAATTTGTCATACACACTCTACGATTCCTTTTACCTAGAGCACGTTTGTCCTTAAGAATCTGGTCTACATGGTAGAGCCATGTGGTTCTTGGATGGCCGCGCTTCCTTACTTTCCTTTCTCCCAGGTATATTTTCAATGTTATCCTTTCATCACTCATTCTCCCTACATGTACCAACCATCTCATCCCAATTTCGTTAAATCTTATAATGAAATGGTTGACCCCCAATCCATAAAAAGAAAAGGATCCATTTTATTCCTCCTTTTATAGCTAATTTTTGACAAATTTTTTTACCTCGATGCGTTAAAAATGTGAAAAATGTCCATGGAAAATTTTACGTTCACCTGACTCTTACAAGATACTCGATAAAATCAAAACTGAGTGGGGAAGAAACAAACCAAAATAGGCGAAAACATTTCTAGGAATTTCACTTTTAAATTATCATAATTGTAAACTATTTTTCACCGATTCGAAAGTATAACTAAGATGACAAAAAGTTACCACTCTAAATGCAAGTTCTATAAACTATTAGAAAATTTTATATTAAATCGCCGAAGTGTGGTTGAAAGTCACCAACAAAATGCCTGCCACTAACTATAATAAACTTATGAACTTTCCGATGAAACTACATTTAGAATTTTAATTGTGAATGACCACACAATTATACTTTGTTCATTTAATAAAAAGCAGTGACCTAATCAAAAAAAGGATTTAGTCTCCACCAGGAAACGCTGCTGTTATTGAATATCTGCAACGAAATATCGGTCAACTATCGCCTGAAAATCAATAAGAGTTTTGTCCGAAATTCATGATCGATATAGTTTTCAGGATAAACCCTTGACATGATTGCTTGATTTTTCAGCCAAACCATGTGTAGTTCTATTTTAATCGACGTTTCGTTCAACTAGTTATCTCAACAGATATACAGCAAATAATGGACTTTCCATCAGGCTTATGACTGATCGTCATGTGATCACTCTTAAGCAACATTCACCAATTCCAGTCTATCCATTTGGCGCGGCCGGGGAATCGAACCCAGACCTTCAACCTGACAAGCCGGTATTTTACCGCTGTGCTATGATGGTTGGTAGTTGAGTCGAGATGAAACGTGTATGTGTATAGTTGGTCCTTTTTCTCGTCAAATCCTCCAAAAACAAAACGGGAGCTGGCTACCCTATTTCCACCATATATTCGTGTCATATTTTTATTACATACTCATAATTTCACATATCTATTGTATAAACACTAGTACATTGTAAAAGTTAACATTTCTGTGAACATACATCACTGTCATGCAAATGAATACTCTCCGCGTACGACCTCTGCCATCGCATCCATCACACGGCTGCTCATTCACCGTCCAACGCTGCTTGTCAATCTCCACATTTTTTTTTGGAAATGTAAAAATATGTTACGGGAATTTTGTACCCTACTTTTATGACGTTAGATGTCAAATTATTTCCATATAAACGCCGTAAAGAACAGTCAATAGATAAAATAAGATATGGAATAGAGAATGCTCATTTAAGAGTATGCATACATTGCATACCAACATTTCAAAAATTTCTAAAAACGGGAGACCTTATATCTCAACAACCGTTACTAAATATGCTTTGGAACAAAATAGAGTAGATGCATTGAACATTTATCTAGGGAATAACCGTTAAAAACACCTCTGATCTTTTTTTCCGAAAGACGGAAACTTGTTTCCCGAAAGTCGCGGAGTAAAAGTTTTTTTTTGTACTAATAATATGCATTAAAATCTATGGAATAACCGTAAAAAAATTTTGATAGACGCAAAATTAACCCCAAAAATTGGAAAAAAAACGCTATTTTTACCATGTTATCGTGCGATTGTTCACGCGATTTTGAACCTTAATGCCGTGGGAAATTACTGTGAAGTCATTCTTGGTGCCAAGCCCTTAATATGGAAAAAACCAGGCCCAAATGTAACTCAAATGATAGGTAAAAATGAGTAATTAAATACTGCATAGGTAGCATCATCGAAATCAATGGCTTAGTGTGTGAAATACATGCCTATTCAAAATTGTATTAGTACATAAATCGGGGAGGGGTTTGTTAGGGGGAGCCCTTCAGGCAATCCCTGAACCCTCCTCAGTATGTATTACTTTATACAAATATTGGATGGTACAGGAACTGGCGTTCCTCTACCATCCAATGGTAAGTGGGAGGAAGCAACCCTTAAAGGGCTTATACTGTTTTTCTAATTTGTTTATGACATATTTATCAATGAGACCCTTCTCATTTTCTTATTTTTAATAACTCTTCTGTAGAGAAGTCTAATAGAGAAGTCTAGTTTCAATCCTGCGGATTGGTTTGCAGCAAATTCCTACGTCTTGTTCTCCACTCTTCTCTGTCTCCCGCAGCTCTCTTCAGCTCGACATATGTGGCGCAGTTCATGTCCTCGTACACCTGGTCCAGGTACTGCCATCGAGGACCTGTGGTTTGTCCCCTTAACCATTCCCTCTATTAAGTCATGTAACTCAACTAATAACTCACACAGTTGAAATACTCCTCAAAACAAATTACTCAATTTTGAGGAGCAATCAAAACATGGCATATTTTGTAAATTATGAACTCTGTTAATAAAACTGAAGTAGATTAATTTAAAAAACTTACTAAATCTCAGCAGGTTTCTGAAATTTTGTTGGGGATGAGGGGAAGTGGCACATAGAATTTATTTCGATTTGCGAAAAAAATATTCGTGTAAGAAAACGTATAAAATTAATCTAATGGAATTATTCACATAATACAATGACAAATTAATTGGGACATTCATTGTGAACGAATGACTAGGCAAAAAAATACGGACCGAAAGATAATAAAAAAAAGGTCCTGGTGACATTATACATTATGTTGAACAAAGAGGGATGAAAATACATACTACTATTTCTTTTCTCTCCAAATCTTGTGACAATTATTAAATTGGATGTCATTAAGCACTGACTTATCGAATGAGTGTTAATCATTGACGAAATACGGGCGGAACGTAGACAGATAATCAGAGAAAAATCGTTGCAAAAATACCTACGTTGCCACAGAGGCAATATGTATTTAAGCTATAAGAAATAAATTATTTAATTGCTAGTCAAAATACTTTACAAAAATTAGGTAAAAAAATCGCTAAATGTATTATGATGTCTAGATTATGTTGCGTCTCACTAAAATTCACGTAGAACAACAGAAGGGAGTTCTCGAATGGCGACCAACAGCAGGCCGAAGAAGCGTTGGTAGGCCCCAGGAAAGGTAGTCGGATGACATAAGGAAGGTTGCCGGGGACGGATGGATGCGGTCAGCACAAGATGGGGAGATGCGAGAAGGCTGAGAAGAAGGAAAAGAAAAACAGAAGGGAGAACATAGTTGTTATACCTAACTTCGAAACCAAAACATAATTGGAACACGACGCATTTGGCAATTTAGATAGACATCTTTCTTCTCATTCTTCTTCTGCAGCCACTTAGTTCCATTGTTGGACATATGCCTTCCCTTTGGTCCTCCACGACTCCCTGTCCTGGGCACACTGCATCCATCTTCCTCCGGCATATTTCCTTATATCATCAGACCACCTTGCCTGGGGTCTACCGACGCTTCTTCGGCTTGTTGTTGGTCGCCATTCCATTATCTTTTTGGTCCCTTACCTTACCTTTTGGTCCCTAGACCTCTTTACCAAGTTCGTTTTCGATGTAGAGTCGTTGTTTTTCATTCAAATATAAATGGAACGTCTTTATTTGATCATTCTTTGACAAAAAAAAAACCTCCCGCAGAAAACAGAGAATTCTACGTAAATTTTACTTTGAACGTGTTACGCCATTTTCATTTGGTTGACACCTTTCACATTGATGGAAAATATTTCGCCCGAAGGTAAAAAAAGTAGGTACGCGAATTTTCCATCCATCCCACCCTTTTTCCGGCTCTGGTCGAGTGGAGGAAGGACTCTGAATGAACAATGAATAGAATAATGTTTTTGTCATTTCATTCCGGAATAATTTTTCAAATATTATATTTCAGATGTGTAGGTAGAAGTACGTGCAGACTTATGTATAACAAGCAACGGCGACTATGACAGATCTGTCGCTGGAAAATTTAATCGTCTCATTCAAAACTCCGAGGCAAAATATTTCGAATGACTTTCAAAGATTTCGACGATCGACCTTTTTCAAGATTTTTAGTAACAATACTTTGGCTGGCTACTGTGGATGAAGCATAAATCATGTAATCACGATGTATCCTATCCTCTCGAGTTCTTCTCACAATGCACTTTCTTGAGACACCAAACGTGGTGGTATGCGGTGGCTCTCGATGGATTGAGCTGGACAAAATCTGACTTTCGATGTGAATTTCATTTCCAACACCTTACCATATGATGCCCATCCCAGACTTACCTCTCACAACCCTTGGATCCCCTCAATCATCATTTTTTTATCTCTGGAAAAGGCTGATTTAATGTGGCACAGAATCGTAGACTATACATAATTTTCACAATTGGTGTAAGTTCCAGTAGGCTCCAACTAGTTCAAAAATGAGTCAAACAATAACAACGCCGAGTGTTAAAAACATGTTTTTTTTCCAATCCTCATCAGAAAAACATCGTTTTCTGATAATTGTTCAATTTCTTATGCAAGATTTGGAGACAAGAACGACGCCGAGGGAAGCTAAATAAAAACGTGTGATATGACAGTAATTTTAATCTCGGCGTTTTAAAGTGTGTGAAATCTAAATGTCACCATTGGGCTTTGTTACCCATCAAAGCGATATCTCTTTGAAATGGTATTAGGGTTGTATGCCGTGAAAGGAGGTGGAAAATTTCTCCAATCCTCCTAGTACCCGACAGCTGCCTCTCAACTTGACTTATTGGGCAGGTGGACTGGGCATACCTACCCTATTCTACCCTACCCTAGACGCCTATTTAACTCCCTTCAATGAAATTATAGTCATGAATACTAATATTTATTATATCATAAACAACACCTAATCTACGGATACAAAACAACAGATTTAAATTGACTTTTAATTTGAGACTTGTATCTGTCAAATAAATTCGTGAAATGATTGACGTATAATAAAATTACTGATTTAAGTACATAAAAATAAATTAAATTCGAGGGGGATTTTGGGGAAATTCCATGGGCAACAGGATACGTGAGAAATATTGAAGCGGAGCCAAAGCTCAGTCAATGTCAAGTCAGTCAGTCAAAGTCAAGTCAGTCAATCAAAGTCAAGTCAGTCAGTCAAAGTCAAGTCAAAGTCAAATTTTGACTGCGTTAACATTACAAATAGAAGTGATTAAAGAGTTGAGTGAATGCACGTAAAATGGATGTTGTGACTAAATTGAAAGTGAACAAGTTGAGATGGTTGGGAAATGTAGAGAGAATGAACGATGAAAGGATAGCAAAGAAAATATACCTGGGAGAAAGAAGTGGTGTAAGAAAATGCGGTCGTCGGCGATGGAGCCACCCCACCTTTCCAAAGTCCAAATGCCCCGATTGGCCTAGGGCCTAGGAGATGATTCGATACAATAAACAAAATATCATGGACCATAAGAAGCCCTTAAACAATAGTTACACAATTTGAATCTGTTATCCCGAAATATTAAATTACGTTCAGTTCGGTTCCAGGGCTTCCTCGTAATAATATTATTATTAGGTACAGCTACTATTTGATTACACCACCAATTTCCAAGACTGGAATCCAATGATGAATGATCGCTCCTGTTCTCACACCACGGCAGATGAGTACCAATCTCCTTCTCTCCGTACCAGCCTGTCCAGACATACTTGGAATAATATTCATCATTTCAGAATCTGCTATTATTTTCATGACTTACATTTCGTGTCACGTTTTTACTTCTTAAGTTCATACAACCAAGATATTTCACACGATATGGAGTAACCAGAAGAAGATATACTACCAATGATTCTACACAGCTTTGATCACCTGAAAACACTACTTTACTTCGATAGTACTGCGAGAGTACGTTGCGACTTCTAATCAGGAGGATCGAGTTCGAATCGGGTGCTTACCATGTTTTCTACGCATTACGATACGAGCTTGTAAAGTGTGCAGGAAAACATTTGGTTTCGTGTACGCCTGGATCATTTTAAAAAATGAACAAGCTGGTTTTAAACTAGATTCTTTTATGTTACATAGAGCCATAAATTATATTCAACCAATCACCCAACATTATTATAGATGTGGGGTAACCAGAGACAACTGGGCTGGTATTAAAGGTAAACCCACCTCCACCCCAGGATAACTCAGGAGTTTCATATCATGTAACAAAATTGGGCTGGTGTATACGAGTATACATACATTTATCAGAAGTGCATGACACTATTGAATGTATATTCTTTCCTATTCTATCCCTCTTCTCTCCGCTGCTGAATATGATCCTCTTAAAAACAATGCGGGGTATTCTGCAACCCGAGGATTCCATGGACAAACTTCTACAAACTCTTTTATTTTTCTAATGACCAAAAATACAGCAATTGAAACAGAGTACAGAATTTATTCATCAATCAATTTATTACAAAACTAAAATTTTAATTGTGTTTAAATTTTTGCTGTGTTACGTTTTTATAATTAAATATTTAATTCTGAAATGTCAGAAGTATTTTATTCCAATAAAACATTTAACAATTTTATTTACAAAGAGGTGCCATTAACTCTTCTACAAAGCTTTGAAAAATAACGTTGAGTAATTTATATCAAAATCCCCTCAGATGTTAGTTGTCAGTAAACAGGAACAATAGAAATATAATTTAAATGAAATTTTGTTATCACAAAAGCTGTCTGAAAAGCTTTCTAAATAATAATTCGACAATCATACTCTGTAACAATGACTTTTGGCTCGGGGTAGATAAACTATGTATGGAGGCTTAGATTAAAAAGGGATTTGAAATCCTATTATGTTATTATTCATCTCTTAATAATAATATCACCTACCTATGGAAATAATGTAGAATTTTCTCAAAGCATTTCGTGTTTACCTGAGTTCATCTTTTATAAGGATAAGGAATTGTGCTGTGAAAATAGATAAGACGCACTTGTACACAAAATTGCCCTGAATTAGGAGGAATTGCACAAGTCTCTAATTTAGGAGTTTATCCCGAATATCTGTCCCTGTTACATTGGCGTCGCTAGGTTCAAAATTATGAGGCAAAAGGGGCAACGGAATAGCTGGGAGATGTTGTGATTTTGTATGTATGAAGATATAAGACGACGGTCAAGAGTCTCAGACATTGCGAAGAAAGTATGGATACTGAAATGGCAGTGGGCGGGTCATGTGGCAAGGCAAAAGGACGGCAGATGGACCCCCAGAATACTGAGCTGAAGACCCAACGAAAATAAGTGTAGGAAAGGAGATGGGCCTATGATATCATCAAGTCGGTGGGACATGTGTGCGCAAAGCGCCCAAAACAGAGAATTGTAGAAGAGACAGGAAGAAGCCTGTATCCAGCAGTGGAGGGAAAGGGGCTGAAGAGAAGAAAAAGATATAATTATATGTATTTACCCATTTGTAGGGGGGGGGGGGGCAAATGATCTCCCCTGGTGACCCCAATGGTGTCCATTATTAATTATTATTGATACCCAAACTTTCTGAAATATATTTTCGTGACATTTATAATTACAAAACAATTTTCGGGACAATATAAAAAAAATTCCTTTGGCACGCCACAGGCATAGGTAGATTTCAAGTGATTTATTAATTTTAAGAGTACATCTGTACATATAATAAAAACAATCACAATATTATCAGCAAATAAACCAGCGAAGTGATGAAGTAGTATGGATGTAGTTTATTCTTTGATTATCGAAGTCCCGATTGACGAAAAAATATTTGATTAAGTACTTCAATAATCAAAGGAAGTACCTAATCCAATAATCAAATTATTTTCATTCCACACATAATATGGATTGGTACCGGTACCTAAGCACTAGAAATTTGAAAAAAGATGTGAGTTCTACTCGTATCGTGAAGCACTTTTCTAAGACAACAAACACGCTAGTACCTATGCGGTAACTACTTAACTAGATCTTTCGATCGATCAGTGTAGTCCGAGGAATTGAGCTAGACAAAATATAACTTTTGATCTGTATTCCTTATTTAATGCCCTTTCATGCGATACCAGACACAGACCCTCACAATCATTGGATCCCCTCAGAATGATTGTTTTTTAATTTAAAGCCTTAAAAAGTGAACCTTCATCTCAATGGATTTCACCCAATCTCCTATCAGTTCATCTACCCCTTACCAAAAATCTACCACCCAAGTTTCACGTTTCTGCGACGCATAGATTGGCCGCAAACGTGCGCACAAGAAAAGGGACATATATATGGCTTATATATATAAACTTTTAAACCAAGGTCGGATTCGGGTTCTCCTGGTCCTAATTAGTGATACTGAGTAGAAATTTTTCAATTCTGCGACATCACGGGAGAAACGAATAGGTAGAGTTCCTTATGGAAATCTACCTAAAACATTTATTCGACAAAAATGATCCAAAATACAAAAAAATCCATCACAGATTTAGCGCTGTTATTAACAGAGTTAGGCTCTACTTTTTATCCGACATTGAAGGGGTAATAAAATATTATAGAATAAAAATTGGGTAATAAAAAAATCTAGGAAGTATAATAATAAAACCTAATACCGAAATATAAAAAGACATTCCCCTATTTTGTCTAAAGCTGAAAATAATGATTCCTGAATAAATAAAACCATCCCAGGCGCGTTAAGTTGAAGATGCTATGGATATGGATATAATAATATGGGACCGGGACAATACTGGATAATGTGCTGTAGTTCTATTGTGGAATTGGACACATCATGATTCGTCCGGCCATCAAATAGTAGTAATTCAAGTGTATGATCTTTTCTTAAGCTCCCGACCCAACTATGACGTCACGGTAATTTCCCACGGCATTAAGGTTTAAAATATCACGATAAAATAGTAAAAAAAAAACAATTTTTGGGGTTAATTTCGCTTCAATCAAAAAACTTTTGCGGTTTAGATTTTAATGCATATTTATCAATACCAAAAAAACTCCGTGTCTTTCGGGAAACGAGTTTCTGTCTTTCTAGGCTTTTTGATGTTTCTTCCACTTAACTACACGCAATAAATTATTTTTTACAGGATATAAAGAGAGTTTTAAAAAAAAACATAGACATAACATAGCATAAGTTATTTTATCTCAAACGTTTGATCTCGCGTCGTTTCACTGAAAAATTAAACTTCGCGGAAATGTCGTGAAATGATAGCAATTTATGAAAAAAATAATCTCCAACGTTGGAGGTACCTGCCTAATGACAACATCCTCTGTGACTGCGGAGCGACCCAGGACGACAGCCACCTACTAATATGCCCCCTGGTGAGAGAGAGCTGCACCCCTGAGGACCTGATTCTAGGAAATGACAAGGCGATGAATGTCGCCGCATATTGGAGTGGCAGGGTTTGACCCACCCGGACACGCAAAGTAGGTAATTTATGAAATGGCCGAGCGTATCGTGATAAGGCCGATTCCGGAATCGTACCACGACAGATTTGATCTCGAAGCCGGAATAGTGTTTACAATGTGACTTTACGACACTGTGAGTACAAAATAACAATAATAGGTAAGTAAAAAGGGATAATGAGATACAGAGAGGTCAAATATTGTTATTTTCTTTGAAATATATACCTACATTTCTAATGTATGTTTTATACTTAGATATAATAAAAACTAAGTCACAAAAAAGTTGGATTAGAAAACCTTCAAGGTATCGTAATACACATATAGGTGTAAATATAGTTTCTGAATTTTCATTTTTATTTGTTTTCTAGCCATTTGCTAACGCCCAGGAAAATAAAAGTTTGTTTCCTGATTCCAACGAGGTAAAATACTCGTATGTCCCATAAAAGTGCTAAAAAAACAGGCTCGGCGCACACGAAATGTAAGTCAAACGATAGGTAAAGATGAGTAATTAAATACTGCATAGGGGGCATCATCGAAATTAATGGCTTAATTTGAAAATTAAAATACCTCTTCGAAGTTATTATATTGATTAAATTAAAATATCATATTGATTATATTTTAATTATATTGTACATAGATATTTACGGTAAATAAAATTTATTATTATTATAATAAAAAAAAAAAAAAGTTTACAGAGCTCACATGAATGCATTAGTAAAAGGAGCATTAAACACTTACAGTTGTGGTATAAAAACGTACAATACGATTATAAGGTTCCCCGTCATCTTCTTCTTTATCAGCCTTGATCTTTCCACTGCTGGATGGAATTACGAAATAATAATTATTTAAAGATCGTTACAATATACTCTTCCTGAATTTATACAATCGCTGGAAATGCTCGCCAATTTCCGAATTTTTCGCCATGTTCCGTCACGTAATCTTTTATTCATCCAGCTAACTTATAGAATGAAAGAAATCCAGGCTACCCCACAACTTTCCATCGAGAATGGATACATAATAGTATTTAAATACGTCTTTTGATTAAATGTTTAAAATACTGAGGACAACTATTAGAGATGAAGTCTTTGGTGTTCTCTCATATCAGCTTCCTGAATGAGAACACTAAGCTTCAATCATACTTATTTATTTGACATATACGGCTTGCGCCCTGTCTTAATTGTCCTTGTATATTATTACTAAGTACGTATTGGTATTGTATAACTTTCTTGCGGATGAATAAATTTTATTTATTTTAGATTCTACCAGAAAAAATCTATTGAGACTTAGTTTCGCCTTCAGCACTGTATTGAAATATTCGGCCGTAAATTTGTATTCCAAATCCCATAAGACTCAACGCTTTCTTTTGGATGGTCTATGATAATATATAAGATTATTTTGGTGAGTGCGAATTGATTTATGGAATTTACTCAAACTACTACTATACTTACCAGACTCCTGAGAGTTGGATGTAGGAGTTAGCGGGTTTTGGGTGTATTCAGTTGAGTTGAAAGGGGTCTTAAACTATCAGCAGTCGTGTAGAAGTGGAAAACAAACAATGGATGAGGAGAAAATAGGAGGATTTTCAACTATAGAATGATTCAAGGATAATGGCATCATATCACGAGAAGAGTCTGCATAGAACAGAGATCATAAGAGTAATATACCTAGATATGACATATTTTAGTAATAAATAGTACGTTCGTGCTATCTCTTTTTAACTGGTACTAAAAACACTTTAGTAGAAAGAGACAAGCAAAAATTTACTATGATTGTAGTGTGTCCTGGATTGTAGTGTTGAGGATCCCATGGACTGCAAGAAGGACGAATGACTCAATCCTCAAAGAACTCAAAATAACGGATCGACTATCTTCGGTATGCAGTCGTCGAGTACTGGGTTTCTTTGGTCACATCACCAGAAGAGAGTCCGGAAACCTGGAAAAAAATATAATCATGGGAAGTGTTCCAGGCAAAAGAAGTAGAGGTAGATCTCCTGCAAGGTGGTGCGACCAGATTAAGGAAATGACTGGGAGAGACTTGTGCTTGGCGATGCGGACTGCGGAGAATAGAGAGGACTGGAGGCGCCTTGTTTTGTCCGTGGGTAGCTCCACAAATCACGACCCTCAGCAATGAGGAAACGATGAAAGAAGAAGTGTGTCCTGGACCCACAAAAACATTATTGTACCGAGTGATGTGAGAAACGGATGACGCCACACCTTGTAGGAAGCAAATTAACATTCCAAGTATTTGTCATCGAGACAGGTGAAACGTCATGTTGTCCATGTTGTTCGGCTGGTAGCCATTAGTTGTTATTTGAATGTTCTGGTCTGTCTGTTACTATATTCATGTCGGTCTAGGTGTGTCATAATAAATTTCGGCTAAAAGAGCGCAAGTGAGGACGATGGGAGGTAAAATTTCATATTGCCACAAGATGCCAACTTAACGAATATTAAGTATTGTATTCCTAGCAGATGCTGTGAAATTCCCAGCTAACTTCCATGATTTGAGAGTTTGCGGGCGGCTTGCGGCAACTTCAGAGCTTCCGAAAGACAGTGTGACATGACGCATTTCTTATTGTTAGTCTGTAATACTTATGTCAATGATATAGAACACGAAATTTGACTTCGTAAAACTGTTTAAATCGATTTATGTTTTACTAATGTCACTATATGTTATTAAAGATGCATATTGCCTGCTCATAAAAAGCGTTTAGATGCATATTATCACCGCCACCTTGATATTTCTCTCTTTCTCTAGCCATGATATAGGATTAATTCATAAAATATTATAGGCGAGGTTGCCGTCACCGTCGCTAAAGAAATGTATGGAATAACAGTGCCTTAACAACGAGTATGACGGACCACGTATTATATTCTGTTAGGAGATTTGACAGGAGTGGTGATCCCGTTCGATCATTATGCTATGTTGCCAATTTTTACAGCACGGCTAGAGTATCATAGTAGAGCACATCTGCTAACTTTTCTGTTGTAACCTTTTGTATTTAGGTATGTCAAAACTTGTTGGAGTCCATTTTTATGAACACCTTGTGTAATTGTTGAAATAAATTTAGATAAAACAAACTCCCATTCTTGTGTGATACGCGATATCGCTTCTTCTTCGTTCCGCCACTTTCCCGCCCACATACGGATTTAAAATTCAAATTTGGAAAATGGATGCTTATCACCATTGCCGCTGGTTGGTGGGAATTTATGAAAATAGAATTTAATAACAAAGAAAGAAACCATATAAAACGATTTCACCGCATTTTTTTACGATTGATTTCCGTTTTCTGGCGGAATTTTAGAATATCATTGAATTTAAATTAATTTATTCATTCGCTCAGACCTATTCAAGCATTAGGTACATTTTCATTCCATCGTCTATTTTTCGATGAATATACGTATTTTTTTTTCGTCATATTTATTTATTTTATTTATTAATTTATGTATACAACGGCACTCAGAGTTGGTGATGTAATATTTATACAAAAATGAAAATCTTAAATCTACTTAATCTACATGGAACAAAGTACTTTTATATGCCATGGAAATAATAATAAATAATGAACACAAGGAATTGATGAAAATATAGAAAAGTCATTATCATAATCATCCATAATCATCTCTTTCTGCTGCTGCTGGATACAGGCCTCCTAGTTAGATATCCATATCTCTCTACCTTGGTACCACGAAAATACGTCCACAGACATTTGGTCCAACGACAAAACGGATGAAAAGTCCGCCCGATATAACTTCCAGACAACAAAAGGCCTAACGATGAAAGGTCCAACTACAAAACGTCCAACGAAAAAATCCTCGTCTTGTTTTTTTCCTATTGTGGCATCCACCTGTCTTTAAATCATTAAATTTTCTTTTTAGTAAAATAATTTTTGTTTTGTACTGATAATATGCATTAAAATCTAGATAATAACCGTAAAAGTTTTTTGATTGAAGCGAAATTAACCCCAAAAAAGAAAAAACACTATTTTCACATTTTTTTCATGCGATTGTTCACGCGATTTTAAACCTTAATGCCATGGGAAATGATCGTGACGTCATAGTTGGGTCGCGAGCCTTAAGAGGTAGACAGTTAAATATCTACTTTACAATGAAATAAAAAAGATTTCAAATAATATTAGATCTAATAATCCCGTATAATCACAAAGTTTTACTTCTTATACTCATTATACTCGTACCTAAAAATGAAATAAATTCGGGGGACAGCCAGCCGGCGCTGCTATTTTAAACTTTTAATTACAGTACTTTAATTAATGAATTATTAAATTTTACTCGTAAAATCGTGGGGACTTGAATCCAGTAGTGAACAGCCATAATAATTTGAATTTAAGGGAATCTACGCTAACGCCAAAAATGAGACAACAGTGAAAAAAAGTGGAACTATTTACAAGATTCTACATAAGTTATGTTTGAAAACGTTCTACTACTGTTGAATGTTTTCAGCTAAGGTTCTCAGTGACAACAAACAAATTTTTTAACTTAATTTTAACTATATTAAAAACCAATTATTTGACAAGAGCCTCAAACAATGTCGTCAAGTTTGTTTAACCAAATGAGTCATTGAATTTCAGCTAAATTCCGTAAAAACTATTACTAAATTTGAGAAAGTGTCTTCCTTCCACTACTTGTTGCCCTAGAGACCTTTCACGTAGCTACTTCTCCATTTTTCTCTTCTTGGGCTTCTTTAGATAATCTTTTGTGACTGCCTCCAAAATCCCTGGCCATCCTGTCCTGGAAGACTTCCACTAAGAATCTTAGGTTCATTATACCTAATATTGTAACTGTATTGACTTTAAGCATCCCTTGCGTTCCTGCGTCCAGAATAGATCTATTGTGGCATTCTGTGAAGCTACATCGCGCCCTCAAGATCCACTTAACTCACAATCTTGCCTTCTCGTAGTTCAATAGTGGCCCTCCAAGGACGTGACTTCGTTCGTGAACGAATGCGTCACAGTTACGGAGGATGTATAAAGGACAGCTCCTATAAGCAAAATCTAGAAGCTGGGATACCTAGCTTATTTGAGACATTTGGGATTTAGAATCGCTAACTTTCTTTTTTATTTTTTTATTAGGTACTTCTATTAATTATAATTCTGGTGATGTAATTACATTACATGTAGATGATGTCGATACCGCAGACGTTTAATAAATTTTACAAAGGCCCATTTTATACGCATTTCTAAGAAACAGGTGTCCTCTTTAAAATGGGACTTTTATTCAATTCGGGATAAACAGATTACCTTTAGAGCGCGATATTCTTCAAAGTAACCACAAGTCTTTTAAATTGTATTGGACTTAAGTAATGTGAATTAAGAGACTTAAATTAATTTGGTGTAATTATTAAAGCTTCGTTGGAATGAAGAGAGAGTTTTTTTTTATTTAAGAGTTCTTTTACGCCTGATTGACGAAGGATAACTAATCGAAATAATTAGCAAATCAGTGAAAGAGAGCTGCATCGTTACCTAGTCTAAAGTTCGTTTACACGAACAACTAAATTTCTCCACTCACGGCAATTTTGCGTCACAAAGACGCAAGATACTTGATGTTGTCGTGACGTCATTGTGACGCGAAATTTCCGGTAGTGGAGCAATTTATTGCCTCGTCTAAGAGAACCTGTGGAGTTTTGCCTTAAAAATATGAATAAGTGGTGAAACTCGTACAAAGATGTCCGCTGAATATTCTCAAAGGTTGCGAAATAGTGAGAACAAAAATACAGTTCTTTTACTTATAATTACGTCTTTATGAAAAAAGGGGAAAGAATGTGTCAACCCATTGACGTACTTCCCTCTATATTTTAATATGTATTTGACGAAGTTGAAGTTTTGTAGATATACTCGTACTTACAAAAAATACTAGAAAAACACCATTCTAAAAGATTTTCTAAAAATCATATTTTTGGCGATTCCGTACTCAAAAACATTTTCCCAGTTATCATCGTTTATTATTTTAGGTTACCGCCAAATAATTGAGTCGAATGGTATCAAAAACAGCAAAGATACCTCTGCTAATTAAATGTCGAAAAAGGGGAGGAGCACATAATATGGACGCCGACCTCCGTTAAAGTGTATTTTAAATCCAATACGTATTCATGAAACATTTTTTTATAAATGGTTTTCAAATTGAAAAACTTCTTGGATCGATATAAAATGTGTCTTATAAATTCCTTAACGAAATCACAATTACCCTTCAGTTGAGGAAAGTTTGTTTCGACTTGTCGTATTTTTTATATTTTTTTTTTCATCAGAAGTTTCTTCTTCTTCTTGGCAATTTATGAATTAATTTAAACATGTCGACAGAAACATAGGTATTTCTACACAACCTTTTTTTCCATTATGCTTACTGTTTATTTACGAGGTCAGTATTTTGTTCAAATTAATTAAATTTGTCCTACTTATTTTTATTTGTCTGTTTTAGGCCCTGCTCGCATCATTATTGTGTTCAAAAATACTGAATACGAAAGCATTATCATATTTTGTTCATATTTTTTTAGGCAAAACTGTAAGTTTTTTTATAATTTTCTCGGGTGTAGGTAACAATACATTCAATATTTTGATATCACAAGTTTTATTTTGTGAGAAACATCGGATTTTATACATGTCGTAGTTGAAATAACAAGTAGTTATCTCAACGGATGTACGGCAAAGGACAGACTATCCATCAGGCTGCAGATGTATGGACTGGAATTGGTGAACCTGTTGAACCTGTTCTTCAAACCGTGGATTCTACGATGAAAAGAAAATTTGAGTGTTTCATTTATTAATTTTTACACAAGTATACTCCATTCATTATAACTTTTAAGAAGTTTTTTCATACAATTACTATGTAGACAGCTGCCAAGGTATAATATAAACCGATACTAGGTAGTGATTTTTTAATAAGGTAAAATACTGAACAATACTGACCTAAAACAGTGTTGAAATACTGACATTATATAACAATTCTAACCTCTCCTTATTACTCGTAAAATAAGAGTTTAAGGTCTCGCTAAGGTATTAAAAGTTTTTCCTTCATCAATATTCAGGTACATATTCTGCACCCTCCTACACTACGGTCATTAATTTAATAATAAACGGATTTCAATTTTAAATCGAAGTTTAACACAGAAAGTTCATTTTATCTTTTTTTTATTATTGCTCAGAGTTCGTGCTATAATAATTTATTCATATCGTCACAACAGATTTCATAGAATGAAAATGAATAAGCTTAGATGTTTTGGGGTTGTTTGGGCATTGGGCGACCTTTTTTTTTCAAGCTTACTTATTTATTTATTTATTTATTACACATGGAACAGATACATTCACAAAAACAAACATTGACAGGTACATAAGTACGAGAATATCCATATACAAGACCAATAACAAATGTATGTACCTATGCTAGTGAGACGAGGATATGGTGGAAAAAATAAAATAAATAAATAAATCTTTATTAGCATAAAAATTATCAGTGGTTACAAAACAAGACAATAGTAGTATGCTAAAAGAAGGATTTATTGCAAAAGCAATATCTTGCAGTCAACCCGAAAGATCGAATGCAGTGAAAATGGTGTCGTCGAGTCTTGAACATCCTCATGCGTGGGACAATTACGTTCAAAGATCGGATAAGAAATGAGGTTATATATGAGAGATGAGTGACTGCAAGACGAGTGTATAGTGACTAGAATGAAAGCTTAGATGGTTTGGACATGTTAAAAGACTATATGATAACAGGATGACTAAAAAGATAGTGGAAATGAAAGAAAAGGCGTGAGGAAATGCGTCGAGACTGACCTAGGTATATAATTCGACCAGATTCTTGGCACGTTTTGAATAAAAGGAATCGGATTGGCGTTTGTGGCAAATTGCATGAAAGTGTCTGAAATAAGGTGTGTGTAGAAATATGTGATAGTCTGGCGTTCTACCCATAAATTCTTCTTACCTACCCATCAATTCTACTACTATTCTTTCTTTCAAAAGTAAACTGAGGCATCATTACCTTTCCATAAATAATCCATCTAACTGACAATCCCGTAGTATCTACCTTGTCCTTCATCCCATCCACCTATTTATTTATGTATAAGTATTCTATATATTATTATTTTTAATGTATGTAATCCACGGACTTTAATTCATTAAATAGGCGACCAACTTACTAGTGCTATCTTAATTTTGTGTTTCGGTAATCCATGATTTTCCCATAAAACAGTAGGTAAGTTTCGAGAGATTTATATAAGTATTCAATTATACTATGTAAATTAGTACTACGAAAAGTAAAATACGTACTAATATATATGAGAAAAATATACCGCTGCAGTTGTAATGTAGATAGGGAGGTGGATTATTCCCGAATCTTTACAAATAACGAATACTGTTATGTAAAATTTGCAAACTGCATTAGTTCAGTAGACCGAGATAATGTTTGGAAACAGGAATATCCAGTTGGTTATATAATATCTTACAAACCTAGTTACTTATCTAATAGATATGCTAAAATCCTTGCATACAACTCAAAAACATTGCATACTTAAAAAATATTTTAAAATAAAAACACTGTTTTTTTTTACTTCCTCTATTTATTTTTGAGTACATACACCAGAGATCTTTCAAAGCTTTCAAAGCTAATAATCAGTGGTTATCTATGAACTAGCTTTGAAAGATCGAAAGAAGATAGCATTAGCTTTGAAATATCTCTGGTGTATGTACTCAAAAATAAATAGCGGAAGTAAAAAAACAGTGTTTTTATTTTACAAATAATTTTACAATGTGCTTCCATAAGGTTAATCTTCAAACAATCAATAAATTATTACATACTTACTTACTTTTCGTATGGCATATGGGCTGGATTCTTCCCCGATTGTGGTTGCGTCATTTTCCTCTCTACAATCTCAGGTCCAGCCGCTGCAGCCAGTCCGCAGCATCCTGTCCCGCTCCGTGGAGGCTGGTTGGGTCTCCTGGGAATCTTCGCAGTGGACACTCCTCGACGATGTGGCGGATTGTTTGATATTCCGCGCCACAATCACACTGCAGAGACTCCCTCTTTCCCCATTTCCACAGAAGATAGTTACAGCAGCCCAGGTCAGTTCAACGTGAATGATCAATTTCAAGATTTTACACTTTAGAGTACGCTATAAAAGATTGTGTTGCTTTTTGGAGTAGGTCAGCAGAAAGACCGAACGCGATCTTCAATTACAATAAATTAGGTAATTAGTCCTAGGACTACCACAGCTCCGATGGACAGATGACATCTTGAAGCATGCCGGTGCAACATGGATGCAAGTGGCCAAAGATCGTTTAGCATGGAAAGGGATGGAGGAGGCCTCCGTCCAGGAGTGGATGGCTACGGGATGAAGAAGAAGAATTATAAGAAGAAGTTAATAAATAAGAACAGACGTGTTCTGAGTAAAAGGAGTCGTAGAATGTACATGTTAATTTCGCTTCAATCAAAAAACTTTTACAGTTATTCTCTAGATTTTAATGCATATTATCACTACAAAAAAAAAATACGCGACTTTCGGGAAACGAGCTTACTGTCTTTCGGAAAAAGATCAGAGGTGTTTTACACATTTTTTTAGAGAAATCTGTACAATATATAAAATACTTTTACAGTTATTTCCTAGATAAAGGTTCAATGTATCTACTCTATTTTTTCCAAAGCATATTTAGTAACGGTTGTCGAGATCTAAGGTCTCCCGTTTTTAGAAACTATTGAAATGTCAAAATGCATACTCTTAATTAGTTGTCAATCCAACAGTACAAAATTCAAAACATTTTATTAAAAAACTTTGTCATGATTTCAGCGTCAACATCAACATTATTTTCCCTGGGGTTAAAATCTTTGTTCGCTCCCAAGCACAGTGAAGTAGCAAGCAGTAATACAGTAAAGAACCGCTAATGAGGACGGCGCGGATAATGTGACGTTTATTATGCAGACTGGGATTACTGGGACTATATAGGAAGCCGACATGATGTTTTACATAATTATAGGAGTATACTGTACCCGAACCGAGATATATTTTTTTACAATATTATTTTTTGAAATTCCTTCGCATCGCATTTTTAAACAACGTCTTCTGGTGTTTTTTTAAACACTGTTCTTTTTTTAAATAGAATTTTTCGCTTTCGCTTTAGATTACACCTACTTACATACAATTACATGGATGGACACATTCTGGGTAAGAGAAATCGGGGAGCGTGTATGACAGATTGTACGAATGTGACGGGAGCAAGAAGTGTGTATGTAAGGATAGGGCAATCTGGCGTTCTGTTCTCTCTGCCTACCTCGCAAGGAACGCGGCTATAAATATGAAGACAAACAATCACATTTAAAACAGCGTTTCTTGAGATCTCTTAAAATACGTATCATCATTAAGTCCGATTCTATATCTTTTCGATCTAATTATAATAATTTCGTTTTATTTTTTTTACAACTCTTCGTATGTCGAGACATGCCAGTGAGGTGCGATGCGAGGGACCTGATGATGGTCACTGACAATTCTGTTATGGCTGCTAATTTCTGGAGTAGGGTGGCCTAGTGGGAGAAGCTCGGACCCGAAAATGAACGAAAGAATTGTGTTTTAAATTTATTTTGCTATGAAATAATTGACAAACGATCGCATCATTTTAGTTAATACGCACGTAATCAGAGACAGAATGGATCCCATTATTGACGGCTGGCTCAGTGGGTTGAAATGCAGATCTTTTTAAGCAGGAGATGTCTAGTTCGAAATTTGGGCAAATATGTATGGAATTTGGTCCAAGAGTCTCCACTGAGGAGACTTGGGGGAAATAAAAGTACTTACTTGCCTTATTATTCTGGCAAAATACTATGAAATTCTGTCCCGGGCGATTCTGGCATTTATGTATATTCTACGCGTCTAGTAGATAAGAACTTTGTTTCCTTTCCATGAATTAGAAATCCGCTTATACTTACATAGATAATAATAATTTTAATTACCCAAAAATAAGTCATATTATTATATGAATTATTATTTTCCCAACGTAAAGTGGAACCAGGTGGAAATTAATTGGCCCGAATTTGGGCGACGTGCATCAGCGTGTAAAATACAGTGACGCACCTAAAGGGTTGAAATTCAATGCCTATTAATGAATATTTGTTGTTGAATTGAATTATTTGTTGAATTCATTTGAATTAGATAAAAAATAATATGACCGAAGGTTATTTGTGGCAGTTCATCGTAATGGTATTAAAATGAACTCGGTATTTAACATCTCCCGCAGACTTTGAATTTATTAAACAGGCGACTATAGTTCACGAACACTTCCGGGTCCTACAACGGAAACGGTCGTAAACTAGTCGCCTATTTAATAAATTCAAAGTCATAAAGTCTTTGGGAGATACTAAATATTATGTTTCTTTTTGATGCTATGAATCAATTCTTCTTCTTTCTCGGCCGTTTTGACTCCAATGCTGGACATAGGCCTCCCCTTTGACTTTCCATAGATCCCTATCCTGGGCATGTTGCATCCACTTGCTTCCTGCGATTCGTCTCACATCGTCAGACTATCTTGCCTGAGGTTTTCCTACGCTCATTTTGCTTGTTCTAGGAGGTTGCCACTCGAAAATATTTTTGGTCCGTCCAACAAATTTTTGAAATTATATATTTTACTGCAGGTCTTTGGAGCTAAAGTGAAAGACACGCCACTGTAACTATACATAATATGGATGAGAGAGAAAGATATAATTAGGGAAAGGGAAAACTATTAACTTTTGGTTTAAATCTAGGCTGCGACAGTAATTTAACTGCTGCGAGTACATGTATTATTTATAGTTGAATTATTATATCATATGCGAATAATATTGTTACTTCCTACAACTCTACCCATAATGATAATTAAGTTTTACTTAAACAAACATCCTTGAAGAACATTGAGGTAAATTACTCAAGATTAGGCAGCACTTTTGTTATCAGGAGTCAGGAGTGGTACTCTGTATCATCTGACTCACGCGACACTAAATTCACTCGCACTCCTCACGTGAAATAGGCATGATGCATTAAAAATTATACACTTGTTATATTACTTCGCTCGTGCCCTTGAAGCGATATTTATTACTTAATGACGTTAAAATAGGTAGCTCCAATTATTGTTATTCACAATACTCTGGAAAAGCTTGTGTTGTGACGGTGAAAAAGATCAGCAAATAGAGCTGGCAAATCGAAACATTCCAGTGGGAATACCGGTTAGGTTACTTTCTTTTAAATGAGCTAAAAAGGGTTTTTGAACTTGACTTTTACTGAGGATGAAGAAAACCTTTTAGCGCGTTTAATTTTATAATTTCAATAATTTTAGTTGTACATGCTGATGACGAAGTGCCAATAGAGTCTTTTACACTCTATTTGGCATTGAATTTTTAATGTTTTTTATTTCTTTTTATAGATACATATTATTCACTGTGTAAACATGTAACTTTGACGAGTCTAAGTTCCTGCAAATGGCCTAGGGACGATTCAGAACAATAAACAATAAAGAACTAACCTAACCGAACAGTATTAACTTTGTATGCACCAGTCTTTGACATTAGACCCTAACGTGAGTCCTGCCACCTAGTGTGCGTTGCTGGAAGCTGCTCAGAAAACAACCCACTCACTATAGTTTAAGGAACTTCCTCTCAAATCATCAATGTTTAACACTCTATGGCAAGTTCTTCATCAGCTGTTAACTAATTGAAACTAATTATAATTACGTTTTAGGTTAGGTGAGTATCTACTTACTTCTACCATAGTTGAAGGAAGGGAGAACATTCTAGAATACATAACATAAAGTTACTTAATGAAAACTTCGAGTGCCTTCTTCGAAATTCGGTTTAATAAGTGTTTTCCTCTGGTTTCGTTATGATATCATATGTTAGGAAATTAATATTATTTAGAATTCGCTGAACTCTGACTTCATACACGTGTTCTAATAATATTAAGTAATTACTTTCTCTAAGTATTCAAGTAATTAATGATGTAATTTTCATTACGTTTTGCTAGGAAATACAGTAACCCGGAAACCTCACAACGAGTTATATTATTATACCATATCGTTTTGGTTTATTCAAAGATATTGCCGCAAGAAAATAAGTACGCCCACTGTATGTACATATACTTACTTTTTTTTACAATAAAGTGTTCAGTTACAATTACCTATTATTTTTTCTTATCATGATTTTCCTAAAATTTTAAATTGTCATACGTATTTTTTTTACTTGCAGCGCTAACTACGATACTTATCTTAAGAAATCAGTTCTTAATACTTTTTTTAATAGATCGTCATTCCGCCCATAGAGAATTAACGAGAGTTCTCTGAATTCTTAATACTTACTTTTGAAGCACTTTCGTGAGATTCCAAACACGGTGCTCACTCGATCCCTCCGTGTCTTCCAAGGCCTGAGCTGGACAACATCTGACCTACGATCTGGATTTCGTATCCAACGCCCTTTCATACGATACCACACATGACGAAGGAACGAACGTCTCTGGAGAAGGATGATCCAATGTTGTACAGAAACGTATTGTCACGGTGTTTACGTACGTTTGCAAAGTTGCGGGTTTCGAATTAGAAAGTAAGTGGTTGAAACATCGATTACAAGATTTTCGCACAGACAAACAAAAAAAAAACAATGGAGTGATGTTAAGTAAAGTCTTGTAGGAAATAATAACGTCTTATTTTAGTTAGTAAGAACTTATTACAGAATTTACCCCATTTCATTCGCGCATTTAAGATATTATTTGAGCCACAAATGTTAAATTATAATTTTCCTTAACATTATTATCTTCTCCGTGTAATACTATTATCGCTAAGCTGGACAAACTGTGGATGCGGTCTAGACGGGACCCGTCTGTTGAAATCTTCGCCCGCAATATTGCTCTATTGTTTTCCTTAATTTATGCAACCTCTATGACTTGCTTCCTTTAGTCGAAGTTAGTCGACCCACTGGTTTGTTAACAAAGTTAGTGTTATTATTATATAACCTGTGAATCTTAAGCCTTCATACCGAGAACGTGCATGGTGGATTTCATTGTTTAAAGATCAAAATCTTCTTCTTAGGACCTGATCTCTTCACTGACATATAATTGAAGTTACGACATAAGCTCATTGGTTAGACAACCCCATGTATCATAATATTATGGTTTTTCACATGGACTTTTTTAAATAAAAGGATCTGGGCTTGCATTCACACACCCAAATACTTTCCTGCACACTTTGCACTAGCCTAAAAGCCTGTATCGCAAAGGGTAGGTTATGGATTTTTCCCAACTTCGTACTATAATGGATTTAGGTAGAATGCGCGTTGAAATAGTAGCCCCCATATTTTTCATGCTAAATCGTAACCACTATCTCCATATGACTGTCTTTTTACTTTTCTTTAGTTTAGATGTTAATCATCGGTGCTTGCACGCATGATAAAAACCATGTCATTGTGTTTTATTAATTCATAACCTTACAATCATAACCACACAGATAACCCAAACATAAAAGATAAATTTCTAAAAGCATCTGTAGATCCACGGACGCACCTCTTCCCAGGGTGTGTGAATCCACGTACACGTACACGGACGTACAAATTCACAGACCGTAGGAAACCAGCGTAATACTTATTTATTTATACATCAACGGCTAAAGCCTTTAACATTTTCTTGTTGGTACACAGTGTCAATCTTAATATTCCCAAATTAATAATCAAAATACAGAAAACATCACTATTTCAACACAACAAATCAATGAATCTCAATAAAATATTTAGTTAATACAAAACAAAATACATACTACAGAATTCACAAACCAACAATAATGTACACAAATATCTGTACAGGAATCAGGGAAGATGTGGAGAGGACAGGGATGGTATTCCGGTATAGTATTCGCATTTTTCCCTACACTCGACAATTTTCATTTACTTATTGTTGAAAAAAGAAAGCCAGCATTTCACAAACAGTCACATAAATTCTATTTACGAAAAGTTATTTCACGGTGAATTTTAGCAGTGACTGCTCTTATTTAGGGTGCATATAATTTGAATACAAGTGAGCAGTTGTACTGTGTACAATAATGTAGGTAAGTTAGTATGAACGGACGAAAAAATAAACCTCTTTGTTTCTTTGAATATGTTATGTGTTGTTATGAATAACACAAATTATATTCTCCTACTCGGCGGTGCATAATGGGACGTTTCTAGAATAATTTGTTTATTTTTCACCGACACCTTTGTTGACTCAAAAACAGGGCCGTTTCAGAAATTTCTGTACTATTGTAGGTAGGTACAGGTAGGTTTGCACTATAGCCGTACATCACGTCATACATTCTAGATGGTCTTTTTTACATTTCTGTTTCACTGTAAAGGTTCGCTTATACGAACAACTAAATTGCTCCAGTCCCGGCAATTTAACGTCACAACGACATTCACAATGTATGTTTTGTGAGAACATCGGAATTTTCCACATGTTGTAGTTGAATATAACAATTAGTTATCTCAACAGATATGCAGAAAAGGATGGGCTTTCCATCAGGCTTATGACTGATCGTCGGCTGGCTTAATGTGTTCACTTCACACTTAAGTAACATTCACCAATTTCAGTCCATCCAAGTATATTGCTTGATGTTGTGACGTGAATTTTCCGGGAGTGGAGTAATTTTATTTCTCGCGTAAACAAACCTTAAGGAATAAATATCCAAGAACTCTTATCATTCTTATATGTACATTCCAAGTAACCATTTAGTTCCATAACGGTTCTATAACCGAATGGAAAAGTGATATTAGTGTCGAATTCATAGTTCTCGGCGAATAGTGTATAGTAGTGTATAGTAATAAGATGAATAGTAACCCTCCAAACAACCGCAGGAATAGGGGGAGGAAGGGGATCGGAAAGAAAAAAGTGATATTAGTGTCGAATCCATAGTTTTCCGCGTCTTTTTGCCAAATTTTGCTCTTGCGAAGCACGGGAAATACAGGTAGAAAAGATGAATAAAAATATCTTGACTTTAAAAAATGCCGGCTATAATATGCTGTAGTAGTTGTTTTGTAAACATTGATTTTTAACGAACTTCATAACCATGCTATAAAATTCTCGTACAAACATATACTTAGTTTGTTTTTTGTAGAAAAATATCGGTGAATTATTAAGGCGAGGCAAGATACAACCTCAAGGCGATCCTGCTTCATGCAAATCTACATTTTATAAAACAGGAACAAAATAAAATTACCTTTTTTATTATAAGTACCATGCATTATGAATATTTTATAAATAAATGAAAACCTGGCTATGTACATAAATTTAATATATTAAGTGAATATGCAAATAAAAAATATAATTTTAATGCATTAAATTACCTCTTAACATAAAAAATATTATTAACTAATTTCTAAAAAAATACATACTTAAATAAAACCTTGATATTACTAAAAGTAAATTAAAAAAAATAAAGATTAATTATAATAATACTTGGTACATTCCCCTGAAATTTGCGAATTGCAGGGGTATAAACATGTTTTTTTCCTTAGATAAATAGATCGAAAATAAGTTAGGTTTTAAGTAAAGTAATAAGTTAGTCTTGGTTTATCTGATTTATTTATTTTTATTGTAATAATTTGAGGCCATCTGTTGTAAATCGTCTAGGCACAGTACTTTTCAAAGTTTTAGAAAGAAATATTTTCATATCCATTCATCATTGCATGAAAGTCTTACAGTTATCTGGTGTTAAACTGATACACGGATGAGGCCCGCCTAGTAAACTGTAAAACATTACGTTATTGATTTTATAGATTTAATGAATAGGATGTGAGATAAATTAAGTTCTAACTAAGTATAGAAAAGGATTCCATGCATGAATTACAGGAAATTAGTTTAAACTTTAGATATATTGGTTACTAGCTGAGTTACCCTGTTTCGCAATGGAAAATTTGGATGGTGAAATACATCGGCAGTAAATGTTGAAGGTTTTCACGATGTGCGATTAACATTGTTTCTTTCCTCTGAGGAAGACACCAGTAGGAGTGTTGAAACGTCGATCAAGTTTATCTACACACGGTTTACCCGAAAATCAAGAAACAATGTCAAATACATCGGCACTAAAGCTTGACAACTTTCTTGAAAGTTCTGAAATGTTCTATTAACATCCACGACTTTCTACGAGCTTCTACAATGTTCGAGTAACACTACAATTTTCCAGAAGGTTCGAGGATTTTCTCGATCGCACGGTGTCTCCAGATGGCTTGAGCTGGACAAAATATGACTTACGACCTGAATTTCTATTGCAATGCCCTTTTATACGATACACAGTAGACCCCACACAAACCTTGGATCCCCTCATCAGAAGTTTCTACCACACGATATTCGTTTCCAGATAGGGGCCTTCTGCCTGGAATGAACTTCCTACACATCAGAAAAGCGAGAACAACTGGTGAATTCAAGAGCCAGCTTACAACTCACCTTTTTAAAAAATCGTTTCGTATAGTATAGAATAAGTAGATGTAAGTAGGTACTTATTGTAAAAGGCGCCCTTGAGGTGGACTTGCTCCACAAAACGGCGCCTTATAAATTGTCCATGTTATTATTATATTATTAGGCATTCGTGTACCATGTTTGGTCGAAATTGCTCCGGGTGTTCCAGAGTCCAGGTGGAACAAACACACATACATCCATTTTTTAATATATATTATGTAAGTTAAGGACGACAACAGCTCCTTGTGTTAGATAAATTAGTTTAAAAGTTCCTGTTAAGGAGGTTCTTTGTCTGATGTGGTGTACATTGTTGTTTTGAATAAACTAACCTTAATTTGCACCACCATCACCATCCTGTTTCGCTTGAATAACTATACCTCCTTATTATGTTGCATCCTTGTTTTAACAAGGATGCAACATATTAACTAAAGTCAGTGGCGTACTGGCCAGCTTTCCCGATGCCATGTGGTCCCCTCGGCCACAGGGGCCCCTAAACCCACCCTTTAAGAATATGTCACATTCGAAATTGAAACTTTTTGAAATCACTTTACTTCAAATGCATTGTTCAACCAACACTTTTCATCCGATGTGAAACGCTAGTGTAGAAAACATTTTCAAAATTTCATATATTCTCTTTTTTTTATCCATTAGTTTGCATAATAATCACGGTACTATTTATTTTCGTCTTGAGCTGCTCACAGACAGACGGACATTGGACAAATATTAAAGACATATTATTCTTTAGTTTTATTTAAAATCAATAAACCGGATCTGTCATAAACTTCTTTCCTCAATTCCAGAAGAGAAAATCTTAAATCTTAGAGAAGATATTTACTATTTTTTTTTGTCGTATCAACATCAAATTTTTAGTCGAAAATCTAAGCTTTAAGGGCCAGCTTTTTTACATGGCAACCTGATTTTTAGAGCCAGGCCGCCACTGGTTTTAGTTTTATTGTACAACAATAAGAATAACCTACACAACAAACTTAAAGCTTTTCGGAATACTTAAACGTGCGAGCTTTTAAAAGAAACTTTGCATAATTATTGAACGCTTGTAAAGAACTTCAAAGAAAATAGTAAACAACTTATATTCAATAATTCGATAAAGTTCCCATTAGTGCTAGAATGCAAATCACTCTCCGAAGGTGATTAAGGGGGCGAGTACCCCGAATAAGATTCCAGTGTTCTTTACGTTCAAAATCGCATGTACGATGTACATCTTATAAATAGGGTTTATTAGGTTTTTCAAGTGGCAATGGGCAGGACATATAATTAGCCAGGCAGGGTGACACCAAATGGGCGCCACGAATATTGAAGTGGAGGCCTTGGACAGATAGAAGGAGCGTCGGAAGGCCACAGAGATGGACCGACGACATTGCCCAAATCGCTGGAGGAACCTGGATACTGAAGGGTCAGAACAGAGACGAGTGGAAACAGTAGGAAGAGGCCTATACCCAGCAGTGGAGAAAAGAAGGCTAATGAAGAAGGTTATTTGTGGATAATTTAGCTTTATTAAAAAAAGAAATACGGGAATTCAGTAGATTTTGATGCATATTTTCACTACGAGAAAGTATTTCTGTGCAACTTTCACGAAGGGTTCATGTTTTGAAAAAAAAATGGTATTTTCATATATATTTTTTACCGATAGGTAGTAAAATTAAATACACACTCGACCAATTACATAAACAAATAACTCAATAAACACCAACTTACATATATACTCGTATGTATATGGAAAGATTGGTAGGAAGTGGAACAGAGAGGAGGAGAGGAAGGGAAAGGAGAAGGAATTGGATAGGGACAAAATATGAATGATCTGTTATAGTATGTACTGGAAGAAAGTTCAATGTATCTACAAATATTGAAACTGAGGTGGTCGGTAGTCTGGTTGGTAAAGCGCTCGACTGTTGATCCAGTTCGATCCCCGATGCCGACCTACTCCACTTCGCGACTCAAGCTTACTGCGAAGTGAACAAAGGTGTATTTGGGTTTATTTCGATAAACCCAGATTCATAAAAAAAACATCGATTTGTATGTTTCTGACCTACATTTTGTAACATTTACACAATTTAAATAAGTAGATTGAACCATTTGGGAGTCCATAATATCTTAGTAGATAATGAAAACCGTCACAATGAGGGACGATACAAATATATTTTTATGTAATGTTTGCTAAACTGTCATCAGTATGAATGTGTCCTTCCGCCGCGCAGTACTTAAAAATAACTGCGTCTTTATATTTCAACACAAATAAGAGATTCATCTCGACTCGGAAGCAAGAGGGCATTCCTAAAAAGCCATCCTAGATAATAATATCTAGGAAAACTCCTTATTTCTAAGACGGGGTTTTACGATCTATGAAACCGATATAAACTTCCGTATATAAGGCCTGGTTTCCACCTGCAAGAAAACTTCTGCAAGAAGTGTCAGACAGTAACTACGGAGTTTACACCTGCAAGATACTGTCTGACAGACTGTCGGACACTTCTTGCACGTGGAAACCCGGGCTAAGACCGACCTTGCACAGACGGAATACTTTCTGAATTCATAATATGATTAATTCATAATCATCATCAGCCTTCAGTCATCCAGTGCTGAACATAGGCCTCCCTTTCCGAATTCCACATTTCCCTGCCCATCGCTAGTCTGTGCCACTGCTGTCCTGCTATACATACCTTCCTGAAGTCTTCAGACCATCTCGCCTGTGGTCTGCCTGGATTCCTGTAGTCGATTCTCGATCACCATTCTAGGGTTCGCTTGGTCCATCTATCATCAGTAGTTCTTATAATGTGACCAGCCCAGTTCCATTTCAATGATGCCGTTCTATATGCCACCTCTGTGACCTTTGTCTTGTCTCTGATCAACTCGTTTCGTTTTCTGTCCTGCAAACTAATGTTAGGCATCCTTGTCTCCATCGCCCGTTGTGTTACGCGGAGCTTTTGCATCGTACGTTTTGTGAAGATGGTAGTCTCAAAACCGTTCATATTATAAATTCTGAACGCACCTCTTTTCATACATTACTATAAAGCAAAGACATCCATATTTACCAGAGACGTTCGCCTAGCCAAAAAACTACTAACTATTTACTTACAAGCAGATTTTTTTAAAACCTGTGAAAGACAGTGACCGGAATGCCGCTTATGAATTCAGATAATGATTTCAGAGAAGTGTTCCGGTTGTGTGAGGCCAACCTAACTCCGCTCAGATGAAAATTGTTATTCAAATGAAACGCCTGCTTAACAACCTCCAATGAGCATGAGAATGATATAAAAAAACGTTACATTTTCAACCCCTCGCATCTCGCGGTATCTAAATAAAATTTATGAGAGTATTTACGTTTTTTTTCGTTTTTATTACATTATTCGGTGCAATGTAGAGTGTATTTATGGTCTGGTGTGATATGATAAGTGATCATGGCGAGAGATATTAGAACAAGTAGGAAGTAAGTGGGAAATGCTTGGGAATTGCTACAATAATAATACTATAATCGCATCGTTCCCAACTTTCCCACCCCCGTACTAAAGCGTTCGTCTGCTCAGTAATATTCTATATAAATTTTGCTATCATACAGTAAAGGGATAATACAAAGCCTTTCGTATTATGAAGATATAAGCCGGGCATTCATTGAAACGCAAGCTCTAATGCTCTAATATGCAGTTTCTGAAGCGCATTTTCGGTAACGCACCGCTACTATTTTGACGTATATCAGTGTGACTGCGTTACAGTTGTAGAAATTGCACAAAAACTGCTTTCGTATTAAAATTTGATTTAGAAATAAAAAACACATGTAAAAATGCGAGAGAAAATAATTGAATCTATCCAAAAGTTTATCAGAATCTATGCGCTGTCAAAGTATTTTGCACTTCACAATACCGGTTTTTAACCTAATACAAAGTCACACCTTTAGACTCCATAAGGCTTCTCGCTCCAAAAAAGATCTAGAGTTACATGGGGCACGCGGTTTTAGACAGTGAAATGTAGTATAGAAGGATGTCACAATAGATCTGTTCAGGAGTGGTACAATCTATTTTCTAACTCACGTGACATTAAACTCACCCTCACCTCACACTCATGCGAAATCGGCTCAATGGTGAATCGCATGTCCCCCCTTGGGTGAGTTTTTCGTGTGAGTCTTGAAACAAAGTCGTCCACTGGTCGCAGTGACATAATTGATGCGCTATCTTTTGACCTTGCTTAGAAAAAATGTAATGTGTAGAGGAAAATGTTTGTAATTTATGTACACAAACACCGATTTATACTGTGGGTTCTACGGTTAACAATGGTGTCGTGGCTTAAATTCCTTGCAAACCTGAAAACACAGCGACTTGACGTCGAGATGATTATGTTGTTAAACTCACACATGCATATCTTGAAACTTTATTGCATAACTTATAATATATTCCGACAACACAACATACAACAGTATGTAGTTATCATAATAATATGCAGAGATTATAAACTCTGTGTGTTGCACATTATTCGTCTATCTGCATTATTATAAACTAGCTTACATGCACGATGCTCGTAGCTCATGTAGGTAAATAAACAAACAGTCTATAAGTTAGTGAGTTAAGACTTCATTGGTATCTTCATTGAAAATTCAGAGTAATTGACAGATAAGAATTTCGCTGTGACTGACGATGGACTGACATGAGACTGACGTTCTTATTACCTGAGAATGGTGTCGATTCTGTAACTACTTATTACTTGTTTTACTTATTTTAGTTCCGAAAGTCTGTTAAAAGCGCAGAGAAATTAAAAGTCACGCAAAGGGGAATTGAACGCGCCATGCTGGGGATTAGTCTCAGGGATAGAATAAGAAATGAGACCATCGGGGCCAGAACGGGAGTGTTGGACATACTCGAAAAATCCGCTGCGCTAAAATGGTACAGGAGCCTGAGTCATAAATTTAAATAATACCAACAACGATCCGTGCACCAACGAAAAAGTGAGAACGCGACAGTCGGTGACGGTCACATATTTCGTAGTCAAAGTTGTTTAATAAGCTTCACGTTGGGTCGTCAAACGCTCTTGTTATCGGCACATTGCGACGCCTTCGATAGGCGCTTGTCTATGGTTTTTTTCTGGAAAATGGCAACATTATTCTCATTTTATGTTGGTGTGCCTGCGCGCGCATGCGCCCGTGTATCAAATAATGTAAACAAACGAAACAAACTAGCTGTACCTCGGTGCGAGATTTGAAATGGCAAAATACCCTTAGTTCAAAAATTTACCACGCGCGGCGCTAGTAATTCTTTCATGTCTCTTACCTACTCCTATATCATGACATTGTCAGTAAATTGTTCTATCTATCTATATTCTATACCCTCACGCCACGTCCCTTGCAGGGTAGGCAGAGAGTAAATTGTTCTATTCTATATCCTCACGCCACCTCCCTTGCGGGGTAGGCAGAGAGAACGGATCGCCAGACTTTCCTATCCTGACACACACTTCGGACTTCCATCACATTCATGCAATTCCTCATACATATTCTCCGATTACTTTTACTCAAAACAGGTCCGTCCTTGAGTATCTGGTCAACATGGTCCATCCTTTTTACATTCACTCAACTCTCTAATCATTTCCTTCCTTATTCTATCTCTCAATGTTTTTCCACACATTCTTCTCAATGATCTCATCTCGACAGCATTTATACTTGATTCATCCTTCTTCAGCCATGTCTCACTTGCATACATCAGTGTTGGTACCAGGAACCACATGGCTGGACCATGTTGACCAGATACTCAAGGACGGACCTGTTTTGAGTAAAAGTAATCGGAGAATATGTATGAGGAATTGCATGAATGTGATGGAAGTCCGAAGTGTGTGTCAGGATAGGAAAGTCTGGCGATCCGTTTTCTCTGCCTACCCCGCAAGGGAGGTGGCGTGAGGATATAGAATAGAACAATTTACTCTCTGCCTACCCTGCAAGGGACGTGGCGTGAGGGTATAGAATATAGATAGATAGAACAATTTACTGACAATGTCATGATATAGGAGTAGGTAAGAGACATGAAAGAATTACTAGCGCCGCGCGTGGTAAATTTTTGAACTAAGGGTATTTTGCCATTTCAAATCTCGCTACCTCGGTAGGTACTACGTACTGTCACAACAAAAACATCATTCATCGACTATGTCAACATGGCGCCTAAACAGATGAGTAGCGGAGAGATATACCTAACTCAAGTGTGTCGCGGACTTTGGGAAAGATTTCGCGCTATGTAGTATTTTCTGTTCAAACTATGAAATCCACAAAAAAATATATTTTTGTCTTATTGTGTCGTTCACATATTTCATAAGTGCATTCTCTTGATAGAAATCAGTTTACATAGGTGCACCTGTGTGTTGTGGAATAGGTACTATCGACAATTTTTCATTATATAAAAGCCAACTACGTAAAATAATAGTAAGTGACTGGTTTTTAATGTATTATTAGATGAATATTCGCTAATTTTGTCGAGAGAATATATTTAACCTCAAATACGCGCTGTTTTATCTATTGTATATTTTTAATAATATTTTTGTAATTTTATAAACTACTCGAATATTCATCTAATAATAAACACAAGCCCTAATAACACATTAAAAAACCAATCGATTATTACCTTATTTGGCTTTGATATAATGGAGAATTGCAAGCAGCGATGGCAACGTGACGTGTAACAGCACCTATTTTGGTGATGGTTAAGAACGTCACGAAAAACAACGATAACGGCACGTTTTATAGAGCAACGTGAGTTTTAAATTGCTTATGACTCGGAAGTTAACGTTGCGACGCCGCATTTCCATACAAAGGAAAACGGGACGACCGTGACGTGTCCGGATACGGTTATGCGGTCAACGATTGTCATTTTTTTAAATTTATGACTACGAATTTTCACACCGTTCCTCGACAATACGTTGCTGCCATGGAAACAACGTCCAAATTGTCACGTTGCCTTCATTTTATCATTTATGACTCAGGTCCCTGAGCTGGTCATGTTGCCCGTAGCTGAGAAGAGGGACTGAGAACAAGAAAAAGTTCAGAAAGTTTCATAGTTAATTAGAACTACGAGTACAATTTTATGTGCTGGCAGCAATGACATTTCTATTGAAATTCTACGAGCGTTGACACTACGGGCCACTACCAAAAAGCCACATGTGGCGCCCTCATCAAAACTATCTCTTGACCGAGTGTATACAATTGGACCTAGGGAGGCTTTGAACTTGATGACTATGTTGACTATTGAAACATAATTAAACATATCTAGGAAATTATTTTTTTTATATATGTTTATTTTCAGAATAAATACATGTTTTACAATACAATATAACAACAAATACATATAAAACAAAATTATTGTTGTATCGCGCCCGGCGAAGCTGCGTAGTGCATGCATTTTCCACTATTTAATTTATATTTTTGTTCTATATTGTGTGTACACAACTAGGTGTATTACCTTGCGAATACAATACCTGCAAATGTGAATACTTTTCACTGTACCACAATATTTGTACATAACCCTATGAAGCAGGTTACGCTCTCACACCCTCAAATGAAATATTGCGAGACAAGAAGTACTAAATTTCCACTTTCCCAGCGTGTATGGTTCCTAAGCGTGAGGTACCTATACTCCCCATATTAATAGATAGGCGCTAGAGTCGGAAAAGCATTTGTGTTTACACTCGCGAGTATTCGCACTTTTTCGAATGGTTTCGAATTTCGAATTTTGATAGGTTTTCGAGATAGCATAACAAACTATAGAACACCTAGTACCATATTCTAGTCCGAGAGCCCGCTGCTTAATTTATGACGTATCTGTTTTTTGATCGTAATGTGGTATAAACGATAGCTTACCAATAGGGTATTACATCGCACTAGGGTTGCCTATCAAAATCTTGCCGCAACCCCCCCTGCCCCCCCCCGAAAAGGTCCCTCTTCGCGGTTTTTCGCATTTTATAGGAATATGGTAAGAGATAGGAGAAAGTAGCCAATTACAAAAATGATCCTTGCTAAATTCTCTACAAAAAACATTGCATTATTTTTTTCATAGGACTAGTAGTTTACCCGTAATGGCCGGTCAAAAAACGGGATATTTTTTGAAAAAATAAAAAAAAAAGTTTGATTTTTTTTCTTTCACATTCTTCCACCCATAATTACTAACATTTTATGGAAAAAAAATTTTGGCCTGCGGCGCTATATCTTTGGTTATTTTATGAAAAACTAAATTTTAAGAATTTTCGTCACTGAGTTTTATTGTAATAACTCCGAAATTATTAGATGTATGAACATAAGTTATAGCTTGTTTTGTAGCTAAGACTATGGTAATTAATTCGTTTTCTGACTATTTTCCTGTAGCTCTTATCAATTTTCAACCAATTTAGTTTAAATACATTTTTTTAGTATTCTAAATGAATTTCGGTTTTGGACCGGCCATTGCGGGTAAACTGCTAGTTCTACGAAAAAATTGCCTTAACATTTTTTGTAGAGAATTTAGCAAGGATTATTTTTGTCATTGACTACTTTCTCCTATCTCTTACCATATTCCTATAAAATGCGAAAAACCGCGAAGAGGGACCTTTTCGGGGGGGGCAGGGGGGGTTGCGGCAAGATTTTGATAGGCAACCCTAGTGCGATGTAATACCCTATTGGTAAGCTATCATTTGTACCACATTTCGATCAAAAAACAGATACGTCATAAATTAAGCAGCGGGCTCTTGGACTATCATGGGCATCACCAGCCTCGGAGCTACGGGGGGGGGGGCAACAAAAATTTACAAAATTAATCTGTATTAAATATCATATAATAGGAAAGGCGTAAATAGCGCCACAGGCGAAATTTTTTTGTGAGACATGGTGAAGAAGGCCGTTATGTGGTTTGGTTTATTTGAAAATGTGCATAATAATTTGCACAATATTATGTACGAAAAATGTTCTCTATAAAAAATAGCGCCGCAGGCCATTTTATTGTGAAACAATTGTATTTTGATGGATTTTTATACTAATTTTACAAAATTTATGACATGCTGAGAAAATGTGTGGTAATAGTGATGATTTTTTGTGAGGTTGTATCATTTAGAATGGAAAAATATATACCTATTCCAGGGGGCAGGGGGGTCAGTGGCGGATCCAGGATTTCATTTTGGGGGGGCTGAAGATTAAAAAAAATTTCCCGAGAATTTTTTGTTGACCTTTTTTTTTTTTTTTGGTCCTCGCCTAAAATTTTGAGCCGTTCTTATGCAGCGGAAAGATCGCACGGGGGGGGGGAATCCTGCCGTAATCAACTGATGACCTTTTTTTTTTTTAGGTCGTCGTCTTAAATTTGTTGACCTTGACGCCTAAAATTTTGTCGAGCGGGGGGGGGGGGGTGAATTGCATTCACTATACTACATTTTCAGTTTAGTACTCAAGGCACTAGAAACGTCACTCAACATTTTGGGGGGGGCTAAGGAACTGAAATCCCTACATTTGTTCTATATATACTACTGTAATCCATGGTTTTGGGGGGGGCTTCAGCCCCCTAGCCCCCCCCCCCCCTAAATCCGCTAGTGAAGGGGGAGCTGCCCCTGGCAAATCAGTATTCGCATTAATATCCAAATTGTTATATTTTTTTCGCACCACTAGCATATTTATACCCGTTGCGTCCCCACGAAGCGATCCGTGAAATGAAAATATCCCAATGCTGGCTGAATATTTTCTATTATATTTGTTATAATAATGCCTTTTGAATTATGATTCACTGCCTTATAAACATCAAATATAGTTAACTATTATAACATATAGCGTGCCCACAGAGGGGTAGACAAAATGACAAAAAAGATCCAATTCTATAACTTTTTGAACTCAAATAACTGTGAGTTTAATTTTTTTTACTATGAAATATTTGAATAAAGAACGTCTTTGTTTGTAAGCAATTAATTAGGTACAGAATTGGGCATATTGACGTGAATTGAAAATGGAACAAAATTACCTACGGCATTATTAGGTACTAATTTAATTATTGGAACATTTTCTTCGTTATTTCTTCTACAAGAGCACCCAAATGCAACCAATGATAAGCTCTCTAAAATTCGTTCTTATTTCAAAACTTTTTTGAATCGGAAAACTGTTCTTGGGGGTCGTGCATTATTTTATAACACACAAGCATCGATGTTTTCTTTTAGGTTCTTACAGAAAATATTAGCAAAAGAAAAATAAATCAATACATCCAGAAATTGAGACACAAATTTTATTTTACAAAATGTGAAGTCTGTGATCTGAATTTTGAGGCCCCCCCAATATTCTAAGCACGAGGTTTTTGCCTCATTTACCTGTTGGTAAACCAGCCACTGGTTTTACATTGCAAACAAGACAAAGGGTGCAAAAACTTTATTATATAAAATAACAGAAATAATTAATTAATTGAAGAAAACATCTAGAATAATTTAAGAAGACAACAAACAAAAGATTTTGAACTTATATAGAATGATACTTAAATAATAATAGGTCATGTTTTTAAGGCCACAGTGTACTGCGACTAGATACAATGTATGTAGTACTTAATATAAAAGTAAAACGTACACCGCAACATTCCGTTTTATGGGCCACGGGGTCAGATGTCAGGAATGCCAACATTTTAGGACAAAACTATTTGTCATTTAAACAACGTAGGGTTAAGATAGTAACATGCCCACATTTCAGAGTCAAAAGGCGTTTTGCATTATGTATGTTGCTTACTAACTACTAACCAGGCGCGGAGATACCTAAATTTTCTATTCCCGTCGAGTTACCTATCCTTAGATTTTGCATGATAAAATAATTCAAATAAATAAAATCTTGATTGGATATAATATACATAATTCCAAATGGCGGGTTTATTGTCTACCAACAAGGCAATGTCTACCAACCAACCATTTTATTGTTCAATAAATAAAAATGAAATTCAAATTTTGTATTCATACGTGCGTCTTCGTACGACTAGGTCAAATGAAAATTAAAATATCCTGAGCTACGTTAGCAATACTTTTACTACATATTATACAGCTATCTACGGTAAGCCGGCTTGTGAGGGCTTTCCATGATGTTAATTAGTTTAAAAATGCAGCACATCTATCACTCTCTCTTTCATTCTTAGGAGGAAGCGCTATAACACTATATTTGATTCTCCTTGGTACAAAGAGCCCAAAGGGAAGACGTCCATGACCTCTTTTGGGGAAACTATATAATTACTTTAAATAACTTATTTATGTAAGCACATCATTTTGAAAATCGCAATTTATTTTTATGTTCTCACATTGGATTTTCTACATTTCATAGTTGAATAAAAAGTACTTATCTCAACAAATATACGGTGACTTTCCATCAGGCTTACGCCTGATCGAAACTGATTTGTTTTATAGTTTGGCAAAATGATTTGTCAGTTTTTTTACAGTTCCAGCCTTTGCCACTGCTTTTTAGTACTTACCCATATAGAGTGAATATAATACGAGTTCCTTTTATTGCTTTTATTACACTCCTCTACGACCTGAATAAAATGTTTAGTCATTTATAATGTTAGGTTAGGACTGTTAGGAGTGTATGGACCAACCGCCGAAGGCCTGAAATTATCTTCAATTTTATTAATTCATTAATTCATACCCTAGGAATAGATATTATTGTCCATAATATAAAATTATCACAGCATTTTTTAAATGAATCTGAGTTTATCGAAATAAACCCAAATTTATTTTTATACACTTCACTGAGAGCTATAAAAGCTTGTGGCCTGAAGCGGAGTAAGTCAGCATCGGAGATCAAAACCGAACCTAATCAACAGTCGAGAGCATTACCATTTACCAACCCTAAATAATGCCTAGCCGATATATCTGTTTACTAGTGTAGAAGAAATAAATTATTGCGTATGTATAAATAAATTGTGTACCTATAAACGGTGTATAAATAAAATAATGAGATAGTGTGATTGAGCAAATCAGGTGAAAAAATCTACATACCTGAGCCTGGCGAAAGCATGGATTCAAACCATTCTTCACAGTTCTTAGACCCAAATAAATTAATAAGTACCTACCTATTTTCCTACCTAATATTGTTTTCGTTATTTATACCATGAAATTTTTCATAAATAAGTTATTGGTTTTCCATAAAGATTCAGTTATATTACTAATAAATTTTGCATATTATTATTATGAACTATGTTGGTTATAAAAGAGTTATAAATATTACATTTTATTTGATTTTTATCTTCATGCTCAAATTTTCGTAAAGCCGCCTAATCAAATCAACCGTGAGATTGCCACTCAGAACCAAAATCTACTTTCCCATATTATTATTTTGTTATCTTGCAACACCACACTGCGGAACGTCAAAATATCTGTCAAATAAAAATAAGTTGTCAAATTTGTGTTTGGGTTTTTATCGGGAAAATATTGTTTTGTTCCCTTAAATGGCTATATCTTGGGATAATTTATGTAGACTGTGTGCAAATATCGACGATTGTAATTCTTTTCTGTTCAGCCAAGATGGGGAGAAGAAGGGAATATTGCAATTTATCGAAAAATTCCTTTCAATAACAGTGAGTTGACGACCGTACATTTTTGAGGAAATATGTTTTCATTTAGTATTAATTGATTCATAACAGTTTTACTTAATAAATTTCTTCCTTTTTCGTCCCATTGACATGTTTGAGCTTTGTGTAAAAACATTATCTATCCAGTCATTACAACAATTGTGAAATGTGTAATTGACCTCTTTTTAGATTACACCTGAAGACATCTTACCTTCAAAGATCTGTCAAGATTGTTGGACTAGAGTTATAGAATTTCAGAATTTCTCCACACAATGCGAGAGAATACAATCGTTCTTTAGGAAATATAACAAAACAACAACAGAACTGCAGGATGAAAAACAATTACAATGTCTTAAATCAGAATTTACGTTTATTGAAATACCTGAAATTAAAAGAGAACTCCATGATGAGGTAAACATTCATTATTGACTGGTTTGTGTAGATATGTCTTTATCAAGCAGGGTTGCCAACTGTACAAAAATATATACCTAGTACTGTACTATATTTTGGGTCTTTTGAATAATATACAGGTAGGTAAAAATATTATATTTTACCATCACTTTTGTGCAACACCAAATCCCTTACTGTGTAGAATTTATAAATGGAGCTTACGAATTATAAAACTAATGTTTTTGACTGATGAATGTGCATGTATTTACTTCGCTAATCCGGCGCTTCAGTACATCGACACATCCGTCTGGCACCCCAAGTCACCTCTCTCTCCACTCCCTCCACCTCCACCACTCCCTGCTCTCAATGAATGCCTACATATTTTAAGACAAATTATTGGATATTTCTATACCATCCAGTAATCCGAACATTCCAATAATCCAACACCCTCGGGTTTCGAGTAGTGCCGGATTAGTGAGACTCTACCATATTATAATTTTTGTAATTTATTCTGAATAATACTATAAACAGCTGAAATAGTGATTTGAGATATACCTAAATTATTTCAGAACCGGATTTATCTGCATTGCACAGACGGAAATACATTACAGTTTTTTCCTAAACAGAGACGAGAGGTATCTTCATTCACATAACGCTACAATATGTGAACGAAGATGCCTCTCATTTTTGTTGAGGAAAAAACTGTAAAACTGAAATAATGTTGGCAACCCTAATAGTATCAAAGTCTATACAAGTTGTTTCATATACTAAAATTTATTTGTGTTTTACAGCCAGTTGAATATGACGACTACGCAGATGGAGGGGTGGATGACGATTTAGACTACTTGCCTCTCAGCGATCTTATCGATACTAAGAATAACATTCCACCTTTAAAAGTCAAACAGCCTAGAAGACGATCTGGTAGAGCTAAGAACAACGATGATTCCAATGAACAAGATATTGAAATAGAGGATAAAAAGATATTTACAGATCTAAATCAACTGTTGACTGATTGTAAGTATTGATAAATTATGTTTATTCATATTCTTTTTGGAGAATTAACTACCTGCTTCATTTGTGGGCATCTCTAAATAAGATCTGAACTGGCCACGAGAGATGGGCGATGTCTAAACTAGTTAAATACATACATTTTCTTTCCCTCCTATCCTCGGTTGGGTCGAGGGCTCAAAGCATCTGCATATCTTCGCCAGAGGCCCCTGACACTTGCAGTTTCCAGGACCTCTGGCCATTTCCAACCACAGTCTCTCCTCGCACATCTTTGTCACCTGCTTCTGCCAGCTATTTCTGGGACGGCCCACAGTTAAATACTTCCTTAATTTTTCTAACCACAAATTGACCAGGAAGCACGGTCAGCTCATGTGTTTTTTATGTTTACGTTTTACTGTTGTTTCAGATAAAGAAGAAGGAAACAAATTAGAAGATGATAGCATTTTAAATAATCCTAAAAGGGGGCGAAAGACGAGAAGTAATAATGTCAGGAAGAAAGTTGCCAAATTGTCGACAGGCGAAAAAATTAGACGAAATAGAAAACCTTATATGACAACAGCATATAGTATTTTTAAGTAAGTGTACGAAGACTTAAGAATTAATTGCATTCACGAAATTTAAAACAACCAGTGGTCTTCTGCAATTCAGATGACTTCTCTCAACAATCTGTTTCTCCTATAAGCGGAGACAAAATAAGTAGTTATCTCAACACGTGTACAGTAAAGAATGGACTTTTCATCAAGCTTATAACTAATCGTCGGCTGGTTTAATGTGGTCACTTTACACTTAAATAACATCCACTAATTCCAGTCCATTCATCCTCAACGGCTGAGAATCGAGAGGATGTATGGACTGTAATTGGTGTATGTTACCGAAGTGTAAAGTGATCACATTAAACCGGCTGACGATCAGTCATAAGCTTGATGAAATTGCTACTCGTTATATTCAACTATGACTTGCAGAAAATCGACTTAATCGAGAATGCGACCTTAAAAAAAATATGGACACATGATGTATGCGTGCGTGACGAATAAGACCAACCTTTATATATTTGTTCGTCAATTTTAAATGCACTACAATATTTGGACACTACATTCGCATCTATTTCTTTTTTAATAAAATAGTGTATGTTATATTTCATCTAATATATTTTCAGATACACGTGTCACGTCTGTGAGAAGGAATCACCTAATTGGAACGCATTAAGAGTACACGTCAGACGAGCACATAAATGTAATGCTAAAGTGTTGTGTGTTTGTTTGAAATATCTTTCATCTCGCAAGACTCTCCGTCGACATATGGTGACACATAATCCGGACAAAAATTTTCAGTAAGTCGACGAATCCTAATGTAACTATGTCATTAATTTTTAGCCATTCCAGAGTTTCGTTGAACACGTATTAACTTTCCACCAACACCCGTGTTTGAACTGAGGGTGATCTGGTCAGTACCGAGATAAATAAGATCTATAACCAACATAAGACCTATGTAAACAACATCAGACCTCTCTGTCTGCCCCCACAAGAGATACGGCATGTGTGGATTGATAAATAATCTGGAAAATACTGATTAAACGGATTGATGGCTGTGGTTGGTTGGCAGACATTTCGTACAGCAATAAAGACACCATTTGGAATTGTGTTAATTATGTCGAGGTGGTCGGTAGCCTGGTTGGTAACGCGCTCGACTGTTAATCCAGTGGGCGTGGGTATGATCCCAAATGACCAACTACTCCGGTTCACAACACAAGCTTTTCAAGCTTACTGTAAAGTTTACAAGATTGAAAAAAAAATATGTTTTTTTAAATAATCTTGTAGGCTTTCGCAGCGTGATGAGAGCATATCTTCATTGTTGGCTCTTCGGGTTTCCTTACTGCGTGTAGAATGGTTGAATGATCGAGCTCATATATTGTTTATCTTCAGGTGTCCATCTTGCAGTAAAGCCTTCGTGAACAAAAAAGACCTGGACACTCATTTAATGCAACACATTCCTAAGGATGAGTTACCGTTTGTATGTTGCAAGTGTGCCAAACGATTCACTTCAGCTAGAATATTGAGAGTTCACGAGAAGACACACGTTCCTAGGGAAGAGCGATTTATATGGCCATGTGATATCTGTGGTAGCAAGTAAGTCCCAATTGAATTAAACATGTTGCAATTGAAGATACATAACCTTTTTATCAGTTCTTCACAAATTTGGAAAATTTAGCACTACTATTTTTAAAGCCCTATATCTCGATACCTATGGGGCCAATAAATAAGTTTGACCACTAGAAATTGTAGAAAATTTAATGCTCTACGATTTTATCATCACATTTGGAATACAAAAAACGTATGGTTTAGAAGATATCAGCAAAAAACTTAAAACAGTGCTAAAATTTTGAATTTTTTCACCCCTCCTCAAGTTAGTACAGGGAAATTTTGTTCAATAAATGTTGTGTATCTCCACTAGGTATCCATAAACAATACACGAAGTTTCAATAACTCGGGAATTTTCGCAAGGTTCCCATAAATTCAAAACCTGTGATGACTGGACTAAAAATTATACTATCAATAATACAATCAAACAAATTCAGTTCAACCTTGCCAGTAAAATAATTAATTTTACAGATTCTCGACAAAAGGTGCAGTGGCAACCCACAAACGTGTCATTCATGAAAAGTTGAAGCCATTTGTTTGTGATTTGTGTGGACACACCTTCAGTACGAAAGCCAACATGGAAGAACACAGAACTAGACACATGGATACCAAAAATTTTGTCTGTAATGAATGCAAGAAAGGGTGAGTAGAAACACTCCGAATATGACATTTATATGTTGCGAAGTTATGGTTGGGACATGTAGAGCAGATGAATGATGAAAGGATAACAAAGAAAATATACCTGGTGGAAAGAAGAGGTCAAAGAAAATACGACATCCAAGAACTATTTGGCTCAACCATTCCAAGAAAAGATGTGTTTTGAGCAAAATGAATCGCAGAGTGTGTATGACGAATTGTACGAATATGACCAGGGTTGCCAGGTGCTTGGTATTTCAGCCGTGTGTTTGGAGTTCGGTATGACAAAAATTCCAGTATTCTTTTTCTTATCTCACTTTTCTCCCGGTCTTCAAAATTGTTTTAATCTCTCTCTCTGATTGCGCTACAGCCCATATCGAGCCTTGGCCTCCTGCAACATTCGCTGCCAACTCCTCCTGTCCTCAGCGGCTGACTTCCAATTAGCTGCCTGGAGAATTTGTTTTAGTAGTTTTGGAAAATGTGGCATATTTTTAGGTTACATTTGGTAATTTTGCCGATCTCATCTGGCAACGCTGAATATGACAGAAACGATAATGTGGTGTGAGAGCGATAGTTAAATAGATGGAAATAAGGGTGAATAGTTTTTAAATATTTTTTGTTGTTTGTTCAGCTTCAAGACTAAAGGATCGTTGGTGCGACACATGGACACTCATGGCGACACTGCCTACCAATGTCCGCACTGTCCGATGCTCCTCAACTCAAAGAGAACTCTCAGGAATCATATGTTTGTGCATGACGACACTGCCTCACATGTGTGTCCGTTCTGTGGAAAAGCATTCAAAAGGCGAAAAGAGTGCAAAGTAAGTTAACGACTTTATAAGTATTGAAAATCACTTTTTCAGTACCTTCTTCTTCTTATCAGTCTGTTTCTTTCCACTGCTGTATATAGGTTCCAGATTCTGCCACGTCTTTCTACATGCATTATTGATTACCATTTCTGATCCAATACTATTTTTTTTGTATTTAGAGTCATCTGAAATTACATACAGGAGAACGTCCCTACACATGTCCCTGGTGTCCTCGAAGCTTCACAAACGGATCCAACTGTCGCATTCACAAACGCCGCATGCACCCACAGGAGTTTGCTATTGCCGAAGAATCCAATCCATTCGCACCTTCTAATGGTGAGAACGCTATACCTAATTACCAATAAGAAAATTATTGTTTGTCACTCAAAAAAAATAAATCTCGAAATTATTAACTATCCCAAAATTGTGAAACTGTTTGGTATGCTGTCCTCTCTGCCTACTTTCGAACGGGCAATTGATAATCGATAATGTATTTATTTTTTTCAGTTGCAAAATCGGAGCCCAAAAAAATTATTCATGCCTCATTCAAGAACCCGGCAATCAACATGGTTAAAGCTTCAACCGATCAATCGGTTAACACGGATGATAAAACCGATGGAATGCCAATTGATATTTAATTCGTATTTAATAAGACATAATTTATTATTTACAATAATTTATTTTATCCCTTGTATGCTAGTGCAATTTTTGTATTTTTTCCTGATAATTTATACAGTTGTTTCAATAATTATTTTATGTGAAGGGAGATCAGAATTTTATTTATTTGTATATAAGAAATAAAATTATTCTCATTGTACTTTGTCTAATGTTTTGTTATAAATAAATTTTAAATACACATTATTTATTGTCTTATTATTCAACTTCTCCTTTTTATATTTAGGTTTTGTATCGTTTATTTAATCAAACAATAAAAAATTGTGTGGCTAAAATCACAAAAATAGGTACACGTATTCATTGCAAAACGGTTGGCTAAAGGGGATATTTGTTTGTGCATTATATAGCTATAAACATAAATCACAATAACAAAATTGTCTATGGATATTTTTGACACATGCTGTCATGTCGTCGTAAACCTAAACATTGACGAATTGGAATTTTATAATCTTGTTATCGTTTGTATTGTCTTATAAAATATGATCTAATTGTACAAATAATTTGTTGTAATAAAACGACAAAACAAACAAAATGGAGATAGACATAATATGTAGAGTTTGCCTCAAAGAAGGCAAATTGAAGTCAATATTCGCTCTACACAAAAAGGAAGGAGATCAGATTGTTGATTGCTCCGATATGTTGGTGTTTTGTGCCTCAGTTACGGTAAATCTTTTTAATATTCAATCTATTGTTTATATTTATGTGCAACACAACCCTGTTTGATCATAATACTGTTGTATTTTGCTCGAAAAGGATGAATATATTGGCTTAACCCAAGCTTCACTATGCTTTTGAGTTTTTGCAATATCATCTATTTAACTCAATAAACACAATGGTGCTCTTGTATTTCAAGTTTTAAATAATTTAAAAAAAGTGTTTTCAAACTTCACTCCGTGAAATAGCTATTATTTAGCTTTTCCAAATTTATAAAATTACACAGAGGTCAGATATTGCCAGCGTACTTCTCAAAATCATTCAAATCGTGGTCCACCCATTACGATATTGATGCATTGGGCTCATATATAATAGATTATCATTATCTGTGTTGTTATCTTTTTAAGGTCGACAAAAAAGATGGCTATCCAAGCAATATTTGCAATCATTGCTTCAAAAAACTGTGGTCGGCGTACAAGTTTCGCAACTTGTGCGAGAAATCGTTTAATTATCTTAAAAACTGTTTAAAGGAAGAAAACAGTCTTGTGGAAATAGAAATCAAGACAGAGAAACAGGAAGAGAAGGTTTCAGCTAGTTGGGAATGTAAGGAAGAAGGGGTTAAAGAGGAGGATTGTATGAATATAACCCTCGTGGGGGAAGTCAAAGTGGAAGAGAGTACAACTTATATTCCGGAAGAATATTCAGGGAATGAAGACAATGGATTTGATGAAGAAGATAATATAACACTAGCCCTTCAACAAAACAATAAAGAAAAAACAAAAATTAACAAAGGTATGAAATTTTGGTACATGAAAATGACATTCACCACTTGTCTTGGTGAAGAAATCCTTCTATGATGTTGAGGAAATGCTGTGTACTAGACATGTTAGAGTGGATCTCATATTCATTCAGTTGTTGTTCTCTGTCAATTGTATAAATTTATATCATTGACGAACTCTGTGCTCTAGTGAGCATGGGGGAAAATGATTTGCTCAGTGGATATTTTGTGGATCTAGGTAGTATTTATTTTATAAATTCATGACGAAATGCCAATAGAACACTTTACATTCTAATGGCATGGATTCTGTTTCATTATTAGTCATGGTCCTAATATCATTATAGCTGTATAATATCTATTGTAACCTTGATGTGTCCAAGTACCCGAATCAGGACCTAGGGATGAAGAACAACAATAAAACAATTATAAAACAATCTCTGAATGTCCCAGAAACGTTGCGCAGAGCATTTCGTCAGCTTAGACTTTAGAGCGTAAACATGCTATCTGCAGCAGAATAAATTTTACATTGGGCATTAAAAACACTGCCAAGAAACGTAAAAAAAAATGTAACCGAAGAAATTAAAATGAAGGATTGAAGACTCAGTGATTCTGTAGTCTTCATTTCATCATTTTTATTTCTTAAATTACAATTACGTGGAAAAATATGGTGAAATTCATATTACCAATTTATTTTTTTAAATGAATCTTTCTTTATGAAATAAACCCAATACATCTTTGTACACTTCACAGTAAGCTTGAAAAGCTTGTGTCGTGAAGTGGAGTAAGTCGGCATCGGGGATTGAACCCACACTCGACTGTTAATCCGGTTACCAACCAGGCTACCGGCCACCTCAATTTATAACATGAATTCGAGTTATTCATACTTTCATTTTCAGATCTTAAATCTAACACAAAAAAGAATGCAAGGTCATTGGTCAACAAAAAACATAGGGAAGGAGAATTAAAATGTCAATTTTGTCCAAAAAAATTCAGATTCCCATATCAGATACTAGCTCACGAAGATTCTCACATAGGACTGAAGCGATATTTCTGTGAAATATGTAAAAAAGGTTAGTATTTAGAATTAGTAATACTATATTGTAACAATTATTCATAGAATGGTAAGAAGATAACTGTGTGGAGAGAGGCAGTCACTATTTAGTGTGAAAAAATATGGAGACTTATACTAATTCTACACACGTACCATCTAGATGTGTTAAAATATTAGCATTTGGAAGGTTTTGAAAACAGTTTGGTTTGCATTCTCTAAATTTACGGTCCTTCAAGAATGACATGGTTTTTGATGAGGGTGCTACATGTACTAGCTTTTTGGTAGCAATGGTGGCAACAGTTGTAGAATTTCAAAAGAAATATCATTGTTGCCAGCAGACAACATTTTAATTCTAAATCAATCCCATCGATCTCGAGCTTAATAAAAGGAATCGTAGAGTGTGTACGACGAATTCCATGAATGTGACAGAAGCACGAAGTGTGTGTTAGGATAGAAAAGTGTGCCTACCCCGCAAAGGATGCGGAGTGAGGGATAGAATAGAATAGAATCTAATGTAATGGTATTATAACATTTTTTAATTATTTTTTTTATAAAAAGTATCTGAGCATACACAAACCTGTATCGCAAAGTGTGGAATACATCGCCAGCGCCGGGATTTGAACCTGGCACCTCCCGTTTAATTTTATATATCAGCATAATCTATTATGAAGACTCATTTGAATATTTTATATTTTAGCGTATCGTAATGAGAAAGACCACAAAAAAATACATAGGCGAGGTTTAGAATTCAAATGTGATATTTGCTCCAAGTGCTTCAACACCAAAAATAAGCTAACCATGCACATTAAAACACATAACACTAATAGAGAAAAGACCATTTGTGGACTTAATGGCTGTACAAAGACTTTCCTTAGTGTCGTAGGATTGCAGAGACACAGGTATTTATTTATTTATTTATTTTATACTATTCAACCACAGAGACATCAACAATACATGAATACATTATCATACAAAAAGAAACATCTCTTGTCAACTCTTCAGTTAAATAAAGGCTGTCAAAAAAATTATAATAACAACTACTAAAACCAATCAGTCAATCAATCTCACAAAAATACTACCAAATAACGAAGTCGTCATACACAAAAAAAAAATACAAAACAAAGTTCAAGTTAATACAAGTAAGTTACAGCAAATATGGGAACAGCTATTAATGAAAAACTCCTAGGTTGGAGGCGACACTCCTTCTAAAGTTACCTAGGGAAATTTTGAAATCATCCACCCCTTCGATAATTAGTTGACATAGTTGATTATATGTAATATGTACTTAAAATTATCACTGTCAAATATGTAAATATGTCACTAAAACAGTTAATTATGTACAAAATATTTTTCACAATTCACTCCTCTTTTTCAGAACCTTACACGACGGCTTAAGGAATTACGTATGTCATCTGTGTAGTAATACATTTTTAGACAAATACGCCTTAGAGATTCATTTGAGAAGACACAATAACGATAGGAAATACCAATGTAAATACTGTGATAAGAAATTCTATCAATCTTCGTCTAAAACGTCTCACGAAAAAAGGTTCTTTTTTATTTATTTATTAAACATTGGAATACAAAAACAGACATCATATGTACCGTGGAATATTATTCAAAAGCTTATTTGAAGTTAACATAATCCCATTCCTCTTCCCTCCACATCTTCCCTATCCAATTACTTCGTCTGACTCATGTACAGGCATTTAGTATGTATGTGTGAATAATTGATGTATTATGTATGGCCTGTGTATCTGTGTGCTTATGATCGTTAAGTGATTGATGAATGAAACATGTAATGTATACTAATGACCATTATATTAAATATTTTTGTTTCAGGCATACGAACACAAGAAATCATCCATGTCCTGAATGTGACCAATGTTTCTACACTCCGGCAAATCTCAGAAGACACTTTTTATCGCATACCAAAATTTTAAACGAAGAGTGTCGTTTTTGTTCTAAACGTTTCGCAAGACGAGACAATAGACGGAGACACGAAATGGTGATGCACGGTGTCTCTGGAAATAGTGAGGAGAAAACTGCTTTAAATGTGTTTGAATAAAGGAAATAGTGAAAGAAATGTATGGTGATGATGTTTGCGAAATTGTGGTAGAATACCTACGTATTCACAAGCTGAGTTTGCCACTGAGAAGAAATTAAATATAGATACTACTATTTAACTTTTGTATTAAGTAATAATTTTGAGAAGAATTTGTTGGTCACAAGTGCCTTTTATTAACTGTTACCAGGCCCGTCCCTACGTAATAGGCAACTTAGGCGAAGCCTAAGGTTGGCAATCTGAAAGTGTTCTGTATAAAATATAAGATCTGGTCGACATTATCGATCCAGGTCAGTCTCGGCTCGGATGGCTGCGTTTCCTCACACCTCTTCGCTCACCCAAATATATTTTTTTTGTCATTCATTCTTTCGACATGTCCAAGCCATCTTAGTTTATTAAAACCCTTGACTTTTACAAAACATCAAAAAAGTGTATAAAAAGGTTAGGGGCCAATTCCACAATAGTTTGATGTTATTGTATTTCAAATGTATGTACCTTATTTATAGGAATAAATTGTTGAGGTGTGTCTTTATTTGTTAAGATGGATTACTTAATGTATGTTTTTATTCAATAAACTACTTTTATTATTTATGATAATTGTTCTTATGTAATGTAGTATTATGAGTTAGTATTGTTATCATAGTAAATTGTATTTGCTGTTGTATTTTCTAGTTTTATTATTGAAAAAAGACACCTAATAAAATATGAAGTTAAATTATTAAATGGATTTATTATTTTCTACCTAGTTCCTTTTATTAGATGGATCCAGCAATTTTACAAAGTGTTATATTGTGGAGCATGTTCTGGAGACTTAGAGATAGGTGTAGGGTGCTTAAACTTCGATATCTGAGCCAGTGTAGCGGACATATGCCTAAATTCATATTGAAACATAAATTGTAAGCTTTCACATTTCCGATGAAGGCATTTTTATGGACATTACCATGATTTTAAAGGGTTTAATTTCATTTTAAAAGTACCGATTAAAAAAAAACATATATATATATGTGATGTTTTGCTACAATGATATTAATTTGCTATATGAATATAATTATAAGTGCAGGATCCCTCCCCACACACGAGACTTGTCTCTATTGGGGAGGTATCTCGAAATGTGTATAGTTTTAAGTATTTAAATTGTATATATAAAATATTGAAGGAAATAAAAAGAATTTGAAAATTGAATTGAATATATTATTGACTTTCGATTCCCAGAAGTTCCATTGCTGTAAAAAGTCGTCAATTAGGTTAACGGGGTTAAATTTGAATAGGTATCTCTACCATAATAAAGTAATTGGAGATTTGAAGGCAAACTATTTTTTTTTAATCTTGCAAAAGTGTGCATGTAGCTTAATACTACTCTATGGTTCATTAATTTTCTGAAATTTTTGTCTATGAACAAAAAATGTCAAACGCAATCAAAATGTCAAAAACATAGTCGACGAAGTTGTTGTTTTTTGTGGATGTATAATTAATAAACTGCTTTTTAATCTAATTTCATAAGTTTTTTTATTAGTTTAGTATGTCAATCTTCTAAAGAAACATGAAGTTTGATATAATATGCAGAATTTGCCTAGAGGAAGGTGACATGAAGCCAATATTCGAAACGCACAAGATTGATGGAGATCAAACCGTGTTTTGCTCGGATATGCTTAATGTTTGTACAGCACACAAGGTAAATACGTCGAAAATCTGTTTTAAGTTATAGTATATTGAATTTTGATAGCCTTGCAGTGTTTATTACCATCGTAATATGTTTCAGGTGGCCCCATTAGATGGCTACCCTGAACAGATCTGCAGACATTGCTTCTCTAAGTTGTGGTCAGCCTACAAGTTCCATCGTCTTTGTGAGACTTCCTATGAATGTCTTACAAATTATATTGCAGAGAATAAGCAGGATATCAAACGTGAAGTCAGTGATGATTGTCCATTGATTGACTTTGTAACCAGGGATATTGAAATAGATATATCAGACGATAAGGAACGCATAGAAGATGCTTTCATTAAACTTGAAGAACAACTGGACAATGATGATAAAGAAGATCTAGACTTTCCCGATGCGTATCTGCCGGATCATTTTGAAAGCGATGAACCGACAAACAATGTTTTTAATGAAAATGAAGACTATGATACGAAAACTAATAAAAAGATGAAAAGTAAGTTTACATGTTATTAAAAGAATGGATTACCATTACCAATTATAAATGGTCCCCAATTTAACTTTTTCTTTTTTGTGGGTGTTATTTATTAACTTGCACTTCTATCTATCTATTTATACCCGCACGCCGCGTACCTTGCAGGGTAAGCAGAGAGGACAGAGCGCCAGACAGTCCTATCCTTACACACACACTCCTAGCCTCCGTCACATTCATGCAATTTGTCATACGCACTCTCCGATTCCTTTTACTCAAAACGCTTCCAATGTCCAGGATCTGGTCGACATGATCGGACCAGGTCAGTCTCGGGCGGCTGCATTTCCTCACCCCTCTCCGCTCACTCAAATATATCTATTTTATCATCTTGTCATCTTTTATTCTCTCAACATGCCCAAACCATCTTAGTTTATTCACTTTCATTTGCACTTACCTAAATTGAAGAAAATTCTAATTAATCCGGTGAAATTAAACACAAAGCAGTCCCTCGATGGAAAGTTGTGGGGTAGTAGGGATTTCTTTCATTCTATACGTTTTTTGGGATGCTGAATCCGAATCCGAGGTTTGCCAACAAAATTTCGATACGGAACATGGCGAAAAATACAAAAAATGGCGAAAATATTCGTTATTCGTAAGAACTCGAAAACTGACAACTTTCGTAAGTTATTTTTCTACGCAAAATGAAAGTACGTAAAATTTACTACAAAATTGCCATATAACATTTTTCTCTAGAATAAATAGGAACGGAGCTGTCAAGGTCCAAAAAATGGCCAAATTTTCTTATTGTTTTACATTACGAGAATCGAAAATGTATTGAAAAAGTTCACCTTGTTTCCTTCATAAGCAAGTTTCAACAATTATTCTTCAAATTCATGAATCATATTTTACCTCGTTGGAATCAGAAAACACAAAGAAAGCTATTAACCAAATTTTTATTTAAAAACACCGTGAAATATTTGAGCTAGACATGTTTAAATAATTTTATTTAAAAAAATAGTAATTTGTTTAGGCTAAAAATGTTTAAACCTTTTTAGCTTAAACACTTCACTATATTTTTAAATAAAATTTATCCTGAAACCTTTCTCCATGTAAACTGATTCCAACGAGGTAAAATATGTATCATAAATCTGAAGAATAATTGTCAAAATTTGGTGATTATTCGAACAAGGTGACCTATTCTCCATACATTTTCCATTCTCACAATTTAAAATAACAAGAAAATTTGGCCAATTTTTGGAGCTTAACAGCTCCGCTGCTAGTTATTTTAGAAAAAAAATATATATACCTAATTTGTAGGAAATTTTATGTGCTTTCATTCTGCTAAAAAGATGACCCACAAAAAGTTGATGGTTTTTAAGTTCAAATCCAGAATTCGCCAGGAAATGAAAATATTCGCCATTTTACCAATTTTTCGCCATGTTCCGTCACGAAATTTTGTTGGCAAACCTCGGATTCGGATTCAGCACCCCAAAATACGTATAGAATGAAAGAAAAACAGACTACCCCACAATTTTCCATTGAGAAATCTAAAAGCACCGTATTAAATTATTTACTAGATAAAATCGCTGTTTATTTTGTAGTAATGATTTTATTTGTATTTAAATATAATTTGGCTCAGCATATATTGTGATTTTTTATATTGACAGTTAAAAGTGTGTAATATATGGTGATTACTACTGGATTACCTATGTGGAAAAGTCACTCGTAACCACTGATCCGCCATGACGAATTTAGTTCCTTCAGGATCTCGGACATAAAGTTGTCATATCGCTTATTTAAGTTTATCTCTTACAGAGTATCTGTTAACACTATTAAAATACTTAAATACTTTTTCAGAAAAGCCAAAAAAAGCTCCGAAAAAAGAACCCAAATACAAACCGAAGCATGTCAAAACACTCCAATGCTCTCAATGTCCAAGAAAATTTAAAAATTTATTATCTTTTTTGAAACACGAAGACAAGCACATGCTCTCGGATAATGAAATTGAAACCCTCGAGAGTTTCGCATGCTCGAAATGTCCGGTGAAATTCAACTTTAAGGAGATTCTTTTGAAACACGAGAAGGATCACAAGAGACCTAAGCATTATTCACTAAGGGACGAAATACCCTGCCCTCACTGTCCTAAAGCGTTTAAAAATAAAATGTGTCTTCAAAAACATATCAACCATCACCTCGGCCTCACTACTAAAACGGAAGAATTGTTGGTTTGTACGTATTGCTCCAAGAAAGTGAGAGATAGATCCATGCTTATCAAACACGAAGCATCGCATTTAGGATTGAAGACTTATTATTGTGAGACGTGTAAGAAATGTAAGTCATCATTTTATCGTATTTAACTTATATATTTCATGATTTTACATCGGGAGATTCGATGCGCTCTAGGTTCCTGGGACTAAGAGATGTGCAGGGACGTAGAGTAAACAAAAATATTATACAGTTTATTTACATGACAAATTTTGTTAATACTACCCGCATAATGCACGCAGATATAATTTACATGGAATTTATTATTTACACTTCACTTAGTATTGTTTTATTGCCCTATAGATATCGACTCCCGCCGCGGCTTAATGTGATCACGTTACACTTTTTTTACGCTCTGCTGCGGCCGGGAATCATACTCGATGGATGGACTGGAATTGGTGAATGTTACTTGCGTGTAAAGTGATCACATTAACCCAGCCGACGATCAGTCATAAGCCTGTTGGAAGTTCCATCCTTTGCTCTGTATCTGTTGATGTCTTATTTTAATAAGTCTGGACCTAATTAGTTATAGAATTAAACCTATTGTCTTACCAAAGAATGCAAAGTACACATGGGTATACTTTACAACTGCCTTGTTACTGTTGTCTTTCTATGTACAAGATTAAACATTATTGACAAATAAGATTGTTTGTGGTTTAATGGTAAATAATGAAATATATTTTTAGCGTATCGTTCTGAATTAGACCACAAAGCATACTGTGACTTGGAATCAATTTACAAATGTGATAGCTGCTCCAAATCCTTCAAGACTAAATCCAGATTAATAAGCCACATAATCATCCACAGTGTTGTCAGAAAGAAATATGTATGCGAACATCAAGGATGTGGGAAGGTGTTCATGTCGAACGCTGGCATTAACAGACATAGGTGAGTTATATTAAAATATGTTCCATTATTCTCTTGTCGTGTGGCCAGAACCACAGACTCATAGGTGGACAAAGAAAGTTCTGAGGGCCGACGTAGAACAGGCAGAAGAAGTGTTGGTAGGCCTCAAGCACGGTGGTCTGACGATGTAAGGCGAATTGCGGGAGGCGGTTGGATGCGGTCTCCCTGGGATAGGGAGCTGTGGAGATCAATGGAGGAGGCCTATGTTCAAGCATGGTCGCAGGGAGGTTGACATGATGATTATCATTCTCTTACTAATTATGTAAGATAACTTCTTCAAAAACTCTTCAATCAACGAATTTGATGTATAGTCATAAAAAATGAATAACAGGAAACCAATTTACTATAGTGTTTCCGCAGTATCAGTAAATTAAACCTTTTTTCCATGATGGCAACATTCGCATTATTTATTATCTTCCTGTTTTAGACTCTTGCACTCCGGAGTGAAAACAATATGTCATCTATGCAGTAAAGAATTTACCGACAGATATTTACTTCAGAGTCATCTAGATAGACACAACAATGTAAGAAAACATCCCTGTTCTTATTGTGAGAAGAGATTCTTCACATCTGGAGCTAAACTGGAACACGAAAGGAGGTATATTCTCATCCCATTATATCTATCAGTACCTTGGTGTTAACACATTCAATGCCATGGGGTCACTGGTGACCTCATCTGGCTTACATTATTGCGCCGTGAGGATCACCGGTGACCTCACGCAAAAGATATACTTTAAATACTTTTTGGCACCAAGGGTCCTACAATGCCGAAAATACTACAGAGCGGCACTGGAGAAATCATTTTAAAGGCAAGATAGTTTTGCGAGTTGGATAAAGATAAAAATGCTCCGATAATCCCTTTCAGCCGCCATCACAAGTTTGAAAATAAAATTGTCAGACAATCCAAAAATTGGCTATTTTTTTAAACAACAATTCTGAAATATAATTTCAAAGTAGCGAAAAAATGTAACCATATCATCACATCAAGCAACATTAAACCAAGTTTACTCCATGAGACTTCTGAATAAATGATGGACGGTGTATAATATCTACTATCAGATTTGTTTGTTAACTTCAATTATAATCGATATTATTTCTTATTTCAGACACACAAATACAAGAAACTATGCGTGCACGCAATGTGACAAACGCTTTGTCTCATCGACTAATCTAAAGAGACACCGTTTATGGCACGAGAAAAACTTTAATGAAGAGTGTCGATTCTGTGACAAGAAATTCTTGGTCCGAGGCAACAGAGTAACTCATGAAGCTCTCATGCACGGAGTCACCAAGGTCGTGGACGAAAGTAAATTTTTCTGTCAGCAGAGATTCAAAGCTACGCGTCTTCCGAAAGTGTGTATTAATAATACTTAATACATTTAAATAATAAAAAAATGAAATACTAAATATTCAGATTTTGAGTACATGGTTTGCGCGGCAGTCTCTCAAGCGGTGGGTGCCAGGCTTAAACCCCGGCGGTGGCGATGTATTCCACACTTTGCGATACTGGCTTTTAACCTAGTGCAAGGTGTGCAGGAAAGTATTTGGAATTGTGTATGCAAACCTAGAACCTTTTTTATGAAAAAAAAATTATTAAAATCCACAAATAAATGACTTTAGATTTCGCGACTTGTATTCGAGGATTTGCACCCTCATCATTAGGCAATCGTGAATAATTGATTGTGACCATTGTGAATAACTTTATTCACAATACTGCCTGATGATGAGGGTGCAAATCCTCAAATACTAGTCACAAAATCTAAAGTCATTTTTTTGTGGATTTTAATCTAAATATTTAGTTTTTCATTTTTTCCTTAAAAATGGACTTCCACCAAGTACCGACGGTCAAAAACATCGAGATCATTTAGATAATGTTATCATTTAATAATAACAGGACTTGCGTACTCTAAGGATTTTGCATATTAGATAAGAATTTATTATATTATTTTGTTAAGCAATGTGTGTACATAATATGTTCGAAGCTTATTGTAAAACAAACAGTTTTTTTAAGATAATTATTTTATATGTTGATTGTGACAACTTTATTTTTATTAGGTACTATATTTATTTTCATGCGTACTTGAACAATAAAACATTAGATACTTACAAAATGTTTATTTTCTATTCTATGGCATCCCTTCCTCCTTGTGGGGTATCCAGAGAGAACAGATTGCCAGACTTTTCTACCCTCAAAGTACTCTTACACGGCCAATTTTTCGGCAATAGTTCCTTGTTTAAGGGCTTGTAGGCACTGAGCAAAAATAGTTCTATTTCAATTCAATTTTTTTCAAATTTTGTATGAGAATGTTAGCGCAAAATAAGAATAACGTAAGCGACATTTGAATTTTACCTTTTTGAGAAGAGCCTGGGGACAAATTAAAAAATCTAAAATAGCCAATTTGTTAAGATTATAATTACCAGTGTTTTGGCCAAATTATACTTTCATATCTGAAAAATTGAACGGAAAACCCTCAGTAAATATCGGGAGTACTTTCGGAATATTTTTTTATTCAAGGAATTTCCAAACATTGTGATTCTAAAACAGCCAATCTATAGTCCATAGTTTCATCTATCACTGTCTTCAGTTTCAAGACGATTCTCTCAGTATTGGCTGAGAACAATTCAGGGCCCCGAAGCCGGATGACAGCATATAGGACCTTAATGTTTTAAATAGAAATATAGACTTGTACATAAATTTATTTATTTACATAAACTGAGTTCCATTTCATGTTCTTTGCGCTCATGTCTCTTTATGTAATCAGGTCTAGCAAACTTCTTATCACAAAATCTACAACATTCTGTATATTCCTGATGTAATTTCATGTGTCTGAGTAACATGTGTTTAAATATAAACTGTTTGTCGCATTGATCACACGTAAACTTTTTTTCAGTGTGGCTAGAAAGAAACACACAACAGTATTATTGCTTTTTGCAGGCAGTTATGATATAAAAATATTATGTGATCGAAAACTAGAACGCTTCATTTAAAAAACACAGTATTCATTTCAATCAATAGCAGTCACCTCTTTCTGCCTGTCCTGTCAGAGATGGTGTGCGAAAGAATACACAAATAATTTTATATGAAAACGACAGTCATTTACATAAGGCACACATTGTTTAAACTCTTGTAAATGTATAAAATCAAGTAGTGAAGTTAATATTTGAGGTCGGAGACTCAAATCCCAGCCACACCACAAGCCATTTTTTTTCACTCCTAAAGAGTTTGCACATCTGTGGTGAAGGGTGGATTTATTTAGCAGAAAAGCCAGGCTAACATTTTTTGTCAAAACATTATTACAGGCACCTATAAATTTACATTCCAAATCAATGTTACTGGAGATCTGGGCGTACTACGAGTAAATGTTGGCACTGACTGGGAGTTTGTTTCTGCAGACAGGAAGGCTTGGAGATCCATTGTTCTGTAGGCCAAAACTCTAAGGAGTTGTACGGCCATCGAAAGCAAGTAAGGCAAATCAAAAACTAATTCGATGGTAATCGCGTTCATACATATCTTCATCTCTGGTGTCTTGAGTAAACAATGTAAAGTATGTAAATGATTGTCGTCTCTACAAAACTGGGTCTACGCATACAAAATGTATATCACCTTGATACGTGCTTAAAAATCCAGGATTACGTGCAAGGAAATTTAGACAATCTGAAATATTTGTTATGCTATAAGATTTACTCACTACATCTCGTGACATCGCAGGGAATGCCTGGTGAAGAATTCCCTCTCGCAATGAGAACATTTGAATTGCTTTTTGCTCGCGTGCCTCGCCATGTGTTCCTTCAGAGCGTGATCGCTCCCCAACACCTTGCTGCATATTTCACACACCAACTTGCCATTTTCCTGAGAGTGATTACGTTTTCTGTACAAAAAATAAACGCATTTATCAATTACCAACGATCTCAATAGTTGTTGCAGGTTTTCACGATGATACATATGTATATAGATTTGGTTAATCTTGTAGTGATCAGATGCTCCGACGTTTCGGCGAACCTACTGCCGCCTTGGTCACGGATTGTGAGGTTGGTGAGAGACACGAACCACGATCTGTGACCAAGGCAGCAGTAGCTTCGCCGAAAGGTAGGAGCATCGAGATCACTACACGATTAATCCGAAAAACAAATCTACATACTAACAATCTCATCTACATGCGTTTAGTTGTAAGACCCTATGTAAAGACTGTATGAGGAATTGCATGAATGTGACGGAATTAAGAAGTCTGTAAAGATAGAGCAGTGTGGTGTTCTGTTCTCTCTGCCAGCCCCACAAGGGACGTAATGTGAGGGTATCAAGTATCAATAGTGGTATCTATAACTGGCTTTGTATTACCTAACCCCATTATGTTAACAAAGGACTATTTTGATCGTAGAGTTTACCTGTGCGTATATAATGCAGTTGATGATAAGTAACTCCTCCCACATCCCTCAACTTCACACACGTAACTCTTCTTTCTGTTGGTGTCGTGCACTAACACGTGTTGCTTTAATTTCTGGTCAGTGTTGAACACTTTCTCACAATGCTCACATTTGTATTTGAAACCATATCTATGCAATCTTTTATGCTGTTCCCCACTTCTGAAATCTGAAAATAATCGGTCCAATTTGGTAACATTGTAAATTAATAAATAAATCTTTATTAGCCTTAGACCAAATATATATAACAAATAAATCTCATTAGACACAGTAGTATGACAGACTCAGTGCAAAATTACTACGAAATTATTGAAAAAAGAATGCCTTATTTTAGTTACTATGCACATTAGTTACAGAATTGACCTCAACATGCCATTATGAATTAGTACATGTTTGGCACAGTTGGTTAGAGCACGGACTTTCAATCTGGAAAGGCCAGGTTCGAATCTCTGTGTTGACTCTGCATTTCACAAGACAAGTTTTTAATTTACTATAACGTGTGGAGGAAAGTATTTAGGTTTGTGCAAGCAAGTCCAGAAGAAATTAAAAAAAAAAAACTATGTTTATGAGTTATGAATAATACTCATCTGGAAAAATCTCTTTATCTAGCAGGTGCGAAGCTACCTAAGAACACGATTCTCATCGAGTTACCTTTTGGAGAAAATGATAGGTATATTAGTGTCTAATCTGACGTAATCTAATAAGAAATGTTAGCCCCGGCTTCCCTTCTGCAGAAATCCACCGTTATCTAGGTAAAATTTCTGGTGAAACCTAAATATCTAGGAAAGAAAACAATTTTAAATGACAGAGCCGTGTGTCCTCCCTGTGTTATCAAGAAGAACACAGCAGGCTAGAATGAGGAAAAATAAAAATTTTGCAACTTACTTTTTTGACAAATATCACAGAAATATCTCTTAATTCCTAAATGCACATCCTCGTGAAGAATCAACTTATGTTTCCTTGTTAAAACTTTGGGACAGTATGAACACTGATGCAATTTCTTAGATTTGTCTGACTCGGCAGATTTCTTTTCTTTGATTTTGTTTCCCTCAGATTTCACCTTCCCTTTAAAATAACAAATTTAAAACATAACAATAATATCTTAAAAAATTTATTGACTACAGTTGCTCTGTAAATGGGCACCCAATGTCCTATATTTAATCCACATTTTATAGTAATAAATAAACACTAAAATAATACTGATAATGATCGAGATGAGAATGCTGCGCTGGTCATTCGGGGTAAATAATTGGATAGAATCCGAAATTAATATATTAGTAATTAGAGGAACTATGAAAGTTGCCTCAATTGACTTAAAAGTGCGAGAGGCCTGACTTGGGTGGTATGGACACACGCAGAGAAGGGACGAGGATTCCACTTTGAGGAGGGCAACAAACTGGTCAGTGTAAGGACCATGGAAGAGAGAAACATCTGAAAAGGCCCTTGGGACATAACACCTGGAGCTTACTCTACAAGACTGCCTTGATCGGGGCAAATGGAGAGAGAGAGGATCCGAGCTGCCGACCCGAAATAAATGAGATATGGTGTGGAGAAGAAGGGAATACTGATAACGATCAAAATAGCTCCTACATACTTTTTTTAGCACCCTTTTTCACCACTTTTCTAGAACTGTGAGTTTCATTAATCTCAGGCAAAGTTTCCACAACAATCTCTTCATCATAGTTAGACTTATCATCTTCTAATTTGATCCAACCGCAGTTTACATCCGTAGAACCATTTTCACATTCATAAATATCATCCTTTTCCTTCTTAATACTCTCTTTACAAGCCTTTGTCAAGTATTCATAAGAAGCTTCGCACAATCTTCGAAACGAATATGCAATTCCTAGCTTCTCTTTGCATTCGAGGCATAATTGTTTTGAATAATTGTCTTCTGGCGAAATCTAAAACAAAAATTACAAGAAAACGACAATTTGCTGGAAAAGCCTTACGCATATTTGAATTATAAATGGAGGTATACTTACAGAAACAGTTGCACAAGCCGTGAGCATTTCTGCATTGGAAATGTCTTCATATTTGGAAAATATTGATATACTTGCCCCCTTTTTCAGACAAGTTCTGCATTCAGATTCGTCCATATTTTATAGCTGATTGTAGACTCAGGAACGCTCATTTATATAAAAAAATCTTTATAGATTCTTATACATCATAACAATAAATAATTTACGGACATTAAATGTGTAGTAATCCCACTTTTTTCAGAGTTTTCAGCAAGTTTTCGCTTCACCAAAACAAAATAATGACAGCTGTCATGTTTTCTTTTTTTTTCTATGGTGTAAATTGTCAACAACTTTTTCTATGGTATGATAGGGGTGCCAAATAAAAAACAATCTATTCACCCGGAATTCCCGGAAAACTAACGTATGCTAGCGGTCTCCTAGACCTGGATCAACCCGGATTGTGTTGAATTGTTGAGCCTAGGGAACCTGTATAAATGTAGGAAGTCCTAACGGATAAAGCCATAGACAAAAATTGACTGCCGCCGGCATTCCGCAATTTTTTCTCGGTGTAAAGTACGCTAATTTACCATTTGATTACATAGGTTATATTCCAAAGGTAATTTCCACACTGATTATACATAATGAGTCGCAAAAATCACTGAAATATCACCAGGATTCATGCAATTGTGGAGAATAAACATGACACGCTATCATATGTTCGCAATGAAAATGGCGTCCACCATAGATTTGTCATAGATATAGAAAGGGCTCAATGTTCAATAGTTCTTCCCACCTTTATACAGGTTTCTTAGTTGAGCCATTGTATGTATTGCAAACCAGTTCTTTTGTAAATCTACTGTATACTATTTTCAAAAAATACCTTCAATTGATAGGGCTGCAAGAGCACCTAAATCTTTTTTGTATCTAGGTAGATTCCTTTTTTCTGGGACGAACATGATGAATCCAAGAACAAATTTCAAATGGACATCATTGTAGTAAACCAAATGCTATATCCAGTCAGGATAAAATAAAACAAAAGTGGATTTAAGAACATCACATAATTTTATTCAGTGTATTCCAGGGTATATAATTTCTCAATAACAAATGATATTAGTATTGACATCGAATTTTATTAGGCGATGAGCCCAATAGCGGTAAATGCACCACATTATGGAAAACCCTTGTGCGAGTGAAACAGATAATCAAACCTCTCATTCTACAATCTGTAGCCCAGTTGCCATCACAAAAAAATCCTGTCATAATTGAAAAAACACAACTATTGCAATTTAAATTCATGGTTATCAGAGCTGGGCAGAAAAGCGTTAATCCGTTAATCGTTAATTAACGAAGTTAACATTTTAGTTAACGATTTAACGCTTTTCTCACCACCAAAAAATGTTAACGGATTATTTAACTTCCGTTACATTTTACTTCCGTTAATTAAGTCCGTTAATATTTGATTGTTTGCATAGAAATCATCCACTGGCGGCGTTGGCGTTAGGTACTCCAAGGGTTGGATGGGGTTATGTGTGGTATCGTATGTGGTTCGGGGGTTGAAAAAGAAATTCTAACCAAAAGTCAAATTTTGTCCTTCTCAAGCCTGCATTTTTATTTCAACAAAATAAACTAAATTATGACCTTCTATACTCCCACAATAAAAAAATCAGCTGCGGAGCCTTTTAAACTCTGAAGCTAGCGACGTCCATGGGCAAGTGTAATAAAAAATGTACCTGTAAATGTAAGTGTTTTTAAAATTTCTATAAGACATTTTACTTCTTATTCAAGAATGAGACTCGCCACCCATTCTGTATGTTTTATTTGTTATATGCACATTGTATGTATTTGTGTACCCATTTTGTTGGATACATCGCGATAGTGTGACAGTAGTAGTACTTATGTATTTCTATTTCATACCATTAAACCGCGATTTTTTCCATTAACGCTTTAACGGATTAACGTTAACTTCCGTTACATTTTTCAAAATGTAACGCTTTAACGATTAACGAAGTTAACTTTTTAGTTAACGGATTATCGATTAACGAAGTTAACTTTTTGATTAACGGTGCCCACCTCTGATGGTTATGTACTGCAACCATAGCCTCGAACTATTTTCGAGCGTCGTTTCCAATTTTCTTTTTCTTCTTGTCTTTACTGAATGATTTAATGTGATGTAAATGCTCAATATTAACATCGATATTGAATACAATCGATACCATTTTTTTAACATGTTGTGTTGTATTGGTAAAAAAAAGGATTAATTATATAAATAAATAAATTTGTATAATGAAACTCATTAACTTAATACGCTGCCGCTAAAATTATTTATAATTAATTTCATTATATATATTAAATGATTTACATAAAACGATTATCATTTCATAATTTATGATATTCCAGAAATTCAAGCTGTCTAAATGTCGATCATATAATTATATATTATCCTGCTTAAAAACAATCATTTCGCCCACCCATGACAACATTGAAGGTAATAAAAATATACTTTACATGCCCAAATGTCGTGTGGAAATGCGGATTACGCTAGAAAATGTAAATATATCTTTTCTCCTTCGTTAATATCATTATTAATTTATACGTAAAAAATATTGGAAATCGCTTATAATTCGTAAAATCCCGGGAGCGAATTTAAAATATCGATGGCTCGATGTGTGATTCGATGATGATATCACGTGCCTATGGCAGATGTAATTTAATAAAAATATATTATTTGCGATGTTATTTTAAGCGTAAAAATAAGTCAAATCACTAAATAAGCCTTACTTGTCTCATTTTTAGTCGAAAGGTGCATAAATTAACAATGATATCAACCAAAATACGGAAGCTTACCGATAGAAAGATACATTACAATTTGAGGTTAAATATATAACCACAGTCCGAAAAACCACGTTAGGGGATAATAAAATGTTTTTTTAAATTAAAATGCATCCTTAGATGAGCGAAACAATTGGATATTAACGTTAAAATATCTAATTACAATCACATTTTGACACTGTGAAAATCGTAAACGTCAAATATCAACAAAAGAATACTTATTGAATTACATGAAAAGGAAGAAATGACTAGAAATGACTTCACACACATTTCATAGCGTTGTATTGAAACAAATGAATTAGAACGGATCTAGTCACTATGACGAAATATATTTGATTAAGTACTTCAATAATCAAAGACTGCAACAATTGATATTTTGGGATTATCATAACGAAACACAAAATTAAGTATTTATTAATTTATTATCATTGCATACTATAAAAAAATATTGCATAAAACAGTGATTCACTCACTAACATATAAAACACAATACATTCCTACATATTATCATATGTACATACAAATTCATTTTCTATAAAAATATAACACATTAACATTTCTATCTTTTGTACAAATCTTAATCAATATTTTATTCATCATACCTAATACTATTTACACATAAAGTTCCACAGCTGCTTGACGCAAATCTGATGAACTAATTTTATAATTTCGAACATTACTTTCTGCGTCCTGAACCGAATAATTTAAAACTCCAACCCGTTTAACAAGAGCTTGTGTTCCTGAATCCCTCAAAAAATACTCGAATAATGGACAAGTACTCGATCAATGATAGACACGTTTTGAGTAAAAGAAATCGGAGAGCATTAAATGATGAATTGGAAGAATGCGACAGAAGCAAGGGGCATATTTAAGAATAAAGTGGTCTGGCGTTTTGTTATCTCTGCCTTCCCTACAAGGGATGCATGGCATGACTCCGAGAGCGGAACACAGCAAACAAGTCCGGTTTCTTCGAGAGAGCTTTCTCTGTTGCGGGACCAATTACCTGGAACAGACTGTCGGACGAACTCCGAAAAGACCAGCCCATCACCAGCTTCAGAAGTTGAAAACTAAGAGTTTTAAGATCAGCTTCCCGCGCCCTTGAGATGGAGTACCATTAAACGGCGCCCAAAAGTCATCCATCATCATCATCATGAAGAAAAAAGATTATAAACACAAAACTATTTGACATTATATCTTAACTTCCATTATCGCACTGTGGTATTTCTGTTATAAGTCGTTCCGTCCCGTTACTTGTCGGAATTTCTAAGGTCAACTTCAGCACATCTTTCGAAGGATCGTTGGTTTCTATAGTAATGTTCTCATATCGTAACGTCACAGGATTTTGAACGTCGTTAGACTGAGTGACGTTATTTGACGGAGCGTTTGGATGTCGAGGTTGCGGCTGTAACTGTTGTTGTTGTATCATAAATTCTTCGGGATGACAGCGTTGCTTGTGTGTCCTACACGCACTGCTGTACGCAAACTTCTGAGGGCACCAGGGACATTGCACGGGTGTGTCTCCAGTGTGACATGTTAAATGAACCTACAAAATTAAATGAGAATTTATAACAAAAAATATTAAATTACAACTTTAAAAGTTTGATTTACTAATACAATTCTACACATTACAGACATTTTGTATTGACCGACATGGTGTCGGATTAGGTAGCAGAGATTGCAGTATTGCAATAGGCTGACCCTAGTGAACAAATGTTATGATTTATATTCATAATGTTAACATATATCTGCATTTTGTTCACTAAAAGCATAAACAAATGAAGGTCTGGGTTCGAATCCCAGCTGGGGTGAAATGGCGAATGTTTCTCGAGTGTAAAGTGATCACTGGAGCCAGCCGAGGTCAGTCATAAGCCCGACAATGTTTATCCTTAATTTTTCTACACTGTTGTAGGAATACTGCATTGTATACACTACGAAATGTAGAAAAACCAAACGCTTTACGAGGATAATTTAGTATTAAACAAAAGTAATTTTCTCGACAGACAGTACAATGTATTAACAAAAATGAACTAGTTTTTCCTAGTACCTTAAGTGTTTGCCTTCTCTTGAACGCCTTATTACAGAACGTACAGACATGTCTGCAGAGATCATCGTGCACGAGAAGATGTTTCCTATAAGTTCTCCTACTGTTGAGGACCTTATCACACATGTCACAAGGGTACGAGGTGTCGTCGTGCGTGTCCAGGTGAGCCTTCAGATTGGATCCTGTCTTGAATCTGAAAAAGAGATATAGGAATAAGACAAGCGAGAGAAATCACAGAGTATGACGAACGTTATGAACGAAACAAAAAATATAAATGTAAGTAAGGATAGAAGTGTGCCCACTTTGCCTACCCTGCTAGGGGTAGTACATAATGGTATAGATATATGGATGACACTCTTCGGCGCGATGGCCTAAAAGCTGTCGAGTGAAATATTGTAGTTGTAATAACAACATTACCGAAGTTGTACGTATTATCTAAAATGAAATTATGAACTCAACGGAAACTTCAGACAATACTAATAAAATAAAATTTTAAAGTTTGTGGAAGGTGCTAAATATTGTGTTCTCATTTCGATAATATTAAGATGAACTTCCACCGAGAACGTTCAGTCAAACATTCGTACTTCGTTTACGCAGTGTTCTACAAGACCAGAATGACCGGAAGATTATACTAACTTCTTAGGGCACTTGGAACATTGGAATGACTTCTCCTCGCTATGAATGGCTCTGTGTTGGATGAGCTCTCCGCCCGTGCTGCAAGCGTATCCGCACACATCACAAATGTATCTCTTGATCTTCTCATGGACAGCTCGAGTGTGTCCCACCACTGCTGATTTTGTTGTGAATCTAAAGACAAAATGATACATTAATAGAATATTATATATTATTTTTAGAGAAGACATCATTCCAAATTTTCACATTCTCAAAACGTTGTTGCTAGAAACTGTTTAAATGAGTTTTTAATTTTCATTCACCATTAATTTTTTTACGGAAAAACAATCTGGGTTTATCAAAATTTAACTCAAATACATCATTATACACTTCACAGCAAGCTTGAAAAGCTTATGTCGTGAAGTGGAGAAAGTTGGTATCGGTGATCGAACCCCTAACATTTCATTTCTTTAATCAATAATTCTTTCTTGATGTTTCAATAATACTGCACTCAGAAATCACTTTCATTGCCGTAAAAACAAGAAACGGTACCACGCAATCATGACTCAGTTCTACAAAATTGAAAACACATTTTTCTAGTAAAACTTTGCAGGCATATGGAATGAATACACTGAAGCCATAATATCGCATATTGTCAATGTTAGGCAAGCAGCCAGAGCTAATACATATGTCTATATCTGTGTTTGTGTCACTCAAAGGCTCCAGAAAATTTACCAATATGTTTTCGAAGACATTCTCTGATGGTTCCTGTTCGTCTACAACTCTATTATAAATAAAGGCATTTAAAATCAACTTACTTATTGCCGCAAATTGTACAAGGATAATTATATCTTTCAAACAGCGGTAAGTGAACTCTCTCGTGCGATCTGAGATTCTCTTTAGAGTTGAATATTCTGGGGCAACTCGCACACGAGTAAACTCTCTCAGGCTTGGGAATGTGACTCATCTTGTGTTTGTCCAACGCGGCCTGAGATTTAGTTATTCTCGAACATTTATCACAACTGAAATGAGAAAAAAATATATACAATACATCTTTAGGCATCAACAGTATTAACTGCCAAACAGTAACTTCTACCGACAAATAATTAGTGATAACATATTATACTGTCAGAATTTCTGTAACTCAAAGAAACTAGCGAACAACATTACATATAGACAATGTTTAGAGATATAACATGTACCTATTCCAAACAGAATTGTGAAGAATTATGGAGAAAAAAGTTAGTAAAATGCGAAGAGAAATGAAATTAGTAATATGATTCTACTTATCAAGAGTTGTGTGCATTGAGAAGTTAACATTGATAATAATTGTGAATAGATTTAATAGGACGTGAGTATCTTATACGTTAATGAGACATAGGAAAGAAGAGAAGTGCATATAAAGATGATTTAGTGCAAGTGAACGTAGAGAGTCAATATTCAACAGTGTTTTTCACTACCCATTCATTATAGTATTTCCCATAAGGCGGAATTAACTTGTAAAAGTGTGCATTTAAAAGTATACCCACACAACTGCCTCATAGCACCGCAAATAAAAATACAAAGTGATGGCAAGATTGAACTAAGATGACACTAACTGAAGTTAACGTTAACGAGATCCTTTATGACATAAATAGAGCTGTCAGTGCTTGGAATCAGTTGCCCAGAGTCAGTTGTACTTTCTCCGACCACCAACTCCTTCAAGAACAGAACTTATACATGCACATGAAGACAATTTAACTAGGATTTGGGTAAAATCAGTGAAAGGTGCCTACACAATAATAATAGTATGCTACCCCAATATACTGTTGCACACCGACTTAAACTATTTAAGGGCTGTCTAGCTTTATATTCTGAGAGTGGAAGAGGTGAGATGATAGCAGGATGAATGTTGATGTGTACAAGTTAATATGAGGTACTCACGAGAAGCACGCGGGATCACTGTGTCCCTGTACGTGTCTGTAAATAGCAGTCTTAGACTTTACAACGTACCCGCAGTAACACTCTACCTTGGGCTGTTCTTTATGTATTTGCAGCATGTGGGATTTTAATTTATACCAGTTATGCATCTGATCCTCACAAATATAACATTTAAAGCTGCAAAATAACAACAGGTAAGATTCAACTTGTTTTATTTCATTTTACAAACTATCGTCTTAATTTAACACACAACTCTTGAATGAATAACTCAACAAAACATTAAATAAATTAAACTTTATTGGAGTGAATAAGCGAAAAAATACGATAGTTAGAGAACTATGGCTCCAAAAAGTGGGCTTATTACAAACATTGAAACAGTACGTACCTAAAAATTTATACATACAGCGGAAAAAAGAACTGTACGAACAATATTTTGAATTGCATAATCTGCAATAAACGTGATAAAAAATCACTTGTTAAAAATTCAGATTCTTGCTTGTAAATGGTAGAAACACCTACACAATTCGATGATTTAAAGAAAAAAGATCAGGCCAGTAAATATGACGACACGGCAAGCAAAGTTCAGGATAGAGACAAGTAATATTTCCTGCAAACTAAATGAAAATCTTCAGTTCTGCACCTAAAGCCACGCAAATTTAAAACATTAATGTGATTTCAAAACAAACCTGAAATAATTTTTGAGATTCCCATCTGGTTTAGAATTTAATTTAGTTTTGCTAGGTTTGCTGTCTTCTTTCTCCGCTTCTGTTGTGTTTTTAAATTTATGTTTGTGTTTCTTGGATGTGGATTTTTTCTTCTTCGTCTCTTTTAATTTCTTCTTCTTTTTTGGAAGCAAATCGCTAATTGGATAATCCATACCATCATCGAACACGGAATCTACAACGAAACAATCATAGGTATTGTATTAAATAGTTTTTCATGTGGCTTAAATCTATGTATCTTGAGATTTATCTATGTAGGCAGAGAGGACAGGGGCCCACACCCTTCCATCCTCATATACATTCCTCGATTCCACCAAATTCATGAAATACGTCATATTTACAACGCGATTTCTCCCACTAAACACACAACTGTCCTTGAGTCTATGATCGACAAGCTCACTCCATGCGACTCATAGATGACCACACTTCTTCACACCCTGTCTTTTAAACCTATATATTTTCTTTATCATCCTATCCTCAGATATTCTCTCTACATTCGCAAACAATTTCAATTTGATTACCTTTATTCTAGTCTAAATTTCATGTGAGCAATTCTGGATATTACAATAAAAAAGGCACGCAATCAAATCATATAAAATGTTCATTAGGGTGAACTTATCATAACGTAGCAATTTCATCCAGCTAACCCAAGAATAGCAAATTTTGTGTTTACTTACTGGAAACATCATCGTCCATGTCGTCAATCTCTATTTTAACCTGAAAAAAACATTTAAACGTTTGAACAATGTAAACTATAGGTACATAACTAGTATGTACAATTCATTAGATATCTGGAATATCCCACACATTTATCAATTATGGTCTAATACAATTAATTCTTGAAGTAACCCTTCAGGATAGGCATAAAGGTCAGGGAGAATCTAAACCAATTTAAGATGTTTCTATTTAAAAGTAGGCATATTGATATTTCATAAAAATGGGAGACCACAGATCTCGACAACCTTACTGAATATGCTTTGAAAAAAATAGGGTAGATTCATTCCAGGGAATGACCATAAAAGATTTTTTGTTTCTTGTTTAGATTTCTCAAAAAAAAGGGTGAAAGTTTCCCGTTTCCCGAAAATCGCAGAGATTTTTTTGTATTATTTTGAACCTTAGGCCACGGGAAATGACCGTGACGTAATAGTCGGATCCTTAACCGTAAGGTGTGTTACTTACTAACACGGATGCAAGTAGAATAAATTTAATAGTTACCATGACGGAGCTTTCGTCTTTCACGCTCTGCTCCGGTAATGAATCCAATACATTGACTTGTGGTGGTTCTGCTTTAATACTGTCAAAGCTGTCTCCGAAGGCGCTCGTATCGGGATCTCCGTGAGACAATTTAATAAAAAACTTCTGAACATTAACACACTGGTCCACGTACTCATCAAAGGATTTGATTTTCAACAGGCAACATTCGCAGATCTCTTTGGGGAATGTATCGTCAAATGATATCTACAATAAATAAATATAACAAATACTCAAATAATGTTATGTTGGGAACCTGAATGAACATTGCCTTGTAATAGCCATCTCTGACTCTACATACTGAAATTATGGAAACTGTAATCAGAGAAATCTAAATACTTCTGTTACACTGCGTTAAAATATGATAATAAATAAATAATATTGATGCAAGCATAATGAAAGACCCATAATTGGAGTTATTTAGCCCTGATATTGTAAAACCAAGTTAACAAAGATGTTTTTGTACCTTTCTTGCGATGGCATACTTAGTCCATATAATATTAGGATTCCACTTAAAAATAATAACAACTGAGTCGATACATGTATGCATTTGAATATGGACTACATTAAACACAAAGTATTTACCGTGATTCCGAAGTATTTGTATATTGTTTCAGCCATATTCACAAACTCGGGCTCGTCTGAAAGGATGTTCTTCATTGTCGACGATTCAGCGTCCGAAGTAGCGCACAATCTACACATCCCTTTTAATTTTATATTACAAGCCATTTTCACATAATCAGTTTACTGATACAACAGTAAATTAAGACAAGAAGCCTCTCAAAATTATAAATATTCACAAATATTACACATCGGACAGCATCACTCAGCCTGATAGACGTCAAATATTTCCAAAGACAATTTTTTTTTTTTTGTAAACGAACGAACCTCTCATAGACAATTTTTGTAGGTGGAAATTTATTTTTACAACTGGTAACATTAAAGTTCCATTTGATATTCGAATTCGATTTCGGTTTGCTTACAAAACTTTTGCGATTGTGGAAAAAAAATGGAAGATGGTGCGAGTTCGAGTTGTCAAAGTTTCTTTCTATTGTGATTAATAATGTTAAAAACATGGATTGAGATAACCGAATTACTTAAAACCGTTCGTAAATAGAGTGTAATCTGTTTGATATTTGAATGTTGTGTTGTGATTGTGTAAATTTAATGATTGAAGGCAAAACAAGGTCGGTGCACTCAACTGTCAAAATATTAGCGTCGCATTGATAATGGACATCAAAGAAAAAGACTAAACTGTTTATAATTTTTGTTAATTTGTTATACAGGTATGTTATTTTGGTTTATATTTACAATTTTACATTCGAGATCTAATTAACCTTTTGTGCCGTCAAACTTGATTGTCCGCCCCAAATGTTGTTTTAATGGCACCTTCACGCAATTGTCTTGTGCATAACATAAGGTAACGAAAAAAACAGTTAAATAACATTGAAAACTCGTGATCGCACAACTTTTAGTGAAAATGATATCGAAATTCGTTTTCAGTAACACAGAAATTCACTAGTAAGGTTTAGTTTTATTACTTTCACTTTGCTCAATAAGTATTCTTCTATTTTGTGCATCGGTAGTTTATTTACAAATGGACCATAAGTTATTTTGTTTTTGAAGGCCTATATCTTTTTAATCAATTGGTTTACTAGATTTTATGGTTTTTGCATTGTATTTATCTCGTGGTTCACAGGAATCGCAGCTAAAATGGATTCACCGTCCTTCAATCCCGGGGTGACGCCGAGCATCAACCAACATATGAAATCATCCCATCAAGTCTCTATTCTCAGGGAAGCGAACCGAGATGACAGCGGTTATGTGACCGTCACTCCAAGCTCAGCAGAATGCACTAGAATGTCATCAGATATATCGGGAAACTTATCGGCGAGGACTCCTTTCCAATTCCGCAATATATTTCCCGATCATGCGTCCTCCTTCTGCATATCTTCCCCGGAAGATTCTTTATTGATTAAGAAACCAAAAGAATATAAAGTTAAGCCTAAGTTGTTATTCAATAAGAGAAGTCCTTATGCGGAAACGTCGTCCTTCGGAGATTCATTCAATGAAAGCAGTTTTTTAGATAAATGTAGGGAAACTGCTTTACCCACCGTACAAGAAGATCATTTTAACATTGCTCGCGGTACAGAGACTCTTGAGAAAATTGGAAAACCTTGTTTAAAGCGACAAAACGCCGTAACAGCCGATGACGATTACATGGAATCTATCAACTGTGAGTTTAATCCGAGCAGTTCAGTATTCTCTCCACGATTTGAAGCGGAAAGCAGTTTTGTTAATAATAAATTACAAAAGTTGGCTGTTGTAGAAGATAATAAAACGCCATTTTTCTCTGTGGATAGTCCAGCTTGCCACAGAGGACAGATACAGCGATGCGCAAGTTCCGATCCGAGGGAATATAATAAGTCGTTGGTGTCGTTAAATCAATGCAGCTTTATGCCGACAGATAAAGAGAATTTAGATTTGAATACTCCTCATACACAATGTACCGTACAAGATACAAAGTACTACACTGGTACGCCAGTCAAAGGTCCCAAGAAACTCAAGAGATCCAGTCCAGAAGAATCTCTCCACGACAGATTGTCTAGGACTCCCGAGAGGTATTGTACCTCAACTTACGCGGGGTGCCATTCGTCCGAACACAAGTTTGCTAAGAAATTAAATTTCGAATCTCAAAAATTAGGATCTCCCGAGAAAAATAAGTTGCTATACCCGAGTCTCAAACCTGTTACCCCGCCTAAGAAAATCAAGTTGACGAAAGTCGAAAGCCCGAAATGTAAGAAACAATTATATATGAAGACACAGTGTTTTATCGGTAAGGAGCGTATTGATTTTCTCAGAATGCTTGGAGAAGTGCAGTCTCACAGACCTGCTATTTCACGAATATTAAACCATTTATCCGGAGACGATCTCATTAATGTGTCTAAAGTAAGCCAATGTTGGAGTAATATATGCAAGAGTGAGAAGAATGCCGAGAAAAGGAGATGTAAAACGGTTCAAGAAAATGAAAAAATCAAGGAGAACAAAATGGTGATGAAACCAAGTGTTAAAGTAAAAGGAAAGAAGCTAATTTCGTCACAGAGTACGAGCTCCTTGAGGCGAGATCACTTGAGTGAGATACAGAATCATTGCAACATCATGACGAAACCATCGACTAAACCCAAAAGTCCTCCCGTGAGTCCACGAAGGAGAAGATTCAACATGTATGTTAAGGTGAGAATCATTGTTTCTATTCATGTCGTTTTATATCTGAGACGTTTGTTTTTTACCCAACCATGTCTCGTGCATAATTTAATATGGTGTCCTATTCAAATTACATCTAGCTCCTAAAATATCACATTTGGACATGTATTTAGGGGCGAAAAATATGCCATACTACAGCTCGTCAAGAAGGTCGGAAGAAAGCAGCTTTCCTGGCTTCGGAACACTCGAGAGTGGACCGGAGTCAGAACTGTGGAGGAGCTATTTGGCACTGCCCAGGACAGAGATACTTTCTTCCAAATTATCGTCAATATCAGGGGACGAAAAGCAGAGAACCTTTTACTTAAACCCCTCGCACTTAAGTGCCAGTTCATTAGTATTAATTGATATGCAAAAAGTTTGTTTACAATTTTGTTTTTTGCAGGCCGCATCAGAAGATTCTACAAGCCAACTACGCAGCTGTCCAAGATGTGCGCGTCCGGCCAGAGTCTTGGATCAATGGGCCGTGTGTGGCGGAACAAACTGTGGTTACAGTTTCTGCCCGAAATGCTTTATGGAGAGGGCACCTGGAGTGACCTGTTGTCAGAGAGAACTGGAAGCTCCCAGTCCTTCAAAGCAGCCCCTGTCGAGGCACGGGATAGGGTCCAAGAAGAGTAGAAGGAATTTAAGAAGACTGTGATTAGTTTTTGTGATTTTAATGTTTTTGCTCCAGTGATCGTCAGTTAGAGTTAGACTTAGAATGAAACTACATCCTTACTTCGCCACAGTTTTATTTAAAATTGAACAGACAAGATTAAAATGTTGAGAAAAACGGGATCAAAGTATCAAACACTCATGTTTTACACACAGATCACACCTAACTAATCTCGTTATTTGCAAAACTATCCCACTTTAAGGTGTTTTTGTCAATTGTCCTCATAGATTATGTCTGTTATACTTAAACATTTTTACGCAATGAGTCAAAGTCTCAAAATTTACCAGTTATTCTCATATGATAACATCTTATAAGAATTAAGATGCATTATTGTATAATCCAAGGCATCCATGAATTATTAATAGTAGCTTCAATTCTCTTTATTGTTTCATTTGGAAACATTAGGAGATCGGTAGGCCTCAGCATTCAAAGTGGTTTTGTTATATACGTCTGTGGTTCTCAACCATCGTTCTCATAAACTCTGCTCACTATTAGTTTTTACAGTTTGTTTATTTATGTTAGAATCTCTTAACGATCTGTAAAATCATTACCCCAGTTTAATAATGCTGTGAAAAATATAAAATCAGAAGTCCAACTGCGATTTAAGCTTTGGACGGTTTTAATTGTCTCGCAAATAGCCTTTGCACAATCAATTTCATTGGACTTTTAGATGACGTCGTAACTAATCAATTTCTATGAAGTTCAGTAGTGCAAGATCTAGAGAGAGTCTTTTGTGTGACTCTAAAAATATCCTTATTGATTTGATATTTTCATCTGCATGTCTTTGCATGTATAATCATCGTCATTTCATATACTTTGTACATTCATTAGAATCTCATATTTTTGTGTATCATTAGTTACGAATTTACGGGACCAGTGTGTGCCTTGCACAAATGAATGCTCAATACTTGTAAGTGTATAATGTAATAATTCATTCAATCAAAAAATATACTGTTTAGGTATGTAGTAAAAATATATACACACTCTCGATATTCGTACGTCATTGTCAATAGTGGAGGAATAATTAGCGGAAGCATAATGAAAATCATAATATGCAATATGCATTGTGAGTTTGCTATTTGTAAATGCTATTTATGATGATTGCGATTTTACGTAGCATATTGAAAATAGCAATCTTTAAATATAGCAACCACAAATAGCAACTTACAATGAACATAGCAAATAGCATGCTATGCACTTGCTATTCATATTATTTCCAAATAGCAATAATTTCCATCACTAAAGCATAAGCAATGTACCTATATTTGGAGTAGTAACTTAGCTCCTTAATGTTCCTCATTCCAACCTGGGGAGGTCGTCAGTAGGACCTCTGTTGCAACCCTTCTCTTAAGTCTCGGGCACTCAGGGTGTCACTGTCCTAGAGATCACTGTATGTTTAATAGGGTCTTTCCACCTCACAAAAGCGTTGATAAATTATTGAATCATGAACAATTAGGATAATTTTGTAATTAAGGACACGACAATAAGTTAGTAATGTAGATAATTGATTTAAAATTACTATAGTTCATTCCAGTTAATTATTAGAAATACACAATTATTAGATGTGGTGATTCACTTGTGATATTGATCATAATGTTTGATGTAAAATTTAATTTGTAAATGTATATTTTATTTTCTCTCTAAGAGGGTTGAGCTACGATTTCGGATACGGCTGCCGACTATCATTGACAATAACTGTCTACCTATGTCGATTAGTACTGGGCGTTTGTGCTGATCAAAGTCAATTTTAAAAATGTTAATGTTAATCCCAATTAACAGTTTTCGTCAATTGCTACTGTTAAATATGTTGGGGTGGTAGTTATTGATATAATTAACATGATCATCCATTATTGTTAAGATGATACGTTCCCGTAATTCAATTCAGCCGCCGCTCTCTGTATAACGAGAAACGAGAGAATAATATTTTGTTCGCTTGTTACAGAGTCAATATGATAGCAGTCGCTTTCTGTGTAATGAGAACGAGAGAATAATACTTTTTTTGTTTGTTACACAGTCAATGTGGTAGCGGCTGCTGTCTGGGTAGCGAGAAGTGCGAGAATAATATTTAGTTCGTTTGTTTTCTTCTCGTGCGTTTGGAATGTATCAGACATTGATCAGTGTCAGCAGAGGGTATATTTTTATGTCAACTCATCATCTGAACATCAACTGTTGAAGATTACCATTAACTGAAAAATGACAGCTCTAATGTTGATGCTACTAGTAGTTTGTAAACTGCATACGAAATGTATTCAGATGGTGGCATTAGAAAAGTTAAATGAATTCTAGTAGCAGCCGTGTTTAAAGTTGTATTTAGGTTTTATAATTCGATTATAATCTCGTGTAGCAATTATTTTGCAAGATTATTCCTATCCCTACCCATCAGAATTCAATATATGTAGTAATGTTTTTATAATGATGAAAGCAATACTATTATACATACTTAAACAAATAAATAATTATGTGTTAATTGTTGCTAATTACTGAAGTGACAAATAATGTGTTTGTAAAATGTTTATTTGTAATGTTTGTTTATTTTGTAAATAAATTGTAATAATAATGTATTCTAATTGATAAATTATTGTAGTTTAATGTTATTTTAATTACATGTTTATAATTATTATTGTAAAATGATTTATTGTAATGTATTATATTCCCTGCATTTATGATTTTAAATATTTTATTTTAATGACAGACTCAATTCCTACAATTTTATTATTATGTGTTTGTTGTTAATTTGCATTTAGAATTTATTTTATTGTTTTGTATAAGGTGTGAATATAGAAAATTGTAGCTTTCTCGTTTGTTCTAAAAGGATTTAATAGAGAGAGGGAATGTGTTGATAGTGTAGTGTTGCACAAACGAAAACATGTTTGCCAACCTTAGAATGTTTATACGATTGTCGGTAGTAGTGAATCTTGGTGTAGTATATTGCTTTCTATCTGCTGCTGTTTATTGCATGAATGCAGCGTTGTCGTGAAATTTCGAATCTTTGAAGCCAGGACTGGAGTTGAATCCCGAGTCTTTTAAATATGTAAATACCAAATCTCGAGTCGTTCAGGTCAAGAGACAAGTTAATTAAAATGAAATTGTCGACCCGTTGTTGTCAAATGTCATTCTCTTCTTAATCGTACACCTGGTTATCAAATATGTAGCCACTGTACTCTGAGAAACAATCGCAAACGACAGAGCATCGACATTTCTCAAATCTTTTTTCAAAAGACTGTATGTATACTTTAGGCCTAGTTGATTGCAATACGGCTTTTTGAGTAAGAGATCCACGTTTGAACCTCAGTACTGACAAGTGATTCAGCTATCTGTTTATTTTGTACCTATCTCCTTAAAATATTTCCATGTTTTTCCGCTTAGACCGATTTTGTTGTGTATACTCTCAGAAGCCAGTCCCCGGTTACTGAATGCTGGGGAAAGTCAAATAGGAATATGTTATAATTTATATTCTATTGCTACGAGCACTTCAATTTACTTGCCATTGCAAACATCTCAGTTGAAGATTTTGTTTGATCGGTTGTCGAGTGTTTGCATCTATGTAAGCCGTAAACTTATTACGAGTGATTTCTATGATTTTTTTAAGTTTTGCGGTTCAAATTTCAATTCAGATGAAAGACAACACTACTTATTACAACTACTTAAATATTTTTTTAAAGAATATTGTATTTATTATTAATATTATAGCATAATATTTTAGTTTTAAATAGTATTATTGTATTGCAAGTTGTATTTATATTTTATTTGAAGTTTATCGGGACCAACAGCCATGACATGTTCTACTAGTACCTTCTTACAAAATAAATGTTAATGTTGTGTGTATGACCTAATATTATTAATGTAATCTTATCTATCTATCCCATCATGCTGTATCCCTTGACAGTAAGCAGAGAGGACAAAATGCTACACACTTTTATCTTTACATACATTTCACACCTTCATTTGTTCGTCATACTCGATCAGCGATTTCTCTCACTCAACACGTGTCCGTCCTTGAGTATCTGGTTATTACGTTCGCTCTTGGACAGCCACGTTTCGTAACCTCCCACTCTTTCACACTTTTTTGTAATTCTCTCATCAGACATTCCCTCCACATGCCCAAACCATCCTAAACTTGTTCATTTTCATCCCAGTCACAACATTTGTATAAGGCCTATATAATACACGGTTCACTTTTGCATGGATCATCCGTATTATAAATCGGCGAATTCCTCCATTCCTGAATACATGTATGACGATTCATATGGTGATCGCATTTTTCTGTGTTTTGCCATTGGGTGATTTCACTTTTGATTGGGGAATTCTTTGTCAAAAGTGAATCATGTAATATAGACATTGCATCCACTCACCTTTCTGATTATGTACATAATTTCTCACTCATATCTCTCCACACATTCTTCTCAATGAACTCATCTCCACACTCTCACAAATCACCCAGTTCAGGTGGACTGCCGAATTATAAAAAAAAAACTCAACTCCAGTGAATTCATCATTCCCCCTCATCCCTTTTTAACCACGTCCATGCCTCACTTCCATACATAAAGGTGGGCTCCTAATAATGTGTATTATAACTATCTAATGTATTACAATTACCTCAGAATGCATTTAATTTTTATAAATTATGTATTAAGATTTCAATGGGTGACTTAATTTTTTTTATTCGTAGATTGTAGGATTCAAATTGTGCACGATAATCAATGTTTTTAAATTTTCGATTTCGTGGAACAGCGAAAGATAGCCAAAATGTCACAATGGTGATTGGTCAATTTTGGCGACATTCAAAGTTCTGTCATTGACTTATCCATGGCAACACCATTTGTGTTGATACTAGAGAAGGGCAATGGGTTGTTTTCTGAGCAGCTTCCAGTAATGCCACCAGATGGCAGCACGCGTGTAAGGGTCTATTGTCAAAAAACACATCTAGACTATTATGTACTTGATACTATTACTAGTAGCTCTATCGTAAAATCACATACCCACGGTGATCCGTGTGACTTATAACGCCATTACTTTTGAAACACATTGAGGTTATGAATTCTGTTTTGACATGAAATTTGACAATATACCTTACTTGTTAACGCACAAAAAAACCTTTTTTTGGATGTCTGTCTTTAACTTCTATAAAATACATTTTAGAGCAAAAAACAACGTCGACCCGTAACAAATAAAATTTTCTAGAAATTATGTTTTTTTTTTTTTATGAGTATGACAAATATCATTTGCGAATCTCCTAAAAAGACTGAAATCGCAACTTGGTAAATAAACCTAAGTGAAAGTTGTATATTATTATAAAGTAACTCCAAAAACCTTATGATTTCTGAGAAATATGCCTGGTACAGCTGTATAGAATCATCCTGTAGAATATTCTGTTGTCACATTGTTATATACAGTATGTTTTTACAAAAATAAATATGGATAAAATTCAATATTTGTCTCTTTCTTGTTTCCCTTTACCTTACCTATCTGCATAAAAACTCATTTATGTGAATTTCATATGGTTGGCAAACCTCACTGCTGAATCGAGAAGTAAAATGTCTTGTGTAAGTTTTATACTACTACTTGGACTTCTAAAATTTTCTGCTTAGAACCTTGTTATTCTCACACGACATGGTGTTGGGCACCAAATATTGTTTAGATGAATTTCAGCACAATAGTATGTACGTTGTTACAAGATGGACTATTCTAAGAATTAGTATTGAGATAGATTTATTATCCTTGCGAAATAAAAATATTAGAGTATTAAACAAATAGAAAGAAAGAGAATAAACAAATATTCCGTATTCGGCCCCTTTTCCGGCCGAACACCAAGTACCTAAAAACTGGAGAAAGAAATAATAAAAACACAAAATTAAAGTTGTGTACAATGTCTACGTAAATTCACATTCGTGAGTAATAGATTTTGTAATAATATTATCAAAGACCAATTATTTATTACTGATATTAATTTCAGTTATAAACAGTCAAATAGTGGCAAGTTTCCAAATCAGGCCCAATATTCGGCTTGGGGCCGAATATACTATTCGTTTCAACACTAAAAATACATACCTTACAAACAAACTTTTTCCAAAATATTGCATTAGCCGTTAATTGCAGTTAACTCAAGGTAGAATACTCCGATATCTCGTAGGCATTATGTATTACACCAAGACTGGAGTAAGGGAAATGAAATAAAAGACAAGTTTGTGTCAACATACTATTAAACATCAAGAATATTCTACAATGAGACAATCATTACTTAAATTTTATTAGTAACTAGCTGAGTTACCTGTGTTAATTAACTGGAAATTGGATATGAATCACTCTCTGTTTCAAATATCTTGTACGCTGGATACTTAATTACATTAGTAGTAATTCTATGGAAAAAAGATGTATCCATGGAGACCCATGAGACAAATAATGTGCAATGGAGAGTATGTGATACGAATAAATATACGCACTAAAATATTTATGTGGGATGTTGACAATGTGCTTAAACTTAAATATAGTCGATTAATGAATAATGATATAGAATGTATGTAGTAGGTATAAAATATAGTAGATAATACTTAAATAAAAATATCCTCTGGGTGAATACCGGAATATTTCCGAATTATAAAATTTGCGGGAAACCTCACTCAACTCAAAAACGAAGGAAGGCCTCGGGCAAGATGGTCTGACAATGTGAGGCAAATCGCTGGATGCAGCTTGCCCAAGACAGAAGTCTGTGGAAGATCAAAAGGGAGGCCTATGTTCAGTAGTGGAAACATATGAGCTGAGAAGATTAAAAAGAACTTGAAAACAATTTTTTTTTTTGGAAATGTTCTAGCATTCATCCAGACAGACGATATGTTAATTATAAAATATAAGAATTTGGCACACGTTGGGAACTTAGCAGCATTTTCGATATATGATGTTACGTATTATCACTTAAATTCGTCACATGAGACATTTTACTGGGACATTGAGCCCAAATGACGTTCATTATGTTGCATATTTAACTCAAACAGAATGGGACAAATTGTAGCAGAAAACAGTTCGACAACAATGGAGTATTATCCAAATCTATCCATACGGTTGACATGCATTTTATTAACATGCTAAATTTCTTTTCCCCGCATCTGAAAGAAATCTCACCTCATTCATTGTGAGATATAGTTTCAGGCACATAAGTGATTCATTATTTAAAATAATCCCGGCACAAACACGTTTTTGTGCTGTAATGCAGGTAAAATATCAATAAAAAATTATGAAATAAAAAAGCGTGCATAAGATGGTGTTACTAAACATTATTCACCCATCCATAAACACAATTTTAATAAATGAAGTAGGTAGAAATTTTTGAAGCCCCCTTATGATACGAATGTATGATATTTCTCCACAGATGGCGTAGTTTTAACGCCGCTATCTGTTCCAGCATTATTCCAAACATGTCGTATCCGTTACTGTCGATTCTTGTTCTTGTCCTTCTGTACCCTTCAGTTGGGCTAGACCTCCCTGGACTTGATCTCCTTTCGAAGCATCACTAATGGCTGTTGCAACTGGGGTCGGTCCAACAATGTTGGTCATTGTTGGTTGGGGCCGTCTTAATGGTACACTCTTTCATTAGAGCATTCCTGTTCTGCTCTTGAATTCTTTCGAATTTCTGTATTAAGCTGTGTGCATCCAAGCCGATTGGAACTCCACCATTGGCATATTTGCAATAGACTACAAACCTATCATTGTTGAACTCTTTATTTCTTGCCAAGTATTGTTTGATAACTTTGTTGATCAGTTGTTCTCTTGCCCTTGTGTTGGTCATACCTCTTGTAGTATAATTCATTGTTGCAAGAGCACACGCCATTTCTGAATCTTCAAGATAATGGCCATCAGATGCTGTGCTGGCATGGATTACTTTCCATATAAAGATTGGTTCGTTGTTCAATTCAGTAGCCATTTGTTTTATGCTATCCCTGGAAAAAATAGCTCCGCATAGTGGTGCCATACCGCATTGATCAACTCTTGTCTCGATTTGAGGGATGCTACTGATAAATATCTCTGTTGCTAGTAATTGTGCTTCTCTGAGTGTTAAATTCAACTTCCCACCCTCAACCCTATTCAAGTATTTATTGGCTTCTCTGAATGCATAAACGAATACAGTTTTTCGTTCCCCTGATTCCAAATAATAAAAGACAAATTTGGCATGTTCAGTCTTCTTCATTTTTTTGAGTTCAAATAACACCTTTACACAAAACTCCAATGCTTTAAAGACTTTGGATGGTTCAATTGGTGCACAATAATCTTTGCAGAATTTTGCAAATTCAGCTTCAAGCTCCTCTAACTCAGATTCTTGGTCAGTGTTCTCCAAAGTCATATGTTTCTTGTGCTCTTCTACTAACTCTTGATAGCTGCCATATTCTCTGCCATTCATCAAAATTGGCGTCGTTTCAGAGACCTGGGATTTAGCCGCGGCTTCATCACCAGTACCAAGGTCCAGTGACTTTAAAAGCTCTTCATTATTGAACTCTGACGCCATGCTTCGTTTGTGCTGCTTTCTTTGCTTTGCCTTGCTAGTGATTCTTCTTCTGTCTGATGGATGGCGTAGATATTTTAGGATTTTTATGTAACTATCACAATGTAACTTTTTCCACAGAGTATCTCCCCTAGACTGGAACCTAAATTATTTTGTAAAACAGATGTTCAGGTAAACTATTGGCACAGATCGAGTATATAACGCCGGCCTCCGTGACTACACGAATATACCACTGGAGTCTGGACTCTGGACTGGACTAGTGACTACTGCGTTGGGCGTTGGCTAAACTGGAGTATGTGTATGAAAAAACGTTATGGTTATGACTCTGAAATGATATATGACCCCGAGACAGCGGGGACCAAGCCCAGTGGTGTAACATCATAATTCATAATATGTTATACTGTCCGCCGTCCTACTTCGAAATACAGCGCGCACGAATCAAAACTGGATTGTTCATACAAAGCATCGATTAAAATTATACGTAAATAAATTCCATCAATGTCCCATTGCTACGCTTTTTTACTTATTGTCAAGCAAGGAACGTCAACTTTACACACATTTCGGGAATTCCCCTTTGTTGAGGTTGAGGTTTAATAACGAGGTGAAAGGGAGACAACATGAAAGAATATTCGTAGCCAGACTAAAACCCATAAGATAAGAACAACATGAAGAAATCCCAAAAAGGGCAAATATATGCTCAAGGGACAAAAGCTCAAATCTAATTGGATTTTGAAAATAAAATTAATTGTATCTGTTAGTATACACTTTCTTTCAGTGCGTTAGAAACTACTAAATAAGCGGATCTAAATTGGAATAAACGATAAAATAGTCAACATTTTATAAATAATTCATCTACTGGAATACAATTAGAAAGTTTGAGGTTTTATCCGTAGAGGATATTTCTGAAGGGTTTTTATTTTTTTTTTGAATATTCATGTTGAGCAATATTCTTTTGAGTTTTTCTCCAGGAACCGTGAATATGTAAGGAAACTAAAGCAATACGACTGAAACAACTGCATATTATTATAGCAAAGGTTCTTTTTTTGCTCATAAAAATGAATAAATCGCTAAAAAGACAAAACCCCGTAATATCTTCGACGGAGCCCAAACTTTCTAATTGGATTCCAATAGATGTATTACTATTTATGTGGCCGGTAGCCTGGTTGGCAACGCGTTCGACTATTAATCCAGTGGGCGCGGGCTCGATCCCCGATGCCGACTTAATCCACTTCACGACACGAGCTTTTCAAGCTTACTGTGAAGTGTACAAAGGTGTATTTGCTAAATTGCCAGATTTAGGTACTAAAAAAAATATTGTCTATTTTCTTGTCTACTCCATTTTAGATTCGCTTATTTTCTAATCTATGCTACCTAGTCTCTAAACGCTGAAAGAAATCAAATACTGTAATAGTAAATGCAAATTAATTTTATTTTCAAAACCCAATTATAGCGAAAAGCCGGGTTATCTTGTACTTGTCTTTCATAAAATTCGACAACACAATTAAGTAACCTCAAAATTGTTATTTGCAAATTTGAGTAGGTACTTATGGAGGTTTCGTATTTCGAAACTTATTGTTATTAAAAGTCCGGTAAACAGATAATCGCTAGTATACAGACCCAATATTGCATCAGGCAGTTTTGGTTCTGTTATAAAAGTCATAGTGGAAGAATCCAATATTGCACAATTTTCCTCCCCGCGACCCCTTCGCTATCTTGGAAAAAAACCTGCAATGTAACTTCGTTGTTTCGCATTTTAGGGTAAAAATAGTTATTATTTTGCTGATTTGTTAATCATAAAATTTCCCACAAAGGAGAATGCTCATATAGTTAATACTCATACTGCATAGGGGGCATCATCGAAATCAGTGGATAGATGTGTGAAAATACCTATTCAAAATTCAAGAGACACAGATTTTATAAATTCAGGAGTGCATATGTTACAACGATCTTCTTTTTTCCGATTTCTTAGTTCCATCCAGTAGCGGAGGGACCAAGGCTGATGAAGAAGAAGACGAGATACCTTACACTCATCATATATTATACGCTTTTAAACCACAATTGTAACTTAAGTTTTTTCTTCCTCAACAGAGACGAGAGACAACAGTGATGTATACTGCGACCCATAAGATATATTGTGCTTCAGCCATGAGGTGATCACCCATTACAGAATACAGCATTACGTGTCTTCCCTTGGGGAGGAAGCAGGATGGGTGTTCCGACGCTTACGAGTCGGCTTTGGCTGGCTTAAGTGATCAGTTTATGCCCAGGGCAATGTTCACCCATTCCACCACATCCTGCTGCCAATTGTGAAATTTTTGAAAGTTGTTTTCTGAACTGTGTCAAAACTGTAAGCCACACCTGACCTAAACCCTCATCATTGTTGATGTAAGTAAAATGCAAGACAGCCACAGACATTTCAATAAAGACAGGAGACAGGACCACCGTATTTCCCCATTCACAAATAACATCACCATGGCAACCCCCACTATAGTTACATCACCTTGTCCTGGTGATGAAAGCTTGTCTATGGAATATTTTTCCCATACATTTCTTACCATCTTATGTGACGTTATCAGCTTCTTATGTCATTTAGACCCATCCTGTGTGTTAATATTACATAAGGTTCGGTTTGTGACTTACCATAGATAACATTTTGAGATTTTTAAGTTCACATTTTTTTATTAATTACAAGCCGTTATAGGTCACTTATCAGAGTGTGAATGTAAAAAGAAAAACAATGTTTTATATAACAATAATTTATTTCAATTATCAAATAAAACATATTAAATATAGTTTTTTACAACAAATAAATAAATAAAATTATAACAATAAGACAGTGTGTGTAGGATAAAAAACTGTTTTTATACTTAAAATCTAATTCTAATCTGGCAATGGGGGTGTCTTTGATTTTTTTTGCCACCAGAGTGCGCTGCAGTAAATGGAGGTCCCCATAGAACGGCAGGTACTATATATTATTAATATATGGATAATAAACAAATGGTTTGTTTTGTTATGACAGTATTGACAGTTGTGAAGACCTCCATTTACTGCAGCGCCATCTAGTGAGTGTTAAAAAATACACCCCCATTAGTTATTACGAAAAATAAATAAATGTATATTTAAGAGAGTGTTTAAAAATTACATTTGATATTGACTATTTTGCATAGACGCAACGGCAACATTTTAAATGTCTTGTCATAGATAGTTTATACACTTTTAATCGTGTTTCAAATGAATTAAGAATTGTGAAATTATCTTTCAGATAAGAAATAAACAGAATACTAAATTAGTAGTTATATACCTAAATATTGAAGGTCGTGTTTCGTGAACCTAGATATTAACGTAGAAAGAAGATGCTGGAATTTCTGACAGGAGACGAAAAATGGCGTCATAATAGTCATAGAAATGCTTTCCATAGATAATAGAAGTGTCTCTATATTTTTAATAGTTCTTTCCAACTACATCTATAGGTTCCCCACTTGTTTTGTATGAGTGTGCAGTCTGTCAAGAAAGATAAGGTTTTTAATGAGGACGCAGCATGAGGCTTTTTGGCAACACCTTGCAGAATTTTAATAGAAATGTTATTGTTGCTGGCATATAAAATTGCAGTCCTATTTTAATCCAAGACCATATCTTTCTTGATAGACTGACGGTCAACATTGAGACGTGATTTATTCATTGTCATCAACATGAAATATTAATGAAAACAATAGGAAAAACCCTGCAACATGTTTAATGTTGCCAGTAGCATACTATTTTCAACAATTTGCTAATGCAAAAATATTGATAGACAATAATGTTTATCTGAGTTAACTGTATATATAAACAATACACAAAAATGATAAATTATGCAAGCCAATAAATAAAATAAATATTCGATATAATTTACAAAATCATGGTGACCAACATGAAGAAAATATAGTCACAATAATTCAATACAAATTTCAAATTTTTAGTCCTGGCACCATTAATTCACATTACAATTTGAAATACCTAATAATGTAAAATTTATTTAAGTTATAACCTGGCAACAAATGAGTACACCTTACAAAGGTATTATTTACGATTGCTACGCTATACTTATGTTTTTGTAATAAAGTTTTTATTTCTCAGGTAGGTTAATGTAGGCAAAACATAAAAACAAATAACTATGTATCGCAGTTTACTTTCTATTTAATTACGACAGTTATAATTATTCAGTGGTCCTCAAATAGTTAAAAACAAACAGTCGCATATTATTTGTAATGCAATACATACAAATACAGATCAATAATTTCAAATAATCTACGAGTATTATATAAGAACAAGTTGAGTGTTTAAGTTAAACGTACTCATTAATTCTTTATTTCGTTAAACTGGATTTAAACTTTTGTCTAAATAACACACATGTATCATAAATAATACACATGTATTACCTTATAACACACATGTACCACAAAATTACACACATGTATTATAAATGATGCACAAGTTTCATAAATAACACACGTGTATCGTAAATAACACACATGTACCGTAAAGAACACACATGTATCATAAATAACACACATGTACCTTAAATAACACACGTGTACCGTAAAGAACACACATGTATCATAAATAATACACATGTATCATAAATTACACACATGTATCATAAATAACACACATGTACCTTAAATAACACACATGTATCATAAATTACACACATGTATTACATAATAACACATATGTACCACAAAATTACACACATGTATCATAAATAATACACATGTATTACCTTATAACACACATGTACCACAAAATTACACACATGTATTATAAATGATGCACAAGTTTCATAAATAACACACGTGTATCGTAAATAACACACATGTACCGTAAAGAACACACATGTATCATAAATAACACACATGTACCTTAAATAACACACATGTACCGTAAAGAACACACATGTATCATAAATAATACACATGTATCATAAATTACACACATGTATCATAAATAACACACATGTACCTTAAATAACACACATGTATCATAAATTACACATATGTATTACATAATAACACATATGTACCACAAAATTACACACATGTATCATAAATTATAAAAGTAATGTAGATGAAGTGCAAATAAATAAATAAATATAAGTAATTTACGTATAATAAATATGTATTTCATTGTACAAAATTGCAACCATAGACAAGGATTTTAATGGCTCCTTTAAGCCGCCATTTTGTTACAAAAGTGTAAAAAAATTAACAAGGCATTGACATTTAATTTCGGGGCAAACTGAGTCATAGGATAATCGGGAAATTTACACTCATGGGTCATATGTAATGGTAAAGAGATATGCATCCATTTTGATTTACTCATCTATGGTGACTACATTTTTTTTCTTAATGCCACTAAATAACCCGAGGCCGCCGCCATATTGGTCATACAGGCCGGGCCCAACTGACATTTGACGATAATGACGTCACCAATAGTGGGAGAAAATGTATGGGAAAAAATATTCCGTAGTTCAAGTGTTTGTCACCGAGACAAGGTGTTTGTCACCGATACAAGGTGACGTCACCGATAATGGCAAAGATGGAATCCAAGGATGTAGGCTTGTACTCTACTATCGCAGGCTTCGAATAACCTTCGGCCAGAGATTACGTTTATTCTGGCTCAGTTTGCCACATCAAAAAACTTAGCTCTAATACTGGGAATAAATAAATAATCATAAAATGAAAATAGTGTATAAACAATTGAATAATTTATCACAAAAGTCGCAAAGATGCACATCCTTTATTATTTACAACCACTGGTTTTTCACACTTGGATGCGGAGCGCTGATCAGCCCAAGCCCATCACAAATTTAGGAATCTGGGACGCTACGTGTGGTATGGACATCAACATCGATAATCTGAAAAAACAACAAAATTGCTACATTAGAAGGAGTCTTGCAGAGTAGATCCATAGCTATTTATTGTACGTTTTTCATTGGATGAATTTGTTTTGAAAAAAGAATAATTATTTGAAATTCAAAGTTTCCACAAGAACAGAAAGAGATCAGTATACTACAAGCCCAATGAAAAACAAGGAAGGAGTATAATTCATAGATTGTCTCTGACTTTCTTACACCATAGAGAATTTGTTTATTACTGCAATGAAAAGATTAGACAAATTTTATTATAATCAAGGCAAGTAAATAAAAGTGACTCACCAAATTAGAAGAATCCAGAACCACAACCATAATTAGAATTCAATCCTTTCACCATCTATAAACTAAATTATACCCTAATACATAATTTACACATAATATGTGAATACATACAGTGTGAAAGATAGTTTTATTCAGTGTTTATAAGCCACTACAAGTGTAGCAGTTGTCACATTGAAATATAAATGAATTACAGTTGATCCAACATGAATAATATTTAAAATAATGGAAAAGTCCTGTCGTTTTGGTAAGAAGACAGCGGTAGGGAGAGAGAGGGTAGAGATTTAGTGCGAAAAAATATGGGGCCTTTATTACGTTCCATATTAATTATAAGAAGATACCGTCCAAATATGTTAAGATGATAACTAAAATTGGACAAAATAGTTGATTTTGCAAACTCTATAATATTAGGTATATCAATGTATAAGTTCTTAACTTAATGATTAGATCACACAAAAGTTGTCTCAAAAAATATGTATTAGATTAGTAGAAAATATATAATTACTAAAATTACATACAAAAGTTATATAAAATCTAAAAAAGATGTATATACATTTTATACAGTAGGTAATTAATTGCTATGTAATTACATTACACAAATTTTATATATTAATTTAGATTAATTCTATGTATGTATTATAATTAATTCTACGTATTATAATTAATTTTTCTGCTTGTTTCCTCTTCAGGATGACTTCTTCTCGGTTAGACTTACACCTGTCTGTTAAAACACCACAAATTTTATTTACAAATTGTGCAATATTTAAATACAGTGATAAACAGTAAAAAAAAATACAATTGAGTCGTGCAGAATCCAAAACGTAGCAATCTGTTGATTTTTCGTAAATTGAGTTACAATCTGTCAAAAGAGAGATGGTTTTTGATGAGGGCGCTACTTGTAGATTTTTTGCAACCATAGTGGCAACACTTGTAGAATTTCAATCATACATTTCGTTTCATCCGTCTTGTCACACTTTTTGTATAGAATTACTATGTAGCCAGTGGCCAAGTTATATGAAACAAGGAGTAGACTTTTATAATAGAAATGCCATTGTTGCCAGCAAACAAAATTGTAATTCCTAAATATTCTGAGTATGTCTCTTTCTTGACGACAGTAAGAACATGGAAAAATTCCTATTCCAAAACTACACATTTAAAGATATTGACATGGTCACAAAAGCAGCCATAACCCATATAAATTTTTAATATAAAAAGTGACTTGGTTTCAAATATGTACAGCAGTTTGCAATATGTGAGAGTCAAGTTTAGATAAAACATTTTTACAATTTACTACAAATCACTTTGAGATCAGATTGCTATTTTTTTATTCTACACGACTCGATAAAAAATTCAGTATCTAATAATATTTCTGTATGTACTTGTGTTAGTGTGTAAGGAAGTTTTTTATGGACCTTTTTCATCTTGGCGATCTTTCGATTTTTTTTTTTTGATGAATAGGTCATTGGATAAAAAATTTTGAGCGGTAAATAAAAAATTCATCCAAAAATTTCCGTCGAAAATGTCAGGGCCTACTCCTATGAAAACTGTAAATCCGGCCCTGATTATATTTGATTATATGCATTAAAGTGCACATATTACATGATGTGATAAAAAATAATCTTGAGGTGTTGCGGTACATAAAAGTGCAGTGTGAAAAAATATAAAGGTGCGAATTGAAAACAAATATGGAGATAATAACCATAGTGGGATATCAGTGGTACCAACAACATCAGGAGATTCAGTACTGCTACATAATAATAGAAATAATATTTATAAAAAAATATATAAATGCGCAATAATTTAAAGTGCAATGAAAAATTACTTCTAAAATTTACAACAGTTAAGCAATTTTTAAATGCGGCAACATTACAACGGGTTGTTTTCAAAGAGATAACAATATATTATCTCGCTGGTTGTTTTCCAAGCAGCTTCCAGGAATGCTCACCAGGTGGCAGCATACGTGTAAGGGTCTATTGTCAAAAATCACACATAGACTATGGGAACTGGGGGAACTTAATTATTGTATAACTTGGCAGTTGGGTAGATACATGACAGTATTACTAGTAGCTTTATTGTAAAATCACATATACATAGTGATCCATACAAATTATAGCACAAACCTTTGAAAAGCATTTACACTGAAGTTATGAATTCTATTTTGACATTAAATTTGACAATAGACCCTGCGTCTCTAGTAGTAAAAACGGGAGAACAAACAACCCACTGAATAGGACAGTTTTTGAGAACCTTTCACATCACATAACCGCCACAAACATTACTACAGAAGAAATGAATATCTAATTACATATTAAAGAAATAATAAGTAATAATTCAAACATACGAGACAGTGAATCCGTTATACAGCCACGCTCCCCACGACTGCCTCTCGGTTGACTCGATACGAGCCTCGAGTGTGCCGCACAATGCTCTGCGATCGTGTGATCTGCCTGAGCGAGCGTCACACAATATTCTCTTCCGACAATCTACATCGCATGGCGTTCTCATCGGACTGTTCTTCCAGTAATGTCTGTAAGTAAATAAAATATACAATCATGATTCATAATTTTCACCTGATGTCCATATTATGCAATATGAATACACACTGTTACAATATAATATGTGAGATAAAACAGCTTCCTTCTCGGCGCTGGTAAAACAGATTTCTGTTCGGTGCTTGGGCGGGAAACTGGTTTATCCCATGGGATTATTCCGTAACATTATGTAGCTTTTAATTCAGGAGTGATAAGACTGGGGGTCACGTTTTTGCAAATTTTGATGTCTCACTATACAGGCCTAAGACTCCATGTACCTTTTGGAAAAGATTATTGTTTCGAATAATCATAAAATAATTGGATTAGTTCAGTTGGGATTGTCTCTATAGATATACAAAGTTGCGATGAGTACCTATCTCAAACCCAGCCACTCACCACTCACTCAAAATCTTAAATTTCGTCAGCCATACAAAGTAGGCAGGACTGTCAAATTTTGTTGTTATTTGCACAACAATAACATGTAGGAATTTGAAATCAACACGTACTTATAATATAAATTGAAGAGATCTTCTTTCTCGGTTATTTCGGTGATGAATTGGTCCCAGTCCTGAGGTCTGAGTGACGGCATCTGATACGCAGCCCTGGCGGAGTACAGTTTGTACCAGATGGGATAGTCATAGAGATTAGCTTCCTTGAGATTCATTATCCATGATTCGTGATCCACCACAAGCTGGAAACAATAAAAATTATCATTCATCAATAACCTTAAGAAGATGCTTGGAAACAAATTTGGTATTACTGAGTTCAATGTTGCTTGACGGAATAATAAGATATGGTTACATTTTTTCTCTACTTTCAAATTATATTTTAGAAATTTTGTTAACAAAATTCCCATATTTGGATTGTTAAGAGTAAACTGGCAACATTGTTTTTCAAACTTGTAATGGCGGCCGCTCGAGATACTACTTTGTTCAAAACGAATGGAGCATTACGTTCTTTTACCCTCTGGCAAAACTCTGTAATATTTTTAATGATAATAGATAGATATTAATGTAAATTCTTACTCTAGTGGTTTCGTCATGGTCACCGTCTACGTAATATATTCTGTAACCAGGATTGAGATCATAATAGGGCGACACCGAGGGGCCTACGTACGCTATACTTGTTGCTCTACCTGCAATGAAAATGAAAAAAACATTAACGTTAAAAGAATTATACAAATTGAATTAATACGTAGTAATTGTAATATTATATTCTCTCACCTAAGTCTTTAGGATCATAAAATACTTCAAATTCATCAAAGTGCGTGTGTCCGAAAAACTGTGCTGTGATCGTGGCTTCATATCTGTTAATGATGGCATAGTAATTCCTACTCCACACTTTAAGGCAATCAGAATGCCCTGGTGGGATGTGTCCTATGATGTGAACTTTCTCCGCATTGAACTCAGCAGACTGTAGTTCGTAAATCAACCACTGGAGCTCAGTGCCGGGATCCGTGCTGTTCAAGAGAAGCCACCTGCAAACAATTCAAGTGAGAATGATACAAATAAATAACAAGGTGAAGGTGACAAACCTGGGTGTTATTATTTTGGTAACCATTTTCACATGTCACTTCATATCTACGCTATCACCATCTATGTAACAACTGACAAAACGAAAATATTGAGAAAAATGAGATCAAACTTTCAAACACTCGTATCTTTTACACGTAGGTGGAACCTTATTGGTCTCTTTATTTATAAAACTACCCCACTTTAAGATGTTTTTTGTTGATTGCAGGTATTCATAGATTATGTCGGTGAGAAACATATCTTTAAGCAAAAAGAAAAAATCAAAAAATTTGCAAATTAGGAGTACCTACTTGTTTTCTTAAAAAAATTAAGAAAGAATCTGGGATTGTGTTCACGAACCCAAACACTTTACTGCACACTTCACAGTAAGCTAAAAGCTTGTGTCGTGAAGTACAGAATACATCATCACTGGATTCGAACCCGGCACCTCCTGATTAGAAGTCTATGCCCCAACCAACTGCGCCAATCGTTTTGTTCTCAGATGAAGATATTAAGTTTTCCCAAACTACATACAATAGATGCAGCAGAACGGCTATGGTTTAAAGATGTCCAAACTAATGATTTTTAAATTAGTTTTTTTATTTACCAGTTTTTATTATTGCAGAAGTTCATGTTGAGTGATATCAGTCTGAATCCAGGTCTTACGAGGACTGAATAGAATGCCCCTCTCCTGACTGTATGGGAGACTCCAGCTGGTAGCCATCTCCTCCATTGGTGGTCTAATTCATCGTACAGCCAGGATATGCTGGACTCCTCTGAATTCACATACGGTGGGGGGAAACTGAATGTAAAAAGATACAATATTTGATAGTTTTAAATAAGATTAAATTATGAAGGAAATAATTTGACAAGTACTGTCTCAACAGATATACAACAAAGGATGGAATTTTTGTTAAGCTTATGACTGATAGTCCGAAGGTTTAATGTGATCACTTTACATTTTATCCAGTCCCTCCATATAATATCTGCCGCGGACGGGAATCGAACCCAGGCCTCCAGCCTAACACACCGGTATTCTATCCCCTGTGTCATGAAGGCTGATGATTGAAGTAAGAATGGACTGGAATTGGCGAATTTTACTTAAGTGTAAAGTGATCACATTAAACCATCCAACGATCAGTCATATAAGCCTGACGGAAAGTTAATCCTTTGCTGTATATCTGTTGAGATAACTATTTGTTATAACGCATAGTTAATGGATGCATTTGTTAATGTTTTTACCTGTTCACTGGTGCGGACTCATGATTCCCCAAAGCAGGGAAGATAGGAACGCCAGGGAACATGTCTGACATTTGTTTGACAGTGTCTTGCAATATTTTGAGGTTTTCTTCTTTGGTTTGGTTCCACACGTCATGAGGGGGTAAGTCACCAGTCCACAAGATATAATCAATATCCTAAAAAAAAAGTTAACTCCAATTCAGATAAGAATTCTACAACAATTTGAATCCACGCCATTATTTTCAACACAGAAAATGTTCAGAACTACACTGTCACCATCTATGCAATTTTGTGAAAACCTTGGTTTTGTTATTTTGGCAACCATGTTCACATTTCAGTTTATATCTACGCTACCACCATCTGTGTGTAATATTGTGAAAACCTGGGTGTCATTATTTTGTCACCCACATTCATATGTCAGTTTCTGTCTACACTAGCGCCATCTATGTGATATTATAAAAACCCGGGTGTCATCATTTTGACAACCATGTTCACATGCAAGTTCATAACTATGCTATCACCATCTATGCAATAATCTGAAAAGCTGGGTGTAACTATATTGTCACTCATGTTCATATGTCAGTTTTTATATACGCTACCGCCATCTATGCATATTTCTGAAAATCTAATTCATTTTTTTTTATTTCGGCAAAGGGATTTCAGTTTCAAACTACAACAACAAATAACAGAACCATCATCTTGCCAAACTTTGAGACCCTACTGCCTTACTTTATGCAAATATTGCCGCCCTAGGCTAGAACCACGCATACGTCACCTTTAGGTATTTTGAGTTTTTAATCGAAATGGGTATTTTAACACAAGATTCATCTATTTCAATCACAAAGGCCTGATTTTCCATACTGGACCCCTATTTTAAAAGCTCCCTGTTCCATGCAAATGTATTGAAATTGACGCAATTAGGTACCTAAGTTTTAAGTTTTTGGTTCATGCGCGCTTCTTCCATAGGACTTATAAATTCTACATTACGACTTACAGTGTGTGTATCAGCAATATGTTTCAACATATGATCCACTGTCCTCTTGGGTGTGTCACACTTCCTGTAGTCCCCCCATCTTCCAGCCCCTCCTCCGGGTGTTTTGGCTGGACCATTAGTGAGACGACAGCATAGAGGTTCGTTGCACTCCGCATTAGAACCTATACATATAAAATAACCAAACATATTTGACATTTACACAATGCAGGACATTTTCTATTCTATAAAAAAACATAATACATAATTTAATGCATCGCATAAACAATGTTGCAAACGACAAAAATGTAAGAAGTGATTTTAACAATCTAGCCTCACCATGGCAATCACTATCGTGACATCACCTTGTCCGGATGATAAACACTTGGTCTATGGAATATTTTTCCCCACACATTTCTACCTTAATATTTACGATGGCTTCTGGCCCTACATAATATTGTGTCATGTGTGGATTAAAATTACAATAATTACCTTCTGCATAATATGGATCATAATGTGTATCTGAGATGTGCAAGACTTTGAAGGTGGGAGCGCTTGGCTGCGGAGCTTCCAGAGGTTTGACTGTAGGTTTGGGCATCGGAGGGAAGGCTACTTCCCATTCGTGGTATGGATTATACACATCACCGCATGCATCTCCAATTACAAAGCTGCACACCTCATCTGGACCGATTGATATTCTTTTCAACACGTACACAACTTCACCCTAGAAGAAATAAGAAAGGAAACATTAATTTCCATATCAAGTGATTATTTTCTATGGCTGCTGAGTCAGAAGTTCTGACAGTGGTACAGCTAAACCTAAATTTATGAATCTTGCTTTCACTCTGTAATCACTGGACAGTAGGGTGTCCCGTCAATGTACTTATGTAGATTTTTTTTGCGAATATTGGAACACAAGAGCTGTCAAAACTCGGCAATTAACGAGTAGTTTCACATTGCATATTTAGTTTTTAATTATGATACTACTTTTAGACCTCTACCAGGCCTTAAAGATGCAAAAAACAAGATTTTAGGTACAAATTTTCATTTCAAAACTAAATATGCATCCTGAAGCTATTCGTTAATACCCAAATTTTGGCACTCTTGATAAAAAAAAATTCCATACATTGACAGGACACCCTACTGGACAATATTATGTCCTATTATAAAAATTATAATCACAAAATGTTTACCTAGATATATGACTTCACCAAATCATATATTACTGTATTTAACATAGATGTAAAAGAAAAAGGACGGGCGTGTTCTGAGTAAAATAAATCGTAGAGTGTGTGTGATAAATTGCATGTATGTGACGGAAGCATGAAGTCTGTATAAGGATAGGAAGGATAGGGCGTGAGGGGAAATATAGAATGTAGTAAAAGAAAAAAACGTTTTCATACCCCAAATAATCTCGTAATTCCCTCGCAAACTCTAACCGACTGAATCTTCAACGAGACACAAAACTGGAAGATGGTTTTCTTGATTTCCTCTTTGCTTTTTCCCGTCCTTATGTAATGCTGCAGGAGACCAGCGCCTGCTTTGCAAGCCGTGCAGGAGACCTTGGACATGACTGACGTCTCAACTTCGTAGGCCACTTGCTTCAAGTTGAAAAGTTTCAGTGCCTTCTCCACAAATTGTGGAAAGTTACTTCCATGTTCTCCGTCATAACCCCAAAGCATTCTGGAATAATAATATAAAACACATTCATATATAAACAAAACGTCTAATTATAAGAAGTGCAATAATGTAAAGAGTTTTTAACTGATATTTCAGTCAAAATGGTTGTATTTTAGGCCCCACGCATCTGAGCTTAATCCTTTGATATCCATATCTGGATAGGTGAATATTTCCCCGTATTAAGCTGATGAGTTTATATGTAAATCATGAATGATACATTTCTACAGTATAATACTGAGAAGTGTGTTGGCAAGTCCTGCCTCTGCGTAAAAATAAGATAGACTTATAGTTTGGTCATATTACATGATATTCTTTAGGTAGTATATGGACGACAAACTAAGATTCAGAATTCGGGGAAAAGAGCACATTTTGATTTGTAATCACATATTTTCATCAAATTATTTTTTGTGGAATAACAAGTAGTTTTCTGGACAGGTATACAAGGAAGGATGGGCTTTCCATCAGGCTTATGACTGATCGTCGGCTGGTTTAATGTGATCATTTCACCAACACTTAAGTAACATTCACTAATTCCAGTCCACCTATCATACCACGGCCGGGAATCCAACCCAGACCTCTAGCCTAATACGGCGATATCTTTTCTAACCGCTGTGCTTCTAATTCATATTCAACTACGACCTGTGGAAAATCCGATGTTTTCACAAAAAATAAATTGTGATTTTCATAACAGTATTTCTGTATTACCTAGAATAATTTCCTTTGAGGTTCTTCCATTCCTTCATAATTTCCTCCTCAGTGGGTGCAGGTGGCAGGGTGTGCTTGTGTCCTTGTGGCCGCAGCACTGGGGGGGTGTCTGCCAGCTGCTGGGCTGAGAGTGGGGCAGGGGGGCGCCAGTTGTCAGGAGGGGGTTCCCAGCGCACCACGGCGCGGGGCTGTGGCGCTAGAGGACCCCATAGTGGGCTACCTGAAACAACAAAAAAATATCTAAGGAAAGGTCGTAATAATTCGATTTTAATGTATAGTTTGAGAATCAGTCAAACACAAACGTTCACTGAACAATTTGGCGTGACGAGTCAACATTTCCAAAACATTGAAAAAGTCGTGAAAATTTTGCAAACGCCTTTCATCGATTGATCGACATGCAACATAATCATAAATATAATACACAAACCCTCCCGATTGACTGGAATGGATTGTCGGCTACAAACGAAATCATGATGAATACTTTCAGTCACTTAATTTACATAATTCCATTACATAATACTGGCAGAATCCAAGTCCTGTATATGTTTGTAACAATGGGCCTTCGGCAAATTTTTCAAGTTCTATGACTATTTATGTAAATTTAACGTTGGTGAAAATCCAGTCATTATTCATTCTTTCATTATTTCGTGAACAAATAAAAGCTGGTAATGGGGGCTTCTAGTACTAAATACATGGGTAAATGCAACATAAACATGCGTGGTGTTTTTGTATAAATACTGCTAAAATTTATGTACCTAACTACTTTTATAAACATTCTAATAGTAATGGACAATCAATCAATATATAATTAAAGTTTTTTTTTTGGGAAATCTATACAAGATATTAAAAATATTTTTCGGTCATTCACCAGACAAAGGTTCAATGTATCTGCCATATTTTTTTCCAAAGCATATTTAATAAGGCTGTCCAGATCCAAGGTCTCAAAAATTACTTTTTATCTGAAATATCAATATGTCTACTCTTTTATGCCTAGTTTTTTAGGATTACTTATTAGTACATCTAACGGAAATACTTGCTGGCATCAAAACGAATTAAAAATTAAGTAATACCTAACAAGTAGTTATCTCAACAGATACACAGCAAAGGATGGACCTTCCATCAGGCATATGACTGATCGTCGGCTGGCTTAATGTGATCACTTTACATTTAAGAAACATTCACCAATTCCAGTCCATCATCATCCATCGGCAGGTGGATGGACTGGAATTGGTGAATGTTACTTAAGTACACAAAGTGATCACATAAAGCCAGCTGACGATCAGTCGTAAGCCTGATGGAAGGTCCATCCTTTGCTATGTACCTGTCCGTTGAGATATAACTACTTGTTATATTCAACTACGACATGTAGAAAATTCCGATGGTCTCACAAAAATACAAAATTGTGATTTTCAAAATAAGTAATACCTATCAATGCTAAGAATATTCTGCATATTATCTTCATTATTGTAGTGCAGATATTTTTCACAACAAATCATTACATATTTTCTACAACTGTAGAGGTATTGTAACTTATTGTATGTAATCTTATTACATAATTTTTTCTCGACCTGACCTGATATAACCATAGAGTTCACAGTTTATTCTAAACCTCGACCTAATCCACAAACCATAGTACTCGCCTCAGTAAATACATAATATAATGTTATGTAAGTTGAGTACGTATAAGCAAGTCAAGTGTATGGTTATATGAATCGATATACTGACTTAATATTTTAGTGAGAAGATCTGATAATCTCTTCTTTTGTCAATATTTGATAGGTATCTGTTTTCTCTTATTTGCCACCTAACCCACTTTATACCAAACACCCAATAAAAACTTGGCCACCCAGTAACTACTTGTACAGAAAATATAATTGCTGCCACTACCACACTAGCGGATCCAGGGGGAATTCTAGGGAGCTGAAGCTCCCCCACCCCCCCCCCAGAACAGACAGTACTTTATATACAACTAGTTTCCGAAAAATCACATTATTACCACTTCGTTTTCTCATAATGTCATGAATTTTCTAAAATTAAAATTACCTACCACATTGTTTTGTAAAAAAAATTGCCTTGGCGCTATTCACATTTTTTTACTACAAGGTCATATATTTGCACAATGCACATGACGACACAGGGAGAGGGTACGTTGTTGAAGATTCGTCCACTTCGCTTCTTATTTTCTATCACATCTTGAAAATTTATCGTTAACATACTATGAAATATTTTGAAATAACAAGACCTAAGATAAAATACTATCCAATGATATTGTTTACATTTCCGCTGATGATAAATTCATTGACGTAATGATTCATTCTTCATATTAATATCATACGTAAACTATACGTCCATATGCTGGCCCTATATTGAAGGAATACTGGCCGGAAACTTTTACACTCTGACCAGTATTCGATTTCATCATATTCATCGTACTGTGATATTTAATTAATTATTGTTCTATACAGGGTGTTTGATAGATGGATACAGATATCTTCAGGAGTGATTGTAGAGGTCATTTAGCATCTTTTGAGCCAAACTTAGCTTAGTCAAAAGTCGCACGGTTCTCGAGATATTCGAGATTTTAACTTTTTATCGAAAAACCCCGAATTACTCAAGTTTAACGTCGATAGCTTCGTAAGCAAAGGTACCTACTTAGTTCTATCATTATTTTTTGTTACTAGAATATGTGTTTAGTCTATTTTAGCCATTAGTTTTAATCTAAAGAAACAATAATGGTCAGTGGCGTATATAGAATTTCATTTCGGGGGGGGCCCGACCTAATATTTGATTTAGGAGGGGTGGAGGCAACCAAAATTTGAAGATAGACTTACAGTATAAAAATTATAAAAGCGCCGCAGGCAAAAAAAATTTACGAATGTAAGCGAAAAAGGTTGTATTTTAGGTTAGTATTAATATTGTTTGCATAAAATACAAAGAAGAATAGCGCCGCAGGCGAATTTTTTTGAATAATGGGTGAAGTGATGAACTTGAGTAACGTTTTTTTAAGAATTTTTCAACATTTCGGGGGGGGCCCGGGCCCCCTCGGCCCCCCCTAAATACGCCACTGATAATGGTACATAATATCCCATTAAAGTTTCGAGAAAGAGATATTTCAAAAACGAGTCGAGACTTTGGAGGGGATTTTCGATAAGAAAAAAAATGTCTAAAGACTCAGAAATCTGGAAAAAACTTCTCTGATTTATGCTCTTTCAATGATATACAAAACATTATAAAAAAACATTAGTTCCATAAAAATACGATACAATAACTTAAAGAGATCGCTACTAATTTAAGCTAATTTCCATACAAATTCGGAAACGGGAAATTGAAAGGAAATGTATCGTTCATTATGCAATCAAAATATGTATGGAAATTTGCTAAGATTAGTAGCGATCTATTTGAGTTATTGTATCGTATTTTTATGAAACTAATATTTTTTATAATGTTTTGTATATCATTTGAAAGAGCATATCAGAGAAGTTTTTTCCAGATTTCTGAGTCTTTAGACATTTTTTTTCTTATCGAAAATCTCCTCCAAACTCTCGACTCGTTTTTGAAATATCTCTTTCTCGAAACTTTAATGGGATATTATGTACCATTATTGTTTCTTCAGATTGAAACTAATGGCTAAAATAGACTAAACACATATTCTAGTAACAAAAAATAATGATAGAACTAAGTAGGTACCTTTGCTTACGAAGCTATCGGCGTTAAACTTGAGTAATTCGGGGTTTTTCGATAAAAAGTTAAAATCTCGAATATCTCGAGAACCGTGCGACTTTTGACTAAGCTAAGTTTGGCTCAAAAGATGCTAAATGACCTCTACTATCACTCCTGAAGATATCTGTATCCATCTATCAAACACCCTGTATATTGACTTGCATTGACTAATTGACGAAATGCTGGTCGGAACCTTTTACACTCCGATCAGCATTGATCTTGGATCATATTTTCTGTTCTATTGATTTATAATTCTGTTTATTCATAATTCTTTATTACATAATATGTTCAAATGACGATTCCATGTGTCCGAATGGGCCTACGGATGATTATTATTATTTTACTATTTATTTTATTTTATTCTTATAAAACAAAACAGTGAGTGGCATTACAGCTATAGGCCTTCCCGCCAGTCACTGCAATGACTGAGGGCTTCTGCCGTATCGTAGACATCGACACATTTACGTAATATCTATGATGTCTCTATTAGATGCAATTATTTTACTTCAATATGTAAATTTTATTCAAATGTCATTACACAATTTATTAATTTATAATAATTGTGTGTTACTTCAGATTATATTATCGGGTACCTACTCGAGTACATACAATACTATATTTCATTAATAAAGTTGCAATCACGAAGTACATTCTAACATATCTCATAGTTAGGCAATTAACTCATAGTTATTATAATAAAAAAATATACCTAATATTTACAATGTATTCTAAGATATTTCAGTTTATCTTGAGCCCAAATTACTCCATAGGGAAAAAACCCAGTTGAATTTCAATAAGTATCTTATTTTTATCACTTTTTATACTCAAAAAACCATTCACGATGATGCAGTAGATTTATATAAATGCATATTATTACTGCAAGAAACCAGAGACATTTTTTTTTCAGGAAGCAATACAACATAATATGAAAGATCTGTTACATAATTCACAACAGGTTCAATGTATTTACTGTATTTTTACAATGAATTTTTAGTATGGTTGTCGATGTATTTGTTTTCATAAATCCCAACTACCCTTTCTCCACATCCACTGCCTTAAAACATTTTTCTGCAACCCTTAAAAAAATTAATGTCAACCAAAATGACAGATAAATGTGCTTGAGGATGCAATAGTGTATTAGGAACCTACATACTCATACCTATCCTATTACCTGACGCCGTGTCCACTGCGGGGTAGGCAGAGAGAACAGATCGCCAGACTTTCCTATCGCTTAAATACACTTCGGGCTTCCGTTACATTCATGCATTTCGTCATCCACACTCTACGATTCCTTTTACTCAGAACATGTCTGTCCTTGCGAATCTGGTCTATATGGTCCAGCCATGTGGTTGCTTTCTTCCACCTCTTCTCATTCATACCTCAAAAATCTATGTGTACTGTAGATACGACGAAAAAAAGATAAGTATTAAAAAACTTATTTCCAAATATAATAATTATAATTTAAATTAAAGTGTGTTAATTATTATAATTATCAAATAAATTCCTCATGTTTACTTAATTAAACTAACGTACAATGTAGTGAATGAGCTGATGTATATAGTTACATAATAATAATAATATGTAAAATAAGATAAAGTAATGTAAATATATTTCTAAATCTTCATTAAATTATCATACTTATCAAGGTTACATACTGCGTAATTAGGTTAGGTTTGTAATTAGTGATAAACATTATCTTAGTGCAGCACCAATTATGTACAAAATTCATACATCCGACGTGCCTGTGGTAATTACAATGCTTTCTTTAATAAAATTGACATACATCAACACACACAAGGTAAGTTCAAAGGTCTGGTCCTGAGAAGTATGTGTGGGCAAGTGGCCGGTTGAAAAGTGCGAATATTCTTACAAACTTTCCTTTTCCTTTTTCCTTTTCCTATTCCTGAGCATATGTAATGTAACTGATACTATATTGTTGTATTATCTTTCTTTTTCTTTCGTGTGTGAATTCGCTTTCTATCATTAGTATTAACACATAGAGGATAATTGCCATTGTAGTAAGATTGATAACAAACATCTATTGGTATACTTAACTAGTTACTATTTTTTAAGATTTAAGATTTTTTGTATTACTGTCTGTTTGTTTAATGAATAAAATTAAAAAATAAAATAAGTATTTAGTAAATAATGGATAAAAAATCACGCTATGGATAGTACATATAGGATAAATTTGCAATAAATAATACATAAAATCGTATGGCGTTGGAGAGACCAGAGTCAGAGATTAAGTTCGCGAGAGCTCAGGTATTGAAGTGCATCAGGAGACAATTTACGGATGTCTTCCATTGTAAATAATTATACAAAAAACAGTTTATTGTTTTTGTTTACTAACCCTTGAATACTAACAAATTGGCGTATCAATGATTGAATTGTCTACAAAAAACACCATGAAATGGGCTAAACCAGGGAATAAAAATCTAAGGAAATCCGTTCTTCTCCACTGCTATATACCTACAAAATATCTGATTATGTTTTTCAAACAAACTTATACCAATATTTGCATTGCGTGCTAATTTATTGTGTATATATTTATACAATATCCACACGTTTATCTATTTGTTTGCTAAACTATAAATACAAAGTTATTAATCAATAAAATAAAAAGATGGTCTTACCTGTGACAATGTGAAGAAAGAACAAAAGATGTAAAGCCGCTAGGTGACTCCATGATATCCTGATGATCATAATACTTAAGGTAACTAATTGGTTGGTGTGGCAGCCCTAGCTCCCCCTGGTGACAAAATAAACAACAGGAATTAGAAACTGGAAGGTACAAGAGGCGTAAAGAAATAGGCAGAGTGAAAATTTGCATTCTCTGAAAAATGAAAATTCGCAAATTAATTTGTACTTATGGATTTCTTTAAAATAGTAATTAGTGAAATACGTCAACAGATCTTTTATACGTTATATGGATTCCTGAAAAAAAATACCCCTGATTTTTGGGCTTACTCCTTTTGCGAATGACCATGCGTTGATGTCTATTGAAGGTTTTTTCGTGTTATCAAAAATCTTCACTTCATTGTAAGCAACTATACTCAACTAGACAGACTTACCTGCCGAGTTAGTGCCTACTGAATATATTTTGAGGTTTTCCTTTCTTATAGAAACAACCTTCACACGATATCCAACACCGTGACACTTCCTAGTGGTTTTTATTTTAGCTAATTTAATAATGGAAATGATTCACAATTTCAAACTAATTACGTACTCAGTTAGGTAAATTATATTATATGCTATATTCTTCTAAAACTAAGATCACTCGCAAACGAGTGGAGGGCCTTAAATAGAATAGAATATTCTTCTAAAACTGTTATTGTATCGAACGGGATCCAGATGATACTCCCCCCCAACACCCGCAGCTACAAGATACGATATTCAAAGTACGTACAGTAGGCTATAGAATTATAATTATGCTGATATGTATTGAAATATGTAGTTTTGTAAACACGGGCCTCCACAGACCAATAAATAGAACGTCAAATATACGTAACCGTCGCTAGGAGGCCCGTGCATAGGGTAATATGTATGATTTATTTTCCTGTGTTAAATTGTATGTGTGTGGCCGCATCGCCAGTCGACCGTCTGCGACGAGAGACGGATGCTATTAGGGGCGGCGCGCGAAAAAACCGAGGGATTTATAGCACAAAAACAGGCGTGCGTACACGGCGCACGGGCCGTGTACGACGACTGCGTACCTCCCCGCTACCCGCGCGCTACCCCTACCACACAGAAATAGTATATAAGCAGTACAAACGGAAAATAAAGTTAGTCTTGAACCGACCACAACGCTGTTTACATCTCTCTGACCTTCTCTTCTACTACTCACCTTGGACTTCTCTTGGATCACCTTCGCCTCTACCACGGATTGGATATTGGACTACGCAGCTCATCAACATTGACCATCGCTTTCACCACGGACCGCAGGCTGCCTTGCAAATAGTTGCGCGATACCTAATGGCTGCAGTGAGCTGTACTATTTAATTAGTACATATCACGCCGCTAGCGGGTAGTGACTATTGTAAGGGTGGTAAGCGATCGCTATCTACTGGTGTGTGTGTGTTTGTCTGGTATAAGTCGCAGGTCAGTACCGCTTGACGGTGCGACCTTGGGTGCCCTCAGCAAACACTCCTCACTGGCTGGTAGAGATCGTACCTGGGACGGCGCCGGGCGAAGAAGCAGACGAGCTGCCGGGTGAAGAAGAAGACGAGTAGGACGCGGATTCTGGACGACACGCTGCAGCCTTACAACCTGCTACCGTGTGTCAGACGCGCCCCCTGAACGAGTAGAAGAGACGACACGGATCCTGGACGACACGGAGCGGCCTTACAACCCGTTTATCGTGTATCCACCGCTGTCTACAGGCGCAATAGAGAGACGTTCCCCGACGCAAGGCGGCGACAAGCATTGGCGCTTCGCAGAGCAGACCAGCCCTACACTACAGCCGTCTACATCGATATTGTACGGTAGCTGTACCGTACATTTGGTCCTTCGAACCGCGGATCTGCCCCAGAAGACGCGAGATGCCCATGTCGCTGCGATCGGGTACAGCACGAGACGAGGAAGAACGGGATGGCGCCAGCGATGCAGACGTCACCCTACAAGGCAGCCAGGATGGTGACCGGAGGAGCACTACCGGTACCAGTGGAACGTGCACAGACGAGACCCTCAAGCAGATGCAGAAACAGATGGCAGAGCTGCAACTGAAGTACGACGCCTTGGCGAAGACCCACAGTGACATGGTCGCCGCCGCGACGCGTACCGCCGGGACGCAAGCCTCCACGATGCAGGCCACCGCAATGCAGGCCACCGCAATGCATACCGCCGTTATGCATGCCGCCCCGACGCAAGCAGATGCAACGCAGCCCGCCACAACAACCACTGCAGCTGCTACAAGAGGACAAAGCACGATGCCTATCACGGACGCTGAGCCACCGAGAGGCCTGAGGGACTACGACCAACGCTACGAGAGCTACAGGCGGTTCCCAGATCATCCCAGCGGTGGCTACGAGAGGATTCGTGATAACCATGGCGCCTACGAGAGAAACAATGACCGGCCCGGCGAGTTCGAGAGGTACTACGATCGTCCGGGCGGCTACGAGAGAATCAACGAGCGTCCGGAGGCCTACGAGAGGTTCTACGATCTACCGGGCGGCTACGACAGATTCTACAACAACCGGCCAGGCTACATCAATGAAGACATAGCTGACCGGAGGTGGAGGGACGCTATCCTGGCGCGGCAGTCGGGAACCAAGGACCTACCACCCTTTGATGGAAACCCCGCAGAGTGGCAGGCGTTCCGGCTGGTCTACGCAGACACCACCAAGATGTTTGGGATGTCCGACGGCGAAAACAGGGTGCGTCTACTCAACGCTCTACGGGGGGAGGCCAAGCGGGCGGTTGGACCGACGCTGTACTGGGCGGAGCCGGGAGCAGCATCAAAGATCATGGACCTACTGGAGCAGGCGTTCGGAGGAGCTGATGCCGCCGAAAGCGTCGTCCGAGACATGGTCCAGAGATTCCCAGAGAGAACCCATCATGCTGTGAGTCTCGACGAAGTCCACGAGTTCGGGTTGCTGCTTGAGAACGCAGTAGCCACCCTCGCCCCTGTGAAGGATGGAGAGTTGCTGAGAAATCCCAGGATCTTGCAGCTGTTCTTGGCGAAGATGACAGTGATGGAGGCCGCCGGCTGGATGACTGCAGTGGCCCCCAAACCAGGATCACCAACTCTCGCACAACTGTGTGAGTGGTATCGAGGATGGCGCTCTTCGATGACAAAGGCGGGATTCACCAGGAAGTTGAGACTACCCAAGACGCGCAAACATGCAACAGTGCTGACCGTGTATGCTGAGCCGGACGACCGGGACGATGAGGAGGGGCCAAGTGCTGAAACGGCCCCCCGACATGCTGAACCGACCGCGGCCGCACCGGCTAAAGGACGGCCTGTGAAGAACTGTGTGATATGTGCGCGTACGGGACATAACAGTGCAAAGTGTCGTGATTGGACATTGAAAAGTGTTAGTGAACGGTGGGCCTACGCCAAAGAAAAGGGACTATGTTTCTCGTGTCTAAGTGACGCACATACGTCACATGTGTGTAAGTGGAAGTGTACAGTGGAAGGATGCGGCCGGCCGCACCATGCGACGCTTCACGTCACACCCGAGGACACCATGATCGCCTGCACCTTCTATAAGGACGACCAAGTGATGTTACCGATGGTTCCAGTCAGAGTAAGCGGGCCGGCAGGGAGTAGGGATGTGTACGCTCTCTTGGACTCGGCAGCCGAAAAGACCCTCCTAGAAGAAAGCGTCGCCGACGAGATCGGGGCGCGAGGACCCGGGAGATCGCTGAAGGTCATCGGAATCAACCGATCCAACATAGAATCATCGAGAAGGGTGAAGCTGAAAGTGCGAGGCGACGAAGACGAATATGAAATTCACGCCGCCACCATCGCGAGACTAGGCATCCCAGGATTGTTTACAGCAAGCTCCAGAAAGGGGCTACTGACGACAGGTGTGCGGGTGAAGCCCTTATTGGTTATAGGGCAAGACCACGCACACCTGCTAACAGCTAGAGAGGTGAAGGAAGTGGAAGGAGCTGCCATGATTCAGTCGCGCACATCGTTAGGATGGACGATGCACGGGCCAATGGAAGATATCCCAGCCACAGTCACCCCTACTCGCCCGGCAAGAAGAGAGATGTCCTCACCAGAAGTTGCGGTGAAGGACACAAACAAGCCGGGCGAGCATCGCGTCGAAGAACGCGCATCGGAACCCGGCCCGGCGAGAAGAGTGTTATGTTCACTAAGTGATACGGTGAGACAGACACACAAGCCGGGCAAACAAGAGAGTACAAGCCCAGCGGTAGAATCGTTGTCCTACGCCAGTGTTGCGGTGGGAAACGCATGCCAGCCGAGCGCACGACGCGTCGAAGAAGGCGGAAGTGAATCCGGCCCGGCGAGAAGAGTCTGTCTACCTAGTGTTGCGGTGAGACAGACACACCAGCCGGGGCTACAACGCATCGCAGAAGACGCACAGGAAACGCGCCCGGACAAAGGAGAGATGTCTACACCAGAAGTTGCGGTGATAGACACACACGAGCCGGGCGCAGAACGCGTCGAGACGGGCGTACACAAAAGCCCGGCTAGGAAAGCGTCGCCTTCACCTACTGTTACGGTGAGGGACGTATTGCAGCCGGGCGAACAGAGCGTCGGGAGAGGCGCAGTGACATCAACCCGGGACGAAAGTTTGCTCTCTTCACCTACTGTTACGGTGAGAGACACATACTCATACCGACAGGGTGATGTTTTAAGAAGAGTGATGCCACCTACTATTGTTGCTGCAGGGGACACACTCCAACCAGATGAAAGGAGCGTCGAGAAGGGCGCACACAACAGAAGTCCGGCTAGGGAAACGTCGCCTTCACCTATTGTTGCGGTGATAAACGTGCTACAGCCGGGCGAACAGAGCGTCGGAAGAGACGCGGATACATCTACCCAGGCAAAAGGATTGTTCTCTACAACTACTGTTGCTGTGAGAGACACATACCAGCTGGGCGATGCCTTGAAAGGAGTGATGCCTCCACCTATGATTGCTGCCGGAGACACACCCCCACCAGATGATCAACGCGTCGCACTGGACGCACCCACCACTCGCTCGGCACGAAGAGAACGCGCCAAGTACAGTATTCTTCGTTCACTAAATGTTGCGGTGACAGACGAATACACACCGAGCGAGCAACGCGCAGTGACGAGAGATTCGAGCCTGGCACAACAAGTGACGTCACCACCCATTTATGCAGTGAATCACACACGCTGCCCGGCTGAACTTTGCATCACGGACGCAGTAAGCCCAGAAGAGGACCCACATGACACAGGCGGCCCCCATAGGAGAAGTGCAGCCTTGACTTGCAGCGATGACGAGAACGCGAGCGTGCTTCAACCATGGCCCGGAGGCGAAGGTATCGACATGACTCGAAGGACTCATCGTGCAGAGGAGGTGATTCCAGTAGCCGATGGACAGACGCAGCAAGCACGAGTGAAGACAGCCCACAGGACCCACACTCGGCCTGCAGCCAAGACCGTCGACGGATCACCGTTCTCAGACTAGTAAGGGGAACCCTCACGGGGGGAGTGTATCGAACGGGATCCAGATGATACTCCCCCCCAACACCCGCAGCTACAAGATACGATATTCAAAGTACGTACAGTAGGCTATAGAATTATAATTATGCTGATATGTATTGAAATATGTAGTTTTGTAAACACGGGCCTCCACAGACCAATAAATAGAACGTCAAATATACGTAACCGTCGCTAGGAGGCCCGTGCATAGGGTAATATGTATGATTTATTTTCCTGTGTTAAATTGTATGTGTGTGGCCGCATCGCCAGTCGACCGTCTGCGACGAGAGACGGATGCTATTAGGGGCGGCGCGCGAAAAAACCGAGGGATTTATAGCACAAAAACAGGCGTGCGTACACGGCGCACGGGCCGTGTACGACGACTGCGTACCTCCCCGCTACCCGCGCGCTACCCCTACCACACAGAAATAGTATATAAGCAGTACAAACGGAAAATAAAGTTAGTCTTGAACCGACCACAACGCTGTTTACATCTCTCTGACCTTCTCTTCTACTACTCACCTTGGACTTCTCTTGGATCACCTTCGCCTCTACCACGGATTGGATATTGGACTACGCAGCTCATCAACATTGACCATCGCTTTCACCACGGACCGCAGGCTGCCTTGCAAATAGTTGCGCGATACCTAATGGCTGCAGTGAGCTGTACTATTTAATTAGTACATATCACGCCGCTAGCGGGTAGTGACTATTGTAAGGGTGGTAAGCGATCGCTATCTACTGGTGTGTGTGTGTTTGTCTGGTATAAGTCGCAGGTCAGTACCGCTTGACGGTGCGACCTTGGGTGCCCTCAGCAAACACTCCTCACTGGCTGGTAGAGATCGTACCTGGGACGGCGCCGGGCGAAGAAGCAGACGAGCTGCCGGGTGAAGAAGAAGACGAGTAGGACGCGGATTCTGGACGACACGCTGCAGCCTTACAACCTGCTACCGTGTGTCAGACGCGCCCCCTGAACGAGTAGAAGAGACGACACGGATCCTGGACGACACGGAGCGGCCTTACAACCCGTTTATCGTGTATCCACCGCTGTCTACAGGCGCAATAGAGAGACGTTCCCCGACGCAAGGCGGCGACAAGCATTGGCGCTTCGCAGAGCAGACCAGCCCTACACTACAGCCGTCTACATCGATATTGTACGGTAGCTGTACCGTACAGTTATTGTTGTAATACATATTACTTTCATCTATTTACACTTTTGGTGAACAAGATAATACATACAGAGACATGTAAACATTTCAAATATAAATCACATTTGTTCACTAGGGCGTAGCTAGGGCAGTGCTGCGATCTCAGCCAGCTAACCCAAAAAAAAAAGAACTATTATGTTTGAAGTATATAAATCTACTTCATAAATTAAAGTTTAGCAATGGGGTTCGACTGTTTTCTTAGGCCCCGGAATTTAAAAAATATGGATTTTTATTATAATTTTTTTATAGATTTATATCATAAACCAACAAACCAATAAAATAAAGCAGCGAGGAAGCCGGTACTAATATGTTTTATTCTATGATATCAGATCAGACCTTTTAAATAAAGAAGGAAACAAGATAGGAACCATATTCTTAGGACCCTTGACCACTGAAGGTACCAATGATACCTCTCCCACAATGTAAAATTTACAAGGATTGATTTGATAATGAAAAAAAATGACGAAATTCGTTGCACTTAATCTTACATATCTTCAACACTTAAGAACTCCAACATTTTCAATTCATTGTAAAAGATAAAAGTTTTCACTGTGTAAACAAAAACACAAACAATATCATTATATATCTGGGTGTTTACAGTATCTAACATTAAACAACAACAAATATTGTTATTATATTAGTAATATGATTTAGTTCGATTATTATTTATCATTTAGGTAGGTGCCTAACCATTCATTATTGGCATCACTGACCTGCGCACGCTTTACTTTCCAAAACAATCAGCTGATACTGTATAGCGCCACTAGCACATTCTACACCACAATAAGTCCCCTACTTACGGACCACTTCCGTTTCCGAAATTTAAAAGCTCGTAGTTTGCAGTACCTACACCCATTAATCGTAGTGTGTACTTAGTTTTTTTTAATATAAATCTGGTTTTATCGAAATAAACCCAAATACACCTTTGTACACTTCACAGTAAGCTTGAAAAGCTTGTGTCGTGAAGTGGAGTTGGTCGGCATCGCGGATCGGACCCGCGTCCATTGATTAACAGTCGAGCGCGTTACCAACCAGGCTACCGACCACCTCTAGTAAATCTATAGTTCGTAGTATTTTTTCAATCATTCGTAGGCCCTATTTAAGGAACTTGGAAACGTCAAGTTTACACACTGAACAAACATTACAAAATAAAATGCAGCAAATCAATAAACAGTTACAGCAAAAAAGAATGCAATCAATAAACACATGGTGACAAAACAAAGGTATAAAACAGGTGTGGTTTAGATCAATGCACGTCCGAATGTAAATTGTCCAGAACTACATTACGTCAATAACAACATAATTTTATGAAGAAATCAAAACAGTGGCATGTTATTCTGAATGTATGTTCATGGTTCAAAACTGCATTTCGTGAACAATCAATTATACTAATACAATAATTTCATATCTCGTAGTTTCTGTTTGTAGTAAATCCATAGCTATGTTAGCTCCATAGTCCGTAGCTCCGAGAGTTCGTAACTCAAAAGATCGTAAAGTGGGGGATCCATCACTCTGCTGCGATGTACGTAGAAATTTCTAACAGTACCTACCTAATAAATAGTTATTGGTGATTGTCAATAAATGGTCTTCTAGAATACTCTAGAGATTTACAAAATAAAATATTATGTATGATGTATCTGAAACATGGGATGGCAGAAAAGGAACCAGTAAAATTAAACAGGTATTTTTTTCTTATCATCCTGTTTCTCTCCTTTGTCGGATATGGGCCTTCATAAATGATTCGTCTTCGGGTAGAATTTTTAATTCAATATGTATCTTCAGTAAATAATCAGTGGTAAAACGAGACGCTTCCCTAAAAGGGAGTTGGGCAGGACACGTTGCCAGACGCTCAGATTCTAGATGGAACAAAAAGATTCTCGAGTGGCAACTTAGAACAAGCAAAAGGAGCGTAGGAAGACCTCAGGCAAGATGGTCTGACGATGTGAGGCGAATCGCAAGAAGCAAGTGGATGTAGCATACCAGGATAGGGATCTGTGGACAGTCAAAGGCGAGGCCTACCTCCAGTATTGGAATTAAAACGGCTGAGAAAAAATAAGAAGAAAGAAGTATAATTCCTACAAATGATTTACCTACTAAAAACAGTCCGTCCATATTTGAGCATCTGGTAGGTACATGGTGGAAAAAAGTGGTTCTAACTTCTTGTCTTTCATTCATATGCGTAGTTAAAAAATAATAAAGTCATGTCAAATATTGTTTTTTAGCATGTCAATTTTAACTAATGATTTTTTAACAAAATAGTGGAACAGAATCACAACTTTTTCATTATATTTTTATTGCACTTCGTCCAAAGGGCCTAGAAGTAATAATTACTTTTACTTGTGGTTAACATTAATGAGATGAAAATGAAAATTTTAAATGAAAGTAAATCCCACGTAACGATTAGCTTCTAGATCGGTTCTAGAACCATGATAAAATGTAGAGTTTATCGGGTTCTATCGTGTGTAGAAGTGTGATCTTCTGATGCCCTTTAGAACCCGAAAAACTATACATTATATGGTCCATCGTGAAAACCTTCAACAACACTATTGTACTAGAATCAATCTTGGAACTAAATTGTTACTCGTGTAATCAAATGAAAGCAAAATCGTGTAAAATCTTGAATAAATGGATGCGGACATGGCACTGTAAAATATTATTACGTATTAGGTATATTTTATATAGAGGCATGGCGAATTCAATATAATATAATCATTATGTACTACAAATAGTAGTAATATATATTTAGTAGAACAGAATTGAGTCGATCGAAAGTAAAACGATGTCACACATAATATCGCGACCACTTTCTACATGAATTCACTAAGAAATGATACAAATAATTATATTTTACTACTTCACTTACTTATACATTGCCATAACAATCATATGGACTCCTTTACTTCTGTTTATACGCGCTGTGGTTAAATTAAACATAAGTTTTTATTGTCTCTTAGCCAAACGTTAAGTTCAGGGGCATAGTAATCAGTTGAGAAATTAAAATCATGCGTAAAACTGCGTTGGTAAAAGTGAGATTACTCAGCTAATACTTATTTATTTTGATTTGAGATATACCTAAATTATTTTAGGCTAGGAACTAGATTAATCTGCATTGCACAGACGGAAATATATTGCAGTTTTTTCCTTTACAGATGCCTACGTCTCTGTTGGGGAAAAAAACTGTAACTTATTTATTTGTTTGTTGTACTTCCATACTGCAATTAGGCTTTTGTAGACTCCTGGAGTGGTACAATGTATTCATTAAGTACGTGAGTTTCTAACAAGTAGTTATCTCAAAAGATATACAGCAAAAGATGGACTTTCCATCAGGCTTATGACAGATCGTCGGCTGGCTTAATGTAACTCATATACATACAACAGACTACAATCATTTACACAAGACACACATCTGAAAAAATATGAACAATCTGAAAAAAGGTTCGTGGGTGACTGGTATTTGAACCCCTACATTCTTCGGGATACTAACTTCGCTACTTGATTTCATACACTCTTCTAGAGTTTACACAATGTGTGCCTTGTGTAAATCATTGTCTACTCATATAACAGTGCATGAAAATCCAGGATTTGAGCGAATAAACTTGGACAAATTAAAATATTTGCTATCAATTAATAATGAAAATCACTTGATATATATCAAGGTATAAAATCGGATTTATATCATGATATATATGCATATCCTCTCTGTACAGTATGCTTTATATTTACTTTTCTCATCAGCCGGAACTGTTTAAGTTTTATAATGATCTGCATTCACAACAACATTAAACTGACAATGGAAAAACTTTCAATGTGATTTGTGTGTAAAGACTGTAAAGTAAAAACAAGGAATCGTCATCCACACACAAACACGCGTCTACATGCGGATGTTAAAAATATAAATGCTTAAATTAAATTATGTGAATCACTTTTACAAATTAACACATTAGCATTACATGTAATGTGACATACGGTACTTATTATGTAGTGTTATTAATCACAGATAATAACATATTTACATCAATATTTACAACTTCGAGTTTAAGATGTTAGGATAGCCCAACTTCGTATTTTTGGTACTTTTTGGAGGGAGTTTCCGCCGTACTCTTAAGAGTTAATGTCTTCGAAAAAATAAAATTATTATTTAATTATTATTTATCTGGGGAATGACCCATACAGTTTCTTTAATATTTTGGATAGTTTTTCCGTATTTTTTTTTAAATTGTGATGTTTTTTACTTTTCATTCGAAATTACTGAAATATTGTTCCATTATCTCTTCAACTTTTTGTATAACGTAAGCGATAAAATCGATTTGGACTATTTGTATAAAAAGGGACCCAAACATCAAAAATATTTGGTAGTGTCACTGCTTCTTACCTTAAACATCTTATCAACTGAATTACAGCAATCTATCTAACAAACTACGGGAATAATCTCAAGTTTTAGTGAATTTATGAGGGAAATTTAGAATTAATAAAAAAATATATAATTTCCACCTGCTACGGCTGCGAAAGCCTTCGCATTTATCTCATACATCACGATTGTTTGTCTGATCAACTGCATTTTGGTTAGCTGGTAGAAATCGCAGCATTGCGATTAGCTCGCCCTCGTGAACAAACGCTTTAATTTGATCGCCTCAAACGCTTTCCATAACCAATTTCAAAGTCTACGACCAAATCATGATTTATCTGTTGCTTAGATTTTCATTCACCGAGTTTATAAGACACTTTGCACTCAGTGTGAAAGCTTATTTTCTCAGACGAGACTTCGCATGATTAAGTCGTTGAGAGTTGAGTTGAGATACTACCTACCATCATTCTGCGATTTCTCATTTTGGAAATTTGCAAACGACAACACGAGAACTAATATAATATTATATGTATCTACATTGTACAATGGTCCATAACTTCTTATAGGTAAATGAATACCCGCCTTCAAATACACTGCTTCAATCATAAGCGCAACATAATAATAACTAGCTCTATTTATCCGGTAACATTTGTAGATTAAAATATATTACTACACTTAAATTTAATGCACTTCTTTCTAGTTATGACAACTATGAATTGAAAAGAAACCCGCAAATGCAGATACCTATGTGTGTACTAAAATTTTATTTATATGAAACCTAATCCTAACCAAGCTTGCTTACGAAATTTATCATTGCCCAATGTCCATTGTCCAACCTTCAAACTTTTTCCTTTGAGGGATGTGATATACTTCTTTTTGCCATACGATAAATAAAATAAATAATAATAAAATGGCAGAAAAAAGGCAAATCTTATAGATAGTGGATCTAACTGAGAGTGTAAAAAAAATGAAAATATACATTGAATATATGGTTAAATCGATCTCCGATGCTGACATACTCCACTTCACAGCACAATCTTTTCTACTTTAAGTACTGTCAATTATAAAGTGCACAAAGAAGTACTTGGGTATATTTCGATAAACCCAGATTTATTAAAAAAAAACAGATAACAAATATGCACGTCCAAATGATTAATTATTTATATGACCTATATTCAAACTGATTTGAGGTCAAGGTGAAACGTTTCAAAATGTATTTTAAATTACAATTCATGACAATTGTTATCTCTCCGCGGATATACACACATATATACACAGTGATATTATAATAATATGTGGTGATTACTGCATTATGGACTGTATTGTATTGTATGTGAGTTAAATCGTTCCGTTTATTTAATAATTTCATATTGTGAATTTTCTCCGCTATTAATGCGCTCAATGAGTTTGATAGTAAAATGTTCACAAAGTATTTAAATTAAACTAATAATCATAAACAATATACATAAATTAAAATAAAGAAATGGCGCTGTGCATCTACGCATGCAGGGCCGAATTTAGGGGAAGGCAACCGGGGATAGTGCCCGGAAAAAAAATCAAATTCAGACTAGTAAACAACTTTTCCTTTGATATATTTTTTCGCGATTTACCTTTACCTACAGTACTTTGTACAGACAGATTATATTAAATATTAACAGAAATCATCGATCTATATCTATCGGTTCACTCCAATCAGGCAATCAGTAAAATATCAAAATCTCAAAAATCATTCTTGTTTCCGATTATATTTATATGTTTGTTAAATAATAAAATAATCTATACTTTGTTTCACGATAAATTATTTATTGGAAATCTTGACTGAAAAAATTGACCATTTTATTTGGAGAATAATTTGGGGCCAGGGGGCCTCCACTCCTTTGTTGCCCCGAGGCCTCCACACCTCTATATCCGGCCCTGTTCGTATGTATATTGGGGATTATTATAGCCTTGAGCTATGCCGCGCGATCCATAGAATGCGGTAAAAATATATCGTTAACTTACTTTATACGCAATGAAATAAATTATATGAATAATTAAAAGTAGGCAGGAGGAAAATGTATGGATGTGAGACATGGACATTGAAAGTTAATACAATGAACAGGTAAGAGGCTTTTGAAATGTGGCTTCACCGGAGAATGCTCAAGATCCTATGGACTTATACTATCACCAACACAGAGGTTCTCAGGTGAGCTAGAGCAGACAGAGAACTGCTCTCATTAATTAAAGTTAGGAAAATTTCATATCTAGGCCACGTGCTAAGAGGGGAGCAGTACCATTTGCTCCAGTTAATATTAAAGGGTAAGGGAATGGACCGGAATTAGAAGTGTGGAGGAACTATTCCGGGTAGCCCAGGATAGAGATGCGTTTGCTGAGTGATCGCCAACGTCGGGGAGACTTTTCTCAAAAAAATGTGTAAAAGAACTCAGAATTTTTTTCAGAAAGACAGAAACTTGTTTCCCGAAAGTCGAGGAGATTTTTCTTTTGCATTTATGCATTTATGCATAATATGCATTAAAATCTATAGGGAATGACTGTAAAACATAGTTAATTCATACAATGAAAAATAACACGCTTAGATGGTTTGAGCATATGGAGAGAATGAATGAGGATAGGTTTACTAAATAAAGTAAAACAATAAATATAATTAATATCTACTTAACAGGTAAACAACGAGAAATTCTTTGAAAAATGCCAACATAAAAGTTCGACCAGGGAAATATTAGTTCCAAATTTCTCCGCCTGTCAAAATGAAGAGCTTCCTATATCAATAGCAATTATACTAATATCGTAATATAGTTAGCTAGAGGTATGGTATGATACAGGCAGTATGTTGGATATTATTATATGAGAGATCTGGGCCAGTGTGCCGCGTGAATCCGTTATGTCACACAGTCGCATTCTTATTAACACTAAACAACCTGTATACCTACCTGTATATTATCATATCATAGATGATACCGGCAATGTATGAAATCCGTCATTGTAAACAATTCCTAGGAATGTATACTATCACCGCCTCCTATAGTAGGTACTCTAGCCATGCTGTAACAGTTGGCAACATAGCAAAATGATCAAACAGGACCACTACTCCTGTCAAATTTCCTAAGAGAATATAATACGTGGTCCATCATACTCGTTGTTAAGGAACTGTTATTCCATACATTTCCTTAGTGCCAGCTTACCCGAAAGAAATAATAAGATTTTGGTTTATTAAAACATATATTTCCCGAGAAAAGTATGAATTAAAAAACCTGCGACAAATTATTTCACACATTTCCTAAATTGACCCATGCATTGTAAGAGCGTACAGTGGCAATACTGGCAATGCATCAGACTTCCTCACCCTTAGCGACGAAGCAATACAATACATAAGAAATATAGAGTCTCTGGCAAGCAATTCACCCTGCGCTTTGGACTTTTTTTTACACTTTGACATAACAAATGTTAACTGATATAGGCGTGATGTTGGCCGTAGGATAAATAAATAAATTGTATACAATTCCTCAATTTCTTACATTTCCGGTAACATATACATGTAATAAATACAATATAAATAGCTGCCTATATAACTACGTTATTAAACTACGCTTAACCAAAATACAAACCAGTATTTTTAACTGTGGGTACAGTTTATTCTTTATTAACTGGACTGCTGAAGGATCGGCTTATGGCATGTGATTGATACTTAATAATGTGTACTATTGCGCTCTTCTCACACAACGGTTGTATGGGGCGTAGGTGCAAGTTATATTTGTATAACTTTATCGTAGTTTTTTGTTTTATGTTGAATTTATATTATTATTCAAGTGTATTTTAAAGACGCAAGCCGTATATGTCAAAATAAATAATTAATAAAAAAAAGGTATCGTACATTGTCGACATTACATTATTATTTTTACATTATTACGAAAAATGCCTTCATTTCCCTTACTATATCGTCATCTGAGAACAAGAAGGTTCTAAATAGTAAATTTTGAGATTAACAACAATGACAGATCTAATTCAATAAAAGCGATTTGACAATTGAGGTCATCCTAAAACCTGAGAATCCTACAAAGAATTTATCATCCAAAAAATATTGATATGCGAAGCCAGCGTGTCTAGGTGACTAACGAGTTCCGGATAATAAGGTCTCTATTTCCAATGTCGAAGAAAGATAATCAAGTTTTAATATTTTATTTAATTCGGTAACCACACTGGCACAAATCTTTCCATCTGCACGAGTTACCTAATTATTGTTTAAAAATAAAAATAAAATAAATAGGTAAATTCTCAGTGAAAAAATTGCCCACATCCGCGAAACAGAGCAAGCAGATGAGAACAAAAAAATTGCACGCAAGTTTGTGTTCAGTACGCGTTTTTTAATGGCATATTTAACAAGGCAAACAGTAAAATAAAACAGTGAAACTGAACCATTTATATACCCATTAGGTACTTACTACTGATTCGCACTGCAATGTTCCTCAAATGAACACAAACACTTATTGTAACTCCGTGAACTAACGTGAAATGTGAGTCATCTGTCACTGTAGAAAAAAGGCATTTTACTGTAGAGATTTTCACTTTCCAGTAATGAAGTCTACTACCCATTCTAAATGCTTATCCTCTCGCACGACGTCCCTTGCAGGATAGGCAGATAAACTGAACGCCGTATTTTACTGTAGCGCACACTTCTCACTTCCGTGACATTCATGCATTCGTCATACATAACAAAAATAATAATTGGACTATTTTGGGCTCTGTTTAGCGATAAAATCGCTCCAAGGGCACCTTACACTTTTCTTTATCACCATATGGCATATAGGATCGTCACAAACAGTAAAAATGATAGATAGATAAAATCACCACATTGGAAATACATACATACTCTAGGAAACAAAAAAAAACATGTTCATCGTTGCTTGAGCATCTGGTCTACATGGTGAGGAGCCAAGCGGTTCTTGCCCATGCACATATTCTTTGTTATACTTTCATCATTCATCCTTTCTACATGTCTTAACCATCTCAACTTGTTCACTTTCATTCTATAGTTACAATATCCATCTTATATGCGACGGCATACGCACCATGCTAAATAGACCCATGAATAAATGCACACCTGTTGTTGGTTACTCCCTAATGTGGGAAAAAGCATGGTATGGATGGACGGAGTACTATTTCAATGTTTAATTCACTTCACACCGTAGGTCATCATGCACAGTATCGTATTTCTTCTGTAATGCAATATTTTCCTATGTGTTCCGATTCCTTCAATATTGTGGTTCATCAAATTTAGTTCACGAAACACAGGTTTACATTCCCGGGGCAACGAAAATAAACATTGGATTTTTTATAAATATAATAAAAGTGAACCAATTGATAAAGTTATTCGTTTTTCATTGCAATTCAACGGGCATATTTTTGGCAATTTTAGAAAGGGGCCAAGAAAACTCTTGTGCGAAAATATTCACAAAAATCATGTCACCACAAAGTGTAGTACTAGCAAAATCAAAGAATGATAATATTGATTTTGCAATAAGTCCACTATTTTGTTTAATATTTTTCTCGTGATAATTGTTATTTTCATAAGCGGAGGTATGACTTTGCCAACATTTTGGACATCAATGAAGATGGGTTTTTTGCTTTGTGATCATTAAATGGTACATTTTGATGAAAAGTAGTGAATTCCCGTAGGGGACTAACAATATTATCATTTATCAAACATTTGTGTCTTTGTGAACATTTTACCAGTGCACTGAGGAACTATAACTAAACCTGGAATCAGCGGCCAATGTAGGTGGCAACATCCTCATCCTAAATACAGTCCATTAAAACAACCTTAATATTTTTCATCTGTCCTATCCTTTTCTATGTGGGTACATAATTTTGGTTTTTTGAGCAATAAATATTCACTCATTTATTATTGTTCATTCACCCATTCTCCCTTCCCTATCGTGACAATTAGAATAATTCAAATAATATGATAACTAAATAAATCAAAGATTACAAGTATGAAGCCCAATAGTAATAGTAAATTGTACTATGTATTATTATGATAACATTCTACTTACAGATACACGCATTGCTTTCACATGAATACTTCACGCGTATAACACTATAGTGACTATGTAGATACACAATACATAATCTACAAGTACAAACAACTACACCAGCGCTACATAACACCATCATAACACTAAGATACAAGATAACGAACAAATTATTTACTAATAATTATAAATAATATTATCTGAGAGAGATAAAAAGAGACTGGGAGCTTTTGAGATGTGGTCTTACGGGAGAATGTTAGTAATTTCTCGGAGGCTGGAAAAGCTGTGAAAATTCCGTCATATTCGTTATTCACAAATGAATAATAATGCCGAATGTATTATAAAGCAATTCTATAACAATTATATTAAAATACAAAGGTTAATTGTATGATCAAAAATGAAATAAAAAGTCTAGATTTTTTGAGTAAATGTGGATTTATCGAAATAAACCAAAATACATTTTTCTGCACTACACTGTAAGCTTGAGAAGCTTGTGTCGTAAAGTGGAGTAAGTCGGCATCGGGCGCATTATCAACCTGGCCACCGATTACCCCTAATATATTTGAAAGTCTCATTTTATAGCTATCTAGGAATTTGAAATGACATTCTGTCAAAATGATAAATGCAAATCGTCCGAGTCAACTACTCGGGTGGACTGTAAGACGTTGCTTTTGAAATAAGTCCGCCTTTTATCGTACATGCCTACTATTGTCTGGTTTTGTGACACCTTAATTTGTTGCTAATAAAGTTTTTTTTTTTTTTTCAGAGGTGCTCACAGATTAACAGGTACTTTTCTCTTCACAACAGTAGTAGGTATTTGAGTACCTAGTATTTAGTACTAGTACTCAGCAACTAGTATTTAGTACACGAGTACTTTGATATAATAATTGTGTATTTGAATTAGATTATACAATAGTTACACAAGCTTACTATACCTAGTACCAATGTATAATACAATTGTACCTATTTACATAACAATTATTACTCTATCAGGTACAACACTAATCTTACATATAGGCTGTGCACAATTGCTATAATTGTAGCAAAAAAAATGTCGTAAATATTTACGAATTAATATCATGGACTATGGAGCTACTCTGCTATTCAATTGACATTGTTACCAACATTACCATTGTCTGATTTTACTATTCTATGTGACATTCATTTTAATAATATTATATTATATTGTTGCTAATTTTAAACTGCAGCATCCTGCGTTTAAAATTCACAGATAACATTTTATGAATCTTAATTTCACATTTCCAAAATGTGGGTAAATAATTGTAAAAAAATAATTATTTCCCAATATGAAAATTAAATTAGTTCATTCTTTATAACTGTCAACTAAAGCGAATATGAGTGAAAAATTTCAAGATACTGGGATGTTGAGAAATTATTAAAATTCGAAGAGGAAAGTATACACTCAGACATTGTTAACAGACAAAAACAAAGTTAAACAAGAGCGTGGTAGTAGATTATTCACCACTGGGAACGGCGACTAAAACAAAACAAATACCTACGTTCTAATTTTGAATAATTTGAATTAAGATTGTTCTTTAATGAAAGAGGGGCATGAAATGAAAGAAAAGAGGAGATACATATGTCATACTACTCTAACACTTCATGCCCACATTATATTTTAACTTTGTAGGTAGGTAGGATCAATTATTGTTAATGAATTTTCAGAAAAATACTAAAAGGAAATGATAATGTAACACTAAAATAACAGTTTCTGTGATTTATATCCTCGAGTATATTAAAGCAATTATATAATCGTACTTAAATAATATATTAATCATTTTCAACGTAGATTAATTCTGCATAATCTCATTCAGTCATCTACATTGAAATGTCTATATAAAACTATACTAAACCCACCTGTAGTGAGTACTTTTCTATACGTCAATGCAATTATTAAAACATGATACATAAATAATTATATAAATACGTTTTAATTCCATAAGAATACAACGACACAGGTGGATAATTTCCATGAAAACAAAGAGGACCGAAGGACAATGGACGAGAGATGTATAGATAATTGAATATACCTAATGAACATTGCAATCGATGTGGAAACTTCGCTTGGGAAAACTCATTACCAATGTCATTATTTATTATAGTTATTCATCATACAGAAGACAAAGACACAGTGGGTGCATAATACCTATGTGCGTAAACGTGTACACCTGGAAACATGTCCACTGAGAAGCTATTATACATACTAAACTATATAAAGGTTTTTTCGCTATTATGCAACGTAACGCTATCAGCCCAATTTTGGGGATTTTTCCGTATTCTCAGGCGAAAAATGTATGCTGTGTTTTCTAGTACTGGGAAATTTTCGTTCATTTATCTGTCGCCCACAAGCATGCGCCGCGGTTAAATTAAAACATATAAGATCATTCCGGTCGTCTCACACACCCACACTCAATCTCGCTCACACACTCACCCATCGCACGCGCACATCTCTGATTTTACAATTTTATTAAGACAACCTGGATAAATGTGAATTTGCTTAGTAGTTCTAGCGGGTAGATATTTGTCAAAATTAAAAAATACGTTTGTGAAAGTTAAATTAGCTCTGCAATCAACAATTTTTTTTTAAAGTAAAGATTATTTTCGTAGTTTGATAGGCACAATGCTGCAATTTTCCTCCCAATTGTGCCTCAACAGGTTTTTTTGATATAACGTCCTTTTTATTACACAATAAGAGAAGATCGATTTCGTCGTTTACGTTATTTTTATTTTTCGCTTGCACACTCATACATAATTTGAAAAAGTTGAAGCGATTATATGCGAGTAGAATGATTTTAACTCAGAGCTAATCTTTCTTCTTCGTCAGCCGTTTTAATGCCAATGCTGGACATAGGCCTCCCCTTTGAATTTCCACAGATCGCTATCATGGGCATGCAGCATCCACTTGCTTCCTGCGATTCGCCTCACATTGTCAGACCATCTTTCCTGAGGTCTTCCTACGCTCCTTTTGCTTGTTCTAGTTTGCCACACGAGAATCTTTTTGGAAATCATGGAAAACTTAAGACTTTAACTTGTGCGCAATCTACTATATATTAGGTATTTGATTTGAGTATAGTTATGTATTACGATTAAATTTATTATTAATTAAATACTTGTTATAACGAGGCACGCATTAATAAAAAGATTAATAAATTATTTTATTGTATGAGAATATAAACAATAATGAATGTAAGTAATTGTACACATCACCTACATAGATAAAGTTACATGTTTCAAGAGACATCACGCCATACGAACAGGCCGATGACTTCTTACAAATCAAACTCACAAGAGTCACAAGTGAGAAAATGAAATTAGTACTCTTGCCCTAACAAAAAATAAATTATTATTTTTATCGACAAAATTTATATATATTACAGTTTTTTTCCTCAACAGAGACGAGAGGCGTCTTCATTCACATAACGTAGCGTTATGTGAACTCCCTTTGGGAGGAAGCAGGACGGGTGTTCCGATGCTTACGAGTCGGCGTTGGCTGGCTTAAGTTATAGATAGCAGGATGTAGTGGAATGGGTGAACGCTGCCCTGGGCATAAAATGATCACTTAAGCCAGCCAAAGCCAACTCGTAAGCGTCGGAACACCCGCCCTGCTTCCTCCCCAAGGGAGTTCACATAATGCTACATTATGTGAATGAAGATGCCTCTCGTCTCTGTTGAGGAAAAAAACTGTAATGTATTTCCGTCTGTGCAATGCAGATAAATCCGGTTCAATATCTAAAATAACTTAGGTATATCTCAAATCTAAAAATTTATGTAATCTAATTTTTAGCCGCTATAATAAGAAAAAGATATATACTAATTAATTCATGTTTTAGGTCTTAGTGTTATATCTTTAGCATTTGCTGAGTAGTCCAACTTTTATCGACGCAATTTTTCGCATGTTCGGTTAAGTAAAATTAATTTTTAAGTATTTTGCAATACAGCTGTTCGAAATAAATACACAAAACAAACTATTTAAATTCAAATTAAAACAATTTAAATTCAGAAACAAACTAAACTTACCCGATATTTCTTCACAATAAACAACAACAAAACAAATAAATTTATATCATACGCACGATAGAGAGAGAACTGGATTGGTCTAACGATTTAGTAAAACTTTTGATTTCGTCTCGAGTAAACCCCTTAAATATACTTTCTCGTCGATCGGGAGACTGTAAATAAGCAATTAAATATAGATTACTCGAAGTACTCGGATAATTATATACGAAATAAGGGCCTTTGTGTTCACCTTCGGGATGAGAGTGAAAGTCTTAGGAATTAGAAGGAAAGATGAGTTGTTAATGATGATGAATTGTTGAAATGGGAAGAAATTTCTCATATCTGACTAGCTGCATTACTCATTGTTGCTCGGGTACCTTAATTGGTTACTAAGAAATGGTTTATTAGGTAATTGATAACTTATTAGGAGACACTTAAAAAACATCCCTTTTAAAATTTGAAAAAACGGCCAAATACCCTATTACTGATTTCGATATAAGAATCCATGTGCGAAATTTCAAGTTTGTACCACATCTGGTTTCCGAGATATTCGTATACTTTAAAAAAACTTTCAACCCTATATTTCACCCCCTTAGAAGCGTAATTTGAGGTGGTCGGTAACCTGGTTGGTAACGCGCACGACTATTAATCCAGTGGGCGCGAGTTCGATCCCGATGCCGATGTACTGCACTTCATGACACAAGCTTTTCAAGCTTACTGTGAAGTGTATACAGGTGTTTTTGGGTTTACTTCGATAAACCTAGATTTATTCAAAAAATCCAAGCGTAATTTCCATTTTAGTGGAAGGCTTTGTATTAAAACCTATCCGTCTTTAAAATTTCAGTTCTCTAGAATTTGCCATTTGGGCTCTGCGTTGATGAGTGAGTCACTCAGTCAGGCGCTTTCGTATATATGAGTAGAGATTGTATATGTAGAGAGCAGGAACATACTTTCTTTCTTATGAGGCCGCTACACGTTCGCGAGTCATGACGACCTTTTGGTGTTCATGAGTAAAAAGGCGTCAATGGTCGGTTACATACACGTCAATACAAACATTTTCACCCACACGCCTTTTTACTCATTCAAGGGGAGGGTCGCCGAGCGTCTGGCGTCAGCATTATTCAGCTTAATAACAATGCACTGATGTAACTTTAACATGCAATTCATACATTTTATTAAACTGTAGCAGGTAGGTAAGATAATAGTGTGATGTGAATGAAGAATATAATGTGATACAATAGATAGGTGGATAGAAGAAAGTTATGTAAATCCTTTTCTAGATAGCAGCTTTTCAAAGCTGGGAACTTCTCTTAACACAAAAGAAGTTGATAGCAGCTAAAAAGTCAATAATATTACGAGTAGGTCCAATCTCGTAATTCTATGACCTAAAGTTTGCGGTTGAAAATTTACTTTACTATGAATTAAGAGTACCTATGCATATTGACATTTCTAAAAACAGGAGACCTTAGATCTCGACAACCGTTACTAAATATGCTTTGGAAAAAAATGGAGTAGATACATACATTGAACCTTTATCTAGGGAATAACCGTAAACGATTTTTATATATCTAACATATATAGATTTCTCAAAATAAATTTTGGAAAACTAACACCTCTGTTCTTTTTTCCAAAAGACAGAAACTCGTTTCCCGAAAGTCGCGGAGATTTTTTTTTTGTATTGATAATACGGATTTAAATCTAGGGAATTAGCGTAAAAGTTTTATGATTGGAGCGATATTAACCCCATAAAATGGATAAAACGATATTTTTACCATTTTATCATGCGATTGTTCATGCAATTTTGAACCTTAATGCCGTGGGAAATGACCGTGACGTCATAGTTGGGTCGCGAGCCTTAATTGATATAAGAACATCTTATTTCGGATAATTTTAGTACACCTAGATAAAACATATTATAAAGGTTTAATGACGTACATAAAGAAAGTAAATATGATGATGACTTTTCCTCATGTTTTAATGAGTTTCTCTATGTCTATTGTAAATTCACATTATGTAACATAAATTTATGATTATTAATTTTGTAATATAATGCGAGAGAATTACATTTGTTTTTATTATTTTAATGTGATAATAAAAGCGTGATAATGCAATGCAAAACCAAAGGTTAATTTTCTCATTTTTTTATTGGAGATATTTACATCTGTTTTGTCTTAAGATTGAAAGAAAAATTAGAAAATTCTACCAATTAATTAAGGCTCGCTACCCAACTATGACGTCACGGTCGTTTCCCACGGCATTAAGGTTCAAAATCGAGTTAATAATCGCATTATAAAATGGTAAAAAATTGCGTTTTTTTTAATCAAAAAACTTTTGCAATTATTCCCTAGATTTTAATGCATATTATCAATACAAAAAAAATTACCCGCGACTTTCGGGAAACGAGTTTCTGTCTATTGGAAAAAAGATCAGAGGCGTTTTTCACAATTTATTTTGAGAAATCTATACAAGATATAAAAAATATTTTACGGTTATTCTCTAGATAAAGGTTCAATGCATCTACCCTATTTTTTCCAAAGCATATTTTGTAAGGTTGTCGAGAACTAAAGTCTGCCGTTTATAGAATTTTTTGAAATGTCGGTATACACTCAAAGAACATTCTCGATTTTTCACACGCATAGTAGGTAATCTATGTAATAATATCGCAAATACATGTGGTATATAAAATATAATGTATGTACTGAGTACTAATACCAGCCATACTAGAGCAGTAATAATCTATATGCATCTCATACTTTCTAATGTCTCTGAGTCTAAGTTAACTCGTACCAACATGTCAATACATTATTACTCCAATACTTCCGGTCTGGTACTTATTATATCAACTCTTGATACAAAAAGCAAAGGTCTACTGCAATAGAAATTTATACGCAATTATTAGGTATACCTAAGTGTTATAATCTTACCAGAATGTTCTGAGGTATCTAAAGGTATTGGTGCAAGTATATTTTTTAACATTTCGCGCTTAAGGGTATGCATACCGACAATTCAAAAATTTCTAAAAATGGGAGACCTTAGATCTCGACAACCGTTACTAAATATGCTTTGGAAAAAATAGAGTAGATACATTGAACCTTTATCTCGAGAATAACCGTAAAAGTTTTTTGATTGAAGCGAAATCAACTCCCCAAAAAATGAAAAAAAACGCTATTTTTACCATTTTATCATGCAATTGTTCACGCGATTTTGAACCTTAATGCCGTGGGAAATGAACGTGACGTCATAGTTGGGTCGCGAGCTATAATTCAGTGCTAATGAAGTTATTGTAGAATCGTACGGTTTTCAAAACATACCCAATGGATTACCAGCGGGTTTTTTTATTTTTAAGGAAGTCCTGAAAGACGCAACTTATTGAATGCAGGTGCATCTACGAAAGTAAGAACAACAAGAGGTGGTCGGTAGCCTGGTTGATAACGCGCTCGACTGTTAATCCAGTGGGCGCGGGTTCGATCCCCGATGCCGACTTACTCCACTTCACGACACAAGCTTTTCAAGCTTACTGTGAAGTGTACAAAGGTGTATTTGGGTTTATTTCGATAAACCCAGATTCATTTTTATAAAAAAAAAAAAAAACTCTCAGGACTGTCTACGGTCTACGCCTTACGACATCAGAAGCTTTTAAAATTTGAGGTGGTCGGTAGCCTAGTTGGTAACGCGCTCGACTGTTAATCCAGTGGGCGCGGGTTCAATCCCCGACCTACTCCACTTCACAACACAAGCTTTTAAGCTTTCTGTGAAGTGTACAAAGATGTATTTGGGTTTATTTCGATAAACCCAGATTCATTTAAAAAAAATGTATATATATAGTAGAAGGTGTTCAGGAAAGTATTTGCAGTTCTAATAAATGTAAAAATAAATGGGGACCGTGTAATTTTAAAATAAATTATTTACATACATATATCTTCTATATCTTATCTTTGAAATGCCACGGAGTTCAGTGTGCAAATAATAAAAAAAATCAAACATAATTGTTTTGATATTCATATAACAGTATTATCTGCATAATATGTTTTGGCATAATGCCTGAGTAATCCGTATTCATATTTTTTATCAAACACTCGAAGTCCGAAATGATTCGAGTAGGTAATCAAATTATTTTGCATATAGATTGGATTCAAATGTAAATAAAATAAATAAATACGCGTGGTTTAGTCAGACATCAAAAAATATTTTTTTTTCTCTTGCAATAACAACAACGCAATAAAGAATCAGCCTGTCTTCACCGGCTGCTGAAAATCAAAATGATTTTGCAGAATAAATATAGTATGTAATATGTATTGGTTTTATTTTGTTTTTTGTTGTGCATTTGTGGAATGAAGATGTCTTCATTTTGATTAATTGTCAACCCCGATACAGGTCATAACCTAGTGGGGTTGGCAATTATATACTATACAGTGTACAGATGTATTGAGGTATGTATTATTTATGTAATTAGGTAATTAAAATATTAAGATGAATAAATAAATAAAATAAATAAATATCGCTTTTGCAATAAGTCCGCCCTTCAGCAAACTACTATCTTCTTGTTTTGTAAGTTGAGAACATTTTCTGGTTAACAAAGGTTTATTTATTTTTATTTTATCCCATCGAACGTAGTACTAAGTACTGAGCAATAACATACCTTTAGTTTGTATCGCCATAATCGTTTTACCTACATCAAACGTATTTATAATTTGTATTCGAAGGACAATACATACAGTAGGTGATTGACTGTAGTCAACTACACCGTAGTATGTGTGGTCTACAACCAACGGCATACTAGGCAATCCACATCACAATTCAACGCGAAAAATAATTTTGTCACACGATATACTTAATTAAGGTGACCAGCCGTCCTCCTTTTCTAGGTTCTGTCCTTCCTCCAAAAGTGTCCTCCTTTTTAACATTTTAAATTAAAACTATTCTGTTAATAATCTGTTAATCTCAAAACCACACGTTTTTTCATCATACCATGAATTTCCATTAAATAATTTCCATAAAATCCATTAAAAATGCAATTGTTTAATACAAAAAATTGCCTGATGAATGAGTAGGTTTAGATACCTATGTTGAATTAAAGTTTGTACAATATCATAATATGTATTTTAACCACATGGGCATAGCTAACTGAAGATTGTCAAGCCCTGAACTTTGAGGTTAGATTGTCGTTGTAGAATTGTCAAGTGTCACATACGCATAATGAACATATTTATGTGCCATGTATGTTGCGAAATACTGGCACACTTTTATTTAATGCCAATGTTTCGCATACCTATCAAATCGCTAAACACAAGTACTACTGCTAACCTGTCCTGGTAATTATTTCTTTAAATCTGCCTAGAAAACTTGGGCCTTAGAAACTTTTTGAGTTCGTGAAATTTTTATACTTATTTATTTTTATCATTTTTAATTTAATGGTTAAACGAAAAACATTTCATTGAATTTCTGTAAGCTTCTGAAAATTTCCTGAAAAGAAACAGAAAAACAGAAAAAACTCAATGGTTTTGGAGTTCGTTGCAAATATTTCGAATAGCCTATAGTGGTACAATTTGAAGTAGGTAGATAGGTAATAACAAATACATAGTGTAGGTGGTAGGTACATTACATGTTAAACTATATACTATTAGTCTTTCATGTTTACCTTTAAAAATTGACTTCCACCATGAACCGTCGCGTCGGTAGCGAATTTAATATTAAAAATATATAGGTCGGTGGGCAATTCGGCATTGTCGAGTAGTATGAAAATAATTTGATTAGGTACTTACTTACGTCAAAGGTGGGCATGATTACAGTAAACGATGAAATAGACGATGCAAATTTGTGAATGTTGGAAAGCTATGAATGCATGTAAAGTTAAAGTATAGCAAAATTATACTCGTATGTAATAATCGCAATATACCTGTGTGCGTAACTGCGTACCCCGGAAATTTACATTCAATCAAGAAAATTCATATTTATGTACCAATATATGTAACTAATAACTACCTACGAATATAGCTAGGGAGTTACTCAATACTGACGAAAAAAGATCATATTATTATGTAGGTGTATACTATACAGTAAAAATCAATTTACCTATACATAATTATACATTAAAATAGTATTTATATACGCATACCTACGTCGTTGAAATAATTTAGCATGTCATTGAATATAATATGAAGCAAATTGCGTTATCAAAATGCGATAAAAATATATAAACGCACTTCGTATACAAGAATATGACAACCTCTCTGCAAGTCCTCGGTAGTATAGTGGTAAGTATCCCCGCCTGTCACGCGGGAGACCGGGGTTCGATTCCCCGCCGGGGAGGATATCTTTTTATTTTTTTACCTTCTTGTTTCATTCGACTAACATGACTTGGCGAGATGATAAAAATACTAGCAGTATTGGTATTTTTAAGAGACTTCGAACAAAGAACAAACATTTAAATAAAGAATCTCATCCATCATTGTCATTTAAAACTCTGACCATAGCTGAGGACCACAGATTAAACGAAAAACCGCGGGTCAATGACAGTTCACACATGACACATATCTAAGAATACAGTAATGGACACTTATTAATATTCATATTTTACGATGAGATTAAGACCACGAAGGCACAAGAAAAATTACATGTTAAATATGAGTAATAAAAAAGAAGTTGTAAATATGTAGTTTGAATATTAACTGAATACTCAGTTAATTGTTGATAGTTTGAAATCCAGATGATGCCAAAATCGCCCACGATTATACAGTGATTTATAAAGGAATTTTTGACAAAAACAACAAGACAAAACGAGTTTATTCAACTTCAGATTTACAAGCAAGGGATATCGCGTTATGCGTACCTATATCAATGTAAATAAATACAAATAAAATACACAATTACTTGTAACACTCATCTCGCAGCGAATATTATTTAAAAATCGAATACACTTACAAATTTTCAATCGAATAACCTCACATAGATTGAGAGATGACACTTATGCAAAATCGTAAACAAAAAAAGAAAGTCAAAGACAAAAGAATGTGTCATTTGAAAAATATTTAGTACGCCATGTTCTGTCATTCAATTCTACATTAAAACAAATTACAAATTCAAATGTTGGTTTTTTATGTTATGGATATGTTATAGATATGCTAATTAATGTATTGTTTAACAAATAGTAGGATTTAACGCGGATCTGCGGAGAAGAAGATGACAAATATTGAATTTGTTAACAACCAGCCACATCCATATTTTAAGTAATTTCATTTGAGTCGTTATTTGTACTTTTTTAAATTAATTTCTAACAGATATTTCGTAGCAATAACGCACTCGACAGTCAAGAAAACCTGCGAAGGTTTAGAAGATCCAAAAACTATTTCTACCTACCTAATTTTCTGTAAAATGTGTTCAGGTTTGAAATGTGTTCAGGTTCAGAAGTTAATTTGGGAAAAATTTCAGACTAAACGTTGTAATAATAATAAAGAAAACGCAAATGCAGAGAACAATAAAGTAGGTAATGAATATGACAGCATTTTCTATTACGATTGGTGTAAATCTTTTTAATCTCTATTTCAATGTTTGTTCATCTATAAATTTACTTAAACTAAATAAATAAATCTCTATTAGCACAAAAATCATCAGTGGTTGCAAAACAAGATAGTAGTAGTTTACTAGAGGACGGATTTATTGCAAAATAAATATCTTACAGTCAACCAGGTCAACAGACTACGCTGGGCATTAGAGCTTATTTATTAATGTAGGATACTTTCCTTGTCATTAATACGAATATTTCAGACCTCTAACAATAAATAAGCAGTCATTAACGATGACGAATATAACGGCATATTCAAATAAGTAGGCACCAGGCAGTCAATGTATCGTCTGTTTGTATTTCGTTGCCAATATTAATTCCTACGAGAAGATTGGTGAGGTCTATAACACCTTTATCGCATCTTAAAATAATAAAAAATTGGAGTACCCCAAGGACGTATTTTAGGCCCCTTATTAAATCGTTAAAATAACATCTAATAATGAAATGACGTTTATTGAAGTTATGTGCATAAGGCAGGTTTATTTCTTATTTTATTCATTTATTTATTCATTCTTTTATTCGAAAACAATACAACGATAGAGGCATGCAATTAAATAAAAAGTCCAAATAGAATATATTGAAGGAAAATCCCGCGGGCTTAAGGCCCTCCACATTCCCGGGTATCTCAGGCGCATTAATAGCGACCTCTTTACACGCACTTCTAGGCAAATCTTATTAAGAGGTGGACCCAGGGTTAGCCAAGTATATGGGATTTGCGATTGAATTCCATCAGACGTATATAGCAAAGTCCTTCCTTTTTAAAACAGTATGAATTTTGTGCTACATAAAACATGCGCGTATTCATATAATACTTTAAAATATGATGTTGAGTTGATGTATTAATACAATCCACTCATCTTTATAACGGCTAAACTTTCTTCTTCATATCCACAGCTTTCGCGTGAGTCACACTGTATTCACCACCGTCATATACAAACATCTTATTATTGCCTATGTACCTTGTCTACCACAAAATAACATTATTTTATGTATTCTTTACGAATTATAATGTTAAAATACTACATTACCGATAACGCTCTTGCAAATTTCCACTTTCGTTTGTTGAACCAAAATAATAAAAATAATAATAAATGTTTATTAAGGTAAAAAAATACAAAAGGTTAAATGAAATACAAAAAAATACAAAAAGAAATTAAATCAAAAAATATGATTTGCAATTTCTCCCCAGCCTGAAATGAATCTCGTAAAATAATTTTATAAGAAAAAAATTGTGAAAGGATGGAAGTCACAGCCCTTTCCGTAAAACATGGGGTATTGGATCTGAGCTTATTCACTTTTGCATTCTAGGCTCAACTCCAGTCACTCTTCTCATCGACACGAAAAACTATGGATTCGACATTAATATCGATTTTCACATACCACCCCTTCTAACCCCTCCCACTCCTGCGGGTGCAGAGGTATTACTATTTATCTCATCGCCACAGAAAACTATGAATTCGACACTAATATCGATTTTTGTCCTTCCCTGTATCTGTGTATTTTTTATCGATCCAACATATTTTCATCATTGGTTTTGGATTATAGAGACATCGTGTTAATAATTTAGTGGAAATTATCCAATCGATACTATAAAATATTCTTTGTTATGTATTATGCAGGTACTTAGATTGTATTAAAACTATTAATTTTCCATTACTACTTCATAGTTTTCCACTTATTTTATTCCTACTTCTATATTCCAATAATGACGCTAATATTATAGTCTGTATAAAACTTCAAGTAGTTTTACGTATTATTATATAAATAAAATACAGTATGTAGTCTAGGCCATCCACCGAATTCCTTTCTTGTTTTCGAAATTATCAAACGGAGCTTTCAAAAACTGCACTTGATTACGTACGGCCCTGACAAAACTACATAGGAAAAATGATATCTGACTTAAAATTAGGTCAAATTCTGTAACTTTACAACCAAAAATGCAATGAGATAAGAACGTTCTTATTTAGGTAGTACGAACTTAATTATCATAAAGTTACCTACATAACTAGACCTATTGCCGGTAACATTAACACTAGTAAAAGTATGAAATTACGATATGACAATATTACATGTATTGGACGCACTTTCCTAGACAAATTACTATTAAGTAGATATAAACTATAAATTAAATTACAGAGACGCTTGTGTTGTTATTAAATGACAAAATTACACTGAAACGTTGTCATTAGCATCGAAAGGTAATTGAACACATTATTAGATCTCTAATTATACCATAGGTAATGTATATACCTATGTAGCTTAGGGCTGCCATAATTGTCGAACTACCGACCGGGACACCCCCCCCCCCCCTTCCCCCACCCCCTTTACAAAAAAGTCAATATCCGTAGCTATATAGAAGTCATGAATAGCGCCACAGGAGAAATTGTTTTAGAAAAAAATATGAAGTAATGAGCCTGGTTTTCTTTCTGTAGTAGATACGAGTATATCTCAAATGGCTATATTTTATAAGACAAATGAACATGAAAGTAGCGCCGTAGGCGAAGTTTTTTTTATGAAAAAGTTGTATAATATGATTAATAACTCTCCGGGAATCGCTTTACTGAGCAATTAATACAAAAACATTGCCTACCTTCTCGAACGTGCATTTTTTTAGTAATCGACCGGGACATAGACCAGGAAACCGGGACATGTCCCGGTGTACCGGGACGTATGGCGGCCCTAATGTAGCTTATAGTTTAATACAGAAGAGTTATTAGTTGATTTACTATCCAATGTAAACACGCACTCAAACATTAGTTACATTACAGACATGCAATCTTGTAGAAAAAGCATGTACAGGTTATCCACGTTTATAATTCCCAGCCGACTATTCTACCAACAATTCCGATTATAATAGTCGATAGGCCATTAAAAATGCTACAAAATGACACCTCTCCCAGCTCTCTAGCTCAATTAGAAGAGCTCCTAGAGCACTTCAAGTCTTGCTTTGGGGTTTAGTGTTGTATTGTGGTAGTGTTAGTATGTAGGTCACTCACAAGTTATCCTGATTGAGAGAGTACATCGAGTGTACATGCATGCACGATATATACAGTATAATAATAAAAGTAATAATGTACCTCTGTACTATACAATACAATACAACCTTGAATTAAAGAGCGCAGTGAAAGTGCAGTGCATTCTGTATTGTGCCTGTGAACTGCGGACTCATGTTCAAACATTAAACAAAATATACTGAAGATTAATATAAAGGTAGGTATAATATACGAGTATAATAAAGAGTTACAGGAAATTATATCCTAAGTTCATAATAGCTGCGAAAGAAATGGGATGAAGATGAATGTCATTAAGGCGAAAGTAATGATCTTTGAAAGGGATGCGATAAGAACGAACTGCGAGATTTAGGTTGTGAATGAATGCTTGGAGCAATACGTATATCTGGGAAGTTTCTTTACAAGGGAAGGTGTGAAAGTGACATATAGAGAGAAGAAAATTATCCGGTACCAGGGTGAATGGGGCAATTGGTCGCAACGTATCTACTAAGGCAAGATAAATAAATAAATAAATCTTTATTGGCCAGTAAATATATACAACAACAAAAACAAGACAATGCAGTGTGCCAAAAGGCCGACTTATTGCAAAAGCAATATCTTACAGTCTGGTGCAAGATACTGGTGCACAACGCCGTCCTGGTGCCAACACTGATGTATGCGAGTGAGGCATGTACATTGTACATGGCTGAAGAAGGAAGAATCAGATATAACTAAAGCTGTCGAGTCGAGATAAAATCGCTGGGGTGTGGAAAAACGTTGAGAGATAGGATAAGGAATGAACTAGTAATCCTTGAATCTATCCTTACCTAACCAAGTTTTTTTTTAATTTTCCTCAACGAACGCAATATTAGAGCATTTTTTCTACCTGGTTCTCACCAATACGCAGACGGAAACGCGAAATTTTGAGTTTTCCTGAAAAACAAATTAAAATCGCTCTATTCACGTAAAAATCACGAATTTCATTTTATGTATAAATATTTGTGTATTTCGTGAGTCAAATGCTAATGCCTGAACATTGTCACTTGCAATCGATCGACTTATAAAAAACAACTCGTGCATGTGTCATTAATTATTACTGATGAAACCTATTATTTATATTCATTTAACATTAAAAACCCAATAGTTCCTACACCTGGAAACTTTTCATGAAACCTAGTTGAGAATATCGCTCAAATAACGCTGTATTTTCAGCTCCGGAGTCCATGCTTTTACGATCACTGATTGTTTTCAGCTCCGGAGTCCACGCTTTTACGATCACTGATTGTTTTAAGCTTCGCAGTCCATGCTTTTACGATCACTGTTTGCAAACCATTTAACCCACTTGACGGGATACGCAGTTTGATCAACGTCAATTTGTATTATTCCATGTCACGTTTGGATCGAAAACTCGAGAGAATCCTGGCATGGCCCCTGGATAAGTGGGATGCGTGCCACTTATCCGTATGACAAACTAATGGTTTCAGTTTCATGATTTGCATTATTTTATGTACGCCTACTTCCATAATTTTGTTGTGAATCCTGATCTGAAACTTTTACACTCAGAAAGGTACTCGATTTTATCTAATTAGATTTGAAAATGCTATATTTATTAATTGGCGAAATGCTGAAAGTAAATCGAAGAAAATGTTCTGCGTGTTTTTTATAGAGACAGCATTTACTGGTAACCCCATCATTGGGATATAACGTAATGGTACATAGTAGCAGTACTAATTAGTACGAACTGAAAGAAAACTCTAAATGTATACCTAAATTTACCCAGAATTAGCAATCGCATACTTTTTTGTTACTTTCAAGAATTTGCATAGTGATTTACATATTTCATTATGTAGAAATTAGTTTCACAATAGTATTAAGCGTGTACTCAATAATCATCTTAGGATTTTCAAGTCAAATACCCAATAATAATAATAATCAATAGCAAAATAAATTGTAATTCGGATTTCCCCATCGTGAATTTTCACGCGGTGAATGCTGGTGCTAATTCTCAAGTAGGTATGTTATAGTGAAATATACCTAGACATGGCTGAAGAAGGATGAATCTGGTAGGTATATGATTTTGACTGTTTTGATTTTACTAGGTATTTGATCATTTTTACTTAATTTGACATTAATTCACTTTTACATTGTTAAGGGACTCTTTTTGTATTTATATTCGCAGAACCTTCGCTGATGTTCTATGAAATTGTGATGTTTTATTTGTATGTATTTATTGTGTTGACTATATGCTTTTTTTTAAGATGAAATAAAATAAAAAAAATAAAATGAACTATGAATGAAGTGGAAATGTAGTCGTTAAGGAGAATGTGTGGGAAAATTTTGGTAGATCGTATAACGGATGAGCTAATTAGAGAAATGAGGGATTCTAAGAATGATGTAGTGATGAGAATGAAAGTGAACAAATTAAGATGGTTTGGACATATTGAAGGAATGAGCGATGACAGAATGACAAAGACTGTATGTGGTTGATAACTGGGGTGTTCGAAAACGTTGCCTCCTAGGGTAGACTGGATTTATCATGGCAATCGGATCTGATGAGACGTGTACTTACTGAGTGAAAAGAATCGTAGATGTATGACGAATTTCATGAATGTGATGGAAGCAAGAAGTGTGTGTAAGTATAGGAAAAGTTGGCTTCTGTTCTCTCTCTGCCTACCCTGTAAAGAACCTGGCGTGAGGAAAATTGAATACTTCAGTTTTTTATGCGTGAGTTTTCTCGATTACATAGAGTCGCCAAGTTACAAGTGTAAGTACCTACTGATAAAAATAAGAAATGTAAATAAACTTAAAAAAAAAAACAAATTACCTATTAAAAATGACGTAGAGTCGTAAATAACTGTGATAAAAAGTGTAAATAAACATTAAAAACACATGATTTGATAACGATGTGGACAAAAATTCTAATAAAATACTACACGACGAAGTGTTTGGCATTCAATAACCAAGATATATTAATTAAATGTTAATACATCATTAAACTATAATAACTAATAAGTAATAATAAAAAATGTTATTAAATTAGTGAAAATAGTACAGCAAAGTGTCGAGAAAGTTGTTTAACCTGACATATAATAATTTCTTGATAAAGATAGTGTAACGGGAAAATACATATTTATTTACATTTTAAACATACCTGTGAAATATATTATATTATCCAATTATAACGAGTCGATATCATCTGTTCTTGTAGTAATCCAATTATAAAATGTTTAAACACAACATGTAATTTAATAAAACTCGATTATTTATGTTATTTTTCTTACGTATTTCTCACACACAACGCGACGCACAACCGCCGCGCTCAACGAATTTTCGAAAACTGACAGCGAAACTCAATCGAAATGAAGTTATCTACGGAAAAGAAATTGACAAGAATTCGAATATGATTGGTATTGGTCAGGTATAGGTAAAATGATTTATACGTTCACATGAGGCGATAAAAGCGTCCTGCACCTTGCACGATTTTTTAGTTCGCATCTTTCTTACTTTTCTCTGTAATTAGTGGAATAAAACTTCTGTTTTATGGTCTACTCTACGGTTAAATGAATGCAATGAATGATAAAACAAAAAATAAAATGATGCGAATGAAACTTTAAAAAAGATAGGACAGTCGTGTCGGCAGCATATCTGAGTGACTAGTAGAAAATGAAACCGATAACCATCCCACATAATATGCTTTTCCTTATAATAATATATACATATACCTATGTATATTTTTTTTAATTTTACCTAGCAAACTACAATAGGTACTCCATAAAAATCCAGATTCTAAATGATTCTTTAATAATCGCCCCAATTATTTTCTACTTATTTCCGCTCCGTGTAAAAGATGATTAAATAAATTTGCGCATGCGTGATTGTACAAGTTGAATGAACCAATCAGCTAAAGAAAGTAAATAAAGTATTTTGGCGCCTTTCTTTTAGAATATTCTCGTAGATTTGAATATACATAAAAGAAATTTTGTTCCACATTCGATTTCGTTCGATTTATTTCCGTTAGCGGTAGTACCAAAGTACCACAATAAGTCGAAGTTTTTGCTGGAATTCGAAGGAAGGAAAAGGGAATAAACATCAATATACTAATATACAAAACCCGCCAAATTGTGTGATACAGATACAGTTTGAATATTCCTTTGAAAAAGGAATTAGATTTTTATTTTTTCGTGATAAAACGAATTTAGTGCTTTTTACGCGAATTTCGTGTTTTTTACAATAATGCAAAAATAAAGGTAGTGGAAAACATCGCGAAACATTATCAAAAGGAATATAGCTTTGAAAGCAAGAAGAACTACTCTGAAAAAATCTTACAAAAAGTTGTTTTTTGTTTTTCTCAAATATTTTTGTTTTATTTTATTGTTTTAGGGATTTTTGTATAAAATATTGTACACGATCTATTTTTTTCTATATTCTTGTATTAAAATCTGCAGAATTGTCCACTTTAATGGTATAAATGTATGAAAAATAACACATTTTGAAAAATTGTGAAAAATTACACCCATTTTTGCAAAAAATAACACCACATTTCCCGAAAAATAACACCATTTTTTTCTAGTCCCTAGTTATGACTATTGTAGTAACTTGGTATGTATTACCCAGCTATCTTGGTATGGAGCATGGGTGTGGAGGTCCAAACCCATATGGTGTCAGGTCACCAAGTAGATCTGCTCTTGTATGACTGAAACCTCCTGGCCTTACTACAACTTTAGATGGTGCAATATTAGGACAGGAGCCAGACCTCATCAGCTCCAGTGGGGATAACTAATTATAATAATAATCAGGAACCAGGGTCGGATTGGCTATACAGCAACTCAGGACATACTTCAAGGGCCAGTTTTCCTCACTATAGACTTAAATGTTTAGTCCAAAATTTCATCCCAGTCTGGCCCAGTCACGAACCATGAATTAAAGGTCTGGATCGTCCCATTATAGGGCAGTTTGGCTTTCAGTCCTCTGTCTCTACCTCGCAAGGGATACGGCATGAGGGAATAGACATATATTTTTTAAGGACTTTTCGCATTTTAATGGAGATATAAAAAGGCATAATATTTAGTTGAAAACATTTATTTAAATCACTTTATAAGTTAATATTATGTAACACATAACGACATCCAGTTATATATAATTTAATTCTCATGCGTAATACATATATATATATTACATAGTATATGATATTCACTAAATACAATACTATTTGTAGATGAATTTCAAGATTCGCTTAATAACACCAAATAATATAGCAAAAATATTCAAATTAATGTTGCCGTATTTTCAAAACATATCTCAAGAAAAATAAATACTTTTTATATATATATATGTAAACAGGAACCACAAACAATCACTAGTGTTTAAATATGTATTGTGTATTGTGATGAGCATAAATTGTGATTTTTCCAATATTATACAGCACCCTTGAAGCATAATTTACGAAGTTTTTACGAAATCGTCAAATTTAACATACATACAGTCTGCCAAAAAAGAGTTGGTGGTGGATTAAATTGGAACTACAATTTTGTTTGCTGGCAATGAGGTCGCTTCTATTTAGAGATGGCGTTTACTGCTTATTTTCTTTAACGTCGCACGCGTTGTGTTTATATTTATAAACGTTTATATTAAAGGCTATATGTTTATTTCCCTTTACGTAAAACTATAGGCATAATATTAAAAAAAAAAAAAAAAGGGGCGGTGAGGGGGGGGGTGAAGGGGGGTAAAGGGGGTGGGGGGGCGGTGGGGGTGAGGGGGGGGGTCGGGGGATGTGGGGCACCCCCCTAGAGAGTGGAATAAGTACCTAATAAAAAATAGGTAGGTAAATATAATTCGTAATTAAAAAAGACTAAAATCTATTTAAACTCCGATATAAAATCGTTATTAATTCTCCAACACAACGCGACGTCCACCCCCACCAAATAAAAAAAGCACACTGAAAATAATAGGGTAATTAAAAAATTAGTCTGTGTAAAACAATGCAAAATATCATGAGTTATTAATTCTCCAACACAACGCGACGTCCACTCACACCAAATAAAAAAAGCACACTGAAAATAATAGGGTAATAAAAAAATTAGTCCGCGTAAAACGCAAAATATCGATACAAGGATAGTTCGCTTAAATAATCGGGCGCTTAAAATAACACACGTGCAATGTTGTATCGCTGTTGTTTAAATAATTTTTACACAGATGTCGAAGCTATTGCTTAAATAATTATTACACAGATGTCAGGGCTTAAACGTTGATTGCTGTATATTGAAATCGTTAAAACTATTTTTTTTTTTATTTCATAACTTAAACTGCTTATCGTTTAAACACCATCTCTACTTCTATTGAAATTATACAAGTGTTGCCATTATGGTTGCCAAAAAGCTACATGTGGCGCTCTCATGGAACACCAACTCTTTTTTGACAGACTGTAACAACAAGGTTATCCAAAACTTACATTAAAATTTACATATTTTTTTTAATTGTGTACTTTTTGTGACAAGTTTACAATTATTCCTAAAATCTCAATCACTTATGTTTTTTAATGCGACCTATGATGGGGCATAACCTTAAATCGGTCCAAGTGACATTTGACGATGATGATGTCACATAAGCTGTTAAGAAATGTAGCTGTAGATAATATTACGAAGGCTTCGGTTACACCGAGGCCGTCGCCATATTGTTTATGGAGGCCGGGCCCAACTGACATTTGACGATGATTACACCATCAAAATTGTATGGGAAAAAATATTCCGTAGTTCAAGTGTATGTCACCGAGACAAGGTGTTCGTCACCGATACAAGGTGAAGTCACCACTCGTGGCGGTGATGGAATTCGAGGATGTAGGCTTGTACTCTACTATCGCAGGCTTCGGTTACACAGAAACCACCGACAATCCAAGTGCAATACCACAGATAATTTTATATTAGGTCTCCTCTATAATGCTGAAGCTTACCATCTGTCAAATAATGAAAGCGGTTGCTACATTAAAACAGTAAGTACTCAAAAAATAAAATTGTTAAATATATACAACCATAATAATTTAATTTAAGGACTTAAGTCCAGTCACAAATCCCGTTGTGAACTGTGGGTTCAACCCAGAATAAATAAATACAACAATCTCTCACACACATGATAATAATATATACAATCAAGTTGAAAAATCCACAATACGTCCGGAACTTCAGTTAACTGAATCGACCGTTTGCAAAAGCTCTGACCAAAACCTCTCTCTGAATTCAGTGTTAACCTGATTTTGAATTCAGAAAGAGGTTATGGTCGGAACTTTTTTGCAAATGGTCGATTCAGTTAACTAAACTTCCGGACGTGTGTGGAGAACCTTCCATCCTTTGAAAACGATGGTTTAAACTGTACACAAAGTATATACATAATTTTGTTGCATTTCCTAACTTTCCAAAAGAAATCAAAATAAAGATAATAAAAAAATAAAGTGTAATTCAAAATGTGTACTAAGTAAAGCAATCTAAACAAAAAAATTAATAAAATAATCGTATACATAAGTCAAAAAATATAATGAAATTAATAAATATTTTTGGTTCACAAAATACTCATCAAAAATATATTCACTATAAATACGTAATTTCAAACAATAAAACACAAATATTATTTGCTAATTATTTTCTACAGATTAAAACATTTTAAATTTTCTACAATTTAGAAGCCTCTATTGTCATTCGAAATAAAAAAATTCAATTACCGTATTCTAATTTCGAATCCGACCAATAGCGGCAAACCTCGTTTTGTTCTATTGGTCAGATTCGAAAATTGGAACACATATACGTTGAAAATCTTTATTATGTCGAACAACCTTACGTCATAATAATTCTTAGCAAATAAAATAAAATACATATTTATTTTTACACTTTGTGGCAACATCGAAAGATTTAAATTATGAATTCACCCCTTGCTCCCATAGACAAGTTACAATTTAAAGTTTTCAAATAAAGAATGTTTGGATTCAAACGTAACAGAACTTTTGTTATCGTAGATGTACAGGAAAATTCCATAATTTGTTGAATTTAATTATTTTTTTCTTGAATACTAAATTAAAACTCATCTACAGGATGGAGAAATGATAATAATGTTTATTTATAAACATTCTTTTGTTGACAATATTTGCAATTCCATAAATTCCAAAACAATTATCGAATACCATAACATTTATAATATGAAAACAATACAGTTATTTTCTTACGCATAGCATTTATCGCTAACATGTTAGTGTTTTAAGCTATTTTAAAATCTCCTAGTAAACCGTGTTAAAAAATATATTATGTGCTGGAAAAAAGAGATAAAAACGCATCGTTTTATCAATTTTAATAAATGTGCGGATTAACTAGAAACAGTGCATAAAAATATAATCTATAAACACAAAAAATAATTACGGCATTCAAAATATAATAAATACAGTTCCAAAAAATAAACCATTCAGTGCCCAACTTACGCAGACAACATCTCAAAAAAACAAATTAAAAATATTTAGTCAAACATAATAGTATATCCGGATAATTCCGCTCCTTGATAATCAAGAGTTTACAGTATTTTCAAATAATGAAGATTCTAATTCTATTTGGTGCTCATTCAAAAAAATTAATTCCACTGTTCCATATTTGAATATTCAAATAATTCATCACAATCGTTCCATTTTTAAATTTGATTGCAATGATTGGACAAACAATTTGAAAATTCAAATATAGAACAGTGTGTTTTCTCATTAAAAATACACAGGCCAACTAAAGCATGAAAATGGTTACTTAGCACGTAATATTTTATAACTGATGTGAAAATACGACTAGTTCGATATAATACAACTCAAAAGTGAGGTTAGGTTACGAAAAATAACATTATTGGTGTAAATATGTTTAAAAGTGTACATACAATTATGTAAATTCAATAAGAATAATATACAATAGAAAAAAATTAAGTGAATTGTATTATTTATAAGAAATATGTAAATTAAGTGTTTTAGGAGTGTTAGATACATACATCATAATTTATGACCAGTGTTGGACACATATCAATATTTATGACCAGTATTGGACACAAATACCATTGTTTATGACCAGTGTTGGACACAAATATCAATATTAATGACCAATGTTGGACAAAAAAAATATCATTCTTTAAATAGACACAGTACAATCATTAGTACTGTCTAAAAATATGGTTATCACTTTTCTAACTCTGGTCGACATTTTAAAACGACGCCAATGGTATGACGCTATCCGTAATAATGTCTCAATATGGGGACATTATAAGAGGTATTTTTGTTAAAGCGTATAATAAACAGATCTAATGATAACATTACAAGATACTACTCTATATATACCATCGAGATGATATTACAACATTGTAAATACATATACAATTACAACATTGTAAATATACGATTACAACATTGTAAATATACAATTACAACATTGTAAATATACAATTACAACATTGTAAATATACAATTACAACATTGTAAATATATGATTACAACATTGTAAATATATGATTACAATGTTGTAAATTTATGATTACAACATTGTAAATATACAATTACAACATTGTAAATATATGATTACAACACTGTAAATATATGATTACAATGTTGTAAATTTATGATTACAACATTGGACATATATGATTACAATGTTGTATATTTATGATTTAAATATTGTAAATATACGATTACAACTTTGTAAACATACGATTACAACATCGTATGTATATGATACTCAAAATGCATTACAGACATACCAACTACCACATTAGGTTACAATATCGTTGAATAGAATCAACAATTAACTTAACAAATTTTGTGTACGTAAAATACATTACATTGAAAAAAACTTTCAGATCAAACCGTGAACTCACTCATAACTTTGCATACTGAAAACAGTATGATAGGACAACGTTTATGTTCGACGAACACGTCAATATACAAAAGTATGAGTGTGTCCCAGTGCATAACAATGATAACACTAATTCATTCCGTACTTGTAAAGGTTAATTTAATTTAAACCAATTCTCCGCATTCGACTCCTTGTTCTACGGTCATATACATTCCTTCTTCCTCGTACGTTGAGTCGTGCTTGGCAAGAATACGAAGCAATGGACGCAACTTCAACCACCACTGTTGTTTGGGGATACGTTGTCTGAAAGTAACAATCAAAAAATATTATCACCTAGAATCTTACAAAAGTTACAATGCATTCAGCGAGCAATGGAAAAACAAATACTGGTTGACACTCTTCGTGAGACAAAGTTGGAAATGAGAAGATTAGACGTCGAAGAAAGGTTACCGGTCGAGAGAACAGGAAAATTATAGTGGGAAGGGCATGTGGAAAGACAGGACGGTGTCAGATGACCGCTTAGAATCCTGGACCTTGGAGCAATAAACAAGGCATCATATTGCGAGGCAATAAATTGTCCGACTTGCGGGTCATAGATGGCAGCAAACAGCCCAAGACAGGATATTGGAAGAGTTTAGAAGAGACCTATGTCCGGAAGAGAATGGATATAGCCAGCAGTAGGTAAGTAAATAAGATAATAAATGAGCGCGTGGGTAAAATACCTCCTAAAAATTCCCGATCAATAAATCAAACTTACTCGAAGTTGGTTTGTGACTTGAGGTCCACGAGTGGAGTGAAATTATATTGCCTCCTCACCACTCCCAACAGACATACTGTGTCTGGAGTAGTGGCCTTCACACGGCCATTCTCATCCATGCAGCCCTCCAATGTGGCCGTCAGCCAGTTGACGCACTTGGCCGCCATCTTGGTGCCCATGTTGCGGTCAAATGGCGTCGGAGAACCACCCTGCTGCATGTGTCCTGAGAAAATCAAATAAGAAAACCTTAGAAAAGAAGTATTTGAGTATGTACGAATTTCTCGTATAAAACTGATTTTTGAACCGCAATAATTTAAACATGTTTTGGAATGTGTGTTATGTACGCAAATAATTGGTGCAATACAACACACTTACTGTGAAGGAAAGAGAAAAGTACTTGGGATTGTGTAAATAACCCCAGATCCTTTTTTTATAATTAAGAGTTTTTTTACGATAATCTTCATTCAAATGTTGAGAGCATAAATAAACAGATATATACACATACCCAATACGTTCATCCTAGCGGAGAACAGACCCTTGCCTTCCTCAGAATACAACCTGTAGATGAAATCTGTGTTGTAATTCTCGGAAGCCTTCTCATTCCTCAGGATGAGACCTCTCTGGACTCCCTCAGCCATCTTGGCCGCCATGTGGTACACGTCTTGCTGCAGATCCTTGATGGAAATCTTCTCCTCGTAGATGTAGGCCGCATCAGCACCGCCGGCCAATCCTGCACAAGAAAAGAGAACATTTTTAGAAGATTTATGGTCATTATGAATACGAATTTTGAGACACAGACAGAAAAATCACTATCCACATCATTTTTTGAATTTCATCAATTTATTTTTCATCGGATTTCAACATGTCATAGTTGAAATAACAACTAGTTATCTCAACAGATATACAGCAAAGGATGGACTTTCCAACACGCTAATGACTGATTGTTGGCCGGTTTAATGTGATTACTTTACACTTATGTAACATTCACCAATTCCAGTCCATCTGCCGCTGAATCATGCCCAGTCCCTTGGCCTCCGTTTAAGAAAAACATCTTGTAAATAAACTCACCAGCGAGTGTAGCCAAATATCCACAGTATCCACCCATAGTTTCAATCACAAACACACGACGTTTGGTTCCCTGAAACACAAAACAAAACACATATGTCGTACTTTTGTACCATAACCACTAATTTCACACATTTCAATATTAATTATGTATGTAGGAATTACCTGAGCGGACTGTCTGATACGATCACAAATCTCAGTGATCTCGTTGAGAGAAGTGTCGGCACCCAATGAGAATTCTGTGCCGGGAACGTTGTTACTGATTGTGGATGGAATTATCACCATTGGAATACAGAATGCGTCGTATTTCTCACGTCCCTCGTACAACTGCAGGCCGGCTTGGTAAGCCTGGAAAAATTTGAAAACAACAAATGATTAATTTAGCAATGTAACAATGCTTTTTTCACGGTAAATTCACATATTATATTCACATTGTTGGAAACAATGACATTTAAATTTGAAATTCTGCAAACGTTGGCTAAAAGATACATGTAGCACCCTCACAGAAGACTACCTATTTCTCAACAGTCTGTAAGAATGTGGAAATATTTTAAGATACTATGAAAATGGCAACAAAAGCAGCCATAAGCCATTCAAATTTTTAATTAAAAAAGTGACCTGGTTTCAAATGCAGCAATAAGCAATATATGGGAGTCACTCTGAACCAGTCAGAGATCGGTTTGCTGTTTTTGATATTCTATGTTCAAATGTTGTACGATAATTGAATTCAGACATCTAGTGTTCACTTGCAAGTAACGACCAAAAATATTCAGTTACCTCAAAACCTCCAATGATGAGAAGACCGTGGATGTTGAATTCCTTGAGTTTGGCTGCAATGTCAGCCAATCTGTCACCTGGGAGAGTTCGCTTGGTTCCCAAGAAAGCACCACCCTGACCAACCCAACCAGTTACATCAGACCTGAAACACAATCATAATCATTGGACCTTTATTATTATCTATTTCACGGCAGAAGTCTCACGGAAACAAAATTGGTATTACTGAGTTTAGTGTTGTTGATGTGATAATAAGATATGGTTACATTTATTCGCTACTTTTAAATGGGAAAATTACGGACCTTCGACAAATTTTGGCAATCAGGACTACCAACAATATATTTTAGCAACGTCACTTGCAAATAACATCCGGATCGTCAAGTAAGGGTATCAATGTTTTCAGCTATCGAGCAACCGGCAAACATTATCTGCAAGTGACGTTGCAAGTATTGTTGGTAATCCCAATTGTTCAAGCTACAATGCTGAAAATATTACACAACACTTCTAGATAACTTTTTTAAATAACATTTGGATCCCTAAAATACTACTTAAAAGTTGCAAAAATAAAATCATAACCTATTATCGCATCGAGCAACATTAAGCTCATAAATACCAATTTTGTTTTCAAAAATGTAATTGCTTATGATATAAAATGCATACCAATCAATATGTTTAATATTTCCAGCGATGAGTCCCTCAATGCCGTCATGAATGGCAAACACCTTATCTCCCCTGTAGATACTGTTACGTACAAAGGAGCGGACGGCCGCATTCATACCACAGGCAGGGGCTCCAATGTGAATGACACCCAAGTTGTAGCTCACCTAAATAATATTCAAAAGAAAAACTTTATGCAGATCTGTAAAACACAATACAGCATATACACATCTGTTGAGATAACTACTTGTTATTTCAACTACGACATGTAGAAAATCCAATGTTTCCCACAAAAAATATATTTGAAATAAAAAAAAAACATATTATATTTGTATATGAACAATAAATTGCTTTTGGGTAATGTAAAAAACAAGAAATGACTTTAAAAATTGTTTGTTAAAACCGGTAAAACATTTTTTTTAAGATAACTACAGGAGTCCCTCAAGGATGCGTACTGGTTCCATTAGTTTTCATGAAATTGAAGAACCTGTGAAAGATTCTCTTTGTAATAAATACCTGGAAACACTGTTTCATTTTCCATAATTTTATTTTTTAAACCTAAAAAAAAGGTTTAAATATTGTAATAGATTCTGGAGTACCACAGGGATGTATTCTGGGTCCATTCAATTTTCTCATCTTCTTTACATTAAATTTTAACACCATCAATAGTATGGTCTCATTTTTAATTACCCTTTGTAATGCGAAAACCGCGAAGACAGTTTTTTTTTTTTATTGACACTAAACTTACATTTCCCTTATTGGGCAATGTCTTGGGTGGCTTCAATCTGGTCAACATCTTATAAGTCTCCAAGTTACGGGCGAAGCTGCGACCTCTTAGCTGGACAGCCAATTCCCAGTTCTTCTCACTCATAGCCTGCAATAATACAAAAATAATTACCACAGATTCTAGGAGGATTTAATAAATTGCACGATTCGAGATATTTCATTGTCCAATGTTATTTACCTGGGCCACGGCCTTTGTCCTTCTGACGCACTCCATGAGTGGTAATCTGACAGCCTGGTTGCCGTCCAAACTCACCACGCATGGTGCTGTATCTGGCGTGGCTTCCATTAGCGCCATAACAGCTTCAGCACCCATACGACAACCCTACAAATACAACAGTATAGTCGTATACATTCTAAAATAATGTGACAAAACACCTCTAACATTTGGCCAAGGTATCCTAGAACCACTCTGAAAAACCCTGGATGTTCCTGACTTTGATGTAGGGATGATATAGTGAAACATGCCAGAACAGCAAGAACGCAAATAACCCAAGATTATTTAGCATGGAAAAGGATGGAGGAAGCCCATTTTCATAAGGGTAGACTAAATAAAATAAATAAATGTTTATAGGCCAGAGAAAATATGCATAGTTACAAAAATAAGACAATGGTAGTGTGCCAAAAGGCGGACTTATTGCAAAAGCAATATCTTACAGTCAACCCGAAGAAGAAAGCAACATATTTAATCTCTTACCAGGACTCTGTCAAAGGCAGATGGCGATCCTCCCCTCTGGACGTGACCCAACACAGTGATGCGAGTATCCTGGTTGAGTTTAGCCACCACCACATCCTTTACATGTTCAGCGGTGATGGCTTTACCTTCTCTATCGATGGCACCTTCAGCCACAATGATGATGTTCAAACGCTGGCCAGCTTCACGCTCCTAGACATATCGGTTAAAAAAAAACATCATGAAAAAAATATTCTTTGCAACGGCAATAATAAAGGTTAATTTCAATTTTCCCGCCAAAAACAATCACAGTTAAACCCCGTTTATCAAACCTTACCTGGGTCAGATGTCAATAGTTATGGTGTAGTGTAAGAAATATATGTGTGGTTAAATAGTGTGAAAATATAATAACAGAATTGTTGCTTTTACTGAACTATAATTAAAAATACTCCGATATGTATGTACATTTTGATTCAAAAACATCAAAAATATTAAATTTTGACAAAAAGTGACATTTATAGCTGTAACAGTTCTTTCCGCCACTTTTACTCACTTTTATTTGATGATTAGATGTGTAAAAACGGTAATCATTATACACATGCAAAGTTAGTTTTAAATTATTAAGTATAACAAAAATAAAAACTTTGAAAGTGTTGCAAGAGTTGAAAAAAAAATTGAATTTCTATTGTTACATCTCATATAATGTCTCACAATGATAGAAAAGGTGTTAGATGGAGCAATGTTTCATTTATAATAAATTTTATTTCAAAGCAAAACGAAAAAAAAATCTATTGATTATGAGTAAATAAAAATTAACTGAGAATAACTGAATGTTGATAGAAGGCATTCACATTTATATAATAGTTTTCTATCATACGTAAAGAATAGAATTGGGAATTCTTAATTTGACTACTGTATCTAGTACATTTCCGTCAACAATACCAGTGTTTACAACATAGAAAACGACATCAATTTCTAACAAATTTACAACACCGAATCATGATCAGCTAATACAGCAAGTTATTTCTAAATAATATATAAAAATAATAGACAATTTATATTGATTCACATTACAAAAACAAATTCAGTACAGTAGATGTCCATTAGTCCGGCATCCAACACTCCGGAATGCCCAATAGTCCGGCATCGCTCCGGATCTCTTTTGCTGAGGCTAGTACTAGCTACAGTGCTTCAGAAATTATTGATTTCCATATCATTAGAAATAAATTTTATACTAAACACCAAAAGTCAAGAAAACAAAAGACATTCGTGACTTTTTTGAAACATTATATGAAATGTTAAATAAACTTTGTTGTATTTGCATACTGTATTTGTAGTTTAATTATTAAACTAATTGTTCTTATAATTTCGATTTGTGTATGTATGTATTTTAAAAAAACAAAGAACAAAAATTAAGTACCTACACTAAAAAGAAGGGGCACCGCCCGATAGACCGGAATTTCCGGTAATCTGGCACCGAGCCGGTCCCGAACGTGCCGGATTATCGGACTTCTACTGTACCCTCTTTGGGTAATTAAATTTGAAATAATGTGTGTGTTTGAAAATATGATGTGTAGAAAGATAAAATAATAGTAACTCCTTAAAAATAATAGTACAGAAAGTGATATAAAATATGTGACATAGAAACAACACAATAATAGACAAGCTTGCAGAAAATAGCGTAAACGCAAAAAAGCCATAAAATAAGATAATAATTAATGTGAATGATAAATGGTGACATTAGAGTATGAAAAGGGGATGATGTCAACTTCCAATAGTTATAAGTGAATAAAAATTTTTTTTTAATGTCATTGAGTCAGTCTAAAAGAAAACGACCAGGCGAGGTTGCTCGACATTTTTGATTTTCTTTATATTTTATACGGGGACTCTGGAGTATTTTGTGAGTACAAATCCATTAAAAAAAATTTTTTTAAATGGATTTATACTCACAAAATATTCGAGAGTCCCCGTATAAAATATAAAGAAAATCAAAAATGTCGAGCAACAAAAATAATTAATTTTGGATGGTTTAATTTGGACCGACCCCATTCGGTGATGCCAACACTTCTATTGGCCAAGCGAATAACTTTACCAAGTTTATTCTTGTTTCTAAACAATTGTGTTGCCTAAATTCAGAAAAAACAATAAACTGAATATGATGTAATTCAAATAAACAATAAACTGAATATGACATAATTTAGATAAACAATTGACAGTATATGACGTAATTCAGATAAACAATAAACAGAACCAAATATTATTCTAAACAAATTTAAAAAGCATGTTTTAATTGTTGTCATTTAGGACACAAGAAAGAAAAATTATTGAGCAAAGTTACTATTGGAAGCTGATTTCTCTTTATTTACAAGAAGGTATGAACGTAATGACGATGATTATGATCCTACCTGCAAGAGTTTCGAGCATAACTTTTCACTCCAGTTATGGGGGGCCGGATCCTCGGGTATGAAAACGTAATCGGCTTCACTTGCTAAGGCGGCCACGAGTGCCAGGTAACTGTAAACAAGATCCCCTCCAACAAATCAGAATACCGTTCACGATACCGATGCCCCAACACCCACCACAAAACACAATAAATAAACATTGCCATAATATTAACAAAAATACATTAAATCCGCGCCAGTGGAATACTAAAAAAAATTAAATATATTACAGCACAGTGAAATTAATTGAACTTTTTAATCGGTGAGTAACAGACTAGCACAATTATTAATTAAATTCCGTCATTCGTCATTCGGATGGCGTGTGTTTTAATAGAATTAGAAATTAATGATATTAAGTCACATTAATAAACGATCACGTCTTACGACAGCCAAGCTCCAATGAATATTAATAACTTTCAGACAACGGTTGTCAATTTTCCTTTTCGTTAATCGTAATTTAGCAGCCAACTTTGCAAGTGAACGAGTGTTAACCCTGGAGAAATAATGCGATGATGAAATTAATAATGAATGCAGTGATCTTTAACCCCGAGTACCCTTTCGAAAACATCTCAAATCCACAATCTAATAATACATAATCAGTTTTATAAGCAAAGCATGTTACATATAAGTACATTAAAAAGCAGATACTTTAGTTCCCAACGTGAAAAATAATCCACAGGTTAAAAATCACTGTGATTTATAGCATAAATGAACGAAATGTAACATAATTAGTAATAAATTAAATTATTGTTAATAATTTTCAAAAATATAATAAAATAGAATCCATTTGCAATCTATACACATAATACGAATAATTTTGTTTAGTAATTTATTAATTTAGAGAAAAAACCTAAACAACAAACATCCAATTAGTACTGAGTTACATAATGCAGTTAAGTCAAATTTTGTTCAATTGAAGTTACAAAAACATACAGTAATTGTTTCACAAATTTAATTTATTATGCCTATCATTTTAACGTTAAGGCAAATTTTTAAGAAACGCACTTAAATTACTGTGTTTTTGTAACTTAAATTAATTGAAATATGCATTTTTATTTAACGAAAAAAATTGAATTAAGTATTGAATTTAATTTGTTAGGGAAAGATGTTTGTATTTAACAAAAGAATTTGAATGCTTAGAAACAAATTCACATTAATTTGTTCATAATATTGACAAATGAATACCAAAATCAGTAAACAGATTGCTATTCATTTGTTCATAAGTATGTTTGTCATATTAGTTTGCAAGAAATAGGTATTCAATGGTAGAATGAAAAGTAAGACGCCCTAAAAACATCCACCATTTTGAATTCTAAATTTCAAATTCATTCTTTAAAAAACACTAAGGCTCACCACAAACGTCCCGAAGTTCAGTTACCGGAATCGACCGTTTTGCAAAAAAGCTCCGATCAAAACCTCTTTCTGAATTCAAAATCGGGGTGACGCTGAATTCAGAGAGAGGTTTTGATCGGAACTTTTTTGCAAAACGGTCGATTCCGTTAACTGAACTTCGGGACGTGTGTGGAGAGGGAAATGGTATTCAGTTTAAAAATGAGAGATTCTTAATTTGAATTTGAAACTGTCAACATAAATTCTGATATAGAATGAACTGTCTTATTTGAAAATTCTCTTACTTTTCTGTGAATAAAAACAAAACATAACCTCAAATAAAATGTTAGAAATGAATATAGACACAATTAGACAAAATAATGTGAATACCCGGCACCATTTGTTCACCAGACTTGTAAAAAGCAAAGCTAATGTTTGTTTTATGTGTAGCTTGTTGTGGATTTGTTTAAATATGTTGCGATATGCTAAAAGATAATATGTATTATGATTTGAGTAACTGGACATTGTGGGTTGGTGGCAAAAGCGACAATGCTTAATGGAAACAAGAAGCACTAGGGATTGGCAGAAGATAAATCCACCATTCCACATTCTTCGACCAAAAGATTAATCTATAGTCTGTCTATCATTGCATTCTCTTGTGGAGTAAGCAAAGGAAACAGATCTCTAAACTGTCCTATTTATATACACGCTCCTTGCTTCCATCACATTCATACATTTGGGGACCTATAAATTATGAATCGATAGAGAATGCAAACCATTCATACATTAGTACTTTAACGCATCTGGATGGTACATACAAAGAATCAGTATGGACAGTAGTTAAGTCCCCATATTTTTTACACTAAATAGTGACCCCCTCTCCATACTACTGTCATTTTACTGAAACCTATACCTTACCTATACATATGTACGGGTACAGGGCTTTTTCTTGGTTTTGAATGTTATTCACGTTCTGTAAATTGTAATAATACAGCATCACAATTTTTTATAAAAATGTATTTGGGTTTATCTAATACATTTTTATAAAAAACCCATGCCCTCCGGATTTACGGCCAAGCGCGTTACCAACCAGGCTACCAACCACATCATACTAGATAGTGACTACCTCTCTAAATACTGCTGTCTTTTTACTGAAACTTCTACCTATGTATGGGCACAGGACTTTTTCATTATTTTTAATGTTATTCACGTTCTATCAATTGTAATAATACATTAATTCTATATCATTCCTCTACGTATCTTGTTTTCATTAAACATTATTGCTTTTAAAAAACACCAATTTGTAAGTTTGTTGGACTAACAATGTGCGACGCACCATATTCCTCAAGCCAATTGTAATAATGTCTTGCCTGTCTAATCTTTTTGGCAAGCGTCTCGGGCCAATCGTCCTTAGGAGGATCTTCTGGTATCAAGAGGAACGAGGCGTCTGTACACAACGCCGCAGCCAGCGCCAGATATCTAACGCCAATATTCACAATTATTAAAAATACCTGACGCTGGAATTTTAATTATTTTTTGGATCAAACAATATGTCTCACAAATGTGCAACAAAAATGAATTTACTTTAGTACAATCAAAGATTTGAAATTAAACACATAATTCCCATGAATGAAATGTCAAAATGGGAGTTAGACCATTGGTCACATGCACCTACATATATGAGTAGTATAGATTTACGACAATTCGTCAGTCAGGTCACACACTTTTTAATAAAAGCTTGAAGGTCCCACAAACCGCCTGCAAATTCAAGCAAAACCGAAGTTAGCTACGAATATTGGAGCAACTCTAGAAATACAATATTTTCTAATGGTTAATCGTTTCCCCCTCAAAGCACGAGAATTGATCAATTTTGAGGGGTGATTTTAATTACATTTCGTCGCTTCCGATTAAATATGGTCTATGTGACGAATCATACATTTTGAGATAATGAGAAAAAACTGTTTTAAACAAGCATGTGAAGCTGTACACTGATCTAAAGTAGAAAAATATAACAAATTTTTATTTATTATTCATTAGAGAATATATTTCTATTAATAACTATAATAATATTTTCATAAATTACGATTTTTTGAAAAATGCGTCACATGTTCCGTTTTCTATGGAGAGGTTATGACACATAGTCCGAATTTGACACTAGCCAAAACAGTGCTATAGCTCAGTCACTTTAGGAAATCAATGTATGGGAAAGTCGGCTAAATTAATAACAGATGGGACTCTATGCAGAATGATACCTAAGGATGGGGTGTTTCAGAATATCAGGCGTCCCCCCCGCCACACCTGACGCGCACCCCCCTGGCCCCCCGAATAGGTCCCCCTACGTTGTTTTCCTCAATTTATCAAAAAACTGTAACAGATAGAGGAAAAATGTCAAGGACAAAAATATTCCTTAATAAATTCTGTATAAAATAAGTCGAGCTCATTTTTTGATAAGACTAGTAATTTACCCGCAACAACCGGTGAAAATATCGTAATTATTGTTTAGGAACAAAAAAAAAATTTTTATTCTCAAATTTTTGAAAATTCATAAGAGCTACAAGAAAATGATCAAATAATGAATAAATTGCTCTAGTTTTAGCTATAAAATGAGCTATTATTTATTTTTGCACGACTCATAGTTTTTGAGTTATTACATAAAATTCCAATGACAGAAGTCTTAAAAATGGAACCCTTCATACAATTTGTATTGAAATCCTGTGATGTTAAAATTTGGGTTACGTCCGTTTAATATACACTACGCAAGTATGTGAAAGATAAAAAATGTATTGGAGTACGATTGGGTCTTTTTAGTATTTTAAGATATAATCCTTTCGAAGTTGAATGCACCTTTGCCAGCCATGTTTCAAAGCCATTGTCCCAGTTTTCCAGAAGGATTCCTCAAGGTTAGGATGGGTCAAAAGCATCGGCACCCGGCGATTCGAGGGTTTGTACAAGTCCTGTTCTGAAGTTAAGATGAACACTACTGACTAAAATCAGATCACTGGAATCTCTGCTATCACCTAACTAATAATTCCGTGACCTTTGAAACATTAATCCATGTCTTTATCGACGTTCTCCAGAACTACTGCATTTTATTGCCATTCACTTCGAGGGTTGTGTTTGACACCTTGCTGTGCCCATTCAAAATCTGGCACATACTTTCTGATCATGGCATATGATGTAACAGACTCCAGTAATGATCCCGAAATCTCTTTTATGGTTCATGTCGGTCTATGACCTTAGATAAAACAATATTTTATCACGGATCGCGGCTGAAAATTTCACATTTTCACAAAAATGTCAAACACGTTGAAATAAAAATGGTGCCAAGAGTGCCAGCTTCGTTCTATCGATCTCAAATTTTGTAAATAGCCCTAATGAAGTTTAAATTATCTATATCAATAATAAACTGAAACTGGCCAGTACATTTTTTTCTCAGGGCTACGAAGTGTTCAGCCGGACTTCGTATGTTACACAGGCATACACTAAACTTTCTTATTTAATGATCTTGACGAATCCTTCTGTAAAACTGGGATATGGCTTTGAATCATAGCTGGCAAAAGTGTATTGAACTTCTAAAGGATTATACCTTAAAACACTTAAAAGATCCAGTCATGCTCCAATACATTTTTTTTGTATCTTACACAGACTTGTGTAGTGTCTATTATACAGGCGTAACCTAAATTTTAATATCAGAGCATTTCAATACAAATTGTATGAAGGGTTCCATTTTTAAGACTTCTGTCATTGGAATTTTATGTAATAACTCAAAAACTATGAGTCGTGCACAAATAAATAATAGCTCGTTTTATAGCTAAAACAATAGCAATTTATTCATTCTTTGATCATTTTCTTGTAGCTCTTATGAATTTTCAACAACTCGAATATAAACCATTTTTTTTTGTTCTTAAACAAAAATTACGATACTTTCACGTAAATTTAACGTAAATTACTAGTACTATCAAAAAATGAGCTCGACCTATTTTGTAGAGAATTTATTAAAGACTATTTTTGTCCTTGACATTTTTCTTCTATCTGTTACAGTTTTTTGATAAATTGAGGAAAACCACGTAGGGGGACCTATTCGGGGGGCCAGGAGGGTGACGCGTCAGGTGTGGCGGGGGGACGCCTGATATTCTGAAACACCCAATCCTAAGGTATCATCCTGCATAGAGTCCCATCTGTTATTAATTTTGCCGACTTCGAACTGCAAAAGGACTGAGCTAATTGTTGTTTTACCATTATTATTGATAATTTTGTTTTTCACATTTTCTAATATACAGTATGGACAAATCAATTTATGGATCCCATTAGAACAGATTCAGGATATGTTAGTATGAGTTTTAGGATTTTTGTGGACATTGAAATAACTCGGGCTCCTTGAATAAATTTGGTGGTTATAGCTTAATAATATTATTATGCAGTTAGGATAGATAGGGGCTGCACTGAGTGTACTTCGTGCAGAATTTCCAAAAGGCAAAGGAGCTCACCGGCTTGAGATAGTCTTCTAATCATATTTAGTTCGTCGACATCACACAGTGACTCCAAGGAGATAATGAACATGAGGGGCCCACAGTGCACAGGACCACACATATGACTATCAGTAAATTCTATGATACAATAGAAGCAACAGCAGAATGACGCATTGAATTTGGAACATGTGACCATAGATGTTCCGTAGAAAACGGTTCATGTGCCGACTTGTCACATAGCCCGTATTTGTACACCAAAAAATTGGATGTCGCACATAATTCATTTTTTATCTCGAGATATATTTATTTTTTTCACATGTCTCATATTTTAGAAGGTAGAGCGGAAAAAAACGAATCTAGTGGTATAAAAAAACAATTTTCGCCAAAATTGTCACATAGACCATATATAATAGGAAGCGACGATTTGTTATTTTGTTTCTTATTTATGTAGTATGTACTTTATGAGTTGAATAAATGAATCATTATTATTATAAATAATGTCATTTTCCCTTCCACTGTCCTCCCTTCCATTCTACTTCCCGAATTTTGGTGTGACACACCACAGTCACAGACAACAAGTTAAACTTTTGCTCTGATTGCCGCCGATTCTGTCTCTTTCTAGCGAAGTATTTTTAGTAGCAGTTAAAAGAAGATAGTGATGAGAGTGTATTCTTCATTGCTTAAATGTGTCGCATCTATTCTACTCATATCTTTGGTCACATGCATATCCCGCTTTTCGGACAATACAAAATGATGCAGTGACTGTGTCAAAAGTTAAGACTCAATTTCAATTACTGTACTTGTACTGTAAGCGAATAAGTGTGTATTCTTATAAAATTTATAACTACAGCGATACGATGCCTTCAAATGCAGATGTTTTACGAAATACTGTGTCTAACTGAGCAGATGTTTTACAAAAAAACTGTGTTTAATTGAGCAAAAATGTAAGAAAACAATTATGTATTAGTGTCAAGTACAAAAGAAATCAAAGAAAAATTGATCCAGTAGAAAGAAAACAATTGAAAGCAAAAAATTGTTGAAATTCAAAACTTAGGCATCAATGAATCAAACGCAGACAACTCCACTACTAAATCTTGTAACAAAATGAAGTGATTCTTTACAAATAAAGCTATATCCATATGGAGATATCTGTGTTTGATATTTACATTTCAATTATTAATACATACTAATACTAGACAACACAACAATCATTAAAAATTAAATATAAATATGTATGTTATAACAATTTACAATATATATAAAATCCAGTAGCAGGAAAAAAATATGAAATCATTAGGATTAAGATCAAGACAACACAAACAACTATACTACTAAGTCCAATAATAAAAATTTATATGCAAAAGTGTGATATCATTATACATAGTCCCTTATTCATACATTTTATTTATTTGTATATTTCTAGATAGAAAAATTTATAGTGGAATTAACTCATTTTGAATGACTTAGCTGAATTTGTCAACTCACAAATATACAACAATTTCAGAAGTGAAATGTGGAATACATTGTGAATACTGAGATTCGAACTCATGAGAGTGCCTGGTTCAGTATAGATAATTAACCAACCAACTGAATTTTAATAAAAAAAGGATCTGGGAATGCATACAATGCATTAACCCAAATACTTTCTTGCACTCCTGGCGCTAGGCTAAAAGCCTGTATCGCAAAGTGTGGAACAGATCGACAGTGCCGGGGTTTGAACCTGGCACCCCCCGCTCGAGAGACTGCCACCTCAACCAACTGCACCAACATAAATAATTCTTTTTATACAATTGACGAAATGCTAAACAGTGGAAGTAACACTCTTAGCATTGATAATTTTTGAAAATATTTTATGTTCAGTTGACGATTGCAAGTCAGAGCCTTTTACACTCTGATTTGTAAAGATCTAAATAGTATGTATGTCTTTCATATTTTATTTTGTATTGTATTTTATTTTATTTTATTGTGTCAACTGTAATATTTTGTGATAATATTGACGAATCCAAGTGCTCCATTGGAGCCTACGGATGATGATACACAATAAACAATAAAAATAAACCGTGTACTCCGATTAGCCACATACTCATATTTTAAAACAAAGCAATGATATTCTCAAAAAAATATATTCAAACACTGTGATGATGCACTAAGTAATTAGGTACGTAGAAATTTACCATAACGTTGCTAGAGCGAATTAAAAACTTTGTATGGAATATCAGATGAACGCATTCAACATAACCCAGTTGGCGTTCAATTTGTTTATACATACCACAACAACATCAATAACAATTTAAAGATCCACGCCATGTCTCAGTATCATAATTTTTATGTTTTATAAATTAATGAAACACAATAAAATAACGTTGGAATGCAGTTATAAATGAGGGACTATGCATTTATGATAATACAATACATAAAGTGCAGATATACAAATAACATATTGTAATAAAAATACATGATGGCAGGCAAAACACCCCAGAATGATTAAAATATAGGAGCAACAATCAACATTGCATTCATCTTGCCTGCAGTAGCTTATCACATAGCTTAACCGGCCAATCGACTGGGGGCGGAGATTCTGGGATAAATACAAAGTCGGCTTCCGATGAGAGAGCAGTCACCAACGCTAGATACCTGGTGGACCCCAACCCACATACAACTCCATTAATGCAATTGTTGCATCGGCGGTGAAAAGAGCTAACCCACATATAAAAATCATTCCATTCTTTTCAATGTTTTTTATTTAAATTCTGATTTATACAATAATTTTCTTTTTATATAAAAGGATCTGGGCTTGCACACACAAGCCCAAATACTTTTCTGCACACTTTGCACTAGGCTTGTATCGCAAAGTGTGGAATACATCGTCAGCGCCGGGTTTTGAACCTGACACCTTCCGTTTGAGAGACCGCCATTCCAACCAACTGCGATAACCATGTACTACATTGAAAAAAGTTTAGAACTGCCAATACCAAACACATGAAATTGTGGTGCAACCAACTAAACCTTCAATTTGATTCAAACAATATATCGGTCATATAGTATCAAAAAAAAACATTGATTTTGGGTAAATTGACTTAAGAGCGTGGAAATTTTCCTATTCTAATACCACACATTTTAAACTAAAAACATGGTAACAGAAGCAGCCATAACCCACATAATTTTTCAATATAAAAATTGACACATTATGGTTTCAAACAGAGCAATATACAATACATGAGAGACTAGAACAGCAATTCAGATAAAACATTTTTTCAGAATACTTTTTTTGATACTATACAACTATATATCATTGGTGCAATTTCAAACTACATATTAGATAAAATGTGGAATAACCCTTCTTCACCGCATATGCAATGTTAAAATACTATAATACATTGTATTTAAGTGCATAATTATTACGACAACATAACATTAGAATAATTATTATAACCCCTTGAGTCACAAACAGGTTTCTAACAATATTTATGCCTGAAGAATTAAGGCCCCATATGCACAGAGCAAAAATCGTTCTATTTTCGCTTCAAATTTTTCAAATTTTGTATGAGAATGTTAGCGCGAAATAAGAATAACGTAAGCGACAAAGTGAATTACTTATACCTTTTTAAGAAGAGCCTGGGAAAAAAATTAAAAATCTAAAACAGTCAATTTGTTAAGAGTATAATTACCAGTATTTTGGATAAATTATAAGTACTTTTAAATGTGAAAAACTGAACGGAAAATCCTCAGATACCGTAAATTTTAGGGGCACTTTTGAAATATTTTTTTATTCAAGAAATTTCCAAATCTTGTAATTCTAGAACAACCGATCTGTAGTCCATACTTTCATCTATCACTGTCTTCAGTTTCAAGACGATTCTCTAAGTATTGGCTGAGAACAACTCAGGGCACCGAAGCCGGATGACGGCATATAGGACCTTAAATATATTATATTATGTCAGCCTCCAATGAAGCATATACTGAAAAGATACTGAGATTAAACCATTCCTGTTATAAACGACAAAAGCTTTAATAAAAATTTAATGACGTATTATTTATGTACATAAAAAAAGCATCATGTAATTTATAATGAACAGTAAGTATGAAAAATACATTAGAAAAAACAATTACGATTCAAATTATTATTCACTTAGGCTAGGTGCTGACCACATCCCTTGCGGGGTAGGGAGAAACGCCACACACGTCTATCCTTATCTTCATTTCCATCACTTTCCTAACATTCGTCATTCGCATCCATCATTGAGAATCTGGCCAATATGTTCACTCCAGGTAATGACCGCGTATCCACACCTTCTCTTTCAAACATACTTTCTTCATCATGCTATGCTATCCTCTGACATTCTCTTCACATGCCCAAACCATCTCAACTAGTTCACATTCATCCTAGTCGTACACTTCTCACACTTGTACATCCATTCATCTCTCAAATTGAATCATTTTTTTACCCTATGACAAATAATTTTGTCACAATATATACATATTAATTTCATCATTTAAGACGAACAAGTTTCTAACTAACAAGACATCTTGATTTTTTGTGCGAAAATGTTTCCAACCAACATAATTTCAAATACAATTAACAAAAACACTTCAAAGTTCGGTATGTGTAAAAGATATGAGTGTTTTGAACACATTTTTCTCAATATTTTGTCTCGTCAGTTAGGACCTTGTTACTCTCAGGTGACAAACTGTTAAAAACCTAAGATTGTTTTATCTAAATTACACCAATTCCACTGGCCTGCAAGCTGAAAGTACAACATTAAAATACAAACATTTTCTACCAATCATCCATTTGATAGTCCAAAACCATAGAAATACTAGTATACCACTACGGGATATTCCAATAATGAGGTAACCAGTAAATGCTGTGTATATATAAAAACACACTCAAAATTCTCTTTGCACAAAATTTAAACGACATTCAGAATAGGTGGAGAAGAAATTCATAGCCGAAAGAGATGTAAAATGTCTTATGGGATTTACGAACACTTGATTTTTACAGGACACCCAAAAAAATTACAAAAAAGAGTGGGGGGTCAATTCTACAACCCAGAGGAGGTAATAAAACAATATCTTGCATACAAATTATGTACTGAGAAGCTGTAAGACAGGTGATGATGAGAATTTTGGGCAAGATCAATTACGGGTGGAATCATTTCTCATTCTATAACCCCCTCTGAGTCCTGGACTTCATAAGATCTCTGGGACTGGAGGGGCTGCTCTAATTGGTGATCATTCCTTGATACTCCTCAACAGATGGAGAAAGGATTAAAAAAATGGTTAATTGTGAAACATTCTCAAATCGTAGCATATATGTATGCAACTCCCAAAAATTTGACATTTTACAAAAGGATGTGGTGGAAAGGAGAATGTGGCCCTGGGCGTAATATCATCACTTAAGCCAGCCAAAGCCGACCTGTCAGCGTCGGAACACCCACCCTGCTTCCTGCCCAAGGGAATTCACATAATACTATATTCTGAAATGGGTGATCATGATCACCTTATGGCTGTAGTACAACAGATCTTATGGGTCACAGTATACATCTTTGTACACTTCACAGTATGCTTGAAAAGCTTGTGTCGTGAAGTGGAGTAAGTCAGCATCGGGGATTGAACCCGTGCCCACTGAATTAACAGTCGAGCACTTTACCAACCAGGCTACCGACCACCTCAGTAATTTCACAACATGGCTACTCAATACACAACTGTAGCTTGGCTACAAAACTTTCCACTCCCCACAGACTAATATTTGTATATAACATAGAGTCCATGGAATCCATCTTACCCGCAATGTCTCCCCATGACCTCCATGATGAATGTCCTCTGATGGGAGTAGGCTGTGCTCACAATGGCGTCAATGGCTTCAATGATCCTGTGGAGGGCGGAATCTGTGCCGATCGTCATGTCTGTGCCGCAGAAGTCATTGTCAATGGAACCAACCTAAATTAAACACAAAATTATTATAGAGGGACACCTACTATCCCTGTCCCCTCCACATCTTCCCTATCTTATTACTATACATCGGGAGATCCGATTCTCTAGGTACCTGGGACTAGGAGATGTGATAGAGTGAACAAAAATATTATACAGTTTATTTACTTAGCAAATGTTGTCAATACTACCTGCATAATGCACGCAGATACAAGTTACGTGGAATTTGTTGTTTACACATCACTATTGTTGTATTCCACTATAGATATTGATAGCTGTTGTATAAAATTCAGGTAAAGATGGAAACCCCCATAATTTAAATTGGAAGAGAAATAATACTTTTGGTCATGAGCCGTCTATGGAATTAGGGAATTAAAAATTATTTATTGCACCTTGGCAAAAATGGCATCCAAATATTGGATGTATACTAATTAGTTCACAGCCTCCGTCACATTCATGCAATTTGTCGTACATGCTCTCCAATTCCTTTTAAACAAAATGCGTCCATCCTTGAGGATCTGGTCGACATGATCGCACCAGGTCAGTCTCGGGCGGTGACGGTAAAATGAATGTAGCAGTGTTAATATTTACCATTCCAGCAATGTGAAGATACTTGTACTTCTCCCTCTGGTCCTGTGTGATCTTGTTGTTCTTCAGCAGCTCATCCAGGAGGCTGGACCACTCCTGCCTGAAGAGGTCGGCACCAGTGAGGGAACCATCACCACCAATGACCACCAGATTAGTGATGCCACGGTTGATCAGGTTGAAGGCGGCTTTAAGACGACCGGCACGCTCCCTATACACAAATATTTACATACATTAGTATCCATAATCATTAGACTAACTTTCTGAAGTGTACAACCATTGACAGAATCTCAGTACTCAGTCATCTCCCAAGTCCTGTTATATTACGCTTGACATAACCGCATTGATTTCCCCAATAACCCCCTCAAACAGCTGACTAAATAAAAACACCCCTTAACATTCTTCATGAAAACATAGGTAAGCCACCAAACTTAATCATTAAAGTCACAAAATCACAACAAGATCGACAACCAACCCATGAAACCACTTCTTGACCAATAGAGCTGTCAGTAGTGCTTGGAATCAGTTGCCAGTCACTTATGTTTGCTCCGACCACCAACTCCTTCAAGAACAGACTGGATAATTTTTTTTTTTTTTTTTTTTTTTTATTAAAAAAAATGAATCTGGGTTTATCGAAATAAACCCAAATACATCTTCGCACACTTCACAGAAAGCTTAAAAGCTTGTGTTGTGAAGTGGAGTAAGTCAGGGATTGAACCCGCGCCCACTGAATTAACAGTCGAGCGCGTTACCAACCAGGCTACCGACCACCTCGAATTGCATACACAAACACAATTTAATTGGGATTTTGGTCAAATGAGCAATACCTAACACATAATATTAACAAATTGTAACCTTGTGGAATATAATATAATTTTTCCTCATTCCAAAAGCATCCTACACACGGTTGGCGCGGTTGGTCGGAGTCCAGTCTCCCAAGCGGTAGGTGCCAGGTTCAAATCGAGATTTCGACCTAATGCATGTCAGTATTTCGGTTTGTGTATAAATGCCCAAATGCTTTATCATTTTTATATTGCTAATAACCAAATGACATCTTTCTGATCACCAGATATTGCAGATTTTTGGTCAACTGTTCCAATCAGTTATAGGTAATAATGTTCCGAAGTTTGAATCCTGACTGACTGTTATTAAATCATTACAGGAAGCGTAATACAAATCTAAATATCTTATCATATATAGTACGTTATTCTGAATCAAACAGTTGCATACAATGTTATGATATTGATTGAGTGTGAACATGTATGATGTTGCATGTTTAATGTGTAGTATGTAGTTATCAGTGGCGAGGGGTGGATGTCTGCAGAAGGGAAGCCGGGGCAAACATTTCTTATGGGATTACGTCAGATTAGACACTATTATAGCCATCATTTTTTCCAAAAGGTAACTCGATGGGAATCGGGTTCTTAGGCAGCTTCGCGCCTGGTAGTTATGTACTAACAACCAATGATATGATAATATATAATATATCAGCAAATAGGTACAATAAATAAAATCATTTACAGTAGTGTTGTCACTTAACCCCTTTAATGCATTGAATTAAAATACGGTGACTGACTCAATAATAAACGTATTGCGGCTAATTTCACCGCATCATTTCAATCTAAATGACATTTTAAAATTATGCACGTTTATTTCTTAAAGAATTCTATTCGATTCCCTCACACTTGCGGGGTAGATAGAGAGAACAGAACCTACATTTATGTAGGCTCAATAGCAATTGGAAGAGAGACTTACTTGAATTCCATGCAGCGAGCAGAACCGATAACAGTGCCTCCTTTGTGGATAATGGAGCTGACTGAAGACCAATTGGCTTCCTCAATATTCTCCCCGCCATCCACCATCCCCTGGTAGCCCTCCCTGATGAAGTATACCTTACAGCCGAGGTACAGTCCCATACGCACTACGGCACGCACGGCAGCATTCATACCCTGGGAGTCACCTCCACTGGTGAACACCGCCAAACCTTTGCCCTTGTGAGCGCCACGCTCGATAAACTTTTGCGAACCCTCACTCATGGTTGATTTTTAATTTAACCTGAAATATAAAATTACTCTCAATATTACAATAGTACTTCTACTTAGATTATTTTTGAAAATCACAATTTATGTTTTGTGAGAACATCGGGTTGTCTACATGTCGTAGTCCAATATAACAAGTAGTTATCTCAACAGATGTACAGCAAAGGATGGAATTTCTATCACGCTTGTCTGGTTGGAGGCCTGGGTTCGATTCCCAGCTGCGGCAGATGAATGGACTGGAATTGATGAATGTTACTTAATTGTAAAGTGATTACATTAAGCCAGTCGACGATCAGTCGTAAGCCTGATGGAAGGTCCATCCTTTGCTGTATAACTACTTGAACGAGTATTTTTAATTTTAGCCAACCTACATTATTTCACATATAGTGTTTAAATTGACGCTTTCACGACATTGCATGCTAAATGACGGTACGATATTTTGTTCGAACAACATTACAAGTAAATTTCAGAGAAATGTAAGAAGACTTGCTGGATTTCACCAACTTTTTAGGTGAGGAATAGTGGAGTTAGGAGCCACCTAGCACAAATTTTGTATGAAAAATAATGATAAGTGACTCCTATCTCTGCTATTCCTCGCCTAAGAAGTTGGTAAAATCCAGCATATCGTGCTGGAAGCCAATGATATGAAATTTGACGACACATTGAATATAATCACTTGTTTTATGCAATAACGTTTATTTTCACAAATATTTTGTTTATGAATCTGATGCATAGATTGTGGAATCAGGTCACATATATGAGCTACTATATTAAGGCAAATACATTATTTTGAACAATTAAAGGTACGAGTTAGTAACATACTATCATAAGTATCATTTTTATCTATGAAATTATTGTGCATTGATTTATATCTTTCAAAATACACTTATCAGTACGCAAGTAAATAGCTACCTGTTAGATAAATATACTCTTAGGGAAAATATACTGTAAAGATAAGATACAGACTTAAGTTCTATTCGAGACAGCATTTTACACCTCTGTAAACCAATTCACAGGATATTTTGATATTGCAAAGTACGATTTCTCGATGTTACTCTAGTTGCATCAGAAAATGTTATTTGTTTTCCCTAGTCTATTTTATGGATAATATAAAATAGACATTCTTTCATGAACAGAACATTCGTATTAATTCAACAATCATGCAATTTTATAATTTTTTGACAGATTCTCCAGACAATTGGTTCCTCCTACACGAAATGTATTTGTTATGCGCAGTTTTTAATGTAAATGAAAACAAAAGCTTACAGATATGGTCAAAAAAAAATTAAGAGATCCCTGGCATTATTCCAACCCTATCAACAAAAATAAGCCAAAAATGCATAACTGCTTTCATAACCCAACATTCTGTCACATTCATCCCCAATAGTTGTTTAATCATATAACAAAGCATTTGAATGGATAAGACTTATAAAAACACTTACCTGAGATGAGCACAATAAATTTATTATCAAAATAACCAAAAGACACAAGTATTTAGCCCGCCCCCCAAAATAATACTCAATTATTTGACGGAAAATTAGTTCTTCGTATTTGACAGAAGTTCGCGGTGCAAGGTGATCTTATCAAGGTGACCTCTGGGATAATGTTGCTACCTATAAAATTTTAGTTGAAACTAGCGGTTATTTTAAAATTATAATATCAAATTTTGCGTTATAAACAAATTATGGAGCCATAAATCAATTATAAATAAGAAAACCAAAAACGGTGTTATAATAAATTGTTATTATTTACTGTAAAGTGTTTATTTAATTCTCAATTTCAATTTCACAATCGGCAATCAGGTCGCCTTGTTGCAAAAATTAAGGAAATATGAATTTACATCTAGTAACACTGCAGTGTAAAATTTCGTTAGCTTACGCACGGCGCTAAAATCAATTATTAAATCAATCAAAAAGCATATTAGCCAGACTTTACGAGATCAATGTCGAGTTCAAGCTATAGTATGTATATGGTTATGTTTGTATATAGATTTACAACACAATGTACATACCTGTTATTATGATCGCGAACACCTATTATACGCACTCGTAGTACGCATGTAATTATTTACGTTTAGTTTGGACTCAAGTCAACTAATGTAAGACGTACCTACTTAGATACCTATATGTATTGGTAGTACTCAACTTCAACTTACTCATTATTTAATTGTTATCCGATTTCACTATAATAGCCACATAGTTATAACTAATTACACCCTCTACGTTCCTCATGGTAACATAAGGTGACCAGGATTCACGGTACATAGCTGTTTTAAGCAATGCTTATTTTTCTTCCCACGATATTCTTAACGCAGATCTCATTGTCTAGAAACAGCGTACGGTGAAAGAGTTTTCCAAATCGTAAGAAATCCTCACTATAGGATTATCAGATTAAATTGTACCTGACTGCAACATCGCCCATGTTTCATCTCGAGAACCATCAGTTCATGATGTCTATGAGTTCATGACAGCAGACAGATTGGGAAACTCTGGTTCACCGGAATCATTACTGCGTACTTTCCGGCCCCGAAAGTACCATATCCGGGCATTGATGAGTCAACCCACAAAGTACCTAAGTCTTGTTTTCAACTCAAGATTTGAAAATAGAACATCCATTCTAGAACTCCCTATCTAGCTTTAAGGTAGGAACTGCTACAGACTAAACTTTATATTACATACTTACATTGTAACTTTATTCCTTTGATATCTAAAATTAATAAGATAGCTCCAAGCTGTCCACCCATTGAGGATTCTTAGGTCTTCCAGATATTCATTCCCTTTGAAATTCCTTCCTCAGACATCTCACATAGCAGTACTTTAAAATCTACAGGTATCAGAATATCTTTACATGTTTACTTTCAAACACCCATATTTTCTAAGCGGGGTCAAGTTATTTGCAAAACTACCTCAGTTTGGGCTGTTTTTGTTACACAAATTTACAGATTATGCCCTTAGAAATATTCTTATTTTAAATATGTATGTAGTCAAAATCTCAAAATTTCCTAGTTGGAATCTTGTTATTCTCGGAAGAGGATGTTAGCAATTTCATAGTTTGTGCACAGCATCCTTATCTACGACTGCACAGCTCAATCAGCTTTGCTGGATTGTCGAAGCAAATTTAAAACTCTGGTTTACATTAATAGGGTCCTTGCATGTTTTTTTTTTATTTTGGTTTTCGGTAAATTAACTATAAATTAAGGTTTTCCGAAAATTTGAGATTGTAATTCTCTGTCTTTGTGGATATATTTATAAAATAAAGTCTCATATTCGATTCTAGCGCAAAAACAGGTTTTTGACTGGCCGCCATATTGTGATGTCACTTTCCACAATTCCTCCATACATAACCCACAAACAATCAAATTTCTTTCTATGAATTTCATCGTGTCGCGACGTCATAATCACGTTAAACAATGGCCGCTCGTTTCAGAGCACCATAGAAAAACTCGTCAAATTAACATTTTCAATTAATTATTATAAATTAACGGTAAATTAGAATTACATAATTTTATTTTATTTGTAATTCTAGCAAGTAGAACTATCGATTTAATATATTTTTTGAACGATAAAAAAAATGCAAGTACCCTATTGCAGACATTTCATAAATTGTGATATTGAATTCTTTGTCCTTGATGTCCACATCATTCTGTCTTCAAATGATTTCTAGAGACAAAACTAGTACTATTACGTAGAATGCAGATACATAGCACATACACAACTTTAGCACGAAAATGACTGCAACACTGTAGTATTTCTTACTAATGTAGTTTCAGAATTATCCAGATGGACTGATGGCCTTATTGCATTATTACTGATAAGCATAGAGTTTGTAAGAAGCTTTTTCTTCATAGATCTCTTATGCTAGATTTCACCAACTTTTTAGGTAAGGAATAGTGGAGATAGGAGCCACTTACCATTATTTTTCATAAAAATGGCTCCTATCTCCGCTATTCCTCACCTAAGAAGTTAGTGTAATCTAGCACTAATGTTTCAAAAATCAAAACATTGCGTATCTACGAAACTAGGCCCCAAAACTTACGACACATCAGTAAGTCAGAGTACAATATACATTGTTTATGGTATGTTATTGCCATTTGGTCCCACAACCAAGACAGTAATAATGCAAATGTTTGTGTCAAGTTTTTGAGAAAGCGCTCTATCTAATATTTGAGAGGTACTTTTGATTCTACGACCTTGATATCTTAGTATTTCTTTCAATGTAAGGTTTATTCCTAAGACTTGAATAGAAACAATAAAAAACAAAAGTAACATCTTAAATATATGTTATGGGAATGTTAATACTGTAACAATTATGTGAAATGATTTGATTGACATAATATTAAGTATAATGTGAGTAACATCTTATAAGACATATTGCACCTATCAAAAGTTAGTCAAATGCAAAGCAATTAGGAAATTATAATGAAAATGTTTAAAATTTGTAATATAAAATTATAATTTATTGATAATTACAACATAAAAACTGTTTTTTTTTTTTTTTTAAAAACGAAACATAGTAGTAGTAGTGGTAAGTTGTAGTAGTATGTGTTTTCATGGTTTCTCATGATGACTATAAAGGCGTTTGATTGTAAAAAATCTAATTAAACAATAATAATAATATTATAAATGCTGTAAGAGTTTGTTAACATGTCATTGTGTAGTTGTTGATGGACGGCTGGCAGTAGAAGGTGCGCGCCAGCACGGGGCCCTTCGCCAGGAGGAGGAGGAGGTATGTGTGTATACACGCAGTACAACATTAATAATACCTAATAATTAACATGTAATAAGTATTGTATGTAATATTAACACCAAGTAGGAAAGTAATAATAAGATGGAGCCTTTCAATAACTTAAATCCATATATATTTATATCCATCAGGTCAGCTTAATATTTGAGTGTAAAATACAACAGAGTTATATTATATTATGTAGTAATAGTAATAGAGTAAGTTAGACAATAGAGTAGAACATCATGTTGGTCAGGTGGAGGTGGAGACACAAATTACACGTAGTAGAGGTATATGCCACAGTATACATTACATTACATTATCATAATATAATTAACACCTATTAGAATTAAACAAGGATCTGGGAACCATTGATATACACTGACATCCAACATTATACAACCAAATTACATTTAAGAGGGAAATACACATACATACATACGTGAGATATATGTATAGTATATATCTCAACTTTACATACCTTTGTAGAAACATATTAAAAAGTATTTTACAATATAAACGTCCACAGCGCCCTTGTGTCTCGCGTGTGCACACATTGTGCACGCACGCACACGCAGATGGTAATGGTGGTAGTAGGTAGTATCATTACAATAATATTCATTATGTTGTGTTAGCACAGCTCTCACATTCACACATTATACATCACATACTATCTCACCACACTCCACTCCACATTCTATCATCTGACTCACTATCACTCACTGACTGACCCGACTGCCTATCTATGCATCTATCTCTCTTCTCGCTTGCACACAAGAGGTACTACAACACTTGACACCTCGTACAGGTAGTTGGTACAGTCGCGTCTATCTCTGTCTCTATTATATAATAAGTATATCTCTTTCTTTCTCTCACTAGTGTTTCACTGATTGGATATACAATTACTATGTATTAATGTTTTTTTAAATACAAAAATAAGCAACAATATTTTCAGTCATGTGACTCAGTTAGAGGTGTAGATAATTGTATTACAATACAAAGTACATACATTACAATAAACCCATCATTCATAGACAACAGAATATATCATTTCATAGCACTGCACTGCACTGCACTGCACCGCACATACATACATACAATATGTAATAGTAATGGTAAACATTGATTTATTATAAGGATAACCAATCAGTAATGGACAACACATAATATGTAAGATAGATAAGTAAGATATTATAAAAAGAGAATGCAATATTATTGACTGGCAGCTGCGTGAGAGACGAGGGTGCAGTGTGGCAGCGCAACAGCAACGCCTCCGTCCCACACACACACTGAGGGGAGGGGGTGCTTACTTGGCGCGCGCGCGTACTCGGAATTATATCACATCCATGGCAAGTACAACATAACAAATAATCGTCTGGGAGTGTAGTGTCCTACTAAACCAACAAATTATATGAGACATAACTAGATATATAATATATACCATGTATATCAAATAGAAACATGACAATGACATGAATACGATACGATACTAGTAGTAGATGTAGGAAGTGTGTGTGTGTGTGTTGTGTGTGAGTGTGTTTTGTTAATAGATCAACTAATTATCCCCAGTCTCGGGCTGCTCCTCTCCATCTCCCTGTGTGTCTGACGTCCATAACGTGAGGTTATCCCTCAACAGCTGCATGATCAAGGTTGAGTCTTTGTACGAGTCTTCATTTAATGTATCAAGTTCCGCGATTGCGTCGTCGAATGCCTACAACAATACAAACTATTAATAACATACACAAACATATAAACAAATCATAATAACTTGCCTAACAAATATTAAAACTTAAAATCATCAGCTCTCAATGGAAAGCGATCAAACTAAGAATAATTAATGTGCCATGGTATGAAATATAATGCATCAGCTTTACTAGTTATCTCAATAGATACATGACATTCATTTTCTTGCTAAATTGAGTTAACTAATATTAGATACATTAAAAAAGAAATTACACCACATTAAAAGGCGCAGCTACTTGAGACTGGCAGGGAACACCCTAAGGTGAATGTCATAAAAAAGGCACAAAAGATGGCATCATCCTATGGTTAAATTATACCTCATGTATACTAATTTTAGTAACTGTGGCACATACAGTTGACTGTTGTTTTGATTTAAATGAATAATAATTATAACAAGCACAGTCACTATGTATAAACATCAATAATAACAATAGTATATTATATAACTTAAAACTAATGGAGGTTTGCGATTAATTTACTAAAGGGATTACAATACAAAGCGACAATTATTAATTAGTATACCCCACCCCTGTAAGAATCTCACTATTACGTCACATACACACATCAGTTGGGTTAGCCACGATATTAAAGCAAATAAAAAAGATATACAAGTCTCCACATTCAACGGTTGATAAGGAATCTATCATTAGACTAAACACACACTCACTATTCTCAGTTATTATGGTAAGATTTGAGCATGCAACATCGATTGTAACTTCATCCTTTCATTATAATACTAGTCACTATACCCCGATACACACAGCCACACGCCTATATTATAAACACAACACACACAGCTAAAGGATTCATTTAATATAAGATTTGGTTAGTTACAACAAAAACAAAAAATGTGCTGGTTGGATAAACAGTTAGTACACAATACAATACGTATATTATTTATTTACATACAATGTATTAATTACGTTATACATATGTATTATATAATATTTATACACACACACAACTGTTATGTGGCATGGCGATCCACATTGGTAGTTTATCAACACATATATGTAGTAGGTATAATAGGGATGCACTGCACACCATATAATATATATATTTACACACAGACACACGAGATATATGCATATATAGAGTTTTGGGGAACCTGTTTAGCCAGGTGACAGGCCCTCGCAGGGGAATTGATAATCTCGTAATAAAACACGGAGAAGTTGAGTGCGAGGCCCAGCCTTATTGGATGTGTCGGCTGCATTTTAGCCTTGGCAATATCAAACGCCTCTTGGTAGGCCTTCTGTGAGTCCTCCACCACCGCTAATATCAACACAACATCATTAATACAGATACAGTACAACACAATCTAAATATCAACCACCTGCAGTCACCAACCAGCACCATGGGAGAGGACGGGAAGGAAAGGATACCCTACCTGCTACCTGCCTATACACAACCTCCATACAACCCACCCAAGCACATAGTCTAGGCATATTATATAAGAGTAGTGACCTGTTTTGCAAGTTGACACGCTTTATCGGGTGAATTTAAAATCTCATAATAGAAGACTGAGAAATTGAGGGCCAAGCCAAGTCTGATAGGGTGTGTTGGTTGCATCTTAGCTTTGCTGATTTCAAATGCATCCTGGTATGCCATTTGGGAATCATCGACAACTGCTGTAATTATTATAATAAAAACACTTGTTATACAGAGTACTTCATCATAAACAATTCTTCTAGTCTTGTAGCTTCTCCCCTCCCCCATCTTGTACATTAGTTGGGCAACACAATATTATAATTAGGGATTATTAACTTAACAACTAATTTAATAATTAAATCCAGTGTATAATCAACATCTACAAGATATTATCCTTGGAATGAAGCAATTTCAGGCTGGATTAATCACAAATCAGCTTATTTGCCCAGTTTTCACTGATATACATAGTTGGAGATTTGGAACCTTAGCTTATGGTCAGTCTCATCTCAACTGTGTAAGTACAAAGTCTTCCAGTCCTTCCAGTCTTCAGATGGTGAACATTTGTCATCTAGTAAGTAGTATAATAGCTACTTCACACACATTAGTAGAATAAGTAGAATATAATATAAACTTACTATTCCTTGCTTCTCCTGTGGCGACTTCTGCTAAGTATCTGTAATAATCTCCTTTCATTTTTAAATAAAATACTTTACTTTCAGCGTGACTGGCTTTTGGTATAAGGTATTTGTCCAAGAGGCCCTGGAAGAACAGGTAACATATATTATTACTATGTCATATACTCAATATGAATACATAAGTAAATATTACAACAAACATCTATCTGGTCCATATGTATTACTATGTATTGCAGATCCAATATAATAAATCTTTCAGCATCAACCATCTCCATACTCCATAACATCTATTTATAGTCAGTAATGGTAATATTCTATCTGTGGTACAGTATGTACTAGCAGTGGTGGTACAGTACAACCTACATGAGGTGGCAGACTGGGATAAATTAACAAATATTTTCAAGAACTTCACAAACTTGTAGTGGAGTACCATCCAGGAATCAAACAAAGCTGAAATGCCTCAACAAATAATAAATTGGGAAAATAAAATCAGCAAAACTAATGATATTCTCCTATTCCTTTACCCCAGCGGTTCCAAACCTTTTCAGTCTTATTATCCCTCAATAATTTTATCAAATTAAAACAAAAAAATAGTCAACCTTGACTGGAGAATTTTTTATGGATACTTTTATGAACCAGATGTAAACTAAAAAAAAAATACCAAAACATGGCAATCTCCCCCGCTGAATAACTGTTTTGCCCCTAGGTTGGGAATCCATGCTTTACCCTAATTAAGGAAACGTATTTGAATATGAAATAACACGCATTTATACTAAATACACACATAGGTACCTAAGTTCTACATATTTTATAATGTCTACTATATACAGGGTGTATTTTTTTTTACAATCAGACATCCATAGATTTCTTGAGTGTATGAATGTCTTCCCAGCTCTTTGAACGCTTTTTTGCCACCCATTCTGAATGTCGTAAAAAAGTACGCGAAAAGAGAATGTTTCGTGTTCTTATACACAGACAAGATACACTGGTTACCCCATTATTAGGAAATTCGCGATTATGCAGTAATAATTTTTGCGTAACGCTATTTTCGAAACAAGTCATTGTGCCATGCCTAATTGAATGTAAATACATTCGTTCTTGAAATACTGAACGCTAAAAACGTAAAACATAAAAGAAGAAATAAAATACGTAATTGGATTTGGGTAAATAAAATTAAACTTCAAACCCTATTTGAATGGCGTTATGCAGAAGGCAGCCAGTCCACAATTAGGTATAAATCGAGTTTTTGGTATTAGCACATGCAGAATCTGTAACACTTTATTCTGGAAAAATAAGCCAGCAGCCTTTCATATAAATATTTTTCAAAAAACGCATTTGAAAATATCACCTCATTCAAAATCTACCATTACACATTTCGTAGGATGCAGACAGACTCCGTATGGGCATTCCCGCATCGAAAAGTACACAAGTACATTTAACAGAACGCAGCCAGGTGATGCCTGGCCGAGATTCTAAAGTATACGAACCAAAACCCAGCAGCAGGTAGCTGACCTATTGTTTTAAAACAATAAAACCATTAGCCGTCGGCCGACGAATCCCAATAACACAATTCGCAGAACGCAGTCAGGCGGCCTGTGAGCCTTCTGTAGATTAGTGTTTCGTTAATGACAATAACGATGTTTATATTGATTACTCAATGATTACTGATTAGTATGTAGGATATTGTAATTTTAATAATAGGATTAAGAATGCTTTTGTCTTATGGAGAAATGTAGGTGTCATTGTAAATATTTAAACTGCCTTAATGTGATTAACTGATTATTCTACCTATTATAGAAAAAATGTTTAATGCCCATACGTTTGTTCACTTTGTTGTCACATTATTAATATTAATTTATTATATTTTAATGTAGATATCTACACATATTTTTATGTTTTTCAACTCTTTGTCTAATGTAATTAATCATTATCATCAATGTATTGCCTATTATTATACGTAAAATAGTTATTGTTTGTTCTAAATCTTTATTGGTTAAAGAAACACAATGCTACTGTGCCAAAAGGCGAACTTATTGCAAAAACAATATCTTACAATCAACCCAAAAAATAAAGAATTACCTATGACCTTATTTCTATTTTTCATAGGATATTTTTATAATAACTTCAAAGAGCTTGAAAATGATGCTTTTTATATCACAGTGAGATGTAGATCGTACATTCATTTTAACGGGATCTTCAATTTCTTTGATTTTTTTGTACATACGGTAAAAAATTAAAGAATGTACCTTCTGCCTCCATAAAATTATTACGTAAATATTTTTCAATGGCAAAAACCTACGTATGTATAGAGTGGTAATTCTGAAAACGATGGGTGTTTATATGAGGCTGGCTGTCTTCAGCTAAATGCGTTTCACAAAACACGTGTACTGTAGAAAAAAATTATCTGTTTAAAAACGAAAACATCTCTAAAATATTCAAATTTATTTTTTTGTGTCTGTAAGTAGACAATATATTGATATTGATTGAATAGTTAGTTACCTTAATATTAAATCAGTAATTGAATAAATTTAAAAAGATCTTCGCGAACACAAAAGTGGTCATATCTCAAAATGATGTTTATGTGGCCTGGCTGCCTTCTGTATAACGCCATTCATTTGATGTCAGAGAATCGAGTAGCAATGATGCGACAGTATATTGCGTCGCATTTCTCCACGGGGAACCCCCGAATTTTAGGTTAACCGAAAATATTACGCAAGTCGAAAAAGTTTCCGATTTTCGCAAACTTAACCCTCTATAGGAGGGGAGGTGGGGGTACCGACGTACTTTCGGTCGTACTTAATTTTTTCTTCGACCAAATCACCATCAGTGATGAGGGTTACGTCATCTCGAGATTCGGATATAAATGTCGTTTGGTAATATACAAGAGTATGACGTCATTATGACAGTGGGCGTAGAATACAGGATTGACGGTAATCATGCTACTTCATTGCCTCTATCTATCATAAACACGCGGTATACATACAACATAATGAGGTCTATGTAAGAATTTGACGGAAATTGATTCGAAATATACAATGATTCAAACAACGGTTGGTTGAGCACGACATGTCGCGGAATGGAGCGGTACATTATTCCCATTAGGTGCAGGACACAGGCGGTATGATGGGTGTGTAGCGTAATGAATGCGGCCACTACACACAAAGTCACGTGACGCCGTGTGATGTGCAAGTACATGAATTTTCAAATGCACCTCATGGCAAATGGAAAAACGATAACTGCTTCTTATTGAAGTGAAGTGCGCTACATATTATACCATCACTAGTACCTACTACGCTACGCCGACACATTGCGAACTGATAACGAAATGACGTGATAAGCGAGTATGTACTACATACCTGGAATAATACCTAGCATATATTATACATAGCATACATAGTAAAGTAGATTATATTCGGTACTCACCAATACATCGTAGCAAATTTCTCGTAATTCTTTTTCCACCTTTTCCCTATATTCCTTGGCCATCTGTTGTTTCCTTTCCGAGCCTTCTGTTTTCTGTTCAATGGATGAAATGACTCTCCAGGATGATCGCCGCGCTCCCACGACATTCTTGTACGCCACAGACAGAAGGTTCCTTTCCTCATTTGAGAGCTCCACGCTGGTCTCTGTGACGGCCTTCATCGCGGCCGCCATGTCGTCGTACCTCTCCGCCTGCTCGGCGAGCTTGGCTCGTTGCACCAGCTCTTCTTTGTCCACCGACATCTTGCTGTGAGCGAACTTACTGGCTGATCTCTAAGGCTATCACCTCCTGAAACAAGTAATCACACTAGGTTCACTTTATGATCGCGCACGCTCTCTCCTCCGTGCCGGCGAGAGAGTACATTCAGGAAGACTAATCGAACGATCACATCCGTCTACAGACGGATCAATCTATACAAATGTAATTATCATCACCTTGGGAGGATAAGAGTGGAACGCAACGCGTGTCTTGTATGTCCTATGTGTACGTGCCGGTTATATTACGAGATTGATAGTCACTCAGACAGTGCGTATGTATTCGGTATATGGTCGGTCTATCTGTCTAATCTATATGTAGGTACTATATCAATACGTATGTAGCTAGAGTGCGGTGTCTCTACGATGCGGCATCTCAGTGGTGACTGGGTGTCACAGTACATCTCGCATCGCACGGCATGCACACGCCCATGCGGGGTGAGAAAGCGAGGCTAGCGCGATGCTGGTCGGCGCACCACCCCACCTGCTCCCGGGAATATTGATCGCCGCCACCTTACACCCTGTATCACCATACACCCCTCCCCCTCCCTCCCTCCACACACACCCCACGCTCCAGACAAACTACCCGCCGCAGCCGCATCGTTTCTCAAATGCAACTCCTACAACGGAATTAATCACAATGCGGTGGAACAATCGATCTTCTTTCAAACTATCACTGGAATGGAAATACGCACAAACCAATTGATGGCCATCATTCTGTTGCTAACTAAATGGTCAAGGGTACACTCAACACTGGTGCTAGTGCTCTACTATTAGGACTAGCTACATATGATGTATATTGTATAATACAATGCTGTAGTCAGTACTGTGTATTGATTACGCAGTGCAATGCCCTCTGTGAGATCACTTACCTTCTAATCTTACCCATTGTATGGACTATGGAGATATCATCTACTAAATATCTATAAAAATCACCTTGACAGAAACAAGTACTTGATATTCTACCACATCGAGAGGTACTATTCAAAGGGATCGGGAGGCACCTCATGCACCCCTCAATACACTCGCTATGTATAACCTTACCTATGTAAAATACCTTCATCTATCTAATAATGACTAATTTACATTTATTTGACAAAATTTCCACTACAATACGTTTGTCTGCGATTAATTATTATATTAATACGTATATCATATACATGGATAGTGTATAATGCCGTCCACGTTCATTCACTAACCACCTGTAGAGTTTCTTGCAGAAAATAGTTTGGAACAACGGCATATTCTCACCACGCGGATTAAAATCGTATCATCGTCAATTTGGGCTCTGTCTCCTATATAAAACATCCCATACAAACAGAGAAATACTAGTTGCCAGTCAGACTCAGAAGACTTATTAGAAGAGAATATCTTTAGTGGGAATTTCCTTGGTGCAAGTAGGAGTAACTCCAGTGCAGTTCCAGGTTTTGTACAGACGAGAAATACAGATAGTACTCTGTAGCAAACTTAATAGGTCGTTAACGCTAGTGCGATCACATTACAGTATTCGTAAGGATATCTATTTACTCTCAACAATAGCGTGGTGATACAATAGGATAATGTTGTCTAGTGTTCGTTCATTGTACTTGTGAGTAGTAACTTCTTGCAGAGACAAACCTGTCAACTACATGATGATAGACAATGAAAACCTTTTCACAGAGCAATCTCACACGAGTGACGGCGCCGGTGATAAAAATACGTAAGCATGCATCAACTACGGGCAGTGGACATTAACACGTGAGGAATAAAACGTAGAGCCAACTTTTCTCCACTACCAATATAACAAAAATATAGATCAGTTTCGTCTCAAATACCAATTCATCAGCATTACTACACCACATGTAGGTATGGGTAAGTGAATACTACATATATGTAGGAATTAATGACATTGAAAGTGTCGGAGCAGACGTTATGCATGGCTAACAATTGTATCACTCGCAACCTTCACTGCATGCAAATCCAAATAACTTGTAATGAAGGAAATTTAATGGCAATGAAGATATGTGATCACTAAATTCAACTACATATTTCTAAATACATATCGCAAATAATTTGGAATTGAAAAGTCTGAAAACAGGGGTTGGAAATGACGAACTACGCAGTTTATTCCCTGGGATGCAAAGGAGTCGAGTGAATTTAACAGGTATTTTGAAAAACAGTCTTTCTACCGTCGTTTCAGCTTTTAAAATACGTATCCGTATGTAAGGTTACTTGTTAGGCAAGTGTGTAAACAGCAATTAGGCAGCTGAAACATACCTATTACAAATATCGTAGTGTTATTATTGACATTGTTACCTGCACGTCACGTGAAAAAACTACGTTTAACACAATACCTACATAACACACCGTATACCCATACTAGTTAGGTATACTCGCAATACACCTACATAATACATACGCGTACTGAGTTTAATGCATACAACCTATCGCTACGCAATCAAGGATATACAACTGAATCTAATCGATAATAACAAATATCTAAACAAAACAAAAGGTCAATAGCTATACTCGGATATAATACATTCGACTCTGCATGCGCCTTCTTCAACAGTTAAATGATGCACCATGTCTATGACACAGCACGCAGACTCCGATTCGGAAGAAGTAAAGGGCTGATTTGGATCTATTCACGTATCATCAGCTTTATGTTGTAATTTCTCTTTCATGCACACACTGATAGTAAATACAAAAAAAAAACTGGACGAACATCGACTTTACGATCCAGAGTGTATTATAAATAAATCAAATGCAATGTTAGTGCACACTGCATGTCTGTAGAAGAAGCAAACAAAAAGTAAACAAAGCTTCAACTTGAAGAATGTGTGTGTAGATGCACAAGTATAAACTTTGTACCTATATGCAGTACGTTACATATTACGTATCTAGATTCTACAATCTACATGCAGGCAAATCTCACCGTGCAATTATTATTATCTGATTGATGAACCCTACATAGCTAATCTTGTCAGACATACAGAATTGTAATAATAGTAAAAGTATTAGACGAGATAGCCTTGAACCAGAGGGCTAAAAGTAACCTGGAGGGCATCTTCCCAATGATTAAGGACAATGGTTTTTCGGTAAAGTTAAAACTGTCAATGCATGGGGTCCGAATGGGCCTAAATCACAGTAAGTAGTCAAATACGTTTGAACTTCGGAAGTCACGGCAAACCTGCTGTTACCTTGGACACAAATTTTAATGGAGAGACGTGGGATTAGCCAAGTACCTACTTTATCCAACATCGCTAGTGTGGTCGTGTTAAAAATGTGTCGAAGATAAGGAGAATTGAAACAGCTAAGCGAATTGAGAATATCGCAACGCACCGTAGGTATCTAAGGGGAAATAAATATCGAACCATTTTTATGTAATGGGTCAAGGTCTCTATCTCTAGGTGAGAATTGACCAAGGAAGGATAGATTGTCCATTACCTACTGTGAAGTACATAATGTAATATTAATATGTATCATAACTTCACTGACATCACGATATTTGTCAAGTTCACTAGGGCACCTTCCTATACAACATTGTATAATATAGTCCAGTACATACTACTAACTTACTCACTGATAGTACTTATGTACTATTACTTTGTCAAGTAATCTACTTACATTAAAATAAACAGTGAACGCCATAGTAAGTAGTACACTTTAATAAATACACATTGTATTATACACACAAAGATTAATTTAAGCAAACAAACTAATCCCATAAAACTGAGAAGAGCCTACTAACTTACATAATATTATTTCAATACATAATTCTTACCTAAATGCCTGACCATTCACATTGCTAGTTTGGTAGCCTAATTTTTAAGTGTTGCCCATACATACATAATAGCAAATACTTTTTGAATAATAAATTGCTTGGGGGGTCATGTGCAGAATACATCTGGACACTGAGGACAATACCCACGACTATCTGTTTTAGACAGAGGAGTCTTACAGCCTTGTAGTTGACAGTAAAACACAGTTACTATTGTAAGTGTTGAGAGACATTTCTGGCAAAATAAACTACCTGGAATATCACAGGTTGTCAGTTCCCAAATTTATTACATTCTGTGATCTAACAAGAGAAATCAATCACCACAACGTGGTATAGCTGAAGATGGGCGTGCTCTCGCCAATACCATATCAAAGAATGCAAGAGACCTAAAAACTGTCAAGTGATTCAGAATAGTGCAGCTCCCTTTTTAATTGTAATAAATTGAAATATAAATATTTAATCCGCTTTCATTCTATTAACAGCTGTTCAATTCCTAACATTAGTCATTGCTAACACTATGCTACACTTTATACAGTGGTCTATGCACCATTGACTGCACAGAACATAAGTAATGTGACTTGATGACATCACAACTAAAAATGAATTCTTACAACTTAATAAAAAAATAAAAATCACATAATAAAACAACTACTGCACATAAATCACTCGAGGTGTTGTGTATGTAGCATATGTAGATGTAATGTAGTACGCTGGCTGAATAGCTCAGTGTCAAAGCATTCATAAAAACTTGAGTTTGATAAAACAACAAGGTTGTAATAGGAAGGTAACAAACACAATGTGACGAATATTTGATGTACACATTATCACCAAATCCTCTGATAGACAATAATTAAATTAATATAATGATGTATTGTTTGTCTTATAATCTACACAAGCCAATAGAAGGAGGACATTAACAATTATCTCTTCAAGTAATTGTAATCTACTCAAGTCAAATTAGAAATAGATCCTGTTTAAGTGAGGGAGTTTCAGAGACACAATTAATTTCAGTGACAATATCTCCTTGTAACAGACTTGTGGGCGTGTACTGAGAAATATACAGATTCTAATCGCAAATTTATTTCTCAATCAAAATTCAAAATCAACAATTGTCAACAGTGGCGTTTATATTGCAAATGGAGTAAAAAAAACTGTGGTATAAATTAATATAAAAATGTCACCAATTATATTCAAAACACCTGTTTTAGGAGCAGAAACCCTTAATGACTATTATGCCATCAAAATGCCATGGGGTCATTCCCACATGAGGTTCATCAGATTTTGTTCCATACATATCGGATATTCAAGACACAAAACGTCCCGATTTCTAAATCTTTTAAACTTCTGTACATAAGAGTAATATTAAATGGTAAATTGATAGTAAGTACATAATTATGGAGCAACTCCAACCAGCTTACCACGAGAAAAACAATTTTGCTTGTCTTTTCATCAAACGCTAAAACTCTACAAAACAAGTATCAGGACATACATGTCACATTGCGAATCAATACTGAATCACCATAATGTTGCACGCAAGGTAGAATTGGAATTATTCAAGACAAAAATGAAAGTAAACTATCAGAATATCAGAGTAAATCAAGACTAACAATCTAAATAAATACTATGATGCACTCAATCGCTGAGTGACAGTATAAAGTGATATGCAGGTATACAGTTAATTAGTCTCTCACTATTCACAGTTTCGAGTATGTAAACTCGCTAAGTTCATATAAATTATTAAGCCAATTGACATGCGGAGTAATGGAATGCAAACTCCAAAACTACAAGTGAAACAGGACATAATATATCATACAAACATATAATTTGCGACAATTTGGATTTTAGATCATCAAGATAATATACACTCTCGACAGGTTTTGCCAAACTATGTCATTTTTTCGAGAGAGCTTTCTCTGTCGCAGGACCAATCACTTGGAATAGGCTGTCGGACGAACTCCAAAGGGACCAGCCCATCACCAGCTTCAGGAGCAAGCTGAAAACCAAGAGTTTCAAGACCAGCTTCCCGCCCCCTTGAGATGGAACACATTAAACTGCGCCAAAAAAGTCATCCATCATCATCATTTATAATTAATACTGGATTAGGAAACTCAAGACTCTCAGCATACAATTATAAACTTTACTATTTACAATTGACAGAACATGCTCGATTGGCACCCAGAACCTTGCAATGGAGGCCCTGGATGAAAAGCGGAAGTGTCGGAAGACCTCCCAAAGGGTGGTCTGACCACATAATTCAGCAAGCAGGAAGAACTTGGAAGAAAAGTGAATGGAAAACACCTACATACAGGGCTATAAAAGAACATGCGTAACATTTGAAACTAAGAATAAGTTCTGACCCCGTCATTAGGTACGAAGATAGCAGTACAATAAAATATGAAAATCTGTCCAACTACGACTACGTACCATCCAGATAGCTTATAATTTTTAATCTATGCACAACGGTGCTAATAAATCAATGTGCAATCTCTATGTTGTAATATAGATATGGCTCTCAGAGTAATTATTGTATCATTTGTGTATCTGTAACAATTGTGATAAGAGAAGACAACAGCGTCACATATTATCTCAAGATAAATTATAGAAAAATACAATAATAACACACATTATAACGCAGTTAGCTTACAGGGAACATACACTGTAAAATAAGTTCATTCATTCACATCAAACCATCAATTTTATAAATAACAGTCATAACAGATGCATTATTCACAATTACTAAGAGATAGCAGTACTATTTCTTGCCAAAAATACCTGAGATATGTGTGCATGGTGTGTGAGTCATAATAATCACAATGAGTGTGTAATAAAAATGTTAATTACTATGCACAATGCATGCGTTTCCTAACCACAGATTCCAAAGTATAGGTGTGGGCGACACTTTCTCCTAAAAATGTACCAACAATAATGGATACTAACATTCACATGAATTGCCAAGAATGGAACTTCAAATATATTAATTGGTGAGGAACAGAAAGGAAGTGAATGACTCATACAAATTCCTATACAAATATGGAAACTATGTATAATCTACTACTCACACATTATAATATAGGTATAACATTTACTCCTACCAGACAACCAGGAATGTCAATGAACATGCTTGCAAACATGACACACAACACAACTAAAGACAGTGATTCAAACAGAAAATCTTCAAAACCAATATCTTATCATAGAGCTTATGTACTAGTGAAAAATCATCGCCGTAAAATCACGAGAATGACGCAAATACGTGATGGATGATGTAGTCAGAATCGTACAGAAATGTGTGGAGATGTTCCATTTGGAAACATCGCCGTAGATAGATTTCACACAAGAAGATAAATCAGACATGTGAAGTATGATAAGAATAACGTGCTCTCATGCTCCTGAGACGTCTAGGCCGGCGACGCAAAGAACGCAGAAAAAAATTAAAGGTCACCACCAGACCGCTAATTTTCCCGCGAGAAAATTATTGTACTCACTTAGGACAACTAGATTATATGATGATTTAGCAATAATGAAGCGCAATGAAATAATTTACGCGCGATTTGAGAGCCAAATTAGTGAAGGAATTGTGTGAGATCACGATGTCGCGGGTGCCGGCACAAGATGGCTGCACATAGCGAAGACACTCCTACTAATCCTGTACGATGCGTCACTGAGTAAAACCAATTTTTAACACATCCACCATGAAAATATTTACGACAAAAGCACAAAACAACATTATAATGATATTATACGGACTTACTTGCTTGAGGGAGGTACTGGATATAGCAAATGGCTGTACCGTGCACTGTACTACGCTATATCCCCAGCGGTGGAACACGAACAACTGACGGTTAGGACGAAGGGGGCGCGGGGACCTCTATCACATCCGGTTCGGGGTTCTCAACACAAATAGCAACGACACTAAAGCGGAAATGTTGTAAAAATATTTATACCATAAACAATGTTACTAGGTTCCCTGGCTGCATACGATGATCTATTGAACGATTTAGTTGCGATCGTCATGCAATTTACTTAATTTAGGTATTGCTCAGCAGCCAGGAAAATCAGATGATTTGATTGACAATCAATTTTATTAGGCTCAACACGCAAGTCTTGCCTCCGCGTAAAAAAACACCAGCAATTAAATCCACCAAAATCATATTCATAAAATGAAAGTCATGTTAAGGCGGTATTTTGCATCAGGGAATAACTAAATTAATGTTATTTCTCTGCTAAAATTATTGTAGGTTACAAATCTGGTATATATTAATCTTACATATAATAAAAATGGATGTATGTATGTGGGTATGTATGTATGTATGTATGTTTGTTCCACCATAACTCTGGAACGCCTGGAGAAATTTCGACCAAACTTGGTATACATATACCTTACTATCTGGAAACGAATACTGTGTAGTAGAAACTTCTGGAAATCCAGAACCTTCTGAGAAATTTTGCTGATGAGGGGATCCAAGGGTTGTATTGGGTCGTGTGTAGTATCGTATGAAAGGGCATTGGAAAAGAAATTCAGATCGCAAGTTATATTTTGTCCAGCTCATGCCATAGGGAGACACCCAGTGATCGAGAGAATCCAGTCACCGCATACCACCGTGCTAGATCTTCACGAGCAGAACACAGATCTTTTGTCAAATTTTGAATCGGGCAAGTGATAGTGGGAGGCTCTATCAGAACGAAGGAATCCAAGCGCCCAGAGAATTACGTAGAATCTTCTAGAGGGCTGTGGAAACAAGGCGAACTTTGTAGAAACGAACTTAGTAGAACCTTGAAAGTTGTGCAGATTAATCAAACATTGTTGGATGTATATGTGTGTCATACTGTCCATTTATTTCACCGATCAAATTTACCGTTATGAAGTACGGGTAACTCAGCTAGTATATTATACAAATAAACTTTCGGCTATTTATTCATTAAGCATTCCGCATTCGTCCTGAAGATGGCTCAAGCAAAGGAGCCATAAACTCGACAATGTCGTCTAAATACACACGGAATAGCCGAGAACAATGAGGATAACAATAATTGGATAACTTTGGTCGCCGTTTAGCGATAAAATCGCCCCAAGGGCACCTTTCTTTTTTCTATATTATCACATAGGATCATCACAAACAGTAAAAATCTTGGTCTGAGATAAAAATGATACCTAGATAGATTAAATCACCACATAGGGTCGTCACAAACAATAAAATAATAAAAATAAATATAATCAGTTATGGCTGACACTTAACTAACATCATTGGTTGACCAGTGATCGACTCGTAGTACGCACATAGAGATGAGTCTTCAGCAAGTCCTGAACTCCTCTATCTATAATAGACATGAGCGCCACGCCGGCGCGCCGCCGCTGATCACGGTCGGCGCGCCGCCGCCGGCAAAACGCTTACGCCGGCGGCGTGGGATCAGTGTAACTAAAAGTATTTATCCTGCGTTTCTTTAGACAAAAATCGAAATAAGTACTTTACCAGTTAAAAAAAATAAGTATTCAGCTGTGGCGACGCTAGTATTCAGTGATTAATATATAAGACAGTACTACTGATTATATAAGACATCGAATAATAACTAATGCAGTGTTAACCCATTCCGTCGTCTCAATTTCGTTCATTTGGTTTTGCATAAAAAAAATCGGGGAATTTTCTGTGTCTTATTTATTCAATACTAAAACAAGAAATAGGATGGGATGGAGGTATTAATAGTTTGGTTCTTCGTGGTGGAAATTAAATGAAAAATAAACGTTTTTTATGTAAGTAATTTTATGTTTTTCTGATCGATTTTTAGGACAACAGTCGATTTTACCACGCTGAAATTTTTAAACCACGTGAATTTTGGCAGAATATCTGACCAAAATATGCGGCCTTTCGTCTTTTCGGTCAACCTTCTCTCTTTTCATTAGTTTAACCTTTGATTATCGAAGTACCTAATCAAAATTATTTTTATTCCACTTGACTAGATTCGCTATACTTCATTTGATTCAATACAACATACAACACTGTGGAAATAATAGTGACTCCTTTTCTCTTGACACAAAACGATATTCATTTGGTAATTTTTGACGTTTACGATCTTCAAAGTGTCAAAATGTGAATATAATCAAATATTTTAACGTTAAAATCCAATTATTTCGCTCACCCAAGGCTGCATTTCAATAATAAAAAAAAATGCTATCACCTAACGTGGTTTCTCAGACTGTGATTACAGACTATTCTCAAATTGTAATTTATCTTTCCACCGGTAAGCATTACGTATTTCGGTTGATATTATTATGAATTTGTGCACCTTTCGACGAAAAACGCCATAATTTATGTTTATTCATTAATTATCCTTATTTTACACCTAAAGTAACATCACAAATAAGGTAGTTTTATTAAACTACATAATTTTATTAAATTATCCTTCAACTACAATCAACAGTACATAAAACACATGTTTTTACAGCTTATGCTCAAGGAGTTTTTGATTTTGTGGATGGTCGACCTCGTCATCGCAATTCTAGACTTTATTTCAGAGTTTCAGTTTCACTCATCGTTTAGCTAACAGCCCAAATATTGCCAAATGAGAAACCTGTTCGACTGCACCACTGCCCATAGTGAGGCTCATTCTGACGCGTTTGACTTTATGGCTTAGTTTATTTTAATCTGCCCTCCAGTACCATGAAAAAGCAATAACGAAATTCTCCATTATTTTTCAAATATGGGCTTTTATTTTACTTTGTCATTGAAATAATCATAGTTTTTCAAAATAAATAAATCGATTTTATCATTATCCTTTTCACATATGCGTATTTAATCATTTAAAACAATAATACCAAAAAATCGAATGCTCCCCCCCCCACTTTGTATCCACGCCGCCGGCGTGGCGCCGCCGGCGGCAATTTTAGACATGGGCGCCGCCGCCGGCTTTTTTGCAGCCGGCGCACATGTCTAATCTATAATAAGAAAATATAGAGGACATTTTTTTTTAGGAACTGCTCAGCTCACCTGACATTATATTGTGATTTTCTAGGTTGCCTATGTGCCTATTCATTTGGTAGATAATACAATTTCTAGACAAAATATCTTAACCTTTAAGAAAAAAATACCTATTACCTGCTAGTTACTAGTCTATCGACACGGTTCATAAGGGTTGGTTCACACTTTCTTTGTTTTTGGTAAATTATTGTTTATGGATAGTTTATGTTCGATTGTTGTCTACGACTTTTAGCACGTGTGAAATATTTTGACATTTATTTGAAGTTTCTCAAAGTTTCTCTGATGTTTTTGATCGGGTTTTGATTTTCAAAGGATTTTATACATTGCATTTTCGATAATATAGTGATTTAATAAACGTAAAAATGCCTAAGTCAAAGAGAGACAAGAAAAGTAAGTAGTTATTTTTCCACTCTCGACGTACCTAGTTTGTTTCATTTTTTTTTGTTTTGCTGTCAGAGGTTATGTGATATTGATGCACGTTTTATGCTACATTTTGCTTTTCATTAATATATAAACCTTAATTTCGGCGTTGAAAATTATAGGATTTGTATAATGACTTAATAGATTTCGTAATATAGTATTAAGGTCCTTGGGAATATTGTAAAAATGTAATTTAGTGCTGTATGTATTGCATTCCCTTTTCATATTTGTTTTGTAATTTGAAGATTCAACGGTACATGCCTAGCGCTGGTACTATTGGAGTGCAGCGGCCCCACTTTTTGAGTAAAACTTTTTTTTTTCAAAATAGTGCTAAAAATTGCATTATTTCGCTCGGCTCGACTGCAGGTGGCGCCCGATGATGGCACAGAAAGTTAGAATGCGTTTTTTTTAAAACGAATTTAGTAAATTTACGGTCTTTTGGACTTGAAATGTCACGCCTGTCAAAAAGTTTATTGTGTTTTCAAAATGTGCTAAAAATACTGTTTTTAGCGCTTTTTTAAAACAAAATAAACTTGACCTTGAATGGGGCCACAGCACTCCAATAATACCCTAGCGCTTATGGAGATACATACCCAATAAGAAAATGAAGAGTTCTGTATAATATTTTAATAAAAATATGTTTCATTTTTGTTTCCAGTTTCCCTCACAAAAACATCAAAGAAAGGATTATTGTTGAAGCAAAGTATTATCGATGAAATAAGAAAGTCAGTTGAGGATTATTCCAACATTCTTCTCTTCACAGTAGACAACATGAGAAACACCAAACTGAAGGATCTTAGAGCCGAGTGGAAAGATTCTAGATTCTTCTTTGGGAAAAATAAAGTAATGGCTCTCGGTCTAGGCAAATCCGAAACAGATGAAGTGTATGACAAATTGCACTTGGTAAGAAATATAAATACTATAATCAATAACAGGTATAGATATTGGTGGATTGGTTGGTAACACGCTCAACTGTAAATCTGGCGGGCGCAGGTTCAATCGCCGATGCCGACTTACTTCACTTCAAAACACAAGCTTTTCAAGCTTACTGTGAAGTGTCCAAAGATGTATTTGGGTTTATTTAAACAAACTCAGATTCATTTATTAAAAAGTAAAAGAAATCATGGCCCATCTTGGTTGTTTTGCAAAATTCTTGTAATGTTAACATTTAGACAAAATATTCTGTTCTGTGGTCACAACTTTTCACATTAACATGGATGACAATATTTACAAACAATTGTAACCCAAACCTGGACGTCTAGTCTAATCTGGAGGTTCCGGGTTCAAATCTCAATGTGGCCAATTTTTTTATCAAATTTTTTCTGCACATACACATTTGTACAATTCGCAGTAAGCTTGTGTCGTGAAGTGGAGTAGGTCGGCATCGGGGATCAAACGCGCCCACTGGATTGACAGTCGAGCTCGTTACCAACCTGGCTACCGACCACCTCAAATATATTCTGCATATGTCGATACAAACTTTTAGCTAGTGCAGGAAAGTGTTTGGGCTCGTGTTCACAAGCCCAGATTCTTAGTAATAACATTGCATCCATGAATATTTTATTCACTTGATAAGTAGTATTGTTAATAAATTCAATTTTTATATTTCAATTGATGCCCGTTCACAAGTTTTAATAATGATTTATTCATCTCATTTTCAGTTATCAAAACGTCTCATAGGTCAGTGTGGTCTGCTCTTTACAAATCGACCCATCAAAGAAACATTAGAATGGTTTGAGAACTTCGCAGAAGACGATTTTGCTAGAGCCGGTTTCAAAGCAACTGAAGATGTCCTTCTTCCCGAAGGTCCTCTACCCGATTTCCCTCATTCCATTGAACCACATTTGCGACAGTTGGGTCTTCCTACCAGTTTACAAAGAGGGATCATCACGTTAATCAAACCTCACGAAGTTTGCAAGAAGGGGCAAGTGTTGACGCCCGAACAAGCGAGGATATTGAAACTATTAGAAACCAAAATGGCCGTGTTTCACTTGACTGTTAAATGCCACTGGTCCAAGGATGAAGGCTTTCATAATTTAATAAGTAGTAGTGATAATAAGGTAGAGGAAGAGGAAGTAGAGGAAATGGAACAGGACGATGAGACATAAATAAAATGCATTTTATTTTATATGAAGCTTTGTTTATTATTTCAGTAATCCAAATAATTGTGAATGTCTAACATCGATTGATTGGTTATGATAGTATAAAAAATATTACATACAAAATTATGATAATATATTTATATTGGAATAGAAGTTCACAACTGTATGATGCTATTCAGTAATTTGTGTGTATCAAATGAAGCAGTTTATATATACTTATTTTTGATTATTTAGAGCGCACGCTGTAGCACTTACGTGGAAGGGAAGAGAATGGCGAGTGACAGGACGGCGTGGAAAGAAAGAACGAAAATGCTTGGTACAAACTAATCTGCGAGATTGTAACCTCTTCATCATCATATATAGTACTGAGTAATTTGGAAAATGTACAATGGAATGGGTTGTGCTATATCCGACCACCAACTCCTTCAAGAATAGACTGGATAATCGCATACAGACACAATTTGACTGTGGTTTGGGTCAAATCAGCGAAAGCTGCCTACCGAATGTAAAAAAAATAATGTCAATATTTTACTTCAGCGCTGTTGACACAATAGATGTTACGGAGGTGTAGCGTTTTGTTATAAACTCTCAATAATCTGACGATGTGAGAAAAAATATAAAACAACTCATGGATATTAGCGGTACAGTTTTAATTTGTTACGATTCATTGTGAACTTTTGCTTTGAATACACAGCAATGAAATTAATTTATTAAAACGTAGCAGAAAGCATCAGAACTCAACCATGTTGATAAACGATGGAGGAATCTAACGAAATATTGGATATTTTTTGCCCAAGCTAACTATGTATGTTTGTCTGCATTTTGAAGAAGAAACAGTCCAGTACATTGCCCTAAAGTCTGGTTAAATATATGTCCGGAACAATTTCGTGGGAACCCATGAAAAAATATTCCAACCTTCTATAAACTGCCTTATACAAAATTATAAATACACGCAATGAATTTCACATTCTTTTTTATTAAAAACAAAACTAAAACATATTTTTCTATATGAACATAAATTATAAAATTATTGCAATGTGACTAAACGTAAAACTAAACAAAATATACAATAATAGTAATCGTAAACAATTATCAATTTAAATAAAAGGTACTTTATATATCACTATTCAGACAATGACCACAGATAATCATGGATCCCTCGACACTATTAAATTACATATCACAAATAATAAAATTAATTATTAAATCAAACAGCTTAAAACATAGTAATGCTAAAATTAAACATGTTATTCATGAAAAGAACTTGCGAGCCAATTCACAAATCGTGATTCATAGTTTTATGGTGGCTAACATAACTACAAAAGGCCCGATTCTGCAACTCGTCGAATTAAAATACTAACGCTGGATTTCACTGGAATAGTGGAGGTAGGAGCCACCTATCATTATTTTTCATAAAAAAATTGTGCTAGGTGGCTCCTATCTTCGCTATTCCTCATCTAAAAAGTTGGTGAAATCCAGTACTAGTGTTTTAAATTCAGTTATGAATAACATAGTAGAGATAACAAGTAGTAAATGGGGAATAGAATTAGGATTTAAAGAAGTAGTTTTATAAGATGGTGGACAAATATTGGTGGGGTTTAAGTTTATCGTTCTTTTTAAATCAGAGGTGAAAATATGATTTGAAAGTTCGTTAGAGAAATATTTCTGTCTTAAACAACCTTTTTATTAATCTTAACAAAATCGCTGGGCAACCAGAGGTCTTTTGAAGACCAACTTAACAGTTTTTCAAGACTGCTGAACCCCAAATTCCTTTCAACCATATTCATCTCTGCAAAAGCCCATTTTCAAATAAACATATACACTATTGTACACATTAAGGTAAGTAATAAGATTACTATATTCTAAAAAATATTGGTTGATAAAAGATGGGATGGATAAACATATAGCGTATAATATAAACTATTTGGTGGGATATTATAGATGTGACCTACTTTTTAGATAATATACAATGTTAATCGAGTGGATTCATTAATAAAGAAACTCAGGCAGTGGTGATGGCGTTCCAATTATAATACATGACAAAATGCGAACTAACGTAGAATTAATACCATGTTGATAATGCAATATTGGAAGTATATTATTAAGAATAATTAGGCTTACTCGTGTGTTTCCTGAAAGGATAGGCAGCAACAATTAAGGACAAAGCCTGGTTGCCTCTCAATGTTTCCAAGAGGAACCTAAAGTACTATGTTACGTAACTGTAAAACTATCTTTTGCAGTTTAATTCAAATTAAGTTACGATTACACATCAGTAAGGGAGTGCGTCTATCTGAGAGTGAGCTCTAACGACCGTGTCGACCAGATCTTCAAGGATGGATGCATTTTAAGTAAAAGGATTCGGAGAGCGTGTATGACAAATTGCATGAATGTGAAAAAAGCAAGGGGTCTATGAAAAGGTAGAGCAGTTCGGCGGTCTTTGGTCTCCGCCAGGGACAATTTTTCACAGTTCAAATTGTTGCATTTCAAGCAAACACCTAATAATTCTAAAGCTGCCTAAAATAAGTACGCAAGAAAATGTATAAATATTTTGCATACAATTCGTAAAGTACTATATTTAGAAAAAAAATTATAACAGCTGATACCTGTCTTTAAAATAATAAAAGTTTTTTGAAAATGTCAATATTTTGCACAGCAAAAATAATATGTCACGTGAACATTTACATTTAACGGAGACTTATTAGTAATTTCCAAGTTATGCCGCGTGGGTTAACTGTAGAATTCTGTTAAGCTGTTGATTTGAATGCGAAAATCAACAACAGCTAAATAGTGATCTTCGATATATAGAAATGTATCGCATATTCACACCCACATAAAAATGTCAACAGTATGACTAAAGATATTGTTATGTTTTCTAATTTGTCACTAATTCCTACACGAATGTTTCAAACATTCAGATTATTTCATATTAGTCTAACTTCTACTAGGATAATGCACGACAGCATTCAAAATTATTTAAAAAAAACTTATAAATTTGAAATAGAAATCTCAAAAGTTAATTATTTGTTGAGTTGATATCCAAAATTAAATTAGCGCATGTTAAATCTCAATGAATTGTTAAATAATTACTAAGATTATTTTAAAATTTATAATAGTAATACAGTCAGTCAAAATAGAGTTGGTTCTTGACGAGGGCGCTACTTGTAGCTTTATGGTAGCAATAGTGGCAACACTTTTAGAATTCCAATGTTCCCAGCACATAAAATTGTTATTCCACGACCACCTTCCTTTTAACAGACTACATATTGTAGTAATTTAAGGATACTTTCAGGTCTTTTAGCCTCGTGCAAACTTAGGCTACAGATTACCTTCATATCCGATACAACATAACTGCCTGCACATAACATAGGCAATTATTAATTTGATTATACATTATATGATCTACTTAAAAATAACATTTATTAGAATAATCACTTTTTTATTTTCAGTTAAGCACCATTCCATAAAAAATGCTTTATCACGAATTGGGATAGCGTTTCTACTAAAATACCCTCGACTTTATTTTCAATTATTTGATAAAACGAAAGGGTATTATCGTTAGGAAACACCCCCAATAACCACACACATATTTCTAATTAATTAAATTGAATAAATAAATATACACATATTAAATAAATTATAGATACACAACGAGATCTTTTAAACTGTGCTAAATGCTTATTTTTTATTACTATATCATCGTAAATATTAGTACATTTCTGTCTTGCTACATTCAAAAGGAAAGAAAACAAATGTCCACAAACCACATCTAAATTATCTCCTTTGTGGCAACCTTGATTACAGGGTCAGACACTCAATACATTTCAAGAAATTGGAATCGAGATTGAAGCAGTGAATCTGTCAAATTTGCAATAATTAAGGGCTAACATGCACTGAGGTAAAAATGTTGTATTATCGCTTCAACTTTTGTATGAGAAAGTAAGCGCAAAATAAGAATAATGTAAGCGATACTAAGAATCATACCATTAAAAAATCACGGGACTGTTAAATTGTTGATATCATATTTACCAACATTTTTGCATCTTGCAAACTGAGCGGATAACCCATGTACAGCACAAATATTAGGGGTACTTTTAAAGTAATTTTTTATTCAGGGAATTTTCAAATATTGTAACTCTGGATCTGTCAAGTTGTAGTCAATACTTCCATCCATCACTGTCTTCAGTATCGAGACAATGTTCTCAGTATTGGCTGAGAAAATCAAATATCGCCAAAGCCAATTTACAGAATATGGCGTCTTTATCGTTAATAATCATTTTTATCATTTTAATATAATTTTATAATTTATCCAATAGTGGTAAGCAGTTTATTGATTATAATATTATATACGCGATATTGTTACTTAATTCTTAACTCTATTAAAAAAACACAAAAACTTGTACCATTCGTATTTGGTTTAGGCTTATACATATGTAGATAAATAAGTTATACATTTTTTAACTTTACTATGAAGGTTTTTATTCAATACACCAGCAAGCAAGTTGACTGTTTCAATATATTGTCACGTCTAGAATAAAAAAGTTATATAAAAGTAAATTTTGAATTCTTCGGTTAAAATGTCTCTAGCGGACGTAACATAAGACAAAGTATGATAGTTTTGTAAATAATGAGACTAATAAGATTCCGAAAATCCTATTACATTCGACGACATGTAGACTCCATTTTAAATCTACAGAATCTGCGTAAAAAATGGTGAAAACCTTGAAATTTATGGTAAATGCTGGTGTAGTGAATTGATACCTTAATTTGAACATCGTAATGAGCAAAATAATCATCGCAGAATCGCGAATAAATTTGGCTACTTAGCCCAGATAGGACATAAAGAAACATAACGCAACAATGTTAAACATACATAACACATAGAAAATGTTTTTAGACATGCTAAAGTGATGTAAGTAAGACGTAAACAATCGACACAACTTTCATTGACCGGGTTATCAGTGAGAATGTCAATCAAAAATTCTAGGAGTCAATAAAATACATACAAATGTCAATTGTTTAAATCTGTCAATAAAAAAAGTTGCTTCTGTTTATCGAAATTGAGCAAACGAGCAATCACTTTAGACATTTTAATTTTATACAATTGTTTTACATTAAAAGCCAACTTCCAGAGCTGGTCCAAGTGACTAAAAGAACATTCATCCAACTTCAGTACATCAGAGTCGAATCAACGTTAAGAATCGGATATCCTTAAAACCCTGCTTTTCTAAAATTTGTATGCCAAAGCAGCCATTTCATAGCTACCTACAAATTTCTAACACACACATAATTTCAAGCAGTACCTACTCTTACAATTTTCAGTCCAACATAAATTTATAAACATATAAAATCAATACAAAAATAACACAAAAAGCAATAGTCATTTATAAAGCGAGAGATTTCTCTTCGTGTTTTATTGCGGGGGAGTCGGCAGCGGTTCTCTCCAATAGAGAAAATGGAAGAAATCTGCCGAACTCGGTTCCTCCCGCGTGACACGGCGCTAGTCGGAGGCGCTCTCGGGTATCGGAGGCAAGCCTGAAGTGGTGGAAGCGACGGGAGATGGTAATTCCGGTAAAGCTTCGACAGGTTGCTTCCAGTAATTGAACTGAGAGAAATCTTCGCATACGTCACCTCTTACGGGTGGGAACAAGTGGTCTACTATGTAACTCATGTTGGAATACCTGGAAATGAAATAAATACAATTAATAAATCTTTTAAATGTGTACGATACTATTTTAAAATCCTTCATACAATACGAGTAGCAAACAAAATGGCGAAGTTAAATACAAGTTACGTAAATTTTTCTGTGATAAAAATTGCAATGGACTTTCTTCTATCTATCTATACCCTCACGCTGCATCCTTTGCAGGGTAGGCAGGGAGGACAGAGCATCAGGCAGCCCTATATTTACACACACTCCTAGCCTCCGTTCCATTCATTCAATTTGGCATACACACTCTCCGATTCCTTTTTTCGTGTTTGTGTATCTGCCATTGTATTTGCTATATTATTGGCAATGTGGTTGTGAAAAATATTTAAAAATAGCGGCAAATATTAACATAACTCATTGTGATGATTTAGACAGACTGTCGTGATTTCACACAGTGAATACGGAAACAGAATACAACATGTAAAATGTATCGACTAATTGTTAAATTAAATTATTATGATCGAGGAATATGTAAAATGAAATACTGGTTTGTGAGTTTCATGGTCGTGAGTCAATGTATCAACAACAAAAATGTATTGTGATTATTTGCAACGATAACAATTATGTAATTGTACATTTGATAAACTTATTAGCAGTTGAACTCTACAGTCAATATGATCGTTGATTGTTAATATTATTTTCGTTTAATTCTTTGACTGTGGTGACCTTGAACTGTTATCGGTCACCAAACACCGTCGTAGAAATATGACACTTGTACGAAATTACATGCATTTGGGAGTTGACTTTAGTCAACTGCCGCAGGTATTCAAAACTAAAGAAAAGTTTTAAAGCTGTCGTTTCGGAGAGAGGTGGTTACTATTTAGCTTAAACTTAAGAAACTGTATGTAAACAAAACCATTTCACGACCATCCATTCGGTAGTATCTTAAAACATCTGGACGGTACGTATTGGTATTTTTTCACACTAAATAGTGGCCCTCTTTCCAAACCGCTGTCTTCTTCTCGGGACTTTTCTTTAGTTTTTAATGTTATTCATCCATAGGCGTTACATCATTTTCGTGTACGTTTGTTGTATTTTAAAATGAAAAATACAAGTCAAAATAAACATCATATACGGTTATTAAATGGATGTAGAGAAAAAGAATTTTATGAAACTTAATAAATTTTGGTTATAATTATATTATTGCCATGCAAATATTAGATATTTAAAAAAAAATATTAAAGTTATGCGTTGTGCCTGAAATGAAAAAATATATAAAACCATTATTCAAACCGTTTACCCAAAATATACAAAATACATAACGATGTTAGTCGATATTGTGATACATATAAAGCTGTGCACACAAAACATAAATGCAATATGATAAATAAATAAAAAAGCAATAAAATAAATAAAAATAAATAAATATTCGGTAGTAGTGATGGGCAGAGTGATGGAGGTTATAATGATTGTTTTTTTTCATATTTTTTTAGTGATGTGCTTACCGCGCACTAAAATGATGGGAGCGCCATTGTCCTGTTGTCCGCCTAGTCTAAGTGTTTCTTATTATTACGTAATATTAAAAAAAAATACTAAGTAAATATACTTAATTTTAAATAAAATATACTTAAAAAAAAAGTAGTATAATTTAATAACAAAAATTATATATTTAATATCACATATGATCACTTCTTAAATCACAATCGATTTCTTTATTTTTTTGGTATAAAAATATTTAATATAAAAAGTTATTTTTGAAATGGTTAACTGGTGAATTATTTAATTTTTTATTTATTTTATTTGACTAGGATGCCACGCGTATATCGCTGACTGGCGGAAATAATTCATCGACCCTGTCACACTGCCCCGAGTAGCTGGAAAATAAACAAAATAAACCAAAAGATACAAACTGAAAAACAATACAAGAAATTATATAAATACATAATACTACATAATTTTTAAGTACGCACTACAATGGTACATTTTACTTGCTTTTAGGCTGCATAATTTTAAAATATATGTTTAAATTTATAGATATTAATAATTTACGATAGAGTGCCAAATAAATCATTAATGATTAAACAAAATGGGTGTAAAATAATATCGATTACTGTAAATTTATTAGGGTGTTTATACTAAATAAGAAAAGCTTGTGTTGCAAAAGTCTAGTAGTTTGAGAGTGATTAATTAGTAGTTGTTTTAATGGTTTGTATTTTTTAAATTCAAACAATCTTCACATAATTCTGCAAATAAATATCTTTGCAAGTTTTCTTCTCTCATCGCAATCTTATAAATAAATTGACAATAACTAAAATAACACAATTTGTAGATAAGTAAAACAAAATGAACAATATCATGCGGTTAATTAATTGTATACCACGCAATATAATAATTTGATCTAATATAAACTTGAGTGGAATTGTACCTCACGGGATATTTCCTCCCCAATCCAATCCCTCTCCTCCTCCTCATTCCATTCCCATCCTATCCTTTCATATATTGTATAATCAGAATATCTATTAGTTAAGTTGTTTTCAATACATATTCCTGTTTAATTGTACTGTTGTGACTGTATTTGTACCATAGATAAATAAATAAATAAATAAGTGATTTGCCCCAAACCTAGACATTTCCGTCAACAATACATTGCCCCTTAATTTAAGCCACCCTACCCATCACAAATCATATCATGCTCTTAAGCCCTTAACTTAACATCCTTGATTTTTTTTTTTACAAAGATCCTGGCTCGCGTACATGAACCCAAATACTTTTCTGCACACCTTGCACTACTGGAATACATACATCGTAATTAATTAAACTTAATGATAGCCTACCACGAAACCCTGTTACTCCATCTGAATTCATTTTCTTAAGCCAAGACATTTTAGGATAGGATTCATGAATGTTGCTCTGTAGGGTACATGTCTCCTGTATGTAACAGATAGCATAATTCTCTTATCTTCTGATGTTGCCACCCAACAGTGGCAGAAGCCATACGAAATAATATGTAATATACCAAATGCGAATCTTTTTAAGTTTGTGTTAAAAGCTTGTCTACTAAGGCTCGGTTGTTCGAAACACGATAGGAACAGTAGAATACTATTGCTGTTACTGACCAGTAAACGTATCAAATGGGTTGTTTCAAAACACCGACAGGAACAGGTACAAAATGGGTAACTATATTAACACGCACGGACGTTTTGTTTTCCGTTTCGCTTTATGTTACGCGCGCAAGCGAGATGGCAATATTAGATAAAAGAGAACGCATCTAGCAGTATAGTGCGCCAGTACATTACGTTTACTGGACCTGGGGGCAGCGGTAAACGGATAGGAAGAAATCTTACTATAGCATATTACTTTTGTTTTGGTGCAACGATTTCTGTCTCCTTACCGTTGCCAGCCGACAATACTATTCGTCGAGCAACTGGGCCTTAGTTGTCAATTAGTAAACTTTTTAATATTTACAATAAAATTTTAATAACCCACACCACTGATTAGGTATTTTATGAAAGCCTTTTGATACAGTATACCTTTAAAAAGCTAAGTAGGTAAATAAAATTATTGTCTCCCTACTGTTTACAAACTTGTTAAAAAGCATTCTCCAGTTACCCATCATCGGTTTATACCGTGACGGCATAGTAGTGGCAAGTAATAAAATAAATAGTAAATAGATAAATTGTTAGTACCACCAAATAACCAAGAGAAAGATAAATAAAAACACTGACTGAAATCTAAAGGTTAAAAGGGGGTAAATATGTTAATAAGTCATAAACAATATACATACATAGTAGTAAATTGTTTTATTAAACAATGTAGAAAAACACCAGCCAAAAATCCGAACCATTCATTTTAGTTGCCATTAACATGCATTACAATAAGACTTGGGACATAAGTTGGAAAAATACTGTTTTATTTTGCTCATATTGAGTTAAGACACTCTTTTCGTGAAGTTATCTCAACATTTTCAAGACCAAACAAAAATGCTGAACAACTTTAACCGAAGTAGTTGAGAACCTGAATTAACTATAAGCAAAAATTAAAATATGATAAGCACCGAGGTGATCGGTAGCCTGGTTGGTAACACGCTTGACTGTTAATCCAGTGGACGCGGGTTCGATCCCCAATGCCAACCTATTCCACTTCACGACATAAGCTTTTCAAGCTTACTGTGAAGTGTACAAAGGTGTATTTGGGTTTATTGAAATAAATTTAAATCATTTAAAAAAAAAATTCCAAAACATTTTCACTCTGTGAATGCACATACTGCGGAATTACAATTAATATAGCTTATTAAGATATTCACAATATAGTTTAATACTACATAAGAATTGTATTGTTAGGAAGCTTGTTAATACTACTACTACTACATATATGATATTATCTACGATATGGAAGGAGATTGTTGTACTTACGAAGATTGGAATGTCTGTGTCAGTTCGTGTTTGAGCTCTCCCTTGTGGTTGATGGTGAATATTCTTACAATGGGGATTCCTACGGTCTGGTAAGCGCAGACATCCTGCAGAAGATATAAACACATACTCAAAAATAATGTTATTTTCCTTGGTTTACATTGCACTTCTCAACACAAAAAATAACAGCACAGATGGGAAACATTTGTAAAAATGTGTAGAAATTTCTACTAGCTAACCAATCAATGAAACACTGCTATTTCCTTTCTCTTCATAACACATCTCTCGTGGGGTTCGTAGAGACAACTACATTAATCTGCTATGTATTTATCCCCTTGAATCGCATCACATCCCTTGTGGGGTATGCAGAAACCACGGAATACTAGAGTGCCTTAATCTTACACAGATTCCTTGCTTCTGTCACATTCTCTCAAAACGCATCCATCTTTAAGGATCTGGCCGGCATGATTCCAGGTCCAGGTCAATATTGGAATGCTGCCCTTCGACATGTCTTTTTAATCACAATGTCATCATTCATTCTCTCAACATGCCCGAACCATCATGAATTCGTTATAAAATCAATTGAAAAATACAAATAGTGAATATTCAATCAAATTTAATCTACGCTTCTAACTCATACGTTGACTAAACTTTGCCATCATGCAATTGGTGCGAAACGAATTACAATACAAATGTTTATACTTACATTGGTTCTGTTTCCGTATCCAGCGTAGAACGGCTTACTGCCTTCGGGGAAGAGAGCGATGATGTCGGAGAGACACTGTATCTTGAACTCCTCGGGTTTCTTCTCAATCACCTCTCTGTGGAAGGCCCGGAGCAGGGACGTCGGGTTCAGAAGGAGGGGACCGTCGGGAAGAGACAGGTCTCCTTGTCTGATCGAACGCAAGTACTCGCGGGTTACCTGTTTATAATAAAACAAAATAAACATAAATAAAATGAACTGTAAGATTTGAGATATAGGTACCTAAATGGTGGTAACTTTAGGTATTAGAACAGATTTTTCTGCATTGTGCAGATGGAGACTCTTTCAATTTTTCCTCAACCGAAGCGAGAGATATTTATGTTGACATAAAGCAGAGGGCACAAAGTGATCACTTAAGCCAGCCAAAGCCGACTGACAAGGGTTTATTTAACAATTTATTTAACAATGGGATACCCATTCGCTTCCTCCTAATGCTACATTATGTGAATGTAGATATCTTTTGCTTATGTTGAGGAAAAATTGTAAAAATGAATTGTGGTAGATTGCATAAAAGATAAGACATCGTCACCCAAGAATAACAAGGAACCAGTTGGCATGACCAAAATATTGAGAAAAATTAGAATTCAAAATTTCAAACACTCATATCTTTACACACAGATGGAACCTTAATGGTCATGATATTTACAAAACTACCACACTTTAGGGTGTTTTTGTTAATTGTACTCATAAATTATATCAGTTAGAAACATTTTTAGAAAAAAGGTCAAAAGATCTAAATTTGCTAATTAGAATTTCGTTATTCACAGATGGTGGCATTTTAAAGATTAAAAAAAAAACTGCTGGTCAGTCAGTGTCTGACACTTACCCTGGCCTGTCCAATAGCTCGAGCTGAAAGATACAAAAGTTTGTATCCATTATTTATGATTTTAGTGAATAATTGAGCTACTCCGCTCTGAGCCCAATCCTTGCCCACCATCGGGAAAATGTGGCCCAGCACATCAGACCTGTAAATCAAAATATTACAAATCAGTTATATATCATTGCAACAAATGAATTTGAATGTAAGAATTAGATTTGTTCAGTGGTACTCACTTGGTAATTGTGCCATCAATGTCAGAAATGACGATCTTATCATCAAATCTCCATTTGAAGATGTGACATTTGCACCTGGACGTTCCCTGGTAAGCCGTGGTAACGCTGAACATCATTTCATTCATACCTTCCCTCAGATTCAGGCTTGCCTGTGCGAAAAAATAAAGTGTTAATTCAAATAAAATTGTGCTAAAAGTTAAAAGTAACATGGAATAGATGGTAAATATGCTGTTATCTAAATACAGCTGGATGGTCTTCCCATCCGACGATCAGTCATAAGCCAGATGGTAAGTCCATCCTTTGCTGTTTCTCTGTTGAGATAACTACTTGTTATTCAACTACGACATGTAGAAAATGCCATGTTAAATAATTGTGATTTTCAACAAGTAATATAGTAAATATGTATTGCATAACTTACAATTTGTTCAGAAGACAAACGTAGAGTCTTTCTGAATCTGTCTGTTGAAGACTTGGACTGTCCACCCTGAGATATTCCTCCCATGTTGCTGGTCATGGTGATGCCTCCCTCATCAGAATCCTCGGAACTCTGGGATCCGCTGTAGCCTCCACCAGCAGCAGAGAGGAGAGGGAAGGACGTCTGGGTGCTGACTTCATGGGGGCTCTCGCATTCATTCTTTGGCATGATATCTGGAGACAATGAAATATAAAACTAAGATCGTGAAGTATAAAAGCAAGATCATGAAATATAAAAGTAAGACGATGAAGCATAAAATCAAGATCATGAAATATAAACGTTAGGGTTAGATAATGAAGTATAAATGTTAGATCATGATGTATAAACATTAGATCGTGAAGTATAAAAGCGATATCATGAAATATAAACATCAGATCGTGAAGTATACAAGATCATGAAATATAAACGTTAGGGTTAGATCATGTAGTATACCTACACGTCAGATCTTAAAGTATAAAAGCAAGATCATGAAGTATAAAAGTAAGATAGTGAAATATAAAAGCCGTATTATAATGGATGTAGCGTAATAAGGAATATGGATAAGTTATTTACCTTCATGTTTTCCAGTCTCCTGACTTAGGATGGTGATCTTCTCCTGAATGTTAGTTGTGGAAGGTTCGTTCTCTAAGAGACCTCCTCCCTCGACATCTGTGCATTCTGTTTTGATGGAATCACTGGAAATATAAAATAAACAAAGAATATATCATTGTCTTTACTCATATTGTAATAGTTACGAGTAATGCAGTTAAATATCTAACCTGTTCTGTTTGTCATTGGATCTCCTCCAATACCACCAAGAGTAGCGGCTTTGTTGTGCCTTTCCGCTGGCGTCTGTGCCGGATCCTGACTGATCGGATTTGGAATCCATCTTACCGTTGACTGTGGCTGGTAAACTCTTCTGAATTACATTCTGAAAAGTGATATTAAAAAACCATTATATATTTTGACTCCCTGATTATCAGCAGAATTATGGACGCTACAGCTTTCTTTAACAAGATTTATCAATGCTGGAGTATTAAAATAAGAATGCAAAGAGTTAGTCTGCTTCGAGAGTAAATTTGTTACCTTTGGCAATGGCCTGTGGAAGACTAGCAGAGAGATGAGAATGGGAGCAGCGGTGGTCCACGGCATATACTGATCTCCGATACGAACAACCAATCGTGGATTTTGCAGTACGGCCGGATCGTTGCACAGAGAATCGTAACCGATGGCTTCTTGTTCGAATGCGTCAGTCATGGCGTTAGTGGGTTGTTGGAGGGCAGATTGACCACAGAGGGACAGACCAACATAACCTCTGAAAGACACATATTCCAATAAATTAGAAACGCTACATCAAAATAAAATAGTTTCAATAATTACATAAATTTAAAATGACTTTGAACTCACTTGCAGAAAATCTTAATGTCATCTTCATCAGAGTCAATTCCTTTTCCCATGACGCCGTCCACCGAAGAAGGAGACTGCGGTAGTGATGGACCATTGCCAGATTCATAATCATCTTCGTTTGGCATCTCGTTGCTCATATTCACGACATCTTAAAACATAAACAAACACTTTTCATCACAACAGAAACCTTGGGTATGTCGAGAGAATGTCCGATGATTGAATGATAAACAAGGGCATCCAAGAGTCACCTGGAGTGAATATAGTGACTGGTGCTCGAGAGGACGAAATTGCAAAACATGTGCGACGAACGTTATGAAGATGTGGTATGTGAGGAAGAAGAATTTTGGGGGCACTCTGTCTTCTCTGTTTACTCTGCAAGGGATATGGTGCAACGGAATAGATGATTGTAAAGAGTTATAGGTAGATAATGATTGATTTCAACAACTCACCAGTTTGTGTAGAGATGACCTGTGTATGTGGTGGGAAGTATAAGGCCGCCACTTCAGGATCAACAGAACCAGCTGCCAGATCAGCCAAATACCTTCCCTCCGCCTCTATGGAGCCCTGTGTATTGTTACCCCTGCTGATGAACTTCAAGACGCCGCTGAGCATAGATGAGGATGCTTGGTTGTTCAATGAGGATGCGCTTTCAATCTCGCCTGGATATAAAAACAACATGTTAAGATTACAGAGAATTAGGTTATGGCCCAATTATTCATATTAAAACAATTCAATTGTTGTTAATATTAAAACTTACATTTGTTCTTCATATTATCGGCCTGAGACAACTGTCCCTGAGAGTCGCTGGATGAACTGCTTGCCTGCTGAGGAGGAGGTGAGGGCAGCTCACCCCAGCGCCATGATTGGGATGTCGGAATAATGTTATCCGGGACCGTAGCACCAGAACCTCTAGCCATCTCTAATTCCGAATCTGACTGCACCGGAGTACAGACTTTTCTGAAGAAAACAAATACGAAAAAATACATGGTTAAATGGATATTAAACATCGAGTGATTAATTTTGTTTATATCTATCTCCCGCCGTCTCTCTTGTGGGGTAGACAGAGAGAACAGAATATCCTTGCACACACTTCGTACTTCCCTCATATTCATTCAATTTGTCACGCAAGCTATTCAATTTCTTTTAATTGAAACACTTGCATCCTTGTGGATCTGATCGACATGATCGGTCCACGTCAGTGTCAGATGGCAGTGCTTCATGCCTCAACACGCCCAAACCATCTGAACTTAATCATTTTCGTTTTAGTCACTACACCCGTCTTACAGAAACTTGAAATATCTTTTCTCAAAGCAGATGATTGAAGATTGACGCAGCATAAGCGATTGAATTAAAAAGAAAGAAATGTTTACTATTGGGCACCTACCTTTTATCGTCACTGACAATGTCGGTATCACTGTAGAAGTGAACGTCTTGAATAATATTAGTCACATTGTATCCCGGAGTAGGTGACGGATCATCCTGCTCAATCTGATCAGCACTAAGTCTCTCATTACCAGTCTTGTCGATCTCATCACATTCTGGAACTATGGCTTCGGACTGACTAGAATATCCATTGGAACTAGAGTTTGAAGACTTTCGTTGATTCTTCTTCTTGGAGCCGCTCTTCTTTGTCTTCTTCTTCTTCTTACTTCCATTATTATTATTACTGGACTTGGGAGTTTCCTCCAACGTATTTTCTTTATTATCTTCTGCGTTTGGTTTATTTTCTGCCGTCGGCGACAGATTCGGCTCGCTTGCCATTGAAATTGGTCTAAAATCATTATTTATACTTATTTTCCTAACGACTTCTTTGGCGCGACTATCATTATCGTTTACTTCTTCGGCTTTGAACGTCCTGGCTGCTCCGGCGGTGGTGATGGTATTGGTAACTTCATTGTTAGACTTGATATCGTCTGGGTGATCATCGAGCCCGTCCATGGCGAACATGGTATCTTGATGTTCAACACTGGAGACGAAATCATACATGGTGTCTTTCATGAGTTGGTATTCCCTCTTTTGTGAGGAGAGATCTGGTTTCTGAGTGCCTTGCCCATCGGTATGCCTGAAATAAAAAAAATTCAATTCAATCACAGTCTCCCAAACTTTGTAGTATTGCAAATTCTACAATGTTACAATTGACCACCACTCCTGTGAGATACTACAAGCTAGGTTCTCCACGAGCTCTAATGTGCACCTTAGAGGACATCAGCTGAAGCTAACGACGAGATTCACATCCAACCTACGAAAATACTTCTTGACCAATAAAGCTTTGCTTCGACCACCAAGTCTTTCATAATAGACTGGATAATTGAATATAAACACAGTTGATTTAGGAAAAAAGGAACTAATTGAAAGGCTTTATTTTTTATTATAATACAGTTAACAATACAATACCTTCTTTGCGAGTAATCGGAAATTTGATTTTGATATTTTTCAAAAGTATCCGCCGAGTTCCTCCTCGGAATGGTGGCAATGTCCTGGCTGGACGAGTACAGGAAGCCGCTCTCTGGTATGGGCGACGTGGCCAGATGGGCAGATGCTTCTATTTCGTCTTCGGGAACTTCCTCGACGAAGAACGCTTCCCCCGATTCTCCCAGCTTCATGTGAATGTTCAAGGGTTCTCCGTTGAGTTCCAAGTCAACCTGAAAGTAAGAGGGGATATTTAAATTACGTTGAAAGTGCTAATGGATGAATGATACAATTTTTAGTCCAGATACAAAGCACTTAATTCCCTTCTGTATAGAAATTCATCGAACATAACAGAATGTACATACATAGGAAATTTACCCTTCTCAAAATATTTAGGGTACCATATTGTTCACTGGTGAAATATATTTAAGGAGGTACCTAAAAATAATAAAAATAATGAGTACAAAGACCTGGACAATTCAAGATAAATGAATACAATCACTCCAGGGGTAACAAACTCATTTCATAATACTTATTACAAAAATTCTCCTAGTTAGAATGATATGTTTAGTGACGGAAGGAGTTGCGATATTTTCTATTTGTAATTCCTACTTATTAAATTGTTATTCAATCCATCCACAAAAATATGGAATGAAATAAGGGATAGGATCCGTAACCAGGGGATAAGACGGTCCTACGATGAAACAGAAGTTTTAAGAACATGTGGTTCTTACGATTCTTACAATTTACATGTAGGTATATTACGAGGCAAAGCGCGATATTGCGTTGCAGTCATTTGCGTACATATTGGCAAGAATCAAATTCGGTAGATATAAATGCTATAAAATACGTTCGCGATCCATCTGTTGAGTATCCCTGATAAGACTTACTAGAGAGGGACATAGCTCTATTATGCAATCATTAATCGCCTAATCCAGTTAGATACAAAAACTGGTCCATATCAATGGAATAAAAAAGTATGTATATAATTATAATAATGTAAGATCCAATACTATCACAAATATTAGCTTCTCGTTCAAATGAAAAGAGGAGAATAAAAACGAAATCACGATTATCACATTAAATCATAATAATAGTATTGTATAACCCAAATTGAAAATATACATTTTTCTGCCCATTTCGCACTACGAAAATTGCTTTATGTCGCAAAATGCAGAATATAATTATTCTAAGTTTAAAAAAACCTGAGAGATAGAGTAAGAAACGAAACGATACGGCAAAGAACAGGAGTAACAGATTTTGCCCAGCGTATCGCATCTCTCAAATGGCAGTGGGCAGGTCACATGGCTAGAGATCCAGACGATAAGTGGTCGAAGCGGGTCTTAACCTGGAAACCCAGAACGACTACCAGAAGCATAGGAAGACCACCACTACGATGGTCGAGAGACGACCTAGTCAAATACGTGGGTGCCAACTGGATCCAGAGAGCCCAGGATAAAGCGGCGTGGAAGCAGATAGAGAAGGCCTTCGTCCAGGAGTGGACGGGAGTGGGCTGACGAAGAAGAAAAAAAACTGTAAATGCTATTGAGATAAAATCATTAAGAAGAAAGTGTGGTAAAACGTTGAGAGATAGGTTAAGAAATAAGTGGTTATAGAGAGATGAGTGATTGTAAGACTGTAAATAGTAATGAAAACGAACAACATTCTAGGTATAGTGGTATTTATAACTAAAAATAATGGAGTTTGTTGGCGATATTTCGGAATTCGGTCAAGTTATTATTGTGCGTATCAGTGCGTAGATATACGCGAAGTGAGCGAAAACAACAAAACAACCAACGTCGCGATAACAGAAATGTTTATTACAGCTTACAGCATACACAATATGTACTGAAATAACTACAATCAGATATGAAATATGGAGGTATTTAAATATAATACGATATAATGTGGACTAAGTGAGTAAAAATTGTAATAAACGTAAGTGTTTAATGTAAAAAAAATGTAAGTCCACTGTCTATCTTCTGAAAGCAGGAGCAGGTGAAGACTACATTCTCCTGAATCATGAATGCAAAAAGCAGAACGGTTCTAAAATACGTCAACCCTAAGCTACTTAAAAAAAACTCGGAATCTAATACTGATATAAAAGCTCGCTTTTTTGTGGTTGTCTTTTAACCCATTAGTGTTTTCGCCTGCAGTTCTTTAAATTAAGTTTCGCGAATACAAAAGTGCGTCAGTTCAATGTACCTCCTATACGTTAATAACTAATTTTACATTTCTTTTATTAATTAAAAACACACAGTTAAAAGTAGTTATCGTAGTACACACAACTACACCAAATTCTATGGATGTTGTGTAACTTAGAATGTGTATGGTGAATGGTGTAACAATTTGAAACGTTAATAACATCTCATGTAACTAAATCTCAATAATTCAATATCAGTACAATCGCCCACGACCACAACATTATGTAACCGAAAATAAATTACGATTACACGGCCTTATATAGAACCAGAGGGTACTGGAGTCCACTTCATCATTTTATATCTTCGTCAGAAGTTTGGTGGTCACAAGAGGCCATCGACATTTAAGTGCGTTTTTTTCCATCGCTAATCTCTAGCGAACTATTAATGATATTGCAAAACATTTTTTTTATTGAAGAGTCGATTATAATACTGGAAGATTACCGTGGATTTCGTGAACCAATCTTCACTTCAGGAAAGCCTGTGTTAAAAAAAACGTTGTCTTTAGTCATGCTAATATTATATGTACGTATCTGTTATTATTTTTTTTGCCATCAATAGAAATAGTCTCACGCGATTATTCTCACTTCGTTGGCTGAGATATGGTAAATTATATAGGAACAAAAAAACACAGTAGGTATCATACAGAAGTATACCCATTCATTACTCAACTACTCTATTCAGAATGAAGTAAATTCAAAATTGATGACACGCATATATACATAAACTGAATTCTACTCGTGAAGCATATTCATGAGACAAAAAACAGGCGGTATGAGGTGACTGGATCCCCTCAATCGCTCGGTGTCTCCAAAATGTATGAAAATAATTTCATTAGGTACTCGATAATCAAAGGTGTCTCCCAATGACAAAATACGACTTTCGATCTGAGTGTCCCAAAGCTCTTGTTGTTCATTGTTTATTGTTTTCTAACCATCCATAGGCCCCATTTAAGGCACTTGGAATCGTCAGGTTTACGTATTAAACAAATATTACAAAACCAAACGGGATAAATCAATAAAAGGTCTCAGAAAAAACAATGAAATCAATAAATACATGCAATTCATCACCCAACCCTTAGTAGATCCCCTCAAACGCTTTAAATTTTATTGTCTCTGGAGAAGGATGATCCAATGTGGTATAGAATCGTAATGTTATCCGGTTTACACTTCATTTGTATTGATATTTCTTAATAGACCAACAATTGCGAATACGATCATCATCTCACAACATCACCTTCGCAACATGCGGTTGACATTGCGGCAGGAATATTATTGATTCTAATACCAACAATACCATCATAGATAGTGGGTAATGTCAGCTCAGGTAATGGATGGGAAACACTCAATACATTTGATACATATCTAATGAACTGTATTTGAACAAAATCTCTATGGTTAGTTTAATGACATACAAACTCAGTGCTATGAACTCTCGTATGACGTAATGAAATAATACAGATACATTGTTGATATGTACAAGCAGTTCCCGAGTTATGCGATAGGGTACCCAAAAGAAACTGATGTTACGGTGGGCTGAGTTTTGTAGTACTGCGTTCTAACTCTAGGGGTGTTTTGAGCAGCTACCATTTTCGGACCTGAAAGCCAAAAATCGTCGCTAAAAAAATTCCCGTTCGGCTTGTGTGGATTATTCAGTGCTCGTCGTTTTTTTTCAATGGCTGATTCTCCAGAACAGCGCGATGCAGCAAAGTTTTGATTGAAGTTCGGAAAAACTGACTCAGAAACTCTCGAAATTTTAAGCTTTCTGTGAAGTGTACAAAGATGTATTTGGGTTTATTTCGATAAACCCAGATTCATTTAAAAAAAAAAAAAAAATAAATAAATGCTTAAAACATCTTCTAACGATGATGCTATTAATAGTCCAAGAGCCCGCTGCTTAATTTATGACGTATCTGTTTTTTGATCGAAATGAGTATAAATGATAGCTTACCAATAGGGTATTACATCGCACTAGGGTTGCCTATCAAAATCCTGCCGCAACCCCCCCTGCCCCCCCCGAAAAGGTCCCTCTTCGCGGTTTTTCGCATTTTATAGGAATATGGTAAGAGATAGAAGAAAGTAGTCAATGACAAAAATATTCCTTGCTAAATTCTCTACAAAAAATCTTGAGTCATTTTTTTCGTAGAACTAGCAGTTTACCCGCAATGGCCGGTCCAAAACCGAAATTCATTTAAAATACAAAAAAAATGTATTTAAACTAAATTGGTTGAAAATTGATAAGAGCTACAGGAAAATAGTCAAAGAAAGAATTAATTACCATAGTCTTAGCTACAAAACGAGCTATAACTTATGTTCATACATCTAATAATTTCGGAGTTATTACAATAAAACTCAGTGACGAAAATTCTTAAAATTTAGTTTTTCATAAAATAACCAGTGATATAGCGCCGCAGGCCAAAATTTTTTTTCCATAAAATGTTAGTAATAATGGGTGGAAGAATGTGAAAGAAAAAAAATCAAACTTTTTTTTTTATTTTTTCAAAAAATATCCTGTTTTTTGACCGGCCATTACGGGTAAACTACTAGTCCTATGAAAAAATTGACTAAATGTTTTTTGTAGAGAATTTAGCAAGAATTATTTTTGTCATTGACTACTTTCTCCTATCTCTTACCATATTCCTATAAAATGCGAAAAACCGCGAAGAGGGACCTTTTCGGGGGGGGCAGGGGGGGTTGCGGCAAGATTTTGATAGGCAACCCTAGTGCGATGTAATACCCTATTGGTAAGCTATCGTTTATACCACATTTCGATCAAAAAACAGATACGTCATAAATTAAGCAGCGGGCTCTCGGACTATAAGAAAGCACAAGTGTTTGAGCGGTTTTCTCTATTCAAAAGGAAACGTTAAACGTGGTTACTGGTTATGTTAGGGCGCAATCTTTGGACTGATTGTGTTTGGTAAACTCAGTAAAATAATAAGCTCAGTAAAATAATACTAATGATTGAATAGAGTGGTGGATGATTACAGTATGGCTGGTACTCCTAATACGTATTTGGCGGACTTCTAATCAGCAAGAATAAAGTCATTGACACAAAACAAAAACATACGAAACAAAGACACACATTAGTGAGACGTGATCTTATTAATTTCTATTTGTTGCAGACTGGGTCATGAGGTGAAATGCCATCAGATCAACAATACTTCAATTCTTTGAACACAATAAACACAGTCACTTTATAATTTGACCTTTGAGAGAGTGCTGCTTTGTTGAGGATTTGAAAGATACTAAAAGAACTCATTTTTCTATTCTATTCTATCTCCTCACGCCACATCCGTTGCGGGGTAGGCAGAGGGAACAGATCGCCAAACTTTCCTATCCTTACACACACTTCGGGCTTCCGTCACACTCATGCAATTCGTCATACACACTTTGCAATCAGCGAAACTCATCAGGCTAGGTATTTAAATCTTAATTTTAGGCTTGGTCTATTCATAGGTTATGCCAGGTGCACACGATTGGCATTTGCTGCAAACTCAAAGACTCAACAAACGCACAAACGTGTAGACACTTCGCAAACACTTTTTTAACTACACTGGCTACACAAGCCAAGCTCAACGCCCTATTCCTACACACGTTTGAATTTGTGATGGCTTGTCTTGTCGAAGTCTGGATCCGGCATTGGGTGATTGCTGATTAAATACAAGTAGGTACGTCTTGTTTATGTTTTGTCTGAGCGCTTGTTCACAAATAATCTACAAGTGATTGAACTGACTGTCACTGGGACAACAAAATATATTTGAATGTCAGCTTTATTGGAATAAATCAAAGTACAACGGTCTATCAATCGAATTATTGACTGTCTCGCCTTACAGACTGTTAGGTACACATCGTGATACCTGTAATCACACATAGCTGATAACCATATTAATTATTTCTAATATTTATTGCCTTAGAAACGAAACGGTAGTAGTTGCCAGTGAAGTAAACGAAAAAACCTTGAAGTTCATTATTTATGAGTGCGTTCAACCTACAATAGGTAAAGTCGCAGGTAACCATGAGAGTTTCGATCACCAAATGTTTATCGCGAGCAAGTTAAATAATATACGTATGTGGATGATCTTCATATTATAATAGTCCTTTTCAATGGGAATCGTTATAAGTTATAAGATATCTATAAAATAAAGTGTCTGATCAAACGACAGATTGATACACTCATCAACACAGCCCAAACGGCTAATCGTAGAGAAGTGAAATCTAAAAGATTATTCTTCTAGATTATTGATCTGTTTGTGAACGGATGCCTTCCTCTTGGGATGCGGTAAACTAACTATCCTTCGCCCTTTTAGGCGGTCTTTCTTCGGAAATTATAAAGCCAGATAAGTTTTGATACAAAACCTTTCACTACAGAAGAATCTTTGGTTGAATGTTTTTTAAGAGTGTACGAATATCTCGGGGACGTGATACTACCGTGAGAATTGTTATGTAGATTCTCCGATCGAAATTAGTAATACGCTGTTTGGTGGTTGTTCAAAATTTCACTAAAATGGATATGACTTACCACTTTGAGTCGACTCCTGAGGACCCCCAGCTTGCCAAATCTGACATGGAAGGGTGAACATGTGAAAGATCCATCAGGCTGCTCGACTACGACGACATCAATGGCTCCCGTGAGCGTCGCAGCGTTGATTTCGTTGTAGAAATCTCTCATGTTGGAGAACACCTTACTCAGATATTGCATAGACATCTTGAAGCCTTTATATTATACCACACTTACAAACAAATGTTATTATTAAAACTACACGTTTAACGTTGTTGTTATTGAATGATTAATTATTTTATATCCATTTTAATAATGTATAGTCTTTATGCTTTTCAATGATTGCCGTTTGTAACGTCCTTCAATCCATGATCAGCAATCTGAAACAAGCAATAATAAAATCATTAATATAATTATTCGATAAGTAGAACAAAATTTATATTAAAACATGTAATTTTATGAGCGTTAATTAGGTAATCATAAACATTTGTTTTAATAAGACAGGTAATTTATGGATCATGGTAGAAAAGATTCAAGCAAAAAAAAAAGAGTCTTTTCTTTTTATCTTCTGTTTCAATTCTGGGGGAGTATATGCAGGAAAGTCTTGCGTCAAAAATCTGCGACTATACGTATGGTGGAAATTAAATTTAATGGATCAGAAAATTATTGGAATTCAACTGAAACATTCGGTACTGAGTGGGGACAGAGAAGTGTTACAAAAATTAAACAAATTCGTAATGAAAATAAATTTACGCATGAATATTATAAAAACATTCACAACAAAGTTAGCTTACACCAAATTAATGATTTTAATCCAAACTACAAAACAACAATTACAAAAAGACACAGTACTTTATAGGAAGGATAATACTCGTAGATATCTAGCACTTGACTGAGAATCTGATGTCAAATAATGTACTGAAAATCAATAATGAATTATTTTATTGAGATCGTTCAATAACGAATACATATTAAAACAATTATTGTCCGATAACAGTACACAATATGGAGATAAGATCGTCGAACATTTAATCTAAATATCTAATTAGGTAGCGCATTATTACAATAATCTCTAGATTAGTTTATTATCACTCGATTATATAGTAAATTAATTAAATAATGGGAAATACGTCAGCTGTCGCGATAACAAATTACAATACATTGGATTATTCCTTCAATAAAACCGGAGGTGTTAATAACGAAAAATATTAAACTTGATACAAATATTCGTCCTATACGACCTTCAAGAAGGTATTTTATCACTTCAACATTTCGTTACGTATCAGGAAATGTAAGTGAAATTCATGAGTAATCGAAAAATCTATTTCAACTCTATCATCGGCACTGATGATTCCAATGTTCAGTTGCTGGAAACCTTAACATTCTGTTGGCGAATTACATCAATGTGACGGAAGCAAGAAGTGTAAGTAAGGATTGGTAAGGCTGATGACGATCCATTCTCTCTGTCTACCCAGCACGGGACGGGACATGAAGAGATAAATAAAAGAGAAGTATTGACGAATCTATCACCTCTTGCGGAGAATCTCAGACAGTCGTTCGTAATAGTCTTTAAATGGGAAAACCAGAGGCAGCGATTCTGATCAGACTCCCACAGAATCGAAAGGAGTTGGATAAACAACTTAGCAGAGGTTTTAGAACGAACGTATCTTTACGTGGTGAATGTCACTGACTTGTCTGAACACATTGCGGTTGAAACGAATGTTACGTACATTTCGTTGAGTTTCACGGAAGTCTTGAAATGACTGTTTACAAATTTGATCACAGTGCGTAACCGATGCGTTGAATGGTTACACAGAAACAATAGGTACAACCTTGTCTCGTAGTAGGTAAGGTACCTCTCCCATCGTCTCTGAACACTCAGAGTACATACCTACATATCAAATGGCATTTAAAGAAATTTGATATAAAGCCATGATCGATTGATAATGTTGATAGACAAGACGACGCGTTATTTTTTTAAGTCGTAAAATTTCGTTCGTTGAACATCTTGGACTTTGGCGTCTGACTCAAAGAGATTAATATAAAAAAATTAAAAAATACACTAATTCCTAATATAATACTGAAGTCATCTTATCTACATAATAACATATGATTGTCAACCTACGTACGTTAGAAAAGAATCTTTAATAACGTTATTAGAACGATGACGAATGTACCAAATATAAGGAGAGTGATAAACACTTATTTGTAGGGAATTATTGGCAAGTATGGGAGAGTGTTCTGTTCGCCAAAAACGGCATTCGAACAATTTGGCAATAATCCCAGTTTCGACCTAAGTGAAGGAGATTTTGGCAAACGGCAAAAAGCGCTTCGTACATTAATTAAGAAAAGCCAGAAACTCGATAAGAACAATGTACTAAGTGTGTAGTGGCAAATTCAAAGAAAACTGTGAATATATAAATGGTAATGACTAGTATATACTACAATATATTATGTACGTTATATACATACACAGCATGTCCCATTAAAGTATATACATATGTATCATGAATGATATTATTTATTACATAAGACACTACAATGAGTTCTTGAATATTCATTCATATAATACACAATCCATGAATTATACATCAGTCGTATTACAAAATGAATAATTTTAAGCAAAAGTCGAATTATTGTGAAAATCTACTATTCATACAGAAATCTAACATATTCGTAGAGAGAATGGATTGAGTACGGTGCCCTCACGCACGTCGTAATTTGTTCTTTACAAATACCTACACTACATTCTGTCATTTATTAGAGAAAAAAAACACAATATCCCACACTATTTGTCCCACAATTTAATAAAAAAAGTTTTTTTTAAAAGCAAAATTGTTTCTGGGTATTGATTTAAAGACCCGGGGCTCTAGGCTATTCAAGTGGGAAATCACGAAAATACAACTTCTAAATTAAATTGTGCTTTTCATAAAATATCACAGATTTTTCATAGTTCCCACAATATAAAAATTACGACTGCACCACTGATTAACACTTGCAATTTTTATTGACTACAAACAGAGCTATTTCTTAAGCTTTTCCCACACATTGTTAGTCAATAGTTTTATTTTTTTTAGTAATATTTCGGTCTAAAGTCAATCGACGAAAATATCGGGTCTAACAATTGAATATAGCTTCCGTCTCCTGACAATTTCATATTAATCTTAAAGTTAAAATAATCTCATAATATAAGTACTTCCTTCTCAGATTAAGTAATACCGTCATTAAACTGTCGTATGAAATAATTTGCCAATTTGGCAACGGAATCGTAGAAGTCCATTAATAGATTTGTTTGATAATAAAAGAAAATTTGATAACAACAATATGTTTTTCTATAACAACATCACCTATGGTTTATCTATGTAGTATGTACTACAGGAAAACAAACATAACGTGACAGAAATCATACAATGTAGATTTAAATTATCGTTCATTGTTGTCAATAATATTTTAAGTACTCACGACTGTTTTTTTTTAACGAGCAGATAAATATGTATATTAAATGTATTATTATGTAAGGTATTATTGTAAAGAATTCTCGGAATATCATTGTACTTATCAATCTAAGTAGTATTTACTAAGGCAAAATATAATTATATAACATCGAAATAAGAAGATAACAGTCGTGGATGTGATTAGCATGTTTTTCTTCTCATAACCAGTCCATAATAAAAAGTTATCTCAATTCTCAACATTATTATTAAACAGAAAAAAAGTAACAGTAAACATAGTTGTCGGTGGTTACTCCACAATCCACGTAGTAAATGCCATTAGTCTATGGATGAAATAAAGTCTGTGACAAAAAAAGCACATAGCGAAGGTATTGGATCGTCCATATGAAAATACTGGATATGACGGGAAAGTTTGGAGTGCACTAAAAAGTGCACGAGAAAGCTACTGATTGTGATGGAATCAATGACAAAATTAAATGATAGACAGTAGCTAGGAAAAATTGCACAAATGTGAGAGAAGTATACGAAGTGTTATGACTTATGAGACATTTTGTCTATTTGTTTCTCTGCATACTCTGCAAAAGACGTGGCATGAGGGTGACGGATAAATTTAGTTTCAGTTTTAATGAAATGAAAACGGGAAAATGCACCGCAGCTAATTTAATAACCTAAAAAATAATTACGTTTCTAGAGTTTGTTTACGAATTCCACTATGCCATTGAAATTTTATAGAGGCGTCTAGGCCGTCCAGTAATTTTACGTATTGTTATTGTCGATTTTCGCAAGCGTAGCAATATTTTCTCGACCTTGCACAGTAGATTCTTTCGAGGATTTAGAAATCAGAAAATCATAACAGTCGAACTATCAATAAATTTATATATTTTTTGATGTACGATGATTAAATAGACATTATTTTATAGATATTACGTAATTACACTCAACATGCATGCTTCCGGTACATGCTATGCACATATAACCGTAGGCTTATGTAATGGAAAAAATACGGTGAATGGCAGCTTTCATAAAACCTGGTTCCGGAACTGGAAAATGATCCAATTTTCGATTTATTAATCAATATTATCATCCTTTATTTGTTTAACACTTGTTTATGAACATAACATCACTTTTAGGTAAGGCCTAGAGTAAAAAATCTCTCGCAATAATCACGGATATCCACCATACAAAAAATGCAATAACATTGTGCAGCAAATCTTGAAACATAACCATTTAGCATTGTCATTGCACATTTTTTTTATACCCGATTCATTTTCCACATAATACTACCAATTATATAATGCCCATATGATGTAAACACGTACGAGTATGTCTATCCTTATAAAATAATACTTAAGTGTGCCAAAATTATTATTATTATAATAAAAAACTACCCAGAATACTCCCTAAAACTATTTATTTTACTAATAAAAAAGTTAATAAGCTATACCCAATACTTTTTATTTATTAATTAACAAAAATATATAATGAATACCCAAATGCATGCAAAGTACAAAATTACTCTACAAATAATTTCGAAGTGCGATTTGATTTATACAATTTCCTCCGTAAATGTGTACAAAATGAATATATTGTTCTCTTATTTAATGTGTTATACAGTCCTCAATCAGATAAACCTAATTTATTATGAATGTATGCTCTTAAAAATTGAGAATGATAGAACAACGATTGAAGATCGCCGCATTGACTAAGAAACGTAACCATTTCTAGGCGATTTATAGCGCGACTTCGCTCAGCACAAATTACAAAAACCCTTGTTTAGGCACGTATCGGCAGCCAATTTTTTTACCACTATTAGTAGAGATATTGGGGCTTTAAAATATTAAAAAACTAAAATGTAGCTCGGTGTAGCAAAATAGTTACAAGCCTTTAAAAAAATATTTATATATTCTCAATTGACAAATTATATGAGTTTTTTTTATAATTAATTAAGTACATAATATGAAAATATTTCCAAGATATTTTTTTTTCAAATGTACATTATGTTTATTGAAATTCGAAATGACATAAAAAAGTAAAACTGTTTAATACAAATTTACTGAGAAAAATGCTCTCTAACGCACAGCAATAAACGAATTGAATTGTTCTCAAATTTGATCTAGCGCGTGAACTTGTATTTCGCGATGTTGTCAAAGTAACCTAAAGGATGCACCAGTGTTTTCTTTGGTAGTTTTGGATTCCACATTTATCTAGCTATTTGGAAATACATTTATTTTTCCAAAAATAAAGTGTGAATTTTGTATTTTCCGCGTGCTAATTTGTATGGGAGGGTCTATTGTGCCTTGGTCGTCTCGTAACGGAGTTGCAAGCTTACAACAGCTATTCCACACTAATTATACACAACGATATTAAATAAACACAATTTCGCATACAAATTCTACATTACTCACGTAAACAACACTCATGATTAGGAGACTGGAAATTTTCGCGATCGCGATAAAACGAATTTATTCGCGAATTTCGTGCTTTTTACGCGAATAACGCGAGTTTCGTATTTTTTACTCGTATAATGCGAATTTCAGCATATTTGACACGCATTTCGAGCTTTATTTTGGAAAATATCGTAACTGAAACATTATCAAAAGGAATTTGTCTTTGAAAGTAAGAAGAACCACCCCGAAAAAATCTTTTTTGAGGCGAAAAAAAGGCGTTTTTGCTTTTTCTCAAGTATTTTAGTTTGGTTTTATTGTTTTAGGGATTTTGTATGAAATGTTGTTCACCATCAATTCTTTTTTATATTCTTTTAATGAAACCCGCATAATTGTCTACTTTAATGATATAAATGTATGAAAAATAACACATTTTGCAAAAATTATGAAAAATAACACCCCTTTTTGCAAAACATAACATTACATTTCCCGAAAAATAACACCGTTTTTTTCCAGTCCCTATACTCATGATACATGTGATGTTTACATTCTACAATGTTAAGTATTTAGAATAATATTGTCTTATAATATTAATACGTATATGTACTATGTACACAACATACATATAATAAATTAATAATAATAGATCAACACTAGAGATACGGAGTATGAAGTTATTCACACAACAAAAATTTGGCTCTGACGTGTGGGAATTTGATAAGAATGGAACACACCCCCTTAAACAAAAAATAAATCGCAATACGTCTGTCAAATGTTCTTTAAGTTTCCTGGAATAATGTCTGATCGTTCAACTATGACGCCACGGTCATTTCCCACGACATTAAGGTACATTAAGTTACAAAATTGCATGAACAATCGCATGAAAAAATGTTAAAAATAGCGTTTTTTTTAAACTTTTTGGGGTTAAGTTTGCTCCATTCAAAAATATTTTACGGTCATTTACTAGATAGAGGTTCAACGTATCTACCCTATTTTTTCCAAAGCATATTTAAGGAAGGTTCTCGCCGAGATCTAATGGCTCCCGTTTTTATTTTAATTTATAAAATGTTGATATGCCTAGCCTTTAAAATATGAAACATCGCTATTTGCTCAAATAAAATTCCTTGATCTGAATACATGTCAGTAATCAAACCAGGCTCCAAGGTCTTCCTGCAAAAAAAAGTTATTGGGATCTCTAAATAATTAAATGACTTACATTCCCCATTTCATGAAAACACGTAGCTCACTTGCGAATGATGATTTTTTTGTGTCGAGCATTTTTCCACGTGGGAATTTTATTTTAGACTTTACATAACTAACTGTTGTCATTTGGGTTTTTTCAGTGAACCCTTTTTCTTATCCACAATCTACATTATTGAGAGAATTTTAACAATGCGTTATCAATAAAATGTGTGACTTAAGATTCTAAATGAAATCCTTAATGGTACTCCCACTTTAATTAACCAACCCAAGATTCTTCGTACTAATATAATAACTATTCATTGACACAATTATTTTCAATTGATTTGACAATAAAACACCGATCTATAAATTAATAAAATAATCTAGGACAAGAGGTCTATGAACTGAAAAAAGTATCAGTTTAAAATACTGTTTGTAGTCTGACGACCCTATAGTATTGTCGGATTGTATGAGGATTTATTAAACACAGCAATATGTTCTACTGAACCAATTTCATATTGTCGTCATCGTCAGCTGTATAAACATTCTGATTGACGTGAAATTACAATTACTGTAAATTTCTAAGAGGTACTGTACGAGTGTACGAACATTAAGCCCACATACAGTGGCGGATTACCCATAAGGCAAAGTAGGCACGTGCCTAGGGGCGCGAGGTTACAAAGAAGCGCGCGAGCAGCGCGATGAAGTTTTTAAACAAAAACAAAAAAAAAATAGTTGTGTAAGTAAATATGCACCTACTTACACAATATAAAAGATTATATAATTCTATAGAGATGTAGAGTTTCCAAAACATGCTCCGCCTTCATGATTATTTCTACGTCGCATGATTTTATAATAGAAGTTAGTAAGATTCTTCATGAGATAAAATAAATGTGAGGTTTGATGCTGTCTATGGAGACCGTTCACCAAATATTGTAAAGATACAATTTTGGATCAACGAATTTAAACGGGTCGTGCAACTGTTTTTAATGAGGAGCGGCCAGGTCGCCTGGCAGAAGGGGTTACCGAGGAAATCTTTGAAAAAGTCCACGAGATGATTCTTGCTGATCGCCGAACCAAAGTGTGTGAAGTAGCTGAGGCCATAGGCGTGCCGTACGAAACGGCAATTAATATTTTTCATAACAAGTTCAGTGTGCAAAAGGTGTCGGCCCAATGGCTGCCACAATTGCTCTCTTTGAACAACAAGCGGATACAGGTGTCAAAGTCCAAGCAGTTTCTGGACCTTTTTAAGCGAGATTCGATGGAGTTTTTACGTCAAGCGTCACCGTTTACGAAATCTAGATACATAATTATACGACAGGGACCAAGAAATGGGCAAAAAAGTGTATTTTTCCGGGTGAATCTCCTTCAAAGGAGGAAAAGACGGTCCGATCGGGAATGAAATAATCTGAAAGGGAATATCATCACGGTCTTTTTGCAGAAAGGCAGAACGATCATGAGACAGTATTACGGTGAATTATTTGAGCGATTCGATGAGAAATTGAAAGAAAATTGAAAGAGATATTGCCCTAGTTGGCTAAGAAAAAAAGAGTTTTACCACCACGGTAATGCACCAGCACATTCCTTCGGGGCTGTCGCGGCCAAATTGGATGAAATACGCCGCGACTTGCTGCCGCACCAATCATATTCTTCCAACCTGGCTTTCTGCGAATAATTTTTCGGTCCCCCATATGAAAACGTGGTTCGGGGGGTGAAAATCAGCTCAAAGAAGGAGGTTTTTCCCGAGAAAGAGGTGTATTTTAAGGAGTTTGGCAGATCGCGTTTTTGGAGGGGTTAATAAATGGCAGAGGTGTTGGGATAAGTGGATCGACCTAAAAGAAGATGACGTTGAAAAAAAGAAAAAAAAAATGGAAAAAACTTTCATCTTCATACCTAACACGGGTACTTAATGATCCGCCCTCGTATAAGTGCTAGTTAAAATTTATAATGTATTATGGACGCTAGAGGGGCGCCGATGAGATGCTTGCCTAGGGGCGCTCTCGACACTTAATCCGCCTCTGCCCACATATTTGTTGGAAACAATAACCAATAAATTAACTATTAAGTATGTAGATTGTAGAAGCATACTATATCAATTCATTCAATGGGCCTCTATCCTAACAAAATGTTCGAAGAGGATTTTTGGTAAATCCATGAGATGACGTCAAAGTCATTGGGGTTAGATGGCTGAGATCTCAGCATTGCGATAAGCTCTCCCTAGTGAATAAATGTTATAACATCTCATTTTGAAAATCACTGTGTATATTTGGCGAGAACATCGGATTTTCTACATGCATCAGGCTGGATCAGTTCGATTCCCGACCACGGCATATGGGTGGACTATAATTGGTAAAGGTTACTCAAGTGTAAAGCGATCGCATTAAACCAGACGATGATCAGTCGTAAACCTGATGGAAAGATGGCACCTCCCGCTTGAGAGACTACCGCCTCAACCAACTGCGCCAACCATGTACTCATTTATTTATTTAAATAAATAAGGTCAATTGAATACCTATTGACGAGGACTCTCGCATGATTCATACAGTGGTCGTTCACATACGATACGAAAGAAGAAAAAATCATTCATGCAACTCAAAAAATCGACGATAACAGAAACAGGAGTGAAATAACGGAACAAAATTACACTCGAAGGCCATGGAATAATCGCCAATTATAATTATATCCTTCCAAACCCTCAAATTGCAATAATTACATACATTCATGCAATTATAATGTACCTTTTCTCACAAAATACACGTAAAAGTTTACTTTCTCGAGGGTGTCCTACAAATACTAGTAACCTACTCTACACACATGCAATTACAAATCAGTTGATAAATCATACGATGCATCGTACGATCAACTTTCCCAAATAATTATATGTTCACTGTATGTATAAAATATACAGCCGACACTATTTGTTTACGCTACACATGCCGTGAAAAAAATATACATGAGACGAAGGTTTCTTTACCCACCATTATAATAAAATGGAAAAGTCTGTTCGTTCTGGTACTGGTTTCCTATAAATTTCTATCCATCTATAACCTCACGTCACGTCCCTTACACGGTAGGCAGAGAGGACAGAGCGCCAGACAGCCCTATCCTTACACACACTCTTAACCTCCGCCACATTCATGCAATTTGTCATGCACGCTCTCTGATTCCTCTTACTCAAAACGCGTTCATCCTTGAGAATCTGGTCGACATGATCGGAGCAGGCTGCGTTTCCTCACACCTCTTCGCTCGCTCAAATATATATATTTTTGACATCCTATAAATTTAAGATTTTCGAAAAAAAAATCCCTCGCGCCACGTCCTTTGCGGGGTATGTAGAGAAGACAGACATTCACACACTTCCATCTTTACTCAGATATAGGTACATCTCTCTGTCACTATCATACAAAAAACACGTTTTATAGTGTGTCTCGATAATTAACAACAGACGACAGTAACTTACCACAAAAAATAGAACTATAGGGAAGCTGTTTCGTACTGCGCAAGGGAAGCTTTCTCCCATGTGATCGTCAACGTCGGGTTAACCCGACAAGACACGTGAAGAAGAAGAAACAGAATAAATAAAACATTTTACACATTTTCGTTAAATGTCTGTACTTCGGCATTTTTTCAACAGGTTTATCTAATAAAAAAAAACGCGTAAAAAATGTCAGTGAACATTAAGGGGCAGGTAAGTACCGACTAGTTTGTATATAATAGGTAATTATAGATTATTGTCTTTTTTATTGGTGTCACGTACGTATCAAGGTATTTAAAACTAAAAAAAAGACATTGTACCGCTTACATATGCGTAGGCATATGTAGGTATATTTAAATAAATTAACTTGGTATTCAAATCTCTCTCACGTAGTATTTATATTCGGCATTTGTATCTAGAAAACCCCATTTCAGCAACCGAGAAAAAACATCAAAAACTACTCAATCGTAAACTGATCATTTCGAAAAATTTCATAGAAGACTTCTGAAAATTTCAGAGAGCCAAAAAAACAAGAGCCAGTGTCCGCGGCCTCCGCCTATAGTCCCCGACCTACTTTACCTTTTGGCAAATATCCGGCCCTGCTCACCACCCAGTCTGACCCGGAGATATACTAGATGCTAACCCGGAACCCGAAGAACACCACTCAAACCCGTAGACTCCGGGTCAAAACCGGAGACGTGGCAGCCTTAGTAACAAGTAACAAATCATTGTTGAGACGAAATCATTTATAGTTATTTTGCACGTCCATGTTTCGCACATAATAGATACACAAGTAATTGGAATTTTATTTGTGATATAGATTAATCAAGTTAATTAGTATGGTACATGCATTAATTATTAATTACTAATTGTTTGTACGTATTGTCAATGTAGACAAAACATTTTAATTGAAATCAGAGTACGTATATACAACTATGTAAGTATATGATTAATTATTGTCAACTTCTATTGTCGTACATTGTTCAAGCATCAGATAGGCTGATTACAGTTTATGAATTCTACGAACGTCGACTTCATAAAACAATGACAATTCCAATTCAGAGAGAGCTGATGCTGTCAAGTGAAATTAAATTAGTGTTAACAGAAAAGTTAGCGAGCGAAATGAAAGAACAATACATACTCGTAGTTATAATACCAGGCATTCATGTCTTTTGAGAATGCAGATGATAGTTGGCTAAAAAAGAGACAAGTTTTGCAGTCAACATAGAGGCTTTTTTCGTCGTCTAATAAACCGATGAAAAGCAATTTAAGAATGTTGCGCCGAGATTCTAGACATTTTATTGATATAATCAATACACATATGATATACAAATACAATCATCCGAAGTATGCAAATATTTTCATTCATTTAGCTAGAGTCTGATTTAAAACAATAGAAGAAAATTATAGATATATCTGCTGTTTGTAAAACATCTATAAGGTATTTTCTTCGCGACAGTCATGGCTCGCGAACAGTATAATACATTGTAGCTACCAGGCGCGAAGCTACCTAAGAACACGATTCCCATCGAGTTACCTTTTGGAAAAAATGATAGGTATAATAGTGTCTAATATGACGTAATCCCATAAGAAATGTTAGCCCCGTCTTCCCTTCTGCAGAAATCCACCCTTCATCGCTGGTAGCTACAGATACATATTGAAACTAATTAACTACGCTAATATAGGATTGATTTTCAGCATGTTTCTTTCTTATCTACAGCAAATATGTGTATGAAATTCGTATTCAACGCTGTTATGTTATGCAATAATTACGTACGCAGTATACATAATCTGCTCTAATAAGTGCTTTAGCATATAAATAGTCTTACTAGAGAGAGAAGCATAATATAAGAACCAACAATGTTTACAAAATACTCTCCCAAGGCCGCTAGTAATCAATAAATCAAATCAATTGATAAAAATATTGTTTTGTTCAGTACTATTGTGTACTGTGTTATGATGAATGTTTTGAACGCAGCTGAGCGCATACGTCTTTTGCGATGCAAAATGTTTACTTATCTGAATTACGTACGTACTCGATTTATTAGATCGAAACAACCACTTAAATTACCTATGAGTTAGCTGATAATCACGTACCTTTTATAGCAAAACCACTCGATTAAGATAAATTCTTTAAGTACAAGTTGTACCTACATAGGTGAGATATTTTCTGTATATTCTGAATAGTTGAACGTACAGCAAACTGTAAGATACTACAGGCTGTGACCACCTGAGCTCTTAATGTGCTGCACCTGATGAGAGGACATCAACTGAAACTATAGATAACAAGATTCACATCCAACACACGAAAACAGTTCTCGACTTGACCAATACAGATGTCAGTGCTTGGAAAATGTCGCTAGAGTCGGTTGTGCTAGTGCTTGCACCAACCACCAACCAACTCCTTCAAGAATAGATTGGATAATTGCACATAAACACAATGATTTAACTGTGATTTGGGTCAAATCAGCAAAAGCTAGACAGCTGGGTAGACACCCAATACCACATAATAACATAGGTATAAATACCTTCCTACTGACTTAATTAGTTACGTGGAATTAGTAGTGTTTATAATTAGTCAGGTGCAGCATATAATAGCAGGATGTCTCCAATTCGGGAGGACCGTCCTTAAATCGCGTATTTATTTTAACTAAACACACCTGCCTGTATCATCTTATCATCTTAATAGATTCAAACAATCTTACTAAAATAATAATGCGATGAATTTAAGCATGTGTTATATGTATGTAGTTTTGTAATGATTAACAAACAACATAACTATGCGAAACATTAGTTAAATAACATTACTAAATAATGATAATATTATGATGAGAAAGCTGTGCACATATCATTAATACGATGTTATTACCATAAATAAATAAAAATCAAATACATTGACGCATGTAACAGAATAAATAAGTAAATATTATTTATTTATCTCATGACGAATGACGTAAAGAAATGTGGGACATAGGTATAATTAAGTATCTTTTCTGATAAATTTTGACACACATTTAAATACACAGTTACAGGAGATAACGAACAAAATTTCTTGTGAATACCTAAAAGACGTTAAATTAATAAATATTAAAATTAAGTAGGTAAAGCCATGTTTTTTTTTCAACATTTTATAACCGATTTGCAGGACGAAAACAAAGAGAAAAACATATTTTTGATAAGTTCAAAAAAACAAGGTTATAAACAAAAAGGTCGTGAGTCCGTTAGCCTCAATAAATAGCGAATACGTATGGCACTGAATAATACCTAATGTGGATTTAGGTAGATCAAAATATTTAACATGTTTATGATACCTACTGATGTGGGTTTATTGGGCATAAATACACATAAAATAATTACCAGCGACAGTCGCAGGCTACAAAAATGTTTATAAATTTTGCCAACTGAATCCTAAAAAAATAACGACTCAATTGAGCCGAAAAAAACTTGTTTGCCCGAGAATATGTTAACGGATTTTACAACCTTGTTGATCGTTTTACATATTTGCATTAGGTATAAAGTGGTGACTGGTCAAAGATCTTCCAAAAACCTGTAATACATTTATGCGTGCAAAACATGGACACTGGACAGGTAACAAAATAATAATAACCATTAGATATATTTTAGATATTAATGCTAGTTTTCATCAGCTTCTAAGGTGAGGAATAGCGGAGATAGGAGTCACTTATCATTATTTTTCATGACAAAATTTGTTCTATCTCCGCTATTCCTCACCTTAAAAGTTGGTGAAATCCAGCGTAAATCTCCTACGTCCAGGAATCAGTTTTACACTACACTCTCAGACTACATATTATTTTGAATAACGATAGAGCAGAATCCTGTATAGGCTACTAGCTGAGTTACCCGTACTTCGTAACGGCAAATTTGATTTGTGAAGTAAATCGACAGTATGACACACACATACATCCAGCAATGTTCGATTAATCCACAACTTTCTTCAAGGTCGTAAAAAGTTCGTTTCACCTTCCAGAAGGTTCGAATTCTATTCATTCTCAGAAGTTTCTAGAAGGTTCTACTATGTTCGATAAATTTCCGGAAATTTCCGGATGCTTCTACAAAGTTCATTTCATTTCTACAACCTTCCAGAAGGTTCGAATTCTATTCATTGTCACAACTTTCTAGATGGTTCCGTAATGTTCGAGTAATTTCCACGGCTTTCTAGAAGGTTCTACAATGTTCGATAAATTTCCGGAAATTTCCAGATGGTTCTAGAAAGCTCCATTTATTTCCACAACCTTCCAGAAAGTTCTACAAAGTTCGATTAATTTCCGAAAATTTCCAGATGGCTCTACAAAGTTCGTTTCATTTCCACAATCTTCCAGAAGATCCTAATTCTATTCATTCTCACAACTTTCTAGAAAGGACTACAATGTTCGACTAATCTCTACAATTTTCTAGAAGGTTCTACAAAGTTAGCCTTGTTTCCACAGCCTTCTAGAAGATTCTTTGTAATTCTCTGAGCCCCTGAATTCCTTCGTTCTGATAGAGCCTCCCGCTATCACTTGCCCGATTCAAAATTTGACAAAAGATCTCTGTTCTGCTCGTGAAGATCTTTCATGAGACACCAAACACGGTGGTATGCGGTGAACGGATCCTCTCAATCACTGGGTGTCTCCCGATGGCTTGAACTGGACAAAATATAACTTGCGATCTGAATGTCTTTTCTATTGCCCTTTCATACCATACCACACACGGCTCCATACAACCCTTGGATCCCCTCATCAGCAAAATTTCTCAGAAGGTTCTGGATTTCCAGAAGTTTCTACCACACAGTATTCGTTTCCAGATAGCAAGGTATGTGTATACCAAGTTTGGTCGAAATCTGTCCAGGCGTTCCAGAGTTATGGTGGAACAAACATACATACATACATACAGCCATTTTTATTATATGTAAGATGTAAGATTAAAAATCAAATACATATTACTACTCCGAGAAACGAGTACAAAAAATCATACCTTAGCTTACATTTTGCATAGTAGTTCTGGTTTTTGGATATGTTATAAAGGTCGGTCCTGTGATTAAGAATCCAAGTTTTCGACCTCCCAACCCTTGTGCGTTCACTAGGGCGAGCCAAAAAGTGTCGAAATTTCGGTCATTTTTCAGTTTATTGATCATAACTTTTTTAAAATGCATTTTAGAGAGAAACATTGTACCTAAAAGTTGTAGAATATTAAATTCTCTGCAACTTAAGTTCACAAAGTTTTTTTGTAAATTCAATATACAAAGAGTTCTGCGTTACCAAAATTTCAAAATTTTTCAAATAATGCACTTTTTTTACAATTATTTTCTTTAATTCAATATATTTCCTAAACGGTACATTTTAGAGAAAAGTGTTGTAAGTAAATGTTGTAAGATCGTTCAATTTCCAATAAGTTTGATGTCAAACATTTTTATCTCGGACCAACTTAACTAGAGTTGTGATCTTCTGAAAAAATATAAGACGAACATTTTCGAAACTTTCAGTATAGTACGTATGACAATAGTAATCAGAAAAATGCAATTTAGGAAAAAAAAATTTTGGACATTATTAAGATTGGTGTCGTGGTTTAGAATCCAAGTTTTCGACCTCCTCAACCTTGTGTGTTCACTAGGGCGAGCCGAACACTGCCGATATTTCAGTCATTTTTCAGTTTATTGATCATTATTATTTAATTATCCATCTTAGAGTGAAAGATTGTATGTAATAATTGTACAGTATTAAATTTACTGTAAATTAGGTTAGAAATTTTTTCTTTGAAAAGCTATTATTTAAAGAATTATATAATAACAAACATATATTTATTAAGAAAAAAAAAATTTTTTTCACGATTTTTGAGTTTTTTTTCAGCACGGTACGTTTTAGCGAAAAATGTACTTAGCAAATATTGTAGAATATTAAATTTGCAACAAAAAATGATACCACACTTTTTTGACTTGGACTAATAATAAAGGAGATATGCTGTCCTGAAAATTAAATATTGAGCTTAAATAAATATTCAGGAGAGCATATCTCCTTTATTATTAGTCCAAGTCAAAAAAGTGCGGTATCATTTTTTGTTGCAAATTTAATATTCTACAATATTTGCTAAGTACATTTTTCGCTAAAACGTACCGTGCTGAAAAAAAACTCAAAAATCGTGAAAAAATTTTTTTTTTCTTAATAAATATATGTTTGTTATTATATAATTCTTTAAATAATAGCTTTTCAAAGAAAATATTTCTAACCTCATTTACAGTAAATTTAATACTCTACAATTATTACATACAATCTTTCACTCTAAGATGGATAATTAAATAATAATGATCAATAAACTGAAAAATGACTGAAATATCGGCAGTGTTCGGCTCGCCCTAGTGAACACACAAGGTTGAGGAGGTCGAAAACTTGGATTCTAAACCACGACACCAATCTTAATAATGTCCAAAATTTTTTTTTCCTAAATTGCATTTTTCTGATTACTATTGTCATACGTACTATACTGAAAGTTTCGAAAATGTTCGTCTTATATTTTTTCAGAAGATCACAACTCTAGTTAAGTTGGTCCGAGATAAAAATGTTTGACATCAAACTTATTGGAAATTGAACGATCTTACAACATTTACTTACAACACTTTTCTCTAAAATGTACCGTTTAGGAAATATATTGAATTAAAGAAAATAATTGTAAAAAAAGTGCATTATTTGAAAAATTTTGAAATTTTGGTAACGCAGAACTCTTTGTATATTGAATTTACAAAAAAACTTTGTGAACTTAAGTTGCAGAGAATTTAATATTCTACAACTTTTAGGTACAATGTTTCTCTCTAAAATGCATTTTAAAAAAGTTATGATCAATAAACTGAAAAATGACCGAAATTTCGACACTTTTTGGCTCGCCCTAGTGAACGCACAAGGGTTGGGAGGTCGAAAACTTGGATTCTTAATCACAGGACCGACCTTTATAACATAGCCAAAAACCAGAACTACTATACAAAATGTAAGGTAAAAATACCCATTACCTGGACTATACGGTTAACGAGAATAATAATACTATCAATTACAAAATAACATGTCATTGTATGCAACAGTGGTTGCATCAAACCTAAAATCCAAGAGCAAAAGCTAGTAATAGAATATTAGGACATGAATGGCATTGGGGAGACCAGAATCAGTCATTAGGATCGTGAGAGCTCTGGTGTTGAAGTGGTCCAGGAGACAAGTTGTGAATGTCTTCTATTTTGCCGTGCAATCTGCATAATGAACAATTTTATTTCGAAACTGACGCAATTTGAGGGTAAGCTTAATACTGTAAGTACATTTCTATTTTGAGAAACAAATTTTCAGTCTCTTATCGTGTTTATGAAACATTAATTCAGGGTCACCAGTAAAAATATCGACTTAATTTAATAATATTTAACTTATAAATAAAATAACGTTGTGATTACGTTCAATATTCGTGATGTAAGACTTGCTCTCATAACACTGATAAGGATAGTAAAATAAACCGAATGATTTACGGAGCTAAATAATCAGTTAATTAAATAATGCTAAATAAAAGATGGATCAACGTAATAAAACTTAGAAGACAGAGCATTACAAACGGTGAGGGGGAAATCTATGATATTATATGAGGATCAATGGATGTTAGTAGCATGCAAATTTTTTTAATGATTTGTAAAGGTGAAACGCCTACCACTCATGAGAACTTCTAAAATTATATCGATGCCTGAGTTGTTCCTATCCGGGTTTTAAAGCTAAAATTTTGTAGTATAAATTACGACCACAGAATTCGACAAAATTACGAGTGAACGCATCAAGAATAAACCTTCAGGTTTCACATTTAGCAAGCCCTTGAAACCAATCGAAACAAGGACGATGTAAACGAAGAATCTGATTGTCTACGTCCGTGTCAAATAAAATTAGGAAATAGTACCCACAAAAATGAAGCCTGAGACAACAAACATGAAAAGAGGACTAAGAGGAGATGCGAATCATTCAATTTCTCGGAATTTATTTTTAATAGAAAACTATGACATGGACCGACAACATTGTCCAGATCGCTGGAGGAACCTGGATGCGGAAGGGTCAGAGCAGAGACAAGTGGAAACGGTTGGAAGAGGCCTATATTCAGCAGTGGAGAGAAGAAGGCTAATGAAGAAGAAGAAGACTACTATAAAAAATAATTATCAATAAGCCATATTAAGTATCTTCATCGTAAGTCCATCCGTTATAAGAAAACCTACAAGTAATTTAATAACCATTCACGTTTCACGCCATATGACGAGCCAAGTACTCTGTTACTATAATATGTCATACGTTTTCCGTCACTCATAAACTTAACATCCATCATATTGTCTCTTTATTGGAGTACAAAGTGCTGTACTATTTCATGTAGGTGTACTACAATAATAGTCAATAATATTGTCTTATTATTTACATAAACCATATACACAGATAATCACGTCAACATCGTGAGATCAAATAAGGCTCACGACAAAAATATGGATATGTCGTTAGAAGGTAAAAATAAGGTACACATTATGGTAGATAAGTATTTACTCTAAGCATGAATGTTGAATTGCTGGAGTTACGAGTAGTAAGGTTTGAATGGTTTATTTGAGTTGTTAAAAGAACGCGAGTGCACTTCAGTTATGAAAAGAGTCCTCGAAAATATTCGAAGATTATTTGTTTCGAGTAAATTTGAAAATCTCTTGAGAAATAAGGACCCCTCCTTAGTGAAGCTTTAGATGGGTTCATAGATACTTTGAGCACCGGATTCTACCAAAGATTGAAGATGTTATGGTCACCAAAAATAGGTATGATTGAATCAACGTGTTCAAGTAAACTTATGTGCTATCATACAAAGTGTTGAATACAAGTTTTGAAGCGTCAAGCACTTACGAAACAATGCTTGAAAGTCGCACGCTAGGTAAATTTGACTATCTAGCCAAGTTCTTTGAAAAGTATGCAAAAATAGCACAACAAAAGACCACAATTCTATACGCATGTTTCAGTTTCCCACTTCCGTCACATTCATTCAATTTGTCACACATATTTCCTTTACTCTCACCGATACAAAACTACAACACACATAGCTACGAAGTACGAGCATGAAAATCGCGTAGAGAAAATGGCGAAAGACGTAAATAAAACAATAACAAAGTTACGCTATGACTCCACGCATGAAATACAATAATGTGTCTACTGTGAAACTTCAATATTATTAGTACTATCTATAATACGAATTTGTGACGTAAACAATTTCCTCTATAGAAAAAAATCAGCGGTGATTTTCCACGAGTTCCCCGCGTGGTTTTGCATAGAAATAACATGTATAAGTATAGGTAATTTGTATATAGTAACAGTAATAATAACTTCTATACACGTCATTCAAAAGACTCTGTGATCATCGGTCACCACTCCGAGTTTATATTATACTCCAAACCTAGCGAGCCAATGAAATATCTACAATTCCAAAAGGTTGCAATTATGACAATTCATATATGGGCATTATGATTGCGCTATAATCTACAAAATATATATGCACTACTGTATATAGATAAGTCTGGTGGGAATGCGTATTAAATTCCGTAGTTTTTATAATGGAAAGCCCTCTGCTCGGAATTGGTTTCAAATGTTCAGTTCATAATTAACATCAACATGAATTCGTCACCCATCGAGTTAATTTAATAAGCCAGGAGATACCCAATTTTTCGAGCCAATCTAGGTGTACAAGCATATTCTGGTAAATTGTGTGGTGACTCTTGAATCCTGAATTTTCAGTCATCTTCAGATTTAATTCTGAAGAAAGGTATTAAGACTCTGGTTCTACACGGAAGTCGAGTGTTTAAAACATAACAATTCAACTCACTATGGATGTACTAACGATTATTGTGAAAAACTCTCAGGTCACAATTTAGTTCCTAAATAGGTTCTCGAATTGTTTCAGAGCAGAAAAGAAAATTAATTTCAAATCTTCATAATAATTTGACGAGCAGATTTCACAGAATAACCACCTATATAACATGTTCAATAATGACGTAATAATTCAAAATGGTCAGCATAACGAAGTTCATGAACGACACTTTATTGATATGAATATGACGTTTTACTTAGTACATTGTTAATATGTAATAACACGACTATATTGTCCACTCTAATGTCTAGACTAGAAACGTATGTATCGCGTTATGATGCCTACTAATGTATTTGCAAATGAATCATCCAACTACTCCTCCAGTACCGAGTATAATATACGATATTGCAATGGTCTGTAATTAAATATTTATATAACAAAAGGGGAAATCCTTTGCAAGACATGGTATGGAAAATGATAAAGGAAATGGTTTGTTATCATTTTCATGTATGACTAAATGTGAAAATGTGGTTTGTATTGAGTTAACATAGTGCAGTGAACCGCGGGGAATCACGTACGAAGGACACAAAAGGACGTTTGAGATATCTACAGCCGATTGAAGTGATTGTTCAAGACAGCGATTGTCCAGCTTTTCCTTGGGGGGCTCCCTTAGGGAACGTACCCATACTACGTGACCCATTTTTTACCATTTTTTACCCCCCCCCCCTCAGTGACCACCTGTAACATATTCCAAGCCCCCCCCCCCCCCCCCTAGTTGTCACGTAGTAGCAAATAGCTTCGCCCGTTTCGTATACCAATTGCGATACTAGCGCCAAAATGCGGCGCGAGTGTAAATGTTTCGAAAGAAATCAGGCGTTCCATACAAACTTCATACAAATCATTACTTTAAAAATATTAAAAAATAAAATGAATTATATTCATATTTTAAAGAATTGGAAGTATAAAACACGAGAAAAATAAATCGAAAAACGCGAGATTTCCTTAAGAGTATATTGACTACGTGACGAAAACCTAAGTCCCCTCCCCCCCCCCCCCCTGTGACCAAGCGTGGTATTTTGAAGACCCCCCCCCCTCCCCCAAAAGGGTCACGTAGTATGGGTACGTTCCCTTAAGGCTAACCCTGGGCCCACCTCTTAATAAGATTTGCCTAGAAGTGCGGGTAAAGAGGTCGCTATTAATGCGCCTGAGCTATACCCGGGGATGTAGAGGGCCATAAGCCCGCGGTATTTTCCTTTAATGTCCAGTTTTTCAGGATACTTTGTCGATGTATATTATTTGGCAAGTCGGTACAGGAGAGTTTGTGATCGAAAGAAAATACATTGGTAAAGTGTAGTATTCGATATATGCAACGATACGGAGATACATTAACTAAATACCTAACATAGTTCATTGACTCTGAACAGCGCTTATTTAAAAAAGTCATGACGTACTTACAGCTGGCGAAAAACACACAATATTCACTTAGTAACAACATTCAAGGGATACCAAAAGTGAGCGTTAGTCAGATAGAGGAATAATTTAGTACAAGTGCGCAAATCTAGTGAAGTAGGCAGAATATAGTACGTATTAGAAATAACATCAGTAGGTAACGTGATGATTTGTCCAAGTGCCAAACCAAGACGATTTATTTGAGGGAAACGCGTGTGCCCGATAGACCTTGTATCTGAGCGAAAAGAATTGTCAATGGTCGTCGCTTTCATTCTCCACCTGTCGTCCTACGACAGTATGGAATGACAAATTTAATATCATGAAGCACGTGTAAAGCTTGGTAAACAAACGTTACGTAAAGGTTTTCAAAACATGTAACTACTTCAGATAACATAACAAGTCATCTCAATTCTTTATGACTTCGTATTCAAAAAGGATAAACTAAAGCCTATAAACTATGACATTTAAAACACATAATATATCCATCTTCTGATGTGATTGAAAATGATGTCTTATGCGTGCACTTAAGTCGAGCTTTACAATACATTCTATAATCAACAGTGAATTTTCTCATAAAACAAGCTATAAACCGACTCTTAGACCAAATGGTTAACGAGGTATGAGCTTTTAAAAAAAGTGTTTCTGAAACAAATTGTCAATTTATTGAATGTCTTTATTTTTCGGCAAATAACTCCTAAACTTAACATAGCAAAATGTTACTGAATTAAATTTACTTATTATTACTATTTATTATATTTAAGGCCCTCCACTCGTTTGCGAGTGATCTTAGGCCGATAAATTTACTTAAAGGTAAGTCAATTTTCTATGACGCAAGCTTAAAAGTATACCTTTACGGATAACAGCTTTAAGATGTAAAACTGTTTAAAGATGGATAGGTGTTGTCGATAATATGTTCAGTAAATTAGACTTCGGCGAAGTTTCTCTAATACAATAGTCAAAGTGACTAAAGGTCGCACTGGAAGCAAGGGTACTCGCACTTTCTACACAGATCGAAAAACGTAGTCAAAAAAGAAGGTAGCCCAATTAGAGAAAAAATAAAGAAAGATAAAAAATATGTTAGGTAGGACTTGCGGGACTGCGAGGCAATAAAATTTCCGGGTAGCCTCCAGGACATCCAGGAAGCGGTGGTCTGGCTGGCAGCATTGGAGCCGAGGCTTTGAAGGATACTTATGTCGACGCAGCCTACACGGGCAAAGGACAACGCCGAAATGCCACTCGAAAAGTAAAGTAGGTAGGAATCTAGATTTACGCACAAACATAATTAGGTATTAATGTGACTCATACGATACGTGTGATGTTTACATTACTATACTTATACTAGAAGCAGCTAGATTAGTTTTGCAAGTATTTACATTAGAATCATGTGATTATGAAACCAGATGTGGAGAGAATGGATTTATGGCTGTGAAGAATTAAAAGAAAAAGATTTATGATATGAGGGGAAATTAATGTATGAAAACATTGCCAACTGGGTAAAGTGTACGACAGGTATGTACATAGCAACACTACATATTAGGTAGATGAATATATTACAGCAAGAGAAATAATTTTTGAGTAGAAATTTCTATAACTATGAAGTTGATTCTACGAATTTGTCACTTTTCGAGATTGTATGTGAGTGTTGGTTGTATTTGTTTGAACACATTACTGCGTCGTGACAAGTAGTTTTCTAATCTATTTGATAAACAAGACAACCTAACTAAATAATATTATTGTCCAGAGAAATATGTAAACAAAAATTTAAGTAAGCTAGACACTACACTTGTATCGTAATCTACGAATTATATGAATGAGCGAACGAATATGAACATTATTTGTCAGTTCTCGATTTCAAAATGACAAATATTGTCTACGAATTTACATATATAGACTTGAGCTTAAATAGAGAAAGTATCAGTGTTTCTATTCATCCAAGTGTTTCTAGGAACCAATTCAATATATTAATTAGAATAGAAAACTACGGAAATAAGGATAGAACGTAAACAGAAAGGCTCCGTAAAACATCATATTTTGGCCATGTCCTTAGAGGAGAAAAATACTCCATTCTCTAGCTCGTTATGAAGGGGAAGATAGAAGGCCGTAGAAGGGTCGGAAGGAAGCAGCTATCCTGGCTTCGAAACATTCGGCAGTGGACCGGAATCGGGACTGTGGAGGAGCCGTTTCGCACTACCCAGGACAGAGGCGTTTTTCCAAGTGGAAGTCAACGTTGGGGAGACCCGACAGGACACATACAAAAGAAGAAATTCGACAGTAAAGGGACTACACATATCATAGCACATACCTAATACAATTATTCTTATACAGCTGACGTAATTATGTAAGTTGGAAGATTTTAACATGTAAGTATTATGACAAAACTCATTCAGACGTACGTCAAGTTGTCAATGCGAATAAAAAAGAACAACAGACTGTCACGTGGTAAACAATAATCACTTAATTAGATCATACATAGGAATTTGGAAACAGCGTGTAAAAAAGACAAACAATAAATGTGTGTTTAATGACAAAATATATACAGAGTGATAGCACTATATCTTTTGTTTGTTTAAAATCTAACTATCGCTACTCTTATGCCACATATTTTCCACTGTGTAGGAACTGTAGGAGGATTAGGAAGATAGCTTTGTAGATTTTCACGGTCCATTGTAATCTTTTCTCCATTCTTCTCGGGTATACCGTGTGTAGGTTGTCGATATTGTCGAGCTTTCGGTCTACTTGCTGAGGCCATCTTCAGAACTAATGTAGTTACATTAGTCCTATACTTACATTAGTCCTGAAGATGGCCTCAGCAAGTAGGCCGAAAGCCCGACAACATCGACAATCCACATACGGTACACCCGAGAAGAATGGATAAGAAATTAGGAAATGATTACAGAATGCCAAGCAGAGGAAGGATTTCAAACGCTTTTTGTTATGTTTTTTCCTCAATTTTATCTAGGATCCCTTCTGGAAAACACCAAGCCTTTTTGGAAAACACCGAGCCCCTCCCCGCCCTCATAATGTAGAGATTTTGACTGAAAGTGGATGATAGAACGATAGAAGGATATATCTTGTAATGGTGTGAATCTTGACTACATAGCGTTGTAGATAAAACTACAGAATCATCACCCCGTACACAATTTGAAGATAAGATCATTTGGCAACATAGACAAAACAAATACAGATTGATCTGACAGTGTAATATACTTAGTAGGTTTATGCATAGACAATAGTGTGGGTATTGTATTAGTGGAAAGTCTCATTTACTCACTGGACCGGTGTGCACTTGGCAATGTTACCATTTGGCTGGCGATGATATCTCTCGAGTTTTTCAAGTCCAGGGACACTATACGAGTATACTTATGTAAGTATACGTGGGTAGGAGTGAACTATGTAATATGTATACAGTTTATTCCCCTGCTGAATGTAAGCGTGAGTGTAATATCATTTGTTAATGAGAATTTTTTACCTAACATTCATTAGCGCAGTGGTTGATGACTTTTGATGGAGAGAAAAACGTCTAGATGGGTCTTGCAACAATACGAGAACTGTGAGGAAAGGTGCATCAAGGAATACGTGGCAATCTGAGGATCGTCTGAATAAATCACGTTGATCGAATTCTCCAGCAAAACCACGTAAAGTGGAAGGAACTGTCCAATGTGTGTGAAGAGTTGTGTCGAATGTGACGGAAGCAAGAACGTGTGTGCAGATAAAGGACAGTCTGTCGTAGTGGTCTTTCTGCTTACACCACAAGATCACCAAAAAGTTTCAGACTGAAAGATAAATTTTCAGAAAAAAACTCTTGTAGGTACTTAATGATAACACAGTTTACCGACGAATTGAATATCTGAGGACTGATTCTCGGAAATAAAAGTTTTCTTCACAGAGGAAAAAAATACTAAGGATTGCTATAGAAAAAACATTGATTTTCCAAACAATGTTAGATACTGGAGGATTAAAGTTAAATTGAACTTTACTCGATGTCAATATAACTGCGCTATAAGTGAGTATGATAATAACAATATTATGCTGTCATCATATAAATACGTCTAGTGATACAAGATAACACGACAATATGAGATAATACAGTACCTGCTGTTTACACCTTTACTACGGCATCTTTCATTGATAATAAGTCAACTTACACAACCGAAGAATTAAACGTACGATATAACAATTTAATTCGTGAAGTAAACGATCGGACAGAACTACACTAGTCATGAAGATGGCCTCAGCAAGTAGGCCGAAAGCTCGACAACATCGTCAATCCGCACACGGTACACCCGAGAAGAATGGAGAAGAGATTAACAAGGACCGTTAAAAGTTATATCTCATTTTGGTCTTTGTTATGGGTGGGCTGGCAGAAATTGCCATTTGGCAATAAGCCCTCCCGTTGTATGATTATTTATCTGTACAATAAAGATTATTTTATTTTAAAATCTACAAAGCTATCAGAGTTATAGAAAATTGTGGAGAGAATACAAGAGTATTTTGATAGGCACTTTCATCATGAGCAGAGAAATTAAATCCAAATAATTGATATTTCATGTGAAGTCTTCACGAAACAAATAGGGCAAGGTAAATAATATAATAATATGCACAGTCGATCAACAATTAATTTATCAATACATAAGTGCAGACAGTATACCATGCTACGTATTAATTAGTGGCCTATGAACTATACTAATTACGAGCATATTATCATGACTTACTAATTGTTTATACCGTGTCAAGTACAGGTTCTAATAAAGGTAATTATTACTGTCTAATTATCAACTAATTGGTATTCAATACACGACAATATGCACGCAGGTGATCGTAATACAAAGGCTCTCTGTATTAAAAAGATGGTGCAATGCTAGAACTAGAAATGTTCGGTAGGAGTAATCTTATGGATAGCACTACGTCAAACATATGATGAACAAAATGACCTGGGAACCGTTTGAATCAATCGATACATTTCTGGAAGAGTGTAAGTAACTCAGAGATCAGAGAGACGTGTCAGACGAAAGAAGGGACATCGTGCAATGGGGCAGGAAGAAAGGGTGGTACTGGTAAGATCATAGGACAGAATGGACAATGCCCACAGAATGGTTGCCCTTAATATACCGGTTGAACATCGTCTTCCAGAAAGACCGCTTAAGATGGAATGATAGCTGGTGCTCCACATCCCAAGAGAATGACAATAATCAATAACAGATCGATTGATCTAGAACACAAGGAAAGGAAGATATACATTTTTCGACTCCTTATCTCGTCTCGATTTGAACTGAACTGTGCTACATCCGATAATATAGGAAGATGTTATTTGGCTTCAGATACGTACGAGTATAAGTTGGTCGTTGCCCTAAAAACATCATACTTAAGCGTGATGATTGATTGTTGTAACGTTGCGAATCACGTACGAAATATCATTTTATAGCTGCACTTGTTTGCTTATCACACAGGCAGAGAGAACTTTGAACCCTGCCAGCGGTTACTCATAGCCGGTACCTCGTTAAATACGAGATAAAATAACACAGGTGAGAAAATAATGGATAAATTTGTCACTGACAGATAATTTAACCGTAACTGGGTAAACCGAACATGCTGCAGGCATGTGGCTTGCATGTTCTGATAAGATAGCCAGCACATCTGTCGCTAACCGCTGAAACGTTGGGAAAGCATATTCCATGGCAAAAGGAAATGATGCCGGATAAGGACGGGTCGACATCTATGAATATTATGCAATTTCCTACGAAAGATACGGTGCTATTTTCAACTAGATTTTTATAAAGTCAACATTCAGAACTCCACGTAAAGACAAAGATTAAAATAAATGTAGGTACAAACAGGTTAGAGTAACAACACTAACAACGCAATCCATTAAGATAAACCAAAGATAAAATTAAGTAAAGAAAAACAAATTAACTATGATGTCGTTCTGTTTAGGCAGGTACCCTATGGTCTGACATCGGTGATTGACCCAAAAAAAACCTTTGTCGTAAAGAGAAACACTAATAGGCTTAAGATATTTTATTGTCGATCGATAAATTCATAAGTACTGACTATAAAAAAGGGTATCAAATGATAAAAGTGACAAACAAAGAGATATTTGATTTGCCAATATAGGGTTTATGCGCAAGTTTTACGTAGATTGAGGAAAAAAAGACGTGCGTAAACAAACAACTGGAGGAAAATGCTTAGAAAAACTTACAACAACCGGACTGAACGCACATAAGATTGTCGAGATAAAATATATAACAACAAGCAATGAACTATTTGATACAGGAATTGATAATATAAAAAACGCAGGTAAACATACAAAAAAACAACATAAAAATTGATAAATAAAGCATGTCATTACCTATTGCGAAAATAATAATTGCAGAACTTGAAACAACAACAACAAATAAAATTAACCGTAACAATGAAATGTTAGCAAACAAATTCAACAATGAAAATAATCACTCACATAACAGTCAATAGCACTTTAAAAGTATTATCTAATATTAGTAATATTGTCCAGTAATCAAATAATTATCAGATGCGAATTAAATAACACTCGATAACTAAAGAGCTCGTCAGCTGTTTGATAACAGTATATTGAAATGTCTTTTTAAAACGAAACGACCGTTCTCCTTGAAACACTTTACTATACTGAACAAAACGAATCGAATCACGAATGTACGAGCGTAGTGTAGAAAAAATTGGCTGAGTTGTTGACTAATGATCGTGTTGATTCACTCCGCGGCTCGGCTTTTACCAGATCGTTATATCGAATGCGATTTACCTACAAAGTAAACTTATTTCACAATCTTGCATCGTGGACCGTACAGTAGTATGAAACAACGTGACAGGCACACAACATTGATCGAAGAAAATGGAGTGAATTAACAGAAAATGCGATTGTACCAAACGATTTTACAGACACGTCGATGTCACTTTTTACACGAATGCTGTCGTTTTCCCGGTAGTTTTCTCGTATAAACCGCTCCATCACGCCATATATCGTACGATTCGACGACAGGCTGTACAAGTCGACAGACCCAATAGATAACGCGTGATTGTGGTTTCTCTCAACGACTGGTTAACCTTTTGTAAATGCGGTTTTTAATAACGTGTAATTTAATTTATGAATTAACTTAATGAGACGAGCCTCCAAAACTACAACAAACCGAACCGAAGACCACAATTACAGATATGTCCGTACCTTCAACATTCAAAACACCAGTAACAACAATCAAACTTGAAGAAAAAGCAATAATGAACATGATTTGGAACAGTTCGAATCGTTCCCTGACAATAAACCTAATATGGACCGAAAACTAAATTACGGAGAAACGAATGTTTCTTCTGTTTCGATTGTTTGGTCCTAATCTACGTAATCTATTTTTATAATATCATAATATGTAGTAAACAACTTCAAATGGACCCAAAAAACAGCACTGAATGGAGTAAGACGTCTTTTATTAATGCTAGTAAAAAGGTTATATGTAGGCTATAATTCTTGGTTTTATGCTGTCCATGAGGTGACCTAAGCGGAAGCAATGTGACATATTACCACAAAGTCAGTTATATCACAACACCTGTGAGAGCAGGTGACGGTATAATTTGCCACAAGACATCAACGGTTGTGGTAAAAAAAAAACGTGACAAATGTTGGTGAAAGGACAGAGCTTATCGACAATAATATATCAAAGGGCTAAAATAACGTAGGTAGTTTCTTAAAAGACAAAAATAAAGAAAACCTATAAGAGTCGCAATCGTGATGAACAAAGCCAAAACCTGAAAACCAAATACAAGAGTAGGTATACAATAAAAAGGAACTGGTCAACAAAATCAATAGATGCATCAGAGCTCAGAGGTAGTAATGGCAGTCGTTTTAAAACAGTAAGAAACTAATACCAAGGTCTGTATTACAAGGAAGTGGAACCAAAAACATCTTACAGCAGTAGTCAAATTTAGTGGTGTTCCGGACACGGAAAGTAATTAAACAACTGCAGTAGTAGATAACGTTTTGAGTTGTTTAGACCAAAACCGGATTACAACGATCTACTAAAGAAAACGGTGTCGACATTGTAGAGAGACTATAAAGGACTTTTTTTGCATTGCTGGTGCACAGACGAGGTCTCATGACTGCAAATCAAACTATGTCGCCTAATAGACATTGAGAAGATATACGTACTCCTAGTATCTACGTACGTACATGTTACTGTACTAATTAAAACCAACCACATTGTAGATACGGCGGCCAAGAATAATATCTAAGTCACTACTTGGTGATTTTGATATAGATACCTTTATGCGTTCAATATAACATTCAAGTTAATCAAAGACCAGTAGACCTTTGTATTGCGGCACAATCATGTGTGATAGTTCTATGTTCGTAGGTGTATTATTTTCTAGCTGCAACTCAACGGCGCCAGAGAAATGAACTCTCGTGTATGTACAAACCGTGACCCAATATTATCATCTATCACATAATTTGTTTCATAATTTTATTTCAACTATTTACGACGTTAATTTTTTTACGACAGGAAGTTCGGAGGCGAATGGAATATCAGCGGATATGACTCTACAAGTTCTGAATGATCCCTTTCCAGAAATATCTCTCTCATATGATGATAATAACTGGAACCGATTAAATATGATTCATCTCGATGTATAAATGTCAATAAACTTAACATTCTATACACTTCTTAAATCTTCTAATTCTCAGGCACACACACACAGCAAATCGATTAAGATTCTAGATCAATTTGCAACGATTAACATAAGCAATCAATCTGTTGATGAAAAGCGGTCGACTTGAATAATTGAAACGGTTTCAATTTGTCGGGATCAAGATAATGACGTAACAGACCTAACAGGCACTAAAGCTTACTAATACGTTGCACCTTTCATTGTTGAATCGCATTTAGTTTTCTGCTTTTCATGATGTTAAGTTCCAATTCTTACTTACCACTAATTTACAGGTCTAGACTTTCGACCTTTCCACTCTAATGTGCAGCGACAGATATTGCTTTGTCGTTTGCCATTTTCAGTTCCTCTATGTCCAACGTCATCTGCATTAGTGGGCACGTCAGCAAGTTTCAATCACTAGACCATGCTTTGATCTTTTAGATGGGACTTCCAGGATTTATTTCATGATCAATAATGAAAGAAATTCTGATTCTGACGAGTTCTTCACGTTTCCATGGAAACACGTTTCCATGAACTCTTCCTTTAGTCTTTGATGGTTAATGTCTAATTCTGTTCATCTCAATAAACCATGCATAGGTCACGATTGTTTGTCGTCATTTGAAACATTTTACGACGAATTCCTAGGTGTTGACTAGGATTACTATAATGTCAGCAAAAACAACAACAAACAAACACCTACGTTCCATAACAATATTTGTTTTGCTGTTATTACAATGTCTGAATGGAAACATACGTAATAACTTGACAATACTATAGGTATGTCAACTCAGGAAGGCAGACCAATCGTTGCAGTAGAAATAATATAACTAATAAACATAACAACAACTCCGCTGGTGACCTTCATACAACTAGTAAACAACTAAATTAACATAACACTACATTCAGTAAGTTGTATACTCTATTATCAATGCCAATCGCTTCAGCAAGTTAGGGACGGGAGTTTTGATCTATTTGATAAGCAAAGAACTTTTCCTTTTGGAGTCCCGCAGGGAAAAATATCGGGACTATTATGGTGGTTCTGATTGATACAAATTTGACGAAGTTAGTGAAGTTCGTAATGACCTGGATCACACATTACTAGAGTAGGCAAAGTCGGAATCTCTGAAGCAAACATAATCGCTCTTATTTTAAAACATTTAAAGAGATGAAAGAGATATGAGAAGCAGCATCAAATCTATTTAAGCGAAAAGACGCCACAGATGGTATAAAAAAATAAAAATACATTGAATCGATCAAGAAAATTAAAAAAAAAAAATCTGTGAAGGAATAATAATTAATATTATTCGGGCACGTAAAATTAGAATGCCGAGGTATTTGGGTCACGTGTTGTATGGAGAAAAATTACAAAAATAGATGTACCTAGTACTCAAATATTAATTTTGTCACAATTAACTGACCGCTGTCAGTGTAAAACATTCGATAAGATGTTCGGGGGCAAAGCAAAAATGAAAAAGAAGAACAACGACCCATTCGAGATTCTGATTTTAGAACACATTTCTGAAACGAATGTCGTAACTTTCAAAATCAGACTCTCAGAATGACGTTATACATTAGAACGTGGCACAGTCATTTTATGATTTTTGAAAAGCAATTTTTCATTGGTGGACAATTAACATTACTTAATCTTTAACAAAAACTTATCCTTTCCTAGCTTTACAACTCTAGCTGGAATTTCCAGATAACATCTGTCACGAAAAAAGAACGAGGACAATCTTAAGAGGATTCAAATATGAAATGCTGTTTGCAGATAATTTGACATTTGATTATTTTATAAGGTTATCGATATAAATGAGTGTGTATGTTTCCCATGTTGCAACATACAGAATAATGTTGCAAACCCTCCATTACTAGATAAGTAACAACATACTTAAATATTAATGTTTTCTCGAGTTATTGTGACGTAAAGGCCGAGCCTCCGACGGCCAAGAGTGGGGAAGAGGAGCGGGGGAAAATTACTGGTCGTGTTTTGGCGGGAAAATAAAAACATACGACTATCGCACGTTCCTGGGCGACCAATGGAACGGCGTATCGTCGCTCCCACTCCACGAAACGGACGCATCAGCGCATGCGTCGCGTGACGTAATGTACGGAATTTAATATGCATTCTTTTTTCGAATCGAGTCCACATAAGTAGTTCCTGAATTAAATTACTACACACATTCTGTACCTATCAAATAGTGTCTAGGTGAATTTAATTATACGAAACTATAATAGTTGGGACCATTACCTATAAGATTACCATACGTCCATACCTATTCCTAGTATCTAAACAGGAAACTTGACGATGGCATTATGGAGATTGGTGCATTTTTTAGAATTCAGACCGATTTGTTGCTGACACTGATGTATGCTAGCGAGACATGGACGTGGCTGAAGAAGGACGAATCAGGTATTATAAATGCTATCAAGGTGGATCGCTAAGAAACTTCAAGAGATAGGATAAGAAACGAAGTGATCAGAGATTTGAGTGAATGTAAAAAGGCTGTTGTAACCAGAATGAAAGAGAATAAGTTGAGATGGTTGGGACATGTAGAGAGGATGAATGATGAAAGGATGACAAAGAAAATATACATGGGAGAAAGAAGAGGTGTAAGGAAATGGGGCTGTCCAAGAACCACGTGCTTTGACCATGTCAACCAGTTGCTTAAGGCGGGAGGTGTTCTGAGCAAAAGTAGTCGTAGAGTGTGTATAACAAATTGCATGAATGTGACGGAAGCAAGAAGTATGTGTATGGATAGGAAAGTCTGGCGATCTGTTCTCCCAGGTAAATTCTCCTACCACCAACACCTTCAAGAATAGACTAGATAATAATATAAACACAACTTAACTGGGACTTGGGTCAAAACAGCCAAAGCTGCCTACCCAATAACAAATAATAATAATGGATTGAGTGCGTTCAACTTGTTTACTCTGCAAGTGATGCAGGTACATCGACATATGGTAACTACTACATCAGATATAATATAACCAACTTGTTGAGACTACCTGACATAGCAATTTCATTGCAAAACGTATGTTTAAGATGGTGTATTGGTTACGCTGCAAAGTTGTCTGTAATTGCTCAAGATTTAGTTGCCGTACTTTAAACCCCCCAGGCCATGTTGGGTAAGGTCTGACTTCAAATTATACGAATTATAAACAGATGTTATCTCGGGTAATAACATAACAGCTTAAGTGAATAAATACTGATTGAGAGTGAAAACATGGTAATGATAATATGTAACAAATATTGTGGGTTTTGGTTATAAAAAGAAACAGTCAAATAAATAGGTATCTCACTAAATCTATAAATAGGTACGCATTTAAAAATACTAATGCCCAATCCCATCAACTTTTACCTAGGAAGGAGAGCCCTAAGAAATTTCCATACAAAAACAGAGATAATATTCTATTTATTGAATAAAGAACATCAGCCAGCCCCACCACCACAGCCTAATTCCATATGAAATCCAACATGCAACTCACCTAGTCTGGGCGGAGATATTTGGGCACCTAACGGTGGTGCTGGTGAGCTGCGTGTTGCATTTCATATGGAATTAGGCCGTGTGGTGGGGCTGGCTGATGTTCTTTATTCAATAAATAGAATATTATCCCTGTTTTTGTATGGAAATTTCTTAGGGCTCTCCTTCCTAGGTAAAAGTTGGTGGGATTGGGCATAAGATTCTCAATAATCCGCACTACATCCACATGTCCAGTAATCTAGCACCCTTTATCACCCCTCTCTCCACCCCCCCCCCCTCCTTCCTTCACCACCCCCTACTTTCAATTAATACAAGATGAATTTTCTTATACAATCCAATAATCCGAACTTACCAATAATCTGGCACTGGCTGATTTTTAACAGTGCCGGATTAGTGAGACTATTGTACCTAGTTTTTTTATTTTTTCTATTCTATCCCTCTACGCTGTAAGCATACTTTGCCGGATAGGCAGAGAGATTATTACATTAATGTAATTTGTCATATATGCCTACTCGACGATTTAATTTTACATTTCAAGTGAACAATGCAGAATGCTATAACAATACAGGCAAACAATCAGAAAAATCATACATAACTAATGATGTTGTAGGTTTTCGCAGCATGGTATATATATTCTTCCTTTCAGGTTATTCGGGTGTTAGCCGCGTGTCTGTTGATCTTGTCTAGCTTTCGGCAGCGATACTTCTGCCATCTTCAGGATGAAGTGGCGATACTTCTGCCATCTTCATCCTGAAGATGGCAGAAGTATCGCTGCCGAAAGCTAGACAAGATCAACAGACACACGGCCAACACCCGAATAACCTGAAAGGAATAATATCATACATAACTGTTCACTAGGGCGAACTAATTGCAATGCTGCAATTTCATCCACCAAACCTAAAATGTTTATATGTTAAAATGTTACTGAAGCCCTTTCTTATCCATCCATTCATAGGTCTTTACCCACGCTACGGAGCAACCAATGATAAGTTAGTAAATTAGTGACGAAGAGTGGATTTCTGTAAGAGCCGGAGCAAACATAAATAAATAAATAAATAAATCTTTATTGGCCAAAATGATTACAATGATTACAAAAAAATAAGACAATCTTGTGTGCCAAAAGGCGGACTTATTGCTAACGCAATATCTTACAGTCAACCCGACTTTGTCAAACATACTTTGCTGAATTATCAGATTAGACCTATTATCAAAAGGTAACTCAATGGGAATTATATCCTTAGTTATCTTTGCTCCTGGTTTACATTGAGGCCCTGTGTGTTGTGAATTGGCCTTGGCGTCATAAATTTTTCTCAGTCAATACTGAGAGCACCGCCTTGAAACTGAAGACAGTGATAGATGGAAGTATGGACTACAAGTTGACTTTCCAAGAAATACAATATTTGGACATTAAAAGGTATACTTCACATTGTCGTTCACGTTATTCTTATTTCGCGCTAACATTCTCTGATAATATAACAATTTTCGCTCAGTGCATATCAGCCTGTACCACACAACTTCAAAATTCAGTTATTGATGTTGACTATACGAGTGATTACGATGAAAATGAATAAGCTGAGATGATTTGGGCATGCGTAGAGAATGTCTGAGGATAGAATGAAAAATATATAGGTCTAAAACAGAGATTGTGAACATACTGACTGGATACTCTAAGACGGATGGGTCTTTAGTGGGAGAAATCGTAGAGCATGTGCGGCAAATGTTATAAATGTGATGGAAGCGAGAGATGTATGTAAGAAGTTTAATCTCTGCCTACCACGCAAAGGGATACGGCGTGATCAGTAGAAAGATTAACAGATGAAGATGGGTTTGTAGTGGAAACTTCCGGAAATTTCTAGAAACTTCCATAACAAACTATAGTCTAAGAATGTGGTGTTTTTGTTCAATATTATTAAAATTTCTTCTGGGCCATTTCTCTTAATAAATGATTGTACTATAGATGTAAATATTGTTGGAAATATGCCCTAATGTCAAACACAAAATTAGAACAAAACCTGACAGAATCAATCGAAATTTTCGTAAAGAGATGGGGAAATAGAATCCAAAAGACGAAAATATCATCATAACTTTAAAAAACTTGACGCTGGATAATCTTTGATCGCAAAACGTGCTCAGAATTTGCACTAACACAGTTCAATACATCACAGGAAAAACCCAATTTCAAGAGGAATCTATTTGATTCGATCTGTAAAATATCATATTCTGATAGCTTATAAATATCATGATGTGCTTGCGTGACAAAAATCTGAAGGTTTACCTGATTAAAACTAATCAGACTAAACTATTGATTAGCAAGGGATTTATTACCTGAGAAAACATCACGAAGGTGCTAGCAATTTTAGAAGAAAACAATAATCCATTGGATCCAAAAGATCGCACTTACCATGTATTTCGGTATTGATAGATTTCTTTGTCACTGTTTGCACAATTTTTACACACAACACGCACTTTCAATAATCCGTAAAATACGTATCAAACCGCTGACATTTTACAAGAACGTCGAGAACTGTCAAATTTTAATAAAAATGCCGAATACAATGGACAAGCGCAAAGCAAAACATTGACAAGTTGTTCTTCAAATATTTTAGTACGACTGCTGCCATCTGTTGTGAGGAAGTTGAAGTATTACAATTGCGTACAATTTTTTTCTCAAATAAATGCGTAAAAAAGGGTACTGTTACCGCCATCTACAGAAAAATATTTCACAACTTTGAAATTTTTCTTGATATTTCTCGTTTTTTTTCAGGAATCATGGGAATTTCAGTATTTTTTCATAGATCTTCATTTTTTGTGAACACATTTTTATAATCATTGTATTCTGTATTTCATACAACATTGTTCCAATTTTTTTTGTGTTTAAATGTACCTGCATCCGACTACATCAAAAGCCATAAAACTGTGTGGAAAACAACACCAAATTTTGGCAAAAATTGTGAAAAGCTTTTCACAAAAAATAACACCGATATTTTCTAGTCCCTACTTGTAAGGTTAACTCTTGTATGTCCTATTGTGAAAAATTTGATGAGATACTAGCATAGGGGTTCTGCACCGCCACCTTGACATTTCCCTCTTTCTCTAGCCATGATGTAGGATTAATACATAAAATGTTTTAGGGGAGGTTGCCGTCATCATCGCTAAGGAAATGTATGGAATAGCAGCTCCTTAACAATGAGTATGACAGACCACGCATTATATTCCGTTACGAGATTTGACAGGAGAGGTGGTTCTGTTTGATCTTTATGCTATGTTGCCAACTGTTACAGCTCGGCTAGAGTACCTACTCCAGGAGGCGCTGGGTTGTGTCAATAAAAGAGTATAATAATTAAAAGATATTTATATTTTCATATTCACATATTACAGTAGATACATAATATATTACAGATGTTGGATAATATTACAATAATACATACTATAATGTCAACAATGTAGGAATTACAATGAATTAAGAACTAAAGAGTATAACATTTAGTTATGTACTTAACACGTTATTACAATTTAAAAGTAATGGCCCCGTACTAACAATGACACATGAAATCGTAAAACATCTATGAAATATTGTAGAGAATTAGCAGGCATACTACTGTCTGGGACCTTTAGAAAATGTCGGAAGGAAGTACATCGTTGGAGCAAATAGTTAGGGCGTCGGTCTTCCAAGTGGGAGATGCCAGGTTAGAATCCCAATGCTGACGATGTCTTCTGCACACAAGAATTTGGCTTACTGTGAAGTGTGCAGGAATATATTTGGGTTTGTGTAAACAAACCCAGATCCCTATTTAAAAAAAAATAGGGTATGATATTCTTTAAGAAACCCCTGGATTTTGAAACAGGGCTCTTTTTTTGAGTTGTCTGTAAGAATCTGGTGTTCGTAATTAGGTTAGTCACCAATTTTGAATGTCATATAATACACAAATGTACATAATCTTACGATACTATTGTTTTATATAAATACGTAGTATTCTTGTACCACGTAATAAAATGAGATTTTTAAGGTTATCCATAAATAAAAATACTTTTGTCTATTACAGTTGATTAAATAAAATAAAATATATATAAATAAAAATAAAACTTTATAAAAATCCCTTACAAATTACGTTTGTTATATTATTTTGGAAATTAAAAATAAAATTAGACACATTTTTAAAAAAGGGTGATCTGAATCTGATGATCGTAAAGGAGAATGCTCATTTAGTATGCAAAAGAAACCCAGGCACGGCGCATACGAAATGTAACTCAAATGATAGGTAAAAATGAGTACCTAATTAAATACTGCTTAGGGGCATCATCGAAATCAATGGCTAAATGTGCGAAAAACCTATTCAAAGTTTACAGGGGTCACATGAACATATTTGTAAAAGGAGGATTAAACAGTTATAATCGCGGTTTAAAAGTCGTTGATTTCGGTGATGCCACCTATGCAGTATTTAGTTCTTTTCTTCTTCTTCATAAGCCCTGCAGCTTCCATTTCTGGATATAGGCCTCCCTCATTCATCTCCATCTCTCTCTGGATTTTGCCTCGGATGTCCATTTGAGGCCAGCTGTTAACTTCAGGTCATCTGTCCAACGCATCTGTGGCCGGCCTCTAGGGCGTTTACCGAGCCACGGACGCCAGAACAGGAGCTTGTTGGTCCATTTGCCATCCGTTGCTCTCGCCACATGACCTGCATAGTCCCACTTCAGCCCTGCGATGCGTTGTACAACATCCGCAACTCTGGTTTTATTCCTTATCCACTCGTTTGTTTTCCTGTCTCTGAGAGTAATGCCAAGCATCACTCTCTCCATGGTTCTTTGTGTAACTGCTAGTTTATGTACAATCTTCTGTGTCAGTACCCACGTTTGAGATCCATAAGTCAGGACAGGAAGAACGCACTGTTCGAACACTTTTGTTCGTAAGTTCTGAGGAATTTTACGGTTTTTCAATATGTGACCCAGTTTTCCGAATGCCACCCATGCTAGTTACTCATTTTTAATTGTCACTTGAGTTACATTTCATTTGCCCCGGTCCTGGGTTTTTTATTAACATTCTCCTTTGAAACTGACGGTCTTAATGGCAATCTTATTGACTAGACAATGATGTATCTTGATAATGATGAAATTAGATTTTTCTGGAAGAAACTTTTATGAACCTATTAATTTTTTTAAATTTAAACCGAATTACACACTACAATCTTTGTCAAAAATTTATAATATAAAAAAATTGTATTTCCCAAATTATCTAAAAAAAACACTGCTGTCTTCATTGGTTATTTCAAACACTGAAGAAATAGAAAATTGACCACTTTAAACAATATTTTCAACCACTCATTCTTAGAATAATCAATTACTATTTACACATGTACTTGTTCCTGATAAGACTGATCGAGTTTATAGTAGTTCAATAATTGAAAAAACAATGTCGTGAATAATATTCATAAGTATGGGTTTGTTGTTTGCTTAAATAGAAATAACTGCAGGGTTAAATGTCGTACGAGCTGTCAAAGTAAATCGGATATTTTGAGAAGACTCGTGCTACTCTCCCTTTATAACTACTACTAAAAATAATCTATGAGAAAGAGACAAACATAAGTTTCACGTGTTCTGAGTCTTTACCACTTTCTGTGTAGGACACTTCCCATACCTGTTGTCCAGTCTACCTTATTTTTGTCTGAGAGTATGACAGCTCATTTGACAGTTAACCCTGTGATAAATTCTATCTTAGGAAATAAAAATAGTCACTATTAACTACTCCTTGTTTCATATAACTTGGCCACTGGCTACACAGTAATTCTATACAAAAAGTGTGACAAGACGGATGAAACGAAATGTACAAAAATTTACACTTTAAACAGTAATTTTCCTGATGTCAATAAAATTATAATATAAAGTCAAAAATTTAGAATAACGTCAAAGTATGCACCAATTTTTTTTATAATGTCTACTCGTAAAATTGAGCATAATGTAACAATTTGCAAAGAAAGATGCAAAGCAACATATTATGGAAAACTATATTTTGAATTGTAACAAGCAATTATAAACAATTTGTGGTTATACATTTTCACTGATATGCAAATTCGTTGTCGATTATTTCAGAGCCCTAGAGGTGAACAGACATAAGTATACATCGGGAAAACGAACGCCGTTTTACTGCTGAGATGCTAAAAATTACTAATCCTATAATTCCATAGACGGCTCGTGAGCAAAAGTATTAGTTTCTTCGTGTTTAAATTACGGGGATTTCCATCTTTACCTGAATCCTGTACAACCATCAATATCTATACGGCAATAAAACAATAAGTGAAGTGTAAACAATAAATTCCACGTAACTTGTATCTGCGTGCATTATGCAGGTATTATTAACAAAATTTGCCAAGTAAATAAACCATAAAATATTTTTGTTCACTCTATGTCCCTGCACATCTCCTGGTCCCAGGTATTTAGGGCATTGAATCTCCCGATGTATAGCCATAAGACACACATGGGACATTTCAATATAAAACATCAATAATATTGTCACAAATAAATGTGCAGAAACCTCTCTTCACAATTATCAAAAAAATCTTATGTTTGCAGTTATAGTACATCAATAGTTTTCAACAAGACAGCATAACTATTCATTTTCTTAAAAATGTTGCTTATGTCTGTTCATCTTCATGGCACCAGTTTTATTTTATGAAGAGATTCAAAAACCTATGCGATAGGTTACTTTTGATAGTTAGGAAAAGACAATATGTTTGAATGTGAAAGAGTCTCTTCATAGAATAAATAAATAAATATGATTTACCATTTGTAAAAACCTTTTCAAAAGAATTTGTAATAACCAACAGAATCTAACAAAACTTGTTTCATGACGTGTGCGTTGAATTGTTTGGTCTACTATCACTGGAGACGTTCCCGTTTGTCATCATCATAGGCGGGGAGCTGATCGGGATTGTGGGAGATCCGACTTCTTGCTCTGTCGGAGTACCGCTGAAGGACGATGGTTGTTCTTTAGATCTCAACTCAAACACTTGGGTAATGGCGTCACGGAAACACAGGAAATTGTAGTCAATCACACCTGAAATATACAAGAATAATTACTCTTTTGAACCTCAATCGTAACTGTTTAATCCTCCTAATACATTCATGTGATCCCTGTAAACTTCGAATAGGTCTTTCACACATTTAGCCATTGATTTCGATGATGCCACATAGTAACCAAAACTAATTATACTTGGAAGATAAAAGTTTCATCTTTTGCCTACTAGAGTAGTCTCACTAATCTGGTACTAAGTGTATAAAAATGTCACGCTTCACGCTGCAGCAAAAATTACCCGTTCCTCGATGGACTTTTACATAAAAAAAAAAACTTCATCCCTAAGATGGCAATAGTATCGCTGCCGAAAGCTCGGTCATTCGACCACTGAACATGCAGTAAGGAAACCCGAAGAACCAACAACGAAGATATGGAAAAATAAAGAGGTTTGTATGGTGACTGGAATTTGAACCTGCAATATTTACCTTGCTTATCAAAGTTATCTTCTCGGAGTATACAGACCAGTGCCAGGAATTTATTGACTTCCCTCAAGTAGAGTATTGTGCCATTGTTTAGTTTAATGAGACTGAAACTCTGACTGTTGAATGCGGCTGCTTCTGTGTCATCAACCAAACTGGAAACAATTCAACAAAATTATAACACGTTAAGGGCTATGGGGGTCACCGGTGACTTCATCTGGCTTACATTATTGGGCCATGGGGGTCACCAGTGGCCTCACGCTGTCAACTTATTAGCAGCATTTCTTTATTTTTGTATCACACAAAACCCTCACATCTTTAACATTATTTCTTTAGCAATGCTCTACAATATATCCAGCATCATTCTTCATGTGTGATTAACGCAATGTCACAAAATTACACAATTTTGACAATAAGGGTTACCAACATTGCAATCATGCAATATGTCACTTGCGGATAACTTCTGAAACATCAAACTACAAAATACGCACATGAGAAAAGGAAGAAGGAAGGTGGAAAGAATTAAAAGTTGTTGATAAGTGGACTGTAAGATAGGATAATGAAATAACTCACCCGTAAATACACGATACGTCAATTACAACATCAATCATATCACAACATAGCTCGTAGCTTTGCATGTCAACTGGAGAACTGTCTGTCGCTATATAGATCTTCGATACTACGTCAAATAAAAAGGCTTTCTCTATCGCTGAATTCTGAAAGAAAATCACAGTTTTATTACGAGGGTTATTATAGTGGATGACACCACTGCCAGTATTTTTGGAAAATGTATAACCAAGATTCTTGGTTGGACCAAGACTGTTGGTCCAACCAAGGATGAATGATCGTCAAAAAATACACATAATCTCTTACAGATATCAATATGTTTAAAAGATTCTCCAGCGTTGGCAACTGCGGAATAAGTTTCTGAACGACTTTGGAGAACGCTTCGAATATTGAGTGATCATAAATGGAAGTCAAATGGAAGCTGAGGTGAATCTCGTCAGCTCCAGAGTCCGTCAGGTCATCAGTCGCTCTCTGGTGAATGTCCCTTTGAGATTCCATCTTGTAGTCATCACTTAAACCATCAACCTATGAATGAAACAACATAAAATTACCCTTGACTAAATACATAAAGTAATAGATATACAGCAAAGGATGGACTTTCCATCAGGGTTATAACTAATCGTTGGCTGGCTTAATGTGATCATTTTACACTTAAGTAACATTTACCAATCCAGTCCGTCCATCTGCTGGAGTCGGGATTCGAACCCAAACCTTCAGTCTAACACACCGGTATTCTACCACTGTGTCATGAAGGCTGATGATCGAAGCGAGAAGGAAAAGCTATATATTTTATACTACCGTAATTTTTTATACTGTATATCTGTTGAGATAACTACTTATTGTTTCAACTACGACACATAGAAAATCTGATGTTTCTCATAAAAAATAGATTGTGAAATTCATAAAATAGGTAGGTCTGTATACTAGTTTTGGTGTTGAGAAGACAAGATCTGGAGATCAAGGTACATATGTCAAAAACTGTATAATGTAACTAGGTAGTGAAATAATGAAAGTAGATATAATCACCTTATGAATAAATACTTCAAACTTAATATTGGGATTCACTTTGTATGCTTTAGTTACTGTTAGATTTAATTTATTTAAGGCCTCCATGTAATCATCCTGAAAACAAAATACATATTCGTATGAAGAGTAAAATGCACAACACCCCAGTCTGTAGATTCTGTTCAGAGGACAACGAAACACCTATTCACATCCTCTGTAACTGTGACGCACTCGCTTACAAAAGAAGACGCACTCTTGGAGGGCCCCTACTGGACTCCGAGAAGACAAGACTACTCGCACCAAGACAGATCGTGAGCTACATGAGACACGTCAGCCTAGAGGACGAGATGTAACATTGAAGGGTGTCACAATAGACCTACTCTGGTCGCAGTGACGCAGGGGATAAATGGTCCCCTGACCTAACAAGGAAAAAAAATGAAGGGTAATCGAAATAAACATGTGCGGAGTCATGCTTTTTACAAATCTGTCGAAAGCCCTTGCCATTGGCAAAACGTATTTGAAGTTATGGGCCAGGAAGACATACGAGCTGTCAGTATGATACGGCGTTCACGTGATTCCAATTATTTATTTCATACATTAAGTTTATTCTCCATCCATATATTTCATATATTGAGTTTAATCTCGAAATGTTGATTTCATAATTACGTTTGTTTCTCCTGACCACCCTCCACATATAATGATTCGTATAAGTCAATTGTAAACAAAATTGTAACATTAATTAAAAATAGCTAATTATTACCTGAGCGTCTATAACGAAAATCAATGCACCACATTTCCCAAACGTCAGGTGCGGGTCAAATGTCGGGTCAAAGTAGTCAATCTGTCCTGGGAAGTCCCATATTTCAAATTGTACAAAGCTGCTATTGTTTATTTCATCTTTAACTATTTTATTTGTGGATTCCAAAAACAATGTTTCATTCGGCGACATCTTGTGGAAGACTACCTTTTGAATTGAAGATTTGCCAGATCTGAAAATGAGTTGAAATAATTCAATATTTAATAAAAGAATTTGAATACTTTTCTTCCCACTTAACAGTAAGCAAAAAGCTTGTATTAAGATTGGGATACGAACCTGACACAACTAGATTGTACATCTTTTTTTTTTGAGAGAAAATTTTGTCAGATTATGTAAAGGTTTTTTAAATAAATTAGGTATTTAAAATAGCATATTCTTTTTCGTGATGTAATCAGTCAGGGCTACTGGCCAGACGACCATTTGAACAGTCTGACCCATCGGGCATTTGCCCGATCTCAGCCTTGTGTTGCAAAGTGTAGAATACATCATCAGTGCTGAGATCTGAACCTAGCATTTCTAAATCGGAAATCTGCAGAATCCGAAAAATGCAGGGAATTTAGCAGCATTGTATAGTATTGATCCAAAGGAATATAGTAAAAATTCAATTTTTTAATAGTGGGAACACTGTAGCACAAATGGAACTCAAAGTCCATGCTCGCTCATGGTAAGTCAATTCACCATTTAAAAGTACACTATTATTATTATTATCTGTTTGTTTACAACATTAAACAGATCAGTAAACATGTGTAATGTTGTGACAGAGATAATAAAATCATGTAAACTTTGTACCTTCTAAGGCCCATCAATAGTATTCTAGGTTTTTGCTCTGTTTCCATCGTATTTGGGAGTGGATCATTGTCCTGACCACACTCTCCATATCCATAATCTTTGGGAAAAGAACCAACGTCGAATCCTCCAACAGGCTCATCGGGAAAACTCTAGAATTCATTACATCAAAAAATAAAGATACCACAATCACTTTTTAGTATAAAATATCTGTCGCAAACTGATAAGAAAGTACCTATTACCATTTTGTAAGTTCTGATTGAGCGTCGCACATTAATAACAAATTCAATTTACATTACAATTTTGTATGCACTAGGAGTTATTGAGTGATGTAAGTTTATTTAGAAGCAATTACGTGAATAATACAATAAAACTCCCCTAATAATTTATATTATAATCGCATTCGTATTATTTGCTTCGTATGACAAATAAAATCTGACAGTAATATGGAAATGTCATATTTAGAGTTGCCATACTACGAAATATTTGATTTGTTATCTATGGATTGAATAGGCTGAAGCCCGCGCGTTTTGAAACTGTACAATTTTATACAAAAATTCATTGGGTAATTTATTTTCATTAATTAATCAATCTTAAGTATTAATAATAATATATGATTCATTTTATAAGTGAATTTTTGCATAAAAGAATACTTACTTATATATCTCTATAATAATGAGTACTATAAAACACATTATGCATCAAAACTGAGAACAACCATTAAAAACTTTATAAGATAAATGAGGTAATCGTTTCCCACCTCACTCAAATGCTCACAAAAAGATTGGAATCAATGATACAATGTAATAATATTATTACATACTTAGGTTTAGCGATGATGTCATCATGGTATTTGGACATTAAGTACCTTCCCTCTATTTGTCCGATTTTATTCATCCTAATTTAATACCCCCGTAACTTGAATCGATGCAGAATAATGTTTTGTACCGAATATTCTTTTCAACCTTGGATTCCATTTGATTTTATCTCATCCTGGCAATAAACGTAAAAATACGTAAACACCTTTTATATCCGGGTAAAAAATCGTAAAATCGGCCAAATGGTGGTAATTTTCGTACGTAATAATTTATGTAGTCTACCAATGGCTGGTAAACTCCATACATTGTTTTTTTAGTAGCCTTGGATTCTACCAGCTTTAATCATATTATTACCCATTGCAAAAGTTTATAGTGGCGTCGGCGCTCATTATATTCGAACGGGGAACGGTAAGGGGCTTCTTATATTTCCATATAAAACTATCGTTGTGCATCCAGCTTTACAATGCTTTTACGTTACTTTTATGTTACTTTTACGTTATCGTAACATAAAAGAACTTACGCCACTTTTATGTTACACTAGGAAAAAAATACGGCCTTATCCATATATCTATTGACTGTGTTTAAGTTATGTTCCAACACTTAATATCTCTCCCCATATATTTTCTTTCCACGATATGTGACGTCATCCAGCTTCTTATGTCATTTAGACTCGGCCTGTATGTTAATATTTACGACAGCCTCGGTTTGTTTAAAATGTTTAGCGAATCTCCAAATTATTGCTAAAGTTCGCAGTCGTTTAAATCGAGGTAAAGTCGTAGATGGTAGGTAGTCATACCCAGATAGACTATGATATTATCCTATTCTTCAACTATAAACTCTTTGACGCTCACGCGCTGTTGATAGATTCAAATTGTGGTGATCGTTTAGTGCTAAATTTGTCTATTATCTATTTTATTTCACTTAAATCAAAATGAGATTTGCAGGTGAGTGTTAAAACGTTCGTTTTGTCAATACATTTTAGCGCCACTATTTAGTATTTTGACAGATTCGAATTCTGACATTCGATTCAAAATTTGGCGGCAACGTACCTAGATTTGTTGCGCAAATTTCTCCCCATCCCGCCCATTTGTTTATTTAGATTGCCGGCGCAAATTCGATTAATGTTTTTATTTATTATAGCCTGATTATTACAAAATGGCAGGTAATTCTTCTCCATAAACGATATTCTCTTCATAATCTTTTCATCCGCTGTTCCGTTCGTAGATATTTAGATAATAAAGTAACCAGTAAGTATGTCCATCCATAGGTAGTCAATGCTATAGCTATTGCATGAAGACTTTTTGTATAGTAATTACAAGGTCGTATTCAACACATAACATCACATAAAAGTTAGACATAACCGTTGGACAACAAGCAGGTATTGATTTTTATCAACTTGGCGCCGAATATTATACTGTATGGGTGGCTATTATGTAATCTCGTGACCCATGTATGACCCAATGCGAAAAAATTCATTGCCAACGTAGGTACTAAGTAGGTATCTAATTTTAGTAATGAGTAATTTGGAAAAAATGACATTAATAATGACAATAATAACCCAATTTAGCGTAATTTTAAAGTGTCCTATATAAAGGTCGGGTAGTTCTGTTCTACTGCGCCTGTAGTGTTAAATTCAAATTTGTTACTGGCGTTAAAAAATACCGTACTTTTTGCATTCCGTTTCTATTTTCAAAATATCGCCTAAGCCACTGCCTACACCTAAAGAAACCTACAGAAAAAATCAGCCGTCTCAAACGTAATCTATAGTAAATTTGCTGCAACATGAACTCAAAACCGACCCTAAGGCTCACCACAAACGTCCCGAAGTTCAGTTACCGGAATCGACCGTTTTGCAAAACCTCTTTCTGAATTTAAAATCGGGGTGACGCTGAATTCAGAGAGAGGTTTTGAACGGAACTTTTTTGCAAAACGGTCGATTCCGGAACTGAACTTCGGGACGTGTGTGGAGAGGCATAGACTCGAAAAGTTTCTGAGATACGAGCTATCAAAAAAACATGTTTTTTTTACACAAACTGATGTAATTTTTCCAGCTACGTGTATTTTGGGTGAAATGCTAACCGGAGAAAAAGAACATTAATTTAGAATTCAGATTTCCACTTTAATTGTAACAATATTTTGAGTAGTCTATTTTTATGATTTTTCCAGATATAAGAACTGAAGACAATCTTCAGTACAGCTATCGCCCTGTGCTCGCGGGTTCTGTGAACTTCATGGTGCGTGCACCAAATGATGCTCACATTGCATTAACTTCAGGTCCTGAGGAAACTGCCCCAATCATTGAGGTAGGGTAGTATTCTATTCAATTCTTTTTATTTAAACCTTCCACTCCAAAATCACTGGCTATCATTTCCAAACCATTTGACTTACTTACTTACTTCCGATGGTCATACAACTCCGGTAGAGCTTTGGCCTCCAGAAAAATGGATCTCCAAGCTTTCCTGTCTGCAGCAACGGATTCCCAGTCATCGCCAACATTTAGTACGTTCAGATCTCGGGTTACGTTGTCCATCAATCTCTGTCTTGGTCTCTCCAGAGGTCTCCTGCCCACAGGTTTTTTTTAAAGCATTTGAATCCATTAAAAAAAATCACGATGTCTTTCAGATTTTCATTGGCGGTTGGGGAAACACTAAAAGCGTCATTAGACGTAACCGCGAGAAGCCAGAAAAAGCTGAGGTACGAACAGGAGGAATCCTTAACGAAAATGAGTTCAGGTCATTCTGGATATCATGGAGTGACGCCGGTCTCATTCAGGCAGGAAGAGAAGGCGATTCAGAACCTTTCATTTCCTGGCAGGATTATGATCTATTTCCAGTCACACATGTGGGCGTCTGTACCGGTTGGGGCGCAACTGGGACCTGGAAAATTGACGGTATTTTATTTGTTTCATGTATTCCCAGTTCCCACACTAAATGACATAACCTAATTCTGGCTAATATTCTGCTTGCAGGTCACCAAGGAGAAATAAACACAGAGGACAATCTTGAATATGCGTTTAAACCGGTGATGTCTGGACAGCTGGAATTTGAGTTCTGTGGACCCCACGATTGTCATGTGGCATTCACGAGTGGATCGACTGAAACTGATCCAATGTATGAAGTTTTGATTGGTGGCTGGAATAATTCCAAATCGGTTATCAGATACAGACGTGAGAAACCTGACAAGGTAACTTTTTGGTGATTTGCTGTAAAAACTGATAAAAGTATAAAAAAAATACGATACCGTTTGCAAACAGTTTATAAAATTGTTTTTTTTCTTTCCCTTCTTAGGTTACCGTGGATTCCCCGGATATTTGTGACGGTGTAAGATTTTCAAAATTCATAATTCAATGGAAAGCTGGTAAGATTGCTGTTAGAATTGGTAATGAATTTAATCCAGCGCTGATGGAGTGGACAGATGAAAATCCGTTTCCAATTACCCACTATGGAATATGCACTGGCTGGGGTGCCACAGGGCGTTGGATAGTGCCCGCTACATCAGCCGGAAATACATCAAATATCACAGGTATACCAAATCTTAATTTCTAAATTTTATATCGTATATCTGAAATGGAGACCGTGGGACGATATTGTCCCCGTCACTGGTAGTGAGTGGATCCAGAAAGGCCAAAGAAGAGAAGATTAGAAAAAGGAAGAGGCCTACATCCAGCAGTGGAGAGATGGCTGAGAAAGAAAAAGATATCGTATATATGCTTTTGACAAATTTTAGGTCCTTATTTGCTCCGCAATCTTTGTATACCTAATACTCATCTGTCAATTTTACTTTTTGTTTAAATTTATATTTATTTGTATCAATTTATATCTTCAGCTTCTCCTTTAACCGGTGCCCCAGAAGCTTACACAGTTGCCCCAAGTGCCCCCAGCATGACTATCGGAGGTGGAACCTGGGTTGATGCCAAAGATGGAGAGCTTCCTCCTAAAGCTTTTATGGGTGGCCAAGATGGAGAAAGTCAGTACGTAGCAAGGGCAAAACATGAAGGAGCTCTGATTCCTGGAAAATTTGTTCCATCTCACGGTCTTTGCTATGTAGCATGGGGCGGTGGTGAACATAGCAAAGATGAGTATCAGGTTAGAAATAACATCATATTTGCTGTGAAATTTTATCTTCTTCTTCTTATCAGTCCTCTTCCCTCCACTGCTGAATATAGGCCTCTTCGTGTGTCTTCCACGATTCTCTGTTTTGGGCGCTTTATCTGCACCCATGTCCCACCGGCTCGGTGATATCATCGGCCCATCTCCTTTGTGGTCTCCCTACACTTCGTTTACTTTCGTAGGGTCTCCAGCTCAGTACTCTGGGGGGTCCATCTGCCGTCATTTTGCCTTGCCACATAACCCGCACACTGCCATTTCAGTGTCCCTACTGTCTCCGCAATGTCTGAGAGAATGTGAAATTTTATACCTAGCGATTTTTACTTTTAGTATTACGAGTCTGACTTATTTTACAGGTGCTGTGTGATTTCCGCGGGGTGTGGGTAGCAACGAGTGGATGCCACGTTCCTCATGGTGCTTTCCCTGGTGGAAGTAGCGAAGATGGCGAGCCTCTTTACATAGGAAGAGTACAACATGAGGACGCTTTGACAATTGGGAAAGTCCAGGGATCTCATGGAATCTGTTACATTTCTTACGGAGGGGATGAATTAGGATTCCAGGATTATGAAATTCTTGTTCAGAAATGAATAAACAAAATAGTTATAATGTAATTAGGTATATATTGCACGACAAAACTTTTTTTTTGAAGATTCTGGCCCAAGAGTTCTCTGTATTTCTTTGAATCTGTAATTGAGTAAGATGATGATTTTCTTCCCTGATTCCAGGAGACGTCACGTGATTAACCATTTTCCCCTTTTCTCCGCAGAACTTATGTTTCAGTTTTGTATATTATGGATACTTTTTTCATTAATTATTTACATAAATCTTCATCTAGTATTACTTAGAAATATGAGTTTAGAAGGAAAAAGTTCTAAGTAGATAAGAAAAATTAGAACTTTTTCCTTCTAAACTCATATTTTGAAAATTACGACGTAATGAATATTTTTCATAGCCTTATGACCCTTACGTTAATAAACTGCACATAGTTTTTCTAACCTATTGGATTCTATTTGGAATCATGTTTGTGAATATATGACACATCTGCACACAGGTGAAAATATTTATTGTATATATATAAGTTTAATTTATAAAAATGACCGCACAATGGTATTATTTTGTGATATTTTAATATTTTTTTTACCAATAAAGTTTATTTTTTTCTATTTATTTATGCATTTTATTTTGATCCAATTTCTTTTCGGGATAGCATAAAAATATTAATTAAGGTTGATTAGAATATGATATGAGAACAGGAACATTCAAAGCTAAAAAAAAGTAAGAAGCGACAAGTGGTATGGAAAGAGGGGGGCATACTAATTCTACGTTAGTGATAAGCATTTGCGAGACCGGGGTGGTATTGGTCTTGTTCTTGCAAGCTCGGTCTTGGTCCTGCATTTACGTACAAGTCTTGGTCTTGGTCTTGGGCCTGCTGCAAGAGTCTTGCGAGACTGTTAGATGTGTTATGATAAAATATTGCAAGACTAGCAAGACTCCTGCGACCCAGTCATGCAAGACTCTTGGTCTTGCAGGCTCGGTCTTGGTCTTCCACACCGGTCTTGGCCAAGACTGCTTTTTCTCATCACTATTCTACGTAGTTACGTGATTGCTGTTATGAATGTTAACGAGAAGATCATTCGAGAATAATTTAATTTAGAATGTGGCAGAGGTGTGATAATTAACCAACAGGCAATCAACAATAACATGGAATGTCTGTACGTAGTTATATTACCTACCTATGTTGTTGTGTTGGTCAGTATAACTATTGGAAATCCAGGGCCGATCTCATACAAGCACGAACCCTATCAACTGAAATTTTATAATTAGCACCAGGAAACGTTCAAGGAAGGGCCTTGGTCTATCAGCATTTGATACCCAATTCTATCGACAACCTAAAGCAGGCATCTCGTCAAATAAGAGTGCCAGTACCTACAATACTAATCAAAGTCAGGTCATCATTTCATGAATTTTTATGAAAAGTGCCATTTCATTTCGATCATAATTTTACAAGTGACTCCCAAATCAAAACATCCTTTTAATAAAGTTCTTGATTGTTTTGGCACTCTATACGATAAGAAATCTACCAACATGTCTTTTCTTCGTATGTTACCTATACCTTAAGTGATAATTAGGGCATTAAAATGATGAGCACGTTTTAGTCATACATATTTATTATAGTCATCACAAGATCATACGATGGTTGGGACATGTCCAGCGAATGGAGGACAACGGGATACCGAAGAAGATTCTCAGCACGCGACCAGATGGGAGACGAAATGTGGGAAGACCTAAGCTGAGATGGATGAATGGCGTGGAGAGGGATCTTAAAGTAATTGGAGTGACGAACTGGACGGTGCGTGCGATGGACCGAATAGAATGGGAAAGAATCTTGGGGGAGGCCAAGTCTCACAGTGGTCTGTAGCGCCAGTGATGATGATGATGATAGTCTCGTTTCCTTGAAATAACTTTCTCACGAGGTTGATTGGAAGAAATCGCGATAAGTAGAGAATGCCAATATGTTATTGGAAATGGCAAAAAACATGTATTTTTTGCAGGCTTTTGAGTAAACAATGATCTCGGGTGCTTAGCGCTTCCCACTCCTTGACTGAAGCTAGCCATGTACTATTGTAAAAGTACACGAACAGTAAACTTATACTTACCAGATAATTTGTAAAATAAACCACCGCCGCTGCAGTTCAATACACCTAACTGTTCAAAATTATCTATTGTTATTTGTATTATCATGTGCATGCGAAATAAGGAAATCATTCAGCCGGCGTAATACTTGTAGACATAGACAGACCACAGTGACTAATACGTAATGAATGGTAGTACATAGTTATGTTTTATCGTTAATGTATTGCATGGGCGTCGGTCTACGTGGCATATGGAATAATGGTTCAAGAATCATTCGGTATACCTAAAGAACTAAATTGCACCAACAACGCCCATATCCTGATGTAGTCGCCCACAAAAGTACTAACTGAATTTCTGATATGTTTTTTTCTTCGCACTAAGCAATTCACCATTGTATCTGAATATGACTTATAACATTTTTCACCCTGGCCTTGGCGTAGAGTGTTCGTGCCGGTGTCAAGATCTTGTGGGCAAAGTCGTAGGGGTCATCGGAGATTGGGGAAATAGGTCGGAATTTTCGGATTAGGTTTTTTGTTTGGTCTACTGATGCGTTCGCAATCTACAATTTAATGTTATCAGCTCTGCAGCTAGTAAATGACAAATAAGCAAAAACATGACAAAAAAATAAAAAAAAATAAGTAGGTACCGTACCTAGCCAAATGTACTATTAGGTTTTTCAGCGTTAAAAAACGCATCGATCATCATGATGCATAAAAGATTTTTCAATAGAACTCCTACTAATGTAACAAGCAGTAGCTACCTAATCGACAAATTATTGTAAATATGCTGTATACTTTACAGTTACTGAATCGACAGTTACTGAAACTATAATAGGTATTGCCATTGCATAAAATAATAGGTATAATGACCAAATGACAGTGTTTCGATAAAGTATTTTTCTTTATAGATTTTGAAATAAATTATTCAGCTGTGATGACAGAGATTGCAATATTGATTTGAATAATAGCAGAGAGCTATGATGCATCCATCGAATGATGACAACTATCTTGTCATGGCTATAATCGCAATTTTGGTCATTCGACCAAAAGTCAGTGCGATGATATGTGGCGGGCAAGTTGGTGCTTCATGGAAAAGAATTGGCTAGAAGCAGCACAATATGACAACATGATTTGACGCAGAAATGAGGTAATCATACCTCTCTCGCTTATTCACCAATAGGAAGGAAGGGACAAAACATCAGAAGAGCTTCTAGCGGTGATGTCACACTACGCTATTAACATGTACCCTCCGATTAAACGATTTCATTATTCGCGTATCTATCTCATCGTACAAAAATGAGCTGGTTTTTGTAGGTAAGTAGGTACCTTAAGTACTTGCATTCATAAGAAATTTCCTGAAATTCTGAGTCATAGATACTTTGTATCTACTTACTTAACTTAGGTTACTTTATGACTATAAAAGTAAAACGAATCGTACTCTTTATGACGGAAGAAAGCTCTTAGTACGATTGAAGCGAGCATTTGCTAAGAAAATAAAGAAAGAGAGAGATTTATGCATATGACATCATTGTTTCACCTACACAAAAAAATAGGTATAAATCTGGTATTGGAACCTTACCAATCACTGACCCACTTGGCGTTATTATAATTTTTATTTTGAATGACGTAGGTGACTGTAGGTGATGATTCCGTTGTATTCGATAAACCACAATAGGACACAATAGTACAGATAGAAATATACAACAGTAAGTACATGTATAATATAAGTACGTACCAGTATAATTATAAGTACACAACAGTACAAGTATAAGTACCTATACAATATACGAGTATAAGTACACAACAGTAAGTACAATTAGTATAAGTAAGTACACAATTAAGTATACAATAGTAGTACGAGTATAAGTACACAACAGTACAATAGTAATACAGTAGTGTAGCAGGTATAGGTACACAATAGTACAAGTATAAGTATACAATAGTACAAGCATACGTAAGTACACAATAGTACGAGTATAAGTACACAGAAGTACAAGTATAAGTACCTACACAATAGTACAATTAGTATAAGTACAAAATAGCACAAGTATAAGTACACAATAGTAACAGTATGACGATGGACACACCGGAAATTGTCACAAATTAAAATAGTAGGTATGTACGTTCGTATATCATGTTTTTAGCCATTATGGTAAGGAACCTGTAAGGCATGACGTCAGAAATATACATACCTGTAATAAGTATGACATAATGTCAAAAATATGCGCATGAGTCATCGTAGGTACCTACCCAAGGTCACGCACCTACCTAAATGAGTCACACGCCTTGTACAGCGAATCTAGAAATCGCGGTTCACTGTCGTGTTAATTGAGGTCAAATCGTATTATATAGTCGCGACGTATATAACACAAAGTCTAATAAGAAACATAATATACGTCGAATAGAAAAAGCAAACTTCAGTTTGATTCTAATTCTCGTCGCCGACGGTCGTGTTTGTGGTTGTTTAACGTTTGCTAATTTTTTCATCAATCAAGATGACTACAATTGGTAAGTAATAAAAATACGATTAAAACACTCCTTGATTCAAAATAATATATTATTATTTATATTATAATTGCACAATACCTAAGACTTTTTTGATTTTTGAAAATGTTGTTAAATTTTTAAGCCGGTGACATTTTTTGTATATGTATGCCGGTTTTTATTGTACCTACCTACGTGAGTTTAAAGTTTTTTTTTTACGTGGGAAAAGCAATAATAGTGCTAATAATTAATCATTTTTTTTTACTGCGCATTTAGAATCGGAATTCAAATGCGCTGGAGTGTTAATCCTGTGGGTGCGGGTTCGATCCCCAATACCGACTTACTCCACTTCATGACACAAGCGTTTCAAAGTTACCGTTAAGTGTATGAATATGTATTTGGAGTTATTTGAAAAATTTGCATTTTTTCTTTCAATCATTACTTTCTAATGGAATGTCGAATGCAGTTGTAATGTATTCGAAAGTAAGCACTTGCCGGCGTCTGCGTTATATGTTCTTGTAGCCGGCATTTGGAAGAATGCCAATAAACAGAGGCGTGGCATAGACGCTCTTGTACATATTGTAAGGAATTATAACTCTGAAAATAAGCTACGCACTATATCAAATTTTAAAGTAGGCACCCGTATAAACATAAAACACTTTTTCTTGAATGATTATGAAATGCAACATATAGGCACCTACCTACCGCGACGTTCCGATTTGAATTTGACAGATGTTTTCAATCGGAGATTTGTGCGGATGTGGCAATTCGTTCAATTAAACATGGAATTTTGCGCAACGAATGATTCAGATTCAGATTCATTATGTTAGGAATTGTAGTAATTGAAATATTTTTCTCGTGTCGTAATAATAATTGCATTCAGATTACAATAATCTAGGTCGTTTTGCTGGAATGACATTAATCAATGGGTAATAAAATTGATTGTTTATGAAAACGTCATAATTCAGTAAAATACCTATACAGTAATATGTATGTAGGTAGATGAGATTATTATAATACCTATTGCTGAGATGAGTCGGTAACCACAATTATCTGCATTGTTTCTGCAGATATTTTTATCTATGCAAAATTATGTGCACGGAAGAAAATGTCTATGATTTATTATTTATCCTGGGAACCCCCGCATTGTGTTCGTTTTTCAAATATTTCTTTATAGTGAAGTTTCTGTTCAAATGAAAATGCAATAGACTTTTTACGATATAATTTGTTCATTTATCTGTTACGCTATTTGCGATGTTCATTTTCTTTCACCAGATCAATGATATCTCAACGTCTCAATGTGAGAATACGTAGCAAAATATACATAACACTATTGATTTACTGAAAGCAGTTCATTCTAGCGCCGGGCTTTCTCTTAGAAAGTATAAAATTATTCATGCTTAGGTTTTCACAGTTCTTTGACATTTAAAACAGTTTGAAACACAATTCATAGTATTAAGCATGAAAAAATATGGGGATTAAGCTACGTTCCAATACCAATTCTATGTACGTGAAAATTCTTACGAAATGATGGTGAATAAAATAATTCACATTCTTCAGCACAAAGGCCTAAAGCTGTTATGCCAGTGAATTGATTATTTTAGTAAATAATAAATAAAAAATAGGTTCTATACTTTGTAGTGGGTATATCGTCTTGTTATCCTTTCATCATTCATCCTCTCTACATGTCCCAACCCAACCATCTCAACTTGTTCACTTTCATTCCAATTAGGTGGAATATTCTTTTTACAGTCACTCGACTCTCAGATCGCTTCATTTCTTATCTAATCTCTCAAACTTTTCCCATACATTTTTCTAACTGATCTTATCTCGTCAGCATTAGTTAAGATATGTATCTATTTCTTTTCAGCCCCTTTCCATCCACTGTTAGATATAGGCCTCTTCCTGTCTCTTCCACAATTCTCTGTTTTGGGCGCTCTGCCTCCACCCATGTCCTCCCGACTCGATGATATCATCGACCCATCTCCTTTGTGGTCTCCCTACACTTCGTTTGTTTTCGTAGGGTCTCCAGCTCAGTACTCTGGGCGTCCATCTGCCGTCCTTTTGCCTTGCCACATGACCCGCACACTGCCACTTCAGTGTCCCTATACTCTCTCCAATATCGGAGACCCTTGACCGTCGTCTTATATCTTCATTTCTTATCTGGTATGGATATCTACATTTTTAAAAAGCAATTTCAATAAACTTAGGAAGGGCACAGTAGGAGATAGAATTATAGATCCCGATGATATCAAAGCTCAAAGCTCCACTCCCATGTAGACATCTTAAGGAATAAAGGAGGAGTAGGTTTATAATAGAAAGCTCCACTCCGCATTCCACAAACAGGTTCTTCCATAAAAGGAATTAATAATTATGCTTTGTGATTTATTGCGACGCCTACGTCCTTGTATAAAAATAGAGGACGCTATAATAGAAGCCCTTCCAATCATTGTAGATGCGTAGGTATATATAACATGATGCATCATGATCCAGTTAGATGTAGGTTCTAGTAGCTTTGCTTTGAAAGCTGCATAAGCTCTATCTATGCTATGTAGTATCTCGTTTAATTAATAGATGCTATCATGGTTTCATGTTTTTTTTTTATTACCGTGACATTTTCTCATGTAATTATTGTTGTACTTATAGTGATCATTTAAGTATTTATTTATTCTTTAAGTGAACAAGAAATACATACACGTAGACATAAAAAATTGACATAGTACAGATTATAAATCGTTGTTCACTTAGGCGAACTTATCGCAGAACTGCGATTTCTTCCAGCTAACCCCGTTAACCCCATTTACTACTATTTTTATGACTTACCCATTATGTTATCTCCTCACGCCGTATCCTTAGTGGGATAGGCAGATATAGCCAAACTTCCCTCTCTTACACACATTTCTTGCTTCTCTACGATTTCTTTTGCCCAAAACACGCCCGTTCTTGTGCATCTAGTACCTATAGGTTTAGTAAATGTGTTTATATGTTTTTTTTATTTTCCAAAAAATATTGGTAGGTATGTTTTGACCAGCCATTATGGATAAACTGATAGTCCTACAAAAAAAATGTGTGGAACATCTTTTGGAGACGATTTAGTAAGGATTATTTTTGTTATTGACCACTTTCTTCTGCGGTATCTTGGGCCATAACAACATTCATTTTCCAACTACTATTTCCATCAATCTCTAACATTTATTTAAAAAGAGAATGCTGATGTATTTGGGAACAAGATGTTTTTTAACCGGACGGTCAACAAGGAGGATAATTATTTGATAAACCACTTAGGTATCTTCTAAAATATTATGTTATGCTATTTTCCAAGAGTTTTTTTGGTCAAACATTAAACTACACTGCATAACATTATAATGGACTTACTTAACAAACGACGTTTAAATAACAAAATCAATATTGACATGCCTTAGCCTAAGTATGAATAAGTGAGCTGGTTTTGTATGAAACTAACACTATAGTGTGAAATATTTAATAGAATTTACTTCAAAATAATGTAGACATAGTAAGTAGTAGCGAGGCTTAGAACCATCTTTCCAAGTTTTTGTGTTCACATCCACGAAGAATGTAAGTGAAATTAGTTAAGATCTAAGGATCTGAGCTTGCATTAACAAGCCCAAATACTTTCCTGCACACCTTGCACTAGGCTAAAAACCTGTATTGCAAAGTACATCACCACTAAATCACTACTGCTGGGGCTTGAACCTGGTACCTCCTGCTTGAGAGACTGCCGCCTCAACCAACTGCGCCAACTATGTTCGCATGTAGTTGAGAGACTGCGTGCTATTACTTTGGTTTACGAAGCTTAATCTGCATGAGTTGAGTTACATGGTTGTATTCCTATATGTATTTCATTATTTATTCTTGATTTTTCAAGTAGATACTTACTTACCTACCTACTTTTTATTTCTCTTCCAAATGATTAATTATTTCTATTAGTGTAACGAAGCATGCATAATCTAAACTCATCTTAAAATAAATCAAAGTTCTTTGGAGATTATAGCAGTAAGTTGTGTTTCAGTTAATTTCATTATAGCATTATGAATTTTTCCTCTTAGAACTATCATTCAACACAATTAATCACTAACTTAAATTACATTTTCTCGGGAGTTGATGTAATTTGCAGTTTGTGCCAATTTCCGCTATTATGTTTGTCTCACGGGACATTGTCAACGCAGTGCGGGATTCTGTCGGGAAGATTGCATTAACATAGTTCCTATAAGTTCCTATATAGGTCAGACAAATAGGTAAATAAATTACTCTGGGGAATGTTAAAAACATTTCCTGCTTGTTGGAAAATAGCGTTTAACATTATCTATCTATCTATCTATCTACATATCTATACCCTCACGCTGCGTCCCTTGCAGGGTAGGCAGATAGGACAGAGCGTCAGACAGCCTATCCTACCACACACTCCTAGCTTCCGTCACATTTATGCAATTTGTCATACACCCTCTCCGATTCGTTTTACTTAAAACGCCTCCATCCCTGAGGATCTGGTCGACATGATCGGACGGCCGCGCTTCCTCACACGTCTTCGTTCGCTCAAATATATATTTTCTGTCATCCTTCATTCTCTCAACACGCCCAAACCATCTTATCTTATTCACTTTCATTCTCGTCACAACACCAGTCTTGCAGTCATTCATTTCCCAAATAACCTCATTCCTTATCTTATCTCTCAGTGTTTTCCAACACATTCTCCTTAAAGACCTCATTTCCACTGCATTCAACCTGGATTCGTCCTTCTTCATCCACGTCCAAGTCTCGCCAATATAGTGCACGATAATATGTACGTATTTTGTGCAATACCTTGAATGAACTGAGTTCGTGTTAGGTCAAAAGGTTAAATTCTGATTAGATTATTAATATAAATTGTGAATTATACTAGTAGTGGGGCATTCTGCCAAAGTGGAATACAAAGTATATATACTTATGTACTTATAAGTTCAATTGTACGGCAGATATACTCGCAGGGCCGTACGGTCCATACAGACAAAGAAGCAGCCGCATAAGGCGGCACTTTCAGAGGGGCGGCAAAATCGGCCAAATTTAAAATCAATAATATATAAGATTTTTGTTTTTCACGAAACCCTTTTTTTATTGGTCGATTTCGGTCTTGATCAATGTATGATTTATCGCAATTCGCAAGTCTCTGACTTGAGCGCGCCTTAAACATTGATGGCACATCTTTTTTTATTTTTTTTTTGTATATTTTATGTAGTGTTTCTGATTGTAAAGAGTATACATGAGTATGTTTTTTTTTTGACGATTGTTTTAAAGTCATTTATGCCATAATGTTATTTACAAGTTCATGCGCGTCGTCAGGGGGGGGAGCAAAGGAGGGCAGCTGCCCCCCTAGAGATTGGAATAGGTATATAATTTTTCATACTAAATGATAAAACCTCACAAAAATCACATTATTACCACACGTTTTCTCATCATATCATAAATTTGCATGAAAATCCATAAAAATACAGATATTTCATAAAGGCGCCATTTTTTATTACTTTTTCTTAAAATACAATTTTCATACATATTATTATGCAAAAAATTATACACATTCTCAAATACCTAAACCAAACCACATCACGACCTTCTTCACTATGTCTTAAAAAAAATTCGCCTGCGGCGCTATTTAAGCTTTTTTCATGATAATATATCGGATTTAAAATATTTATTGCCCCCCTCCTAGCACTGAGACTGGCGACGCCCTTGTACAAGTTGCTAAATATTGTTTGATTAACGCTCATCATTTTGACTAGCACATTATATTTCTCGTTCCAAATAAACCCAAGAATGCGTATGTATGCCCACTGCCCAGTAATACATAGTGCCTTGATATTTTTTTGCTGAACAGGTAATGTATCGTTGGATCAAATTTGAAACAACGTTCTAAATGTTACATTTTTTGTTGTTATAGTAGTATGTATAAAGCTTTGAATAAATGTTAACAATCAGTGAACTGTGTACTTATTTTGAACTCTTGGTCCGCCAATGTAGGGACCCCGTTCTTGGTCAAGGTCAACAATTTTAGACATGTATTTCACTTCGCCCCCCCCAACTCAAGTTATCGAGGGGCGGCATTTTTAAGACTTGCTTCATGTTGAGAAAATCCACCGCACGGCCCTGGATACTCGTACCTAATAGATGTAGGTTCAGTTAGTTCAGTACAATAGAAGGAAGTGCAATGACTTGTCTACGTGAATGAAATAATGCAGTAATATTGGATACACGTAACACCACTCCATAATTCATATAACTGTGAAGTGTGAAACTTTTGCGATTAATCTGATAGGTTCATGGATAATATGGGCTTGGTTAGGGGGGGGGGGGGGGCAGGTGGAGGGAGGGCAGCTGCCCCCCTAGAGATTGGAATAGGATAGGTATATATTTTATCATACAAAAAATCACATTATTACCACACATTTTCTCACATTTCATGTCATAAATTTTCTAAAATTAGTATGAAAATCCATCAAAATACAATTGTCTCATAAAAAAATTACTTACCTGCTGTGCTATTTTTTCATTACTTTTCATAAAAATCATTTTTCATACATATTATTGTGCAAATTATTATGTACATTTTCAAATAAACCAAACCATAGCACGACCTTCTTCAATATGTCTCACAAAAAAATTTCGTTTGCGGCGCTATTTCAGCGTTTTTCATGCTACTCCATTGCATTACATTTTTATTGCCCCCCCAGCTTCGAGGGTGGCGACGCCCACGATGCATAAAGTTGCGAATGGATTTGCTAATCGTTATAATACTTATTACCTAATAGGTAACTGTTTTACCATTGTGAATCACATTCCTTATAAGCGAATCATCAAGAGTGACATTTTTGTCTATAGACGACCTTCATCCACTCGAATAAAAAACTTCACCAAGTATTGTCTAAAAAAACTTACATCAGTCATCTCGACTATATGACTCCACAACTGCACTACTATTGACTCCTATTAGCTATAATAAAAAAAGTACGTATGTATGTGGGTATGTTTGTTCCACCATAACTCGACCGAATAATTTCGACCAAACTTGGTACACAAATACTTTACTATCTGGAAACTAATACTGTGTGGAAAGATTTTCACGAGTAGAACAAAGATATTTTGTCAAATTTTGAGTCGGTCAATTCAAACTCTATCACAGCGAAGGAAACCAAACGCTCAGAGAATTACACAGAATCTTCTAGAACGCTGTGGAAACAATGCAAACTTTGTAGAACCTTCTAGAAAGATGTGGTAGTTAATAGAACATTGCGGAACCTTCTAGAAAGTTGTCAGAATGAATGAACAGATGAATGTGGTTCGGGTCATACTGTCGATTTACTTCATAAATTTGTCGTTGCGAAGCACGGGTAACTTAGCTAGCATTGACTATTGTACGTTATGTAGATATTTAGCTATTATTAGACTATGTATTATAATACTGTTAATAATAAAAAATAATTGTAGACATTATTATTATGTAAATTAGTTATTATAAATTGTAGAGAATATTACGAACTATATGGTACTCGTATATTAGTAATTGGTTTGTACTTACTATGCTTACATATTATGTTTTGTCGATGCCTAAAATTTATTCAGCAATTCTAAACTAAATTTACAATAATGCACAATAAAATCACTCGCAGTGGGCAGGAGTGAATAATAATTTCTGTGCACAAGTTCAAGTGGCATATCCATTATCCATGTTTTCGGAGGTGGTCGATAGCCTGGTTGGTAACGCGTTCGACTGTTAAAATCCAGTGGGCGCGGGTTCGATCCCCGATGCCGACCTACTCCTCTTCACGTCACAAGCTTTTCAAGCTTACTGTAAAGTGTACAAAGGTGTATTGGGGTTTATTTTGATCACTAAAACATCATTGTCTAGAGTCTAGACAGAGTTCTAGAACAATAAGTAGCAAAACTATCTGAAAAAATGATGCTAGATCCCATTATTTGAAATATATTTTGGCAGTTTGTTTTGCGTTCTAATCTCGGCCCTGTTTCATATAACTATAATGTGAATTTAATTGATGATTCATTGTGGATTGTGGCGCTATTCCGTGACCTCAAATATGTTATGTGAATGTGACTGATCGCATTATTATGGTATGTTGGGTTGGATTTAATTTATTCCAGTAAATTAGGATTATGTAATTATGGTCTTATATTATTATAAATCCTCACACATCCATCACATATTTAAGACGATGCTATTCTGGGTATTGGTACAAAAGTGTGACATATAATGTCAATTTTTAAGCCCTGTCACGTTGAAAATGACGCTGATTTTCACTGTTAGATACTACTGGCTGAAATATTTAACATTGTTTCGCTTCACAGAAAGTCAATTGTATTCTTTAAATTAAAACCTTAGATTATTGAAGTACCTAATCAAATTATTTTTCGATTAAAACTTTTAGTAACGGCTTTGTATTTTCAGGGACGTGACGTCATATTTTTTTTGAATATTTATGAAGAATCATGTTGCTGTGAATCCTAGTGCACATGAGTGCACACATCTTTTCAACTCACCTCTTCGCCGGGGGGTTCTGACATACAATTTTTGATTTCGTAACGCGTGAACTACTTCGTAAAATGTAGACTTGTTTTTCGGGTATAATCGTGTGAAGATCTGGTGCTTCGTAAAATGCTTTGCTGCTTCGTAAAATACTTCGTAAAATGCTTCAAAATGCGGTGAGTAAAGCAAAAGCTAGGTGAGGTGGAACGTCAAAGATACTCACTTCGCGTGAAAAAGACAAAACGCCATGATCTAGTAGTCGAATTCAAATTTAGAAGTATATTTAAAAATACGTTTATTCTTAGCTTGACCTCAAGGTGCATTCGCATACCAATATAGTTAGATTGTATGAAGTCACTATAAAGTATTCACAGTGATGATGTCACTTATTATTACATACTTACTTCCATATAGTCAGCAGTAGTCGATATAATATGTTTACTAGTACTTATATTTTATTTGTATTGTGTTTGTTTGAGTATCTACACCAGCGGTTCCTAAATGGCGTTTCGCGGAACCCTGCGGTTCTGCAGAAGGGTCACAGGGGTTCCGAGTTTTACAGCGTATTTTCGTAGTAAATGCTGAAACTTTTAGTGATTTTTTAAAGCTAGCCGACACTTTAATTTTTCAATTGAAATTTACTTTACGTTGTTTTAGAGTTTTTTTACTTCCATGATTTTTTAAATATCCTATTTTAAAAGATTAAATTCCAGAGTTACGATTAATTTTGAATACTAAAAACATAGTTTTTCTTTCCAAGTCGAACATAACATACAAACGTGTCATGGGTGTTAAAATTTAATTTTCGTCAATTTGCTTTTTTGTTGTCGAAATAGGGTTCCCCAAAAAAAAGGTAGATCAATTAGGTTTCCGTAGCCAAAAATAATTGGGAACCGCTGATCTACACTATGTGGAGTTATTTCGTTTACAATGTATTATTTAAAGGATGCCATAACCTAAAATTTAACGTATTTCGTATTTTTGTCTTTAAATTCTTGTAAAATTACTTGTAAAACGGTTATAACGAAGATAATCTGCCGTTGATTTGCATTTTTTTTGACAGAATTTGGAATTCACAGAATTGAAGAAAAATTAACTTGAGCTAGGCGGCTGCTAGCATATTCAATAAGGATAAAATTCACAATTCTATGCGTAAAACTCTATTCTAAGAAAAACAGTATTTAAAAAAACTCAAATTAAGGTAGTGGTATGGCGAAAAGGGAATTTCCAAAAACAAGTATTTACTAAATATGCTTCATAAAAAAAATAACCCTCCTCTAGTGCATTGCTTCAACAGATCTACAATATTATGTCGTATAGATTTATAAAAAGAAATTATAATAATCTGAATAAAATATTCAAAGAGAATATCTCGCTTCGCGAAAGACCAAGAAATATTCTTCGCGAAAGATAAGAAAAAGATCTTTCGTTTAGTGAAAATATGCGTTAAACTCTACCGCGTCACTGTAAAAAAAATAGTAAAGTAAAATATTCTCCAAAAAACGAAAAATCTATTTCAACATTTTGTTGATTTGTCAACCCTAATAATCAATTCGCATTATTACCTATAATCTGTTGACGTGTTGATAACCCTGGCCTCACATTGTGTCATCAGCACATATTTATGTCATAACTACATAATATTTATTTATTTATATATAATCTCATATTAATTATTATTTATATTAAATCTATTGCAAACACTCATTATTAATTTATGTCATAGACGTGTCGTTATATCATCAATATCTTATTGTTTTAGGTCATTAAAAAATCTAAAGTTGGGAACCCATTATAGAATTTGCAAATCAAACAACCATACATACTCGTACGTTATATATCACTTAAGGAAAACAAGGTTCTATCTGACGAGACTAAAATGTTGACAAATATGAGATCAAAGTGTCAAACACTCATATATTTTATTTTTAATATATTTTACACACAGATGGAATCTTATTAGTCTCGTTATTTACAAAAAACCACTCCATTTCAAGGCATTTTTATTAATAATAGGTAAATGAATAAATACTAAATAAATCTTTATTAGCCACAGACTAAATATAAATAACAAATCTTATTAGACACAGAAGTATGCCAAAGGGCGGACTTATTGCAAAAGCAATGTCTTATATAGAGTCGACCCGAGAAAAGAAAAGAAAACTTACTTAGTTAAAACTTAGGTAGGTAGTAGGTACTCATAAATTATGTTGATTTCAATATTTTTCACACAATAAAATTTATTTTTTTAATAAAAGAATCATAATTTGCATACGATACCTACGTAACACGTAGGATTAGTAGGAAATGTAGTTAGTCTCTATATTTTTACATACTAAACAGTGACCCACTCTTTCCATACCACTGTCTATTTACAAAAACGATAGCCTCAAGAATTTTCCATGGGTTAGATTAGATAATACGAATATTATGTATGTTCTGCCTTTCGATGTTTTAAAAAGGAACAATGAAATTCCTCAGAAAGGTGTATAACTACCTATAGCGAAATAATTATGCCTTCATACTTACTAATACTTTTCTAAGTTATTCGAGCATGCTAATGAATAATGATGTTGAACTTCATACAACATTGTTAGTATTTTTTTACGTCGTTATAAAGCGATTATGTTTAGAAAAAAAAAACATACGTCATGGTTCACGCACACACCAGGTTAATCTAGATTATCGCAAAATTATCTACCTTCATTTGTGTACAACATTGTCAAAGTCGGTTAATACGAACATCGCAGAGCCAACAGCAAAATTCCATCGTTAAATCCATTGTTTTAATACCAGCTACACATCATTCTATAATACGAACATCGGATATAACGAACACATTGTGCCTTGCTTCGTTTTAAGCGAGAATGACTGTTGTAACCACACTATGGCATGCGAAACTGACTTGCCATAATAAATTATGTCTTATTAATCCTATCATAACGCCTTTCTGTTATGATTACTATTATTTTTTGTCTGGATTTAAAAACTTATTGTTACGGGTCACTCATTTTAATTAAAATTCAACGTACGAGATTTAACAAAATGGTTTTTTATACGATCAGTTTGCACAACCCTACATAAATTCTACGGTTTTTCGAATTTGTATTTAAGCTGACTGCCTGTGTTTATTTTGATTTTCCCGACCCATATTTTCTCTGCTAACAACATTGTGATATTCTGGAATTCCCTGTCGCGGTCTTGAATGTGAGGTGTGGATTCCACGCCTTCAAGTATCAGATTTAATATTCTTACATATACCATCAAACAGTGCGAGTAATGGTCCACACTCCACACATCTGGGTAGTTTTCTTGTGATCAGGAAAGGAAAAGAAAAGAGAGATAGACTATGGAAAAAGTTGTAGAAAAATTTGCGCCTTTAAAATTACCACTTTGTCCATACGTACTATCAAACCCTTGTATACTAGTGGCAGGAGATTAAGAGCCTTTTTTTTAGTGAGAGACAGCGTAACTACACGCAGATAGTAGTATTAGTGAGCGCACAGTGAACAAGAATGCACACAGATGCGTTCTTTGTTCAAGACAGTGGTATATCCATCCTTTCACGAACACTACAAAAACAGCTTCTTATTTCAGCGCTAGAAGTATACTTACCTCGGGTTTATTGGTTATCTACTTATTGGTTAGTTGTCTCTACTATAATTGCCGCTGAATACGTGAGAAAATCAGTGCATAATTTATTTTAAAGCATGGTTTATGTTCGTGTCGCGACCTTTCAAGTAGAATTTTCAACTAAATCAGTACCAACGTATATTGTGTAGACGCGAATGGTCAATTTTCTCTATTGATTCAAGTTTATAATGAAAAAGAAAATGGATCGTTTTATGTTATTTTATTACCTTTCTTTATTACCATAGCCTTGATTATTTTTCACATTACGAAAAAAGCCGTTAGCGGAAAGAAATGTCAGACAACATAATCATACTAAAATATCGATTTCAGTATAAACTTTGCGCCCACAATATAAAATACGCGATCACAAAAATAGATTCAGGGCCAAAGTACGTACAACAGTTTAAATCTGTGTTATAGATAAATCAATGTTGATGTTTTGTGATTGTTGAGTATCTAATCAACATAAACACGAGATATAAATATTTTAGTAAATTTTAGTAATGCTAGAAATAGTTCTACCGTTAGCCCTACAACACCCCCTCATTTAAATTGGCGCCCAAAACGTGGGGTGCCCTCTTTAATAAAAACATAACATTTTTACCTATTAACATCATTCTTTCATTTTCTCCTTTTCTTATACCCTTTTCAATTAAAATTTGGGTTAACTGCAGAAAATTTGTTAGCGTATATTTGTTCAAAAATCCGTACACCAATTTTCAGCTCCGTCGCATGTATAGTTTCAGAGATACAAGCGATTTCTTAAAAACGTTTTTAACACCCTTAGGGATGGAATTTCGAAAAACCCCTTTAGTGTACGCTTTTAATATGAAATGAAACCTATACAGCGCTTAAACTTTAGCATCCTAGGATAAGCAGTTTAGGCTGTGGAATGATTTTTCTGGGTCAGAACACTTTCTTTATGTATATAGATTGGATCCAGATTGTAATGTTTATATTTATTTATTTATTCCAGATCTTGCTACCGAGGACAACCTCCAATACACCTTCTACCCTGTGACGGCTGGGTCAGTTAACTTCTTGGTGCGTGCAGCAAATGACGCCCATATTGCGTTAACTTCAGGACCCGAGGAAACCACCCCCATGGTTGAAGTATGTATTATTTTTCCATATGTTTGACACCAAAATCCCAACAAGTAAAGTTTGTTTATTTATACTTCAAGTGAACAAAATACGGGACTGTGTGATAAGTGCCAAAATATTTGTTCACTAGGGCGAGCTTATCTCAGTGCTGTGCTGGCTAACTCCAATCATAAAAAAATATTTTATAACAATACTAGTAACAAGATTTTAGGTCTTGTATCAGACGTGTTACAACCAATTTAAGACTTTAACTCTCAGGCCGGGTTTCCACCTGCAAGGAAACTTCTGCAAGAAGTGTCCGACAGTCTGTCAGACAGTATCTCGCAGTTGTAAACTCCGTAGTTTTCACCTGCAAGACACTTATTGCAGAAGTTTTCTTGCGGGCGGAAACCCAGCGTTATACCAAGTATTATTTTTCTAAGTTCGAGAGTGTAACATTAGTTGAAGTGAAACAGTGAATTGAGTTCTTGTATTTTCTTAACACCAATACTATTACATTTCATTAAAAAAATATAATTAAAAGACTTTGTGCAATATCAGTTCACCTTGGTAGGACTGTATTAGGAATTAGTGTAGGTAGCTACTGTTTTAAAATTCTATTCACATATTATTGTGTCTGTAGAAATAAAGGTACACAGTATGACTTAATCGGACGTTGTTGACTTCAAGGAATATTTTTACAACACTTCTCAATGAACTTCTAGTACTTTTTATCAAAACTTCTTGTAACTTCAATTTAAATTTTATGAAATTAACGATGTTTCTTATAATTGAGCTACTGAAAATATAAATCAGAAATAAATTAAAAAACAGGAACACAAAATGGGAATACAGGAATAAAATGTCTAGGGCGGGAAGTCCACTGCATTTGTATTTTTGTACCTATTTGTTACAATGTTGCATCACAGTTCTTTTGCTTATTTTGTTAAAAAATAAAGGTGTATCAAATCTGCTTATCGATTTTTTCCTTCGCCACTCACATTTTGACTTTCAAGCCAATTTTTAACTTCTTTAGGGGATGGATTTTCCAAAACTCCCTTCTTAGTCGATAGTTTTGACATAGAATGTACAGATTGTTTAAATTTCAACATCCTGGGATGAGCGGTTTATGTTCTGCGATGATATGTCAGTCAGCAAGCAATCCGGACACTTTTATATATGAGAAAATTACTTTATTTTTATATTAATAATTGTATTGCTTTCCAGGTCTTCATCGGAGGCTGGGGAAACACAAAGAGCGTCATCAGGCGTAACCGTGAGAAACCAGACAAGGTTGAAGTTGAAACTGGTGGAATCCTTAACGGTGATGAGTTCAGAGCATTCTGGGTGAGATGGAATGACGGAGTCGTCATGGCTGGCCGAGAGGGCGAGGCAGCTCCCTTCATCAGCTGGGAGGATCCGGAGCCATTCCCCATCACACACATTGGTGTCTGCACGGGATGGGGAGCATCTGGAACCTGGAAGATTGAGGGTAATTTTTAATTGACTTAATATTTTTCTCAATGTACCCACATGCTTTTTGCTATGTTTCTTTTTCATTATATGATAAGAAAGAATTAATTATTATTTTTTTATTAATATGTTTGAAATGGTTTACTTTATTGGGCCCAAAACTATATGGGGTTCTGCCTAGGCTACTAAACCACTTTAGGTTCCGTACTTTTAAACCAGATGCTATAGACAAAGGCAGCTCGTGACGTCACCTACAATAGTTTTCAAATAGTTTGGTGACGACCATATGACATCACAGTATTTTGACCATTGACTGTGAATCGTCAGGATTATGAAACTTTCAGAAACCTTGGGATTTTGCATTGTATATTTTATAGAAAATTTTTGGGTATATGCTTGGCAGAAATTTTTATAAAGGCGTTTATGTTAAAAATGGGTTTATGTGTGTTGCTTATAATTTTATTCAATTTACAAGATAGGTTCAATCAATTAATTAGCTGTTGGCAACACTGGTGACGAATTGAATTATTTACCTATTTTTTTGGTTCCTGTATATATATTTTTGATTAATTTATCAATAGTCCAATGGTGTGGGAATGTATTGGTTGAAAAATGTATAATAAGGATTTGATATACCTATAAGTACTTATAGTATATTTATTATAGTAATTGCATTTACCTTCCAGCATGGACAACACATTTATCAAAATTCACAATTTTATCTGTATATTTAGTTATTCGACTTCGGCATCTTATTCCATTATTCTTACTTGTAGACCAAGAGGAAATTAACACAGACGATAGTCTCCAGTACTCCTTTAGACCAGTGATCTCCGGCGATTTGGAGTTTGAGTTCTGTGGTCCCCACGACTGTCATGTTGCACTCACGAGTGGTGCGACTGAAACAGACCCAATGTATGAGGTTTTGATTGGTGGCTGGAAAAATTCTAAATCCGTAATCAGATACAGACGGGAGAAACCTGATAAGGTAGTTTATTGACATTTGTTGCCATGATTTAAAATGTGCTGTGAAAGACATTAAAATATCAAAAACTTGCAAAAAATATCATCTGCTTGGATATCGTCATCTGAGAATAACAACATTCCAACTATGTAATTTTGACTTTTTGAAACAAAATCTTTCAAGCAGCCATAATGTATGAGTAGGCACATCCTAAATGAACAAGAAAACCCTAAAGTTGGGTAGTTTTGTAAATAACGAAACAAAAATAGTTCCAAGAATATGACCTTAAGATAGGTACTTTGATCTCGATCATTTAAAATGATATTTTATTTTCTTGCAATAGCGTGTGTTTAATAAATTTTTATTATGGCAATAAATTTATCCCGTTTTAATTGGCAACATTTTTTTTCCAAACAATGCGAAGGTTGTCGTGGATACGGACGGCATTTGCAGTGCCGGAGAGCCGAGGAAATTCTTAGTTCAGTGGAAAGCTGGCAGGATTCTTGTTAGATCTGGTACTGGTTCTGGCCCAGTCATGATGGAGTGGACAGACGAGAATCCTTTCCCAATCACGCACTACGGTGTTTGTACCGGCTGGGGTGCCACAGGACGCTGGCGTATTCCCTGTAGATCGGCTGATCAAGGATGTAGAGGAAGAGGTTAGATTTAGAACCATCAGACTTCGTATTATGTTGTGGAGTATAATGTCTTGTCAGAAGTAACACGTCATCGTAAACATTGTTAGATTTCTACTAATACGTTGGTGCTAGGTCTACTGTTAACATTCCTAACCTAACCTATAATTATTGATGTCAAATGCTTTTTACATTGTTTGTTGTCTTTCTTGCATGCTGCTTACATTTTGGAATACAGAAGGTATGGTATTATTATAATTATATCACTACCCATAGTAGATTCTAAACATAAAATACCTGTTATAATTAATGTATTACTGATAATTTCTCTAACGGCATCAGTATAGTATAATGTTAAGAATTGCATGTATCTATCGCATTGTTGAAATAATAAAAAACATACATAATACACAAATGCTTATGTCCTTTCAAAATTCTCTGACTTCTTCATTAATCATAATATCTAAATTTAATAATCACCGTGATGAAATTAAATAGCGCCATCTACTGATCGGTGATCAATGTTTCTATTTTCTACTGCTGTCATTTTTCATATCCATTTTGCATGAAGCATGTTGGTGGTTGTCTTTTGCGATTTTGAAAAAGTTATTATTTCAAATTATCCCATTTCCTCATAATTATTTTGAAACCAAGTTTGAACCTTTGCTTTTGAATACAAAACTATATTTCACTGAGCAGCCATATTTTTTTTTTAATAATCATTTAATTCATCAATTTATAGACAATATTTATAGATTTTGTTTTGCTATTTTTCCACCCAAATATTTTACAAAATCAAGCATTTAATGTACATTCCTAATGTACTTAATCATTAATACCTTGTTTGTCTGTACAAAAAATAGCTACAATTTATTTTGTAAAATAAATATACAAAGCATTTGGGTGCATTTACTGTAATATTTTATTGTTGTAATATTCTTCATATTAGATAATTTATTCTGATTCACACCAGATTTGCATGAACGATAGCAGTGTTGTCATTCAGTCTCAAGTTTTTTGAGGCCATGACTCTAGTCAAATCTCAATTTGGAAGTCAATTTACGAATCAAATCAATAAAAAAATATGGATTCGAAACAAATTGATGACAACTTGTCATTAAATGTCTTTGTCTTCTTACAATTCTAGTTATTACCTAAAATTACAATGATAGAAGTCTGAAAAATGAAACTTTTCATACAAAAAAAAAGTCTCGAATCCAGTCGAGTCATTTCATGTAACATTTTTGAATAGAAGAGTTGCAATTTGAGTCAAATTTTAGACTAGAGTCGACAACACTGCATGATTTCATATGAACTTGTATTTATCTTTTTAATTTTCCCATTTCTTTAGAGTTATAATAATTTGAATCATTTTAATTTTTCAGTTCCCCCATCATCCGGCGCCCCAGCAGCATACACAGCTGCTCCGAGCGCCCCTAGCATCGGAGGTGGATGCTGGGTAGATGCCAGAGGTGGTGAAGTTCCTCCCGGTGCATTTGTCGGTGGTGAAGACGGAGAGAATCTATTCGTAGCGAGAGCACAACACGAAGGAGCCCTGATTCCTGGAAAGTTTGTTCCATCTCACGGTCTCTGCTACGTAGCATGGGGCGGTGCTGAGCATAGCAAGGATGAGTATCAGGTTAGTACTAGTTTTTTTAATCTAACATTCGTTAATGTCCATAGTGATCTTATACATGGGCGTGCCAGCTTCGGAGCTGGGGGTGAGGGGGGGCAACAAAAAATTAAAATAAGTAGTCGTAATTTTTTTTTTAATAACCATGATTTATGACTTGACATCCTAGATCAGTTTTTCACAGTCTTCAAAGTCTTTCACAGTCTTTCACATTTTCTCCCGGGGTGCATCTGACTTACATATGATCTGGATTTCTTTTCCAACGCCCTTTCATACAATACCACACATGATCCCACTCAACCCTTGGATCCTCTCGATCGCTTGGTGTTTCCCGAGGCTTGACCTGGACAAAATCTGACGTGAGATCTGGATTTCTTTTCCAACGGAGTCACGTGTGGTATCATATGAAAGGTCATATGATACCACACGTGACTCCACCTGACCCTTGGATCCCTTTACATCAATTTCATCAATATTTTTTTTTATTTTCCAGGTGTTGTGTGACTGTGGTGGCACCTGGGTACCTACAAGTGGATCAAACATTCCCGCTGGAGCTCTCCCCGGTGGAGAAACCGAAGATGGCGAACCTCTGTTTGTAGGAAGAGCCCGCCACGAAAACACTCTGACTGTCGGAAAAGTCCAGGCATCTCATGGAGTCTGTTACATCTCTTACGGAGGAGAAGAACTCGGATTCCAGGACTACGAAGTTCTCGTCCAGAATTGAATCAAACTGCATTAACAACTCCATCTTTTTTGTAATAATTATGCAAATCGTAATAAGAAATATGCATAGAAATTTTCATGATTTTGTCAGTGTTGCGCTTAAAATAGAATGCCATGTGTTTTTTGTTTAATCACTACCGTATTTGATCAACTGGCAACTAATTTGTATTAAAGTCGATCGCAAAGCTAATATATGTAATCTCCCTGTCATTGTAACCTTTATGCTGTAAACAAAAAACAGTGTTCCAATTTCAAATAATTTCTATATCATTATGATTATTCAAAGCGCAGTGTTCCAATTTCAAATTGTTTCTATATCATTATGATTACCTATTCAAAACAGAGTGTTCCAATTTCAAATTGGTTCTATATCATTATGATTTACCTATTCATAACACAGTATTCCAATTTCAAATTATTTCTTTATCATTATGATTTGCATAAAGTGTACTATTAATCGTTTAAAAAAAATGTATAACTAGGTTATAAGAATTTGTTAAGATTAATTAACATTTTGCAGTATATTACTGTTTGTTTTTTTATGAATCTGTATTTTGCTAGTCAACAAAATTATTGAGAATCTCAAAAACTAAAAAGAAATACACCCAGTGTTCAAAATAATGATTGGATTTTGTTCTTTCGAATAACTTCACAATGCATTGTTGACAATTCACTTTTAATTTAACATTTTGTACTATTTTTTTGCACAAAATTTTATATATATTTTATTTATCAAAGCATTTATTTATACGTAATATTAAGTTACATTTAAAATAAAAAACATAAAAACCATACATATTTTATTTCTTTTTAAAAATACACTGCTAATGCATTGGCAGCTTTCTTTTTTCCACACAACTTAACATGGTCCAAAGTCGCTCAAGAATAATTACTTAAACTATTGAGATTAGCGGTGGGCAATTAATCGATAAAAACATATTCTACTGTATTTGAAAAAGTTTATTATAATAATCGACTACAATTATCATCTTGTTGATTTGTAAGCACCAACAGGCAAAGAATTGTAGAGTACACTTACCAACAATAGCCTACTGTTGATAAAAATTATCGCCTTCAAAACAGTTGACTTCTCAATACTATAAGATTTGTACGTTTCTTGCATTAGCGAGATATGAATAGTCGATCATTCTTTGATTAATCGATAGATTTATGCATTGTAAGTCGACTATTGCAATCAACTGTATATTATGATCGATAAGATTTATGGACTGCAAAATATGGTGCTATGGTCCATTAATAATTTAGATGATCAATGATCAACTATAAAATAATTTTGTGACCGACTTTCAACAATATATTAAAAAATCTTGGCTCATTTCACCAGAAGCTATACTTTTTTTTTGCAAATAAATAATTAATGAAAGTGAATAAACATTATTTAGTAAAGTTTATGATATGCACGCTGTATTTAGATTTTAGATACATAAATAATATAGTCACCGTGATGAAAGAGATTCAGTCCACTCTTGAAGTTCGTGAATTGTCTTTGAAAAATATCAGCTTGGAGTAACATCTTTTATAAACACTGCCCACGTTTTTTAATACTGGCAACAATAGCAACCCATCCTCACAAAAAAATGATTGTGTCAACATGTATGAATACTTGGGTCAATAGGACTGATCATGGATAGACCATTTTTTTTACGATTCATTCAGTTTTTGTATTTTTATTACAAATATAATGTCACCTGGACTGAGTCTCTTCATCACAAATACTACATACTATTTATAAAATTATTTACATGAAATAATATGCATGTATGTGGGCTCCCTACCCCAGGGTGAGGGGTGGGCGGCGGGGAGCGAGGAGGAACGTGCTAGCCGGCGACGCTGGCAGGCAGTTGATCTGACAACCCTGACGCGTGAAGACGTAGTAAAGACTGTTTTGTAGTGTATATAGATTTATTTAAAGATTAAACGCGATTAAGTGAGCATTGAGTTTTTAATTAACAAATCCCACAATCTGGGGGCTCGTCCGGGATAATTGCGTCGATGTTTTTTAGACTGGGACATTGTTAATTAACTTTGTTTCCGTGAGAACACGTGTGTGCGCGCGCGCGTGTTTACATATGAGGAAACTATATAGTGAAATGGACACAAGTGACTAAATAAGACAATAATATAGTGAAATGGACACCAGTGACAATTTTGTTTGATATTTTTTAGCCGAAACTGTGCTATTGCTTTGAATTGAATTAACTTTGTGTGAAAATAACGTGTATTTAAAACACGTGTGTGCGAGTGTGCTTGCGTATAAGACAATATAGTAAAGTGGACACCAGTAACTAGATAAGACAATAATATAGTGAATTATATAGTGATTAGTGACAATTTTGTTCGATATTTTCCAGCCGAAACTGGGCTCAACTGGGCTATTGCGAACTAACTTTGCATCTGTGAAAACACGTGTCGATACGCAAGCTGCTACTCGCGGCGTTGCCGATCGTTCCCGACCGTTCCGCCATAGACGCTCGACTCAACCATAGACGAATTTTGACATTGACAGCTTTTGACATTGACAGTTAACATCAAAATGCCGAAACCCGCGGCGCCGAAGAGCGCTAGTACGGAAGACGATGCGAGCGGCGGAGAAGATGTTGTTAAGTTTTCCTTTCGCGACGTTGAGGATTCTCTGCGAGTTTTCACCGGTGACGACGATCTTACGATCGAAGAATGGATCGCCGAATTCGAGGACGTAGCCGCGATGACCCAATGGAGGGGTGTCGAGAAGGTTATATATGGGAAGAGACTAGTTAAGGGGACGGCGCAGCTGTTCCTCAAATCCGAGGGAAAGACCCATAGCTGGGAGGAGTTAAAGGTGTTGCTCCAGACTGAGTTTGCTCCCAAAATAAATAGTGCGACCATCCATCGGCGCCTGGCCACCACGCACAAGACGAAGAGCGAGACACATGCGCAATACTATTATCGCATGAAGGGGATTGCGGCCAGTGGGAGCATTGACGATGCCGCTCTGATGGAATACATCATAGACGGAATACAAGATGCCGAAGCTAACAAGGCAATACTCTACGGAGCCGTCGACATTAAGACGTTCCGCAAGAATCTGGACCTGTATTCGACCATGAAGGAAAAGGAGACGAAGTCGACGGGAGTTAAACCCAAACCGTCAACTAGTGGTACGAGGGGCGAAGAGCGAGGGAGGTGTTTCAACTGTGGAGGAATGGGCCACCAGTCAGCAGAATGTCGGTATAAAGAGAAGGGCGTCAGGTGTTTCGCCTGCAACGAGTTTGGCCACATAGCGGCAAAGTGCACCAAGGCTAAGGTGGAGAAAAGGACACTGAGAGCAACAGTACAGCACCGTGACTCTGGACTATATAAAAACATAACGCTGGGAGGTAGAAGTGTCAAGGCATTCATCGACACAGGCAGTGACCTCAACCTCATCACCATGTCCCAGCTCTTGAAGATGAAGGACGTGGACTTTGTCGACGATAATACAGAGTTGCGGGGACTTGCCGACAAGAGAGTGTTCACCATTGGTAGATTTGAGTCAGCAGTGAAGATGGACGATGCGGAGTTCCCAACTACGTTCCATGTTGTGAACGATTCTGTCCTGCCCATGAGCGTATTACTAGGTAGGGCAATCTTAGAAAACGTTAACATAATGATGACAACCGACGGGGTCCATGCCACGGAGAATGTTGCAGAGGATGTTGTGAAGGGCCTATACCTCATCGACGTAGAGGCAACGGAGGATGTCCACGTGGGCCAACAGGAGTACAAGGAAGAAGTTGACAGATTGATCCTAAAGTGCCAAGGTGAGCCAGCGGAGAGGAAGAAAAGCAGCGTAACCATGAAGATCTTACTAACCGACGAGACTCCTGTCTACCAGCCACCCAGGCGGTTAGCCCCGCGGGAAGCCAAGGTGGTCAACGACCAAATAAGTGAGTGGCTGCGGGAAGGAATCATACGACCAAGTACATCTGATTTTGCCAGCCCAGTTGTATTATCGAAAAAGAAGAATGGAGATTATAGACTATGTATCGACTTCAGGCGCCTGAACAGCAAAATCATCAAGGAGAGGTTTCCACTCCCACTGATAGATGACCAACTCGATAAGTTACGGGGATCCACAATATTCAGCACCCTTGACCTTAAGAATGGATTTTTCCATGTTCCTGTGGACGAAGGTTCCCGCAAGTATACATCATTTGTGGTACCAAATGGCCAATATGAGTTCCTGAAGACCCCGTTCGGGCTGTGTAACTCGCCAGCTGTATTTCAACGATTCGTCAATTCTGTTTTCAAGGACATGACCCTGAATGGTACTGTTATGACGTATCTGGACGACCTAATCATACCCAGTAGAGATGAAGAAGACGCCCTTAAGAAACTTGAAGAAGTCATAGTAAGAGCGTGCACCTATGGGTTAATTATCAACTGGAAGAAGTGCAACATCTTAACCAGGTCAGTGGAGTATCTAGGGCACGTGATACAGGACAACGAAATCAGGCCTAGCCAACTGAAGACGCGTGCTGTGATGCAGTTCCCCACACCCAAATGTCTGAAGGATGTGCAGGCATATCTAGGGTTGACCGGATATTTTAGGAAGTTTATCAAAGACTATTCTAGAATTGCAAAACCACTGACGAACCTGCTGAAGAAAGATGCTGTCTTCAGCTTTGGTACTGAAGAATCGACGGCCTTTGAGGAACTTAAGAAGATCATGTCGAGGGACCCTGTGCTCAAGATCTACGACCCGAATTTGATAACTGAACTACACACTGATGCGAGTCAAGAGGGTTATGGGGCAATCCTACTCCAAAAGGATCCCGAGGATGGTAACATGCATCCAGTGTACTTCATGAGTAAGAAGACAACGAGTGCTGAGAGAAACTACCCAAGTTATGAACTCGAAGTACTAGCGATCGTAAATGCGCTAAAGAAGTTTAGAGTCTACCTGTTGGGGCTGAGTTTTAAACTAGTTACCGACTGCAAAGCCCTCACACTAACACTGAAGAAGAAGGACTTAACACCAAAGGTTGCCAGGTGGGCACTTATGTTAGAAGAATATGATTATTCGGTAGAACACCGACCTGGAGAAAGACTCAAGCACACAGACGCGCTGAGTAGATATCCATCAGGAGAAGTGAGGACAGTGCTAATAGCCGATGGCCTGACTGAGCGACTGCGTAATGCCCAACAAGAGGACGCGAACATCAAGCTCATCACCAAGATCCTTCAGAGCGAAGTGGGCTACGAAGATTACAGCATAGAGAACAACATTGTGTTGAAGAATCAAGATGGATTCAGCCGGATAGTGGTCCCAAAGAGTATGCAGCTTGATATGATAAGGAGATGTCATGAAAACGGACACTTCGGGGCAACCAAAACAGAAGAGATAGTAAAAAGAGAATTCTTCATACCTGAGATAAAGCGCAAAGTAAAGAAGGTAATATCAAACTGCATAGTTTGCATTTTGTCCAATAGAAAGAGAGGAAAGCAAGAAGGACTGCTGGAGTGCATTGATAAGGGTGACGTGCCACTCGATACCTATCATATCGACCACCTTGGCCCTCTTACGACGACAAACAAGAACTACAATTACCTCTTTGTTGTGATAGATGGGTTCACAAAGTTCACATGGATATACCCGACAAAAACAACTAATACCAACGAGGCGCTGCAGAAGTTAAAGACACAGCAACAGACCTTTGGAAACCCCAGGCGAGTCATCAGTGATAGAGGCTCAACATTCACCTCTGATGAGTTTCAGAAATACTGTGAGGAAGAGGGTATTGACCACCACCAGGTGACCACGGGCGTCCCACGAGGAAATGGCCAGGTCGAAAGGATAAACCAGACTATCATATCGGTTACAACAAAGCTGAGCATAGACAACCCTAGGGATTGGTACAAACATACTCCCAGGGTGCAGAGATGCCTCAATGCTACTTGGCAGCGGAGCATCGGCACAACGCCTTTCAGGCTGCTAACTGGCGTGTCACTACGAGACAAAAGTGACATTAAGGTGCAGGAGCTGATAAATGCAGAATTGGTGAACACCTTTGAAGAGGAACGAGACGAACTGCGCAGCCGGGCCAAAGAGAATATTGCCAAGGTGCAAGCCGAGAATAGGACCACCTACAACAGGAGGCGGAAACCAGCACGAAGGTACAAGGTGGGGGACCTGGTAGCCGTCAAGCGTACCCAATTCGGAGTGGGGCTTAAAATGCACCCGAAGTTCCTGGGGCCCTATTCTGTCACCAAGGCAAAGGGCCACGACCGGTACGATGTGCTACGAGTGGGCGGATGTGAAGGCCCACGGAAGACATCAGCTTCAGCCGATCATATGAAGGCCTGGGTGGAGACTGATGGCTCCGAGTCATCCGAGGCGGAAGACCAGCAGGAGGGCCGAGTTGTGGGCTCCCTACCCCAGGGTGAGGGGTGGGCGGCGGGGAGCGAGGAGGAACGTGCTAGCCGGCGACGCTGGCAGGCAGTTGATCTGACAACCCTGACGCGTGAAGACGTAGTAAAGACTGTTTTGTAGTGTATATAGATTTATTTAAAGATTAAACGCGATTAAGTGAGCATTGAGTTTTTAATTAACAAATCCCACATGTATGCCTTACTATTTAGTGGCTTATTGTATGAATAATTACGTAAAATGGATAGTACCGTCCTGGGTACTACCATGTCAAAATAAGAATATTGCGAAAAGAAATGAAAAAAAAAGATATTTTATTAATAAATATGATCATTAAAAACTTTCAATTTTTAATTTCTATATTTTCTATCCATATTTTGGGAATCCTAAAATCCTTATTCCACCATTATTAGGTACTACTAATTGAAATATTGAATACTTAAGGGAACTGTGTAAGGACACAAATAAATAGTTCATCATCTGAAGTGAAATTGAGATGAGTTCCATAGATATAATTTTCTCTTTAAAAAGTTGTACATTACAAGGAAATCCTGAAATTTTGAAAAAAGAATAATGAGGGGCGATCTCATTGAGACATTTAAGGTGCTGAATAATTATTATAGCTGCCCAACATCTACACTCGCAATCAAAATGAACACTTGCGTGGCCATAGCCTGAAGCTAAATAGAAGTGTGTTTGCTCAGAATCCACATAAACACTTTCTAAGTAACAGGGTTGAGGACACTTGGAACAGGCTGCACCTGGATCTGGTTGTTGCTGAGAGGTGTGAAAAGTTTTAAGAATGGACTTGACAGATTGCTGTGATATTACAAACTATTGGGCTCAAGCATATCAGCTTTATGCTGCCTGATGACTGCACATGAAAATAATAATAATAATAATCCTTCAGCGACAATACGTAGGTCCGATTCTGTTACTTTTTGTACTAAGTGTGGTCTAATTTATTTTGTACTAAAAAGAATGTCTCTAGGTGAAATTATTTTGTTCTAAAAAGAATGTCTCTAAGTGCTTTGCAAAAGACATGGCATAATTTCAGGCGCTATGAGATCGCAAAGAAAACAATCAATGATTACCAAATATAGTAGTATCGCGAGGATAAAGGCCTTTTTTGTAGTGTGAGACAGTGTAACTACACGCAAGTCCGTACACGGAGTTATAGTAGTATTAGTGAGCGCACAATGAACAAGAATGCACACAGATGCGTCAAGGCGAAGATACACACGAGAGATTTTGGCCTCCCGGATACCAAAATGACAGGTCTCTTGTGTGTAAACACATCGGAGACGCGAGATATCTCTCGATACCGCGCGCCTCCTGAGACGGTCTGCGCACGCAAGTCTCGCGTCGTGTATTTTACATATTTTCGTCTCAGGGGACGCGTCTCCGGTCTTTTGACATGTTCAATTTTAATCTGAGGTCTCTTGGAGATGTTTGCAACTGAATTGGATTGGCGCGCGTGGGCACGTGGTTTTTGTATTGATATATAATTTTAAACATTCCTGCGATTGTGACGATTGACGATATTAGTACATTGTTAATAATAAAATTGTTAGTTGATTATAATTATATTTAATATTATTATTTTTAAATAATGGCGGATTAATAACAGAGTTGCATTTGAAATATGAATACAGTTGTGAAAAATACATTAACATTACGTGTTTTGTTATTCCCTTCATGTCCTACAACATTTATAGCAAACTATGTAGTTACCATTTCACCCTTTAATATTCATCGAAGGAACATAAGGAAGAAACAAAATATCGCTACTCACAACGGTTTCGGGTATGTAGTGCATACCGATACTTGCTTTGGCTTATGTCACTGATGTCATAGGAATGGTGTACATTAAAAGAAGGTCTAATTAAGTATTCTATTTCATTTACTAACGCAGAAAAGGAAATATACACATACGCATGTAAGTAAAGTACCGACCGACATATGTACATTACTGAATCGATAAATAATTTCAAAGCGGTATATAATTATATTTTTTAATCACAATACTCGTAAATACATGACACTAGAGTATGTACACAAAACCAAACGCCATTATGGCGCCAAAAATACTAATAGAATGAATGCAGCAACAGACATCTCAGTCTCGCGTCTCGAGATAGTCCCGTGTATTTTAGAATTTGATGACAGGAGGCGATTGTCGGCCATTTTTACTAGAGATGCCGTCTCTAGAGACGAAAATCTCCCGTCGTGTATTTCACTGAAGAGACTGACGCCATTTTGTCAGTGCCTGGAGGCGCGTCTCCTGAGACCTCGTATATCCACACCTTTAGGCAGGTTTGCCCGTCCTTTCACGAACACTACAAAAAAGGCCTTTATCCTCGCGATACTACTATACCAATATATTACCTATCCATTTTCTTTTTCTTTTTTCATCGAAATAATTCCAGTATATACAATCGGTTAGAATTTTTTTACGGAAGTCCTCTTAAAGTTTCTACCATGTAGGTATTATTAAAAAAATGTTAATATTTTTTACATAGAATTTGAATAATGGTTGTTACATATATGTAATGGTTGTGGTGCTAATGAACTTGATATTCTGTCACATCATGTGAAATATTATGCAGGTAGAAGTGTTTTAATATAGATAAAAAATATTTATGCGTGACAGTGACATTGTATTTTGTCATAATGATAATAATGGATAATAATATATAATTGATACACTAAGGAAGGCACATACCAACCTATACAAATATCATTTAATTTATTACCCCCTTAAAACCCACCAATAATGGCGGATTTCGTAGGTACTTCACAAATTTGCTCGATCACATTAATGTTTTATACTAAGGTTGCACATGAAACAAATCGTCTATGTCCAAGAATCATTTACACGAGCGAACTCTCACACTACTATTTTGTGAAAAGATGAGCAGAATTCTGGCAAGGACTTAGGTTATTCAGATTTCAGATACTTATTACGGTAAAAGAGAAAAATGACTTCAATTACAAAACAACGGGCGAGGATAAATTGGAACTCTTGGTCTCGATGGATTGAGAACGACGTCTTTGGTCAAGTGCCTGAAACATCCAGACAGTAGACATGGATTTATCTGAAGAGATCAAGTGTAAGTATTTTTTATATTTATATGTGTTTGTTGTTTGCTTTAAGTTTAAATAAATATAATAGTCAGTGGCGGATCCAGGATCCAATTTTGGGGGGGGGGGACTGAAGGTCGTCACAAGCAAATGTGACCTTGTGGTATTAATAATGTGAAGAGCGTCGAAGTATTTTTTTTACCAAACAATATATGTAGTAGTTTAAAAAAATTAATTATATGGTGAGAAAACGATGCGGTAATAATATGATTATTCGGAAACAAGTTGTATATAAAGTACTGTCATTCATGGTTTTGGGGGGGGGGGGGGGCTTCAGCCTCTAGCCCCCCTAGATCTGCTAGTGATAATAGTGATGGTATTATATGGGATACAGGGTATTTATCGAATACAGAGTGTTGTAAGTTGTAGAGTGAGTAATGTTCCCACACGGCATGCTCCAGATGTGAAGAAGAAAACAAAATAATAGAGATTATTGCTCCCGCTCCCATGTACTGTACTGGTATTACATTTGAGGGGATAGAATAGGATATTTTTTTAAATACCTAACTATGTGTTGGATACATACATAAAGAACTTATTTTAATGACTTTTTTATATCTACATACTTACTTAGAAATAAAAAATACACATTATAGTACATTTTACTGTCATTGCTCTCAGAGAAACAGATGTTGTAAAGCTTGTACTAATAATAGGTATATCTTCTTAGTCTAGTAAAGTAATAAGGTACGTATTTATTTTATTTTTATATTCAGTGTCATGGGATGAGTATGTTTAGTAAAGTAGGTACCTATACTTAACTTACATACTTTTTCTATGAGGCATTAAGCTACATATTTCCATAAGGATCCATCCATGAAATTCATGAATCCAGATAAGTTCGCCCTCGTCACTGGTCACTTCTAATATCATACATAGTTGTTGTACTAAGTATTATTATCTGGTTATCCACTTTGCATAATGAATAAATACTAAATTGGTAATTTATAGTTTAGTTTGGTAAAAATTAAACACAGTTTTCGTTTTGAATAGGTTTTTTATTAGATTTTATCGTTTTCCACAATTATAAACAAAACACTGAGTACCTACATTGTTTAAATACGGCCAATTAAGCAAAAGGGCCGGGTTCTAATCTTCGTGTTTACTATACGATACGATTTACAAGTTAAGTTACGAAGTTACACATAAACCATACATAAACTTTGACTAGCAATTCAGAAAATGTGTACCAATATATCTTCATCTCGGATTTGGTTAAGCTATTCACACTACAGTTAAATTACCGGAGTGAGTTTGTATAGGTGTGTAAAAACAGTAATTACTATTTTACCAATACTACTTCGAGATGTACTTTGTACCTACACCAATATGTTAACAAAAAAAACTTATCCTTGGTTTGGTATAGTATAGATAGTCGTAGATAATATTATATATGCCCATCCTGCCATTGTCGGTAGCAAAATTCTCCCATGACAGTCATGGATTGACTACTTAAATCCTTTTTGCACATCACATCAGACATAGTTGGACTATTAATAGACAGGGATGTCTTACAAGACATCAAAGTGCTTCCAAAATCATTCACGATGACGACATCTTCACAGTCTATTTTCTTCGTTAATCTCTTCAGAATATCCATTACTTTTTGACAACAATCCATGCTTTTTACATCGTATGAGACAATAATAAAACAACGGCCTTATAACTGATGACAAAAAATACAAAAAACTTAAAACTAATAGTACGATTTCGTGTGCGAATGAATTGTTCAGAGGAGGGGCCTTGAATATATCCAACACGTCCCTGTTATCTCCGGTATTATCAAATGATTTGCTACCAAATGATAAAACGTGGATCGTAGAGATGATGGATCTAGGAGTGTTGAGTACAAAATATATGATTTGTAACCAAATGGACACTTTCAACATTCCAGTCACGTCTTTGGCCAACTTATCCACGTGTTTATACATATGAAATATGATGATTGTCATAAGGATGAGTAGTAGAAACATCGGTATAATTAGTTGAAAGATCGATAAAAGTATTCGCATATTGTTGAACCTTTGTCCGTCAATGAAGGTACAAATGTTTGGTCCGTTTCGCGTCACGATCGTGGTGGACAAAGCGAATTCCGGCACGCTTAGAGACGCGGCAAGAATCCAAACAAGAATTACTGGAATTATCACTGGAATCTTTGTTTTATTTCTGAATCCCATATCCGTCGCTTTATTCAAGGGGAGTGAGTCATTATTCCTCGACACAAGACTATGTCTGGACGATTTTATTTCAGTCATCTCATCCAGGAGCTGTTCTTCAGATTCTTTGTTGTTTCTTTTTGTATTCTTCAGTAATACATTTACAGTCGTGACAGTGTGGAAACATATGGCTATTAAAAAGTATACATTGGACGTTCCTGAGAATACTTCGAATCCCAAATATATGAGGCACATTTCTGATCCAAATATCCACGATCCTCCGTTGTGCGACCACATTTCAGGCACAGCCACTAGAGTCAGCAATAAGATGTCTGAGACGGCCAACTGAAGTATTAATGTGAAGAAACCTGAAAGAAAGAAAATTTGAATGAATAGGAAAGGTCTATAATAGGTCTAAAAATCTATAAGGTCTAAAACATCTATAATATCTCGAGAGGGAGATTGGTTTGTAATATAAATTAATTGATATTTGTCACATGATTTAGCAGAAATCAGACACAGTCAATATAAGACACACTCAATACTTGAGCTAATTGGTTTTAATTTGATTGACGCGAATAGTTTGGTAATACATCTGACTCTGAGACTACAATTATTATATTCGCACGCCCAAGCAAAACAACATAATATGAGTTTATATAGACACAAAAATATATTACACTTCTCTGAAAACAAAATATAACTAAGTTTTGCCCTTTAACCTTATTTAAGTGAACAGGAGATAAGTCAGAAAGTCTCGACACTCGAGAGCTTTCGTTCAGTACCACGTTTTCACACCATTCCTGATGATTTTCCTTCTTTTAGGAACAGAAAAAGACCTTCTGTGACAAGTAATAATTTACTAGTACTGGGTTAAGAAGACACTGGGTCAATGCAATAGCAGAAAGACGTGCCAGATGGATCGGTCACATAGCGCTTCAAGAGGGTCTCCTATATTTGAATTAACTGGAAGGAATGAACGAGGGGACAAACTACAGAGGACGACTCAGAAAAGAATACCTGGACGACCTGTGCCAAGATAAGGGCTTCGACTCATATAAATGGTTAAAAAGAACCGCACAGAACAGGGATGAGTGGAGAAAGAGACATGGGACTTTGCTGCAAACCAATCGTAACGATTGGAACTGGAGAAAAATAATGTTGGGTTGACTGTAGAACATTGCTTTTGTAATAAGTCAGCATTTTTAATGAGGATTTATTTATTTTACATAAATTTACGAAATTTGTATTAAAAAGTATTAAAAATTAGCTCACCATTCATGTGTTTTCTTCTAAACAAATCACAAATAACTGCACCATTCATTAAAACGCCGGTACCGTGAACACAAATTAGATACCAAAACAACACTGAGAATGGAATTATTGGAAAAATACTATCATTGATTAACACAGAATTCACGATAACATTGGAGTTGTTGAACTTTTCATTTAACGTGCTTTCATCGACTGATAAAGTTGCATTAAGTTCACTTTTATTGAACGGTAGATCAAATATATCATTTGATATTGTCACAGAAACATTATTTTTATAATTAGATTGATTATTTATTGCAAAGTTATTGGAATCATTCATTATTATGGTAAGAGCTTTTTTCTGTTGGCGCCTAACCACCAAACTTCGATGTATGAATACAAATTACAAACTAACTAAGGAGTAAAGATCTGTTGTTGAGTATATTATGGTTTGGAATGGATGGATATTATGGATGGTATGATGTGTTTGTTTTATTATGTATTACATCTGAGGATGGGAATAAAGCGTTGAGACGGGATTCAATGTAGACAGTGGTGTAACATTATTGTATATTATTAAAGATTAAAAACGTCAGAGATGTAAAGACAGTAAATTAGATTCAGTACTATAAATAATGTATTATTACAACTGATAGAATACAAAAAAACCTCTGACTCTATGGCTCTCCACACACCAAAACCTCTTTCTGAATTCAAAATCAGGATGACACAGAATTTAGAGAGAGGTTTTGGTCGGAGCTTTTTTGCAAACGGTCGATTCCGTTAACTGAACTTCCTGACGTGTGTGGAAACCCTATCGTTTCGATAAAAAGACAGCTGTATGAAGAGAAGAGGTCACTATTTAGTGTGAAAAAATATGAGGACGTACTAATTCTACGTACGTACCATCTGCGTACATTAAAATACTGATACTGTATTAAATTTATTTATTTACACTTTTCATACTTAGGCAGGTGAAAAAAATGCAGAAATACGTAAAAAATACAAGTAATAGATACCTAAGGTAAAATGAAAGACTAGGTAAGTACTCGTATATATTTAGTTTAAAATCCATAATAGTGACTTTAGATTATGCGACTGGCGTTTGAGGATTTGCACCCTCATCACCAGGCTATTGTGAATAAAGTTACCTACTTTTGTTCACTAGGGCGAGATTATTGCACTGCTCCGATTTCTACCAGCTCACCCTGTCCAGAATTCAGAAATCACTACCAGTCCCGAAAGCAGAAATGCTATGTCCCAGTTACAATCGTCGAAATCAAGTTGGCTAGGACTACTCCTGCAGTCTACAAATCTAATCAAAGAAAGAGACAAATCGAATTTATAGTAAAAAAGTTTCCATCCAGTAGACACGGAACACGTTGGAAGGCCACCAAAGAGATAGACCGACGACATTGTCCAAATCGCTGGAGGAACCTAGATTCGGAAGGGTCAGAACAGAGATGAGTGGAAACAGTATTGGAAGAGGCCTATATCCAGCAGTGGAGGGAAGAAGGCTAATGAAGAAGAAGAAGAGACGAAACTTTTGACTTTTCGAAAGAGCTTTCATTGAAATGTTATTTTGAATCATTGGCTACCTCCCTGGGTGTGTCAAATGTATTCAAACATTTGTATTAGGTACAATGTTACATGTATTCAAGTACCTATAATGTTTTGTTGTATTTGTACTTTAGTGTAGTGACAGAGTCACACAACTACAATATGCCAGTCCCAAGTCTCAAGAACTTCCTCTGCTTGGTTGGACTTGGTTCACACTAACGCACTTTGCTCTGTACCTACATATTATGTGGCGACTATACCTATGTACAACCCCATACATTTCGTTTAGAAAAAAAGTAGCAAAACTAAAAGTCCCGCCAACTCACATGGCGTGGTGTAAAATAATATTATTATATGGACTAGTTTTTGTAATCCGGTATAGCCCAGGTAAATGTATAAACTAACAATGATGAAATTTTATCGCGTGAAATCATTTTTAGAAATTGATTTAGGGCTCGCGACTAAGGTTCAAAATCGAATGAACAATCGCATGATAAAATGGTAAAAATTGCGTTTTTTCCCATTTTTTGGGTTAATTTCGCTTCAATCAAAAAACTTTTACGGTAATACCCTAGATTTTAATGCATATTATCAATACAAAAAGAAAATCTCCGCGACATAAACGAGTTTCTGTCTTTCGGAAAAAAGATCAGAGGTGTTTTTCAAAATTTATTTTGAGAAATCTATACAAGATATAAAAAATGTTTTACGGTTATTCCCTAGATAAATGTTCAATGCATCTACCCTATTTTGTTCCAAAGTATATTTAGTAAAGGTTGTTGAGATCTAAGGTCTCCCGTTTTTAGAAAATTTTGAAATGTCATACTCTTAATACACATGCAGTCATGCACACACCGCGTTTGATGGTTACTCCAATATTGGTAGGTATTTACCGTGGTGGTGTAGTAGTATGAATGCATTACAACAGATGGACGAGGAGACTGCTGGAGTGGAGACCAAGGGACGATAAAAGACCACAAGGGCGACCATCTACCAGATGGATGGACGACATCAAGAGGTTTGCCGGACCAGTGGATGGGAATCGCACAGGAGCGGGAGAAGTGGAACAGGAGAGGGGAGGCCTATGTCCTGCAGCAACCGTGGGCTGGTGATGATGATGATGTAGTAATATTAGCTTATTTTTTAGCTAATCAGAAATTCTTTACTATAACTTTACTCGGATGTACACACAAATATACAAATATGTTGTAAACTATTTATATAATTGATGATTCATATTCGTCATTCATTTATTACTTTTTATTTAGCTTCCATTTACACACTACAGTATATTATACTAGCAACTTAGTAGCAGTTACCTCCACTTGGCTTGGTGACAATCCGATAACCCAATATTTCTTAACTTACTATTTTCTTAAATATTTTTTTACCACAAAATATCATAAAAATTATCATAATTTTTTTCTATACATTTGGGCAATTCTTTAAATACACCTTCGACGGTTCTCTTAATTAAGTTAGAACATTCACATTCTAGATCTGATTATAGAGAATAATGGTTTGCAATCTTTGCAAATTTCCTTAAAACTAAAAATCTCCTACTCAAGCGTAAATTCTCACCAATACTTTCTTGACGATTTTTTGTCACTAATTTTTCAACGCTTTATATCAAAAGCGCATGTTCTTATACAATTATTTTTTTTCTTACAAATGAACATATTGAAATCTTATGACAGAGATACGTGTGCGTATAATACCAACCTAACATACATACCTACTCGTACATACATTTAGACATCCTTCTACAAAGCAATATTTTTTTCCTCAACATGAAAAATAAACTTTAACTTGAAAGTTTTTTTTATTTTTAACCCATTAAAATGCGGGCTAACTAACTAGACTCCATCATATAATATACTTTTATACATTATATCTACATAATAATGTGGATATCCTTCTATACCTGTGGTACAATTAAGATAATTACAGCTTTGAGCTTATACATATATCTTCGGCCAGAGATTTGGCACATTTCTTTTGGTCCCTTCATACCAGCTTTTAGCTGTATGGGGACCTGTCACCTCAATGAGCATTTAATTTAGTATTGTAACCATTGTTTGTAAACTGTACATATTCTTCTGAATAAACTTAATTTTTGTTGTTCTTTGACCGAGGCCATTCAAAACCGTAAAGCAGAAAGTTGACATGACACAGCGAATAAAATACCGGTGTGTTGTCTGCATGGGTTCGATTCCCCGATAGAGTGATCACATCAGGGCCGAATTTACAGTTTTCATAGGAGTTGGCCCAGATATTTTCGCTGACCCCCCCCCCCCCCCCACACCCGTCTACGATTTTTTTATGTAGGTATTTTGTTTTTTAGCGTTCTACTTTGGAAAATCGTGGAGCAGACGGACGGGAGAGGGGGGATTTCGAAGAGAATTCCGTGAAAAAAAAGGAAATGTGGGCGGACGCCACCCTCTGAAGTCTCTGCCACCCTGGGAACGTTCATCCTTTGCTGTATATTTGTAGAATGAATTGTAACCTCCTTGGATAAGGACACTGAAGGAAGGTAATTTAGGGGTGGGGTTTGCCGGGGGCTCCCTTAAGCCTAACCCTGGGCCCACCTCTTATTAAGAGTTGCCTAGAAGAGCGGGGAAAGAGCTACCCGGGGATGTGGAGGGCCTAAGCCCCCGGGATTTTCCTTCAATGCTGTATATTTGTTGATATACCTAATTACTTATCAGGCAATTGTTTTCGATGTTGGTATATATTCTTATTTAAACCTATACCTAAGTGTGCAGGTGGTACAGGGTGTTCATTTATAACTGTTCAAATTATTATAATTACCAGCATATTGCACATAATCATAATAATCCATTAACAATGACATTTAGTATTAAACTTACTTACTTATCCTTAATATTGTTATGTTATCTATGATCGATGGCTGCGCATAATGTGGAAAAAATATTATTATACAGGGTAAAATAAACCTGGAATGTCTAACCGCTTGAAGTATGAATTAGCCATGCTAATACTATATACTTAACAAGAAGATAGGTGCAATTTCAGGCCGAAATCGTACAACAGAATTCGAACGACTAAAAACATTTACATTCATTACTTATTGTCTTCTTCTTCTTCAGCCCTCTATCCTCCACTGCTGGATATAGGCTTCTTCCATACCCTTCCATTTCTTTCTGTTGGTTGCTGCTTGCAGCCAATTTTACCCCCACCCCCCCAAAGCGGTTATGTCGTCGGACCATCTCTTTTGGGGTCTTCCGACGCCTCTGTTATTTTCCCAAGGCCTTCATCTTAAAATTTTTGGGGTCCATCTTGTGGGGTCTTGTCTTGTAGCATGTCCCGCCCATGTAGTATGTATCTATTGATCTATCTGAAACTCTAATATATACTTTGTAGATATTTCAAACACTTCAGAATCGGACTTTTCCTGATTCCCGGTTTCACCGACAAACGATACACTCTGTATATTTAAAAAAATGCAAAATAGCTTTTTGTAAAGGACCTTAAAAGTTATATAAGCTGCGGGCTCAAGAAATTAATTAGTTAGTTAGAGGGAGCTTTTGAACTATTGAACTTACGTATTGTGAAAATTCGAGAGGTAGACATACGTAACTTAAAGTTGGAAAAAGTTGACATTATTTTAAAAAACTGCTGAAAACTGTGTGCATAAAATAATGTGATATTTCAGTATAAATATTGATAAAATTTCTACAAAAAATGTTAAATAAATTCTCGATTATATTTCTATTATTTTCTGTCAAGATTGAAGGATTATATCAAAGGCATCAGGTATGTTTTAGTTACAAAAAAATACTGTTTATAAAAACACTAAATTGTACTAAGCAAGAGCAATTTTCGATATTACATTTTTTTCGTGATTTTTTTTATGGATTAGAACATTCATGAATACATGACGGCACCAGAGCTGGGTTTTTACTTTGGGACTTCAGATCGTTCAGAAGTTCCAGAGTACCAAGTGATCTACATGCCTCTTCTTGTGAGGAAGTCTGCACAAGTTTTTGGAGATGCGGAGAATCTTGGCCACGAAGCAGAAGAACCGATATCATATGGATTTAATGCCTTTGGGAGGTAAGATTTCAAGAGAAATTCACGTTTTATAAGTAGGCAACAAAATACAATCATTTACCCAAGGCACACACACTGTGTATGAAATCAAGAAGTGAAGTTGGTATATTTTGTTCACCTTAAGAATTTGGGTCGCAGGTTCAAATCCTCGCCAACCCACAATTTATTTATCATGGTGGTAAAACTACTTTTAAGTAAGTAAAGGTAATAATATTATTAATAGATATTATCTCTGCCAGAAATACAGACATCCATACAGATGTTCCGATGATTACGAATCGGCAAAGGCTGACTTAAGTGATCACTCTGTGCTCGTGACTTAATATTCACCAATTACTGAATATCATAGTATCGTGTGTGCTTTAAGCTCTCATATTTGAAATTTGTGTACATCGAAATATGGGTTACTATAACACATTTTTTCTTTAAATCATCTGTTATTTTTTTTACAACATTACAAATTCAGGATTCTTGCAAAGAAATTGGGACAATTTAAAATATTTGTATAAAATATAGTTTATGTTACAGCAATGTCTTAGTATCTGTTGTATGGTTAATCTAATTAATAAGCAGTTTTATTAAAATGGTCCATTTATGTATGATGACTAACTTATTGGCCTAATTGATGTATCTAATAGGTTAGTACTTAATGTAGTTAAAACAGCAATAATTTATATCGTCTAGATCAATTAGAATTGGCTAATGAAATTATTAAAAAGCGACCATAATTTTCGCTACTAAAATGATTGATGTGATGATATTAAAAGGATGAATATCTCTAAAATATTCCCGCGTCTTTTTAAGGTTCAATATGCCATGCCCAATCGTATGATCAAATTAAAAAAAGGGTTTTTTTGGGGAAAATTTCGGTGTATTAAAATGTAGGGTAATTCAATACATGCTATCACTACGAAAAATATTTTATCTTTGTGTGTTTCAGTAGTGAGGTATTCTTATTTTTATTCGGAGTATTTTCTTTGAAAAAAAAACTTGGGTAATTTCTTTGAAAAAAACAGGCATTTTCCATTTTTTTTCAGATTGAAATATCTCTCACAGTAATTTGCTAGAAGAAGCGGTTCAATGTTATCTATCCGATTTTTATAGAATGCACGTTAACAAGTTTTTCAAGATATTTGTTCTGAAAAATACACCTTTCGGATTCCACGGGGCCTGAAGATTTTTGTCCAAACTATTATGTAGTTTAAAATCCACGACGAGGGTTCAAGGATTCTCATCGTCAGACGTTTGCGAATACAGTTTTAATTTATGCGATGTTTATGTTATCGAAACGTTTTTAATTTTCAGGCAAGTAGATTTGAATTTGAAACCGAACAGAAATATTTTGGCCCCTAACTTCAAGATGTATCAAAGACTGCATGAAGATGGCGATTCTGAAGAACTGAAATTGGCTGATGACTCATCTGACTGCCACTATTTACATGTTCGACAGGATTCTGTAGCGGCTATATCAATGTGCAGAAATAAAATTATTGTAAGTATTTAATTTGTGCTTATTTGATTTCGTGTAAGTTGATTTGAGAATGTGGAACTATTCTCATATTTTTAATATAAAAAGTGACATTGTTTTAAAAGTGTAATAATGTATAGTTTCATTTGACACGTTGTTATATAGTTTTTTGAATCTTAAAGCAATCTGCTTTCTATAATATACACCGTGGATCAACCGAAGCAGGATGATAGAGGACCTCATTGTAGTATACACGAGTTATGATTTTTTTTCGTATTTTCTTGCCAGACCCCGACTTGCAAGACGTTATTGGTCACAGAGACACCAATTATTGAGATACATACTTGAGTATACATTGTATGTAGATACAAAAACAATTATGGGCTTATCTGATAATATCGTACGCCATAAAAAAATGTTGAATCTCAAAATTTGTTGCAGTTCATAATTTAAAAAAAAATTGAAGACGATTTAAAAAAAAAACAGAATATTTTTTTACACCGTGTATACCTACGCAACAAAAATTTAGCTAAGACGTTTTTTCAATTTGCTCCAAATCGGTCCAAGATCAGACCGCTGTTTTTGGTAGTATAATGACTCATATGACATCAACATATTAGATTTATTGGAAATTGCGATTGAATTTTCAGCACGGTTTAGTATTCCTGAAGAATACAACATTAGAGATACGACCATTAACACCGCGACTCAAATCGTTTATCAAACTTCAAGAGGCACTCATGGATGAGTCATCAGATAATAATGATCTGGAACAAGCAACTAATACTGGAATACCTCATATAGTTAGACGGGCGGCCGTTCCAGATCAAAACATATTCTCTAATGACTTTGTGGAAGCGATTAAAGATAGTAATTGGATTGAAGCTGATGAAAATGAAAACACCGATGAAGAAGAATTCATGTTTGCAAAACAAAGAATGAAACGCGGTAAAAAGTTCTCCAAATTTACAGTAGAATTGGCGATGTTCTTCGATGAAGCTGGATACAGAATCTTTGCTCCATATTTAAACCACGATGATAGAGAGATCAGAGACATGCTTCTAGCTTATACCAATGGGGTAAGTTATTCTTTTTTCCAGCATACTAACCTAGGTTTACTAAAATTGTGTTCGTGCCTACTAACCTCATAGGTCTTTGTAGGTCCAAGCATTGTATCACCATCCAAGTTTAAGAACTTCAGTCGAACTGACTCTAGTCAGATTGGAGATCTTCAAAAAGCAGCCGTCAGATTTGCCTCATTACAACGGGGAAAGAGGAGGACTGTTGGATTCTTTCTGTGAATATCAGAAAAACAAAAATCCTGCAGGAGATTCGAACCCTGACCATTGGGACATGGGACTATACATTTCAGGGTAACAAAAATGATAATTTGTTAGTTCATCACAATACATGGAAAAACGTACATTCGTATATCCAAATTTTGAGAAAATTGATGGAATTGGTATATATTTTTCAGATTGGATTTTTACGCCATTGAAAATGGTAGGAAGAGTGGCGTAACAATGGGTTTGGCTGCTGTAGGGGGAGTTTGTTTGGATCAATATGCCTGCGTCATTGCTGAACTTGGCACCACCAATGCCTTCGGAAAACCCTATCCTTCCGCTGGTTTTACTTCAGTCTACATATTGGCGCATGAAATAGGACATAAGTAAGATTTTTTTTCAATTAGTTTGTGGAGACAGTGTCTGTGGAAAACTATAAACAGTTTTTTTTCATTAGTCTAGGAATGCATCACGATAGCAGCGGAAATTCCTGCCCAAAGGAGGGCTATATTATGTCTCCATCCAGAGGCACTAACGGTGAGACGATCTGGTCGACGTGCAGTGCCGATGTTATGGACAGACTTGGGTAAATACTGTCTTTCGATAGTTCGTTTTATTTTCAATCTTACGTACCTTCAAATATCTCCTTGATTTGCAGGTCTTATAAGTGTCTCCTGGATAAACCAGGACCCATAAAGAAAGAAATAGACCACAACGTTTTCAACGACGTCCCAGGAGAGAAATGGGGGGCGAAAAGACAGTGTGAATTCCTCCTTCGAGATAAGGATGCTCGGATGAGTTTACCAGGAGGAAATCTGGCTGATATATGTGTTCAGATGGCGTGCAAGACTCCACACAGAAGTGGTTATTACCATGCTGGTCCTGCACTGGAAGGAACTGACTGCGGAAAAGGAAGAGTAAGGAATTTGTTTAATCAACTGGAAATATCTGGAACACATCGTTAGAAGTTTTGTAAGAAAATATTTTGCTATATTTCAGTGGTGTCAAGGTGGTCAATGCGTCAAAAGAGAAGTAACAAAACCAGTAGAGGTCCAAGGGGGTTGGAGCGAATGGAAGGTGGGAGAATGTCAATCAGGCTGCCTACAAAATGGACAAGGATTCAGATCCAGGACCAGAACCTGTAACAATCCAAAACCAATCAACACGGAGGAAGGATGCGAGGGTAGCTCGTATCAGGTCCTGCTTTGCAGTGATGACTGGGTAATATTGACTACCTATTGACTCATAAAAAACATAATTTTGCCTTATTTATCATGACATGACTGAATATTTTTCTAGATTTGTGCAAGAAGGGAAAGGGACTCTGTAGAGAACTACGCGACGAAAAGGTGTAAAGATTTCAGTAGACTTCTTTCAGAGTTGGATCCTGAAGGACCTGGTCTGCAAGCGCCTCACGAAGAATGTAAGTTTTATTTTATAAGGTTATTTTATTCACTTTTTTTAAGGATCTAAGAGGGCAACTAAAATTTATATAGAATGAAAACGCGTCAATAGCGCCGCAGGAGATTTTTTTGTGAGGCATAGAGGAGAAGGTAGAGATGTGGTTTGGTTTATTTGAAAATATATGTAATACTTTGCACAATAATATGTATGAAGGATATTTTTTTATATAAAAAATAGCGCCGCATGCAATTTTTTTTAAAATTGTATTTGATGGATTATCAAACTAGTTTTTAGAAAATTTATGATATGATGAGAAAACGTGTGGTAATAATGTGATTTTTTGTTAGGTTTTATCATTTAGTATGAACAAATTATACCTACTTATTCCAATCCTGACGACGCCCATATCAGGGATTGTTGTAAACCAAATACTTTCCTGTCCACTTTTTAAATTACAAAATTAAAATAAAGCAATATTGTGCTTGTCTCCAGCTCGCCTCTGGATGTCCTGCGCCATATTCTGCAAGAGGGCTGACTCAGGAGGTTTCTACACTCCTCGCATTGACCTCAATGACTTGGGAGTGGACCCTTACTTCCCGGATGGCACCTGGTGCCACAGTGACAGTAAAGAGAACTATTATTGTATGCAGAATCACTGCCTACCAGAGGTACAATATTTTTTTAAATCTATAAACTTGAAAAATCTATAAACTAAAATCGAAGGTACCTACCATGCGAATTGCACTATGACCATAAAACGTAAGTTCCCCTCTGATATGAAAATATTCCATTTTCATCGGGCCTAATATTTTCCTAGTTTTATTAATTTTAACGATGCGAATCCGACATAGGAGATAGATAGATACCTAGTTAAATTAAGTTACAAAAACGAGACAGTGGTCGTGTGCCAAAAAGTTTACTTACTGCAAAAGCAATATCTCACAGTCAACCCGATACCAACTGAATCCAAAGAGCCCAGGATAGAGCGACGTGGAAGCAAATGGAGGAGGCCTTCGTCCAGGAGTGGACGGGAATAGGCTGACGAAGAAGAACCTGATACAAACTGGTTGAGTTTTTTTCTGTCTTGTTTGTGGCCGATAGCGAAGTTTAGAAAATCGCTCTGTTGATCGAGTTCAAAATTTTCGTAGACGGCTAGATGGAAACACGGAAAACTTCTATCCAACAGATGAGATGATATATAAGAATATAAGTATTTACTAAAGTCGTCAACTAAGACGATTTTTTCTTTGGAACCAAATACCAAAGCGACAAAAAATATTCTGATTTTCTCCTGCTGCTATACACAAGTTTGCCTAAGCCTAGAGTGAATATGAAAGTTTGGGGAGGCCCTTGCGGGCCTACAAAAATTGCCATCGCGGACGGTATTTCACGTCCACAAGGCGGGGTATTGGTAAAAGTTTTCAACTAGCAATAATCGCACCTCGGATAAACCTCATTGGTTACGATATCGCCACTGCGCAAAGTTAACGTTTTCGCCTTATGATAACTATATGTAAATGTTGACAACCTCTTTCGTATGATAATAATATTATACACTACCGCCATCTATGGAAATGTAGCTGAACTACATAAAACTTAAAGTTGTATAAAAACAAATTAGTCTCTGAACGAAACTTTCCTAAAATTTCAACAGATGGTGGTAGTAGTACTAAAAACACGTTTTATTTTCTATTCTCAATTATTGCTTGATTAATTTATTTTTACTGTTTCAGTCGTTTAAATTCACGAAATTCTGGGGGACTCTGGGCGACGATGTACCTTTTCCAAACAATGCTCGTCCCAAATCAGATTCTCTCCCTCCAGAGGTCCAACGCTATCTGTCTTTGGATGAGTACGGACATCCCCTTCTGAAAAGTCTTCCTCCTGTAAGACACATGGTACCTTCTGATGATGACTGGGAAGATGATGACTATATAGAAATACCACAGAATTCTGAAGATAATCATATAAGAAATGATATTGTATTTTAAGTTTATCTAAAAATTGTAATATAATTTTTATGAAAACTGACTATATTTTATTGACTGTATCATCGGCGTGCATCCTTACAGTGGGGTAATCAGTGAACGCTGTGTAGGCGTATATAAAAATACACGCAATAGTCTCTTTCAGCAAACATTTATATTCAGAATTGTTAACAATTATTAAAAAAATGCTCTTTCTCCGATATAGGTTTTTGTCGTTATCCTTTTATCGATTGCTTTTCCATCTTTAAAACTATTATGGGCTCCATGTTATTGTAACTTTATTTTTTAACAGTTTCTCCCAAAGCTTCAGAACCAAAATTTAAACCGAAATAGCTTGAAGGAAAAAAGTAGGTAGTATTAAGCACTTTATACATTTACGTAGGTACCTACTCGCAAGTAGCATTTTAATTACGTTGTATAAAGGTATACTATATTCTGTAGGTACCAAGTTCGTCGAGTAAATGTTCGAGCAATTCAGACAATTCAAAAGAAATAATATGAAAATATTTGTATTCCTACCCAGGACACGCAACAAGGCATTTGGACATGAATACTTATACGTTTATGATTAATTAAGTTTATAAATTAACTAAGATAACAAAATGACATATTGCAATACTTACTGAATTGTTGGTAGCCCTCAATATTAAAATTGGTCAAAAGCAAGTCAAAAAGGCCGAAGAATTTCTGATACTTACGTCATAGGATTATATAAGGTCTCCATAAAAGTAAAATCTACTTTTGAATGAACAGTGAACACTGAAATAATTCTATTCCTGATTTTATGCAACCTATATTACCTAAATTAATAATTAGGCACAATATGAACTCTAAATAATTATGATCTTTCTATTGCTAGAACGTTCGAAATAATGTACGTACATACAAACCCATCTTCGTTATGTACTGACAGGTAATATATGTCATCATCATCAGTGGCTCTACAGCCCGTTGTGAGCCTTGGCCTCCTCCAGCGTTCGCCTCCATCTCCCTCTATCTTGGCATGCACTCCTCTAGTCCCTAATGCCAACTGCATCCACATCCTTCTGCACTCCATCCATCCAACGGAGTTTGGGTCTTCCAACGCTACGCCTATCTTGCGGCCTTGTATGGAGAATTTTCTTTGGCACTCTCTCACCATTCATTCTCTCCACGTGCCCAGCCCACCTCAATCTTCATATTTTGATACATTTTATAATGTTGGGCTCATCATACGGGTAATATTTATGTAGATATATGTATTATATAATACATTTTTCTATTATTCACTTCGATTATAATGGACCTGACCAATATAGTTGATAATGTCATGAATATTACATCAATCACACATTACAATACAGAATACTTGTAATGAATACGTAATTCAGTTATGTGAATACATCAGAATACAATACGCATATTTGTTATAATAAGATTGTCCTCTCAGTTTTGGAGCGTTTCCTTGCGTTGTCATCTTTATGAGAGAATGAATTCCAGGAGGCGGCGCTATATACGGAAAATCTCTGCGCACATCATTTTCAAAAGGGACGCGGCATACGTAGAAATAAAATAATATTCTGAATATCCTTGCGGGGTTAGAAAAGAGAACATAACTCCAGACTGCCTTATCCTTGCTTACACATAGACTTCTCGCTTTTGTCACATTCATGCAATCACAAAATATAAGGTAAGATGAAAGACTAAATATTTAGTTTAAAATCCACAAAAATGACTTTAGATTAGTGTTCGAGGATTTGCACCCTCATCATCAGGCGATTGTGGATAAATCCTTGAACACTAATCGCGTAAACTAAAGTCATTTTTGTAGATTTTAAAAATGGACTTCCTCCATGTACCGACGGTCAAAAACCTCGAGATTATCCAAATCTTAGTTACTCTCCCTGCGAAAATCTGAAGAGATGCGGGAATCCTGGCTTTGTTACAAAACATGGCAACTAGATTTTCTAGAGCCAGTCCGCCACTTGTAAAAGGTACGTAGGGTAGGGCATTCAGAATGGGTGGCGATTGACGAGTCTAATTGCGGTATTATTATTGTACGTATAACTTTTTTATGCAACAAATATGAATCCAATAAAATGTATCAATAAATGTTGGCTTGCGACCATTTTGAGATAAAATTTAATGGCTCCACCTAATATAACATTTATTATAATAAAAATAATTAATTAAACACACATTAACAACAATTTATCGCATGTTAATTATTTGTTGTGATATGATTCGCACGTGAACAGTTTATAAATAAATAAATAAATAAAAAATTAAAAGTTTTACGATGCAACATATTAACGATCTCTTTTTACGACGTACGAAAAAAGATGGTCCATATTTATTTATCGTATGATCATTAAATCACACAACATTCATACAAACATACAATTATCTCAAAGTATTTAGAATCCCTAAAGTGGAAATGGGCAGGACACGTGGCTATGAAGCGCAGAGGGCAAGTGGACCAAGAACCTTCTAAACTGGAGACCTCAAGATGGGAACAGAACAGTGGGACGGCCACAGCTGAGATGGAGAGACGACCTGGTCCAACATGTCGGTGTAACCTGGATGCAGTCTGCACAGGACAGGACAACATGGAGGCAGATGGAGGAGGCCTTTGTTCAGGAGTGAACGGGGATAGGCTGATGAAGAAGATTTAGAATTAAAAGGTGGCAGGTCTACAAATAGAAAAAAAGATAATTGTAAATTTGTAAAGGATATAAATAAATAAAAATTACCTACTGTGTATCATCCGGCACATGACAATACATACATAGTATATTTATGCATGTATATAGTAATATACATGCATAAATATCATATCTGGCTTATTAAGGCTATCGTGACGTGGTAATGTGGTGTGAATGTGAATTACTATGATGCATCAGACGCAGTCGCAATTTCACGATCATGAGTCATATGATTGTGCCGGTCCAACAGAAGCTGTACATATACGAGTACAAATATGTTACATAAATCTAGTTTAGTATGGAAAAGTGGAGTACTTAATATGTAGTTGTTTAGTAAGTACCCACACTGCCTACTATAGGTAATATATACGTGTATCTGTTTCATATGCTTACATCCTCTCTAGCGAGATTTGCACTGCTAAATAGTTAATGCAACTTTATACATAGTGCATATCATAGGTACAAAAAGCCGTAGGTAATTTAACACTTGCGACCCAACTTTGACGTCACGGTCATTTCCCACTGCATTAAGATTCAAAATCGCATGATAAAATGGTAAAAATAGCGTTTATCCATGGGGTTAATTTCGGTTTAATCAAAAAACTTTTACGGTTAGGTATTCCCTAGATTTCAATGCACATTATCAATACCAAAAAAATACTCCGCGACATTCGGTGAACGAGTTTCTGTCTTTCGGAAAAAGATCAGAGGCGTTTTCACATATTTTTTTGAGTACAAGATACAAAAAATCTATTACGGTCGTTCCCTACATAAAAATTCAATGTATCTACCCTATTTTTTACCCAATGTGATCTACGAGATGAATTTCCTATAAAGTTTATTAATCATATTAACATCGATCATTTTTATAGCTACCTACAAGACCTGATGAATTTATTGTCATTTTTAACCACAAATAATTACAAATTGAAAGGTCGCCGTCTTGCCTGGTTAGATAATTACAATAAGTACATCGAATAACTTCCGGTTTTTCTTTCATCAAATTCCTGTTGTACGGAAATGTTGATTAAAATAAAACATTATAAATATAATCCGTTACCTATTAGATACTAAAGAAAAATACAAGGGCATAAAATTCTTAAAAAAATAATATTTATCACAAGATTAGGTGTCAGAATACAAATATCTACGTTACCAAATAGGTAATTCTTATACATCAAATGCTGCATACGTACGCAAGTCATTTTCAGTTAATGGAAATTCGCTTAAATTAGCAGTGATGTCTTGAAATTGTATCATATTTTGATGAAACTAATGTTTGTACAACATTTGAAAGAGCATAAAACAGAGAAGTTTTGTTACAAATTTCTGAATCTTAAAGACAATTTTTAATACATCACACATGTAACTTAGATATAGGTACATTAAAAAATAAGTATGTCTATCATCTATCAAAAATCCTGTATACCTACATCTAAAAGTAACCATTTTAAGACGAAATGTCGTCAGCACAGTACTTCTTCTACTATGGTCGAGAAAGATCTCGACCATTTTAATTCCAATGCTGGACATAGGCCTCTCTTTGACTTTCCACAGATCCCTATCCTGGGCATGCTGCATCCACTTGCTTCCTGCGATTCGTCTCACATCGTCAGACTATCTTGCCTGAGGTCTTCCTACGCTCCTTTTGCTCGATCGTTCTAGATCGCTAGAGAGAATCTTTTTGGTCCATCTAGAATCGGAGCATCTGGCGACGTGTCCTATCCAACTCCATTTGCAGGGGAAAATTAGGAAGATATACGAGTATATTATTAGATCGATAAAAAAAATCCTGAAATTGTGTTCTTTAGGAGAGACGTTGAACAGCAAAATAGTAGGTAGATTGGAACGTAGGTAAGTTTTATAAGCAAAGTTATATATGTATTTGTAATTGACAATTGTAAACAATTAAAAAATAGTGTTTAATATGTATCATATTATGCATGAAGATCGTTTATAATAATTATCCAATCAATAGTTGACAATTAAACCTATCTATTATATCAGTTATCTATGGTAATGTCACGTCAAGTGCCTACCTCAATACAATATGCCATTTCAAATTTAAATGCAACATTCTGTTCTATATTCAAATAACAATATTCTACCTAGATAGAATGATATTTCCGCCGTGCGGTAAACAATCACCATATAAAATTATATTCTTATCAAATCATGTAAACACCGCCATGTGCATCGCTTAGTTGGCAAAAAGTATATACAGTTGAAATACAGTTGTCTCACACAGTTTACATAACACCATAATATATAAAAGAGAGACAAATATATCACGCTTCTACTGCGGTATGTAAAGGTCGTACAAAACACAGTGAAGTAGAAAGAAAAAACTGTAACACATACTTTTATACGATTTTATTGATTAGTTTTAATTGATCCTAATAAAAAAATGTACATATTTTAAAATATTCTTATTTAATTATATCATACGATGTTATTAATAAGTTTTTTCCTATTATTACGTCGTTTTTCTACGTTTTTTCGTGGTGTGTTTTTTTATCATAAGACGCCACTGTTGTTTCAACGCAGAGATGGAGGGAGTTATTAAAACATTGTTGAAGTTTAACCGACACTGTTAGTAATTCGTCAGCCGTTCAGTTGAAAATATCTTTTTGTAAAACATACGTGCAAATAATAAAAAAATATAATTCTTGAGAAAACACATTGCGTCGTGAAATTGCACTGCGTGTTATTTTAAAAAACGAATAAAAACAAAATTTAGAACACTTTTGTTTTTTTTTGTGTTCGATTCTTTTTTCGAATTTCAAACCGCAAAATGGATGTTGAATGGGGATACAGTGCCACAAATGGTAAGTTTTAAACTATTTTTCACACTTTTCCCTACTGTTTTGATACAATTATCTATAAAAATAGATGTAAATTGACTAGAAACGCTGACGTGCACGAAATTTCAATGTCCCAAAATTTTGCCTTATTCTTAATCCATCCCTTTTCTCTAGTAGCCTCATACAAAATTTCGATCGAGAACTTGTTTTTTTATCGCCGGTCAGCGTACACAACGAATGCGTGCGAGTGTGTGTGAGTGCGCTTGCATTTGCCTAAGTGTGTGTGTGCTTCTTAACAATATTTATAATACGTATGAAATTTCTACATAAAGAAGTCACCAATACCAATGCAATATTATAATGTGTGTTTTTTGTTTAAAAATCGTATCGTCTGATTTCAGAGTTCATTTATTATTAACTACAAATACATCCACATATTATTAATGTATATGTGTAGTTTTGTTCATGACATATACACGTGCATATATTATGCATATGTTTGTACACGTTTAATAAATTTTAATATTAATTGTTCAGATTCAGTGTGCATGTACGTAAAATTTATTAGTAACACATATTATTAGCTGACCATTGGCCATTGGTCAGTGGTGAAAATTATCAATAGATGGGTTAGTTATATAGCTGGAAAAAATCGCAGCACTTTCATAAATTCGCCCTAGTGAACAATTTATGTTACTTATTTGATTTATTGTTCGCATAACAAATGAGTAAATAAATAAATAAATACTGTCGAAAATTCCGAACGTATTTAACATTCCGAGCGAATTTCACCATTCTTTTACAGGAATAACGCGAATTTTCGCATATCTGATGCAAATTTCGACCTTTATTTCAAAAAACATCGTAATTGAAACATTATCAAAAGGATTGTGGCTTTGGAAGTAATAAGAAACACATTAAAAAAAACTTGCAAAAAGGCGTTTTTTGTTTATCTGAAATATTTTTGTTCTATTTTATTGTTTTAGGGATTTTTGTATAAAATATTGTTCACCATAACTTTTTTTTTATATTCTTGTATTAAAACCTGCAAAATTGTCCACCTTAACGATAAAAATGTATGAAAAATAACACTACATTTTGCCAAAATTGTGAAAAATAACACCCCTTCTTTTTTAAAAAATAACACCACATATCCCGAAAAATAACACCAATTTTTTCCAGTCCCTATCCATAAGTGAATAATTAATATTGTTTACTTACACATTAAACTTACCCATAAAATAACAATTAAACCGGAAAATGAAATATAAATAGGTATTGATCGTTATTCCGTCGGGAAGTTATTTTTTTATTAGATGCAGATAGGTATGTTTATTCCGCTTCAAAAATAAAAATAATAATTACAATTCGTGATGTTTTTATAACATATATTTTTATTTTTAAATAAAAAAAAATCACGAACTTAAGAATAAATAATTATTCGTGCATACCTACTGTTTTATTTTTCTTGTGGTAATTATCCATAGTTTTTTCAATAGTTATGTACCTATTTCCTATTTTCATGTTACCTACTGCAGATATTAATAACTTATCTACTTACACTTCACGCAAGGGTGTAACTAGGGTTTTTGGCACCCGGGGACAATAATTTGGAACTTTCCCTGAAAATTAACAATTCTTTTCGAAATTTTCAAGGACTAGATGCCGTCGAAAATTAATAAACGTATTGAAAAGAACCACGCAGCGAAATTTTTATATTTGTCGGTAAAGACAGCAGTGTATCCAGAAGTGGTCACTATTTAGTATGAAAAATATGGGGTTTGAACTACTATACATACAAATTCTATATACGATGGTGCCATCCAGATATACGATAAAATACTAACATCCATTTTGAAACATTCAGAACCATGAACCCGTTTATATTTCGAATATTATATTCGATCTGTCTCGACAACTTAAGTCCTCCTCTTCGTTCCACCATCCTATAATATTTCCACAACAGAGTCCCGGTGTTATTTTGCAATACCGGTTTTAATAACTTACAAACACAAGCCAAAACCAAGTGGTTATAAATCGTGGTTATAGTATAGGTTTTAAAAAAAGTTACATTGTGGTTGTAATCGTATCTATTGTTAAACCTGAAAAAAATCTATTCCTGTTTTAAAAAAAGTGCTTCATGCGATCACAGATAGATAGGTTAAGAGCTATGTAAGATGTGTCTTCTTTTTACACGAAACAGTTTTTTTTGTTCTTAAATTTATCTCGAAGAGGCCTTCAACGGGGGAGTGTTTCTATATGTATGCTCCTCCCCTTTTTTAGACATTAGAAGATGTGTATTATCTGAAAAATTTGTGGTATCATCTTAAAACTAAAGACTGATAATTTTAGTCATGATTGTGGTTACAAACTTTGAAATAATTTTCTTGAAATACATAAACATTTTTCATAAAAACTCTTCTACTTTATCTAGGACTGCGTCCTGTCATTGCTCGGAGCCTGCTCCTGGGACACAGATGTCCAACTATCTCGCCATATTCTGTTTCCGAAATCGTTTTATCCTTTTTCGAGCTTTGGTTGGGTTTGGGGATCCACCGAGGTTTGGTTTTCCGGACTGTGGGCTTGCTACTTTTTTACCGCAAGCAGGCAGCTGACCTCACCCACGAATCCTCCTCCTTTTGCATCCGGGCTTGGGACCGGCATTGGCGTAAAAACTAGGTAAATTAATTGAAAGATGGATGGAAACCTATTTAATTGTGAATAGGTATTTCATATTTATTTATAGTTTTGTGTAAACAGAAGGTTAGGTTGGTGTGATATTCAACACACACAATGGGTATATTTAGTAGTTATCGCATTACTAGGATATACCGTGATGATGTAGTAATAGTATTTCGTAGAATAGGCGTAAACGTTGATTTTTCACGGCGAGTATGTACCAAATATTGAAAATTAATTGAATATCAAACAACTATAATAAATTCAGCAACGCTCTTTTGTACAAAAAGACACATGACATTTCTTCTTCTTCTGCGTCGATATCCTTACTGCTGAGGGTCGTGATCATCCCCTCTCCTTATCCGTACTACGTTCTGGATTGTTGTCCTCCACCTCTCCCGACACACCGCCGTACGCATTGCTCCAACCACTGATGTACCTGTGGCAGCCTTGATTTGGTCAGTCCATCTAGTGGGGGATCGTCCTCTACGACATTTACCTGCTTGAAAATAAAAACAATTCAAATTGTAAATGCATTTTCATAAAAATGACGACATGCATTACCATACGAGGAAAAATCATCTGTAAATAGACGTTTATTTTTCGTTAATTTTAATTTTGTGTAAAAATGTGATAATTTACCACACTTATCCATAATAATTTTTCAGGTACAAACTATTCGCTATCAATTTGTTGATCAAGTCGCAAATGTTATTTATGACAATGTTTACATTTTCCCGTAGTTTATAATACTTAAGGCTCGCGACCCAACTATGACGGCACGGTAATTTCCCACGGCATTAAGGTTCAAAATCGCATGATAAAATGGTAAAAATAGCGTTTTTATTCCATTTTTTGGGGTTAATATCGCTTCAATCAAAAAACTTTTACGATCATTCCCTAGATTTTATGCATATTATCAAAACAAAAAAAAAAATCTCCGCGACTTCGGGAAACGAGTTTTTCTTTTGGAAAAAAGATCAGAGGTATTTTTCACAATTTTGTTTTAAGAAATCTATACAAGATATAAAATATCTTTTACGGTTATTCCCTAGATACAGGTTCAATGTATCTACTCTATTTTTTCCAAAGCATATTTAGTAACGGTTGTTGAGATCACTAAGGTCTCCCGATTTTAGAAATTTTTGAGATGTCAATATGCATACTCTTAATATCAAACAACTATAATAAATTCAGCAACGTTATTTTTGTAAAAAAAAGACACACATGACATTTCCTACGTTAAAAAAAAAAAAAAGGAAATTGTAAATGAATTTTCATAAAAATAACTACATGCACTAACATACGAGGAAAAATCGTTAGTAAATAGTCGTTTTTTTTCGTTAATTTTGAGTGAATTATCGGTAATGTGCCACACCTGGTCACATATCTGTATTCATTTTTCACTTACAAATCATTCGCAATAGTTATTTATAACGATGTTTACATTTTCACGTAGTTTACAATAATTCATTTAGAAAACTCGATTTATGCATGTTTACAGAGTGCGTTTACAATTTGTGAAGCATCATATTTTTATAATCTGAGTTATAAGCTGAGTTACCCGTGCTTCGCAACGGAAAATTTAACAAACCATCCCGGCATATACTTTATAGGCTTGAGCTGGACAAAATGTGACTTAAGAGTATGCATACCGACATTTTAAAAATTTCTGAAAACGGGAGACCTTATATCTCGACAACCGTTACTAAATATGCTTTGGAACAAAATAGGGTAGATGCATTGAACATTTATCTAGGGAATAATTGTAAAAGATATTTTATATCTTGTATAGATTTCTCAAAAAAAAAATAAAAACACCTCTGATTTTTTTCCGAAAGACGGAGACTCGTTTCCCGAAAGTCGGGGTGTAAAATTTTTTTTTTGTACAGATAATATGCATAAAAATCTAGGGAATAACCGTAAAAGTTTTTTGATAGACGCAAAATTAACCGCAAAAAATGGAATAAACGCCATTTTTACCATTTTATCATCCGATTGTTCACGCAATTTTGAACCTTAATGCCGTGGGAAATGACTGTGACGTCATTCTTGGTGCCATTCCCTTAAGATCTGAATTTCTTTTCCAACTCCCTTTCATGCGATACCACACTAGACCTCACACAACCCTTGGATCCGCTCATCATCATGGAATCTCCTAGAAAAACTTTTTTCTCCAAAAACCGGCGACGTTAAGACACAGCATATATAATTGCAAATGTTATTCTAATTTTTCACAGCAATTCATGGTAAAAAGCGGGAGTTCTGCGAACACTTACAAAAAGCAGACTTTACTTTATATGTATAGATTTGCAGGGAAAATGTAGGATTTAATATACTGAAATACGCAGAAGGTCAGGAGTAACAGATGTAGTCGAAAGAGTGGCTAAGCTCAAGTGGTCTTTTGCGGGACATGTTGCCTCCAGGACCAAAGATGGACAAAGAGGGAAGTGGAATGGAGACCTCGCGAAGATAAAAGAAGTAGAGGGAGACCCCTCACGCGATGGTCAGACGACATAAAACGAGTTGCTTGTGATTGGATGCAGAGGGCGCAGGATAGAGATATATGGAGGAGTACGGGGGAGGCCTATGTTCAGCAGTGGACGGAGATGGCTGGATAAAAATATGCACCTATTATTTATAAATTTGTTTTGTGATCAATTGCTCCTGAAAACAGATGTTATTTAAGAGTTACAGAAGATTTTATTTAACTGTACTTCGTTGTTCATTTTTTGTTTGTGCGAAAATCTTGCAAAACGATTTTTCAACCTGTTCCCGATTACCTACTTAGAGACCTAAAACTTTGCAAAGGTATGTAAACCGGCAACAATACGTTTCTGTACTAAATTGGATCATCCTTATCCAGAACATTTAAAGCGTTTCAGGGGATCCAAGGGTCGTGTGGAGTCATGTGTGGTATCGTATAAAAGGGCGTTGGATAAAAAATCCAAATCATAAGTCAGATTTTGCACAGCTGGAGACACCGAGCGATCGAGAGGATTCAGTTAGCGCATACCGCCGTGTTTGGTATCTCACAAATGTGCTTCACGAGCAGAACTCAAATACAAATTTTAAATCTGTCAATTCTTGGTAAGAGATGCCATCGGAATGAATTAAGGAACCCACGAATCTGTGAGGCGTGCTTGGTATCGTTTGGAGGACCGCAAAAAACAGGTCTAGGATGTGAAGTCATAAAATCTTGGTTTTAAATTACTTTTTTAAGATTACTTACTATATCTGTTAAATCACCATAAGAGACAAAAAAGAGTAAAAAACTAGAAGACAACGAGATAACATGTTTATGTGTGTATGTGCTTTTTTTATTTCTTTTTTGAAAACTACCCAACGTCTTATTTCGCATTTCATTCGAAAGTTCAAGAGAGCATTCTGTGAGGGCATGTGTGGTATCGTATGAAAGGATGTTGGAAAATAATTTCACGAGGAAAACCAAATTTTGTCCATCTCAAGCCATCGGGAGAAATCTAACGATTGAGAGGATCAATTTGTATTCCCAAATACGAGTTTTGGAGCACGTACGTTTTCAGTATAATCAATACTGGAGTTATTATGACACACGGAATACTATTGCAAACCGTTTAGATAAATCTCTGATAACCCCACTATACATAAGTATTATAATATGGTATTATCTGCTACAGTGTCTGCCCATATTAAAATACTCAATCACATTTCTTAGTGCCAAAACTAATGTTAATTTGTAGCATATCTCTTGATGGGAGAATGCTACGACAACAATTCAACGTTTCATTCTTAGATTTTTAGCAATAATAGTTTTCACTACAGTGAAGTTAGTAAGTAATTTCCTCGTTTAGCAGTGCTTGCAGCATTCAACCACTTCAAATTTAATTATGATTTTATTCAGAAATTAATCAACATCACTGTAGGTATCAAAATTTAATTAGCATTATATGGGCGTCATCAGATTGGAATAGGTATATATTCTTTTATACTTAATGATAAAACCTCACAAAAAATCACATTATTACCACATATTTTCTCATCATTTCATAAATTTTCTAAAATTTTTATGAAAATCATTAAAATACAGCTTTTCATAAAAATCATTTTTCATACATATTATTGCGCAAAGTATTATGTAAGTACATTTTCAAATAAACCAAACCACATCACGACCTTCTTCAGTATGTCATAAAAAAATTTCGCATGCGGCGCATTTAAAAAATAAAATGTCCCCCCCTAGCTCCGATGCTGGCGACGCCCATGTACTATTATATAATGGGCTATTTACTCATATAGCAAATTCGACTAATAATTACTTTGCGAATTAGATATTTGGATCAAAATATTAACATTTTTTTTTATTTATTTATTCTTTAAGTGAACAAGAAATACATATAGACATATAAAAATGGACATAGTACAGATTATGATTCGTGGTTCACTAGGGCGAACTTATCGCAGAACTGCGATTTCTTCCAGTTAACCCCAAAATTTCTTACAGTTATCATAAACAAGCTACATCATTATACATTACTCTACAGAAATATGAAACAAAAATGCACTCCCTCCCCATAATCGAAACAAATAATACAATCAGGGAGTGTACATGACCAATTAATTACAAGAGATAACCTATCCTATTAATACGTATTTCTAGTTAGTATTACCAAATAATATCATGTATTAAACATATACCTACATAACACTATTTATTTACTTCAATACATTTTAATCATATGACGTACTTAATCGGCTCATGTGTTAATTTGTCCACCCTAAGCGTTCCTCTTGTCAGGTGCTGATGTTTCAGGCTAAATGAAATGGAAAACCTAAAAATTAAACGGAGATTGAGAAGAAGAGACAATGCTAATTTAGTTTTTCCTCAATTACCAAATTTTAAACGAAAAAAGACTTTATGAAGAGCGATTTTTTTAGGCTCGTTTGCTCATAATTTTTCAGGTTATCTTCTTTCTATATTAATTGTTGGTGAGTGTAATGAAGAAGGTCGTGATTTGTTTTGGTTTATTTGAAAATTTATATAATTCTTTGCACAATAATATGTACGGAATATGCTTTTTTTAAAAAATGCAATGGATCTGATTTTTTTTTAAAATGCAATCCCCTTATACCAGCTCATATATGTATGCTGTCTGGGGGCATGAATAACATAATGTGGTATTAAATTACACATGTATGTGTAAATTAATGTAAGAAAATATCGTTTGTTTAATAAATTGAAATAAAATTGAATTGAAATAGCTCCGTAGGCAATTTTTTTAATGAAACAATTGTACGATATTTTGATGGATTTTAGAAAATGTGTAATATGCTGAGAAATCGTGTGGTAATAATGCGATTTTTGTGAAAAAATATATACTAACTATTCCAATCTATAGGGACGACGCCCATGATTCTATCTTACTTGCTTGTTAGTTCGATGCTCGATAGATACTTAATAAAAATATGTTTAATATTTATACCTATCAATCCTGCATCATAGCTACTCGTACTTTAGTTGTATAGCGTGCTAAAGAAAATAATACCTACATATTATCTAAGCTAAGCATGCACATTCTATCGACTGCTATATTACAGTCATGGCCATAGCTCTAGCATAGATATATAGGTATTATTTATACCTAATAGGTAACTATAGTTGTAGCATATAGGTATGTACCTACCACCTGTCTCACATGCACATCACTCCTTTCAACCTGCGATTTCATGATATTCTTAAGATATCAGATTTTATCTTGTTATTTACAAGTACCTACCTATACAAACATAGTATAGTTATAGGTAGGTATTTGTATTGCACAATGCGCATATTATAATGCGCATATACTGCACTCGGTATACCCACTTATATCAATAGTATATTGTTTGTAACATTAAAGTACACTTTTCTTGATTGTTTGTTTTATACAGCCTAAGATCCGGCTGCTCAAAATATGTACTTATAGGTATATCGAAATGTGATTTAAATTGATGTTTTCATTTTGGGTTTTTGATTTATGTCTTAACCTCTCCCTACTCTTCGAATAGGTTCTCCTATGCGGTTTTCGCATTTTTTAGGAATATGATAAGGTAAAGGTTCGCCTTCTGGCGGTCAATGAAAATAATAATTCTTACTAAATTCTCTACAAAACAATGTTATATGCCTGTCACTTAAGCTCCCAGGACCTCTGGCCACTCCAACGACAGTCTCTCCTCGCAAAACTTTGTCACCTACTTCTGCCAGCTATTTATATGATCTCGCAAAGACGGGTGATATTCACTTCTCTGTTAAGTGACCGTTGGGGGCGGATCCAGTGATTTTGAAAAAAATTTTTTTTATTCATTACGAAAGCTGGTTGCATCAAAAAGGAAGGTTTAAATATACATAATAATCACAAATCTAACACATTGATGACGTCTGTAAATACGTATATTATTACAATCATCTTGTGGACTGGAGCTATGGTAAAAACCGGAATTTATAATTTGCGGTTTTGGCGTCGATTCCATGTTTGTAATAAAGAACACCAGTTTGTATGAAGATATGTATGACGTTGGATTGAACCTACTTTGAACAATAGTTTGTATCAGGGATATGACTAACATATTTCAAAGTGCTACCTGTATTTTTTCTTTACTTGTTTAATTGTTTTTTAACCTGACAGACTCGTACTATACTAAAACCACATTCGACCAACAAAAACGTATATGCAGACTTCTTATTTTTTTTTTGTTATATTGTGCTATAGTTTGTTTTATTATATTTTTACTGTATATACTCGTAACTAAAATGCTCATCAAGAAAATAATATTCATTCATTAACGTATGAGTTCCAAATTTTACATTTTAGTAAATGTATATTAGTATATACAATAATAACTAAATCTGCATAGGTGATTAACTAGAAGAGAACTCTATGTCGTGATGAACTCCCCTTGGTGAACATTTTCCAAGAACTTGTATTTCAAAATGTCATTTGTATTGGATTTTTTAGATGAGAATGACTACAGCAAAAATAAATAATACTGAAACACATAATATGTCTACCAAATATAATAAGGATGTATGTATGTCTCCCATATGCATTAGGTTCGACATCGACTCTTTCATGCCATATAACCATAACAGAAGTTTTTTAGCTTGCTGATGCGAATCGCATAAAGATTTAGATACCTATTTGTTTTTTCCATCAATCAAGTTCAAATTAGTTGAAAAATAGGTATATTTTATTGCAATAAGCGAACTTCCAACAAGAACCTTTAACACTGTCGTTTCTGTTTGCGTTTAAAACTTTTGCATCAATGAAAAAACACTTTGATTGACCCTGACTAAATTCGAAGTAACGAACCATAGTTATAATACCAACCGGGGTTTTTCCTAAAGCTCTTTCTCGTGACTTGCCATCACATGACTTTTTTATTTCTCCAGTCCTACCAACACAACCTAACTACGTAATTTATTGGACAGGTTTTTGAGCAGTTTATTTATATGCGAGTAAGATGAGAAATAATGGTATTAGAATATGACGGTGTTTGTCTTTTTTATAAACCTGAGTCCACTAAACTAATCTGTTTTGACTGCGGTTACAAAGCTATACTTTTTTTACATTATAAATATAAATAGCTTATAAACATGTGAAGCATACATTGTGCATATTTATAAGTTTCGTGTAAGAAATATAAATATGTAGATGTAGGTACATACATAATTTTTTTTTTATAAACAAATGAGTTTAAAAGTTCTTTATTCAAAACCAAACAAGGTACAAAAGAGATTTTACATTCTGTAAATAAGGATTATATGGTTTTCGATAAGGGCGTTACTTGTAGTCTTTTGACAACATAGGAGCAACACTTATAAAATTTCAAAAAGTATAGAAATGGCATTGTTACCAGAAAAAAAAATCTTAGTTCTCAATTAATTCCAGACCATATTTTTTTTGGTAGGCTGTACTAGTTTTTTTCTGTTTGATTTGCTGTTTGCTAATTTAAGAAACTACATTCTAAGCTTAGTTGTTAAGTATCTCGTATTGAAATGATATCAAATTACTTCAATTAGGTGTGGAAATAAGATATTTAGACATAGAAAAATGACTATCGAATCTCGAAGATACACAAAGTAGTTAAGAAAAAGTCAAGCTGGATATTTTCCCTATTCTAGACCTAGACCATGGTGTTATAGATTTCTATACACATACTGAAACCCTGGAAGTTGGTACCGGAAATTCTGGAAGTATTCAATCCATATTAATGTGGTTTACCATCAAGTTGTTGTTCCATCTTACGATGTAGGTATGCTATAGGTACAAGATTTCCTGAAAAGTCAGATACCTGAAAATTGCATAAAATTTAAGTGCATTGTTCATATTGAAATTTTTATCACGTAACCTATTCAGTAATGGAAAACAATTTATACTTAAGTGTAATGTAGTTTCCTACTGTATAAAATGCGATAAAATCATAATAAATTATTTCTCAGGAAATGAAATAAAAGCGAGAATACAAAATGTTAATTGAATTGTAGTTTGTGTGACAGTGCAGTATAATATTTAAAGAAAGATATTCGAAAGGCACTTAGGTATTTCGCTGTAATAATATTATTTTCTGGAGCCCAAAATCCACTTAAACGAGACCCGATCATTTCGTCTCAATAAGTTCAATATCAGACCTTAATACTCAAAGCGTAGAGAAAGAAGAATCCAGGTTCTAGTTTCTAATACTCAAAGTGTAGAGAAGAATCCAGATTTTAGTTTCTAATACTCATAGTGGAGAGAGAAAAGAGGATTCGATTTCTAATACTCAAAGTGTAGTAAGAGAGAACCCTGGTTTTGGTTTCTAAAACTCAAAATGCAAAGAGAGAAGAATTCAGGTATTAGTTTCTAATACTCAAACTGCAGATAGAGAATAATCCAGTTTTTAGTTTCTAATACTCAAAGTGCAGTAAGAGAAGAACTCAGGCGTTGGATTCTCTCTTTGCACTTTGGGTATTAAGATTAGGTGCGATAACAAACAATCACCAACTTCTCATATTGAAACAAAACGTCAATGATATATGTGGTGTCTATGACAATATAGTGATGGCAATTGTACGTAGTGATGGCAATCATACAATAAAAAATGATATTAAATTGCAGTACGTTAGGTACTTGTCTATTAACTTTATGATCCAGGCACATATAGTACAATTCATTGTCTAGATTGTCGATCGCGTGACGTACGTATCTACTATAGATGTATCTGTTTGATTAGGAGCATTATCGTTCATATCATTTCATTACGAAAGTAGGTACTACGTTTGCGAATTCGTTAGGCACTAGAGATAAAAGTAGGTACTTACCTAAATACCTGATGAGGTACAGCATATGGTTGTTTAACGGGACTTACGTTTTAGTTTATTCACTCAAAAATTGACGAAAATAAATGTACACCGATTAACAAATTTTTCAGTGTGTTTTAAAGCAAAAGCCAGAAATTAAGGTCTTCGTCTAAATCAAATAAGTCTAAATTGTACACTCTAATTACTTATCTAATAAACTGTTTTATCAAATTCGTCTTAGTAGTTTATAAGATATTCTCAAAGAAAATAAGGAATCGGAGAGCGTGCATGACAAATTGCATGAATGTGACGGAGGCTAGGAGTGTGTGCAAGGATAGGGCTGTCTGACGCTCTGTCCTCTCTGCCTACCCTGCGAGGGACGTGGCGTGAGAGTATAGATAGATAGATAGAAGTAAGATAAAAAATTTCATACTGTTTTATTTTCAAAAGACCATGCTTACCTTCATTCCGATTAATCTTAGACAATTTGTTTTTTCATATTTTTTTATTCTCTATAATTTTACATTTAGGAAGACATCGCCATCCTGTATTACTTGGTGTAATATTTAGGTTTAGCTTATTGACTATTTACTGTAGATATATTTTCGTATGGAACTTAATGATGTGCGGATGAAAATGATTTTACTCTTAACTAGAGGCGACCCCCTCATCTATTTACTATGTGTCTGCTAAAATCATCAATGATTATTAGTATCATATCATGGTGTGAGTATCTATCTAGTTACATCATAGTGTTACGTACTGATACAACTCAATAATACGTAGTTCTACGGATCAAATTGTCTCGTAGTATCGTAGGCTTATTGTTTTGTACAAAGCGTAGGCCTTAAGACTGTACAGTGTAGATGTAGAACAATACCCGTAGCGGTAAAGAGCGATGATTATAAGGAAATAAACGAATGTATGTTTGTCCTTCTGCTTTCCGCGACTCTATAAACCTGATTAATTTTGAAAATCACAATTTATGTTTTTGTGAGAACATTGGAATTTTCTACACGTCGTAGTTGAATGTAACAAGTAATTAGTTATCTTCTGAAGGTCCATCCTTTGCTGTGTATCTGTTGAGATAACTTTTCTATAACCTATTCCCTCACGTCGACTCCTTTGTAGGATTGGCACGGAGGACTAAACGCTAGACAACCCCTCCTTTTTTCCGTCACATTCGTGCGATTTGTCATATACCCCCTATTATTTCTTGTAATCATAACGCGTCCATCCTTGAGAGGATCGGGTCGACATGAGTGGTCCAGGTCAATATCGGACGGTCGCATCTCTTCATTCACTCGTACGAGAATATCATTTGGTCAAAAGCTTCAAAATTTAGTTGAGTTTAGTGAGTTTCGGAATTGTAGCAACTCAGTTTGATCGATGGCAACAAATAAAGACAACAAATAAAGAGTAACACCATAATCTGTACAATAAAGGTTTATAATGCATGTGTTTCATAGTCATACAGTTTGCGAGGTTATTCAGATCGACTGTCTCTTTCCTTTCTTCAATAATAACCTCAACAATACGAATATCAAAAGGAAGAATTGTCTAAGTGACATTTAAAGAGAAATAAATTAAAACTGTTTAGACAGGTTTTTAAAAAGACAAATGAACATAATGTAATAAATAAAAATCCCCAATACATTATTTTTTATTGCAATTATTGTGTTAATATATGTTAATAAAAATGAATGAGTGCATTTTCGTGATTTGTTGTTCGTGTATTCTAAAACTACGCATTTTAAGATTGAGATGGGAATTGGCCTCTAAGCATGGAAACAAAAGCAACCGTAAACCACATATTTTTTTAGGATTAAAAAGTGTCATGTTAGAAAATACAGTAACTGCAATAATACCTAAACGGGAATTAAAAGAAGCCCGGATTAGATTTCTGTTTTTGATGCTATATAAGTGTGTTTAAAATTCAGTTTACAATCACATAAGAATTGAAAAAAAGAAACGTCTTACGGTTCGTCTATATTAAAACATAGATCGATATTTTTTTATTGTCAGTATTAAACAAAAGAGCACTTTCTGCGTTATTCCTCTTCACTTTTGAAATGGTTTGTTGATAGTTGTCTTAAGATTAAGTCTTGTTATAATGTGTATATATACGTAGGTATAGTAAGATTATATTAGCAAGATTAATATTTATGCATGTGTGAGCAGTGATTTACTATGTACATACATGTGTAACAGTAACATACTTAGTTATACATAAAAGTATTGTATATATGTGTGTTAAATAAAGGTTTATTAGCTGTTTTCATGCAGGAAAAATAATCGTTTAAAGTTGATCGCAATAATCGACTTACGATGAATAAAATTATCGATTGATCGAAGTACAATCGTTAATCGTAGCGCTTTAATACTGCAAACATGGTGCAAAAAAAGTGACAACACAGCAAGTTGACAGTCATAAGCCGATTTCTATCTAATAATGGATACCTGCCGATCACTGTAAAATGATTTTTTAAGACATATGTGTCTGTTTTATACTGATTAGACAAATGAGAGAGACTCAAATTTTTATTTTGTGATCTGTATTTTATTCTGTGATGTTTGTTCAATATATAAACCGGACGATTCCAAGTGCCTTACATAAAATGAGGCCTACGGATGATGAGAGAACAATAAACAATGGGTTCTAGTTTAGCGTTAAAATACTGTGGATACGAGATTTTGCAATAGAACTACTACTAATAAAATCAAGTAGCCAACTGGCAAGTTATAATAAATGTACTGCAATACTGAAAAATACGGGTTTCGCGTCACATTCTGAAAAATTAACTTCTTGTATGAAAACAATGGAAAACATTTTTAAATTACAGCGAACACTTTCCATATTACAGTTTTTTCCTCAACAGAGACGAGAGGCATCTTGATTCACATAATGTAGCGTTATGTGAACTCCCTTGAGGAGGAATCAGATGGGTGTTCCGACGCTTACGAGTCAGCTTTTTTTATCACTTTATGCCCAGGGCAACGTTCACCCATTCCACTACATCTTGCTGTCAATTGTGTAATTTTTATGCTACAGCTGGAAATTATTTCACATCAAGTCAGAAATTTAAAAAATCATGATAAAACCTTATTATATACTATACCTACAATAAATTCAGCATTACCTATATATGGGTATGCGAGTATTCTTTGTAGCTATGTCATATAGGTTATACTTAGTATATTAACTATATCAGCTTTTGCCTATATACATATTATATACCTAACTATTATTGTATTATGTGTCTATTTTAATGAAGTGAATTGCTAATGTTTTGAGAAAGTTGTACCTTGAGGTCAATGACTTGTAAACATCATCAGTAAACATCAATGATTTATTTATTTATCATTACACGAATTGATTTATAAATAAGATGCACGCATTGGACCAGTTTATACTTAATTACTTTTTAGTATTTATTTTGTTCTGCGGATGCGAAACGTGGACAATAAGCAGCATTGAAGGTCCCTCTTCACACCCGAATAACACAGGCGCCAGTCAGGCGCCTTTTTATTCGCACTTTCAGCCCAAAGTTACCCCAGGGTTATCCGGAAGGGCACCCCCCAGCACCATCATCCGGAATGACACTTTCAATATCCTTGCTACAAGGATGATAACAAATAATGAGCTACATTACAATAAGCAGCAGACAATGCGAATGTCTTTCATGCTTTGAGATGTGGTGCTACAGACGCATGCTCAAGATTCACTGGAGAAACCACACCACAAACAGTGAGGTGTTGAGTAAGGCCGGAGACACAGGACAAATTTTTCAAAAAACCCCAACAACGAGCGCAATGGATAGGCCATAACATCAGGCACTCATCACCATAGCAGAAGGAATGGTAGAATGTGAGAGGTCGCCCAAGAAGCTGTTATATGGACCAGATTATTCACAGCATGCGCTGTAGCACATACACGGAAGTGAAGAGATTGGCGAGTGACAGGACAACGTGGAGGCAAAGAACGAAAATGCTTGGTACAAACTAATCTACAAGATTATAACCACATCATCGTTTGTTGTTGCCTTATTTATTTATTTATTCCATAAGTGAACAAGAAAAGATACAAACATTAAAAAAAATGACAGAGTACAGATTATAAATCATTGTTCACTAAGTCGAACTTATCGCAGAACTGCGATTTCTTACAGATACTTACATACTTACCTCCAGTCCCTTATTAGATCCATCCGGACACTTGGAATCGTCAGTTTACATTTCAGACTGATAAATAACTGATATAAACAATACAATTATATTAAAAAAAACCTAAACCCGGAAAACGATAACGTGACGACCATGACAATATTTTGTGTGAAATTGGGTTCGTAATTGCAGCTTCTTACGTATCGGTTCAATAATTATATTCCTTCCATAATTATATAGAGACGTGGGAATCAAATAGTAAGTACTATAATCATCAAAGTATATATAGTAACTAGGGACTGGAAAAAATCGGTGTTATTTTTCGGGAAATGTGGTGTTATTTTTTGCAAAAGGGGTGTTATTTTTCACAATTTTGGCAAAATGTGGTGTTATTTTTCATACATGTATGTCATTAACCCTCCAGTTCCCGATGTCACCTACAGGTGACACGTTTTCAAAAAAATATTTAAAATACATGGAATTGTATTTTTTATTTTGTTTATGGATCATGTTAGTCTTTAATGTTATGCCAACCTGATTGACTATTTTTTTTTTATGATTTCAAGCATTAAACTAGTCATTTTGGCATTTTTTGTCAGCTCGTGGCGGAAAAAGTGGTGTTATTGTTACGTACTGAATTCATCATTAATAAAAAATGTCTAAATACTAAGTATTGTAAAATATTCTTTCTAAATCCGGTGTATAAAGGATTAACCTAGCATTTTCACAAATTTTCAATAATAATTTTGATTAAATATTTTTTTTATAGGCATTTGAAAATGTGATGTCACCCACAGGTGACATTGGGCACTACAAGTATATTATTGAACAAAATATAGGAATCCTTTGTTTTCAATGTTATTTTTACTATTTCGTTAATTTTATCGCCTTGAGCTTCTGGAAATAGGTGATTTACACAGAAAGATTATAAGGAAGAGGATTCTGGAAGAACACCCAAACCAACCCTCTGGACACCCATACTAACCCCTCTGGACAGCGTGGTATGGATCTATATATGACTATAGCCGTCCAAACAAACCCACCGAATTGCGTGAATAGAACACCCTGGACCCTCCAAAAAGTTAAATCATACCTCTAATGTGGTAAAATAATGTTCCAGCCCTTACTGTAATGTAAAAAAATGTGTAAAATGTACAGTTGACATAATATCAAAGATATATCATGGTACATAATCGTTTACAGTCAATCAAACACGTAATTTTGCGTAATAAAAATATTTGTTGTATTGTTCACTTTGGTACCTGCAGTGCCCAATGTCACCTACAGGTGACACCTCCCTCATAAAAAAAGTATGTAAAATTATTTTTTTTGTCAATTGGGCCTTCCTTTGGACTCCATATAGACACAGTTTACAAAATTTCATATAAATATGATGATTAGGTAAAGCATGGGAATTGGAGGGTTAAAGTGGTCAAATTTGCATCTATTAATACAAAACTATAAAAAAAATTTGATCGTGAACAATATTTCATACAAACATCCCTAAAACAATAAAATGAAACATAAAAATGTTTGAGAAAAACAAAAAACGCCTCTTTAAGTTTTTTTCAGTGTGTTTCTTCTTACTTTCAAAGCCACATTGCTTTTGATAATGTTTCAATTATGACGTTTTCCAAAATGAAGGTCGAAATTCGCGTCAAATATGCGAAAATTCGCGTTATTTCTATTAAAAAAAATGCTAAAATTCGCGTTATGCATGTAAATAACACGAAATTCGCGTTATTCGCGTAAAAAATACAAAATTCGCGAATAAATTCGTTTTATTAAGATCGCGAAATTTTCCAGTCCCTAATAATAACATATTATAAATAAATATACAGGAATATAAAAAACAACAAAAGTCTCTGAGGTAGCACTCATTAGAAGAAGGATATAACACGCATTTTTTTATGAAATCAAATTTGCTTTGTAATAAGTGGTCCATTATTTGTATTTTTTCGTTACATTAGAATCGCAAAAAAACACATACAGCTTCATTTAATCAAATTATAGAATTATTTATGTGAAATATAATTCACGGAATCATACTTATTAACCTACCATATTATTACCGACACTTTATTTTATCCAATCATTAAAATTATTTTCGGATTTGTACGTAGATTAATAAATTATGATGACGTGTGTTGGCAATTTGTGGTTCGCGATTCAAACAAAATGTGAATTATTCGCAATAATAAATGCAATGACAGTTAAATTTTCATATTTACATACTGTCCCAGATAATTTAGCGGTTCATCATATTGCAATTGCATGATTGTATTTTTATTAGCTCTTGTTGTCAAATCTGGTCAAACTCCCGCAGTGTTGTATATAGGTTTTCATTTCGGAGGAGCCCATATAGTATTTGACTTTGGGGAGGGGGGTAATGAAAACCAAACCTGGCTATTAAATCTGAATAATAGCGCCGCAGGCAAATTTTACGTGAAGGTGAGTGAAAAGGCGGCGCCGCAACTGCCAGCTCTATTGGTTGTGTTTGTGTTTTGGTGAGTTGGATGTGTAGGTATAATGTTGTCTATAGCTTCGGGTGATGTCCTCTCAGGTGCACATTAGAGCTCATGATGAACATAGCTGGTAGTATCTCACAGGAATAGTGCTCATACAAAGTCATCTTGTATATCTCAACCAAGATCACCCCAATCACGTCTTTCCTTAAATCAAAGCGATCCACATATTGGAAGATTCTTATTTCCTCGGTATTTCGGTAGCTCTTCTCTGCACCTACTTCTTCCAACAAATAATAATATTTTTATAAATGATGACAAATTCGTTTTGTTTCAAATAATACCTAAATTATAGTTTCTGGATGTGGCCGATTAATATAATTCTTATTTCTTACTAATAATTGGATATAATTTAATTCCACACATCCTTTAAACAACAATTGTTTTAATTTTATCTAATAACTGTAATTTTACACGTATGTAAGAAATAAGTGTGGGAATTCGTGCGAAAATTAAACTATTGTCTCTAGGTAGACCATCTATTTAATAAGACGTATGTTGTCCGTATGTCATGTTGTAAAAAAAATTACATTAAGAGTCGCTAACATTAAAAATCTATAAGTATTACTAAGTATAGGTAGGTAGTTTAGGTATACATTTTATATTTATAAAAGGTATAAATTGTAAATCGCATAATAAAATGTAAAAAGTTGCGTTTCTTTTACTTACTAGGGTTAATTTCGCTTTATTCAAAAAACTTTTACGGTCATTTCCTAGATTTTGATGCATATTGTCAATACAAAAAAATGTATCTGCGACTTTTGGGAAACGAGCTGCTGTCTTTCGGAAAAAAGATCAGAGGTGTTTTTCACATTTGTTTTGAGAATTCTGTATAAGATATATTTTTTTACGGTCATTCCCTAGATAAAGGTTAAATGTATCTACCCTATTTTTCCAAAGCATATTTACTAACGTTGTCGAGATCTAAGGTCTCCCGATTTTGGAAATGACAGTACCTTACCTACTATGTCTACTCTTAATATAGATTGTAAATTTTCTCTGTATTTACATATTTATCTACCCCTCACTTTAAATCTTCTGATAGGTAGGCAGAGAGGATAGCACGACCATCTGCCCCATCTTTATCTTTATATGTCTACATTTATTTATTCAATATTTGTGCATGCATATTATCTATATATATTTGTACATGTTTTTTCTCCTTTAATTCTGCATTACGATAAACTTGCCCTAGTGAACAAATGTTATAGTTTCTTATTGCTAGACTTTGACACTTGAAGTCTAAAAAAGGCATCATTTTTAAATTTTAAGTTATCCAAAAGTATTTATGACTCCATAAAAACATGCAGGAATTAAAAAAATATATTATGAACTATCGTCACCTATTAAAAAATTTCACAACAGGATATACGGACAGCAACTATTTTATTATAGTAATTAATTATTAAGATTTAGGAATATCGCAATAAATATTGAGTGTCGATCTATAAACATTATGATGTAACAGGTAGATCATTATTAAAAAGTTATTATTGCAAGCATGATAAGTCAAAAAGCTTTATTCCACACAAACAACTTTATGGGTGGGCCATAAAACGACTTTATATCATCTTTTTATTGATGCATGTTTTTTTATTAATTTATGTGTTTTTAAAAGGATTTAATTGCACAACCTAAGACTCTGAAATATTAGCGTGCGATAAAAAAATTACGACGTCTATATCGACGTCTTTTGTAAAAATATGGAATGAAGAATTAAATCGAGGTGGTCTGTATCCTGGTTTGTAAAACGCTCGACTGTTAACTCGGTGGGCACGGGTTCGATCGCCGATGTCGACTTACTCCACTTCACGACACAAGCTTTTTAAATAAATGAATAAATAAAATGAAGACTACAGGGGAAAGACAAGGAATGTCAATCGTTGGGGAGATTCTGGGCGGAGATATTTGGGCACCTAACGTAAGAGAGTCGCATGTTGCATTTCATATGGATTTAGGCCGTGGTGGTGCTAGTGTTATTAGCTATTATCTAACTAGTGATATTATCTCTGTTTTTGTATGGAAATTACATAGGGCTCTCCTTCCTAGGTGGAAGTTGGTGGGATTGGGCATATATCTATCTATAAGATAAGAGATATTGTGTTGATTGATTGGTTGATAGATTTACATATAAGATTGATGTATGCATGACATTCAATTACTCTGTCTTAATGATGATTAACAATTTATTATGAAGTATCATTTCATAACACTGTAGAATCATTTCAATCACAATAGGAGGATTGTTGTTTATATGACAGAGTAATGATTTAGTATGCATAAATAATGTCCAACAAATGTACGGAAAACATTGTTTTAAATCATGTTGGTTTTTATTATAATTGATTTATTTATATAAGCTGAGAAATTTAATTGGTATGGGATTATTGGGAACTATTGATCATCATCATTTTCCTGAATGTGTTTTGGCTACTTACATATTTAGATTCTATATCACTCTTCTTCTTCTTCTTCTACTTCTTCCACTGCTAACCCTCCTCTCTCCACTGCTGAATGTAGGCCTCTTCCATCCCCTTATAGTCGTCACTGTTTTTCGTCTTTCGCATCTAGGTTCTGCCGGTAATAATTTAAATTGTATATGTGTAGTGCGTACCCATATCATAAAGTTAAATTTATTTTCCCCATCACGCATAGGTCAGAAATTTAGCGTATGTGGCGATTGTTCCACCCACGTAGAAATAGTACCGAACGTAGTTACATATAGTTGGAAAGGTTTGCAAATTTTTACATCATCATCATGTCAGGCCCCCTACGTCCATTGTCGAACATCGGCCTCCCCCATTGATCTCCACAGTTCCCTATCCTGGGCAAACATAAATATATATACATAGTAGATACTAAATAGTGACCCCATTTCTCCACACCGCTGTTTTCTTACATTTCTCTAGTTTTTAATGTTCCATCAATTGTAGTAATTTTATAAAATTTTATGACTAAATGGTACGAGCATATAAGAATTTAGTTTTCCCAATTAATAAAAAAAATCAAAGAGGCATTATTAGTAAATTGTGATCATTACAAGGGATTTTAGTTGCCTGATGGATAAATATGATGCATAACTGATATAGGAATTAATTAATGAATTGCCCATATACCTACAATGATTGGGCGGAAATCGTCAAGTATAATTTGTTGTTGTTCATCGGATAATCCGCGGGCGTATTACGTAATTAATGCAAATTTCAATGCAACAATAGTATGCACCACATATACCTATTGCTATATTATTATCAGTTCCGCATTATGCCCTTCAGGTATATTAACGAGAAAAACAATAAAATACTTATATATTGGCATTTGCATACATATTATTGGTGATTAGATGTCATGTCTAGTATTTATCCTATGCGGAGTATGAGGAGATTATATGGCCAAGGTAAGCAAGGAATATGTTATGAATGATGACAGTTTCAAGCGAATTATGATCGCTACTGAAATAACTCGATATTAAGAGTGTGCATACCGACATTTAAAAAATTTCTAAAAACGGGAGACCTTCTATCTCGACAACCGTTACTAAATATGCTTTGGAACAAAATAGGGTAGATGCATTGAACCTTTATCTAGGGAATAACCGTAAAATATTTTTTATATCTTGTATATATTTCTCAAAATAAATTTTTAAAAACACCTCTGACCTTTTTTCCGAAAGACGGAAACTCGTTTCCCGAAAGTCGCGGAGTATTTTTTTTTCTTGTACTGATAATATGCATTAAAATCTAGGGAATAACCGTAAAAGTTTTTTGATAGACGCAAAATTAACCCCAAAAAATGGAAAAAAACGCTATTTTTACCATTTTATAATGCGATTGTCACGCGATTTTGAACCTTAATGCCGTGGGAAACTACTGTGACGTCATTTCTGGTCCCATGCCCTTAAGCTGTGTGCATCATAGTGTACTTACGAATATCGCTGCAAATCGTATTTTTTTAAAACAAGATTTCATGACTTCACATCGTAGAACTGTTTTTTTGCGGTCTTCCAAACGACACCAATCACACCCTTCCGAGGCGATTGGATTCCTTCATTCCAATGGCGCCTCCCATCAAAAATAGACAGAATCAAAATTTGTATGTAAAAAGATATGGGTTCTACTTGTGAAGCACTTCCGTGAGATACCAAATACGGCGGTATGCGCTGGATCATCTCGATCGCTCGGTGTCTACCGAGGCTTGTGTTAGACAAAAACTGACTTACAATCTGGATTTATTTTCCAAAACCCATTTATACTATACCACACATGACCCCACACGACCCTTGGATCCATTTGAAACCCTTTGCATCTTTTTTGTCTCTGGAGTAGGCTGATCCAAAGTGGTACAGAATTATACTGTCATTGACTTTACGTATGTTTGCAAAGTTTCATGTGTCTAAGTAGTCAGGAAGTGGTTGAAAAATCGATTACAAGATTTTGTCACAGACAAATAGACAACGGAGTAAGTAAAATCTTGTAAATTTACAGCCATACAATACATGCAATTGAATTTGTTTAGGTAAATAAGCTAGTCCTAGTGCTTTTAGTAGCTCCCGCTCTTTATTTTTTATTTCATGTAAAAGTCAGGTGTTCATATACTCGTAACTCCCATAAGACATTTCTCCACCGCGTTCTAAATGTATTTTTTCATACACGTACAGCATTTATGGTTTTTGTAATAGTATAGCAGTTAGTTCCATTAAACGATTAAAGGACAAATTGTTAACGAAAACAACAACAAAAACTGTTGATGTTCGAGCACAAGAGATCAATGGCTTCTTGATTTGATCAGTGGGCGTTGGGAGATCACGAATACTCCATGCAAATATAAGTATAATAAGACATTACAAAATAATGTTTTAATTTTGGCTACACATCATTCATTGTATGCGCTGGCCGGTAGTTACATTGTAATGTATATGTAGCATCATATTTAGGTTCATTATGTGTGTGGGCTGTAAGACCAAATTCGTCAAATCTAATGAGATATTCGCATGGAATCATGACGTCCTGACGGGGACCTCTAGGTTAGATTAATTAATTGACGGTGGATTAGTGAACTAAAGATAAGACGACTTAATTTAGTATAGGCATATTTTGTTGGTTTATTATTAGCACGATTATTTATATTTTCTATCTATCTATCTATCTATACCCTCACGCAGGGTAGGCAGAGAGGACAGAGCGCCAGATAACCCTATCCTTGCACGCACTCCTAGCCCTTGTCACATTCATGCAATTTGTCATACACGCTCTCCGATTCCTTTTGCTCAAAGGGCGTCCATCCTTGAGAATCTGGTCGACATGATCGGACCAGGTCAGTCTCGGGCGGCCGCGCTTCCTCACACCTCTTCGCTCACTCAAATATATATTTTTTCTCATCTGTCATCTGTCATCTTCATTATTTATATTTTTCAGCCCCAAAAGTATCTATTCTAAATCGTAAGAACGGTGTTATTTTTGCTTCTTATGTTACCCATCTCACATATAGTCCAAAACGTGTACCCTATCTCACTCCATTCAGCCTTCTCGCGGTCCACTTTTGAACGTAGGCCACCCTTGAGTCATCAGTCATCAGATGTCATTCCACACACCCCGATCTTGAGCCGTCAAAATTCACCTTCCTTCTGTTATCTCCCGAATGTCATCCACCCGTATTTTGGGTGGAGGTCCCATTGGTTTATAGTTGCAGTGGGCGGTCTTCAGTTCAGCACGTCTACTAAGCAAAAAATAGTATGTAGGTTACATAGATACTATAATATGCAAACTGTGGACAAAAAATATTTCTATATTACATATATGATTAAGTATCTAATACGCCTACATATTATGCTTCGATGTTCAACCCACATAAGGCTTAATAAAAAACGAGTACGAATCACGTGCAATTTACTTTTCTATTTACATAATCCAAACATACATGATGTCCTTTAAAAAAATTAACTCAGTTAAACAAAGCAGTGATCCAAACCATATAATTTTCTGAATCGATTCGAGAAATGACCTTCATTTGTAAAACTTTGAAATAAGAATGCAATAAAATAGTGTCATGAGCCAACAATCATGATTTTTGAGAAAAAACTTCGTTTGTTGAATAGATTTTGAATCTCACCGTTTAATGGTTTTTCATCTCAAGGGCGTTGGAAGCTGATTTAGAAGTGAAAATTTTTCAGCTTGCTTCTGAAGCTGGTGATAGGCCGGCCCCCGGCCTTTTAGGACCATCGTTACCCGTGAAATAACATATGTTCTCAAAACCATGTTTTTAGTAAGACTTTTTTTTAGAAATTCTCTACTTGGAATAATTGCGAAACAAAATGCATCCAAAAAAACTTTTAAATACTTATATAGTTTTTTAAGACAAAATTAATTCTGCAAAAAAATATACTTATCAGTTCGCAAAAAAATGTAAACAGAATGTACTGAAGGATGTGGTGGAATGGGTGAACGTTGCTCTGAGCATAAAGTGATCACTTAAGCCAGCCAAAGCCGACTCGTAAGCGTCGGAAAATCCATCCTGCTCCCTCCCCAAGGGAGTTCACATAATAACCTTATGTGAATGTTGATACCTCCCGCCTTCGTTGAGGAAAATCTCAATGTATGCCATCTGCGAGATGCAGACACAAATCCAGTTAATACCTAAATAATTTAGGTATATCCCTCTCAGAATGCGCTATATTATTATTTTTTTTGTTTTTCTGTATCCTTTTACCTTAATTTAGGGACACACTGTATATCTTTCTACATTAACAATCACATGACTTTAAGCACCATAACAAAAACAACAATACGTACACAATTGTGTGACTCAGTCATCGTATCACCTCCAATGAAACGAATTGCAATCATTGTGTATTGATGGGTCCGCAAACTCTGCTCCGCAATGTACAATCAATATGGTGTTTGGAATGTCACTAATGAGGCGTCAACATCTAAGGGTGAAGGAACAGAAGTCAGGAAAATTTCAGGCCCCTTCATTATACATGGTGTCCCGTAAGTTAGTGTCATCCTACTATAACACTACTACACCATCACGATGGGAGGATCCGATGGACTGCAAGATAGGACGAATGACTCAGTCCTCAAAGAATTTAAAATAACGGAACGACTATCTGTAATATGCAGTCGTCGAGTACTGGGTTTCTTTAGTCACATCACCAGAAGAGAGTCCGGAAACCTGGAAAAAAATATAATCATGGGAAGTGTCCCAGGCAAAAGAAGTAGAGGTAGATCTCCTGCAAGGTGGTGCGACCAGATTAAGGAAATGACTGATGGGAGACTTGTGCTCGGCGGTGCGGAATTGCGGATTGGGGAGAACAGAGAGGACTGGAGGCGCCTTGTTTTGTCCGTGGGTAGCTCCACAAATTACGACCCTCAGCAATGAGGAAACGATGAAAGAAGAAGAAATCACGATATATCTCAATAATGGAGTAAACAGTTAATGCTGTGTGTGTATAACTGGACGGAGTAACTTGGGTTAACTTAAGAGATCGCTCTATAGCGATGAGTTCGCTCTAGTGAGCCTTAGGTACGTATTATTATATCTGTGTACCTATTATCTTGTTCAATTGTCAAATAAATAAATATAAAAACGCGAAACATTTTCTTCGCATCTATATGTGGGTAAATGACATTCAGAATTTGAGGAGTTTCAATACTGAAAAAGATTGTTATTGGTCTTGTGTATGGATATTCTCGTACTAATGTACCAGGTACCTGTCAATGTTTGTTTTTGTGACTGTATCTGTTCCATGTGTAATAAATAAATAAATAAATAAATAAAAAAAAAAAGATGTGAAATGTCTTATGGGAGTTTTACAAACACCTGACTGTTGCAGGACATTCGAATAAATACTAAAAAAGAGTGGGGGGTGAGAGATGATGCGAAACATGGAAAGCGTCCCGCCTTCTCAAAAAAGTCAGTGTAAAAGGTAGTTAAAAAAGCTCAGGGTTTGTACATCAGTACGTATTTCATTCGTTACAGCATTGACTCATCAGTCATCACTTATATTATACAACCTATAGAGTTGGACCCACTCAACTGTCTCAACACTCCCAACACATCGCTTTGTTTTTATACACAACAAATTGACAATAAACTCGCCGTTGATTAAATGTTGAAGTCCCCTGATAATTTTTACAGCTCAATTTGACTAGGTGAATTGGTTTGTTATCGATTGAGGACACGTTTTACGATCTGTAAACATTGGTATTATGTGTTTGATTACTTTGAAATAGGTACGAATGTTTTCAGGATATTTCTTCTTACCGATACGACCCTGTCAGGACTTCTCCACAGTTTTGAGTGTTATTCTTGTTAAATGAAAGAGTAGATGGTTTGGACTTGTACAGAGAATTAATGATGACAGGGTGATCGAAAATATATACATGAGTGAAATAAGAGGAGTAAGGAAGCAATCCTTGAATATGGACCCGTATGTGGAGAAAAATAAATATGAGAACATGTATGACAAATTGCAAGAATGTTTCGGAAGCAAGGAGCATGTTTAAGGATAATGTTATCTGGCGTTCTGTTCTCTATGCCTATCCTGCAAGGTTCGCGGCGTTAGGGGATAGATAGATTCTTGTTCTATCAATTTGCACACAATAATGTATGGGCCCTGGGTAACTGGGCACATCTCTTAATAAGATTTGCCTGGAAATGCGGGTAAAGAGGTGCGAAATGCGCCTGAGCTACCCGGGGATGGGGAGGGCCTTAAGCCGGCGGGATTTTTTCTTCAATAATGTACACCCATTCATGTTTCTATGGGTTAAGTGATTCAATTATCCTCAAAATATTTTATTCAAAGCTCTGCACAATTCATATTTTTACAGACTTGCACTTCCACTCAGTGGGATTACATATTATAAACATAAACAACATTGTTATATGAATTGCTAATCATTCTTAAAACGCAATAAAACAGAGTGAATTGATTTTCCTTTTAGAGGCAAATTATTAGCATAAGATTATTATGTAGGTGCGATATTACATTATTATAATGCAATTTCTCTAATAGAAGCTATGATGCAATATTTACGTATTGAGTTTTATCTGAAATGCAAGAAAATTCTCGAAATGTACTCACAGTTTAAGGGCATGGCACCAGGAATGACGTCACAGTCTTTTCCCACGGCATTAGAGTTACAATCGCGTGACAATCGCATGATAAAATGGTAAAAATAGCGTTTTTTTTCATTTTTTGGGGTTAATTTTGCGTCTATCAGAAAACTTTTACGGTTATTCCCTAGATTTTAATGCATATTATCAGTACAAGAAAAAAAAAATACTCCGCGACTTTCGGGAAACGAGTTTCCGTTTTTCGGAAAAAAGGTCAGAGGTGTTTTTAATTTATTTTTTTTGAAAAATCTATACAAGATAAAAAAAAATCTTTTACGGTTATTCCCTAGATAAAGGTTCAATGCATCTACCCCATTTTGTTCCAAAGCATATTTAGTATCGGTTGTCGAGATAGAAGGTCTCCCGTTTTTAGAAATTTTTGAAATGTCGGTATGCACACTCTTAAACAAAATCAAAATAAAATGCGATTATATACCTACTCACAAAAGACGCAGCAACTCAGGGAATCCCAGCACATTGGTACTGATGTTGTTTACTTACATACATAATTTAGGAGGTACGAGTACTTTGCTATTTTTCTTAGAATTTCCTATCAATTATTTTGTATTTTATTTTTATTGTTTCTGTCTCTATTTTATTTCTTATTTATTCATACTTTATTTTTAAGTATGTGTAAAATATGTCATATTTTAATGTCACAAATGGTTGGTTGTCATACAAGGCCTTCAGCAATAAACCCGCCATCTGGAATTACGTATCCAATAAAGATTTTATGCATAGTGGTGATTTAATCTATCATTTTTACTGCTTATGACGATCTTATATGGTGATTTATACTCAGAAAAATGTAAGGTGCCCTTGGGGCGATTTTATCGCTAAACGACGCCAATAAGTGGTCCGATGATGATGATGATGATGATTATTATTATTTATCTATTTATTTTACTTTGTTTTTTTATTGATGTCTTGCCACATTCAAGTTAACATTAACAGTTTTTTAATACAAGCAAAATTCCATATTACAATTATTTAGAGCTCTACTCTGAATTTATTTATTTTGTAGGAGTTTTGTCAACAATTTGGAAACATCGTTTTAAGTATTCGAAAATAAAGGCAAAAAAAAAACTAGAAATAAATAAATAGCTGCCTGTCCTTTGTCGCATTTCTTTCCGAATCGTAGTTTTATAATTCTGACATCTATCAACAAATCGATTAAAAAGATTTCAATTTTAGATTTATCCTTTATCAATGAGTTTCAACATTTGATTGTTGAATTGACTGATATCAATTGTTGTGTAATTATCGGTAATTATATATTTATCGGCAATGATTATAACGAACGATAAAGATCACAAATATATACGCATTGATTAGTGATTCCATAAATAGATTTCGATAAAATGGAATTTAAGTATTTATCGGATAATCCATACATCCTCTAATATTTTGAAAGACCATTTACTCTTTCAAGGAAAACCATAGGTGTAGATTTAAGTATTTTCTAAGAATTCGTTATTTTGCAATATAATTAATAATTATCTATAAAATAACTCTGTAGTAAACAATCTTCTACAAAAAAACATCACGGTATATCTATTCCAATAATGGGGTTACCAGTAAATCGCTACGTATTTATAAATACAAAACATACCTACTTCCTGTGGGGAACAGTGGATTTCTGTAGAAGGAAAGTCGGAACTAACATTTTTTGTAACGTTACTTCAGATTAGACCTATTATTTTATCATCCTGAATCAAAAATGTAACTTTTTGGGCATCGTATTCGTAGATATCTACACAAAATTCTCTTTACGACAATTACAGAATAGGTGGTAATTTTATTGATGAAATGAAAGGAATGGAAAATGTCTTAAAAAAGTACATCTTTAAGACGAGTGGTGGGAATTTATTTTACACTGTATTTTCATTTTAACACTTAATCTAAAGCAAATATAAACTATCCCGTGACGTAATAGGCAGAGAGGACAGAATGCCTCACATTTCAATCTGTACATATACATCTCTAACTTCCATCACGTTCATGACATTCGTCATATACGCTTTCAGTGTGACTTCAAAGACTGGAGACTTGAAGACAACATGGGTTTTTACCACCTAAATGATTGTTAAACCTGTCTGTGGTAATAGATACTAACTATAGTTTTATCGCTGATGGATTCATAGGTACTTTGATACAACATGCTTGCCCTTCATGCCAAATGAAGCGTGAACCAGCAGTGCGATTTACAAGGAAAATATTGCATAGTTTTTATTATAACATTTAGTAGATCCTGGAAGGAAATGATTTTGCACATAATTATTATAAGTAAATAACAATAATATCACACGCCATATTGTTTATTTGTAGGTTAGGCAGATATGGCTAAACCCTACGTCGCTATATAAATATCCGATAGCTAATTGGAGATGGGACTATAAATAGCGGTTTCATTTTCGGTAAAGAGTGTTATTTTCGTACATTTTTTCCGTGAAAACGAACAGTTTCACAGCTTTTAATGAGTAGGGTAGGTCACATGATCAGAAATCCAGAAGACAAATCTTCAAAGAAAGTCATAACCTGGAGATCAATAACATCAACCAGCTGTGAATAGGCTGAGAAAAATACATGAATTCCACATATCTTATTACGGGTTTCTTTACATCACTTCTTTCCTCCATAGTCTTACATCAGTCATCTTATTATCATTTTAATGGTTTGGACTTAATTTAATTTGAATTTGAAAACATAAAATTGCAATACTTCAAATATGTACCTACTTATACAGTAAAATCTAATTACATTAAACAGTTTTAAGTCAATTAAACAGTTTTTCCGTTTAATTTAAAATAAATAATCATTTAACCAAAGCACACAGTAACTGCATTTTTAATTCATTTATGAACGTCACAATTTTATACCTTTTTTATTATTTTTATTTCTTATCATAATTTGGTTTCCTTATCACCAGAGGCACCTGATTCTGTTATTGTTTGCTTTGAATATACGCTTGTGATGTAAGCCAATAAATCCGTAAAGATTTAACAGTGTGGCACTTGTTTGCACAATAATGTTTTGGTTTGTTTTATAAATACTAAAACGTTTGATATACTCATAAGTTTATTTATAGCAGTTTTTATAATAATTAGATCATATGAAGACATCGTTACCGAACGATTTATTGGTGTCCAACTACGATACACAAAGGTTGCATACAATTAGGCTAATAAATTCTTATGATAGAGCGGGTCTCCTAAACGAGAGGTCTGGGCTCGAATCCCGGCGCTGACGACGTATTCATATGATACATGCTAACCGAAAAAAGTATGCAATAATGGAAAATTTTATACGTTTGTAATTATTCTCTTATAATTTAATGTAAGCGAAGTCTAATATAAGCTGGCGAAGATATACAGATGCTTTGGGCCCCCACCCAATCAAGGATAGACGGGAAAGAAGATGTATGTATGTATATAATTTAATGTTTTTTATAATATGATGTGTAAATGTAAAAAAGTGTTCATTTCTGCTCTCACTGTCTATCTTGCAAGGGATACCAACTGCATATGGAGACAAATAAAAATAGATGTTGACGTAGTTTGTTTTATGATATTTTAACAGTCAAATTTATTATTTTTTATGGTCAAGAATGTAATTTGAATTTCATAAAGAATACTTTATCAAATCTTCTGCAAATCAAGTCATATTGTCTATGGCTGTCTTGTCAAATTTCTTGTTCAAACACAACTGTATAATTTAAGATCCTACATAATTACAGACAAATATACACAGATTGTAATCAGCACGATCTTAAAATTATCTTTTTTTTACGTGTCTGCTTATTTGCACAGCTCGCCTACGAGATAAAATTAATTCCAAGTAGGTAGATAAAATATAAAAATATTGTACCACAAATATAAGAATAAAAAAAACGAATTTACGATACAATAATTCAATTCTTTACCGTAGGAATATTTCATTTTAGGACAGTCTCTTCATATCGTAAAATAAAAATACATGTAGTGGAACATGTTTGTCTCTCTCGTTGTAATGTAAATATACTTACATGTCCAATTTTAATGCATTTAAAACATTGTTTTGTAATAATTAGATACATGTTTTTATGTCTCAACATTTTAATTTAATTATCACACTATTTATGTATGTAAATACAAGACAACACTCTAAATTTCTAAAATCTCGACATATTTTATTTATTATCACTTTTGGTGAACAAAATACAGAAATATGTTAAACATTACGAATATAAATCGTAACATTTGTTCACTAGGGCGACCTTATCGCAATGCCAGCTAACCCCAGCTAAGTACATACAAATTACACACTTGTGGTTATATCACTGGTTAACCCTGAGGAACCTATATTATACAGAATGCAAATTTAACTATTTCATCCACCGTCCATACGTTAGTATGTTAACGTATCTGGATGGTACGGACGTATAATTTGTATAAAATACTGCGTATTTTCAATTCTATGCCCACACCGTATAACAGATGATGATTTGAGGTGGTCGGAAGCCTGGTTGGTAAAGCGCTCGACGGTTAATTCAGTGGGCGCGGGTTCGATCCCCGATGCCGACTTACTCCACTTCACAACACAAGCTTTTTAAGCTTTCTGTGAAGTGTACAAAGATATATTATCGAAATAAACCCAAATTCATTTTTTATAAGAACAAAAAAACGCTATACTTTTTTCGCAAAAATTGAGATAGATAATCATTTTGACGCAGGGTTATAATAATATGTATGTCTAATGTCTATAAATAACTAGATTAGGTATAATCTGTTTAGTGAAGTCATCCATCTAAATTAATTGATAATTATCTGGTAATTAAGTAGCCAGGTATATAATTATTTGCACATCTGATGATATTTAAACAATTACTGATGCACGGATGACAACAACGGATAATACCTAATTGCATTATAGCAATAAATAATTAATTAGTACCTAATGACTGACTGCTGATCATCAAATGATAGGGAATTTATAATTCCGCGTTTATATTCACGATCAAATCGTAAAGTATGTTATCAGGCGGTGAAATTGATAACCCACTTATAAGATAATTATTATAGGTATAGGTATTATACCTAGACGCCTTTGGTGGAGTGTAAGTTCAAAAATCGGCTCATTATAAATCGTCTTTATCATTTTTACTTAGGACCTTTTGCGTTTACAAAACGTTTGCGTAAAATCAGGGAGAGGTAGAGGTTTGTCCAGGGGAGACCTCCTGGCGAACCCTGAGCCCTCCCTTGCAATTTTTTTTTTATAAACATTGGCTAGCATAGAGGAACTTACGAACATCTACTCCAACTCGCTAAGTACTTGAAAATCCAAGATTTATGTAAAATAAAATAAATAAATAAATTTTCATTAGCCAGATAAATAAAATAATACTGTGTTAAAGGGCGGACTTATTGCAAAAGTAATATTTGTAGTGCAAAGATTTTGGGCAAATAAATATTTGTTGTGAATTGAGTTAATGAATGCTACCAGTTGATAACGTAACAATTTCATGAATCACTCGCTGTCGGAAGGATTGCCCTTTTAAATTAAATAAATAATGTAACAAAAATGAAGTAACTAATATTAAACTGTGTGGAAAATAATTTGATTAGGTACCTACTTCAATAATCAAAGATTGAACTGCATGCCCATTGTCAAGAAAATTGATCGATTCAGTTTACAAGTGAGCAAAAATGCAATATACTCAATTGACTCATTATTTCAATTGACTCCTGAAAAATCAGTTAGCTCCATTATACGAGGTGTCAAAGTCTCTCGGTAAATTAGTAAAGTTTATTCACATGACAGTTATTATTGTAATACACATTATTATATCAAAGCTGCAATCAGTGTTAATTGTTTGAATTATTGTTTAACTGATTTATTGTATAAACAGTTACTTACATAATAACTTATTAATGAAAAGTATATAGTGAGTTTCATTGGAGTATCATGTTTTATAGATACTTAGCAGTAGTCATATACTTACTCATATGTTATTAAATTCGTAGTAAAATGTGTGAATAATTTAATGTTGAATCTAATTAGCCAGACGTGCGTAGTAGTAGAGTTATTTTGTTGCGTAGGTCAGCATGGATACGAGATTTTTCAATACATACCTAGGGACCTAATCAAGTAGGCAACTACCAGTTATGATACCTAGTATATAGAAAAATTCCGAAAGACCTGAAGAAGGAAGAATCAGGTATAAATGCTGTCGAGATGAGATCGCTGAGATGAATGTGTGGAAAGATGTTGGGAGTTAGGTGATAAGAAATGAAGTGATTAGAGAGTTGAGTGAATGTAAAACGAATGTTGTGACTAAAATGAAAGTGAACAAGTTGGGATAGTTGGGACATGTATAGAGAGAATGGAAAGGATGACAAAGAGAAAGATGACTGGGAAAAGAATGGGAAAAGAAGAGGTTCAAGGAAGCACGGCCGTCCAAGAAGCGCATGGCTCGACCATGTAGACCAGATTTTCAAGGACGGATGTGCTCAGAGTAAAAGAAATCGAAGTGTGTGTATGACGAATTGCATGAATGTAACGGAAGCAAGAGGTGTGTGCAAGGATAGGAAATTCTGGCGATCTGTTTTCTTTGCCTACCCTGCAAGGGATGTGGCGTGGGGGGAGGGGGGGTAGAGTAGAATAGAACTCCGTAAGTAATTATATCTATTCTATCAATTTTTTTAAGTACTTTGCAGTTCATTAACTTATAACTTACATTGTTTGTTTGTATGTCTGTTTGTATTCAAATGTTTCTTCGTTTCAATCGTAATTTCGCTCTTATATGTCGTTGCACTGAATTGTTGTAGGTATCTTTAATAATAATATTTATATACATTTTCATTATATAAGATTGTTTGATTGTATAATATAATATAAGGTAGGTATGTAAATAAATCAATTGTGTATATAGGTAGATCCAATTGATAAATTTGATTCACCGTAATCATATAGTATGAACGTAAACAAAACAATTACTGGCCAATAATTTGTATTAGATACCATTCCTCATCTTAATACAGCGATCTATAACAAATGATCCATGGACCTAATCCGTATTTACGCATTTTCCGCCTCGCAATCTAAATTTAACTCATTTCCAGAATAGCTAGAGCTCTGAAGCTTTAACCAATTGTGTTTAACGAGATGACAGTAGGATTCTTATCTAAAGATAAAAAATTGTATTGCGTTTCAACCTAATCCAATGGTTGTGTGGGATCATGTATGGTATCGTATGAAAGGGCGTTTGAAAAGAAATTCATATCGAAAGCCCCTTGTCTCCTTCTCCACTCATCCCTGTTCTGTGCGGTTCTTTTTAACTCTTTATCAGGTGTTCTTTCCTTGGTCGCCCTCTGTAGATTACAAGAACTATACATATGATATCTATTAAGTAGGTGGTACCTATTGAGGCAATATAGTCTGATATCGATAGTATTTTTTTATTCAATGCAACAAGTTTAACATATTATTCTATAAGAAAAATGGGATTTGGCATCGGATCTACTAAATGGACTAAGTACAGTAATAAAGGTTTAAGACCCCCGATCCAATATATTCAATTATTACTTATCTACTAAACAATATAATAAATTAAACTTATGTGATTTAATTTTTTTATCGTTATAAAACAATATAGATCAAAATAAATGTTTTGAAAAAGTTTGTTTTAATCTTTCTTACTCTTACAGTTATCTTTTATGTTATACTCACTTAGTTATACATATCGAGTCTATCTATACCCCCACGTCACGTCCCTTGCAGGGTAGGCAGAGAGGACAGAGCGCCAGACAGCCCTATCCTTGCACACACTCCTAGCCTCCGTCACATTCATGCAATTTGTCATACACGCTCTCCGATTCATTTCACTCAAAACCTGTCCATCCTTGAGGATCTGGTCGACATGACCGGACTAGGTCAGTCCCGGGCGGCCGCGCTTCCTCACCCCTCTTCGCTCACTTAAATATATCTTTTTTGTCATCTTTGATTCTCTCAACATGCCCTGTAGATCTTAGTTTATTCACTTTCATTCTTGTCACAACACCAGTCTTGCAGTCACTCATTTCCCTACATATCGAGTTGGTGGTCTTAATATTGAAATCTGAAGAAAACTCAGACAACACGTTTATAAAAGAAAAAGATGAACCACGACATAAAATTATTATAAACAAACTAATTCATAAAAATACGGAAATATTCTTGTATTTTTATTATCCTTTTTATTATTTGATGATTTTGAATTTAGCAACAATAAAATTAGGTGGACATAATAAAGTTTGCAATAAAATTGTTTTTCTTAAGTTTAATATTTAATCTCATCCGTCGATATTAAAAACATTTTAGTCCTATGACATAACATATAGGTACCTAAGGGCCGTTAAAATTTTATTTCACGAGATTTACGATTATCAGAATATTTTTAAACACACATACTCAAGATGTTGCGATCGGGTGTCTATTTATTGACGGATTTGAATCGAATTAGGGGTCGAAAAAAATTAAAAAGCTTATTTATAGACACAAGAGTACTCTTGTCACAAAAGCTACCTACCAGCCTATTTTTGCCATTATTAAAATATATGGTAAAAGCTCTGTTATATCGCAAAGTCAGGACTTATTATACTCAACATGCACGGATTTTTTTACAAAAAGGATTTGGGCTTGCATATACAAACCCAAATACTTTTCTGCACACCTTACACTAGGCTAAAAGCCTATATCGCAAAGTTTGGAATACATCACCAGCGCCGGGGTTTGAACCTGGCACCTCCCGCTTGAGAGACCGCCGCCTCAGTCAACTGCGCCAACCATGTACTCTTTGCCTGCATACTTTACAGTTACCTAAAAGCTTGAGTTATGAAGTTCAGAAAATAAGCTCCCGAACGCGGCACCTCCTGCTCAGTAGACCGCGTCTTAGACATATCGAAGTTTGACCCTTAATACAGATCACTCGAAAAAGTATCCCTGGGTCGTAGAATAAGAGCTTATTTACGAGCCGCAGAGATTATACAAAGAATTCCTTATTTTTTATAGCCTGTACGAATTCAACTAAAAACTCGACTCAATAGTAGTGTAGCAAATTATAGACAAGGCGTATTGAGTTTTATTGGTTTGTTTTTTCTACAGATTTATTGGTCTAAGGTACTCGTAAAGACGTAGTTATTTAAGTTCGATTAGTTTTATGAGATCAAGAATATAACTAGATTTCCTTGTTATGATGCGATAAAAATATTAATGGATAAATATGAAATGTTGTAAAATATAATTTATTTAATTGAGATTGGATATAGTTTATAGTATTTTTTGCACACTTCTCACTAGGTATGTTGTTTTTTTAATACAAAAATGTTAAGTGTATTTTCCTTATAATTTATTGATATGGTAAAAATATTGAGCGATAAAATTGATTATGATGTACCTAAGCTTTTTCGCCAGAAGAAGCTGTGAGGGTCGCCACCCATTCTGAATGTTACAATAACGTTTTACGCAGAGAAAATGTAGTGTTTATTTTAGTAGTAGTTTTTCAAAATTTCTGTTCAATTTTTAACACATGAATGAATTACACTAATCTCTATTTTTTAATATTACGTAATAGTGTTTATTACTTAGACAAGTGCTTACTTGGCGCAGTTGGTTGAATAACGGGTCTCCCAAGCGGCAGTTGCCGAGTTCAATCCCACGAAGTATATTTTGTACTTTCAGAATGGGTGAAAAACCTGAAAAAGATTACAAACGTCTTGCAGAAACTTTACGAAGACCCAACTTTCACAAAAAAATATTCTCGAGCTTCGTGAGGAAAAATGTACGAATTTCATTTCACGCTTTAACACTACAAAATGTGTTCTGCAAATCGATTATCACTTGCATATTATTTACACACAGTCTTCAGGGTCTTCGTTCACAACAACACAGTGACTCATGAAGAATCTGCGCAATGTCAGAAATACTATGAGAACCTTGATCGACAATCAACTATTGATACGTATCTATAATATCACAATACATTATCGTATGTATTGATTCTTTTGTATGTTTTATTAAAACTCAATTTTGCAATGACCTACTGAACGAAGATGAATTTTTGTATCGCTTCATTAATACCAAACTGTGTACGCATTCGTAATAAATGTAGGTATACTATACTATATACCCTCGCGGGGTAGGCAGAGAGATCAGATCGCCAGACTTTTATATCCTTACACACACTTCGGGCTTCAGTCACATTCATGCAAATCGTCATTCACACTCTACGATTCCTTTTACGCACAACACGTAATCAATTGATCGTAATTCCAATTAGCAAGAGATTGTTATTCATTCTATTAAAGCTTCGAGTTTTCTACATTTCGTACTATACACTATAATGCAGTTTTTCCACAACACTCTAGAAATTTTTCTCGACTTTAAAGTGAACACTTAAGCCAGCCGAGGTCGGTCGTAAGTGCGACAATGTTCATCTTTGTTTCTACACTGTTGTAGGAATACTGCATTATTGCATAAGGTACCTACGAGTATATCTCAAAGCACAATTTTTCTTCCTCTGAACTTTAATATAGAAATTCTTGCAAGACTATTGGTTCTTGTTGATAGTTTCTCGAAATTTCCTTATGTTTTCTTATAACCGTAAGAACTAAGAAGTACATAAACAAAGTAATTATTTTTAATAGTTCAATTTGATCATGGTAAATAGTCTACCTGCGTCCTACCTATATTATGTATAGATAATGTTGACTACTTGACTTCCTGTTGACTTCCGAAGTCATTGGCTCCAAGCGACTTGTTGTTGATTGATCACGCGCAAAATCATCGCTCTTCATTGTCATACTAAATTCTGCCATCTACCAATGACTATTATAATAATGCTATTGGTGCCGGCTGATTAAATTGGACCGATTGAAGGCCAAATGTATTATTGATGTTTTACAACTTATTTATTTGTTACATGAAGTTGGAGTTATACTTTGTAATATTGCGTCTGATAGATTTTGTACTGGTGGTTTAGTTTTGTTGTTTTATTTTATGTTATTTTTGTGTTGTGTATATTTTGTTTTATATTTTCTGCGTACATTTTTTAAGTATGATTTAAAGATGAAAATGGTTTTAAGACTCGGACCCGAACTACGAGTATGATGCTACGCTCATTTCCCGCGGCATTATTTCGTCTATGTTTTTTTGTGTCACATCCAATATTAAAATTGTGGTCACTCCCCCCTAGCTACGAAGCTGGAGATGCCCATGTTTTTCTCCACAATAAGAAAGTAGCATTGGAGGGTAGTATGGAAAATGTAAATATTGTGATAAGTTTTATATGTATGTACTATGTACTAGAAATGTAAGATTATTAATAAACTTATTTGAATTCGAATACACTCTCCTTTATCTAAGTTAATCACATCTGTGCTCTAATTATTTGATGTAAATTACACATTTAACATGTGCTATTCCTCACATAACAAGATGGTGAAATCCAGCATTAGTTATAGATAATAATTATTATATTTGATTCGAAAAGGCGCTATTTTAACTCGGTTGGTAGATTATGTTTACATTTGACGCCATGGCACTAAAGGTATGTACAACATGTAGGTTTTCAATGGCTTATGATAGTTTTGCCTATATAACAGATATGTGTACTGTATGTTATATACCTGTAAACAAGATTGCAGTTGAAGGTAATTAATCAGTAATCACTACTTACACGAGTATAGACAGTAGATATATGTACCTTATATAGATAGGTGCATATAGTGTTATCTTACAATTGCAATTCGCTCAATGAAAATATAACCAGGCATTATGCTATCAAACAGTAAGTACGTATAAAAGTAGAAATATCTAGATTAGATTGATGCATGCAGTGCATTGTACTTAGATAAATAAATAGATAGTTTATTTAATGAATATGCGATATGCACATAACACTAGAGATAGGAGCCACTTATCAACACTTTTCATACAAAATTTGTGCTAGGTGGCTCCTATCTCCGCTATTCCTCACCTAAAAAGTTGGTGAAATCCAGCATAAGTCTTTTTAATTACTATTAATCTAACAAATTCGTCACAACTTTGTAAGTACGTCTGTTATGCAAAAGATTCGGTAGTTAATTTTTGTGTGTGTGTTAGTATTGAACCTGAATGTAAATTTAAATAAAAAATGTCACTATCTGGGCCTCCGCGGACCGTATGGTGACGAAAAAATCGATTTTTTTGGTACCTTATTTTTTTTCAAAATTCTGCCTAAACTTAAAAGTTTTACTTCCCAACATAAACTCAATTTACTTATTTTAGTGTTTTTCGATACATCTATATTTGACACGTTTGTTTGTCTACTTATTTGTAATACAAACTCGGACTACGTCGGATATGTAAGCTAGTTTATAATGAATAGCATTGTAGCAGTAGTTACACTTTCCTGGGTGAACAACTTATGACTCTTTAGACCTTCAGTTTCCTCACTAGGTCACCGTCACTTGCACTACACCTTGGAGGTCACACTACCACTAGCACTAGATAACATACTTTCCGCTGTAGGATTTTGCACATATGACCTACTAGCAATGTATATCAATGTAAAGGATTTGTATGTTAATTGTTACTTTATATGGTACGGACATCTAGTCACTTTTTCCTTAATGTTACAAATGATAGCTGCTATTGTATGGTTTTATATCAAGGTTAACTACTGACAGTGAAAATGATCCTGCATTAATTGTCTTTAACTTGAACTTTAGAGTGCATAATCTATACCTATTCATTGAAAGAAAATCACGCGAGCTTAAGGCCCTCCACATCCCCGGGTAGCTCAGGCGCATTAACAGCGACCTCTTTACCCGCACTTCTAGGCAAATCTTATTAAGAGGTGGGAATACCTATAAAGTGACAAATCCAAGATTTTTCAAAAAACTTTAAAAAAATATTCCACGATTTTTGGGAAACGAGTTTCCATCTTGCGGAAAAAAGATCAGAGGTGTTTTTCAATTTTTTTTAATCTATAGAAGATATACAAAATCTTTTGCAGTCATTTACTAGAAAAAGGTTCATTGTATCTACCCTATTTTTTTCCAAAGCGTATTCAGTGAGGTTGTCGAGATCTAAGGTCTCCCGTTTTTGGAAATATTTTAATTGTCGATATACTTACGAGATTTTCCTCACTTTCCACTGCTGTCTAACTTGTTTAAGGTTCTACATTTTCAGCTACTAAGTTCCGCACCATGGAGGTCTGAAGCGAATCGCATTAGATACGAGATACACCAGTCATAGCTCAATGCAGTGAATTTCGCTGAAAAAATAACAATACAATCCAAGTGTAAATAATCGAAGTAAATAAATGCATATCAACGTTTATTATTCTCTTGTTCGTTTTGGTTATAAAACAATAACAACAAATGCATTTTTGTTTCAACTATAATATGTGAAGAACAGTACGACCTCGATTCTGTATCTTTCAGTGTAGCAATCAAACTTTATGCTTCATTCAATGCTGTTCATTCTTATAATAATAATGTTGTATCTAATTTCCACTAAAATGAATATTTTATTATTGCTTGCTTACAACTTGGGTTACAAAGCACCACTCGTATATTTCATCGATAGCATTTCGCCATCTTTAGATCCCTTGCTGTATATATTCCTTCATCAGTGGTCAGTGGACACGTTTGTATTTGTTGTCACTGTTTTTTTGGACCGCACCTGCACAATAGTTAAAAGAAATGTCCTAGCTGGAATCCAGGATTTCTGGCATCTACAAACTTGCCTTTAACATTTAGGTATATTTTTTGACGCAAAAACTATGAAGTTTCTTTGTTTTGTATCAAAGTTTCATCTTCTTCTTCTCTCCACCGCTGGATATAGGCCTCTTCCATCTGTTTCCACTCGTCTCTGTTCTGACCCTTCCGCATCCAGGTTCCTCCAGTGATTTGGATTGGAAAATATCGTCGGTCATCTCTTTGGTGGCCTTCCGACGCTCCTTCTATCTGTCCAAGGCCTCCACTTCAATATTACGGCAGATGCTTGGTGTTGGTCTCCGGGATAGGTTAAGAAACGAATAATCAAAGTTCCATAATTCCAATTATTTTCATTCAACGGATGTTCGGTTTGATTGTAAATTTATTCGTTGAACGGAGGTTTATTGTGTTGTATGCCTGCATAGTGATTGTATATATTAACATTAGAATTATACACCTTTGCAACGCAAATTAGAACAATCCATTGTTTCACTCAACGCGAATTTAACGACAAATTGCAATTATTGTTGTGTTAATTTTGTGGCGTTAAAAAATTTTCAATACCAAAGAAATAAATTACCGAGAAAAAAAACTCTGCCATAGACGGCTGTAATTGTTGCTATTTATATTCAAAGAAATATGGCATTTTTTTATTTTATGACAACACTTGACAATCGCATTCAAAAACAATTGAAAGACGTCGTAGACTCCTTTTGTTTTCAGATTTCATACACAATACAAGTCTACGAAACAATAAAGCCTTAAATGGAGATGTCTTTGAACTTGCAAGTTTTGGATCGTTAGATAAATGATTAACATAAATAAAATTGTTGTTTCTACATTTTTTCTATTACAATTCTTAGTACCACAAATTAGAATCATTTTTCATCATAATTTTCAACGAATGCCAACCTAAAATTCGAAGAATAATATTTCAGTTTTAGTTTCTCAAAACTCAGCTATTTCGATAGGTGAATGTTTCCCAGCATTAGGCTGATGAGTTTATATATGTAAATGATAATATGTAAACTGTTCTGGTTGATAATACTGAGAAGTGTGTTGGCAAGTCCTGCCTCCGCGTATAAAAGAAATTGAGATTTTCTGACCAATATGCAGTAAAGTTTTATTTTATTTTTATTTTATTTCATTTAAAAAACCATACAGTCAATACAAAAGTATACATACAATAAAATATCACCAATTAATAGACCAGTGAATCGGTTCTGCAAATTACCAAAACAATACAAAAAGAATCCCTTAACTATGAAAAAGTGAATTAATGTTAAATGAAGTCGAAGTTAATACCAATAAAATCCAAAGTTATATGAACCTACTGATGAAAAAATAACTGCACAATTGTCGCTGGTATCCTCATATAAAGTCGTGATTGTGTGGACGGATATACTCGTATTTATGTCACACGATGTCATGTTATTTTTTTTATAATTCATAAAAAAAACCGTGCATTCAATTACTGTAGGTATTAATTGTTTTTATTTTTACATTAAATACAATAAACATGTGACAGTAACAAATAAAATGGCATTACATATGTTTATATTATGGTCATATAAATATACACTCACGTGACTGATGTTATCACTTTATCAGTAACTGGTATATAATGTGGGATAATTAATATGTATGTATGTATACTTAGATTGTGGTCGATGTCGATGATCGCGTCGGTCATTGCGAAACAAATACTTCATTGTGACGAAATTTTGGATTAATAAACGATTATGACGATAATCCGCATAATCCATAGACTATATACGAAATAAAAATATTATACCTAGTTAAAAACAGAAAAATATCACACAAATCCTAATACACAGTATCTTGATCGAAGCCTTAGCTGTTTTAAATTCCTCTGTTTTTTAATTCAATATGTACATTGTACATTATTAAGTACATTCGGGTTGACTGTAAGATATTGCTTTTGCAATAAGTCCGCCTTTTAGTATACTTACTACTATTGTGTTGTTTGTAATCACTGATAATTTTTATGCTAATAAAGATTTATTGATTTATTTTATTTATTTTCCGTAAATTTTCAAAATGATAAATGTATCCGTCTATCTACTACGGGGTCGACAAAGAGAAAAGAACGGCAGATTGCCCCATCTTTAAATCTTATACACTTATCACACACGATCTCTGATTTCTTTTACTCAAAACGCGTCCTTCCTTGAAGATCTGGGGGGTGGTCTTTCTAAGCTTTCTCAGCCAAAACACGCAGATAAAATGTTTGTGGAAAATGACCCCTACAGCGATATACATAATGGCGTTTTTAGTTTGCATTTTATCTGTGTGTTTCGGGTGACAAAGCTTAGAAAGTACCACCCGTAGATTTGAAGAACAGCAAAAATAGTGTAGGTACAATAATCTTACATTAACCGATATCATAGATAACCGCAAATTATTAACTGTTTTAACCACTTTGTAGATACCAATGTCATTAGCCGACCTTGTATTTTGTCAACTGAGTAGTTATGACATTGTTTTATGTCATACATATGATTATATGACTACATTGTTTTAACTATTCCTTGACATTTGACCCCCTCATACTCAGTAGTACATTAATACTTGTAAATACTAAATGACACTAAAGTAAACGTGTTTTTAAGCAAAAGGAATCGTAGAGTGTATATGATGATTGTGTGAATGTGACGGAAGCAAGAAATGTGTGTAAGGTCGGGTTTCCATCTGCAAGAAAACTTCTGCAAGAAGTGTATGATAGTCTGTCAGACAGTATCTTGTAGGTGTAAACTACGGAGTTTACACTTGCACCCACAGACTGTCTGACACATCTTGCAGAAGTTTTCCTGCAGGTGGAAACCCGGCCTAAGGAAGAAAAGTCTGGCAATTAGATCTCTCTGCCTACGTGAGGGTATATAGAACAGAATAAAATCAAAGTAACGAGTTGTATGTAACCAGTAAAAGATAAGAATAGAAAAGTTTGGAAGAGACCTATGTCCAGCAGTAGAGAGAGCAGGGCAAAGGAAGAACAGAGACTGATCGTCGCGCGTCGGCAGGTTTAATGTGATCACTTAAATTATCAAAAAGATCGCACTAAACCAGCCGACGCGTCGCGACGATCAGTCATAAGCTTGATGGAAGGTCCATCTTTTGCTGTAGGTATATCTGTTCAGGTAACTACTTGTTATTTCAACTACGACATGTAGAAAAACCGATGTTTCTCGCTTTCTGTGATATTCAAAATATTGTAAAATAAAAGTATGCATTTATTATTACTTAAGTACTTTTATTGTACACAATTACTTATATTGTACACAGCCAACGCCTCCTAGAGTAAGACTATCTAGGTGGCAGTGACGTGGCAGTGACGTGGCAGTGACACAGCAGATGCATACATAGAGAGTCATACGTGAATTGTGAGAATTTTAATATGATCCTATTATCTCTAGCGTCATTGGGCATTTAATTATTTATTGCATAAATAAAAGAGATTAAGTGTAAATTAACTCGATTAAAAAAAAATTATTACGGTAAATTATTATTCCTAATATTTGGCCCATAATACACCAACGTAAAAATGGCCACGTACGGCGCTAATTTTAAAGGGTTTAAGAATTAGTAAAAACCGTCAAAATTTAAAGGAAAAAATATTTTTCATATGATTTGAGATACACCTAAATTATTTTAGGTATGGAACCGGAATTTATCTGCATTGCACAAACGGAAATACATTACAGTTTTTTTCCTCAACAGAGACGAGACGCATCTTCCTTCACATAATGTAGCGTTATGTGAACTCCCTTGGGGAGGAAGCAGGATGGGTGTTCCGACGCTTACGAGTCGGCTTTGACTGGATTAAGTGATCACTTTATGCTCAGGGCAACGTTCACCCATTCCACCACATCCTGCTGTCAATTGTGTAATTTTTGAAATTTGTAGTATGCTACTGCTGGAACTTATTTCACATTGACCCAATGTTTCAGCGATGTTAACGCCATCTGCTGAGGAGTTGAAACTGTAATATTTTTCATAGTTTTCATAGACAAAATAGGGGTCAGAAAACCTTACACTTCATAATCTTAATTCGTATCTAAATATGTGTTAATATATTACAAATAAGAATTATAAATTGACATTATCTTTATTTACAATCAACTTATCATGATGTATTTAATGCTTAGACACAGAAAGTTCTGGATAGAACCAATATTACCTCAATCATTTTACCAGCGATATAAGTAGTGATCGAGTGATACCATAGTACGTGATAGCGAAATCCTCACGGAATTTAATTCAAAATAGCGATATTGATAGACTTTGTTCGAATGACGCAAATGATAAGATCGTCAGTGTGACAGTCAAATCATTTTTTTTTTACTATAATGACGAAATATCGCGTAAATATTTCGGTAGTATTGTGTCAGGGTTGCCAGCTCCCACATTAAGAATTTAATGAGATAAAATAAAAACCCAACGATAAAAATAAGGGACATCGTGTTGTTTTCTAAAAAATAATATGTTACTGAGAATATTAGCGCGAAATAAGAATAAAGTAAGCGAAAATGTGAATTTTACATTTTTAAAGAGAACCTGGGAGCAAATTAAAAAATCTACGACAGTCAACTTGTTAACCTTATAATTACCAGTATTTTGACATCTCAAAAACTGAACGGATAATCCTTAATTCCCGTAAATTTCAGGGGCACTTTCGAAATATTAATATTGTAATTCTAAAACCTGTAGTCCATCTATCACTGTCTTCAGTTTCAAGATGATTCTCTCAGTATTACTCTTAAAATATAAAAATAAATAATAAACTTTTCTTGCATGCGTTCATTACTCCCAAACCAAAGGACAAAGAAGGAAATGATTGTCCTATTTTTTTTAACCTTCAAAACAAGGGACTAGATCAATTTTTAAATCTGAAAAGGGGAACGTAATTCAAAAAAGGACACGTCTGACAGTGACAACCCTATGTACTATTAAACTGGTAATTACACGCTAATCGATGAGTATGTGTTATTTAGATTATTTTTTAGATAATTCATAGAACTGTAGACATGTCTATATCTGAATCACAGATAATAGAATAGATACATATGTAATTCATTGACACCTCTAATAATCAGCAAAACGTGGTGAAATGTTTATTCATAATTTTCAGTAAACATCGTGCTGTAAAAATACGTTTATCATCATTTTTCTGCGGAAAATTAACCGGAAGTAATCCGCCAATTACGTCACGCTCTTTTCGCGATAGTCAGAGAGTAGAGCGATGAGAAAATCTTGAGAAAAAGAATTTGTACTTATTTTTCTATGCAGTTAACCGAGTCAATAGGTCAAATTCTCCAACTAATTCATTGCGTACGAAGACTAACTAAAATAAGACGTCCTTTTTTCAAGTAAGTATTTCATAGTAAAATAAATTTAAGACACACTTATGTGCGAAAATTTACAGAATTGGACCTCCCAAATTCACTCAATCAGGTGTTTCTTGGACCACCACGCTTCCTCAACACATCTCTTTCGGAATTTTTCGTTTTTTTGTCATTCTATCCTCAGACATTCTCTCCATTTGCTCAAACCATCTCTCAGCTTGTTCATTTTCATCCTAGTCACAACACTTATCATATATAACACTTCATGGGATATGAACACAAGATTGGTGTTATTACATAAAACTAGTGGGTACCTACCCGTGAATTCACGGAGGTTGGTTTAATATGTTTTTGTGTAACCACTATTACAACTCCACCCTTCAAAATTCTTCGAGAGAACACAGGAAAATCACAAGGCTCCGTCTTTTCCCCGTCTTTCCAATATCGTCAAGAAAGTCGTAGAACCAGATTCACATCGTCGACTTTCTTAGTTGGTACCCACCCGTGAAAGCTACAAGACTCCTCTTTACCTGTGTCATTCCCATACTCATACTGCCACTCTACCACGGTCTTTAAAGTTAATCGAAGGAACACATCAGGGAAATCACAAGGCTCAGTCTTTTCCCATGCCCCTGCTATTGCTGTTGATAATGCTGCCCTGACAATGTTCTGATATCATTGTAATAGGAACAATGTATCGTAAAGAGCAAGGGGGTTCCTGAGCATGGGTAACCCTGTGTGTCTTGCATTATTGGAACATGCCGAATATAGGACCATGCGAAACTTTTCGTAGCCAACATCTTCTTACAGTTGGCGAACTGGAATATAGTAGGTATATGGATTACTTTGAATCCCCTAATTCGTTGTCGTGAATCGTTATGTCCCTTCACATTCACTATATAGGATGTATTTGATACATCTCCACTCCATGTGCTGTGCACTTCGCACAGTATTGGAGATCGGTCTGATAGTCTTCTAGTTTGGGCACGTTAAAAAAATAAACACTAAAAATAATCGAAGGTAACATTACCGTCTTTTCGGTAAGAGGTGTGGAGAATTGGTCGCTATTTGGTGTGAAAAAATATAGGGTCTTACCTACTTTCCATACTAATTTTACATACGTACCTATTATACCTACAGTAATTATGATTTGAATGACTCTATCAATAATTAATATAATAGGTAGGTAGGTATGTATGTAGTACTTGATTGTTTCAAAATCATACGAACCAACTGATAGTACCTATTCAAAACTGTTTTCATTCCATTTGGCTATACGTACCTACTATATATAGTATGTAGGTATGATTCGAAAAACTCGATCGATGCATTCTGTATCAAGTAGGTATGTACCTACCTATAAGTTACTGTATTCACCAAGTACCAATAATTCGAAATTTCAAAAAGTTTGAAATCACATTACTTAAACTTATTGTTCAACCAACACTTTTCGTCCGATGTAACGCGCTAGTGTAGAGAACATTTTGAAAATTTCATAGATTCGATCCATTAGTTTGCATAATAATCACGGTACTATTTATTTTCGTCGCGCGCTGCGCACTGACAGACAGACATAGGACAATTATTTAAATTGATTATGAAGTGTTAGAACATAGGTTCTATCTATTAAATTACGTATCTATACGAGTATTGAATCAAAACATGCCTTATCCAATTACCTTTGAATTTATGTAGTAGTAGGTAGATTGCGTGGGTCTTCATTGCAATTCTTTTACCTGACAATTCTTACTTATAAATAGAAAATGCAATAGCAATGTAGCTGGAATGCCATAATTGCATTAACTCAGTGTGAAATCAATATATTTTTATTCTGCATTTCCCTCTCTATATCTTGTGAAAATAAACACTAGATATATAAATAGATGAATCCAAACAAAAAAATCAATGGCTCGCGACCCAATTATGACGTCATGGTCATTTCCCGCGGCTATAAGGTTCAAAATCGCATGAACAATCGCATGTTAAAATGGTAAAAAAAACGTTTTTGCGCATTTCTTTGGGTTAATTTCGGTTCAATCAAAAAACTTTTACTATTATTCCCTATAAGTTTTAATGCATATTATCGGTACAAAAATATTCTTCGCCACTTTCGGGAAACGAGAAACTATCGGAAAAAAAGATTAGAGGTGTTTATCACATTTTTTTGTGAATTTTTTGGGAAAATAAAATTTTGATGTCTTACAAACTTTGTAAATGTCAATATGCCTACTATTGTTGACACGAGTAATATACGGAATACTGGAAAAATGATGAATTATTTCGTGACGAATCTCCACTATTCCCACAAAAAAATAATTTTAATTTCCTATAAACGTTCGTAGATTGAGTCAACCAACCTAAGATTGGTAAATTCTAAAAATTAATTCACAAAATGAAACGCTAATCAAAATACAAACACTAAATATCTCCCAAAACTGAAAACAATTCTTTCAGGTATCAATTAACTCATTGTCTGAAGATTCGATCCACTCAAATAATGTCTGCTGCTTTGCATAGTAAAGTACGCAACTGAAATAATAACTAACTAGCTGAGTTACCCGTGCTTCGCGACGGGAAATTTGTTCGATAAATATCCAAATGGTTCTAAAAAGTTCGTCTAGCATTCCTTTGTTCAATAAATACATTAGGTAGGTATCTTCTTCTTCTTCTTCCTTCAGCCATCTCTCCACTGTTGGATATAGGCCTCTTAAAATAAAATAAATAAATAAAATCTTTATTGAAAAGAAAACATATCTTCCAAATGGCGGGTTTATTGCCGTAGGCAATGTCTGCCAACCAACCACTTGTGACATTCATTTGATATAGACATTACATACAAGTGTATGAAAAATAAGAAAAAAATATAAATAAATATGAAAATAATAATAATATATAGAATACTTATACATACATAAAAATACATACATAAAGAGATATGTGGATGGGATGAAGGACAAGGAAGGAACAACGGGATTGTCAGTTAGATGGATTCCATTTGTTTCCATTTTTCTCTATCCTGAGCTTTGCCAATCCATCTTCTACCCGCAACTGGGATAATATCGTCAGCTCATCTTTTAGGTAGGTAGGTATCTAATTATAATTATTATAGTATGCGATTTTGGTATGAGATACGAATTTTTTTTAAGACTATAAAAAAAAAAAAACAAATCAAATCTTCATTGAGTTAAATGGCGGTTTATTGCCGTCTACAGTGTCTACCAGCCAACCATAATTCCACAAGAAAATGAAATTATAGTGTTTTTATATATTCATCACCTCTCAACGGGCGCCTTGGGCGTCTTAGAACCAACTGGTTAAACAATATTTCTTATTGTACCTTAGCATAATTTTCCGTAAACATTCCAGCCAAGAAAATACAATAATTACTGTTCCGTAATTTATGTGCATATTCATGAATAATTTTACTTTTGTCTTTCAGTACAGACGTTTGCTTTTTCATAATTATTATTGTCACATTATACATTCTCATTGTTTCGAAATGTCTTTTTTTCCTAGAAAGAATTACGTCAATAGTGAAGTGCACAAATAGTTTAATTTTGGTCTTGACTTTTTGTTTTTTTTTTGTACACTAATTGAATGTCAGTAAAGTTCTATAAGTGATTTTTTTAAACTGTCGAACACACCCATAAAACGTGTGACCGAGAAGGGACGACTACCCGCTTTATTCGCACTTATGCCAGAGCCATAATTGAGAATAAAACAGGTAGTCGTCCCTTCTCGGTCACACGTTTTATGACTGCGTTCGACAGCTTAAAATAATTTGACTAATTATTCCATTTACATTAATGAGTTCATCATGGAAACAATTGCGATCACACTACTTTGCAGATAAACATCTATTGCTGACCAAGTGTAATTCAACTTGATAATATTTATTTTCATCTTCTTTCGTTTTCCTTCTTTATCATCCCATTTTCTATCTTCTGTCTCCATATCACCCTGTCTTGTGCAGACTGCATTAAGGCCACATGAAAATGAACTTAGAGTTAAATTATTATAGAAAGTAACGTTTTTAATATGCTAATTGCGCAACAATTTTGGTCTTGGTCCTAAGGTAATATAAATGCCGTTGGTCTAAATAATTTTACTTGTTTGCGACACTAATAGATTTTTTTCATCACTAAAATAAGAAAACTTTAATGGTAAGTATGTTTTATTTTTTCTCCATTTCGCAAATTCATTTTCTATTTATGTTAAATCTATTTTTTTATGATGTTTGACGTCTGCAAAAAGAAGTACACCTCAATGGCATCATTCAATTCCTCACAATAATACTATGTATAATGTAAAAATTTCGCCATATCAGCGTATTAAAAAACAATTGCAAAACAAAAGAATTCAAAATCAGGGTAACACTGAATTTAGAGAGAGGTTTTGGTCGGAGCTTTTTTGCAAACGTTCGATTCAGTCAACTGAACTTCCGGTCTGTGTGGAGAGCCTAATGCCCGATCCCACCAACTACCACCTAGGAAGCAGACCCCTAAGGAATTTCCATACAAAACCACAGATAATTTGAGTGATTATTATAACTGTCATAACCTTTAAGATATAAATCCATACAAAACACAGCATGCAGCTACTTAAGTGAGGGAGATTCTGGGCCGAGATATTTGGGCACCTAACTAAGTAGAGCTGCATGCTGTATTTTGTATGGATTTATATCTTAAAGATTATGACAGTTATAATAATCACTCAAATTATCTGTGGTTTTGTATGGAAATTCCTTAGGGGTCTGCTTCCTAGGTGGTAGTTGGTGGGATCGGGCATCTGTTTATTTATTTATTTATTTCAACATATACGGCTTGCGCCCTTAAAATGCATTAAGTATAACAAAAATTTAGATTCAACATACATATATAGAACAAAAAAATACAATAAAATTATACATATGCAGTAGCATGCACCCATGCCCCACGGCCATACGAACGTCGTGTGAGGAGAGCGGCAGGCATTATAGGTACCTATTAAGTATGATTAACGTGACGTACAACGTACCAGTACCTAGCATCTACCTCACACGACACACCAAAACACTACGCCCGGGATGTAGGTACATGCACAACACAATATTACAATATCACTACTGCCCAAACGTAACAGGACCGGCTATAGAATTAATACGCCTTCATAACATAACTCAAAAATAAAAATATTTATACATAAAAGTCAAACAAATTCATCAAATGTGTAAAATAATAAAATCGACTTCAGATTAATGCAAAAATTTAAAACAAATCAAAATTCCATAAAATTGTCAAAAACAAATATACTTCGACAAAAACAAAAACAAATATAAAAAGTCAGAAAAAGCAAATTCAAGAATACAAAACATTATACTCATGTCACATAACAGAGACGGATTCAGAGTGGATTATCGGGTACATTGGTCAAAAACACTAATTGGAACTCCGAATAAATGTAATAAAAATAAAGATAAAAAATTCAATAAAATAAAACAAAACAAAGTTAAGTTAGAATCATATTATTAGAATCATATTAATTACGTTAGAATCAAAAATAAGTTAGAATCATCTACAATCCATAGTACTGGAGTTGATGTCATACCTATAGGTCTGGCTCCTCCTACTATAGCACCAGTATTGAGGCCAGAAGGTGCGAGCCGTACCAGAGCAGAGCCACTTGGAAACAGACTACTGAACTTTTAGGATCTCTACAGAGATCTTCTACATACCAGGATAGTTCTGTACCCTGCGCCAAGTATGCACATTGCGTACACTACGCATTATGGTACTAGAGTATTTTCAGCTTCTGGAAACATTCATATTTTTTGCGAACGATCAAATCAGAGATCAAACAAATCAATCAAAAGTAATCATAATGTAATAGATGAAAGAATACTAATCAATTTAGTAGGAATTTACATCTAGATTTCTAGATAATCCTTTGATCTACTTAATCTAGTAGGAATATAAATCTTAAATGATTGATCATTCATCACCCGTATCATTCATTGATCAAAATATTATTTTGTAAATTAGTTACAGCTAGGCATATCGACATTTAAAAAATTTAAAAAAATAGGAGACCTTAGATTTCGACAAACTTACTAAATTTAATATGCTTAGGAGAAAAATAGGATAGATACATCTGACCTTTATCTAGTAAATGACCGTAAAATAACACCTCTGATCTTTTTTCCGAAAGACAAAAACTCGTTTCCCGAAAGTCGCTGGGAATTTTTTTTTCGTATTGATAATATGCATTAAAATCTAGCAAACTGCCGTAAAAGTTCTTTGAATGGAGCGAAATTAACCCTGAAAAGTTGATAAACGTTATTTTCAACATTTTTTCATGCGATTTTGAACCTCGATGCCGCAGGAAATGACCGTGACGTCATAGTTAGGGTCCGAGCTTTAAGTATTTCATAAATCAATTGACAGTAGCGGGTGGGTTATATTGCCAAAGAAAATAAGGAAAATAAGTTTGTTATTACCTACGAGCTTGCGAATTAAAATATTCACCACAAGAGTCGCCTTGATCTAAAAATATTAGCAACCGCAGATTAGTAATGGCTTATTTATTTACTTATTTATCCATGCAAAATATTATCATTCCAAGAAATTCCGTTGGAAAACACATATTGCGTTGAAATGCAAATTTCTTATCGTTCACTTTATAGTATTTAAATTGCTTCAGAAATCAATTACCTACGTATTATATAGTAAATGGCGAATTCCTGTTCGATTTGATAGTAGGTTAGTACTGTTAGTAGGTATGTGTTTCCTATAATTGTGAGATTACAGAGTTTCATATTTTGCCCACCTGTGAAAGATTGTGTTTCCTGTTTCCCAATTGGGTTTACGAACCGAAATGGGCTTCATCAAAATACTGAAAAATCGATGTAGCTTCATAGATCATTGAAGGAAAATCTCGCTGGCTTAAGGCCCTCCACATCCCGGGTAGCTCAGGCGCATTAATAGCGACCTCTTTACCCGCAACTTCTGGCAAATCTCAATAAGAGGTGGGCCCAGGGTTAGCCTTAAGGAAGCTCCCCGACAAACCCCACCCCTAACTACATTCCTTCAGTGTCCTTGTCCAAGGATGGAAACATATTTACAATTAGAACATAGATCACTCGCTCACGAGTGGATTGCTGTAGTAATATTAGAATAATGTTGCTTCAGAGGCGGGAAAATTAAAAAAAAACGAGGCCATTTTCCCGCCGGTTTAAAAAATAGAATAGTTTATTTCCGCTATATTGTAACTGCTCAATTTGCCGTTCAGTTTCAGGGTCGCTGACCTTTTAGATCTCAATTAATTTGGCGGTAATTAATTAGTGTCCTCTAAGATCACTCGCAAACGAGTGGAGGGCCTTAAATATAATAAATAATAATTAGTGTCCTCCATGTCCGAGTATTCAACCTACTTACACTAAAATATATTGGTTGTCTTACATAATACAATAAAAATGGATGTGTGTCTGTGGGTGTGTATGTTCCACCATAACTCTGGAACGCCTTAAGCAATTTCAGCCAAACTTGGTTCACGAATGCCTTGCTATCTGGAAACTTATACTTTGTGGTAGAGACTTCTGCGAAGACTACGATAGTATACACTATACAACCCTGGACATACGAATAACATCACTACCCTGTTCGGTGACGTCACCTTGTATTTGTCTTGGTATTTGTGACAAACACCCTGTCTCGATGACAAACACTTGGGCTACGGAATATTTTTTCTCATAGATTTTCTCCCAATCTTAGTGACGTCATCATCGTCAAATGTCAGTTGAGCCGGGCCTGTATGATAATACTATTGCGTTCGGCCTCGACTTCTGGAATTTCGGAACCTTCTGAGAATTTTTTTTGATGAGGGAATCCAAGGGTTGTGTGTGGTCAAGTGTGGTATCGTATGAAAGGGCATTGAAATAGAAACTCAGATCACAAGTCATATTTTGTCCAGCTCAATCCATCAGGAGACACCGAGTGAGCGAGAGGATCCGGTCGTAGAATTACGTAGAACCTTCTAGAAAATTGTAAGATTTCTCGAATATTGTAGAACATTCTAGAATGTTGTGGATATTAATAGAACATTGCAAAACTTTCTTGAAAGTCGTCAAAGTGAATGAACGGATGAATGCGGTTCGGTCATACCGTCGATATACTTTACCATCCAAATTTGCCGTTGCGAAGCACGGGTAACTCAGCTAGTAATCTATATATATAAAGTAAAGTTTGATTTTTGTAAGTGTTCGCATAACTCCCGCATTTAACTATGGAATGCTGCGAAAATTTATACATCTTCGGTTGTATTAATATATAATATATATAATTTATTAATGAATTTGTTGTTATTTTTTTATTTTATAATTTGTAAAAAATGTGTCATTGTCTTGTTGTTGATGTTGTGTGTTGAAATCGATGAAAACCCCGGAACTCCCTTCCAATACACGAGGTCTCCTCACATTGGAGGGTAGTATGGAAAATTGTAAATATTGTAATTAGTTTTATATGTATGTATTAAATGTAAGATATTAGTTACTAATAAATTTATTTGAATATATGCTGTGTCTTAACGTTGCCGGTTTTTGGAGAAAAAGCTTTTCCTAGGAGATGCCATGATGATGAGGGGATCCAAGGGTTTTGTGGGGTCATGTACGGTATCATATGAAAGGGCGTTGGAAAAGAAATTCAGATCTTAAGTCACATTTTGTCCAGCTCAAGCTATAAAGTATGCCGAGTTGGTTGGTTAAATTTGCCGTCCCAAAATACGGGTAACTCAGCTAGTAATTTATAATATAGTAGAGCTGGTTTGAACTTGAAGTCATTAATAAAATTGGTTGTTATCAGTTAACTAGATAGGACGAGTATTTATAACAACGAATAGTTATTTTCTTGGATATACTGACGAGTCTCGTGACTATGAGTCACAGAATGTTGAGGACATAACTCATGCTATAAACAATTACTGATAATACTGTTATAAAAACAAGTGTGCACTTTACCTAAACTATAAGTACATGTTAAAATACAACCTACGCATGGCGCCACTCGGGAAAATTTTGAACTATTATATTCGACTGTGGCGACGCGAGATTTGAAATGGCAAAATACCCTTAGTTCAAAAATTTTTCACGCGCGGCGCTAGTAATTCTTTCATGTCTCTTGCGAGATTTGAAATGGCAAAATACCCTTAGTTCAAAAATTTTTCACGCGCGGCGCTAGTAATTCTTTCATGTCTCTTACCTACTCCCTATATCATGACATTGTCAGTAAATTGTTCTATCTATCTATATTCTATACCCTCACGCCACGTCCCTTGCAGGGTAGGCAGAGAGTAAATTGTTCTATTCTATATCCTCACGCCACCTCCCTTGCGGGGTAGGCAGAGAGAACGGATCGCCAGACTTTCCTATCCTGACACACACTTCGGACTTCCATCACATTCATGCAATTCCTCATAAAAATAAATTCCTCAAAAAAAAGAAAAACATTGAGAGATAGAATAAGGAAGGAAATGATTAGAGAGTTGAGTGAATGTAAAAAGGATGTTGTGACTAAAATGAAAGTGAACAAGTTGAGATGCTTGGGTCATGTGGCGAGAATGAACGATGAAAGAAATGATTAGAGAGTTGAGTGAATGTAAAAAGGATGTTGTGACTAAAATGAAAGTGAACAAGTTGAGATGGTTGGGTCATGTGAAGAGAATGAACGATGAAAGAAATGATTAGAGAGTTGAGTGAATGTAAAAAGGATGTTGTGACTAAAATGAAAGTGAACGAGTCGAGATGGTTGGGTCATGTGGAGAGAATGAATGATGAAAGAATAACGAAGAAAATTTATCAGGGTGAAAGAAGAGGTGTAAGGAAACGCGACCGTCCAAGAACCACATGGCTGGACCATGTTGACCAGATACTCAAGGACGGACCTGTATTGAGTAAAAGTAATCGGAGAATATGTATGAGGAATTGCATGAATGTGATGGAAGTCCGAAGTGTGTGTCAGGATAGGAAAGTCTGGCGATCCGTTCTCTCTGCCTACCCCGCAAGGGAGGTGGCGTGAGGATATAGAATAGAACAATTTACTCTCTGCCTACCCTGCAAGGGACGTGGCGTGAGGGTATAGAATATAGATAGATAGAACAATTTACTGACAATGTCATGATATAGGGAGTAGGTAAGAGACATGAAAGAATTACTAGCGCCGCGCGTGAAAAATTTTTGAACTAAGGGTATTTTGCCATTTCAAATCTCGCTGTGGCGACATCATCATTCATTCGAAAAAAGAATTTTTGATTCTCAGTTGAAGAACTCGTATAAAATGAATGGGCCTACGTGAAAACATTGTGACTGGTGCTAATTAGAGGAATGACCAGTTTATTCCTATGTGCACTCGTGAAAATTCGTTTTTTCAAGCATAGGGGAGTTATACAGGTGGTCCCGTAAGTTAATGATTTCCAGTGAAGGGGTGATAGGCCAACTCATAACTGTCCAGAATATCTAAATATGACCTTACCATAGGAAAAAATTCGCTCGTTCTCGTGAAATTCGACACCTCGTTCGATCGCCACGGTCACAAAATTCAATATTCTAGGATTATAATTTTTGATTCGTAATCCTGGATAATAATCAGCTATTTGAATATACTCCAAAATAAAATTTATTATACTTACCACAATTTTGGAAAAAAAGAGCATCGTTTCCGACTCTTGGGTTTTTTGTTTTTTATTAGCAAATTTCAACTCTTTTATACTGTAAAAATATGTAAGTACTTACAATTGCACTAACCTAGCAAATAATATTAAAAACTTGCTTATTTAGTTTAGTTTTTAAAAAAGGTACAAAACTTGATATACTTACCTAGTTCTCTTTATAAAAAAAGATATTCATGTTTTACTGCAAAATGAGCTAATCATAAAAAAAATCAAATGCAGGGTCCTTGGTTCAATGTGTCTAAAATTTGGAAAAAAAATAGAGGATGAAAAAATATGCAAAAAAGATTAAAGCATGCACACGTTCATTTTTATACTACATACTTATAAGGTTTAGTGCGGGACTCCAATTGTCGGTAGCAAGATATATTGGGCGACGTGTCATGTAGGTATTGTTAAATATAACAAATTAAACAAAATATTCTTTAGGTGTGTAATGTATAATTACAGACCCGGACTGGCCTCAGGGCAGTTCGGGCAAATGCCCGAAGGGCCGGTCTGGTCAGAGGGCCGATGGGCTGGTCTAGCCAAAAGACCTTCTAGCTAACAACGCTGACTGATTACATCGCGAAAAAAATAAGCAAATAAACTGAATTGTACCGCCGCGCCATCTAGAAAACGTTCTGTACAATTGGGAACAGTGTACTAAGGGGACAGGTCCCGATGTTTCATGTCCCTATCTTCTTAAGTTTTATGACAAAATTTCAGAACAGATGCCTTAGTATTGAAATCAACCAAGTGAAATCAATTCACCGATTTCTGAAAAAAAAAGTCGCCTGCGGCGCTTTTTACTAATTTCGTGGAAAGTAGGGGGTCGACGTCTCTAAAGATGTCCGGGCCGGTTTGAAGACCCAGTCCGGGCCTGTGTATGAAGTATGTATAATATAAAATATATTTTGCACATTGACAAATATGCTTTAATTGCGTTATAATGATTGTGTGCTGTTCAAATATTAATTTATGATGAGTTATTATTAATGTTATCACAAAATGCAGTGGTGTTACCTCCAACGTCAAAAATATTGCGTATTGAAGTTTTTATGGGGGTACTGAAACAGAATTCGAGGTTTGCTAACAAAATTTCGTGACGGAACATTAAAAAATGCCAAAAAAAATCATTTTTGGTGATTATTTAAACTATCAACTTTTCTTAGCAACCTTCCCATATAAAATTAAAGTACATAAAATTTCATACAAATATGGCATATAAAATTTTGCTCTAAAATAAATAGCAGCGGAGCTGTCATGTTCCAAAAAGTGTTAAAATATTCGTCTGAATTTAAATTAAAATATTCAACAATGTATGGAGAATTCCTCGTTGGAATCGACAAATATGAGCGAAGTTTTTCACTCTCTAAATAGCCTTACTACAAAAATTTAATTTCCTCCAAGCGCCTTTCTACTAGGACAGTTCCAAAAATGGCTAAATGTTTGTAATTTTATTTCAAATAAAGTACTCGACAATGTATGGAGAATATTTTACTTTGTTGGAATCGGCAAAAATGAGCGAAGTTTTCCTCTCACTGAATGGCCCAAACTTTACAATGAAAATTTAATTTGCTCCAAGCGCCTTTCTACTTTGTTCCTCCGTTATATGTACATACATTTCACACCATGAAACTTTGACAGATTATTTAATATTTAACCATGTGAGTGTATCATTGTTTTCATTCAGTGTCAACAGCATGATCCCTCTTCAAACCACTCATTATCACTACACTTACTAATACTTCTCTCTAATACATATCTGATATTATATGAATGTATGTGTGTTTACTAATTTTTCAGCTGTGACAACAAACGCGATTGATACTCATACTATGTATACATAAGTAGTTATTATAATTCACTATCAGTTAATGAAACAATTACATATATGTTAATTGGTATTGCAAACTAAATAATACTTAAATACCTAGTTGCCAAATATAGATAATTGGCATGAGTATTTATAATATTATGTATAGGTGTTTATATATTTAATTGTGCGTTTAATTCGACATTAAATTTCTTATGTAATGAAGTAATTATAGGTACAGTAAATAGATAGAATAATTAGATATAAGTAGTTTCTTATCTTAGAAGAGGAACTACGCTTTCATATACAAACCCAAGTTGGAATCTTCCTCGTTTCACAGTATTTTCGATTATCCAGCTTTATCTTTAATTAGTTGCATGGCATAGGTAATTTGGTTGCATGGGATAGGATCCTACAATCCATGGGGTTCCCAGGTTTTAGAATAGGCCCCAACGCTGTTTCGCTATTACTTCGAGTGTCCTGTACCTAAGAGTCAGGTGTTGCACAAGCACATTCTTTATTGGGCATTTTGGACGATAGTGAAACATAGAATTTATTACATGTTTGTTTTTCTTTCTTTCCAGGACCCTCAACATGGGTGGAGAAATTCCCCGAAGCAAGGGGGTCTCGTCAGAGCCCCGTGGACATTCCAACATCAAGCACAATGCCAACAGGATCACTGCCGCCGCTCAAGTGGACCTACGATAAGAAGCAAACCAGATCTCTCGTGAATCCAGGTTACTGCTGGAAGGTTGAAGAAAATGGCTGTGGATCTGGTAGGATTACTTTTTTTACTATGTTCTTTTCAGAATCCCTTACTATCAGGGGGATTTACTCAATAAAAGCCATAGCTTTTACTTATTCAAGTTTCAAAACACTTTCCCAAAATTCTAGGTTACGTTATACGAAAGAATTGTCCTACAAAAAAACGCGAACTATTTCAAGAAATGGTACCTATTTCCTTCTTCACGGGCTATGCCGCGGCTCTGGCCTTAATTTTTCGCGAATGGTACATTTTTATTTCATCCAGGTAGTTCACATACAATTGTTTGCAATAAAATTCTGGATATTTCAATAACGCGAGCTCAGGGCAGCTCTCGGACAGCCAAAAAACGAAAATTTGACGACCGCCCAACAGCCATTGAAATACAAATAGGTAATTTTAATATGTTTGACTTGACTATTAGGTATGATAATTATAATTGGTTATTTTGCCATATCAACTGCTGCGTGCTAATTAGGCATTCGAGAAGTACGTATGTAAAATCTAAAAATATTCCTAACATAATTGGTTTGTCTGGTTTGTCAATGAATTTGTCACAATTTGCATAATATCTTGTTCGGAAAATAGGTCATTTTACAACAAAACCATAACAATCAATATATTTCGACGTAATTCTTCATTTTTGGACAATTTTACAAAGAGCTATTTGAATACATTGTCAACTTACAATAGGTCCAGCCAGTCCCACCTTTGTACTCATATGTCCATAGTATTTCTGCAACTCCGTCAAAACATGTATCAGATAAAGCCTTGACGGGGTATTACTTTGAGTAAACAATATTTATTTACGCTTGAAAAAAATTCAAAAATATGTTAACATTTAATTAAAAGTAGTTGATACTATAACATTTGATCACTAAGGCGAACTTATCGCAGTGCTGCGATCTCTACCAGCTAACCCCAATTACCTTCATGATTGTTGGGGTAGTCCTACCTACAATATTTTAGCTGATGATGCCCAAATCGATTATAATCGACATTCTCGAATACGATCGAATAGTTGCGGTATTTTTTTAACAATTTTTTTCTCCGCGACTTTCGGGAAACGAGTTGCTATCTTTCAGAAAAAAATCAGAGTTGTTTTTCACATTTATTTTGAGAAATCTATACAAAATATAAAAAATCTTTTACGGTAAATCAATGTATCTACCCCATTTTTTCCAAAGCACATTTAATAACGGTTGTCGACATCTAAGGCCTCCCGTTTTTTATTATTTTTTAATTGTATGCTTAATTGCCTACTCTTGATATTAGGGGAACCCCATAGTCGTAACCATGTCGTAACTATAGTCTACCTATCTGATTTTTATTTTATTGAAAGTAAACACTAAAATATTTTTTTTTTTTAGAATTGACGGGCGGCCCACTGGGAGGCGATGTCTACCGTTTGGCACAGTTTCACTGTCATTGGGGGTGCTCCGATGGCAAGGGATCCGAGCACACTGTGGACGGCAAGGCATATTCTGCGGAGCTCCATCTGGTACACTGGAACAGCACTAAATACAAGAGTTTGAATGAAGCTGGAGGACATGATGATGGCTTAGCCGTCTTAGGGATCTTTGTAAAGGTAAATATTTTTTTTTAACGGAATTTCTTCAGAGCAATTTTACGTCTCCAGCGTGGGTTTCTGCCGCCCGGGGCGGAAGCCAAATTTGCCACCCCCTTATTTAGGCATTTGAATCCCAAATGCTCCAAAAATTTTAGGAGTTCTAGAGAACTTTAGAGCTGGAGGGGGACAACTAAAATTTTAATATTGATATGGTATAAAATAGAGAGAAAACAGTATTTTTTTTCTAGTTTTTTTACCCAATAAATGACGCCCAAAAATTGTTTGTTGGCAACAGTGACATTTCTATTGAAATAATATAAGTGTTGCTATGATTGCCAAAGAGCTACATGTAGCGCCCTCGTCGAAATCCCATCTCCTTCTTGACATACAGCACGCGCTGGTTACCCCATTATTAGGGATATACCAAGATGGTAAAATAGTAGTAAATTATTTGTACCTATCATTAAGTGAACACTGAGATTTTAACCGTGACCTCTTATTTAAGTAAGTAAGAAATTTTATATCATAAATCAATCGTTTTTCCAGGTTGGCAAGCATCACCCAGAACTGGAGAAGATAGCTCAACTCCTACCATTCATCATGCACAAGGGCGATAAGATCACAATGAATCACCTCTCTCCAGACCCTGAGAAGCTCCTCCCAAATAACCTGGCTTACTGGACATACCCCGGATCCCTCACCACTCCTCCATGCACTGAATCTGTCACCTGGATCCTCTTCAAAGAACCCATTGAAGTCGGAAGAGACCAGGTAAATTATTCATAAATGAAAAATGATGTAATTAGAGAAATATGTAAGACAAATACTGGATTTCACTTACTTCTTAGGTGAGGAATAGCGGAGATAGGAGCCACTTATCATTATTTTTAATACAAAATTTGTGCGAGGTGGCTCTTATATTCGCTATTCCTCACCTTAAAAGTTGGTGAAATCCAGCATTAGTGTTGTAACTAGGATAAAAGTGAACAAATTGAGATGGTCTGATCATGTGAAGAGAGTGTCTGACGATAGCATGGCAAAGAAAATAGTCTGAAAGAGAAGACATACATGAGGAATGTTGAATGGGAGAAACGCAGTGTTTATAAAAATAATTTTGTGAATATGAAGGAAGCGACAGATGTATGTAAGAATATAAGTGTGTGTCGTGCACTGTCCTCTCTGCCTACTTTGCAAGGGATACAGCATTGGATAGACAGATTTTATTTTCAGAGTTATTTATTTTCAATTTTTCAGAGTATAATATACTCTGAAAAAGGTGTAACAATACACAAACACAGGTGTTCAGCATTGAATGATAAACGCTTCTCTAGAGTAAAGTGATTACCTAAACCAACCTATGGCCGGTCGTAAATCCAGGATGACCATCTTACACTGTTCGTTATTTGAGAGACTACATATGTAATTGTTGAAATTAAACATACATATTTTTATTTTACAGTTGAACAAATTCAGAGAACTGAGAACGCACGGTTCTGACGAAGAAATGCATTGCGATGAAGGCGTCCACGTCATCAACAACTATCGTCCACCAGTGCCGCTTGGAAACAGAGAACTGCGTGACTGCGGAGTCAACTAAACCTCATAATTATAACACGTGTATGTTACTACTAAACTTAACAATGTCTTGCCAATATGTTATTTATACTATGTTGCTAATTTCATTATTTAATCTGCTGATACGTATAATAATCGATGAATTTACGCTAATTGCAGTGGATTCATAATAATTGATATTATGGAAAGAAAATATTTAGAAAACTTCTGCCTGTAATGATTTTTGATATTTTGAGAATGATTTAGAATGCTGAAAGAACTTGATACTTATTTACAAAATCTAGTTTCAAAGACTTGCGAATTTGTTGATGTTTATTTTATTTGTAATAAAATAAAATACCTATTACAATTCTGATTTATTACGATTATTGTGAATCTACTGTACAGATGTTTAAAAAAATATATATTTTCACATTATAACAAAATTTATTTGAGTTTTTCTTGGTTCAAATGAAGCCATCTTTTCAATTAAAATTATTTTAAACCCTGGCAACATTATTTCTTTCAATCTATCTATGATTACTTAATATTATTAATTAACTGTTATACTTTATCTTTATAGTTATTTAATAAACTAATGCCCGATCCCACCAACTACCACCTAGGAAGCAGACCCCTAAGGAATTTCCATACAAAACCACAGATAATTTGAGTGATTATTATAACTGTCATAACCTTTAAGATATAAATCCATACAAAATACAGCATGCAGCTCTACTTAGTTAGGTGGCCAAATATCTCGGCCCAGAATCTCCCTCACTTAAGTAGCTGCATACTGTATTTTGTATGGATTTATATCTTAAAAGTTATGACAGTTATAATAATCACTCAAATTATCTGTGGTTTTGTATGGAAATTCCTTAGGGGTCTGCTTCCTAGGTGGTAGTTGGTGGGATCGGGCATAATACTATTAAAAAAAATGGTTAGCAGCTTTCGTTAGAAGTTAAAAGTTATGTCAATGTTGGCAACGATTAATCGTAAGCATAATATTAGTTATGGTATTTTTTTAAGCAATGTGGCAACACCATTTATCTGTTCTATTTTCGAACCATGATCAATCACTTTTGAAACTTTGTCCAGAAGATTCTAACATGTTTTTAAAATCAATTCTTACCTTCAGCTTATCAATTTTCTACAGAGTTTTAGATTCTAAACTAAACACTGAGGAACATTATGCTTTACAGATACATTTATGTTAAGATCTGACTTTCTATTATGAACGTGAAACATTTAAAACTACTTACTTTATCAAAATATTAAACAGTGTACTCGTATTTAATTTAATTTGGTCTAATAACTTATGTTAGCAATTAGTATTATAGATGAGTATGTTATACTTTTAAGTTTATTTGCCTTTACAAAAGGAAGTGAAATATGTTATTTTATGATTAAAACTGTTATATTATTTTAGTAGTTATGAACGTAAGTATAATATCATCTATGGAATATAAATTTGACAGATAGAAAGCTGGCTTGTCAAATTTCTTTTACGTGGATGATACTATGCTGTTTAAGGTCACAGGAAAGCCGTGACAATAATTAATCGCCTTAGCATAAGACTTTATTAACCAGCATTATTCATTTATATTGTACTATGTGCCTATTTAGAGATATACCTACTATGCCCATTTGGAGTGGGTGTAAAATACTCCAAATGTACTGGAAGCCATTTTGTTTATATATATATATATATATATTCTGTTCAATTCACTCATTTGAATTCATTCATTTATTATCTATTATACAACAAACACTATTTTTTATATACCTACTATCTTATTTTTTGTACGTACTACAAAATCAGTTCCTCATTTTGTTCAAAATGGGCCAACAATTTTATCCACATTTTTGAGAATCCACATTTTTGAGAACATTTTTTTACATGTTTTTTTTAAATTTAATAAAAATTGTACACTGATGCCAAATTAATATCTATTTTTAAAACGTTATGAATATTATCAAGCCTTGAAATATATTTTATTTATGATTAATAAGAAATATTCAAATATGTGTATTTTTTATAAGAATATTGTATCTCATTTATTGTTTCGTTGAAAAGGATTTAAAATTTGAGAGGTGAATCTCAGTAATATTCAACAGAGCCCGAATTAGAGCCGAAATATCATGTGTAACTGCAAATACAATGATTACTACATTTGTGTTTTGATATTTTTATTGTACGATTCCATTAACTTAATGTTGCATGTAGTAATTCAGTCTCTATGCAACCGATACAATATTTTAAAACTTATGTTAAGTTACTTCTAAAGTCGTATTGGAAATATCTTGTATAATCATGTTAGTAAAAATATCTACAAAACGTTAAAGTATATCATAAAAATCTCAAAAAAACTGTGTGTAATCTGTCAAAAAAGAGATGTTTTTTGAGGAGGGCGCTACTTGTAGCTTTTCGGCAATAATAGACCTGGCTAAAGGCGATCACCGAGCATGTCACTGAAAATTGACTTAAAAAAAATTGGCAATAATAGTGGCAACACAGAATATCAATAGAAATGTCAGTGTTGCCAGCAAACAAAATTGCAGTTCTCAATCAATCTAAGACCATCTCTTTCTTGACAGACCTAAGCCCAATCTGGAATAAAAATTCTATATATAAAACAAATTAATAAAAATACATATGTATGTAATTTGGATAATGGTGTTTTCATCTATTGATATGATAATATGCCTACCGTTTTATTTTCTAGTACGATTATACAAGAAATATTTCAATATCTGGTAAACAGTATGATTAACTGTTGTAATTTACAAATATGATAATTATGTTAAAATAATGTAACACACAACTTCGTTCACACTGAAGATGAGTTTGATGTTGTAAGGAACGGTTACAACGAATATCGTTTATGTCAGATATCTGGGAAAGTGAAAAGAATCTCAACAAAATACTGTTGATATGAGAGATCTAGACATTGTCAACTATGTATTTCATGATTACTTTTTATATTCAGAAAGTTTTCTCCAGAATTACACTTTTTTGATATTTAGACAATGTCATTTCACCACCAGCGCCGCTATAAGAGCCTTTTTTGTAGTTTTCGTGAAAGGACGGATATACCTGCCTTGAACAATGAACGCATCTGTATGTATTCTTGTTCATTGTGCGCTCACTAATACTACTATAACTTCGACTTAGGGTGCTTCTTAAAATTGAAATTTCGAAATGTTGACGGGACAGCCTGTTATTCTGTTCTCCTATGTAAAAAATGGAACTACAATTTTTTTCAGAATTTTTAAACATGGTTTAGGGGTCGCTACTCGGTGTTGAAAATTTCATAATTATATTAGTATTAAAATCAGTTTGATACACCGGCCTGGCTGGGGTACGCCTAGGGAAATAGACACTCAACTGAAATAATGTTTTATGTTTGTTGCTGTATTCGATAGATATAAATATAGAGAGAAAAAAAATGTTTGAAATTTGTTTTTTCTTATACTTATTAAATTTTCTTCAAGTGGTAGCGACCCCTAATAGTTGTTGAAAGATTCTAAAAAAAAATCTGTGGCATTTTTTTATAGCTTTTTTATAATTGGGGTGTCCCCTCGAAATTTAAAAAAAAAATTTTTTTCGACCATATAAGAAGCACCCTACTTCGTGTACGGACTTGCGTGGAGTTACGCTGTGTCACACTACAAAAAAGGCTCTTAATAGCCCGCAACTAGTATACCTACGTTAAAAATCTAGTTTAAACAATACCTATAAAATAAATTAACCAATCAAGGGTCCAATCCAAAAAGTGCCACATTTTAATAAATATTTTTGATAAAAAGATTATACCCACAGATACCTATTGTATTTTAACTTTAAATAACATTTTTTGACAATAATAAGTGAAAAAACCATACCTACTTTTGTATTTAAAAGTATACTTTAGCAAAAGATATCTCAAAAAAGCTTTATAATGGATTTTTGGTAATTGAGTTAATATAGATTATTTTTTAATATTCTTAGTTGAAAAGCATTTTTTGGGTTAGTTTTTGTTAAAAAAATAATTAATAACATTTAAAGGAAGAAATATTTTTAGTAGTCTAGAAATATATGTTTTTAATCTAAATAAATTTCGTTGTAATTGGATTAAAATTTTATTTTGATTTGTTTAAACTGTTTTATGTTATTTCTGTAGTAAAGCCAGAATAATTTTAAATGATATTTAAGTAGTTTTGGTGTATGTTTAGCTCCATTTATCTGTAATATTATTAGGAAGAAAATATTTAAAAAGCTTGTGTGTTATGTCCAACTGTGATTGTATAGTAGAGAATAAAATATATTATAAAGAAAATAAAAATTGTTTCATTTATTTATTTGCTTCATCCAGCGACATTAATATGTAATCTCTTTGGCTTCATCTTAATTTCCTGCAACAATTTGTGAGAATTTTCCATGGACCAAAATACCATATATGTAGCTCTTTTACATGGTAACACTGGCCATCGCCAAAAACATGAAATGGTACCTACTTGGCTAAAGAAGTTAAAATTCTACAATATTTTTTACTTATGTCCACTCCAAGGATAAAATGTCATATTTCATTCACAGAATAAAATATTGGTTCCTTTTTCAAACTTCTCCTAACAAATGAGTGATAATTTGATGAAAAATTTAATGACAGTTATCAAAGAGTAGTGTCAATACAAATTCAAGATGTTTGTAAATTAAGCAAAATTATTAGTAAAATACATATAATAACAACATCATGGTGTTAACAAAACAAGAAGAATGTCTGCCATGCTTTGGTGGGGATGGACCCAACGCTCTGAAGAACAAGAAATCAAGCCGAGGAGATATGTTCTCAAGGTCTAGTCCATCTCAGTGTAGTGAACCTTGTGCATCCAGAGCTAGCTGTCAATCTAATGAACCAGTAAGAATCTTGCTACCACATTACTGTACTAAACATTAAACACAATATTGTATTTATAGGAGATCATCTCGAAGTAGCCAAGGTAGTGATGAAAGGATATTGAAGATTAAACATAATTTAAGATCACGTCCGATGAATCTTAACTTATTGGCGTTGCCTAAAAAGCGTTACGCATTGAGTAGTTGGCAACAAAACAATAGTTACCTTCCACCTGAGATGGTACGTGATATCGAAATAATATTCTTCCATACCTACATAACATTTATACTTAGTTTCATGATTAACTACAAGCAATTACAATAATTTCATCATGATAGTATTTTGAAGATGTAGCAAACATAAATGAACAAGTCGACATATAATTGCCATTCCTGTTTATTTCATAGATCATTTACAGTGAAATAGGAATTCTAATTTACAGTAGATCTAGAAAAACCAATTGTTGCACACATTTTCTGCCAAACAATCAGTAAATCATGTAACCATTTTTTTTTAAATGTGAGGAGAGTTTTTTTTATTGAGCAAACAAGAATCTTTAGGGAAAATATTTAGACTTGGAATTACTGAATGTTCTCGAGTGATCACATTCACCCAAATGGAAATTAATGGAAATCTTTAGGTTGACTAATATTATTATGATCCAACTATAACACATTGAAAATCCAATACTATTTAGCAAAGACGAATTCTCAAATACAACAATTACAATAGTTCATGCTACTATTTTTTCTTCCTGTTTGAAATATGACTCTTTCTTTTACGTAGTATGCAGTGGTCCTTTAATTTTATTAAGCGTCTAACCCCATGGCGGTCTCCTAAATGTTAATTAACCAAATTAAAGTGAATTGGATATTAAAAAATGCTGTGGTTTTAGATTGAGCAACTTCAGGGAATTGTACAGGGAGAATATAAAGGAGTAAACGTAAGCAAATGCTCCGAGGCTGTCAAGTTATTCAGGAAAAGGTAAATAATTCCTATATATAAATATTTCAACAACAAATGTTTGAACTTGTACAAAAATTTCCCAATAATTAGATTTATTTAATTTTTTAGGCGAGATGCAGCCAAAGCCGCGGCCGCTTTGAAAATAGATCCATGTTGTTGTAAAGGCCCCTGCACTCTCATATCATCCTTGTTGAAGAAACTGAAGAACACGAGTACGGTATCAGAAAGGTAATTGGAATTGCATGAATATAAGAGAAGAAAGACGCATGGTGTAGAGATTGGACGGTCTAGTGCTTTTTTGCATCTACAAACTCGGGAAAAGTCTTAGCAATAGATAGTGCTTTAGTTTTTGATGAAACTCTGTTTATAATCCGTTTGACATAAATAAATTATTAATTATTGCTTAATTTTTTTTCATAATTTCTGTAATTCCATAGTAATTACAGTCCAATAACTCTAGGACATAGGGACAATACAAAACAGTAAACTTCTAGCATTCCTCAACTCTTATGAGGGCTCTCTAGAGATATCCGGAAGAAGGCATCCAACACTTTTTAAGTCATTCCCAACACTATGATCTTATTTCTTATGTGAATGAGCTATGAATTTGATTACCTATGTGGGAAGATTTGTTACTTAATAAGTTTCTGAAGAATACGTCACCTAAGGATAAAAAAGTTCTATCTGTTAATATCTATCTATCTATCTATCTATCTATACCCTCACGCCACATCCCTTGCAGAGTAGGCAGAGAGGACAGAGCGCCAGACAGCCCTATCCTTACACACACTCCTAGCTTCCGTCACATTCATGCAATTAGTCATACACGCTCTCCGATTCCTTTTACTCAAAACGCGTCCATCCTTGAGGATCTGGTCGACATGATCGGACCAGGTCAGTCTCGGACGGCCGCGCTTTCTCACCCCTCTTCGCTCATTCAGATATATCTTTTTTGTCATCCTGTCATCATTCATTCTCTCAACATGCCCAAACCATCTTAGTTTGTTTACTTTCATTCTTGTCACTACACCAGTCTTGCAGTCACTCATTTCCCTAATAACCTCATTCCTTATCTTATCTCTCAGCGTTTTCCCGCACATTCTTCTTAATGACCTCATTTCTACTGCATTCAACCCTGATTCATCCTTCTTCATCCACGTCCACGTCTCACTAGCATACATCAGGGTCGGCACCAAGACAGCATTGTGCACTAGCACTTTTGCTTTCATAGACACATTGCTACTACTAACAATCGGACCGAGCGCACCATTCGTCCTAGTACCGGCCAGCTTCCTTCTTTCAATGTCTCCATCACAGCGTCCATCTCTAGTAAACAAACTTCCCAGATATACATACTCATCCACTTGCTCCAGACAGTCATTACCAACCTTTATCACACAATTTGTCCTTATTTCCTCTCTTTCGAACACTAATACTTTCGTTTTATTTACATTCATTTTCATACCATTCATATCGCAGCTTTCGTACACACAGGATACTATCCGTTGTAACTCACATTCATCATCAGCCATCAACACTAAATCATCTGCAAACATTAACGCACATACTTTCACTCCATTTAGGTCCACACCAACATTCAGCTCATTCAGAGGACGCATGCAGTAGTCGAAGAACAGGTTGAACAACCAAGGCGACATGACGCAACCCTGTTTAACCCCTTTTGTGAGAGTGAACCACTGCGACAACGCAGCATTCACCCTGACACAAGCAGAGCTCTCCGAATATAGAGACGCGATTGCGCCAATCAGTCGGTCGCTCACCCCATATTCCGACAGTACACGCCACAGTCTTTCTCGGTCCACACGATCGTATGCCTTCTCCAGATCCACGAACGCGCAGAAGAGCCTCTGGTGTTTAGCCAGAAGCTTCTCCACGACCATCCGTAGGGAGAAGATCTGATCGGTGCACCCCCTGCCACTCATGAAAGCACCCTGCACATCCCATACTTTACTTTCAGTCACTTTTCTTACTCTTTCAATCAATACCTTTCCATACAGTTTGCCCACAGAGCTCAGCAAACTGATAGCCCGATAACTGCCGCATTCCAACCTTGAGCCTTTCCCCTTGTACAAAGGGCAGATGACTGCCCTCCTCCAATCCTCAGGAGTGCAGCCACTCTCCCAGCACAAGTTGAAGAGCCTCAGGCACCACTCGAGAATCTTCGGGCCACCTTGCTTGATGAACTCTATGGCCACACAGTCATGTCCCGCAGCTTTACCATTCTTTGCTTTTTTCAATGCAAGCACAACTTCATTCATACGTATTTCCTCGTCCTCAGCAATATTTACATTCATACTATCTGCTACATTCGTCTGGTTTGTACTAGTACCACTTTCATACAATTCTTCGAAGTATTCTTTCCATCTTTCAACAACTTCTTCTCCATTCATCACTAAATCACCATTCTTATCTTTGATGCAATTCATACTGTTTTTCTCACTTCCAGATCTCTTTCTTTTTACTTCCTTCCAGAATATTTTCAAATTCTCCTCGGCGTTCCTCGATAATTTCATACATTCCTCTTCCTCAAGTTTTCTCTTTTTCTGGCAAACCATTTCTTTCACTTCTTTCCTACACGCTTTATATATATTCTTCTTTCTTTCTTTCTCACCTCCATCATCTGGTTTCGCACCAAGCACATCATTCCACGCTTTCTTTTTCCTCACTACAGCATCCTTCACCTCATCATCCCACCACGCATCACCTTTTTTCCTTCCTACCAACGCTTCTCCACATACTTCTCTTGCACTCTTTACTAGCACCTCCTTCATAACATTCCATAGTTCACTCGTCGAGCGTTCCTCATCATCATGTACTTCTAGCCTTTCGTTAGTCAGTCTTTCATATTCATCCCTAACATTCGTCTCTTTCAGTTTTTCGACCCTGATTCTCCGGACAGGCTCCAACTTCCGAGCCCTCGAGCGCCAACCGGAGAAAAGATCAATCCTTGTTATCACAAGGAAGTGATCCGTCCACAGTCCGGCGCCCCGAAATGCCCGGGTGTCCTTTGTCGCCTTCCGGAGCTCAGAGTCCACACATACAAAGTCAATCATCGACCTTTCAATACGATCAACTCTCTCTCTTTGCCAAGTGTACTGGTGGATCTCCTTGTGTGCGAAGAATGTGTTCGCCACAAAGAGATCCAACTCCAAACATACTTCTAACACTCTTTTCCCGTTATCATTCACCCTATCATCGCCATGCAATCCCAACACTCTCTCAAAATTCTTCCTTCTGACACCGACCCAACCATTCAGATCACCTGCCAATATTACTTTTTCATTCGCTCTTCTTTTATACGCTGTCTCCTGCACTAAGTTCCAAAACTCATCCTTCTCATCATCCAAGGCATCATTCCCTGGACCGTAACCTATAATAAGGAACAGCCTGGTCATGCCTACCTTGAAACGAATCCAGATGAGTCTCGGTCCTACCAGTCCATACCCATTACGCTTCACCATACATTCAGTCATTCTTTTTGATAATATAGCACCCACTCCCTGACGTCCATGTTCATTTTCAGGCACTCCAGACCACATCTCTGCCATTCCATTCACCACATCACAATCTCTATCCTTTCTTTTCGTCTCACATAAACACAATATATCTAAGTTCCTCTCATGCAAAACATCACGCAATTCATTCATCTTACCTTCCATATCTCCTCTTATATTCCACACACCAATCCGGCATTCTGCCCTCCTCTTTGCGCCCTCCCTGGTACTTGACGCGGCGTGATGGGTGGCGAGCCTCATCGACTCCATGCGTCAAGACCACCACCTAATTTCTTACATCTTAGGACCTATAGGTCCCGTGTCTTGGTTTCCCTCCACCATGTTAGTAGAAATATATATATATACAAAATAATATAATAAGAATAGAAATATAAATAGAATAAATAGAACTACCACCACCAGAAGTATCCCACTACCAGCCGTTGAAAGTCCTCAAGGTCAGCGTCTTCGTCGGAAATGGCCCTGCGGGCCGGCACTGAGTGGGTTTTGAGTAAAAGCACTCGAAGACACACAAACACGATTTTGACTGGAAAATCACTGAAGGAACGACACAGAAGGTGGAATACACGAAATAGTATTAACGACAATATCGAGAAGAAACACGTGCGGTCACGACGGATGGTAGAGGGCTACTGATTTTGCGTTCAGTGGACGCCTGGGGACCACGCGTATGGAATAGTATGATAAAATGGCGTCTGAAAAACAGAGGACAAGATGGCGTACGAAGGCAAAAACCAGTAATACTAGGGGAAAAAGCTTATTAATTCCGGCACTGAGTGGGTTTTGAGTAAAAGCACTCGAAGACACACAAACACGATTTTGACTGGAAAATCACTGAAGGAACGACACAGAAGGTGGAATACACGAAATAGTATTAACGACAATATCGAGAAGAAACACGTGCGGTCACGACGGATGGTAGAGGGCTACTGATTTTGCGTTCAGTGGACGCCTGGGGACCACGCGTATGGAATAGTATGATAAAATGGCGTCTGAAAAACAGAGGACAAGATGGCGTACGAAGGCAAAAACCAGTAATACTAGGGGAAAAAGCTTATTAATTCCGGCACTGAGTGGGTTTTGAGTAAAAGCACTCGAAGACACACAAACACGATTTTGACTGGAAAATCACTGAAGGAACGACACAGAAGGTGGAATACACGAAATAGTATTAACGACAATATCGAGAAGAAACACGTGCGGTCACGACGGATGGTAGAGGGCTACTATCTGTTAATACCAGAATCTTAAATGAGAAACGATATCAATGTTTCAACCACTCATATATTTTATACACAGATAAAACATTATTACAATGCATTTCGCGTTAGAAGTCCCCTGGTGCAAACTTGGTTTAGTGTTGCTTGATGTGATAATAAGATATGGTTATATTTTTTCGCTACTTTAAAATTATATTTTAGAACTGTTGTTTAAAAAAAATTGCCAATTTTCGAATTATTAGAATAAACTGGCAACATTTTTCTAATTTGTGATGGCGGTTCAAAAGGATTATCGGAGTATTTTTTTCTTTTTCCAACTCGCAAAACTATCCTGCCTTTAAAACGATTTCTCTAGCGCCGCTTTGTAATATTTTCGGCATTGTAGGTTACTTGTAAAAGATACAATGTGAGAATATTGGGAACCTTTGACAGCTCTTACGACAAGATTCGACAATCAGGGCTACCAACGATACAATCTAAACTCCACTTGCAGGTAACATCAGAACAGTGGCCATGACGGATGGTACAGATAATAGTCTCATTATTATTTACAAAACTACCCCACTTTAAGAGTGTTTTTATTAATTGTACTCATAGATTATGTCAGTTGGAAACATTTTCATCAAAATTTGCTATTAATAACCTTATTCCACAGTGCCTTGATAGTCCATTTATTTGTATCACCAGTCCACCATTTGCCACATTAACTCTATCAGTAAGAATATTACACTTACAACGATATTGTCATTCGTTACTGATATGATGTTCTTCTCATTATTACAGAAAGAGTTTGACTTGCATAATATTCAATGAACTGTGTAAACTGTCTGGAGCTGACCCTTGCAAGAAGCAGGATGAAAAGAGGAACACAGCCTTGGCATTGGCCAAAAAGGTAAAACATTATTTACTATTTAAAGCTCTCTCCACTGCTGGACATTAGCTTCTTCCAAACTTTTCCATTCTTCTCTTTCACTCGCTCTTCAGATCCGTTATTATTTACCCGCTACTGAGGTCATGTCATCAGCACATCTTTTTTGCGGCCTTCCGACACCTTTTCTATATGCCCGTGGTCTCCATTTTAACACTCTGGGTGTCCCGCCCACTGCCACTTTAATCTGGCTATGCGATCCATGATACCTACATGCGACTCTAGTTCGATGTCTATATAATTTCTTCATTTCGAATTCTATCCACCGGGCTTACACGGAGCATCTGTCTTTCCAATAATAATTGACAGAATTGTAAATTTTCAGGTTGGCGCTTTCCAAATAATAATTGACAGAATTGTATATTTTCAGTTTGGCGCTTGGATCGATGATATGTTAGAAAAGAAAGGTACCATCACATGCGGCGACATTGAAATAGGTAATACAGAAAAATAAGATAGAGTAGTAGGTACAGAACATTCCATATAATACAGGCACATCATCACTGCTTGATGTTACTGAAAATGAAGTATGTAGTACAATAACTGAATTAGTCGACTAAATATGAAAATGTAAAATAATTGAATTAGTCGACTAAATATGAAATTGTAAATTGATTTAGTCGACTAAACACGAAATTGTAAAATAATTGATATGTCGACTAAATATGGAACAGTAAAATAACTGAATTGGATGACTACATATGGAATAGTACAATAACTGAATTAGTTGACGAAATATGGAATTGTAAAATAACTGAATTAGTCGACTAAACACCAAATAGTAAAATAACTGAATTAGTCAACTAAATATGAAATACAATGTAATATAGTAATTAATTTAGCTAACTAAATAAAATAATTGATTTAGCCGACTAAATATGAAATAGCAGTAAAATAATTTAATTTAGCTGACTAAATATGAAATAGTAGTAAAATAATTGAATTGGTTGACTAAATTTAATATGAAATAGTCCAATATCAAGCAGTGATTTTGTCCTCCTATAATCTAATAATGTTTTAGTGATTCCAATACATTGTACTCTTATAAAACATATTAAATTCATGTCTTCAATTGTAGATCCGAAAACACAAAAAATGATGGGAGATATATTTGAATGTCCGTGTTGCCAAAAAAAGAAGGTACGTACCTTATTGTTGAATGAAACTAGACATAAAATGAAAATGAACAAGTTGAGATTGTTGGGACACGTAGAGAGAATGAATGATGAAAGGATAACAAAGAAAATGTACCTGGGAGAAATAAGAGGTGAAAGGAAGCACCGCAGTCCAAGAACCACATGGCTCGACCATGTAGACCAGATTCTCGAGTAAAAGAGTAAAAGCAGAGTGTGTATGACAAATTGTGTATGAATGTGACGGAAGCACGAAGTGTGTGTAACAAAAGGAAAGTCTGGCGATCTGTTCTCTCTACCTACCCCGCAAGGGACGTGGCATGAGGGGATAGAATAGAACAGAAAAAAACGTGACATTCATAATATATCTATATTTTAAAATGACAATGAGATGAAAAAAGTATTCCTATCTTATAACCTTGAATGATCTGTGATTACAAGACTGTTATTACAATAAAATTAATATTTTATTTAACTTTCTTAAGGAATATCCAGAACGAAAACCCAAAATTGTTAAACCCAAAGAACCTCCACCGAGACCAGGTATGTTCCAATCATTATCTTCCAATTCCACATGATTTATAAGTTAGTAATATTATGATGAAAATAATAAATGATTGTTTATCTTACAGTTTATCAATATTGTCCACCAAAAAAAACGAAAAAAAAGAAACCGAAGAAAAAAGGCGAGGGAGATGGAGACGGAGATGGCGTGGGCGGTAAGGGAGGGAAAGGTGGAAAGGGAGGGGTGGGTGTGGAGACTGAAGAGGAGAGGGCATTGAGATTGGAAGCCGAGGCCAAAGCGGCTGCTGAAGCGGCGGCCGCCGAGGCAGCAGCCAAGGCGGCAGCAGCGTGCAAGGCCGCGGCTCAAGAGAAGAGGCAGCAAGCCATGGAGGAGCAAATGGCCCGGCAGAGGGAGGAGGTAGCCAAGCAAGCCACCGAGAAGTCTCATCCACCTCCCAAGGTACCTACGATACCAACAACTCATTTTAACAATTGTAGTCTCTCAACTAACATACAGTGTTATATGGGCATGCTGGACTTACAACAAGCCATCGGTTGGTTTAGGCGATCACATTACACTTGAGAAACGTTCACCATTCAACCCATAACACCTGTGTGTGTATTATTACACCTTTTCGTACCTTGGGTGGGATTCGAACCTACACCCCACGGCTGGGAAGCAAGGAACAACAATCCACAAGCCATTTTTTACTCATGATAATTAACCATTATATTGTTTACTTTCAGATTGAACCGACTCCAACTCCAAGTCAACCGATAGGTTTGTATAACTCATTGAATAGTGAATTACATAGTATTATCCCCGAATATTTCAGTAAGGTTCCCTATGTAATGAATAGCCTACGTCCAAGAATCAGCTTTACATGGCAAAACTATCAGTCTTTAGTGCCCGGGTGTCCTATTGCAAGATTTTTCATTAGATGTTGATACTGTCGTTAAAAAATGTAAGCTTCGCAATTCATGGAGTGACTATAATCCAAGATATTCGTTCGTATTTCAAAAAGACATTAATACTTAGATAATATTTTTTTATAAATCTTTCACAATACTGATTTATTTTGCCCTCAGGACCCTGATGTATAATTATGTCTTTAGATTGAAACCCAAATTTTCAAAATGAACCGTGCATGAATTACCCACATATACTTTTTGGTTATTTAGCAGGCACTTTAAATCCTTGTATGTATAACAATGTAATGTATTATAATGTTTTAATTCAGAAAAAGATACCCACGGAAAAAAAGGCAAAAAAGGTGACGACGAAACCAGAGAGAAGAAATCAAAGGTAACCACCAAAGTATCGGAACCAAAGACATTCAAGGCTGAGAATGTTGTGACCATCCCACCCAACATGAAGATATGCGTGAGTGCCTCGGGGGGGGTCAAGAGGAGGGGCAGGGGCACCTCGTCCACAGATCAAGTGGACTCGAGTAAGGAAGACCAGGGCATGAGTGATCAGGATACAGCAAGTATGTATGTAATATATTAGTTATGTATAGCTTAGTGATTGACGAGTCTCAAAACTCGATAAATAAAAAAAAATTGATGACTCAATTTTGACGATCTTTATAGCCTGGACAAAATCTGGCTTACGATCTGAACTATTTCTCCAACCTTTCAAACACATAGCCCCGCACAACCCTTGTATCTCCACAAACACTTTACACCTTTTCTATCTCTGGAGAAGGTTGACCAGTGTGGTACAGAATCGTAATGTCATCTAGTTAACAAAATCGGTGAAAGTTTCAGAGCTCTAGCTAGTCTAGAAATGAGTCAAAATTCCATTGAAGGTTTCGATACGACAGCGCCAGGTGACGTTAAAAAGCTCGTAGGTTCATAAAACCTGTTGAAATTATTGGTAGAATTATACTGTAATACTTTACAGTTTCCCCTCAATAGCCTAAAATAATTTAGGTACATCCCAAATCATTATTTTGTAAAGCGAGTGAATGTACGATTGGTTAATGTCTCTTCTGTTTGTTTTATAGATGTGATCGAACAGTACTCCAAGATAGTGCAACACTTCCTCGGGACTCTGGATGACATGAACGACTGGATACAGAATCTGGTCCGGGAAACAGATCAAGTCATCATTGCTAAAATAGGTAAAGAGTCTAATCAATCCAATAATGAATGATTTGTAGATGATATTTAATGAAAGTATCTACTAAATGTTGTAACTAGAATGAAAGTGAATAAACTAAGATGGTTTGGGCATGTTGAGAGAATGAAGAATGACAAAAAAATATATGTGAGCAAACGAAGAGGTGTGAGTAAAAGCGGCCGCTTGAGACTGGCCTGGTCCGATCATGTCGACCAGATCCTCAAGGATGGACACGTTTTATGTAAAATGAATCGGAGAGCGTGTATGACAAATTGCATGAATGTGATGGAAGCTAGCCCGCAAAGGACATTGTGTAAGGGTATAGATAATTAGATCTACGAATTGAATAAATGATATTTTGTATTACAGATGGTTCCGACATGAACGTGCTGGGAGAAGTGGAGCAAGATTGGAAGATATTTAAGAACAAGATGTTCCTTAAGACTCACCACTGGAAGTATTTCAATAAAGTAGCCAAGAAGATGGTTTCTCAGCTGCAGGACCCTTGTTCTTGTGAAACTGTAAGTCTACTGATCAAATAGTTTCTTTTAACACGTTATCTCAACAGATATACAGCAAAGAATGGATATTTTATGACCGATTGTTGGCTGGTTTAATGTGATCGCTTTACACCGAAGTAACGTACACCAATTACAGTCCATCCATCTGCCGCGACTGGGAATCGAACCCAGACCTCCAGCCTACTACACAGGTATTCTATCCGCTGTGTCATGAAGGGTGGTGATCGAAGCGATAAGGAAACGCTATAGCATAAGCTTGATGGCAAGTCCATTCTTCGCTGTTATCTGTCGAGATAACTACTTGTTATTTCAACTACGACATTTGGAAATTTGGTATTTCTCACAAAAAATAAATTATGAATTATTCCAGAAAAGTGGAAGCTGTAAGTGTCCGGGTAAGCAGTGCGCTAGCAGATCAACTGGTGGCAGCGTTGTGTGTCACGCTAAGCACATGAAGATGATCTCGCCGGCTGGTGGCCAACACGGCAACAACAGTTCAATCATCAGTGAACCACCGTCACTCAAACCCTCGTCTTACCAGTCCACATTCACTTAGAGTTATACAACATCTTGTATGTACGTATTCCCTGTATCTGAACTTGTGCAGATTTGACTGTTATTTACCATGTAGTACGTTCCCATATATTCATTACCTTTTGTTTGATTCTCTTAAGAACAATGTTGTTAAACTGTTGTCACTGTTTTTTGATTAAATTTGTTGTGAAATTAGTAAATGTGCAATTTTATTTTATGAAGATTATCCCAAAAACATTTCCCAAGTCTTAAAGGTTAAAAACTGCATGCAAAGAATTAAGGTAAACTTGGTTTCTTGCACTTTTTTCATGCAAAAGTTTTACGGCAATTTATGAAGTATCTAGATTTTAATGCAGTATGCAAAAAAAAATTATCTGAAAGTTTCACAAAGGGAGTTATTTGGAAGATTTTTCAGAACCATTTTTAACAATTTTGAACAGAAATCTATAAGTATAAGATATAACTAGGTACGGAAATAATCTCCGGGGTCATTAAATGTCAGAGGTAATTTTTGGAATTTTAAAAACAAAAATCATTTCTTTTGCCTGTAGAGTCACTAACGTCACTAAAGCTTATTCTCATTTATACATATTTAAAGTCTTTAGTATTGGCTGAGTAAACTTCCTTTTCCGACACAATTTTTCACATGTTCGGTAACTGTGGCCCCATAATGAGAAATATGAAAAACACATGGGAATAACGAAGTTATAACTTTGATTATTGACAATATATAAAAGCAGACATATGTACTTCATAATTTGCATCCCTTTCTCTCCCCATACATTTCCTTATATTCGTTCCTGATGACATTCTTAATAAGCCGGTTTGTCTGAACTACAAACTTGTTTCTACTGTTCTCTTGCTTTAAAACTTTTATTCCAGGTCTGTGGACCACAAAGGCATTACTCAACATTAAGAAGTCATAATCCAGTAGGCACATGATGTAAGACTGAAATAAAAAAATATATACTTAATTTGACATTTTGTACAAATTATAATTTATGTTGCAGTATTCCTACAACAGTGCAGAAGAATTAAGGGTGAACATTGTCGGGCTTACGACTGACCTCGGCTGGCTTAAGTGATCACTTTACACTCGAGAAAAATGGTGAACTGAAATGGCGAATATTTCTCAAGAGTAAAGTGATCACTTATAAGCCAGCCGAGGTCGGTCGCAAGCCTGACAATGTTAACCCTTAATTCTTCTACACAGGGCGGCATTATATCTAGGGACGGCCCTAGTAGTATGCTAGCCGGGTAATCTAAATAACAAAATGCTGTTTTTATTTACCTGTGTCATCTTATCGCTTTTACCTTCCCACGATAATCTCTCGTCAAATGCTGGATCATTCTTTGTACAGATGAATACTGCTTCCCAGTTAGCGTATCTGTTTATACGTTTACCAACACCTGTGATTTCCATATCTAAAACATATATTAAGTCAAATAAAGGAGAATGCTCATTCTCAGTGTGAAAAAAAAACCAGGCCCGGTGCAAATGAAGTGTAACTCAAATGATAGGTAAAAATGAGTAATTAAATACCGCATAGCGGCATGATCGAAATCAATGGCTAAAGTGTGAAACACCTATTCAAATTTCAGGAGATACAGAGATTATAAAAATTCAGGAGTGCATATGTTGGAACGATCTTTTAAAAATTGATATATTTCTTAATTCATCTGGCAGTAGAGGGACCAAGGCTGATGAAGAAGAAGACGAAGAGGACGGGCTAGCCAGGGATACCTCATATTTATCATATTATACGCATTTAATCCGCAACTGTAACTGTTTAATCCTCCTTTAACTAATACATTCATGTGAGCCCTGTAAACTTCGAATAGGTTCTACACCAGGGCTAGATTTGCCAAAAGGCCGAGTAGGCCAGGGACTATGGGCGGCTTCGTTCGCTCAAAACAGCAAAAAAAAAACATTTGTGAGGTTTCTTTTGGTTTTCATGGAATTTTTTTACACCTTCCCCCCCCCCCCCCCCCCCCGGGGAAAAAACTTTTGGATGCAAAAAAAAATTATGAGCACTAAAATAAAAAACGCATTTAAATTGTTTTGTCGGCAAGGGCGGGGGGTGGAGAAAGTGTCAGGGCCTACTCCCGTGAAAAGTGTAAATCCGGCTCTGCATTGAGCCATTGATTTCGACGATGCCCCCTATGCAGTATTCAATTACTCATTTATTTTTACCTATAATTTGAGCTACATTTCGTTTGCTCCGGGCCCAGGTTTTTTTAGCATTCTCTTTCCAACAAAGACAGTAATGTGTGACATACATTTAGTTTGGCCTTGTTTCATCCACGCTTTAGTAAGAGGACTCCTGTGACAAAGACGACAAACATTTTGATGAAATACTATTGCAGTTCCCTTTTTAATCATTTTTATTAAATCCTTTTTGCTATCAGGAATCTGAAAAACATTAAATATGAAAAAAAAGTACATTTATATCTGTCACCTGTATGAGCGCACCATAAATAAATAAAACTAACCTTACTCTTATCCGTAATTTCAAATGGTTTGGTTGCAAACACTCTTGGCCTAGCACCTTGAATAAGCGAAGAATCTCTGGCCAACATATTCAGGAACATGGCTCCTAAATATGGCACGGGATACAGCTCTATATCCAAGGAGAATATATAATATGTCAGGGCGTAATCTCTCGCTATGTTCCTACCCACGTTGACAGGATAAGTTAATTTCTTTTCGCTTCTGAAAGTTGTGTCAGATTCCACAGGATATGGAGGTGGTAATGAACAGTTAAACTTGATGTTATCTTCCATTTTCGGGGAAATCTATAACATGAAATAAACACCCAACAATAATTATGACTAAACAAATATCTAAAGGTACTACACAGTATGTAAACACTGAAAATTAACCATTTGGATCATAATAAAATTTGTTATTCAGCAAAATAAAGTAAATATTAATACAAATAGAAAAACAGTAAAAATTCTCAGAAAATAATGTTTACTTTTCTTTTAAAATAGAGTACCTCCCTAATATTAAGCCCATTTTCCAGTGAATTGGTCACAAAGATTTATGACTGTGTACCTAAACCGGTTTAATTAAATATGTAGTACAAATTTTTGAGAGATGTAAAGTGTAAGTATACAAAGTGTAAGTAAAAAATTATCTGCGTAGATCGCCAGTATCAAAATTATTTATTAAATAAGGTTGGTTATTATTCAGAGTATTACAGTTTTTCTTTACTTGCCTGGTGCCTGGTAGTTCGCGACCTATAATTTAGGTACCCACCAACGATAAGATGGACAGAAGAATTATATTAAGTTTTATGTGAATGAATGAAGATTTATTTTCTTGATAAGTACACGTACAAAAAATTGTGCACACCAACAGAAACAATGACTGGCAGGGAAAATTGATACGTGCTTAAATTTACCTGCACGATCTCAAAATCTCTGTTACCACATCTTTGCTGGTCACAAATTTTCAAAAATAGACGTGAAAATTCATGAAATTACAATTGCGTCATAAAAGAATTGCATGCGGCGTTAACTATGACTACTTTTGTAAGCTAAAAGGTCGTATCGTTATGACGTTATTCCAGTTCCGAAACACTCTGAATTACTAGGGTTGCCAGATTTCTTGGAAGTCAAACCGGGACAACCGAAAAAAAAAATGACGGGTGTACCAACGCTGGACTTACGTTTTTTTGTAGGTACGGGCAACACTGAATTTTTGCCACCCCCCTTCCAACCTTATAAAAAATGCACCAAAAAGTTAGCGCCACAGGCTAAGTTTCTCAGACAGATAAATGAAGTGATTAACTGGTTGTTTTTTTATAGTAAGCAAATCACCGTGTAAATTAAAAAAAAAAAAGGATAGAGATATTTGGATAGAGGTGAGAGAATAAGTTTCAAATTGTAAATTTAAGAACGGATAATGCATATAACTTAGTTTTTTTTTTATTATTTTGTATATAAAGTGTCAAAAATAGCACAAACGATAAAAATCCAAAAAATATACCAGCTCCTCCGAAAACCGGGACATAGGCGTCCCGAAAGGTTTGTTCGGGACGCCGGGACACGAGGCAGAAAACCGATGACAGTCGTTTGGCAACCCTATGAATTACTATAATTTGGGCACAATTTTATAAAATGATTTATTTAAGGAAAAACACGTACACAATAAATTAAATGTAATGTGAGGGATTAAACTGTCTTACAGATTACATGTAAATATTATTGGGAGAGTATATAAAGTTTGAAAGACATCGGCAAGCAATCATTCAGTGGGAATATTCTACTGGTACTAGTAGGTAATTCATATTAACGTTTCATATTACAATCTGCCTATAATGTTACCACTCTCAGGTGCTGTAATATTTGTGGGGCTGTTTTGTGTCATTTACGCCATTCCTGAAGATTTTGCAGATGATGACATCATTCAACTCCCTGATTTTGGACCTGGTGCATATGAACCTTCTACTAAAACGGGTAATTTTTTATTTTTTTAAAGGATCTGGGCTTGTATACACAAACCCAAATACTTCTCTACACACTTTGCACTAGGTTAGATAGAAGCCTGTATCGCCAAGTGTGGAATACGTCACCAGCGCTGGGGTTTGAACCTGGCATCTCCCGCTCGAAAGCCTGCCGCCTCAACCAACTGCGCTAACCATATACTCTTCTTTTATGAATAATTACATCATTCAACTTTTTTTCAGCAGTGACGCCAATGTGGATCAAAACTCGACGAGTAATTGCATAAAAAAAAATTTCCTTACATCAGTAACTGAATAATTGTTCATTGCTTTTTATCAAGTAGGTATACGTACAACGTAAAAAAATTAATCCACCTACATCAGGGGTTCCCAAACTTTTTAGTCTCGTAGACCCCCTGACAGGTTTTTTATTTTCGGTAGACCCCACCCCATTCAGATTTCATCTCCTGGGTGACAATGTTTTTTCTCCTTTTTTTTGGTTAACTAAATTTCTAAGACACCATATCGTCTATTCGTCTTACCAGAAATCACTCTTATTTTATACTTTCATTAATTAAAACTACACAAAATGCAAATCTATAGTTACATTATAAAATAATAGGATTTCAGTCACGACCTGCTTAAATGGGATTCATTCTCGCAGACCCCCAATTTTATTTTTTACCGCCATAGACCCCCTGGAGCTGGAAATAGACCCTCGGGGGTCGTATGGACCCCTATGGGGATGACTAACCTAGACGGTATAGTGTATTGTGTACTCGAAGGTGAATGACAATAAATAATTTCTGTTATTCAGGTGACTTGGTTGCGGCGTGGAATCCCTCAATGAAGATGAACCCCGAGGAGTTGGGAGACTATGTGGAGGGAGACATGATGCTGCCGCCACCCTCTATGACCCGGACCGGCATGAGATCCACGACCTTCAGGTGGCCATATGGCGTAATACCGATCGTTAATGGAGGAAACTTCAGTAAATACTATATGACTATAATTTACTATTTTTTATAATTATTTGTTAGGCAGTGTAGGCAGCTTTCGCTGTTTTGACCCAAGTCCCAGTTAAGTTATGTTTATATTACGAGTATCTAGTCTGTTCTTGAAGCAGGTGTTGGTGGTAGGAGCAAGTACCTCAGACTCCAGCAACTGATTCCAAGCTATTGGTCAAGAAGTGTTTCCGTGGGTTGGATGTGAATCTTGTTGTCAGTTTCAGCTGGTGTCCCCTCAGGTGCACATTAGAGTTCATGGTAAACATAGCCAGTAGAATCTCATAGGAATAATGGTTATGCAACACTATGTATAATTAAATAAGATTTCCCCGATCGCGTCTCTCTTTCAGTGTAGTTAGTTTTAGCTCTTTCAAACGGTCCTCATATTCCAGGTTTCTCAGCTGTCTAGCTATTTTGGTGGCTCATCTCTGCACTCTTTCCAACAAATCAATATCTTTCAGGAAATAAGGGTTCCTTGCGCAATAGTGTTGGGTTCGGTGAGTAAAATACCTTCTTAATCAGGTACAGCAGTGTATTTGCTCTCTTGACTATACTGATGATGTTCTCCTCCCATTTAAGGTCACTGCTCATAACCACACCACACCTTAGTCTAACTTATGTCGCCAAGTTCTATAAATGCCCAATGATAGTTGCTCAAATTTTATTTTATTTACCCGTGGGTTTTTTTCGATGACTTTCTATTTAAAATTAATATACCTACATACTATTCTATTGTATTCTATCCCCTCACGCGACATCCCCTGCGGGGTAGGCAGAGAGAACAGATCGCCAGACATTCCTATCCTCACACACACTTTGTGCTACCGTCACATTCATACATTTTGCCAAACACACTCTACGATTCCTCAGAACATACCCGTCCTTAAGAACCTGGTCAACATGGTTAAGCCATGTGGTTCTTAGATGGCGGCGCTTCCTTACACATTTTCTTTCTCCCAGGTATATTTTCTCTATTATCCTTTCGTCATTCATTCTCCCTAGGTGTCCCAACCATCTCAACTTGTTCACTTCCATTTTTAGTCACAACATCCGTTTTAAATTCACTCAACTCTCTAATCACTTCGTTCCTTATCCTATCTCTACACCAGTAAATAAGTTACAGATTGTTCCCTCTATCTTGGTCGCCGGTGGATGTTAGTTGCAAGTGGAGTTGCAAATTGTATTGTTGGTATCCTTGTTTGTCGAATCTTGCATAAGAGCTGTCAAAGGTCTGTTCCCACATTGTATTTTTTAATGTAATGTTTTTCAGGTAAGCTACAATGTCAAAAATATCAGCAGTGCTAGAGAAAAAAAAAGGAAAGATTTGCGAGTTGGAAAAACAAAAAAAAACTCCAATAATTATTTTAAACCACCATCGCAAGTTTGAAAACAATGTTGCCAGTTTATTCAAACAATTCAAAAATTACCCAATTTTTTTAAACAACCCTTCTAAAATATAATTTGACAGTAGCGAAAAAATGTAACCATATCTTATTATCACATCAAGCAACACTAAAATAAGTTTGCACCAGGGGGCTTCTGTCACGAAATGCACTATGATATCACGGTAAGCAATAAAATGTAATTTTCTTTATTTTCAGCTAGAGCAGAGATGGAAATTATTGGTGAGGGTTTGAATCAATTTTATTACAAAACGTGTTTAAGTTTCGTTGTGAGAACTACCCAGAGAGATTACGTCCGAGTTACTAACACTCCGACTGGATGCTGGTCTTCCGTTGGACGAGTTGGTAAGGGAATTGTATATTATAACTAGAGACCGGATTATATGCATTTGCATATTTTGCCAATTTATTCATTATTTTGCATATTTCGGCTAAAATCTCCTGTTCCTGCATATTTGGGTATATTTTCTAAATATTGACTCTATTTTTTGTAAAATTATAACGTCTTTAAAAACAAAAATGTTGATATCTATTTAAAAATGTAATAGGTAAATAAAAATTGGTAATAATTGTATTTATTTTTGGGAAAAAACAAGATTTTATGACTTTATATCCTAGAACTTTTTTTCACGGTCTTCCAAACGATACTAAACACGGATAACAAGTCAGGAAGTGGTTGAAAAATTGATTGCAACGATAACGTTATTTTGTACTATTTATTTGAATTTCATGTTGCATATTTTGGTACTTTTTGGTGATCTTTTTGCATATTTTGTGCATTCATGATGCATATTTCAACCATTTTAAGTTGCATATAATCCGGTCTCTAATTATAACATAAATGTATCGTCAACATAACACGCATCCTCTTATTCTTCTTTCTCATTCGTTTTAATTCCAATGCTGGACATAGGCCTCCCCTTCGAATTTCCACAGATCCCTATCCTGGGCATGCTGCATCCACTTGCTTCCTGCGATTCGCCTCACATCGTCAGACCGCCTTGCCTGAGGTCTACTTCCTACGCTCCTTTTGCTTGTTCTAGGTTGCCACTCGAAAATCTTTTTGGTCCATCTAGAATCTGAGCGTCTGGCAACGTGTGTCCTGCCCAACATACCTAATTGTAATTTTTTTTCTTAAAAAGCAAGATGTTATGACTTCACATCCTATTCCGATGGTGCCTCCCACCAAAAAAGGCCAGAATCAAAATTTGTAAAAAGATACGAGCTGTACTCGTGAAGCACATTCGTGAGATACCAAACACGACGGTATGCGGTGGCTTGAGCTAAACAAGATCTGACTTAAGATCTGGATTTATTTTCCAACGCCCTTTCATATGATACCACACACGACTCCACACGACCCTTGGTTCCCTTTGAAACCCTTTGCATCTTTTTTGTCTCTGGAGTAGGCTGATTCAAAGTGGTACAGAATTGTACTGTCATAGACTTTACGTATGTTTGCAAAGTTTCAGCTCTCTAAGTAGTAAGGAAGTGGTTGAAAAACAGATTCCAAGATTTAAAATTTAAATAATAAAAAATTAAAATCAAAATCAACGGAGTGAAGTTAAATAAAACCTTGTAAAGACAGCAACACACGAATGCTTTGTTTATGTAAATACCTTTCCTTGGTATGAAATTCTACGTTCATATTTCTAGGTGGACGCCAAGATGTGAATTTACAGACTCCAGGTTGTACTACCTACTCTGGAACTGCGTTACATGAGTTTATGCATGCCTTTGGTGTCATCCACGAACACAGCAATCCTGATAGGGACAACTACATTCTAATAAACTCAAATAACATTCAACGAGGTGAGTAATTATAGTGAAATTAATTCAAACTGCCGAACGCAGACATAAAAGTGTGACCGAGAAGGGACGACTACCTGCTTTGTTCCCACCTCATGACTCTGGCATAAGTGCGAATAAAGCAGGTAGTCGTCCCTTCTCGGTCACATTTTTATGACTGCGTTCTACAGTTTGAATTAATTCCACTATAGTCATGTTCCACTACATGTGGCTAATTCATGGAGCTTGTCTTCTTTTGTATACAGATTTGTGTTGTTGAAGCATGGAACAGACTGCCTAGTGATATTATCCGTGCTCCAAGTGTTAATGTGTTTAAAAATAAGTTGGACGAGTATTTGAGAGACAATTGATTGTGCAAGCTAGATATAGATATACCTAGGCATATCAGCAGTAAGCTGCTCGCCCATTACCAATAATAATCTTATTGATTTGAGATATACCTAAGTCATTTAGGTATCGAACCGGATTTATCTGAACCTATTGCACAGACGGAATCACATTAAGTTTTTTCCTCAACAGAGACGAGAGGCATCTTCATTCACATAATGTAGCATTATGTGAATGAAGATGCCTCTCGTCTCTGTTGAGGAATAAACTTTAATAAAATAATCTTATTGTTGTGTTCCAGGCGCAGAACGAAACTTTGCTAAATACTCTGCAACCCAAGTTAATTCATTCAATTTGGAATATGACTATGGCAGTGTGATGCATTACAGTTCCCATGCTTTCTCCAAGAACGGTCACCCTACCATCGTACCAATGGTAAGCACTAATCTATATATATAAAGTAAAGTCTGATTTTTGTAAGTGTTCGCATAACTCCCGCGATTGCTGTGAAAATTTAGAATAACATTTGCGATAATATAGGCTGTGTTCTAACATCGCCGGTTTTTGGAGAAAAAGCTTTTCTTAGGAGATACCAGGATGATAAGGGGATCCAAGCGTTGCGTGGGGTCGTGTATGGTATCATATGAAAGGGCGTTGGAAAAGAAGTTCAGATCTTTAGTCACATTTTGTCCAGCTCAAGCTTAAAAATATGATTCCGGCAACTCGTACAACTCATTCGGCAATATTTAAAACGAGACAACGATATTGCGTGCAGAAGGGAAAGAGAGTTGACTGAAATGTTCGAACCAATTGGACATTCAGCCCTTCGTGTCGCCGACATTGTGACAATTCTCTTTCTCGTTTGCACTCAATATTGCAGAAATAATGTTAATCAATACGAATTGTACGAGTTGCCACAATTATTGCTCGAAAATTTGCTCGTGTAACTAAATGGTCTTCCAAATTATAATACAGAAACTAATAATGATTCTATTTTCGAGTTTAGTTTTAAATACCTACCTACTTAATTTGAATTACAACGGTACCTCTAATTAATTTCTTTAATATTTCAGTCATGCGGCGTTCGAATGGGACAACGAGATGGTTTGAGTGAAAGTGACGTCTTAACTATTAAGGCCATGTACAATTGTCCATAAATACTGGCAACAATAAAACAGCATCAGGCGATCTACGGTCAATTAAACACAGGGGAGTTTTTTGGGATCTCCATGATTGATCTAGATTTTTATATACGATGTCGCCAGATGTCTTTCATTATTTTACTTGCTCATATACTTTTTCATCTATTAATATAATAATTAGCTAGTCCCTTCTTCATCTACATGTATACAGGATCATCGAAAAAGATGGACCCTATTTAAAAAGTTATAACTTTGGGACCATCACAGTATTTTCCTCAACAGAGACTAGAGGCATCTTCATTCACTTAATGTAGCATTATGTGAACTCCCTTGGGGAGGAAGCAGGATGTGTTCTGACACTTACGAGTCAGCTTTGGCTTGCTGTATATCAGTTGAGATAACTACTTGTTATATTCAACTACGACATGTAAAAAATCCGATGTTCTCACAAAATATAAATTGTGATTTTTAAAATAAATTCTGTTTCATTCTGTAATTGAGTACAAATTAATTAAGTTCGTAACCCAAGGACTTTATTTTATTTTTTATTTTTATTTTCCGAGACTAACCTACAGGCAAGATGTGTGTGTGTACGACATTATATACTTTTAAACAATTATGTATGGTTCACATCTTGCCCTCTTAGTGGTGAGTACAAATAAGCTATACAACATATAACACAGAGTTTCATTATTAGAACAGAAGGACAAACACAAACATACAATACACATACACATACATACATTCTCTCACACACACATTCACGCACATACTCTCAAACTTGCACATAAAATAACAATACCAGCATAATGCAACAAACAATGTACCAGAGGATGAAGGAAGCAGGAGAATGGAGAGGAGGGGAAGGGAGAAGAGAGGATTTAGTTCCCTGCAAGTGCCTGATCCACGGACCTCCTGAATGTGTGCAGAGATGAGCCAAATATGTCAATGTTACCAAACTTATTATCAAAATTGTGGGTGATTCTGTATAAAGGATTTTTTACACCGGCATTAGTAGATGGTGTATTCATGAAAAATTGTAGATGGTGTATTCATGTATATACGTAGTTATATAATCTTACCTTGTCTGGAGCATATTTCCCATGGAAGTAGACGTGAAACGTGACCCACTGCCTGATGAGAGATTTCTGTGATGAGCATTGTCTCAAATATTGGATGGAGTCCAGCGTTGCATAGAAATCTGTTCCCGGCGCATAGATAGCAATACTGATAGGACCGGACCATCTGAAAGATATACGAGAAAGTCAATACAGTCTGTCAAAAAAGAGATGGTCTCGAATTAATGAGATTGAGACGTAGTTTTGTTTGTTGGCAACAACAACATTTCTGATAAAATTCTACAAGTGTTGCCAAAATCTACGAGTAGCACTCTTATAAAAACCATATCTTTCTTGATAGACTGTTTTAGGTTGGTGAACACAAAAAGAATACAAGATTGTAGATAAGATAGGTTCTTTGGTCCACAACTCCTGTTATGTTTTGTAACTTTTTGGCTAATCGACATTTATCATGGGAGCCTAATTGGGTGGTTGTGGGTTCAGATTTTGCTAATGATCTTAAGTCTGTCAAGAAAGAGGTGCTCTAGGATTACATTGGAACTACAATTTTTTGTGCTGGCAACGATGACATTTCTGATAAAATTCTACAAGTGTTGCCACTATGGTTACCAAAGAGCTATAAGTAGCGCCCTCATTGTAAGCCATCTCTTTCTTGACAGATTATATTCTGCACTTCACAACAATAACAATTTAATAGCGACATATCTTAACCAGACACGCAACCTTATTATTTCATTTATGTTGTTTGAGGTGGTCGGTAGCCTGGTTGGTAACATGCTCAACTGTTAATCCGGTGGGCGCGAGTTCAATCCCCGATTCTGACTTACTCCACTTCACGACACAAGCTTTTTAAGCTTACTGTGAAGTGCACAAAGATGTATTTGGATTTATTTCGATAAATCGATTCATTTTTATAAAAAAATTATCTAGATAAAATCAATTATTTGTTTTGTTAACAATTAATTCTGTCTATCTCACAAGGGATGCTGGGTGAAGTGATAGATAAGCACCAGATTCAATGGTGAACCCGACTTTTGATCACTCTATATAAAAAATAGAATAATATATAAGCTTAGACGGTTTGGACATGTAGACAGAATGAATGATAACAGGACGGCCAAAAAGTATGGAAGCGTGGCTGTCCGAGATTAACCTGAAAATATCACGTCGACCAGATCCTCATGGATGGACGCATTTTGAGTAAAAGAAATCAGAGTGCGTGTATGACACATTGCATGAATAATGTGACGGAAGCATGGGGTGCGTGTCACGATGGGGCAGTCTGATAAATAGAAAAATACAACATACCTTTCTACGAGGATTTCCACATTATCCAAAAATGGAAAGCTCCCGTGTGTCGCTAGCGTCACATCTTGGTAGCATTCCAAATCGCCGTGGTCCGCTTTAACATAGTTCACATAAACCCAATACTCTCCTTTTTGCCTGATTTCAGATACATAATTTACCTTGTCACATTGAATGATATTTTTCAGCTTATTTAGAGTTTCGTTACTGAGAATAGTCTCATCGAAAGAAGAGCTATTTGAAAATGAAACTGTAGTCTTTTTTAATGTCGTAGGGATTTCATCTAATAGATATTTCGTGTCCGAATCATCCTGATACAACTGAGTAAAATTCTCTGCATTGGTTCCTTGCTCAAGATGAAAATCAAAGTCGTTTAAATCTGTGTAATTTTGACTTATCGACTGCTCGAAATTTCTTTCCGTCGTGCCATTAAACACAGTTGACGAAATCACATCACTGGTAGAAATTTCTTTGATACTCCTAAAACTCCGCGAGTTGCTAGTTATATTGACATCAGAATTCGTTGAATCAGTGGATTTATTACTACTATAATCAGAATTGGCATTCGCAATTTCTGTCACACTAGAATCGACACTGATGTTTGCTGTTTCTACGACAGTTGAATTAGATGTGGTCCTGATAGTTTCTGCAGTTATTTTACTGTCGGAAACATTAGAATAAATGTCGTCTGTTGCTGTACTATCAGAAATACTTATCGAATCCTCGGTAATTTCTGCAAACAATGTGCTGGACTGGTAAGCACTATTATATTTCGAATTAACATCAATGATAACAATTTCTGATTCTGTATGAAGGTTTGAATCGGTTTCGAATTTCGTACTAATGGCTGAAAATTCTTTCTCCAGTTGGAAAATATTTTGAATTTGTTTATCACTGTCACTGTTAAACTTAATTGCATTATTAATTGGTAAAATTCTGTTCAAGTAAGCTATATCTTTCCCAATCAAAACGAGTAAACCGATTATTACGAATATAAGTAAAGATTTCACGATGATGTGCTGTATGCAATACATGGGAAAATTCATTGTAGACACTTAAATTATCACTTCACACATTCGGTTCAATCACAATTACCTGTACACATGATTAGAAGCACAGAAGTACACGACAGATGAATCACGTTATACACACAAATACATGCAATCACATAATAAAAAGTGTTGAAATAGTTTTTTCAGTAGTTATATCTCAACAAATACACAGCAAAGGATGGACCTTCCATCACGCTTATGACTGATCGTCGGCTGGTTTAATGTGATCACTTTACACTTAAGTAACACTCACCAATTCCAGTCCATCCATCTGCCGCGGCCGGGAATCGAACCCAGACCTCCAACCTGACAAGTCGGTATTCTACCGCTATGCTATGACAGCTGGTAGTTGAGTCGAGGTGGAACGTGTATATATTGTACACGGCTCTCAGTTTTTCAATGGTGACAAATGAGTATTCGTTTAAAATTGTAGTACTATTTATCATAAACACATTTAAAATTGGTAAATTTTAATTAAATTAACTTTATGTGGAGAAGCGCCTATTAGTGTGGTTCTTAAAATGGTTTTACGATCACATATTTACCTACTGAATAAATTTAATAAATCTTTATCGTTTTAACACTACAAAATCTTTTTAACATTTTAAACTTTTTTGATATCCAGGTGGAAAATTTGTAAATCAAGTACTACATATTGTTTTCGTCCATAAAACGACGACAAGTTGGTATGTTACGATACGAATATTAATATACCATTTATGACTAGCTGAGTTCACATGTGTAAAATGTACGGCATAACATATAGACATTCAATTAGCTACAATCACGATATGTTCGCAATTTTTTGTATATATATTTAGTTAACATGGCCCATAAATAACAAACAATAATCCCTTAGTGATAAAATAACAATAGAAACCTACAGTGCATTTCGCGTTAGAAGTCTGGTGCAAACTTGGTTTAGTGTTGCTTGATGTGATAATAAGATATGGTTATATTTTTTCGCTACTATTTTAAAACTGTTGTTTCAAAAAAAATTGCCAATTTTCGAATTATTAGAATAAACTGGCAACATTTTTTCTAACTTGTGATGGCGTTTTAAAAGGATTATCGGAGTATTTTTTTCTTTTTCCAATCCGCAAAACTATCCTGCCTTTAAAATGATTTCTCTAGCGCCGCTTTGTAATATTTTCGGCATTGTAGGTTACTTGTAAAAGATACAATGTGAGAATATTGGGAACCTTTGACAGCTCTTATGACAAGATTCGACAATCAGGGCTACCAACAATACAATCTTAACTCCACTTGCAGGTAACGTCAGAACGGTGGTCAAGACGGATGGTACAGATAATACCTGATTATTTAAAATGCATTACATTTAAAATATAATAAAATGACATACAACACTAAGGCAATTATATTTTTAGTATCTACAAGTAGCTCCCCTTCAAGGTTCTGTCACTAATGCACTGTCAATATGAGTATAAACTTTGTAAACAAAGTACTATTACATTTTTTATTACAAAAAATTCACGAGTCTCAAAGCAAACACTCAGAAGTGTCACAACTTCCAAACAATAGATTTTCTTTCCAAACATCCACTCGATCTTCAACTGACGTTGTCGGTATTGAAGCACCTAGATTCGAGAGATACACACTTTCATCTTTCGACACATCTCGTACTTTCGTCACATTTATAACATTATACACGTTAAGTATTTGCTCAATAATCTTGAGGTGGTCGGTAGCCTGGTTGGTAACACGTTCAACTGTTAATCCTGTGGGAACGGGTTCGATCCCCGATGCCGACCTACTCCACTTCACGACACAAGCTTTTCAAGATTACTGTGAAGTGTACAAAGATGTATTTCGGTTTATTTCGATAAACCCAGATTCATTTAAAAAAAAATGTTTACCCCGAGTGACTCCTAGCCGATCATCTTTTCTCACACCCTCTCTTTCCGACTTTTCTTTGTCATTACGTCATCAGACATTCTCTCCACATGCCAAAATCAAAGTAGATGTAGTAATGCGTAAAAAAATAAACAAATATAAAAACTATACCCTCACGCCACGTCCTTGCAGGGTAGGCAGAGAGAACAGAGCCCCAGACAGCCCTATCCTTACACACACTCCTAGCTTCTGTCACATTCATGCAATCTTTCATACACATACTTCGATTCCTCTTACTCAAAATGCGTCCATCCTTGAGGATCTGGTCGACATGATCGGACCAGGCCAGTCTCGGGCGACCGCGTTTTCTCACACAAATAAAAAAAACAAATATAAAAAAAATAGTTAAAAAGGATATATAATATACAACAATCTATATCTATGTACATTTAGAATGTTAATATCACAATACATATAAGGTAACATCACTTGATAAATTGATCAATATTTCTGTCTATGATTTCTCTACTTTCTTCAATAGTCCACTTGCTGCGGCCAGAAGGACGGTGTCTCCCGTTTTGAAGGCATTGGTAGCTCCCTGAGCTCCAACTATACAAGGGAGGCCGTATTCTCTTGCAACCACAGCGCCTTGAAACAAAAATAAGTTATTTAACAACACCTTTATGATATTATTTTGGAAATCACAATTTTATATTTTTGTGATTATTCTACATGATCGGAATTTCCTACATGTTGTAGTTGAATATAACAAGTAGTTATATCTTAACAGATACACAGCAAAGGATGGACCTTCCATGAGGCTTATGACTGATCGTTGGCTGGCTTAATGTGATCACTTTACACTTAAGTAACATTCACCAATTCCAGTCCATCCATCTGCCACTAGGTTGGTTGTAGGTCTGGGTTCGATTCCCGCAACATATTTTTCAAACTTGTGATGGTGGTTTAAAAAGATTATTATCCAAGCATAATTTTCTTTTTCCAACTCGCAAAACTATCTTGCCTTTAAAATGATTTCTCTAGCGCTGCTCTGTAATATTTTCGGCATTGTAGGTTGCTTCGTAAAATATATAATGTGAGAATATTGAGGACCTCTGACAGCTCTTATGACAAGGTTCGACAATCAGGGCTACCAACAATACAATCTTGCAACTCCACTTGCAGCTAACATCTGCCGGCGACCAAGATAGAAGAAACGATCTGCAGGTACATAATTACAAAGATATGCTCTTACCATGTGATATAAGTCCTCCAAGTTCCGTGACGACTCCGCCTAACATTGGGAAATAGGGTGACCACCCTATGTCTGTACTATGAGTCACCAGAATGTCACCGTTTTGGAGTTCGTCTATCTGTAAACATCGGTTAATCTTCAGGTTATGTTTCCAATAAATGAATAAATAACCCTATAATACGCGGAGGCATGACTTTGCCAACACACTTCTCAGTATTATCATCCAGAAGAGTCTACATATTATCATTCATGATTCACATATAAACTCATCAGCCTAATACTGGGAAAAATTCACCTATTCAGATATCACGGATATCACAGGATTAGGTACAGATGCGGGGGGCCTAAAATACAAGCATTGTGCCTGAAATATCAGTATTTAGGAATTATTTTTTTAAAATTATTTATTAGCGATTTTGGTATTATACCTGTAGCTGATAATACTAATGGGATTATATATACCGACCTAGAATGCCAAATATTTTTTATTTCACCTGCTAATTCTGTTGTTGTTGTTTGAATAAATAGACGGTTGTTTGAATAAATAATTCATGTTATTGAATGTTATTTTACAGTTAATTTTATTGAGATATAATACCTCATCCACACGCTTGGCGAGCGGCGGGCCAGGCGGGTGCTCATTAGTAAAAAGGCGTGAACAGTCAGTTACCTACACGAGCCAAGACAAACGCCCCATCCACATGTCTTTTTACTCATGAACACCCGCTAGGCCCGGTGCTTGACAAACATGTGGCGTGGGCATAAGTTATAACTTTATGAGATCGCTGAGAAGAATGTGTGGGAAAACGTTGAGAGATAGGATTGGAAATGAAGTGATTATAGAGTTGAGTGAATGTAAAACTAATGTTGTGACTAAAATGAAAGTAAACAAGTTGAGATGGTTGGGGCACGTAGAGAGAATGAATGATGAAAGGATGACAAAGAAAATATACCTGGAAAAATAAGAGGTGTTAGGAAACGCGTCCGTTCAAGACATGTCTTGACCATGTGGACCAGATTCTCAAAGACGGACGTGTTCTGAGTCAAAGGAATCGTACAGTGTGTATGACAAATTGCATGAATGTGATGGAAGCACGAAGTTTGTGTAAGGACAGGAAAGTCTAGCGATCTGTTCTCTCTGTTTACCCTGCAAAGGATGCGGCGTGGGGGGAAAGAATAGAATTTATTTGATAGTAGATTAGTATACCTTTGATATGTCTCTAATAACACAAGCTCTTGCGACAATGTCTCCTGAGAAAACCGGAGTTCCGTGGATAACCACTGAACTGTTGGAGCCATTCAGTGATAGTAATTTGTTATCTTCCACTATCGGTTGAGGGAAACCCCAGTTTAGTTCATTAAACTGAATCTTATTCCATTTAGGGAAGTAGCGCTTTTTTAATTTAGCCCTGAAACAACAAAAAATAACTTCATATTTTTTTTAATCGCACAATTATTTTTTGTGATACACATTGAATTTTAGTAGTAGTTGATAAAACAAGTAGTTATCTCAACAGATATACAGCAAAGGATGGACTTTCCATAAGGATTATGACTGATTGTCGGCTCGTATAATGTGATCATTTTACATTTAAAAACATTATTTTTTAAGGATTTGGGCTTACATACACAAACTCTTTCTTTCAAATACTTTCCTACACACCTTGCGCTAGGCTAAAAGCTTGTATCATAAAGTGTGCCTGTATCGCACACTTATCAGTTCCAGTCCATTCATCTGCCACTGCTGGGATTCGAACCCAGACCTCTAGCCTAACACACCGGTACTCTACCTGCTGTGTCATGAAGGCTGATGAACAAAGCGAGAAGAAACGCTATATATTTAGTACTACCGGCAACCGTTAAGACATGGTTTTGGAATTAGCGTATACTCCAACCATCTTTTTGTTCCCTGACTCGACTTATCAGGCCATTGCAACTTTAGATACTTACCTTCTGGTGAATGTAACTTAAAAATAAAATGATCACATTAAACCATATGACGATCAGTCATAGGCCTGATTAAAAGTCCATCATTTGCTGTACATCAGTTGAGATTACTACTTGTTATTTCAACTACGACATTTTGAAAATCCGATGTTTGTTACAAAGTGACAGTTGTAATATTAAAAAATATATTATGTATGGTCTTACCGAACCGTTTATATTTGTCCCTTACAGAATCATTTTAAATCTCTTTTGAATTAGTTTACTTACTTAGCTAATATTCCCGGGTCTCTAGTCCTCAACAGTCTCCCAAGATCACTATTGGTCAACATGTACAAGAGTTTCATCTCGGGAATTCTCCATTCTTTTATCATCTGCTTCCCGAGTTGATGATAAGCCAATCTCAAGCGATGTGTGGCCAATATGAAGGCGGCTTTAGTGGATTCTCTCCTAGCCACAGAAATCTGGCATATTGGTATTATAAACTTCAAGATTTTTCTAAAAATAATTAAAAAACAGACATTGATTATATACTTTTTATCTGTGGAGAACACAACATATAAATGGTTCAGCTAACTTGGCAATTGCCGGATGTTATATGCAAGTTGCGTTTCAAAACTGTATTGTTGGTAGCCCTGATTGTTGAATCTTGTCATAAAAACTGCCAAAGGTCCGCAATATTCTCACATTGTATTTTTTATATGTAACCTACAATGCCGAAATTATTACAGAGCAGCTCTAGATTTTAAAGACAAGAGAGTTTTACGAGTTGGAAAAACAAAATAATACTCTGATGACCTCTTTAAACTGCCATCACAAGTTTGAAAAACAACATTGCCAGTTAAGTCTAACAATCCGAAAAATGTCAATTTCTTTTATTGACATTGATTCTAAAATATAATTTAAAAGTAGCGAAAAAATTTAAGCATATCTTACTATCTTACATCAAGCAACACTAAACTCAGTAATATCAATTTTGTTCCCGTGAGACTAATACCTGGCACCTCCCGCTTGAGAGACTGCCGCCTTAACCAACTGCACCAACCATGTATTCTTCCATTCCAACATTCCCGCAACTCTTAAATATGTATTCTATATTATACTTATACTATACTTATAAATACTTACTTGAATCTTGATGTAAATATATTTAAATGCACTATTATGTGCGACATATTTTTTTTTCTGTTTGGGTACTTACTTACTTTGTATTACTTATATGTATTTTTTAATTATTGACGGGATTTTCTGTATATAATTTTCATGATATTTCTTGTTTTTATAACTATGACTCTTTTGCATTATTACTATTTATTATTATTATTACGGGTTACGAAATTGTCTATTTTTGCGATACTCGTATTGTTAATACATATTTATTTTATATTTACCTATTCATTATTTCATTTTATATATTTTAGTGCTTTTAATATTTTATTTTATTTTTGTACTGTCATGCTTCGATGGGAAAATTATTGTTGAAATATTTTATGTAGTAGTGTGTATTTTTTTGTTTGTGGTATAATTTTTTATTTAAGTAGATAATTGAAGGTTGTTTTTAAAAATTACTTAGGTTCTTTTGTTTGTAATCGATCGTTTTAATGGTGTTGTATTGTTTGTGTTTTTTGTTAATGGCTTACGCCGTGTATGAAATAAATAAATAAATATAATCACTTACTTGGTTGTGTTATTAATGGGAGTGACTAGTTTAGCTATGAGTTCATCTGTTGTCATGGGAAGTGAGTCGGCCTTAAACGAAATACTTGATGAAGCTTGTAGAGTTTTTAACAACGGTGTAGGATTCAGTCCCCATGGGTCTTCCATCAAGTCAAACTACAAAAAAAAACAATAGATTGTTCTTGAATCATCCATAGGCCTTATTTAGGGCACTTGGAATTGTCAGTTTTACATATTGAACAAACATTACAAAATCAGTTGGATAAATCAATAAACAGTTACAGCAAAAAATAATGAAATCAATAAATACACGCTGACTGGTGACAATACAAAATTATAACAGGTATGGTTTAGTTCCATGCAGGTCTAGATGTAAATTGTCCAGAACTACATTACGTCAATGACAACAGAATTCGAGAATGAAATCAGATAAATACATAGAGCCAAATATTCAGTTTTACAACAATAGTTGAATAGGGTACTTGCATTTTTTTTTTATTGTTAAAAAAATATATTAAATCGATAGTTCTACTTACTAGAATTACAAATAAAATTAAATTATGTAATTTAAATTTACCGTTAATTTATAATAATTAATTGAAAATGTTAATTTGACGAGTTTTTCTATGGTGCCCTGAAACGAGCGGCCATTGTTAAACGTGATTGTGACGTCACGACGCGATGAAATTCATAGAAAGAAATTTGATTGTCTGTGGGTTATGTATGGAGGAATTGGGGAAAGTGACGTCACAACATGGCGGCCAGTCAAAAACCTGTTTTTGCGCTAGAATCGAATATGAGACTTTATTTTATAAATATATCCACAAAGACGAGAATTAAAATCTCAAATTTTCGGAAAACCTTAATTTACAGTTAATGTACCGAAAACCAAAATAAAAAAAAAACATGCAAGGACCCTATTCAATATTTATCTATGACTGGCTTCAATATTTATCTATCGAAGGCTCTTGGACACTTTTTGTACAATGCAATATTTTTCAAATTTAGTGGATGCTACACTGGTAATTTTACGAACCACCTAAGTTCGTAATAATTGTATATAGTCACAATGTACTTCGTTATTACAAGTTGTACATAAATTCTACATACATACCTCTTTAATACAACGATGCCCGTGTTTTTCTAAGAATTCCATGAGCATTGAATAAACGTTGGGAATATTTTTTTCCAACCAATCCTTTGCCTCTTCGGGTTTCTGTTCGCTGAATGCTTGAGCCTTCCCAGACTCATTTATAGCCCGTGAAATTTTCTTTAATGACTCCGGAATATCCGCCGATACCACATCAGAACATGAAGAAAGAATTGTTCCAATATCTTGATAATTTTCTAAGGTAAAATCTGTAAAAATATAAATAAAATAATAGCTCACTCATAAATAAAGAGGGAAAAATTTTGGAATCTGGATTAAACAAAGGAGAATGCTCATTTAGTATGGAAAAAAATCTAGGCCTGGTGCAAACGAAATGTAACTCTAATGATAGGTAAAAATGAGTAATTAAATACTGCATAGGTGGCATCATTGAACACACAGACATGAATATTCATGTACTTATAAAAATTGCATTTTGATTAAATAAATGTATGTAGCTGGCAGAAGCAGGTGACAAAGGTGTGCGAGGAGAGACTGTGGTTGGAGTGGCCAGAGGTCCTGGAAACTGCAAGTGACAGGGGCCTCTGGCGAAGATACACAGATGCTTTGAGCCCCCGACACAACCAAGGATAGAAGGAAAAGAGATGTATGTATGTGAACTGCTATTTTTCACAAATTATTAATTTAAAAGATTACCTGTTTCGGAACCGAGAAGAATTGACAGAAATACAATCTGTGACGCAGCACTGGCTGTTGTTGTCATTGTGTGACACTTGGCAGCTTCTTCTAATATCTTGGAACATCTGTTAATCTTCTCATACATCTCTAAAGCAGTGCTACATTCAGTCAAGTCAATCTTAAAGTTGTTGCAAATCTCCAAACTTCTTTCCGTTTTCTTCTTGCTTATCCAAAGGAGCTTAAATCAAGAATTATCTTATTAATAAAATTTATTACATTACTATAGTTTATCCACCCTAAGAAGACGTGAGGAAACAAAATTGGTATTACTGAGTAGTGTTGTTTGATGTGATAATAAGATATGATCACATTTATTGCTGCTTTCAAATTATTTTAGAAATGTTATTTGAAAAAAAATTGCAATTTTTGGATTGTTAGAATAAACTGGCGACACCGTTTTTCAAGCTTGTGATGGTAGTTCAAAGGGACTATCGGAGTATTTTTTTCTTTTTCCAACTCGCAAAACTATTTTGCCTTTAAAATGATTTCTCTAGCGCTGCTCTGTAATATTTTCGGCATCGTAGCTTACTTGTAAAATATACAATGTGAGAATATTGCAGATCTTTGACAGCTCTTGTGACCAGGTTTGACAAACAGGGCTACCAATAGTACCACTTGCAGTTAACCTCCGCCGGCTGCCAAGATATAGAAAACGCACTGTAGTTACATTTGCGCGTGGTGAAGCATGGTTTTCGAATAGTATATGTAAAGAATCTTATTACATAGTTATATTATATGAGACTTACATAACCGATATTAGCCATAGATTTAATTTTAAAGAATCTCTCGTATCCGTGTCTATGGAAAGCAATAGACAACATTCTTTCTGTTGTTATTTCGTGGCCGCATATTGCAAGATCAAAAGTCTTGGACCTGACGGTGACTTTTTTCTCGGGAAACCTGAGGAACGACTGAAAAAATAGAAATATATTACAGTTTTTTGTGTCCAAAACAAACTTCTCACAAATTGTACGAGTACAGCAGAGCCTCTGTAATCCGAACACCGAAAATTTATACCCCGTTTGGATGTACGAAGCGTTCGGATTATCGTATGTAGACATTTTGAAAGGCATTTTTTCAAATAAAACAAAAATATTTTACATTATAATGTATTTATTTATGTATGTATGTTAAGATACAAGGCTGTTAATCACACTTTTTTACGGAATCCCAATATAGTGCTTCGACGAGTACCTAGTGTTTAGTGACATAAAAAATGCTTTATCCCTTAATTTGAGACAGAGACTGAGAAACAGCGGTTACGGGGTCGTTCTGATTATAGAGGTGTTTGGATTAGCTGCGGTTCAGATTATCGAGGCTCTGCTGTAGGTATATTGAAATATGAATAGAAATAAATGTATACATTACATTGAATATATTGATTCCTATTTGGTGATGTGTACTTAGCATACTGGAGAATGGACGAATTTCTGGTTTCTTTCCTTCAACCACAACTTGGTGTGCAATAGATGAGTCTAATATCTCAATCAAAGTAGTCTGTGTTAGAGGGGCTAGGGCTCCAGGCATCACCTATACACAAATAAATTACTTATAACATAGTGTTATCTTCAAGTCAAATCGTTGATTGTTCGTAAAAAGAGCACAACTAAATTCATGTAAAGAAAGTTTGTCAAGATCGCATTGTTACTCTTTTTTACTTATTGTCAAATACATGTCACGCAAAAGCCACGTTTAGGGAAGAGTGTTACTTCACAAGGGTGGATCACAAGGTGAAAGAGAGACAAATATATGAAAATTGAGCCAGTGCGAACGAAACAACTCTATTATAGCAAAATATGTACTGTGGTATCAACTAGATATTTTAGTTGAATTTCAAATCTTTTAAACATACCTAAACTACCGAATCTCAAGTCTTCAGGGTCAAGTCAAGAATCGAGTACAGAAAATGGATACAAAATGAAATTATTCACGGGTTGTTGTCAAATGTCACTGTCTTCTTTTTCTCTTCTTTCATCTTTTCATAACTGGCTATCAAATGAGTGGTTAAATTTCATATCACACAACAATAGTACTCTGAGAAACTAACACCACTGATGGTGGAAACTCCACAGTTCAGTAAATGTTTGCTGATTGATGGCGTTTAATTTTGTTAAATTTGTTTTATACGTAAAACTGACGGTTCCAAGTGCTTTAAATAAGACCATGATGATTCAACAACAATAAACAGTTTGTAGTATAAAAATTTCTATATTACCTCTCCTGTATTAGCAAAGGTCATAAGGTCTTCATCAGACATAATGGCGGTGTCTTGCTCATGCAGTAGTTCGTACTCCGTCCAACTGTTTAGACATGTTATGGGGCGAGCTTGCAGTAAATATATCTTACCCTGAAAGAAAATGCACTAATTATAATTTAATGCAACAGAGAAAATTGAATCATAAATAATACTGTCGAATTGAATCATAACAATGATTTCTACTACTGGAAAGGGTATAGCTGAATAATTGAGTCATATAGTGTCAAAAACAGCGATCTGATCTCAGACTTATTCAGAGTGAACTAAAAAAACGGTTTATGTATTTAAATTGGTGTTCTTTACTCTCGTATATTGCAGATTGCTGCATTTGAAACCAAGTCACTTTTTATAAATTAAAAAGGAGAATGCTAAAAAAAAACAGGTTCGGAGCAAACGAAATGTAACTCAAATAATAGGTAAGAATGAGTAATTAAATACTGCATAGGTGGCATCATCGAAATTAATGGTTTAATGTGTAAAATACATATTCGAAGTATCAAAAATTGTAGGGGAGGATACTATTAGCATCTAAAAATGTAAGGTGCCCATGGGGCGACTTTATGGCTAAACGGCGCCCAAAATAGTCCAATTATCAATTATTATTATCCAAATGGCACATATATATCTTCCAGATTCTAATTGATCAGTGGGTATATAAAGAGAAAATTGTAATAAGAAAATTCTTATAATTACCTTAACAATGGCCCACTCAATATCTCTCGGTGATCCCCACATAGCCTCCTGCTCTAATCCCAGTTTAGCCAACATTAAGCAATGTTCTTCAGATATACTTCTCTCTTGCCCTTCATCATCTTTCATCTCCAATATTTGTGTTTGCTGACTGCCCGTGTGATCCAGAACAATTTTTTGACCTTTCTTTCCGACTTCGTAACTTTTTATTGTCAATTTTTCTCCATCGACGTTTACAATGATCGTATCGGGTTCTACGTGGCCAGAGACGACACTCTGAAAGAAAAATCAAAATGCTATTATGCAAGTAGATATACAGCGAAGGATAACCATTCCACATTTTCAAAAACGGTGATCACTTTATTTATTTATTTTATTTATTTTATTTCACTAAAATATTACACTCTTCGGCATTACAGCGTTCAGCCTTTGCACCGAAGAGTGTACGCATTAGTGTACATTTATGTAACATTTATGTCGGATTCTCCAAGATGTGATTGCGGTGCGGAGAGGCAGACCGTGAGCCATGTTGTGTCGGAATGCTGTCTCACAGCGTATGGAGGAAACCCGGAGGATTTCTTGACACTCAACGAATCGGCGACCGAATATTTGAGAAACAATACTTTTAATTTTTAATTTCTGACAATCAAACATGAGCTCTATTATTGTAAATTGATGTGATGTACCATTATTGACCATACGATAAATAAATATGTAACATTTACCAACATAAGATTGAATGGCTACTATGATGTTCCCGATATCGGCTCCATTTATACCCTGAATACTAATACCCATTTGAGAGGACATTCTATGAAGCTCACCATGGAACGGTTTCACAGTAATGCGAGAAAGAACTTTATTTGCTATAGAGTGGTGAATGTGTGAAACCGTTTACCCGAAAATGTGATACAAGCACCATCAGTGAACGCTTTTAAGAACAGATTGGATGACTTTCTCAGAACGGCAGATGGCACAGACATTGATTTGGGCCCATCAGCCTAGGCTGCTTGCCCAAAATTATTATTAATAATAATAATAATTCCAGTGCATCCATCTGTTGCAGCCGGGATTCAAACCCAGAGTCTCTAACCCAAAACGCCAGTATTTTACCACTGTGCTGTGCATGCTAATGACTGAGGCGAGATGAAACAAGTATAGTATTATTGTACCACAGGGATCCATGGTGATTGGGTTAATTTTTAGCACACAAACAAACCATCTTATTTATTTATAAAATACACGAATATGTTAACATAGCAAGCAACAGATGCTATAATATTTGTTCACTAGGGCGAGCTTATCACAGTTATTAACCCTGATTACATAATATGTCTGTATCGTGTTCACCAAAAGTGTAAATAAATAAATAATACAAAAAAACATGTAATGAAAACCTGGTACACATGTCAAGACAGTAAGGGAGGAAGGAATAAAAAGGATGAAAAGTGATAATGTTAGAGGGTTAGTGGATAGATAGATAGATATACAGAGATAAAATATGTGTTACCTCTCCCAATCCATAGCTGGAAGTGATGAGTATTTCTCTAGGGTTTCCGTTGTTGGGATGTTTTGTGAACATCACTCCAGCTGATTCCGATTCAACCATCGCTTGGACCACAACACCCATACCACAGTCAACTACTTGACCATACTGCCTGAAACGAATAATCTATTGAGTATGTGGTTAGTGCAGTTGGTTGAGGCGGCAGTCTCTCAAGCGGAAGGTGTCAGGTTCTAACCTCGGCGCTGGCGATGTATTTCACACTTTGCAATACAGGCTTTTAGCCTAGTATAAGGTATGCAGGAGAGTATTTGGGTTGTGTATGCACGCCCACATCCCTTTTCAAAAAAAAAAAACAAAGAAAAGAAAAAAAATACCTTTATGAGGTGGACAGAGAGAACGGAACCCAAGACTTCCCTATCTTTACAAACACCTTCCGGCTTCTGTCACATTCATATAATTCAACATGCATACTCTACGATCCATGGTACTTCAAACAAGTCTGTTCTGAAGCATCTAGTGGACATGGTCAAGCCAAGTGGTTCTTGAACGGCTGCATTTCCTTACACCTCATCTGTCACTCATTAATATTTTCTCTGTCGTCTGTTTATCGTTCATCCTCTCTACACGTCCTATAATCTCAACTTGTTCACTTTCATTCTAATTAAAACATCCGTCTTACAGTCACTCATCTCTCAACAATAAATAAATAAAATGTTTATGGAATAGTGTTACCCAAATAGGAGATTTATAGTATTACGTAATATCTACCAACCAACTACTACCAAATTACGTTTCACAAGCATACCAAAGTATAATAGTACAATGAACCTGCGATATTCCACACTTTGAAATGTAAATAACGACGCCCAGCACTTCTGTACTCCGACCAAGACTTCGTCTATAGATTTACATCCCAATATTGTGGCATTCTGTCCAGCTGCCGAAAGCTCTTCAGAATCTTCTCCAATTCCTGAAACATGACACTAAATTTAACACAACCATAATGCCCACATAATGATGTATCATATTGTTACCTAAGTTCTAAACTGGCAAGACCATAATGTTGAGAAAAAATTATATCAAAGTTTCAAATACAGATGGAACCTTATTAGTCTCGTTATTTATAGAACTACCCAACTTTTAGGTATCTTTGTCAACTGTACTCGTAGATTATGTCTGTTGGAAACATATTCACGCCAAAAATCTAAATATATAAATTGGTCATTCTACTAAAATACCCTGAGGGCACACTAGGATATGGTTCACAGTCTTCAGAATCCAACCATCCGCATTTTCGTTTTTCATATAATAGTGTTTTTGTTCATCGTGTTTATTATAATGTTATTGTGATTGCCAAGGTAAATTACCTACTCTTATTCGTATGCTATGCTGTTTTTTTTTTCTTTTTTTTTATTGTTCTGAATTGTAAAATCAGCCCCTCTTTTGAGACAACCAATTTAGATTCGGGAATAGTTTTGTTTCCTTCTATCGTCACAACAATACAGACAACTTATAGTTTGTGTTCAAACTCCTGTATGTTCAATTTGTTTGATTTTTTTACCTGAAGATCGGACAGCAACAAACAAATTTCCAGAATGATGTTCCTTCTCAGTATCACACAGTTTCTCATAATAATCCATAATGAACACTTTCACTATGTCGCATATAGGTGTGCTCTCAAATAATGATGTGGCTCTGAAATAAATGCAAAACCAATTACAATTTCAAATGACTAGAATGAAATACGAATCAATAGTTTTTTTTTTCATAATTGCTGATATTGACTATCATATACTGCAGATTGCTGTATTTACAACTATATCACAGACAGATTGCTGTATTTACAACTATATCACAGACAGATTTCTGTATTTACAACTATATCACAGACAGATTGCTGTATTTACAACTATATCACAGACAGATTGCTGTATTTACAACTATATCACAGTCAGATTGCTGTATTTACAACTATATCACAGACAGATTGCTGTATTTACAACTATATCACAGTCAGATTGCTGTATTTACAACTATATCACAGACAGATTGCTGTATTTACAACTATATCACAGACAGATTGCTGTATTTACAACTATATCACAGTCAGATTGCTGTATTTACAACTATATCACAGACAGATTGCTGTATTTACAACTATATCACAGTCAGATTGCTGTATTTACAACTATATCACAGACAGATTGCTGTATTTACAACTATATTTGCTTTGATTGCTGTTTTTTATCATCTTGTATAAAAAAAAGGCCATCCAAATTTACCTAAACTTTTGGTGAATAAAATACAGATAAAATAAAATACTGTTAACAATACAAATATAAATAATTATAACATTTGTTCACTAGGGCGAGCATATCGCAATGCTGCGAACTCTGCCAGGTAGCCCCACATTCTGGATGCGCTTAAATTTAATTTGTACAGAGCACTACAGTTAAAGATCTAATTATTTGGGGGTGCAAACTTGTACGACGTGAAATCTTATTGAAAGCTCATAAAATAAATATGTAAAGTTATCCTGACATACAATGAAATAAAAATATGTTAATTTTTACCTCTGGCAACATTCTTTCATATGACTCTCGTTATAGTTTTCGCCAGCTTTCTCAATATTCTTTACAGCCTCTACAAGTTGTGGATTGTGTTGCATCTGAAGTTGTAGAGCTCTTGTTGTCAGACAGAAACCATTTGGTACACAAAACTAGAATATAACATTACCAATTGTAGTTTTTAATACATCATTTACACATTAAGACATAGGTATTTCATTTACAATATTTTTTTTTAAAAGGATATACCTACACAAACCCAAAAACTTTCCTGGAGACTTTGCATTAGGCTAAGAGCCTGTATCGCAAAGTGTGGAATACATCGCCAGCGACAGGGTTCGAACCTGGCAACTCCCGCTTGAGAGACTCCCGCCTCAACCAACTGCGTGAACCTCTAAATTGGAACTATAATTTTGTTTGCTTGCAATAATAATATTTATTTTTAAATTCTGCAAGGGTTGCCACCATGGTTATGACCTCAATAAAAACCATCTCCTGACAAATTCTAGATACCATGGTCAGAACTGTGATTCGAACCCGGGTCTTCCAGACTGGAAGTCCACACTCCAATCAAGTGTTTCAACCGTGTACTCAATATTGTCTGTCTGTACTGACCTCATTTGAATGCACGGACGAAAGAAGAGCCAAGGAGGCAGCTTTGCCCCCAACAGCTGCAGGACAGGTAGAGAGTCTTTCCTTGAATGAACTACACACTGGAATCTTTTCATCCGAGTCTTCTAAATGTAACCAAGTCAAATGTCTGCCAACTGTCGCAGGTTCAGTGTGATGTTCGTCATCTGGAATAAATGTAAAAGGTATTCCAGACATTGCCGAATTTTCTGTACTTCTAACAAAAAAGGGTGTGCACTGACTTTGAATGAATTATTTATGATTAAATAAACCTTTTTTCATGTAAACAGTCACACATTTTATAAATATATTATATTTCTCGAAATTACATATAAAAGTACAATTTCATAATTTATCTTTAAAAAACACAATTTAATTTTTTTTTTCTAAAAATCTGCCATTTTTATTTCATAGTAAATTGGCTGACGAAAAATGATAGTCATTTTACTATGAAATAAAAATTACAGTATGATGTTTTAAAGATAAATTATGAAATCGTATATTTTATGTGTAAGAAATAGAACATGGCACAATGCTTGTATTTTAGACCTCGCGCATCTGAGCCCAATCCTTTGATATCCATGATATCTGGATAAGTAAATGTTTCCCAGTATTAGGCTGATGAGTTTATATGTCAATCATGAATGATAATATGTAGTGGACTCTTCTGGCTAATAATACTAAGAAGTGTGTTGGCGAGTCTTGCCTCCGTGTAAAAAAATATGTAAAGCAAGCTTTACCTACCTGAAGGTTCCCACAGTTGGAGATATCCACTCCCTTGAAATCCATTCACACCCATCTGATAAGGAATCATGTGACTCTTCCAAGGTTCAGGTTTGTATCCGTGATACTCCAAGCTGTCTTTTTTATTTAAACTTATAAATACTATGAAATCGTGTGAACTAGCTGTAATAAAAAAAATTGCATATAAAATACAATAATTGGCAGAATACACTATTTTCGAGGGTGAAAAAAAAACTAAATCAAAGTTTCAAACACTCATATCCTACCCCTATTATTTTCTTTACAAAACACCCCCACTTTAAGGTGTTTTTGTTAATTTGACCGATATATAATGATAAATTCGCTTTATTAAAAAAAAAATATGTATTAGTTGTTGCGTGTGTCTAAGTTGTCTAAGTTAGATCACACAATTTTCTGAAAACTTTTACGGTCATTTACCAAATTTTAATGGATTTTATCAATACAAAATAAATAATTCTCTACGGCAGTATTTCCCAAACTATGAGTCGCGACTCACCAGTGCGCCGCGAGCGAATATTGAGTGGGCCCTGAAGAATATAATTAATAAAAACTTTATATTATCACTATACATGGGCGATTTGGATTCTTTCCTTGAATAAGTTCCACTACTCGCCACTACGGAATCTGAGCATTACCAATATTAATGCCCTCTTTAGACTCTAAAAAATTTCTCTCTCACTTATTGGTGCGTTTTTTATAAGGTACAATTTTCGTGGTGGGGAGAGGGCGGCGAAAACTCAGTGAGAAAAATTGTAAATCTGGCGCTAGTACCCCCCCTCCCCCGTCTTTTCTTAAGAAGTGGGTCGCAAGATTGGAAATTTTTGTTAGATGAGTCGACACCCAGTCAACTTTGGGAACCACTGCTCTACGGCTTTTGGGAAACGAGTTTCTGTCTATCGAAAAAAAGATCAGAGGTGTTTTTCACATTTTTTTGAGAAATCTATACCTACAAGATATAAAAAGTCTTTTATAGTCATTTACTAAATAAAGGTTCAATGTATCTACTCTATTTATTTCCAAAGCATATTTAGTAAGGTTGTTAAGATTTAAGGTCACCCGTTTTCTTAATTGAACTAAATAATGTGAGATAAAGTCTGTTTACTTACTGGACAATTTAACAGTGAAAGCCTTAGGAATATCAGAATTTGGACCAAAGAGTTCTGTGTCTATATCAATGGCTTCAATTGGATTTACATCACCATTTGCTGTACGTATGTTACCATGTTTAATTCTGTGAGGATAAAAACAATTTATCAAAACAGTTAATTTAAATACAAATTATAAGCCAACAATAATAGTGACTTAGATGGTTTGGGCATATTGAGAGAATGAATGATGACGGGATGACCAAAAACTTGAGCGAAAGAAGAGGTGTGAGAAGCAGGTCCGCCCGAGACTGACCTGGAGCGATCATGTCGACCAGATCCACAACAATGGATGTACAAGAAACTGTAGGGCATGTATGACAAATTACATTAGTGTGATGGAAGCAAGGAGTGTGTGTAAGTATAGGGCAGTCTGTCCTCTTAGTCTGCCCTGCAAAGGATGAAGTGATATAAATAAATATTTGAAGAAATGAATAAGTGTATGAAACAAAGATAAAGAAATAAGGGTAGGGAAAAGATGGTCTAGAAATCTGTCCTCTCTGCCTACCCTGCAAGGGATGAAGTGATATAAATAAATATTTGAAGAAATGAATAAGTGTAGGAAGCAAAGAGGAAAAAATTAGGGTAGGGGTAGAATGGTCTAGAAGTCTGTCCTCTCTGATGCCTACCCTGCAAGGGATGAGGCGTGAGGGAACAGATAGACATTGTTTTATAAATCATGTATGATTTTGTAACTTACCGAGTCATTCCTTTGGTGAATTCAATGTCTATAATATAAACGGTTCCATCAGATGCAGTACCAAACAGCGACATATATCTCCGCAAGGACATAACATCGGGTTGCCAGCGTCGCTTCCTGAAGCCGTGGAGTCCCATTGTCTGTGGTCCAGTCGTTTCATTCAGAATATAGAATCCATTGAAACAACCGTATTGGTCATAGCCCCTCTTAGGTGTTTCCGTACTATACAAATAAAATCAGTAACATTTCTGATAACTGGAGACTTTCGATAACAAAAGATAGAAACTACTTCCTGGCAACTTTGGTGGAAGAACTCGCTTTACCAGGTTTGCTGATAGATTAAAAAATACTTCAAACGCTACAAAAGTTATAGCTGTCTATCTGTTCAATAATAACTGATATATATTCTGCCTACAGCTCAAGATTAGAATGAGACTCAAACAGGAGACATCATGGATTACGAGGTGATTGGTAGCCAGGTTGGTGACGCCCTCGACTGTTAACCCAGTGAGCGTGAGTTCGATCCCCAATGCCGACTTACTCCACTTCACGACACAAGCTTATCAAATTTGATGTGAAGTGTATACAAAGATGTATGTATTTTGGGGGACAAAGAAGGAGCCTCCACGCAGATTGAGTTCATGGTACGGAAAACAATCGGGCGTCCCCTGGAAACGGCAAAATGCCGGCAAATCCTTCTAACACCGAAACACCAACAAAAAGAGTTAAACAATCGAGACATTCAAAGCATTCAAACGTACCCAATAAAACAAGCGTTCCAAAAGGGCCTTTATCAAGGCCAACCCTATTGACAATTTCGATTAATATAGAAGGCTTATCAACTGACAAGGAAAATCTGCTATCTGATATATGTAAGGAAAATAATTGCGACATCTTACTACTACAAGAAACCCATAGAGGGGTTGAAGGTCGAAGACCAAATATTGAGGGAATGAGGCTGATCTTGGAACGACCACATGACAAATACGGCAGTGCTATTTTCGTCAGGAATGATATTGTCGTGGTCTCTGCAGACCTAACCTGCAGAGATGACATCGAAATTCTGACAGTCGAAGTCAACAAATGTACCATCACGTCAGTCTATAAACCACCACTCAAGACTTTTGACTTCGAAGAACCTAACAACTTTAAAGCACAGCCTATAAAAATGGTAATGGGCGATTTTAACTGCCATAGCACCACATGGGGATATCAACAAACAGACGAAAATGGCGAGAAACTCGAGAATTGGGCAGAGGGCCAAAGCCTCAAACTGCTGTACGATCCTAAGCAACCAGCATCTTTCATGAGTGGAAGATGGCGCAGGGGCTACAACCCAGATAATATCTGGGTGAGCGACAGAATTGCCCACCAGGCAGCCAAAGCCGTACTACCACCAATACCAAAAACACAACACAGACCAATTGTATGTGTAATCTCGGCAGCGGTAAGACCTGAGACTGTCCCATTCGAGAGACGATTTAACTTTAAAAAGGCGAACTGGGAGCGTTTTTCCGAAGAACTGGATCGAGAGATTATGCACCTGGAACCAGACCCAAAGTCTTATGACAATTTCGTTACACTCGTTAAGAAGATGTCCAGAAAACATATTCCCCGCGGTTGCAGAACTGAATACATCGCAGGTCTTAACGAGGAATCCAAAACACTATTGGAGGTCTACCAGAATCTCTATAACACAGATCCATTCTCTGAGGAGACAATTCAGACCGGAGAAAGGGTGATGCAAGCCGTCTCTCAATCAAGAACACATAGATGGTGCAAGTTGGTATCTGACCTGGATATGAAACAAAACAGCAGACGCGCATGGAAACTGATCAAGAACCTTAATAATGATCCACAGGCACCACCCCCAGGTACTACAAACACAGTAACACCAGACCAAGTAGCGCACCAACTACTCCTAAATGGTAAAACATCAAGACAGCAAAAGATTGAAATTCAGCGTGATATAGTGTCAAGGTGTATTCTCACCTTGACATAAAAAACCTTCCTCCCAGGAGATAAATTCAAATATTCCCGCCTTTCAAAAATCTCTCTGAAAATATCATTAAGTTGATATCCATAGATGACACAAATTCGACTTCGGCAGTCTTTAATTTGACTCCGGAAGTAATTCTCAGCCATTTTTGAAGGATGGCGTCTTTTTCCGTTCCTCTTTGACAATCGCTCCCAAGTAAGATACACGCGTTTTGTCGCGCTCCGAAAATTGCCGGTATAAAATTAAAATAATGTAGTTACAAAACTCAGAAAATATGGGTTAAAAACTATTGTTTGTGCTTCACCGCCTTCGTACATGTGTTAGTACGGTAAACTTTTGTGTTTAAAAACTTCGATGATGCCTGATTTGATGTCGGCATATAAAAAAGGCATAACGGTTTTTCTATAAATGTGACCGCAATCATCTCAAACAATTATCTGACAATCAGTTTCGGTTCAGTAAAGAGCAACGAACCAGATACGTAGTCTTTCCAAAACTCACAAGTTTCCAGCTTGCGGAGCCCCTTCCAGTATCTTGCCTCCTCGGTACGAGTTGAGGTTCCCGAACAACCCCGAGCCTCCAGACTTTTGTGACAAGTACGTTCTTGCAGACAACGTACCAGCTATCCAGTTTTAAATAAGTTTCCTCAAAGGAAACCAGGACTTCCACCCCTCGGAGCAGGCCATGGCTACAAGGTATGGAAAAGTTGTAACATTCATGTTCTCCTCCTTTTGTTGTATGAGTGAATAATTATATTTTCCCCTTTTGTTTAAACGTAACTTGTGTTGCTATTCAATTCAATAAAAGTATTATCATAAACCTGGGTTCTCATTTGTCAGTTAGTAAAATATCTTTGGTATAAAAAAAGAGGTTGACCTAAGAAAGACAAGTGAGTTGTGGCAGCCAAAGCAAAAGCTATCAATGTGGGCCATTCCCACGGCTTTTCACCCTCGAGATCCAGAGCTCATGCCGTTAAGAACCTGAAACCTTTGCCGTGGAGATCTCAAGGATAAGGTCTGTATAGTACGTTTAAGGTAAAGTGAAGTGTATAGGTTACACTGATATATTACACCGATAGGTAGTACACCTGTATGTTACACTGGCGCTCCAGCGTGATGGCTTTGCTAGGTTGACACAGCTCCCTTCTCTGTAAGTCACAAAAATTATTATTTTATCTTGCAAAATAGTTAGGTATTTTTATTTTTGTACTAAGTCATTTTGTAAGGTTGAATATTGTTCATGAATAATTTGTTGTGTATTCATAACCTCAAATAGTATCATCATATTTTTTCACGCAACGGAAATATTTGTGTAATCTTCGATATACCTATGGACGACACGAACGCCGCCGTGGCAGGAAAAAGTAACGTGAGCGGCCATTTTGTTTTCCTAAACTAGGAAAACGAGTAATATCACCAGAGGCGGTTCATTGTTTCGACATTTTAGGCAGTGCCCAAAAGAAAATTTTTTTTTGAAAGTTTGTCTTTCATTTCTTTTCTTGTGTTTGTTTACACTTTTCTGTACACTGTAACACACACAGAGAAATAATGTGAATTATTTCTCACGCACCATTTTTTCTCACATTTTACACATTTGACACCTCATCTTACTTTTATGTCTTTACACCCTAATCTACCATGGATTCAACACCAATAGAAAACATAGATTCTGCAAATGCAACCACCTTGCGGAGGGAACTCTCGTTAAGAGAGATTCAACCAAAACGCGCCTTGCAGTCCTTGCGCAAACAGGCAACAGATTTCAACAACATACTTTTGGCTAGGCTTACGAGCTTATCCTCGTCGTCAAATACGAATGACATTAAGTTGCGTAGAATCCTGTACTCCGCACAGCAAGGCCTCCACTCTGTCAACGATTTTCTAAAATTTATGAAGGAAAAGAATGACGCACTTTCAACCCCTTTAGACATTCACGAGCTTGTGGAAATCATTCGTTTAGGATTGCGCCCTGAACTACAGGAAAAACTCCAAAAGTATCCGGTAGAGAATTTAGAATCGTTCAACGTTCTCATTGACATCGAAACCTCTCTGGCCACTGCTAGCCCTCTGAGGCGTGCAGTCGCCCAGGTTTCTCCTTCTTCTTCTTCTTCTCCGGCCCCCTTGCCCGTGCTCTCGTCTCATGACGTCAGTAAAGTAATTGAACTACCACACGCCACGCGACCGCAACCAACCATCATCGTGTCTCCTTCTTCTTCAAGGGGAAATTCAATTAAATATTTTATCAAGGATCCCCGCCCTTTGCAAGGCTTACAATCGTGGAAACTGCGGTACGATAGTAAAGCGGACATCACAGATTTCCTCACGCGCGTGGAGGAACTGTCAGAGGCGCGTAGCGTCCCCTTGACGGACGTCATGAGATGCTTTATAGACTTGTTAGATGAGAGCTGCTATCCTTGGTACCGGAAGGAGAAGTCGCGTTTCACTTCATGGGAAAAGTTAAAGGAAATAATGACGTCTGAATTTCTTGACCCCCTTGGACAGCTCACTCAAAAGAAGGAGCTTCTATGTATCTCACAAGGCCGAGATGAACTGCCAACTTCTTACGTTCGCCGCGGCCGAGACCTCAATACCAAGTTGAACAACCCTTTAGATGATAAGGAGCTTATCTCTTGTCTTTGTAGCGGGTTCAACAATAGGGCTACGGATACTGTCTCTTGTGCGTCGTCTCTAACGGTAGGCGAACTCTTAGACAAGGCTCGCCACATGGAACGCCGGTTCTGCCACGAGTCAAAAACTTTTACTTCTTCCACCTCCTCTTCGCATCGCCTGTTATCAAGATGTAGCGAGGTATCGCGCATACCTCCCGAACCAACCACGATTTCCAAATGTAACGTCACTTGCTTCAGCTGCAAACAATTGGGTCATATCGCCCGTAATTGTCCAACTAGGCAATCGAACGTAGTCCCAAGACGTAGTCCTAGGTTTAAGAAACCTGAAAAACTTTCTTCATCGGTGCCCGACACCTCCCGTCCTCCACCACGTCTGCTCAATTCAAAAAACTAGATTCCGGCCGTTTTTTCCAGATATCACCGCCCTCGGACGCCGAGAAGATCCGAGAATGGGAAAGATGGTTGGAGCAAGTTAGGTTTTTTTTCTCAACCGTGCCTTTGGCGGAGGCGTCGTGTACCCAAGCCAAAGACGGTCGCCCCTACGCTACCGTCCGAATTGTGAACCAGAAGTTTGTTGCATTACTGGATACTGGTGCCGCAGTCTCAATTCTCGGTGGAGACTGGTACCAGACTTTCAGATCCCTTGGTTTCCCAATTGCCAATTCTCATGTTCTTGTTGCCACTATGGATGAGAAAGTTCACCCTCCCATGGGCCAACTTCGTCTACCGGTTACTTTCAACAACATGACCAGAAAAATTGATTTCATCATCGTACCCTCTTTCAAGCCCAGTTTGGTGTTGGGTGTCGATTTTTGGAAGGCATTCCATTTGGCGCCTGACATCGTCAGCATAGCCACCACTTCTGTCCATCCAGCCTCAGATAAACTTTCGGTTGTGGATGCTCATAGTCTCAGCCCTTCTCAAACTTCCGTTTTGGAAGAAATCAAATCTCTTTTTTCTTCAATTTCTTACGAAAAATGTGGTTTAGGTTTAACACATTTAGTCGAACACCACATTGTAACGGAGGGTTCCCCCATTAAGCAACGGTATTACCCATTATCACCTGCACGTCAAAAACAGTTCGAAGACGAGCTCAACGAAATGTTAAAACTAAATGTGGTAAGCCCGGTAAAATCGGGCTGGAGCAATCCAATCGTACTAGTTCAAAAAAAGGATGGCACGGCTCGACTGTGTTTAGATTCAAGGAAACTCAATAAAGTAACAAAGGCCGACGCATACCCCTTGCCGTTTGTCCACAGAATCTTAGACCGTTTGCGTGACGCCAAGTTTCTTTCCTCCGTTGATTTGTCAAAAGCGTTCTGGCAGATTCCACTGGCCCCAGACAGCATTGAAAAGACTGCTTTTGTCTGCCCAGGTCGAGGAATGTTCGCCTTCAATCGCCTACCCTTCGGCATTAAAAACGCGCCCGGAGAACTGCAACGTTTGGTAGACAAGATCTTCGGTCCAGAACTGGAGGAAAATGTTTTTTGCTATCTTGACGATTTAGTCGTAATCTCGTCAGACTTCAATCACCACGTAAGCCTTTTAAAGACCGTATACAGCCGCCTTAAAGCCGCTGGACTCACCGTAAACTTCTCTAAGTGCGAATTTTTAAAGCCCGAATTAAAATACCTTGGTTTCATCGTCAATAAGGATGGTCTCCAAACTGACCCAGCAAAACTTAGCGCTATTCGCAATTTCCCAAAACCAAAAACAGCAAAACAGGTAAAATCATTCATAGGTCTTTGCAGCTACTACCGGCGATTTATCAATTCTTTTTCAACCATTTCGGCACCTCTTTCAAAATTAACGGGTACTTCCAAGGGTAAATCGAAATTCGTTTGGTCGCCTGAGGCCGACTCCGCGTTCGAAACTTTGAAAGAAGCAATGCTGCAAGCCCCGGTACTAAGATGTCCCGACTTCCAAAAGGAATTCACAATCCATTGCGACGCTAGCAACGTTGCCGTCGGCGGAGTCCTCACTCAAATCTTTGAGGACGGGGAACATCCGATTGCCTTTTTCTCACGTACGCTGAATAAGCACGAACGTAACTACAGTGTGACGGAAAGAGAGCTTCTAGCAGTTTTAGATTCAGTTCAGAACTACAGAGCGTACGTAGAAGGAGCCCACTTCACCATCATTACGGACCACAGTAGTTTACAGTGGATACACTCTCTCGAAAACCCATCCGGTAGACTCGCTCGTTGGGCTACCAGACTTTCACAATATAATTTTTCAATATTACACCGAAAGGGGTCTCAAAACATCGTACCCGACGTTCTTTCACGTATTGAAATCAGCGAAATTTCTACCCTCGCCACTGTACCCGATACACAGGATAAGTGGTACAAAAGAATTTATTCAGGTTGGTTAAAGAACCCCCAGAGATTTCCAAATTATTTAATTCAAAACGATTGCCTTTTGCGTCATGATAAAGATCAGGACAATCAGAGTCCGAATTGTAACTGGAGACTCGTCATTCCGCAGGAAAATCGGCAACAAATTCTGCAAAATTATCATTCAGGCCCGAATTCATGTCATCCCGGCACGTACAAAACGTACAAATTCTTAGCCTCTCGTTTTTATTGGCCTGGGCTACATAAAGACGTGAAACATTTCATTTCTAACTGCGATATATGCAAGGCATATAAAATTTCTACCGCCCCTCCTCTTGGACACATGTCTGTCCCAAAGAACGTCAACAAACCGCTTCAATCCCTGAGCATCGACCTTATAGGACCATACCCTAAGAGTTACAAAGGATTCATACACATCCTTAGTGTTGTAGATGTGTTCACAAAATTTTGTTGGACCTTTCCCCTTCGGAGAGCCACTGCCACCGCTATCATCCAACTGTTGGAAGACCACATCTTCATCCCACTAGGAATACCCCGTACCGTTATCATGGATAACGGATCCCAGTTCATTTCGAAAAAATTCAACGCTTTCTTAGACAAACACCATGTCGCTGACCGTTATTATAACACCGTTTATACCCCTATGAACAATGTAGTGGAACGCTACAATCAGACAATTAACACGTCCATAGCTATCCTCGTCGATAATGATCACCGGGCGTGGTGCAAAACCCTACCACAAGTCCAAGCCAGTATTAATAACACCGTCAATGTTTCCACAGGTTTTACCCCCTTTTATTTGCTCCATGGCTTCGAGCAAACAGTAATAGGTACAGAGCATCTGGCCCAACCTAACGTCAACCCACAAACAGACCCCCATGTCTTACACGCAGAACGTTTAAAGGAACTAGCTGCAGTATATGAGACCGTTTCTGTGTCATTACTAAAAGCCTTCAAAAAAAATGCGGAAAGATACAACAAAGGGCGCAAGGAAGTCAAATATAAAATAGGAGATGTCGTGTGGCGTAGAAACTTTGTTCAATCCAATGCAGGATGCTATTTTTCGGCAAAATTAGCACCTAGATTCGTCAAGAGCAAAATAAAAAATAAAATCTCAAGTACCGTATATGTAGTAACCAACATGGATAACAAACCGGTCGGGAGATACCACGTCAAGGACCTGGTGAAATCCAAAAAATAACTCTTTTACACATATTTTTCTCCGTATCTTTGTCGTAACGTTGATTTTTTTTCCTACTTGTGGGATGTGACCGTTTACTAGTGACAGTTACATCACCATATTTCGTCATTCTATGTGTGTTCCAAGGCGAGATTAGCTACCTCGCCAAAGAATATCACGTATTAAGGCCCAGGGTAATTAAGGATACACTTACGCACACGGTTTTTTAATTTTTTTGTACTTTACATGAAAAAGTTTTGGAAAATTCATGAAAATTCAACCTTGCAAACTCAAAATTTTTTCTCAAACAAATGTAAGAATGGTTTCTTGTTTTAAGCCAGAAAGAAAAAACAAGTGGCGTTCACCCATGAGATAGGAATTGATTTCAAGAAATATGTACTTGTAGTTTAGTAGGTTTTTGTAAGTCAGGTAGGGCTGATAAACATAAAGTTGCTATATTTACTCTTTTACATAATCTTTTCATTGTATTGAGCATTGTCAGTATAACCCTTCCTTACGGGTATACACTTTTGCAAATGATAAGACTGTATTTATTTTAAGATAATTTTTGCTCGCGTTGAACCTCAGCACCCCTGTGCGAGTAAGGTCAACACTATATTAAGTTATAGATGTAATTATTGTGTGTCTGGTACATACCCGAGAGGTATGCATACTCTTACATCACTAAAGAAGTAAATTGTTGTATGTCCAATTTTCCTTATCTGTTGAATGGCATAGTATGGTTTCGCCCAACTGTCATCTCAAAGTTAAATTTTTTTGTAATTATGTCCTGTTACGGCCTTTTGGTGCGAGCTGTCGGCAAGGGTTCGTCCTGCTGTCCAGTCGTAGTGGCCATAGCAAAATTTTTCTTGTTCTGTTCGTTTTCCGGGGAGGAGGAAAATTGTCATTAGCCTAGTACTATGACAAATATAATTATGTACATTGTTAGCTTATATCCTTTGATAAGTAACTGGATAGGAACGTTCCTTAGAAATAAGTTGCGTGATTCTTTAGTAATAGGTATGTGCAATTTTAGAAAAATGTAACCCCTAGCATATATTTCATTAGCTATAAAATTCATGTATCATTTAGTATTGAATAGAGTAAAGAGAACCTAGCGTGTAGAAACTTTGTACCAAATCTTGGCAACTTGATACAGAATATTTAATGTACTAGATAAGTATGTGAACTTTGAAATTGTAAAAAGAACCACTCACTCAAAAATAAAAAAAAATATTTTTTGCCTCAAGAATTAAAAAGAAGACTACGAATTATATACAATTTTTTATTAAAAAAAAAACAAAAATCGTACAAAATAAACATTACAGTGAAAAAGACCTAGATGTTTGCCACATACTAGGCAGTGAAAGTCAATCAGTGGGCATAATAAAAACAATAACAACCAAATATACCAATACCATGTTATAACTATGTAAGGTTATGTTAAAAAAAATGCAAATGTTTATATAAATGTTTCATAATTGTAAGTATTATATGTTGTAAAAGGTATAATTGACTGTTTTAAGACTGAAAAATATATACCACCTTGTTATGTAAAATTGTGATACATCACTGGAAAATTTAAGTTGTCCAAAAAAAAACATTATATGTTATTCATATGGTTGTCAATGGATCAATTTTCTCTCTGACCATTGACATTATATTGTAATAGATTTAAGTAACTTGTGTCATGCTACAAACTCATTGTTGAAATGTGTATTTGTAATCCGCCATGTAGACCATGTTTTGCCTGCCGAGTCCCGCCCAAAAATCAGTGGTACTGATTTTTCTTCTTTTCTCATCCCGAGGAAGGGGAATGTGTCAAGGTGTATTCTCACCTTGACATAAAAAACCTTCCTCCCAGGAGATAAATTCAAATATTCCCGCCTTTCAAAAATCTCTCTGAAAATATCATTAAGTTGATATCCATAGATGACACAAATTCGACTTCGGCAGTCTTTAATTTGACTCCGGAAGTAATTCTCAGCCATTTTTGAAGGATGGCGTCTTTTTCCGTTCCTCTTTGACAATCGCTCCCAAGTAAGATACACGCGTTTTGTCGCGCTCCGAAAATTGCCGGTATAAAATTAAAATAATGTAGTTACAAAACTCAGAAAATATGGGTTAAAAACTATTGTTTGTGCTTCACCGCCTTCGTACATGTGTTAGTACGGTAAACTTTTGTGTTTAAAAACTTCGATGATGCCTGATTTGATGTCGGCATATAAAAAAGGCATAACGGTTTTTCTATAAATGTGACCGCAATCATCTCAAACAATTATCTGACAATCAGTTTCGGTTCAGTAAAGAGCAACGAACCAGATACGTAGTCTTTCCAAAACTCACAAGTTTCCAGCTTGCGGAGCCCCTTCCAGTATCTTGCCTCCTCGGTACGAGTTGAGGTTCCCGAACAACCCCGAGCCTCCAGACTTTTGTGACAAGTACGTTCTTGCAGACAACGTACCAGCTATCCAGTTTTAAATAAGTTTCCTCAAAGGAAACCAGGACTTCCACCCCTCGGAGCAGGCCATGGCTACAAGGTATGGAAAAGTTGTAACATTCATGTTCTCCTCCTTTTGTTGTATGAGTGAATAATTATATTTTCCCCTTTTGTTTAAACGTAACTTGTGTTGCTATTCAATTCAATAAAAGTATTATCATAAACCTGGGTTCTCATTTGTCAGTTAGTAAAATATCTTTGGTATAAAAAAAGAGGTTGACCTAAGAAAGACAAGTGAGTTGTGGCAGCCAAAGCAAAAGCTATCAATGTGGGCCATTCCCACGGCTTTTCACCCTCGAGATCCAGAGCTCATGCCGTTAAGAACCTGAAACCTTTGCCGTGGAGATCTCAAGGATAAGGTCTGTATAGTACGTTTAAGGTAAAGTGAAGTGTATAGGTTACACTGATATATTACACCGATAGGTAGTACACCTGTATGTTACAATAGAAAACGAAAAGAACACCCTACGCACCCCATTTAGCGTCGAAGAATTGAAGCGTGTCATTGGCAGCATGAAAGATAACAAAGCGGCAGGCCTGGACGATATTCGAACCGAACAAATCAAGCACTTCGGACCTAACACCATAGACTGGATCGCAAAAATGATGAACAGATGTGCGACAGCAACGTATATCCCGAAACTATGGAGGAAGTCAAAGGTTGTTGCCCTTTTAAAACCGGGCAAAGAACCAAATCACCCGAAGAATTTTCGTCCTGTGTCACTGCTGTGCCATCTGTTTAAAGCTTTTGAGAAAATGATTCTCACACGGATCTTCAGCACAATCGAGAATAAGATAATACCCGAACAAGCAGGCTTCATGCCCGGCAAATCGTGCTGCGGACAGGTGCTCAACCTCACACAGCACATTGAGGATGGTTTTAATGAGGGCGCTGTCACCGGTGTTGCCTTCATCGACCTGTCTGCGGCATACGATACCGTAAATCACAGGAGGCTTCTATGGAAACTGTATAATATCACCAAAGACTTCCAACTAACCAAACTTGTGGAATGTTTCCTGCAAAACAGAAGATTCTTTGTAACACTGCACTCCAAAAAAAGTCGCTGGAGAAACCAGAAAAATGGATTGCCACAGGGCAGTGTGCTTGCACCCATTCTATATAATATATACACCAATGATCAGCCCATTAACCCTTTAACACGACAATTCATCTACGCAGACGACACTGCTGTAGCAGCACAGGCCAAAACCTTTGACGAAGTGGAAGGAAAGCTATCAGCCGCTCTCCAGGATTTGGCGATCTACTACAACGAAAATCACCTCAAGCCGAACCCATCCAAGACTCAGGTCTGTGCCTTCCATCTCCGAAATAGAGACGCGAGAAGAAAACTTAAAGTGTGGTGGCAGGGTCAGGAGCTGGAACACAGTGACTTACCTAGATACTTGGGTGTCCACCTAGACCGCTCTCTAACTTTTAAGGAACACTGCGAAGGGGTCGAGGGAAAAGTATGCGCCAGGAACAACATCATAAGGAAACTTACCAGCACCAAGTGGGGAGCTCAACCCCATGTTTTGCGAACATCGGCCCTGGCACTGTGCTTTTCTGCTGCCGAATATGCTGCACCAGTATGGTACAACTCGACACATGCAAAAAGAGTGGACGTGGCAATAAATGAGACAGCTAGAATCATTTCTGGCTGTCTGAAACCAACACCCACCAAAGAACTCTACCCTATAGTGGGTATTGCCCCTCCCGCAACTAGAAGGCATGTTGCAGCAGAAATTGAACGAGGCAAACAGCGAGCAGACCCAAGACACCCAATGTACGGTTCCCAGACACGTCATTGCAGACTTAAGTCGAGGAGAAGCTTTATGGAGACGACACTCCCGATAGAAGGCCCCCCGGAGGCCCGCCGGGTGCACCTCTGGCGAGAAAGTACTGGGCCCACACAGTTACCTCCAATGGAGGGAATGGCAGCTGGTCACAGCCTGTCGTACCCAACATGGAGGTCACTCAATAGACTGAGAACAGGTGTCTCCCGTTGTTACAGCAACCTCAAAAAATGGGGTTACAGAGAGGAAGACACCTGTGAGTGTGGTGCCAAACAGGACCACAGTCACCTGTTTTCATGTCCCCAAATAGGTGCGACATGCACGCCCGAGGATGCGCTACTGGCGAACGCCAGGGCTATCCGGGTGGCTGAATATTGGGGGTTTCAAATTTGATGGTGTTCCGGACACGGAAAGTAAGTAAGTAAGTATTTTGGCTTATTTCGATAAACCCTGATTCAATTTAAAAAAATAACGGTAACAAATTAATATTTATAAAAACTTACACTTCATTCAACCAGAACGGATTCTTCCATGGTTTGAGAGACACTGCTTCAGCCAAAAGTGAGTCACTACAATCCCCTGGTATCCTAAACGGAGAGGAAGCCAAGATCCATCTGGAATAAATGTGTTTTATAACCGTTAAATTAGTCACATTAATAGCAATGTCTTCTTTCCATCTATCTACACCTCATGCCACATACTTTGCAGGGTAGGCAGAGAGAACAGAGAGCCATGTACCTACTTAGTTCTATCATTCTTTTTTGTTACTCGAGTGTATGTTTAGTCTATTTAAGTCATCAGTTTCAATCTGATTAAAAATATTGGATAAAAGTTTCGAGAAACAGATATTTCAATAACGAGTTACAACTTTGGAGGGGATTTTCGTTAAGAAAAAAAATTAGCTTAAGATTCAGAAATCTGGAAAAAACTTCTGCGATTTATGCTCTTTCGAATGATATACAAAACATTATAAAAACACATTAATTTCATAAGACTATGATTGAATAACTCAGAGTGATCACTTCTAATTTAAGCAAGTTTCCAAAAAAGTACCAGAGTTTCTGTTGAACGAGATAATAGAATGTAGGTGTATGATAACTAACATGAAGTTGAATCTGACATGTTTCAACTCTTGTTGACCGCTGCTGTTGGTTGAACTCAACAAACCGTTGAAGACAATTCTCCATCTCTTGAAGGCCTCCTGGACTGTCAGGGAAAGTCCAGCAGCGTTCCAAGAATCGCCGGATGCACTGGTATAGGTTGTACGTGGGTGATCTTAAAAGAAAAAGTAATAAATGTAAGAAGGTACAGAAAGATAGCCATTATACTGGCATCCTAAGCACGAACCACATATACGCCACCTTTAGGTATTTAGAGTTTTCCATCGAAATGAGTATTTCAACCTTAGATCCATCTATTTCAATCATAAAAAGTCTGAGTTTCCATACGCAACCCCTATTTTTCAAGCCATCTTGTCATGCAAATGTATGGAGTTATATGGGCGCCACAATTTTTCACGATTATCTCAGTTTCAACATTTTGATTTACATGTGGTTCACGATTAGGACGGCGCATTATATCATACGTCATAATCAGACACTATGTCATAATCTTAAAAGCAAACTTCAAGTTTGTTAAGAGAAATGATTGTATACTTTGTTGTTATCAGTGAGTTATTAAACCTTGTTATTAGGAACACCTGTTTGATAATAAGAATACATTATTAGTTAATCCATTGGTTCTTTATACGATATGCAGATCAGCATGTATAACTATAATCTCTAGTAGTAACGAGCGATAGTGCCATATTTTAGTCACAATGGTTGTTGTGAATGGCATAAATCACTTGTTATGGGGTGGATTACCTTTTTTAAGAAAAAAAAATCAAAATTGTTCATAATTTATAATCAATTACAATTACTAATGCATGAAACTATCACTATTACAACTACACTAAGTAAGGGTATTCGTAAAACAGATAAAAAAACCTAATTATATTACGTAACACAAAAATACTGTTTAAATTATTTCCAAATCTGTTTAATATAAAGGTACATGGTTAGCGCAGTTAATTGCAGCAGTGGTCTTCCAAGCAGGAGATGTGAGTTCGAATCCCAGCGCTGACAATGTATTCCACACTTTGCGATATAGGCTTTTAGCCTAGTGTAAAGTGTGCAAGAAAGAATTTGGGTTTGTGCATGCAAACCCAGATTCTTTTTTTTTTCAAAAAAAAATCTATCTCCATACCCCACATCCCTTGTTAAGTAGGCGAAGAGGACAGAAAGCCAGACTGCCCTATTTCCATCACACTCACGCAATTAGTCATACATGCTCTCAAAACCCCTTTACTCGATGATCAAACCAGTTGGGTTTTGGACAGCCACGCTTCCTCACAACTCATCATTAATTTTAATTAACTTCTAACTTACCAGGCAATTGATATGTGGTTCCATCTTCTAGTGTCAATATAAGAATGACTTCTGATATCCGATAGCCTCGCCTTGTGAAGGAAATGTAGAGAGAAGAATTATCTTTATTGGATCCATAGAAAGTAAGGTTGTCACATGTGTTGTCGTGCAAGCGTTGAGGTGCATCTGTCTCCCAGGTATATTTTATGTCTTCGTGGCGAGTTTTCTTCCAATTTTGAATTGCTCTGCGTGCCCAGAATTTTTTCAAAAAGAAGTTCCAATCTAAAGAAGAAAATAAAACACTTTATAAATGGTAACTCCAAGACCACAACAAATAATGTGAAATTGCTAAATAGCACGCAGTCATAGAATAGCAGAGTTTAAGAACTGGAATTGGTGAATGTTACGTCACTTTTAAGTGATTATAATATTAAGTCAGCATAAGATCAGTCCTAAGATTGGAGAGGTATACCTAAACTATTTTAGGTATTGAACTGGATTTTTCTGCATTGCTCAGATGGTAATACATTAAGATTTTCCTCAACAGAAGCGAGAAGTATCTCTCTCGAGGAAGAAGAATGGATATATTTTTTTTTTAAATCGATCTGGGTCTATCGAAATAAACCCAAATAAACCTTTGTACATTTCACGGTAAGCTTGAAAAGCTAGTGTCATGAAGTGGAGTAGGTCGGCATTGAGGATCGAACCCGCTCCCACTGGATTAACAGTCGAGCGCATTACCAACCAGGCTACTGACCACCTCAAAATTCCGACGAGGAAAATCTTAAGTCATAAAATGAATAGAAAAGTCATATTTTCCTGTGTATCTGTAAATTATTTATTTACCTACTATTTATTTGTGAGGTACACAAACAAACATCATTTATGTCTATGAAATAATAAAAATATTACAAAAAATAATAAATCCAAGCGACACCCACTGTGTTAACATATAGCCACTTGTTAAAAATAAATTACATTTTTGGTACCGCTGAATTGTTTTCGCTGTGCAAATAAATATGAAATTCAAATAATAACATTACCTTTATATGTATACAGTCCATCTTTTCGTTTCCCTCTACTGTTAAACACCAGAATAGCATAAAAAATACTACAGATTCCAGTTAACAACACAGGGAGACCCAAAATAACACTCAATTCCATCTTGATTTGTGTTACAATGAGTCAAAATATGCCATATTTCAGGTTAAAGGTACAAATATGTCAGAGATAAGACACAAGATAAGTAGATTAGGCCATAAAATGCTGTCTTTGTACAATACAAGTGGAAAAATATTATCTCAAAATAATTATATGTTATCAATTATTGTTCTCTATTATATTTTAGGAGAGACTTGTAGATAAAACAGTAAACAGTGGTTTTAAAACAATATTTTATCTTATAACTTCATAAATTAGTGACTCTAATTGCGCAAAAAGTTTTGCATGACATATACAGTTGTCATTTGAAGATAATTAACTAGAATTATGTACACAATGGTCGATAATTATATCTATGTTTATACTGTAATGTAGTTTCATATACATATACAGCAAATCCCGGCATCAAAACTAGCCAAAGAATAGTGCTATTTTTGGGCATATTAAATGGTATTTAATTGATCACAAGTTGTCGAACCTAATAAGACAGATTCTGACTTATGATTCCTGACTAGACTCTGCTGGATTCTACATTTTACAAAGCAGGTTTCTTAGACAATAACATTGATCGTTTTCCTATAGAAGAAATCAAAGCTAACGATATGATATTTAAAAAGTTTACCATTTTACATCGGGTTGTTTTTCTCAGGATTGTCCGCGCGCAATGACAAAAACAGAACACATACGAAGAACAAAAGTAGGTGAAACTGTTGTAAGTAAAAAAAGTAAAACTAAATAACAAAAACGAAACCTGCGCAAAAAGAACACGCCGACTCGAAAGCCGGGAACACAGAACACTGGCCGGGAACACAGAACGCCGGGAACTCCGCAGAAATGTCATTGTCAAATTAAGTCATAGACTAAAATACTTACTTGTTTCGTAAAATAACGAAAGAAACGCATCCCTTGAAATGAATAAATTATTCATTTCTTGAAATACCTAATAGGTACTTACTGACACTAACCAAGTTACATCTCCCTAAAAGGTTTTAAAAACTATTTATACCCCAAGAAACCAAATTCGGTCGCGAAATTTGCAATTCGGTCACAAGTGGTCACATGTGGTTGCCGTGTCGACACAGTGTGCACACAAAAACCCGGTCACAAAACACACACATTGTGTACGCTTTGCGACCAGATTTGGTCGCGGAGTGTACACACTGTGTGGTGAATGTGTCCGAACATAACTTGGTCACAAAGCGCACACATTGTGTACGCTTTGCGACCAGATTTGGTCGCGGAGTGTGCACACTGTGTGTTGAATGTGTCCGAACAGAACTTGGTCACAAAGCGCACACATTGTGTACGCTTTGCGACCAGATTTGGTCTCAGAGTGTACACACTGTGTTGTGAATGTGTCCGAACATAGCTTGGTCACAAAGCGCATACATTGTGTACGCTTTGCGACCAGATTTGGTCGCGGAGTGTGCACACTGTGTGGTGAATGTGTCCGAACAAAGTTGGTTCAAATTGTTCAAAATATTTTAGTCCACGCTATAAGTAGTTCTCAATCTGTTTCTTGTTCAGTCGTGTTTGTAGTGTTGAAGCGAATAGAATCCATGGCTTTTTCATATGTTGGAATATCTATAACTTTTATTCGGCATTTTATGCGCATCCAACCACTTTCAGGCACACTGTCCTCGTTTCTCCTGGCCTCTTCCAATATAGTTTTCCGTATAAATTTTGGCCAATACAAAAGACCCTCCTTCACCCAACCACTAGGAACAGCAGAAATCACAACTGCCGAATTTTCCTTTGTTGCGACGAGCGTATACTGCATTTTGTACAAAGACTGAAGACGTTCTGACATGAGGAGCGGAAACTGTTTGAGAATAGTAGATCAAGAACTATGGCGGCTAGCTAATGAAAAGCATTGTGACCGCTTTTGGTTACATTCGGTCACAAAGCGGTCACAACTGGTTACAAGTGGTCATAAGTGGTCACATTTGCGACTACTCCATATTCTACGAAATTTTGATAATTATGTTCATTAACATGCATGTTTAATCGTTTTACAGGATGAAATTTCTTTGGATTATAGCGTAATAGGTCAAAATTAAGGTTTCTGCGAAACAATGGACTTATTGGAAGATGTATAGAATTTAATATAAATAAATATGACTATCACATTAATTTATTATTTGTTGTTAAAATTAATAATTAAAAAGGCGCGTTAAAAATAAGCCACCTACTTTACTAAATTACACGATAAATTTTGTTTCGCAATGAAATTCGGATATTATTTAGCTATACCCGTCCGTTTTTATTTTCATTAATATTATATCATGGCTGTAAAGTATTTTGGTGTTAAGAATTTTGTTGCGCATCCATGTTAAAATTATAACTATATATATTTATTTTTGCGGGAAACCGCAAATACGTACGCGCCAGCACCGGCGGGCCATTCAAGTGGTCACATTTTGGTTACAAATGCGACCGAATGCGACCGGATTTGGTCGCATTTGTAACCAGAATGTGACCGAATGCGACCAGATTTAGTCACAAATGTTCCCCACTTTTGGTTGCAGTTCCGGAACTGTGTCCGAACAGCGACCGAATTTCCGATTAGTGTGCACACAGTAGTGTGCGAACGTGTGCGAACGGCGACCAAATTGCGACCGAAATGGTTTCTTGGGACATAAAGGTACCTAATACGACTCAATTTCGTACTATAAAAATCTTGAGATTGGCGTCACAGACTCGGATAAGTGAGTAGGTGCATATTGGCGTGATTTAAGACAATGTAGCTATTGCGGGCAATAGATTAAATAATAATAATAACATAATAGACTATTAGAATAAACAGAAGCAAGTAGCAGTATGAGTACAATAAGCTCAATAACATTAACGACCTTGTATCGAGTTTTAAATTAATCACAACGCAAATAAATTCCTATAGCAATATCCAATATGTTAAGCATATAATGCAGATGCCAGAGTAGTTATCACTCTGTCACTCCCACAAATCTCAAATTTGTGAGTGTACAATAATTCTACATCAGAACATTTTTTACAACTAACAGGTAAGTATAATGAAAATATAGCCAAATCTATTCGCGAAATAATGCTTTTGAAGGTAGGGATATTTCAAAACGGTTCCCGGAGAAAATGTATAAGAATGAGTCTCAGCATGAATAAATCCCAAAAAAAAACAAAAACCCTTCAGAAATATTCCCTACGGATAAAAGCCCAAACTTTCTAGTTGGATTCCAGTAGATGAATTATTTATAAAATGTGGACTATTTTCCCATTTTAGATCCGCTTATTTACTTGTTTATTTTCTAATCTATTGTAGTTTCTAACATACTGAAAGAAATCGTATGCTAATAGATACAATTAATTTTCGTTTCAAAGTCCAATTAGATTTGAGCCTTTGTCCCTTAAGCACACATATTTGTACAGGGTTTTTGTCTTTTTTTTGGGATTTACTCATGTTGAGCAATATTCTTACGCGTTTTTGTCCGGTCACGATTTAAACATTGTTTTTAAGAAAACGGAAAAAACACGCAATCTTTATGTGCATTTTGTACTCGATTGATATTCTTAGCGTTTTTGCACTGTATAACTATAATTATTTATGCATTGTTAATTGCTATTAATAAATTGGCAATGATAGGTATACAAGGCGATGACTGACACACTTTTTGTTTCAGTAGTTAACAAAGAATGTAAACAATTGTAACACTGAATATACAATTATCAAAACACGTTCTGCTAACCGGCAATTTGATGGATAACTGATAAATTTAACAAAACAAGTCTAACCATATGGGTACATATGCATGAGCGTCGCCAGCCTCGGAGCTAGGGTGGGCAACAAAAATTTTGAAAAATTGTGTATTATAAAAAACGCGTAAATAGCGCCGCAGACGAATTTTTTTGTGATAGTGAAGAACGTGATCGTGATGTGTTTTGTTTATTTGAAAATGTATATGATACTTTGCACAATGAAATGCAAGAAAAATGTTTTATATAAAGCAAAAAGTAATAAGAATAGCGCCGTAGGATTTTTTTTATGAACCTGGTGGATTTTCATTATAATTCTAGAAAATTTATGATAATGATAATAATATTTATGATAATGTATAAAACATTATCATAAATATTAATATTATTATTTTATAACATTATCATTTGGTATGAAAAAATATATAGCTATTCCAATCTCTAGGAGGGGGCAGCTGCCCCCTCTTGGCGATGCCCATGGTACCTATATGCATATTGTAGCAGAGTGACGTAACCATAAATGGCATCTAGGACACTAATTAGCACACTACATACATACACAGCAGATCAAAATATGTTTCGTTTTTAAATCATAATAGTAAGTTGTAAGCACATCATTAAAGGTCGCGTGTATAGAGAGGTATTTATAGACGTTAATAATTGTACTCTTAAGTATTTATTAAACTGTATTTGAAAAGAATTGTTTATCATTTTAGCTATATGTATGTTATGTAGATATCAGGACAAACGACATTTGAGTCATATAAGGACAAAACAGATGACATACAGCACAAAATACAGGTTTTTCTGACCAAAGTGCACATTTCGATTTTGACCTTGAGAAATCCTAGTAATGATTGTCTAATATGTGTATATGATAATGGATCAACATCTATCTACTTATTACTTCTACCAATAACCTTTGTCTGGTAAACAAAACATGCTGTCTGTAAAAAAGAGCATTTTTTCGATAAGGGCGCTATGTGAAGCTTTTTGGTAACAATAATGGCAACACTTGTAGAATTTCAATAGAATAGTCATTATTGCTAGCAAGCAAATTCTAGTTCCTCAAGAATACAAAGCCATCTTTTTCTACATTCAGACTGTAATATTCTACCACATTATTATTAGCAGGGGCGAGCCTAGCATTTAGTTTTTGGGGGCTTGGTCAGAATCGATATGGCTCATTCAAAAAAAGCAAACCAATGTATTATTACCTTTTTCTTCTCAGCCTATGGTCGTCCACTCCTAGATTAAGGCCTTCTCCAAATCTTTCCACAGTGTGTTGTCCTATACTGAGCTCTCTGCATCCAATTGTCACCCAGAATATGTTTCACGAAGTCGTCTTTGGGGTAGGCAAAGCGAAGAGAAAACAATTATTTCTACATGCACTCCTCGCTTCCATCATTCACACTCTAGAATTCAATTTACTCAAGAATTTGGTTAATATGTTTGAGAAAGGTAATTCTAGAACAGTCACGTTTGGTTAAACCTCTCTGTTCACCCGTGTATATTCTATTTGTCAGTATTCCTCCTAGACATCCAAACTGACCCAGTTTTTATACAATCATTCTAATCACAACATCTGCCTTACTGTCTATGAAATAACAGTATCGAGGCCAAACACAATAGTATTATCATACAGGCCCGGCTCAACTGGCATTTGACGACGATGACATCGCCAAGATTGGGAGAAAATGTATGGAAAAAAATATTCCGTAGCCCAAGTGTTTGTCACTGAGACAAGATGACTATACATCGGCATTTTCGATTCTTTTTCCTGAATAGGGGCAATAAAACCATTCCTATGTATGAGATTCCATAAACGGCTCGTGACCTAAAGTATTATTTCTCTTCGAATTTGAATTACGGGGGTTTCCATCTTTACCTGAATTCGATACAACCATCAATATCTATAGGGGAATAAAACAATAAGTGAAGTGTAAACAATAAATTCCACGTAACTTGTATGAGCGTGCATTATGCTGGTAGTATTATACAAAGTAAATAAACTGTATAATATGTTTGTTCACTCTACGTCCCTGCACATCTCCAGAACAGAATCGAAGATGCCGATGTATAAAGATGACATCACCAATCAGGGTGGTGATGTTATTCGTGGGTCCAGGCTTGTATACTATCGTTGGCTTCGACTGTATTTATACCACAAATAAAAATGTCTTTCAATCAATTTATCTCAAAATAATGATTTTAAAACAATTATGAAGTTATAATTCTTTTATTAATATCAACACATTACAAAACGTAACAAAGATTTTGATTAAATAGTAATCTAGACAATATAATGATCTATAAAATTATGCTATGTATTTTTTAGTAACTTAATTAATACATAAATATTGACTCTCATGATTGGAATGTAAAGTTAAGAAAGACAATATAAATTGCACATTTTAATTATGTATTCCACAGTTTGGTGTTGCCCAGTGGCGTATATAGGTTTTATTTTCCGGGAGTGGCCGATAAAGCATTTTACTTGGGGAGGGCGGGAACGAAAACTGAACCTGGCTATTAAATCTTAATAATAGCGCCACATGCAAAATTTTTCGAGAAGGTGAGTGAAAAAGGTCGTGTTTTGGTGTTAAAATTGTAAAGTAAAGGTAAATAATGTAGTTGTGGTGCACAAAAACTACAAAAAAAGAAAGAATGGCGCCGCAGGCAATTTTTTTTCTGAAAAATGGGCGAAGTGTAAATCTGAGTGTCTTTCTAAATGTTTTAAAATAACGCTTTTTATATAATTGTTTTACATTTCAAGGGAGACCCGGGCCCCCTCGCCCCCCCCTATATACGTTGCCAGATGTGTAATAATAAAAAAATCTTTTAAGCAACCATGCAACATGTCTCGTGTACATAACTTTCGTTGGACATTTTGTCATCAGATGGCAGAACTATTCCTACCACAGATAAGTACTGACACAACAAATTCAATAAATTAAAAGTACAACACATATTAAAATACATTTTCATAAAAGATCACACGAAAATAGTTTTCTTATAAAATAAAATTTGAATAAATAATTAAATGCTGTCTGTTTGCCCCTCATTATTCCCTAAATACAAAAGATAGGGAGATCACAAGGCTCGCTTACACTTATTCCTGATCTCCAATTTCTTTTACTAAAAATGCATACGTCCTTCAGAATCTGGTCGACATGATTAGTCCAAGTTAGTCTCACAATGTCACGCTTTCTCACACCTCATCTTTCACTTTATCACTCTATCATTCATTCTCTCAACAAGTGCAAAACATCTAAATTTATTCACATTCATTCCAATCACTACACCCTCTTAGACCTTGTTCACACTAGGCTAGTAGTTTATTTGATTTTTTTATTCGGTAGTGAATTTGTAACAATGCCAGATAGAATCTTAGCGTATATCTGGCATTGTCACTTGATATACGCTAAGATTCTATCTGGCATTGTCACTTGTACATAATTCACTACCTACTCGACTAAACTACTCGACTAGTGTAAACAAGGTTTTACAGTCGCTCATCTCTCAAATAGCCTCATTGTATATCTCGGTATTTTCATCTTATTCATTACTAAAAAATAATTAATAAGAGTATGTATACCGACATTTCAAAAATTTATAGAAACGGCAGACCTTATATCTCGACAACCGTTACTAAATATGCTTTGGAATAAAATAGGGTAGATGCATTGAACCTTTATCTACGGAATAACCGTAAAAGATTTTTTATATCTTGTATAGATTTCTCAAAAAAAAAATTTGTAAAACACCACTAATCTTTTTTCCGGAAGACGGAAACTCGTTTCCCGAAAGTGGCGGAATAATTTTTTTTTTTTGTACTGATAATATTCATTAAAATCTAGGGAATAACCGTAAAAGTTTTTTGATAGTCGCAAAATTAACCCCAAAAAATGGAAAAAAACACTATTTTTACCATTTTATCATGCAATTGTTCACGCGATTTTGAACCTTAATGCCGTGGGAAATTACTGTGACGTCATTCTTGGTGCCAAGCCCGTAACGGTTAGCAATGACAGTTATTACATTTTTTTTCAAAGCATCAGGGCTTGCATACACAAACCCAAATACGTAGTACTTTCCTGCACACTTTGCACTAGGTTTGTATCGCAAAGTGTGGAATACATCGCCAGTGCCAGAGTTTGAACCTGGCACCTCCCGCTTGAGAGACTGCAGCCCCAACCAACAATCAATAATATTCACTTTTGTATTACAGCAGTATACAGATGATAAAATTATTAAATTCATATAATTGCACTCGGTGATTAATAATAAATTAAATCTCGAGAGTTTGTCTCGTGACTTTTTAATTAGATTAGTTAGGAACACGTCTAGAAGTAAAACATATACAGAATCTGTCAATAGAAAGGGTTAATAATGATCCTGTTTCTTGATTGTAATCCCCCATCTAGCCTCGTAATTTGTCACGAAGAATCAGAAAGAACTTATGAATGTTTTTATTCTTTCTTCTCGTGCGTTGCTTGGTCCACTGTTTCGTCAATACTGTGCGAGTCGTCGATTCTAGATTTATCAACCGGATATAACCTGAAAATAAAACAAAATCAATTATAATAAACGGAAAATGTCTGTTCGGTTTGTCTATGTTTCCTAAAGAATTACAAAGGTTCTTTATGTAGTGAATTTTTCAAAAGAAGTATGTCTAGACGATTTACGATGAACGGTGGTAAATTATCACAAAGTAGTAAATTTTGTGTGTTTCCTTCTCGCTTCATTTATCAGCCTTCATGACACAGCGGATGGAGTACCGGCATGTTAGGCTGGAGTTATGGGTTCGAATCCCGGCCGCAGCAGATGAATGGACTGGAATTGGTGAATGTTACTTAAGTGTAAAGTGATCACATTAAACCAGCCGACGATCAGTCATAATCCTGATGGAAAGTCCATCCTTTGCTGTACATTTGTTGAGATAACTAGTTGATCATTATTAGTTGGTGGAAATCAGGTCTTGCTTGATTTCCACCAAATAAGTGTGGAGGTGGTCGGTAGTCTGGTTGGTAACGAGCCAGTGGGCGCGGGTTCGATCCCCGATGCCGACCTACTCCACTTCACGACACAAGCTTTTCAAGCTTACTGTGAAGTGTACAAAGATGTATTTGGATTTTTTTCGATAAACCCAGATTCATTTTTTATTAAAAAAAAAACTGGAGACATGAGGACGGAATAAATAAAAAGAAACTTACCATCTCTGATATAAATAAATAAGAAATACGACATCGTCCCTAAAGCAGGCGACTCTGTGGGCCGTGGGCATTGTAATGATGAAGGCAAATATGTCGTCTATAAACGTATTGAAGGCTTTGTACATGAACGCCCTCCACGGTAGAGCTGCGACAGACTTTAGTTTGTAATTTATAAACAACTGTGGAAGCATGAACAGGAAGCCAAAGGCGTAGACGCCGTTGACAATACTGTGAAGGCACCAGGAATACCAGCTGTAAATTAAAAAAAAAGAATTAGTCGGACCATAGACTTTTATATTAATTACCTAGATGCCGTACTCAATGCTAGTAGTGAAGTAAACCGGTGCCCACAAACTGTAAAATCGTATGGAGAATTTAGACGTTTCGTGGGCAACGTTTTCGAAATTTTGTTCTCATAGTTAAAAACTGTATTACTTATAACGTTATTTAGGAATTAAGCTATAGTTTTAAAGACGTTTTTATTATTGATTATTAATAGTGTGGGTTTTGCGACTCTAAAATACCAAGAAGTGCCGAGTGTGAAATTGCGTCACTTTCTTTCTATTGAAAATACATGGAGTCAGACGTCTAGGTACCTAATATGTATAAAAGTTTTAATATATAAAAAAAAAAAAAATTCTGAGTTATACTGATTTAAAATTAACAGACTTTTAAGACATACCTTTTATGTGGAAGGTATAGCAAGGAGTATACAGCACCAACTCCACATATGGGATACAAGACATATGTGAGATATTTCATGGCTTCCGCGTCTACTGCTCTGGTTTTGAGTTCGGCTTGATTGATCTCATGTGTGGCAAACACCAAGCGAGGTAGCTTCCTATCCTTCCAGTCAAATGTTACGTGCCACATTTTCTTCACTTTCCAAAACTGAAAAAAACAATACAAAATAGGATCGTAACCTTCCAAAAACGTGGTGGTCGGTAGCCTGGTTGGTAACGCGCTCGAGTTTTAATCCAGTGGGTGCGGGTTCGATCCCCGATGCCGACCTACTCCACTTCACGACACAAGCTTTTCAAGCTTACTGTGAAGTGTACAAAGGTGTATCATACAGATTCATAAAAAAAACTTTCATGGTAGGTTAAAGCCAAGGTTCTTAAATTTAAAGAGGTCAGATCAGTACACAGTCCCTCATTCAGAGTTATTTGTTGCATGGCTGTAAGATTTGATGATAGAGCTACTAAGGATATAATCAAGTACCCAACTGCCAAGTTGTAATGAATGGAATCAAAAAAGGTCACCCACTCTTGAAGTGTCCACGGCAAAACCATTTGTGTTGATTGTAGAGATGGGTATTCGACAAAATAATGTATTATTATGATGATAAATTACTTTGCCCATCACTAAGGTCTCTTAAACAATTTTTTTCTATCTAACCTCTATAAATGTAAGAAAATTGGGTTTGTGCAAAAATCGATCACTTAAGCCAGAAAGTCTCATGAATATTCATCTTACACAGCTTATGAATAGTAGTCCAAAGACAAAAACATAGTCCAACTTACTTCGATGAATGTCCCGATGCCAGATGGCACAAGAATAAGTAACGACGTATTCTCGTCTATGAGAAACAATAATATAACGACTTGTGAGAATGCTCTCCACAGTATTGTCCTCGCGGAGAGACCCGCCATGGACTTCTTCCCTCTCCAAAACGATATATCATTCTTGAAAGCGAGGAAATCCAACAATAACTGAAAAAAAATATGAAAATTGTAGCCCAAATATACAAAGTGATTGGTTCCGTATGTTAGATATTTGGAGAGGTAATAAAGGATGACAAAAAGTTAAAGAGGTGCATATCCAAAAATCAACCGTTTTGGAGATACGGTCTTCTGAAAATTGAAAAGGATGAAAATTTCCCATTTAGGTTTTTTACCAATATCTTTCAAACTACTGACTCGATGTTGACAAAACAAACCACAAATCATAGTAAACAATTTTGGCTTTCGATTAAGATCCTTATTTGTGGGTTTTGATTTAGAATGTAGTGAAAATTTTGTTAATGAACATGATTTTTGTGAAAAAAAATTGGAAATTTTTCTAATAAATGGCAAATTTCTTTAAATAATGGCCCATAATGTGTCCATTTTTACATTCTAGAATGAAGCCAGCTAGTATAATTTATAATAAAATAAATATATTTTGTAAACGTACATGAAAGCATGAGATGACGACTGTAGCACAGAGCAAGTAGAGATTCGTGTCTGCGAAGATTCCTTTAACCTCGTCAAGGTTCTTCTCGTTGAATCCCATTTTGCTCAATGTCTTCAAAGACATACCAAAGTGAACTAAGATCTTCATTTTACCAATAGATGCAGGAGCGTAATCCAAGGTGAGATTCATCGAAGAAAAATCCTTTTTTATTTCGACCAAATGCTCCATTCTTGTCTTGAGAAAATTGTATTGTAAAATCGGTAAATACTCATCTTCAACTGTTAATCTGAAATACACAGAATTATACAGAATTGTTTAATATATGCATATAATGTTTTAATGTTACACATACTTGTAAATTATATTAATGATAAATATATTGAAAATTGAAATACATAAGTTAGGAACTTATATCATCGTACTGATAATTGTCTAATGTCCATTAGTTGGTTAGTTCGCAATCACATCGACATTGTATAGGAGCCAAGAGATTTTAGCAAGTAATAAATATTTTGTTGAAATTAATGTAAAGATTCCAAATATTTCGTGATTACAGCGCCTTAAATTAAAAGGCCCTAAATTATTGGTTACCCAAAAGGTCTTTAAGTTTACTACAGATTATTCAAAATTAGAATATTCATATAGTCCGCCAAGAAAGAGATGGTATCGGATTAATCTGGAACTACAATTCTACGTGCTGATGACACTTGTATTGAAATTCTACAAGAGTTGCCACTATGCTTGCCAAAGAGCTACATCCTTATTAAAAACCATTTCTTTCTTGACAGATTCTAATCATATTGCTGCTGATAATTAAGTAGGTTCTTACCGAATATAATTTACGAGTTCTCCTGGAATACCTTTTATCGGAAATTCTATAGGATCAGATAATATTGAGAAAGATATAGAACTCCGTAAATGTGCAACGGGTCTTTCTTTAGATTTGTCTGGTTGTATTCTATCTGAAGACTGAAAAAATAAATATAACTTTCAAGTATGATAAAATATCTTCCAACTAGCATTGGAAGTAATATCTATCTATCCCCTCACCAGCGTCCCTGGCGGGGTACGTAGAAAGGACAGAATTTCCAACAGATCTATCCTTACACACACTCCTAGCTTCTGTCACATTCATACAATTTATCACCGCATACTTACTATACTCAAAACGCATCCTAGATTTGATCGGTCCAGTTCAGTCTTGGACGGCCATTCCTCACTCTTTTTGGTCTGGTTGTCACCATTCATTCTCTCAACATGCCCAAACCATCTAAGAGTATTCACTTTCATTCAAGTTACTACACCCATAGTATTCTATGTACAACAGTGGGTACAGTAAACATTAACAAACGGAAGTCTGCCTTCCATTCTCAAATTATCTAGTGTTAACTATTTACTGATGTTAATGTATACCTCTGAATTTAATAACTTAAATGTAGCAGCTTGTGGTGGCGTGAATGTAATCAATGGAATCTTTTCTATCACAGCTTTGGAGGACAATTCACTCCAACTCCATTTCCTTATATTAGAAGCTGCCGATGCTAAGAATAAATAAAGTGTACCGTTGTTTCTGGTCTGTTGTGGAATATTTAACTCTATCACTCTGTAAATAATACAAAATGGTGTATAAGTTATGTAAAAACATTAAATAACAGTTAATGTATACATTCACTTGTAAAAATATGGATTTAAAATAATGCAGAAAAGTTTACGGCTGTAAAGTTTTACTATATAATTTGTTTTATTTATTTATTCACAAATAAAATATACACAGTACAACATCAACGGGATTGCCCAACTAGGTATAACCTGTATTCGGGTAATTAGCTAGTATGTGTTTCAGTGAAAGCTTGAATAGTTAATGCATAATTTCACTTGTGAAATAAAAATGAGGAATGAAATACAAAAAAGAAATCAAAGCCACAAAGTTTTACTTCAAGTTAACCCTGGGACAGAAAAACACACCCTAAGACTAGTACACAAACGCATAATATACCCACTAATAGACATTAATAATAAAGTGTACATTAATTGATAATTTATGAACAGTATATATATATATATATATCGTATGGCGTTAAGAAGGCAGAGTCAGAGTTTAAGATCGTGGGAGCCCAGGTATTGAAGAGCCTCAGGAGACAGGTTGTGTATGTCCTCGATGGTACCGCTGAACTTGGTGAGTGGACACTCCTTATGAACAGTTTATTGGGAGCATTTGTGAGTTGTTTATTGTTCATTATCGTCCGTAGGCCCTAATGTCGGGCGCTTGGACTCATCAAATTTACATAGTTTTATTTTTTATTAAATTTACATGAGAGTACACATTTGCAAGTGAATTTATAGAATGAATGAATGAACACTTGCATTGTAATCTATAAACCAAAAAGACAAGTAATTTATTATACAAAATTAATCAGGAATGCGATGAAACAAGTAAATCTCATAGTTTAATATATCTCAAAAGGTATTTTATGAATATTTATTAGTTGAGAATAAATGATCACCTTTCAAATGTATTTTTATAATCAAAGTCTTCTAATATAAGTACTTTTGATACATCATATTCACTGGGATGTCTCTTCACTGATGAATAAATGTATAAATCTTGTTTTGGATGTTTTACTAAATTCGATTTGAAACATTTTTCTTTCGCATCAACATTACACGTCGGAGGTATGAACATGTCAACGAAATTTTTCACTATACTTATCATGTAACCGATGAATATCGCCGATAGGACGATATTCCATGAAATATACTTCATGCTGAAGTATTTTTAATACAATTTCACTAAATTTATAGGTTTTATTCTCGAAATTAACCAACAAATCGCCTTTATTTCGACGTGTACGGATCAAGAACGGTAAACAAGTTTGACATTGACACTTGACAGAAGGCGAGACCATAGATAAAGGAGTAGTGATGGGATATTCGAATGCATTCGATTATTAAGATAATCAGAATTTCGAAATATTCATTCAAAGGGTCATCCGATTATTTTGGAATATTCGAATAGCCGGTCGAGCTTGGTCGAGCACATACCCCTCCGTAGGCGATTCTTTGCTGGCGACAAAAAAAAGGTCGTCGACGGAAAAATAGTAAGTAATAGGATGTGAATCGGCGAGGAATTGAAGCTGAAGACCAAAAAAAAAAGTCTACAGCTTTAGTTGCTTGTCGATTCCTAGGGACCCCCCCACCTGTCGACAACAGATACCTGGCGTACATTTACTTACTATTTTTCCGGCGATGACTTTTTTTTTAGTCGCCGACCTCCCTGTAGGGCAAAAAAATTGGAATATTCGGAGAATGATTAGTAATCGAATGATCATTCCATTATTGCGCCAATCGATTATCATTCATTCGAATATTCCCATCACTAAAAGGATGATAGAAGGGACACATTTAAGCTATATTGAGTACTCCCATGCTATCTCTCCTTATCTGCTACTAAAGTACCTTACGAGAAAGAGACAAATAAAAAGTTCACTAGTCAAATATGGTTATGGTGTACCACTTAAAACCTTTTGAGGTAATATTTGCATGAAGAAATAAGAAATTCTTCTAATGGGGACGTCTTTGATTTTTTTCGCCACCAGAGTGCGCTGCAGTAAATGGAGGTCCTCATAGATACGGCAGGTACTATATATTATTCAATGACATTATGTAATATCTTTGATATTATTATTCTATGGATAATAAACAAATGGTTTGTTTTGTTATGACAGTTGTGAAGACCTCCATTTACTGAAGTGCCATCTGGTGAGTGGTAAAAATACACCCCCATTAAGCTCCTCACAAATTAACCCATGTCCCATAGTGGCGAAGAACTCCTCAAGATGCGCAATTATTAAATCACACTAGTCAGTTTAAGAAAATCACTATGGAACGAAGTCAAGGTCCCCTGTACCTTTTCTCCATGCCACTGTTATCTCACCGAAACCTCTACTATGTGTGGCCGCAGGACTTTTCCTTCATTTCGATGCTATAATACTTGAAAAAACCCTTGTTATTGGCTTCATTAGTATTAATGAAATAAAGAAAGGAACAAGGGTTCATAGTAAAACAAGAAAATAGGTAATTGTCATAATGTGTTTAATTGCCAACTGGAGATTTAAAAAAACATGATAACAAAATTATTCATTCTCAAATATTCCACTTTTAAAATAGGGATGCTAAAACACATCCAGTGTATACTACGTAGATAGTTTCAGGTTCGCACCACCTTCTAATTCAAATACTCAAGTTTCTTGTCAAATCTCCTACTCTTCAATAGGTAATCATTATTGGTTTAATTTATCACATGCAACATACATTGTATTCATTCTTCTTCTAAATATATTATTTTTCTTCTCTTAGACTTTGGTTTTTTGGATTCCAAATTTGATTTATGTAGCTGCAACTGAAAGAGAAAAAAAAACAGAAAATGTAACAAGAACAATACTATCAGAGACAGTGTGGTGTATACAGGTTTTCATTTCAGGGGGGGGGGGCGATACAGAATTTGACTTTGGGGAGGGGGGATAAAAACTAAACCTGACCATTCAATTCGAACAATAGCACCGCAGACGAAATTTTTCGTGGTTGTGTTTTGGTGTAAAAATTGTGAAGTAAAAGTATTGTAATTGTGGTGAACAAAAACTACAAAAAAAGAATGAATAGCGCTGCAGGCAATATTTTTTTAGAAAAATAGGTGAAGTGATGAACCTGGGTGTCTAAATGTTTTAAAATAATGATTTTTGTATACTAATTGTTTTACATTTCGGGGGAGGGTCGGGCCCCCTCGGCGCCACTGATCAGAGACTAAGGTGACTCAATCAGACTATAAGGTGAAAAGTTTCTTGTGAACGAAAAGGTGTAAAGAAACGCGTCAGTCCAAGAACTACTCGTCTCGATCAGATGCTGGAAGATGGACGTATTTCGAGTAAAACGAATTGTAAAATGTATATGATATGAATTGTACGAATGGACAGAAGCAATAAGTGTGGGTAACGATGAGAATGTCTGGCATTTTGTTCTCTCTACCTAAACTGCGAGAGATACGACTTGAGGATATATAATAGAATAATCTGATCGGATAGTGGGCTGGGTGTAAGAGTTTGTACAAAAAGTGGTATTTAAATTGCGGATAAGGTTTGTTGTAATAGAAATTTAAAAAATTAAAATTAATTACTGTTTCCTTACCTCCCTTGGAATAGCGAGTCTCTTCTCGAATGTATGAGAGTTATTAACATGGTATAGCATATTGCAGGCAGAATGAAACATCTGGAAATGAAGAAAATACATCAAAGTTAACAAGTACTTATCTCAACAGATATACAGCGAAGGACGGACTTTCCATCAGGCTTATGACCACAGACTTGGACCTACCTACCTACTCAGTAGGTACAGACAATTCTTATGCAGAAAAATATGAACAGGTATTCTTCTCATTGTTGTAAGGTTGCTATGGGGATGTGGTTGGTTTTCGGCAACCGATAAACAACCAACTTGTCGCCGTTCGAATTGTAAAGTAACTAGATTAAAGAAATATCTTAGTGTGTAAAGTTTGTTCCATAATTTTACTTGCCGATTTACAAAACGAAACACATAATTTACACACGTTTAAAAATATTTTTACTTAATTGTAAGCATGAAATTGAGTTACGACTTTGAAAATAATGGGACAAATAAGGTTCCGTCTGTGTGTATAAAAGATATAAGTGTTTGAAACAGTGATCTTACTTATCAACACTTTGTTCTTGTCAATTAGAATCTTGTTATTCTCAGGTAACAATATAATATGTATTACAATAGTTTACGAGGTATTAAACTTACAATATCACAAATGTCGCATTGGTAGAATATGTTACACTTGGGTCGCATCATATTTGTGTCGTTACTATGCTCCCTAAAGTGCATATCAAATTTACTGGCAGTAGTAAACACTTTTCCGCACGGGCACTTTGATTCTTTATTCTTGTAAGCTACACATGATATTCTGAAACAAACAAATTACACACAACACATTAATATACAAAGTGTAAACAAATTACACACAACACATTAATATACAAAGTGTAAACAAATTACACACAACAAATTACATAATATGCAAAGTGTAAACAAATCACACACAACAAATTAATATGCAAATTGTAAACACATTACACACAACAAATTAATTTGTGAAGTGTAAAAAACATAGCTTACTTGTGATTCTTGAGATTCGAACATGTAGTGAAGAGTTCAAAGCAGAATTCACACTCAAACAAGCATTTTACTTTTGCAGCCAGCGATATGACTACCTTCTTTGTAAAATCAATCACGTGTGCCTTCATAAAATGATTTATAACCTAAAAATTGAATTCAATAATGTTAGCGAAGTAGGATCCACTTAAAAATCACGAATTTGCCATCCAAGAATGATAAGGATAGGGCAAGAAATGAGCTTATTAGAGAGATGAATGTGACTGCAAGACGGGTGTAGCGGTTAGAATAAATAATCTTAGACGGTTTGAGCACGTCGAGAGAATGAATGATTACAGAAAAGAATGAGTGAAAGAAGAGATGTGAAGAGGTAATGCGGTCGTTTGAGGACAACCTGGAATAATCATGTCGACCAGAACGTCAAGGACGGACGCATTTTAAGTAAAAGAAATCGGAGAGTGTGTATGACAAGTTGGATAAATGTGACAGAGGCAAGGAGTGTGTGTAAGGTTAGGAAGGTGTGGCGGTCTGAGGAGATAGGAAGCTATATGATCTTACTTACTTGTTCAGAATTGGTGTAGGCTTGTTTACAATAAGTACATTTATATACAACAATATATTTAGCGTGTTCGATGCTGTAGTGTAACAATTTCCAAAGAACAGATTTGAATTTTTTATCGCACACGTGACACACATAACCATCGCTTGATTCTTCTATTATAAAATCCGTGAACAGTGACGGATCTACAATTTCAGGTTCGATAATTGTAGTATCGTCTTCTGGAAAATTTTTACTAGTAGCAGCAATATCGCAGTTTGAAACATCAGGAATAAACACATCTGCAGAATTATTTTCATCGTCAGAAGAGGGAATATCGGTTAAACTCAAAGGAGATTCTTCGGTTTGTTTATTTTGAAGTCCCTGTAACAAACGTAAACAATTTTTAACCAATGGTACAAGGTGGAAAGACTATACTATAAATGATGTTGTAGGTTTTCGCAGCATGGTATATATATTCTTCCTTTCAGGTTATTCGGGTGTTGGCCGCGTGTCTTTTGTTCTTCTCTAGCTTTCGGCAGCGATACTTCTGCCATCTTCAGGATGAAGTAGATTTTTCTATGTAAACGTCCGTCGAGTCATCAGTAATTTACTGCCGCAGCGTGAGCAGTGGTGTGTTGAAGGGTAAAGTTATTGTGATGTGTGAGTGTTACTGCCGCAGCGTGAGCAGTTGTGTGTTGAGTTGTGATGTTATGATGACGTGTTAGTATTATGATGATCGTTCTGCGATGTGTCTTGTGGTGTAGTAAGTGTTGTTCGTGTATTGCGTTGTAGTATTGGTTTCCACGATGTTTTGATTTGTAAGCCGTCTCCTCTGTTGATGTTATGTGGATGTTTATATATCTCAATTGATTCTCTAACGAGTCGTGTGTAGTAATTTCTTGGTTTGGCTAGTATTTGTGGTGTGTATGAAAACTTGTGTCCTGTGTCTATGTGATGTTCTGCTGTAGCTGACTGATCTGGATGTCCTAGTCGTGAGGCCCTCTCATGTTCTTTGATTCTGTCTACGATGTGTCGTGATGTTTGTCCGATGTAGGTGGCGTCGCAATCGTTGCAGTCCAGTTTGTATATTCCGTCGCTCTCTTTTTCGTATCTGTCCTTTGTTCTGCATAGCATGCTACGTATTTTATTCGGCGCTCCGTATATTGTTTTTATGTCTATAAGTTGTTACAATATACTATAAGTTGTTACAATAAATTATGTGTTACATGCTGTTACAATGCTACAATAAATTAATACTATAAGTTGTTACAATAAATTATGAGATTATGTACATCGGTAAAAATCAGATGTTAAAAAACAGTTTCAAGCAGAATTTCTGTGCACATTCCTTATCCAATGGAGTTGTGTATGTATGGAGGATGGTATGGAGCTTGTTGTTGCACAAAGTGTGAATGTATTTAAACAATGGTCTGGACAGACTGAATGAGAGAATATTGTTGCAGGATCAGACATATCTCCATAGTTGCCTGCCTGATAACACCTTAATAGTTCTTATAATTATTATACATACCTTTCTTTTGCGAAAACTCTCCATTTCATTTTCAATTTCTACAGTCTCTATCAATCTATCATTCATATCCTCTTTGTCCGTAGCGGTTTTAGCTTTCAGGGTATAACTATCCACGATTGAGGGAGCAGTAAAGGATATTTTACTATTTAAAAAATTGTTCACTTCGCGCACAGTCGACGAAAAGAAATAAAAACTCGTCAGTTTGTCAAAGCACGCGTGACAAATAAAATTTGATAGAACATCGTTGTTGACTAGCTCCAAATTGAAACATTTGTTGATCATTTGAGAAATATTATCTTGACAGATGTCGTATGTTGGATCTGCATTATCGTGTCTGGAACTGCAGCACAATCTGCACAACTCCCTCAGTGGAACTCCAGAGTAATTGTGGAATTCCAGAGATGTTTTCAACTCGGATGACAGAGATTTACTGGTTAATATGACGTCCCCATTCTCGTCCAATGTGCATTTTAATTCAATGTCATCGTCCTCATGTGGAATAGCTGAAACATATTTAACATTTTAATTAATAAAACTACATCGTTGCAAACTCTCCGATCAGCAAAGCCATTAGTTTATTTAACACGTTAAACACTGATAGAACAAATATGAAAATTGATATAAAAACTTTTTTTCGGTGTTCGATGTACTTTAATGTGAAACATACCCAAAATAAGTTGTACATGAATCGGGTGTAGGATTCCATAATTATAACAAAAAAACTGTTTTGAAAATATTTTTCAGAACTTTCTGAAATTTGGAACCTATTTCCAAAATTTACTGAGCAGCTGTGTCTCACTGCACAGGATAAATCTCGAGCGCCACACTGGTCACTTACATACGTGAAATAAATGAGAAGCGTGACCATTGGTGCCATAAAGCATTCGAAGTATATTTTTTGTGTGAGGTCACCGGTGACCCCCACGGCGCAATAATGCAGAAAAGATGAGGTCACCGATGACCCCCACATAAACAATTATCTCACCTAGCTCTGGTGACAGGCATAGTGGATCAGGTTCCTCGAGTTTTATCTCCTGAATGTCCACGTCCCAATCTGAAATGCACAATGCAAAAAATATTATGTTTATAACCTCATGAGAGTAGGCAGAGAGTACACACACTGCACTATCTTTACACACGCTTCTTACTTCCATCAGGGCCGGATTTACAGTTTACATAGGAGTAGGCCTTGACATCCCCCCCCCCCAGAAATTCAGAATTCACGTCTTTCCATATTATTTTACTACAAAGAGTTACTACAGGAATCAGATAATGAATTATTATTGCATATTAATCAAATATTTCTATATTCACCAAAGACGTTCGCTTAGCCGAGAAAAACAAAAATGTGCCGATATTTCGAGAACGACCTTTTTTTTAGTAAGGTCACATTTAGATTTTCTAGTCCGTTATGAGTTGGTCTATCCACAGGATATTGTTGACTTACGGGACACCCTGTACATATATAGAGATAGGATAGTCATGACTACAGACAATTCTCTGTTAGAAGTCCCCTGGTGCAAACTTGGTTTAGTGTTGCTTAATGTGATAATACGATATGGTTAAATTTTTTCGCTACTTTCAAATTATATTTCAGAACTGTTGTTTAAAACAATTTGCCAATTTTCGAATTGTTAGAATAAACTGGCAACATTGTTTTTCCAACTTGTGATGGCGGCTTGAAGGGATTATTGGAGTAATTTTTTCTTTTTCCAACTCGCAAAACTATCTTTTCTTTAAAATGATTTCTCTAGCGCTACTCTGTAATATTTTCGGCATTGTAGGTTACTTGTAAAAGATACAATGTGAGAATATTGCGAACCTTTGACAGCTCTTATGACAAGATTCGACAATCAGGGCTACCAACAATACAATCTTAAACTCCACTTGCAGGTAACGTCCGCACGGTGGACAAGACGGATGAAATTAATAATAATCGGTACATCTCTAATTACCTGGCAAGTCTCTGAATATTGTGGGAACAGCATGCTTCCTCAGTTTTCTATTGTTTGACGTTCCCCAAAAACAATGAACTTCAAAGTGTTTGCTGCACAGATATGAAGTTGTGGATGGTTTAAAGTTTGGTAGGTTTACTGCATCTACCCACTTTTTCAAAACTTCAGAATTATCGTGAGGAAATCTGTGAATAAATACAATTATTATGCAATTTAGTATGTAGTTCACGATCACAATTACACTGCTAGACAGTAGAAAAGCGTCAGTCGGCTTTGTCGGCTGCGCAGCCATCCTGCGCATGCGCTAAAGCATTATATCATACATCAAACAAAATTTACATTCATTAGTTACCATACAGTGAAAGAATCACTCATTGTGCCATGTTGAATAAAATCACTATTCTTTGTAATCTCTATTTTTATTGTGGGTTCACGACCATTACACAACAACACCAGTACAACGAGGACAAAAAGTAAAACGGAAAAAGGCAGTTTCGCCAACATAATAAAAGTAACCATACCATAGATAAATGAATAATAATCAACATTAACGTAATTGGTTCCAAAGTTATTCCACTTTAAAATAGGGGTATTTTTCTCAATGACCCTGTACAATATTGAAACGTAAATGATCTATATGATCGTGTATTGGGAAAATAAATAAATAAATATGTAAATAAATCTCACCCATGAAAGCGAACGCCACACTCTGGAGACCAAACACTTTGACATCCACTCGCGACACAACGTTGACCTTCTTCGGAGGGTGAAGTCTGTTGACAAAATAAATTTAAAATTATGAGTCAGGGAATTCATTATTTAATTTATTTGGCGGGGTATGCTGTGTACTGCGACCAGGGTTGAAAATTATCAAGATAATTATATTAATTTATAATTATCAATTAATATAATTATCAGACATTATTTATCCAACAATGTACGCAAAAGTAATACTCATCCCTCTTGTTTCAAAATTATTTTATTCATTACTGTAATATTTATTGTTCACATGTTTTGTCTGATTTCTGATTTCCTTACCTTAAATCGAAAAGACAACTCAGCTGTTAACATATTTCGAGGCAATTTCACAATTGTTAGAAGAAATTTGTCACACAATCTAAAAGAACGATTCTTTTTACACAGTCTCTTATTTGGATAATATTTGAGGTGATACACTTCTTCCCAGGGCCACATTTACAGTTTTCATAGTAGTTGACCCTGACATTCTCGCCCCCCCTCCCCCCCCCCGTTGACAAAAAATTCTTGGATAAAGTTTTTATTTGACCGCTCAAAATTTTTTACCCAATTAAATATTCATAAAAAAAAACATTGACGAGGGGGGGAAGTTCCCACAAAGACTAAAACTGTTGACCTTGGCTAAGAAAAAATCGTAAAGGGGTGGGGAATTTTTTAAAGTTCCACCCTCTGAAGTCTCCCACCCATAGTCTCTGGCCAACTCAGCCTTTTGACAAATCCGACTCTGCTTCTTACACAAAAGGTTAAATATGAACATAAAGCGTCCGCTATCATTGAAACCCCTATAAAATTTTACCTCAGCAGGTTTACTACTGGTATCCATCAAAGTGTGAACAGAAAATTTATGATTTGTTTTCCGAAAATCTCTGGTGACTTTTCTGCAACACTTCCATAAGTTGCTTTGAGCACCAAAGTCCGGGTTTGTTAATTCAACTTCAGCGCCTATACTCGGCGTACATTCAGCTGCCTCAGTTTTCACCCTTTGCGATTCCCTGTTGGCAGAGCGGATCAACGCACGTTGAGAACAATTTTTTTTCTTCTCCAATTCCAACTCGATAGATCCTGTATTCCATGAGAATTTGCTGGGTACTGCATCTTTTTTCAAAACAGGCGTGGCTGAAAATAACAAAATGATTTAATTCGTTCAACAGCTTCTCCTAATCTATATTTATTTTATTTTATTCCTTATTATAAACATCTACCGGCATTACGGCATAAAAATGCCTTTGCGCCAGTAGATGTCAAAAAAAAAGAACGTTACAATTAATACAGTAGTCGGTTAAAATATTATAAGTAAATAAACAACTACAATATCAAAACTGTATGCGTGTGACGGGAGCTAAGAGTGTGTGTAAGGATAGGGATGTCTGGCGCTCTGTCCTCTCTGCCTACCCTGCAAGGGACGTGGCGTGAGGGTATAGTAATAGTAGTAATATCAAACGCAAAGGTAACACTAAAAATATGATACTTAAACTAGGTAGATATAATAAGTACTTAAGCTCCTTGGATTACAATAAATTATGAACATTTATCTATACAATTTAGAAAAATCTAATTTCTAACTCTTTAGAGTCACTAAAACACATTGTCATTTATCCATGTGTTAAGTCTTGGAATGATATCTTTAGTATTAGCTGGGTAATCTTACTTTTGCCGACGCAATTTTACACAAGTATAGTAACTAAGGCCTTTTCAGTGAACATTGTCGTTTTCGAAGTAATTAAGGTCTTATTATAATTAATATGTAGCATGTAACTTACGATTATCCTTTATTGAATCCTTGGGTAGTTCATAAGCGTCGTCGTCGAAATGTTTCTTGCAAACACGGGAATGCGCAGAAGGAGTAAAATTCTCCCTGCGTATTGCTACGAGCCAAATTTGTAATCTCCGTTTGTCACGAGGAAACCTGTGCCCTCCTTTTCTCTCTGAACACAGAGGAACCACACAGCACTGGGGCATATTACTGTTGCAAATTAACAGCAAATACCGTTTAAAATATAAAGATTTCAAGTTTAAAAATGCGCGACCGTACAAACGACTTGTTTTGAAATTGCACTAATGACTGCTAATGACAATTGACAGATGACAGTATTGAATTCAGTGTTGCCACATGCCAAACTAAGAAATCTGGACTACAAAGTCTAGAAATCTGTATATATGGGTAATAGTCCAATCATATGGTGTTTTCGCGGAGAAAAAAATATAGTAGTTTATTTCCCCTTCATACTTTACGTATTTGGGGGCGCTGAATTCAAATTTCAATTTTGCCACCTCGTAAATGTGATGCGTTCTGAGATATTCGAGAAAAACTCTGAAAAAAACTTTATTTTTAGAGACTTTCGCTCATAACTCGAAAAGTATACATTTTAGAGAAAATAATCTTGAGACAAGAATAAACTAGAGTTAATTTCCTACAAATAGCGATGATATTCTTTTTTCTGAAATAAACCGTTTACGCGCTACTATGCGCTAAAATAGGGCATAAATTTCACTCTTTTTAAAAAAATATTTTCTCTTTTAACTTATTGCCTATAACTCAAAATATATAGACTTTTTTGGAAAAAATTGTTGTACAAAAATAAAGTGCACTATATTTTCTACAATTAATGGTATGAAGGTTTCTGAGACAGACTAACCTCTATTACGTTAGAGCGCATTGAAGTTCACTATAGTACATGAGGCAAATTTTTCATTATTTAAAATGGATATATATCATTAAAAAAAATAAAAAAATCTACTAAACTTCCTTGATGCTCTAAATACAAGGCTGAAATTTTTATATTTTAATGTTTGCTACCCCTCAACAGCGATGGGTTGGTAGAAATTTGAGATTTCCCTAGAAACAAAAGCTCATTCTCCGGTTTTTTGTCCGAAATGTGAAAATTAAAAACAATAGGGACAATTATACTTAGACAAAAATAAAGTAAATTTTATTATCTATGAACTACCTTAATAACTTTTTTTTAGTCAAATAGACGATTCAGCAGCCAGAGTCTGTTAAAGATTGTCCATATCTCGGGGATCTACAGGAAGATGATTTTGTGAAAATATGAATGTTTTTCACTCCGTCCCTTTTGAGAGATTTAAACTCAAAAACTGGATTTTTGCCGTTCAGTGTCATATTTTGAGTGCTCTACGGAAAAACTGGATACGTGCCCAAAACTCATATTGCCATCAAAGATAGTGCTAAGTAGTATGTATTAAAAAAAGAAAAAACTGTGGTAAAAAATTGTTTATTATATTTTTTGCCGCCAAAAAGTAACAAATTTCTAGAATCAAATATTTTTTACATATCGATTTTGGGGCCCTTCTGAAATATTTACCAAAAAATTTTTTGTTACAAATTATTTAGTTTATTTTATCCTCTATAAGTACAATGCATTTCGAATTGTCTTGATATCTGTATTTATAAATAACAAAGTTAGAGCAGTTCTTGCAAAGTAAGATTTTGTCAAATTTGTGATTTTCAAATGGCCGCCAAGAAAAAACTATGAGTCCAAAAAAATTTTTTTAAACGGAATTATACTCACAAAATACTCGAGAGTACCCCTATAAAAAATAAAGAAAATCAAAAATGTCGAGCAACAAAAATAATTATTTTTCGGCGGTTTCATTTGAACTGACCCATATAAGTCAGTGTTCTTCTGTGATTGCTGAAAATGTCATCCAAGCCCCAGAATTCTCCATTGTTAATGAAATAATTACATCTGATAGTGGAAAATGGGGTTATTTTAAACAAAACATTCGACTTTCGAGCAGTACACCTTTATTAAGAAAATATTCATCAATACTACAAAATTTATAAAAGATGTCATCTATAAAACATATAATAACTACAATATCTCCTTAGATCAACTCTAGGCTATGAAATAAAGAATAATTATACACCACATTACACAAAATAATGTAAAGGAAGGATATATTGCAAGCCCCCTGCATTTTTACCAGCAAACATCCAACTATTATCAGGAATGTAAAAACTTACTTGCAATGAGAGAATAAATTAATTGTTATAATACTATAATCTGTACATTAAACAATTATAAACCTTATGATTGAACTTACCAAAGAACTCACATACTGAGGACAGTTGGGTAATATCGATGGGACGGCACCAATCCTTAGCCGCGCTTTTGGAAGCTTCACAGAATATACTTCTCCTGTCTTGAAATTATTTAACACTTGCTCGAGCAAAATATCGTCCTTCGTAAAATGAAGTTCGCACACCTGAAATTATTTTCAATTTAGTAGCCAAATTACATGTTATCAATTGAGATAATAAGCAATTAAACGATTTTCTTGAAATATAGCTTGATACCCAATGAATCTTTCCCCTGAAGAGCCAATAGTGAAAACCAATTAAAAAGTACGTAAATACATTTTTTATAGCAAATATTATGCTCTCCCTATGGAGATATTATGTACTTCGCACGACTTTGTTATGATTTCATATTAAACACTATACTAGGGACTCCTTGGTCGCCACAGCTTATAGACGATTGTTGCAAAATACGCACTATACCAGTACACAAATTGACCTAACCTCACATCAAAATTAACAAACAAATTTCATTTACTTAAATATTTTTTCTTTTAAATGCTAACGATAACACGCGTACACATTATAAGACACAGTGATAATGTTTTATTATCATAAATAATCAAGAAATATCATTACATACCCTCGAATATTGATTTGGAGTATAATTTTTTCGGCGAATGGCGCGAATCCATCGTGACCGCAGCACGGAGTCTTTCGGAAAGATGAAAACACGAACTTTCGGTCCTGTGGCGTAATTTCCCTTGCAATTTGGGACACAACACTTGTTCACCATTGTAATAATTAATGTTTTAAATCGTATTTAGTATATGTAATCACAGTTATTCAAACAAATACAGTGTATTAGCGAAGAGCGGTCGCAAGGTGGTCGCAAGTTCGTCGATGGTTCGTCGTACAAAGACCACAGAACACATATACTCTAACGAGAAGAACTACAACTACATAGAAAACATATGCATACACGGAAAATGTGTAGCACCGCAGTTGTGGCCAGTGCAAAGCTCCTTGAAGAAATTGGCGGCAGATTTGAATGTATTTCTAGACCATAAAGAATATTTTGATACCACTAGTAACTAAATAATTCCACTCCAGTCAAAAAAATGATGTTAATCAAAATTTTTAACTGAAATGAAATCATTAAATTACTAGTGTGCACCAAGCCCAATGTTACCGAAATGTAGAATAAAAGACACTAAATTCATCAAACTATTTATTGTTTAAATGGTAATAACACAGAGTATATAATATATATTTTAAGTGAATGTAGGATTTTTAGGATAACTGTGTTTCAAAATTTCATCATATTCATCATCAATTTCATCAAAATCAAAATTAAAAATAATAGGAGTCCTTGTCTCAGTGCAGTTAGCAATAAAAGAGTCTATTTCTCACAGTTTTAACACTTAAAAATAATAGGAGTCCTTGTCTCAGTGCACTTAGCAATCATCATCATCATCATGTGAGCCCCCCTGCGTCCATTGTCGAACATAGGCCTCCCTCATTGATTTCCACAGCTCCCTATCCTGGGCAGACCGCATCCAACCGCCTCTCGCAACTCGCCTTACATCGTCCGATCACCGTGCTTGAGGTCTATCAACACTTCTTCTGCCTGTTCTAGGTCGCCACTCCAGGACTTTCTTTATCCACCTAGAGTCTGTGGTTCTGGCCACATGACCAGCCCAACTCCATTTCTGGCTGGAAACTCTGTGAACGACATCGACGACCTTGGACCTCTCTCTGATCCAAACATTAGTTTTCCTGTCTCTCAGTGAAATACCCAACATTCTCCTTTCCATGGCTCTTTGTGTCACTGATAATTAGCAATAAAAGAGTCTATTTCTCACAGTTTTAACACTTAAAAATAATAGGAGTCCTTGTCTCAGTGCAGTTAGCAATAAAAGAGTCCATTTCTCACAGTTTTAACACTTAAAAATAATAGGAGTCCTTGTCTCAGTGCAGTTAGCAATAAGAGTCCATTTCTCACAGTTTTAACACTTAAAAATAATAGGAGTCCTTGTCTCAGTGCAGTTAGCAATAAAAGAGTCCATTTCTCACAGTTTTAACACTTATAAATAATAATGAGTCCTTGTCTCAGTGGGGTTAACAATAAAAGTATATTTCTCACAGATTACACCTTGTAACTACAATACGAAAATGATGGAGTCTTTCAAAATGAACATTTGTTTCAACCAGTGATATATATCACTGGTTTCAACGCATAACAGAATCGTCTCATACACATGTTTTATGAGGCAGTAATGTCCACGTGAACAAAACGAATAACAATCTACCAGTACGTCACACTTTAAAAGATATATGATCTAAAAATCTATTTCTCACAACACATATAGTTTATCACACAACCATTAAAAACAAAACGAAAACACGAGAATGAACACGAGACGCCGATTCGTAAAAATGGCTGACATCAAAACAACGATTACAAGCAAGCCGGAACGGCGTCATTTCGTGTGCGTGTTGCCAGCTGTAAAATTTAAGATAACCTCACGGAAAAATTCGCCGTCAACGATTATTAGGCAGTAAATACAGTTTTTGTTCCCAAAATATATAACAAAATCTTATAATTATTATTTAATTAGGTTGAATTTTTATTATAATCGTAAGAAAACAAGACTTCTGAAAACCAAAAACACATTTTTTTCATATGTCCACATATTCCCATATGATTGTGTGAGAGTAAAGAGAGGCGACTATATTCTTATTCAGTTCATCCGTTCATGCCAAACGGATCCTATACCTAAGTATGCAAGTGCCTAGAACAAAGTCGTACCCCCACAAAGACACGGCTATGACCATAGAATAATAATATATAGTGCTATGACAGCATATTCTTCTTCTTCTTCTTCTTGTGGATTTTGGCATTCACCCTAATGAAGAGTGTTCCTGCCAGTGTCAAATTCTTCTGAGGTCTTGAAACAGCTTGAAGGTTTTCTTTATCTTTAAATCTCTTTCTGCTTTTCTACATTCTCCTTAGCATTCTTGTCGTCAGAGGCGTAGGGAAAGGGTATATAGGAAAAAAGGAAAGGTCTTTCATTCGTGGACTATAATTTAATGAGATTAGTTCTGAGAAATGATGTTAAAATTCTGTACACGGAGGGATTGTTGCTCGCCAATAGCGTTAGCGCATTTGTGGGTAGAGGGATTTTCAAACTTATTAGTTTCTGCAGAAGTTGTGGGTAGTGGTCATATATTGGGCACCCAAAAAAGATGTGATCAAGGTTATCCTCGTCCCCACCACACTCACAGTATGGTGAGTCCAAAATTCCTATTCTAAACAGGTGAGCTCCGCTGCAACAATGACCCAAACGCATGCGACAAAGAGAGGAAATTTCGAACTTGCCCAGTTTCACTCTCCAGAACCACGGCTTACTCGGGATCTCGGGTTGCAAGCTCGCATACCGTCGTCCCTTGACATTGTTGGGATTAGACCACAGGGTTTGCCACGTCTGGAACATGTTTTTGTGCAAGATTGGAAAAAAATCCGCGACAGGGACATATTGGGAGAGGAGCGTTCCGGAAGCCGTTGCTTCTCTAGCAAGAGAGTCTGCTCTCTCATTCCCTGGAATACCACAGTGACTTGGTATCCAGGTCAGGGCAACCATTGAACTTCTCTCCTCAGCTCGCATTATTTGTTCCCGAATCAGGAGACACAATTCATCATCAGGGTGTTGGTACGCCGGAGATTTTAACTTCTCCAAGACGCTTAGAGAATCCGTTAGGATGAGAAACTTTCCGGGGGGGAGGTCGGCAATGTATCTGACTGCCTCCAGGATTGCGGTGGCCTCGGCCGTGAATATGCAGGCTTCGTTAGGAAGTTTGATTTTTTCGTGGAGAGCATCACCACAAACGGCTGCCCCAGTGTTTCCATCTTCTAGCTTTGATCCGTCGGTGTAGATAGTGTTCCATCCAGACCAGTGAGTTTCCATGTGTGTCTCAAATTCTTGTCTAGCGAATCTTTTGCTTTGAATCTTGAACGAGAGGCTAATTTCTGGCGAGAATGTTTGGACCGCAAAAGGCAAGGAGAAAATAGGCAGAGTATTCTGTGATTTTATTTTGTGCGAATATGCTGAGTATAAACGAAGACCATTAATGAGCAATGGCGGGTTTTTGTTTTTCCAAAATGGGGTATTTAAATACAAAGATAGGTCGCGGAGTTTTTCGATGACTGGATGCAATGTAATTCGGGAACATTTGAGAACGAATTTGTTCGCAGCATATTGTCTCCTAAGATTCAATGGTGGGTCCACCGTCTCCACCTGAAGTGCGTTAACGGGGGAGGATCTCATGGCTCCCACTATAAGGCGGAGGCCCTGATACTGTATTTTGTCCAATCTGTGTAGATTTTTTTTTGACGTGGGTTCAATTAGGAATGTCGCGTAGTCCAATTGGCTCCTAACGTAAGCGTTATAAAAGAGTTTTTGGGTTTGTGGATGACAGCCCCACCAGACACGAGATACTGCACGTATGGTGTTCAGGCAGGCCTGGCACCGATTGCTAACTTCGGTAACATAGGGTGTCCATGAAAGATTCCGATCCAAAATGACCCCCAGGAACTTGACCTCTCTCGCAGTAGGCATCACCTGGTCTTTATATCTAACTTCAAGGGGGGGGATTTTTCGCATTCGAGAGAATACCACACATTTGCTCTTTGATGGGGACAGCTCCAGGCCATGGTTTTCGATCCAGGTGGAAAGGTATCGCAACGACTTATTTAGAATATTTTGCAGTTGGTGAAAGGAAGGACCTGTGGCATACAGGAAAAAGTCGTCGGCGTATTGAAGGATTTGAGAATAAGGGTGAATGGAGGATTTAACATCAAATGTGAAAAGGTTGAACAAGATTGGCGACAAGACTGAACCCTGCGGGAGGCCCCTCGACAAGGTTCTTGTAATTGTATCGCCTGTGTGGTGGTTGTTAATATGAATAACTCTTTCAGTGAACAAGTTAAGTACGAAAAATGACAATTTCGGGGGAATTCCGAGAGATCGGAGTTTTTGCTCCAAAATACCCAAAGGAACGCTGTCGAAGGCACCCGTCACGTCCAGGCACGTTCCTACTACGTGCTCTCCTCTAGAAAAGGCTAGTTGAATTTCCGTTACCAAAAGTGAAAGGCTTTCCGCCGTGCTTTTTGCCTTTCTAAAGCCAAATTGGGTATTCGGGAAGATTCGTTTGTTTTCCGCAAACCATTCTAATCGCCTCTTTATCATATGTTCTGTGATCTTACCGAGAGTAGAGGACAGAGCTATCGGCCTGTAAGATGATCCGGAGTTTGGGTCTTTTTTTGGTTTTAGAACTGGAATGATCATTTGCGATTTCCACGCCAATGGGATTCTTCCTGTATTATAGATAGTATTGATAATTTTTAAAAAATGGGATAACGATTCGTCAGATAGATGGCTTATAAAGCTGTAAGGGATGCTGTCCAGACCTGGAGCCGAATCCGACAGGCGTGGAAGAACTGTTTTCAGTTCAGACAAAGTGAAATTCGAGTCTAACCAGGAGGATTCGTCAACTTCATAGTCACATGTCACCTCACCAAGGTTCGGTGCCGTTGAAGGGGCTAGTTTGTTCGTAAACTCATGTATCCACCTATCCGAGGTGGGTACTTGCTTGGGTAGATTGAACGATCGGCCAAATCTTCTTATGGTATTCCATACCTGTGAAGTAGGGGTGTCTGGTGATAAGGACGAGCAGAATTTTTTCCAACCGGATCGTTTTTTATTTTTTAACACCCGTTTGGCGTTCGCTTGGGAGTTCTTTACTTTTAAGTAATTCTCCAGTGACATATTACTTTTATACTCCCTTATGCATGCTTTACGTGTTTCCACCGCACCTTGACATTCTTCGTCCCACCAAGGGGGTGGAGGGGGTTTTTGGTTTCTAGATCTAGAACTGCGCATCTTTGGAATGTGTCTATCCGCTTCTTCTTGAAGGATTTTCACAAATGTGTCATAACCTTGTTGAACGTCATTCTCGCTGGGTTCCGCGGCATTTTCAACTTGAGAGTTTACGCCCTCTGAAAATTTCCCCCAATCCGCTTTTGGGGTATTGTACTTCACTCTCGATGGAAAGTTTTTAGACTGTCTTCGGGCATTGCTTTCAGGTACCAAGTCTAAGGCTTCAATAAGAATCAGATAATGATCGCTTCCAAGTGTGTCGCCCAAAACTTTCCACTTAAGTATTGGGGCAATTTGTGGACTACATAGTGTAAGGTCCACTGCACTGGCGTTTTGATTTGGGCGACAGATGCGAGTTGGGGAGCCGTCATTAAGTAGGCATAAGTTTAAGTCGTTTAGGAGGTCAACAATTTCTCGTCCCGGCCTGTCGCTAATACGTCGAGGGTCCCAGAGTTCGTGATGGGCGTTAAAGTCGCCCAATATAATAAATCGTCCGTTAATTTTAGATAGTAAGTCGTTCAGCTGGGATTTTGATGGACGATATGAAGATGAAATGTATATATTAAGGATCGTGACGTCATGAATTTTTGCAGCGACCACATCGAAGGGGCAGTCCGGGGGCTTAATTTGAATTTGGCAGTAGGGGATAGAAGAGTGGATGAATAGGGCAGACCCGGCCTATCCATCAGACCGGTCGTCTCGGAGGATGTGGTATCCCGGCACCCTAAGAGGGGTATCCGGGTCCAACCAAGTCTCCGACACTCCAGCCACCGAGATCCGATTAGTACGTAGGGTCGTTAAGAATTCATCCCTTTTATTGTTTATACTCTGACTATTCCACTGAAGGATTGTCTTCAGCGTCATTTTGGGAAGTATCAAGGGAGGGGAAGAGAGAGAAAATTTGTGATAATTTAGTGGCAACGTTGGGCGGAATTTGATTGCTATTGGACAGGATTGATGTGAGAAGATTCATTATCATCAGAAGTATGTTTTCGTGGGTGTTTTGAGGGGAACAATTTTGCCTATCTGGTTGGACGTTGAAAATGTTACCATCTTCGCCGTTCGTTGCAATCTGGCCATTTGGGAACCAGGCAAGATTATGAGGGTTTGGTGAGGGTACGGGCGTTCTGGGTCTGGGTTTTGATGTGATTTGAACCGTTTTTCTGAATGAAGAAGTGGGTATATGAGTATTAGATGAAGTGGAGGCTCTCGAGATGGGACGTGATAAATTGAAGGATTGAGTGGGGCGGCTGCTGGAAGAATGAGTGGCAGAAGAAACTGCCTCTGCGAAAGTTTTTGTTGTCGAAAGGGGTATTTTTTTGTTTGCCTCAAAGTACGAAATGTTCTCTGTTGCCATTGCCATCTTGACCTCCTTTTCGCGAGTGAAAATTGGGCAGGACGGGCTGGTCGCGATGTGGGGACCCGAACAATTTATGCAATTAAATGGTTCCACAGCCTCGCACCCCAAGCCCATGTGGTCTTTGCCACATTTATAGCATCTGGGCACAGACCGGCAGGTTTTCATCACATGCCCAAACCTGCAGCATTTGTGGCATAGTGTGGTGGGGTAGGTGTAAATTTCTACGGGCAAAGAATTGTGATAAAGGTAAATATTTTTTGGAAGCAATTGCCCCTCAAAGGTGAGGACAACAGTTTGGGAAGGCTCCCAGGTTACCAGGCCCTGAGTTACCACCCTCCTGTTGAGCCTCCTGGTTTTGATAATTTTCCCGCAACCATCCGGAATTTCGGAGTATTTCATGATTTCGTCGTCCGTAACATCCACGTCTATTCCCCTAACTAACCCCATTTTGACTGTCTTGAAAGTGGGAATGTAAGCTTTCAAAGTGGACTGGGCAATAAAATCGCTCGTTATGAAGGCGTTTGCTGCACTACCGGTGGTAAAAGTGAGCTGAATTCTATTTCTACCTAACTTCATCACTCCTCCTGGGACTATGTTACGGATATTGAAGACATTTAATTTTTTTCCAAAATTAATTGGGTGTAAGGGGGTGTTATCAAGGTTCGAGACAAAGACTATGAAAGGGCCCACCGAGTGTTCGGTATACCGGGCTGCAGGGATACTATTGGTGGAAGGGGCTGCGTTGGGAGAAGGGGTTAACTCATCAGTAGTTTTAGAAGAAGAAGAGGAATTTTCAGGGGGGATGGGGGCGGGAGCAGATGATTTATCTTGAGGTTCATCATTGCTGGATGATCGTATTCTTTTTAAGCTTCGAGATTTGGCCTTCACCGTCACATAATGGGAAGGTGAAGTAGGCATCCCGATATCTGGAACGGAAACCATGGATACATCCGATTCCGAGCCATCTGGTGGCCACGGGTCTGGAGGAGCTCCCTCCGACATAAGGGTGAAAGTGAAAAAGCTTACCAGCCCTTGAAGTATGTATATTCACGACACAGTTGAAAAATAAGTAAGTACAAGATTGTTTACGATATTACAGGAATGTTGAGACCGAGGAATATATTGCAATAAGCCACTTATCCACAATTAATTTCTAGAGTAACAAAGGACACACCACGTGCAACCACTGTTCACCATCGCTTTGTCATGACAGCATATTGACAGCTCGAACTTGAGCAGTGTTGCCGTTTCAAAATTTGCAAAAATACCAGATTTTTCTCCAGAAAGTACTAGAATATACTAGGTCGATGTCGAAAAAGTACTAAAAAAATACCAGATATTTTTTTCGTCTCGACTTTCCCTATGACACGAAAACTTAAAACTGTTTTTTTAGTCGCCAGCAAAAACTGTTGAACTGCTCTGTGAAAACAATCGCCGACGTGGGGGGGGGGGAGTTGAATATTTTTTCTGATTTTTTTGGAAGTTGAGATGCTATTTTTGTTGACCTTGGCGACGAAAAATTTGACGGGCGGCGGGGGAGGGGGGAATTTTCATGCTAATTTCTATGCAAAATTTGAACAAATAACAGAACAAAAATAAAACATACCAAAAAATACTAGAATTATCTCAAAATATACTAGAATTAGATCAAAAATACTAAAACATACCAGATTTTCAGAAAATACAATGGATTTATGTAATACTAGTAAACTAGACTCTCTTTTTGGCCGAATATTGCGATTCTAGGGGAAATGACCAGTTAGGCAAAAGAAGCAAAATGGAGGATTTTCCTAGATTTTCCATATTAAACGGGCTATAGGAAACTGCGGGTTTCACATGGATTTTTGGTTTTCACTGTTTATATTTTAATTGGTAATTAATTATAGACAACATGTTGACATAATTATAGGACCAAGGGATGTAAATAGTGCGTTAATCTGATTTTAGGAGCAATTTAAGGATTTTTATAACACAGGAAACGGCACACGGCGGATGTAAATTAAATTACTTTTATTATTATTTTATTCATTTTTCATTATTTTATCTTATTCCCTTTATCCGACCTTATGCACTGTTTAAGAAAAAGAACTTTGTGAAAAAATGTGCTTTCACCAGTTGCCTATGACCAATTATGATATTGAATATCATAACGTGAAGAGGTTTTATAATTTATATATAAAAGTAAGTTTGATTTTTATAGGTAAGTATAAACGTAATAAACCTCAACACGGAAGCCGAGTGGAGAGATCGTTGGAGGAACACAGACACTCGCAACAAACAACTGATACAGGACCCCTCCAGACGTGTCCCCGGCTTCCATCTTCCACGCAAGCCCTGGGTGCACGTGCAACTTAACAGAATACGAACGGACCTGGGCTGCTGCAACTATCTCCTGTGGAAATGGGGAAAGAGGGAGTCTCCGCAGTGTGATTGTGGCGCGGAACATCAGACAATCCGCCACATCGTTGAGGAGTGTCCACTGCGAAGATTCTCAGGAGACCCAACCAGCCTCCATGGAGCGGGACAGGATGTTGCGGACTGGCTGCAGCGGCTGGACTTGAGATTGTAGAGAGAGAAATGACGCAACCATAATCGGTGAAGAATCCTGCCCATTCGCCGTACGAAAAGTAAAGTAAGTAAAGAAAGTAAAGATAGGTAAGTGTTTGCATAACTTCCGCATTTAACGATAGATTGCTCTGAAAATTCATAATACAATTTTCGATAATTTTGGCTGTAACTTCGTCGGTTTTTGGTGAAAAGGGCGTTAGAAAAGAAATCCAGTTCATACTTGGTCCAGCTCAAGTCATGGGGAGATATCGAGTGGTCGAGAGGATCCAGTCACACCACAGAAAAATGCTGGGTTGGTAGTTGTACTGTATAGAGCCGCTATTTCTGTTAACAGATGGATGAACGCGTTTCGGGTCATACTGTCGGGTTACTTCACCATCCAAATTAGCCGTTGCGAAGCACAGGTAACTCCGCTAGTTATATTAATGTCTTTGAGTGCTAAGCTAAAAACGGTATTTTTTCGCTCGGTTCGGCTGCGGGTGGGTCGGGGCCGCGCTTTCCAATAGAACCGAAACGCCGCCATCTTTTCCCCATCTTTTTGGCGACTTGATTGGCCCTTAGACTAAAATAGTAGGAAAGACTGATCAAAACTCAAAACTAATTGACAGATTGGAGTGCGCGAGACACTAAGACCAAGCGTTATTTTAATACAAACGTGAAATTGCCTTCAAGTGGTAGCAAAACAATAGGGAACTTGCAGTAGGGATTTTTTTTTGTTCAGGATCGTTAATTTAGTCATAAGAAATACATATTTTACCATTTGTGTGAGACGCCTCTGTTTCCCAGTTTGCCTTTCAGGTTTAGTGTGCTCTCTCTGGCAATCAAATTTATGAGGAAGAACCCCCTTTTTTAGAATAGCATTCCCACCCATAATCCTGTATCTCATGAAATTCTGCAAGTCTTCTTCCAACTGTAAAAACACAAATAACAGAGTTTTACGAAACAGCATGTGACATGCAATGGATTGTAGTTTATACAAAAACGAAAGCAATAGAGTTTATTTAAAATGTAATAAACGTGTAAAACAAAATAAGTTAATACTTACATTAAAATGGTCCTCACAAACATAACGACTAGTTTTATTTGAAAATGGCTTATTTTCGTCTCTCTTCATAACGCGACACCATTTTCTTCGCATGACGGGATCTGCCGGCATTCGTAAAAACACTTTATTTGGTGTCTTGTGCGTCGTATTTAGGCACTTTGGCACTACACAATACTTGTACCATATTTTCTTGTCCATTTTATATAAATGTGGATTACAAACAGCTTCTAAACAATTAAAAAATGAAGTCCGAATCGAGAAATCACGGCAGCCACAGTACTGACGTTCTATGTTTTGATCGCTGTCAAACCAGCCGGGGGCCACATGACGTCACGAACAGATCGACGGATTCACTAGTTTTCACACCATTTCTGAAATTTTCGACGCTCGGTACCTCTAGCGGCCGTCGCTGTAAACACTAAACTTGGCTGATTTTGTTACTCAAACATAGATGGCGTAAAATTAATTTAGAAATTCTTAGAATATTTATTTTAGACGATATTTGGTTAGATGGTTTCATGGTTTCTTTTTGTTTTTTTAACATACTAGCTGTATTGCCCGGCGTTGCCCGGTACTAGCTGTATTACCCGGGCAACGCCTACAGCTAGTTTCAATCAAATTCTATCTCATTGTCCTTGAAAGCCAAACTGTCAATAGGCAATGTAAAAAAAATTAACGATAGGTAGGTATCAATGTTTTTTAATTACATCAAAAAATACTAACGAAATTTGAAAAATACTGAAAATATACCAACTTATCAGAAAATGCTAAAAAATACTAGATTTTTCAAAATGCCTCAGAAAATATTAATTTAGTAATAAGAATACTAAAAACGGCAACACTGAATTCAGAGTTTACTCCTTGTTTCACTTGGTATTGTTTCACTTGGCCACTGGCTACATAGTAATTCTATACAAAAAGTGTGACAAGACGGATGAAACGAAATGTACATTTTTTTCGCGTGATCGCCAACCAGCGACATAATATATTAAGTACTACTCGCCAACCAACTGTTCCGGGTACCGGGTATATGGAAATAGGTAGGCCTCTGACCTGCTACAAGCTGCATAACTATATAAATAGTAGGTCTCCCGCGATTGAGACGTGTGTACCTTCCTTGACGTAAAATTTTTTTAGATGAGGCAATCAACATACCAACATTCCATACCAGTCAATACTAGTTGTCAAATAGCGATGTTGTTTTGGTTTGCATGTGAGTATTTTAACTCAATATTTCGCCTTCATTTACGATTATTTCACGTTTATTTAACGAGAAATACATTATTAGACTTTCACACGTCGTATGTGTAAAGTTTATTAACTTGTAGTGTTTGTTTACACGGTGATGTGCAACATCAAGGATTACGGTATTTATCTTGTACTGAGATTTTTTCTTATGTTTTCAGATAATGATGACGTTTTATGTATAATGTTACATGACATGCCAAAGAGTTACAACAACATTAACGAATATTTAACTTAAGATGGATGGAAAGTGGAAACATGGAGACTAATAGTAGTGGCAAAGTTCAAGGAGTTATCCAAGGTGGTTCCGAGCTGCAAAAACATGAAGGGGGAGGGGACAGGCAGGGCGCGCATTCACGCGGATATACAGAAAGCAGGAAAGATACCACAGCACGACCCTGCGCGGTTATTGGTCCTGAGAGTGTCGGTCATTCTTACACCAGAAAAGATGAACTCGGACGATCGTGGAACGGCAGCGGAGGGCCGACGTACTATCAACATTCTTACTACCCACCAAGAAACATTTCCCCCAGACAATCTTTCCAGGAGAACATGAGTCGTATAGTAGTGCCGTCTCCTTCGGAAGTCAAGAATTATCAGGAAGTGAGTGATACGACTAAACCAAATACTTCGAGTAGTTCCAAGTACTGCGAGGGGGCAATCCTCATTAAACCACCTCATATGGAAATGTTGCGGCCCCCTTACTACCCCCCACCGGCAGTGGACTACCAGCGTTACCCCGAGTACGCCACCCCCAGGATACAAGTTATCAAGGGGGCTCAAATGTTTTCAAAAGTGCCGGAACAGACTCCTTATATATTCCCGCCGACTCCCAATTATCCGTGCAAAGCTTTCACCAGAGTGAACAGTGTGAGGTATGAACCGTATCCTCAAATCAAAGACAAATACGTACAGTCCGCAAGATACATTCCAGCGTCGGGACACGATTATACTTATCAGTACCCTGGACACGTGTCTCCGTTGTCAGCCATAGAGAAACTTAACGAAGTTAAGAAACGTCTTGCGCAACCGTCTGAATATCCATTGCGTTATTTCCCAGCGCCTGCGGTACACAATGTTGATTACCATCCTAAAGTGTCTCCATCTGTGCCTGTGAGGAGATCCCAACATTCAACTACTCCTCATTATCCCGACGTTGCGCCAGGACCTCAGATTGATCCGTACGGAGCGACGCAATCAAAGTTATACGGATATAATGTCCCCCCCGACAAAACTCAATACAACTACACGTCCAGGTCACTTCAAGAAGTCAGATCTAAACAGAACTACTATCCTCAGTATGGTAGTGTGTCGTATCAAGAACCAAGATTGATGACCGACGGTTTACACAATTCTAATTACGTTAATAAGCCTCCTACGTCAGCTCATACAATTAGTTACGCACCTGTAAATGTCGCTTACTCGACGGCTAATCTACAATCTTACCAGAAGTCTGTGGATATGTCTTACAGCGATAGAACATTTGATTATGACCCAGCGTACTATAGATATTATCAGAAGCACGCTCAACAACCACCAATAGGGTACAATCCGTTGGATCACGTACCCACACAGTTCTCTCCGAATATCATTTCGCCAGCTGAGTCGAACGCAAGTTGCAACAGTGTTACAACGTTGCCGCCCCAGTCTCTAGAAGATGGCGGTTATGTTAGTCAGTGTTCTACGTCGAGTGGTAGAAGTTCAGATCCGAATGCCGCCCACGTTAAAGACAATTTTTTGGAACCCAGGGCTAAAAATAAGTCGGAACAGAGTGCAAATAACAGTTCGAAAAGTTCAAAGTCTGCGAGTGCAAAAGACGACAAGAAGTCGCCCATAGATTTGCGGCAATATTATTCAACGTGGGTGGAAGAGTACGAGGACACTCCCAGATCTCAGGAGACGCCAAATTCGTCGGAGAGTGTTGCCGTAAGTGAGTCATCTAGTGTTGTTGATAATATTGCGTCTGTTCCTCCACACAAAGTGTACGGTGCGGATAAAGTTAATGTGCCTAGTGCGTATCCTGCGGAAAAATTAATTAAAGTGCCTAATACAGTGTATTCTACAAATAGTAATGTGAACGTGCCTTTACCGCCTCATGGTGTTTATTCTACAGCAAAAACCAATGTGCCTGTGTCTTCGTATACCGTGTTTTCTAATAGTAAAGCTAATGTACCTGTATCTCGTGCTGTGTACTGTGCAGAAAGATCCAACGCACCCGCATCATCATATGGTATGTATGCTCCAGGCAAATCTCTTTTACGTGACACTGTGTACTCCATGGAAAACCCTAATGTGTTTGTGCCTCAACGCATTGTGTATTCGACAGATAAGACTCAGACGCCTCCGTCATTTCATGGTGTATATTCCATGGCTAAAATTAATGTACCCGCTCCACCGTATTCTTCAGAAAAACCAACTGTTCCTGTGATTCCACGAAGCGTACACTCTGCGATAACAAATTCTGCTACATCTGTATCTCTGCAGACTGATTATTCTTTAGACAAAGGTAACATGCCCGTACCAACGCGAAGATTTCAACCTATAGAAAAAATGACAGCGTCTCCTTATAACAGTCCATATTCTGCAGAAAAAGCTATCGGGTCAGTACCACAAAGTGTCTATTCTACAGAAAAAATTAATGTGCCTGTACCTTCACATAGCGTATACTCAGCTGAGAAAGTTAATGCCCCTGTACCTGTATCTTCACATACTGTGTCCTCTTCAGAAAAAGTTAATGTGTCTGTACCTTCGAATGTATACACCACAGAAAAGACTAATGTGCCTGTACCTCCTCATAGTGTATACTCGGAGAAAGTTAATGTGCATGCACCTTCACATAATGTATACTCGGAGAAAGTACATAGTGTATACTCTACTGAGAAAGTTAATGTGCCTGTACCTACAAGTGTATACACCACAGAAAAGACCAATGTGCCTGTACCTCCACATAGTGTATACTCAGAGAAAGTTAATGTGCCTGCTCTTTCACATAATACATATAACAGACCAAAGTCCAATATACATTCTGCTGAGAAAGGAAATGCCTTTATTCATGACTACTACAGATATAATAACATTAACACTTCTCACTCAGATTCTCCACATGATTTCAATGCGAGAAACATGAGACAAGACGAGAATATTGCAAATCAAGTCACAAAGAGATCGGGTGCAAACAAAACAATACCAAATGTTCCCATCGTACCTCAGACACAAACCACATCAAATGAAACGTCTAATGTTAATGAAATGATTGATGTTGAAGCTAGGATCAGTCAATCCATCATACATAAAGATGTGGTTTTTAATTATGACATTAAACCAATTGAGATGAAGATCGAAATTGCCCCAGGGTACAATCCCACTTGCTCAGAAAATTCAGCACCAAAACCAAATGTTGAGAACAGCAAGAACATTCCACCTCAACAAGCAAAACCCAGTATCCGCGAAGTAAACGAAAACAACAATACAATTTTTCGTAATAATGCCGATACGAAGTCCTATAATTTGACCAAAATTGATGACACTAAACCTAATACTCCGATCGATAATAATCCACAATACTCCAGTCAGCAAAATAAAGTGGACCAAGTGACCTCGTACGGAAAGAGAGCCGCACGTGCAGAGAATGAAATGCCAGCAGAAAAAGATGTCGGTAAACTCAGTACGAGTAACATTGACACTAAAGAAAATAACAAGTCGAGTCAGTATGTTCGAACGTTATTCCCGGAAAACCATGAATCATCTTTTATACATCCCGGCTCGTTGTACCCTAATTGTTTGTACAATCAGCCCGTCGTTTCAGCGCCCTTTATAAATACGTATTCCAATAACGAAAGCCTCGTTAGCTTGACAGATCTTAGACCATCTTGCGACAAATTGGTTCAAAAAGAAGATGAATCCGTACACAACAATCGTAAGGAGCATTATAGAAAACGAAAGCAGGTAATTGTGGCAAAATGCGATGATTATAATCACGTGAGTCAAGAGAAAATTAGGAGAGAAGAAAACAATACGAAACCCGTTCACGAAACTGTTTTGAAATACGTCAGTACGTCGAGTAATATTCAACACAATTTGGTAGATTTGTCTAGCACCAAGTTGAGGACACCTCAGACTAATAACTACGTAGAAAACAATAGAAGATTGAATAAGTCCGAACACATTGCTGAATCAGGCAGTTACAATATTGGAACGTCATCTCAATATGAAAATATAGGAGATTTATTGAAAACGAAATCAAACATCTCGTTAACTTCCTCTATTGATAATAATATTGTATCAAAGCATCCTACTAATGAAATCAGTCACTCGGGTCTCACTAATAATAACCAGTCCAATGAAACTTCTTATCAGTTGTGTGGGGAGAGGTTATCAGCTAATTGCCTGGAAAGAACTAAATCCAATTCTGAGCCTAATAAAGGAGATAAGAGAAATGATTTTGCATCGGTAAGACATTGTAATAACAACATTATAAAACACAACATTGATAACATTATCTTGACAAATGCAGATGTTTCAAACACGGAATTTAAATATGACATGCATTACAAATATCACGACGACTTTGAGTCACAGATTGTTGCTACTGATTTGAGTATGGTCAAGAATTATGATAATTTTGAGTATATTCCCAAAATAAATAACAAACCCATTGCAGAAATAAAGACTGTCGATACGCCTTTAAGGACTCCCGAAATCGCTGGCGAAAGATTGGAAGAAATGGGCCTTTCGTCCATAATGGCTAAACCAGATGTCCCAAAAGATTTGATGACCAGATGTCCCGAAATAGTTGCAGAAAGATTACAAGAAATGGACCTTCCATCAGTAATGGCTAAACCAGAAGATTTGCCAAAACTTAAAAGTCCTGTGGTGGAGGAAAGTGAGAACAGAGTTTCCACAGAAGATCAAGAAATTGATGCTGCGTTTGATCCTCTACAAAAGCCCGTAGACTCTCAACCAAGTTCACCAGTTACTTCAGAATGTATCAGAAGCCCATTGAAGACTTTAGAAGAAACCAATCCAGAGAAAAATCCAAGTAACGGTGCTAGTACTGTTATCAATAATCTTGCTTCCCTTTTTGATGAGACAATTGCAGATGAGTCTTTGAAGCGTGACGATGATAAGATCAGTGAGAAAGAAGAAGGGGGCTTATTAGATAATTCAGTAACAGATTCTGTGATTACAAGTGATGTCCCACCTGAGATTTCGAAGGTATCAGAAGATTCGGTTAATGAGAATGTAGATATTGAAAATCTTACAAAATGTAATACAGACGTTGTGGATATGGAATTGGAATATGAGAACTGTGAGAGTAAACAATGCGATGAGTCAACAACAGGTGTGGAATGCGAACAAAGTAATTCCGATGAACTGAAACCTGATACTGCAGAGGACATTGATGACAACACAAATAAACTTACCTGTGTTGAAGCAAAACATGGTGAGAATAACTTGAACGAAACAACTAATGACGATTCTGAAAATATCAAAGATTGTGACCCTGAATCTGAATGTCCAGAAGAGTCTAAAAGCATTCAGAGTCAAGAGATTTCAGTAGAAACTTCAGAGACAATTGATGTTACTAATAAAACAAACGAAATAAATTGTGTTTCAGATGTTGTAAATTTGGACACATCTGGCGAAACCCAAAACGGCAATGAACATTTATCACATGACTCATTGACTGAGAATAAGTCTGTTTCTGGTGCAGATGACATAACGCAACAATCCGAAGATACAAATTTTAGTCCAAATGTTGAGGAAAAAAATTGTCGTGATTCGCAATGTATTGAAGAAGAAAATGGATTGGTCGAAACGACAGATCAAATGCAAGATGATGAAGACGTGGATGTTATTACTGTGGATGAAAATGAAGAAACGCAAAACGTTGAAGATCTCGTAACTGAAGATGTTACAATCACAGAGACCAACGAGGAAGGCGAAATTGTGGATGGTGATATTAAAGAAGAACCAAAAACTGACAGTGTTGAATCCAATTTGGATGATGTCTCTCAAGAATGCGACGTCGATAAGGAGACAACGGAAATACCTAGGAAACTTGATTGTGCTGAAAACGTTGTAGACAAAGATATTGAGCCTGGCGAAAATGAAGAAATATTGTCGGCTGATAAGGATTCGTGCGAGTCAGATGACGGCATTAAAGATGTTGACGAATGTGGTGATGATCTAGTAGAGAATGCGAAAGGTGTAGGATGCCAAACTCCTGATGGAGATTTGGAAAAAGTAGAAGAGGATGTAGAATTGACGACAGAGCAGATTGGTGCACCTGAAAATGAGACATATTGTGTTATAAATAGTGCCGAATCTATGGAAGGTGTTTGTGAAGAAGTCGAGGAAAAACAGGATACAAACGTTGAAGATGATAATGAGGTACAAAGGGAAGAGAATGTGGCACATGTTGAGGAACTGGGAACACCCGATGAGAATACAGAGAAAGTGGTACTTGAAGTTACAAGTATTAATGATAAAAATATCAATTTTGATGTCGAGAACGAAGAAGTCATCAGGCATCATATTGAATCACAGTACCACTCCTTCCAGTTGGCCATTGATTCTGATTTAATATCAGCCGATGGAAATATATTGTACTGTCGAATCGAGTCTCCAACTTCGGTCAAAGGTGATGGAACTGAAGAAGAAAGATATTACCTTCAAGTCGATTCTTTATCAGGCTTGTCGGAAGGTGCGTCAATTGCCATGGTTCCATGCGAGACCCAAGAAATACAGTATAGGAATAGTGCCGACGATGTTGCCTATATACAAGATGATTCTTGCGCTCCGTGGATAGAAGATGTCGCATGTGTGGAGACTGTCGTGTCAGAGGAGGTCGTTTGTGACGAAGGGGATGAATCCCAACAAGCCTACAGCCCTGAACCTCTCTGGGGACCAAATTCTTGTTCGCAAGATCAAATTACGGATGACGAGCTACCTCTTACTCCGCAGTCATGCGCGAGTACACTAAGCCGTGAGAATTCGAAAGATCCAGATTATGTAACATTGATTAATAATGATCCAATATTGGAAGAAAGCCAAAACAACATCAGCGAGAATGAATTTGAAAATCTTTCGCTCGCTATGAGCAACGAAGATCATAGCTCGTCGAACTTTAGTGAGATTTTCCTAAAAACTGCTACGAGTGTAGAACCTCCAAAACGTCAGTACGATCAAGAGTTGATCAATGTATTGACGGGCGAAGCCGATTGTTATAAGAAGAAAGAAGACTTGATGAACGTGTTGCTCGGAGAAGATAACAGTGATAGTGATAATACAAAGTTGCCAGAAACTATTGCGGACCAAAAAGACAAAAGCTGTGATTTAAATACATACCAGGCCAGTACACCCGTACGCTACGTACCAAGTAAGACAATTCAACCTCATAACGATGAGGATAGTGATAATTCAGTTAGTTCCAAAGCTAGTGAAAATATATCCAACAATACGTATTATAAAAACGATAACAATTCCATCTCACCAGGTAAGCTTATTACTAAAGGGGCCCAAAAATATATTCCTCCCGTTAATGTTAATTTAAATTTAAAATGTCAGTTGCGTTTGCCCGAAGAAAAGTTGTTATCTCTTAAGAAATTAAATAGTAAGAAAGACGATAAACCAAACGAAAAAGGTGTCGACAAAGGAAACGAAACGACTGTCAATCGTGCTGCTAGTCGTGAAGATGCTGTAAAGAAAGTTAAACCAAAGTTTGACGATGTCTTGAAAGATATAGACGAGACGAATTTGACTTGGTGTAAGATGAAGCTTAGAAAATATAACAAAACTAAAGCGACAACGTCCATCCCAAAGGTGATAATCAAAAAAAGTGACGAGGGATCTCACTACACGACTAAACTAGACGATAGTGAAGCGAATAAGATTGATAAACCTGCCAAGTTACCCACTAAACCCGTTGTTACCAAACCAGATGATGCTAAAGATGTAGATCAAAGTGCTGTCGTTAACCCAACAGTAAAGAAAAGAATAACTCGTACTAAGAGTGTGTGCTATGATCCTGCTCCTAATAATAAACCGGAAAGACCAGTCACTCGAAGAAAAAGTATTTGTGAAAATGTGCTTTCTAATGAAACTGAAGTCAATAATAAAAAAGACTTGAATAAAACAGATGATAGTAGAAAGAAAACATTACGCTACAAAACGTATCTCGGTACAAGGAAGAATAATGCAAGCAATAAAGACAATTTCAATTTTAATAAACCAGGTGATAAGGTTAGCAACAGGCGTAGAAATGCTTTCAGCGATGTTGACGCTTGTAGTTCAGGAAGCGACATCAGCGATCGTGGTGATCTCATTTCACCGAAAGAAAAAACATTGAATAAGGGGGAGTTATCCAACAAGCCTGCGAAAAAAATCGGTAGTAGGAGAAAAACAGTTTGTATTGATTCTGATCTCAGTGTTCCTAAACAAAATTTGAGAGAAAGCATCGGAAAAGATGCTTGGGAGAGAAGCAGTCAAAGACTGCAAGGAATGATGTACGGCACTGATTTAATCGATTTGATTTTCAATGACGTTGAGAAGGTAGTCCAAAGATCACCAAATAAAGCAGATCCTAGACGTAAGCCCCTGTCCGACAATTCAAAATCCAAGACGAGCAGTGATTCTGATGGTTCTAATACTAATAAACCACAAAAAAATATTGTTAACAAACCTGTTCGGGGAATTACGTATGGCTATAATTCACAAGCAAATGAAAACACCACTAGTAATGCCAGCTTGACTAAACCCGGTAACAAAATTGGTCGCAGACGTATGACTGTATCTTGTGATGCGAACGAGTATAAAAAAACATCTGATGATTTGTTTCCTGAAGTCAAAACGACCAAAAGAAAGAAGTTTTCTAGTGATAACTCCTCTATTGAACAAGATAACAATTCTCAAGTCAAGAAATCAGCGAGTAAAATTAGTCAAAGAAGGAAGAGTGTTCACAACCCAATTATATCAGATATTGAAGATGGCTTGCATGTGCCAGATAAAACCAGAAACAAGGATGCCGTAGAACCGAAGAAAACAGTCCAAAGAAGACTGAGCATTTGTTATATTCCAGAACCTTCCACGTCAGAAAACGGTGAGCAAAGCGATCAGACACTTAAACCAGGAGCAAAGAAAGTCGGTCACAGACGAATGACCATAAGTTACGCATCACCTTGCAAATCAGATACAGCTGCACCTGTGGGTGAAGTAAATTCAGATGGTAAATCAGGAAAGAAGATTAGTCAAAGAAGAATGACAGTTTGTTACGATGCAGAAATTCCCGATTCAGACAAAAACGTACGGGATCAGAGCAATACACGTTTCAGTAAACCAGGGAACAAGATTTCGAAAAGGAGAAAAACTGTTTTTGAAGACAGGGAACGATATATTCCAAGCAACTGTGATGATACAAGTGTAAAAAATGACGCTGTGAATTTCGATAGAATGTCCAATCTCTGTGATGTCGAAGATAGTGTTACACGAAGTACTAAAACATCTGCCAAAAAAATTAATGGTCGAAGGATGACCGTGTCGGATGACTCTGGTCTCAGTAAATCTGATAATCGTGTTAAGACAAACGACTCCCATTCCAATAATAAAGTAAATCATAGAAGGCTCACGATTTCTTATGATTCACATCCTAGCAAGAGTGAAACGCATCCAAGTAAATCTAGCAACGATGAAAGCAAAAGAAGTAAAAGGAAATTGACTTTGTCCTACGATTCGTTATCTTATAAGCCGACGAAGGGTACGAGAGAAGTAGCTGAATCACCAGACAAGAGTGCGAGCTCCAGAAGTTCATCTGCATCATCTGAGTCACGGTCACATTCATCGAGGAATAACAGTTCCACTGAGTCGAAGGAATCTAAAACTAGTCATAGGAGGCACGATACAAATGCTTACAAGTCAGCGTATGATGCACATAGCAGTAAGGATGTCGAGTCCAGAGAAAGAGTGAGTCCCAGAAAGATAATACATTCCTGTGATCCTGAACCGTATGTTCCGCAAAAAGTAGTGAGGAGATCTAACGTTTACGAACCAAAAATGATAAATCAGCGGAGGTTAAGTGTGTCTGATGATAATGCGTCCAGCGATGGGAGTGAGTCATCGTATTACGAGACAGAAAAGAAAAAAAGACACTCGGTTACTTACAAACCGAGCAGTTGTACGAAAGATCTCATCAAGGACTGTTCAGAAGGTAAAAAAATTAATCACAGAAGATTAACACTGTCTTACGATTCTCAACCGTACGTGCCCGAAGGTAGAAGTAACGGACAGGAAGAATTGTATGTACCACAGAAGAAAATCGGTCATCGGAGATTGACTATTTCGTACGACGAATGTACCAATCCAGTTTCGGAGTCAGAAAACAAAATTAATCATAGAAGAATGACGGTGTGTTACGATGATTACAGAGATAAATCCGGGAATAAAATAAAGAAACGAAGACAGAGCGTCAGTTACGAATATCATAAACGAAATAAATCTCCCGATTTGACGGGGAAAAGGTGGCAACCTTACGTGTCGTTACGGAAAAATATTATCGTGGAGGAGATGATTAAACGTAACAAATGCGGCGTATCGTTTTTCGGCGATTCCTCTCCGAATACATCGAGCTTGTTCAACGACAGCAGTGACAGCTCGAGTGATGAAGACGAAAACATCGGCGTTTTAAAGACAGCATTGTACAGAGATAATTGTGATATAAATAAAATATTTAAAGATCCTAGAACTAGCGCTAGTCAGAAATCAAACCAGTACGATTTATAACCAACAGAAAGTTATTTTAGTTTTTTATTATAGAGTAATGTAAAATGTGATCGTGGGTGCAAAAACAGTCTCGCATATCGGACGTCAATTATCGTATTTAATTTAATTATTATTTCAACAATTAGCATGCGAAATCTTCGCCAAGTACTCTCGATTAACGTTTCGTTAACTAATCATTCGTTTTTATGTAATTATAAATCCTACGTTCAAGAAAAATCCACGTTACTACGTATTCGTTTGTTTTTTTATTATAAGTAATAATTTTATATTCACGTTAATTTTAAATATATTTTATTTTAATTACGCGATAAAAAACTAGCATAAAATAGAGAAAAATATTATATTATGTCAGTTTTAATGTCTATTTGGATGTTTCAGATGTCGTCCTCGTGAAATGCAAATGTTACGTTTTGTATTTATATTTTAATGTATTATAGTACGTATTACGTGGAAGTTGGATATATTTTCATACGATGTACAGTTCCATGCACTTTTGTGTGTCGTTTGTAAGAATAATTCTATAAAATTAAGTGTTGATTGAAGATGATTACGGAAGTTTATAAAATCGTGTAATATTTTTGTATTTTGTTAAATCGTATATATATTTTTGGTGTTTAATATTTTAATAGATGTAATTAACGTGTCTTATTATATATTTCATGGACCTGACCTGTTTGTGACCATGTGCATTGCAATAATAACGTAATTTTCCTGTCTTTTTTTGTGTTGACTCACTCGTTATTATTCGTTAAAAAATCTAATAAAATTATTATATATTTGTTAATTTCTCTTCAAATGAAGTAGCTGTCCTCAAATATCTAAATACTTATTGAACACCCGTATGTTAACGATATTTTTTTTAGTTAGTTGTTTAAATCTCTAATCTGAACGACAATATCTCGATGATGTGTTCTTTTTTTAATAAGTCGTGCATAATTTTTCTTGATGTGTTCTTTTTTTAATAAGTCGTGCATCATTTTTCTTGATGTATCGTTTCGATGAAGCTGTAGAAATATTCAGTTGAGTGCTTGAAATTTTTATGTATTGTCGTAGTTATTCTGAATTTATTATTATTATACTCCACCCATCTCAGCTTTTTAAAAAGCCGGTAGTATGAGAAAGCAAGGACGGGCAAAAGCCAAGTCCTTGCTTTCTATCAAATTTGTGGTTATGAATGATTGTTTAGAAATTTCCGGACTATTGAACACGTGCTAATTATAATTGATTTTTGAAACTCTTTATATATATTTTTGCCCAAATCCAAATCTTTAATTGCTTTGTGTAACGTTTTTGGTACGACCCCCGTAGATGAAATTATTACCGGAACCACCCTTACTGAATTTTGATGCCACATATCCCGTATTTCTTCAGCCAAATTTGTGTATTTAGTAATTTTGTCTTGGTGTTTTTGTCTTAAATTTTGCGTATTTGGTACGGATACATCGATAAGAAAAGTCGTTTTTATTATTATTATTATTATTATTAATATTATTAATTTTGGGCAAGCAGCCTAGGCTGATGGGCCCAAATCAATGTCTGTGCCATCTGTCGTTCTGAGAAAGTCATCCAATCTGTTCTTGAAAGCGTTCACTGATGGTGCTTGTATTACACTTTCGGGCAAACGGTTCCACATATTCACCACTCTATTGCAAATAAAGTTCTTTCTCGGATTACTGTGAAACCGCTCCTTGGTGAGCTTCATTGAATGTCCTCTCAAATGGGTATTAGTATTCAGAGTATAAATGGAGCCGATATCGGGAACATCATAGTAGCCATTCATAATCTTATACGTCTCGATAAGGTCACCTCTAGATCGCCTGGCTTTAAGTGTTGTGAGTCCCAGTCTGGTGAGCCTCTCCTCATAACTCAAGTCTCGGATGGTCCGTGGTACCTTTGTTGCCCTTCTCTGAACTCTCTCCAGAAGATCAATATCCTTGCAAAAATATGGACTCCAGACCTGGTAAGCATATTCGATCATAGGTCGTAAGTACTGCTTGTATATCCTCACGAGTAAGTCCTCAGAGATACTCCTGAAAGTTTTCCTGATGAGGAATAATAAGGAATTTGCCCTTTTTACAATAGACAAGATGTGCTCCTCCCATTTGAGATCGTTCGTTATTATTACTCCTAGATCCTTCTGCTCCTTTACTGAGGCAATCTGGTTTCCGGACAAGTAATATGAGGTTTGCGGATTGTTTTTTCCCATGTGGAGAAACATGTAGAAACATGTTGACAAAATTAAAAACAAATCAGTTTTATAGATTTATTTGTCCATTAAAAAACACAAATACTTTTTTGTCAAGCTACGTCATTTCGAGTGACCAGTTGACAACGATATCCAAGTGATGTGATATTTTTAACATATCGATTTCAATAAGTATTCTAACTTGCGAATACCTAAACTCTCCTACCATTTGTTAAAGTCATCCCAATAGAATATCTTGTTATCTTTACTGCATGTTATTTCAATGGCACACAATTTTACAGAGTGTAAAATTGAATGTTTCTATTCACGAACAGGTTAACATATTAATTTATTTAGTTCCACCCCATATTACAGAGTGTAAAATTGAATGTTTCTATTCACGAACAGGTTAACATATTAATTTATTTAGTTCCACCCCATAAGTTAAACACACCTCATGTTACCCACTGTGTATATTTTTAATATATTAATTGTTTCAAATTACTTTTATGTGTTGCATTATATTTATCTAATTTTGCATTACCGTTAAAAATGGTGGTACAGTTTCGATGTTATTCCGTGCTGCATCGTTCTTCTTATATCAGTTTATTCTAGTAAATTTTAGATGTTTGATAAAATATCAGTTCAGTAATGGTTCTTTTTATATACAAGCTTCACAAGTAATAAGATGTTTTATAAAAGCAGTTTATAAAAAAGTATCTGGGCTTGCATACACAAACCCAAATACTTTCCTGCACACCTTGAACTAGACTAAAAGTCTGCATCGCAAAGTGTGGAATACATCTACAGCGCCGGGGTTTGAACCTGGCACCTCTCGCTTGAGAAACTGCCGCCTCAACCAATTGCGCCAATCATGTACTCTAAGACCTAAATTGTTACATGGGATTTTAGGCATGATGTAACAACTATTGCATGTGTTTTTTTTGTAATTAAAGTCATTTTTCTCTTTAACTGTAATAGGTATTATATACAAAACATTTATAAAAGTAGTACAAAAACAGTGTCGACAACATTTAGATAAATATAATGCAAATAATTATTGATCGTATTAGGATGGTCACGATACGATGAATACTGTAGATCCTAATTATAATAAGTACGCGGCAACGTTTAGATCTTTATCTATCATATCATATCGGCGACCATTGTTACTACAATCCATCATTGAATACCAAATAATTGTTCCATATATTATATTATATATTTTTTTAATCATTTTATTTATTTTAATACATTATCATTCCACAAATGGGACCACCAGCGAATTATTTGCACACCAATAGTCTTTTTAGGGTAGGCAGAGAGAACCGATTGCCAGACTTTCCAGTCTTTACACACTCTTGCCTCTTGTCACATTCATCCAATCTGTCATACACACTCTACGATTTCTCTTATGTCCTTTTTCATTCAGTTTAAGCGTCTAATCTTTCTTATCCTATCTCGTTCCTTATCCTATCTCTAAACATATTGCCTCTTCTTAGCAATCTCATCTCAAAATCATCCGCAATGATACATAATTCTTTAGCCATATCTTCTTTCTTCTTCATCAGCCTGTCCCCGTCCACTCTTGAACAAGGGCCTCCTCCATCTGCCTCCATGTTGTCCTGTCCTGTGCAGACTGCATCCAGGTTGTCTCTCCATCTCAGCTGTGGCCGTCCCACATTCCTATTCCCATCTCGAGGTCTCCAATTTAGGAGGTTCTTGGTCCACTTGCCCTCTGCACTTCTAGCCACTTGTCCTGACCATTTCCACTTTAGAGTGTAGTATGTCAGTCACTTTGGTTCTACGTCTTATTTCTTCATTTCTGTCTCTGTCTCTTAAGCTTATCCCTAACATTGCTCTCTGTGTTATGCGATAGCCATGTTTACATATTGCAATATAAAGTCTATACAATTTTAAGTGTCAAATAATCACTGGTGGTACTTATGTTACGATGTAAAGGTACAAAAATATAATTAGTAGCACGCCTACCTAGCTCATTTATATTAAAATAGTGATGTACAAATTAAACGTTAAAACCATTACTTGTTGATGTGATTGTATTGACGATGAATACAACAAACACTTTAATTTAATGTGCCTAAATAAAACATTGATTATTAGTGCATTGTGTAAACTCATCCCTTATCCTTATAGTTTACACAATGTGTGCCTTGCGTAAATGATTGTCGTCGAAATACAATTTGCTGCAATCAATTTTATTCTTTACGTTCGAAACCATTAAGGAATAGAATTGATTGCATTTCATTTGATTATTCAGGCAATTTATGTTTAAAAATCATTGACAGTGTCGTACAATTTTAGTCCTCAATACAATTGCATATCTAGATAGTCTATACTGTAATTTTATTTCACCTAGTCTGTTCATTGTGACTGCGAAACATATAATTGTTTTAATATTAATTCGGTCTCATCTGTATGGGCATTATAACATTTAGGTAAAATATTTTTCATTAGTTTTAACCTAAGTTTTTATGTGTTTGTTATTACCTATTGAATATCTTTATTATGAAATACAGTAGCACCTCGTTATCCGTCTATAAATCGTACCAATTTTTTGGACATATATACCAAATTGGCCTTATTCCAAAGCAGACGTATACCGAAGTACAACTGTTATTTGTTGTTAATTTTGTTTATTTTAATGTTTGTAAATTATTTTATTTACATATGTACATATGATCTAGTCCATATTTTGTAATTTTGTTTCACAGTATGTTTTTTTTAGTTACCTGCGTACTTTGATATCAAATGAATGTTTTGTAACTGCAAAATTTCAACTAAATATGACATTGAGATACTTTTTTTCTGACGTGACGTCTAACGAAAACTTTTATTTCTTTTAATAATTATTATTGTTGAAGATTTTACGATCTGTAGTGTTTAAAGTTTTATCGAACAGCTTGATTGTGTGTATTACTAAATTTACGAAACTTATCACCTAATCGTGATCAAGGCGACAGTAGGGTTAGCCGAAACGTCGATAGTATTACAAAAACATGCCGATGAAACTTCAAACATTTTTGGTTTGGCACTTAAAATTATCATCAGTGCTGGCTTTTTCTTATCAATATTTCTCGAATATTTCTCTGCATTGATTTTCCCAATATCGCCTTTGAAATTTAAGCAGATGTTTTCGTACGTAGCTTCACGAAAAGTATCTCGTCTAACTCGGCAGTTGTAGCATAATCGAGTGTATCTAAAAGGTATCGACTTAGTAATTTAGAAGATACCTTCTTTACCGACTGCCACAGTAAATTTTCAATTCGGCACTCGGTAAAGTACACTCGCTTAGCGCTCCAATTTGTAGTTTTGCATTCACAATCTTTAGTAGATTTTCGGTGCAATGAAATCCGGATTATTTAGATTGAAATACTTTGAATAATCGAGAGTTTATTTACATTATTTATTCACGTTGTTTAATGTTTATTCATTTAATTTTTATGTTAATTTTTAAGTTTTGTAATCAAACTATATTCCATTGCCTTACTGCGGTGTGTTCATAAATCAATTGTCACCGTATTTCCTCAACGCTTGCCTTTCAATGTGTGTCTTGTAAAAACATATATACAGTTTGTTAAAAATGTATAAAATATATACATATTTCATAAAAATTTATCAATTATTGCATATATAAAAATATTTCTATTTTGATAATTTTTACGAAGTGTATCGATTTGTATAGTCATTGTCCAGTGCCTTTTTTTTAAACGATATATCAAATTTCTTATACGTAAAAAAATTAATTGTTGATTCACGTAATTGTAATTGATATTATTTGTAATCAATTTCCAATGAAATATACTAAAATAAACGTGAAATGCAAACATTTTAGTTGTTTTGTTAATAAATGACACAATTTTAAATTAATGAGTTACCTATTTTAATAACATTTTTAATGTGTTTTCCACGGTCGTTCTTTGTACTTGTATAATTATAGCAATCAATTTGTTTAATATGTTATGTTGGTACTCAAATATATTTACTAATAATCATGGCCTTAAGCAGGGGGGGGGTTTGGGGGTTCAACCCCCCCCCCCCGAAATTTCTCAGCCAACCCACCGTTTTATACCTACATAGGAGAAACGAATCGTTTTTTCGTGATGTCATGATTATCAATAATAAAATGCATTAAATCACAGTTGTTTCCTTAAAGATTTTCACCTGTTGAGCTAATCTGATTAAAGCGGGGATATTTTGACAAAAAAAAAACAGTTCTTCTTCTTTCTCAGCCGTTTTAATTCCAATGCCGAACATAGGCCTCCCCTTTGACATTCCACAGACCCCTATCCTGGGCATGCTGCATCCACTCGCTTCCTGCGATTCGCCTCACAACGTCAGACTATCTTGCCTGAGGTCTTCCTACGCTCCTTTTGCTCGTTCTAGGTTGCCACTCGAGAATCTTTTTAGTCCATTTAGAATCTGAGCATCTGACAACGTGTCTCGCCCAACTCCATTTTAAGGCAGCTGCTCGTTTTACCACGTCGGTGACCTTGGATTTCTCTCGTATCCATTCATTTGTCCGGTACGCTGCATTAAGGGAAAGAATAGAATATTTCATCCTTATTTAGACTATTGAATATTAGGTACTATTTTTATTATGGTAATTCTTTGAATTAATTATGAACGTTTATCGATTGTAATTTTTTGATTAATCAGAGTACTGTGTTGTGTTTAATTTATTGACGATGAGGCGCTCTATTTAATATGACGGAGTGTGTTGTAACGATTGTGTGGGCTATTAATTATATTATATTGTATGTTCTATATAAACTATTAATCTAATTACTACCTGTGTTAATTATTGTACGTATGATTGTATGGACGTACTTCGTACATTGTAAATTTTATGGGGTATTGATTTATCATTCAACGTTTACGAATTCAACTCAAGTTCAACGGATTTTAGGAAGATAATACTATTAGTATTATGCTGGATTTCACCAACTTCTTAGATAAAGAGTAGCGGAGATAGGAGCCAGCTAGCACAACTTTTGTATGAAAAATAATGATAAGCGGCTCCTATCTCCACTATTTCTCACCTAAGGAATTCAGCATTAGACTATTAATCCAGTGGGCACGGGTTCAATCCCCGATACTGACCTACTCCACTTCATGACACAAGCTTTTCAAGCTTACTGTGAAGTGTACAAGGATGTATTTGGGTTTATTAATAAACCCAGATTAATTTTTTTAAGTACCTATTTAAAAAAAAACATTAAAAATTTAGGGTTCAAATGGGGTCGTTGAGAAGATTGTGTGGAGAAACACTGAATAGAATGAATGTAAATTAGATTAGATGGTTTGGGTGTTGAGAGAATGAACAATGACGAAAATGTTATTAGCGAAAGCTATGGTGTAAGGAAGTTCGAGAACCACCTAGATCGGTCACGTTGACCAGATGTGTTTTGTACGACGAATTGCGTGAATGTAACGAAAACAGGAAGATGTGTAAGGATAGTGAAGTGTGGTGTCATGTCCTCTCTGCCTATCCCATAAGAGATACAGCATGAAGGGATAGAATAGTTTTTTTTTGTTAGGAACTTTCTACTCTTTTCGACAATCCACATTTTTGACATTTGTCAGTCATGGAAAAGGTAATTTCTTTAACAGTATTTCGCTGCTATTAAATGTATTCTTTCCTCAGGTACCACTATCATTCTTATACCCGGTTTGTGCGGACTTAAAGCCAACATACGTGATTGCGAACGTTCCCAGACCGTATTGTCACAGAGAGGTTGATCGCGTTTTAAAAAAAAGGGCCTTGAACGTCTAAATTATCTATTGTTTGAAATGATACACATCAACTCGCCGCTTATCTGATAACAAACAGATAGTAAATATACTTTTTGATACATGTGCGTCGCGATAACTAAATTTTAAATTGTTTGTTCAATTGGCTTAATTTACGAGTAAGTACGTACGTTTTCTTGATAATTAATTGTGTAAATGATTTGACGCTCGCTGTACGCTTAGCGTTGTATCTAATTACTATCAAAACTTCTACCAGCTAACCACAAGCCTACAGATAAGATGTTCGTCCTGTTGTTTCCACATATGCATTGCGTCAGTACCTACTGTGACGGTTTCATATTATGGTTTTGTTATCGTTGATTGATATTATTGTGTTTTTTGTAGTATATTGTGTAGGCTAACTCAGTTTGTAAAGTTAAATGCACACAGATATGGTTTTGTTATCGTTGATTGAAATTATTGTGTTTTTTGTAGTATATTGTGTAGGCTAACTCAGTTTGTAAAGTTAAATGCACACAGATATTTTTTTAAAATTCAATTACTGTTAGTATATATATATATCGTATGGCGTCAAGAAGGCAGAGTCAGAGTTTAAGATCGTGGGAGCTCAGGTATTGAAGAGCCTCAGGAGACAGGTTGTGCATGTCCTCGATGGTACAAAGACAGGACGCCTCCACGTGGTGCACCCAGGGCAACGTACATTGTACGGCTAAAGTTCTGTCAAAACGGCGAAAGAAGAGAGATAAGAAAGATAATCAGAGAGAGAAGAGAAAAATCGTGAATTACTGTTAGTTTCATGTTTAGATATTTCATTGTGATCGGCAAGTAGTACTGAAATTTTATAATCTATCTATTTCCCAGTGCTGTTTGTCTTGCAGGGTAGGCAGGGAGGACATAGCATCACACCGCAATTTGTCATAAATGCTCTCCGATTTCTTTTTTTCAAAATGCATCCATCCTTGCAGGTCAGTCTTGGACGGGCAAGTTTCTCCCATCTTTTCGGTTATCCTTTCATAATTCACTAAAAATGCGTTCAAGTCACAATTTCCATCTTACAGTCACTCATCTCTCTAATAAACTCGTTTCTTATCCTATCTTCCAATACTTTCTCATGCATTGTACTCAACGATCTCATTTCCACTACACCAAGCCCTGACCTAGCATTTTTTTTCGTGTTGGTTTACACACCTCCATAATATTTAACCAATTTCTATGTTTTATTGCTAGTGTAAACGTGGTTTTACATTACTTTTATACGTTAATCGTGAATCGACTTTTATTGCTACAAGTTTGATATGCCCTTCAGAATAATATTAAAAAATACGTTTGAGAAATGCACGTTGCACTCGACAACAAATCGATTAGAAATGTTCGAATGTTGTGAATGATTTTAATCCAGTGACAATAACCGTACAAGTTTATATCCAACAGTATCTAATTAAATAGTAATTGAATCGTTAAAGTTTTGTGAAACGAAAGAGTGCAGTTATCGTCGTGAAGTACAAATCAGTGCCAATGTTGCCTAAAGTTTGCAGTGAGATGTAAAAACTGTAACATCGTAAACCAAAGAATCAGATTTATGTAAAATTTTGTCTGTGTTGCTCCATACAAAACTGTTTTGTGAGTTCTAAATTCGAACATCTCCACGACGTTTTTATTATGTTTGTTTCTCTGTCTGATATACATATATTGTTCTCTGTCTTCGTTTGTTGACCCAGTATCTTCATCTTATCGTTATGTTTGTCTTTTCAAGTAGTTCCGCTTTCGTTACTCTATGTATTAAATATTTTATGGTAATGAAAAAGATCGTACGCACTTATAATTAAAAATTTGTACGTACACTTTGATGTTGTGGTTTAAACATAAATATTTATTTCGATAAATTGAAAGACTTTTTCTCGAACATTTCTTTAAATGAATTGATTGCTATCGTTACCTAAGTTCATATTGCATCTAGTTACTAGAAGATCTGACCAAAGTGTAACAATAGGGCACAACTAATTAAAAATCTAATTACTAAATACTATTACTAAAATTTACATTCCAACGAAACAGATCATTCCTATTACAGTCCGCATTTCCGTACCATAAAAAAATATACATTTTATCGTTTGTTAATGACATTTTGTATAAAAAATATTTTTATCCTCGCTGAATTCTGTATAGGCACATAATTGTTTTTTTTTTGTCACACAGTGTGTAGTTTTAAAAATTGTAATGCATATTTTTTCTATGTGATATTGTTAACGTTTTCAGTACATATTTGTTATACCTAAAATGTTGTATTATATTTAAATTATTTTATCAGATGTTTGTTCGCCTTATCTGATTGTTTTTTTTTTTTAATTTAAATGTAATTTGAGCTCAATCGTAACTAGCGATCTAGCGATTTGTAATACGTAGTTTGGTGATTGGAGGTAATCGTTCGAATAGATGTAATTACGTCGATAAGTTAATATTTTTTTAATGATAAACAAGCGTTGTGAATTTTAATGATATCATCGTATTAAAAATTATGAAAACGTATTTTGTGTAGTTACCGATTATTCGACTAATTAGTGTCTTACGTCAGGTTGATGCAGAAATATTTAAAAAATTCATTGTTCTAAAAATGTTCCAATTAAGCGGCGAAATTCTACGAGAGTTGCCGCATCTTAAAAAGTCAATAAAAATGATGTTATGTGATTGTAATTAAGTACTATTTCGAGTTCCTATTTCGTAGAAATCCTACCGATTTTTAACTATTGTTATCAGCTTGACGTATCGTAGATTATATAAAGAAAATTGTTTCCATTTTATATGTTTAATATTTTATTACTATTATCATTGAAGATTTGAATCATGTTTTGTGCATGTTCATTAATAAGTTTTATATTTGAATGTTGTTGAATCATTGTGCCTTTTTTAAAATAAATTGTAAAATTAATAATTAAGTATGTAAAATCACGTGTACGTATTATTGTTGTGTGATGATTACACAAAACTCGCTTGCATATTTTTTTCTTATTTTAATATTATTTATTTAATATTTTTTACTACTTATTATATTTTGTGCATTTTATTTGCCTGTGTGTGCCTTTAGAATAAATCATAAATATAAAACATATTAAAGATGTGTGAAATATTCCAGAATCGTAAATATTTTATGTATTGGTTGTCTAATAAAATTAAATTTTTATGTTTAAGATTTCAATGTTTTTTCATAAAGAGGAGGTGGGGTCATAAATGATTTTTTAATTAAGGCCTTAAAATAAATTTTGTAGTTTTTTTTTAAATTAAATTTTATATTAAGAAGTGATATTATAAGGTTATTAATTTTATTATTATATTTATAAATGTTTTGTGGCAATCCTTTAAATAAAAAAGTACAAATTTTACAAGCGTTTTCGCATGTATTTTGGTTTATTGCAAGAGTGTGCCTTAAAGCGAGTTTATATCAATAAAGATATCTTTCAATAATTACTATATTCTCAATTTTGCTGTTTACAGGGTTTTTAATTATTTTGCATTGTCGATTTGTTTTGTTTTTACGATATCATAAACGGAATGGAGTTTTTTCAACTTGTAATTCTAACCTCAAATTAACATACATTTTCTAACAAATAAAGATGTTTTTTAAATGAGAAATTAATCAGTTTATCCCAGTTTGACGATAAGCCTTTATTCTTGTCCCGTTAAATTTACCAAGCGTTTTGGTCGGTCTCTTTATAATAAAGCGATCACTTAAGCCAGCCAGTGCTGATTCGTAACCGTCGGAACACCCATCCTAGGTTCTCCGCAAGGGAGCTGAATCATTATGAAACTAAATATGATTCTTTGTACTATTTAAATCAATATTACCTTTCTACAGAACTTTTCACATTTATCTAACTGGAATCATTTTCTTCAATAGAGCCAGCCAAAGACAATTTGTAAGCAATGAAACGCCTATTGCTCATTCTCCCTAAGTCATTTTTGCATACACTTCTAAGCCCTATTCGAGAACTATTGTTATTTCCACAGTTTTCCTCAATAAAAACCAAAAGGTATCTTCGTTTATAGAACACAGTATCATGTGAACGTAGAATTCTTTAGCGAGGACGCACTATTTTTATTAGCTATTAACTCCAGACTGGGACAAATCGATTTCAATTTAAAACGTCTTACAACTAGTCAATTATTGTTAGAACGCGTCGACTGTAGATAAAAATTTACAATCCGCTGACGTGAAATTCATATGCTGGATTTCACCAACTTCTTAGGTGAGGAATAGCGGAGATAGGAGCATCTTATGATTATTTTTCATACAAAATTTGTGTTAGGCGGCTCCTGTCTCCGCTATTCCTCGCCTAAAAAGTTGGTGAAATCCAGAAATAAAGTACTGCTTATTCTCCCACCCAAAGTTAACTATATTTCTATATTATTACTAACCTAAAATGATCTCAAATAATACAAATGTTTTGAAAGAACTCCGTTCATGCAACACCCATGTTGTTTTTAATTTCGATAAATACCTTTGTGGTTAATTCGGTGGTGGTGTATTGAGGTTTTGTTTTGGTAACCGATAAGATAAAAAAATAAATTAAAGTGTACGTAAGATATGTATTTAAGAAATGTGTCAATGTATCTTTGAAAGACAGTGGAATCCTGTGACACAAAAAAATTTGATGTCAGTTCAAAATACCTCTTAAGAATTGTCCGACGATCTGTCAGACAGCTGCAAGATACTGTCTGACAGACTGTCCAACACTTTGTGCAGAAGTTGTCTTGCAAGTGGGAACCCGGGCTTAAGTGTAATTACTCGATTTACCCTTTGAATACATGTGTTCGATACTAGTTTCACATGCTTGGACCTTTTGGACACACGTATCAGATATCCTATACAAAATTTTGAACTCGTTTGTAGATTGGTTGGAACAATTTTAATGTTCGACACACATTCATAAATTTTTCTTCAATACGTCGCTTAGTGTGCACGCCAATTAGTGTGTTAAAAATGTCTGCAATAGCGAGAACAGGCTATTTCCAAACTGCTTGCTTTGCAATTTAGAATAATACGTGTTATTGGGATTCCACTGTACGTAATATTGTTGTCAAATTAAAATTTATAAAAATTGTGTGGTGTGTGCAATGTATTTTAATTAATTAATTAATATATTTAGGTATTATAAAAACTTTTATACAGTTTTCAATTAAATATCTGCGTATTTACCATCACTAGTGTGATTTTGCAATATATATTTTATACCACGTTGTCGATTAGTTTTTTGAGATGTTCGTTTTGCGAATAGTTTTTGTACGACGATATTTTGTATTACCACTGGTCAATCAATTGACTGCACTCCCCCGAAAACACCAGAACGCATTTCTTTAGACAAAACTCACTTTTTTTTTCATTTAGCTAACTATTCTGGGCGCAGTCCGGTCACCGTTACCACACTGCACACATAATCTGGTTGCAGCGACAGTGATCGGATTGGAGCCAGAATTGTTACGTAATTACTATAGTAAAATTATTTCAAACTGTCGAACGCAGCCACAAAATTTGACCGAGAAGGGACGACTACCTGCTTTATTCGCACTTATGGCTCTGCCACTATGTCGTCCCTCCTCTGTCACATTTTTATGACTGCGTTCGACAGTTTGAAATAATTTGACATTAATTTAAGCAGTTCTATTTCTAAGTCCTTCTAAGTCCAGCACTGTTGTTCGAAGTATCATTATATCAAGACTCCACGAAACGAACATCTCATTGTTTTAAATATTACCACATATATTTAAAGACCAAATAGAAAATTCTAGTGAAGACCAATCTTTTTATATTAATTATGTAGTATAATGTCTGTTATTGTTTTTAGTATATCATTATTGCATATTTATTTTATATTTGTTTCGTTTTAATTTAAAATATTTATTTATGCTGTAGTCATGTCGAAAATCTCAAAAAAATATTTTAAATGATTTTTGGGTTTCCACCTGCAAGAAAACTTCAAAAGTGTCCGACAGTCTGTCAGACAGTAACTGTCCGACACTCCTTGCAGGTGGAAACCCGGCTTTAGATGCAGATGGCCGACCCTGGTGGTCCGTCTTCAGCTGGCCGCAATGATTCTGCAAACATTGTTGCAATGGCATCCGTCACCTGATCGAACCATCTCATTGGTATACGTCCGCGACTTCTCCTGCCTTCAACTTGACCAGTCATTATTATTTTTTCTAAGCTGTCTGGCTCCCGTCTTCAAAATGCCCAAAGAAACCAAGCAATCTCCTCATACACACTGCAGACAAAACGAGTTGTAATTTGTAGCTCAGATAAGATATACGCATTTGTTCTTAAATATTTTTGAGATTTCTGCATGCTCCTTATCGATGGTACTACTTATTTATTTGTTATTCTTATTATACACAGAAGATATTGTACTATTTTGTGAAAATATTTAATTACGTATTACGCAACCTACATTATATATTAAATAAGTAATAATAGTAGTAAATAAAACACTCGTTTTCCTCACTGTAAACTCATGTATTTTATTAAATAGACGTTGTACAAGCAAACAGATGCATTATATGATTATTATTATACATACTGTACTACATATATTATAATTTACGTTGACCAAATAAAAGTGTTCCCATTCAACTAATCATGGTTTTATTTTATCTCCGCCTTCCGTGTGTATTTATAGTCACACCTGTCCTCATTGTGAGAGAATTAGCTTTGAAAAAATGCTTTCAGGAATGCCTTAACCAACTGACATCACAAGTGGGTACCTGTCGGTGACAATGACCTGTTATTTTACGCCGAGCTGCCGGATAAACATTATTTTTTTTAGATAAGATTCAAGCCTTTTTATTAAAATTCATTTTGAAACGATTCCAACAAATTATGCCATTATCGAATGTACAGCAAAGGATGGACATTTCGTCAGGTCGATGACTGATTGTGGAATGACTTTAAAAGTCGAGTCAGGGAATAAGATGGTTGGAGTATACGCTAATACCGAAACCACATCTCAGCAGATGTCGGTAGAACAAAAAACATATATAGCGTTTCCTTCGGATGGAATATCGGTATGTTAGGCTGGAGATCTGGGTTCAATTCACACCCGCGTCGAATGTTGCTTGGGTGTAAAGTGATCACATTCAACCAGGGGACGACCAGTCACGGGTCTGATGGAAAGTCCATCCTTTGCTGTATATCAGTTGAGATAACTACTTGTTGTTTCAACTATGACATGTAGAAAATGCGATGTTTCTCACAAAATAAAAATTGTGATATTCTTATAAAAAGCAGCGTCAAATTTGGATACAAAAAAGGGCATTGTATCTTTATGTTTTAATTCTTTTCTCAATCTTTCTTGGCTTGAATGGTCTAGGAAATATAAGGTCATAAAGAATAGCCTTAGGTTTTTGGACGAACATATTATATATTTGTTAAGTCATGGGATGGAAGTCTCGAATGTGGATCATTCCTCATTGATTATGGAGCCGCATTATTTATCTTCACAGATTCTTGTCTTATTGCATTCACAAGATCCTGGTTGATTAGGAATGTGAATCGTAGATTGGAAATCTGAAACAGATAAAAAAAAAGACTTGAGATTCTCTATACAACTAACAACAGTATTTTTTATTTATAAAAGGATCTGGGCTCGCATACACAGACCCAAATACTTTCCTGCACACCTTGCACTAGGCTATAAGCCTGTATCGCAAAGTGTCGAATATATCGCCAGCGTTGGGGTTTGAACCTGGCACCTCCCGCTTGAGAGACTGCCGCCTCAACCAACTGCGCCAACCATGTGCTCAAGTTCATCTATGAGTGAGTTCTACTTATTTATTTTCACTTTTGGTGAACAAAATACGGAGATATGTTTACTTAAAAATATATATCATAACATTTGTTCACTAGGGCGAGTTTATGTTGCAATCTCTGCCAGCTAACCCCAATTACACTACATACAAAAGATAAGTAGACCATCATATAGACACGCAAAAAACAGTACACATGTCAGGACAGGAAGGGGGAAGGATGAGAAGAGACAGTGTTAGGTAAGAGAAGATTGAGGTGACACTTAAAAGACGACAACTTTGGTAAAAGTTGTAATTCAGTGGGGTTTTTATTTTATTCGTATTAGACCAGTAGTTCACACTCAGTTATTATGCCAGTAATATACATCAGGTAATGCTACTAATTCACTACCTACTCGACTAAACTACTGGTCTAATGCGAACAAGGCGTTAGATTTCATAAATGATTAAATCTCACCTCTATAACACTATTGTTATTCAGTTTAATCTTATTCCCCTGTAATATTGGTCGACCATCCACATAGATAGGTCGTTTGCCCTCAGAGGCCAAGAAGAAGTCTCCATTGTTCCTCAATCTGATGGTTCCCTGTCTGCGAGAGATCTTACCGGCGGGACCTTCCAAACTGAGATCTACGTCTACGGACTGATCTTTGGTGCTGCGACCCATCGTGATCTATGATAAAAAACAACATTGGTGAATCATCCTATAAAACTTGGAAAATTTGTGCAAAAAATTGGACAATGTCTTATGTATTGGTTTCAATAATCTTACCTCCCTGGACCTCATCAAATATCTGACTAGCCTTCCTCGGAGAACAGCGAGGGTCTGCTTGTCAAAGTCTGTGGGACCGCCAGTGGTGCCGACCATGGAATCTACCAGGACTTGCCACCTTCCCAGAGAATTCTCCAACAACCTTATTTCTTTCTTGGCCCATCTACAATAGCGGTTATAGAATTACGTAAAACAAACATACTATTACTATGTATTTCTAGAAATTTATTAGCAATAACTACTACTACTACTAAGCCATCACAGTACGACGTGTCACCAAAGAGATGTTCATGGATTACCTGAGAACTACAGTTTTGTTTGCTGGCAACAATGACATTTCTATTGATTTTCTATACTACTATTTTTGTTTTCTATAAGTTTTGCCACTATGGTTGCCAAAAAGCTATGAGCAGCGCCCTCATCAAAAACAATATCTTTCCTGATAGAATGTATATGCCAATAGCAGAATAAGGTTTGCTGTATGTAAGTAAATAAATAAATAAATTATTACACATATAAATAAACATGTAAAGGGCGGATTTATCGCCTATTGCCGATTTCTGCCAATCAACCCAAACCACCCACAACATTCCCTATGTGCAAACATTTATACTATGATTTTCAGAATGGGTTGCGAACCTCACTACTGACAATGATGTGAAATGTCTTACGGGAGTTTTACAAAAACTACCTAAATTTTACAAGACACTAGAAAAAAGAATATAAAAAATGAGTGTGCCAATTCTACAACCTGGATAATGCAGATTTTATCCATTACCTGTCAGCGATTGATAATTCTGTCTCCGTTGCTTCATCCTTTGGTTCTTGTAAGTCTGTGTCGTTCACCATGTCTTCTGCATCTGAGAAACTCAATGCATTGTCTCCTGAAAATGAACCACAAATATTTTCAAGGGTTCTGAACTAAATTTATTGTATATTTGACCAACTAAATGTGAAACCAAGGGATATGGGCCCCAAATTTATTTATGGTGTTCATACAGGTGACACATATATCCATCACCTAACATTCATAAGCACACAGATACACAGGCTATACATAATACATCAATTATTCATACACAACAAGACACACACACTACACAATCAACAATGTATACAAATGTCTGCACAGGAGTCAGAGAAGGTAACTGCATGTGGAAGATGTGGAGAGGATAAGGAATGGGATTCAGGTGTAGATTTCACCCTCCAGCAAGCCCAGCACCCAACACATGCCTTTCCTATATACATATGGATATAAATGACATATATCTAGCTACGATAGATTGTTATAGTAAAAGTCGGTTGGTAAAAATGATTAAAAAATGACATACAAACCTCTAGGTAACGGTTGAACAGTTTGATCTGGCAACAAACTGTACTGCTTCAATAGTTGCCAGTGACTCATGAGAGATTTGGCCGTGCGTGTTGGGAAAAATACAGATGGATTCTGCTCCAGTAATTCTTGGAACTTTTCAATCGTCGGTTGGGAATTCTGCAGACAAGATTATGACAATCAATACAATGAATTCATTCAAATTAATCTAAAAGTCACTTCACAATAAAAAGTAAGTTGCAAATGTTGTGTCCACTCCTCAGCAGATGGTGTTAGCATCTGAAACATTGGGTCAATGTGAAATGATTTCCAGCCGTAGCATAAATACAACTTTCAAAAATTAGATTGACAGCAGGATGTGGTGGAATGGGTGACCGTTGTACTGGGCATAAAGTGATCGCTTACGCCAGTCAAAGCCGACTCGTAAGAGTCGGAACACCCATCCTGCTTCCTCCCCAAGGGAGTTTACATGACGCTACATTATGTGAATGAAGATGCCTCTCTTATCTGTTGAGGAATACACTGTAATCTATCTCTATCTATACCCTTACGCCACGCCCCTTGCAGAGTAGGCAGAGAGGACACAGCGCCAGACAGCCCTATCCTTACACACACTCCTTTTTTGTCATACACGCTCTCAGATTCCCTGTAATCTAATAGTTGTTAATATTTTTCTGAACTTACACTGGGGAATGTGTGCAAGAGTTCTTCTTCGGCAACAGAGAACAGTGCTTTACTTCTAATTGAAGCTATGAGATCCGGGTGGAGATTCCTCATGGCAGCCACAGCCACTCGGCTGACCTCGGCGTTGTACAGCAGGGCGTACCAGCGGGACTGTATCTCACTCACTGTGAAGCGACACGAGAACTTGATGCCGCGGTGGATGATACGCAAGTCATTCGTCTGGAAAAAAATATTTTTTTATCGTATAGTCATACAAAGTACATCACATCAATATAATAACAATACATAATAATCAGACAGACACTACATGTATATATTGCACAATGAAAACTGTTTGTCAGAGTTTGAAATCGAGTGTCCTTAGGTATGCAAAAATAATGCGTCTAGGTGTATATAAAGTAAATAAACGTTGGCATGTATGAGTTCAAAGTTATATATTGTGCAGTTAATAAAAATGCCTACCTATCCATGTCTCCCTTGTGAAGTTGGCAAAAAGGGCAGAGTGCCACCTCACATATATTTCTCTTTTTTATTAATGTTTGTAAGATACTCTCTACAATTTCCGCCACTCACTACGCATCCATCCTTGGGTATCTGGTATGTTCATTTTGAATGAAGTCTTGACAGACTCTTGGAGGGCCACTTTTTTTCACATTCTCTCTTTCAGACTAACATATATTTTTCTTCTCATTCTATCTTCAGTCATTCTCTTCACATGGTCAAACTATCTCATCTCGTTCACTCTCATTCTAGTCACAACCGCTCATCTTTCTAATAACCTCACCTTCATAAAAAATGTCAGAAATGGAATTGGATAAGCAAAAGAAGAGATAGAAATGTCATTTAGAGGCGAAATAATGCATTAAAACATATCCTTACTTGTTGCACTCCTATTAATAAAGCCAAATCATCAGTAGGCTTCCATCTACCAAGGTCTTTAGTACTCAGCTGACTCATTTGAGCTTTCTTCTTTGATCTCCTACTCGAACCGCTTGGTCCTGGTGCTTTCCCAGCATGCCTTCTCTTCGTAACGTCATGAGGAGTTGCCAGTTGTGCTGGAGACGCGGGTACGGCAGTCGGTTGCATGTTGCCGGCTGCTAGCATCTCTGAATACGGACTACTGTACGATTGGGTACGAACTCGTCTATCCATCTTCGATACGGACGCCCCCGGAATACCCAAGCTGTACTCCACGAGCTCATCGTCAAATCTACGCCTTTTGATCGACCTTGATGAACTGAAAGCACAGAATATCACAGGTACTCACAGAACATTAAATGTAAAACAAAAAGTACTATTAAAACGCAAAATACGTCAAAAACGAAACGTATAAAAGAGTGTAAATGTTCAATGGCTCGAATTGTACCGTAATATTCATATTCTATCGTATATATTTACGTAAAAAGTGTAATAAAAATCAAAACAATACCTCCTTCGTTTGGTGGCATCTTGTGATGTTTCCGTGTTTGCAGACAGGTTTGAGAAGTCTTGTTGATCTGCCCCCGGCGTACCGGGCATCGAAGAAACAGATGAAAAATCCATTAAGCTTTATTTTCCTTGCATTAATGAGAAATTAAACATTAACTAGAATGTACAAAAAAACACTTCACAAGCGAAACGTCAAAGTGAATTGTGAAAGATTACGCCATTTGTAAATTCATCATAGCGTCACCACGCAGATATGAGACATCACTTATGGAACTTAGGTTCGGATACCTACTTTATTTTGAAGCGCTAAAAACGTTTTTTTTTTTCTGCTCAGCTGCAAGTAGAGCCACGTATGCGTAATAAAACCATTTCTGTCGCTTGAAGAAATAAACTGCCCGACCATAAATTAATTTAAGGGCAAGTCAATTTGATGTCCTCTGTCTGCTTGGTGACGCTTTGTAAACTTAACTCTATTTCTTTGTCTATGGATCGATACGTCATTACAGTGTTACAAGCATGACAAAACGCATTTCGCCAATAACCATTATCCGCCACTTCTACGCATCATCCACTTTTCAGGATTAAGGTCGCGAAATAAAAAGGAAACTGCAAGTTTATAAAAATATTTATTTCATTTAATATAAAGAACATATAATATATAAATTGGAACAATATTTAATTAACAAATTTATTATACCTAGTACTCTTAAAATTGTATATTTTATGGTGTGTGAGTAATAAAAAACAATAATTAAATATTGTAAATCAGTTATATAAAATATTGTGGACATGCGAATTGCTATAAAACTAGAGTGAGTCATGGGTAACTGAACACAAACTGTGGTAAATAAATGCTATTTGTAGTAAAATTTGTTATCTGTCATGAATAAAGTTAATCAAGGTAAAACTAATACAAACTGGTAAAGTCATGATACAGTGAGTGCAAACTGTGATAAAACAAATGTGAGTCATGGTAAAACCGGTAAAACAAAATAAAGAGCCAAGGTAAACTGGTAAATCAAATAAGTGTCATGTTTAAACTAATAATTCAAACTATGGTCAAACACACATGAATCACGGTAAAATCAGTAAAAACTGATAAAACAAAAAGGAGTCATGGTAAAATCGATAAAACAAATATGAGTGACGGTAAATTCAGTAAAAACTGGTAAAACAAATATGAGTCATGGTGAAATCAGTAAAAACTGGTAAAACAAATATGAGTCATGGTAAAATCAGTAAAAATTGGTAAAACCAATTGCAAATCATGGTAAAGCCAATATTACAAGCTGTGGTAAAACTAAAATGAGTCACGGTAAAATCAGTAAAAACTGGTAAAACAAATATGAATCATGGTAAAAAATACAAAGTAAAATAGTAAATGCATCATGTTAGTTATAGTTATAAAAAATGCAGGGTTTGTTAAAAAATAAGTACAAGTTGTCATAAAACATGGGCGAATCAAACTGTTGTAATACAAACTAGTAAATGCAGTTTGTGATATAAATAAGTCGAGTCATGGAATGAAGATAGCTTGTTATGGCACGATCAGTGCTAATTATAAAATTTATTATAGTAATATACCTATTAAGAAATTTATAAAATATAAGTACAATTTGTCATCAAGAAAGTCATGGTGGCGGTAAAATACAAGTCGTGGTAAACAGATGCTGAAAAAATGTTTTTCAATACAATATGTTCACAAATTCACAGCTGCCAACTGACAAATGAGTTAACAATAAAATTTTATGGAAAATAACAACAACAGCTTAAAATATAACTAAAATTACTGGACTAAAGCACCATCGGTGATTCATTTAGAAATTAATGTGAATTTAATGTCGTCATGAAAAAATAGTCATAATATCTCATTAACAAATCACATAACAAGTATTGGAAGCATAAGTATTTAAAAGAGTAATTTGTTTAACAATTTAACATTACTTCTTGATGTTAATTTTGATTTTATCAAATGAATTATTCAGGACTCCCCTAACATTCCAAATATTGGCAACGCTATCCGGTTGATTGTTGTAATTCGAATCCACAGCCTTTACCCATACATCCATCTGAAAAAAAAAATAGAATTAAGTACTTAGTACACAGATTTTTGAGTAAAAGAATTTGTTACGTCGTTTTGTTTTTGCACCTGTTTTTGTCCTTTAGGGACTGGTATTTTAGCGGACCAGAAGGTCCAGGCCCAATGTCTTCCAGCGGGGTTCTTGTCTTGTTCTGTAATGTCTCCAGTTATCCAAGTCTTTCCATTGTCTCCTGTCAGATCTACTCGCAATATCTTCTGACCACCTCCAGACCAAGCATATCCTGCAATTGCAATAAGAAAAAAGAAAATACAATAAATCGGTAACAGAAATCTGACATTATTTGAATTTTCTAATCTACAGCAAGCCAATCCTAAAAAAATTATCTGAGTAACATATCTTAAGAGAAGGCAGGTCGCCAATTAAAAAAAAAGATTTTTCAGACCTTGGATCTAGACAACCTTTTTTTTTTTTTTTTTTTTTTTTTTTTTATTTTCCAAGACTCACCTACAGGCAAGCTGTGTGTGTGTACTACATTATATACTTTTAAACAATTATGTATGGTTCACATCTTGCCCTCTTAGTGGTGAATACAATTAAGCTATACAATATTTTTTATTTTTTATTTATTTTATTAATCTTATAGAGTGCATACAGTTATTACATACAATATAAACAATCACAATATCACCTGCAAATAAACCAGTGAAGACTCAAATATTACTTAATTACAAATCCTGGGCAACACACAACATTTAAAAATCATATAAAAAATTAATATCAAAAAATCAAACAGATAAAGAGAAAATTATATAACACAGAGTTTCATTATTAAGAACAGAAGGACAAACACAAACATACAATACATATACACATACATACATTCTTTCACACACACATTCACGCACATACTCTCAAACTTGCACATAAAATAACAATACCAGCATAATGCAACAAACAATGTACCAGAGGATGAAGGAAGCAGGAGAATGGAGAGGAGGGGAAGGGAGAAGAGAGGATTTAGTTCCCTGCAAGTGCCTGATCCACGGACCTCCTGAATGCGTGCAGAGATGAGCCAAATATGTCAATGTTACCAAACTTATTATCAAAATTGTGGGTGATTCTGTATAAAGGATTTTTTACACCGGCGTTAGTAGATGGTGTATTCATGTAAAATTTCCTATGGTTACGAGTAGAAGATGGCACACAGAAGTTCAACTTTGATAAAAGGGCAGGGTCTCCTGAATATATATCCTGAATACTGAATATGCTTTGTAAAAAAATAGGCTGAATACATTGGACCTTCCTCTAGTCAATGACTGTAACAGATCTTTCATAATCTTGTATTGGTTCCTCAAAAAAAATTGTGAAAAACACGTCTGAAACTTTTTTTCAAAGGCAGCACCCCTTTAACGGAAGGCTCAAAGAAAAAAATCTTTTTCGTACTGATATGCATTAAAATCTGGGGAATGACCTTAAATTTTTTTAAATAATCCAAATTATTCCAATAAATAAAAAACACTATTTACAACATTTGACCATGCGATTTTACAGTTTTCAGGATACTCGTTCCCTTAGATATAAACACAGTAATTTTTATAATTTACTTTGTTTTCGTAACAAGAAGTATTCAACACACCTCGTACTGTAATATAACCATCAATGGGTGTAACGCTTTCCCCAGATTCAGGAGAGAGTATGGCCGATGTAACTGGTAAGAACTGTATGGATGTAGACTTCCTGTAAGCTTCTGCATCAGGATCCACGCTCGGATTAAAACCTCGGTAGTCCATTTGCTGCCAGTGCGAGGGACTTTCATTGTTACTTACAGTAATACCTCCTGGAAAAATGACAAATAATATTAGACTTCTCGCAATTTGACAACATATTCTGTATATTTATCTAGGTATTAAAAGTCTGTGACTTTTAAAACTGACTAAAATGAGAGTTAACAAGCTTAGATGGTTTGGGCATGTGGAGAGAATGAACGAGAACAGGGTTACCAAAAAGATATGCACGAGTGAAAGAAGAGGTGTGAGGAAGCGCGCTCATCCGAGACCGGCCTTGACCAGATTTTCAAGGACAGACACATTCTGAGCAAAAGAAATCAGAGAGCATGGATGACAAATTGCACGAATGTGTCGGAAGCAAGGAGTGTTTGTATGAATAGAGCAGTTGGCGTTCTGTACTTTCTGCCTAGCACGCAAGGGACGAGGCGCGAGGAGACAGATAGATAAATTGAAAGTCCATTCATTGAATAATTCGTAGATCATAACTATTTTCTTACTTAACCATTTCACACATCGTGCGCCGACAGTTCCAGGTATAAATGCACGCACAGGAAAGCCGTGATCTCTCGGTATTGGTTTCCCATTCATTTCATAAGCGAGAATAACGTCGTTTCTTTCATTCATGGCAGTTGTCAAAGGAATGGACGAACCATAGTATTGTCCTGTTGCATCCATGTCAGAACCTACAAACTGGCAAACTTTAAGTTAATCATTACATTTGTTTGGTACAATACCTACAAGTATTGTTGTAATTTGTTTTGTCATGTAATGTTACAATGGTAATAAGGTCAGTTGAGAATTAGACATCATTCGACCAACATCAGTTTGATATTCATCACTTTGTTAAAACAAAATATGTACGTGTATTCTTTGCTGTATAATTGTCTGTGTATAACTGTGACTATAATAATTGTGGTGCTTACTGTGTGTAGTGTGTGCAAGACTTTTCCTTCTTCTCCACATCCATTCCCCAATTCCTTTATTCCAAGGCTTGGGAGAAATTGGAGCACACCACAAGGAAAGGTAAGCACCTCCAGACACCATTTGTTTTTTTGTAGTTCGGATCAATTTCCTACTATTTTCGCAATATAATCCACTTTTGTTTGTAAAATGTAAGAATTTATCATTTTACGAAATAGGCGGTTAGATATTGTGGTTAAAAGTTACCTGTACGTGTTTGTTCTCATCAGGTTTGACACCGGCGGCTTCAAGAACGTCTTTCAATCTAGCACCAGACCATACGGCATTCCCTATAGCGCCAGGTCCCCAATTCAGTCCTTTTGTAGGTTTATGCTGCAGACAAAATACAAGTGATAATTCGGACATTGCCATTTTTTCTGTACAGTATTGTTACAAAACGGACAAAGAATCTGCTACAACCTGTGTTACAAAACGGAACTAAAAGTTGAAACTTTTTAATTTCATAAGTATAATTTTATTTAAAATATGACACTTTATTTGAAATATTAAAAAAATGGGACAATCATTTTAGTATGAATTTAAAAATGACAGCTTTTTAAAAACTGTTCTAAAATAGTTTCTTTTTTAAATTAAATTGTAAAATTGCATTTTTTTATGTGTAAGAAATTAAATGTGTGACTATACCTATGGAAAAAGGGTTTATTTAATCATTAACAATTATTTCAAAATCAATGGACAGTGTTTATTGTTGTTTGTCGTCCTTAGACCCTATATCGGGCACTTGGACTCGTCAGTTTTACATAATCAGATTAATCCGAATAAGTATCATAAATAATATCCGAATTAAGTATCATAAATGATGTTTCAATTGCAGATGTTCGGGACACATTAAGTTTATAGACACACTTACTTCATTCATTTGTGATCTTCTATTCCCGGCACACATTAAAGCTGCAGTAACGGAATGTTTAGGAAATTTCTTTAAATCGTCTAAAGAGAGCTTCAGTACTTTTGCATTCTTATTGTCGTGACTTTTTACTTCTATATTATACGTAGATAAATCTATTTCAGGTACGGGTAGGTGATGTCTCACGTAAAACAAATTACTGGAAAGATAAAATGATCAGACATAAATCATTTTGAGTACATGGTTGGCGCAGTTGGTTGAGGCGGCAGTCTCTCAAGCGGGAGGCGCCAGGTTCAAACTTAGGCGGTAGCGATGTATTCCACACTTTGCGATATAGGTTCTTAGCCTAGTGCATGGTGTGCAGAAAAGTATTTGGGTTTATGTATGCAAGCCCAGATCCTTTTCAAAAAATACAGGACATGTAACGAGAATGAATGATGAAAGAATAACAAAAGATTTATTGATAAGTGAAAGGAGAGGTGTGATAGATGGTCTCGGATTAATTTAGAACTACATTTTTATATGCTGGCAACAACGACATTTCGATTAAAATTCTTTTGCCACTGTGGTCGCTAAAATAGCTACATGTAGTGGCCTCATTGAAAACCACGTTTTTAAAGAAAAGGATCTGGGCTCGCATACACGAACCCAAATACTTTCCTGCACACCTTGCACTAGGCTAAAAGCATGTATCGCAAAGTGTGGAATACATCGCCAGCGCCGGGGTTTGAACCCGGCCCCTCTCGCTTGACAGACTGTAATTATTTATTGACAGACTATAACTTACTTGGGTGTGATGAAAGTTTCTCCCAACAAGGATTTAGGTGTTTCGGCATTGCACGGACGCTCGGATCTCAAAATCAATCGTGGATCTCTCTTGGGTTGATTGGCCCATAGATCGTTGTTCTTTTCAAAAACGCCGGCATCCTTATAATTACCTAAGGAATATTTTAAACTCAAAAACAAAAGTACAGTAATAGGGCCTACCATAATAATAACTAAATCGACCGTTTGCAAAAAAGCTTCGACCAAAACCTCTCTCTGAATTAAATATCAGAGTAACACTGAATTCAGAGAGGTTTTTGTCAGAGCTTTTTAGCAAACGGTCGATCCAGTGAACTGAATGTTAAAACGTGTGTGATAGCCCATATAATATCCACAAGATCTCTTCAATTGTTGGCGAGTTGTGTTTGCACATGTTGGAAAACCTTGCATTTTGAAAGCAGTACTACCTTTTTTGTCAATTATTGTTTGAGATTCTCAAAACCCAGCTGTAAATAGGATGTCCATTGATAGCGGACCTATGCTGGATTTCACCAACATTTTAGGTGAGGAATAGCGGAGATAGGAGCCACCTAGCACAAGTTCTGTGTGAAAAATAATGATAAGTGGTTCCTGTCTCCGCCATTCCTCACCTTAAAAGTTGGTGAAATCCAGCATTACACTTACGACAGAATCGTCACTGAAGTCCTCACAAATTGTTCCGAACTTTTCTGATTGTATCGAGTTTGTATTGACTTGAGTGCAAAATGAAACAAGTTCTCTTATTTTTCAGTAAAAAATGTTCTATCACTTGTATTATTGGCTAGCTTAAACATTTTGTCAACCTAAATCCAGCGTAACAAACTGCGAGAATAATCTCGAGTTTCGGTAGATTTCAGAAATCTTTTTTGCAAATATTTTTTTGTTAAATATTTTTTGTCGAGAAAATTTACAAAAATACATCTCTCTATTTTATAATTCTTACGCTAGATTTCGCCAACTTCTTACTTGAGGAAAAACGGAGATAGGAGCCACTTATTATTTTTCACACAAAATTTGTGCTAGGTGGCTCCTATCTCCGATACTCCTCACCTAAAAAGTTGGTGAAATCCAGCATTAGGACGATATATTTAGTATTAGCTGAGCAATCTTATGTTCAGTTTAGTAATTCATGAGTGTTGAATTAATGATTTACTTAATATTGTAAATGAAAACAAACCAATTCTAAGACTTTCCAACATCTCTTCAACTTCAGGAGTATCGTGCTGTTGATACAAATCCCAGAACGGATCCATGGAGCCTCCGGCCGCCTCCAGTATTTGATTTCCTCCCGGGTGCGTCGCCACAAACTTGGTAATATCGTAGACACCATTCTTATACGTAACCCATATTCCGTTATCCCTTGAACCAACAACAAAACAAACACAGAATGTTAAGATTACCAGATGACATCTTGCAGATATCTTCGAGAGGAATAAGGTCTTAAATTCGATAGTCTCAAGTCCTCTTTGGAGAAGAAACTTGTACCTATCTATAATGTTACATCATATCCCCTACAAGGTAGGCTGAGAGGTAGGTCGTGGTCTCTTAAATTCATTTAGTTTATCTTACTAATTTATGTTTACTTGTGAGTGTTTTCATAGACTAATGAAGTGTTTTTAGTTATAGTTGGTGGTAGACTTAAAATCTTCCAGGACTTCATTAATTCCTTCCTCCTGAAAGGCTCTTCTGAAGCATTCGAAGTGCAGAGCACAAGATAAGTGTTTATATCCTTGGAACATCTTTTTTGTCAGAAATTAAAACACAGAGCTTGGAATGATTTTGTTTACGCAGAAGCAATGGAAGAGAAAGAGTGCATGGATGCACAGACATATACTAATTTGCAATAGTTGTAACTAGTCACCTAGATGGCGTTAGTTGTTACCTACTGCTAGCGCCACAGCAAATGATGCGAAATTTAAAGTCCCTACACCTGATACAAAATATAACAACTGTAAACGTCATTATTTTTCATTGAACGAAAGTTTTCTTGCAAGTAGGATCTTAACATTACAAGAAGACCAAACACCTTAATGAATGCACAATTTTATTTCAATATAAAGCTACAACTACAACATCACCAATATACAAGTCGAAACTTAAAAATAAACATAAAATTAGGAAACTATACATTATTACAACGATGTAAAGTTTACAAGTCAAATTATTTAGTCACTGTAATATTTTGACGTGATTATAGTAAAATTAGTCATAAAATTTGACCAAGAAGGGACGACTACCTGCTTTGTTTGCACCTTATGGCTCTGGCATAAGTGCGAATAAAGCAGGTACTCGTCCCTTCTCGGTCACACTTTTATGATTGCGTTTAAGAGTTTGAAATAATTTGACTACAGTACCTTCTATTTTTCACACTAAATAGTGTCCTACTGTCTTCTTACCGAAAAGATGGTGACAGGACTTTTTAATTATGTATTTTGAATGTTATGCGTGTTCTACCAATTGTAATAACATATAGTATTCCTAATCATAAAAACAACAAATAGGTATTATTATAAACAAAAGTTATACCTACACCTAATTTTATATAATAAGATATAAAAATGCAAAATGCTATAAAATAAATGCATGATTTGATCAAGACTGTTAAGAAATGTATAGAGTATAGATTTCACTGTTATATATTTTTCATCGAGGTTAAATCTAAATGATCCTATGAATCTTTATTTTCTAAAACTTTAAAGTTAAGCACAAATACAAATGCATAATTTATTACTGTAGTGCAAAAAGATACAGGTCTAGTGCAAAGTGTACAAAAAAACATTTGAGTTTGCATATACAAGCACTGATACCTCTTTTAAGACAAGAAAAATTAATTCTAAAACACTAATGTATAATGTAAATATGAATATAATGCCACTACATTTTTTTTTTGTATTTTTCATAACTTTTTTGAGCCTTCTCGACTTCCATTACCTGAAACAAAGTTTGAACTTGTTTCACTATCTACGTAAATGATTTTACAGTGTTTTGCTATTAGACAGTAGAATGGTTGAAGAATGGTGAAGGAAACATGCATACTCAGTCTTTATTGCATTTAAATTGGCGAGGAAAAACAGTTTTAATGTTATATACAATTCTAGTGCATTAAATCTGTTTTTTCTATGCCAAAATGGCTACCGTTCTGTCCTTTTGAAGACGAACGGAAAGACGTATTACCCTTATGTCCCGATGTGTACAGAAATATGTATGAAACTTACTTAGTAGTATGTTTAGAGACTTCTTCGTATCCGTATGTGGGCAAGTCACCCATAATCTTGTCTGGAGTCGATTTGTTCATAGCGAATCCTTTTGCCTGGGCTTTTCCTTTGCCGTCTCGATCTAAAAAAACAATGCTACTTAAATGACAACCTTCGGCTAAAGATACATTCCAAAACATGTGCCATACGGTTTTTACGTCTTTTTCACAAGCACAACCTTATTTGTACGGCAGTAGAACACGTCTGTCTTCGAGAATCTGCTCTACATGGTCTAGCCATGTGGTTCTTGAACGGCCACGCTTCCTTACACCCCTCTTTCTCCCACATGCATTTTCTTTGTTATCCTTTCATCGTTCATCGTCTCTACATGTCCCAACCATCTCAACTTGTTCACATTCATTTTAGTCACAACATCCGTTTTACATTCACTCAACTCTCTAATCACTTCATTCCTTATTCTATCTCTAAACGTTTTTCCACACATTCTTTATTGCCCAAATTATTGTGCTCACAAAAAGGTCAAATGAAGACACAGCTTCAGTATAAACTTACGCATCAAGTAATATACAGCGGCTGCAGACCCAAGGACTCCTCCAATGAACAACATGTTCTGGGTTTTGTACGAATCACTCTTGTTGCTCTTTTGAGCATCTGATGTTGCGCTCTGAACATTTCGGCTCGCCACCACGCACACCTGCTTCCCTTCCTTGCAGTGTTGCAGCAGAGGTGAAGACCTTAAACATATTTCAATAAAATTAGTACTCGCACATACCTACTCCACTGAGAGTATTTATTTATTTATTCACAAAGCACACAGACAGACATTGAACACGAATTTAGACAAAAACAAATTGATATAATAAAAAGAGTGAATTCAATGCCCTATTACTGTGTACACAGATTAAGTTAAATGTAGGGTCAACGAGCTTCTAATAAGACTCTAAATACGTTAAACTTTTGACAGGAGTCCATTTCAATGCTAAAACAACCTAAATTTACTAAATTCTTTATAAAAAAAAATGACTTTCTGTGCGCTTTTCCGGCCCCACCTGCAGTCGAGCCGAAAAGAGGGGCCGCAATAGTGTACCCAACAGCTCCCCCATTTGTGTGCAGAAGATGTGTTCGAAACTTTAATCTCATTTTACTCAACAATTGGGTTTTGTCAGATAAAAATTTGTTATTCCGGGTTAACAACAGTTAGATACATACACGCGACGCAGATTCTCTCGATATTTATTTACTTTGCTGCAGTATTTGGGCTAAAATCGGCGATTTACGCACTTGTTTTGTTAATGCGCAAAAAAACTTTCTCCACAATAAATAATCGTAATTTTCTTACCTTTGCGCGATTCCTCTCAACAAACTCATTGTGTAAAGACAGCAAAATACCTGAATTGAAATGCAAAAAAATAATCAGTACCAAATGAGAGATAACAGCAAAAAAACACGAGATAAAAACAATACTTCGTACTTAACAATATTGCATGCGACGCCTAAAGATTATGGTATTTTAAATCGAAATTAGGAATATATTTCAACTAAATGGTATTTGAAAACCTTGTTGTGCGTGAATCGTTCTATTGTTAAATAACAAAATGCAATAAAATTGCCGAAAATAATTAGATTTACAGAACAATAACAACTCACCGCTGATAAGAATTCAACAAACAACAAAAAACGCAGTTCGCCGCAAGTTCACCGCAAAGTGACGTTTTACTTTATTTTTGCGTATACACTATTTCAACGAGCTGTCAGAAATGTCACTGTCAAATTTTAAATCTATTTCTACGATGATATGTTAACTATATGTTAACGATAAATGTTAACTCGTAGAAATTATCCGAAAAGTTGTTAACTGTCGTTAATTTTTGATAACGCACAGAGCACTGTGATAACGTTACTAATGGCAACGGGACAAACATAAACAACTTTTTTTAGTGTAATTTTTGTGGATTTCTATGGAATTTAGAACATGACAGATTATTGATTAATGGAATGGACCGAGTCTCCGTATTTTTTTGCAGAATCGGGATGTTTCGCGATACGCGTGAAAATACAAAAGAATGTCGCTTTTCTTCCAGATACATTATGTAGTTATATTTTCGCTATTTATGTATTACACTAGTGGGTACCTACCCGTGAATTCACGGAGGTTGGTTTAATATGTTTTTGTGTAACCACTATTACAACTCCACCCTTCAAAATTCTTCGAGAGAACACAGGAAAATCACAAGGCTCCGTCTTTTCCCCGTCTTTCCAATATCGTCAAGAAAGTCGTAGAACCAGATTCACATCGTCGACTTTCTTAGTTGGTACCCACCCGTGAAAGCTACAAGACTCCTCTTTACCTGTGTCATTCCCATACTCATACTGCCACTCTACCACGGTCTTTAAAGTTAATCGAAGGAACACATCAGGGAAATCACAAGGCTCAGTCTTTTCCCATGCCCCTGCTATTGCTGTTGATAATGCTGCCCTGACAATGTTCTGATATCATTGTAATAGGAACAATGTATCGTAAAGAGCAAGGGGGTTCCTGAGCATGGGTAACCCTGTGTGTCTTGCATTATTGGAACATGCCGAATATAGGACCATGCGAAACTTTTCGTAGCCAACATCTTCTTACAGTTGGCGAACTGGAATATAGTAGGTATATGGATTACTTTGAATCCCCTAATTCGTTGTCGTGAATCGTTATGTCCCTTCACATTCACTATATAGGATGTATTTGATACATCTCCACTCCATGTGCTGTGCACTTCGCACAGTATTGGAGATCGGTCTGATAGTCTTCTGGTTTGGGCACGTTAAAAAAATAAACACTAAAAATAATCGAAGGTAACATTACCGTCTTTTCGGTAAGAGGTGTGGAGAATTGGTCGCTATTTGGTGTGAAAAAATATAGGGTCTTACCTACTTTCCATACTAATTTTACATACGTACCTATTATACCTACAGTAATTATGATTTGAATGACTCTATCAATAATTAATATAATAGGTAGGTAGGTATGTATGTAGTACTTGATTGTTTCAAAATCATACGAACCAACTGATAGTACCTATTCAAAACTGTTTTCATTCCATTTGGCTATACGTACCTACTATATATATAGTATGTAGGTATGATTCGAAAAACTCGATGCATTCTGTATCAAGTAGGTACGTACCTACCTATAAGTTACTGTATTCACCAAGTACCAATAATTCGAAATTTCAAAAAGTTTGAATTCACATTACGTCAAACGTATTGTTGAACCAACACTTTTCGTCCGATGTAAAGCGCTAGTGTAGAGAACATTTTCAAAATTTCATAGATTCGATCCGTTAGTTTGCATAATAATCACGGTACTATTTATTTTCGTCGCGCGCTGCGCACAGATGGACCGACAGACAGACATAGTACAATTATTTAAATTGATAGTTTAAGTTGGTGTTTGTTGTATTGTAGTTGTTTGTGTACATATGTAATTGATCTGTTTCGATAATAATTTTACTTTTGTTAATAAATAATAATAAGTATATTCAATAGAATGCAGTGCTAACCAAATATGCAAAGTGCACACGTAACCTCAAAATTACCTGTGATGGATTAATATTAATAACGAGCTCTAGTTTATTTCCTACTTCTGGTACAGTATTAGAGAAAGCCATTCCTTGAAGTTAAGAGTGATCAATGCAGATTGTACACTAAAATTAGATCTTTCATCGTCTTTCAACTTCTAACATTGCATGGTTCAGACAATTATAATCTTGTCATAGGATTTTAAACGAGAAGCTTCAGGATGTAGCAAAAACATTAGCAAACACAAGGTATTTAAAAATAAGGTATTTTAATGTACTCAATAAATTCATAAGTTCATGAACATGTAAGCCAACAATTTTGTCTTAATGCAAATTGCATAATAATAAATGTACAATAAAATATTATGTAAAGGTACACAATTAAAGGTATTATACAATATTCATCTTTTTATGTTGGTCAGCAGTCAGCACTAATTTATATCCCCATCCACTCCCAGAAAGTCACAATCTCTCCTGTGCCATCTTTCACGGGGCACGCTCCATGGAGTTCCCATGTGCACTGCCCGGGAGGCATCGGGCATGTGTGGAGGTGCTCGATATCCTGCACCTGTCTGGCTATGTACTTTATTATATTCATGAAATATTCTGGAATAAATATTATAGCATTTACATACAAGTGCATACCTACGGAATAATATTATATATCTGATTTGAGTGAAAGAGGATCTTCCAGCGCACCAACACTTGTGCGAGTGTACAAGCAGAGCTTTTGCCAACTGTCACGGGGCATCAGATTCCATAATCAACAGTTCCCCTGAATTGCTGAGAAAACTGAACTCTGCTGGATTGTATTTATAAGGGCTATGAGTATTTTTCCAAGTGTCTGTCGGCTGTCCAGCACCTTAATTATACATCCATGTTGCTAAAAGTTCTCCTCCTCATTCCATAGATATCAGGCACCCCTTCTGTAAAGCATTTCAATCAGAGATGTAAGTTTTTCAATGGAAAACAAAATTGTAGGTACCAAAATTACAAGACTTGTATACTTACTGACACTTGGTTTGGGTCCTTCAACGCCATCGTAAGGTAACGGTAACGATTGCTTTAGTGTACATAATAGTGTAAAAGTTCACCAAATTGGAATTAAATATGCACAAGCACAGAACTAAAGAAAAAAAAAACTTTGGTTAACAAAACTTCAGCCATCTCGAGTCCTCGACAAAATATTCATCTGACAGCCAGTTCAACAAAGTGTTGCCATGAACGAAAAATAAAAATCTGTATCTCAAAGTCTAGAAATCTGTATGAGATACTATAATAAGTCAAAATCTGTATAAAAAGGCATAAAATCAGTATAAATCTAATTTTAAAACCAATAAAATATAGTACCTAGTTTATTGAAAAACCAATCTTTTTGAGAAAATAACGGTAGGCAATGTAGGCATATAAAATATATTAATTTCTTTTTGTAGGGTAACACATACAGTGATGGGACAGTGACAGTGATGGGACAAAAGAGATTAAAATGAGAATAATAAGATTCTGAAAATTTATATACTGGCAAATCAACTTTCTCCCAGGAGTTCCAACCTTTACGAATAATAAAACACTTAAAATCCATAGAACCGGCCGTTAAATACTGTGATTCAAGGTTAGTTATCTGGCGTGTACAAAAAACATCAATAATCTTACCTTTTTATTAAGAAACATAACCAAGCAAAACCAAATTAAATTCAAATTGTAAATATACATATATTACTATTTTAAGTGTCCTATGATGACATAAGGATATGCGGAGTGTTTCAGTTTTAATTATTTAATACATTTTGTATATTATATAGGTCTTTATAGATGTCCCATCACTGTGATTGAAAAAGTATGAATTTTAGTGATGGGACGGGTGTCCCATGACTATGATAAGTAAATAAACATCTAAAAACAGTGATGGGACAAGTATAAAAAGTGTCATATATACCCGTGATATTAATTTAGTATAAATTTTGTGTCTCATTACTGAGTACATATTTATTAATTAGTATTTTTATTACCCTAGATTACAAAAATGTTGGAGAAAATTGAGGGTTACTTCAATAAAATTTAGCAAAATTTCACTTGTTGTTAAAATTAGGTTGATTGGTAGAAATTGCCAACAGGCAATAAATCCGCCCATTGCTTGCCTAATTTTCATGTAATAAAGTTCTTATTTATTTATATAATCCTCATGGAAGAATATTGCTAAATTAAAGTAGGTTTAAATAAATTCGCCTGTGGCGCTCTTAATAATGAACGATCGTGAATTTGAAAAATACATACAGCCATCACGTTTATCAGGCAGCACAGCAAGGAATTTGAATAGGCTCATAAATTTCAGCACACAATCACAAAATCACTTTGATCCCACAACGTTGTTGGCCAAAAATCACAAAATTTCAAAAATTTAAGTTAAAAACCATTAAATTGCACTTGATTCATAAATAAAATTACCTTAGGCGCTATTTATTACTATTTTTATAAAATCTCAAGAGCTTTTTTTGAGTCTTTGGGGTCCCAAGAGTCTTTGGGGGCCCCGGGTCTATTATAGTCGATTGTATGGCAGACTGAAAATTTTGAGCCAGTCCCCCAGTAGGCCCAAGTTGCAGTGACTATAGTTGAATGACCTTTATGAATATGTAGTAAACGCATTTTATCCAGAATAAAATTAGTGAAAAAGAATATTAAATTCCATAAACCTTCCATATAAACTAATAAATGTACCTGTCCCATCACTGTATATTAGTACTGTCCCATAACTGTAAAATGTGTCCCATCACTGTGTTTTTACGACCTCTTATCTTTTTTATTAAAAATAAAATTTGTCTTATAATTTTTGGTAATTTTAAGTATCAATTGTTATTGTGCAATAATCAACCTGTCGAATAATGATTAAATGGTCTTTTCATTAGCAATAGTGATTTTTCTATTCAATAAAACATTTGAAAAAATCCTTAACTGTCCCATCACTGTATGTGTTACCCTACCTAGATGTTTTTAGTCATTTTACGAATGGGATTTTCATCTATTTACTTATTTTTATATGACAATCGTGCTCGAATGTGTTTTTCTTTTTATTCTTCTGATTTATCAAAGACTATTTTCAATCCCAAAATCTCTATAAAATGGAGTAAAGTTTGTCATCTGTATTTGTCCGATCCCGCACCCTAAAATCTGTATAAATACAGATAAATCTGTATATATGGCAACACTGGGTTCAACCAATCAGTGCGCTCAATGTTTTTGCGCATGCGTTTTTCCGAGTTACATCGAACTAATACAACATAGAGCGCGTGTATATTAATGCCTATAATGCCTATGATACACAATTTATCTCTATGATAAACAATAAATGTCTATGATGTTAAAATGTCTTCTACCATAGACAAAAAGATAATTTTGTCTTTGGTTTTCTGTAAACAAAACTTCGTGGAAATAGACTTTGCCTTATTTTTGGGCAAGCCTTATTTCTACCATAGAGATAGGAATAGTTAGAGTGTTTGACAACCTGCGCAGTAGACAGTTTCGTAGGCCAACATCTTATATGGGGCGGCCACGTGGAGTGTGGCAAAACGTATTTTTGTGTACTAATATTTGTACGAAATTTGAACTCCCCTCAGCGATAATCCGTGATTTTACTATTAAAAATCAATTATTTGCCTCTTTATCAATAGTACTGGACTGTCCATACAAACCCACGCCTCAAACGTGTTTGTTTTGCCACACTCCACGTGGTAGATGTTGGCTTATGCGCAGAACACCAAAATAGAAACGTGTGACACTCTGATTTATGGTATCTCTATGATTTCTACAGACTTTTGTTTACAGAAAACCATAGATAAAATTATCTTTTTGTCTATGGTAGAAGAAATTTTAACATCATAGACATGTATTGTTTATCGTAGAGATAAATTGTGTATCATAGGCATTATTATACACGCGCTCTATGTTGTATTAGTTCGATGTAACTTGATAATAAACGGTAAACGCATGCGCAAAAACATTGAGCGCAGTGATTGGTTGAAGTATTTTAGTTGTCCAGTGTTGCCATATATACAGATTTATGTGTATTTATACAGATTTTAGGCTACGGGAACAGACAAATACAGATAATAAATTTTCTATCTATCTACACCCTCACGCCACCTCCCTTGCGGGGTAGGCAGAGAGAACGGATCGCCAGACTTTCCTATCCTGACACACCCTTCGGGCTTCCATCACATTCATGCAGTTCCTCATACATACTCTCCGGTTACTTTTACTCAAAACACGTCCGTCCTTGAGTATCTGGTCGACATGGTCCAGCCAGGTGGTTCTCGGACGGCCGCATTTCCTTACACCTCCTCTTTCACCCAGGTAAATTTTCTTCGTTATTCTTTCATCGTTCATTCTTTCCACATGACCCAACCATCTCAACTTGTTCACTTTCATTTTATTCACAACATCCTTTATCCTAATAAATTCCTAAATAAATCCTAATAAATTTTACTCCTAATAAAATTTACTACTTGTTACCTAATAAAATTTACTAATTTACTACTAATAAAATCCTAATAAATTTTACTCTGTTTTATAGAGATTTTTGGAATTGGAAATTGTCTATGATAAATCAGAAGAATAAACGGAATAAAGTACAAAAAAAATCAGATTCGAGCACGATTATCATTTGATAATAAGTAAATAGATAAAAATCTCATTTGTAAAATGAGTAAAAGTATGTAGAAAAAGAAATTAATATATTTTATGCACTATTTTTTCCTCAAAAAGATTAGTTTTTCAATAAACTACCGTATTTTATTGGTTTTAAAATTTCATTTATACAGATTTTTACCCTTTTTGTACAGATTTTGGGTTATTATACAGATTTTTAGACTTTGAGATACAGATTTTCATTTTTGGATCATGGCAACACTGCAGCTGTCAGATGAATAATTGACGAGTATTTTGTCAAGATAATGACTGAAGTTTTGTTCACGAAAGTTTTTTTCTTTAGTTCTGTGGTTGTGCATATTTAATTCAAATTTACTGAACTTTTACACTATTATGTACATTAAAGCAATCCTAACTTAATCCATGGTGTCGAAGGACCCAAACCAAGTATTAGTAAGTATACAAATCTTCTTGTAATTCTGGTACCTACCTAGCAATTTTGTTTTCCATTGAAAAACCTACATCTCTGATTGAAATGCTTTACAGAAGGGGTGCCTGATACCTATGGAATGAGGAGGAGAACTTTTAGCAACATGGATGTATAATTAAGGCGGTGGACACTTGGAAAAATTCGTCTTAGCCTCTATAAATACAGTCCAGCAGAGATCAGTTTTCTCAGCGATTCAGGGGAACTGTTGATTGTGGAATCTGATGCCTCATGACAGTTGGCGAAAGTAAGCTCTGCTTTTACACTCGCACAAGTGTTGGTGCGCTGGAAGATCCTCTTTCACTCAAATTTTATATTATTATTGTATAGGTATGTACTTGTATGTTAATGATATAATATTTATTCCAGAATATAATAAAGTAACATTATTATAATAGCCAGACAGGTGTGCAGGACATCGAGAACCTCCTGACATGCCCGATGGCTCATGGGCAGTTAGCATGGGAGCGTGCCCCTTGGAGGATGGCACAGGAGAGATTGTGACTTTCTGGGAGTGGATGAGGATATATATTAGTGCTGACCAACCTATAAAGATGAATATTGTATAATACCTAGTTGTGCAATTTACTATTACGTAATATTTTATTGTACATTTATTATTATGCAATGTGCATTAAGACAAAATTATTGGCTTACATGTTCATGGACTTACAAATTTATTAAGTACATTAAAATATCTCATTTTTAAATATCTTGTGTTTGCTTTGTTTTTGCCCCGTCCTGAAGCTTCTTATTTAAAATCATGCTTTCACAGTGTCTTATGTTTCATTGAAATAGTATTTAATTAACAAGTAGTTATCTCAACAGATATACAGCAAAGATAACTACCTGTTACATTCAACTACGACATGTAGAAAATTCAGATGTTCTCACCAAACATAAATTGTGATTTTCAAAAATAATCTGGTATTTAATTACTTTGTACCATTGGATCAAGGAAACAGGTGGGTACATCATTTGACACTGTACAGGTAATTAAAAATAAGAAACTACGGCTGTAGACCACATGCGGCCGATACCCAGGTAGTCGAGCGGTTTTGAAAAAGGTTATCTTAATCCTGTAGGCCACATGCGGCCGGTTTGCTCAGGTAAAATTAATAATAATAATGTGTGAGACAGCACTCTGCTTTGAAAGATGAAAAAAGGTAAAGGAAATGATTCTATTAAAATGGTGTGACAAGAATAACTGGTTCTTCCACTTCTTTTGTGGAAAATTAATTGTCTCTCAATTTTTAAATATATTAAAACATGGTTGTGGAAAGCACTGTAGTGTTTTTTAGTTAACCTCCAACATATCTTTCCTCTGCAAATAAAAAATATCAAGACACAAATAGGAGTGGCGTGATGATGCCTGCAATGTTCCTCTGTTTCACACGGGACAGTAACCCAGTTGATAATTGTAATGGTCAAAAAGGGTTTAATAATAAATTGATATGTTTATTTATTTTTAAATATTTTATTGAGCTTTACAAAATATTTCATTAAAATATTATACATTGTATACCTACAATACAAACTCAATCATAGCACGACTTGATCTTCACCTTTTCGAACGGTGGGTCTTCTATGCCTACATGGGCCGTATTTAGGGACTCCGTGGCCACAGATTTTTTTAAATAGATTTTTAAGATTGCAACTAACCTTGCTATCAGAAGAGCATATAATATGTATTAACTTGTTCACTGCCGCTAACCCCTATTGGGGTTATTTGGCTCCTCGAACACAACATCACGAACCCCAATATGGGTTTTCGATTCGATGCATATTGTATTTAGCAGTATACCTGTGACATCTCAGTTGAGATATCCTGTGTATAATTGAGGCTTATATTTTATAGTACTTTTGGGTACTTATACATACTTTATATAGTACTTTGACTGTAAGATATTGTGTTTGCAGTAAGTCCGCCTTTTGGCACACTATGATTCTTCTTCTCTAGTTTCAATCCAGCGGATTGGTTTGCAGCAAATTCCTACATCTTGTTCTCCACTCCTCTCTGTCTCCCGCTGCTCTTTTCAGCTCAACTTATGTGGTGCAGTTCATGTCCTCGTACACCTATGATTGTTTAACCTAAAAACAATGATTTAACGAGACCAACGCGATATCACTGAAAAAGTTTGCACATTGTGCTGTGTGTATGAATGTAAACTTTGTGTCATCAATTAATACAAGATTTTTAGATTATATAGGAGAATGTTTCCCTTATACCTAATTCTATGATAAGATTATAATTGTCTGAACCATGCAATGTCAGAGGTTGAAAGATCTAATTTTAGTGTACAATCTGCATTGATCACTCTTAACTGCAAGGAAAGGCTCTCTCTGATACTGTACCAGAAGTAGGAAATAAACTAGAACTGGTTATTAATCCATCCGTAAGTAATTTTGAGGTTACACCTGCACTTTGCATATTTGGTTAGTAGGTACTGCATTTTACTGAATATTATTACTTATTTATAAAAGTAAAATTATAATCGAAACAGACCAATTATCTATCAGTTATATCTGTACACAAACAATAACTACAGAACAATAAACACAAACTTAAAACAAACACATAAATAGCGAAAATACAACTACATATACCCTACATAATGTATCTGGAAGAAAAGTGATTTTTTTTTTCATTTTCACGCGTATCATGAACAATATGCGTTAAAACATCCCGATTCCGCAAAAAATTACGGTGACTCCGTCCATTCTATTAATCTCTCAAGATCAAGTTAATTTAGTCAATTATTTAGTTACGTTAGTTATTAGGGAACCTGTACAGTGTACATAGGTTCCTAGGAACCTGTAAAGTTTCCAAAAAACACTAAAAAAATTGTTTATGTTTGTCCCTAGTTGCCGTGGTAACCTTATCAAAGATTGACATCAAGTTGACAATTTTTCGGAGAATTTCTTGACGAGTTAACATATCGTTAACATATAGTTAAGAGGACTATATACGCTGTTTTGGTGATTTCGCTGATTTTCCTGTTGTTTGGGAACCTGCCATTCAAAGCTGAAGCACTTTACAAACAATGTGATCTAAGAAAATGAATCTTCAATCTTCTAGAATGTGAATGCAATTTAAAAAAAATAAAAAACATTACGGATAATGTAACAGGGTTGTTTTTTAAAAGAGCGTATTTTTCAATATTGAAAAAAGGGGTGAGTTTAGAGCTCTAAGGAAGATGTATCCTCACGTTTTTTTTACATTTCGTTTCGACATATCGAAGGCTTAGGTTGTTTTATCGAGAACGTACTGAAAAAAAGTACGATTGGTTTATTTTTTTTTAACATAATCTGGAAAATAAGCAAATCAAAATTTCAGTAAATTTTGCTTTTTTTAAAGACGTAAAACATTCTCATGTTGTATTTTTATCCAACAAATTAATGTACTTCTGAGTAGTTCGTAATGTTTTTAACATTGCTGGATATTTTAAATTTTCTAAATATTGAAATTATCATAAGATTATATAAACACAAAATGATAATGATAAAAATCAGATTAGTTGGCGACTAAAGGTGTGGATATACGGGGTCTCAGGAGACGCGCCTCCAGACACTGACAAAATGGCGTCAGTCTCTTCAGTGAAATACACGACGTGAGATTTTCGTCTCTAGAGACGGCATCTCTAGTGAAAATGGCCGACAATCGCCTCCTGTCATCAAATTCTAAAATACACGGGACTATCTCGAGACGCGAGACTTTGGTCTGTTGCTGCATTCATTCTATTAGTATTTTTGGCGCCATAATGGCGTTTGGTTTTGTGTACATACTCTAGTGTCATGTATTTACGAGTATTGTGATTAAAAAATATAATTATATACCGCTTTGAAATTATTTATCGATTCAGTAATGTACATATGTCGGTCGGTACTTTACTTACATGCGTCTGTGTATATTTCCTTTTCTGCGTTAGTAAATGAAATAGAATACTTAATTAGACCTTCTTTTAATGTACACCATTCCTATGACATCAGTGACATAAGCCTAAAGAAAGTATCGGTATGCACTACATACCCGAAACCGTTGTGAGTAGCGAAATTTTGTTTCCTCCTTATGTTCCTTCGATGAATATTAAAGGGTGAAATGGTAACTACATAGTTTGCTATAAATGTTGTAGGACATGAAGGGAATAACAAAACACGTAATGTTAATGTATTTTTCACAACTGTATTCATATTTCAAATGCAAATGCAACTCTGTTATTAATCCGCCATTATTTAAAAATAATATTATAATTATAATCAACTAACAATTTTATTATTAACAATGTACTAATATCGTCACAATCGCAGGAATGTTTAAAATTATATATCAATACAAAAACCACGTGCCCACGTGCGCCAATCCAATTCAGTTGCAAACATCTCCAAGAGACCTCAGATTAAAATTGAACATGTCAAAAGACCGGAGACGCGTCCCCTGAGACGAAAATATGTAAAATACACGACGCGAGACTTGCGTGCGCAGACCGTCTCAGGAGGCGCGCGGTATCGAGAGATATCTCGCGTCTCCGATGTGTTTACACACAAGAGACCTGTCATTTTGGTATCCGGGAGGCCAAAATCTCTCGTGTGTATCTTCGCCTTAATAGCCAACCCGTGTGGACGTGGAAACTGCTGTCATTTTTTTCGAATGACATTTCATGAATATATTGTGAATTTAAGAAATAAACACCAATGTAACCGATATGTATCTCTTCCTAATCGTAAAATCTATCAAATTTACATAAGGCAAATGACTATTAACAAAATATAACAAAGTAAATTTAGTTTTCTGGATCTGTCATAATCATTACAATAATAATATCTAATGTCATTACAATGCTACAGTCATATTTCGTCACATGCTAGAGAAAAAATATCTGTTCCAGTAGTTTGATGCAGTAGGTACTATTGAACTAAGTACCTGTGTGAAGCAATATATTCGCAATATTCATATTTATTTATGTAAGCTCTCATCTACTGTACGTGTGTAAAAGATTTGTATGGTAAAAAAGTATAAAGTAGTAAAACATGGAAAAATCTTAGATTAAATGTTGTCAATTCTTGACGATTTTGGAGTCTTCGTTATGATAACGATAAGTAAATAGCAAAATAAATAGGCAACTAATATGAGTAACACTGATATGATAGAAGATGAATGAGATTCTCAAGTTCGCATACTGAGTGGAAGGATAATGAGTTGCGGTAAATAGTCCAGGTAATGGGTATTTTTACCTTACATTTTGTATAGTAGTTCTGGTTTTTGGATATGTTATATAGGTCGGTCCTGTGATTAAGAATCCAAGTTTTCGACCTCCCAACCCATGTGCGTTCACTAGGGCGAGCCAAAAAGTGTCGAAATTTCGGTCATTTTTCAGTTTATTGATCATTACTTTTTTACAATGCATTTTAGAGAGAAACATTGTAAGTAAAAGTTGTAGAATATTAAATTCCCTGCAACTTATGTTTACAAAGTTTTTTTGTAAAATCAATATACAAAGAGTTATGCGTTACCAAAATATCAAAATTTTTCATAAAAATGCACTTTTTTTACAATTATTTTCTTTATTTGAATATATTTCCTAAACTGTACATTTTAGAGAAAAGTGTTGTAAGTAAATGTTGTAGATCGTTCAATTTTAAATAAGTTTGATGTCAAACATTTTTATCTCAGACCAACTAAAATAGAGTTGTGATCTTCTGAAAAAATATAAGACGAACATTTTCGAAACTTTCAGTATAGTACGTATGACAATAGTAATCAGAAAAATGCAATATAAGAAATTTTTTTTTTGGATCTTATTAAGATTGGTGTCGTGGTTTAGAATCCAAGTTTTCGACCTCCTCACTCTTGTGTGTTCACTAGGGCGAGCCGAACACTGCCGATATTTCAGTCATTTTTCAGTTTATTGATCATTATTTTTTAATTATCCATCTTAGAGTGAAAGATTGTATGTAATAATTGTACGGTATTAAATTTCCTGTAAATTAGGTCGGAAATATTTTCTTTGAAAAGCTATTATTTAAAGAATTATATAATAACAAACATATTTTTATTCAGAAATAATTTTTTTTTCACTATTTTTGAGTTTTTTTTTCAGCACGGTACGTTTTAGCGAAAAATGTTCTTAGCAAATATTATATTATATTAAATTTGCAACAAAAAATGATACCACACTTTTTTGACTTGGACTAATAATAAAGGAGATATGCTCTCCTGAAAATTTATTTAAGCTCAATATTTAATTTTCAGGACAGCATATCTCCTTTATTATTAGTCCAAGCCAAAAATGTGTGGTATCATTTTTTGTTGCAAATTTAATATAATATAATATTTGCTAAGAACATTTTTCGCTAAAACGTACCGTGCTGAAAAAAAAAAATAAAAATCGTGAAAAAAAATTTTTTTTTCTGAATAAATATATGTTTGTTATTATATAATTCTTTAAAGAATAGCTTTTCAAAGAAATATTTCCGACCTAATTTACAGGAAATTTAATACTGTACAATTATTACATACAATCTTTCACTCTAAGATGGATAATTAAAAAATAATGATCAATAAACTGAAAAATGACTGAAATATCGGCAGTGTTCGGCTCGCCCTAGTGAACACACAAGAGTGAGGAGGTCGAAAACTTGGATTCTAAACCACGACACCAATCTTAATAAGATCCAAAAAAAAAATTTCTTAAATTGCATTTTTCTGATTACTATTGTCATACGTACTATACTGAAAGTTTCGAAAATGTTCGTCTTATATTTTTTCAGAAGATCACAACTCTATTTTAGTTGGTCCGAGATAAAAATGTTTGACATCAAACTTATTTAAAATTGAACGATCTACAACATTTACTTACAACACTTTTCTCTAAAATGTACCGTTTAGAAAATATATTCAAATAAAGAAAATAATTGTATAAAAAGTGCATTTTTATGAAAAATTTTGATATTTTGGTAACGCATAACTCTTTGTATATTGATTTTACAAAAAAACTTTGTAAAAATAAGTTGCAGGGAATTTAATATTCTACAACTTTTACTTACAATGTTTCTCTCTAAAATGCATTGTAAAAAAGTAATGATCAATAAACTGAAAAATGACCGAAATTTCGACACTTTTTGGCTCGCCCTAGTGAACGCACAAGGGTTGGGAGGTCGAAAACTTGGATTTTTAATCACAGGACCGACCTATATAACATATCCAAAAACCAGAACTACTATGCAAAATGTAAGCTAAGGTATCATTTTTTGTATTCGTTTCTCGGAGTAAAAGGATAATACACGGACTAGCGTAATTGTCCACAGGTTGGGATCCCAGAAAGTAAATCTTTATCATATAAACGCAGTATAGCAATATTTCTTATTGTAATTTTCGGGGAATGGATCGATAATTTTCATCACAAATTCGTATGTAGTTTAAACATGTATTCCAAATCATTGTTAATGTGGGAACAATTGTATTCTTTCTAAACTACGAAATCGGTCGAATTTTGTTTTATTCGAAAATCTATAGCAATATAAGACAACTTCACATCAAGGTGCATTGTATTTTTTAACTCTTATTCGATAACCTAAAAGTGAATCTAGAATGTTTTTGCGTGTGCGCAGTTACTCTTGTCACTTTTTTTCAGTCAATGTCTATAAGTTAAATAATTATAAAGGCGCAATTCCACTGATTCAACATTAAACAACAATGCAACTGGTTAACTAGTAGCCCATGCGTCTAAAACGGTGCAATTCAGGAAATATTAGTTTGGCGCGTCATGTTTTTATAACCTTAAAAGTTAATAAAACTTATAAGCCAAATGAAAACCATTTTCCTTATTTCCTGGTAGATGTGCTAATCTTATTTACTGCCTTAAGTTATGCTTACTTTCCGGGCTTGGAGGCCGTGGTCTAATGGTCGCTTGGGGACCCGACCATTAGACCACGGCCTCCATGCCCGGAAAGTACACATAACTTAGATATGATGACTCCGGCCGTGAAAGCTTCCGCACATACCTTATTTACTGTGTTTTTTCGCCCTCAATGAAATGCATAGCGCAGATTCCTTATTTTCTTTTTTACCACAGACATACCATACAATTGTATGTATTTATTCCCTAAAATGCTTCAACTAATGTCTTTATAATTGTGAATTCCATTGTTCCATAAATCGGGTAAGTTGTGGTAATCCTCAATAAATGAAGTGTTTTTTTTTTCATTCTTCCGGTTCATGTCGTGCTAAAACCGCACTGATCCAATAATTAACTTATATGTGGCAATGCGACTTGTTTTTTTTTTCGCATTGTATTTTCGTTTAATGGAAAGACTATAATTATGTGAATCATGTTTTAATGTTTAACATTTGCTTCAGTGGGATTGCACCTTAACTCTCTAACTCGTGAAAATACATTCATTCAAACTGATTTCAATTTTGCAAAATATTATAATACGATACTAGCGCCGCGTATCGAAATTTCATTTTCAGTTTGCTAATAGCGGGCTCTTAACATATATCTGTAGAAATAAGATTAAAATTTGACAGTGACATTTCTGACAGGCTGTTGAAATAATGGATACGTTATTTTTGTTTACTTAAGGTCTGTCTCCACGCTCGTGTTCAACCCAGCGCATGCATGTGCAAACTTATTTGTGCAAATATGCCCGACAGTGGACGAGCAACTGTGGTGGCAAAAAAAAAAAAACGTTTGTAGTTTGTAATATTTCATATCGAGAAAATCGACCCATTCTGAATGTTACATCGACGGGGCAATTATTGCGTAGGAGTAGTCCACACCACTAATATACATTTTATGCATTTTTTTGTACGATAATGCACATCAGTATCAGTCCCTGGTTGTCCCGCATTGTGGAAAATGCCACGATGGTGTGGATGGACGGAATAAGGTTGCTTTTTTATCAGGTTATTGACTGACTGAACCGAACCTATTTACTACGATAGTTACCAGTCATTATTATATATCAACGCGATGTTACAACTTGTTTGCAACAAGTTGATCGTCGATGTTGCACTTTATCGAAGCATTCTCTGATTGGAGGAGAGTGAAGTGGTTCTAATTTTAAATTTTATACCTACATACATTATACGTACCTACCTACATATTGATACCTAATATGCAGGTTTTTTTTTATTATCTTGGTAAACAAGTTTACACAAAGCACGTGAAATCACCACAACAGACACTTCAATAGGATATCGACTTTTCTAGAAATGTTAAGATAGTGATAGCTAGCTATTGGGTACCTAGAAAAACAATATAAATACCTAGATATTGTTTTATTATTTATCACCACACAACTAGGTATATAACGAAAATTGTTGAGATTAATAAATTTTGGAGGTTTCACTGCTGGGTGATAGCTACATCACTTTCAAAATCATAGTTTCTAGTGCAAAAACTAATAAGTACCTACATTTTTTTAAAATAAATCATTAAACTTTCCTACTCCATAAGTTGTGATGTCATCACTTTCTTATGTCACCTTGTAGAGGCCTATATGAACTATACTCGAGTGGCTCGGGGTTGCCGAATAAAAGAAAAACGCAGTGTCAATACATAAAAATATATTTGTTTAACGAAACAATACAAGCAATAATAACACAAAATACATAATAATAAATTTTAAAGGGACATTATTTTGTTAACTTTAAATTAGATAACTCAATACTGGTGACACGCTTGGTCCATGAGATTACGTTAAACATATTTTTTTATTAATTTTACACCCATAAGAATATTTCTTATCTTGGTGAATAAACCCCAAAAAGACAAAAAACACTTCAGAAATATGGTCATTGGATAAAAAGCCCAAATTTTCTAGTCAGATTCTAGTAGATACCTAAATTAATAAAAAATATACATCATTTTTATCTTTTATCACATTTTACCTGCTTTTTCTTTATAATCTTTTAGAACAAATATAAATAAATACATTGTATACAATTTAACACAACTTACATGGATTTCCTCAAAATTCAATTAGATTTGATCTTTTGTCCGTTGAGCCGTGTGATTGTGTCTTTCTTGGGATTTATCCATCTTAAGCAATATTCTCATGGGTGTTTGCCCAGTCATGGTACTGCGTGGTTAATAAAAAATAAAGCATGCAATAAGAAATTCCTCAAAATCCAATAAGATTTGATCTTTTGTCCATTGAGCATTATTTTTTCCCAATGATTCACATAAGTGGGAATGAGACAGAAAAGGTCTAATATATCTGCACTCTTCACCCTTATAGACACAGACATTTGGCAAAAGAGTTATTCTAATAATATTTAGTACTTATTAATATTCGGGGATCATTATGTTTAACAAATTTAAATAGTAACAACTATAGCATAAAATAAAGTTTAAAATGGAATGCAACGTGATATTATAACAAATTAAATATATTAAAAATATGTAAAACTAATGGCAATAATGATTGTACAAAGCTGTTTTTATAAATATGGCAATACAGGCGTACGATTTAATGTAAAATTTTGTAATAAAAAAGTTGCAAACATATTTTGCATGGAATTTTAATATCACAGCGTTTGAGCAACTCGAATGCGAGATTCTTTATTTATAATTTATGATGTACGGAATGTTTGACATTCTGGCACAAGCAACCAATGTCATCAATATTTCAATATTAAATTAATTAAATTCAGTCTCATTAATCGGACATTGTCATTTTCTCTGTACCTCGCAATATTTTTATATTGTTACCTAACGGAACCAGAATCCCATACAATTTTCATTACAAAATGAAACAAATTTTTTTTTAGTCTAAACTTTGGACCTTACTTTACTGTTATAGTATTTTATGCATATGTATACTTATGCCTTACAAAACTAAAAGTATTTTGACTTCATAAGTATAATTTTATTTGAAATATGACACTCATTTTACTATGAGTTAAAAATGACAGCTTATTAAAAACAATTGTAAAATTGTGACTTTATTAAGATAGATTACGAAATTGTATTTGCAAGAAATAAATTGAACATAATATTTCAAAAATGTGTGATCATTTTCATGAAAAAAGGTTTATTTAAACATAAACAACTCAAAGTTAATCTGCGGCCTTTTTTGTCAGAGATACAGAAAAAATGGTAATGTCCGTTACATAAAAAAAATATCAATAGGATTTTAAACAATTTTTTTTTTAAATAACTGAATCTGGGTTTATCGAAATAAACCCAAATACACCCTTGTACACTTCACAGTAAGCTTGAGTTGTGAAGTGGAGTAGGTCGGCATCGAGGATCAAATCCGCGCTCACTGGATTAACAGTTGAGCGCGTTACCAACCAGGCTACCGACCACCTCAAAAATAAAAATATATGTACATTATTTTCGTCTTTCTAAGCGTGTATCTGAGATTCCGTCACAGCCGATAAAGTCTCCTCCCCGTCTTGTGGTCCTGCGATGTTGCCAGTTCCATACGACGACAATGTCGGGTTACTATCCACTATGGTCTCTCTACTCTGTGATCTTTTAGCCCTCATTCGAGACAACGAGTCATTCTTTACAGACACGTACAAACTGTATACGCATTTTGAAAATTTGTAATGCAAATCTGAAATGAAAAAATATTTGTTATATAACAAAATGTATCCACATTTAGAGATGGGGTTATTAGAGAGATGAAAGGGTTAGCTAACGGAGAACGCAGCACTGCGATAAGTTCGCCCTAGTGAACAAATGTCATAATTTATATTTGTATTGTTAACATATCACTGTATTGTATTGTAGCGACTAGAATGAATCAAATAGTAGCTTGGGCATGTTTACAGAATTAATGATGACAGGATGACACAAAGCATTCATCGCCGCTACCTATAGATTTGAAACAGTTAATTCCTTTGTGTACCTTGGGTCTCTTGTCAACACACATAACAACACTACTGAGGAAATCCAAAAACGTATAATGGCTGCCAGTCGATGCTACTATGGATTGATCAAACAACTTCAATCAAGGAACCTCAGTAGAAGGACAAAATCGGTGCTGTACAAAACACTCATACGACCAGTGTTGACATACGCCTCTGAAACCTGGGTGCTCAGTAAAACAAACGAGCGACAGCTTGCGGTGTTTGAGAGGAAGATCCTCCGCAAAATCTATGGACCAGTAAACGAGGGAGGAGTATGGCGTCGGAGATATAACCAAGAACTGTATGATCTCTACCGAGATCCCGACGTCATACAAGTAATCAAAATAGCTAGATTACGCTGGGCTGGGCACATAATACGAATGAACGAAGAGGCACAGCCCAGACGCTTAACCCTCACGCATCCCGAAGGTCGTAGAAGAGCGGGAAGACCCAAGCTGCGGTGGATGGACGGTGTCAACGCAGATGCAGGTGCCATTGGACTGAGGAGCTGGAGGTCAGCGGCCCTCAGAAGGACGGAGTGGAGGAAGGCTCTTGACTCAGCCAGGGTCCACCCAGGACTGTCGTGCTGATGATGGTGGATGGATGGATGACACAAAGATATAAGTGAAAGAAGAGGTCTAAGAATGTTTGGTTGTCCGAGACTGACTTGGACCGATCATGTCGACTAGATCCTCAAAGGCAAAAGTGTTTTGAGTGAAAGAAATCGGATAGTGTGTATGACAAATTGCATAAATGTAGCGGAAGCAAGGAGTGCGTGTAAGGGTAGGGCTACATCTGCCTACCCGATGAGGGATGGGGCATAAATGGATCAAAATAATCTGTTCCTCCACGAATATCGTGATGCAGATTGATGTGTATTGATTTGAATATTCTGTATGGTTATAAGTTTTGTCATTTGGTGTTTTAGAATATCTTTATTTCTAAAATTTTATGTATTTTTATGAGCTGTAATGAATAAACGGAGATAAATATACTCACAACCATACACCCCTGCAACAAACAGTGCCGTAATGGCGAGGACTTGATATCTCCTGACGCCCAGAGACATAAACACTGCAGAGAGGAAGAACAACAATGCGCTCAGACAAAACGCTTTGAGAGAGTTTGCTAATATCCACATGATGAAGAATCTGTATTTTATCTGTGGAATAAAACAGATTTTATTTATATTCTGTAAAAAACTATTCACCAGGTTGATGGTTATGTTAAAAAATGACATATAACAAGAAGTCAAATAGAAAAAATCTTTTTTTTTTAATAAACATCCGATTTTCTACATGTCGTAGTTGAAATAACATGTAGTTATCTCAACAGATACACCTGACATCATTAGCTTGATGGAAAGTACATCCTTTGCTGTATATCTGTTGAGATATAACTATAGTTGAAATCACCTGTATCTGTTTTTTTTTCTCACATGATTATTACCTATTTGAGGCACATTTTATATTTTTTCAGCAAGGAGGTTCAGATAGCAAATTTTGAAATCAAAATGTTTCTAGTCGACATAATTATCTATGAGTACAATTAATGAGAACACGCTAAAATGGGGTAGTTTTGTAAATATTAAGACAAATAAGGTTTCATCTGTATGTAAAAGATACGAGTGTTTAAAACTTTGATCTAATTCTTCTCAGCATTCTGACCTTTTTAGTTTTAACCACGTTATTCTCGGGTGATGAATTACCTAATTTTACAAGCTTTATGTGATTACTTCTTGAGACGGTTGATAACATTAAAATAAATGTGAGTACTAACCTTTAAAATGGCGTAGAGGAGAAAAATATTTAATAAAATTCCTTGCACGTGAAATATCAACATGAAAATGAAAATCTTTTCAATCACTGAAACAAAAATAGCCTTAATTACTCTTACTGTAGATATTCAAGTGATTTGGTATAATTTTTTTTCATTGAGTTGGCGATGCCTACGAGAGTATATGTTCATGCCTGGACACTAGAAACGCTGCCTTCTTTTTCACCATCTTTTTGGCATCTTGATTGGCCCTTAGACTAAAATAGTAGGATAGGCTGATCAAAACTAATGAGACACCAAGCATTTTTTTAAATACAAACGTGAAATTGCCTGCAAGTGGTGTAGTAAAACAACTGCTATCTCTATGAGGATAACAATTCATTACAATTGTAAGGTTGGCCAATGTGGCAATGCATGCTGGCAACATAATAATGACATTCCTCCTCATAGAGAGTCCTCATACATTCGCTTAATAGTGCGTCTGTATCTTTTTCATGTCCTTGGATTGGCCAACTTTTGTGACACCATCATCGTCAAATGTCACCTTGTCGCAGCCTGTATGATGAATGATGATACTATTGGGTCCGGTCTCGGAGTTGGAAAGACCATAGAGACGGGATAAGATAGAGCGCTAGGCGACATGCGCAGTACCAAATTTTGTAAGCCAACATCTTACTATGTAGTGACCATAAGGAGTTAGGCAACATATCTAACATCATAGTAGTATTTGTACTGGAATATAATATGATTTATGACCTATGAAGAGATTACTTACTCTGCAATCTCTTTGTAGGAATATGTGTGAATTGTTCTTCTAAATAATGTGACGTTTCAATCACTTCACTAGAAGACTTCTCAATTTTCTCCTGCCATCTGATTACACTCCAAAGGTTTAGCGCAGCTAACAGCGTACTCAGAATCTAGAAAAAATAATAATAAATATACTATGAAACTCCCCTTCATCTTTTGGAACTATTGTCGTAGTGCGGTCCCACTTTTTGTGAAAAACTTTCTTTTTCAAAAAAGGCGCTAAAAATGATAATATTTCGCTCGGTTCGACTACGAGTGGGGCTGGATAAGGGCATAGAAAGTCAGAATGTGTTTTTTTTAAACGAATTTAGTAAATTTACAATGTTTTGGACTTGAAATGTCACTCCTGCCAAAAGATTATCGTGTTTTTAGCGCTTTTTTAAAACAAAATAAGCTTGATTTTGAATGGGGGGCGCGCTACTGCAATAGTTCCATCTTTTTATCAGACATAATTATTCACATTTTTACTTACAAGATCGCTAGACATAAAGATGAGACATTTTGTCCTCTTGGATACAGGAAATATTTCTTCAAAAACGTTCATTTTACCACTGGAAACAATACAAAACAAGTAAGAATGAAAACTGTATTTAAAAGTGCTACAACAATGATTGAAAAGGACTAAATATTTACAAAACTGATTATGCTGTGCACTTCCAAGGAGACAATGTTAATAATACAATCTTTAGGTGTGCAATTACAGCAAATAACGTGATCTCTTCCTAGTAAATTTCGTATAACGAGTAACATGATACATTAGCAATTAAGTTTATAATTGTTGTAAACTCACTCTAGTAAAAAACACTCGATTGATGATTAGGCAATTATGTTTCACAATATTTTATTGAATGAGGAAAATATCATTCTATTACACTTTTTGCTGATTTATGTAAATGAGTACATGAACTTGCGAGCGCAAACATTTTAATCACAAAATAAACAAAAACAATCACGGAACAAAAGCAAGCAAACGCCGAACTCCTTTGACTTGACGTTTGTGTACAGAATCAATGTTGCCAGCTTCTAAGTATTTCCCAAAAAATGTTAAATTATCGCCGTACCTATTGAATCTTTCGTTGTTTTTCTTTGAATAAATATACCTACTCCTTGTTTCATATAACTTGGCCACTGGCTACATAGTGATTCTATACAAAAAGTGTGACAAGACGGATGAAACGAAATGTAGTTTTCTTTTCTTATAAGATACTCATTTAAAACCTTTAATTACCTGGAAACTTCCAATAAGATTCGTAATTGATGAAAATTACAATCTCGTGTTGTTTTCCCAAAGATGATTGGAATATGGTCACATGACCGTATCTGACCAATTAGTAAATTGTGAGGGAAATTTAAAAGAAGTTCGAACAAGTAATTTGAAACGTTCCTTTTATTTGTCATAAGACTCAGAATTAAACTTGATAAACAAATTTATTCATTTGTCCGTGATTTGTCCACGTCGACACAATAATAGGTTTTATTATAATTTTGAAGAACAGAAATAATATAATGCAGAGGGCACGTAAATTCACCATTATTATGGGCAAGTGGGTCAATGCCTTCACACAGTCAATAAAATTGGACAACACTTGTGACGATTATAATGTTATTTATAATCGCATTTACAATTCCCTCAAATTATTATCATAGCAAATTGTAAATCATATAATAGAATATTATATTTTATAGTAAGGATTATAGTTGACTTAATTCTACAATATTTTCCCTCGTAAATTCCCTCCAACACTTGTAAATTGACATTTGTATCGACGATTATAAAATTTTATGGATTTTCCAGAAATAATATGAATTTATGTAGCCAAACAAATTCATACTATTTATTGCATCTGTTTGCTTGCCTACATATTATGAATTGTTAGGTATACTTTTGCTTTTGTATGGAAGTGAGGCATAGACATTAGAAGTGTGTAGTTAAAAAAAGGACGAAAGTGAAATATTTAAATGTGATTGAGATGTGGTTACTGAGAAGAATGTGTGGGAAAACGTTGAGAGATGAGACGATAAATAGAGAAATGAGTGGATGTACATAGGACTAGACACGTGTTGTGACTAGGATGAAAGTGAACAAGTTGAGATGGTTTGGGCATGTGGAGAGAATGTCAGAGGATAGAAGATCTAATAAGTCTGAAACAGAGGGTGATGTGGAGAAATGTTTTTTCTTTAGTTTTATGACAGCGGCACATATAATAATTAATCATTTTGAGTTGCAGGAATTAATTATTAGAATGTTTTAATTGTTATAATTCGAAATACATTGACAATTAAGACTAAAAATAAATTACCTTACTGATTGATGTCTTGGTTATTATAACAATGTTCTTAATTTTTAAACACTTTGAATTAAATAAAATGTGAATGAATGTAGGCGTGCGTTTATTGCACAATGAAAAAAATTAATGGTTTAAAATGAAGTAAACAATGCAATATGAGTGAAAAGCGTAAACATTCGAATTATCAAAATAATATTATTGCGTTAAAAATTACCTATATGAGTGTGTATGACAAACCCTCGACATTTTCAAATTCGTTCTAAATTCAAAACAATTATTCAAATATAGAACGGAATGGAGGGGTGATAAAATGATTCGAATTCACATTAATGCAATAGTGTTAATTTAATTGTAGTTCAAGTAATGTTATTATTGAATGACGTAATATAGGTAGGTATGTAAAATAAAGTGTACCTAGGTCAAATAAGGGTGTTTTTGAGAATATAAGAGAGTACTGACCAATGACCATCACATTATTATTCATCAGGTACTCAATTAAATGAAATAGGCGTTTAGCCACTTTACAATAAAAACACGAAGCGAAAGAATCGATGACATCAACATAAAAAATCGTCGGGTAGTTATAGAGTCCACGTCCATTTTATTTTGTTTATCCAGTGCGTATGTAAATATAATAATGTTTGTGTAAGAAATGGACACATCTGCATATTTTCATTATGCATATCAATATCATAATAGAACTAATCAAATTATATGATGGACACTTTGCTTCATGGAACGGACACGCTGTCGCTGGTTGTTCTACTTATTCGAATTTTAAAAACATTGCTGTACGCAAAAGTTTTTTTTTTTTTTTAAATAAGAATGCAATTTACCAATCAATGTCTCGATAGGTGTATACTACTATAGTTGAATTTGATTTGGTGGTGTTCGTTTGGTTTGAATGGTTTGAAAGAATGATTCAGTAGTTTTTTTTTCAACTTAATCTCATACCATTGACACACTATAATCTAGTTCATATTGTTAATAATTAGGACGAATTGTCATTTTAGCAAATATGCAGGTTTCGCCGAATCGACAGTATTTAATTAGGTATTTTTGTACCTATTGCACAGAATTCGATTTACATATTTTAAATTTTTCAAATTCGAAAGTATACGCGCAAGCTAACTGTTCCATTTTCTGTAGTGTTCCAATTTCAAAAATTCGTGTTTCTATGTGTGGAACATAAATTTCAATTTGACTTTCAATATTTGTTTAGCGAAGATAAATTTCATACTCGCTTCTATGCAGTTTTAGAATGTTGTATAGAATATTGAAATATAACATACCTACGTCTATGGAAATGTAAGGTATAAATTTGTACCATATACATTTTAGAGATCGAGTTTACAGTTGCAGGATGTCTGGTGGTCGTGGTCCGCAGAGATAGAGGGGTTAAAATAAATTACAATGACTTTTATAAAATGAAATTTGGTGTTGATTATTATCAACCTGTTTCGAACTATGATGGATGACGTTATCAGACCATCGACAGAAGTTTTGCTGTATGTGCGGATATTATTAACAATCAATTGAAATATAATTTGATTAGTAAATGATAAATCATAAACTGTGACAACTTGTTAAGAAACTATAGATACTGAAAATTATTGGTAGGTAGATATACTACTCCATTTTTGTTGATTGGATGACGGAAATATTACAAAATGATATAATATTAATTACTTTTTTACTCATATACAGTATGAAAACTATTCAGTTTTCAACCTACTAACAGTACTAACATAAAAACTATTGCATTGCATCCATTGACGCCATATTTGGTACCAACATAATCCCAACTTATTGGAAACGTGTGTCTGGAACCAATTAGAAGGATTTTCAAATTCAAAATAATGTTCTTTCACAACCATAGACACAAAAGCGCGCCAATAGGCAGAGAATATAATTGTTTAGTATTGTTTCCTATTTGTTATTGACAAACTTGTCGAACAAGTTATTATAAGTTATAAATATTTTTCAAATATAATCGCTTTTGTATATTGTGTGTACATGAACCAAATATGTAGTATTGATCTCCTTGAACCTGTTTTCAGACTAATTATGTTTTAGGGGATGAAGTTTAACGTTTAATCCTGTTGAAAATATGTAGGTAAGTACCTACACAGTTCGAAATTTAAAACAAGAGGAATATGCACAGATTTGAGAACATTTTTCTGTTGGTAACTAATAAAACAGTATTTCATGTCGATTGTGTTGTTATTTTTGACTGTTGTCCATTCGTAACTGTATATTTTCGGTCTACAAAATTCATAACCTATAAATAAAATACCTAACTTCATAGTGTATTTTTTAAAGTTATTTTCGGAGTTAATAGTGGTGGGCAAAGAAGAAATTTGGTTTATGCAAAAAAAAATGCAACCGTATTTGTGCAACTAGGTATAGGTAGTCACTTTTATTGATTTTGCCAACAATCTGTACCAGGCACATTTACTTATACCTACTAACTTACTAGAATGCTCCATTCCTTCCATTATTAATGATTTGGAAATTCGGGCAGTGGGTGGATTATAAATCTACTAACAATATGATATCGGCTATAGGAACCCATTTTCTATATTACTTTACTACAAGTTACTGTCATTACATTATTAGGAATTTTATTTTCATAAATGGAAAAGTCACGTGACCCACACGCGTCCATATTGTCTACGGTCGTGTGCAGCAGACTTTTATCTTTGCTAAGCACACGTCAACCTTTGAGCGGGAAAACTTATTGTAATAATTTTACTCAGCAGAGTCGAGATGTTGTCCTCCTTGTCCGACAAACAATATAAAAGTATTAACAAAAGAAAAGGATGCAAAATTGATCTGGAAAGTTTTAAAAGTGGAATATGAAATTATGAAGAAATTCTTTTTTTGAATTTTTTCGTGTTGTATCCACTAAACACGTCATATCAGTTTTTTGTAACAAATTTTAGACCTGAAAATTCCATGATTCGGTACGAACTTTTATAACTTTTTCTTGCAGATTGGTTGAGTTAAAATCAGGCCTCACTGACCGAAGCGCCTAGATCACAACTCGAAGATAACACAAAAAAAAGATTACCTAACCTAAGATCCTACATATTTGAATTTGAGCAATAGGAATTTTCTGATAAGTACTTAGATGATTCTTTTTTCAAATATGTTCTTCTTGAGTTCGTAGTCGACACATTAATAGAAATCTAATTCGAACAAATGGCGCAATTTCCGTAGGTGGACAATAATTATTTTGAATGGGGATTCGAAAATTAAATCAAAATAAATTCTCGTGACAATGCGTATAGTTTCTCAGTTAAATAACAATAAAAATTAATTGGTGACGTGTCTACCGACTAATCATGAGGATATTCGCATTATTGTCTATGGACATGATTGCGATGTACTGTGTGCACTAGTGATGGGCATATTGGTCATTAGACAATATGTAGGACAAAAACCACGAATTATTGCTTATATGGTCTCGGTTTTTCAATAGCTAAAATTGTAGAGCAAAGGTCAAATCAGCTTCTTTGCCCTTGCGGCGACCCCCGGATTGTAGAATTGACTGCACTCTTTTTTGCTATCTTTTCGAATGCCTTGTAAGAATCAGGTATTCGTAAAACATGTAGGTTTTCAGTTATCAGAAATCATAAAGAGAAACGCAAAATTCTAATTTTTTTTTTAAAAAAGATCTGGGCTTGCATACACAAACTCAAATACTTCCTGCACACCTTGCACTAGGCTAAAAGCCTGTATCGCAAAGTGTGGAATACATCGCCAGCGCCGGGGTTTGAACCTGGCACCTCCCGCATGAGAGACTGCCGCCTCAACCAACTGCGCTAACCATGTACTCTATTTTGCAACTTTCGTTTCTCGCAAATTTCATAGAACCCTTCGACAAAATCAAGATCAATTTTGAAAATCGTATGAAGGTGTTGCACACCACTAGCACTAGTGATGTGTGCAGTGTGCACTCAGCATTCACTACAAATTACATTGAAGAAAGGTTATATTTTTGATGTTTGCTGATGAAAATGAGGAATTAGTTTTCTATGTGTAGGTTGGTAGTGGTACCTACTGCTAGTATATTTTATTATTAGTTGCATGGCGGCCATGTTGGTGATTAAATTCGGTCTTGTTTTTAATCCCCTTGGCTTTGTTACATCTATGGTCCAATGGAGTGACGTGTTCTTTATTTGAATTTGAAAATGTTTAATTTGAATTCGGAACTTGACGGACGAGAATGTTGAGGACAGAGGGAATAACAAAGAAAAAATGGCACAAGTTACCCGCGTAGAGCGAAAATATTGCATAAATTGCGAATTTTTTGTATAAATTGCGGCTCATAGTTTGTCGTGCATTTGGAAAATCTATCCGCTGTTTTTTTGGAACTGCAGAACATTATGGAAAATCGATTTATTAGATAGCAGATAGTATAGCACTTGTGGCAGCTGCCACGGGCCTCCCGCTTTTGGGGGCCTCGCACCCAGAGGAACATAAAAATATAATTTTAAGTCCTTATACCTATAGTAAGTATAAGTACCTATTACTCGTAAGAAGTCAACTATCAAAGTAGGTCAATTTAAAATTGCTTCTAAATTCTTAACAGATTGGCTAGCCAGATGAAAAATCCACATCTTTAATAGCTATTTTGTGTATTATTACAAAAAGTAAAAAGCGACGGCGCCAGGACTGTTCTTTAAGTTTGACTGTTATTCATGTCGTATCATTCATATTTCCATGTATATATAGTACTCCGAATCAAACTACCTACTGTACTCGTATCAGCGTATGGGGGAGAGGTGAAGAAATAGGAACTTTCCCACGAATTCTCCCTTTATGATTTCCATTTTCCCTCCCGCCCTCCCCCACCGCTCCTTCTGCGCCACGTGCCTCTTATAATATGTAGGTAACTAACTTTAATATCGTAAAACTATATTCAGTTCTCTATACTTATCTATATATAGTTCAGCACGCGACCCATTCTTCATATTTGCTTTTATTTTATTACAGAGTGAAATGTTTAACTTACCACTTAAAGAAAATTTAATTTTTAGATGTGCGTGCTATAGCACTCAGTACTCGTATCAGTGGCGTATATAGGATTTCATTTCGGGGGGGGCCCGATCAAATATTTGACTTTGGGGGGGTGGAGGCAACAAAAATTTGAAGATAGACGTACAGTATAAAAATTGTAATAGCGCCGCAGGCAAAAATTTTTCGTGATTGTAAGTGAAAAAGGTCTTGTTTTGGGTTAGTATTAACATTGTGTGCAGAAAATACAAAGAAGAATAGCGCCGCAGGCGAAATTTTTTTGAATAATGGATGAAATGATGAACTTGAGTAACTTTCATGTTTTAAAATAACGTTTTTTAAAGAATTGTTCAACATTTCGGGGGGGGCCCGGGCCCCCTCGCCCCCCCCCTATATACGCCACTGACTCGTATGTATGGGAGAGAATGAAATACGTTTAGGTCGTTTTTCGCATTTTCATAATCAGTGTGGGTTGATCTTATAGCTAATTGGTAACATTACACAATACACTTACACACATTAACACACACATTAACAACATAACACAGCAGAACCGTAAAAATATTGCTAAAAAACTTTCAATGCCTCCAAACTTTCTATTATGATTCTAATAGATAAATAATCTAGTCACATCCCTGTGAGGTAGATAGAAAAAAAAACAAAACGCCAGACTTCCTTATCCTTACACGCACTTCTTACTTCCGCCACGTTAATGAAATTCGTCATAGATACACTTTACTTTGTTATTCACATTTTATACTCCAAACGTCTTCTATTTTGAGTACCGACATTGTTGAGGCGAGAGGTTCTTTGACGGTCGCATTTTCTTACACCTCCTCTTTCACCCATGTGTATTTTCTTTCTTATACCATTTGATCATTCATCCTCTCTACATGTCCTAACAATCTCAACTAGTTCACATTCATTCTAGTCACAACACCCTCCAGTGGCGGATCCAGGATTCATTTGGGGTGGGGGGGGGGGGAGGGGGGAGCTGAGGGTCAGTTTCGCCAAGCCATTTCAGTAAATAAAGTGTCCTCTCGGTCAAATACGGCCTTGTGGTATGAAAAATGTAAATAGCGCCTCAGCAGATTTATTTTATACTGAGTGAAGAGGGTCTTAATATTGTTTGATTTATGTTCTTTAAATACAAAATGCATTAACAAATAGCTCCGCAGGTCAATTTTTTTTAGAAAATTCGTGAAATAATAAGGTAATAATAAGGTAGGTAATAATAAGCATATTTGAAAAAAGTCGTGATGTGCCTGCGCCAATAATTAGATTAAATTTTAATCAAATTGAAAATACAATAATAATTTATCTAATTACATCAGCAATTAAAATTCACACGATAAACCCCACAGTAACCGGAGTAAAAGTGATTACCATTAATATTTGCGGGGGTACTCCCAATCCCCACTCCTATGCACCAAATAAATGCACTATGGTAAGCGGTACCTACCTAGGTAGTACTTAATAATAGTCGATACATATTGTATCTCACGCACATTAATTCGATTACTTTTCCCATACACACCGCACCAATACGATATGGCTGACATTACAATATTATTGAGGTACCTACCCGACATACATACACACACACATAACATCACTTGTAACTGCGTTTTTATTTGACAAGTACCTACCTATAATTTTTATTTAGGGTGACCGATGAGACAGGGGTGGCGAATAGTTTTAATTTATAATGAAACGAATGAAAAAACATGAACTGAGTTAGAATATACTCGTAGTAAAAATGATAAATAATAAAAAGATGTTGACAATAGTTTTGTCTCATTGTGTTTTCTGTTATGGGTTAGCTGGTAGAAATTGCCATTTGGCAATAAGCCGCCCTTTGCATGTTTCTATGTACAATAAAGATTATTTTATTTTATTTATTTATTTATTTATTTAATAGTATATGGTGCACTTCACGACATAAGCTTTTAAAAAATAAATAAAAGTTTAGCTCACTGTGAAGTGAAATGAGCTGGGAAATATTTGGACTTCGAGATACTACGAGTATTACAAGTTTCGGAATGAGATGATTTAGAATAAGCGATTGTAAGATGGGTCTTCTTCTTCTTTTCGTGTCGGTCGGCACTCACTATATCCCCATCCGCTCCCAGAAAGCCACAACCTCTCCTGCGTCATCGTCCAAGGGAGAGCGATCTACGAAACTCTCCCATGTGGACCGCCCAGGAGCCATTAGGTAGGCCAGTTAGATGGGTGTATACTTTATATAGTATTGACTATAATTAATGTGAGCTTAGATCATTGGCCATATTGAGAGAATGTATGATAACAGGATGACGAGAAATGAGGATGGGTGGTCTTTGGAGATTGACCTGGATCCATCATCACGTCGACCGGGTCTTCAAGTATGGACGCGTTTTTAGTAAAAGAAATCTGAAAACATGTATGGCAAATTACAATACGAGTAGAGTGACGAAAGTGAGAAAGATATGTAGGACAATCTGGCGTTCTGCCATCTCTGCCTACCCCACTAGGGACGCAGCGTGAGTGGATAAATATATATACATACATACATCTTCTTCACCTTCTATCCTTGGTTGGGTGGGGGGCTCGAAGCATCTGTGTATCTTCGCCAAAGGCCCCTGTCACTTGCAGTTTCCAGGACCTCTGGCCACTCCAACCGCAGTCTCTCCTCGCACATATTTGTCACCTGCTTCTGCCAGGGATATATATTGAATGTCAAAATATCCACCAAACCAAAATAATAACAATGTTTCATTATTGCATATGCATAAATTGCTATAATATAAAATATTTTATTGTTTGCTACCCCTGTTAAGGGGGCGGGGGGTGGGAATGATGCGATGACTGGATCACACGATATCACTATTATTATTATAGGATAGGTACCTACTGTGCAGTTTTCTATCACTGAACCATTTCCTGTTGGAATCTTGTTGGGGTTGGACGTGGGAGCTCCACGGTTAGCGCAAATATTTTTGTTTACAAGTCAAATATAAAACAAATTTTAATTACTTCGTTGTGAAAAGTTGTGTTCGATTTTCAAAATGTCATTGAAACAATTTGCGGATTTGACAGGCAGAAAGTGCCGAATGGTAAATATACTAGATTTTTTGAATATTTTACAGTCTGTTGGGAAAGACACTGCATTCAATGAGGGCACCACTTGTAGCTTTTTGACAACCATAGTGGAAACACTACTTGTAGAATTTCAATAGAAATGTCATTGTTGCTAGCAAACAAAATTGTAGTTCCTAATTATTCCGAGACCCTCTCTTTTTTGACAGACTATATCCAAATAGTTAGTAGGAATATTTCTTTATGGATTTATTTCAAGAAAACTAACCTTTTACTGTTCTTTTTAATTTCAGATATTGAAACGACTGAAAATTCACGGAGGTTCAAAAGCAACACTTTGTTTCAAATCAAACAAAGTACTACCAGAAGAAATTGTGGCAAATGAAAACAATTCAAACAGCGAAGAACACATTCGAACGAGTTATTTGAATGCAAGTTTTATTCCTTCAAATTCAATCGAATGCCTGGCTGTCAACATTTCAAAAGTTCCGCCATTTCCTGCAGTGAGACCGCCATCTTTGTATGAAAATGTCAACTGTCAAAATAGCAACTGCGATTCGGCTTACTTCTCTGATAGTTTGGAATTCATTGATTCGGATCCACAACGTGAAGTTAGCAATGAGACAACTTCAAACAGGAATAATAGTCTTCGCCATTTTTGTAATTCAACAGTGATGCACTTTGACAGCGATAGATGCAGTTGGTGCGCGGATAACGAAAAGTTTGAGAATATGTGGAATGAAACAATTGAAAGTTTGATTGAACTGTCGTGAATTTGTTTTATTAATGTGTATAGTTTTATTGTAAATAAAAATGTATATTCATTTTACTCAAAATATTTGTTTTTCTATTAGATCATACTAGACATGTGCGCCGGCTGCAAAAAAGCCGGCGGCGGCGCCCATGTCTAAAATAGCCGGCGGCGGCGCCACGCCGGCGGCGTGGATCCAAAGTGGGGGGAAGCATTGGATTTTTTTGCAATATTGTTTTAAATGATTAAATACGTATATGTGAAACGGATAATGATAAAATCGATTTATTTATTTTGAAAAACTATGATTATTTCAATAATAAAGTGAAATAAAAGCTCATATTTGAAAAATAATGGAAAAATTCATTATTGCCTTTTTATGGTGCTGGAGGGCAGGTCAAAAAAAAAACAAATCCATAAAGTCAAACGCGTCAGAATGAGCCTAACTATGGGCAGTAGTGCAGTCGAACAGGTTTCTCATTTGGCAATATTTGGGCTGTTAGCTAAACGGTGAGTGGAATTCAAACTCTGAAATGAAGTCCAGAATTGCGATGACGAGGTCGACCTTCCACAAAATGCGAAATTCCTATGTAACCAAGAACTACGGTTCAGCATAAGCTGTAAAAACATATGTGTTATATGTGCTGTTGCTTGGAATGGAAGGGTAATTTGATAAAATTATCTAATTTAAGTTTTTACGTGGTCTGTAGCCTGGTTGGTAACGCGCTTGACTGTTAATCCAGTGGGCGCGGGTTCAATCCCCGACCTACTCCACTTCACAACACAAGATTTTAAGCTTTCTCTGAAGTGTACAAAGATGTATGTGGGTTTATTTCAATAAAGCCAGATTCATTTTATTTAAAAAAAAACTTATTTTGGATGTTATTTTAGGTGTAAAAATAAGGAAAATAAATAAATAAAGATATATTGTGGTGTTTTTAGTCGAAAGGTGCATAAATTAATAATGACATCAACCAAAATACGTAATGATTACCGGTGGAAAGATAAATTACAATTTGAGAGTAGTCTGTAATCACAGTCCGAGAAACCACGTTAGGGGATAGTAAATTATTATTTTTTTATTAAAATGCAGCCTTGAATGAGCGAAATAATTGGATTTTAACGTTAAAATATCTAATATCAAAATATAATCACATTTTGACACTTTGAAGATCGTAAACGTAAAAATTACCAAATGAATATCGTTTTTTGTCAAGAGAAGAGGAGTCTTAACTATTTCTACAGTACTTATTGTATTAAAATAAATTAAATATAGCATCTCTCTCTCCTGTCGATTTCCTCACTGCTGAGGGTCGCGATCTCCAAACCCAAACACCCGTTGCTTGACCAATCCCCGCCACGCAGCTCTGTCCTCGGCAAGATACACTGCCCTGTAGATGGAGGGGGCAACAGTCTGCGTAACTTGGTCCGTCCATCGCAAAGGTGATCGTCCTCTGGGTCTCCATCCCGGCGTGTTTCCCGTGATTATTATTAGCTTCTCGAGACTATCTCCCCCTCTGCGAGCGATGTGTCCAAAAAATTGGAGAATTCTTTCTAAGCATGGAGATGACAATCTAGATGTGATTCCAAGTTCCTGAAGGATAGAGGCATTTGTCCTTCTTTAAGTCCATGGGATCCGCAGCATGCGCCTCTAACACGACATCTCGAAAGCGTCAACTCTAGCTTTGTCCCTCGCTCGCAAGGTCCAAGATTCCACCCCATAGAGGAAAATAGAGAACACAAGCGACCGCACCAATTTAATTTTTAGCCCTCTGTATATTCTTCGGTCTTTCCATATTTTATCAAGGCGTGTCATAGCGTTCTTTGACATCCCAATCCGTCTTCTGATCTCCGCCTCGCATCCTCCTGCGTCATTTAGCACGGATCCGAGGTATGTGAAACTCTCGACAACCTCCAGGTCAGTGAGTGCACCTGTTATCTGGAGAATAGCGAATCTAGTCAAGTGGAATGAAAATAATTCCGATTAGGTACTTCGATAGAATCAAAGGTTAAACTAATGAAAAGATAGAACGGTTGACCGAAAAGACGAAAGGCCGCATATTTTGGTCAGATATTCCTGGAAGAAAAATATAGCCTTCTGCTAAAATTTACGTTGTTTAAAAATTTCAGCGTGTTATGATAAAATCGACCGGTGTCCTAAAAATCGATCAACTATAAATTCTGAGTTTTCCTTGTGATTCCCAGTTAACATAGAATAACGTTTGTTCATTTAATTTCCACCATGAAGAACCAAATTATTAATGCCTCCATCCCATCCTATTTCTTGTTTTAGAATCAAATAAATAAGGTACAGAAAATTCCCCGATTTTTTTTTATTCCAAACCAAATGAAAGAAATATGTGAGACGTAGGAGTGGGTTAACAATGCATTAGTTATTATTCGACATCTTATTTAATTACTGAATCCTAGCGTCGCCACAGCTGAATGCTTCATTTTTTTACCTGGAAAAGTACTTATTTCGATTTCTGTCTCAAAAAACACAGGATAAATATTTTTGGTCACGCAGTTCCCACGCCGCCGGCGTGAGCGTTTTGTCGGCGGCGGCGCGCCGACCATGATTAGCGGCGGCGCGCCGGCGCGGCGCTCATGTCTAGATCATACCATAATCACAACCAGTAAAACTGTTATTTGTCTCTTTTTTGTAAAGCAATTTTAGCAGAAGTTAAAGGAAGATAGCACGAGAGTACTCTTTATAACTAGACAGTTTTGGGTTAACCCGTGTCCACATGGAAACGGGTTAACCCAAAAACTAGGCTTTTGCTGAAACAGTGATTTTACGACCAGGGTAAATTTTTATCAGCTGCAAATAAACAATAAATATGAAAAACCTTTTTTAAGAACAAAATACGATCACTAATAAATAATCTTAGCGTTTTCATCTAATTTGTATCCCGCAAGTGCCTAGCGTTTCCATATGGACACGCAATTTTCTCCAATTTCCCATATTTTCTTTTCCAAATTTTTATTATTTCCTCATTAATGTGATTACAATGAAGCATTATATTAATAGAACCCTAAATATTAAGAAAAAATTGATTCGAGCATGACTGGGTTTATGTGTGCTCCCTTTGGCAATCCTATCTCGTTGGTATAAAAAGAAATTGGCATAGAAGTAGGAGCCAAAAGCCCAGGCAGAAGGACTTTGAAGTTTGAAGACGAGGATTAGAAGAGTCAACCTCATAGTCTCTTTAATCGTTGGCAGGGTTGGAATAACATTGCTTTACTGTTTTTTTTCTTATTCTTTGGATAATTACTGCAGTTTTCTTAATTGCCTAGGGTTTATTTTTTGGAACATTTGGTTTAATAAATACACGAATAATTTATAAAAAATAAATTATTTATTTCGATAACAATTTACATAATATGATTTCACTCGTACAAAATATATATAGTTACACATTATAATATATTCAAACATTCGAGGATTCGTTCGTTATAAACGATAATTCGTCTTAATCGAATTCGTTATAACCAACATTGATTAATTTTGTGGCAGAACACAAAGTGCATATGTCATTTTTTTTATTAAAAATTTGTGTAAATATGTACAAAAGTGGGTTGGTTTAATTATAGGTATAAAATCACAATATAAGCAATACATATCTTCATAAAACTTGATAAAAAATTTCCAAAATATATTATAATGATTGTAGCAATTTGATAAATACTTCAATGTTTCTATAAATATACTTAAAACTATTTACAAAAATAATTTATTAGGATTACAAGTATGACTAAATTTTCTTCACTCGTTGGTACAATAATATAATATCTAGTATTTTTAAATTCTATAAAAAGTTTGGTATATTTGGTAATATAATATATTTTATAAAAATTGTAATTCGATATGTCTTTTGTTCGTTATAAGAATCTGTTCTTATTTTAAAATATTTTGTTCTTAGCACGATATTCGATTCGACATTTCTCTTTTCAAAAATGTTGTTTAAATTCTAAGCATAATTTGGCATCTATTTTTTCAGTTAATGCATATTTTTTTATAGAAGTAAACAAATATATTGAAAATCTGCTCCTATTTCTTTCATAATTCTCGAAAAAATGACAATTTTTGTCAAAATCGTTTAGCTTGAGCACTTCAGTCATTACTTAAGTTCGAATATTTGGTAAGCTATGCTTATTCTATCCTTGGTGAAAGTCTCTGTGTCAGTAAGCCAACTCAGCACCCCAAGGTCTGTAAGGTTTGGATCCACTTTGGGAGTACTGGTGATGCGGAGGAGGAGCAGCACTTGGAGAAGGATGATGGTAGGATGTGGGGACATGAGGGCTTGTGACATAACTGGAAGAACTCATCACAGGGAGTGGAGCAGGTACTGGTGCAGACGACACGGAGGTTTCAGTATAACCATGATGTTCATGAAGTGTCGGATGTGTTGCTGGCGCAGAACTCAACGGCGCATGTGCGTGCGTGTGTGCAGTATGATAACTGTGAGGTTGTGCGCCACCAACTTGCGGATACGTCGGAGGATACGCTGCAGGATAAGGCGTTGTTGAACAAGACTTTGAAGCTAGTTCTCTCTGTGCCGCAAAGCACTGCAGATGACTCATTAGTCTTAGTCTCATGGGATCTTGAATGTCCAGACCTTCGCAGGATACTAAATATCTGGCTACTTCTGATGCGCACTCCCGGAATCCGATGTTGTGGTAATCCATAGCGTAGCGCTGAGGGTCGTATGCTAGTGTGTCTAAACCTGGAACAAATGGAGAAAACAATATATTAGATAAATAAATCTTTATAAGCCAGAAATGATGAAGAGTTACAAGAAAAAATTACATACAAAAAATGAACCAAAAATATTAGGGTTTTATTTTCAGTTGGTGCGTCGAGAAAGGTTGCATCCCTATTCTATTCTATATCACCTCACACCGCATCCCTTGCGGGGTATGGCAGAGAGAACAGATCGCCAGACTTTTCTATCCCTGCGTCTGCGTCACATTCACGCAATTCGTCATACACACTATACGATTCCTTTTACTCAAAACACCCCACGTCCTCAAGCAACTGGTCAACATGGTCAAGCCGTGTGATTCTTGGACAGGCGCTTGCTTCCACCTCGTCTTTCTCCCAAGTGTATTTTCTTCGTTATCCTTTCATCATTCATCTTTTCTACATGTCCCAACCATCTCAACTTGTTCACATTATTTTTAACATCCTTTTTGGATTCACTCAACTCTCTGATCACTTCATTTCTTATCACTCGACGTTATAAAAATCTTTATATAAAACAAGTTTTAATACATTTTATCATATAACTATATATAAGCTTCAGTGGCGAAGGGTGGATTTCTGCAGAAGGGAAGCCGGGGCTAACATTTATTATGATTTTACGTCAGATTAGACACTATTATACCTATCGTTTTTTCCAAAAGGTAACTCGATGGGAATCGTATTCTAAGGTAGCATCGCTCCTGAAGCTTCGATAACTACCTACACCAAATATCAACTATAGTTACACAAAGATGGCATATTATTTAGGTGCCTAATACATTTAGGGGTGATTTTTTTTTTAAAAAGGAAAACAATTCTATAAAATTCCCCTCTTCAAGACAAGGCAAGGAGGGCGATGTGAGACAATGAAGTCGATTGTGATTTTTTAAAAGGGGGAAATATTATAAACAAGCGTTACGTGAATATAATTTTGTAAAGACACTTATTTCTTTCGTAACTTAAAACTCAGTTTATTTTAGCAGAACCGTAAAACTGTGTTTCTAAATTATTTTGCACTAGGTATACGGCAGATAATTTTTTGAATGAATGAACGAATGAATGAATGAATGAATATTTATTTTCTTGATAAGTACATAGGTATAATACAAACATAGAATAAAATAAAGGTAAAAATAGATAAATAAAATAAATTTATATGCATATATACACATACACACACATACATACATATGCACATACATACATACACACATACATATTTATTTATTTATTTATATAAAAATAAATAAATAATATATTTATATAAATATATTTATATCATTTTATTTATATAAAACATACATATCTATAAAATACTACGGGTTGACTTTAAGATATTGCTTTTGCAATAAGTCCGCATTTTGGCACACTATACCATTACCTTATTTTTGTAACTGTGCATATTTTTCTTTGGCCAATAAAGATTTATTTACATACTTATTTTTTTTTTTTTTTTATATATTTACAGGTATGTATCTAATTAGATATCTCAATATAATATAATCTACCTATAAACTGAGCACGAGCCTAAGAGACTAAGGTAGACCGAAGCAATTTCAAAAACCCCGTCTACTTATAGCGCGACGATATTTATTTAACCTAATTTTTGTTGTTTTCATTGGGATAATTAACTTCTGTCTAAAATTGCTTAGATTCAATTTGACTTTTGAAGCCAGATCTTGCAATTTATACCTATGCATGTGTGCATTTTTTGATAAGGCACTGATGCACACCCGCACACCTGTTGCTGGTGGTCCCACATTGTGGGAAAAGTCGTGATGATATGGATGGATGGAGAAGGTATACCTATCTGTTATCAATATTGACATGTAAAAATAAATGCATACTATACACGTGTGTGGTATACAAATGTAGATATGTTTAGTTACTTATATGATTGTATAGTGGTTTTAATGTAGTTGTATGTAGGTACTTTTGTAGCGAAAAAAAAGAGGGGGACTTTAGTGTGTACCGTGGGAACAGTCCTGCTAACAATGTTTCGTGGTGTTCTGGTTAGGAAAGGGTGCCTCTCTGCCAATATCCCAGTGATGTAACGTGCACGCACATCGCGTAGATAGGTAGCCACACACACACCTGTTTTAATGTTATGTTTACGATTATCTGCATACGCATTTTATAATTGCCTGCAATGTTAGGTGGTGACTTTTAATTGGATGAACAAAGGCAAAATATGCTATTAATAGAAAAGAGTTCACTATTTTTTTTTTCAACTGTCAATATTGCTGTCAAACTTTGTCTTTTTCCAAAAAAACATGTCTTCTAGGTATATTTAAAAGTAGACAAAATCCTTGAATTTTCTAAGTTTAACAGAGCAAGCTTATTGCAATCTCATATGTTATTCTAAAAAGGACAAATGGGCAGAAATGTATGGAGCTTGGCTCAAGAGCCTCCACTGAAGAGAAATGAAAGTATGGGAAATTAGGGAAAGGAGTGACTGCAAGACTGGTGTTGTGACAAGAATGAAAGTAAATAAACTAACATGGTTTGGGCATGTTGAGAGAATGAAAGATGACAGGATGACAAAAAATATATATTTGAGTGAGGAAAGAGGGTGAGGAAGCGCGGCCGCCCGAGACTGACCTGGTCCGATCATGTCGACCAGATCCTCAAGGATGGACGCGTTTTGAGTAAAAGGAATCGGAGAGCGTGTATGACTGCATGCATGAATGTGACGGAGGCTAGGAGTGTGTGTAAGGATAGGGCTGTCTTGCGCTCTGTCCTCTCTCCCTACCCTGGAACTCCTGGAAGGGACGTGGCGTGAGGGTATCGGTAGATAGTAAGTAATTAAAATATCACATTTTTTTAGATCATACACGAAAAAATCTCTTAATAGACTGACCCCACATTAACTAAACTATGCAAAAAAAGTTTATCCACCCGCCCTCTACTCTCATATGAACAATAAGCATATGGTTTATTATAGGTAGGTACTTATCATATCAAAAACAGTGGGAAAGTAGGGTTAGTACAGTAGTTAGTATAGTATAGACAATATTAGTATTGTGTAGTGGCTACGTCATATATAAAGGATAATCTACTATCTAAATCAGTGGTTGGTAACCTTTTACGTGGAGCTCTATTTGCTATAAGATATATTATCTACTCAAGCGACTCGAATGTGGCAATACATACTGCCAAGTGAAAAAAATCTTTTTTAATTTTTTCATGCTAAATACCAATTATAATATAGTGGTCCGCAAACACTAAAGCTGAACCAAAACTCTCAATACGCATTTTTCATAAAATAATATCCACATTTTCGGTTTCCTACAACCTTGACTTTTCGTCACTTATGCCATATGCTTATCACCGACTAGATTAGGTCCATTTTTATAACTTTTTTAACTACAATAAATTTACCTTTTTCAAATTTATTTTAGTATGAAATAATTGAGGAAAGAACGTCTTATTTTAGTTAGTACTTATTAAAGTAAGTACTTTATAATTTTTCAATATTTACTGTAGAAATTTATATTTAAGTAAGTATGTAATTAAAATTTAATTAAGTAATAAATATGACTGAAACACTGTTTTTATTTATTTAGGTTTTTTTTTACTTGTAACACATTATCGAAGTCTACTGACTTCATCTTTGGTGAACTTATAACAGTAAAACACTTATTTTAGTTTAAAAAGTTGTAGAATCGGAGTAATCGGACTTATTGTTACGCGAAACGGTAGTTGAGCACCACTATAACCTAAACACTCACCATCAATGCAGTCAATTGGGGGTGATTATATGTACAGTAGTCTGGGCCACTTTTGTATAGAAAAAAAAAATTTGTTCGATTTCTTTCGGGCTTTTCGCGGAAAAGGTGCCAAATGATTACTTTATATTACATGTAAAATATGGTCTCGGTAGGACTTCATCTTCAGCCTCCGGATTGGGTTTGAAATTATAGAATTATGAAAAAAATACGTGATATTTCTAAGTCATCGCAACGGGGTAAAAAGGCAGAACAATATAGTCTTTAACATTAAAACACATGTTTTAAAGCTTTAAGGATGTATTACAAAAAGAAAACACAGAAATATAGTGTAAGAAAATAAAAATAAATATTTTTAATTAGCACGAAAATCTTTCTCACTCTCGAACTTTGCCATAGATTTTCGAGGCTCAACTTGGGTTGAGATATAGCCTTCTCTAGCGCTTTTTGTGCTTAGCTTAGCTTGGCTGAAGCTTCAGTGACAGTCTTCATTGCTCTTTCCATTACTTGAGAGTGGCAAGGAAGCCGTAGAAGAGGCAAGTCACCTTCTCCTTTTTGTGCGACAAACAGTAGGATTTCTTCATTAGGTATCGGTTTTAACATCGGTGGGTCTGTGATTTTATCATTATCATGCCACTGAATGAGATCAATGTATGCAGGATGATGCATCAAGGTTTAGTTGGAACAGTCGAATGGTATTTTCTTTGTTACTTCGAGCTTTTAATATGCGACGTCCCCCCATTTCACGGATGTGCTGTTGTGGATCGGTTAACATTGCTAACAATATATTTTCAGGATGGGCGAAGTAACTATTTCTTATCTATTATTGCCTTCAGTTCTGCTGTCAAGTATCTAGTGGCGGATATGGGTTGGTACAGATGTCGTGCTCCATCTTTACAGAAAGGATGTGTTTAGATTTTGAACCAAGTCGGATCGTAAGCTTTGAGATGTGCGTTGCGAGAACAATCAGGTTTTGAGACGGAGATTGCATAGAAACATACAACCGCATAACTCTATTAGCCCGCGTCAGCCATCTGGCATGGGACATTTTCCCAGGCGATTTGTTTGCTAAATCAGAAGGAAAATTTTCTGTTGTTACCGCTAACACGATTCTGTACAAATATTTTTGATCGGCGCTCATATCTTCTGCAGAAACATCGGGTAAAAACGCGGGAATACGCTGGTATTGGACAACAAATGTCTCTTTTCACAATTTTCAATGGGTTTTGAAAGTGTTTGAGGTTCTGAAGTTTTGCCGTCTAAGTGCAGGAACAAATGACAGAAAGGCAACTCTTTCATGTGAAGAAGACATATGATCCATTGTAACGGTCTATTTAATCGTTTTTAGATAAGACGAATAATGCTTCCTTGCTTACCAACGTCCACATTGGTTCCATCACACCCTATCATCGCCAACAAAGTGTCTGTAGAAATATTTTTTTCGATTTTTTATTATTCTATTATATTTGATTATTTGGCGATTTTTTCTTCGCCCTCTTCCCTCACCTTTTGCGTACGCAGGGTAATATAATGTTTATATTTTATATTTTGACTATAATACAGTCTTAATTTGATTTAGAAATCAACTTTTAACTCGATTGTTAGTACATAATTTCCTTCCAGAAAGCAATAGTAAAGTGCTAAAAAACCGAATACTTAACTACGATCCGGAGGCAGAAGATCTTATCAGAATGGAATAATATTTTGCACCCGTTGGTTTAAAGCCATTTGGCACCGTTTTTGCAAAAAGCCCCACGGAAAAGTCAAAAAAAGTGAAAACGGCCCAGCCTAATGTACAGTATAAAGTTTATAGTACTTTTTTTCACCCCCGATTCCCACGACTTCCTATACCCACAACTACCCCTCTACATACATACTGGGTCCAAACTCCCCCCGGTTTCAAATATTAAAATAATCGGCTTTTTGATATCACATAGTCATTATTATCATTTGTGAATAAATTTTCACACGGTTTGTACTATAAAGTAGTTATGTTATGGTTGTACTTGTACCGATTTTACCAAATGGTACAGAAACAATATTTGGTACAAGTCAATTAATTATTCACCCTTGTATGGTGAATTATTAGTTATCAGTTATCAACAAAAGGAATCGTGAATAATCAGTGCATATAGGTGTTAGGTAATAAAGAAAAATTGTACTAGGTTCAAAGTCTGTAACTTTTTGTACCTTTTAACTTTTTAAATACGAGTAGGTATCGTAACATGTGACCAAATCTTCTGCAATTGTAACCACTTGAAAGTCTTAGGCCGGGTTTCCACCTGCAAGAAGTGTCCGACAGTCTGTCAGATAGTACTACGGAGTTTACACCTGCAAGATACTGTCTGACAGACTGTCGGACACTTCTTGCAGCAGTTTTTTTTTTTTTACTGAATCTGGGTTTATCGAAATAAACCCAAATACATCTTTGCACACTTCACAGAAAGCTTAAAAGCTTGTGTTGTGAAGTGGAGTAGGTCGGGGATTGAATGTGAAGTTTTCTTCCAGGACTAACGAAGGACCAATGAAGATGGCCTCAGCAAGTAGTCCGAAAGCTCGACAACATCGACAACCTAAACACGGTACAGCCGAGAAGAATGGAGAAGATAGTCTACCTTATGTTTGTCTAAGGTTTGTACAGTGCAATGTATAACGCGTTTTCTCACGGTGAAGTAGATGAAATAATTATTTTAGAACACCTACTACTTCCATTGCGTTATTATATAATATTTTACACGCATCAATAGTCGAGTGATTGAAAATATAATAACCACTTGTTGGTCTCGTGGGATGGATGAGGTGGATGGATGGATGGGAAACTTGATGTCTTCAAGATCGTGGGATGTGAGGAGGGGACCGTGACGAACAAGAAGCAAACATCAATATAGGTGTGACTTGCAATAAAAAATCATATCTTAATGCTCGGTACGTGCATACCAGTAGCGAAGAGTGGATTCTGTAGGAGGGAAGCCCGAACTAACATTTTTTAATTAAGGCTCCCGACCCAACTATGACGTCACGGTCATTTCCCACAGCATTAAGGTTCAAAATCGCGTGAACAATCGCATGATAAAATGGTGAAAATAGAGTTTTTTTCTATTTTTTTGGGTTTAATTTCACTTCAACAAAAAAAAACTATGAATTCGACACTAATGTCGACTTTTGTACGTCAACCCTCTTTTTCTTCTTCTCAAACAAAATCCGAGAATCTGCGCAAATCTAAGTACATTACAGTTTTTCCTTCAACAGAAGCGATAGGTATCTAGAGATTCACATAATGTAGCATTATGTGAACTCCCTTGGGGAGGAAGCAGGATGGGTGTTCCGATGCTAGTAGGTACCTATAACCAATTGAGAATACTGAGATACAGTTATTTGGATTGGGAGAAAAAATTGAAAACACGTCACGTAAGTAGAATGTTGTAACTCGAAATTCCACGAAAAAAAGTTATGCAATTCAAAGAATTCCGAGATTCACACGCTCTGCGAGTGGAACAGACAATAATGACTCGAGAATTACACAAAAATGTATTGATTCACGGGTGACTTATCCGCTGGAGGTAATAATATGGCACAGCTGTCCATTAGATAAGATATAAACACTGTTACTAAGTATTTTGTAAGATAAGATACTAATCGCTGTGACTGTTATTTAACAGGTTGATCTTTTCACATGGATAGTACAAATTTAAAATAATACATCTACAGTCACTGTTATTTTACCAGCTATAGAGGTTCCTAATACATCATACATACTAAGCGTACGTCCCAGAAACAGCTGGCAGAAGCAGGTGACAAAGTTTTGCGAGGAGAGACTGTGGTTGGAGTGGCCAGAGGGCCTGGAAGTTGCAAGACGAAGATACACAGATGCTCTGAGCCCCCGACCAACCAAGGATAGAAGGGGAAGAAGATGTATGTAATATGTATTAAGCGTACGTACATTGTCCATCCGTGATTTTTCGGGAGACTTTATGTGTACTCGGATGCAATTGAAAACACGATAGATACCGTTTGCCATATTTACCTATGTGGTTCCGAATTTATATCAATGTCTTCCAAAATTTACCCACTTTTTTGAAAATAACGTTGGAATAAAATCTTTTAGTAACCTAGGTAGGTACACTAACTACAAACCACTTTTGCGTAGGTTTAGAATTGTATCTGATTTTTGTAGCAGCGATTTCCTAACATACTTAAATTAAATGCTACTGGCATTTTCTTCCATATCTATCCTAAATCTTTGTAGGAGATTTAGTATTAGAGTTAAAATAACTACAATAAATACCACATTTGTACGTGATCTTGAAGCCAACAAATCGTCATGCAGGTTGCAATACATAAATAAATTGTACTGACTAACGAACATAAATAAATTCCTAAATAAACTGGTGCCATGGAGGCGAGATTACGAGTATTGCACAGGTATGCGAGTCTAATGCACAAGAAGAAAGGATCTGGGCTAGCATACACAAACCCAAATACTTTCCTGCACACTTTGCACTAGGCTAAAGGCCTGTATCGCAAAGTGCGGAATACATCGCCACCGCCGGGGTTTGAACCTGGCACCTCCCGCTTGAGACTGCCGCCTCAACCAACTGCGCTAACCATGTACTCAAAATATATTACAAGATCCAATTCCAACCATAATATATAATATTATTTGTCCGTTCTTGACCGTTTAGGTCCCAACATTGGCGTTTGTAAATAATTATAAAATTTTCTACACAAAATTTTGCTCTAAAATAAATAGCAGCGGAGCTGTCGAGCTCCAAAAATTGGCCATTTATTTCATTTTTTCTTTAAATTTTGAGTATCGTACCAATACACATCATGATAACTTTGTTGTGATTTATTTTAGCCAGAAAGGACGCTTGATATTCTGAAACACCCCATTCATTGATTTTCTAAAATGACTGAGCTATTAAGAAATATTTGAAAAACGAACATCTCATTTTAGTCACTTACAGAATTTACCCCAATGCCCATTTTTTTTTACATTTCTCGTACACAAAAAGTCTATTAAGAAAATGTCATTAAATATTAATTTCTGTTAATTTTAAAATATAATTCGTGTTAACAAGTTATAAGTAGTATTAGTTTTGTAGGTATCAGGCAAACATAAATGCTAAATAGTGTAAAGTGGTGTTGTTTAGTAGAACAGGTGTTTGTATGCCGGCCGGACCCTTGCGTATGGATACCGGAAGCTTCTAAAAGGTTAACATATGGGTAGGTAGGTGCCAATGTATCCGTGAATATTTTAAGTAAGTACCTGTATCGTTATCAACGGAATTTAGTGTTGCAATGTAACGAATATATTTTGAAATCGCAAATAATTTCATCCTCAAGGATGGACGCGTTTTGAGTAAAAGTAATCGGAGAGGGTATGACAAATTGCATGAATGTGACTGAAGCTAGGACTGTGTGTGTATAGGACTGTCTAGCGCTCTGTCCTCTCTGCCTACCCTGCAATGGACGTGGCGTGAGGGTATAGATATATAGATACAGAAATTTCAAAATACATACTATAAGGACTAAGGAGAGAAAATGGGTACATCATAAAAAAAATCTTAGGTTGCGCTTGCGTTATATAAAAAAAAAGTATAAATAGAATAAAAGTCAACAAGTTGAGATGGTTGGGGTATGTGGAGAGGATGAATGACGAAAGGATAACAAAGAAAATATACACGGGTGAAAGAAGAGGTACATATTTAGGCGAATGCGGCTGTCGAAGAACCACTTGGTTCGACCATGTCAACCAGAATCTCAAATCCAGACGTGTTTTGAGTAAAATTAATAGTAGAGTGTGTATGACGAATTTCACGAATGTGACGGAAGTAAGAAATGTGTATAAGTCAGGCGTTCTCACAAGACATGAAAAATCAGGAAAAAATATTTTTTGCGGAATTTTAACCCTAAAGCGCTTTTGTGTGTCATTTTCGTATAATATGTGTTCACACAATTTTACAGGTAAATCTTATTCAATATTTTTTTCAAGTATTTACTTCGTGTTGTTTGGAATTGGAAATTGGATCAGTGTTTTTTTTTTAATTTATATAAAATATTGACATAACCCTTGATTTTTACAATATGTAGGCCAAATAATAATAACAAAAGTGAATCCCGCAATTCAACACAATTAATAAAAGGGTCCTGTATACCTGAACTACAAAAAGTAAAGTACCCAAAATACACTTTCATTAAATAATCCAAACTACCTGGGTTATATTATGTGGATTAAAATTATTTGATTTACCATCTGGAATCGAAAGGTGACCTTTCATAGTTAATGTTGACTTTGATTTTGTAAATGTTTACCTACGACAGGTTGCTCTTAAGTAAGAGCTAGGTATGTCTCGACCGGACGATCGAATTAGTATTTGAGTCTTACAGTATTAAAAACTGACTTGGGGTAGCTAGTAACAGTTGAGCTTAGGCATTCGAAAAATCCGCAGCATTTTATGCATGCGCGTGTTTATAGATTTGCGAATAGATTTAATACACCAGAAATAGAGACACTTATGCTGGATTTCACCAACTTTTTAGGAGAGGAATAGCGGAGATAAAAACCACCTAACACAAATTTTGTTTGAAAAATAATGACCTCACCTAAAAAGTTGGTGAAAAAGAATATTTGTGTCACACCCGTAACATGTAATCAACAAATTGTTATCATTCACAAGGATGGACGCGTTCTGAATTAAAACAACCGTAGTAATGACGAATTAAGAAACATGTGCATGAAGAGATGGTATAAGATTAATGATGATCGCAAAACCTTGCTGCAAAAATGTCGTTTGCAAATATTTGGGCGTGGTCTCACAAAGAAAATATTTTCCCTTTGTTTTTGATATTATTAGGTAATAAGTATAAATGGTAGTTTGATGCTATTTTTCTCTGCCTACCCCGAAAGGGACAAAACGGTTATATCAGCAAAAACTATATAGAATGTCCTTTTACTAGAAACTAGGTTAAACAACATAAAGCTGCCGCCTAAAAAAAACTGCTTCGGTATAGGGTTAAAATTTAAAAGTGTTCCAAATTTAGAAAATAACAGTCATTCTATTAAAAAAAACATCAGATGTTTCCTAAATAATGCGAGATGATATGGGAAAGGGTAAGATTCCCCATTATATTGAGAAAAAGGATTATTTCCTACATCCCGTGTAGTTTTTTGTCCCAAAACTTTCGCCGTCTGCCATATGAGAAACAGAAATAACAAACGAATGTAACAAAAAAAACATCTATCATTATTTTCTCTTTCAACGCCAAAACATAAAGAAATCTATTTTTTATTGTCTAATTTTTACAACATTTGTCTAGATTTTTGATATATCCGATATCAAAATATAAAATCAATCTTTTTTGTAAAAAAATACAGGTCCCTAATGATAGACTACAGTTTTGTTTAGGAAGCAGGTTGATATTTTAACAGTTATTTAAAAAACGTATTTATAATATTTTTTGATATCGGGATCTTTTCATTTTTTTACACAATTCCGCGAAACAGTTAGGTGGCCTTTGTTGTGCAAATGTTATTATATTATATCACTGAGAAATATGCATTTCCTGATTTTTTTATGAACATCGTGTGCGCTATCATTTTTTTGCAGGTGTTGTGCAAAACAAATCATATTTTTTTATGAACTAACGGTAATACACTTTTATACGTACCGAATTGTTTTTTTTATAGGTTTTTATTATTTTAGTTTTATTGTTTTTGTTTAATAGTAAAGAAAATTGAAATACAGGAATTGATTTTATTGGCAACACTAACATGTAGGTATATGTGGGATTCCTTGTTTGTGGAATTAGACCCCACACTATTTATGTAGTATTTTCGAATGTCCTGCAAGATATACGGACCTATAGGTTTTCGTAAAACTTTCGTAGTACATTTTTTTAAGGAATGAAATTTGACACCATATTTTCTGATGTAACTTTTTTATCTACACATGTAATTTACTGGTTACACCATTATTAGGATATACCATACCCTGATGTTGTAGCAACTATGGGTATTGTAGACTTGTTTTTCGGGTATAATCGTGTGAAGATCTGGTGATCCACATCCACACGATTACACCCGAAAAACAAGTCTACATATGGATCATCGTGAAAACCTGCAACTACTACGAACTATGGGTATTGCTACTTGGATCTCTAACTTAACAAAACAGGATAATTGCAAGGTCAACTAGTGTGTACAAGAAAATGACTGAACCTACCTTTGGAATGTAACATTTTCAGATGCTCCACCGTCAACTGTAATATTTCAGCCTTTTCCAGTTTAGCGGATCCCTGTTTCTCCAGAGCAGTTGGGACTAGTCTCTTAAGTTCCGTTAAAGAACTATTGATTCTGTCTCGGCGTTTCTTTTCAATGACACCTCTTCTTTTCTTCCTAGACATCATTTGGCAGGAGTCGGCGTCACCCGGGGAGGTACATCTGAAAAAAAAACGTTATTTAAAATCACCCTATTTTTAATGTATCCCATATAGACATGAGCGCCGCGCCGGCGCGCCGCCGCTAATCATGGTCGGCGCGCCGCCGCCGGCAAAACGCTCACGCCGGCGGCGTGGGAACTGCGTGACCAAAAATATTTATCCTGTGTTTTTTGAGACAGAAATCGAAATAAGTACTTTTCCAGGTAAAAAAATGAAGCATTCAGCTGTGGCGACGCTAGGATTCAGTAATTATATAAGATGTCGAATAACAACTAGTTAACCCACTCCTACGTCTCACATATTTCGTTCATTTGGTTTGGAATAAAAAAAAATCGGGGAATTTTAAATAAAATAAATAAAATAAAATAATCTTTATTGTACCAAAAAAAACAATCGTACAATGGGCGGACTTATTGCCAAATGGCAATTTCTGCCAGCCAACCCATAACAGAGATTAAATTGAGATATATCTAATTATAATAAGTACCAAAAGGGTACCTTAACTTAACAATAATTGAATACTAAATACATACACAGATAAAATACACAGTACCTTATTTATTTGATTCTAAAACAAGAAATAGTATGGGATGGAGGCATTAATTATTTGGTTCCTTATGGTGGAAATTAAATGAACAAACGTTATTCTATGTTAACTGGGAATCACAAGGAAAACTCAGAATTTATAGTTGATCGAGTTTTAAGACAGCGGTCGATTTTATCATACCACGCTGAAATTTTTAAACCACGTAAATTTTAGCAGAAGGCTATATTTTTCTTCCAGGAACATCTGACCAAAATATTCGGCCTTTCGTCTTTTCGGTCAACCGTTCTATCTTTTCATTAGTTTAACCTTTGATTTTATCGAAGTACCTAATCGAAATTATTTTCATTCCACTTGACTAGATTCGCTATTCTCCAGATAACAGGTGCACTCACTGACCTGGAGGTTGTCGAGAGTTTCACATACCTCGGATCCGTGCTAAATAACGCACGAGGATGCGAGGCGGAGATCAGAAGACTGATTGGGATGTCAAAGAACGCTGACACGCCTTGATAAAATATGGAAAGACCGAAGAATATCCAGAGGGCTAAAAATTAAATTGGTGCGGTCGCTTGTGTTCTCTATTTTCCTCTATGGGGTGAAATCTTGGACCTTGCGGGCGAGGGACAAAGCTAGAGTTGACGCTTTCGAGATGTGGTGTTAGAGGCGCATGCTGCGGATCCCATGGACTTCAAGAAGGACAAATGCCTCTATCCTTCAGGAACTTGGAATCACATCTAGATTGTCATCTCCATGCTTAGAAAGAATTCTCCAATTTTTTGGACACATCGCTCGCAGAGGGGGAGATAGTCTCGAGAAGCTAATAATCACGGGAAACACGCCGGGATGGAGACCCAGAGGACGATCACCTTTGCGATGGACGGACCAAGTTACGCAGTCTTTTGCCCCCTCCAGTGCATCTTGCCGAGAACAGAGCTGCGTGGCGGGGATTGGTCAAGCAACGGGTTTTTGGGTTTGGAGATCGCGACCCTCAGCAGTGAGGAAATCGACAGGAGAGAGAGAGATGCTATATTTAATTTATTTTAATACAATAAGTACTGTAGAAATAGTTAAGACTCCTCTTCTCTTGACAAAAAACGATATTCATTTGGTAATTTTTACGTTTACGATCTTCAAAGTGTCAAAATGTGATTATATTTTGATATGAGATATTTTAACGTTAAAATCCAATTATTTCGCTCACCCAAGGCCGCATTTTAATAAAAAATAATAATTTACTATCCCCTAACGTGGTTTCTCAGACTGTGATTACAGACTACTCTCAAATTGTAATTTATCTTTCCACCGGTAATCATTACGTATTTTGGTTGATGTCATTATTAATTTATGCACCTTTCGACTAAAAACACCACAATATATCTTTATTTATTTATTTTCCTTATTTTTACACCTAAAATAACATCCAAAATAAGTTTTTTTTTAATAAAATGAATCTGGGTTTATCGAAATAAACCCACATACATCTTTGTACACTTCAGAGAAAGCTTTAAATCTTGTATTGTGAAGTGGAGTAGGTCGGGGATTGAACCCGCGCCCACTGGATTAACAGTCGAGCGCGTTACTAACCAGGCTACAGACCACCTCAAAACTTAAATTAGATAATTTTATTAAATTACCCTTCCATTCCAAGCAACAGCACATATAACACATATGTTTTTACAGCTTATGCTGAACCGTAGTTCTTGGTTACATAGGAATTTTGCATTTTGTGGAAGGTCGACCTCGTCATCGCAATTCTGGACTTTATTTCAGAGTTTGAATTCCACTCACCGTTTAGCTAACAGCCCAAATATTGCCAAATGAGAAACCTGTTCGACTGCACTACTGCCCATAGTTATGCTCATTCTGACGCGTTTGACTTTATGGATTTGTTTTTTTTGACCTGCCCTCCAGCACCATAAAAAGGCAATAATGAATTTTTCCATTATTTTTCAAATATGAGCTTTTATTTCACTTTATTATTGAAATAATCATAGTTTTTCAAAATAAATAAATCGATTTTATCATTATCCTTTTCACATATACGTATTTAATCATTTAAAACAATATTGCAAAAAAATCCAATGCTCCCCCCCACTTTGGATCCACGCCGCCGGCGTGGTGCCGCCGCCGGCTATTTTAGACATGGGCGCCGCCGCCGGCTTTTTTGCAGCCGGCGCACATGTCTAAATTCCCATAAGAGACTATAAAATTATTAAAGATAAACCTTTATCACAAAAATAAATAATAGGTATGCATAAATAATCCTTTGCAAAAAAATGATACGAATATCAGCGAAGCAAAGTTGACAAAAGCGCGAATTTCTTGAAAATATGTTTTTCCCCAAACACCAAATATCGACAAATATAAAAAAAAGGATCTAGGCTTGTATATAAACAAACCCAAGTAGGATTCTTCGTCTCCGCCGGTATTCGAACCCGGTATCTCCTACTTAGAAGAGTCGTCCTCCAACAATCTTCGTCAACCCTCAATACTATCTACAATATTATATGATTTTTTTTTATATTAAAAGTTTTAAAGTAAAATAAAATACCGAAATTAGAACGCTGCACAGTTAGAAATGGTTCTGAATTTTAAATTATTTTATACTTTTATGAAAAGATGCATTTAATCAACTTACTGTTCTTTACTAGATTCTTCTGAAAAAACATCATCATCACTTTCAGAATGTGTCCTCTTGTGAGCTCTGGTTGGTGGAGCCCATTGGTGTTGAGGATATCCCCAAGACATGGAATTGTCCTGGGCTTCGACTTGTGGGCCATGAGGCCCTGGCTGTTCACCGTACTCCAGCGTTGCGCCGGGACCACACACTGGTCTGAAAGCCACTTTATTAAGTCACTTGAAAAAATATAAACAATAAACTAATCACGTCTTTTCAAATAATAATTCGAACAGTTTCTAATTTAAAATTATAAAATTCAAAACCACACTTTTTATTCGATAAACACGCTTATTTTATTTTTATAATTTACTATTAAATTGGGTCCTTTTTTGTATTCGTAGAATTATTGAACAAAATTGCACAAATACACTTTATTAAAAATGTTTTTTATTTCAAATAAAACACTCGATGAAAAGTTTTATTAAATTCAGAAATGTGAAATAATTAGTAAAATATGTTAACGAAATAGTTCAATGTCAAATGTCCAAGGTCGTTTGCAGAAAACAAGTACACAGGAAGATATCTTAATAACTGACACGCGTAAGACGGACGTTCACTTGTCTTGTGACTTGTGTGCGACACGCCGTCAGTCAAGGGTTAAGAAAATTCCGGAAAAATCTCAAAAAAATCTTATCAAAAATTAAACACACTTTTTTTTCGTAAATTAATGAAAAAGTTTTAATTTTTTTTTGATTATTTGAAAATTTTGTTGTTTTTTTTTCAGTGTTTTTCTGTTGTTTCAGTGTGTTAACCTGTAGAGAGGCAAGTAGTCGCGTGTTGCCCCGCGTGCTAGCGTGTGTGCGCGACGACGGCGACGTGTGTGCGCGTGCAAGGGCGTTTGAATAGTGAAGTTGTACGGTGGAGTAGTTGTATGGGACGTCCGTCATCCATGTGCGAGGAGCTGCCCGACATTCAGCAGTTCACAAGGGGGATAAGGTTCATTCATTCATTCATTACTATCAACTCAACCCGTCAAAAATTATTACAGAATATCGTTGGTAATGAAGTTTACAGGAGACGAGAGATTCCGTGCAACCCAGCTGTCATTTTTTTATACTTTGCAGGTTAGGTTTTAAGTATTTTTTTCATGCGCTCATAAGCTTTTTATTTCGCTCGGCTCGGCTGCAGATAAAGCGCGGGCGAAATAAAAATCTCTAAGAGCTTTAAAAATTACCTAACCGAACATGACCATACAACTATGGAAAAAATGACAGTTGGGTCTGTGTGACGGAATAACTCCTTACAGAAGTGGGAAAATGTGAATGCTTTTGTATTATGACGTGTGATAAACCCATATTTCGATTGTATGGAATCCAGCTTTTTGGTTAAGTTTTGGTATGTCATGTCATGATTCCTCAGTACGATAATAAATAAAATACAAATAAATGATTGGCAGTTCTTAAGTAGTTCCGTACCCTATTCTTATTTGTAGTATTGGTAATTACTAACACCATCAACGAAATTTTAAACCCATAGTAACCCATGGTATAAGAAGTGCCAAAAGTGACTGCTCACTAAGGTACTTATCGAAAAGTCGCGTTTTCTTCCAGATAACCCTTTACAATAATGAATATAGTATGTAACAAGAATTAATCTTTATTAGGTACTGGGTTTGCGCCCTAGAAAAAAAATGTATGCGTTACACAAGGAACGGATGTGCTACTTATAACTTGTAGTAAATATTGATATCAGTGTATTAGTGGGGAAGGATATATAGAGTAAAGAGTATTTTTCACTGGTAGGTATAAGTGTATTACACTATACAATATACCTACACATAGATAATAGTATCACACACATACTTACAAATAACTGTAGTACGATTGATTATTTTGTATGGGAAATCCATAGGTAATAGAGATTTGTAGGTATGAAAGATGATTGGTAAAATAGTTCGCCTAAGCTTGTTATCGAACAAGTACCTAAGTTTAAAAAAGTAACTAAAGGTATTTTTTTTAAACTCAATATTTTATGACTTGACAACCTTGAACTGTTTTTCGTGGTCTTCTTAACGATACCAAACACGCTCTTCCGGGGTGCTTGGGTTCCTTCATTTCGATGGCGTCTCTCCCAAGAATTGACAGAATCAAAATTTGTAAAAATATAGAGTTCTACTCGTGAAGCACTTTCGTGAGACACCAAAAACTGGGGTATGGATATGTCTGCATCCTCTTGATCGCTCGGTGTCTCCCGATGGTTTGACCTGGAAAAAATCTGTCTTTCGACGTGAATTTCTTTTCCAATATCTTTTTACACCCCACACAACCCTTGGATTCCCTCAAACTCTTTAGGTACGTCTTTTTTGTTTTTGGAGATGGCTGATCCAATGTCGTACCGAATCGTAATATCATCTAGTTTACACAATTGGTGAGAGTTTCAGACCTTCAGCTAGTCGGAAATTGAGTTAAAATTCGATTGCAAGATTTAAAGATAATAACAGCATGGCCAAATGAGGCTAAATAAAAGCGTCTAAAAACGATCGGTTTGCAGAAGAACCTGTGTTACAGAGTAGCAAGTTGACGCAAGTAGTTTATAAATAAGTCTGTATAGTTCCAGAATCCAGTTTTTATCTACAGGTAGGTATATATGAATTCGTTATTTTTTTAAACCGGAATAAAATGTAAAGAAATGGACGACGTGGTGTTAAGGGCTGATCTGTAGAGGGTCAAAACTAGTTTACAAAATAATATATTTATATCAGGTACTTACTGCTTTCTATTTGGTGCAATTTTAGTTAGAAAATTTCACGTGAAAACACCCGGGCGATCAATGCGATTAGTCCAATAGACCAATGGTCTGGCCATAAAAAAATAGAAGTTCTTTACGCTTTTGTGGGACTGAATTTCATTTTAACTTTTTCTCTTTGTGAATGTGATGTATTACAAGTTTTTTTTGCTCAGGCATAACTCGAAAAGTATAGGTACTGATATAGAGAGACAGGCAAAGAGGACAGAGCGACACACAAGTATATAAGTACTTACCTATATAATATATCCTTTCCTCAGGCATTTTCTTTACATGCCCAAAACATCTCATCTTGTTCACTACATCATCCATTCATTCCGTAATCACCCAATTTCTTATCCAACTCTCGGAGTTTTCCCACACATTCTTCTCAACGACCTCATCTCCAGCGTCCTTAATAAACCATCTTCATCTACATATAAATGTGTGCACCATAACCTTTCTCTACAATATGACCCGGTGCCCTAATACTACAAAATATAAATACATAAATACATGCATTCCTAAACAAATTATGCCTTATCCTTATACCCTATCAGGATATGAATATGGGCCACCGGAAGCTGGTCTGGCGTCCTTCGTCACGTGTTGTATGCCGAGTCGTGTGTTGGAGAAGAAAAAAACACCACATTCTCCCTATTTCTAGTCCTACACAATATAATCAGAACTATATCAAGTATTAGGGGTCGAAGAAAGTTAATATACTTCATAGGTAATGGTTAAATGTGGGACAGATTCCTATGCATAAGAGCAGTGGTTCTCAATAGTTATAATCATAGAATATTGTTTTTATCTTTTTCTTTTACATCACGGTATCTCCTGCAATGTGTGTTTTACCAGTGACAGCTGATAGTATGCATTTGTTGTGTGGAAAATAAATTAGAATTTATTATAATTCATTTCAGTTTAATTTTTATATTGTCCATGAACGTTATTTTGACTGTCTGATTGTTATATCCATAGACTTTTATATTAAGTACCCAATGTGGTGTACTAAATATAAAAGTCTATGGTTTTATCATAGGAACTGTGTCTAGTTAATTGGTTCCCTGCATTTACAATCGGCATATTATTTAGGGAGCGCGGCTATCCAAGAAACATTTGACTCGATATAGACCGAATGCTTAATCGTAAAGTGTGTATGACAAATTGCATGAATGTGACGGAAGCAAAAAGTGTGTGTAAAGTTATAGGGAAGTTTGGCGCTTTGTTCTCTTAGGGAACGCGTAGTGAAGGGTAAGGTGGTAGAATATAATATTTTTAAATAATATTAAATGTCCTCTTCGGTATTGACTGCCAAAATGATAGAATTGTTACGGGAAGGTCGACTGGATCACATAGTAATTCTGGATAAAGTCATGTATCCATGTAAAAAATAAACTATCCTGAGGTGTGGACAGAGAATCGTCGATAAATAAAGCAGTCTTCAAAATCATCCTAATAAAACTTAAAAAAATGAAACAGTTTGAAAACCTTTGCTTTAACACGAAGATCATTAGATAGGTTTTTATTATTACAATGTAGTCTGTTTGTCAGATGACATCTGCCTTCTGTGGAAAGTGATATTCCATATTTAAAAAAAATGTTTTGCATAGATTTCCACAGATAGCAATAATGTCAATAGCCAATAATGATACACCACACACATGACCAGGTGCAAGGTTTAAACATTTTTGCTTATTTTCTTCCTGTTGCCTGCCCATCCCTTTCCTAATGTTTTTTTTCTAAGATTTGGAAACCAGCTGATTATTTTATTTATAAATATTTAAGGTGATTTTTGGTAAAGGGCTCTTTTGTAAATTCAGTGGGCGTGGGTTCGATCCCCGATGTCGACTTACTCCAATTCGCAACGTAAGCTTTTTAAGCTTACTGTGAAGAGATTGATAAACGGTGATTTATTTAAAAATATATACTCAGACTTTATGTCGTTAAGTTAACATAATACAAAACATGGTAAAATTTCAAGGGAGTAGATATTAGTATGAAATTTGTTCACTAGGGGGAGCTTATCGCAGCGCTGCGATCTCTTTCGTCAAACAAAATGTAAGTAATGTCTCATCCACACGCTTGCCGAGCGTCCACAATTTTTGTATTCATGAGAAAAAATGTGTTAACGGTCGGTTACGTACTCGAGCCAAGACAAACGCCCCGTCAACTCACCCTTATACTCATCAACACAAAACTTGTGGATGCTCGGAAGCGTGTGGCGCCGGCATTAGACGACCAGAATGGAAGTGAACAAGTTGAGATGGTTTGGACATGTGACGAGAATGTCTAATGATAGAATCATAAAGAAAATGTATAAGAGGTGGAAAGAGATGTAGTAAGGAAACGTGGCCTTCTGTCTACCCTGCAAGGAATTAGATAGACAGACAAGATGAAAACTGTCGAGTTCATTTACATCATAATTCAATTGTGTTATTTTCAACCCTTCACTATCTAACTCAGTAGGTAAGTACCATAGCAAGATGTACGCACGTGTTTATGAAGCATAAAAGATAGCTTGAAAAAAAAACTGGGTTCTTCAAAGATTCCTTAATTGAATCGTGCACCCTTACCTGTGCGTTTGAAAGAGGGTAAGTTTAGATAAAAGGGGGTAAAAAGTAATGCATTGTACCTATTATTGTAAAATCTATATTCATAGGATGAATAGTGAATACACATGGATTCTGGGTCACGTTCTGTATCCGTTAAAATTCACTAAGCGATTCGCTCGATTGTTTATGGTTCTATTGTTCGCCGTTCTATCATCAGTGCGTTTCACTCGGTTGTGCGAGTCAACGTGTTCTATGTGCACAGTTGACACGCTCGGTTGTTGCGAATAACACCCAACAAAATTGTTGGGTGACATTCGCTCGCCATAGATAATAGAATGGTCCGCACGTGCAGTTCACTCACTCTTATTAACACGCGATATGTCTATCCCTTTCTACCAAAGAAGAGTATAGCGATATCGCTATCTCGATGTATATCTATCAACTCACTCTTATTAGTATTCTCGTATCTCTATCTCTGTTTGACAATTCCAATTGGAACAATCACCCAAATGCGTTCTGCTTCGCTCGATAATCGCTCGTTCACTCGCCGAGTGAAAATTAACGGATACAGAACGGACCCCTGTTTTAGAATGAGACATCTTTGGAGAAATCGTAAAAAGCATCTCACTTCCGGAAGTACTCGTTCTTTTTATTTATTGTCACTCTCTTATTAACCTTCATTGGATGAAAATCTATTCCCAATGGCGGAAATGCACATTCTAAGATGGGTGAAACCATCATAGAAACCAGAGGTCTATACAACTGAAGTATACCATCACTTTTAAAGAAAATACCGAATTTGTGGAAGAAAACTCTTAACTTGACCACTTTCTCATATCAAGGGGGCAGGGAGGGTTGCATCAAGATTTTGATAGGCAACCCTAGTGCGATGTATTACCCTATTGGTAAGCTATCATTTAAACCACATTTCGATCAAAAAACAGATAAATATTTGGGTAAAGTCTGCTGACAAACTTTGGACAAAATACCTAATTTGCCAAGTTACAAGAGACGGAAATATTTTCCAGTTAAGCTCTGTATATTTTCGATTCCCGAAGAATTTATTAGTAAAGCAATTTTTTTACACTTTGTGAGGTTACTTATATAGGTATTTATTCTAACAAAGAAGTTTACCTAAATCAATTGATGGTTCTAAACGTGTTTCACAATATGAATTATAAATCCTACAGGTTTAAAAGGAAGTGGCGGAATATCGGATGTACCTGCTTTAAAAAACAGATGAAATAATATAATTTGAATGTGACAGTTATGAATAGAATTCAACCCTATCTCTACTTTGGGTTTATTTCGGTATAAAAAATCACGATTAAAAATATAAGTATGAACATAATAGTTTTCATGTTTTATAGGGAACTAGGGCGAGACAAAAAAAACTGGAAGCTTTTGAGACGTGGTCCAGGATTCTACATGAGAATTTTAGGAATTTCTTAAAGGGATCGCATAACGTATAACAGAAATCGCAGTACTGCGATAAGCTCGCCCTAGTGAACAAATGTTATAATTTTATTTTAATGTTTACATACTTATGTCTGTATCTTCTTCACCAAGTGTAAATAAATAACGAACGAAGGAGTTCTCAACAAAATCAAAGGAGGAAGACACCTGCTCAGTGCAAGAGCAGAAAAACATGACAGATGGATCGGCCACATAGTGCATCAAGAGGTGCTCCTATTTGAATTAATTGAAGGAATGAACGAGGGGACAAACTACAGAGGACGACCAAGGAAAGAATACCTGGACGACCTGTGTCAGGATATGGGCTTCGACTCATAGGTATAAAGAGTTAAAAAGAACCGCACAGGATAGGGATGAGTGGTGAAGGAGACATGAGGTTTGCTGCAAACCAATCGTATCGATTGAAACTGGAGAAAAGAAGGGCGACAGTTGCGAGTGCGGCACAGAACCAGAATTCCTTCTAAATAACCCCATCCATATTCATCCATCAAGAAATACCTATCGTATCAAAACACCCAATATACAAAATAAAATATATAAGGTAAGCAATATTTTTAACTAGATAATGAAAGTGAATAAACTAAGATGGTTTGGACATGTTGAGAGAATGAAGGATGACAAAAAAGAAATATCCGAGCGAACGAAGAGGTGTGAGGAAACGCGGCCGCCCGAGACTGGCCTGGTCCGATCATGTCGACCAGATCCTCAAGGATGGATGCGTTTTGAGTAAAAGGAATCGAAAAGCGTGTAATATGACAAATTGAACGAATTTGACGGAAGTTAGGAGTGTGTGTAGGGATAGGGCTGTCTGGCGCTCTGTCCTCTCTGCCTACCCTGCAAGGACGTGGCGTGAGGGTATAGATACATAGATAGTACTATTTTTGGGGTCTCCATGTCGTGTCTCTAATATTGATTGGTTATTTAATATCCTAGATTCTGCAAATAATAAAAAAGTGTGTATTCATTGTATTTGTCAATACATTGGTAGGTGACTTTGTATGCATTGTCTCCTTGTGTACCTAAAATAATTGTATACATACTCGCTAAACATTTTATGCACTAGGTATGCATTTGTGTCAAGAGCAATGTCGGAAGTTCAGGGGAAAATACAAATTTCTAGTTTAGACGTAAGAATAGGTTAACAACCAAAACTTTGGCTTTAACCAAAATTTTTGATTGTTGTGTAATAAAGTCAGGGACCCCAGTACTTCCTTGAGATTATCACGGAGAGTAACTATAATTCATCAGGGAGAGCAACTACAATTTTGGCGTTGATAGGCATAAAAAAAATAACGCCGCAGGCAATTTTTGTTGTGAAATTGAGGGAAGAAGTTCATAATTATTGTCCAAGAATAAAAATATAAGTAAAGAATAAGACATACTTACAATTAAATGTACAATGTAGGTACTTATAATTAGCGCCGCAGGCAAGATTTTTTACGAAACTAATGTGATGAATTTTGACAAAAATAATTTATGAAAATTTGTAATATGTGACCAACGATGATTTTATTTAAATACATACCTATGTGAGGTTAAAGGGTTGTAAATTGGCAGCCTGTCCACAGGGTAGGTAGAGGTACCTATCGTTAATCCGGTGGGCGCGGGTTAAATCCCCGATGCTGACTTACTCCACACACGACACAAGCTTTTCTGTTTTTACTGTGAAGTGTACAAGTATGTAAGTACATCATCTTTGGGTTTTTGTGGTAAACCCAGAACCACTAAAAATAGTAGTGTACTGAAGGGCGGACATATTGCAAAAATCAATATCTTACAGCCAACCTAATTCTGCATTTAAAAAATACACCCACGGCGATTTTGTTGTAGTGTCTATTTTGATGCATTTGTCTGCACCTTGTTCCATTCATTCATCCCCTCACTACAAAGCATACATACAGTACTAAGCGCCTTACCGTGGGAACACTTCCACACCAAACGTCCCACACACGCGACTAACACGATCGTTAAACAAGGAAGCAATATACAGATTAATCATTCGATAGAGGGAGATGGATTTATATTATTGATAAGGTGTGCAAAATAATAGGTACACATGACAGAAGGACACAGGATATCAATTTTATATCGGATGGAAAGAGATAGCAGAACATTTGTGTCCTATCTGTTAGGTAATTAATTAGTGAGTATTATTGGATCGTGTGACCTCCGGGTTAAAAAAATTGCCCCCCTCTTTTTTTTAAATATTTTTTCAAGTGTCCTGTAATAATTAATAAATGAATAAATAAATAAAAATATACAAATAAAAACTTTGTAATAAATAAACAAATAATTAATAAATAAATTAGGTTCACCACCCATTCTGAATGTCACATAAAAGTGCTATTATTCAATTCTATCTATTTTAATCTCCTCTTGCCACATTCCTTGTGGGGTAGGCAGAGACAACAGATCGCCAGACTTTCCTATCCTTACAAACACTTCGTGCATTCTGAATGCTATTAAAATGTTCGCGTAAGGATGAATGATGATGTTGTGTATGTTTTTATATACACACCATTTACTAGTTACACCAACCGTATTGGTTAGTGGCGGATCCACGATTCATTTTTGGGAGGGACTAAGGGTCGGTTTCGGAGGGGCTGAGACAAAAATAGCATAGTAAGTAGGTACGCATACGGCATAATTTGGATATATGCTGATTCTTCACTCATGGTTTGGGAGTAGAGGGTACTTGGGCCCCTTAAGTCCCACTGGATCCGTCACTGATATATTAGTATAGTAGTAGTTAAGTAGCTGTTAATTGAAATATTATCTGGGGAATCCCCTTTTTTGAAATACGAATTACATTGCAAGAGCAAGGGGCAAACCCAATTATATTAAAAAACCTGCATCTCTGGTTAGGTGCGAACCCTGGCTGCAAGAACAATAAAAATGAGACAAAAAAGTTCGTGAAAATAAAATGATAGAATCGGCGTGTTTTGTAATCACGAAAATGCATATTTGAAATCGAGCGGACAACGGAAATTACTTTGAATACAGAAGGAAGAACACTCACTTGATAACAAAAATCCATTTAAAATCAGGCGGGAATTATTGGACTTTGAAAGCACAAGGACATGTACGAACAGTCACTGCCATCTGTTGAAGATTTGGCAAAGCTCCATTATGTATTGAAACAGGAAACTGCAAAGTATGCGCGATACCAACATAACGCTCCTAATAAATAAAACAAGGATGTCAACAATATTGTTATATTTATTAATTTAATTTGGTAATCTTATTTCGTCTTTTGGTTTCGTGCAAGTTGTGTTAATAAATTTAATTATCCAGTTAATAATTTACGAATACCAGCAGTATGCACCATTGGAATCCGATTAGATTCAAATAAGATACAAATCTTAGTACCAACGCAATTTGTTAATACTTATTAAGATTTGAATCTTTTTGTTTTTACGGAACTATTGCTGAAATAATTGTGTAATTTATTGCGCCCAATTGCCGAACGACTATTGAAAGTATGAAAAAACTATGAAACATTGCCGGAATAATTGCTCAATTAATTTCTGCAACTGGGACAACACATTAAGTTGACGAGGTTGCTCAAAAAGCTGGCCGTCTAAGAGAACCTTAAGGTATTTGGTAATTGCTGTGATTACCTAAATGATATATTTAATCGTTTTTAGTTTCTTATAAGTTTAAATGAAATATCACGGAACATAATATATCCAGATACTTTGTTGTAAAGAAAAGACTTAATTTTTGTCAACCCTATTTTTTCAGTAAATCCTTTCATTCGGTTGGTAGCAGTGTTTATCAATTGCTTGTTGTGACGGTAGGTACCTCACACCTCCCCATACTTCTTTCGTTTTCAGCCAGGCTCATGTCAAAATATCCGAGGGGTTCGTAATTCGTATCGTAAAATGTGTGTTTTCGCCTCGAATACCGAGCGCGACGGTTTGGTGCGGAGGGTGCGTGTTGTTTGTTCGACCCAGCTGTTGTGAAAAATATTTACTGTCAATTTTTACTTATTTGTATCAGCAATTCTTTAATTCTAAATCAAATAATTCATAGATAATTACGCGTTCGTTGAAAAAATTGTGTGAACGAGTTCGATTACGTAGAAATACGTAATTTTGAAATAAAAAGAACTGTTTTTTATTTTGAAAAAAGAATGAGTTTGTGATTGTGAGTGCTTTTTGCTATAGAATTGATTAAATAGTGAGTGAATTGTGTGATAGTGCGTGGTGTTTTTGTTATTTTTTATACAAATGTTGGGTGCGGCGATGTTTTTCGTATTCAATTGAGCGTCAATTATTGAAATGGTAAGTTATAGGTATTATAATAAACTGCAACTATGCTATAATCTTATTAGATTCCAACACCATTGATTTTTATTGCATTATGCGTATTTACATTTCTACGATTAAACATTTTATTAACATTTAAAATCAAACGCAGGTAATGCAACTGTTACGAAATATCTTTATATTTTAATGTTTTATTTTTGTAATTGGATAATGTTTTTATGGAGCTTTTTTGCGTGAAAAATATTACGAAATATTTTTACTTTTTTTTTCATGCTGAAACATAAAATGGGTCGGTTATTTTTAAGTATTCGTTACTTTTGGTAAACAAAATACCGAAAGACATAGGGATAGCTGGAAGAGATAGAAGATAGAAGCTCGCCCTAGTGAGCATTACCTATTATGTATTTATTTATTTTATTTATTTATTTAAACTTAAAGCAAACAAACACATATAAATATACAAAATGGACATAGTACAGATTATAAAACGTTGTTCACTAGGGCGAACTTATCGCAGAACTGCCATTTCTTCCAGTTAACCCCAGCCCCCAAAATAGCTGATAGGTAGGTACCTATTATCTATAGGTAACCATTATTTATAGTTTGTATTGTATAGTAATTTATTGCATGATTTTCGGAAACAATATACCTATTTCTCGGTTATCAATTTCGTAATCTAGCAGAAGCTTGAGGGCCTTGGATGGTGGGGCCCTGGGCAAGTGCACACTGTGACTAATGGAAGAGAGGGCCCTGTATGTATTATCTTATTTGTTTTTATGTATCATCTTGTTTATTTTATGTTATGTTTACTTGTTATTTGTTCACTAAGGCGAGCTAATCGCAGTGCTGCGGTCTCTTCCAGCTAACTTATAACTACACCTCATTTTTCAAGAAAATAGCCTCAGAAAGATGTTTCCAGGTAGCAGTGAGAAGGGTGGATTTCTGCAGAAGGGAAGCCGGGGCTAACATTTCTCATGGGATTACGTCAGATTAGACACTATTATACCTATCATTTTTTCCAAAAGACAACTCGATGAGAATCGTGTTCTCAGGTGGCTTCGCGCCTGCCAGGCATTATGTACTTAATTTGAGACGTGTGTGGTTCGCTGGTAGAAATCCATCAGTTGGCACAAACAAACGCCACAAAAAACATTTTACAAAACAAACTACACAGAAAAAATATAATTATAGCGAATAAATAGTACCTATGCAAATGGTATCAATGAAGATGAAGATAATTCGTAAGTATTGAGTAAAAAACCTGTCACGCTTGACTTGACATAACCGATGACATGATCAGAATCACATGTCTATTATACAGATTACAGAAGATAATATAAAACATTAAACTGTCACAATATGTTCTATTCATGTGTTATTTCGTATTTGTTTCAGACAGTATACGAGGTCAAATTGTGTAGATAACTGAATGCGTGCACCAAAATAAGACATTCTTTTTTCAAATATCTCAGTAGAATGAATTTAAAACACACTTATTTTTATTACAGTTTTTTCCTCAACAGACACGAGCTTGACTACGAAACTGTAATGTATTTCCGTCTATGCAATGCAGATAAATCCAGTTCAATACCTAAAATAATTTGAGTATAGGTATCTCAAATCGCATTTATTTTAAGTTCATGAAGTTACATAATTGGATGAGTATACCTACGACCTACATTCTATTTGTGCGTTATTTGTTTTAGACAGTATATAGCTTACACTCTATTTGTGTGTTATTTGTTTAAGACAATAAACAGCTTACGTTCTATTTATGTGTTATTTATTTCAGACAATATACGGTATACATTCTATTTGTGTGTTATTTGTTTCAGGGACTGAATCTCAGTATGGATTGAACGTAGATATACAACACAATATATCGTCTTATAGATTAGCAGAAATATGAGGGTCGAAGTCACGGAAAAAATGACGACGCCGATTGAAGAAAGCGTGGATGAGAAAGTTAAGGTAAGACAAAAAAATGTTTTTTAAAATTATCTGGGCTTGGTGTAAAAACAAATAATTTCCTGCACATTTCACAGTAAGCTAAAAGCTTGTGTCGTGAAGTGGAGAATACATCGTCAACACTGAGATTCGAACCCGGCACCTTCACATTGAACGCTTCAACCAACTGAGTCAACCGTGTACTTACTAATAACGTTTTTACAAGTCATTTGGCCAGAACCATTAAATAGATATCTTCTCTGCGAGATTGTGATCGGACAAAAACCCATATCACTCAAAATTAATAAACTCCAAGAATAAAAAGTCTTATGGATTCATCCGCCGTCATTCGGATTCGTCCCAGGCTCAAAGGACAAAAGTTCTAAAATATTACCAGAACTGGTGACTCAACTCTTCTCAAAAGTCTATGCGATGCTCCGAATTTCAGATTTAATCGGTCTAGTCTTGTCAGCCTGTATCTACAACTACATATTATTGACATTTATGGTACAGTAATTATAAAGTATGGCCGTATATTTGCATAAATAATGCATATCCTTTCAGTATCGGAATGTATTTTATTTTTGCATAATATAACGGATTGTTGCATAATTAGAAAGGAAATCCTTATTAGGATTCTTGTTATTTCAATTATAAACAGTGCACCATTCATTTGCAATGTCCAAACCGCTGTAGTATTTAGACGCAATTCTTCTTCTTCTTCTTGCCTCTTCCCAGTTTATCTGGGGTCGGCCCTTCTGGTACGTAGTCGCCAAACCTTACGATCCTGTGCCATCCCACTAGTAAGCTGTTGGTCCCTAAGCTCCTTTTCGATGTTTGTCCACCAGGTGGCTTGTGGACGTCCTCTGGATCTGGACTGTGATGGTATGTCCAGTGCGAGCTTTACCACGTGATCGTTGTTACGTCTGCTCACGTGACCGTACCATTACGCAATTCATATAAATAAATCAAAAAACGGTAGCTGTTATAATGGAGACTACTTTACTTTGCAACTCGGGCGTGTGTGGTGTTGCAAGTTGCAACCGTCGGTGGCGCTAGTTTCGCTGTCATGGATTAACTTTCAGCAGACTGTTTTGTTTATCTATTTTCTAATGTTGTCCATTGATATTCTCAGCATTGTCAAAGAAAACAGACCATATATCATCATCTTCTCCTTCTTTCTTCTTCATCAGCCTATCCCGTCCACTCCTGGACGAAGGCCTCCTCCATCTGCCTTCATGTTGTCCTGTCCTGTGCAGACTGCATCCAGGTTGCACCGACATGTCGGACCAGGTCGTCTCTCCATCTCAGCTGTGGCCGCCCCACACTTCTGTTCCCATCTCGAGGTCTCCAATTTAGAAGGTTTTTAGTCCACTTGCCCTCTGCGCTTCTAGTCACGTGTCCTGCCCATTTCCATTTTAGGGATGCTATGCGGTGTATTATGTCAGTCACTTTCGTTCTTCGTCTTATTTCCTCATTTCTGACTCTGTCTCTTAAGCTTATCCCTAACATGGCTCTCTCCATGGCTCTATGTGTTACGTGTAGTTTTTCAGCGCATTTTTTGGACAGCGTGACTGTTTCAAGGCCATAAGTAGCAACCGGCAGCACACATGTTTCATACACTTACGTTTCATAGTCCATAAGGTTGCCAAATCTGGACAAGCCATCACAGATAAAAACGCGTGGATAGGGTGTTTGTCTTGGCGCTTGCGAAGTATATTATCTACAAGTTTGTGCGTTTGTTGAGGCTTGGAGTTTGCGGAAAGTGCCAAGCGTGTGGACCCGGCATTCTCATTAATTTCTGTACGTTTGGCTCTGAATTTTCAGTCTTTAATCTAAAACATTGTGAGAAAGTTAGATTATTAGATAATAGTCCAATGGAAAGCACTGTAGTCGGTAAAGAAGGTTGTGATGTTATCGTCTGCCTCTTTCTGTGCCGAAGCCATAGACTTTTATATTAAGTACCTAGATGCCGTACTCAATGCTAGTAGTGAGGCAAACTGTAGCCCACAAACTGTCAAATCGTGGGCAACGTTTTCGCAATTTTGTTCTCATAGTTAAAAACTGTATTAGTTTTAACGTTATTTACGAATTAAGCGATAGTTTTAAAGGTGTTTTAGTGTTTATTATCGATATCTTGTTAATTGTATGAGTTTTGCGACTCTAAAATACCAAAAAGTGCCGAGCGTGAAATTGCGTCACTTGCACTTGCGTGAAGAAAATACACTGAGTCAGACGTCTAGCTAGTACTAAATATAAAAGTCTATGGCTTCAGCAATTATAATTAGTAGAGAAATTGTCATTATAAAAGTTTGTACTTACCTTGTTAGTTGTTCTTGTTACCTTACTTTAAAGTAATAAGTTTTAATAATCCCGTCTGAGGACGAAGTTTTATCATCCTGATGGGCTTAAAGTGTAAAATACAAGTCAGGAAATTCATCTTGAAAGAACGAACGTAGATACAAGTTAATTCTTCAAGGAGCGTGTATCTAGATTAGGGATGTTCCGAATGTTCGCATTCGCATATGCGAAAGATTCGCATCATTTTAAACATTCGCATCAACACTCGCATTCGCAACAATCGATGCGAATGTTTGGCGAATGCGAGTGTCATACGTCTGGTAGAATAGGGCGCCGCTTAGCCATGGGTCATCGCGTGTTACATTCAACCGGCCAATTGGAATCGCCTCATGGGCGAAAAAGCAGCCCGGCTATTATTTATAAATATAATTTGCCACTTTTGAAATTTGATTACTAATTTTATGTTCAATTTGATTGTAACTTCATTAATAAAAAAATACGATTAAAACCAAAATTAAGTTTCTTGAATATTCGCATTCGCATTCCAAACATTCGCATTCGCGAATGTCTAAAATATGACATTCGTAACATCTCCGATCTAGATACATTTTTGCAAGATATATTTCAGCACATTTATAGGTACGTAGTAGGCCATGGCAAAAAATGGGTAAGATACTTTCGATCAATGCGATTCAAACCTTTATCTGGTGTACGATCTTTGTTGATTTTTCCTAAGTAGCAGGTAAAGATTCTTCAGATAAGAATTCCAAAAGATATTCCTGAAGTATTTTTCAGAGCACTTATCTCACCTTGTGTAGGACACATTCCACAATGGTAGGGTATGAAAAAATCTTTATCGTTTTTAAGTCAGAGAATCATAGTCCAGACTTAATAATGTTTCAAATGTATGGGAATCTTGGGAAAATTCCCAAGTTACTGAAACTTTGGTATGTTGGAGTCAATTTATCGAACAAAATTTCGCAGTGCTTACTTGAGGGGCGAAACACTGATAATTTTTACCACTTTTTAAAGTTTTTTAAAATTAACTATTTCTTGAAATTTTGCTTCCAAGCGTCTACCGTTTATGAGCACGCTATATTGATCTTTAAAGGGCCTGTATGCACATGACTAAAAAATATTTGATTAAGTACTTCAATAATCAAAGGTATGCACTGAGCAAAAATCATTCTATTTTTGCTTCAATTTTTTCAAATTTTGTGTGAGAATGTTAGCGCTCAATAAGAATAATGTAAGCGTCAATGTGAATTTTACCTTTTTAAGAAAAACCTAGGAAGAAATTTAAAAATCTAAAATAGCCGATTTGTTGAGATTATAATTACCAGTATTTTAGGTATATCTGAAAAACTGAACGGAAAATCTTCAGATCCAGTAAATTTTAGGGGTACATACTTTAAGAATATTTTTTTATTCAAGGAATTTCCAAATCCTGTAATTCTAAAACAGCCGATCTGTAGTCCATACTTTCATCTATCACTGTCTTTAGTTTCAAGACAATTTTCTCAGTATTGGCTGAGAACAATTCAGGGCGCCGAAGCCGAACGACAGCATATAAGACCTTAATAACGTAAGTAAATAATTTATTTTTATTTATTTATTTAAACTTAAAGTAAACAACAAACACATATAAATATAAATGGACATAGTACAGATTATAAAACGTTGTTCACTAGGGCGAACTTATCGCAGAACTGCGATTTCTTCCAGTTAACCCCAGGACAAAACAGAAAAAAAGGAGTTGAACAAAAATATAGGAAAAAACAGAAAAAAGAAATTGAATAAAAAATATATATGAAGTAGAAAATATATACATACATACATATGTGAGATAAAAAACAAATAAAATAAGTAGATACAAAGCAGTTTGGTCTAATTTCGAGTTAGACGGGTCTTAACTATATTAGGCGTCTTTTTATATTAATTATGGCGCTAAAAAGTTCATCAGCTGACACGTAAATAATGTCACAACGTCATATAATAAAGTATGGACACAATACATACACAATATTGCATTGTATTCAACAAGAATGAAGTAATATATTCAACAGCGTTTGGCAGGCGCGTCCATGAGACTATGAGACTTGGCTCTGTGCCCAGTGGGTCGGGGTTTGTGACAAAAACTAACGGGGTGAGAATAGGGTAGTACGTAATATGTATATCTACATACTTAATGCAGTATAGGGTAGGTACTATAGGATGTTTCATGTTTGTATGGAAAAAATAAAAATGTTGATTTTTTGTTTTGTTTTTTGTCTCCCTTGGTCCATACATGGCCAATTTGATGATCTCTCACGGTTGTACAGTGTACACCTGTGTCCTAATAAAATAACCTTATAAACAAATCCTCAACAATTGCACCATCATCACTTTACAAATCTCTTTAATCGTTTGCTTATCACTCAGTATTCTGTCACTGTTTTATTTATTTTCTGTACATACATGTAACCTTGAGCTATTATATTATTATGGTTAGTATTGCCCCGGAACAGGCTATCGCCTAGTGGGGCAATAAAATCCAGTACTTTTATGTTTGTATTTTTACTTTGTAAATCTTTGGATAGTAGATAAATGAAAAAATGAAATGAAAATGAAATAATATGAATTTGCTTGCGCCCCGAGTCTCTATGATATAAAAGTTATATGTGCCACATTTCTAGAAGATTGGATAATATTTAAAGGTTGCACACTTTGATCACTTTTATCTCATGAAGTTCATAGTAATTAGTATACTGATGGCCTTCTCATGTATTTCTTTCGTCTCTTGCACCATTTTAGGCTACAATATCAGGGATATGTGTTTTAGTACTACAACATCTAATACAGAATTTATCAAAATGACATGAATTAAAAGAGAATTTGGACAAACATTCGTATGGTTGGCTTGCCATCTTCACACCAATGAACTGATATTGAAAGGAACTTTTATATCATAGAGTTCATATGAAAATCACACCTTTGGAAAAATGAAACACCCTTAGGTACTGAACCCCCCGTCAGTGCGATCCGCTGCCTTGTTCGCATTAGGCCAGTAGCTTAGTCGTGTAGGCAGTGAATTAGTCACAATGCTGGATTTGCACTCAGTTATTATCCTAGTTTTAGCTGTAACCTGTCAAAAATGACGCTGTTTGCGGGATAGGCAGAGAAAACAGATTGCCAGACTCTATCCTTACACACCTTACACACTCTCATGGTAAATTAAATTTTTATACAGTATTTTTTATTCTGCTCAATAACATTTTGTACCACAATATTTACCAATTGAATTTATAAATCAAAATGTGCAAATTTAATATAAAGAAGCTCGACATCTATCGACGACACATACAGTAAATGTAAAACAGAAATGGATCTTTCTCTATGTATAGAAAGGCAAAATCGTAGCCTAAATCATAACACCTTTAATCATCTGTGTATAGTTCTCAAGAGATGGTATGAGATAAAATTGCACACTTAACCAAGTTTGCTCTTTGAGACTTCTGAAAAAAAAATAGTCTGTATGTTCTAGCAGTTTTAATATTACACAGCCTTCACAATTCGACGTTAAAGTCTATTAGATAGATTATCTTTTCTCTATGGATTTTCTTTATGAATTTTTATTTATAAATCGTATTTAATTTCGATCGAATTTATTGAATTTATTTTCGGATTTATTTTCCCTTTATGAATCGTTGAGTAGAAAATACGACATTTTTTAACCTGTCAAAGTTGCTAAGAAAACTTATACAATAATATTTTCTTGTTATTATGTATTATAAAAACTTATCATAAAACTCATGTATACTTGTAGCATCAAGTATGCAAATATTTTTATTATTATATCTAGAAAGGTGTACGTAGAAAGAACTCTCGTCATTTTAGTTTTCCCAACTTTTCGATGTTTGTCATCCCTTAGTTATGAAAATGTTTACAAACATTTTGCACGCATCTACGGATTAACGTCTTTTCGGAGAGTGTTTTTATGGACGGTTATTTTTGTTTTCTATGTATTAGTAAATAGTGTTGACTGTTGAACAATTTTGTAATATTTGTAATACAATTTTGTCCCATGTTCCATCTTGTTCAGTACTATACGTTGAATCGCGGTAAACAAAGTTGTAACATTTAGAGTCGTGTTGAACCATTTTTATGTTGGACTATTTTGTATCACAATTTTGCCCAATGTTGTGTCGTGTTGGAATGCGTTGAGCCGCGGTAAACAATGTTGCAACATACATAGTCGTGTTGAACCATTTTTATGTTGGAAAGTATGTATTATATCATAGATATGGTATTGGAGACAAGTTGTGAATGTCTTCCATTGTAAAGTTGTTTTCCATAATAATTATCGTACGAGATTTCAGTTTATTCTTGTTTATTGTCCCTTGGACCCTATATCGGGCACTTGGACTCGTCAGTTTTACATATAATTAGACAAGTAATAATTAAATGGAATATACAGCAGGTATTGTGCACAATATCAATGCTAAATAGTGTAAAGGGCTCTGTTAGCATTTCGTCAGAGATATAATGAAGCAAGATAATATAATGAACTACAAAAATTTATGATATACCTAGTCAGTTCAATGCTGGAGTGAATGTAAATGGTTCATTCCAGCATTTCGTCGACAGAGTAAAACGATTTTTCAACGAGGTACGTTTTCACTGCTCCTCCAAATTTACTATCACTGTTGCTATATTTTCCTCCTAACGCCCTTTTTTCTCGGAATCCATTACTCTTGAGTTTGGGCGCTAAGCGAAGCGAGGCGTATATCTATTGACGTATGGTATTAAGTTTTTCCCTCGAATATTAACATAAAAATGCCACTAACAAGATATAACGTGAAATGAAAAATGTTTTTAACGGTTTTATAAGAAGAAGTGTAAATCATGATATTTTATCGAATTTTGCCTGAATTCATCAACTGTGTTACAAATTTTAGATATGCTATATTGTCAAGGCAAGGCAAGGGTGCAAACATAGTAGATATAAATAAATAAATAAATCTTAATTGGCCAAACGTAAATATGCATAGTTAAAAAAACATGACAATGGTAGTGTGCTAAAAGGCGGGCTTATTGCAAAAGCAATGTCTTACAGTCAACCCGAGAAAAGAAAGAAATAACTTATCTACTTTAAAGTAAATAAATATATGTTATTTTTGACGCATGCAGGAGTGTAGTGGTACGAGAAGGGAAAAATGAGTTTTTCCTGATGTTTGGAGCAGTATAAAAGGGATACTGCTACCCTTAAAGCAAAATTCAAGACATAATATGTTGACCCCAGCTAGGGCCAGATTGCAAAAATAACGAATTTGTCATCAGAAAGAGTGCCATTTTTTAACCCACCGGCTTTCCGGCGGCCTTACGAACTCTATTCGTATGGTAAAGCTACTTATTAAAAAAAACATTAGAAATAACGTGAAAAAAGGCATTTATTGCACAAAATAATTCTGTAGCAAAGCCTGTAGAACTTTTTAAGCTCTGTAAGTTCTTGAGAGAGACGGTACCTATTTCTATTCCTATATCTACGTGTGTCCCACAAGGGTGTGTATTGAGACTCTGTTTGAACTATAGTTCTTTTATACATTAACTTCACTAATGAAATAATACGTTGCGTATATCTATCCTACGGTGTCAATATTGGACTAACGAAGCAGACTACTTTACGATCTAGAGGCGAGACAACCTGGGGCAAACAGCATGAGGTAAAATACTTACGTAATTCTTGTTTACGTCGTAAAGGTATTGTGTGGGGAAATATATTAACTAGGGACGTGTTGTATGTTTGTTCAATGCCTGTAATATGTAGGTTACGTACACGCGAGTATTTCAATGTTTGTAGGGTTCTTTATCTGACCTTCGCTGGATTTAATATTATAACTCTTGCCAAATTTAATCATGTCAGGGCCTGACTAATGTACCAGTCCATAACCATACAAGGAAAGACCAAAATGTATTTTTTAACCATTTTCTTCTTTAAAAAAAAACTCGTTTTCTTGAAATGGCTTCACGACTGCGTAGAATGAGAATTTGTTATTGTTGCGTAGCTGCAGCTCATCTACACAGAATTGGCCTATGGCTCCCCTAGAATCGACTTGGAGATTGTTACGATTTGAAGTCATCATTGGGAACTTATATTTTTTCATTCTCATCCAAAGATAAAACTACATTCATATTGTTAACTCCCTAGGTCGGTGTAAGCAAGCTGTTTACTAATTACTGTACATTGTAAACTTTATTACTATCCAATCTTACCATTATTATTAGTAGAAACTGTGCCATATCTACGTGCATTCCATACATAGTACAACCTCTGCTGCTAGTAAACCTAGTCGTAAAATGTCCCGGCTAACCTAATTATAAAGAAATTGGCGCACACCAGGGGGTTTGTTTTTTCCAACCTGGTACAGCGTGTAACTAAATTACTGGATGTGGAGTATAGAATTATATTCTTTTCTCTCTTGAAGCAACCATGTTTTCTTCATCTGAGTCTTTTTCCATTCGTACTCCTTACGGCCTTGCAATTTCTACAAGGTTTTTTAGCGGCTTGCCTATCTCCGGTGATTGAAATTCTCAGTCATATCCTGACATCCAGCGTCTTTAGATTTAGGATAACATTGTTCTTCAAAAGTTGACTTAGTCTTCCCAGCAGTATTTCTATCTACAGCATCATTTATCAGAAGCAGAAGATTTTTTTGTGGGTCGTTCGTTTGTAGACTTGATGAATCTAACCAGCAAAATTAATACATTAATCAGTTTTAAAAATGTTGTATAAGATTTTAAATTATTAGACGTATAAGCGTCTTATATCTGTTAAATTTATTTATCGTATAGTCATACAAAGTACATCACATCAATATAACATTACCTACATAATAATCAGACAGACACTACATGTACCTTGCATAATGAAAATTGTTTGTCTGAGTCCAAAATCGTGTGTCCTTAGGTACGTTGTCGCCGCTTATGTTTCACCCCCATATGCCCTGAGAGCACACTTGGACACGATATGGCTCACAGTCTGCCTCTCCGCTCCACAGTCGCACTCCAGAGAATCCAGCCATCCGCATTTAAAAAAGAAATCGGCACATCTGCCATGGTCATACAAATAGTCTCAGTGGGGCCACGATATACGCCTTAAAATTGGCGGTCGAGCTAAGTCTAGTATGCGATCAAATCACAATGCTCGGCACACAGGCCAATCCTTGTTCGATGTACTTTATCCATGTATCCTGAATGCACTGTTTTATCGCCTGAAAATGACGTTCTGCAATCAGTATTTTCCAGAAATGATTCGTTATTCTTGTTAGGGGATGTGGTACTTTATATTTCTGTTGTAATCTTTACGCGCATGTATATTATTTTTCCTACTGTAATTGTCATGTTCAAAGAAAACTACTTAACAACAAATACTCGTAGCATGTTACCACACAAGTTCTAGGTTATAGACCCTTGGAACTTTTAACTATATATGTAGATACAAAGTTATTATTAGATTTTGTGATTGTAAGTGCAACATGAAACATGGTGAACTGGGCATGCAAACATGCAACATGAAGATATAATTACATTGTATATTTAAAAGGAAGTGTTAAAGAAAAACGATTTCTTAATTGTTGTGAATGTATTTGGTGTTACAAGTAAAAACATGACAGTTTTTTCCTCAACAGAGGCGAGAAGTATCTGCAGGCATTCACATAATGTAGCATTGTGTGAACTCCCTTGGGGAAGAAGTGAGGTGGGTGTTTCGACGTTTCCGTGTCGACTTTGGCTGGGTTAAGCGACTACTTAATTCCTTCATGCGTTCAACCATACCTGAAATGATTTTGAAATATTTGTGTGGACTTACATTGCACTTTATTTGTTTTTTACATTATTTTGTACTTATATAAACTGTCAAAAATGCAACAAATGATTATAATCCTAAAATATACCAACTATTCCGAAAACCGGGACATTTGGGTGTCCCGAAAGGTTTGTTCGGGATACCGAGACACGAGGCATAAATCCGGTGACAGTCCTGGTAAACCGGGACTTCTGGCAACCCTAAAAATAGCGGATGACGTTAATGCGATGCAATCGGACCGCAGAACATATGCATATGATCCAGTCATAGTTTTCCTGGTAGTTCAACCACCATCTTTGTAATAATGGTCGTGGTAGTTTAAAGGCGTAAAAACTTCGCAAAGCACGTATTATATTAGGTACAGGTTGTTACGATACGATACTGTAACTACTCCTACTATAGGTAAAGTAAAGATACTTGAAGTGGGTACTGGGTAGTAATGGTGTCTTCCTAGTAACAAAGTTGTACCATAAAGGAACGCGTGTAGGGTAATGAGGGAACACTAACGATATTGTGTTCTGAACAGTGAACCAGGGTGTGTTATGCATCATACATGTTCCCATAGATTTTTGTTGTTGCTTGTATTGTATAGGGTGTTTCTTTTGAATAGGCACACTTTTAAAATTAAATTAAGCGTATTAAAATCATGGTAATCTCCATAAAAATAGCTTCATCGGAAAGATGGAAGTTTACCATTTATGTTTTAATATGATTTCGGGCATATATGCACGGGTATTCCTTCTCTAGGAGCCATTTCTGAGACGCCGTCAAATCCACAAAAACTCACTGTTTAGTGTGGAATCATTGTCCCATATTTCTTCAAAGATGCTGTCGGTCGGAAAGTTACAGTCAATGGAGAGCGCTTAGGTCCATGATTAAAGACTTTTTTGTTCCCTAATTAAATGGCATTAATGTGCAACAACTTTGGTTTCAACACGATGGCCAACATGCCACACATCGAGCGACATAATCAGGTTATTACGGGAAACATTCGATCGGCGCATAATTTCACGTAATGGTTCGGTTAATTGGCCTCCACGATCGTGTGATCTCACCCCTATGGATTATTTTCTGTGGGGATATGTGAAGTCTACTAGGGGGTCTACACAGATAAACCTGAGACATTGGATCACTTGGAAGCCAACATTCGCAGAGTTATTAGCGATATACGGCCTCAGCTGCTCGAGAAAGTCGTCGAAAATTGGACTTCCAGATTATGCTTCCTTCGAGCCAACCGCGGCGCACATATGCCCGAAATCATACTTAAGCATAAATGGTATAAAATAATCTTTTAAATAAAGCCATTTTTATGAACATTACCATGATTTTAATACGTTTAATTTCATTTTAAAAGTGTGCCTATTCAAAAGAAACACCCTATACTTGTACAAAACTATTGTTAATGTTAAAGGCTTGCGCCGTAAATAAATAAATAAATAAATAAATAGATGGCGATAGTGTACCTACACATCTGTCAGTAGATTGTATAGCCACATTCTAATCTACACATTACACACCTACTATACTTTTTCTTTTGATAGTTTTGCCAGTCTTCACATATGGCACGGAAACTATGACCCTTACCAAACTATGTGCAAACAAACTGCGAATAGCTCAAAGAAAAATGGAGAGAATAATGTTGAAACTGCAAGACAGGAAGAGGAATGATTGGATACGCAGCCAGACTAAAGTGACTTATTACACGAGACTACTGTTCGAGGATTCTCATCCTTATCATCAGACGTTTGACAATAAAAATATTGTAAAAATAAAACACTGTTTTTTACTTCCACTATTTATTTTGATTACATACACCAGAGATCTTTCAAAGCTAATGCTTCATCTTCAGTGGTTATCTATGAACTAAACTGACAGACAGGTTTAACTTACATTGTCTAAGGATCTGGGGGGCGGGGGGGTAGTAAGATAGAGGGTGGGCTAAACTGTAGTAGGTATGTTATTAGTGAAAACAATAGGAATCTAGAAACTACTACAAAGAGTTGTTCCTATCATTGAACAGGTAGTAATTCAAAACATTAATATTATGGGTTTTTCCAGATGACATTATTGAAATTATAGAGCGACAACATCATTACTAATAAAGTAATAAGACAATAAAAATATTTGATGTTAATATCTTCACTTAACTTATTATTGAGGACCAATTCCGGGTCAAATCAACACACTCTTTGAACCTCACCATCTCAGATTTTCATGAAATTTGGCACATTTGTTCTATTGATAGAGATATGGAAAAATACCAAATTACATTGCAATATGTGAACTCGTTCCTGAATTACAGCTATGTAAAGTGCTGAAAAAATGGACGAAAAGACCGCGACCATATATTTTTGAAGTGCTCTAGGAGCTCTTCTAATTGAGCTAGAGAGCTGGGAGAAGTGTCATTTTATAGCATTTTTAATGGCCTTTTGAATGATATACAACATGATGTGGGGTGCGCAACATTTTTTTTTTGAAATTTTTATTTTAAAAATTTAAATTTAAATATTTCTGAAAGTACATATTTTAAAAATTTCAAATTAATTCCATAAATAGTTTATATTTACACAAATCATCTGGCAAAATTTGGATTTGGGACGGCAATGGGTTCACTGTTAAAAAAAATTTAAACTGTTGCATCGTTCATTAATTCCCTGTATAATACAAGGAAACAGAGGAATCGTTAGTACGGAGTCATGGGTTTTTGGTATATTTAGGTTGGTGGGGTAGTGGAGAATTCAACGTTTTTTTTTATATTATGCGATATAACTTTATTGATTCACATTTTAGGGCAAAATATATGTATGCCGATTTAAAAATCATTAAATATCCTGCAGATTTGCCATAAAAAATTTTGCTCTAAAATAAATAGCAGGGGAGCTATCAAGCTCAAAAGCTGGCCAAATTTTGAGTTTCTTGCCATTATATACATCACATGAAAACTTCGTTATAAGGGCTCATAGCTAGGCCTTTAGGGGCCCAGGGACAATAATAACAATTGGGGCCCCTAATATTGTAAGAATAACTGATAAAATTAAGAATAAACCTAACTAGGCCAACCTTTTTCCTCACATTTTCATTGTTTAAACATTAAAAAATATAGGGGCCCCAAATGTCATTTTTGCTCCAAGGGCTCCTAAAGGCTTAGCTACATGCCTGAATAACGGAAGTTATCATGATATATAATGCCAAGAAACTAAATAATTAATATACTAGTACCTACATAAATACAAATTTTGGCAAGTTTTTGAGCTTGATAGCTCCCCTGCTATTTATTTTAGAGCAAATTTTTTTATGGCAAATCTGCAGGATATTTAATGATTTTTAAATCGGCATACATATATTTTGCCCTAAAATGTGAATCAATAAAGTTATATCGCATAATATAAAAAAAACGTTGATTTTAGAAGGTTTCTTAATGGTGGCGGGGGGGAAGGGGGGCTGGGGGAGGAAATGTGTCTAAAATTGAATTCTCCACTACCCCACCAACCTAAATATACCAAAAACCCATGACTCCGTACTAACGATTCCTCTGTTTCCTTGTATTATACAGGGAATTAATGAACGATGCAACAGTTTAAATTTTTTTTAACAGTGAACCCATTGCCGTCCCAAATCCAAATTTTGCCCAGATGATTTGTGTAAATATAAACTATTTATGGAATTAATTTGAAATTTTTAAAATATGTACTTTCCGAAATATTTAAATTTAAATTTTTAAAATAAAAATTTCAAAAAAAAATGTTGCGCACCCCACATCATGTTGTATATCATTCAAAAGGCCATTAAAAATGCTATAAAATGACACTTCTCCCAGCTCTCTAGCTCAATTAGAAGAGCTCCTAGAGCACTTCAAAAATATATGGTCGCGGTCTTTTCGTCCATTTTTTCAGCACTTTACATAGCTGTAATTCAGGAACGAGTTCACATATTGCAATGTAATTTGGTATTTTTCCATATCTCTATCAATAGAACAAATGTGCCAAATTTCATGAAAATCTGAGATGGTGAGGTCAATTTTGCTATAAAATTGTGTTGATTTGACCCGGAATAGGTCTGAGACAAAGTATGTGTTTTAATAAGAATATCTGTAAGAGGAGATTGTAACGGTGGAATTTGTTGATTTAAAAGGTTATCTGAATTTTGATTCCGATGTTTCTTAATTTCAATGCACTCCAGAATGTTTAATTTGTGTCCTTTTTCAGCCTGATGTAAGATGGTGACGTTATCTATACTGAACTTGTGACCGGTTTCTCTAGAGTGATCTCCTAATTCAGAGTAGATGGAGAAGTTTCTGGTTGCCTTTTGATGTTCTTCAAATCTTGTTGTAATTTTGCGGCCACGCTGTCCAATATAATTTGTCCACTCTGTCCAATAAAATGTCCAATATATTAAATAAACAAGATAAAAACATTCAGTTCACATTGGAAATAGAAGACGACAAGAAGACCTTGAACTTTTTAGACATGTCAATATCAATTTTAGAAAATAAATCTGGAAAAACCCATAATATTAATGTTTTGAATTACTACCTGTTCAATGATAGGAACAACTCTTTGTAGTAGTTTCTAGATTCCTATTGTTTTCACTAATAACATACCTACTACAGTTTAGCCCACCCTCTATCTTAGTACCCCCCCGCCCCCCAGATCCTTAGACAATGTAAGTTATACCTGTCTGTCAGTTTAGTTCATAGATAACCACTGAAGATGAAGCATTAGCTTTGAAAGATCTCTGGTGTATGTACTTAAATTAAATAGTGGAAGTAAAAAACAGTGTTTTATTTTTACAATAATTTTACAACGTCCTCCCATAAAGTTAATCTTCCATCAATCAATAAATTATTTGACAATAAAGTTTTTTAATAGCCTGTGTCCGAGCTTAGATTCTGCTTTATCGTTACGCACAAAATATCTAGTCTGAGAGTTCTCCGGTGTAAAACTTAAACCTGGACATAGCCAATTAATGCAACATCACTGAAATATTTAATGATCTCATAATATTAAAAGCCTTATGGTAAAAATACTAAGGGTTAATATGATTATAGGGTTGAGAATGAATAAATAAATGGATTACACTAACTGCCTCCCTCAGTCAAAGAGTTCTACATTTAGATTTACATAACTACATAATTACCTGGGCTTTGACCTCTTGGATAGTACTACACTTTGTTTCTTACACGTTTTTGTAATATATCCACCGATGGGTAAATCAATCAGAAAAATCTTAAAACTATTCCCAAATCAGTTTAAATTCATCAAGCTTTTGGTCCTCTCTGTGTACATCTCAAGAAGTTCGACATGATGATATTGGTGTGAGATAAAATTTTAAATTACACTCATTTGGATAGACGTCCTCATTCTAAAAAGCACTCAAGTACAATTTTATATTATGACTAACTAGGTGTAACCAGTACGATTCGCACCAACTGGGTTCAAGAGTTCGAGTTCTGGGTTCAAGAAATAAGAAAAAAGGCATCATTTTTCTGTAGGTTTATTATATAATTTTGTTTTATAGTTTTTTTTTTTAAACCTATTCAATATTTTGCGTCTGTAAAAAAATCTACTGTGGCCCCACAAAATACTTGCGTAAGATAAGAGTAGGCACATTGACATTTCAAAAATTTCAAAGACCTTAGATCTCGACAACCGTTACCAAATATGCTTTGAAAAAATTTGAAGTAGATACATTGAACCTTTATCTAGGGAATGGCCATAAAATATTTTTTATATCTTGTAAGTACAGATTTCTGTAGGTATATAATAATTTGAAAAACACTTCTAAAAACTCGTTATCCCGAAAATCGCGGTGAATTTTTTTTTGTTTTGTATCGATAATGTGCATTAAAATCTAGGCAATAACCGTAAAAGTTTTTTGATTGAAGCGAAATTAACTCCAAAAATGGAATAAAAACGCTTTTTTTACCATTTTATCATGCGATTTTGAACCTTGATGCCGTGGGAAACGACCGTGACGTCGTAGTTGGGTCGCGAGCCTAAAATGGCCGACTGCATTTAACCAAGAGGGCTTGTGTATTATAATTTTGATGTTTTATGTAGGTTGGATACGACTAAGCTACTTGGTACTCAGTACAGCTGGGTATAGATTCATGAAATGTATGTCAAGTGGGTGATTCATCTTAGTACTTAGTACCAACGGTACCAACATTGAGATTTTAATTGCGTGACGTAAGCAAAATGAGGAAATTTTTATATCGGGTGTACTTTATGGATATATTCAGGGAGGTAAGTGGTTCGTTCATTTCCATTACCTTATCTGAAAGCAACAAGGTTCTAACTGACATATCAAAATGTTGAGGAAAATGAGATTAAAGTTCTAAAAACTCGTAATTTTGCACACAGATGGAACCTTATTTGTTTCGTTATTTTAAAAAACTACCCCTCTTTTGGGTGTTGTAAATTGTACCTACTCAAAGATTTTTTCAGTTAGGAACGTTTTCACGCAAAAAGTGATTGTGTAGAGAGAAGGCTGCGTGTTTTTTTGCACAGAGGTGATTGCGTAGAGAGAATGCTGCGTGTTTTATGCACAGAGGTGATTGCGTAGAGAGAATGCTGCGTGTTTTATGCACAGAGGTGATTGCGTAGAGAGAATACTGCGTGTTTTATGCACAGAGGTGATTGCGTAGAGAGAATGCTGCGTGTTTTATGCACAGAGGTGATTGCGTGGAGAGAACGCTGCGTGTTTTTTGCACAAAGGTGATTGCGTAGAGAGAATGCTGCGTGTTTTTCTCACAGAAGTGATTGTGTAGAGAGAATGCTGCGTGTTTTTCTCACAGAGGTGATTGCGTAGAGAGAATGCTGCGTGTTTTCCACACAGAAGTGATTGTGTAGAGAGAATGCTGCGTGTTTTTCACACAGAAGTGATTGTGTAGAGAGAATGCTGCGTGTTTTTCATACAGAAGTGATTGTGTAGAGAGAATGCTGCGTGTTTTTCACACAGAAGTGATTGTGTAGAGAGAACGCTGCGTGTTTTTTGCACAAAGGTGATTGGGTAGAGAGAATGCTGCGTGTTTTTCTCACAGAAGTGATTGTGTAGAGAGAATGCTGCGTGTTTTTCTCACAGAGGTGATTGCGTAGAGAGAATGCTGCGTGTTTTTCACACAGAAGTGATTGTGTAGAGAGAATGCTGCGTGTTTTTCACACAGAAGTGATTGTGTAGAGAGAATGCTGCGTGTTTTTCACACAGAAGTGATTGTGTAGAGAGAATGCTGCGTGTTTTTCACACAGAAGTGATTGTGTAGAGAGAATGCTGCGTGTTTTTCACACAGAGGTGATTGCGTAGAGAGAATGCTGCGTGTTTTTTCACAGAAGTGATTGTGTAGAGAGAATGCTGCGTGTTTTTCTCACAGAAGTGATTGTGTAGAGAGAACGCTGCGTGTTTTTTTTGTACAGAGCGTTATTCTATAGTTAAACAATGGTCGATCTTAACTTCTAAGTATCTGATGTGATACTTGCTCCACAAATGTAGCAAAAATGATTACCCCCTTTGCGAGTGTCTCTAGATCGAGATTGTCGAACACCTCTCAGGTGTGTCGCAAGAAGTTTACAGGGGTTCTTGAGGAAATCTATAAGTTGACGCCAACGACAATGGAGTGGAGCTAATACTCCTGGATAACTTGCCCACTACAATGGTTGTGAAAATACGAAAGAATAAGAATTAGCTAGGTATAAATGTTGAATTTGATAATCTTAAGTGTTGTTAAAGTCAATAACACTAGCAACATACACATTCATTTCTGGTGGTTGTGTTCGTATATCATTTCTGCTTACTTATACATAAACATACCTCTAGATTAGGTTGAACGTATTGTACCTTCATATTGTGAGCGGGTGTCGGGGTTGTGATGTGTTCACAGCACGCAAGGTGTGAACATATTATAATATAAGGGAGCTAATTGTACTTATACTTACTTACCAATCTACCCAGCATTATAAGGGTCGTAACTATGTTTTGGGGCTGAGAGGTAATTTGATGATGTGGATATACCTAGTCAATATTTATTTTATTTTAATTGAGAACTATAATAACCAAAATCGATAAAAAATAATATTTTTATTTGGGTGATTTTATCGCTAAACGGCGCCCAAAATAGTCCAATTACTATTATTTAAAAATATCTAAATAATATAATATAAATAATAATATAAATTATCTAAAAATTTATTCATATAAATGCAAAAATTGGTAATTATTAATACCTATACTTGGAATATTGTAAGATGATTTCTAAATACTGATATTTCAGGCACAATGCTTGTACATATTTTAGGCCCAGCGCTGAGCTTAATCCTTTGATATCCATGATATCTGGATAGGTGAATTTTTCCCAGTGTTAGGCTGATGAGTTTATATGTTAATCATGACTGATAATATGCAGACTCTTCTGGCTGGTAATACTGAGAAGTGTGTCGGCAAGTCTTATGTTTTATACGGTTTTATTTAACTTCACTTGGCGTGGTCTCCAAATCTTGCAATCGAATTTTAAGTCATTTCCAAACTACATAGCTAGAACTCTGAAACTCTCATCAATCGTGTTAACTATATAGATGACAATATGATTCTGTACCACATTGGATCAGCCTTCGTCAGAGACAAAATAGATGTAAAGCTTTTGAGGGGATCGGGTCTATCACGCCAGGACCGATATGTGGCCTAACCTGGCTAACCCATAGCATGTTTATGAGTGTGACAATCCGTGACCAAGGCGGCAGTACGTTCGCCGAAACGTCGGATCATCAGATCTTCACACGATTAAATCCGAAAAAAAAAAAAACAAATCTACATATGTATATGAGGTTGGAAATTCGTAAGGATGGACGCACAAATGAGATTTATAGGTATTTTAGTTTCACAAAGTAATCAGGAAACCTACTTTAAGCCCGAATTACTTAAAGTACCGTAACTTAAAGTATTAAAAAGGGTAAGGCGACTGGTGTGGTATACTTCCTAGGAATTTAAAAGGTTGCATTAGGGTGTTTACTGGGATTTATTACATAATGATGTTTAAGCTATATTTTATTACAAGTAGGTGCGAGTGGGTGTCAATACAAGGAGCTGCAGTAGTTGAAAACTGAAAAATAGCGGTGTTATTCTCTTTTCAAAAAGCGGTGTTTTTTCGGGAAAAGCGGGTTATTTTCTTCAAAAGTGGTGTTATTTTTCGGGAAAAGCGGTGTGTTTTTTCGGGAAAAGCTGTATTATTTTTTAAAAACGCAGTGTTCTTTTTCGGGAAAAGCGGTGGTTTTTTTCATATTTTTGGCGAGGTTCGGAACATTCTGAATGTCATGTGAAAGCGCAAACAAAATGTGTGTATTTATTAAATTTAAGAATGTTGAGTGCTTTGACCGAAGGTATTGGTGGAAGCTCATTACAAGAATTATTATTAGAATGTAAAACTAGTCGCCGTATTCAATAAATTTAAAGTCTGCGGAAAAGACTAAACACCTACCGTTTTTTTCATATTTTTTTAATTTTATTTATTTTATATTTTTTATTAAAAGATTTGAGCTTGCATACACAAACCCAAATACTTTCCTGCACACCTTGCACTAGGCTAAAAGCCTGTATCGCAAAGTGTAGAATACATCGCCAGCGCCGGAGTTTAAACCTGGTACCTCCCGCTCGAGACTGCCGCCTAAACCAACTGTGCCAACCGTGTACTTATTATTTAAATTTATTTCGGTTTTCATTTAACCCATTCATGCACGGTATTCGTTTCTATTTAGGGTTGTTGTGAACAAAGAAGAAGTTAATAAAATAACACAACATTTCGATTACCCCTAGTGGTGGCCTCAGTAAGTATTGTTTCTTAGTAAAAATAACAATCATTGCGTGCTGCAATCATGTTACAAGTAATAACAGTTACAATTTAATCTTTTGTTGTGACTAGCCACTGACATGCTACTATTACTACATTGTGTGCTGTGAATTATTATTGTTGCAAGAAAAAGAGCAGTAGCATTTCGTTGTTGGTTATGTGATCGGTTAATTATTTGATTTATTTATTTTCATGTTTATTTACAAAATATACCACACATAAGTCGTAATTTAAACAACAAACGAATAATCCATGGTACATAACAATTGAGTTAAACAATTAAATTGTTAATTAAGAGTATGCATACCGACATTTCAAAAATTCCTAAAAACGGGAGACCTTATATCTCGACAACCGTAACTAAATATGCTTTGGAACAAAATAGGGTAGGTGTGTTGAACCTTTATCTAGGGAATAACCGTAAAAGCTTTTTGATAGACGCAAAATTAACGCCAAAAAATGAAAAAAAAAACGCTATTTTTACCATTTTATCATGCGATTGTTCACGCGATTTTGAACCTTAATGCCGAGGGAAATGATTGTGCCGTCATTTTCGGTACCAAGCCCTTGAGAGTAAACCTGGTTGTCTTTCTATAGCAGGTAACGCATCTGGTTTAATTAGCGCCGCAAGCAATTTTCTTATGTAACAATTTAATTGATTTCCTTAGTAATTATTTTAGAACTAGAGGGTACCTACCCGTGAAAATCACGGAGGCTTGCTTAAATATGTTTTTGTCTTACCACCTATTACTATTCCACCCTTCAAAGTTCCTCGAGTAAACACAGGAAGATCACAAGGCTCCGTCTTTTCCCCGTCTCTCTAATATCGTCATGAAAGTCGTAAGACCAGATTCATATTGTCGACATTTTTAGTTGGCACCCACCCCTGAAAGCCACAAAACTCCTCTTACATGTCTATCTACATACATAGGTACTTTACACACATATAGATGGTGGGTACTTTAAATAGTTCGATTTGCAATCTTTTCGTGTATAGGTACGTACCATATAGTATGTATGAGAATTCTATTTTCATTTTCTGTTACGTTGTATAAAATGGTACTTACTTGATTATTTCCACGAAAGAAATATTTAAAAACTATTTTCATTCATAATTTCATTAGTAGGTACGGTACCATTCGATATTTCAAATTTTTCATTCATAAAAGTTTAAAAAAGTGTGACTTCGACGAAAATGTCTAGCCACCAACGAAGGCGTCGCTGCTTTAAATTTACATACGTATTCATCGAACTTGCAAAATTTTCCAATGGGCAAGCGTTACATACCTACATGACTTGGATAATACGAGTATTATGTAATGGAATATTTGTATTACGAACTAGAAAACGATGTGTGTTGTTATTTTCGTGAGGTTTTATCACTTAGTAATGTTTTCGCTATTTTACACAAACGAACTCACTAAACCCCCCCCTTCATATAAGCGCAATACATAATTGATTGCACAAGTTTGTTGAGTGCAAGTAGGCACTTAAGAGAAAAAATAACTGGTATTTTTTTCAAACTGTTATTTGTTAATTAGTAGTGTTATTTTCAACCATCTCTAATACTCACTCACGAAACATTGCTGGCGGAGTGGCTGATGGAAATCTTTTGTAATTGTGGAAATAATATAAAAATAAGTAGAAAACATACATAGAAATGTTTATATTACGAGTATACAAAATTATTTCATAATGGGCAATCAAAACTATGAGAGAATTTCGTTATTTTATTTTATATTCACGAGAACTACAATTTCGTTTGCTGGAAGCAACGAAATTTCTACTGAAATTCTACAATTGTTGCTACCATGGTTGCCAAAAAGCTACAAGTAGCGTCCTCATCGAAAACACCGCTTTTTTTCAACAGACTGCAGGTCCGATAAAAAAGCTCTCTTTTTTCAATTATTTATTTATTCTTTGAGTGAACAAAGTAAACATACAAAAAAATGGACATAGTAGAGATTATAAATCGTTGTTCACTAGGGCGAACTTGTTTCTTCCAGTTAACCCCAGGAAAAAAAATAGAATAAAAATCATATAAAGTAAGAAAGTATATCTCTTCTACTAAGCGAAAGTGTCCTGACTGACTGACTGACTGACATACTCACTCATCAACGCAGAGCCGAATTGGCTAATCCTAGAGAAGTGAAATTTTGAAGGCAGATAGGTTTTAATACAAAAGCTTCCACTAAGAAGCGATTTTTGGAAATTCCGCCCCTAAGGGGGTGAAAAATAGAGTTGAAAGTTTTTCAGAGTATGCCAATATCTCGGAAACCAGACATTGTACGAACTTGAGATTTGGTACATAGATTCTTCTATCGAAAATAGTAATAGGGTGTTTGGCCGTTTTTTCGAAAATTTAATTAAAAGGGATGAAAATGGGCTTAAAGGAAAGGGATGATTTTTAAATGTCCCTTAATAAGCTAAAAAAAAATTTTATAGAAATTTCCAGAAAATGGTTTCTTTAGAAAAGGTCAAAATATGTTATTCTGTCCCCAAAAAATATCAGTTTAAAAAATTAAAGGGTTGGGGGTGGTTTTTTTTACAGTACCATATCTCAGTAATAAATTAAGATATAATGCTGTAATTATACATTTTCATAGTACATTTAAAACAAAGAAATATTTCGTTCATAGTTTTACCAAAGATTTAGTCTAAGGGTTGAAAAACATGTATTGCGTATACGCTCACGTATTCGTACAACATATGTATGTAGTATGTAGTAGGTAGGTACTGTAGCGACGTTTCCCAGCGACGTGAAAACACGGAACACAATACTCTCGCGCGAATTAATAAAACTTTGGCTACTCCAACACAGATGGCGTTAAATTAATTTAATTTTATTGTCGTTTTTTTTGTTATACGTTTGAAATAAAACTTTTGCTACCCAAATATAGATGGCATTTAAATAAAAAATAATAATTTTTTTGGTTGTTCGATATTTGGTTAGATTGTTTCATGGTTTCTTTTTGTTTGTTTTTTTTTAACATAATAGCTGTAATACCCGGGCAACGCCGGGCAATTCAGCTTGTACATACATATGTGAGAAAAAATAAAAGTAGCAGAATAAAAAAATAAGAAACAGAATACATACATATTGCATACGTACACTATTATGTGAAAAAATAGGTAAAAAATATACATAAGGGAAAAGAGAAAAATAGAGAAAAAGAAAAAATCATATATATTCATGGTAAAATATAATATTTAGGACACACTTATTTTACTCGTTGTTCGAAAAATTAAAGAATTTAATCTACCAAGGATTTTCTGTAGCGAATATTTTAATTTCCTCGACTACTACAGTACAATTCTTAGTATTGTGACTATATCTTACTGCAATATCTTAATGGCGATGAAAAGAATTGACCCGAGCGAGCTTAAATTGTGTGGAGTACATGGAGGTGGTTACTTTACTTGTGTAGTATTGGACCGCCGCCAAGGTAGCAAAGCTCAGCTATAAAACTCTGTATCCTTCTTCCGGTTTAAATGCACACTGCACTCAATATTAAAGTGACTTCTCCATATATTCCGTATAAACTCTGTATCCACGGATTCTCAGTTGTGTAGGTAGAGGTACCTATACATCTGGGACTGTTTAGCCTTAAAAGACACATGTATCACAATGGAAAGGAGATTTTTCAATAGAGCTACTATTAATATCTGACAAGCTGTAATAAATGCATAGTAGAATGTTTTTTCCGTGACCCGAAATAAGCTCAGAGTATTGCTCCAAATGAGCAACACCAAGCCGACGATCAGCCATAATTAGCATGATCGAAAGTTCATCTGTCAAGTATATATCTGTTGAGATATCGCCTTAATCGGCAATAAAATCCGGTACTTTTTTTCTAATATTGTATTTTGTAAATTTATTTGGATATTAAATTAATGAAATGAAAAGATTACTTTACCAAAGCTTGTGATTAAGGCCCAGTGCTTCTGAGCCTAACCCTCTGATATCCATGATATCTGAGGAGGATTTTTCCAGCAGTAAGCTGATGAGTTTATATATTAGTCATGAATTATATTATATAGACTTTTCTGGTTGATAATACTGAGAAGTGTGTTTGGCAAGTCCTGCCTTCGCGTATAAAAAGACAGTACAGATAGAAAAGAATATAAATGATGAAAATTTTACCTTAAACGAGTATATGCAAGTTACCAATAAAACAAATCAAATTAATATGATATTTGAGATGACTTTTAACCTGTTGCCTGCGGTTATATTTATTTTGTTTACCTGGCTGTATATATTACCATTCCCTCCCGAATATCAAATTCCCAAAACATTGTGAAGATAGGATTAACCCTGTAGGTAGGTAAGTACTTCTTAAAACAATATTCCTACATTTACAAGTAGTAAGGTATACCAACCTGTGTACAGATGTGACGGTAAATAAAAGAACTGTTCTTTTTATAAACTTCACTCGTTTAGAACAGGTATATTTTGAAAAATAGAACGGGAACATTTTATAATGGTGCCCAAATGACTATAAACTGAGTTCTACTCGTGAAGCACTTTCGTCAGTATGCGGTGTCTGAATCCTCTCGATCGCTCGGTGTCTCCTATGTGTTGAGCTGATTGTCTTTCAATCTGAATTTCTTTTCTAACGCCCTTTCATACGATGCCACACATGACCCCACACAACCCTTGGATCCTCTCAAACGCTTCCATCTTTTATTGTATCTGGAGAAGGCTGATCCAGTATGGTCAAAGTGATGATGTCACAATTTGAAAGTTTCAGAGCTGTAGCTAATCTGGAAATGATTTAAAATTCGGATGCAAGATTTGGAGACAAAAACAAAAAAAAACGTGTACTTAAACGGTTCTTTTGCTTTTTTCTCAGCCTATTTCCGTCCACTCCTTAACGAAGGCCTCCTCCATGTTTTTGGCGGACTCCATTCATGAAATAGTTGGAGCTAATCTGACATGAAGTGGAAGATTGTTCCATAATGAAAGAAAGAAGCCAAGAAAGATATGTGATGTGAAGGTATAGGGTTAAAGTAAGGCGCCCACTTGATCGAAGAATGTAAATTCAAAGATTTTGAAATTAGGGCGTGAATTTAGGTACTCATTAATGATACTGTTATTTTGCGGTATGTTACTTTTCACAGTGATTCTAGATGTGGTAGTAGCAATTGAGTAGATAATGAAATGATAAGATCCTCTCTTATGTCAACAAACAAAATACAAAAGACGGTATTTGCATGATCCTTTAGATATTCTGCTTACGTTAACTATACAGGAATCATAAAAATCACAACAACATTGATATAGCTACAGGGTACAGGAAATCCTAATTTATGATGAGTCTGATCATGTCTGTCACTGAAATACAAAAAGCTAAATTCAATACGCGTCGTGCATCGGGCGGTATTCATGTGTTGTGACTGAAATTTCTTTGATGGTGTTAGCGGTGGCGATCTGGCTTTAAAAATTAATAAACCGGAACCTCCGTACTTTTTGAGATTTTTACAAGGAGAGCGATTAAAAGTTTGATAATACTATGGCATAAAAAACAGTAAATACCGCAGCAGGCGAATTGATTGCGAAATTTAGGAAAGAAATTCGTGATATAGACCTAGTTTATGACTCACAACAACAGGAATATTAGCGCCGCAGGCAAAAAAATCTGATTGAAGTATAGGCATTTAAAAAAATTCTAATAACCGGAGACCTTAGATCTCGACAACCGTTACTAAATATGCTTTGATAAAAATAGAGTAGATGCATTGAACCTTTATCTAGGGAAGACCGTAAAAGATTTTTTATATCTCGTAAAGATTTCTACAACAAATTGTGAAAAACACCTCTGATCTTTTTTCGACTCGTTTCCCGAAAGTCAGTGACAGGGAATGACCGTAAAAGTTTTTGAGATTGAAACGAAATTAACTCAAAAAAATTAAAAAAAAGCCGTTTTTACCATTTTATCATGCAATTTTTCATGCGATTTCGATCCTTAATGCCGTGGGAAATGACCGTGCTGTCATAGTTGGGTCGCGAGCTTTAAATGGATTTTCGCAACGATCCTATAATACTCACATACTTGTCCAGCTGGATTAAATCCTGCCACTCTATGCCCGGAGAGATATCGCCTTGTCCTTAGATTTTTTAGAAAGCAATTTACGCACATCGAGCAATCGCAAAGAGGGGAAATTGTTTGACAATTTGTATCACAATATCCAACGGGACTGAAAATATCTAGTGAAATATACAAGAGAAAATTATGTTTCTGAATTCAAAAGAATTCGCAAATCTTATTTCAGAGCAGAGACTTTTTTATTATTATCTGTTTTTGATGAATCGCTTGTGTATTTTTAGAGTTTTTTTGTGTAATCTATTTATATCGAACCGATTTCCATAACAATGAATGATAATGATCATGTCGTGAACATATTATTTGAGTATATGAATTGTTCTACGTACGAACGATTGTTTGAGAGTTGTTTTTAAGGGTAGGCATATTGACATTTCAAGAATTTCTAAAGACGGGAGACATTAGATCTCGACAAACGCTATTAAATATGCTTTGGAAAAAATAGAGTAGATACATTGAACCTTTGTGTAGAGACTGACCGTAAAAGATTTTTTATATCTTGTCTAGATTTCTCAAAAAAATGTGAAAGACACCTCGGATCTTTTTTTCCAAAAGACAGAAACTCGTTTCCCGGACGTCGTAGATTTTTTTTGCATTGATAATAAGTTTGCAATAAAATCTGAGAGCAATTACTCTCAGAATGGAACCAGCAGTCCCTCTTTAGAACCATGTAGCCACCGCCAGGAGCTGTTTATTACCATTCTGAGAGAAAATGGTCTCTAAATGGTTGTGGCGAATCTAGTTTAGATCCTTGTTTCTTTCCAGGAGTTTTTTCATCATCCCACTGTCATTTTAGCTTTGCTGTTCTTTCTGCAATGTCAGAAATAGTGGTTGATTCAAATCTAAAATCCATGCGCAGGCCCGCCGGGCACCAAAGCTAGTAATTAAATAAAAAAAAAAATGTAAATAATTTTTATTTCAAAGCAGTTTACTTTGCGGAATATTTTATCAAAGAATCTGTAGTTGATTTGGAATATAACAAAGGAGTGAATTATCTGAAATATAAATGTACAAAGAAATGAGAAAGCTAAAAGAAAAATAAACATCAGACTCGTGAACAAATAAATTATTACTAAAGAAATAAAGTAGACCTTTGTCAGTGCGTAAAAATATAAAACATAGTCTTGCCATGTGTGTAAATAAAGGTGTATTTTATTTATTTTGTGTGTGGGCAACACTCGTGACACTAAAGGAAGAAAAAAATAGTGAATACTTCATAGACTCTTAGACACGTCTTTATTAAGTTAAGAGACCTTTCTTATTATTTAAGGAATAAAAAAATCCTTTTAAGAAAAACTACGCAGACACAAAAAACGTTCTTGTGATCTCTTAGATTTTAAGTTGAGATAAATTGAATGAAAAAAAAATCCTTTGGCACGCCACAGGCATAGGTAGATTTCAAGTGATTTATTAATTTTATTAATTTTAAGAGTACATCTGTACAATAAAAACAATCACAATATTGTCGGCAAATAAACCAGCGAAGTGATGAAGTAGTATGGATGTAGTTTATTCTTTGATTATCGAAGTACTTACCGTATGACGAAAAAATATTTGATTAAGTACTTCAATAATCAAAGGAAGTACCTAATCCAATAATCAAATTATTTTCATTCCACACATTACATGGATTGGTACCGGTACCTAAGCACTAGAAATTTGAAAAAAAGATGTGAGTTCTTCTCGTATCGTGAAGCACTAAGACAACAAACACGCTAGTACCTATGCGGTAACTACTTACTAGATCTTTCGATCGATCAGTGTAGTCCGAGGAATTGAGCTAGACAAAATCTGACTTTTGATCTGTATCCCTTAGTTAATGCCCTTTCATACGATACCAGACACAGACCCTCACAATCATTGGATCCCCTCAGAATGATTGTTTTTGAATTTGAAGCCTTAAAAAGTAAACCTTCCTCTTAATGGATTTCACCCAATCCCCTATCAGTTCATCTACCACTTACCAAAAATCTACCACCCAAGTTTCACGTTTCTGTGACGCATAGTTTGGCCGCAAACGTGCGCACAAGAAAAGGGACATATATATGGCTTATATATATAAACTTTTAAACCAAGGTCGGATTCGGGTTCTCCTGGTCCTAATTAGTGATACTGAGTAGAAATTTTTCAATTCTGCGACATCACGGGAGAAACGAATAGGTAGAGTTCCTTTTGGAAATCTACCTAAAACGTGAAAAATCTAATTACATTTTCGACTAGACTTGAAATACTTTTTTTCAGCCAGTGACCTGAATTCAGCCAACTGATTTAATGTCGTGTAGCTCCTCATGTTTGACAAACTTACAACATTTGTACAAATGTTTTATTGTAGTTACACAATATTCTTCTAACTCCAAGTATATTCTCTCACCATCCTCCTAACATTGTCCATTTTTATCCTTTTAGGTAGATAAAAGGAACTCTACCTATTCGTTTCTCCCGTGATGTCGCAGAATTGAAAAATTTCTACTCAGTATCACTAATTAGGACCAGGAGAACCCGAATCCGACCTTGGTTTAAAAGTTTATATATATAAGCCATATATATGTCCCTTTTCTTGTGCGCACGTTTGCGGCCAACCTATGCGTCGCAGAAACGTGAAACTTGGGTGGTAGATTTTTGGTAAGTGGTAGATGAACTGATAGGAGATTGGGTGAAATCCATTAAAAGGAAGGTTCACTTTTTAAGGCCTTAAATTAAAAATCAATCATTCTGAGGGGATCCAATGATTGTGAGGGTCTGTGTCTGGCATCGCATGAAAGGGCATTAAATAAGGAATACAGATCAAAAGTTAGATTTTGTCTAGCTCAATTCCTCGGACTACACTGATCGATCGAAAGATCTAGTTAAGTAGTTACCGCATAGGTACTAGCGTGTTTGTTGTCTTAGAAAAGTGCTTGACGATACGAGTAGAACTCACATCTTTTTTCAAATTTCTAGTGCTTAGGTACCGGTACCAATCCATATTATGTGTGGAATGAAAATAATTTGATTATTGGATTAGGTACTTCCTTTGATTATTGAAGTACTTAATCAAATATTTTTTCGTCATACGGTACTTCGATAATCAAAGAATAAACTACATCCATACTACTTCATCACTTCGCTGGTTTATTTGCTGATGATATTGTGTGTGATTGTTTTTATTGTACAGATGTACTCTTAAAATTAATAAAATTAATAAATCACTTGAAATCTACCTATGCCTGTGGCGTGCCAAAGGATTTTTTTTTTCCTTCCCCTCTTCCAGTTTTGACATGCATTACAGTTTTTTCTCATGTGTTTTTTTTCTACGCATTTTTTTTGTGTTATTAATTGAGGTCAGCTGGCACAGAAGAACATATATTTTAGCTTCTGTTTTTCTTCTTCAGCTAACTCCCGTCCACTCCTGGACGAAGGCCTCCTCCATCTGCTTCCACAGCGCTCTATCTTGGGCTCTCTGGATCCAGCTGACACCAACGTACTTGACTAAGTCGTCTCTCCATCGTAGCGGTGGTCTTCCTACGCTCCTGGTAGTTGTTCTAGGTTTCCAGGTTAAGACCCTCTCCGACTACTTATCATCTGGATCTCTAGCCATGTGTTAGCTTCTGTTCCTTGTTATCATTGGTGTATTTTGTTCACTAGAAGTGTAAATGGTTGGCGCAGTTGCTTGAAGCGGCAGTCTCTCAAGCAGGAGGTGCCGGGTTCAAACCCCGGCGCTGGCGATGCGTTCCACACTTTGCGATACAGGCTTTAATGTAGTGCAAGATGTGTAGAAAAGTATTTGGGTTTGTGTATGCAAGCCCAGATCCTTTTTATATAAAAAAAAACATACCCTTAGTCAAAGAAAGTTGTCACGTCTTGTTTCAATTTTTACTCAGTACGCACTCGTCGTTAAAAATCTAGTCTAAAAGGTCAGTTGATTTCCCTATGCAGCGATCTCTTCCAGCTAACCCAACCTAGACTATTTAGAGAATATATCTCTGTTAGGCAGAGCTGAGAGCACCCGACGGCAAGTGATTTGTTTTCGCGATTGTTGTCTGGAAAAACAACATAATTCAAGGCAAGAACATCTTATTTGTGAATTGTTTTTGTAACGAGTTATGTATTTTGCGGTGGTATATTTTTTTAACACAGCGACCTAGTTTCTTATGTACAGATCCTCTATATCAACATCCTTCATCCTTCCCTCCTCCCTTCCAAACTCTATTTATCTTCCTCGTTTTAGAATAACACAGTGTTTTCAGAATCTGTTACAAGGCTTATTGTTTCTTTGTTTACTGTTTTCCAGTTGATTCTGTGAAGGTTGTTATCTTAAAATTCTTGAATAAACAATTAAATTCTTCTTCTATGTTTTTTCATGAAATTACATATTTTACGAATCGTATAAATTATACAGAATTACTGAGGTTTTCCTTGATGGTTTTACCAGTGGCGTATATAGGCCTTAATTTCGGAGGGGGGATCAGGTATTTGACTTTGGGGGGGGGGGGGGGGGGGCAAATCCTGACTATGCAGTCTGATTTCTATAAAGTTCTTGAACCGAAAAAAACTTTTGGGGGAGGCAATTACAATTTGGACAAATGTGGCCAGATCGAGACTGTTGACCATATAGTAGAGAGGTGTCCTGACAATAAGTTTGCAGGGGTTCTTGAAGAAATCCATAAGGTGACGCCAAGTGCAGTAGATTACTTGCAGAATATTGACGCGGAGCTATGACTCCTAGATAACTTGTACAATGGTCGTGTGGATACGAAAGAAGAAGGATACCTAAAATGTTGGTGAAATCCGGAATCAGTCCTCTCCTTTCACCACAAAAAGGATGCCGTTTGATGGTATAGAAATAGATTGATAGAATTTAATTTTTGATCTTCTCAGACTGAATAATTAATTGATTGGAATTGACAATATAACGAGAATATGACGAAGTGTGAGTAATGGTGGTTACATTAATATTATCTCAGGTAGACTGTTGTGGGAAGATGGAGGACCTGCTTTTAATGGATTATGGGAGCTGAGGAAGATGCTTTAATGGACTATGGAGTGATAATGTCCTAATAATTTATTACAGATTGGATTATAGTGTGCTATATGAATACACTGGTTTATATTGGTAACATAAAATCTGGAATAATTGATTTACTGCGCAAGAAATGATCACCTTAATTCTTTAGCCATGTCTTCTTTCTTCTTCATCAACCTATCCCCGTCCACTCCTTAACAATGGCCTCCTTCATTTGCCTCCATGTTGTCCTGTCCTGAGCAGACTGCATCCAGGTTGCGCCGAGTAAGATTGCATGGGTACTAAAGCTTCTATGTTCAGGAATCTTAATCGATAGCCAAAATTGTTTACCATGATTTGTGGTTGATTTTGTCAAAATTGAGTCAGTATTTTGAGAGATATTGGCAAAAAACCTAAATGAGAAATTTTCATACTCCTCAATTTTTAAAAGGCCATATCTCCAAAATGGTTGATTTTTGGATATGCATCCCTTTAACTTTTTTTCATATTTTTTCATCTTCTATCACCTCTCCAAATATCTGACACGCAAGTGTGTCAAAAATACAGTTAATGAGTTTTTATAGCCAAGCTATTCAAACTCAGTTGACAAACTTTACCGGATACATAACTTGGTTTAATAATAAAATCACTTGGGGTTAGTATGTCCGTTTGCTCTTTCTTGTTATGGTGTGGTTTGTATTTATTATTTCATTCAGTTAGTAAGTATTGTTTGCTAGACATAATGAAGTCAAGTTTCCCGCTTGTTGTTTGCGGTTCGCCCCCGGCTGTGTTTAATAACAAATTTGTTTCCGTTCAGCAGAGTGCAATAGAACAAATTATTCTCAGACACTACGACAATGCTAGGGTATAGTGTAAGTAATTGTTTTTTTCAGTACCATAAATAATTGAAAAAATAACGTCTTATTTTAGTTAGTACGCACTTATTTAGTTACAGAGTTGGACCTATAGGTACTATACCGTTAGCGTTGCCATCCGTCCGGCTTTAGCCGGACAGTGTTTGGCTTTTTGCCCTCTTATCCGGCCAAATTTGACTGCGTCCGGCCCGTCTGGCTTTTGTTAAGCTTTTATTTTGCTTAAAAGCTCAGAAACTGTTGCAATAATGTTAACTGTTGAATTTGTAAAAACTTTTATGATAAAATTACTAAAGAAACAGACTTATTAAAGCAGGTTTTTACCAAAGGAAAATATGGAATTGATACGGATTAAAACTTTGTTAGAAAATTAGTTTTTTTAGATTTTTTCAATAAAGTTTTTTTTTATTTAGCGTCCGGCCCTGGGACCCAAAGGCCCGGCTTTTTTAGCGGCTAAGTCCGGCTCTATAATTTTTGAGATGGCAACGCTATATACCGTACTGGTCAATTTTGATTGCGATCAATGAATCGATGATCAAGGGCACACAATCACACATATATCGTCGGTGCAATTGGTTGGAGAGCGTATCTTCCAACCCGGAGAAGATGAGTTCGAATTTCAGCGCTGATGAAAAAACCGTTCTTAACGATACGAGCTTTTTGCTTACTGCGAAGTGTAGATTCGGGGATCCTGCCATATATTGCAGACTCTGAAAACTGACAAGTTTCTACCTCTGTGATGTTACTGACCATATAGGGTATACGCAACTTTCTTTCGATTCCAATCGAGCAGGATGGGTTTTCCGACGCTTACGAGTCGGCTTTAGCTGGCTTAAGTGATCACTTTATGCCCAGGGTAACGTTCACCCATTCCGCCACATCCTGCTGTCAATTGTGTGTTGCTATTTGTGTACAAATGTAATTGGTCAGGTTTGTCAATACATATTCCTGTTTGTACTGCTGTGACTGTATTTGTACCATAGATAAATAAATAAATAAATAAATAAATTTTGAAAGTTTTATATATGCTACAGCTGGAAACGATTTCACAATTAACCAAATTTACGATGCTAACGCCATCTGTTGAGAAGTGGACGCAAACATTTGCAACCACCTTTCTAGTTGTGAGATGGATTTTATCACAGAAAATTAACACAACTTATATTGCGCTACTAAAATTTATGAAGACATAATATATAAATTTTATTATGAGTGGATGCGGTGCTTTTGGTACGTTCATATTTTTAAATCCTTTCAAAAACAGGGATGATAATAAGTACAGGGAGGTTTTCATTTACCCAACCAAACTACCGCCACGCGTAATAACAATTATTCATACTTGCGTACTAAAGAGGGAGCTGAGTACCGTACCGTAATATATTTTTGTTTGTTATCGCACAACATCAACAGGATCTTGAGAATATGCATACCGACATTTCAAAAATTTCTAAAAACCGGAGACCTTATATCTCGACAACCGTTACTAAATATGCTTTGGAACAAAATAGGGTAGATGCATTGAATATTTATCTAGAGAATAACCGTAAATGATTTTTTTATGTCTTGCATATATTTTTCAAAAAAAAAAAAAAATCAAAATACTTCTTATCTTTTTTCCGAAAGACGGAAACTCGTTTCCCGAAGTCGCGGACAAATTTTTTTTTGTACTGATAATATGCATTAAAATCTAAGGAATAACCGTAAAAGTTTTTTGATAGACGCAAAATTAACCTCAGAAAATGGAAAAACCGCTATTTTTACCATTTTATCACGCGATTGTTTTGAACCTTAAGGCTGTGGGAAATGACTATGACGTCATTCTTAATGCCAAGCCCTTAAAACTGCTTATGGGAAACACTTTCACAATTTAACCCGTTTTACGGCAAAAAATATACATAAATAAATTTAATATTCCTGCTTGTAGGTCACGCTGCTCAAGGGAAAATACTTTTTCAAATTGAGATGGTGATACTTGAGCAATTCATACGTTTATTGTTTATTGTTCTGAGTCGTCCCTATAGGCCACTTGCAGGCACTTGGTCTCGTCAAAGTTACATGTTAACACAGTGAATAATATATATAAAAAGAAGATAAAAACAAGGAATAAATATATGTGTGCATTTACAGGGAAATTCAATGCTAAATATAATTTGACATAATACCTACAATAAAAATGTTTGCCCGGCTTCCCTGCCACAGAAATCCCCTCTTCGACACAGGGGCACTACCCATATTGTCGAGGGGAAAATTTCTGGATATTCTGAAGCCTTTGGGCTGAAAGAATTGATGAAAGTTGAAGACATGAAAACATAGAAGGTGAATCTTCTAAAACATCCTAACCCCATTATTATAATAATGATGTATCTAGGACGTAATATTCTTTGTTTGTGCGTTTGTGGTAACATACTCGTACATTTTAATTACGCATTTTATCGCTGAAATATACCCATTAAAATACACTATAATAGTAATTTTTATTATTAAATAATAACAGGAGCATACGTGTGTGTTTTTAACATCTTTAGTTGTTGTAAAGTTAAATTAAAATAACGTAATGTTACCGTGAGACTGAGAGTGCTGTTCATTAGCGTTCATTTTCTTTCACATTAAATGAGATATTATCATCAGCGTGATACGGAAAATGTATTATCATTAAAATGCTAAAATAAAACATAAAAAGCAAAATCTTCTGAATACATCTTAGAATCTTAGATAGTTATATAATCCGTGATTTTATTTGTTCTTTCCTAGGAGTTTTGTCACTTTCTAACCCGATTAAATAAAAAGGTTTATATTTATTTATTTATTTATTAAAGTTTATATACGGTTTACACATTTACAATATAAAAAAAAGAAACAGGCAATCATTATAATATCACAATAACAAACCAATGTTGACAAAAATTCAAGGTAAAAACAAAACGTAATTGTGAATAAATAACAAAAAGAAAAACATTTAAATAGTAAACAAACAAAATCTCAACAAAAATTCACAAAATAGAAACAATGATAAAATAAATCTCCAACAAAAAAATTAACAAATGGGTCAATATCAGGAATGCGTCAATCCTCTGTAACTGTAATCCAACTGTAGATTTGTTTTTCGAGTTTTTCGTGTTTATCGTGTACAAAAGTAAACAGATTCTCCGACGTTTCGGCGTACCTACTGTCGCCTTGTTCACAAATTGTGATAACTACGTAGGGACGTTGGTTAAATAATATATTTTAAAACAATATATGATGTATGTAGGTCTAAAGATTATGAAAGAAACGTTGGAGCATCTGTTCACTACACGATAAACGCGAAATACAAATCTACATATGGATCATCGTGAAAACCTTCAACTATTAAGGTTTTAACTGACAAGACCAAAATGTTGAGGAAAATAATATCAAAGTTTCAAACACTCATCATCTATATTACACGCAGATGGAACCTTACACGACTTTAGGGTGTTTTTTTTTTAGTATTCTCAAGTATTCTCTATCATAGATTTTCTATTTTATGTTGACAGGAACACAAACGAGAAATTGACACAATTTCACACAAAACACAAAACACAATACACAAAACACAAACACTCATCATCTGTTAAAAACACACACCGGCCAATCCCCCAATTAAATGTGTCCTCAGCATGCTTTAGAGTCATTAACAATTGAGGTGGTCGGTAGCCTGGTTGGTAACGCGCTCGACTGTTAATCCAGTGGGCGCGGGTTCAATCGCCGACCTACTCCAAGCTTTTAAGCTTTCTGTGACGTGCACAAAGATGTATTTGGGTTTATTTCGATAAACCCATATTCATTAAAAAAAATCCTAGGTTTTCAATAATCACAATATTTGCTGATAGATTACGTTGATTAAAAACATACTCAGACAACATTTGAAATCTCAAAATTTGTCAGAATCTTTGTTAGATTTTGCTGTTTCTAAAAACAGTAAAAACGTATTATTTCGCGTTATTCACGAATAGATTCTATTATTTATGGTCATCGCGAAATATTCAGGTACCTAATGTTAGTTTTTTCATTTCGCTAATGGACTAGACTTGCTACCCGGGTCGACTGTAGCAGTCATATAATATTTTTATTCCCTACACGTTTCTTGTTATCAGAAATCGAATTATGTACGTGATTTGGCACACGGACTCACAGTAGAGTTCAAGAATCCCATACATACAATAAAAATGGATGTACGTTTGTTTCACCATAACTCTGGAACGCCTGGAGAAATTTCGACCGAACAAATGCTGTGTGGTACAAACTTCTGGAAATCCAGAACCTTCTGAGAAAATTTGCGGAATGAGGGGATTCAAAGGTTGTGTGGGTTTCGTGTGTGGTGTCGTATGAAAGGACACTGGAAAAGAAGTTCAGATTGCAAGTTATATTTTGTCCAGCTCAAGTCATCGGGAGACACCGTAGAAAATTGTAGGGTTTAGTCGAACATTGTAGAACCTTCTAGAAAGTTGTGAAAGTTAATAGAACATTGCAGAACCTTCTAGACTGTTGTCAGAATGAATAAATAGATGAACGCGGTTCGGGTCATACTGTTGATCTACTTCACCATCCCTAATTTTCTGTTGCGAAGCACGGGTAACTTAGCTAGTATTATATAAAGACTTCGACTATATGAGGAAAATTTTATATAACAAATGTCATATATACATTTTATGTATCTCTATCTCTGATCATAATACGAAGTTTATTAATCTTGTTTTCTTCACCCATTATTTCATATATTGCAGTACTTTTAATTAGTTCATGCTATAGAACAAGCAAAAGGAGCGTAGGAAGACCTCAGGAAAGATGCTCTGACGATGTGAGGCGAATCGCAGGAAGCAAGTGGATGCAGCATGCCCAGGATAGGGATCTGTGGAAAGTCAAAGGGAAGGCCTATGTCCAGCATTGGAATTAAAACGGCTGAGTAAGAAGACATACATACAATAAGGTGTTTGATATATCTTCAGGAGTGAGAGTAGAGGTCTTTTGAGCCAAATAGTGATAAAAAATATCGGATTAAAGTTTCGATAAGTAGTTATTTAAAAAACGAGTCACGACTTTAGAGGGATTTTCCTTAAGAAAAAAGCTCCCTTTAGATTCTGAATTTTGGAAAAAACTTCTCTACTTAATTTATGCTCTTTCAAATGATATACAAAATATTATAAATAAAAACATTTGGTCCATAAAAATATGATACAATAACTTAAAGAGATCGCTATTAATTTAAGCAAATTTTCATACGCATTGACCATAGTGAACAAAACTTCGTTTTTAATTTCCTGTTTTCAAATTTGAATAAAATAAAAGCTCGCAAAGTTCGACTACGCATCAGAAGATACAGTACATAATATATCTATTCAGCTTTCGATAATACGTAGTACCTATAATATGTTAGATAGAGTTTGTTAGCTTTCCGTAGAGTATTGTAGGTTAGTTTCATGGGCGTCGCCAGCCTCGCAACTAGGGGGGGGGGCAACATTTTTTTTGAAAAATGATATAGCATAAAAAACGCGTAAATAGCGCCCCAGTCGATTTTTTTTTGTGAGACATAGTGAAGACGGTCGCGATGTGGTTTGTTTATTTGAAAATGTATATAATACTTTGCACAATAATATGTATAAAAATGATTTTTTATAAAAAAGTGATAAAAAATAGCGCCGCAGGCAATATTAGAAAATTTATAACATTATGAGAAAATGTGTTGTAGTAATGTGATTTTTTGTGAGGTTTTGCCATTTAGTATGAAAAAAATATACTTATAGATACCTATTCCAATCTCTAGAGGGGGGCAGCTGCCCCTCTGCCCCCCTGACGACGCTCATGGTTAGTTTGTTATACGATACGATACGAGAATTACTTAATCTAAAGAGATTAATTAATAAAAGGTCCAATTTCATTAGTAACTCATGTACCAAACGGAGCGTCCAGTCTGTCTGTCTAAACTTGATACAATTCACATCACCACAAATCTACATTCATACAATAGTCCAGTCCGAATATACACAAAGCACCCCCTCGGTGGAAATTTGTGGGGTAGTCTGGATTTCTTTCGTTCTAAATGTTTTTTGGGGTGCTGAATCCGAATCCGAGGTTCGCCAACAAAATGTTGCGGCAAGATTTTGATAGGCAACCCTAGAGCGATGTATGACCATATGTGTACACTTTAATTTAAATTACGTTTTTTATTTATTTATTTATTTATTCACGGCGCAAGCCTTTAACATGAATAATAATAATAACAAGTACAATATAAGCAACAACAAAATCAAGTAAGTTAAGGTATATCTGAAACATTGACAAAAAATATAAAATATGAGATCAAAAGTACATGAGAAATGGTTTGTAAAGACTAATTTGCAGGTACAGACAGCCGACAATAATCACTATTAATATTTACCGTATATAGATATATGTTTCACAATTTTGACTTCAGCAATGATTTATATGTATTGAGTGTACAGTTGAATATATCTATATTATTCAGATATGTATTCCCTACACTATGTAGTCTGTGTATAACAGTATTGCAAACATAGTTTGTAGTATTATTGTTACAATAAAAGGTGTCCTTTAAGAGAGTTCATCAAAAAACAGACAGGTCATAGGTATATTGAGCGGCCGGATCTTACGCAATATAATTATGATGTTGAACGTATGACTGCAGCAAGCGTAAACTAGTCAATCCTATTAATTTATCGAGTGGGTGTATTCTAGGTACGTTGCCGTTAATTAAACCAATTAACAGCGGAATAATTCGAATGACGTTTAACGTTCTGACTTCAACTATCAAAGCATAATCATAATATGCGGTATCCAGGAAATTCGACTAATAGTTAATTCGACTAATATACTAATTCGACTAATAGCTAATTAGACTACCTAATTCTAATTCGACTAATGATCAATTCGACTAATTTCATACATTTTACATTATTTTAGAACAGGGGTTCCCAACCTTCTTGTACTCTAGAGCACATTCTAAAATATCGGTAGGGTGGCGGGCACCACATATTTTTAATCGACAAACTACTTCCAAAACTTCTTATTTTCCCATAATTTATTTTCCCATAATTGGTTTTTTCGCTACCCGTCGGAGCGCGGCAGCCCTAGAAGGTCGCATTTTTAACATAACATTATAGACCCGGCACTAACAACATACCAAAAAACGTATTTAATAAACCTTAGGCACTCAAAAAAAATAAAACTGTAACAAATAAATAAAATTAATTCACATTTTTAACCAATGTTAATGAAAAAATTCTGTCTCTGTTGAATAGTGACGGGGACATACGAATCGTTCCGCGGGCGCCATTGTGCTCGCGGGCACGGGGTTGGGAAACCCTGTTTTAGAAAAAGAACAATGTACGACATCGATTTTTAATCACATCATAATAATAATAATTATTGTTCTGAAATTTAAAATATTGTAAAATGTATAAAAATTGACGAATTGGTTATTAGTCAAATTGATCGTTAGTCGAACTAGCTATTAGTCGACTAAGATTTAGTCATTGAAGGAAAATCCCGCGGGCTTAAAATGCCCTCCACATCCCCGGGTAGCTCAGGGGCATTAATAGCGACCTTTTTACCTGCCCTTCTAGGCAAGTCTTATTAAGAGGTGGGCCCAGGGTTAGTCAGTCGAATTAGTACATATTAGTCGAATTAGCTATTAGTCGAAATTACTGTAAATATTATATTTTTATTTATTTATTTATTTAAACTTAAAGTAAACAACAAACACATATAAATATACAAAATGGACATAGTACAGATTATAAAACGTTGTTTACTAGGGCGAACTTATCGCAGAACTGCGATTTCTTCCAGTTAACCCCAGGACAAAACAGAAAAAAAGGAGTTGAACAAAAATATAGGAAAAAACAGAAAAAAGAAATTGAATAAAAAAATATATACGAAGTAGAAAATATATACATACATACATATGTGAGATAAAAAACAAATAAAAACGGAATAAAAAAAATAATACCTATATTATCTTGGGACGCTAAATCAACTCAGGTGACAAATATAGGTTGTCGCGTATGTAGAATCTGAGTGAAATTAAGCAGAGGAATTTCAATATTTAGTTCAACGACTCTCCTGTCAATAATTTGTCATGTGTATGATGATTATTGATTAGTTTACTCGACGTATCGTCAGTTGGAAATAATAACAAGGTTTAATAACTAGCATATTTTCAAATTTAGTCCTTTTGCCTGAAAATGTTTCAAACGGACACATTAAGCTGGATTTCACAAACTTTTAAGGTGAGGAATAGCGGAGATAGGAGCCACCTAGCACAAAATTTGTATGAAATATAATTATGAGTACATGGCTGGCGCAATTGGTTGAGGCGGCAGTCTCTCGAGCGGGAGGTGCCAGGTTCAAACCCCGGCGCTGGCGATGTATTCCACACCTTGCGATACAGGCTTTTAGCCTAGTGCAAGGTGTGTAGGAAAGTATTTGGCTTTGTGTATGCAAACCCAGATCCCTTTTTTTTAAGTGGCTCTTATCTCCGCTATTCCTCTAGCTAAGTCAACCCCAAAATATGAAAAAAAAACTATTTTTACCATTTCATCATACGATTGTTCACGCGATTTTGAACCTTAATGCCGTGGGAAATGACCGTGACGTCATAGTTGAGTCGGGAGCTTTAATAAGGTTTCACCCATGTGCTTCAAAATTTAATCTCATTTTCTCAGTATATTGGTCTTTTCATTTAGAACCGTGTTATTCTCTGGTGGCGCTATGACAATTTGTATTTTGAATAGTTTATTCATTGACCTATATCCTGACATGTTGATTTCTCTGTGATAAATTCCATAATATTTGATATTTTACGCAACATTCCCCACGGCTTTGATTGAATGAACCAAATGAATATCAATATTGTTCTCCATTCTTTTTTCGAATTTTTGAAATTGCATCTGTCATACTCCCGAATTAATTGAAGTTTTGAGTTTTGGAAAGATCGCAGTGAGACAACTACTGTCACAGTACAAATCTCATGTCATTAGCTGGAATGCCAGAAAACTAAATTCAGATTATGAAATCAAAAATTATCTCAAAAAAAAAATTTAAAAACGCCTCTGATCTTTTTTTCCGAAAGACTGAAACTCGTTTCCCGAAAGTCGCGATTTTTTTTTGTATTGATAATAATAATGATTAAAATGTAGGGAATAACCGTAAAAGTTTTTTGATAGATGCAAAATTAAGCACAAAAAATGGAAAAAACGCTATTTTTACTATTTTATCATGAGATCGTTCACGCGATTTTGAACCTTAATGCCGTGGGAAATTACCGTGACGTCATAGTTGGGTCGGGAGCTTTAAAACACAGATATTTGTTAAATAAGTTAAAGAATCGGCTCTTTTTTTAATGAATCTGGGTTTATCGAAATATGCCCAAATACATCTTTGTACACTTCACAGAAAGGTAAAAAGTTCGTGTTGTGAAGTGGAGTAAGTCGGGGATTGGACCCGCGTCCACTGGATTAACAGTCGAGCGCGTTACCAACCAGGCTATCGATCACCTCTATTGACCAAATCTATTACTATACTTTAATTTTATCATCCTAAATCAAAAGGTAACTCAAAGGGAGACTTACTCATAGGTGTCTTCGCGCCTGGTTTTGAAATTAATTTATTAATGAACCCAGAGATGATTGGGTCAAATTATATACCTAATATTACAATCTTTGCGGGTAAATCATGCTGTTTGTCTGTCAATTTGTTGAAATGTCATGTTGAAATTTTCTTTCCTTTTGTTGCAGGTAATGACAAATACATTTCAACATTCAACTACCTGCGTTCTTTCATTAGTGTACCTATTTTGGTAAGTAATTCTGATTATTTTAAGTAGAAGAGAGCTCACTTAGAGATTTCGTACTCAAATAAACAATGGTTCAATTAGGTATTATTGATTTCATCATACTCAAACAATAACTCCAATACAAACTTATATTTTAGATGTTCATAATCATGTTATTTGAGTACTCGTATGTACCCGGTTCCGAAAAGATCTGGTCGTATCGGCTTCTTTAGACTGTCCTAGAACCAGTTCCCTAATCCCTACACGGTTTTCTCAGTTCTCATTTATTGCATTTTTACAATAAAATGGTATATATTTTGAAGCGTATCAATCATCACACATTCAGTTCATGCGGACCCTGCTCAGTGCTCACGTATAAAATTGTAACTAACTTACGTGCCTAATTTTTTCCAAATTTTATGTAGGTAGGTACATAATTTTTTTCATTGTTTTTGTTAAATTTCTAGAGGCTGTCATAATCTATAGTTTCTTTTGGCCCTCTTTTACCATTCCCCTTTTACCCTCATTTTGGCCATCCTAACCTAACGTTTGGAACAAGCAGTTGATGGCCGCTTCTGACAAATTCTCAAAGAATCATTAAACTCGGCACTCGGTTCTTCAATAGCGAACAGATCTGCAATTTTCGGTTCTGATAAATGAACCGGTTTCGTTTCCTCTAATTACGAGTATTTATAAAGTTATCAAGCTTAAGAGTTTGCATTATCCTAATTCGATTATTATTGGTTGATGTATGAAGAGTTTATAAATCCATAATACCCGTACTAACATCATCATACATCCACAAAATATCTGTTTACTTTCGATATCACTACGCCCCATTCTAGTATCTAATGTGATGTTCAATATTGGTAAGTTGAAGAATACGCCAACTGGTCTTGCGCCATTAATCTACCTATCTATCTATACCAGGCGCGAAGCTACCTAAGAACACGATTCCCATCAAGTTGCCTTTTGGAAAAAAATATAGGTATAATAGTGTCTAATCTGACGTAATCCCATAGGAAATGTTAGCCCCGGCTTCCCTTCTGCAGAAATCCACCCTTCGTCACTGATCTATACCCTCACCCCACGTCTCTTGCAGGGCGGGCAGAGAGGACAGAACGCCAGACAGCCCTATCCTTACACACACTCGTAACTTCCGTCACATTCGACACGGTCGACATGATCAGACCAGGACATTAGTTAAATGGTTACAAATTAAAGTTAGATAGAAATTTACAATGTTATGAAAATTCTCATTGGCAAGAAAAGAAAGGCTATTTTAAAACTACTATTGTGTAATAGGAGATGTACAAAAATATATATCCCTATATAACGTCTATATAGTAGAAGGAATGGTAGAGGGCAGTAATGTGAGAGGCCGCCCGAGAAGCAGTTATATGGACCAGATTATTGAGAGCGTGCACTGTAAGAAATTGGCGAGTGACAGGACGGCGTGGAAAGACAGAACGAAAATGCTTGGTACAAACCAATCTACAAGATTGTAACCACATTATCGTAACGTCTAATTTGTTCTGGTTTGAGTGAAAAAAGGCGCCTAACCGGTGCCTGTGTTATTCGGTCGTGAGGAGGGACCTTCAATATATGGGCTCTTGCAGTTCTATAGTTAGTAGTAAACAGGTGCTCGGATACGAATAGTTCTATTCTGTCAAAAAGTATTAATCAGTAGAAAAAATTGGTATAACTGATTACAGGGTTGGCTTGACGTAAAAAAATATCCGCAAATATTGTAGACTCTATAACTCATATCCTACCGCACTGTAGTCCCAGTGGTATGATAAGATTCAATTATCGCTGAGTGTTCCACCCCCCCCCCCTTAGTTATGTTACAGGGGGGGGGATTATTGAGGCGGTCATAAGGAGACCGTATCTTATAGACTATGTATTGTGTACTATCATTATACTCGTACAGATACTAGAGCTGTGTCAATATTGGTCAACAGTTAATCTTCAACAGTTGTTCTTATTTAACACGTCAATACTGTTGACATAAAAGTATATTGTCTGCTAACGTTAATCCACGCCAATGCCTGTAGTGAGTATGTAAATATTCCAACCAAACGCACGAAAAGAAAACTAAGCAAAAATCCCGCGCGTATTGGCCCGTCAACAATAATTGAACGACTAGGTACTGCTACTAATCTCGCGATGTCATTGGTCAACAGTAGCGCCTGTTGACCGGTGACCAAAGATATCGCGAGATTCATTAGCATTACGCGCGGGACATTAACGGGGAATCGTCCGAAATGGATCAGCAACGAGACGACCAATTCGACGCTAGCATTTAACGATAACTATTAATCGAGGTTAACATTAGCATCTCTTAAAGTTTACTTTAGTTAGCGTAAACATCCACCACTAATAGGTACTCCTTGCTAACCATCTACAATCTACATTGCACAGCTTTTCTTCCTTATTCAGGAAAACATACATGGCGCTGGATAATCTTAAGGACTCCATTATGACACAAACTCCATCGTGTATCACACCCCAGATTCACCAACTTTGTGCTTATAATTTATGTCTTATGTTTGAGGCACTGACAAAGTTACATACAAGTCCCTCAACTCCCTTTTTTACTCTCTTTTACGAGTATTTCGTTTCACTTGGCGTTGTGACTGTTGTTAGTTGTTGTCTCCAAAACTTGTAATCGAATCGAACTACATATAGGTCATTGGGCATATCTGGGTCAACTCGTTCCCAGACTAGCTAGAGCTCTGAAACATTCACCAATTTTGTACCTAACTTGGATGACATTACGATTCTGTACCACATTGGATTAGGTTTTTCCAGAGACAAAAAAGATGTAAAGCTCCAAGAAATTCGGATCGAGAGTCCGATATCAAAAGTTATACTGGATCCTCAATACAGTGTGTATAAAGAAAGCTTGGAACTATATCGTAAACGTTGAGAGATAGGATAAGAAATGAAGTAATTAGAGAATTGAGTGAACGTAAATCGGATGTTCTGACTAAAATGAAAGTGAACAACTTGAGATGGTTGGGATAGAGAAAATATACCTGGGAGAGTTAAAGAAAATATACCTGGGAGAAAGAAGAGGTGTACGAAAATGCTGCCGTCCAAGAACCACATGGCTTCACCATGTAGACCAGATTCTCAAGGACGAACGTGTTCTGAGAAAAAGGAATCGTAGAGTGTGCGTGTATGACGAATGGCATGAATGTGACGGAAGCCCGAAGTGTGTGTAAAGATAGGAAGGTCTTGCGATCTGCTCTATCTGCCTACCCTGCAAGGGATAGAATAGAATAGAATAGAACATGTATTGTAAAAACCGTTTAGTGCCTGCATAATTTTATCCCAGGTTTTTCTTCATTAGTTTGAGTGTCTCGTCTTATCATCTACCTGCATCTTCGTTCACTTTATTGTCATCTCGTGCAAAGATCTCCATTGTCTTAAGGAGACACGGTGTTAAGTCTACTAGGTGTATCCCATCCTGCAAATTATTATATGACAACATCTGCTTCTAGCTACTATATTCATGTTGAGCAAATAGGGGACAGTAACCATTTATAGTTTAGAATTTATTAATGTTTAAAGGACTGTTCAAATAGGGTAAAATAACCTAAAAGTATTCAATAAAAGTCATAAATTTCTCAGTCGAAAAACAAACAAAAGAAAGGTGAAAGAATTTGAGAGACCCATGCCCAATCCCACCAACTTTAACCTAGGAAGGAGAGCCCTAAGAAATTTCCATACAAAAACAGAGATAATATTCTATTTATTAAATAAAGAACATCAGCTTGTAGCATCACCAGAGCCTAATTCCATATGAAATGCAACATGCAACTCACCTTCGTTAGGTGCCCAAATATCTCTGCCCAGAGCAGGTGAGCTGCATGTTGCATTTCATATGGATTTAGGCTGTGGTGGTGCTGCAAGCTGATGTTCCTTATTCAATAAATAGAATATTACCTCTGTTTTTGTATGGAAATTTCTTAGGGCTCTCCTTCCTAGGTTAAAGTTGGAGGGATTGGGCACCAATCTTATCTAGTCTATTCTTAATACAGCACTTACAATAGATATACAGCAAAGGATGGACTTTCCATCAGGTACATAACTCATCGTCTGGTTTAATGCGATCACTTTGCATTTAAGTAACTGATGCTTACCTACTGTTTTTGATATACGACTCATGTATCTTATTTGGGACTTGTATCATAGGTTGCTGAAGACTGTTCTCGGCACATTTTGAAGATACGAAAGTACTGTACCTGTAATGTACTATTCCAGCCAGTGCACTTGCTTAATAAGCTATTTTCTTACACCTACTTCTCGCAGGGATACTACCCATACTTCCTACCATGGACGTCTAATGCCCGATCCCACCAACTACCACCTAGTAAGCAGACCCCTAAGGAATTTCCATACAAAACCATAGATAATTTGAGTGATTATTATAACTGTCATAACCTTTAAGATATAAATCCATACAAAATACAGCATGCAGCTACTTAAGTGAGGGAGATTCTGGGCGGAGATATTTGGGCACCTAACTAAGTAGAGCTGCATGTTGTATTTTGTATGGATTTATATCTTAAAGGTTATGACAGTTATAATAATCACTCAAATTGTCTGTGGTTTTGTATGGAAATTCCTTAGGGGTCTGCTTCCTAGGTGGTAGTTGGTGGGATCGGGCATTGCCTCGGAGCTAGGGGGGAGGCAAAAAATTAGAAAATTTGATATAGCATTTTTTTTTGTGAGACATAGTAAGAAGGTCGTGATGTGCATTGGTTTACTTAGTATGACAAAAAAATATTTGATTAAGTACTTCAATAATCAAAGGTTTACTTGAAAATGTACATAATACTTTGCACAATAATGTTCATGAATAATGTCTTTTATAAAAAAAGTGATTAAAAATAGCGCCGCAGGTAATTTTTTTAAATGAAATAATTGTATTTTGATGGATTTTCATGAAAATTTATGTTAAGATCAGAAAACTTGTGGTCAAAATGTGATTTTTATCATTTAGTATGAAAAAATGTATACCTATTCTAATCTCTAGGGGGGGGAGCAGCTACCCCTCCTGCCCCCCTAACGACGCCCATGCTTCCTACTATTACTCCTTTCTTTCAGCTGAAAGTATACTGTACGTTACTTAGAGAGAGGTATACGTCTTTGAAACTTCATACCACAAACTTACGTTTCTCGTACGTTTCCTTTAAGCCTGCCGTATCATCTTTCTCGTAATTTAGGTCACACGCTATCCATTATCTTGAGTCATATCATCTTTAATATGTTCCTACTATCAAACCGCGTAATTTCCAAAGAAGATTGAAAGGATTTCTTTCTATTATGATTAGAAACAATAACAACTGATAGAATAATAGATCTAATTTATTTATTTATTTAAACTTAAAGTAAACACATATAAATATACGAAATGGACATAGTACAGATTATAAAACGTTGTTCACTACGGCGAACTTATCGCAGAACTGCGATTTCTTCCAGTTAACCCCAGGAAAAAACAGAAAAAAAAAGAAATTGAACAAAAATATTGGAAAAAAACAGAAAAAAGAAATTGAATTAAAGAATATACGAAGTAGAAAATATATACATACAAACATATGTGAGAAAAAAAAAACAAATAAAAACGGAATAAAAAATAATACACAAGATACAGAATGCATACAAACATAAAAACATATATAGTTGAAACTACAATTTAGTCCTAAGATTCGGATTCAGATGCCGCATTCGACGCCAACATGCGATTTCTCACCGCTCTCTTAAAGAGGTGTAGTGTAGTTTTGCGCATCAAACAAACTAAAATAACTTTTTTAATTGACATCGCTGTATCAAATACATTTAACATTCTTACAACCTTTGCTGAAAAAGTCGAGAATACACAGAATTAGCAGGTGAAATCAATGTTGTAAGGTTTCATAATGTACGGGAAAACTCTCCGACTACGTATTTTCAATAACGATAGAGCAGAATCCTGGCTGTGGTGTATTAAAAATTAAAAACTTTTTATGCCTCATCCACATGCTGGCCTAGATGTCACGTTTTTTGTGTGAATGAGTAAAAAGGCGTTAACCGTCGGTTACGTATACAATCCAAGACAATCACCCCGTCCGCGCGTCTTTTTACTCATTCACACAAAAAACCGGACAGCTCGGCCAGCATGTGGATGAGGCATTACAGTTAAAGAGGCAAATTACTTTTATTACAAAACAACATATTATTTGCAACAGAGGTTGCACCAAACCTTAAAAAGCGCAGGCCCGCTGGGCAGAAAAGTTAGTCTTCAATACATTACGAGGATTCTTACGTATTAGGGTGTTTCATTTAGGATCCGAAGAAACTCAACACGATCAAGTCCGAAAGAACATCAACATTTTTTCTTTATTTTGGTTTTGGTCAAAGTTAGTTGAACTTGGTACAGTTTCCAAACTAGGGTATCGCATGGTGGTAACTTTAGGATGATCGATACTAAATATTGATAATAATGACTTTGAGTAATAAATAGCCCAAGTGGTGAGACGTGGTGTTCTGGGAGAGGGAGAGGACGGGTGGCAGGAGAGTGTGGATGGATGGGTGATTGTAAGGAGGTTTAGCAGAAGAAACCTTCAATAGGTTTTCGGTAATAAATCAAAAAGTAATCCAATACTTGACAAGGTATTAAATACAAGCGTACCACTCTTAATAAATTCTCCTTAAACATTTTATCCGTAAAACGTTTCCTGTACTCGTTTTTGAAATTTATTCGAGCGTCCTGTAAGGGCTGGATGATTCTACAAACTTCTCTCATAACCATATTAGAACCCTTTTCTTAGATTGTTTCTATATCTTTGCTTCCATCATATATTTTTATTTATTTATTTATTTATTTAAACTTAAAGTAAACAACAAACACATATAAATATACAAAATGGACATAGTACAGATTATAAAACGTTGTTCACTAGGGCGAACTTATCGCAGAACTGCGATTTCTTCCAGTTAACCCCAAATATATATCCCCAAATATATCTTCCAGTTAACTTATATAGTTCATCATTCACGCTCGTCGGTTTCTTTTGCTCACCACATCACCGCGTTCTTGAAAATCTAGTCGGCATAGTCTGGCCAGATTAATATTAGATGCCCGGGTTTTCTAACATCAAACCTTCTAGCCACGTACAGTGAAACACTGTTATCGGCATTCCTTCATCACTTATTCTCTTCACAGGTCCAAACCATATCAACAAATTTATTTTAAATTTCATCAAAATGACAGTCTTACATTCTCTTTATCAATAAAGTTAGTAATCTAATTCTTACCTTATAGACAATATACTTATATTATGTCAACAGTGTTGACGTGTTAAGAACAACTGTTGAAGATTAACTGTTGACACAGCTCTGGTAGTTACGTGACTTACCCCCGTTTTCACCAACTTTTACCTAAGAAGGAGACCCCTAAGAAATTTCCATACAAAAACAGAGATAATATTCTATTTATTGACACGCAGGCCTACCAACCACACCCTAATTCCATACAAAATGCAACACGCAACTCACCTAGCCTGGGCAGAGATATTTGGGCACCTAACGTAGGTGAGTTGCATTTTGTATGGAATTAGGGTGTGGTTGGTAGGCCTGCGTGTCAATAAATAGAATATTATCTCTGTTTTTGTATGGAAATTTCTTAGGGGTCTCCTTCTTAGGTAAAAGTTGGTGAAAACGGGGGTATATATTTTTTCTGCATATATTTTAGTTCAATAAAATAAATCACTTACTATATTTTTTCTTTAGAAGGATTCGATATTTTCTTCGTGTGTACTAAGGTGTATAATGTATGTATATTAAATTATATTTCCATAGCTAGACGCCTCAGGATATTTCCTCTTTTCATATTCCTAATATGATTTAAAGGTTTTCATGCTGATAAACTCATTATTGTGGCGCTACACCGCAACGGGGGACCCCACGTAGCTACGGGGAAATATTTGGCGGTGGTTTGAGGTGCAAAGGAAATATTAGAGGTACAATGTATGTACTAATATAATTATTATATTGTACAGAAAAATGATGATAAATCATTGGTGTATTGATCCCGCAGATAAGCATTTTGCATGAAATTTGTTTGTACGTGATGGTATTGAGGTTATCAACCGATGGTACTTGGCGGAAGTTCATTCTTAAGCCTATGACTTCGCGACCCACCTATGACTTCACGGTCATTTCCCACGGCATTGAGGTTTAAAATCGCATGATAAAATGGTAAAAATAACGTTTTTTCATTTTTTTGGGTTAATTTCGCTTTATTAAAAAAAAATACGGTTATTCCCTAGATTTAAATGCATATCATCAATACAAAAAAACCCCGCGACTTTCGGGAAACGAGTTTCTGTCTTTCGGAAAAAAGATCAGAGCTGTTTTTCCCATTTTTTTTGAGAAATCTATACAAAATCTTTTACGGTCATTCTCTAGATAAAGGTACAATGTATCGACTCTATTTTTTCCGAAGAATATTTAGTAACGATTGTCAAGATCTAAGATCTCCCTTTTTTATAAATTGTAGAGAAAAAATGACTTAGGGGCGCTAACTATTTGACAAGTAGGATCTATTGTCAAATTTAATGTCAAAATATAATTCATTACCTCATTTTTTTCGAAGATATATGTCCCATGAATCCCCAGAAATGCGTGATTTAACAATAAAGCTACTACTAATACTATTGTGTACCCAACTGCCAAGAACAATCATCAAGTACCCAACTGCAATAGTCTGTGTGTGATGTTTGACAATAGACCCTTACACGTGTGCTGCCGCCTGGTGTGCATTACTGGAAGCTGCTGGGTAGGAGAGTAAACAGTTCTATTTTTAAAACACCGACCTACTCATTGAATTCAAAAATAGCCAAAGTTTAGAAATGTTTTCCCAACGATTTTGGACAAAAGGGATGAGGGTTTTAAAAGAAAGGATATCAAAAGTTTTCTTTGAAATGAGTGCAATAGAAAATTATTAGGTACTGCAATATATTCAGCGATAAAGATCCTCTCAAACACCAGCCATAAAAAAGCTACTTAACGTTTCACGTTTCAAAATTCTCTCAATTTCGTTTCTTTCACCCAATTTCGGGGTATGGGCATTTTTATTTTATTTTATCAGATAATATCTTTATTACCCGCTATAAATGTAAATGTATACATTGAGGTGTAAATATCCTGGATACAGGAGAATGCTCATTTCACACAAAACCCAGGCCCGGCGCAAACGAAATGTAACTCAAATGATAGGTAAAAATGAGTAATTTAATACTGCATAGGGGGCATTATCGAAATCAATGGCTTAATGTGTGAAATAACTATTCGAAGTTTACAGGGGTCACATGAATGTATTAGTAAAAGGAGCGTATTTTCGGTTTAAATGCGTATGAGTATTAGGTAGCCCGTCTTCTTCATCATTAGCCTTGGTTCCACCTCTGCTGGATGTAACTAAGAAATAATAACTTTTAAAAGATCGTTGCAACAAACTCATTCCTGAATTTATACAATCACTGTGTCTCCTGAATTTCGAAGAGGTATTTCACACATTTAGCCATTGATTTCGATGATGCCTCCTATGCAGTATTTAATTACTCTTTGTTACCTATCATTTGAGTTACATTTCGTTTGCGCCGGACCTGGGTTTCTTTAGCATTCACCTTTTGTATTATACGTCGAAGCTAAATTGGCTTTAGTTGTTCGGGGGTAAAATGTAGCATGTGTCGATAAGAATGAATTGCACCTTAATTCATGCAGCCGTGTTTTGAAATTCAAATTGCACCCCCCCCCCCCCCCCCCCCCCCAATTTTACGTAAACGCTTTTTTTTCGTAAAATTATCATATGCTACCCTTCAATTTTCCGTTCCGATTTTTGTTATGCGCGCAAACGAGATAGCAATATTAGGTAAGAGAAAATGCATCTACCAGTATAGCGCGCCAGTACACGTCGTGCGTTCACTGGACCTGCGGGCATAGATTGAAGGAAAATCCTGCGGGCTTAAGGCCCTCCACATCCCCGGGTAGCTCAGGCGCATTAATAGTGACTTTTTTACCCGCACTTTTAGGCAAAACTTATTAAGAGGTGGGCCCAGGGTTAGCCTTAAGGGAGCCTTAGAATAGCATAGCTCGTAAGACTTATATATACATAAGTATATATATAGTTTGATTTTTTTTTAAATAAAGGATCTGGGCTTGCTTACACAAACCCAAATACTTTTTTGCTAATATTGTAGTAATAGGTGTAAATTTTGTAACCTCCTTGGACAAGGATATTGAAGGAACGTAATTCAGGGGTGGGGTTTGCCGGACCTGGGGGCAGCGGTAAACGGATAGTAACAAATCTTACTATAGCTTACTATACCTTTGTTTTGGGGCAACGATTCTGTATTCTTACTGTTACCACCGACGGTACTGTTCGTCGAGCAATCGGGCCTAAGGGAGAGAATTTTTGAGGAATAATCCTTATATAAGTGGGTTAATCTCTTCTTTAGTATTTGTGTCTGAAATTTTCATTAATATATTTTCAAGTGAGCTGTCCCAATCCAAACAATTAGGATCAATTAGGTCCAACTTTACTTTTGACTTAATTCGACGCGTTTCTCCTAAAAGACGTTACGGAATATACCTATATTTTTTATATCCATTCTTGAGGTGCTTGTACTCTTGAAATTTTTATTTATTTAAACTTTAAGTGAACAAATACATATAAATATAAAATATGGACATAGTACAGATTATAAATCGTTGTTCACTAGGGCGAACTTATCGCAGGACTGCGATTTCTTCCAGTTAACCCTATTTTTCGAGCAATTATTGCGGCAACTCGTATTGATCAACATCGAGCAATTAAATTGAGATAACATATTGAGCGCAAACTAGAAAGAAAATCAGGGGGGCCACAAAAATAAAACAAAAATGGTGTAACTTAAAAAACGCGTAAATAGCGCCGCAGTTGATTTTTTTTATGAGACATAGTGAAGAAGGTCGTGATGTGGTTTGCTTATTTGAAAATGTATATAATACGTTGCACAATAATATGTATGAAAAATGTTTTGTTATAAAAAAGCAAAAAAATAGCGCCGCAGGCAATTTTTTTATGAAGCTGACGGATTTTCATACTTATATAAAAAAATTATATGATGAAAAAATGTGTGGTAGTAATGTGATTTTTTTGTGAAGTTTTATCATTTAGTATGAAAAAATATATACATATTCCAATCTTTAGGGGGGGGGGGGGGCAGCTGCTCTCCTGCCCCAATAGTGGGTAAATACATACATACTAACTTAGGTATTTGAATTCATACACTTTTAAGGTGTTGCAGTAGATACAATGTTACACATTTATTTTGTATGAAATATAATCATTACTACTCACTCAGTTTCACGTATGTACGATTATGTATTATTTAGACAGCAGCATTTACAATGTAAACAAGACTGTTTACACGATATCATATAACTTGTACGTATATATTACTGCTACCACCCCTTTCATGTGGAGCCTCCATACGCCTATTCAACATTTACATATGATAAAATCAACACACACTTTCCAAGTATTACATCAGTCATCTGGGGGTTCGTTCTGGATCCGTTAATTCTCACTCAGCGAGTCAACGGTCGATTATCGCAAGAAGACAAAACGCATTTGGGTGATTGTTCCAATTGGAATTGTCAAATAGAGATAGAAATATGAGAATACTAATAAGAGTGAGTTGATAGATATACATCCAGATAGTGGTATCACAACACTCTTCTTTGGTAGAAGGGATAGACATATCACGTGTTAATAAGGGTGAGCGAACAGCACGTGCGGACCACTCTATTATCTTTGGCGAGCGAATGTCACCCAAAGAAATAGTTGGGTGTTATTCGCAATAACCGAGCGTGTCAACTATGAACATAGAACATGTTGAATCGCACAACCGGTTAACGCGCACCGATGATAGAACGGAGAATAATGGAACCATAAACAATCGAGCGAATCACTGAGTGAATTTTAACGGATACAGAACGAACCCTGGGACTTATATGTAAAATTTATTATTTCATACTACAGAGAATTGAGAAATCTAAACGCTTCTTCTATGGATTCAGAGTTTGTGTAAATAGGAAAAACCCCAAGAGACACAAAACTCCGCCAATTAATATGTTTAATGAGTAGACAACACATGACAAACATTAAGACAACGTAAACACTGTGAAAATCTCTTAAGGTGCGCTTACACGAGCAATTTTTCGAGCAATAATTCGTACAAATCGTATTGATTAACATTATTTCGGCAATATTTAAAGCAAGACGACGATATTGCGTGCAAACGAGAAAGAGAATTAAAGGAAAATTTCGCGGGCTTAAGGCCCTCCACATCCCCGGGTAGCTCAGGCGCATTAACAGCGACCTCTTTACCCGCACTTCTAGGGAAATCTTATTAAGAGATGGGCCCAGAAAGAGAATTGACTGAAATGGCCAGACCGATTGGATATTCAGCAATTCGTGTTGCCGACACCATGACCCTTTCTCGTTTGCACGCAATATCGTTGTGTCGCTTGAAATATTGCCGAAATATATATATTTCGGCCAAAATGATTCACAGTGAAATGGAGTGAAATTGAAACCTTCATATACAATATACATATGGGGTAGGAGAGACTAGAGTCAGAGATTAAGTTCGTGAGAGCTCAGGTATGTAAGTGCCTCAGGAGACAAGTTATGGATGTCTTTCATTGTACCGCTGAACCTAGTGAACTGACATTCTTCGACGAAGTGGTTAATGGACTCCACAAATCTATAAATAATTGATACATTCCTAGTTAACAATGCATGTTTTTGCTGTGGTGTCTATATACTTGAATAACTTTGTAATAATTAATGAGTTCGAATTTCAGTCATAAATAAACAAAGTAAATTTTGTTCACAGTCATGTTATTTAATCATATACTTGGGGGGGTCGTAGGGTTGTTTTGTATGGAACCTATTACGCATTGGGTCTATTGTATGTTTCTAGTACAAACACACACACATATGTTCAGTAAATTATGAAGATATTTTGTTTTGTTCAGTATTTGTTGCTTTAGGCTCCCGACCCGACTATGACGTCACGGTTATTTTTATTTTATTTATTTTTTATTTTAAGAAGAACATGTTTAATTACAATAAGTTTACAGATTATAGATAATAAACAATTGAGAATATATATAATATTAAACTATAACGTTTTACCCCCCCTTATAAAGTAAAACTTGTGTTAAGGGGGAGGAGTATCCTGTAATTATCAGGGCTTAAAATCTCATAACATAACATAACATTACATCATAACCTACACAGTAGGTGTCAACTAAAAACTATTTCCCGCGGCAATTAATGTTCAAAATCGCGCGAACAATCGCATGATAAAATGATAAAAAATAGTGTTTTTTCCATTTTTTGGGGTTAATTTCGTCTCAATCAAAAAACTTTTACGGTTATTCCCTAGAATCTAGATTTCAATGCATATTATCAGTACCTACTAAAAAATATCTCCGCGACTTTAGGGAAACAAGTTTCTGTCTTTCGGAAAAAAGATCAGAGGTGTTTTTTACATTTTTTTTAAATCTATAGATTTAAATAATTTTATTTATTCAAGATCTTTTACGGTTTTTCCTTAGATAAAGGTTCAATGTGTCTACTCCATTTTTTCCTAAGCATATTTAGTAGGGTGCTTCTTAAAATTGAAATTTCGAAATGTTAATGGGACACCCTGTTATTCTGTTCTCCTATGTAAAAAATGGACTTATAATTTTTTTCAGAATTTTTAAACATGGTTTAGGGGTCGCTACTCGGTTTTGAAAATTTCATAATTATATATTAGTATTAAAATCAGTTTGATACACCGGCCTGGCTGGGGTACGCCTAGGGAAATGGAAACTCAACTAAAATAATGTATTATGGTTGTTGCTGTATTCGATGGATATAAATATAGAGAAAAAAAAAAATTAAAATAATGTTTGAAATTTTTTTTTCATATACTTAGTAAATTTTCTTTAAGTGGTAGCGACCCCTAATAGTTGTTGAAAAATTCTAAAAAAAAATCTGTAGCATTTTTTTATAGCACAGAATAAAAAACAGGGGTGTCCCATCGAAAATTCAAAAAAAAAATTTTTTCGACCATATAAGAAGCACCCTAATATTTAGTAACGGTTGTCAAGATTTAAGGTCTCCCGTTTGCGTACTCGTAATAACAGCAATTGTATAAAATACTGATTTGTATGAAAATACTGCCCAAATCTTATAATGGCATTGAGTTTTCCACTAAAGGGTTTTCTTGTATTGTTGTATTCACTTCATACTCAAGGCTGGTTATTGATTGAACCAACAATTTCAATATTCGGTATCACTGCGGTGTATTTGAAATTCAAAGTAAATACCAAAATCCATGTTTCTGTCAAGAATTTAATTAAAAATGGCTTCAGTAAATCATATTCGACTTTATTTAATATCATTTTGATATCAAACTACATTTTAATATGAATAACTTTATGTCAACCTTATGTCATCATAACAGTTTTTTTGACAACACGAATATGTTACAGTTAGGACGATATTTTCCTAGTTAAAACTAGTTTTCGCTGTGTGCCCTTGTTACAACTAGGATTTACTGCTGGTCAAATTAGAATGTTAGTGAAACTAGTTTTCCTTTTAATTTTGTCTAGTTAACTCTAGTTTCAATTGGCATTTATGATTGGCCATCAGTAAATTATATTTAGTTTTAACAACAGTACTCAGTAAAAACTAGTTTTAACTAAAACGGGTTTTCACTGTAACAGATATATTTTGTGGCTGGAAAAGGGTAAATAAGGCCGAATCTTTGCAAAGTTTGAGCAGGTCTTACATAATATCCGTGACGACGCAGTACCAACGCAGTGAAGGAGCGTCGGTCTCAGATTTTTCAAAATTTCAAAAAACGGGATACCTTACATCTCGACAACCTTAAAAAATAGGGTAGATACATTGAACATTTATCTAGGCAATCACCGTCTAAAAATTTTATATATCTTGTATACTTTTTAAAGAAAAAAAATGTGTAAAACACCTACGATCTTTTTTACGAAAGACAGAAAAACGTTTCCCGATAATTGCGGATTTTTTTTTGACAAGTGCGTTAAAATCTAGTAAATTACCGTAATGTTTTTTTGAATGCTGCGAAGTTAACTCCAAAATGTAAAAAATAAAAAACATTATTTTTCCATGCGATTTTGAACTTTAATGCTGCGAGAAATCATAGTTGGGGTCCGAGCCCTAAATGTCTCTTTCCAAAATAAGGAAGAAATTGACTGAAACGATCCACGGTGCCATTTGTGATTCGATCGCACCCTCCCGATTTTACTAATTTCTCAAACTGAGTGCACTGTTTGATCCTTGGAAGTTAGATGATGAATCCACCATTAGTTAACTCTACTAAAAATCTTTATAGTCAAGTAGGACCGTAAAAATATAGACGTTTTCTTTTCTTTCAGTGTAAAATAAAGCAATATAAACATTACATAGCAATTTGTAAAGTGACTTACTATACCCTGTCCTTATAATATTATTATACCCTTATGTTTGGGGAAACTACATATTCAGGAGTGGTATTAGGGTGTAGGGTTCAAGGAATAGTAGAGAGAGACGTATGTAGGATGACGAAGAAAGCCAGTCAAGTCTACTCTCTCAAGGAGTTATTTATTCCTTGAGTTGCAAAATTCACTGAAGCGTTAATCACATGCCTTCAGTAAATTATAGTTTCTATTACACTGAAATAGGTACCTAATTATTTTGAAAATCACAATTTATGTTTTGTGAGAACATCGGAATTTTCTACATGTCGTTACTGAATATAAAAAGTAGTTATATCTCAACAGATACACAGCAAAGGATGGACCTTCCGGACCGCGGCAGATGGATGGACTGGAGTTGGTGAATTTTACTTAAGTGTAAAGTGATAACATTAAGCTAGCGGATGATCAGTCATAAGCCTGCTGGAAGGTCCATCCTTTGCTGTGTATCTGTTGAGATATAACAAAAGTGTTGTGTTGGCAAAGTCATGCCTCGGCGTAACTACTGTTAGGTAGGTACCTAACGTTTTTCATTTATTATTGTGTTTCTGTAAAAAAAAATAAGTGAACACAATACTGAAATACGTTAACACAGGAACTCACAAGTAATACCTAGATTCTATAATATTTGTTTACTAAGGCGAACTTCTGCTGTGATCTCTGCTAGCTAACCCCAGGTTAGATATAGAGTACTGAGAACTCTTTTGATTCACAGGCTCTAAAAATTGACAATATCTTTTTATGTATTTGTAGATAGATCGAGAGAGCCAAATTTACGCCACTAAAAGTTGGCTTCATGCGGCGTCTATTTCTATGTCAAAACGTTGAACAGCGGACTGATTTGCGTCACTTACAATGTCAGTCGCTAACTTTGAACTTCAGCGTGACTCCCACGGGAGTCCTTCAATGTGGAACCCTTCAGGAACCATACCATTAGTGCGTGCTTATATAATTTGATTGCAAATAACTCAGAACCAAACAGATTCGTTTCCGATTTGTCTATGACCGAACCGAACCGTCAGATCTTGAATTTGGAGCAAATTTTAAAACACTTTTAAATGTGACTTGTTCGATTTTGTACGCGAACCTCTCAAATAGTAGTATTTGGTATTAGTTGGGAATTTTGAGAAGGGTGGGGATGAAAAAGGAAATGCGTGACAGATTTAAAAGATTTACTCTGTAGACCAGAACGATTTGGCTAAATTGATCCGGGCTGAATGCAAATAATGCTTGCCGTTTTTGTTGTTCCAAGATTTAAAGCGTTTATGTATGTTTCGTTTACTAAAAACTTACGTATATTGAACATTTTTATTTTGTTCTTTCAGAACCCTTCTGGGTATGCACGAGTCTTCCTAGGATATAAAAAAAAGTAATACTTCTGAAACATTTAAGGGTGGACGCCGACTTACGCCCCTTTACTCTAAATGAAACAATGATTATATACACGATATTTTTATTGTTTCATTGTTGTTGTTTTCCTCCCTGGGACACGAATATGACATATAGCCGGGGAGTAACATTTAATTATTTATTAACTTTATTTGGTGTCCGGCTGGATTGCACCTGATTTCTGTGAAACCTTATTCCTTAAATCCTGTTTTTTTCCTTTGGCCGTAATAGGTATCTGATTTTTTAATAGCCTATAACATGGCCAGAAAATCATATCGCGGGATTTCTGAAGAAGTTCGACTTAAAACAGATTTGAACTTCTGAATCTCATTTTATCTTAAGTTTTCTTAGATGTGTGCTGGCACAAATCACCCAGTTAGGGTGGACTGTCTAATTATATATGAAAAAAAGTGGCCAGGATTTTGCTCTATCGTCACTCAAAATATGAAGTCTGAGAGTTCTCTAGTCTCAAACTGATTCCTGCACATAAGCCATTCTGTACTTACTTTGATAATTTACTGATAATTTTAGGCGAATTAGAGCAGCTAGGGAGGCACTGTAGTCTACTTGGAAGTAAATATCACTAACATATTCCTACGATAGTTTCGTCAGTTAGAGATTGATTGCTTTGTCGCGTGCGTAAGTAACTTTATTTCCAGTCATTGCATTATGTCCTGTGTGCATATTAATGTCATGATTAGGTTGCATGTTTCTGTATAGAGTTTACTATTTATTTACATAGAAGGCGCTATAACTATTTCAGTGATTTTTATTCTTAACTATGTGACTGTTTCTAGACATTTTGAAAACAAGAGTTTCTTGTCGATTATTTATTGGGTCACATTCAAATTGGTAAAATACGCTTCCGCGAAATTAACGAACAAGCGTCATTAACGAGCGTGTATTTTCTTTATTTTTTATGTTTATATTCTTTATTTTTTTTGTCTATTTTTTATGTTTATATTCTTTTTTTTCTGTCTATTTTTATGTTTATTTTCTTTATTTTTTGTCTATTTTTTATGTTTTTTTCTATATTTATTTACTTCTAATTGGAGGGCTGACCTGTTTCTTATTTTATGTTTGTTACTGTGAATGTGTTGTTGACTCTCTGTCAAGGTCCCTTATAGGTATGTAAAATAAATTTATTTGATCATTGTGTTGGATTTTTTTCTACATTATAATCTCTATTTTTTTAGATTAGTTTTTTCCTGTAATATTCTTCATTTTCTATGTTTATTTTTTTCGTTTATTATCATCATTTCTGACGTTTATTCGCTTTTTTCTATGCTCGTTAAAAACGCGCGTACGTTGATACGGCGGTAGCATATAATACCAGTTTGAAAATGACGGAATATAACTACTATATTCACTCTGCCATAACCATTGTGCGATTAATTTCAATACTTTAATCCATCCTAAATCCTAAACTAATCGCCCTACTAATGAATGCTAATACCGCAGTTGTAACTTTGACATTTATGTATAACTAGGCATAGCAATACAGGAGAAATTAATTGGTATTTAGAGGGTTCAAGTACCTATCGCCATTTCACAAAAAATAATCTCAATCAAGGCCCTAGGTTTGCCCTAAAGTCATTTTGAAATGAGAAGATTTAGGAGAATTGTACGATGAATATTCGGCAACCATTCGATATTCGGTCTATCTTGGGTCAAATGCCGAATACAAAAATATATAAGTACAAAACTTTTTGAAAAAAAATGTTTTTTTTTTTACGGGTCTTATGCCCAATTCCACCAACTTCCACCTAGGCAGGGGACCCCTAAGTAATTTCAGATAATATTCCAATAATAATAGAGCACAACACCTAGAAGAGCATAAATTCATATGAAATTCTACATAAAACTCTCCTAAGGTAGGAGCCGAGATATCTCCACCCAGAATCTCCCCTACTAGGAGAGTTTTATGTAGAATTTCATACGACATTATGCTCTTCTAAGTGTTGTGCTCTATTGAAATGTAATATTATCTCTGTTTTTGTGTGGAAATTACTTAGGGTTCCCCTGCCTAGGTGGAAGTTGGTGGAATTACTCGTATAGGCATTATTGTTTTTAATTCAGACCGAATGTGATCCTTCAACTTTTTTTAATTTCTATGTATTAAATTTTAAAATAAGAATGCTTTTGTTTTTGTAAATAAATCCATCTACTACAAATTTAGTCTCGCTATGTGTCTCGCATTACCGTTTCGGTCTAGCTGTACGATTATTAAAACGTCTTAAATGTTTGGCTTTTCGGGAAGGAAAATTACCGAATTTATAAACCGACGAGGCTGTTACTTTTCATTTCAAGTCGAATTTGTAGTTAAGATGTTGTGCAAAGAGGGGGAGGCCGAGGATTATGATGTGACACGAGTAGAATGAACAGAGATTCATCAAAAAGTGAGATATAATAATGTTGAAGGAGACGTTAGAGAAGGAAGCACAAACGAAAAGGACACAAGGATGACTTAGTATAATTACTCTACTTACAAAAGATTCGTTTAAGATTAAGGGAGGTCATAAAAAGAGGGTAAGTAATGGCCCCGTCAATAAATCAAACGCATAAACGTGAAGAGTCCTTTTCTACTAGGTTCACTCAACATTAATCAGAGTCTATAAGCTATTAATAAGGGTAGTAAATCCACCGTAAATATTCTGATTTTTTTTTTACTTATTCTGTTCTCAGATATGCGCTGAGTACAGAACGCCAGACTTCCCGATCTTTACACATACTTCTAGCTTCCGTCACATTCGTGCAATTCGTCATCTGTCCCTAATCATCTGGTAGACATGGTCGTGCCAAGAGGTTATTGGACGGCCGCGTTTCCTTACACTCCTTTTCACCTGTGTGTATTTTTTTTGTCATCCTTCCGTCATCATTCAGACTCATCTTACACTTACTCATCTTTCTAATACTCAACCTCATTTCTTATCCTCTGTCTCTCAATTTTCTTCTCAAAAGACGAGCGAAACATATACACATGTACATTCAGATCTTTTGTCTCGTATTTGAGATTTTCTGGCTTCTACCGGACACCACAAAAATAAATTGATACCTATCTTTAAGAGTAGGCAAATCTACATTTCAAAAATTTCTGAAAAACGACCATATAATATCTCGACAACCTTCCTTAATATACTTTGAAAAAAAAAAGAGTAGATACATTTAACCTAGAAATATCTAGGGAATGACCGCAAAATAATTTTTATACCTTGTACAGAGTTTTAAAAGAAAAACGCTATTTTTACCATTCGTGTGATTTTAAACCTTAATGCCGCGGGAAATGACTGTGACGTCATAGTTGGGTCGTAAATTCTTTTGTATTTTCACTCCCAGCTTATTTGCAGGACACACATAACATAACGATGTTACTCGAAAAGAGTGGAGTGTGTATTCAATATCTGTAGACCCATAGATTAGGTAGAGCACATAAATGCGTGAATTTTGGCACTTATAAAAATTACATGATAAAATATCGTCCCTTCACTCTGAAACGGCAACAACTCGAAAATTATTTGAGTAAGATTTTGTTTACTTCTGAAAACTGTATACTTTTAACAGTTTTTGTTGTAATTTCGTTTTAGTACGCGTGTGATAATATATTTTGTACATTATTATTAACAAGACTAAATAAAATAAATATAAACATATTCCATAATACTATTATGGTAACTATTTATATGTATGTAATTGGGATTAACTGGCAGACATCGCTGCGCTTGCTATGAGCTCGCCCTAGTGAACAGATGTTACAGTATGTACTACTTGTATTGCTGACATATTTCTGTATTTTATTCACTTATCTTGCAAAACCAATGAAGCAACAAGTTACGGGGAGGCATTTATCTGACCTGAAAACGTTATATTTGAGTGACCGAAGAGGGGTAAGGAAGCGCCGCCGCCCATAGACTGACCTAGTCCGATCGTGTCGACCAGATCCTCAAGGACGGACGCGTTTTAATTAAAAGGAATCGGAGAGCGTGTACCACAAATTGCATGAATGTGACGGAGACTAGGAGTGTATATAAGGATAGGGATGTCTGGCGCTCTGTCCTCTCTGCCTACCCTGCAAGGGACGCGGCGTGAGGGTATAGATAGACAGAGATAGAAAACGTTTTAACATTGTGTTAAAATAAAGTACAACATAACAATGTTTTGCGTTATTTACCAAAACTAGTTGTGAAAATGTCCTTCCACAAGTGTCTCACGTTAGTTTTGAAAAACTTTAAATAAATAAAATGTTGTCAAAATGTAGCTACGTTTTTGTGATACCGACCCAGCGTTAATATGTTCCCAGGTTTTATTGCCTCCCTCTCCTGTGAAGCAGTGGCGGCTGTCATTGAGAGGGTTAATAATTAAGGTTGCTTTTTCCCCAGGCGGTGAGTTGCCCAAGTAATTCCTGCAGAGTACACAGGATAGGTAGGTGAGATGTTTAAAAGGAAGGAAGGGTTTAAATTGGACGTGTGATGGGAATATTAGACAGGTGTTACATGGAATGTATGGCATATTAGCTAACACCCGTCAGAAATGACGCTGTTAACGGGGTAGGTAGAGAGAACAGATAGCCAGACCTTATCCTTACACTAAAATTATTGTACGCTTATTCTTATTGTCAATTATTTTTTTTATTTAGTGTAGTATTTTCTATTCTACTTAATAATATTTTGTTCCACTTTAAATCACTTTAAATCGGATGCTGGAATCCCCTGACGGCGACTGTGGAGAACTAATACAGACTAAGCACATGGTGGAGACGTGCCCTCTGAAAGCGTTCTCTGGCACATACACCTACATACATAACGCCACTCCAAACGTCTTGCAATGGCTTGATGATTTGGATGTCGATCTCTAGTGTCTCTTGGATGTAACAGCGTAAAATCTTTGACTCTCTTCTGACGCCAATAATAAACTTTATAAATCATTCAATTCAAACAAACCAATTCACTTTATAAATCAAAATGTTCAAATTTAATACTATCAGGAGCTCGACATCTATCGATGACTGCTCATAACACTTCGTAGACTCGTAGAATATCAAGAATACCAAGTGTTGTGAACAACGATATGTATTATATTGCCCAATATTATGTAAAAAATGTAGTATCTACCGAAAAATTCTCGTATAATCGCGAGGTGTTTCCTATTTGGATTTCCAAGGACAGTGTCACATGAGCACCTAAAATCCTGAAGTGGAGGTCTTGGGAGAACAAAAGAGGCGTAGGATGACATTGTCCAGCTTACGGGTCCTAGATAGCGGCAGATAGCCCAAGATAGAAGACAATGGAAGAGTTTAGAAGATACCTATGTCCAGCAGTGGACTGTGGCTAGCAGTAAGTAAGTAAGTTTCAAATTTCGTATATAGATATTCGAACAGCTTTCAAAAGTTGCCACGGCCTTGCGTTACATTGTTACCTGATTTAAACCAGAATTATGTAAGTTGATAGTCAGGTACCTCTGTCCAGGGGCGAATGTGTATACAATGTATAAGGGATACACCTAATTTGGGTGTTGGGAATAATGCGGGTTATTTCAATCCCCGGCGTTGGTTGCCTTGACTACCAAATGAGAGGTCATTATTAAGCTGTATAAAAATGGGTTGTCGGGACCCACGCTTTTCTTTTTATAAAAAATGTTTTCGAGGTGCCTTTTTTCATGCAGTTATAAAAACCACATTACGGTATTCGTCTACAGAGCCGAGAGGTAACTAGTTCATCCGTAGTGTACACTCGCACAATACGTCATTGTGAGAACTTTCTTGGCGAGGACGCAGGATTGGAGTTCCGTTGCTTGCGAATCAGCATTGGCTAATTTAAGTGCCCTTTAACCTTATGCCCAGGGCAACGTTCAACAACATTCCTCCATATCCCGCTGTTAAATGTGTAATTTTTGGAAGTTGTAGGTATATTATGTTCAAGACCTTTTCATTTTTCACAATGCATCAAATTTTTGATCTAATCGCCATCCGACTTGTTTAGCAACCACTTTTATTGATGTATCAAAGATTTCTTCAAATCAGATAAGATGGTACACAATTTTAAAAACAATACCTTGTTCACTAGGGCAAGCTTAGTAATATTAATATTTTCTGCGATTCAAAGTTTTAACTTTAAAGTTTCCAGGTAATTGTCATGGGTTTGTGTATTAAGCCCAGATCCAGATCATTTTCTAAACAGATAAAAACAACATGAGAATAATATGTTGACCCTTGCTACATATGTTTCTTGGAGTTCCGAAATATCATTCCAACTGTTTATTTAGGGCAGGGCAGTGGAGAGGGAAACGTATGTGGGATGATTATACGTATTACGTTAACGGTTAACGTCTGTGGGGATTCGTACATTGAAGTATATTCAAATATCGTTAAACTTCTCTTCCTCTTAACTTACCGAATCGTTAAGGGCCTGAACCACTTCAGAAAGGACTTACAAAACAAACTTTTGGTTTAATGTACAAAGGAGAATGAATCATATTTATTTATTATTATTTGCTTATTTTTGACAATAGAACCTTTTTTTAGGGTGGGTTTTTCGAATTATGTCTATTTTATCAACCGACATAAGTAGGGAAAAAGTAATAAGTACATACATAAAAAAAGGATGAAGCGCGTTGAATTTTGTAACCTTGAGCTGGACAAAATCTGACTTTCGATCTGGATTTCATACGATACCACACATGACCCCATATAACCTTTGGATCATCTCAAACGCTTTTCTCAAAATCTTTATTGTTTCTGCAGAAGGCTGCTCCAATGTGGTACAGAATCGTAATGTCATTTTGTTTACACAAATTGTGAAAATTTCAGAGCTCTAGCTATTCTTGAAAAGAGTTACAATTCGATTCCAAGATTTTTATGTAACAACAAATGTTGCACTACAACACCAAGTGAAGCTAAATAAAAGCTTTTAAAATGTTCGCTGACATCAGCCTAAGCTTTTGACGTTTGATGTATGCTAAAATTTCCAGGTTTGTAGTTATATCTCAACAGGTACACAGCAAAGGATGGACCTTCCATCTGGCTTATGAGATATAACTACTTGTTATATTCAACTACGACATGTAGAAAATTCCGATATTCTCACAAAACATGGATTGTGATTTTATAATAATCATCCGAGTTTGTCTTGTTCTTAAGGGTTATTTCTTCCAGTTAATCACGTACGTTTTATTGGCATCGTTATGAGTTATTGGCAGAATGAAGCACTGAAAGGGAGCTGAGAATTAGCACAAGAATGTATACATATAATACAGTATAATATAATATGCACTTATCTTCCTACTATAATGAACAAAACTTTCCGTGAAACACTTCTGAAACAGAAGTTCCTAGAATACATTAAGAAGTACTATCTACGTATTACGTTACAGCTTTCAGAATTTCAGGATTCAGTTTCATTATAATAGACGTTTTCTCATTGTGATTACGAACTGGCTAAATGCATACAAGTGATGAATAACAGAAATCCATTAATATGTTTATTGTCTATGCTTCATTTTAACTTATATCAAGTTTTTCTTATGTTTTCTCAGTCATTCCTAGGCTTCACCAACTCGGAATCGCCAGGTTTCGATCAATCAACAAATAAACAATTATGGTAAAAAAAAATAGAAATCAATAAATACAAATGAAGAGGTGCTTGTTAGCTGGGTTGGTAACGAGCTCGACTCTGAGTTCGAGTTCGATCCCCGATGCAGACTTACTGCACAAGATTTTCAAGCTTACTGTTAAGTGTACAAATGTTGGTGTACAAAAGTGGTTATTTGGATAAGCCCAGATTCATTTATAAAAAAAACATATTTTGAAATGAAGTAAGGGGTTATAAAAATAGAAGTATTTTTGTATTGTGTGTAGAACGTCATTATTAAAAAAGATGAAAAACGTCTTGCGGAAATTTCGCTAACACCTGACTCTCACAAGATACTCAAAAATGCATAAAAAATGGTGGGGGGAAATTCTTTAACCCGTTAACCCGAGGATCCCTGGAGATTTGAATGTCAAATAAAATGTTTCAATTATTGGATGGATTGATAAAAACATGCTCCCTGTACTCGTTTTAATATGAACGGCGTATACGGAAAGAGAATATTCCAGACATTTTATCCAACGTTAATTTATTAAAAGGCTCCTTCATTTTCTCCTACACTTTTACAGAACGTTGATAGTTGATGGTACTCAACACTCAGATGTCATTTTAGATTGCAGTATTTTTTGTAATTCTGAAAAAGCGGCAATTAGCCGTCCTGCTATATGTGAAGTGTATCACTTCATATGTTCCATAAAAAACATCAGCGCTGTGTAGTTTTAAACTGTATCCATAATATTACGTCTGTTTTACGTACGTCACACACAGAAACGTCCCTGAAATAATGCCGCCCAAGGAAATATGATAAATCTTCTCTTGTGTATAGTAGTAAGACACGTTAGTATGGGGGCAGAAAGTGTAAAGTTTCTTATTAAATTTATGCACCTATACTAGTATCCAATTTAAACATTTATTTATTTATTTAGTTTTAGTCACTTACGGCCGTATGACCTTTATCATATTACAATCAATACAAATACCATAGTATGAAAATACTGCACAAAATACCTACACGTACAAAATTTTAAAATTAATAAGTCAGTAAATTACATAAAAAAACGTTTGATTATAATGGAATGAAATAACATAATTGCAAATAGATTTGCCTGTATAGTGTAATATTAATACACATGAAGAAATGGTGTGTGATGCACTATTTAAAGAGTTAGAAATAAAATATAGGTTCAGGTACATTGAAGGGGAGGATATACTCACATAATGAGTAACGCAATAAGAAAGAGCATAGATAAAAAAAACAAGATTTGAACCGAAAATATAAATGCGTGAAACGATCCAGCACAGCCGTGGTGATCAAACGTCAAAAGACTTCTCGACCAATCGGGTGTCAAAAGATCATTCTCGGGACCAACCCGACGACCACAACAACAGGGATGTAAATTAACTCCTCAGGACGCAACCCACATAAGCGAAGACGAACCCGGAGTCGAACGAAAAGTAAGGTGCGTTTTTTTTTTAAATTAAACACTTCCCATTGTAAGATTATGCGCCTACAACTTTGCATCTTGGAAGTATTGATTGAGGACGGCCCTGGTCACATGTGTTTTTGTCTCACATTTCCTTTGTGTGAGAAATGGAAAGCCATTTGTCAGAAATAATAATATGGCGCCTGGTGTTTTCTCGTCTGCGGGTACATATTATTTTACATGATGTATTATTGTGCTTATTTATTTTCTTGTCTATATACTCGAATGCTGGATTTCACCAACTTTTTAGGTGAGGAATAGCGGAGGTAGCCGCCACCTAGCACAAATTTTGTATGAAAAATAATGATAAGTGGCTCCTATCACTGCTTTTCCTCACCTAAGAAGTTGGTGAAATTCACCATTTTAGTCTTTTAAATTGGTTTAAATTTTAAAAAGATGTACATATTCCATATTTAGATAAAACTATGAGAGACGTTCTTTTATTTGTGAATTCAAATTTATTAACTGCAGCTATTCACATAGGTATATTGGTACCTCCCCTAGAAAGATCTACCCTATAGATATCTATATATTTTTTTAAATTATATGTATTCGTTCTTCTTCTTCAGCGTCTGTCCTCCACTGCTGGATATATGCATCTTCCATACTCATCCATTCCTTTCTGTTGTTTGCTGCTTGCAGCCAGTTTTTTCCCTCCACAGCGGCTGTATCGTCGTCTTTTGGAGTCTTCTCTGGGTTTATCGAAATAAACCCAAATACACCTTTGTACACTTCACAGTAAGCTTGAAAAGATTGTGTCGTGAAGTAGAGTAGGTCGACATCGGGGGTTGAACCCGCGGCCGCCGGATTAACAGTCGGGCGCGTTATCAATCAGGCTACCGACCAACACTTAAAACCATGCACGTAATTAATATACCTACTGCCCCCCCCCCCCCTTATAAGCAAAGAATGATTGGGCTTGGAGAATTACAATTGATTTATTGTTATCGTTATATTGTTATATAAAAAAAAAAATAAAAAATAAAAAATATTAAATTGGTGCGGTCGCTTGTGTTCTCTATTTTCCTCTATGGGGTGGAATCTTGGACCTTGCGAGCGAGGGACAAAGCTAGAGTTGACGCTTTCGAGATGTGGTGTTGGAGGCGCATGCTGCGGATCCCATGGACTGCAAGAAGGACAAATGCCTCTATCCTACAAGAACTTGGAATCACATCGAGATTGTCATCTCTATGATTGGAAAGAATTCTCCAATTTTTTGGACACATCGCTCGCAGAGGGGGAGATAGTCTCGAGAAGCTAATAATCACGGGAAACACGCCGGGACGGAGACCCAGAGGGCGATCACCTTTGCGATGGACGGACCAAGTTACGCAGACTGTTGCCCCCTCCATCTACAGGGCAGTGCATCTTGCCGAGGACAGAGCTGCGTGGCGGGGATTGGTCAAGCAACGGGTGTTTGGGTTTGGAGATCGCGACCCTCAGCAGTGAGGAAATCGACAGGAGAGAGAGAGAGAGATTGTTATCGAGCAATGCTGACGAAATAATTTTAAAAATGCTTAAGTTTTGTGTGACCAAAAAGGAAAGAAATTCTGCGATAATTCCGATAAACCACATAATTGTATTTGAAAAAAAAAACGATGCTATTTACAGATTTCATTATGAACGTTGTTTTGCATTCATCAAAGTGTAACGAGAACCCGAATGTGTGTCTCTTTGTTTTTAAGAATAAAACACATTCCAATGTGCACATCCTGCATTATTTCAATAGATTTCAATGTGTTCTCTGTTACAAATTATGTTATTATTAGGTAAGCAATTCAATACCTACTGAAACTTTCAAATACATTTTAATATACAGGATGTTTCATATACGATTTTTCGAAAGGGCTTTTGCTATATTTAGTTCCAAATTTATATAAGTGTCTCCGGAGACCTACCATAACTTGGAATGAAATCGGTAGATGGTTATTTTTTCAATTTTACTCGTATTTATACCGATTATTTTACCTTCCAGTTTATTAATATAACCAGATAAAGTTCAGATATTCATTGTTTCTTGATTTTCGGGTAAACCGTGTGAAGATAAACTTGATCGACGTTTCGGCACTCCTACTGGTGTCTTCCTCTGTGGATAAATGTATGAGAAATGTGTTCGTGTACTGTGGAGTGTTACCGTGTTACTGTGGAGTGGCAGATATTCGAATGGAACCATGAAATAAACAATTGAAACATAGGCTATGTTACGCCAATATTGTCGCCTGTTTTGTACCTAGGCTTTTATAAATCTTAGTATTTTATAAATGGAACCAAGAAACAAGACTAAAAGACTAAGAGAAACTAAAAGAACTAAAAACAAGAAAGAACTAAAAAACTAAAAACAAGACTAAGAGAAACTAAAAGAAACAAGACTCCGATGGTACGGTCACGTGAGCAGACGTAACAACGATCACGTGGTAAAGCTCGCACTGGACATACCATCACAGTCCAGATCCAGAGGACGTCCACAAGCCACCTGGTGGACAAATATCGAAAAGGAGCTTAGGGACCAACAGCTTACTAGTGGGATGGCACAGGATCGTAAGGTCTGGCGACTACGTACCAGAAGGGCCGACCCCAGATAAACTGGGAAGAGGCAAGAAGAAGAAGAAGAACCCGTTTTTGGATGTTTCAAAAGTTTTTTTTTTTAATTAGGCAGTGCACCCTAACTGGGTATGAGTTGTGGTTTTAAAAGTTATGTTCTGTTTTTTTTTAATACTTAATGTTTCAAAATTCTAACCTTTCAAATTTTATCTCATATAATTAAAATTTACCCCATTGTAAATCAGCATATTATTAGGCGAGTTAATTAATTGGTACTTACGTTTTGTGAAAAGTTTTTTTGATGTTCAAAAGTGTTATGAGTTAATTTCTCGAAAAGAAAAGATTTTTACAAAGGAGTACTTAAGAGTGTGCATACCGACATTTCAAAAATTTCTAAAAACGGGAGACCTTCTATCTCGGCAACCGTTACTAAATATGCTTTGAAACAAAATAGGGTAGATACATTGAACCTATATCTAGGGAATAACCGTAAAAGATTTTTTTTATCTTGTACAGATTTCTCAGAAAAAAAATTTAAAAACACCTCTGATCTTTTTTTCCGAAAGACGGAAACTCGTTTCCAGAAAGTCGCGGAGTAATTTTTTTTTGTACTGATAATATGCATCAAAATCTAGGGAATAACCGTAAAAGTTTTTTGATAGACGCAAAATTAACCCCAAAAATTGGAAAAAAACGCTATTTTTACCATTTTGTCATGCGATTGTCGCGCGATTTTGAACCTTAATGCCGTGGGAAATGTCTGTGACGTCATTCCTGGTGCCATGCCCTTAATCCTGCTTTATAATTAAGAAACTACACCCTCAAGGGAAGCTTATTACTAAATACTAAGAATACTAATGCCCGATCCCACCAACTACCACCTAGGAAGCAGACCCCTAAGGAATTTCCATACAAAACCACAGATAATTTGTGTGATTATTATAACTGTCATAACCTTTAAGATATAAATCCATACAAAATACAGCACGCAGCTCTACTTAGTTAGGTGGCCAAATATCTCAGCCCAGAATCTCCCTCACTTAAGTAGCTGCATGCTGTATTTTGTATGGATTTATATCTTAAAGGTTATGACAGTTATAATAATCACTCAAATTATCTGTGGTTTTGTATGGAAATTCCTTAGGGGTCTGCTTCCTAGGTGGTAGTTGGTGGGATCGGGCATAAGAATACTAAGTATATTTTACAAAACAGATTTTAATTTTTTATAGGTACTTATTTAACAGAAGAAGGAACACTTAAAAATTTTTGTATAAATAATTTTAGTAGGAATATTCGCGTATTACGTTACGGCGATGTAGAACAATATACGTACGTCGTACACCTATTATACAGATAAAATATGGAAGTCAATATTTACTGAGAAATTGGAGATCATTTGTGACTTATTTGGTAACATAAAATAAAAATAAAAATAAAAAAATATTACACCATTTTTTTTTTAATTAACGGCAATCCACCCGTCAACGAGTGATTTATGCCATACACGATATTCTATTGTGCTACAAGTTTAAAAGATTTAAATCGGGGCAACATCCTTTTACATTATCAATAAATACCATTTTAAAATCTTTGTAATCTAAAAAAAGGGTTTTATTCGTGATGCTCTTTCATGCGAGACTCGAATCATGGCGGTGTGTGGTGACTGGATCCTTTCGATTACTCAGTGTGTCCCCAACTAGATGGTAGTTATTGGTAGAATGGCATATCTGTGTGTATATGTGTACGTATGTGTGTGTGTGTGTGTGTGTGTGTATATGTGTACGTATGTGTGTGTGTGTGTGTGTATATGTGTGTGTGTGTGTGTGTGTGTGTGTGTGTGTGTGTGTGTGTGTGTGTGTGTGTGTGTGTGTGTGTGTGTGTGTGTGTGTGTGTGTGTGTGTGTGTGTGTGTGTGTGTGTGTGTGTGTGTGTGTGTGAGGGTGTGTGTGTGTGTGTGTGTGTGTGTGTGTGTGTGTGTTGTATGTGTTATCGTATTATATAAGGATTGCTAGAATTGATTGGATGAAAAACAAAAAAAAACATAATTACATAAAGAAAATAACTAATTTTGAGATGTAAATGAGATGTATAAATGAAATACATAAATGAAATAAATAAGTGAAATACATGAATGAAATATATAAGTGAAATACATAATATGGAAATGTAATGCCACCTTAGTACGGGCTTTGCCTAGTTAGGTGGCAAAATTGTGAATGTATTTATTATGTCTGTTTATGAAATAAAGTATTTATTATTATTATTATTATTATTATAATGGCTAGAGCTGGAATTTGATTTTAGATATTCATAGCTTTACCTACTCGACTAAACTACTGGCCTAGTGTGAACATTTATTTATCGTATGGCATTTAACATCACATCTTAAAATAAGGACATAGAATAGTAACAATAGCACAGGTGGATCTGATTGTCAAAGGTTTATGTCAATGTTTAAAATATATTCGGTCGCTGTATCCGTGGCTGTAGACCTTATGCGGCCGTAATCCCCCTAATCGTTTTATTGCATGTACCTTATGCGGCCGGCTGGTTCAAGGGTCTCTAATCCTATAGATTTTACCTGCCGGTCAGAGCAGGCAGACAGTCTATACAAACTGTAGTTTCTTACCTCAGATACAGTAAAAACCTACCAACTTGGCCCGATCTGTTCGGCAGAGCATACTTACATACTTATAATATTGTTGAACCAATGTCTCCCACATTGTATGTTGTATTTATCATATCATTATCATATCATCAAGTAAATAATAATAAGGAATGATTCAGATTCTCATGTATAGGTAAGTACATATTTATTGATGAACTGTTAATTAATCAAAACAACTAGATTATGACTAGTTTATTACTAAATTATGTGATAATAAAATAATACTCATAAATAACTTCCACCGAGTACCGACGGTCAAAAATATCGAGATTACAATATATAAAATTGGCATAGATAATCCATACATTTTCTGTCCAAGTTAGTGGTGTTCTACTGTACTACAAATATTATAACTATTATTATTAGTTTTACCTAAGCAAACCGGCCGCATGTGGTCTATAGGATTAAGATAACCTTTTTATATGGTCGATGTAATAAAACAATTAGGAGGATTACGGCCGCATAAGGTCTACAGCCGTATCCGTCAGTGTGGGCCTTAGAGACAACAACAATGCTGTGTGAAGCTAAATGAAAGCGTATAAAAATAATTATTTCAGGTCACTTTTTTTTGATTCACGATCTTCGGCATGTGGGACACACTGTATAGTGCAGTCTTTCTCAAAGTGGGCGATAACGCCCCCTTGTGGGCGTTGGAGACCTAGAGGGGGGCGTTACGGGGCCCAGAAAAAAATGGGGGGCGTTGGCGTTGTATAGGGGGGCGATGGTTGATTTGTAATTTCAATTACTTTATATTTTGAATTTTACTAAAATTAAAACCTACCTACCACTCAATACCGAATAATTAGTTTATATTTCTACACTGTATTCCGCAGTTGTACCCTGGATTGTGGTCGACCGTTCAACGATTTTTGATAGCCTTCTCATCGTCATATTTGTGTGAACGTGGAACGAACGCTGTGACAACGCTGCTTACTAAAAAGAGAAATCGTTTGCAAGTTACCCAACGCGGCGACATACGACTGTTTTTGAGTAAAATCGAACCTGATGTCAACCCACTTGTTGAAAATCATCAAATTCATCCATCTCACTAGATTAGTTATAAAACTAAAATTGATTACCTATCTATATTGTTTCTTTTAATTTGATTAAAATATATTCTTAATATTATAAAGTTGCGTTTTAATTGCTCTCACTGGTAAAAATTTCTAGTTAAGAATGTAGGTTTAAACACCAGAACCGACTAATACACTATAACTAAATTAATTAGAGTAATAAAATTGTGGTTTTTAAGTTTTAAGAGTGTATAAAAAATTGGGGGTGCTGAAAAATAATTGATTTTCAAAGGGGGCGGTAAAAGAAATAAGTTTGATAATCTCTGGTATAGTGGATCATTTTAATTGTATCAGGATGTGTAAATGCCTCATCCACATGCTGTCCGTCCTTCCACGAGTCCCGCGCGAATGAGTAAAAAGGTGTTAACCGTCGGTTACGTATACAGTTCAAGACAATCACCTCGTCCGTACGTCCTTTTACTCATTCTCACAAAACTCGTGGAAGGTCGCCGAGCGTGAAGCGGCCCCATAAATATCAGTATATAATAATATGTATTCTACATTGTTTTATATCCTCTATTTTTGTATCAACAGCTGTTTTCATACATACTCACACACATTGTTAAAGTTTGTATTTGCTTTTATTGATTTATCTTGTTTTTGTAACAAGTGTAATTTCTAAAACGAATCTCCGGTGGCTGCCATATTGTTATTCATTTTCAGTGGTCTGACCTGTCTTAAAGCTCGCGACCCAACTATGACGTCACGGTCATTTTCCACGGCATTAAGGTTCAAAATCGCGTGAAAAATCGCATCATAAAATGGTAAAAATAGCATTTTTTTCCATTTTTGGGCTTAATTTCGCGTCATTCAAAAAACTTTTACGGTTATTCAAACAAAAAATACCAAAAAAACTCCGCGACTTTTGGGAAACGAGTTTCTGCCTTTCGGAGAAAAGATAATAATAATAATAAATAAATTTTATTTACCGTAAATATCTATGTACAATATAATTAAAATATAATCAATATGATATTTTGCACAATATGTTCTAGTCCCCAGACAGCAACTATCGTGCTGGTATAAGGGGACACACAAATATATACGAGTACATATAAGTAGCACTAACACTTTACTTTATTTTCACTATAACATTTTACTTCTCATGTGATGTCTCTTTTTGTAAAAACATACTGTTTAATACGTTTCTTGAACGCATGTATACTTTGTACACTTTTCACCTCATCCGGAATATCATTGAACAACTTGATGGACGAATAAACAAAGCCATATCTTGCTCTGTTGGTTCTGGGTTTAGCTGCTCTCAAATTGTTCACCGATCTGGTATATCTAGTGTGAATGTCCCTGTTATACACCAGACTTATATTACTTTTTATCAGTTTATGCTTCATCTTGTACATCATTTTTGACTTTTCTATATATAGTATGTCATCTTAATTCAACATTTTTGTAATCCTGTACAAGTCTCTAGTTCTGGTGTATCGATCTAGGTTAAATGTAATCTTAATGGCCTTGTTCATCATTCTTTCTACAAATCCTCGCAATTCTTGAGTGCATTGAGACCACACTATAACTCCATACATAATATAAGGAAGAACAAAAGCATTATAAATCATCATTTTGGTTTTATAATCAAAGAATTCCGCTCTTCTCATAACTCCAACAATTGGTCCCATCTTTTTGAGAACCGTCTGTATGTGGTTAGTCCATGAAAGTTTGTCGTCCATCTCAAGACCCAAATATTTAACACACTGGACCTGCTCAATTTCATTACCTTTAATGACAAGTTTCAAATTTATAGGCGATTTATTTTTCTGTTTAATTATCATAAACTTTGTCTTATCCGTATTGATTGTTAAAAAATTTTCAGATCGGAGGTGTTTTTTTTTTTTGAGAAATCTATACAAGATATAAAAAATCTATTACGATCATTCCCTAGATAAATGTTCAATGCATCTACCCTATTTTGTTCCAAAGCATATTTAGTAACGCTTGTCGAGATATAAGGTCTCCCGTTTTTAGATATTTTTGAAATGTCGGTATGCATACTCTTTAATCGGGTCAATTGAATTTACCCAATCGTAGTTATTGTGTTTTATCTATGGCAGTCTCTCAACACAGATCACATTATCATAAAAAACAAACGCTTTATTTCAATATTTTTTCAGGTCGCGCATTCAACCGTATATAAAACTTTGTTTATGTAATTTCCCTTTACAAGTTCCTCTCATTCGTTAGGATACGGTTATGCTGCGGATGCTCTATTTCCCACTGTTGTTTACCTTCCAATAGAGTCCTTTCAAGCTTGAATATAGTTGAGCGGTGCCTACTTATCCAATATCCGTATAATCATATAACTAGCTCCATAAATTATAATACTTTAGTCATTTTATGTGCCTTTGTGATGATAGTTCAGATCAAATCTCGGTATAGCGAAGTTTACAGGATTAGAGGAAATGTGTTTCGTTACTGTAAATTCGTTGCATCTATTGAATGTATCTATATTAATATGTAATTTACCTATATTAATGCCGTGGGAAATGACTGTGACGTCATTCTTGGTACCAAGCCCTTAACATCACTGTTTATTTTTGTATCTATGACAAAATCTTGGAATCGATTTTTCAACCACTTCCTGACTCCTTAGAGAGCTGAAACTTTTCAAACGTACATAAACTCGGTGATAATACGATTCTGTGCGTTGATGGATCGACTTTCTTCAGAGACAAAAAAAAATGTAAACAGTTTCAGGGGGATCTAATGGTCGTATGGGGTCATGTGTGGTATCGTATGAAAGGGCGTTGGAAAATATATCCAGATCGTAAGTCAGATGTGGTCCAGCTCAAGCTTTGGAAGACACTAAGTGATCGAGAGGATCCAGTCACCGCATACCACCGTGTTTAGTACCTCACGATAGTGCTTCACGAGTTAGTAGAACTCATATCTTTTTACAAATTTTTGCTCAGTCTATTCTTGGTGGGAGGCGCCATTGGAATGATGGAATCCAAGCGCCTCAGAATGGCGCGTTTGGTATCGTTGGATATGAAGCCATAAAATCTTGGTTATATTTTTTTTTGATTACTTTTTTTTATTATTTCAGTATTGGTATATAATTAACACTTTTTTAAGTACACAATTATTTACAAATCTACTGCACCCCATAAGCAACTGAATACTTGAGCAGGGTGATTATTTTCAATATAGATTGGTTAAAAATGTGATGTTCATGTATTATAGAATACCCACAGTATAAAAGTTGTACTTTTCGACTGTTTTTTGTATTTTATTTTGTGGATTCTCCGAAGTACTAATGATGTAAATGCGAGTTACTGAATTTTCCTGGAAATGATTAAAATACGAGTCAACCAACCCGGAACAGTGAGTGGAATGGACGAAACCTCAAAAGTTTATCGTAGAGCTTTTGTAATACAGTTTCTGTGGGTAGGTATTATGTATTAGTAGATAATATACTTGTAGAGGGAGAAATCCTATGTTTATATAGTACCGTCTATAATATAATAATAATATTATGTAGAAGGTTGTGTTTACTTAGAAAGACGGTAGGGTAGGTAATACTATATTATACGTTTATAATATGAGTGGTAGAATAATGTTTCCCGAACTTCAGTTAGGTCCTAAGCGTAGCGCCATATGCGATTATCACTTTGCAGATTGTTGAGAATCTATGACTGAAGGGCCTTAAAAGAAAAAAATAGGATAGTAGCTCCGTCACTGTACTCATGCGGAAACGACGGTGTTATGATTTTCCCTTAGTTTTGAATGTTATGTGTCGATTTTTTAAATCCCGGTTTGTCCAAACAGACCCAAATATATCGTTGTGGAACCAAATATAAGAAGTGTATGTTAGGATAGGAAACTCTGACGATCTGTTCTCTCTGCCTATCCCGAAAGGGATGTGGCGTGAGTGAGTATAATCGAAAATATCGTTGTACACTTCACAGTAAGTTTGTGTCGTGAAGTGGAGTAAGTCGGCATCGGGGATCGAATCGACGACGCTCACCGGATTACCATCCGCACCTCTCATAATTCCTTAGTTACGTAAAGTTTCTGCATTTTAATCTCCTTCCTAGGGTGTTACAGTCCACAGTTTAAGAATCAGTCTTCCAGCATATGAGGGTTAAGGGCTATTGTCACGCTTTGACCCACTTCTCAGGGTTAACTGGGGACAGTCGCCTTGTTTAATATACTCGTGTATTCTCCGACTAATGTTACAATATTATTATATAAGTAATCTTCTACACATCTTTATCTATACAAGTACACGCAAAGTAGCTTATTAAACCTTAGTAATATCTATGACCTCAGTAATAAACTAAACCTTAGTAATAAGAAATGAAACTGTCAGGTCCAGAACAGGAGTGTTGGACATAGTCGAAAGAGCCGCTACGCTAAGTGGCGCTGGGCTGGTCATGTTGCCCGTAGCTTTCAACATTCTTGTGGTTTTTCTCTGGGAATTTAATTTTTCTATATACAGAGTACTTGGTTGGCGCAGTTGGTTGAGGCGGCAGTCTCTCAAGCGGGAGGTGCCAGGTTCAAACTTCGACACCGCCGATGTATTCCACGCTTCGCGATTCAGGATACAGCCTAGTGCAAGGTGTGCAGAAAAGTATTTGGGTGTGTGTAATGTGTATGAAAGCCCAGATCCTTTTTTAAAATTTTTTATACAAGTTTTTGAGCTAGCTACATATTGAAATTAAGTGTACATACGGTACTACACCTGAGGTATTTATTTTCGCTTGTTTCAAGTCTGATGAATTCTGCACGAGAATCTGAGTACAATTCACTCTCTTTTTACCTCCCTAGGGATCCTAGAGTGTATGGATATGCGGAACCTAGTACAAAACATGAGGAATGAGGATGCTACTAAATTTATAAACAAAACATACAAATTGTATGATATATGTTCCTGCGTACCCTCATAAATAAAATATTGAAGATTTATGCAGGCCTCCTATTTTGTTAAGAGGTGTAGCGTATTCTCGCTTATGTTTCAGAACAGAAGTTCGGAAGATGTGTTTTGAAGAAGATGGAGTAGGTTCTTCAGATGTCATGTAATGATATCTCGAGCAATCTCGACAGTCGACAGCTAATTGTTTTCCGACAGTGAAATTAACCAGTTCGTAACCTATGTCGAACTATTCAAAGTTTATTTATTTATTTATTGGGGACACACACAGAAAGTTAACAAACAAACATAATGACATACACAGAATATATAATTCTCGTTAACCTCCCAATTAAGAGTGTCCACAGCATGCACGCATGGTAGGTACGGTTATGTTTTAAGAAACGGACTCAAAATGAAAGACATCTCTATGACGACTTGGCACAACCTGTAAAACTGATTTGTATCCATTCTAGCTAATACCCGTAGATTCTACTGAAAACTTAATCGTTCACGATGTGGTCTCTCCAGAAAAATCATAATAGTTTTCTGTAGTACGAAATTTCAAAGGCCTCGCCTGTCTGTTTTGTCTTTTTCGGTTAGGTACCATATCGCCATACATCAAGATGCTCTATACGCATTTTTTAACAAGTTACTTGCGAAGCATATGACATATTATGACCTATGTATGTTATTTGACTAAATAATCTTTAATTTATTGTCAAACCAATTCTTAGGATGACACTGCGAAGAAGACAGGTAAGAATCTCATAGTTTATAGTCTTTAAGTATTCAATTCCACCTCGATATCTGGGAAATTAATGTTTGACTATCGGGAAGTTGTGTCCTGATGAGAACACATTGAAGTTTGATAGTGGATTTTACGAATTTTATTTACGGCCCTCGTGTCGGGACAGCTGTCGGGATTGTGAAATACACCTCACCAATCTCTCAATATAATATGGCCGAGTTTCTGTAACTTCCGGGCAGGTATTATAGGAAGTGGTACTATGTTACCATAATACATGCGGTAGTAAATCATTTCCGGTTCCCATGTGGCAAAAAGGAGTCGTAATATAGATGAATGGGCTTCACCCAGTTACATGAAGCCTTGCTATACTTTTTACTTCTGGAGTTTCCCCTTATACACTCCATGGTGTGCATAAGTAAGTACTATTTTCAATATTTTTAATGAATGTTTCTTTCTACTACTATACAATCATCTTCTTCTTCGTCGGCCTTAGTCTCTCCACTGCTGGATATAGGCCTCTTCTATTTGTTTCCAGTCTTTTCTATGCCTCGCCTTTCTGACCCACTGGGGCCTTCCGTCACCTCTTCTGTTTTATCATGGCCTCCACTTTACGAGTCTGGATGTCCATCTATTTTCGACTTGTCTTGCTATCTGCCCTGCCCATTGCCATCAATCATCTTAATCCCAATAATGGGGTAAACAGCAAATGCTGCGTGTTATAAAACAAAATTCTCTCTGCGCGAAATTTATGTGACATTCAGAGTGGCTCATGAATCTCATCGGCGCTGAAAAACATGATAAGCGTCTTGTGGAAGTTTGTCCCTGACTCATACAAGACGCCCGAAAAAAATATAAAGAGTGCGGGGAGTAAAACGAGCTGCTGCCTTAAAATGGAGTTGGGCAGGACGCGTTGCCAAACGCTCAGATTCTAGATGGACCAAAAAGATTCTCGAGTGGCAACCTAGAACAAGCAAAAGGAGCGTAGGAAGACCTCAGGCAAAATGGTGTGACGATGTGAGGCGAATCGCAGGAAGCAAGTGGATGCAGCATGCCCAGGATAGGGATCTGTGGAAAGTCAAAGGGGAAGCCTATGTCCAGCATTGGAATTAAAACAGCCAAGAAAGAAGAAGAGGATAGGAGTTCTACAACCCGTAGAAAGTTTATTACAATTAAATTAAAAATGCATTTTTTCTTCTTCTTTATATAATTTGAATTGTGTCGACTGTATTCGATTTTAGAACGATTTAAATAAAAATACGCAGATCATTGAAAATATATATTACTTTTAATTTTTTTTCGATGTTCCTTCGTCGTTCTAATGGACCTGTTGGAATACGAAATGAGTTTGTCCCGTTTCGTAAGGAATACGGGACAATTCATGAATAAATTAATAATACCCGACCATAAAACATAAAACGGCATTACAAAATATTAATATGTTATTGCAGATACCCTCTCTCGGCGGTTAGGCGACGGAAGTAATTTTTTGTTGTACAGTAAAGTATTTTTTATTCGACTCATAAATTATTGGAACATTAATGATCCCGACCCAGCTATGACATCACAGTTATTTCCCACGGTATTGTTCAAAAGGGTTCAAAATCGCATGAACAGTCGCATGATAAAATGGTAAAAATAGCGTTACAAGCGCTATAAAGACATTCTCCATGAGACTTTAAAAGGAAAAAAGTCTTGCTGGTAACTGGGAAACAACAGCCAGGGACAGACCAGCATGGAGAAATGTTATAAATACCCACGAGAGCGCTCCCCAATCCTACAAACAGTACAATAGACCTCAAGAGAGTTTCACCTGCGAAACGTGCAATAAGGTAATAAAGTCCCGCATTAGCCTGTATAGCCACCAACGTGTCCACGACAGAGACGCTGCTCGCATTGCTCAGGGTATACCACAATGATACGTGTATTCGAGTTAAAGGCTATATATATATTATTATTTTTATTAGTTCGCTGCACGAATCAGATCGATCAACGGTTGGTGTATACTGGGAACTATACAGCACAACACTGCGTACATAGATGTTTTATAATCGTTCCTTATAAGAATACCTTTACTGTGATTTCACACGGTCATTTTTTTCCGCATGGGGTGAAATAAATTGCAAAAAATATATTGAAACGTGTCCCATGGGATTCCCCTGGATTGTTTACTTTACATTTTGTTTTATTTATCACGGGAATATAAAAAAATGGAATTGCTTTTTCCGCTGAAAAAATAATTTAATCTGTGCAAACAAATACTCAATCGTATCAGATAGAAAATTGCAATGGAGTTTTGAAGGCAAAGCTAATCGCAGATGAACCTGAAAGCGTGTATGCATAACCAATCCTGGTTTAAATACTACCACTTTTACTACTTTACCATCAAGGTACATCCCTTGTTGACTTGGTTGACTGTAAGATATTGTCTTGTTTTTGTAACTCGGCATATTTTGATATATAGTTAGAAACTTTTGTATCAAAAATTGTTAAAGGATTGAAATTGAACTCTTTTCACATCGTCTATATGTTGAAATTATTAGTACGTTGAATTAGTAGTATATAGTGTAGTTAGGTTCCCGAATTTTTCTATACTAAGTTGTGACCCCCCCTCTCTCCATACCGCTGTCTTTTATGGTCATGGGATTTTAGCTTGATTTTGAATATTATTCACATTAAATCTTAGGTGAATAATAAAAAAATTGCTTTTCTAGTTTTATGGTGTAAAATAATGCACATTTCTCTACACGCAGCATTGTCTCATTACTAAACATTTCTGCGCATTCTTCAAGATAAATGAGCATAGGTCTTTATATAGGTATTTTTATTCTATCTTTTATGTTTTTGGAGGCCATAAGAAGCCTCGAAGTATTTGAATTTTGTGCGGTGCATCTTGTTGTCCATATCTCACACCATTCTATTTGTAAAGACCAAAGTATGTAGATTTGCCCACATACCTACTCGCCTCATGTTTTTGAGCCCCTTTATTCATCCCAAAGGGGCTATTAACTGAATTGTTTCAACATATTTCTATATATTATCATTTTATACAAATTTGTTGCATTTAATTAAGGTTAATTGTAACATTTTCCAACAACCATTCGTTCGGTATTTTCATGCCTAAATTATCTACATTTATTTGAACCTCGACTTCACGAAGATGGAAGACTAGCTTCTCTAAAGAATGTCCCATCCTATTTCAAGAGTCATGAGTGCTCATTGTTCACAACAAGAGTTCTTTTAGAGAAGAAAGATCTTGATAAAATCCTTGTAAAACTAATAGGCACTCTTATTATCCTTAAAATGTCAGGAGGAGAACTTCTCTACAAGGAACTACGCTAAAACTAATAAGTATTAGTTTTTCATGAAAGGTCCTTTACTGTTGTTAGGAACTGAGGACATTTTATTATTTAAGCCAATATATACAGCGTCAGCAAATGTATATTTCTTGATAGATAATTAATTCATTTCTTTCAGATCCGCACCGGCATGGTGCGAGTCAGCGATGGCAAGAGTCGCCCTGAACCGGCGAGACTCCGTCTTTCTATGGAAACCTTGGCCATACAGAAGGAGATGCCTGTAAGAGAGACGAGGCCAGCGATGCATGCGAGGGTGAGAATACTTAATATATTTGTTACTATCCACCATTTATTCACACAGTACTTATACAGCTGATAGATATAAATACTTCAATGCACTTTTACATTTGTTACCATCCACCATTTATTCATATGGTACTTATACAGCTGATAGATAGAAATATTTTATTGCACTTTTATATAAATTGATACAATTCACCATTTATTTAATATACACTATACAGCTGATAGATAGACATACAACAATGCACTTATATATTTGTTACCATTCACCATTTATTCATGTGATTTATTGATAGAAATACTTCAATACACTTTTATATTTGTTACCATTCACCATTTGTTCATATGGTACTTTTTTGTGGAAAAGCACTCGTTGTCGAGTGGTACTTACACAGTTGATAAATATACAACAATGCACCTTTTATATTTGTTACCATTCACCATTTATTCATATGGTACTTATACAGCTGATAGATAGAAATACAAAAATTCAATTTGATATCGTACAACACTTTGGATCACTGTTTTATTTACGTATCGTTGCTCGTAAATGGAGCTTTAGAAGTAAAGTTTTATGAATGTCATTAACTGATTTCTCAGGAGTTTTTCGCTGAAGGAATGTCAAAATTGAAATGTCTTAGTTGTTTTATTTCAAAACCACTTGTTCAGAATTCATAAGATATGTGAAAGGACAAGGATGCAAGTAACCAAAATGTACCTTCTGAATTTCAATCACATATTCGTAAAATACGCACTATCCGTAATTTTAGCACACATAGGTCGACGCAATGATAAAATTCGATATTAATTTCAAAGTTTTTATAACAATAAACGAATTTTACATAGTTTGCACAAAAGAGGCATTTTATTCATACCATTCAATATTTCGGGACACCTCCCTAATAATATACCAGTTTACTTCACGAATCTTGAAATAATTACAAATACACAAATAGTTAAAATAATACTTTACTTTTCGTGTGGCACTTCGGCGTTGTCCTTTGCCCGTGAAGCATGCTTCAAAGCCTCGGCTCCAGTGCTGCCAGCCAGATCTCTGCTTCCGGTCTTGCCTCGTGGATGTCCTGGAGGCTACCCGGAAATTTTCTTGCCACGCAGTCCCGGACCAAGTGTCTGACTGTCTGAACAGCACCACACTCACACTCAGGATTATCCCTCTTTCCCTACCTCCAGAGCAAGAAGTTATACAGCACCCGCGTTCCGTTCTTGCTCTGTTCTGCTGCACCCAAACCTTGCGTGGCAGATCAAACCCAGGTACTCGAGATGTGGGGTCCGTTATTAGGTGTTCATTAATTATTTCTTGTGCTATCATCATCTTCTTCTTCCGGTGTCGTGTTAGGTCCCCCCAACGTTGACTATCACTCGAGAGAAAAGCTCCTGTCCTGGGCAGCTCGAAATAGCTCTTCAGGACTCCTTATTCCAGTCCAGTCTCGTATATATAGAAATCTGCCTTCTTCCAACCCCTCTACGACCCTCTATATTGCCCATAATGATCAGGTGGAGTAATTTATATTTTTCTCCCCTGAGCACATGACCCAAATATGATACCTTCCGGACTATCATCTAATCAAGTTAAAATAATAATTTACTTCGATGCAGAAAGATGCTGTTTTCTTCAGCTGATTTTGTTTTCACGCTGCGAGGATTATATTGTAATCCAAAGTATGAGAGCTTATTTTGGAATTCCAAAGCGTCGTAGTTATTACGACGAATGATAATAAAAAAAGCGAGTTGAATATTATTACTGGAGGTTTACTCTAAACAGGACAATTCTTGAGAATAATATTATGTCGAGTGCTATAATAACTTCTAGAGACGTAATATCAACAGAACCCTGCTGGAATTTTATTATGATTTATCATAGCATCCAACGTTATTTTTCTTAGAATGTTTGTTTTCTTTGTGTTATTATTTGTGGATATTATTTTTCCAGCATTCTTCAGTCGTAGATGCCAACTAGTGATGAACTCTCTCGCCATATTTTCCAGTCGAAATAATCGAAGGCGTTCATAATTTACGACCGATTTCAATAGTAGACTGATGTTGGATTTCATTAAAATTTCATTTATTTATTTATTTATTACACATGGAACAGACACAGTCACAAAAAAAACAGTGGCAGGTACATTAGTACAAATATATCAATACACAAGACCAATATCATCTGTTCACAATTAGCACGCACGCAAAACAAATAGATTACATTAGGTAAGGAATAGCGGAGATAAGAGCCACCTATCATTATTTCATTATTTACATAGAATTTGTGCCAGGTGGCTCCTATTTCCATATTCCTCACATAAAAAGCTGGTGAAATTCAGCATTAACGATGTACAAAACTATCGAAATATATTAATTGTAGTGCGCTAATACGAAGAACGCACGGACAACGTAATGAGTTGATAGTTACGATAAATGTCGATTATTTGTGTGAATCGAGTTGCGTTAATTGCTTGAGTATCGTATTGTAGTAACATCTTTTTTTTTCTTTTTTTAAGGGCTTGGTATTGTTTAAACAAACCTAAATAATTTTCTCCACAGTAGAATTACAAGCTTGTATCTGCAAATATCGTCAGTACCGAAATTAAAACCTGGCACCTTCGTATTGAAAGTCCATCCAACTGCGCTAACCATCTATTTCAATGCAATCGAATACTTTTTTATTGATATAATCGAACGAATCATCGACCAATCGCCCATCACTAAAGCCACCACTTATAATAGTGATGTCGTTTCTGTAAATTAAATTTCAAGAACACCTCTCTCATTCACATTTCAACATTTATCTTACGATAATATCCTCATTTAAGAGTATACATAGCGACATTTCAATTTTTTTTTAAAACGGGAGACCTTCTATCTCGACAACCGTTACTAAATATGCTTTGGAACAAAATAGGGTAGATGCATTGAACCTTTATCTAGGGAATAATCGCAAAGGATTTTTTATATCTTGTATAGATTTCTCAAAAAAATAATTTATAAACACCTCTGATCTTTTTTCCGAAAGACGGAAACTCGTTTCCCGAAAGTCGCGGAGTAATTTTTTTTTCTTGTACTTATAATATGCATTAAAATCTAGGGAATAACCGAAAAAGTTTTTTGATAGACGCAAAATTAACCGCAAAAAAAATGGAAAAAACGCTATTTTTACCATTTTATCATGCGATTGTCACGTGATTTTGAACCTTAATGCCGTGGAAAAGACTGTGACGTCATTCCTGGTGCCATGCCCTTAATCTTTCCACAAAAAGCATTTGGTGGAAAAACGTTCAGATTTCTTTTGCATTTTTCATCTCTTTTGTGGTTCTTTTCAATGACCCTCGAGACTCTCTGGTTCTTATCAAAGGCAAGGTTCTCAGTAGAATTGTACGAGGGACGCAACTAATTAAAATCATCTCAGAGACCCGAGCCCTAAATTAAGGCTCCCGACCCAACTATTACGTCACGGTAATTTCTTACGGCATTAAGGTTCAAAATCGCATGAACAATCGCAATGGTAAAAACAGCGTTTTTCCATTTTTTGTGGTAAATTTCGCTTTAATCAAAAAACTTTTACGGTTATTCCGTAGATTTTAATGCATATTATCAATACAAAAAAAAACTCACCACGACTTTCGGGATAGGAGTTTGTCTTTCGCAAAAAAGATCCGAGTTTTTTTTCACATATTTTTTTTGAGGAATCTGTACAAGATGTAAATCTTTTACTGTTATTCCCTAGATAAAGGTTCAATGTATCTGCTCTTTTTTTTCCAAAGCATATTTAGTATCGGTTGTCGAGATCCAAGGTCTCCCGTTTATAGAAATTTTTGAAATGTCAGTATGCATACTTTTAAGTCATTTTCTTGTGACGATTTAAATGTTTTTTTTTTCTAATTTTCAGGAACGAATGGTGCAAATCACGAGACAGAAAGTTGGCGGACTAGGACTAAGTATAAAGGGTGGTGCCGAACACAAGTTACCCATCCTGATCTCCAGGATATACAAAGATCAGGCTGCCGACCAAACGGGGCAGCTTTTTGTTGGCGATGCTGTAATTAAAGGTTAGTTGCATTTTTCAGTGAATGTGGGTTAGGAGCTTGGACAAGGAAACGCAACTCTTTAAAAAAAATAGAGATTTATGTCTTAACCGATCTTATTTCTTATTTGAGTCCTATTTTTTTATCCTTTTGTGACCGATCGATGATTAAATCGATTCTATTTTGACAAATGATAAATAAAGAAGTCTTTATTTAGAAAAATTTGCTTCTTCTTCCTCTTGTATTAGGTCGGGTGATCTGTTTGTGACGGCGGGCTGTCCTGGGATGAGGAGGTCCAGCTGTCCATCCATCTCTTGGGTGGCCTTCCGGGTAATCTTGTTCCAATGGGGTTTATAAAATATGCATAGTTACAATGATGCGGTTATTCTTACAGACCCGCCCCCCAACTGTGTATTTACTCTAGAAATAATGAGTGAAAAAGGGAGTATTTATCTGTAAAAAATGTAGTTCCGTTTAGATTTCTGATGACTATATAAAATGTATGCAAAAATCTGCTAGTATAGCTCTTCAAAACGTTTATGATTTTTTTTTATCTATCGGCTTTCCACTCGTAAAGAACGAGTGATCTCTGACGTGTATGTCTTGCATTATATTAAAAAAAAAACGTAACAACGGACCTAGTTTCCGACATACTATATTCATAAGAATAACCAGGTGAATAATGACAACGACTTAGGCTCCCGACAAAATACTATCGTCACAAAAATTGGATCAATGAATATGCATGTGGTACGATTTAATTAACCGTACACTGAGAAATAACCGTACCATACCATTCAATTTCTTGCCATGTAGTCAATAGTTCATTTGTGTATTATTGTTTGCCTGTAATACTTTGATTCGGCGCATTGTTCCAGACTCCCAGTAGACCAGCAGAGACATGTTGTATAGGTGTGGATATTCATTAAATAGTACGAGTTATAACCAGTGCTGATGTATGATGCTAGAGATGCTAGCGTTTAGCAAAGAAAATTAACAGTAGCAATTTATAATTGTGATTTAAGGGCTTGGCACCGCTAATGACGTCACAGACATTTCCCACGGCATTAAAGTTCAAAATCGCGTGACAATCGCATGATAAAATGGTAAAAATAGCGTTTTTTCCATTTTTTGGGGTTAATTTTGCGTCTATCAAAAAACTTTTACGGTTATTCCCTAGATTTTGATGCATATTATCAGTACAAAAAAAAAATTTTACCCCGCGACTTTCGGGAAACGAGTTTCCGTCTTTCGGAAAAAAGTACAGAGTTGTTTTAAAAAAATTTTTTTGAGAAATCTATGCAAGATATAAAAAAACTTTTACGGTTATTCCCTAGATAAAGGTTCAATGCATCTACGCTATTTTGTTCCAAATCATATTTAGTAACGGTTGTCGAGATAGGAGGTCTCCCGTTTTTAGAAATTTTTGAAATGTCGGTATGCACACTCTTAATAGGATGTTTTACTAATGTGGTATTGTATGTAGTAGATATCAGTGTTGCCTTAGAGTCGTTAATCTCAAATAGCATATTGTGAAGTCTTTGAAGATAATACTCGAATCTTGACAAAAAAATGAAAATCTAAATATTTGGATTAAAATCCACAAAAAAGACTAGCTTTCGAGGATTTGCACCCTCATCATCAGGCAAGTCAATTTTTTTGTGGATTTTAATCAAAATATTTAGTTTTCCATTTTTTCTTAAAAATGGACTTCCACCAAGTACCAACACGAAATTTTCTCGATTCTTTAGTTACAATTTTTAAATTCTGCAAATTTCTCTCTTTAGATCTCAAGGAAATGACAGTGTCGAAACTTAAAAATTAAAACAGCACACGATCAGAAGCAGCTAGGTATGATATTTATTTGCAGATATTTGAAAAGATACGGAAGTTCTGAGGACGCTTATGCGAATATTTGCAACATCCCTGCTACTTGCCAGGTGCTATTAACATTAATTTGTCACTGTTATTTTTGAAACGAGTCCAGGTGTACATTATGAACTGTGATGTTATTATTAATTCGGACATCCCTTATTGAATGCATGTCAATTATAATTGGAATATTCGTATACCTACTGTATGTGTATGAATATATTATTATGTCATAATTCAGTATTGCTTGGTGATGCAGAATCCAGAATAATGAACCCATAATACAAGCGTGAAATTGTATGAAGTTAGTATCCGATGTATCGCAAATTTCATCCTTTATTTAATACTAGTATAAGGCTTGCTGAACCATGCGAAAAAAATTGGCAAAATGAAAAATGTTAAAATCTGGAAGTTTTTTTATTAGAAGTAAACTTGTTAATATATCATGTGCAAAAATAATTGGTACTACTACTGCTGTACCCAATAATGGGGTAACCGGTGATTCCGTGTATGTATAAAACGCACACAACAAAATAATATATTATAAGCAATGTTTTAAGAGGTAGTCGGTAGCCTGGTTGGTAACGCGCTCGACTATTAATCAGGCGGGCGCGGTTTAAATCCCCGATGCCGACTTACTCCACTTCACGACACAAGCTTTTCAAGCTTTCTGTGAAGTGTACAAAGATGTATTTGGGTTTATTTCGACTAACCCAGATTCATTTTTGTATATAAAAAAATTACACTCGATAAAACATAAAAAAAATAATGGCTTTCCTATTATATGGCTTAACTAAACTAATGTAGTTTGTACCAAATCCAATTGAAAATGCCGCTGTTAACTTTTTTGTAGCATTATTTTCGAGATAAGTATGGTTTCGAAGCATTTCTTGAAAATTACTAACAAATTCAAATCGTCGTAATTTTATTGTTGTCTTACAATCTGACTACCACCTTTACGCCGCTTTGTAGCTCGCGTAGCATTGGCGTAGGAGTAGCAAAGCTACGAGTTTAAAAGCCTATATTAAATCACGTACAAAGACTTGAAGAGATAACAGGGGCGGTCGTAGGTCGTAGGGATATTAACCTGCAATAGATTACGTGACTTATCTGATTCCTTTTCAAATTTTTCAAATAACTTTGACAATTTTGTACCTTTTTAACTACTTTTTTTTCTCTTCTTCTAATGAGCTTTATAGTTTCAGTAAAGTATTTTTTCATTGCATTTGAAAATAACTGAGTGAAAACATGGGAAACCAGCTAATAGTAGTAAATGTTAGTAAATGTTGAAGGTTTTCACGATGTGTGATTGACATTGTTTCTTGATTTTCGGGTGAACCGTGTGTAGATAAACTTGATCGACGTTTCGACACTCTTACTGGTGCTTTCCTCTGTGGATAGTAATAACTTCGCTACTTGATTTGATGCACTTTTCGATACTTGATCGCAATGCGTGTGCTTTTTTTCACATACTTGTTTATGTTAATGTGTGTGTGTGTTGAAGTGTGTGTGGGTGTGTGTTGTGTAAGTGTGATTGTAAAAAAGTTCGGTAAATAGCCAACGCCGCGCCGTGTATGTGTGAATGATTGAGTGAAAAAAATGTTTTACGTCTGCCGTAGCACGCAGATCATATATGATACGTTGTTCCAATACTCTTGTAGTATTGTGGAAATAAATAAATAAAATAAATAAATAAATATACTTAACTTAAATATGGGTAAAAGGGCAGTAGCACCTAGCCATGCTGTAACAGTTGGCAACATAGCATAATAGTCAAATAGGACCACCACTCCTGTCAAATCTCCTAACAGAATATAATACGTGGTCCACCATTAGGGGCTGTTTTCCCATACATTTCCTTAGCGACGGTGACGGCAACCTCGCCTATAATGTTTTATGTATTAATCCTACATTACGGCTAGAGAAAGAGAGAAATGTCAAGGTGGCAGTGGCAGAAGGCGTTTTATTCCAGAGATTTTCACACATATCTATATCATTTCTCATTCCTTCGAACTCCTGTTGTATACTTACTTAGGCTATTGTAGCTCCGTCTTTTAAGGCTCCCGATCCAACTATGACGTTACGGTCATTTCCCACGGCATTAAGGTTCAAAATCGCGTGAAAAATCGCACGATAAATTGGTAAAAATAGCATTTTTCCATTTTTTGTGTCTATTAAAAAACTTTTACTGTTAATCCCTAGATTTTAATGCGTATTATAAGTGCAAAAAAATTCACTCCACGACTTTTAAGAAACGAGTTTCCGTCTTTCGGAAAAAAGATCAGAGGTGTTTTTCACATTTTTTTTGAGAAATCTATTCATGACATAAGAAAATCTTTTACGGTTATTCCCTAGAGAAATGTTCAGTGCATCTACCCTATTATGTTCCAAAGCATATTTAGTAACGATTGTCGAGATATAAGGTCTCCCTTTTTTAGAAATTTTTGAAATGTCGGTATGCATACTCTTAACGGCTCCCAGCACACTTCCTGAAATACTCCTTTCTGATGCTTTCTGTGCTTTGCAACATTCATACTATACTAGTACTATAAACATCAAGTTATTCACATTCTCATACTTTATACCCTGCTGCTTGCGACAGTATAAAGGACAGTACACAGCTCTAGCACTTTGAAAGTAAATGCATTATGATAATTATTTTCTACGGAGGTGAAATACTCGTATAATAATAATAATAATAAAAATCTTTATTGCAATAATAGTACATTACAAATGGTGGGTTTATTACCAATGGCAATATCTGCCAACCAACCAATTTGGATATTACAAAATAAGATAGTATGTGTGTACAAAGCGTACAGTAAAGAGTAACAATGAAACATGAAAAAAAATAACAATAGCATGCATAAAATAAAATATTCCATACATTCATAAATATAATAAAATAATAGGGATATAGGAAGGGAAAGGATATTAGGAAATATACAATACTTAAAGACTACAGGGAAAAAACAATGAATGTCAGTAAAAATCCAAAATTAAACTAATAATGCCATCTAGTGGCATTTGTGTGTACCTGTAATCCTGCAAAATTGCCAAAGCAACAAAAGTCGTTGCCACCGACTATGACGGTTTTATTGGTTGTTTGTACTTAGCAATAATCATGAGGGTCCGCGCGCAATAAGCAAAAACCGTCGATGTCACTGAAATGTCAATATGCTTAGGTTTAGGAACAGTACCTATGGTATGAAAAGGCATTAACAATGAATGTCAGTGACACTTAATTTTTTTATTTTTAAATGAATCTGGGTTTATCGAAATAAACCCAAATACATCTTTGTACACTTCACAGAAAGCTTAAAAGCTTGTGTTGTGAAGTGGAGTAAGTCGGGGATTGAACCCGCGCCCACTGGATTAACAGTCAAGCGCGTTACCAACCAGGCTACCGACCACCTCAAGAAAAATTAAATGTTGAAATGTTGACATTCCTTGTTTTTCCCCTGTATATAGTCTTCACTTGCCGTATCAGGGAAGAAATTCGTCGGAAGAAATCACATAGGATAGTAAAAATTTTAAATTTAAAAAAAAGAGTAATTTTTATTTATGCCTTTTCTCATCCCTAGTAATAAAATTTTGTGAAAAAGGACCCGTATTATTAATTCTAACTAATGATATCGAGAGAATTAAAAATATGAATCCGTTGCATCCAGGAGACACTAGAGACCAACATCCAAATGATAAATGATCACGCCACTGCTGAGCATTTGGAGTGGCATAATGTACGTTGTTATATGTGTCAGCTCTAGTAACAATTTAGCTTCTACATTGGTTCTAGAACGGTTCTTGAACTGCTCTAGAACCAATCTAGGAGCTAAATTATTACTAAGAGTAGATAACGCTCTCAGAAGGCACGTCTCCACGATATGCCGGATAGACTGTATTGGCTCTCCACAGTCGCAGCCAGGGGTTCCCGCATCTTCCATCTATGGAGCATCTGACAACATCGTCCCGTGCGGATCCGATTTAACGCCATCCATTGACGCCTCAAGATATTAAAACCATTGGTATTTGAAAACCCGGATTGGTATCGGAAACATTGCCAGAAGAGATGAGAAACTAATGGTCATGGGAGGAGTAGAAGGCAGAAGAGGTAGAGGAAGATTCCCCCTACATGGACTGATCAGATCAAGGCTGCCACAGGTACATCAGTGGTTGGAGCAATGCGTACGGCAGTGTGTCAGGAGAGGTGGAGGACGACAATCCAAAATGTGATACGGACAAGGAGAGAAGATGGTCACAACCCTCAGCAGTGAGGACATCGACGCAGAAGAAGATTTGAAAACCACTTCCTGCGCCAGGCCCCAAGTATCTCTATTAGAGGTTCTCCATTCTTTCCCCATTAGGGGTAGCTATTGAAACCCCTCTCTATTCAGCGAAGGTCGGCCGCATGAGCCGGTCTCCTAGAGGGGAGTCTGGGGTTAAATGGTGCAGATACGACTTAATCACATCGCATAAAATATTCTGCGCCATTCAAGTGTTAACCTTTTGATACGTGATTTTGGTAGTACCAAAGTGTCAACCCGTTTGAATAAATAAATAAATAAATAAGTGGCTTTATAGGTTAAAGTATTTTCCCTCGAATAACCTACATTTATCTATCAATACACATAATTTCGGTGATGTGAGGACCAAAAAATGTGTACGGCTTAAGTAATGTTAACTTTTAATTCTACGTAGAAGGCGGAAATTCTTTGTAGAATTATGCTGAATTTTACCAACTTCTTAGGTGAGGAATAGCGGAGATATGAGTCACTTATTTTTATTTTTCATACAAAATTTGTGCTAGGTGGCTCCTATCTCATCAAAAATGTTGGTAAAATCCAGCATTAATGTTTTATATAGCATCTAATAATAAAAAAATAAATAGATATTCTGCCGCGTTAACAAAGAACCGCACATATTATGTATGTAAGCTTACTTCACGTATTTTGAGAATTGGGTATTTCAACCATAGATTCAACCATATCAATACTTAAAGGTACGAACTTCCGTACGCAGCCCCCATTTTCCAACCGCCCCATTTCACTTATAATGCACCGAATTGTATTGGCGATACTAGACGTTTCTCGCGATATCAATTTCATCTTTTTGGATTACACGCGGTACTTCCTTAGGAAGATATGTAGTATTTTGAAGCATACTCGTGAAAATATTCATTGCGTTTTAATAATATTATTACATTGAAGAAGGTTCAAATGCACATTTTTTCGCACAATAATAGTTATTTTTGCTTAGAAAAAAAATAAATTAGTAGGTATTCCTATCTCACGCAGTTTTTTGTTAATAGAAATTTACACATGAGAAGGCCGTCATTTGTAGCGGGTACTCCACGGCTAGTACTATATAATATTGTCTGCTCTTTGGCCTATGCCTAATTGAAAATCAATAAGCAGATACTAATAATATGAAACAGTGGCTCTTCAACTGTGCACCCTTTAGAAATTCATCGTCAAAGAGTGGAAATATAGTGTTAAATTTTCTGTTACTTTCTGCTGTACCATCACGGTGTATTCCAATAATGGGGTAACCAGTAAATGCTGTGTGTATAAAAACACACACACCATTCAGTTTGCACAAACGTTTATATTATATTCAGAATGGGTGGTGATTCTCATTGGTTAGCAAGATGTCAAATGTCTTATATAAGTTTTACGAACACCTGAATTTTACAGAACGCATCAAAAATACGTAACATTAAAATAACGATTGAAATAAATTTTGTTTGTTATTTGATGTTATTCTATGTTATGTAAATTCTATATTTCTGTTCTGATTTTTTTTAAATTAGGTAGTAACCTAAAAATTAAGTAGGTACCTACTTATGCTGGATATCATCAACTTTTTCGGTGAGGAATAGCGGAGATAGGAGTCATCCTAGTACAAATTTTGTATGAAAAATAATGATAACTGACTCCTATCTCCGCTATTCCTCACCTAAAAAGTTGGTAAAATCCAGCATTAATCTTTTCGTCTTTCTTCATTGTTTCATCGCCCCAAAATGCTTTCGATGCTACTATCTCCCCCTTTGACTGTTACACCCCTCCTGGGGGTGGGATCGGCTGCTTTAGGAACCACTGCTTTAAAAGCAAGTAACATTGATGATTTTCATACAATTGTATCTATATAGATAGGTTGTCCTTGTACGACTGTATGAAGATAATATGCTTAAATTATAGTAGGTAAGGTACGAGGACTATTGTTCTAACATATTCTAACCTAACCTAACCTAACTTCTCAATAGTATACAGGGAATATTATATTTACTAAGTTATCTAGGCATATTCTATTCAAGCCTAAGATTGTGTCATCATACCTACCTAGTACCTACGCATGTTAATACACCCTACGCGATAAGGGTCTAAACATAAATGTGGGTATATGTACATACATGTCCTACGACCAGGGTCGTAGCCAGGAATTCATTTTGCGGGGGGTTCGAGACAATAAGTAAAAACCATGAGCGCCACCAGTTTTTTAACACTTTATTACATTAGGCAATTTTGGTACTGCTACTGGTATTGCTATAAAAACTACCAAATAGCGCCGCAGGAGAATTTCTGGTATCTGGTTGTCTTTCAATAGTAACGCAGGATATATTTCGGGGTTACAATATGATAAACGATTAGCGCCGCAGTCGAAAATTTTGTCATAAAACATAAGAAAGTAAATAAAACAAAATCTTTAAAAAGTTCAGTTTATTTTTCATGAAGAAACCCTCAATGTAAGTGGATTAGCGCCGCAGGCGAGATTTTTTAGTGAAACGACTGTGTTTGACTCCCAACCCCCCCCCCTCCGCTTACGACTTTAGAATTTCGTTGATAGTGTTAGTAACTTAGTACAAAAATAATAAATTATTTCTCTAATCAAAAGAATTTTGTCATATCTTTCACTTATTTTCATGTTTCTGTATGTACGAGTATTACAGGTGATTTGAACTATTTTTATTCAGATATCTTACAATAAAAACAACATAGAGGATGGAAAAAAGGATCAAACAAACTTTAAATCTTCAACTTGTTGCTCAACACAAATCTTCAAATATCCCTGTAATTCTGTATGGATTGTAGAACAAAAACATCCCGGATTCTGTAGTCCTGGAGATATTATCGTCATCATGTCGATCAGCCATGTCAAACATGCGGCCCACTGAGCATTTTCCTGCGGCCCGCGCGTGTTAAAAACCGAAAAACTATTTTTGAAATGTCTCATTTTTTGTTCACGTGTGTTACCTACCCAGTTTCTGCCACAAATAGTGGAGTTTTAAGTTATTTTCGCCGATAGATTCACGCCACAAGTAGACAACTTAATTTAAGACAAAATATGTCAAATATCTGGCAAAAGAAGTTAATGTTTGTATTTTTTTGTAACGTATTTTTTATTGGAAATATAATAAATATACTTGTCTTATAATAGTTATTTTTTCGTTAAGATTTTCAGTAGTTTGTCTTCTTTAAGATTAGGTTTGCGGCCCACCTACTCCTTGTTTCATATAACTTGGCCACTGGCTACATAGTAATTCTATACAAAAAGTGTGACAAGACGGATGAAACGAAATGTAGTCTATGGTCTTCATGCTTTTGGCCCACCAATGACACTGAGTTTGACATGCCTGCATTAGATTGTGTTACTATTGATTGAGGGTAGTATACATAGTTTACGTGCGATAAAAAAAGTGTAAAGTCTGGTATTCCACTAAAAACAAACATTTATTAAAATGAATTGTTGATAACTAAGAAAATATACATGGGCAAGTGTAGAAAGTGTAAAAAGGTATCGGAATTGTTGAGTTTATTGCGTGTGGTAATAATGTTTGTGGTAAATTGTTGAGCTAGCAACCCTACTATTTTTTCCCGATTTTGTAAAATACTCTTGTAATATGTTTATTACACAAAGGTTAAATAAAAAGTTTAATGATAAATATACCTGTTTAATTAACACTTGTTATCAAATCCTCATTGCTGAAAAAGATGTAATGTCAGCTCCACATGCTTGGCAGGCGTTCACAAACTCCATTCACAAACAAGTGACAAACGTGTGGATTTGTATAGAAACCGAGAGTTCACAAGTGTTCACAAATTTACACGATCCAAGACAAACGCCCCATCTGCACGCTTGTGAATACTTGTCGAGGCTCGGCAAGCGTGTGGGTGGAGCCAGCATAAAGTTGGTGAAAAAAATGTTGACGAAAGTTTTGCTCACATTTTTTTTATTTTTGGTTTTTCAGTAAATGGCGAGTATATTACGGCCTGCCCCCACGACGACGCTGTGAACATCCTGAGGAATGCTGGAGATATTGTCGTCCTGACTGTCAAACACTACAGGGCAGCTACACCCTTCTTACAAAAACAAGGTGAGTCCTTTCTCTTTTAAGGTATTCATAATTTTAGTAACATATGTTAAGGTAGGCATATTAATACTAAAAAAAAAATTAGGTCAGATTTCGACAACTTTACCAAATATGCTTTAGAAAAAAAATAGGACAGACACATTGAACTAGGGAATCTAGGGAATGAAATGTGTAAATATTTTGTATATCTTCTATACCTAGAGTTTAGAAAAAAATAATTTAAAGGACAGCAATTTTTTTTCCCGAAAGTCGCAAATAATCTGTTTCATGTTGATAAAATCTAGTAGACAGTGATTTTTTTTAATGAAGCGAAATTAACCCCAGAAAGTAAAAAAAAAACTATTTTTGGGTTTACGGTTTTAGCGTTTTGGGGTATACACTATACAGGACACTCGAAAAAAAAAATGGGGCCTAATTCTTCAACCTAGGGATCCCACGGTGAGAATAACAAAACATAAAGTTACATACATAAATTAAATGAAATTCGTGTTTTTTTGGTACTGATGTTGTCTTCTATATTTTCCCAAGAGACCCCTGTGAGGGTATAAAGAGAGGATTATGGGAGTTTTATATAAAATGCACGAGTTTATAATTAACTTTCTTCTCCTCCAAGTCCTGACAATTAGAAATTGTCTCTCTTAACTTCCGTAATGCTCGTCTTCTAATCTAGAATTTTCCACAAAAGTAGTCGGAACATAAATAGGGATGCAAAGTGAACCATCGAAACATATAATTTTTCATCGATTTTATTAATCAACTGTTGAAAATTTTATTGACAAAATATTTTTGTCTCATTTTTTGGCGACGTACCGTTCTGAAGATGACGATAGGCATACTAAAAAATGTCAAAAGTTGTTAAAAAAATAGCTACAAATTTTTAATTGTGGAGTATTTTTTAAAAATAATTGTATAACTTTTAATTACAGTTCTTATTCATAAAGTTAGGTTCCCACGGTCCTCGACATTGAGAACTGTGGCATAATTTTCATAAAAAAGATTATTAAGATCAATAAATTCAAAGTGATCAAATTTTCATCGGTTTTTGGTCGCCCCAGTGAACACCAAATAGTTGAGGTCCTATCCACGGGGTCCATCCATACAAGAGAATGCAGTTCCACTTTTTTTGTATGTAGTTCTAGTTTTGTAGGGTAAATGTCCATATTTCTCAGACTATAAATGTTTCGATGGGACAGAGTCAGATACATCATTCAACTCCCTACCTCAGTAGTGTCTTTCTCTCCGTTTTATATTTGTTCTTGTTTTACTCGTAGACTCAGTCATTGTGTGCACTAAGTTAGGGGAATTATCCGACTCTTATCATTTCCAACTGCACTAATTAAATGTCCTGTCTACCATGAACTAGGTACTGGACTTGTGTGCATGAAGGGTACATAGTAGTATGATTGGAGACCGTAATGGTGCCATATTTTACAGTCGAAAAAAAAATAGAAATCTATCTATCCATACCCTCACGCCACGTCCCTTACACGGTAGCCAGAGGGGACAGAGCGCCAGACAGTCCTATCCTTACACACATTCCTAGCTTCCGTCACATTCGTGGAATTTGTCATACACGCTCTCCGATTCCTTTTACTCAAAACGCGTCATGTCGTTTGAAATTTAGAATCGATTGTACGATTTTCGTCGCTAACCAAATCGAACAAACCTCACGAACCAATAAACGGGTCGATATCTGCCCCATGACTAGGTCACACGGCGAAAATCGAACGTGTAAATAGCAAAAAAGTTTGTAGGTTTTCCGCCTTAAAGGTGGATTCCCACTGCCAGTGATATTGCATTAGAACGTAGTGTTTTCTATACACAGTGTATACAAAATTCTGACAACATAAAAAGTTGATAGTTATAACGTTGGATGGTTGTAAGCTTATTTTTGTGTTCGAAAAGTCACCCTTTTTTTTGGGTTTGTGTACACAATCTCAAATACTTTTCTGCACCTCTTGCACTAGGCTAAAAACCTGTATCGCAAAGTGTGGAATACATCGCCACCGCCGGGGTTTGAACCTGGCACCTTCCGCTTCAGAGACTCCTTGATTGTTGAATAAGGTCCTACAATGTTTCAGCCATTTTGAATGTTATAGATAATAGATAGTATGAATTTTATTTGAAGTAAAATTGCGATATTAATGGTCGTGTTTTTGTCTATACCCAATGTGCATATTTATTGAAATAAATGAACTATTTATCTATCAAGTAAATAGCGATTCAACTAGGTATCGAGTCCGCTTTTATCAGGTTGCAAAGAATCGCCGACATCAGTGAATTAATTGCGAGTATATTGCCTGAGTTAGAAATCTCTTTTTGTTTTTGTTTGTTTCTGAGACTGAGTCTATATAAATGTTTAATTAGGTACGTTCGTTAGGATTTGTGCTGAAGCTGAAATAAATAAATAAATAAAGAGCCGAACCACAAATCCAACAGAATGAAATGTAGAAAGGAACGATTCGCCAGTGTGAATTTGCATTGCCCGGGGAATTCCACGATAACACGGATGAAAATTTCTCTACACATTGTTTATTATACAGAGTGTTTGGTACACGGATTATCAATTATTATTTTTTGTTTGAAAAAGAATGAACTCTATTGTGTCTGATTGATTCGTAAAAGTGGCTTAGAGACGAGTGATTGCAGTGATTGGGTGTGGTGTAGTAACTAGAATAAGCTTAGATGATTTGATGGTCAACGCCCGCCAGGAAGACCATCGAAGCGATGGAGAGACAGCTGGAGTTCCACATCACAGGAGAATAATCCTGTCAATACAGACTCGCTGAGTCTACATGCAGTTTAAGAAGAAGAAGAAGATTTGAGCATGTTGAGGGAATTAATGATGACAAAATAAATACGAGTGATAATGAGGTGAATGAAAGTGAGTGAACAATGAAAATGTCGAGAGAATTAATGATTAAATGATAATAGAGAAAATATACATTCATGAATGAAGAGGTGTAAGGAAATGTGTCACAATAGACCTACTCTGGTCGCAGTGACGCAGGAAATAAACGGTCCCCTGACCTTTTAGGAAAAATAAAAAAAGAATATGTGTCCATTCAATCTAACCTGCTTTAACACGAACGTGTTTTGAATGAATTATGAAGCATGCATTATGCATTGAGTGAATGTGGCGGAAGCAAGAAATGTCTGTAGGAACATGGATATTCCGTTCTGTCCTTTCTGCCTACCCCGCAATGGACATAGCGCGAGGAAATAGAAAACATTTTTTTGGTTGACATTTCATTGGTTGTTAAAAACACTCTGTATGCGTACATTATTATGTAGATTACTGTGTAGACGCTTGCAGACATATCACTGTATAGTGTACAGTGTATAGCAAATGTTCAACTTCCTTCCTGTATAATATACAGAGGCATGCCGAGGGATTATAGCATCCGGGGCGATAGAAAATACAAATATCTCTACAATCCACATACATGTCATCTAGTTAGTATAATGTCTCATGTCTCATGTCTAGGGACTGGAAAAAACTGTGTTATTTTTCGGGAAATGTGGTGTTATTTTTCACGATTTTTCCAAAATGAGGTGTTATTTTTCATCCATTTATATCATTAAAATGGACAATTTTGCAGTTTTTAATACAAAAATCTCTAAAATAGTAAAAAAAAACAAAAATATTTGAGAAAAACAAAAAAAAAACGCCTTTTTACAAGATTTTTCTGTGACTCTTCTTACTTTCAATGCCACATCCCTTTTGATAATGTTTCAATTACGATGTTTTCCAAAATAAAGGTCGAAATTTGCGTTATTCCTGTAAATAGAAGGGTTCAATTCGCATTATGTGTGTAAAAAACACGAAATTCGCGTCATTCGCGTAAAGCGCACGAAATTCGCGAATGGATTCGTTTTATCGCTATCGCGAAATTCTCCAGTCTACTTATGTCTCGAAAATTTAAACGTCCTATTTGAATTTAAAACAAATTCGAGTTATCTATCGCATTATACGGTAACCTTTGCGGGGTAGACAGAGATAACAATATGATTATTACAGTGACGTTTTGGGATTTTGTAAGTTTTGTTCATCTGTCCAAATACGGGAGGATGGGGTGGGCAACTGCCCCCCTGCCGACGCCCATGGGTATTGATGTAGATGTATAATAATTGTTTTTTTTTTTATTAATTACTAGTGTCCGACCGAAACTGGATTTTTAGCCGAAACCGAAACCGTAACCGAATATTCGGCTCCCCTTCTAGTTTCGGCCGAAACCGAAACCGAAACCGAAACTTAGGCATTTCAGTTGTAATTTTGAAAAAAATCGTTATAGGTACCCTGCTCTGATATCTAGTGTCCCTCTCTAAGATATCTCACTCCCTAAGATATTTATTAGGAAACCACGCTTCATTTTCGCAAATCAATGTGAGCACAAAAGAAAGGAACCCATTAAACTACAACTTATGTCATCAGTTATGTAGGTATCCATGGCATAGGTAACACTAGGAGGGGGCATAACGAATGCAATTTTTCTTCGGGAGATTAAGTAACGGAAGTTGTGGTGTCGTTTGCGAATATGTATGTGTACAAAATTGATATATTTTATTTTATTTTTTATTTTATTATAAACAAAAGCACAAAACAGACAACAACTTTAGATATAAGTAATAACATGTAGATAAAGACAATTAGTCCATTCATAATTCAGCTGTCACCCACAAGCATGCGCCACAGTTAAATTAAAACATATAAGTTAATTCCGGTCGTCTCACACACCCATACTCAATCTCGCTCACACACTCACCCATCGCACACGCACACCTCTGATTTTACTATTTTATTAAACATAAAAAAGAGAAAACAAACAAGAACACACAAAAAAAATATTTAAAAAAATAAGGAAGAGTTCGGGATAAGAGGAAGAGGAGGGGGGAAGGGGGAGGGGGGAGGGGGGAAGGGGGGGGATGCTCTGCATATCAGGGAGGTAATATAGATGATGTCAGCCTAGCACGTACCTGTCGTTTGTATACCGGTAGAGTAAGTCTGAAGATGTCAATGTCTGTCAATGTATCGTCATAAAGACATGTAAGTCTATTAAGGGGTCGTCTTAGTCCTGCGTTGTTATTCGCGGCTGGAGAGTAAAACGTCCTGTGAAGTCTAGTTCTAATCGTTCTAGTTGGAACCCGCAAACATACTCCATCCAGAAGCTCAGGTGCGTCGATGTCAGAGTTACAAAGTTTATATAGTAAGTTGGCGTCGAGTATGATTCGTCTTACTTCAAGAGGAGGAAGCCTTGATCGCGGGACAGTTTCGAATCGTCGCTCATATAGGTTGAAAAATGGCTGAAATGGCTGAAAATGCAATTTTTCTTCGGGAGGTTAATGCCCAATCCCACCAACTTTTGCATAGGAAGGAAGAGCCCTTAGAAATTTCTATACAAAAACAGGGATAATATTAACAGAAGTAACGGAAGTTGTGGTGTAGTTTGCTAATATGTATATTGTATATTCATGGGCGTCGCCAGCCTCGGAGCTAAAGGGGGGCAACAAAATTTACGAAATTGATATAGGATGGGATAGGATAGGATGAAAAACGCGTAAATAGCGCCACAGGCGAAATTTTTTTGTGAGACATGGTGAAGAAAGCCGTGATATGGTTTGGTTTATTTGAAAATGTACATAATAATTTGCACAATATTATGTGTACGAACAATGTTTCATACAAAAAACAATAAATAAATAGCGCCGCAGGCTTTTTTTGTGAAACAATTGTGTTTTGATGGATTTTTTATACTAATTTTACAAAATTTATGACATGGTGAGAAAATGTGCGGTAATAGTGTGATTTATTGTGAGGTCTTATCATGAAGTATGGAAAAATACGAGTATATAGCTATTCCAATCTCTAGGGGAGGCAGCTGCCCCCCCCCTGCTGACGTCGACGCCCATGTGTATAGGTATTATCTTTGAACTAAAATAAGTTTGTAGAATACAAAAATAATTATGAGTATTTTTCCTTTAGATACACCTAGAAGTAGCGCCGCAGGCAATTAAGTTTTTTTTTAATGGGCGAAGTGATGAATCTTGTTGTAGGTAATTAAAACACTTAGTTATGTTGCATCAGGAAAACGGCCGCTCAAGTAGCGCAGCAGGCAAAATTTTTGTCATAAGACATAAATGATGTGTATAAAAATGGGTAGTGATATACTAAATCTAGTTCACTTTCGTAAAATAAAAAAGGAATGTAGTGTACAGAATACAAATACAAAGTGTGAACGTCTTCCGAAGATTCCCGACAATGCTCGATTTAATACGGATGCTAGTTTCGGTTTGGCCGAAGGTTCGGCCACTTTTCGGCCGAAACCGAAACTGGGGCCGAAACCGGCTATTTTGGCCGAAACTGGCCGTAACCGAAACCGAAACCGAATATTCGGTCGGTCTCTATTAATTACGTAATGAAACAATTTATGAAAAGTCGATGGAAAGTTTTTAATTAACAAAAGTGTTTTTAAAACTCCGAAAGTGTTTTTAAAACTTGCTTTCTTAATTAATGAAATAATATTATTTGTATAAAAACAAACATACAGTATTCTTTTACCCAAGCGTAGGTGGCATGAGGTGGTGAGGCAGGATATGAGCGAGAGCGACGTGACACAGGAAGATGCGCAAGATCGAGCGAAGTGGCGGCGAAAGACCCGAAAGGCAGACTTCACCACCATGTGGGATTAATAATGCCCAGGAGAAGAAGAAGAAGAAGACAGTATTCTTTTTGTGCAAACATTTCTATGACTTCGGAATTGGTGGTGAATTTCTTTGATGAAAAACTCGAATGTCATTATTATGAACACCTGACTCATCACCTGAACACAGTGATTAGATAATAAATATTGAAAAGAAGTAGGGGCCTCTTTTATTACAGGGTCCTATTCTTCGAAAGCCAAGTTTGCATTGTAATTTTATGATAAAATTATATGTAATTTCTTTGAAAGCCATTTGCCAGTCAGTCGGTCTTGTTCCAACCACCAACTCTTTCAAGAAAAACCTGTATAGTTCGATTTAAAGACTTTTATCGGGAATTAGGTCAAATTAGAGAAAACTGCTTACCTGGTACCAAATATTAATTAATCATAAATTCGGTTCCATTTAAGACGCGCGACCCATCTATGACGTCATGGTCATTTCTCGCTGCATTAAGGGTCAAAATCGCATGATAAAATGGTAAAATAAAGTTATTTCCATTTTATGGGGTTAATTTTTCTTCAATCAGAAAACTTTTACGGTCATTCCCTAGATTTTTATGCATATTATCAATCAACGCAAAAAAAAATCTCTGCGACTTTCGGGAAATGAGTTGCTATCTTTCGAAAAGAAGATCAGAGGTGTTTTACCTTTTTTTTTGAGAAAACTATACAAAATATAAAAAATATTTTACGGTCGTTCCCTAAATAAAGGTTCAATGTGTCTTCTCTATTTTTCCGAAGCATATTTAGTTAGATTGTCGAGATCTAAGGTCTCCGATTTTTTGTAATTTTTTGAAATGTCAATATGCTTACTCTTAAACACTATTTTACTGGGATTTAGGTCAAACCAGATATACAAAATAATAATAGTAAATTCGGTTCGGTTTATAATAAGATGCATTTTGAAATAGTCGGCATTTTCGAACTCCTTTTGTATTTTGTAACATCCAAATCTTTGTTGGCTCTAACTTCCTTTCACGTTTTACTAAAATGAAAGAAAAATTGCAAGGGCAGATTTCTCATTCAAAAACGCATGTTAGTCAAGTTTTGAAACAGTATACCTACAACATAAAGGACTTTCCAGTAGCGTAGCGTGGGGGGGGGGGTCCACCCCGGAAAGCACTTTTCAGGGGGCGAAAATTTTGGGAAAAATTCCAAAAATCCATTAAATCACATCTGTTTCATTAAAAACTCGAAAGAAATTGCACTTTTTTTCTCCTTTTATACTATTTCAATATCAAAATTTTAGTTGACCTACTCTAGAAAATCTCTATAACTCCTTTAAGTTTTGAAGAATTTTGGATTTATATGCCTAAATAAGGGAAGAAAGCCAGTTCCCTCGGTTCAGCGGTACAATGGAAGACATCCATAACTTGTCTCCTGAGGCACTTCAATACCTGAGCTCTCACGAACGTAATCTCTGACTCTGGTCTCTCCAACGACATACGTTATATATATTGGGGGGCGGCGGAATTGACCTCCGACCCGGGCGGCAGAAATCCACACTACACCAGTGGGACTTTCATCACAAAATCATTTATGCATTTTACCTGAAGTTTCACTGGCTAAGTCTCTTAAGGGAAAACATCTCAAACTTCGTAAGTGGACCGCCATGCATATTCAGGTTTCTTTCCCGTTTACGTATTTCATTTTGAAACCGTTTATGAATTTTGAAAGAATTGTGGTCTTTTGAACTAACTTTGCACTAGTGACTAGCTTGAGTTTTCCCCAGAGAAAGTTTTGGAAACTGCTACCTGGGTATACATTTTCTTCATAAGTTTACCTAATTCTCTATGTGACAAAGTGAGAGATGAGTTTGCTTGGCTAAAAGCATAGAACGCATACACTCAGCTACAAGTGGGATTTGTTATTAGGTCCGTACAGCTCGCTCTACATGGAATATCAAAGTTTATGATCAAAGATACCATGGTTAATTAGCTGTGTGGTAGTTTAGACAGTTGATATTGCATACATTCTTATGAAAAATCCTTTATAACTTATCAGCATAGCTGCCTGTCTCAGGATGGACTGGAATTGGTGAATGTTACTTAATATTGAAGGTCCCTCCGCACACCCGAATAACACAGGCGCTAGTTAGTCGCCTTTTATTCGCTCTTTCAGCCTAAAGTTACTCAGACGGCCCCAGGGTTACCCGGAAGGGCACCCCCAGCAACATCGTCCGGAATGACACCTTCAATGTCTCTGCTACAAGGAAGATAACAAATAATCTATAGAATGTTACTTAAGCATAAAGTGATCACATTAAACCAGCCGACGATCAGTCATAAACCTGATGGAAAGTCCATTCTTTGCTGTGTATCTGTTGAGATAACAACTTGTAATATTCAACTACGACACATAGAAAATCCGATGTTCTCACGTGATTTTTAAAATAATTTTGTTATCCTTTTTCAGCGGATACTGCTTCTGATAATGACAGCATAGCCGGTGACGAGCATCCTCAACATCACCCCAATGGTGGATGGAACATAGCACCTGGAGCCATGGGGCTTATGGACGATACGTCCAGCACCAAGGGTTCCGCGACTCCCGTGAACGAAAGCGGACTGACTGTAGTTAACCATAATAACTATAATAGTTTGGGTCGGAATGATGATGGTTGGAGTAGAGGAGGTTCTGCAGCCAACAGTAGACCTTCGTCTGTAGCGTCTGATTATGTGGGCTCCATGGGAAGAAAACATTGGGTGGATGTCATTACAGGTTAGTTACCAAATCATTTTATTTTATTCTATTAGATGGGGTGTATTATGAAATGCGACCTATAAGATCTATTGTACTCCCTTTAATTTGCCCATCTGGTAACTACCCAGTTAGAGCAGCCCCTCTAGTCCTAGACGTCTTACGAAGTTCAGCACTCGGAGGGGGTCTAGGGTGGGAAATGATTCCACCTTTATCTCGTGCTTAATACCAACTTGATACCACCAAATCGTTACACAAGAATACATTTTTTAAACACGTTTTACTTTGTCTCTGGAGAAGGCTGATCCAATATGGTACAGAATAATAATGTCGTATGGTTTACACAATTAGTGAAAGTTTCAGAGATTTAGCTAGTTTGGAAATGAGTTGAAATTTGATTGCAAGATTTGGAGACGACTACGCCAAGTGTCTCTACCAAAAATAAGATCAAAGTTTCAAACTCTCACATATTTATACAAATTATCAGCTTGAAACTTGTATCCACCGAATAAGAAGCACAATTACGACACATTCATAACAACTGGTAAAGATTCTTTTGACAAAGAAAGGAAATAATGTGACCCTTTTTGTGCTAAACCACTTTGTAAAATACTGACCGCGTGCTATCACCTCTTAGCGATACCTTTGAAGTACCTGGGGTGGCAAATGACCGATAGTGGCAAACGGTTTTATCTTCCAGTTTTTACGCCCAGTTTCTTCACCAGTACTTAATTCCTCTAAGGTTTCATATGGGAGAACTCTTAGGCTACATATTTTGAGTAAAGAGAGTTCAGAAACCTATTAAAAAATCAAATACTTACATAACAAGACAAAATAACATGTTAGAAACAAGTGGTAGCATAAAAGCAGGCACAAGCACATCGAGCACAGAAAAGTAGTTGTAAAAAAAGTTATTTCTTGTTGCTTGATAATATGACACTTTGTATTCCAATCCTCGTGCGTTCATTTCAGTTCCCTTGATGATGGCATATGTCACTCGCTATGTATTCGGAACAGACAAGTTGAGACCTAATTCCTTTGAGGTGCGAGGACTTAACGGAGCGTCCACAGGAGTGATTCATTGCGATGACTTGGCAATCATGTCTCAGTGGTTGAAATATATAACTGATAACATCATAGGATTAACTAATTTACAGGTATGTAGTCATTAGGATCTAAGTCATTCTAGGTTAGGTCAAATCTAATTGATTATCTAGAACTGATGCTGGTTCAATATCTTTAGGGCGCATATGCTCTGAGCAAAAGTCGTTCCATTTTCGCTTCAACTTTTTCAAATTTTGTATGATAATGGTAGCTAGCGCGAAATAAGTATAACGTAAGCGACAATGGGAATATTTTTTTTAAGAGAGCTTGGGAACAAATTAAAAAATCTAAAACAGCCAATTTGTTAAGATTATAATTACCAGTATTTTGGCTGAATTATACTTTTATATCTGAAAAACTGAACAGAAAATCCTCAGGTCCCGTAAATTTCAGGAGTAGTTTCGAATTATTTTTTTATTCAAGGAATCTCTAAATATTGTAATTCTAAAACAGCCAATCTGTAGTCCATACTTTCATCTATCACTGTCTTCAGTTTCAAGATTATTCTCTCAGTATTGACTGAGAACAATTCAGGGCGCCGAAGCCCAAATGACAGCATATAGGACCTTAAACTGTTCACTACTGCAGCACCGTATTACAAATGATGGTTTAATATTTTGATGTGTTTTTATTTTCAGACTAAACTATACAATAGAAACTTTGCTGCTGGGGAGAGAATAGAGTACATGGGTTGGGTACACGAAGGTGTGTTGAACAATAATCAACCGTGGCAGACGTACAAACCTAGATTCCTCACACTCAAGGGAACTGATGTCATGCTCTTTGACACTCCGCCTGTAAGTATCATCCTCAGAGTAATTAAAGTATAGAGATGACACGGTTAAGGCCCTGTGTTCACTGTGCAAAAATCATTCTATTTTCGCTTCAACTTTTTCAAATTTTGTATGAGAATATTCGCACGAAATAAGAATAACGTAAGCGACAAAGTGAATCACTTATGCCTTTTTAACACGCAAAAATATGCGTGTCCTACATAACGTGAAAACACGCGTGGTGAGAGAAATGCTAACCCTTTTATAACTGCTTATAATTCTGTTATTAATTAACATATTATTACCAAAATCAACCAATGGATACCTTAGAGTATCTACTACTAAACTACATAAACTAAAAATCTGTAAATCTTAACAATAAATAAATAATAAATAAAATGTTAGACTACTCCAATTTCACAAATATCAAAACACATGTACCTATCTCGAACACACGCGTGGTGAGAGATTCCCCGCGTTTTATTGCCTTTACGTAAAGGGCCACCGCTAGGAAAGATTGCGTAATGTGTTATCTTGGGTGCCAGACCTTTTTTTGTTTCTTGGGATCAAACTTCAAATACATAATATAGTATAAAAAAAGCAAAATTCATGGGAACAGAAAATAAAATATATAGCCTATTTAATCCGCACAGTGATAATACACGTGCCTAATTCGCAAGAAACGGGTTAATGTTCTGGTTCAATATCGAATAATTTGTTTTCTTCATGCTCGATAATGACAATCCGACTGGTATAGGTATCTTACTGCTTAATCACACTACTTAATGGAATAAGTGTAATACCTAAATATTTATATATCTAAATAATAATAAGATTACGAGTAGAGGTGATTGCAATTAAAATAACTTAAAATAATCGTAAACAAAACGTTCATTTCGAAAAATCTTACATATAAATAATAAGACAATATGAATAGTAAAATTCCGTTTGGACATTAGGTACTTAGTATTTAAATTTATATACATATTTTCTAAAAAGTTTGCTCAATCAAATATTTCACACTGGAACACAGGAAGGTCTTAAATAAATCTCTCCATCATGTTATAAAAAAAAAATGACAAATTAGTGCTGTTATATAATAATTTTATGGGACAGTTTATAAAGAATACATATTTTACATTTATCTAAATTCTATTAAATATTGTGCAAAAAAATCAATAAAGCCGACAAAATACGATGCTGGTAAAAACATAAAAATAATTATTATTTTGGGTCTATAACAGAATAAAATGCACATTTTAGTTATTTGTTATTGGCAATATTATAATAGGTACAAATATAATAAAATTTAGGGACTCTAATAGTAAAATCGCTGCCATAAAACTATTAGGTACTCAAGTAACAAGAAAGAATAGCTTTGTAGAGGGCTTAGAATGAAGTAGGTTGTAAATTTTGCAGTTAGGGGCTATTATAAAGGAAAGACACGTAGGTGTCATATTTTTTTATCCATGGGTCGGGATGGGTCTAATAATTCTTATGGTGACAAAAAATAACAAGATTGAAAAACATAATAGGTAACATAACAATCTACTTACAACTAATACTTGCAACTAATGTAAAGAAATAAACTTATTCGATTTTTATTATGCATCCCATGGACAGTGGTTTATCGTAATATCTGTTTTCACTGCAATTACATTTACGTTCAAATTTATTACTACCTACTCAATTCCAATTGATACTTGGAATTTTAGTATCGGGTGGCTTAATTTAGGACACCTTTTGTATAATTCCCATAATACCTGCATTCTGAATTACTGTATTTTCTATAAGCCACAATGAGTAGGTATGGGTATCCGTTTTAAATCTAAGGTGTTGATTATTATTTACCTATTTATGTATTTTTATTTTCTTCGACAACGTCGATTTGACTGAAGATTTTTTACGGTACTTGACGGTGATTTTGAGTAAAGTTATATCAGAAAGGAAGAAGCCTAACAGCAAGAGCCAAATGGTGATTCGGAGGAAGAAACTCCATCTGACATAATGTTTTCCTCACTCACTACCTGCTTTCGTAAAAATGGATCAACAGTATGGTGACTGAACAGTGCAGAAGCACTATTCAGAACACCAGAAGGTCCAGCAGGTGAAGCACTGTTAGTGAAATCTGAATTACAGTGTTTTAGTTTTTTTTATAATGATAATACCTATTTTTAAAACACAATTGTCGATCGTACAACTAAAATTGAGCAAGTAAAAAGAAATTATAAGAGTGAACGATTTGCCAAATTTACAGATGTGCATTTATTGGTATTTTACATAACAATTATATTTTACATACCGTTTGTAATTATGTAAAATATCCTGATATTCAATTCTAAACACATCTGCAGATCGAAAAATTTCGCTTCGCAATGGGGAAACAAAACATTTGTTCGCTTTAGATGCATTATCAGGATAACGTTCGCCCGAGAAAAAATAACAAAAGCGATCCTAGATTCGGACCCTAATGGATAGTTTTTATGACCATAAACTTGAACAGTGCCGTGGTGGCACGCGTAGGCGGTGATTCCCCGCCGAAATAATTTAAACTCTAAAAATACGTATAAATTATAATTATCACGAGCGCATTTCACGATAAACACATGTAGTATAGTACAGTAGAGGATATCCTGGAACGACAAAATGTAGGATCTGCTTGTTTTAATTTTATAGCGAAAAAAATCTTCAAGGCGGCAATTTGCCGCTGAAGCGTGTGATGTCGTGTTAAAAGAAACCTGGAAAGAAATTTATAAATCTAAAACAGCCGATTTGTTAAGATTATAATTTCCAGTATTTTGGCTAAATTATACTTTTATATCTGAAAAACTGAATGTAAAATCCTTAGATCCCGTAAATTTCAGGGGTCCTTTCGGAATATTTTTTGTTCAAGGAATTTCCAAATATTGTAATTTCAAAACAGTCAATCTGATGTCCATACTTTCATCTATTACTGTCTTCAGTTTCAAGGCGATTCTCTCAGTATTGGCTGAGAACAATTCAGGGCACCGAAGCCGGATGACAGCATATAGGACCTTAAGGACTGCGTTGAATAGAAGCTCAAATTTTCAAATGGAACTGTAAATGAAACTGCTGTCTAATTATTGAAACGTAGTATCTATTGCGCCAGTATTGCTGCTGCAGGTTTTTTTAAACCCTAGTAGTTCTCATATTATGTCATAGTAATATTTGTTTATACTTTCAGCTCTCGGTTGCCGGCCTTTCCAAGTGTCCGTACGTGTTGAAGGTCTACCAGACAATGTTTAGAATAGTGAAGGAGTCTGAGAATGTAGACTGGAGACAGCACTGCTTCCTGGTGCAGGCCTCAGGGGCTGCGGGGCCCAGATACCTCAGCGTGGAGACGAGACAGGAGCTGTTGAGGATTGAGAGTGCGTGGACGGCGGCCATATTGACGTCTGTTATTAAATTAGGAGTATGTATACTTTTTTAAAATACTCATCAAGCTTGCCAATTAGATTGAAATTCACTAGGGAACCTTTATAAAGGTAGTCTAGAAGGTAGGTAGAAGTCTTAACGGATATAGCCATAGACAAAATTAGACTGCCGCCATTTTCGGACCTAGCATTTCCGCTAGGTATATGTCATTTTTTCTTATGTAAAGTAGGCTAATTTACCATTTAATTACATAGGTTATATTCCAAAGACACCGATTATACACAATGAGTCGCAAAATCACTGAAATATCACCAGTTTTCATGCAATTGTGGACAATCAATATGACACGCAATCATATGTTTGCAGTGAAAATGGCGTCCACCATAGATTTGTCATAGATATAGAAGGGGCTCAATGCTCAATAGTTCTTCCCACCTTTATATACATAGGTTCCTTAGTCCGGACTACTGCCAACTGCGCGAACCATGTGCGGTACGAGTGTACATTATAGAGTTTGCAAAACAATTATTCTTTTTTTCCACATCTCCAATAGTATGTACAAGGGTTATTTTTTTATCAAGTTCCGTTTGTGCTTCTAAATAAGCACGAAGTGTAAAAGAGCGAGATCTGCACATCACCAGATTGCGCAACTCTCCTACCATAACCTCTGTGATTTTCGGATCGGATGCGTCACTCGCAGGCGAGTTACAGGCAATTGAACATGGCCGCTACGATCGATGCTCCCGCCAATAATGTGAGTTTACGAAGGTTTTCAATCGGAGAACATTCTGATTTTAAGGTCCGCCCTAAGGAACAATTTCCAGAAATTTTAATGTTCGCATTGCAAACAATTATCAGCAAAGCCTAAAGATACAGAAAGATGTATGATCGTTTGCCTCTGACTACCTTAGGTGGTCAAATCTATCCGTGGTCCGCGAGGTTCCACAAGGACTAAACTAAGGGCAGACTTGCGCCCTTGACCATATCTTCATCACGTACGCCAGCTTGCTTTTCTTTAAATTTTGTGCAACAGTTCCATACCTATCTACACTATCATCACTAATGAAGTGTTTACCGTAATTTTTTACCATTTTGCAATTGGTTTAAGCAGCACTTCGTCCATTTGTTGGCAGAAAACGGAGTACAAGTCGTAAACCACATTTGGCGGGAGCACCGATCGAGGCGGCCATGTTCAATTGCATGTAACTCGGCTGCGAGTGACGCATTCGATCTGAAAATGGTAAAGGTTATGGTGGAAGAGTTGCGAAATCTTGTGATGTGCAGATCTTGCTCATTCGTATTTCGTGTTTACTTAGAAGCACAAACGGAACTTGATTAAAAAATAGCCCTCGTAGTTTTCGCAATCAACGTGAGGTCATCCAATACAATAATGAAACAGTAACAAAATATATTGAATATAATGTTTATTCCTTAAATTAGTTACAATCACCGCCACCTTGACATTTCTCTCGTTCTCTAGCCATGATGTAGGATTAATACATAAAACGTTATAGGCGAGGTTGCCGTCACCGTCGCTAAGGAAATGTATGAAATAACAGCCCCTTAACAACAAGTATGATGGACCACGTATTCTATTCTGTTAGGAGATTTGACAGGAGTGGTGGTCCTATGCGATCATTATGCTATGTTGCCATCTGTTACAGCACGGCTAGAGTACCTGCTCTAGGAGGCGGTGGTTACAATACATCTGAGTCCTTCCATAGCGATGTCTTTATTCTATTAGGTCGTTTAATCGTGTCGTACTTCAATACATGACCTTGCATTCTTTTAAATGTTTTAGTCGCCGAGGGATATTTCCACAAGATCTTCTTCCAATCACTCAGTTCTAGACGATAAGTCTCTGTCAGTTCCGTCGCAACGGCGTAAATATTGTGAACAAAGAACTCTTTGAGTATACACGACTCTCCAAAGAAGTCTAGATCTTTGAGTCGTATGATCTCCTCGTGTTTTTCGTTTCGTATCGATATAGAGCCGAATTTGATCAAATACAGTTGGTCCGATATCATCCCAGGTTCGATTATCACCTGTAATTTGTAAAGATACAATTTCATAACGACAGTAAAAAAGTAGGTACTCGAACATAGTAAGATATGAGAGAATAAATAAACCTAAGATGGCCTGTGGATCAGTGGGTAGAATCCTTGCTTCACAGCCATGGGGTGTAGGTTCGAATCCCACCCAAGGTACAAATTTTTCAGAGTATAATATAGTCTAGTCAGAGTATAAAAAGGCGCCTAACTGGCGCCTGTGTTGTTCGAGGGACCTTCAATATAATACTATAGTCTAAAAAAGGTGTAAGAATTACACACACAGGTATTATAAGGGCTGAATGGCGAACGTTTCTCGAGAGTAAAGTGATCACCTTCCAGTCCGTCCAGCATGCCCATTTTACACTGTGCATTAGTTGAGAGACTACATAATTGTTAAGAGTTAAAGATGAATTGCAAGATTTGGAGACAATGGCATGTGATGTTAAAAAAAATGGTAACAATGTTGCGACAGTAGCAAGGAGTGTGTGTAAGGATAGGGTGGATATGTGGAATGAATAGATGGAGTACTTAAGAACATACGTACCTCACCAGGTAGATGTATGCTGAATTTCAAGTTAGACACGATTTTTATAATCATCTGGCTGGGTAAATCGTGAAAGAACGGTACGTTACACAGTAACGCTTCACAATCATCCAACTTCAGTTCCGTCCTGAGGTACGACGATAAATTATTCAGAATATTCTGTTCGCTGAACATCTTTCCGCGCCATTTGTAGTTTATATAAATCATTATTTTCTCGCATAAGTCTTGAGGTAGACGTTTTCGTTTGCTGAAAGCGATTATTTCTCGTAACATTCCGCTAAACTTGATCTCCTCCCAGTATAAGTGCGTCCCGTTGTGGCACATTAGTATTATAATGTAACAAAAGAATATATATCCCGCGATCATCACAATCATACAAACGTACAGCTCTTGTATTAAGTTGCTATTGGAGTTCCCTCGTCCAGACGTGGACAACAATCCAGATACGAAGAATAGCGTGCTGACGTATCTCTGCATTATAACTGTCGTATTTCTCTCCAATTTCTCCTGTAAATACCACACGCTGTGTTCGTTCGTCGACGGAATCGTTCGACCGTATTTACCGATGTACACCAGTCTCTCCATTTGATAAAAGAACGCCGTAATGACTTGAACGAATATAACGGTTTTGAGTAATATTTCGGTTTTGTATTTCGTCGCGGGGCGAATCGCAAATTGATTGCAGAGAATCTTAAAGTAGTGAAATAGCGTGTAGCTTCGGAAGACTTTGAGGAACATCATTGAATCGCGTATTCCGCTTTTCTTGAGTTTCGTCAATGCGATTTGTAACGGAATGGTTCCGAGTAAGTCCAAGAAGAATTCCGCTTTTACATACTTCGTTGCAGCTAACTTCATGTCGAACGTTGTTTCTTTTGTTTTTGGGTTGTTGTAGGCAGTCATGAATTTAATGATTATATCAACCAGTGCTGTAGAATTGAACAGGACTAATACCATACTTCTGTATAAAAGTTTCCCTACAAGATAAAAATGTATTAGATTAGTATAGATGATAGCTCCGAGTAAATGTAGTATAGAGATGACATGGTTTAGCCTTAAATGAGTAGACTCGTGCTATCTCCCTTTAACTGCTACTAAAAATACACTATGAGAATGAGACAAATATATAAGTTTTACTAGTTGATTATGATCGTCCTCTGTTCCTGTAAATTAAAGGAAGAGCAGGGGAGTGGGGGGAGGAATGTCATGTCGCCACAAGGTTGCCAACCTAACGATTAGAATGTATGGAATCCCTAGCAATTGCTGTGGCACTTGCGGCAACTTCAGTCTCTCCCATTTTCATAGCCAAATGTCTGCCAATTTTCATAGAAAAAATGTGTGGGACATTTTGAACACCTGTCTATACTATACTTGATCTAAGATTATAATATAAGTCAAGCAAGTGACAGAAAAGTCATAAGAGAAGGTGTTTCTTAAAAATAATTTAGCAAACTTAGGTACTTAATACATTACAATATAACAACAGAGTTCTACAAAATAATAAATATCTCATTACAGTTTTTTCCTCAACAGAGATGAGATGCATCTTAATTCACCTAATGTAGCATTATGTGAACTCCCTTGGGGAGGAAGCAGGATGGGTGTTCCGACGCTTACGAGAAAAAATTACACAATTGACAGCAGGATGTGGTGGAATGGGTGGACGTTGCCCTGGGCATAAAGTGATCACTTAAGCCAGCCAAAGCCGACTCGTAAGCGTCGGAACACCCATCCTGCTTCCGCCCCAAGTGAGTTCACATAGCGCTACATTATGTGAATGAAGATGCCTCTCGTCTCTGTTGAGGAAAAAACTGTAATGTATTTTCGTCTGTGCAATGCAGATAAATCCAGTTCAATACCTAAGATAATTTAGATATATCTCAAATCAATAAATCTCTCATCAATTAATTGTTGCTGATTGAAGGTTAAATAATTTTTAATCGAAATGATTGTTTATTGTTCATTATCATCCCTAGGTCCTAATTTCGGGCACACTCGTCAAATTTACGTAGTTATAACAATACATCGGGATATCGAATTCTTTTATTTGAATAGGGACAATAAAACCTTTCCTATGAATGAGATTCCATAGAGGGCTCGTGAGCAAAAGTATTATTTCTTTTCGAATTTATATTACGGGGGTTTCCATCTTTACCTTAATTCGATTCAACCATCAATATCTATAGGGGAATAAAACAATAAGTGATGTGTAAACAATAAATTCCACGTAACTTGTCATCAGTGTGCATTATGCAGGTAGTATTAACAGAATTTGCAAAGTAAATAAACTGTATAGTATTTTTGTTCACTCTACGTCCCTGCATATCTCCAGAAAAGAATCCAATATCCCGATGTATAGTTGTAACAATTATCAAATTTACATAGTTGATTACTTACTGTATACGAAATATACAATCATTGGATCGATGAGAAGTGAAAAGATGAACATTATCACTACAAATAACCTCCATCCTATCAGAAAGTTGCTAAATGGATGTATCATGTATCCGTATTTAGATTCCGACTGTCGCCGCCACTCTTCGTGCAAGGCAAACTCACTTCTGATGTAATGAATTGTTTCAATAGAAGTCGGAGATGCTAGGAATATTCTCCTGTAATTCCATCTAAACCTCTCCCATTTCTTTGCCAATGGTGGCAGAATCCATGTCGGTGGAATATCCGTGATGGTTTGTTTTGCGTGACATCCTGAATGTTCGTAGCAAACTCCTTTCATAATAATTACATTTCTTGTTTATAATTCTAAGTATTACACAACAATATCTATCAAATATATTTGTTATTATTGTTTTACAATGCACAATTGTCAACAAAACAGTTTGACATTTTGTCAGAACTTTTATTCCTGAATATCCTTTGATAGGATGTTCCTATTTTGAAATTTAAATTCAGTGTTGCTATTCTTAAAAATAAAACATAGACTTTTATCAGTGGCGTATATAGGGGGGGGGCCGAGGGGGCCCGGGCCCCCCCCGAAATGTTGAACAATTCTTTAAAAAACGTTATTTTAAAACATGAAAGTTACTCATTTCACCTATTATTCAAAAAAATTTGCCTGCGGCGCTATTATGATTTTTATGCTGTACGTCTGCCTTCAAATTTTTATTGCCTCCACCCCCCCTTCAGTAAAATATTACATCGGGCCCCCCCCGAAATGAAATCCTATATACGCCACTGACTTTTATTGTATGCTAACATAAAGTTAGGAACCTATATGGCATTGTAAAGTTAGCATATCACATTATTTTATCCACCATCTGTATGTTATAGTATTTTATTTTTCCTGCATTTTTTCACTCCAGAAAAATGAATCAGTGTTGAATGCACTAGAAATGAAATCGTTGAGATGAATGTCTGAAAAGACATTTAGGGATCCGATAAGAAATGAAGTTATTGGAGAGGCGAGTGTAAGATGGATGTAGTGACTAGAATGAAAATGAATGTCTTAGATAGTTTAGGCATGTTGAAAGAATGACTAAAAATATATATATCAGTGTGAAACAGCTTGGGTGAACGGAACCGGAGAGCTTGTAAGACAAATTGGCATGTGTGTGACGAAAGCAAGGGCACACTGGTGTTCTGTCTTTCTGCCTACCCCATAAAGGACGATAGATGTATGACTAACTGGAGCCATTCGGTCATCATGCTAAAATGTATTATTTTCTGTTTCCAGAAAAAGACTTTTACAGTTTGTTACGAAGGAAGGACATGCGGATTAACATTGGACTGGACGGCAGGTTTCTCTCTGCAAGAAGGAGCCCCTGGATCTCCCCCAGTGTGGGCCTACAGATTCTCTCAACTCAGAGGCTCCAGTGATGACGGCAAATCTAAACTCAAGTTGCACTTCCAAGATATTGAAACAAGAGCCATAGAAACTAAAGTAAGAATGACTTTTTCTCTATCTCCACATAACAGAAAGTCAGTCAGAACATCCTTACATACGCTTCTTGCTTCCGTCACATTCATGCAATTCCTGATACCGTGTCTCCTCTGGTTGTCACATTGTGTTATTTGTATAATAATTGACGTGAATGCTGGCCGGCAACTCTTACTCTCTGACGAGTATTAGATTTCATCATATTCATCGTACTGTGATATTTGATATTTGATGGAAGAGACTTCTGGATTCAGCCAAGGCCCACTCAGTGTAGTAAAAACTTGCCAAACACTCCCCTAAATTCGGAGCAGCACACCTATGACACTCGCCATAAAAATGATGTTCGTGCTGTCAAACATAGGCTGGCAAAGGTCAGCAAAAGCTTTGTATGCCTCAGTGTGCGGATGTACAACAAGCTGCCTGAAGATGTTAGGGCCCTGGGCATGGAGACGTTTCGCACGAGAGTGAAAAAGTATCTCGTCGATAATTCTTTTTATACAATTGACGAAATGCTAAACAGTGGAAGTAACACTCTTAGCATTGATAATTTTTGAAAATATTTTATGTTCAGTTGACGATTTGCAAGTCAGAGCCTTTTACACTCTGATTTGTAAAGATCTAAATAGTATGTATGTCTTTCATATTTTATTTTATATTGTATTTTATTTTATTGTGTCAACTGTAATATTTTGTGATAATATTGATGAATCCAAGTGCTCCATTGGAGCCTACGGATGATGATACACAATAAACAATAAAATAAACAATAAGTGTTCACTTACCTCCCAAGTACCACCAAGCTGTCCTGGGCTTTGGTAAGTGTTGCTAGTCTGATGGTCTGCAGAGAAGTGGCTCTACTCTGGTATGCCTGGACTCACTATACTACATTACATGATGCAATAGTAGGAGGAGCTAGTCCTATGCCACCGCTTCCAGTACTATGGATGTGGACTATACTGTAGCCCAGAGTAGGTACTTACCTGATGTGGTGCAGTGCCTCTCTAGAGCCTATATTCTGTATGTACTACATTTGGCTTCTAATACACTACACAGGGCCGTTGAGCTCATGATGATGATGATGTTATATTTAATTAATTATTGTTCTATGTATTTGGATTGACTAATTGACGAAATGCTGGTCGGAACCGTTCACACTCCGATCAGCATTGATCTTGGATCATATTTTCTGTTCTATTGATGTATAATTCTATATATTTATCAGTTGCGAAGCTACCTAAGAACACGATTCCCATCGAGTTATCCTTTGATTTAGAACCATAAATATGTTTAATTAAAATTAAATTTAAATTTATATGATGTTTTAATTTTTCAGGAATTGGAGTGTCAGATCCTTCAGAGTTTACTGTTCTGCATGCACGCCTTCCTCACTGCTAAAGTAGCATCGGTGGATCCAGCCTTTCTCTCCTCAATACAGGCGACATAAAACATTCCCAATGTAGCGTTATTGTTTTGGAAATATCGCTATTCAACACAATCCATCAACAATAATTACAATAGTTAAATAAATAAGAAATATTTGTCCAAGAACTAACTATCTATATACTAATATTATACATACATAGATATCTAATCTAGACTGATGTGAACGTAGCTGAAGGAGGCCACAGCACTGTGACGGTAGCCGAGTTGGTAATGTTGTCAACTGCCAATCTGGTTAGCGTGGGCTCGATCTTGACGCTGACTTACTCCACTTCACGACACAAGCTTTACATGTGAAGTGTACAAAGAAGTATTTGTGTTTATTTTGATATACCCAAATTCATTCAGTGTACAACGAAAAGTACATAAATTAATGTAATCTAACATTACAGAAACACATGTTTAACGTTTTTCAATATTCACTGCTAATACGACTCAGAAAAACAGATTATATAGTGTTATTATTATAAAATGCACCTCTGGTGGACGCGATATTATTTTTTTTAGTGCTGTGGCCTTTCTATATTCACGTAAGTCCCAATTTAATTAACTACAGCGAACATTACTATCGAACAATCCGATTCCATTTTCTTCTTGTAAAATATGTTAATGTAAATAAATGTGACTGTCTAAATGTATGTTTCGTTTCACAGTTAATTAGTTATTTGTGTAATAAACCAAATCTGAATTTTTGTCATTTTACCAGTAAATTAAATTTACTTATTCCACTTCGCAATAAAAAGTAGGTTGCAAATGTTGCATCCACTCCTCAGCAAATGGTGTTAGCATCTGAAACATTGGGTCAATGTGAAATAGTTTCCAGCTGTAGTGTATATACAACTTTAAAAAATTATACAATTGGAATGGGTGAACGTTGCCCTGGTCATAAAGTGATCACTTAAGCCAGCCAAAGCCGACTCGTAAGCGTCGAAACACCCATCCTGCTTTCTCCCCAGAGGAGGAGTTCACATAACGCAACATTATGTGAATGAAGATGCCTCTCGTCTCTGTTGAGGAAAAAACTGAAAAGAAAACTGTAATTAAATGAAATAGTTATATTAGGAAACTACGGATATTATTAGTATGTAGTATCTGAAACGATTGGTCTTCTTTACAATTTAGTAAAATTATTCTACCAGATAATCTTGTCAGCTCACGAAGACAATAAAATGTTAGGTTAGGTAGAATAAAAACTAATACTACAGCATTACTTGATTAAGATTGTCACAACATTTTTTATAAGGAGCTTCTAAAATAATTTTGATCATACATCGAAATAATAAGATTACCATGATAATTAATTTATGTCTCAAGTAGATATAAATAATCCAATGTAAAAAAAAAGCACATCAATAACTACCTAAACAGCCAGAAAAAATATTTTACTAGTCTGTCCATTATATCTAGTCGTATGAATACAAAATTGGTATTGCTAAGGCCCGGTTGCTCGAAATATGATAGTTAACAGTAGATTACTGTTGCCGTTATTCATCGGTAAACATATTAGATGAGTCTCTCTGAAATTCAGCGAGGATTAGTAAAAAATTACTAGTAACTATATTTGCCCGCATTGATGTTTTCTTTGCCGTTTCGTGTTCTGTTACGCATGCAAACGAGATAGCAATATTCGGTAACAGAGAACGCATCTACTAGTATAGTGCATCAGTACACATTGTTACTATGCGTTTACTGGACCTGGCGACAGCGTTATAATTTTAACACAACGGATAGTAAGAAATCTTATAATAGCACATTACTTTGTTTTGGACTTTGAAGCAACAATTTCTGTCTCCTTACCGTTACCAGCCGACGATACTATTTGTCGAGCAACCGGGCTTAACTGTAGCATTGCTAACGTAATAAAAAAAATCTTATAATTTTTTGCTAACCAGTAAATATAATTATTATTATAATATAAAAGTAACATAAATTGTCCAATTCTTTTTTTTACAAAATTGTGGAATGCTTCCTGTGTATAATAAAGCTGAATAAAACTGTTTTATAAATGAACTTTGCTTATTTTTAGGATTGCATTAGTGAAAGCTGTCACCCCTATTTTTTCAAATACAGTAGGCACTTTGTCGAAATTACCTAAGCATTTCTTTCTTATTGTATCACATAAAATCTATTTCTTTAGTACTGTATTATAATCCTTACGAAATTTAGCATTATTCTTCACTTGTGAACTGTAGTAAATTATTTTAAACAGTCGAACGCAGTTCTAAAAGTGTTTTTGAGGAGGGATGACTACCCGCTTCATTCACACTTATGCCAGAGTCATAAGGTGCAAATAAAGCAGGTAGTCGTCCATTCTCGGTCACACTTTTATGACTGCGTTCGACAATTTAAAATAATTTCACTATAGCTATCTTTTCATCTGTCTGAAAACGTTTTCAAAACATTTTTAATTTGTTTAAATAAATTGTAATATTGTTTGTAATAATAATATATAAGAACAATTAATATTGCGTATAATTTACGAGAAAATATGTAAGTAATTGGCTTTTGTAAGAAAATACTGTAATAAAAATTGACTGCAAGTTACGATTATGATGTAAGATACGTAGTTGTAAGATTATTAATTATATTTTGTAAATTATCGTAATGTAAGTATTTTAGTTACATACTAAATATCTTGCATCAAATATAATTTTTATTTCCATTAGGTATTTTTAAGATATTAGCATCAAAGTTGTCTCATGATCTCATTAATTCTCAAAAACTCAAAGATTTCTCAAAAAAAAATTGAGAAAAACAACTTTGATAGTTTTTTTCGAAAGACAGCCACTCGTTTCCCGAAAGTCGTAAAGAAAAAAGAAAAAAACATTTTTCATATTGATAATATGCATAAAAATCTAGTGAATGACCATAAAAGTTTTTTGAATGAAGGGAAATTAACCCCAGAAAGTTTAAAAAACACTGTTTTTATCATTTTATCATGCAATTTTAAATCTGAACAGCGCGGGAAATGACCGTGATGTCATAATTGGGCTGCTAGCTTTAATATTTTTTTATTATTTCACTAGAATTACACCATCTATGCAATTAGTAGGTATAGTGCTACCATAAAATTATCTCTGTATTAAAATAAATAAGTTACCTTAATAAATAAACTGAATTATAATAAAAATATTAAAATAATGTATGTCAATGAAACTTAGGCCTTCTTCCCGTAGGAAACAAATAAATGATATGTATTTACTATTTATTTATTTTATAAAAAGTATGTTTGAAATGTTTCAATTTTATTCAACAGAGGTGCTTGTTAACATATGAAATTATTATTGTTAAAATGTATTAAATGTATTTATCATGAAGTAGATAATTTATATTGATTTGCATGTTGGTACTATTGTAGATATAACATATTATATTTCATTATTAGAATATCCTTTTCTCAGACCAACAATTGGTTTAAGAAGTCTCATTTGACTCAATTTATTGTTTATTGTCCAACTGGACCACAGAGTCAGTGGCGTATATAGGTTTTCATTTCAATGGGGGCCGATATAGTATTTGACTTTGGGGAGGAGGAATGTGAAACTAAACCTGGGTATTCAATCTGAATAATAGCGCCGCTGGCAAAATTTTGGGTGAAGGTGAGAGAAAAAGGTCGTGTTTTGGTGTTAAAAATGTAAAGTAAAGGTAAATATTGTAGTTAATTGTGGTGTACAAAATCTACAAAAAAGAAAGATGGCGCCGCAGACAATTTTTTTTTTAAATGGGCGAAGTGTAAAACTGAGTGTCTTTCTAAATGTTTTAAAATTTTCTAAAATCTAAGTAGTTTTATATAATTGTTTTTAATTTCAGGGGGGGGGGGGGTAAGGGGACCCGCCCCCCTCATCCCGCCCCCCTATATACGCCACTGCTCAAAGTAATATGCAGTATAGAGATGACACGGTTAAGCCCTGCACGTTAGACTCGTTCTATCTCCCTTTAACAGCTACTCAAAATACTCTGAGAGAAAGAGACAAATATAAATTTCACTAGCTGAATATAACCTGTATACATTTATTTATATTATGTACAATGTAATAATGTATGGTGGTTGTGTTTTCTCAATATAATGAAGAGAATTTTAAGATTTTGTATATAAGCAAATAATTATTCTAGTAAATCTGTAGATATCGGTCAATAAAATAACTAATGGTAGTTAAACGGTGAAAAAAATGTACGTTGTGTAAATTTCTAGTAATTTCTATTTCACATTACGAGTTCCTCGTCTAATAGATTTGACTTTCCGCGTCTTTGCCTGAATTCTTCCGAAACCATAGATAAAATGGCATCATGATGTATAAATAAAAAAATAATATTTGACTGTAATTTGTATTTGTAAAAACGTAGACATTCATTGTAATTAGATCATCAGATATTAAAATAACTAGTTATTCGCGTTAACTAAATAAGAATCGTTAATTTAATAATCGAGTAGGCACATAATGTAAAAATGTCATTCCAAGAAGCTGGTGTATACAAGATATTATGCATTTTTGTTCCGTTCCACCTTTGAATCTCGATTGAGATCTCTATGAATTTAGGCAGGCCAGAGCACAGAAAAAGCAATATGGCGGCCACTTAAGATACCATCGATCTGCAATAATACTGGATAGAAAACATCACTGTTTCTTCATATATTCTGTGCGATCTCCCGTGCAAATGAGCTGTTAGGCAAAAGAAGCAAAAAGGAGTATTTTCCATACTAAAAAGGCTATAGGATACTGTGGTTTTCACATTGATTTTTAGTTTTTACTGTTTATATTTTAACTGATAATGAATTATAGACAACATATTGACATAATTAGGTATAGGACCAAGGAATGGAAATAGTCCGTTAATCAGAATTTATAAGCAGTTTTATAACACGGGAAACGGCACACGATGGAAGTAAATTAAATTACATGGTGTTATTGATAATACAATTTCTGGTGGCCGCCATATTGCTTTTTCACTGCTATGATTTCTTGTTATTCCATAAACCACAATATCTCCCACTACTTCTATTGGCCAGTTTCAAAAATAGAATACTTACATAGACATCTCATAATATTGTGTAGAAGCTGCCTAATTCTGTACCATTTGTTTGTAATTCTAGTGTTTGACTGCATTCTCTAGAGCTTGATAATCTATGGTAAAATCATAGTAACATTTGTAACTCATCGTCAAATTGGAATTGATTTTATTATTTGTATTTATTTATTGTTTGTTCTCCTCCTTGGAAGATAGAGTCAGATTCATCCCTTTTGGCTCGCGGTGGCAAAACGGTGAACTACATCGAACTACGAAAAAAAAAAAAAAACTACGAAAAACGGTCGATTGCTGCCCTGGGACCACGCGCCAAATAGGATGAATTCTACTCTAGAATGTGAATTTTCTATTTTCACCACCTACCAATCAGATTACGCCATTTTGTAATCATTACTTGTAAATAAAATGCATTATGTATAGTTGCTAACTAGTGTTTACCTTCAAAACCAAAGATCTGCATTTCTAATTTTAGTGAGAATAAAGTATTTCATAAACTAATTGTCATCTGTATCAAACGAACTGTAAATATAAATCATTTTCATTAATTTAAATCTCTTAATAGTCTTAACGGTGCAATCAGACGAAGAAAAATACAGAATATTAGTGAAAATATTCATACAATTAGTATTCTAAAGCATATTGTCCATAGTATACCAAATATCTAAATAGATTTGAAAACAATTTCTCAGTTTATTTTAGATATTTGATTTTTCTAACTGAATAGTGTGCTTTCTGTCACTTATGTTAATAATCAGCTGTTTTTATTTGAGCTGCCATCTTTGATTATTTTGTATTTGGATTGTTTGGAACAATATTTATAATTTTGAAATAAGAATGAAGGGTGAAAGTAGTATAGAGACGTATATTCACTACATATTAATAAGATCTGGTTTGTTTAAGAGACCTTAATGATTCATTATAATTAAGTCATTCTTCTAGAACATTTAAGGTTGGTTCATTAAAGGGATCCAAATGGAAACATATTTTTCCTTTCCTTTAAATTAATTTATATAAATTCAAATATATCTTTGTAAAATTTACGGTAGAAGTGCTTGTTTCGTAAAGTGGACGATATCGGCATCGGGGATCGAATCCGCGCCCCTTGATTGACAGTCGAGCGCGTTACCGAAGTTTGTCATTTCCGACTTCTTGAATCAAAACAAATGGTGTTGCCATAGATACTTCAAGAATCCATGGCATCCAACGTAACAATACTACTGTCAGTGAAAACTGCTCTGTGCTGTCTGTCCTGAGAAAATTCGTTTTTATAGCTGTTTAACTTAAATTTTCCAGTATGCAACAGTGTGCAAAGTGTAGTGGAGTGCTTAAGGCATCAGAGGGAGTGAAATGTGTGTATTGCACAAAGGATTTGTGTGTTAAATGTGCTGGTGTTACTGCTACAGAGATGAGGGTACTTGAACTCAAAAGTAAAACTGCTCTCAAATTTGTGTGTGGAGATTGCGATAACAACATGAAGCAGATACCAACATTAATTAAACTTGTCTCCGACCTCCAGGAGGAGATTAAGAATTTGAAGTACAGGAGGTCTATGACAGAGAGGGAGGAGATCTTTAAAGAGTGGGCTGAGAGGAAAAGAAGGAGTAAAAATCTTGTTATATTTGATTTTCCTGAGGCAACCGAAGCAGACACAGACAAGGAGAAGAAGGAAATAAAGCAAATCATCAATACTGTAACTGATTCAAAGATAGTGTCATACGCTAGATTTGGTAAAAGAAACGCAAACAAACCTAGGCCCATTATAATGACTTTGGAGAGCAAACACAATGTCATACAAGTGTTAAAAAACAAGAAAAAGATAAAGTTGAGAGTGAAAAGTGATGAAACACCCTTGCAAAGGGAATATTTCCAATTGATCAAGGCTGAGATAGATGAGAGGAAAGCGAATGGGGAAACAGATTTAATTATTAAATTTGTTAGTGGCTCCCCCACAATAACAAAGTCAAAAAACACAATATTGTAAACAGCAAACCAATCATACAGCAGTTTCCCATTTTATATACGAATTTGGCATCCTTACCGGCAAAATACGACTTGTTTATTTTAGCAGTGAAAAAGTACGACCCTGCTTTCATTGTTGTCACAGAGACTTATCTACATGAATCAATTCCCAATAACCTTATCAAAATAGATGGATACACAGTGCACAGATGTGATCGTAATGACCGCAAGGGAGGTGGCGTAGCCATATATGTGAAAAACACCCACAATGGGATATGTATCACGGCGGAGGTGCAGGATGCATCTGTTAACGGCGGAATGTGTGAGTCACTGTGGCTAAAGATTAAGATCCAGAATGTTGAAATTGTATTGGGTGGAGTATATAGACCTACAACCTACTCTATAAACGATTATGAAAAAGTACTTTTTGAGAAAATAAAGGAAATAAGCTTTAGTTCCACAGCGATAGTGTGCGGTGACTTCAACCTCCCGCAGGTTCAGTGGGATCAAACAAGTGCGCAGGTGGGATTATTTCCCGTGGAGAGAATATTTGTGGATATGTACCAAGACAGTAACATGAACCAGCTAGTGACTCAGCCCACCAGATTTAGAAACAATGAATCATCACTTCTTGACTTAGTGCTTTGTAATGATGAGGCGATGATCTCGGACATTGAGTACTTACCCAACATCGGTAAAAGTGACCACTGTGTGCTAATGATTAATATACAGCTGGAGGTTGGGTGTGGAGAACCTGCAGAGATAAAAATGAGAAAAAACTACTTCAAAGCTGATTTTGATGGGATTTCTCAGCGATTTTATCAGGCTGACCTGTGCTTACCAGGAGGTGATATCTCCCACAGTTGGCAAATTTTTAGGACCAAAGCCGAAGACATTATTGGGCACCATACCCCGGAAACTGTTAAATATAACAAAGGGAATAAATTGAAACCGTGGATAACTAGAGATATTATCAAGGTGTGTAATGAGAAACTAAAACTTTGGAAAAGATATAGAGTGACTGGATGCCATGATCACTACCAGCAGTACCGATGCATAAACAACAAATTGGTCGGAATGGTCAGAGAATCTAGAAGGCAGTTTGAGAGCACCCTGGTTGATAGCGGTAGCAAGCCATTTTACAACTACATTCGTCAAAATCTCACCTCCAAGGCATCTACGCCCTCATCCTTAAAAGACAAATGTGGTAAGGTGACAAGTGATCCTAAACAAGTTGCTGAATTATTTGCTAACCAGTTTGTAGAAGCGTTTGTCCGGGAGCCTCCTATCTCTTCGTTGCCTGCGATGCACCGCGTCGAACAAGAACTCGAGCATGTGACAATTACTAGTGATGCAGTGTACAAACACTTGAAGAATCTCAATGCGGAAAGTGCAATGGGTCCTGACAACCTTCCATCTGTAATTCTTAAAAACTGTGCATCATCTCTGAGTCAACCCCTTACATTAATTATGAAACAATCACTGGAAAATGGTAGGCTTCCAGTAGACTGGAAACATGCCTTTGTGACTCCAATATACAAGAAGGGAGACAGACTGTCGCCATCCAACTATCGCCCAATAAGTCTCACATCCATCGCCTGTAAGGTAATGGAAAAGATTGTGGCGTCAGAATTAAGAAGATTTATCTCACAGAACGACATTATTCCAGCTGAGCAGCACGGCTTTATGCCTGGCAGGTCCACTGTTACGAGCCTGCTCATGTGTCTTGACCAGTGGACGCAGAACTGGAATCATGGAATACCTACAGACGTTGTATACCTGGACTTTGAAAAGGCCTTTGATCGCGTTCCGATTAACCGCCTAATCTACAAGCTGGAGATTCTCGGTATCAGAGGGAGACTTCTGCGCTGGATATCGGACTTTTTGACGGACCGTACATTCCAGGTCCGCCTGGGCAATACCTGCTCAGACCCGAGACCTGTTCACAGTGGCGTCCCGCAGGGATCCGTGCTCGGACCAATTCTATTCATAATGTACATTGCAGATCTCCAAGATGTTATTCAAACCCAAAAGAATTTTTTTGCTGATGATACCAAGTTTTTTGCAAATCCCTTGTTGAGCAATGGGCTGTTGCAAAATAGTTTAGATGAATTGGCCTCATGGACAAGAGAATGGCTACTCACACTGAACGTGGATAAATGTGTTGTTCTCCACATGGGAAAAAACAATCCGCAAACCTCATATTACTTGTCCGGAAACCAGGTTGCCTCAGTAAAGGAGCAGAAGGATCTAGGAGTAATAATAACGAACGATCTCAAATGGGAAGAGCACATCTTATCAATTGTAAAAAGGGCAAATTCCTTATTGTTCCTCATCAGGAAAACTTTCAGGAGTATCTCTGAGGACTTACTCGTGAGGATATACAAGCAGTACTTGCGACCTATGATTGAATATGCTTACCAGGTCTGGAGTCCATATTTTTGCAAGGATATTGATCTTCTGGAGAGAGTTCAGAGAAGGGCAACAAAGGTACCACGGGCCATCCGAGACTTGAGTTATGAGGAGAGGCTCACCAGACTGGGACTCACAACACTTAAAGCCAGGCGATCTAGAGGTGACCTTATCGAGACGTATAAGATTATGAATGGCTACTATGATGTTCCCGATATCGGCTCCATTTATACTCTGAATACCAATACCCATTTGAGAGGACATTCAATGAAGCTCACCAAGGAGCGGTTTCACAGTAATCCGAGAAAGAACTTTATTTGCAATAGAGTGGTGAATATGTGGAACCGTTTGCCCGAAAGTGTAATACAAGCACCATCAGTGAACGCGTTCAAGAACAGATTAGATGACTTTCTCAGAACGACAGATGGCACAGACATTGATTTGGGCCCATCAGCCTAGGCTGCTTGCCCAAAATTAATAATAATAATAATAATAATAACGCATGGATAAACATCCAATCACCATGGGTTAGTTGGGAGGCCCTTTTATGACCCTCTTATAGAATATGTAGTGAACATATATCTCGAAATATACCTTACTTGGGGTGATGTTATAAAATGCAAAAAAATACTCATATTTTTTTTAAGTCACTTTGACATTGCTTTGACAGCTACAGGCTTGGTATTGCCCTTAGCCAATATTTATATGTGTTGCCATTTATAAAGATAAAAGTATTATTATGTTAAAGATGGAATTAATTTTAATTTAGAATAATTTTGAGATTAAGAAATTTAGTTTATATTATTATTGAATGCGTTAGTATTTAATAAATAGTGTCTATTATGTAATAATTATTATATATAGTGAATTAATATTTGTTATTGTTATGTATAAGTGATTGTTTTATGTTATTAGAAAACAATATATTATTCAAATTAATGTTCACACAATATCTTTTATTTCAATGTCCCTTATTAATTATTATTAGTGATGCACCCGATCATTAAAAACATTAAACAATAAATTATATTACTCATTACTTATGACAAATTAATCACATAAAACATACTAAGAAATACTATAGTGAAATACTCTTCCTTCTAGGTTGCTCGGGTGTTGGCTGCGTGTCCGTTGATTTTCTCGAGCTTTCGACAGCGATACTGCTGCCATCTTCAGGATGAAATACTTAGTTTTTTTTCGAACAACCTAGAAGGAAGAGTATATATATACCATGCTGCGAAGACCTACAACATCATTTGACTATAGTGAAATTATTTTAAACTGTCGAATGCAGTCATAAAAGTGTGACCGAGAAGGGACGACTACCTGCTTTATTCGCCCTTGTGGCTCTGGCATAAGTGCGAATAAAGCAGGTAGTCGTCCCTTCTTGGTCACACTTTTACGACTGCGTTCGACAGTTAAAAATAACTTCACTATAGGTTCCATATCGGCAGAGTTGGGTATTTGGCAAACTTCTGCAACAACATATCGAATGGTACATCAGGTGCATTATTGTTGCAGATTATCATCAATTATTATTACTGATAGTACCAAACACCTGCTTCAGTGCAACCTAAACTAATATTTGAAATTTAAATTATGGCTTCCGATCCAACTATGACGTCACAGTAATTTCCCACGGCATTAAGGTTCAAAATCGCCTGATAAAATGGTAAAAATTGCGTTTTTTCCATTTTTTGGGGTTAATTTCGCTTCAATCAAAAAACTTTTACGGTTATTCCCCAGATAAAGGTTCAATGTATCCACTCTATATTTTTCCAAAGCATATTTAGTAACGCTTGTCGAGATCTGATGTCTCTCGTTTTTAGAAATTTTTGAAATGTCAATATGCATTCTATTAAAAAACAATTATTCATATTTACTGTGAATAAATTTATTATTTTTTTTCTTATTATTAACCCTTTCGTGGACAAATTTTTAATTGATGATCTGATAAGAGAATGAATCTAAGCAACGCAAATACAAACCTTGGAAATTATACAGTAAATAATTTTCTAATTACATCTTCTTCCCCTTCTATCCTTGGTTGGGTCGGGGCCTCTGGCGAAGATGCACAGATCGCCAGAGGCCCCTGTCACTTGCAGTTTCCAAGACCTTTGGCCACTCCAACCACAGTCTCTCCTCGCACATCTTTGTCACCTGCTTCTGTCAGCTATTTCTAGGGCGGCTCACCGGTCTTCTGCCAGCACCTTCAGCTACCAGAGCTTTTAACGAAAGCCGCTCCTCTGGCATCCGAATGACGTGTCCGAGCCATCTTAGCTGAGACCTCTCTATGAAGAGGAGTGTGGGTTCCACCTCGAGAGCCTTCCGAACATACTCGTTTCTTATACGGTCTCTCAGGGTTACTCCTGACACTCCTCTGAGGTATCTCATCTCAGCTGCCTGTGCTCTTGACCATACATTCTCGTGAAGCATTCATATCTGGTGACCAAAGGTGAGTATTGGTCTATAAATTTCTAATTACCTACCTTCTAAATACCTGGATGTTTTTTGTGCACAGTTTTTTCTTGATAAATAACGCTATATCACAAAAGAGATTGCTTTTCTTTCACAACATATTTAGCCGAAAGCAAAATGTTATGTACCTGCTGATAAGCTGCCCCTGAATTGGCATAAGTTGAGGAGAGCAGTGGCGTAACAAGGCAGCTCTGGGCCCTGGGCAAAATGATCCTCGGGGGCCCCCCTGACCTGAAGGTATTAAATATTTTAATACACCTAATTTAAAATGTGTCAAAACAGTCATCCTTTATTGCTTATTTTATTGATAACCAAATACATATTGCAATACAGATGTGGTATTTTAGGAAAAAAAAGTAAATAGCGCTAGTAAATTTTTTTGTCTGCGGCGCTACTTTCAAGGTAGCTTGCTTCTTAAAACATAACCGTTTAACTGCTATACAGAGATGACCAGGTTCATCATTTCATTAACTTTTCTATAAAATTGGCTTGTGTCACCATTTCTCTTGCCCATTTTCATGAAAATCATTTTGGAGATATGGCCTTTTGAAAATCAAGGAGTACGAAAATTTCTCATTTAGGTTTTTTGCCAACAACTCTTAAACTATTGACTCGATTTTGACAAAACCAACGACAAATCATAGTAAATAATTTGGGCTTTTAATTGAATCCTAATTTTTGGGTTTTGATTTAGAATGTAGTGAAAATGTTGTTATTAAACATGATTTTTGCGGAAAAATTTGGATTTTTTTTTAATAAATAGCAAATTTCTTTGAAAAAATGGGCCATTATGTGTCCTTTTTTACATTCTGACAGAGACAGTAGTTTAAGAGTTATTGGCAAAAAACCTAAATGAGAAATTTTCATACTCCTTGATTTTCAAAAGGCCATATCTCCAAAATGGTTGATTTTTGGATATGCATCCTCTTAACTTTTTCATATTTTTTCATCCTCTATCACCTCTCTAAATATCTGAATCGCGGAACCAATCACTCTGTATATACGAGTATGTTAAATTAGTGGTTGTTTCACTGTGTTGTAACTGATTAGTGCGAGTTTTGTTTATTGTACGAAGTAAAGCGTTAGCGCATGCGCAGATTAGCTGCGCATTCGACAAAGCCAGCCAGGCAGTCAGTCAGTGGCAGTCCCGGATTGACTTGCAAGGAATCTGGCAACCCTAATAGAATCGTACCCAGTGACGGAGTGGTTCTAAAAAATGTCGCCATGTAAAAAGTCGGGCCCCCCAGTATCAACCCTCTAGAGATTTTTTATATAATGGCAGATGTAACTAGCGCCGCAGACTTAATTTTTTTATGAAACATTGTAATTGAACGGATTATCACAACATTTTTTCTAAATTTGTGTCACCAACAACGATGTTGTAAAAATATAACATATGCCGCCTACGGCCATGGATTGAGTATGCATACCGACATTGTAAAAATTTCTAATAAAGGGAGACCTTCTATCTCGACAACCGTTACTAAATATGCTTTGGAACAAAATAGGGTAGACGCACTGAACCTTTACCTAGGGAATAACCGTAAAAGATTTTTTATATCTTGTATAGATTTTCAAAAAAAAATTTTGAAAAACACCTCTGATCTTTTTCCGAAAGACGGAAACTCGTTTCCCGAAAGTCGCGGGGTAAATTTTTTTTGTACTGATAATATGCATTAAAATCTAGAGAATAACCGTAATAGCAGGTGATAGCAGAGATTCCAGTGATCTGATTTTAATCAGTAGTGTTCATCTTAACTTCAGAACAGGACTTGTACAAACCCTCGAATCGCCGGGTGCCAATGCTTTTGACCCATATCCTAACCTTGAGGAATCCTTCTGGAAAACTGGGACAATGGCTTTGAAACATGACTGGAAAAAGTGCATTCAACTTCGAAAGGATTATATCTCCAATAAATAAAAAGATCCAATCGTACTCCAATACATTTTTTATCTTTCACATACTTGTGAAAAACAGGCGTAACCTAAATTTTAATATCACAGCATTTCAATACAAATAGTATGAAAAGTTCCATTTTTAAGACTTCTGTCATTGGAATATTATGTAATAACTCAAAAACTATGAGCCGTGCAAAAATAAATAATAGCTCATTTTATAGCTAAAACTATAGCAATTAATTCATTCTTTGACCATTTTCTTGTAGCTCTTATGAATTTTCAGCAATTTGAGTATAATATTTTTTTTTTGTTCTTATTAAAAAGTTACGATACTTTCACCGGCTATTGCGGGTAAATTACTAGTCCTATCAAAAAATGTGCTTTACCTATTTTGTAGAGAATTTATTAAGGACTATTTTTGTCCTCAACATTTTTCTTCTATCTGTTACAGTTTTTTGATAAATAGAGGAAAACCACGTAGGGGGACCTATTCGGGGGGCCAGGGGGGGTGACGCGTCAGGTGTGGCGGGGGGGGACGCCTGATATTCTGAAACACCCCACCTTAAGGTATCATACTGCATAGAGTCCCATCTGTTATTAATTTTGCCGACTTCCCCATACATTGATTTCCTAAAGTAACTGAGCTAATTTTTTCCAAAGCATATTTAGTAATGGTTGTCGAGATATAAGGTCTCCCGTTTTTACAAATTTTTGAAATGTCATTATGCACACTCTTAAGGTGCGTTTGGCCAGATCGCATGCTTTTTTGATGTGATGGCACACAGATAAAGTATGTATCTAATGTTAAATGAACTATGTAATATCAAAGGAAGGGCTTAAGAGGGAGGGGGGGGGGCTTGTGGCTGTGGCTGGGGCCAACTTGTCTTTGGGCAAGCCAGTCCGCCACTGATCGTACCTATGTGTTGTTTGTACCTAGAGTGGAAAATTGTGTTAGTATCGCGTACGTTAGTATCAAATATAAACGGGAGCTCGAGAAAAATAGAGAACAATTTAGACCAACAGACCATCGTACCATCCACACATAGTTTCATCGATTCGATGTTCTAATATTTGTGTCTCAAGATGTTAATGAAAATAACTACTTTGCTACTCGTTCTCACTTTCGCATTGGTAAGTTTACGAAATAATTCCCGCATTTTACGATAGATTACTGCGAAAATTTATTATTATGTGTGTAGTCAAGCAGGCAGCATAAAGCTGATGTGCTTGAGCTCAAGTGTTTATGACATCACAGTTATCTGTCAAGTCCATTCTTAAAGACATTCTCACTCTCAGCAACAACCAGATCCGGGGGCAGCCTGTTCCAAGCATCCACAACTCTGTTACTGAGAAAGTGTTTGTGTGGATTCTGAGCAAACACACATCTGTTGAGCTTCAGGCTATGGCCACGCAAATGCTCATTTTGATTGCGAGTGTAGATGTTGGGCAGCTCAGGGCAGTCGTAATAATCATTCAGCACCTTAAAAGTCTCAATGAGATCGCCCCTCATTCTTCTTTCCTTCAGCGTGGTTAGTCCCAGGGCCTGCAGCCGTTCTTCATATGTAAGTTCCTTAAGCTCCAGAAGAATTAGAATAACATTTTTGATAATATTGGCTGTGTTTCAACGTTGCCGGTTTTTTTAAAAAAAAAGCTTTTACTAGGAGGTACCATGATGATGAGGGGATCCAAGAGTTGTGTGGGGTCGTGTGTGGTATCGCATGAAAGGGCGTTGGAAAATAAATTAAAATCTTAAGTCACATTTTGTCCAGCTCAAGCCTATAGAGTATGCCGGGTTGGTTTGTTAAATTTTCCGTTGCGAAGCACGGGTAATTCAGATAGTTATTGATAAATATGAATGATTTCAGGTTCGTGATGGTAAATCCTATGAACAAGAATGTCCTGAAAGTCCATGTCTCCAGTATTCTATGAAGTAAGTATATTAATTCTCTCACTCATTACTTAGGTACTATTTGTAGGTATTATGATTAAGTGAGTGAGGAAGGATTTTTACGTATGTAAATTAGTACTTAATGAGTGTTCGGCCAGTTTGTAGATAGTAGATGTTTCTTATCTGTTGCTTTAAAAATATAACCTAATCATCGCGGAACACATTCGCCGCTATCGGCTGTTTAGTGTTTACAGCGAAGGTCGCTAGAGGTACCGAGGGTTGAAAATTCAGAAATGGTGTGAGAACTAGCGTATTCGTATTTTTTACAGAGAATCTGTTGGTCGCCTGTGGGACGTTCCACAAAATGTAACCGCAAATGTGAGAGAATTCAGAGACGCTATAAAGCGTCTTGTAGAAAATGCTGATGACAGACTGTTGGGTTATTTGGTGTCACTTACTCTATGGAGTGTGGATCATTTCACTGGAATGCCAACTAACGTACATCCTTCTTGTGTACATGGAGCTGTAAGTTTATTGTTTTATTTGATTCATCCTTGGCACTTGGACACGTCAAGTTTACATATATTGACAACATATTAACATTAGAACAATTAAATATATATTTATTTACATACAAATACATTTATATACACTTGGTAAAGTCAGTGACCCAAGAAATGATTAAATCGAAAATCAATATAACAGAACAGTATAAAGCACACATATGCAATATCCATGCCAACGTACTGTGTTCTGTTGGCATGAAGTCATGAATTTATAAAATAAATACTAGGTCCACAAAATATCCCATTGAGCAAATGATTTTCCCCCCATGCTCACAAGAGCACAGGGCTCGTCAGGTATAAAATTTACAATTGACAGAGAACAACAACTTATAGAAAATGAGATCTACTCTGACTTATCTAGTACACAGCATTTCCTCAACATTTTAAAAGGATTTGTTCACTAAATATTTGTTCACCTCTCTTCGGTAATCAACATCATCCAGAGGTCTCAGCTCCTGGGGGGCAGAGTATTGATAACTCTTCGAAGATAAAACTTTTCGACAACAATAAGAGCCTGGGTCTTAAGCACGGATGTCATTTCGGTGACGTGTATTGTAATTGTGCTGATCTGAGTTCAGAGGGGTGTTCAGCATGTTATTTCTGGCAAAAAGAAGTCACACCTAGCTCAATGTCTCATTGGAACCTAGCCTAATAATAAATGTTTATGAATTTAAATAAAAATATTGATTTCAGCTGCTGAATCGGACCATTGTGAGTAATTTGATAAATGACACGAGTGCGAAAGAGGGGTTGGCCAAAGCCTTTGGAGATTATGGTGGACTCGCACTATATGGCATTGATAATACACTATATGTTGGAATGAAATTGGCCGGATGTAAAATTAACAAACCTCGTCAGGTGAGAAAATTCTTTGCTCGCTTCTTCGTCCCATTTACTCGAGGTCCATTCTCCTAATCTTTGTCTTCCAAGTCCTTTTGTCCTCTGCATCCTATGAACAAATGCTTGCCTCTTATTATTGTGGACAGCTAATGATCTGCCTGGTCTTCTGGGTCCTACTTCTAAGTTCGTTGTACTTTTTATCAGATTATTCTTTAGCAGTCTCATAATGCGTCCATTCCATTTAATCTATTTTCAGTCATCTTTTTGCCATCGCTGGTACTACTGCGGATGAGGTCATTTTTCACCCTATCCAATCATTCATCATTCACCAACTACCCATCTAGTCCCAAGATTTTAGAAATTTTGTTCCAAGACTGTTTCTAGAACTGTTCTATAGGATCTAGATTGTTAATTGCTCATATTAATGGTGTATAGAGTCTGGGCGTTGTTGTTTTCATGGAGTTCATATAAATAGCTCATTGTTGGTCTGACCACCACTTTATACACCTGAGCCTTTATTTTTACGGGCACCAGGTAAGAACAGTCCTTTTTAACTAAAATACCTGATTATAGTAATTAAGTATATCGCTATAATATATATTAAATTATCTGGAGTAATCGGTTAAGAAACCTACTCGTACATTCAATCCCCGATGCCGACTTACTCCACTTCACAACACAAGTTTTTCAAGCTTTCTGTGAAGTGTACAAATATATATTACATTGAAAAAAATATTTTTACAGAATGCCACTCAGCCATGTAAGCTTGGAACTGCTCCGAAGATGTTTTTAGCAGATGATACTGCAGAGATTCCAGCGAGTTTGAGACCAATAATGTTAAAGTTAGTCACTTCGAGTCATCCAGATGAAAAAGCTGTGGCGGCTGCAGCTTTTGGAGCCAGTACCAAATCGAGTATAGACTTCTTTCAAATTGTTTTACAGGAAGAATAATTTGTAAAGGTAAGTAGCTTTTATGTAGGTATATGATAGATAGTATTTTATATACAGGGTGACTCGTTCCGTTTGTCAGAAATTTGCAGAAGTGATAGAGGATGAAAAAATATTAAAAAAAGTTAAAGGGATGCATATCCAAAAATAAACCGTTTTGGAGATTTGGCCTTTTGAAAATTGAAGAGTGTGAAAATTTCTCATTTAGGTTTTTTGCCAATATCTCTCTAACTTCTGACTCGATTTTGACAAAATAAACCACAAATTTTAGTAAACAATTTTGACTTTTGATTAAGATTCTAATTTGTGGGTTTTCGTTTAGAATGTGTTGAAAATATTGTTTGGAAAAAAATTTGGTAGTTTTTCAAAATATACCCCACAAATTGGGATCTTAATCGAAAGTCAAAATTGTTTACTATAATTTCTGGTTTGTTTTGTCGAAATCGACTCAGCAGTTTAAGAGTTATCGGCATAAAACCTAAATGAGAAATTTTCATACTCTCCAATTTTCAATAGGTCATATCTCCAAAACGGTTTATTTTTGGATATGCATCGCTTTAACTTTTTTTCATATTTTTCATCCTCTATCACCTCTCTAAATATCTGACAGACGGAACCAATCATCCTGTATAACACTTACCTTATAGTATAATGTCTGTATCAGTATGTACAAGTACATATGATGTTAAAGTGATTGTTTGTTTCAGTCTGTGCAGCTGAAAGGCTGCAAGGTAAAGGTAGCAAAGGAGTGCTGCGATGAAAAGGAGGAGGAATTAAGATACTGGGTGGATTTATTAAAAAAATGGGCTACGGGAGGTAATTAAATAATATGTGAAAGAATTGTATTCATTTAATAAACTCGTCTATATATCCGCTCTTCTTTCATCCTTCTTCTCCTAGTATGTATCTAAGGGAGCAATTTCAGTTTTCAAACTCTCATAGTCTCCCGCTCCGTTCAGCTGATAACAATCTTCGGATGATTCCACCTCATCACTCCAGTTTTTACACAGACTCCTTTGCGGTTCAGAGCACAAGAGTATGGAATCAGCTCCCAGCTAATATTCGCACTTGTTCTTCCCTGTACTCATTTCCTAAGGCGATCATTGCTCGCTAGTCTTCCGGCTTCTTCTTCTCCGTGTAGACGACCTCAGGTCCAACTGTTCACAGCGAACAGCCCCTCGTTCCCCATCCCGCCCTTTCCCCTTCCCTTTCCTCCACGCTTTGTGTGTATATGTATTTATTTATTTTTATTAAATGGTTATTATTGGTTCTTTCTCTAACTATTTATGTATATGTATTTATATATTTAATTTATTACTGTAAGTTATAAAAAAAAAAAAAAAAAATAAAATAATCTTTATTGTACATTCTTCTACCTACTTACCTATTACCTATACGGCAACGTGTGTGTGTGTGTGTGTGTGTGTGTGTGTGTGTGTGTGTGTGTGTGTGTGTGTGTGTGTGTGTGTGTGTGTGTGTGTGTGTGTCTCACATCACACATCTTTCTTCACTTCTTCTTTCACTACACACGCGGCTAGACTATGGAATAACCTTCCACTTCCTATCAGACTAGCTCCAACTATTCTCTCTTTCAAAAGTAAACTGAGGCATCATTACCTTTCCTTAAATAATCCATCTAACCGACAATCCCGTGGTTCCTTCCTTGTCCTTCATCCCATCCACATATCTATTTATGTATGTATTTTTTTATGTATGTATAAGTATTCTATATATTAATATTGTTTTCATATTTATTTATATTTTTCTTATTAATCATACACTTGTATCTAATGTGTATATCAAATTAATGTCACAAGTGGTTGGTTGGCAGAAATTGCCTTTGGCAATAAACCCGCCATTTGGAAGATATGTTTTCTTTTCAATAAAGTTTTTATTTATTTATTTATTATACCTACAAGTATATTGAGTTTTACCCATCAAACAATATTAGTAAAATATGGCCTCGACGCATCGGTCCGATGCGGAGTAGCCCGACGTCCAGTCACCAGAAAGTAAAGACTTTGGGGTAAAATATGGTAAATTAATGGAACTAAATCTAGAAAGGTCCTTACAGTTTAGAAATGCAAATGCTTGATGAGACTGACAAAGTCGGATTTAAGAATATACATATTGAAATTTCAAGAATTTCCAAAAACGGGAGACCTTAGATCTCGACAAGCGTTACTAAAATATGCTTCGGAAAAAAATAGAGTAGATACATTGAACCTTTATTTAGGGAATAACCGTAAAAGATTTTTTATATCTTGTATAGATTTCTCAAAAAAAAAATAATGTGAAAAACACATCTGAAAGACAGAAACTCGTTTCTTAAAAGTCGCGGAGAAAATTTTGTTTTTTTATTGATAATATGCATTAAAATCTAGGGAATAACCGTAAAAGTTCATTATTTGAAGCGAAATTAACCCCAAAAAATGTAAAAATCGCTATTTTTATCATGCGATTTTTAACCTTAATGTCGTGGAAAATTACCGTGGCGTCATAGTTGGTCGGGAGCCTTAAATCAAAAGATAACTCGTTGGGAATCTAATTCTTATACCCCCGCCACACGCTCGTGAGCCACCACGAGCTTTTGATGTTCATGAGTAAAAAGGCATGTGGATGGAACGTTCGTCAGGACGTGTACGTAACCGACTGTTTACTCATAAACACCACTGGCTCGTGGTGACTCACGAGCGTGTGGCGGGGGCATTATATATTTTTTGTCACAAACACAAATCTTATCTTCTGTCACAAACAATAAATTGCCTATTATTGTAGGTAAATATTAACAATTGTTACGTTTTTTTGGAAAATATATGCCTCGTTAACAAATGCATAAATAAAAGCTATTTACATTAATTTACAAACGCCTATTTAACAGTTGTATCAATACGTATATGAGCTAATAACAATTATTATTTAACTGTAAGGTTTATGGAAACATGGTAACAATTGTTAACTATTAATAAAAATAACTTACATATGAGAGTTGTTCGGGAAGTGTGGGACGGCCACAGCTGAGATGGAGAGACGACCTAGTCCGACATGTCGGTGTAACCTGGATGCAGTCTGCACAGGACAGGACAACATGGAGGCAGATGGAGGAGGCCTTCGTTTAGGAGTGGACGGGATAGGCTGAAGAAGAAGAGAGTTGTACCTTGCCTTCCCGACCAGTATACATCAATAATAAATAAATCTTTATTCAAAAATATATATTTTCAAATGGGGAGTTTATTGCCGTAGGCAATTTCTGCCAACCATAGGGCAATCATACATAAGTTAATCGACCGTTTGCAAAAAAGCTCCAACCAAAATCTCTCTCTTAATTCAGTGCTACCCTGATTTTGAATTCAGAAAGAGGTTTTGGTCGGAGCTTCTTTGCAAACGGTCGATTCAGTTTACTGAACTTCCGGACGTGTGATAGCCGGAATGAAAATATAATAATTTGATTAATAGGTACCTACTTCGATAATCAAAGCTGCCAACCAACCACTTGTGACATTACATTTGAAATACATATACATATATGTAAGTGTATGAAAAGGAAAAAAAACAAATGTAAATAATAACAATAAAATACATACATACATATAAATAAATAGGTGGATGGGATGGAAGCTAATTTCCAGATTTCGGTGTTGCCAGTGGGGGGCTGAGAGATTTCAGCCTTTTATTGGATAGGACGACGACTCGACGTGCGACTGCGGGCAGCTGCAAGACACTGAGCACCTCCTGGCCTGCCCAATGGTTCCTAGGCGGTGCACATGGGAGAGCTTCGCGGATCGTACACCCTTGGACACCGGGAGAGGTTGTGGCTTTCTGGGAGCGGAGGGGAATCTGATAAGTGCTGACCGATACGATAAGAAGAAGAAGATTGGATAGGAAGGACCGAGTTGGATGGCAGTGCAGGGCTCTTGATTAGCTTTTTGTATTCACTGACTAGAGCACCCTGTCTACGAAGATCATGGGGGGTGATGTGGCTTAATGTTGGTAGCCAGATGATCGAGATGATCCGTAAGGTGTTGTTAAGTTGCACGTCAACCAGTCTCGTGTGGGAGCTATTTAGCCAAACATCGAAGGAAAATCCCGCGGGCTTAAGGTCCTCCACATCCCCGAGTAGCTCAGGCGCATTAAGAGCGACCTCTTTACCCGCACTTCTAGGCAAATCTTATTAAGAGGTGGGCCCAGGGTTAGCCTTAAGGGAACCCCCCGGCAAACCCCACCCCTATAGTACATTCCTTCCGTCTCCTTAACCAAAGAGGTTACAATTCATTTTTTAGCCAAAAATTAAGGATAAACCCACCTCCACCCCTGGATGTTTCAGGACCTTTATCATCTTCATCACCTATATCATCTAGTCTTTTAAGCAAAAACATTTTTTCAAAGGAGGGCTCAAGGTTCGCCGGAAGAGCTCCCTTCAACAAACCCCTCCCGAAACTACTCCGAACACCCTAATGTTCCTTGATGGAAGAGACTCTTACTGCAAGGATCTACACACTGCCAAACAGCAGAAGCATGTTCCGCTGCAGAGTGGACAAGGCTAAGCGCAGATATGCGTAAGGTCTCTGCAGTGGATCCCCATGTTGTCCAAGCCTGCTTGTGTATAATATTATTTCGAGTTTTAATTTTCGCTGAAAGTTTGTTCAGGTGTTCCTTAAAAGTATAGTATGTGTTGTTTGTAAGAGTCGTTTCGTGAAAAATCGTGTAAGATTCGGTTATAAAAGAGGCTCAATGTAAACAGAGAACGATGAACTAGCAGACCATTGTATCATCCACACATACAAGTAGTTTCACTGATTCATTATTGTAATATTTTTGTATCAATATGTTAATGAAAATAGCTACTTTGCTGTTCGTTCTCACGTTCACATTGGTAAGTTTATTAATTTTAATATTTCAAATTGTAACTGCACAGTGCTCCATAACATCCTTCAGGGATTCATGCAGATGCAGTACTAATTCTAGTGGATATATTTATGATTTTCGGACGTTTTTTATATAATAAGTCAAAATCGGTCATTTTTCAGTTCTTAGTCAGAGAGACCTTTAATCTCGACAACCGTTACTAAATATGCTTTGGAAAAAATAGACTAGATACATTGAACCTTTATCTAGTGAATAACTGTAAAACAATAACACTTATGTATTGTACTTATAGACTTTGAAAAAAAAATATGTGAAAAACACCTCTAATCTTTTTTCCGAAAGTCGCGGATTTTGTTTTTGTATTAAAATCTAGGGAATAACCGTAAAAGTTTTTTGATTGAAGTGAAATTAACCCAAAAAATAGAACAAACGCTATTTTTAACATTCTATCATGCGATTGTTCATGCGATTTTGAACATTGATGCCGTGGAAAATTACATATTGTAGATAGACACATACCTACATATTGTAGGTAACACATTTTAGCATAACGTATTTTGTAATATACAGGAACGCAAAGGTGTAACTGCTTTTATATTTCTATGTAGAATTTTTAAGCACAAACAATAATATACTTATCATCTTTTAAAGGCGCATATGCACTGAGCAAAAATCGTTCTATTTTTTGCTTCAACTTTTACAAATTTCGTATGATACTACAGTCGATAAAGCAATTTTGCCAACATTAAATCAGGTAGTCGTGAATTTTTGGTATGTTATGTAGGATAATGAGGTAGTTAAGAATCCAAATTTGCACAATTTTTCTCCCTCCGCCCCCTTCGCCACCTTGAAAAAACCTTAAAAAATCGCCACTTTTTATGTATTATGCACTATAACTTAGTTATTTCGCGTTTTAGGTCAAAATGAGTTATTTTATAATGTGTACATTATAAAATTTCCTACAACTTTTGTTTATAACATTTTGCTCTAAAGTAAATAATACCAACGGAGCTTTCAAGCTCCCAAAATTGGTCAAAATTCTGTATTTTTTTCAATTTTGAGTTTTTAGCCACTAAACATCACAATAATTTTTCTTATGACTTATTTTAGCCAGAAAATTTTAATATCATCCTATAGAGAATTTAATTTTCTACAAAACGCGTATAGCATTATCTATATTGTGCTCAAAACAACGAGGAAAAGATAGATTTAGGAAAAAACAAAAAAAAAAAAAAATTTTATGATTTCCTATACATTTTTTGATTTCACATACCGTTCGAAAATGTATGAAGAAAAGTTGACTTAATTAAATATACGCTTAATTATATCGATTGTTCTTATTTTACCTTGTTGGAATCAGAAAATATTACGGAAAATTTTCTGATAATTATTATACAAAATATATAGTGAAATATTTAGATTAGAGATGTTCTAACAATTGAAATAATTTTTCTGATAAATATTTAATTCGCAAATAATCGTCATAATTCCTTCAGATAGAAAACCATGTCTTAAAATGTTTTAAATTGAGTACCTATATCCTTAAGGAACCCGCCTGATTAAAAATATAACTAAAATTGCTTTAGGTTTTTACTCAGTGGAACTAAAATTAAAAGAGAGTGCAATTCATCGACAATAATGAAATGAGCTTTTATAACAACCTGTATCTTTTACAGCATGCGACATAGGACACTCTGTGTATATTTTAATGATAGATATTTGATTGTAATTTGAATCTAATAATCACATGATTTCAATTTGGGTTTAGGCTGAATGATACACTGTGATAAACGAATTTCCTAAAATTTACTCTATTTTCTAGTTTTTGAAACACAGAGAAAAAACCTGAATATTTTTTATAATTTATTTTCTTCAGCAGAACTCAGTAAAGATGTGGATACTTGGTTTGAATACATTTTAAGAGAAAATGTTATATTGATTAGAAAAATTACAATGTTTACCAAAATAATATTTTTCTGGAATTTTTGCCAACTTTCGAAGACCTATAGCCAAAATATTTCACTATATTTTTGTATCTTATTTATCATGAAAACTTCCGTCATATCAGTTGATTCCAAAAAGGTAAAACATTTCTCATAAAACTTACCCATATTGGACAAAATTAAACTAAAACGTAAAAAAGACAACTTTTTCCCATACATTTTCGAAAAGTATGTGAAATTCGAAAATGTATGGAAAATCATAAAAATCACTATTTCGTTTTTATTCTAAATCTGTCCCCACTACGCTATTTTGAGCATAATATAAACTTTGATATATGGGTTTTGAAGTAAATTAAATACTCTATAAGATGTTATAAGAATTTTTGTGCTTAAGTTAACCATGACGGAGTTATCGTGATGGTTCTTGGCTAAAAACTCTAAATTGAAAAAATACTGAATTTTGTCCAATTTTTGAAGCTTTAAAGCTCCGTTGCTATTTATTTTAGAGCAAAAATTTGTGAAGTGGAGTTATAGACAATTTTATGGTGTATAAATCAGCAATTAATTTTTTTGACCTAAAACACGAAACAACGAAGTCATAGTGCATAACATACAAAAAGTGGCGATTTTTTTAAGGTTTTTTCAAGATGGTTAAGGGGGCGGAGGGAGGAAAATTGTGCAAATTTGGATTCTTAACTAATTTATTGTTCTACATAACATACCAAAAAATCACGGCTACCTGATTTAATGTTGGGTCTCCATACTAACGAATCTTAGATCTACTGGCCGCGCGAAATGAGAATAACGTAAGCAACAAAGTGAATTATACCTTTTTAAAAGAAACCTGGGAAGAAATTGATAAATCTAAAACAGCCGATTTGTTAAGATTACAATAACCAGTATTTTGGCTAAATTATACTTATATATCTGAAAAACTGTTCGGGAAATCTTCAAATCCCGTAAATTTTAGGGGTACTTTAGGAAAAATTTTTTTATTCAAGAATTTCCAAATCCTATAATTATAAAACAGCCGATTTGTAGTCCATACTTTCGTCTATCACTGTCTCCAGTTTCAAGACGATTTCCTCAGTATTGGCTGAGTAAATTCAGGGCGCCGAAACCCAATGACAGTATATAGGACCTTAAGGGTGTAGTAATACGGATTTAAAAAAAAGGTACCCAATGGCATCCCCTTAATGACTGATTATTGATTATTGATTGATTTCAGGTTTGTAATGGAATAGACTATGAACCAGAATGTCCTGAGAGTCCATGTTTCGAATATACTCTGAAGTAAGTAACCCCCCCCCCCGAAATTCCTCAGCCAACCCACCGTTTTATGCATAGGAGAAATGAATCACATTATTACCACATCGTTTTTTAATTGTTTCATTTAAAAAAAATATGAAAATTTTATTTCGTACAGTGGCAATGCATCAGACTTCCTAACCCTTAGCGACGAAGCAATACAATACATAAGAAATCTAGATTTAAGTCTCTGACAAGCAGTTCACTCTGCGCTTTTGGCTTTTATTTTTACACTTTGACATAACGAATGTTATATGATATAGGCGTGATGTTAGCCATACGATAAATAAAATAGTAGATTGCTCTATCAAAATTAGAAATGGAGTGTTAATCGGCCGGATTTCCAAAATTTTGATGAAAGGAAAAAAAAAGGGATGAAAAGAGGCATGAAGAAAAGGAATGATTTTTGATAATAGCTACAATTCTTTCACGTGATAACAAAGAGAATGATTTTATTTTTACAGAGAATGTGTTGGTCGCCTGTGGGATGTTCCACAGAATTTAACCGCCAATGTAAAAGAATTCAGAGACGCTATAAAGTGTCTCGCAACAAATGCAAATGACAGACTCTTAGGACAATTGCTCACAATCTCTCTATGGAGTATTGATCATTTCACTGGAATGCCAACTAACGTACACCCCTCATGTGTGCAAGGAGCTGTAAGTATCTTAAATTCAATCACCTTCCCATCTAAAACTCTCCAGTTGTACCTTCCAATATAATATTGAGGCGATGCCGATGTGCGAAAAAGTGACGTAAGCCATATTATTGTTCTATTGCACGTAGGCCCGAGTTGGATACTTTAACTCGTATTTTATTACATCTTTTTCTTCTTCAGCCCTCTGTCCTCCACTGCTGAATATAAACCTTCCATTTCTTTCTGTCGGTTGCTGCTTGCAGCCAATTTTTATCCCCCACAGCGGCTATGTCGTGGGACCATCTCTTTTGGGGTCTTCCGACGCCTCTCGTACTTTCCGAAAGTCTCCATCTTAAAATTTTTGAGGTCATTCTTTTTTTACATCACATACTCGGGTTGACTGTAAGATATTGCTTTTGCAATAAGTCCGCCTTTTGGCACACTGCATTGTCTTGTTTTTGTTGTTATTTGTATTTACTGGCCAATAAAGATTTATTTATTTATTTTATATATACACAACATGATTAAATATTTTAAATTAATTAAAATTATTTAAATACCGACGCTAATCGGAGTGCAAAGAGTTTCGATTGGCGTTTTCTCAGAGGCACACTGATTGCAAGATCGAACCCTGAACTAAGAGTATAAGATTCAGATCAGCATTTGGGGTTATTTGGCAAAGACCGAAGCACTGCAATAAGCTCGCCCTATAGAGTACAAATATTTTGATTTATATTCGTAATGTTATTATATCTCTGTATCTTGTTTACCAAAAGTGCAAACAAATAAATAAATAAAATGGCATAGAGGCAGGTTTTACCGAATGTTTAAATAGTTATATAAAATATTGATTTCAGCTGCTGAACCGGACCCTTGTGAGTAATTTGGCGAATGACTTGTGTGCGACAGAGGGATTGACCAAAGCCTTTAACGATTTTGCTGCACTCGCAGCTTATGCCATTGATAATACACTTTATGTTGGAATGAAATCAGCCGGATGTAAAGTTAAAGTACCTCGTCAGGTGAGAATTTTCTTTGTCCTACTCTTCCAATTTACTCGAGGTAAACTTTCCTAATCTTCGTCTTCCAAGTCCTTCTGTCCTCTGAACAAAAGCTCCTCTAAATCCCTCATAATTGTGATCATCCTTCTATTCTCTACCCTTCGATCTACCGTTTCTGGGTTTTACTTCTATGTTCGTTGTCTTTTTTATCACATTATTCTGTCGCTGTCTCATAAAAGTTTATTTTTTTCCTTTGCGGTTTTCTCCCATCTTCTACCATATTTCTAAAAAATAAGAAAAACCGTATCGGGGGACCTATTTGGTAGGCCAAGGGGGTGAAGCGGCAAAATTTTTCTAGGTAACCCTGTGGTGAAGTATGACCCTGTGTGCAAATCTTCATTTGAATTACAATTCGATTAAATATATGAGTTAGCAGTAGCCTTTTAGGCCAAGGGTATTATTTTAACCTTTTCGCGAATACACTTGGGCATTATTAGATCGGATGCTGTGGTGCCATCGTCGGGACATATCGAGTTTTTTCTAACTCAAATTATTGAGAACTTATTAGGGCTTCATTATAGAATGTAAAAATGGACACATTATGGGGAAATTTTTAGAAAATTGGTAATTTTCTAGAAAAGTTTTAATTTTTCTAGAAATGGTTATTTTCTAGAAATATTTCAATTTTTTTCACAAAAATCATGTTTGTTAACAAAATTTTCACTGCTTTCTTAGGCAAAACCCACAAATTAGGATCTTTATCGAAAGCCAAAATTGTTTACTATGATTTGAGGTTTGTTTTGTCAAAATCGAGTCAGCAGTTTAAGAGAATATTGTCAAAAAATATAAATGCAAAATTTTCATAATCTTCAATTTTCAAAAGGCCGTATCTTTAAAACGGTTGATTTTTGGATTAGCATCTACTTAACCTTTTTTCATATTTTTCCATCCTCTATCACGTCTCAAAATATCTGACATACAAAACCAATAACCCTGTATATGTCATTATCTGCAGTGAACGGATAACACACTTACTTATTATTTTTACAGAATTGCACTAAGGCGTGTAACCTTGGATCTGCACCGCTGATGTTTTTAGTAGACGCCACTTCAGAAGTTCCAAAGACTTTGAAGCCAATAATGTCAAAATTAGCCTGTTCATCTCATCCGGATGATAAAGCTGTCGCTGCGGCAGCTTTTGCAACAAGCACTAAATCAAATATAGACTTCATTCAAAATAATATTATATCTTTAGAAGCGTTTAAAAAGGTAAGCAATTTTATTGAAGGTATATGAGATTTATAGACTGACCTGGACCGATGAGGAGTGTGTGTAATGAAAGGGCTATCTGACGCTCTCTCCTCTCTGCCTACTCTGCAAGGGACGAGGCGTTAGAGCAAGTTCTTACGAGTATAGTCAGTGGCGTAGCGTGGGTTTCTGCCGCCCGGGGCGGAAATCAAATCTGCCGTCCCCTTATTTAGGCATAAAAATCCAAAATTCACGAAAATTTACTTGAATTATAAAGAACTTCTAGGCTGGAGTGGGATAACTAACATTTTGATATTGGTATGTTCTAAAAAGAGATGAAATAGCGACGCAGACGAAGTTTTTTTTAAGTGAGACAACTAAAATTTAGATATTGATGTTGCACAAAAATAGCGCCGCAGGCGAAATTTTTTCCAGTTTCTAATGAAACAAATGTGATTTAATGGATTTTTGAAATTTTTCCCTAAAAATGCCGCCCCCTAAAATGTGCCGCCCGGGGCGGACCGCCCCCCCGCCCTCCCCCTACGCTACGCTACTGAGTATAGTATATGTATAATGTTAAAGTGATTTGTTTGTTTCAGCTTGTGCAGCTGAAATGCTGTAAGGTAAAGGTAGCAAAGGAGTGCTGCAAACATAAGGAGGAGGAAATAAGATACTGGGTGGACGCATCAAAGAGACAGCCTAATTAAATAAATAATATGTAAAAGAATATTTGAATTCTATAAATAAACCTAGGTACATACATATGTAATCTTTATTTATTTATTTATTTAAACTTAAAGTAAACAATAAACACATATAAATATACAAAATGGACATAGTACAGATTATAAAACGTTGTTCACTTAGGCGAACTTATCGCAGAACTGCGATCTTTTCCAGTTGACGCCACAATCTTTTTCCCCTTCTATCCTTGGCTGGGTCAGGGGCTCAAAGCATCTGTATATCTTCGCTAGAGGCCCTCGTGACTGGGAGTTTCCAGGACCTCTGGCCACTCCAACCACAGTATTTACAAAAATGTTGTTACAAAAAAATTAGAAGATGGTAACAAAGTATCCGAAAGTCCGAAAAAGCCCTAATAAAGTCCCAAAGGTCTAAAAAATTAATAATTCCCTAAGAAAGTTCGAAGGAATGCCAAAGAAGGACTTAAAAAGTTCCCTAGGATAGCTTGAGCAGATTGAGCACATCATCCAGAAGTTAGAATAACTGCTTAGAATATAATGTATCTGGAAGCAGTAGCGTAGGAAGGCGTGGACCGTCACATAACTGGCTTGCCGGTGCGGGCATGGGCGTCGCTAGCTTCGGAGCTAGGGGGGGGGCAACAAAAAAAAACATATAATTACGTAGTATGAAAAACGCGTAATAGCGGCGCAGTCGATTTTTTTTTGAAGAAAGTTGTAGTTTGGATTATTTTTCTTGAGTAAAAATTTATATAATAGAATAGGTAGTATGTTGTAAGAAATGCCTTCTATAGAAAATGGAGCAAAAAATAGCGCATTGGTATAGATTTTTTTTCAGAAGATGTACCTAAAAATGGTTGCGATAGAAATCTAGTTTATTTTTCGTGAAACAAAAAAACATAGGCACCTACTTAAAGGATATATGTAACACAATAATAAGCATAGGTAATTAGCGCCGCAGTCAAAAATTTCTACGAAGCAATTGTATTGTAAGGCTTGCGACCCAACTATGACGTCACAGTTATATCCCACGGCGTTAAGGCTCAAAATCGCGGGAACAATCGCATGATAAAATGGTACAAATAGCGTTTTTACATTTTTAGGGATTAATTTTCTTTCAATCAAAAATCTTTTACGCTTATTCCCTAGATTTTAATGCATATTATCAGTACAAATAAGAAAAAATCTCCGCGACTTTCGGGAAACGAGCTGCTGTCTTTGGGGAAAAAGATCATAAGTGTTTTACACATTTTTGTTTTTCAGAAATCTATACGAGGTATTGTAAATCATTTAAGACTATTTCCTAGATATAGGTTGAACGTTTATACCTTTTTTTTCCAAAGCACATTTAGTATCGTTGTCGATATCTAAGGTCTCCCGTTTTTATTTTTTTTAGAATGTGAATATGGCTACTTTCAAGCAAGTATTTTAAGCATTTAAGTATAATAATATGTAATTCTTTCGATTTATTTTTGTTACGTAGGACGTCAGTATCTTTCAAAAGAAAATACCACGCCATTGAATCAAAAGGCCAAAGGTTATCTTATTATATACTTAGGTACATTATTTTCTAAAGATTTCGTTGTCCAGATATAGCTTCCGAAATATGAATTCGTTCATATTTATTTATAGAGAAGTTACCGGAAATGTGTGAAATTTAGGAATTGTATACAAATCATAGGAAATGTATACAATAATGTCGGATTGATGTAGGAAATCTGTGAAACAATTTGTGACAGGTTCTATTAATTCATACTATTCTTAGGAAATGTATGTTTTAAGAATATGCATGCATATTGACATTTCAAAAATTTCTTAACACTAGAGACCATCTCGATAACCATTATTAAATATGCTTTAGAAAAAAATACATTGAACCTTCATCTATGGAAAAACACCTCTGATCTTTATTCCGAAAGAAAGAAACTCGTTTCCTGAAAGTCGCAGAGATTTTATTTGTACTGATATTATATTTAGGGAATTACCGTAAAAGTTTTTCGATTGAAGCGCAATTAACCCCAAAAAATGGAAAAAACGCTATTTTTATCATTTTATCATGCGATTTTGAATCTTAATGCCGTGGGAAATTACCGTGACGTCATAGTTGGGTCGGGGGCTTTAATAACTCAAAAACTTATTATTTTATTCGGGTAAGCTGGCACATAGATAAAATCGAGTATAAAAACGTATTCAAAACGAAAAACCTATTAATTATTGCAGGTAAACTGGAGTCGCACTTAAAATCACATAATTTGATATATTTCAGATTCCTGTTTAAAAAATGTACATAATTTCTAGTAAAATGTGTACAATATATTACATTAATACATAATACACTAGATTAATATATAAAATATAATTTATAATACAAAAAAATACTTACATAGAAATTTAGGTATTTAACACAATTGCTGCCGTTTTTAGGCATTGCATGTATACATTCCCAGGAATTGTAATCGACGACGGATTTCACATCTCTAATACTTACTTTCACATTTAAACAATAATATTTGTATTGAAAGCTCCTTAAATAAGTTAAGTATTGTATATTTGGCATCAGATTCTCATCCTCCCCTAGGCCCTTGTATTCTTGAAGTATCCACGTGGGCGAAATTTCATTCCTTGTATCGCTTCTGTGTCCCCGCCCATCCAAATGCGTAGGTTCCTGATGACACCTCCCATCCATTCACAAACTGTGGCAAAGCGATTCTACAATTTTGAGAAGTTATATTAAATTTAAAATGTTTGCGTGTACCATTTTTTTTAAATAATTAACTTTATTAACGATGAATAATTTTCGTGGAAAAAATCTCGGGAAATTCTTGGAAGGGGCGGAAAATTCTTAGAATGACGTCGCTTAGTTCTAATTCTGAGAATGACTCATTACGAGTAGGACTATTGGAATTGTTGTTTTGTACAACATTGCCCTTAAGCGTTATATTTGAGGCTCAGAGGGAACTTGGGAATTTGGGAGGGTTTCCACTCAGACTGAGTGCTGTGCGTATTATTCTTTTTCGAGAATCATTTCTATCGGCTCGTAAATAGGATCTCATCGGGCAAATTAGGGCTCTGTTGGAAAACGGTAGGTCTATATCTAGTTTTCTCAGTAAAATACTTCTTAAGATGCCGGGGGATTAGAAAAATATGTCTAAGTTAAATGCAGTGGGTGTGTGCAAACGTCAGACGTCAGTTTGTTTTGCCGGGACCACACAGTTGCCAAATTTCGACAAGTTAACACTAATTTTAACATGTGGGTAACGTATGAAGGAACCGATTAGGTGTCAGTTTTTTCACAAATCGAAGTAACTTTGCGGAAAGCGCTTGCAAAGTGTGTACACGGTTGTGCGTTTTTGAGGAGCTTGGAGCACATATCTAATCCTGAAAGATGTTGGATTTGAATATCCACCATCACGAGAATGACAGACTGCACTTGCACAAAATTGTTTCGAATTGGATAGCGCGCTCACGTAATAATATATAATTATCAATTGTCAAAATAGAGCATTTGTTTTATGGAGTCTGATCGCAAATTGGAAAGCAGCTCCGACGAAGGAAAAATTGTATTACAGAAAACTAAGCGTATAGTGAATTTTATGAATGGAGCAAGTTTGATATTCCCCATGCTTCCTCTTCCCTTCCTATTCCCCCTCCCCCCTTACGGAGTAATTGAGAGAACGTATCTTCCCACGCTCTTCCCCCCCTCGCCCTAACTCGATTTCATTCTGTTGTCGTCATTTTCACAATCAGTCAGTTAGCTTGCGATGTAGTTTAGAATAAGTAGTGCCTCACAGGACACACGAAAACATTTCAGTTATTTTATTTTTAGTTTAATTAAACATCCCACCAAACAAAATAAAAATAAATTACGCGGTTAAGTTTTCATGTTTGATTCCAACATTTATAGTTTTATAATTCGCCGCTAGAGCGCCTAGTATAAAATGCATCGCGTACAAAGCGCGCGGCGCGTACAACACACATCAGCAAACATTTTCTTTTGTTTAAATTATGTTCCATTTTTAATATTTGAATAATTAATGCTTTATTTTGATTGGCTACTTTGAGTGTTATCAGTGTTGCTAGTTGTAATAATACAAAACCGATTGACTTAACGACTTTTTAGTTCGACTTTGAAGTGAAATCCCACACGTTGCTGAAGGAATTTTATGAATGAAGTTGTAAGTATGCCTTTTACTCTAATGTATTTACATATTAAAGTGTTGGCGAAATTTATTTAAACATTTTGTGAATTGATAGGTACGGTCTTTTTGTATTTCAAACACAGTTTTCAATGAAATGAAATGTCGGAAGTTTATAGCTTATATTAAAAATCATCAAATTTGGAAAACTTTTGTGTTTAGGTATACAACTTATGGACGATGCAATTTTTTTGAATGAAAATTATAATATAATATCTACTTACCCTCACAATTTAAATAAAAAAATCTTTTTTGAGATTTATACCTACCAGTGGCGAAGGATGGATTTCTGCAGAAGGGAAGCCGGGGCTAACATTTCTTATGGGATTACGTCAGATTAGACACTATTATACCTTTCTTTTTTTCCAAAAGGTAACTCGATGAAAATCTGTTCATAGATAGCTTCGCGCCTGATACCTACATAAGTTTTTGCAGGTTTTCACGATGATCCATACGTAGATTTGTTTTTCGGGTTAATCGTGTAGTGATCAGATGCTCCGAAGTTTCTGTCACGTTATACCTCGACTTCTTTCGATACTAACGTAATATCAAACGATCTAATTATACCAAAATCCATCCAAACAGATCGGTATATTACATGGTTGGCGCAGTTGAGGCGGTAGTCTCTTAAGCGGGAGGTGCTAGGTTCAACCCCGGCGATGACGATCTATTCCACACTTTGCGACACAGGTTTTTAGCCTAGTGCAAGGTGTGCAGGAAAGTATTTGGGTTTGTGTATGCAAGCCCAGATCCTTTTTTATATAAAAAAAATATATTACGATCACTAAAGTTTTGTCGCATAACTCAACTCCTTGGCGCATTGGCTGTGCGCAGGTCCGTCATTAGATAGATTATAGGATATCTCTAAATTTATATTATGCTGGGTCCACACACTTGGAACTGGCTGCAAACACCAATGCTCAACAAACTGACAAACGTGTAGACACAAAATACCTTCAAGCCAAGCTAAATGGCCTATCCGCACGTTTGAATTTGTGATGGCTTGTCGAGATCGAGGCTTGCCAAGCGTGTCCTCCTGGCATAAGGAGTTGCATTAGATGTTGATGACTTGGAGGATAGGAGATTCATTATGATTTCTGCTGCATATGATGCTGTCAATAAACTCACATTCTGTCTACTAGACACGGAGAGATGAGGATACAAGGATAGAGGTTTTGCCTTTGCTGGTCCAAATATCTGGAACTCAGAATCAGGCCGACCTTCGTCAACAACGAACAAGAGACAGACTTGAATTCAGCACCCTTGAGGCGGTTGGTAAAATCACTGAATGGCGCATTAAAAATAATTAGCCACTCAGGAATTCTGATCACATCAGTTAAAGAGATGGTCGATACCCGGCTTAGTGACTCACTAGACTGTTGTGGGCTCGATCCCAATGCCGGACCTACTCCACTTCGCGACACTAGTCTGCAAAAATGTATTTGGGTTTAGCTATTTCAAAAAATCCCGATCATTTTTATGGTTGGTAAATAATCGAATAGAATCGAATTGAGTGCAGTCAATTGCATTTCCCCGAATCCTGAAATAATGCTTGCAATCAACTGACATTTTGCATCATATTAAGAGTAGGCATATTGACATTTCAAAAATTTCTATAAACGGGAGACCCCTGATCTCGACAACCTTACTAAATATGCTTTGGAAAAAATAGAGTACATACATTAAACTTTTATCTAGGGAATAACCGTGAAAGATTTTTCATGTCTTGTGAAAGTGAAAAACACCCTAGATCTTTTTTCCGAAAGTTGCAGAGATTTTTTTTGTAAGTATTGATAATATTCATTAAAATTTAGGGAATGACCGTAAATTTTTTTCGATTGAAACGAAATTAACCCCGAAAAATGGAAAAAAATACGCTATCCTATCATGCGATTGTTCGTGCGATTTAAGCCTTGATGCCGCGGGAAATGACCGTGACGTCATAGTTGGGTCCCAAGCCTTAGTATCATTAATTTTCACTAGAAATTCTCTATTAAACGATATGATAATTGTATTAGGATCCCCAATATAATATCATACGAGTACCGTATGATATTATGTAGCCTGCGCTGCTGCTAAAAGCGTAATACTGTTCTATGGGAGATATGATAAAGGTCCGGTAGTCCTGATTTTTTGGTACGTTATTAGTGCCGATCCTACAATGTTAAGTTCAAAAATGTGACCTTCTAGGACTGCCGCGCTCCATTTGGAGCGAAGAAACCCATTTCAATTGAATTCAATTTCAATTTTTTTTTTCTTCCTTAAATATTTTACACATACAAATACGATTTGAAATATGATTCCTCAAAACTATACATGTTTCGAGATTCCTCCCCAATGTGCGTGACTCGTGTGTTTTTAATTGTTTTTTTAATTTTCTGCTAACCATTTCTACTTTCAAAATAACTCCCAGAAAATAGAAATGGATGTCAGAAAATAAATGGGTTTTTTCGCTACCAATTGGAGCGCGGCAGCCCTAGATGGTCACGTTAACTTAAAATCGTAGGATCGGCACTAATAACATACCAAAAATTCAAAACTACCGGGCCTTTTGCAAGGCAAATGTCTAATTTTACCATCCTATTTTAGATATTAATTGAGTTCGATACTAAATAGAATTAATTAACTCGGTCAATATCTGATGATAATAATCCTGACTAGAGAGCTTCAGATAATAATATTATAGTTTCCGATAAATTTTTGTTACAATATAATTTATTCAGAACATGTATCGGCTTGTCGTTTTATTATTTGTAAATATATTCTACCCCTAGGTTTATTGAAACTTTTCTGACTTTATTCTTTTGTGTCGATAAAAATTCATTTTTTGACTGTGGTGCGTAGAGGCAGACTGTGGGCCACATTGTGACTGAGTGCAGCCTCCGTGCATATGAAAGGAGGTTCGATGACTTCCTATATCTGAATGAGCCAGCGACTGAATATATTTAAAGAACATTTAATTTCAACATTCAATTTTCGAAATTTATCATTGCCCAATATCCAACCTTCAATGTCTGCTATTCCTCACCTAGAAAGTTAGTGAAATCCAGAATTAATGTACCATGAAGGAGACTTTCACTGCAAGGATCTAAAATTTAAGCTTGGATATTATATCTTCTCCATTCTTCTCGGGTGTACCGGTTGTCGAGCTTTCAGCCTGCTACGGCCTATTAATAATTAGTAATGCAGTCTACTACATTCGTCCTGAAGATGACCTCATCAAATAGGCCGAAAGCTCGAAATATCGACAATCTACATACGTTACACCCGAGAAGAATGGAGAAGATATTAACAAGGACCGTGATAAATATAGGATCTTATAGTTACGTATAAATAAATAAAAATAAAATAAAATAATCTTTATTGTAAAGAAAACATACAACGGGCGGGCTTATTGCCAAATGGCAATTTCTGCCAGCCAACCCATAACAGAAACAAAGATGAGATATAACTAATTATAGATTTAGTACCAATAGGGTACCTTAACTGAATACATAAATACATAAAAATAGTTGAATACATAAATACATACATAGATTAAATATGTTATGCATATAAATATATATAAATGGTAAATGCGGGATGGGATAGGGTAAGGGCGGGATGATGGGTTCAGGAGGGACGGATTGTGGGATTTGAAATAGAAAGGTAATGCTGCTGGTATCACTGCGATGATTTCAAAAAACCAGATATCACTGGCTGTTACATATTCAATGGAAATCTGGTGCTTTGTTCCCTCTTCCTAGACAGCAAGGGAGGCTAGAGAATATAGACAAGCAGACAATAATAAATTATGACTTCTTTGATTTTAAAGTTTTACTTTGTTGCGACATTATATTATAATTAAAACAATATGAATTTGTTTACACCACTTTTATTTTCACCAGAGTCAACATGTTTCGGGAACAATGTTCCCTTCTTCAGGACTTATACAAGAATTTTTGTCGACAAACATGTTGACTCTGGTCAAAATAAAAGTGGTGTAAACAAATTAATATTGTTTTAATTATAATAAATTATGAATCTAGCAAAAAAATTGTTCAGTGTGTTTTGATATATGAAAAATATGACTGTAATGAAATAGTTAATCAACAGTGTTGATGTAGAAGTAATTAATATCAAGTTTCAAGTATTCGTAGTGTAATTAAATACTCGTACTAGGAATATTATGGTATCATACATGGTGTTAATAAAACTTTAATTAGCGATTGACGCTTCTATAAAGTTGCCTAATGACTAATATTATATGAGACAGTACGGTATTATTACTAATTGTTATCTAATTACTCATCTCTGGTGGGATCCCCGCGTTGTAGATTAGGCCCCAATTTTTTTTATGAGTAATTATCTCAACAGATATTGAAGGAAAATCCCACGGGCTTCAAGGCCCTCCACATCCCCGGGTAGCTCAGGCGCATCAGGATATCTCGATCTCTGACGAGTGAACATCTCCCACACGCCCAGTGTGCTGGACTGTGGTTCGGATGCTTCTCTAAAACCAGAAACTCTTGTGTGCTGAGCCGTTGCTTATAGTTGATTAAGATGATAGTACTTTATAAAGAACCTGTTATTTTCAATAAATGACATTTTTGTACATTATATCGTGTGTTTTAAATTCAAACACCATAATCATACTACGTTACACAACGCATTTATACGAGGATGTCTGTGAGCTTATATATAATTCGGAAAATTGTGTATTAAGTATTGTTTTCCTCATTAGAAGATAATTGGTTTATAGTATAAGTAGATACTCTGCGTAATACGATAAATTTCAAAATAATGATCTTATTACTACGCCACAACAACAGGTACCTACCTTCAACATCCTTATTATCTCTCTAAGATGAAATACTCAAGAAACACCCTACGCAATAAAGGGAGGCAACCCCTATGCCCCCTACGACGTTCATTCGTGGTTGGTTGGCAGACATTGCCTACGGCAATAAACCCGCCATTTGGGAAATATTTTTTTAATAAAGATTTTATTTATTTATTTCATATAAATGATAAAACTAAACTATCTACATTGAGTAAACCTTTGAAAAATTGATCCATAATTCTGGTCCTTTGGCAAGGAATACTGATGCGCAGGTCGCAAACTCTCTCTGAGTTCAAATTTTTTTTCTGAAATAATTTGTATTACATCTCCTTTGATTAACCTAATATATGTATCGAGATGGGAACAGAAGTGTGGGACGGCCACAGCTGAGATGGAGAGACGACGTGGTCCGACATGTCGATGCAACCTGGATGCAGTCTGCACAGGACAGGACAACATGGAGGCAGATGGAGGAGGCCTTCGTCCAGGAGTGGACGGGATAGGCTGATGAAGAAGAAGAAGATGTATGTTTGTTAACTTTCTGTGTGTGTCCCCAATAAATAAATAAATAAATAAGAGTTTATACCCCCGTTTTCACCAACTTTTACCTAAGAAGGAGACCCCTAAGAAATTTCCATACAAAAACAGAGATAATATTATATTTTTCGACACGCAGGCCTACCAACCACACCCTAATTCCATACAAAATGCAACACGCAACTCACCTACGTTAGGTGCCCAAATATCTCTGCCCAGGCTAGGTGAGTTGCGTGTTGCATTTTGTATGGAATTAGGGTGTGGTTGGTAGGCCTGCGTGTCAAAAAATATAATATTATCTCTGTTTTTGTATGGAAATTTCTTAGGGGTCTCCTTCTTAGGTAAAAGTTGGTGAAAACGGGGGTATTTCTCCTACTTACTTATTATTCAATCTAAATGCCTATTTTTTAAACTCGTTTATTTCGTTTGTATGTGGCTAACCGAAATTTTGCGCTCACTTCCTCAAATATTTATCTTGTAAAACAACCGCTTCCAAAATATATACCTCCCTAAGTACCTTATTAATAATACCTACTTACAACGCGTGAAATGTATTAATTTGAACCGCAATTAAATAAATTCTGATCAATTATCGGCTTTGACTAATTGATTGAAATGATACGATAGCATGGAGTGAAAATATTATATAGGAACCTAATTAGTGTGAGACTATAATCGTCAAAGGAAATCTATAATTCTCTACGTAACTATGTGTGTTTGTAAAGTTTAAAGCTTTTACAATTTTCGCTAGATGGCGGCAGTCAAGATTTTTTTCACAAAAGGCAAGCATAATACATAACATTTTGCTCATATTTACCAAAATAAAAAAAAAACTCAGCGTAGTCTTAGAAAATTACCATCAAGTTAGTGTATTATTATATTACCAAAAGTGTGTTACGTTTTGATCTTTCTTTTATTATACTCCGTCAAGAAGGAGATGGTTGCTGTCAGGCGCTTGGATTACATTTGCACTAAACTTTGTAAAATTCCAGCAGAAACGTCATTCTTACAAGCACATAAAATTGTAGTTCCAAATTGATCCGAGACCATATCTTTCGTGGCAGACTCTAGATGGCATACTTTCTTCACAGAGGTGGCCATGATTTGAAATAATATGAACAATTAGTTTTCAGTGAGATTTGAACTGATAATTTTCATCTTTGAAATTTTAGTAGGTAAGTACAATGTCCGCTAGACTAGAAAATAAAAATTTCGGTGAGCCTCCAGGAAAACTAGTTTTTTTTTTTAAAAAAATTCAAAATAATAGATTAATGGTAAAAATGAAAAAGTCCGTCATTTTGACGGGTAATTGCTTATTTATGACGTAAATTATAATTCGATATGGATGGGTATTATCATTTAAAAATTCCTTCCGTCAAACCAATATGCGCATTGTATCATTTTCCAATGAACTAATTACCTACCTATACATATTGTGGTTAATTATTTTGAATAGGATTCAAAATGTAAAGCTTTATACCGTACTTTCAGTAGCAGAAATTGATATCTACCTAATTTATTTAATTAGTAGGTAACCCGTCAAATTTGACCGAATTCTTCCGTATCTGTTTTACTCTTTGATTATTTAAGTATCTAATCAAATTATTCACACATTTGTTTACTATATATTTATTCATTAATATACGATCATGTAGATCATTTACATTACAATATTATATTTAAATACAATAACCTACAGGCAATAATAATAATACAGGCTCACACAGAGCAGTAGCGGACTGACATCAATTCGCACTATTGTCTATTTTTTTATTTTAATCCAGATGACATCTACATGAGGGGCTGAAGTGAACCAAAATGTTGTAACAATCTCATCTTATATACATACATTTAGGCTTACGCCGAATTATTAGAGTTAATAAAGTCTCTACTCATATAAAATTGGGCTTAAACTTTGTCCTAAATAAGAACGCGTGGTTATAAATCAACTTTAGGTATTTTGAGTTTTTTTATCGAGTGGGTATTTTAACTTAAGATACCTACATCTATTTTGATCACAAAAAGACATAATTTCGGCGTATACCCTCTACGTTTTAATCCCCTGTAATAAGAACATTGTAATTCTATAGGATCTTCTTCTTCTTTCACAGCCATCTCTCCACTGCCGGATGTAGGCCTCTTCCAATTTTTTCCACTCCTCTCTTCTTTGGGCTTTCTGGATCCACCCACTGCCAGCGACGGGGACAATATCATCGGCCCATCTCTTCTTAGGGCGGCCTATTCATCTTTTTATGTACCACAGTCTCCGTCTCAGGACTCTAGGTGCCCATCTGTCCACTTCCTGTCTAGCAGCATGACCTGCCCATTGCCTTTTTAGTTCGGGATAGCAGCAAATGAACATTTGCTTTTTATAAAATGGATTTTAAGAAGACCAACGATGGTACTTTTTAGTTCGTTCTCACGCGAAACACAATGCGAAAATATGATTTGGGATATACCTAAATTATTTTAGGTATGGAACTGGAATTTATCTGCTTTGCACAGACGGAATACATTACAGTTTTATCGGCAACAGCAGAATGTGGTGGGATAAGTGAACGTTGCCCTGGGCATAAAGTGATCACGTAAACCAGCAAAAGCCGACTCGTAAGCGTCGGAACACCCATCCTGCTTCCTCCTCAAGGGAGTTCAAATAATGCTACATCATGGGAATGAAGATGCCTCTCGTCTTTGTTGAGGAAAAAACTGTAATGTGAAAATATTTATATAAAACAAACCTATTACGTATATAACCTGCAAACGTCAGTTTGTTACTCTTCTTATAAACATGATTCTGTACCCTTAAAATATAACATTTTTTAACGGAGAGGCGTTAATTTAATAAATAGATTTAATAAATCGTTAAAAATAATATCTTGGCATTAAAGTATCCATTAAACTGAAATACTATCCATCCACTAGATCCCTTTAACAGCGTCATAAAATAAAAATGCCCCTCATCATAATTTATTGGGTTGTTGAAATACACACTGCCTAGACGTAAAACCGGAGTTTTTTCTTATCGGAGAGTACAAAGGATAATATTTGATCCTCTGTAGAAAGATACAAGAAGAAGAATGCTATAGTACCTACCAAGCACGTATCCAGACTTTTGGCTCGGGGGGGACATTGGCTCAATTAAACAATTATCTGAAAGAAATTTACTATGTACACGTATAGGCATTGAATTTTTGCCACTTTTTTTATCCTATAGTAAACACACATAAAAATAAGCGCCGCAGGCGAAAATTTTTAGATGAGTAGGTGAAGTGATTAACCTAGTTGTTAGTACGTGTATAATAGGAAAGACATCGCGTAAATAGCACCGCAGGCGAAATTTTTTACATTAGTATGTATGTTTTAATTTAACTGTGGCGCATGCTTGTGGGTGACAGCTGAATTATGAATGGACTAATTGTCTTTATCTACATGTTATTACTTATATCTAAAGTTTTGTCTGTTTTGTGCTTTTGTTTGTAATAAAATAAAAATTAAATTAAATAAAATAAATCATATCTACATAAAAAGTCGTTACAAAAAAAAAACTGCGGCATTCCGAGATAGCAAAGAAAAATCGTTCCGTCCGTACTTTGTCGTGTATGCGACAGATTTCGGGGGAGGGATAGATCCCAACTATCCCCCCCTTGGATACGTGCTTGTACCTACGTGTACACAATAAAGAAAAGATAAAATATGACAATAGGTACTACAAAAGAAAAAATGGATATTAATGTGTACCGAAGAATATATCAATTCATTTATTGTATCGATAAATAATATGTAGGCAAATCAATAAGTCCCTCTTTCAATACGATTTATCTGAATTCTCGACTCCCAATATGTGACATGAAATATACCTACGGAAAAGCAACTGGCTGCTAACGACGTCAATTGTCTATGAAAAATCAATCAATAGGTATACTACATAATACGTACCTACTAGAAGTTCGCAGTGAATTTCGTACTAAATGGATATTTGCTATATTTATTTATATATCAGGCAGCTGCCCCCCCTAGAGATTGGAATAGGTATTTATTTTTTCATACTAATTGTTTAAACCTCACAAAAAATCACATTACTAAAACAAATTTTCTCATATCATCAATTTTCTAAAATTAGTATGAAAATCCATCAATTTAAAAAAAAATGCTTGCGGCGCTATTTTTTATTTTTTTTATTACGCGGAGGCATGACTTTGCCAACACACTTCTCAGTATTATCAGCCAGAAGAGTCTACATATTATCATTCATGATTCACATATAAACTCATCAGCCTAATACTGGGAAAAATTCACCTATCCAGATATCACGGATATCACATGATTAGGCTCAGATGCGCGGGGCCTAAAATACAAGCATTGTGCCTGAAATATCAGTATTTAGGAATCATCTTACAATATTGCAAGTATTAATAATCACCGATTTTTGCATTTTTATGTATAAATTTTCCGGTAAATCTAATTTTTTTAAATTGTTTATTAGCGATTTTGGTATTATACCTGTAGCTGATAATACTAATAGGATTATATATACCGACCTAGAATGCCAAATATTTTTTTTATTTCACCTGCTAATTCTGTATATTTACGATTTTTATCTGCGACGGTTGTTTGAATATTAAATGTATTTGGTACAGCGATGTCAATTAAATAAGTAATTTTAGTTTGTTTGTTATGTAAAACTACATCGGGTCTATTATGATGTATTGTTCTATCTGTTATAATTGTTTTATCATAATAATATCATGAAAAATATTTTTTCATACATATTATTGTGAAAAATCGTACACACATTTTTAAATAAACAAACTACATAACGATCTTCTTTACCATGTTTCACAAAAAAAAAAAGATGCGGCGCTATTTACGCGTTTTTATGCTATACCACTTTTTTTAAAATTTTTGTTGCCCCCCCTAGTTCCGAGGCTGGCGACGCCCATGAATCTATCCCCTCCCGATGCGCCCCTCTCGAGATAAGCAGAGAGGAGAGATCGCCGAACTGCCCTATTCTTATACACACTCCATGCTTTCGCCACATTCATACACTCTATCCGACTCCTTTTACAAATTCACTTCCTGGAGGTCTAGTCGACGTGAATGATCTGGGGTATTTGAATTGGCTGCGGTTCCTCGTACATCTTCTATCGCTTAAACACACTATCTTTGTTATCCTTCCATTCATCTTCTCTTTATGTCCCAAATAGCGTTGCCATCTCTAAAAATAAGAAAGCCGGACTTAGACGCTAAAAAAGCCGGACTTTCGGATCCTAGGTCTGGACGCTAAATAAAGAAAACTTTTTAAACTAAAATATCGAATAGAACACATTTTTTAACAAAGTTTTAAACCGTATCATTTACATATTTTCCTTTGGCAGAAACCTGCTTTAAAAAGTCGATTTCTTTAGTAATTTTATCATAAAAGTTTTTACAAATCCAACATAATTTCAATAGTTTCAAAGAGGTCAAAAACCCCAACACTGTCCGGCTAAAGCCAGACGGATGGCAACGCCATAGTCCCAAAAATCTCATCTTGTTCATTTGGATTCTTATTAAAAAATCTGTTTTAAAGTCACTCCTCATCTCTCTAATCACTTGTATTCTTTCATATTTTTATCATATTCATCATACTCATATTTTTTTATTCATCCTGTCGTCATTCATTCTCTCAACATACAATAAAAAACACTTATGTAGCTACGAGTACATCTTACGACTATTCGGAAAAAGAATCACATATCAGAATACTAGGTATACAGAGATCGTAAGTTTAGATTGCTTTCAATTCAATGCAATTCGGTTTATTTCTCAAAATACTTATTATACGTTTGAGTAATTTATGATTACACAATATTAATTAAAAAAGACACAAATGTTAATTAGCCGCCCCCAGACAGCATATTTATATGAAGCTGGTATAAGGGGGACAAAATACACTTAAATTGTTAAAATAATGTTTCACTCAATATAATAATAAGTTACTCACACTGGTCACCGCTAATATATCACACAAATTCACACACGATTCCTCATTGCCACTCTCTTCAATGCTTTACCATACTTTACTGATTTGAATGCAGAACGAGCGAATGATTTGGCTTCTAAAAAAACAAGAACGTCATCAAACCGTGGAGCCACGAAGCAGGGCTTATGAATTATAAAAAATGGTATTGTGGTTAAATCATAAATCATTCCTATGACAAAGGTAAACCTCGGTCTATGTATGTAGTATAATCCAGGATTATTGGGATTATTGTGAATATTTTACATCGAGCTACACAGCAAATTAATTTCGAAAATCATTTACAACTAGCTGAATTACCCTTGCTTCGCAACGGCAAATTTGGCAAACCAACCCGGCATACTTTATAGGCTTAAGTTGGACAAATTGATACTCGTACTTTAGAGTATGCATACCGACATTTCAAAAAATTCTAAAAACGGGAGACCTTAGATCTCGACAACCGTTACCAAATATGCTTTGGAAAAAATACAGTACATACATTGAACCTTTATCTAGTGAATAACCTTAAAATATATTTTAAATATTGTATAGATTTCTAAAAAAAAGTGATAAACACCTCTGATCTTTTTTCCAAAAGACAGAAACTCGTTTCACGAAAGTCGCGATGATTTTTTTGTTTGTGATAGTATGCATTAAAATCTAGGGAATAACCGTAAAAGTTTTTTGATTGAAGCGAAATTAATCCCAAAAAATGGAAAAAATGCTATTTTTACCATTTTATCATGCGATTGTTTACGCGATTTTGAACCTTAATGCCGTGGGAAATGACTGTGACGTCAGTCTTGGTACCAAGCCCTTAAATAACAAGTATCATACGGGCTTGGTGACTGTTACTTAACTGTAAAGTGATCACATTATACCAGTCCACGACGATCAGCCATAAACATGATGGAAAATTCATCTTCTTCTTATCAGCCTCTTTCCCTCCACTGCTGGATATAGGCCTCTTCCTGTGTCTTCCACAATTATCCATTTTGGGCGCTTTGTCTCCAGCCATGCCCCACCGACTCGATGATATCATCAGCCCATCTCCTTTGTGGTCTCCCTACACTTCGTATACTTTCGTAGGGTCTCCAGCTCAGTATTCTGGGGGTCCATCTGCCGTCATTCTGCCTCGCCACATGACCCGTCCACTGCCATTTCAGTGTCCCTACTCTCTCCGCAACGTCTGTACGCAAACTCATCTACGCAAAACTCATCTATTGTTGTATATCTCTCTAGTTACGCATTATTTGAGATGTGCAAAAACTTAGCAATTTAAAGAATTCGAATTGTAGGTGATAAAAAGAAAACAGATAGGTAGGTACCTATCTCATATCCGGAATTCACCAAGTGTTTGTTTCCTCATTTCCTGAAAATATATTCTAAACGCGTAACTCGGAAGTCTGCCGTACATCCTTTTAGTTTTTCATTAAAAACATCAATCAATTACGAGTTTTCTCTCGGGAAAAATGTTTCTATATAAAAATATATTATTCTGTTTCGGCAAGTTTGTGGCAGTGTGAAATTGGTTATGTCTGACGTACAGTTTGTCGAGTCATACTGGAAATTAACTGGAAAGTATGGTTTATTTTCATACGTATTAAATAAACATCACTAGATTTATATAAGTATAGGGATGTTCGCACTACGACACTCGTATTTTTTTAAATGAATTAATACACCTTTGTACACTTCACAGTAAGCTTGAAGAGACTGTGTCGTTAAGTGGAGTATGTCGGCATCGGGGATTGAACCCGCACCCGCCGGATTAACAGTCGAGCTCGTGACTAACCAGGCTACCGACCATCTCGCCCATTGATGTCGAAGTAAGGTTGCAGACTTAATCAGTAAACATAAAAAAAAACTCATCAAACTGATGTCCAACAGCACATGGATACACATGTGTCAGGAATGATCAGCCTTTTTGCTTTTATTCCTTCCTCTGATTGGTACTTGCAAACATTTAGGTTATAATGTTGCTATAATTTTGATTATTTGACTTGGTTTTATCTGTAATTTGTAATTAATAGGTTAATGGGTGAGTTTTTAAAAAAATAGTTAAGATAATTTGATTTAGATTAGGTAGTTTAGAATATTTTCAATTTGTATTTGTCCCCATAATATGATTTCTCTGTGTACACTGTAATAGGGCTTTGAATGATCTATTTTTAATGTATTTTTCTTTAGTTTAATATGTGTTTAATGTCTGTAAGTGTGCCTTGTTAATTAGTTAATTAATAAATAAAATATTCTCTGAAGTATATGTGCTGCAGTCACAAGGGCCGGTGTCCTTTTGGAAGAAGCCCCATTATACTCTCGTGTTGATGGATACGATTATCATAGTTGCTGTATGAAAAACTAGGGAAGATATAAAAATTCTAGACACTTTTAGTGTCGTGTTGTAGTGATTTCACTGTATTTGAATGTTTGATTATCGATAAACAACATAAAAACGTGAATCGTCGAAAAACAAACATTGTTTTTTCACGATTCAAATCAGCTTGATAAATTAGTTTCGACGAATGTTAACAGAAAACGTTTTACTTCTGTCGATATGATATTATATTATTTACTGAAAAAAATGAACTTTGTAGCTGTAATCTCAGTGGTAATGATAAAATATAGTATCAGAATAAAATGACGGATTACTGTATAAACTGGATAGCACAATGTAAAAAATAAGGACATGTATTATTTTTTGTAATTCAATCAACTGGTCATGGACGTCGCAAGTCTCGGAGCTAGAGGAGGGAAACGAAAATTTAAGAAATAATATATATAGCGTGAAAAACGCCTAAATAGCGCCGCAGGCAATTTTTTTTTTGTGTAACAATTGTATTTTGGTGGATTTTCATACTAATTTTAGAAAATGTATGACGTGATGATAAAATGTGTGGTAATAATGTGATTTTTTATGAGGGTTTATCATTTAGTATGAAAAAGTATATACCTATTCTAATCTCTTGGGTGGGGGCAGAACGGAGGCAGCTCCCCCCTCTCGTGACGACGCCCATGGTAGGACCAATTAACAGTATTTATTCGAGGAAAATATACTTTTTGTGAGTTCTCTAACATTCTTCAAATGTATGATAGAAGAAATCAAAACAAAATTGATTTTATGAAGCTCAGTCGATCTTCGATTAATTAATGTTCGATTGTCGATGTCGATTAATCAGTTTACGCCTACACCAATTTGGAAAATCAAAAGGTATAATTTTAAACTGGTATTGACATTAATAAACTCCTTATTTTAATACGGAGAACTCAGCCAATTTCAAGAATATTTGAGTTTCTCAATTTTTTTACCTCGAAGTCTCCCCACGAGGGTGTCAAAGGTGCCCCACGGTGAGACCCATTCGACAGTATTTGTTATTATTTTAAAAGTTCAATAATTCCAAAATTTCTATTCCAGATTAAATAATAAGTATATTTGTGTACAAATGTCTGCTATTTGATTTTAAGTATAAAACCTCTCTTAAGGTCCTATATGCTGTCATTTGGCTTCGGCCCCCTGAATTGTTCTCAGCCAATACTGAGAGAATCGTCTTAAAACTAAAGACAGTGATAGGTGAAAGTATGGACTACAGATTGGCTGTTTTAGAATTACAATATTTGGAAATTCCTTGAAGAACAAAAAAAAAATCGAAAGTACCCCTGAAATTTACGGGATCTGAGAATTTTCTGTTCAGTTTTTTAGATATAAATGTATAATTTAGCCAAAATACTGGTAATTATAATCTTAACGAAATGGCTGTTTTAGATTTTTTAATTTGTTCCCAGTCTCTTCTTAAAAAGGTAAAATTCACATTGTCGCTTACGTTATTCTTATTTCCCGCTAACATTCTTATACAAAATTTGAAAAAGTTGAAGCGAAAATAGAACGATTTTCGCTCAGTACATATAAGCCCTTAATCATTAAAATTAAAAAAAGTTATATCAATTAAAATAGAAAGAGCATAGTAAATTGAGGACCTACTGTAGTTACAGTTTAGCCTTGGGCTAAAAAATCTTTGAAACCCTGTATCATACTTTCTATACAAATATTTGTTCGCCCTCTTTTCCGATAACCCCCCCCCCCCTTATTACCACCCCACGACCTTGACAAAAGTTTATTAATTAGGCTGTATTGAAATATTTCTTTAGTTCCAAGAATTTATTTCTACGTACATATTAATGCGTAGTAATCCAGTAATTCGATCTATATCGATATTCGAAGACCATACGAAACCCTAAAAGCCGGTCCAGACGCTATGTTTTGTACAATCTTTTGTCTGTGCAGTCTTAAGACGGAATGAAAACGGTGCAATTAATAGAGCGTCCACAAGGTGCAGTGATGTCTGTATATTTCGCTCAGTTTTGTGGAAACCGTCGTGGAGAAGGTGTACTTAACTGCTGTGGTCAACTCCGAAACAGGCATTACCTAGTGGAGTGACCTATTTGTAATTTGTATATATGTATGTTTTTTGGTATAATAAAAATTTATTTATTTATTTACTTAATTCCGCCTGAAAAATTGAAATTGAGGAACAAAATTCATCGGAAAACGGTGCTACCGTCTATATTCACCGACTTGTCCGAACAGGGGTGGTACTTTGAAAGCTTTCTCACCCAAAACACGCAGATAAAATGTTTATGGAAAATTAACTTTACAGCGATATACATAAGGGCGTTTTTAGTTTGCATTTTATCTGGTTGTTTCGGGAGAGAAAGCTTTAGAAAGTTCCACCCCAGGTCACAGAATGTCACAGATATCTATGCTCTTTTGCTCAGTTATCGCTGCAACCTTTGATTATTGAAGTACTTAATCAAATATATTTCGTCATAGTGACTAGATCGGTTGTAAAGCATTTGTTTCAATACAACACTATGAAAATGTGTGTGAAGTCATTTCTTCGTTTTCATGAAATTCAATAAGTATTCTTTTGTTGATATTTGACGTTTACGATTTTCACAGTGTCAAAATGTGATTGTAATTAGATATTTTAACGTTAATATACAATTGTTTCGCTCATCTAAGGATGCATTTTAATTAAAAAAAAACATTTTATTATCCCCTAACTTGGTTTTTCGGACTGTGGTTATATATTTAGCCTCAAATTGTAATGTATCTTTCTATCGGTAAGCTTCCGTATTTTGGTTGATATCATTGTTAATTTATGCACATTTCGACTAAAAATGCGACAAGTAAGGCTTATTTAATGATTTGACTTATTTTTACGCTTACAATAAAATCGCAAATAATATATTTTTATTAAATTACATCTGCCATAGGCACGTGATATCATCATCGAATCACACATCGAGCCATCGATATTTTAAGTACGCACACGGAATTTTATGAATTATAAGCGATTTCCAATATTTTTTACGTATAAATTAATAATGATATTAACGAAGGAGAAAAGATATATTTACATTTTCTAGCGTAATCTGCATTTCCACACGACATTTGGGCATGTAAAGTATATTTTTATTACCTTCAATGTTGTCTTGGGTGGGCGAAATGATTGTTTTTAAGCAGGATAATATATAATTATATGATCGACATTTAGACAGCTTGAATTTCTGGAATATCATAAATTATGAAATGATAATCGTTTTATGTAAATCATTTAATATATATAATGAAATTAATGAGTTAAAATGAAATTAATGAGAAAAAAGTTAATGAGTTACAAATTTATTTATTTATATAATTAATCCTTTTTTTTTACCAATACAACACAACATGTTAAAAAAATGGTATCGATGGTATTCAATATCGATGTTAATATTGAGCATTTACATCACATTAAATCATTCAGTAAAGACAAGAAGAAAGAGAAAATGGAAACGACGCTCGAAAATAGTTCGAGGCTATGGCTGCAACTGTAATAGTCCAAGAGCCCGCTGATTAATTTATGACGTATCTGTTTTTTGATCGAAATGTGGTACAAATGATAGCTTACCAATAGGGTATTACATCGCACTAGGGTTGCCTATCAAAATCTTGCCGCAGCCCCCCCTGCCCCCCCCCCGAAAAGGTCCCTCTTCGCGGTTTTTCGCATTTTATAGGAATATGGTAAGAGATAGGAGAAAGTAGTCCATGACAAAAATAATCCTTGCTAAATTCTCTACAAAAAATGTTAAGTCAATTTTTGCGTATAACTAGCAGTTTACCCGCAATGGCCGGTCCAAAACCGAAATTCATTTAAAATACTAAAAAGATGTTTTTAAACTACATTGGTTGAAAATTGATAAGAGCTACAGGAAAATAGTCACAGAACGAATTAATTACCGTAGTCTTAGCTACAAAACGAGCTATAACTTATGTTCATACATCTAATAATTTCGGAGTTATTAAGTAGAGAAACTCAGTGAGATAGTTAAGAGTAACTCAGTGACGAGAATTCTTAAAATTTAGTTTTTCATAAAATAACCAGCGATATAGCGCCGCAGGTCAAATATTTTTTTCCATAAAATGTTAGTGATAATGGGTGGAAGAATGTGAAAGAAAAAAAAAGAAAAAAAAAAAGATTTTTTTTCAAAAAATGTCCTGTTTTTTGACCGGCCATTACGGGTAAACTACTAGTCCTATGAAAAAATTGACTTGATTTAGCAAGGATTATTTTTGTCATTGACTACATTCTCCTATCTCTTACCATATTCCTATAAAATGCGAAAAACCGCGAAGAGGGACCTTTTCGGGGGGGGCAGGGGGGGTTGCGGCAGGATTTTGATAGGCAACCCTAGTGCGATGTAATACCCTATTGGTAAGCTATCGTTTATACCACATTTCGATCAAAAAACAGATACGTCATAAATTAAGCAGCGGGCTCTCGGACTATAAAGTCTTAGCGCGGGATTCATAACTGCGCAGTTTTCCAGTCTACACGCAACGTTTTATCTGCAACGTTTTGAACTGTGCAGACAAAAGGTTGTACCAAACATAGCGTCTGGACCGGCCTCAAGGATAGGTACTCGAATAATTTAATACAAACATATCACAAAAAAATATCATTGTTTTCTGCCACTAAATAAGAGAACAAAGGTATTTTTTGTGTTGCATTTAACTCGAATCTGAAAAAATGGCTTCAATATATATTGTAAAAATTACTAGAATATTCTTCCAATAATATTAACCTCTGCGAAAACACCTTTTCAAACATATTTGTGTTTAAGGCTTCCGATCCATTTACGACGTCACGGTAATTTCTCACGGCATTAAGGTTCAAAATCGCATGATAAAATGGTAAAAATAGCGTTTTTTTTTCAATTTTCCTTATCTTCTTCTTCTTCTTCTTCCTCAGCCTTCCTCCCTCCACTGCTGGACGTAGGCCTCTTCCATTTCCTTCCACTCATCTCTGTTTCTCCCCCTCCGCATCCAGGTTCTTCCGGCTTGTTGGACTAGGTCATCAGACCACCTTTTGGGAGGTCTTCCGACGCTTCTCCTTTTGTTCCAGGGCCTCCACTGTAGGATTCTGGGTGCCCACCAAGTATCCTCTTGTCGAGCCATATGCCCAGCCCACTGCCATGCAAAATACCACTACTTTCTAGAAGCGGTAAGAGACCAATCCATGATGTGCTTGTATTATGCCACCGGCAATAACCGGAAACACCTAATTAGTGTTACCAGCACATAAATTCTATCGGTGTTGCCAGTAAATAAATGACTTTAAAAACACCTATCTTAACTTACCCGTATGTTATCACGGGGAGGACACACGTTCTGTCAATATTGGAGTGTATTTTTAATTAATCCCAGATATTTTTTCAGTATAAGTAAGTACCTACATACATACGAATATGCAAACATTATGAAATATTTTTATTCATCACCAGTAGGGTAGGTACCTTCTTTACTGATGAAGCAGGCAAAGGATATTTACATTTAATCAAATTCCATAAATGGGGATTATCTTCAAAAATATTTAGAGAAAAATCCACAACGGAGCAAATCTGAAAAAATGAACAAATAGACTTTTGTACAACGTAAGAAAGACATTGAGCGGACTGTTCATAAGTTGGTTTGAGTGATCACTTTACATAATGTGTGGAATTCGAACATTTTACCTTCAAAATATTTTTATGTGCGCCTTTCTGTAAAAAAAAGTTTTTACATTTTTCTTTGAGATATGAAAAATCATTTCATTCCCTAGATAAAGGTTCAAAGTATCTACCCTATTTTTTTCCAAAGCATATTTCGTAAGGTTGTCAAGATCTAAAAGGTTTCAAAAATATATTTTCTTAAATGGCAATATGCCTACTACTTTTAAGTAGATATTGAAAACTGTTATTGATATTTTTAACAAAAGCTAGAAATGACTTGGGAGTTTAGGAAAATCTCTTTTAAAAATAATGGATATTTAATTAATGTCTTCTGTAAGATCATTACGGCATCTCTCGGTATATTTTGGTATTACCAGTGACAAAGCACGTATCCCCGTCACCCCCGAAATCTGGCGCATACACGACACAGGACGGACGGGACGATTTGTCTCTGCTATCTCGGCGCTCCTCAGTTCTCTTTTTTAACAACTTTTTATGTAGACAATGTAGACATGACACATACAAATGTAAAAAAAAATTGCGTGCGGCGCTATTTACATGGTACCCTTCCTACTATATACGAACAACCAGGTTAATCACTTCACCTACTCTTTTAAAACGCTAATTTTTCGCCCCATTTTACTATAAGATTTAAAAAAGTGGCAAAAATTATGTGTCTATACATACGAAATTTCTTTCACATGGTTTTTTGATTGAATAAATTTCCTCCCCCCCCCCCCCCGAACCAATAGTCTGGATACGTGCTTGCCTGTGACAAATTAATAATAGATATCATATTATAAATTTTCCGAGTGACAACACACAGATAGAGAGATGAGCTCTTTGTGCCTCATCCACATGCTGTCCGACCTTCCACGAGTCCCGCGCGAATGAGTAAAAAGGAGTTAACCGTCGGTTACGTATACAGTTCAAGACAATCACCTCGTCCGTACGTCCTTTTACTCATTCACACAAAACTCGTGGAGGGATGCCGAGCGTGAAGCGGCCGCATGGAATACATTCGGCAAATTTAATAACAATTATTATTCCTTTGAACAATATTGAAAGCCGCAGAAAACTTTCTAATAATTTCCCAACCAAAATAATAATTAATTCTACTGGGAATAGAAAAAGCGCAAAATAACCGTTCACCCTTCCGAACGCCACACTAGATAAACCTTACTTATTTTGCAAGATTTTGCTTTCTTCACTCCGTTGTTCTTTATTTTTGTTTGTGCCCAAATCTTGCAATCGGTTTTTCAACCGCTTTCTGACTACTTAGAAAGCTGAAACTTTGCAAACGTGTAAAAAATAGTATGAAAATCCATTGTTTCATAAAAAAAATCGCCTGCGACGCCATTTATTATTGCTTTTTTATAAAAAAGAAACATCTTTCATACGTAGTATTGTGCAAAGCATTAGGTACATACATTTTCAGATAACAAAAAACACATTACGACCTTCTTGAATACGTCTCACAAAAAAATTTAGCTCAGCTAAACTCTTAAACTCAGCTCCGAGGCTAACGACGCCCATGCAAACAACTAGAAGTATAGTTACTATACCTTCAAAACGCTGGCTTACTATGTCAATTTATAGTAACGCCTGTTTAATAGTCTTATTGACACTAATTTTATCGTAATTGTGCTGTTAGACTTTTTCAATACTTAACCTTGTAAATTCGTATGATTTTTTCGATAACGATATATTATAATATTCTGTTGAGAACCTGAATGTTATTCATTTGTGTAGTGATAGACTCACAATTCCTGGAACTTTACAATTTATTCAAAACTCTGAATTTTATAGGAATATTAATAATAGTGAATTTGCTATCTCTATTCAAACAACTTTGTTAATTATTTTCTCTGATTTCGTAGAATTCGAAATTAATTTCATTTTACGTTCTCTTCAATACACCAAGTTTATAAATCATTCCTTTAAATTAATAAAATCAAAAGCCTACATACCTCCTACACAACTATTCCCTCAAAAGGAACACAGAGAGCAACAAAAAGGGTAACCATTTATATTAATATTTATTTTATTGACTGGCAGGTAATGTGTTTTTTATTGTTTTAATATTAGGCATACTGACAATTCAAAAATTTCAAAAAATGAAAGACTTTAGATCTCGACAACCTTACTCAATATGCTTTGGAAAAAAATAGGGTTCTTTTCTACATTATAATTATATTTATCTTTACCCTCACGTCACGTCCCTTGCAGGGTAGACAGAAAGGACAAAGCGCCAGACAGACCTCTCCTTGCACACACTCCTAGCCTCCGTCACATTCATGCATTTTGTCGTACACGCTCTCCGATTCCTTTTACTCAACCCCCCATTTCCACACATTCTTCTTAACGACCTCATTTATACTGCAAATTAATTAATTAATTCTACAAATAACTACATTCATCACTGTCGTCATTTGTTTTGTTTGCTAAACCACATACCTTCTTATATTTTTTAATTAGGGGATTCTCCCACTATATTGTTTCAATTCTTTTAAACACTCACTGTATCTATATTCCTGTTCACTTTATTGTCAAACGCCTGATGATGAGGGTGCAAATCCTCGAACAATAGTCGCGTGATTTAAAATCGTTAATGTGGATGTGCATAGCATCCCTAAATGGAAATGGGCAGGACACGTGGCTAGAAGCGCAGAGGGCAAGTGGACTAAGAACCTCCTAAATTGGAGACTTCGAGATGGGAACAGAAGTGTGGGAGGGCCACAGCTGAGATGGAGAGACGACCTAGTCCGACATGTCGGTGCAACCTGGATGCAGTCTGCACAGGACAGGACAACATGGAGGCAGATGGAGGAGGCCTTCGTCCAGGAGTGGACGGGATAGGCTGATGAAGAAAAAGAAGAAGAATGTGGATTTTAAAATTTAATACGTCTTTTCATTTTTAGCTTTGAAATCGACTTCTACCATGTACGGACGGTCAAAAACCTTGAGAATTATATTAAAGATCTATCTATCATATAGGTTTTGGTTGTAAAATGTTTTTCCAGGGTTAGCTTTATTCGTGTGCATGGAATCACCGAGGTTAAAGAAAAGTATAGGAGATTACTTCTCACATAAAACTTTTATTTTCTTGTTTCTCTGAAAAACATCAAAGTGTGAGCGCGTGGAAATATGTACCAGAAATGTTCAAACATAATCCGCTTAGTATTAGCAGTGGTAAACAAAAATATGAAATGGGTACTGGGTACGTCTTAATATTCTCTTCCTGAGTACATAACCAATAATCTCTCTTAATGTAAACAATTATGTACCTGGTAAGTAGTATACATACAGGTGTTTCAGAATATGAGTACAATTATTCTTCTTCTTTATCAGCTTTCTTCCCTCCACTCCTGGATATAGGCCTCTTCCATCTAGGTTTCCACTAGTCTCTGTATTGATCCTTCCGCATCCAGGTTTCTCCAGCGATTTGGACAATGTCGTCGGTCCATCTCCTTGGTGGCCTTCCGACCCTCCTTATATCTCTCCAAAGCCTCCACTTCAATATTCGTTTGGCCTATCTGGTGTCGCCCTTCTGGTGGTGTACAATTATAAAAATCCCAAAACTTGGCTACGGAGTATCGGCTCAGGAAAAAAGTACATTTAATTTTTTTCTGACATTGTACATGAAGAAGGATATGCTACATGAATAAGGATATTCCAAATTTATATTTGTGATATCCTTGTTATGCTATCAAATCAAAAACGTCCCTGATTACCTCAGACTTTGAGAAATAAGATGATGGTATGGATGCATGTCCAGTAAAGAAATGCAAACATGTACCTACATATATACCTATATCTAATTAACTATACCTAGCATCTTGACTCTGAAGTAACCAGGGAGATTTAAGAAAGGTTCTAGAAATGATCTAGGCTCTAAATTGTTACCTGAGTAAACTACTGGTCTAACGTGACTCGGGCATAGCTGTTTTGTAATCTCTCATCTCCCCAATAACCTTATTATGCGATATTGATATGTTATTTGATTTAAAACTTGGTAGCTTAAATAAACCCGCTAGCAATAAACCCGGCTGTTAGAGTACCGACAATTCCGATAAATGTCCTACGGAAAAGGTATCTAGATACTTGAAAAATAAAAGTACATGGTGTGAGATACCTTAAAGACAAAAAACCCTGGTGTCACTCAGAGATCAACATATTACCCCAAATCCTAAGCATCGAAGACAATAGGAAAACAGTATGATGCAGGTGGATCGAAATCCCGCATCTCGATAAATCGTGAACGATAACACAGATCTCGAAAGATGATATTTAAAACATGCTACTTTTAAGATTAGGTACTTGAGAGAACACAGGAAAGTTACAAAGCTTCGATACCTGGAAGGATTTTGTAGTAGAGTATAATAACATGTACATATCATCGCTTCCAATGTCATTCTTATTGGATTTTTTTAAATGAATCTTGGTTTATTAAAATACACCCAAATAAATCCTTTATACTTCACAGAAAGCCAGTGTGTTGTATAGAGTATAACTTGGCACTGGGGATCGAACCAGCTCCCACTCGATTGATAGTGGCCAAACCAGCCACCGACCACCAACTATGTACAGCGACAGAGGATCTTATGATACGTTGGAACACTGTGAGTTGAAAAACACAGTTTTTTTTTTGCCACCAGGCGATATATTCGTCCTGGCTATGCCACATTTTCAGAATGTTCAATGAAATTTCCATTAAGTACCTACCTTATTAAATATGTTATTCTATATACACGACATATGTAAAAAACAGAATACATAAAACAAAAAGCAACTATAGTCCTTGAAGGTTAATAGTACATTTTTCGTCTACGAAGGAAAACATGAGAACGCTTTTCCAACTTAAACTCGAGAACTTGTTTTTGGGGACAAAAAAATATATTTCTACGAGTATATTTTCCTGCTTCTACATTAAAATGTAACCACAAGGCAAAATGGTACATTTTTTTCTTATATTTGATTGGATGCAACAGCTTTACAAAATACTACATTAAAATATTATACATTGCATTTTTTTATATTGCCAATTAAAGTATTCATCTATTGGCTGATACAAATTCAACATCATTTATTAATCCATATACGGCGAAACGCCATTAAATCACATTTCAATACATTCTTTTTTTATACAACAACCAAAACATTAAACAACTCAACAATATCATCAGTCACAATACAACAATATACATCAAATATTTTTAGTTACACACAAACATAGAGACACCGATACATACATACATAGTGTCCAACACTACGCGCACACATTGTAGTATGCGTGCGAGAGCGAGGGACTACAGAGAACACTGCACAAAGTAGGTACATCGCCATTTATAATAATAATATTAATAATACTACACCGCCCGCCTGACTCGTCAAGAGAGTTGCCAGATCGCAATACAAAATAACGTTAATAATAAAAATCAAAACTATCAAAATGAACTGCTCCTCCTTTAAAAATGAACTGCTTTTGTGACACAGATAATTTGGTAATCCTTGAGTCTTCGCTGGTGTATTTGTTGCTGATGTTAACTGTTTATGCTTGTTGAAAAACTGTTTGTACTCGTAAGATTAATAAAATAAAATAAAATAAATCAAAATTTCTAAATATATACTCATTTCCACGTCACAGTGTTCTCTGCCTTCAAACATATGATCAAATCTGGAATTATATTATCAAATCGAAGACGAATAAAAAAATTTAAGATTAGAAACAACTTTCACGTCAACATTTAAATTTCAGTAAAAACCCATAAATTTCAGTAAAAACTCATAAATTTCAGTAAAAACCCAAATCCAGGATAAAATCTTAATAAAACTTAAATCTAGGATAAAAATCACATTGAGAGAGCGACAGCGTTACGCTAAAATATGCTAAAATTTATACAACTTACAAACTGCAAAACATTTTCAATTTTACAATGACAAATTATCACTAAAATAGTTCGATATTGATCTCTTGTATACAATGAGCGGCTCCGCAAAAATATCGGATACATATCCATACTCGTTACCCAGTCTGTGAAACCGTGTCAGAGGGGAATTGTAGAGGTAATTCCTCGTGACGATCTCACAATGGAAAGAAATGGATTGCCTGGTAGAACGAGCAGGTATATGGTAAAATATCAATTCTGTTAAATCTGTAGAATCAAAGAAGCTATTAACTATCTTACATAACACCATCAAGTCGGAAATTATTCGTCTATCAGACAACTTCTGCAATTTTAAGAGGGACAAAAGGTAATCATAATTTATGTCCGAAATTGGAATCTGTAGCTTAAAGTTAATGAAGCGCAAAAATTTATGCTGAACTCGCTCAATGGATATCATAAAAATCATAAAAATCATAAAAAGTTATAGATATATTTCAAGTAATGGACATAAATATAATAAATTTGGCAGGTAGGTTATCGAGTCTTTAAGAAACCTGATAACATTGATAAAGATTTTTCTCGCACTGTCGAGAAAGCAGTTTAACATTTCTGCGACAAGATAAACCCTTTTATTTAAATCTTAACCCCTAAATCCCAACTCCAATTTGACTTTTGGGTCGCTTTTACTTATCCGTGAATGTCGCAAGATTAAGTTGAGATTGACAGTTGGTACACACAACTAACAATCTCTTGTATAATAATATTTATCAAGGGACATGGATTTAGCGGTCACCACAAAGTATCCATTTCAGAATAAAATGTACAAATAATATGTATGTAATTACAAAAAAGATAGGTATGTGTTTTGATTTGCGATATACCTGAATTATTTAGGTATGGAACCGGATTTATCTGTACCAATTGCACATACGGAATTACATTAAGTTTTTTCCTCAACAGAGACGAGAGGCATCTTTATTCACATAATGCAGCGTTATGTGAACTCCCTTGGGGATGAATCAGGATGGGCGTTCCGACGCTTACGAGTCAGCTTTGGCTGACTTAAGTGATCACTTTATGCCGAGGGTAACGTTCACCCATTCCACCTCATCCTGCTGTCAATTGTGTATTTTTTTGAAAGTTGTATATATGCTACAGCTGGAAACGATTTCACAATAAACCAAATTTTGGCCTTGTATAAAAAATACCTAGTAATATTATCGCATCTAGTTATATTGCTTACATATCTGTTTCCCGTATAACATCATGCATACGTGCTGAATTTTACTTTTTCTATTTCATTTCCCTTTCACACCCTCTCCCCTTCATCCAATACCTCCTTCCCTCATCCCTCGTCTACTTTGTATTCTCTACTTTTATTCCACTAGTTTTCTACTCACTGAACACTGAACATCCCATTCCTCCTACCATCGCACCTATAAATCTAACGTCTTCACCTCCAACTCTGAGTTTCTCATTGTTATCTCTTCTCAAACAGGAGAGTGTAAACTTTCAATTACTTGTTTTTTTTTAAACACATAAAAAAGTTTGTAAATTGTAAAAACCTTCTTTTTACTTTTACTTTGTTTCTTTTTCAAATAGAACATTACGCAATTATCTCAACAGATATGGGCCGAAGGATCAGGCTTATGACTGATCGTCGGCTGGCTGGCTTAATGAAGGTGGGTTTATATACAGTAATATACACTAAATATCAACCCAACCTCAATAATTGATGCTTGTATTACAATGTTCTATCGCGCCTCAATTACTGACTTTCACAGCACTAGAAGATCTATCTATCTGTATCCGCACGCCGCGTCCTTTGCAGGGTAGACAGATGGGACAGAACGCCAGAATGTCTTATCCTAATGTAGCTCATTATTTGTTAGCCTCCTTGTAGCAGGGAGATTGAAGGTGTCATTCCGGGTGGTGTTGCTGGGGGATGCCCTTCCAGCTAACCCTGGAGCCGTCTGAGTAACTTTGGGCTGAAAGAGGGAATAAAAATGCGCCTAACTGGCGCCTGTGTTATTGGGGTGTGCGGGGGGACCTTTAATATGTCCTATCCTAACACACACTCCTAGCCTCCGTCACGTTCATGCATTTTGTCATTCACGCTCTCCGGTTTCTTCTACTCAAAACGCGTCAATCCTTGAAAATATGTTCAATCACTAGACTATTGACAGTTATAAGTCGAGTATTATAGTCGACTTTCTCAGATAGAATCGAATAGTTGCGATATTTCTTACAATCGAATATACTTTCGATTTTCTCTACCGATTTTAAGACACGAACTCTCACCTAACTCGTGGGGGCTTCTCTGACTGTTGATATCCCTCTAAGAATTGTATAATTTTCTTCTTCTTCTTATCAGCCCCTTTCCCTCCACTGCTGGATATAAGTCTCTTCCTGTGTCTTCCACAATTCTCTGTTTTGGGTGCTTTGTCTCCACCCATGTCCCACCGAATCGATGATGTCATCGGCCCATCTCCTTTGTAATATAATCCCACATAAATATTTTAGTTCGTACCTATGTTTGTAACATTTTCACCTTATCCTTAATAGACTCCTAAACCGTTCATCCGATTGAGATGAAACTTTGGGAAATTGTTTTGCTTGCCCCAAGGATGGTTCGTGCGGGGGTGGGGGGTCTGAGGGGGGGCCACGAAGAGGGGGGCATAGAAAAAATCGATTTTTATATAGAGCCATATAGCTTTTTGCGTCGAAAAGATGAATAGTAACCCTACCGGCTTCCGCAGGAATAAAGAGGGGGGGGGAGTAAGGGGCTGGGGGGGGGGGGGGTCGGAATGAAAGAGTGATATTAGTGTCGAATCCATAGTTTTCCGCCTCAATAAGATGAATAGTAATCCTCCCGACATCCGCGGGAATAAGGGGGGGGGTCTAGGGGGGGGGGGTCGGAATGAAAAAAGTGATATTAGTGTCGAATCCATAGTTTTCCACCTCAATAAGATGAATAGTCACCCTCCCGACATCCGCAGGAATAAGGAGAGGGAGTTAGGGGGGGGCTAGGGGGGTCGGAATGAAACAGTGATATTAGTGTCGAATCCATCGTTTTCCACCTCAAAAAGATGAATAGTCACCCTCCCGACATCCGTAGGAATAAGGGGAGGGAGTTAGGGGGGGCTAGGGGGGGTCGGAATGAAAAAAGTGATATTAGTGTCGAATCCATAGTTTTCCACCTCAATAAGATGAATAATCACCCTCTCGACATCCGCAGGAATAAGGGGAGGGAGTTAGGGGGGGCTAGGGGAGGGGGTCGGAATGAAAAGTGATATTAGTGTCGAATCCATAGTTTTCCGCCTCAATAAGATGAATAGTCACCCTCCCGACATCCGCAAGAATAAGGAGAGGGAGTTAGGGGGTTGGGGGGGGGGGGGTGGTCAAATTGAAAGAAAAAAGTTTATTTTATGCAGACCCACCAAAACTGTTGTGAGTTTTAGTGGCTCTGCAGTACTTTAACCAATACATGATGGTTCCACTGATTTTGGGTTCCACTGCCGACCTAGTTCACCATACATACACAAATTTTGCCGTTGCGAAGCACGGGTAATGCAGCTAGTATCACAATATTTGGTTTATTACGATTATCGTAACTCCAATGACCGGCAACATCAGGAACGAATATAGTAAGTTGTCAATACCCATCCAGAAAGAACTATAATATTATTATTATCCGATATATCCTCGCATGTGTCTGAAATAGTTTATTTACCTACATATATCTCCTTGTCAATAATATACCTACCTCTTCACATCAGATATTTATTCACAGTAAACATTCTCTTAATAAAAGGTGTAAGAAATACCTGAAAAGTACTCTTTCGTCCAAGTACATAAGTATTTAATATTATTATCGCATAACTGTGTATGAGAAACACTAATCCCTAGAAGACAGAAAATTATGGGCTTGCATACGCAAACCAAAATATTTTCTTGCACACCTTGCACTAGGCTATAACCCTGTATCGCAAAGTGTGGAATACATCGCCAGAACCGGGGCTTGAACCTGGAACCTCCCGCTCAAGAGACTGCCGCCTCAACCAACTGCGCCAACCATGTACTCAAAATACATCCGTCCTCAAGCATCTGGTGTCGACGTGGTCGAACCAAGTGGTCCGTGAACACTGAACAGCCTCAAGTATATCTTAGTTATCTTGTAATCCTCCCATCATTCCATCTTCTCTACATGGCCCAACCATCTTAACTTGTTCACTTTCATTCTAGTTACAACATCCGTTTTGCAGTCACTCATCTCTCTAACCACTTCGTTCCTTATCCTATCTCCCAACTCTTTTTTCCCCTAACATTCTTCTCAGCGATATCATCTCAATACTATTAATTACGTGAACTGGAGTGAGCTAAAATTTATAGGTGGCTAATAAATCAAATATTATCCTTATGGCGCTTTAATTATGATTTACTCGAATAATAATGATTTATTATGGGACTTTAATAAATTGTTTCGTAATTAATTGCCTACACTTTGCAAGAAACGCCTCAATTTAGAGAATGAATTGACCATCATAGTCCATGTAATTAAGAATTTTGTCTTGATAAGTATTAAGGATATGTCATAAAGGTCGGTCTTGTGGTTCAGAATCCAAGTTTGCCACCTCCCCACCCCTGTGCGTTAACAAGGGCGAGCAAAAAACCGACGATGGAATGAACAAAACGGCCGGAATTTCGTTGGCTTTTGGCTCGCCTTAGTGGACGCACAAGGGTGGGGAGGTCGCAAATTTGGATTCTGAACCACAAGACCGACCTATATAACATATTTAAAAATAAGAAATACTTCTCCACTTGTAATGCAAGGTACCATTTTTATTCTAGATTCAACGGACTGTCAAGGATATCAGACTATTCTAACTATCCTTTTCTGATTTCAAGCCATTCTATTGACTAATATGTGAAGACATGAATACTGAATAGATATAAACAGTGATTGACTTAAGGTCCAGTTCTGTAGCTTTTCGAACTTAATACTAAGTGTGTTGCTAAATAATTTTACTATGTATAATTGAAAAAAGAAATCGTTAAAAAAATCAGTGATATGCGTAAATATATAATTTAATTGTGTAAGGTAAATGTTAATGTGTAAGGATAGTGACTGCAAGACTGGTGTTGTAACTAGAATGAAAGTGAACAAACTAAGTTTGGGCATGTTGAGAGAATGACGGAAGACAGGATGACAAAGATATATCTGAGCAAACGAAGAGGCGTGAGGAAGCGCGGCCGCCCGAGACTGGACTGGTCCGATCATGTCGATCAGATCCTCAAGGATGGGCGCGTTTTGAGTAAAAGGAATCGGAGAGCGTGTATGACAAACTGTATGTGTGTGACGGAAGCTAAGAGTGTGTGTAAGGATAGGGATGTCTGGCGCTCTGTCCTCTCTGCCTACCCTGCAAGGGACGTGGCGTGAGGGTATAGTAGTAGTAGTATTATTTATATATACGAGTATATACGGGCATACAAACACTGTGAAACATTTACGATACGATTTATAGACAATACGAGTACCTACTTATTAAGTCTTACTACTTACCTATTCTTACTACCCTGTGTGAAAGTGTATTGTTATTTACTACGCAGTTTCTTCAAGGGTTTTCCTAGAATTCTTCGCAGCTGAATAATTCATTATTTTCCCTACATTACCTAGGATTTTCATAACTTAGCTGTATAACGCAATGTCTGATAATTTGATAATATATTGATCAATACTTCAATATCTGATATTTATTGTATTCAATCATTGAAGTATTCCCACAACAGTATAGAAGAATTAAAGATGAACATTGTCGGGCTTACGACCGACCTCGGCTGGCTTAAGTGATCACTTTACACTCGAGAAACATTCGCTATTTCAGTTCACCCCGGCTGGGATTCGAACCCAGACCTTCGTCTCGCTTAGTAGGGATCATATCCACTGCACGAAGAGCGACGGGTGAAGGTGGTATTTTTTAAAATTATTTTAAAATTATTTATTTTTTTAAATTTGTAAATCAAAAATAATTCAAGTATTCAATCATACCTAATAATCATACTACACTTATACCTACTCGTCAATGTTTATACATACACAATTAAACTATCAATACAAAATCAAAGTTTAACAAGGCAGATCAAACACTTAAACAGATTAAAGAGTTCATCAAATCTATGGACGTCGTTCGCATTATTATTTATTTATTTATTGTTTTACGGCCTCAATCAAGCCTTTAGAAAATTTACAATACAAATAATCAAATTTATATCAATACACAGTAACATCAACAGACAAAAGAATTACTATCAAAACAATATGCAAACATCATTATGCGATCTAGTGAATTTTTTTTACGTAAATGAAGCGAAATTAACCCCAAAAAGTAAGAAAAAGGTTTTTGCAACATTTTTTTAAAATGTATCTGGGTTTGTTTAGACACTTCAAAGCTTGTGTAGTGAAGTGGAGTAAGTCGGGGATTGAACCCGCGCCCACTGGATTAACAGTCGAGCGCGTTACGAACCAGGCTGCAGACCACCTCATTAAACTATCTTTTATCATTTATCACGCGATTTTAGCTTGAAAACTTATAGGTAGAACTTTTGCGAATATTCGCTCTGTTTTTGTATACCTAATGTAAAGGTAAAAAATAACATATTCATCGTATTTCTAATGATGTATAAAATTGTAATTTAGGTATTGGATTGTTACTCAATTTACATTGTATCGGTAAAGCACTCCCATAAAAAATATTGTATTTCAATCTTCACTGAAAAGGTTTGCACGTGGGGCTTATAAAATCAGCATAAAAAATTACCCAACCGACTGAAGAAATAATATTCCAGGTTTCCATATTATTTTCTTAAGAGTAGGCATACTGACATTTCAAACATTTCTAAAAACGGGAGACCTTATGCCTCGTCCACATGCTTTTTTGTGTGAATGAGTAAAAAGACGTGCGGAAGGGGTCTTGGATTGTATAGGTAATCGACGGTTAACGTATTTTTACTCATTCACACAAAAAACGTGGACGGTCGGCGAGCATGTGGATGAGGCATTAAATCTCGACAATCGTTACCAAATATGCTTTGAAAAAAATAGAGTAGATACATTGAACGTTTATCTAGGGAATAACCGTAAAAGATTTTTTATATCTCGTATAGATTTCTAAAAAAAAATTGAGTAAAACACCTCTGATCTTTTTCCCGAAAGACGGAAACTCGTTTCCCGAAAGTCGCGGAGAATTTTTTTTCTACTGATAACATGCTTTTAAATCTAGGGAATTACCGTAAAAAGTTTTTTAATTGAAGCAAACTTAACTCAAAAAAATTGAAAAAACGCTATTTTTACAACTTCATCATGCGATTTTTAACCTTGATGCCGTGGGAAGTGACCGTGACGTCATAGTTGGGCCGCGACTGTTAAGTTTGTAGAAGGCTCCCTTACGGCTCTAATGATGTACTTGCTTCGTCTACAGCTGGGAATATATTTAAGTAAATATTGGAATTTGGCAAGGTAAGGTAAGAAACTCTTGCGGGAAACCTCATGTATATTTTGAGACATTTACGACCAAATTTTGGTTTTGTTTTTCAGAATCAGTTTTAGACATTTAAAGGCTTGGCACCAAGAATGAGGTCACAGTCTTTTCCCGCGGCATTAGGGTTCAAAATCGCGTGAACAATCGTATGATAAAATGGAAAAAATAGCGTTTTTTCCATCTTTTGGGGTTGATTTCGCTCCAATCAAAAAACTTTTACGGGTTTTCCCTAGATTTTAATGCATATTATCAGTACAAAAAATTCAGGAAACGAGTTTCTGTCTTTCGGAAAAAAGATCAGAGGTGTTATTCAGATTTTTTTTTGAGAAATCAATACAAGATATAAAAAATCTTTTACGGTTATTCCCTAGATAAATGTTTCTATTTCTTCCAAAGCATATTTAGTAAGGGTTGTCGAGATCTAAGGTCTCCCGTTTTTAGAAATTTTTGAAATGTCAGTATGCATACTCTTAAGTAAATATTGGAATTGGCAAGGTAAGATAAGAAGAAACTCCTGCGGGAAACCTCATGTATATTTTGAGACATTTACGACCAAATTTTGGTTTTGTTTATCAGAATCCGTTTTAGACGTTTAAATTTTTCTTTTTTTTATACTCGCAGTTTTATTTTAGGTATACTTTAAACCTTTGAACGCACTACGAAGAAAGAAACAAAGATTTGTCGTTGAAGAGTTGAAGAAAGAAACAAAGAAAGAAAAGAAAGAAAGAAAGATTTAGATTTGAAACAAGTATTTGTCTACATAGATTTTCTACTCTGTCACCTTTTTGATTGTGTCTGACAACATCTTTCATTATATTAATATTAAAATATACTCGTACTAGTAAGAAGTATCTGCCTGTCAGCGTAAAATACTTACAAGGCTTCAGGAAGCATTTTTGAGAGTCTTAAAATTCACGTAAGAAGTAATTTTGGGACACCCAATATATTTTGGAAGGACCATATAATTATAAATACCTAGTACACTAGTAGCTCCAGTTTAAGAGCCTTTTTTGTAGTGTGAGACAGCGTAACTACACGCAAGTCCGTACACGCAGTTATAGTAGTATTAGTGAGCGCACAATGAACAAGATTGCACACAGATGCGTTAGGCAGGTATATCCGTCCTTTCACGAACACTGCAAAAAAGGCTCTTAAACTCGAGTGTACATTAACTCGTGTGCGAGGCGTTTATTTATTTTTATTATCTTAAAATAACACCGAGAAACAAATGAAGTTTTTTTTTATGGATTTTGAGTTTTTACTAAGACCGATTTGGTTTGGTCATCATTCTATCACTTGATAAATACTTACAATGATAATAGATTACCTACAATGCACTCTCCATTATCTTGACTTAGTCCGGATTAACGAAAAAAATGTGTACATTTATTTCAGGGGATAAGAGAAAACTATTAGAGGCGTTCAATCAATAAAAAAAAGCTGTATAAAAGAGGCTTATAAATGGCGGAAATACTGCCGAAATAGACAAACCGCAATATTTTTACATAGAAATGTACATTTAATAACGATAATATTTTAGTAAGGTCACACAAGTACTTCATCACCTGTGTCTAGGAATTAGATCTACTCGGAATAATTCTCAGACTACGTAATTAAAGATAGAGAAAAATCTGCTATAGTGGTTGCATCAAACCTAAAATCAGGCGCAGACCCGTCGCCGCCGGGCACAAAACTAATAACAACAAGTTGCCTGAAGAAATTAAGTCTCTGAGTGATAGTAAATTTAGGGAAGTAGTGAAAACGTACCTCGTTGATAAATCATTTTACTCTGTCGACGAAATGCTGGAATGAACCATTTACATTCACTCCAGCATTGAACTGACTATATCATAAATTGTTTATTGTGCTCGAATTATATTATAGGTTTCTTGCTTCATACTATGTTGCTGTCTCTGACGAAATGCTAACAGAGCCCTTTACACTCTTTAGCATTGATATTGTGCATAATATCTGCTGTATATTCCAATTAATTATTATATGTCTAATTATAATATGTAAAACTGACGAGCCCGACATAGGGTCTAAGGACGATAAACAACAATAAACAATAAAATACCTTTCTTTCTTCCTTGCCTCTTCCCAGTTTACCTGGGGTCGGCCCTTCTGGTACGCAATCTCCAAGTCTTTCTGTCTTGTTTCATCTCACTGGTCAGCTGCATATAAATGCATTCTCAACAGTTACAGTTATTTTAATCTTACATATAATAAAAATGGATGTATGTATGTGGGTATGTATGTATGTATGTATGTATGTTTGTTCCACCATAACTCTGGAACCCCTGGAGCAATTTCGACCAAACTTGGTATACACATACCTTACTATCTGGAAACGAATACTGTGTGGTAGAAACTTCTGGAAATCCAGAACCTTCTGAGAAATTTTGCTGATGAGGGGATCCAAGGGTTGTATGGGGCCGTGTGTGGTATCGTATGAAAGGGCATTGGAAAATAAAGTCAGATTGCAAGTTATATTTTGTCCAGCTCATGCCATAGGGAGACACCCAGTGATTGAGAGGATCCGGTCACCGCATACCACCGCGTGTTTGGTGGCTCATGAAAGATCTTCACGAGCAGAACACAGATCTTTTGTCAAATTTTGAATCGGGCAAGTGATAGTGGGAGGCTCTATCAGAACGAAGGAATCCAAGCGCCCAGAGAATTACGTAGAATCTTCTAGAAGGCTGTGGGAACAAGGCGAACTTTGTAGAACCTTCTAGAAAATTGTAGAGGTTAATCGAACATTGCAGAACTGTCTAGAAAGTTGTGGAAATTAATCGAACATTGCGGAATCTTCTAGAAAGTTGTGACAATTCGAACCTTCTGGAAGGTTGTGGAAATGAAACGAGCTTTCTAGAACCATCTGGAAATTTCCAACACTGTAGAACCTTCTAGAAACCTCTAAGAATGAATAGAATTCGAACCTTCTGGAAGGAGAAACGAACTTAGTAGAACCTTGAAAGTTGTGCAGATTAATCGAACATTGCTGGATGTATGTGTGTGTCATACTGTCGATTTACTTCACCGATCAAATTTGCCGTTACAAAGTACGGGTAACTCAGCTAGTACTTTTATAAAAGTCGGATCGCAGGCAGTCCGAATAATGAATACTCATAGATTGAGGAGTGATTAATTGGCAATTAAGAGATAAAGGGTCTATTATAACAATATACTAAGAGTTAGAAGGCTTTACTAAAAAGGAATTATTGAATTACGTTAGGGAAGGGTGAGTGGAGGAAGAGGGGAGAGGGGGGGGGGTGGAATGTGTCAGGCTTCTTGAAATATTATTAATGTTAAATTGTCAAGTGCAAGCCTTGTAAAATATTGCCTTCAATTTATTAATCGAATAAAAAAACATGACAATACTTTGTATAAAATATAATCAAGAAGCTGAACTGTAAGTGTGTTCACTAGCGGATCCAGGGGGGAGCTAGGAGGCTGAAGGCCCCCCCCCAAAACCATGTGTGACAGTACTTTACATACAACTAGTTTCCGAAGAATCACATTATTCTTCTTCTTCTTCTTCCTTCAGCCATCTCTCCATTGCTGGATATAGGCCTCCTCCATTTTCTTCCATTGTCCTCTATCCTGAGCTTTGCGAGCCCATCTTCTACCCGCGACTGGGATTATATCGTCGGCCCATCTTTTCTGTGGTCGACCTACTCCTCTCTTTTTGTCCCACGGTCTCCATTTTAGAACTCTGGGGGTCCATCGCTCTGTCCCCTGTCTGGCAACATGACCCACCCACTGCCATTTTTGTTTGGCAACCCGGTCCATGATGTCTACGACTTTTGTTCTGCGCCTTATTTCCTCATTTCTTATTTTATCTTTCAGGCACACGCCTAACATTTGTCTTTCCATGGACCTTTGTGCACATTATTACCACATCGTTTTCCCTCCATGTCACGAATCTTCTAAAACTACAATATTTTGTTTGGTAAAAGAATTTCGCCTGCGGGGCTATTTTCTGGTACATTTTTATTTAAAGAAAATACATCAAAGGATATGTTTTGGTACAAATCATGACCCTCTTCAATCAGTCCCAAAAAAAAGTCTCCTGCGGCGCTATTAATATTTTTGATACCACAAGGTCATATCTGCATGTGACGACCTTAAGCCACCCTCAAAATTGAATCCTGGATCCGCCACTGAGTGTGTTATATCTATAGAAGGAAAATCAACTTACATAATTGTGTTGGAAATTGGTTAACAAATTGACGCAGAGGGCCGTGGTAACTTTTGCAAGTTGTGCGAATATATACGGAATTGAAAACGCCTCGCGATCTCAGCGCTCTCAATTGTGGCTGAGAACTTTTTGCCTAACACCACATTTTTGATATAATATTGCTCAACATAATACATTAATAATAATTACCTGAGCTATGCTGGGTATAAAAGGGTATGGAAGAAGATTGTAAGTAATATAATAAACATATAATCTAAAATAAACCCTTCTCGCACTGAACCGAAAAAATTGAAGGAAGAAAATGGAGAAATCTAACGAACCAATATACTAAATGTCCTATGAGATTCACGGTTTCTGATTATCTTGAATATTTTCAATACCCATGAAAGTATATACCATCATCACGGTATATACCAACAGTATGGGCTAACCAGTGAATATTATCATTTGTTATTGGGTAGGGAGCTTTTGCTGTTTTGACCCTAAGTCCCAGAAAAGTTGTGTTTATATTATCTAGTCTATTCGAGGTCATGGTAAACATAGGCGGTAGAATCTCACAGAAATAATGGTTATGCAACACTTCGTATAATTCAATAAGATCTCCCCGATGCGATCGCGTCTGTGTATATAAAATTTCGCAGCTCTGGACCAAGACTCCTAAGCATCTAGATCTCTAATATAACATTCTCAACCATGTGAGGAGCACCACTCCTTCAGTGTCTTTGAGCAAACACTCGTATGACATTAAGAATGGTTGAGTATGAAGAACCACTTGCTGGAAAAGGCGTGTAACTCTTTATGGGAGTTTAAACAATCTCCTGACTTTTACAGGACTGTAGAAAAATATCCAATTCCACAACCCAGAAATTCCCACGGGGTTGATTATAGTTAATTATATTTTTAAATACCTACTATCATATCCACTTATCCCAACCCACCGATGATCCAATTGATCCTACTCTCATCAGTGTGATAGAAAGAATCTATCCTATTTTTCTTATTCGAGAAATCCTCCATCTTCCCACAAACCTCCCTCTATCTATCTACATGTTTCATTATTCTTTCATTTCTTCTCACAACACATCCTCCACAATTTCCACAAACAACGTGATACAGATCTTTCTTCCCTATGAAATTATCCTTATCGCACATTTTATTATTCCCTAATATTCCACGCACTACACGCCGGAACAAATTCCTGATTTACTCGCATTTTACCTTCTGCTTACCTTTCTGTATTTTCTACCATAATACCTTCTTTTTTATGAGAACGTTTTTTAGTGAAGTTAAAAATACGTAACGTAAGGATTGTATCGATTGTGACGATGTAGACATTCATAGATTATTTTTTTTAGGTTCAATTTTAGGTTAGATTGTTGTTTTTTTTTTGTTCTCTTCTTTTGACTTTTTTTATTTAATTTTATATTTAATCATAGATTAGCTTCTAATTTCTTACTTATTGACGATATATACTGACTAAACTTTTACAAACTAATTAGGTCGCTGTTTGAGCTATATAAATACTCCATGTCCATTCTATTTCTATGTGTATTCAGTGTCTGTGTTGTACTTATGAAATAAATAAATAAATGATTCTAAAAAAACATATAAACAAGGTAATTGTGCATTTCTAACGTAATGTCGTAAGTTGTCTCTTGGCAGACATTGCCTACGGCAATAAACCAGCCATTTGAAATTATTTTTCAATAAAGATTTTATTTATTTATTTATAAAACAACACTACTTTAAACTGTCAGCCTAAGGTCCCAAAGCAAATTTGTGTGCAAAACTTTAAGGTGCTGGGACATAAGGAAGTTATTAAAATTTGATTGAAGAGAAAAATGGTTGGCGCGAGGACTCCTTATCATGAGGTTCCAAGTTCGAATTTCGGTACTGACGATAATATATTCTGAACTTCACGACACAAGGTTACTGTGAAGTGTGCAGGAAAGTATGAGGATTTGTGTACACAAGCCCAGATAAAAAAAAAATGCAGACGCAGCAACGCCAGATAAAGTTAAATAAAAAGCACTACTAAAGCAGCATTACTTTTCCAATTCTCTGAGTCATCCATTACAATAAAATAATTGAATAATAATATTGAAAACGTTGGCAGCGATTGTCACAATGTGACATATTCTCAATAAAGATGCTGTGATTTATATACGCGAATGTCGAATACCTACCCAGTATCCATATAATACTCAGTAATACTTACACAATCACACACAAACACACACATCATGTGTTACACATCGATGGGGTAATGCGCAGATATTGCATGTTCAATTTAGTAAGTTATAAGAAAAAAAAAATCGGGCATGTTGAGAGAATGAAGGATGACTAAAAATATATATTTGAGCGAGCGAAGAGGTGTGAGGAAACGCAGCCGCCCGAGTCTGACCTGGGGGGGTACTTTGTAAGCTTTCTCACCCAAAATACGGAGATAAAATGTTTATGGAAAATCACCCTTATGGCGATATATATAATGGCGTTTTTCGTGTGCATTTTATCTGCGTGTTTCGGGTGAGAAACCTTTAGAACGTTTCAGTGCTGGTCCGATCATGTCGACCAGATTATCAAGGATGGGCGTGTTCTATGAGTACCCCGCAAGGGAGGTGGCGTGATGGGATTGAAATTGAATAGAATAGTTTATAGTGCAAAAGACACACTCCGTATTTGAATAAAGCTGTACCTCACACGAATAACTTATTTGGACAATGTTTTTACAAAACAACAATATGTATGATCCAGCAGAATATTTGATGTATTGTAGCTCAATTTAGATGCGAATTCTGCAAATTTCGAACTAAAATGAAATAATTGAAAAAAGAACGCCTTAATTTAGTTAGTACGCACTTAATTAGTTAAAGAATTGAATCTAGGACACACGTGCACTAACCCAACGATATGTAGATTATATACACTTATGTTCTGAAGCTTTTGCCTTCAGGGAATCTTCATGGTATATGGTATATACGTTCATCAATACAACATAACTAAATTAGTTTCATATAAACCTACTTGTCATACGTATACTGTCTTCTCACTACCACAATCAATTAATTAGATATCTATAGAAAGTCACTGACAATGGATATATTTTTATACGATTTTTTTAATAAATCTGAGTTTATCGAAATAGACCCAAATACGTCTTTGTACATTTCACAGAAAGCTTGAAAAGCTTGTGTTGTGAAGTGGAGTAAGTCGGCATCGGGGATGGAACCCGCGCCCACTGGATTAACAGTCGAGCGCTTTACCAACCAGGCTGCCGACCACCTCAAGAGTTTTTCTCCTTTTGGTTTAGGAATTGATACTGGCAGCTAGGGGTAGTGATGGGCGAATAATTAATCATATTGATAGTAAAAAATATCGCAACTATTTGATTATATTCGAGAAAGTCTGTGATAGGTACCTAATAGTCGACTTCTATAAATTGGTTTGATATACCTTTATGTATTTAGATCACAATCCTAAGAATGACTTGCACCAATCAGTCTATGCTTGATTTCACCAACTTATTAGGTCAGGAATAGCGGAGATAGGATCTAATCATTATTTTTATACAAAATTTGTGCCAGATGGGTCCTATCTCCACTATTCCTCACCTAAGAAGTTGGTGAAATCCAGCATAATATATCTCTCCACTCATTTGTCACCCGCCAGCCTCATTTCTTGTTAGGTATCTGCTACAGGATACATCGCCAATCACCTGGTCCATGTAGCAATCTCTGGAGCGACTCCTATGGAATTCAACCTTCAATTGTATATTAAACATAAAAATGATTAAGTTTTAATACAGATATCATCTCTTCCAGTGATTTTTTTGGGCGACTTAATTTTTCGTCTTTTTTGCTGATGTCTAACGTATTCTTTGTCATTTTATTTATCAAAAAACTCTAGAATTAGATAAAATACGATCTTGTCATCTGACGCGCTTATTAGTCATTTTAAATTTCACATTTCTTTCAAAATGTTAGTTGCCTTAGCTACGAATCTGGCGACGTTCTTGAATAAGTTATTGAACATTGAAAGGCCTCCGTACATCTGAATAACACAGGAGCTTGTTGGCGCCTTTTTATTTGCTTATTCAGCCCAAAGCTATTCAGACGGTCTCAGGGTTAGCTGGAAGTGCACCCTCCTAGTAACACCGTCCGGAATGGTTCCTTGAAATTCAATATCCCTACTGAGGCGAAAAATAATAACTTTAGTAAGTTGTTGAAGTATACTTACGAGTGGTATAGAATTTGTTTTTAAAGTAAAATTTTACATACAGATATACCAATGTAATATTTACAAACACGTACTCCGCGATATTATTCCAATCTGAAATTGCGCTGAAGAATTCGATTGAAAATCTTGAATTTGATAGGAGAAATATCTCTTCTGAAGGATGTTCCTCGTATCGCGATATTATATTTTATTATGTATGAATACCAAAGAACAAAGTTTTTCAAGGAAGAAACATTAATAAAGCTGGTAGTACAGAGAATTGTATGTATTCTTTTAATATATTATTTCAACTTTGAAAAATAAATAAATTTAAATAGCTAATTGTTAAGTAGATCAAGTTTATTTTGAATATCACAATTTTATATTTTTGTGAGACCATTGAAATTTTCTACATGTCGTAGTTGAATATAACAAGTAGTTATATCTCAACAGATACACAGCAAAGGATGGACCTTCCATCAGGCATGACTGATCGTCGACTGGCTTAATGTGATCACATGCCTGGAAAAAGTAAAATAATAATAAAAACATTTATTAAAAATATGTGATACCAGCCAATACTGTCTCAGGTTCAGCTCCCCATTCAGAATTTTGCCAATTATCGTGGAAAACGATTCGTCTTCACCGCTCTCCGAAATTTGGTGTTATTCAACTTTTTCATCTCTTCAGGCAGTTTGTCGAACTGTATGGTGTTTAAAACTCTGATACCTTTGTTAGCATATGTTTGTCTCATGGCCCTATGATGTTTCCCTTAAACTGTGTAGTATTCTGTGTTTAGTCGCTAGAATAACAATATTAAATGACATTTATATCACAATTTTCCGCTCCTGTTTCCATTCTACTCAATATTTTTACAATATGTACATACAGTAGTTTTGTACTGTGAATGGCACGCCTAAGGCGACACAGTTACTAGGAGTACCAGTTTATTGAAGAATATTATTTCCATTTCAATAGAAGGAATCTTGTTCCCATATACGAGTAATACATTTCTACCTAATATTATTATATTCTCTGTGGCCTGAGTTTCCACACTTCACACAACGTATTTTGATAACAACTTACTTATTTTTGACAAAGTGTTTTCGCTGTATATTTTACAATGAAGAAGAGACATTACATCGAAACCAAATAAATACAATTTACAATATAAAATACTAAAAACTTTAATTTATTTTTCTTCTTCTTTCTTAGCCATCTCTCCACTGCTGGATATAGGCCTCTTTCAATTTTTTCCACTCCTCTCTTTGGGCTTTCTGGATCCACCCACTGCAAGCGACGGGGACAATATCATCGGCCCATCTTTTCTGAGGCCGGCCTATTTTTCTTTTCATGTCCCACGGTCCCCATCTCAGGATTCTGGGTGCTCATCTGTCCACTCCCTGTCTAGCAACATGACCTGCCCGTTGCCATTTTAGTTTAGCAATGCGATCCATCACCTAGGCACCATTTGGCCGGCGTCTGATTTCCTCATTTCTGACCTTGCACCTAGCCTTAAATTTACATTTCATTATTATTTGTATCCATCACTATAGAGAATAAATTTTAAATCGCCTTATTCCCAATTTACTAATTTAGTAAGCGTTAATGTTTTTGCAGATGATTTAGTTTTGATGGCAGATGAAGAATGCGAGTTTCAGCGAATAGTATCCTGTGTGTATGAAAGCTATGATAGGAATGATATAAAAATGAATGTTAATAAAACGAAAGTATTGCTTTTCGGAAGGACAAAATGTGCGATTACGTTGGAAATGGGTGTTTGGAGCATTGGCTGAGTAATTAGTATGCATATTTTAGGAGTTTGTTTGCTAGAGATGGACGCTGTGATGGAGACATTTGAAAAATGAAAACTGGCCGGTTCTAGGACGAATGGTGCGCTCAGATCGATTGTTAGTATGCTAGTGAAACTTGGACATGTCTGAAAATAGAACAGATAAGAGTTGAACGCAGTGAAGATGAGGTCATTGAGAAGAATTTGCGGAAAACATCAGACTCTACAATGCATTATACTCAAAACACGTCCGCCCTTGAGCCAAAGTCTTCATGGACGGCCGCGTTCCCTTACATGTATTCCTTCACCTATGTGAATTTTATTTGATATCTTATTCATATTGCATGCATTCTGTCTGCATGCCCCAACCATCTCAACTTACATAATAAAGAAAAGTGAGTAATCAAATAAAGTTGAGATGGTTGGGACATGTGGAGAGAATGAACGACGAAAGGATAACAAAGAAAATTTACCTGGGTGAAAGAAAAGGTGTAAGGAAACGCGGCCGTCCAAGAACCACATGGCTGGACCATGTTGACTAGATACTCAAGGACGGACGTATTTTGAGTAAAAGTAATCGTAGAACGTGTATGAGGAAATAGTATTAATAGTATAATAGTAAAATAGTATTATTGTTTCATCACTGTCCCTGAAAGATCACCACAAACTGTAAGGTGAGAGTTGAAATTTATAATACGAACCCCTCGACCATTGTGTGATTGGTTGGGTCACCATTTCTATCCCACACGCCCCACACGCACGTGACCAGACTAACCACACAAAAGATTGATGGCCCATACAATCCCACTAATACACAGTTTGATCCCAAAACCCACTCAATTAAAATCATCATTAGGTTTTATCATGCGGTATTATTGAAGATATTTAAATATTGTCGATTTTTTCGGTGCTTACTTTTTTAACATTTTTTTATTACCTATCGTATCGCAAATTATTTTTATGCATAGATACCTGCATATCGATTTAGGTATGAACTTACACTATACTTTAATGGATTTTAAACCAGTGGCGGATCCAGGATTCAATTTTGGGGCGGCTGAATGTCGTCTCATGGTAAAAAGTACCTACTGTCACTCAACGTTTTTTTGGGGGGAAGGGAGTAAGGGGCTAAAACCCCTAGATTTGTTCTATATAAAGTACTGTGCCTCATGGTTTTGGAGGGGGGGGCTTCAGCCCCTAGCCCCTCCCCTGGATCCGCTAGTGTTTTAAACCATATACTATGTCTTTCATTTTTGGCTTTAAAGAGAGGCGTTCATAAAATGATTACCGAAAAGAATTTTTATATGCCATTTTGAATAGGTGGCAAGCTTCATTGCTGAAAAATATGAAAAACACTTTATGCAAGTTTCACGAATACTCGATTCGTACTCAACACGCCAAAACATGTATATGAAAAAAGTTATTACTTTGGAACCGTTCATGTTAAATAAGTGATTCTTTCACTTTATGATAACTGATGAATGTAAGTTTTGTTTGATGCACAATACAATGCAATACCGCATGCGTAAACTAACTACGCGACTATAACGCCAATCGGCGCTATTCATCTACCACCTTTCAATATAATTTTGATGGTTATTTTTTATTTTAATTTTATTTTATTTTTATTTTTATAACACAACAGCTTGTAACATTTATAATATATACAGAGATAATAAAATACTTATAGTGTTACCTTATTAATATATATATATATATATATATATATATATAATTAGTTAAGTAAAGTGATTCATATAAATGTAATTATCGATTAATTAATTAATTAGCGCAGCGGAGCGCCACAGGTGGGGATATATCACCGACCCCCGATGCGACTGCGGTGCTGTCTCTCAGACCCTACATCATATAGTGGAGGAGTGCCCTATGCACAGTTTCCATGGAACGATGGAGGATTTACATAGTTTGACGACCGAAGCCAAAGCATGGCTGAGGGACAACCACGTAATTTTATAGCGCCTGACATGCCATACGCATATATATATATATATATATAATAATCAATAGTGAGCATTGGGAAGGGGATGAGGATAGGAGAGAGGAAGGGTTACATTCTTATAAAAAAAAATATAATATGTGTTATTTTGATGAAATAAATTTTCATTATCAAACAACCCGCAAACCACACCCTTTCAAGCGATTAGTTTTTCAACACTCGACAATTAATTTAGAGGGACTCTTTACTGAATCAGTTATCATGTCGATAAAATAATTTAGAGGATTCAACCTTTCGTGTGGCAGAGAGAGTCTATTATTGAATAGAAGAGGACAGGATGAACTTTAATTTATTTCCTCAATTTAAACATCATTCGATCACATGGCGACGATTCGGTTTTTAATCTCAAGATTGTAATTTTTAACTATAAAAATAAAATTTCTGAAAGCATGTATGAGTAGGTTTCAGCAGGTATGTTCTTGAAAAATAAAGTATATTTATATTTATCACCGTATATTTATATTTTTTCACATATGTATCTAAGCATTCTGTTTCCTATTTTTTATTCTTCTGTTTTCCTCCTTTCTCACATATCTATGTACTTACCTACTTATGTACATACGCATTTTCTTACTATAAACTAAGAAAATGCATAACATGTAAATGTTTTTTCTATTATTATTTTTTGTTCTTGGGGTTAACTGGGAGAAATCGCAGTTCTGCGATAAGTTCGCCCTAGTGAACAATGCTTGATGAAGTATACATAAAAAAGACATATCGTAAAACATTACTGCACAAATGTATTTATTCGTTATTTCTTCTCTTTCTTGTTTTTTCTCATGACATATCCCGTACCCACAGTCGAATTTTTCTATCCGTAACGGTGGCGTATATAGGGTTTCATTTCGGGGGGGGGGGGGGGCGATCTAATATTTGACTTTGGAGGGGTGGAGGCAACAAAAATTTGAAGATAGACGTAAAGCATAAAAATTATGATAGCGCCGCAGGCAAAAATGTTTCGTGAATGTAAGTGAAAAAGGGCGTGTTTTAGGTTAGTATTAACATTGTGTGCAGAAAATACAAAAAACAATAGCGTCGCAGGCGGAATTTTTTTGATTAATGCACGAAGTGATGAACTTGAGTAACTTTCGTTGCAAGACACTAAGGGATAATATCAAATGTCCACGAGGCTATGCTTTTCGTAATTTGGCGATCTCTTCAGCTAACCCAGAAGTTACAAAATACAGTTTTGATTTCATTCAGCCACATCATCCTATATACCTACATAAGTAATATACTAGTGTACATATAAACATACACAATGCTGTAGTTAATTAAGTTGATAGATTGGAAGGAGACTAGACTTTGATGAATAACAATATATACCTATACTAGTACAATACCCTCATTTCACGTAGCAGGAACGACTGCTATTATTAAGTAACTGGTATTTTTTCACAGTGTGGGATCCTCAAATTGTAAAATAGACCCCACCCTTTCCTGATATTTTTTTCCGAGTGTTTTGAAAAAATAAGGTGACCTTAAAACTTTAATTAATAAGACATTTCACATCCTTTTCAGCAATCGCGCTGAATTCTGAATACCGTATAAATGCATTTTAGGTAATCAGTTATATGATAAGCACACAGTATTTAGCGGTTACCCCATCACATACCGTGATGGTATAATAGTAAATAGTGCATCCTATCTTTTCAAAATTACATACTACTATATCTCTCGTATTTGTTTGACAGTAGAAAAGGCTGTCTCGAAGACCGAACCAGCTCCACCGGTCGCTTGATAAATAAACGAAAGAGCTCTAAAAACTTAAAAGCCCTTCGTTTGACAGAACCGTGGATCTAAAGTTTGACTTATTTAGCGAGTAGATATCTTGTTTTTCTGTTAATGTTGCTTTTAGTGAAGAAAATAATGGTCTGCATTTTAGCTTATGCTGACCCACAAGTTTGATATTAATAGACACTCCTAGCACGACCATTCAGTGAATTCGTCGGCTGTATCCTCATATATCATGACTCAGGCAGGAGATTTTCCTAAGCCGGTTTAGCAAATCACAGCTCCTGCTCCTTCTTCCCTCGTGTATATATGAATTAACAGTGTTGTGTGAATTGATCAGTTTTCCAGCATTCTCGTGCTCTGATCCACTGGAGATTTATATTGAAAAGCCAGGAGCGATGCTGGAAATCTCCTTTGTGAAGTGTTTACATTGGTAGAGTAATACTGTGCAGTGTTACTGGCTATTGCGTCATTAAATATTACAACAATATCATCGTACAGAATGACTGATATGATATTTACTGTAAAAATAACATTATTATTAGCGTTATTGAATATCATGGACTTTTGTCTCCTCCATCACTCGTCGCCATTCATTTCTAAATAAATAAATTGTAATTAAAAAAAATCATATAGCGTGTTTGTTGCTCTAGGCAATGTCTGCCAACCCTTGAGTCTGGCATGTATTCAATAATTTTCGGCTCGTTCTAATCATCCAATTTTGGGTCTATTAAAAACACTTTCTAGTCGCTTTTAAAACAGGTTAAACGAGGGAAGATGAATCTTCGAACGCGAAGAGAAGGTGAGAGTTTAGTCGGTATTTGTTGAAGGTCAACATTTTAATTGTTTTATTTTGCCCTAGGTACTCCTCCCTTAACCTTTTAAATGGAGAAATTTGTCTGAAAAAAAGACTGATTCAGAGAGATGAGAACTTTACTCCTCTGTCTGGTTAACAGCAGCTGTCCAGTGTAGAGTTGGCTTACGAAGGAGACAACAAACTAATCGTAGAAGGTGGCAAGAAGGTGTTTGGTTCGTCACTTATTCAAATCACGTAAATCAATGGAGGGACACGTACGTCCATTAGGCTCTTTCTATTAGTTGCCTACATACATTATATATTATACAGCCCTCTATAGGGAGCTGGGAGGTACGTTATACAGGGTTCAATCAATCGTAACCTTCAACCGTAACTGGGTTCTAAACTTCTTTCAAACATTGTAGACTTACTTACTTACTGCTAGCCACTTGCGTTCCACTGCTGGACATAGGCCTCTTCTAAACTCTTCCACTGTCCTCTATCTTGGGCTATCTGCTGCCATCTACGACCCGTAAGCTGGACAATGTCATCTGTCCACCTTTTCTGTGGTCTTCCTTCGCCTCTTTTGTTCTCCCAGGGCCTCCACTTCAGGATTTTAGATGACCATCGGACACTCGTCCTGTCTCGCCACGTGTCCCGCCCACTGCCATTTTTGCTTTGCTGTTCTTTCTGTGATGTCGGCAACTTTTGTTCGGCGTCTGACTGAAGACTTACATTTAGCCAATCACCGCCTCCTAGAGTAGGTACGCTAGCCGTGCTATAACAGTTGGCAACATAGCATAATGATCGCTTGGGACCACTACTCCTGTCGAATCTCCTAACAGAATAATATAATGCGTGGTCTGTCATGCTCGTTGTTAAGGGACTGACACTCCATACATTTCCCTATCGGCGGTGACGGCAACCTCGCCTATAACGTTGAATGTATTATTCATCATGGCTAGAGAAAGAGAGAAATGTCAAGATGGCGGTGAGCCAATCAATTTTTCTAAACTGATATTGGGAAAGCATCGTAAAGCCAGATAACAGTACCAGTAGAAAATCCAGATCCTTTTCATCCGAGCATCTCCTTTGCATACTTCATTTTTTCCACTTTTCGCCTACTCCACATCACAAAAAACGACTTACACTTGTTAACCCTCCGATCAGTATGGGTCTTGAAGTTGGCAAACTGCATCAACACATGCTGACAATATAACAATGACATTTTTACTCCCACTGCACTGGCACCGTTCTCTCCTCCGCTCTCCTACCCTAACTTTGTAAATAAAAAAAAACATAAAATATCACCATCTCTATGATCAAAGTTAATCACCTTTTAATTGTTATCGATAATAATTAACCAGAAAGCTTTATACTTGTTACAATATCCCAACAAACATAATATTACCTATTGAATTTAGTTAATTGGAAACTAATTAATTAAGTCTAATATGATGGGTAGTTCATTTTAATAGGGATATGTCACCTACACTACAGAATATAACTAAATGAGATGAACTTGAATAATATGCCGGCAAACTTTTATAGTAATGGTTCTAATTAATGTCCAAAAATACTAGCTTTTAAGGTCTGCTGAACCGGCGAAATAGCCGAAAACGAATATATAGTCTGTTTGTTTGGTTTTGTGTTGCTTGATGTGATAAAAAGATACATGGTTACATTTTTCCGCTACTTTCAAATTTTTTTTTAATGCATATGGCAAAAGACCCGGCAATTACAAATTTAGTGGTAAATCTCTTAGCCAGTTGGCAGCGTCAGCAGTGACCCCGTGGATTTCAGTTAGACCGCGCTCGAAACCAAAAATTGGACACTCAACTATATGGCCCATCGTCTGGCGGCGACCACACTCACAGTCGGGGCTTGGGGAAAACCCCCATCGATGCATAAGGTCTGCGCATCTTCCGTGGCCTGTCCTGATTCTGTTAAGCGCGGACCACTGTTTTCGGGGCAAGTCAAATCCGGGTACACGCTCATGAGGACTTTCTATAAGGTGTCCATTTGGGACGTTAGCCTCATTCCAAAGGGAGTGCCATTCCTCATTGAGCGTAGGAAGCTGGGGAGACGATGCCAGGTCCCGTCCACTTTCAAATTATATTTCAGAACTGTTGTTTTTTTATTTTTGTCAATTTTTGGACTGTTAGAATTAATTGGCAACGTTAATTTTCAAACTTGTGATGGCGGTTTAAAGGAATTATCGGAGTATCTTTTTTCTTTTCACAACTCGGAAAACTCTCACACCTTTAAAATTATTTCTCTAGCGGTGCTCTGTAATGTTTCTGGCATTAGAGATTACTTGTAAAAAATGCAATGGGAAAAAATACTGAAAACTGACAGCCTCTGATGACGAAAAAGATTGGCTAACGACAAAGCCTCATTAGCGGGTAAACGACGGATCAGAAGAGCGAGTGGAATGGAATAGTTTAGAAGAGGCCTAAATCCAGCAGCGGATGGAGAGCAAGGCTTAGGGAGAAGACTACGCCATATACAAAAAAATACTTATATGTTGTCCATATCTGATCTACGACTTGCCTTTTGAGATAATACCCTGATTGAGTGTTTTGTCTTAAACTAATTTGCATATTAATATGTTTAGTTAATACCTACCATCAGGCACCTTCATTTTAATCATAATAATCTCGACAATCCCTTGCTTTTTATTAGCTTTGCTAATCTATTTATCCCATCTTCATTACGACTACATAAGTGATCGGAAGCATTAGCATATAGATTTAAGGGCTTGGTACCAAGAATGACATCACGGTCATTTCCCATGGCATTAAGGTTCAAAATCGCGTGAAAAATCGCATGAAAAAATGGAAAAATAGCATTTTTTGGGGTTAATTTCGCTTCAATCAAAAAACTTTAGCGGTTATTCCTAGATTTTAATGCTTATTATCAGTAAAAAAAGATCAGAGGTATTTTTACAATTTGTTTTGAGAAATGTACTTATACAAGATATAAAAAATCTTTTACGGTTATTCCCTGGATAAAGGTTCAATAAATATACTCTATTTTTTTAAAAAGCATATTAAGTAATGGTTTTCGAGATCTAAGGTCTCCCGTTTTTAGAAATATTTGAAATGTCAGTATGCATACTCTTCAATAGTAGTTTTTTTTTTACTAAATATACCTATTTCAACAAAATTTTCGTTTACATGAAATTATGGACTAAGGTATATATATAAATTAGTCCGGTCCAACAGGCTTGTATTAATGTAAGTTTTTGTATCTGTTTATAAAAAGCTTAATACTGTTTAAAAACATTTATAGTATTACATAAAGTAAACTAAAAGGTTTAAAATCGTAAATAAAATTAACTACTAGGGTACGTACCCGACAGTAAAACTTTTGTTTTTGCTAAAATAATATAACGATATAGCACTGATGGTAGTCACATTTGGTTAGTATACAGTTATAGTCGCTACCTCTGGCGGGTAATGAAGCCGTCAGCTGTTGATAATATTACAAGTATGTACGAGTATGTACCATGGATGTACCCAATTGTAATGTAGGTATGTAATTGCTTTTTTTACACGCTTTTAGCCAACCATTGACAGACTAGCTAGAGCTCTGAAACTTTCACCAAATGTGTAAACTAGATGACATTACGATTGACATTGTTTCTTCGTTTTTCGGGTGAACCGTGTGTAGACGACGAGCTTGATCGACGTTTCGACACTTCTACTAGGAACTCCTACTGGTGTCTTCCTAGCACACCGTGAAAACCTTCAACATTTTCTGATATTACGATGATTTTACGACATTAGATCAGCCTTCTCTAGAGACCCTGCCTGGCCATATATCCTGCTCATTGCCACTTGAGTTTTATGTCGGTAACTTTGGTTCTTTTTCTGTTTTTTTTCATTTCTCAACCTATCCCGGAGACTAACATCAAGCATCTGCCGTTCCATGACCCTTTGTATGTAATGGAACATGTATAGATGAGTACATATGTTATCAAATTTACAAAAAAATATACTATCCTTCAAAAGATTGCTCCCTCCCGTAAACCCACGGATGACGAAGAAATGCTGGTTCCTATTTCATCCAATATTTATACTAAAACAGTACTAGATAGGTCTCAGGATTGACAGAGGGGCTACCCCGACAAACTCCTACCCAACTTTATACAAAATTGTACTGAATCTTAACGATAGGTCCTTATTTTTCTATAGGTGATAGGTGTTTCTTTTTATTGTTTTCTTTCTTTTCTTTTTTGTTTTGTATCTTTGCTATTTTTGTCTTTTTGATTTTTTGTTTTAATTTGTATTTTTAGTGGGATTGACCCAAATACAACTAGTGGGATTGATACCTAGTTGGGCAATCAGGTGATATTGTATTGGTATATTTGATTTGAATAAAAAATACTTAGTACAATAATAATGGTAATATTATGAAAAAATATATTACCAACATTTGTTGAAATTTTTCACAACCCGACATAGGACAGCTTGCGTTTTATAATATGTATAATAGTTGCGAACGACAAAACGCCAAACAAAATGCGACGTGAGGTTAGGATATGAAATATTATTTAAACGCTAGAACAACTCTCTTTTGTTTTACGAAATAAAGTCAATGCTCTTTTTTTCAGAGTATTTTATGTTTTATTTTTTGTATAAAATGATCTTTTTTTATAATCGTATTATTTCTGATGAATTATTATCTTTAGAAATTTAAGAATATCCAATAAAAGTGAGCATCTGTTTGTTTCCTTGTCGGTGTTTTTTTAATTATTTCTTTATGGTTTTGTACAGATATGATTGATTGGCAGATCTTTGAATGTCTTGCTTGGACCATAATCAAATTCTGATTTTTTTCATGAATGCATTTTTTTTTCATTTAAATCGAAGCAAAATACGACATAAATCACTATATCTACTACTACTGTGCCATAACGATATATCTCAATAATTGGCTCACACACTTTTGCGGAATCATAACAATGCTTGTATTTTAGGCCCCGTTGAGCCTAATCCTGTGATATCCGTAATATCTGGATAGGTGAAATTTGCTCAGTATTAGGCTGATGAGTTTATATGTCAATCATGATTAATAATATGTAGACTCTTCTGGGTGATAATACTGAGAAATGTGTTGGCAAAGTCATGCCTCCGCGTAAGTAAAAGATAATTAGAATAGGTGGTGAACATCATTGGTGAAAAATATGAAAACTTTTATGGTATATAGTTTTACGAACACTCGAAAAAATATCAAAAAAGAGTTAGGGTACAGTCCTAGACGGCAAGAATACCCACGAGGAAAAAAAAAATAAAAAAAATGTAAAAACGGGAGACCTTCTATCTCGACAACCGTTATTAAATATGCTTTGGAAAAAATAGGGTAGATGCATTGAACCTTTGTCTAGGGAATAACCGGAAAAGACTTTTTATATCTTGTATAGATTTCTCAAAAAAAAAAAAAAAAATTAAAAACACCTCTGATCTTTTTTTCCGAAAGACGGAAACTCGTTTCCCGAATGTCGCTGAGTAAATTTTTTTTGTACTGATAATATGCATTAAAATCTAGGGAACAACCGTAAAAGTTTTTTGATAGACGCCCAATTAACCCCAAAAAATGGGAAAAACGCTATTTTTACCATTTTATCATGCGATTGTTACGCGATTTTGAACCTTAATGCCGTGGGAAAAGTCTGTGAAGTCATTCTTGTTGCCAAGCCCTTAATATCATAAATAATCCGGGCAATGCTGGTAAGTTGACGTTGATAGTAAATTGGTATTCTGTCCGTTAACATTTTTACTCTGAAACAGGAAAGGTCATTATTTATGGCAGTTGCTGTGTGTACCAACTCTCCCCTTTTAGGCAGGCACCTACATACATACATCATACCTTATATGTTGTGCTTGCTGTGCACATTACTACCAACTTTATAATATGTGAGGAGAGTCGGCCAACACCGCGACCGTGGGTTATTTATTTTTTATTTTTGTTTTCCTTTGGGAATACAGCAACAAAAAACACGTTTTTTAAGGATGCTCTATACCATTTTTTTAGATTTAAATGAGATTGTTAAGAAGAATGTGTGAAAAAACGTTGAGAGATAGGAAAACAAATGAAGTGATAGAGTGACTGTAAAATGGATGTTGTAACTAGAATTAAGAGTGAACATTTGAGATGGTTGGGATATGTCGAGAGGATAAAAGGATGACAAAAAATACATGCCTGTAAAAAGAGGTGTGCACGGACGTCCAATAATCACTAGGTTCGACCATCTCGAGCAAATGTCCAAGAATCATCATCAATCAGAACGTGTATGGCGATTCGCGTGATTGTAATGGAACTAAGTAATATGTGTAGAAAAGGGAAGCCTAATTACAGGAAACTAAGAGACAGGAAAACTGATGGATCAGAGAGAAGACCAAGAGATTGATGACGTTCACAGAGTTTCCAGTCACAAATGGAGTTGGGCTGATCATGTTGCCAGAACCACAGACTCTAGGTAGACAAAGAAAGTCCTGGAGAGGCGACCTAGAACAGGCGGAAAAGTGTTGGTAGGCCTCAAGCACGGTGGTCGGACGATGTAAGGCGAGTTGCGGGAGGCGGTTGAATGCGGTCTGTCCAGGATAGGGAGCTATGGAGATCAATGGGGGAGGCCTATGTTCAACAATGGATTCAGGGAGGCCGACATGATGATGATGAGGGAAGCCTAGCGCCCTCTCTCCTCTCCCTATGGTGCTCAGATAAAATATTTTATTACGAGACGTAAGCGACAGCCTAAGAATTTTATTATGTAGATAGTGTGTACTGTATAGGGTGGTCCGAAAATATTTTTATGTGTGAGCTACCACCACTACATACGACAGGGCAAAACCTCTGACTCATTATTTTTTGCGCTGAAAAATAAGTAAGAGAAATGTGTGTACTTTGAAAAATTATGATCGGGACTCGGAGTCGGGTTAATAAATGACCCTAAACGAGCGAATATTTCACGATTATTATTATTTCGTATTTGGAACACAACACGTTCCATTTTTTGAATAATATCGCGTACGTGCGTTTCATTTTTGCAATATAATCTTGTTTAGTATTTTATTGAGCGCCATCTATTAGGGAAACATATATACAAAGCCCCGTTTTGTAAATCTGAAAATTTGTAATTTGATGTGAAATGATTTCTGCATCTTTTCCATAATGATGCGAACTTTTCTCATATTTGAGAATTAGCTAATTAATTATCGCATAAGCGACTAATGTACAATCATAAAATCTTTAAAATCTTGTATTGTCATCGGAACTAAGCTTGCACAAAAAGTTTCAGCTCAATTGGATGTTAGGAAGTGGTCGAAAAATCGATTGCAAGATTTACAACAAACAAACAAACATACAAGAAAGCAAGCTAAGAAAAACGTGGTAATAATAAAATAAAATAGTTATTATTAATTTATTTTGCCGATTTAATTTTAAATTTTAATTTATTTTTCGAAAACCATAAAAGCAATCAAACTGATTTCCAGTAGGTAATTACATATATGCGTCAAAAAATCCTTCGAAGTCAATTTTGCCCTTGAAAAGGACCCGTTGAGTTCTATTATTTGTGAAAACATATTCAATTTTCATAAGTTTGTCTGGTTTATGTTGGAAGTAATGGTTATTATGGATATTGATTCTCTATCTTGCTGGGGGCTATCAGGGCAGAATGTACTATGCTAATCTCTGAATCATAATTTAAGCATTTTCCTTCAATTTTGTAACCCTGAAAGTATGAATTTTATACGAAATTAAGAGAAAACCGTTCTTTGGAATAGAATTACCACCATGTTTGTAAGTATGTAGGTAGACCAATCTATGTAGTTACATAAACAAAAAAACTCGGGCTATTATGCTTATATTGAAGCCTGTTTTGTAGGGCCTATATGCACTGAACAAAAATCTTTCTATTTTCGCTTCAACTTTTTCAAATTTTGTATGAGAATGTTAGTGCGAAATAAGAATAACGTAAGCGACAATGTAAATTTTATCTTTTTAAGAAGACCCTGGGAACAAATTACAAAATCTAAAACAGTCAATTTGTTAAGATTATAATTACTAGTATTTTGGCTAAATTATACTTTTATATCTGAAAAACTGAAAGGAAAATCCTCAGATCCCGTAAATTTCAGGGGTACTTTCGGGATAATTTTTTATTCAAGATTTTCCAAATATTATAATTCTAAAACAGCCAATCTGTAGTCTATACTTTCATCTATCACTGTCTTCAGTTTCAAGACGATTCTCTCAGTATTTGCTTAGAGCAATTGAGGGCGCCGAAGCCGGATGACAGGATATAGGACCTTTAGTAATTTTAAATGTGAATAAATGTACACAGAATTAGTACATAAGTCTTCCCAAGCTAAAGGACGACAGATTTGCAACTTCTATTGAAGATGGCATGAAATAATAATTTGCTAGGATTATACAAGTACTTATAAGGATATAAGGTATGATATTATTATTGTAGGGAGTATATATATATAATCACAACATACATAATTCTTGTGGAAATCGGGTAACGATGTAACGCAGGCTATGTGGTAACTTTTGCAAGTTGTTCGAATATACGTATACTGAATTTAAAGCACTTGGTTAGTGTAGCTCTCTCACCCAGAGACGAGAAATTTTCGTCTTATACTTACCAGTTTTCATTGACAAAATGTAGCGTAGCATAATTATGAGCACAAAATGTTTTGAATGGTAATCGAAAGTTGTCGACATTTTTATAAGTCGGGGCTTTAACGTGAATTGATAAAAACATTGTTGTTTGATAAACGTGAACTGATAAATATTGGCGGAGAATCCCAAACAAATCAAAACAGAACCACCCGCAGACCCGTCGCAAATGACGAGCAGCTTTGTCCAAAGCGTGGCAGAGTGTGCATGTCCAGAATCGGCCCTCATAGTCACCTCCAATGGGATCATCGACATGACAGCGATTCTTCGGAGCTAAAAACATGCTCGGCAAGGGCTATTATTATTGATGTTAAATATTATTCAGTAGAAAAGATTTTTTTTAACATAAAAATGTACGAGGCTTCAATAATTATTGTTTATGAATAGTTTCTGTTATAAGTCTGGTGATCTGTTATCTACTCTGCAAACCACGTCATTTTTGACGTGTTACAGCTAGTAATATAATAATAATGATCAATATTCAAGTGGAGTTTTTAATAAAAGTTTGAAAAGGATCAGATTATTGACATTAGGACTCGTAAAGAATCTGGTTATGTTTAATGATCGGACCTCACAAAGTGTAGGGCGGGAATAATAAATTATTAATGATTGGATTATTCCAGGGGTTCTGAAAAGTCTTCTTCTTCTTGTGGATTTTGGCAATCACCCTAATTGTTAAATGGGGCCATGTGTGCAGAAATAAAAACCAGCGTATATATAAGTTGACCAACCAGGACGAATTTATTGCAACCACTGAACAGTATATTGAATGTGACAATGATATATACTCCTTGTTTCATATAACTTGGCCACTGGCTACATAGTAATTCTATACAAAAAGTGTGACAAGACGGATGAAACGAAATGTAGTATTGCTTAATCTATAACACTCACAGTGTTGCCACACGAAAGAAAATATCTCAAGTGTGGCCAACCTATGCTATTATGTTGTTAACACTAATGAAGAGTGTTCTTGCCAGTGTCAAATTCTTCTGAGGCCTTGAAACAGCTTGAAGGTTCTCTTATTGTTCTTCCATGATTTTTCTACATTCTCCTTAGTATTCATGTAGTCAAAGGCGTAGGGAAAGGAAATATAGGAAAAAAAGGAAAGGTCTTTCATTCGCGGACTATAATTTGATGAGATTAGTTCTGAGAAGTGATGTTGAAATTCTGTACACGGAGGGATTGTTGCTTGCCAATAACGTTAGTGTATTTGTGGGTAGAGGGATTTTCAAACTTATTAGTTTCTGCAGAAGTTGTGGGTAGTGGTCATTTATTGGGCACCCAAAAAAGATGTGATCAAGGTTATCCTCGTCCCCACCACACTCACAGTTTGGTGTGTCCAAAATTCTTCCTTAAAGTCATTCGACGTAGTTATGTGTACTTGTGTATACTGGGTCTTACTACAAGTTGTAAAGATTTTTTTTCTTAAACTCTTGCTAATTAATAACCCCGAGGTTTTTGACCGGTGGTACATGGTGGAAGCACACACGCAAAATTAATACATTACATTACATAGTTAAAAATAGTCAAAAAAATATATTTTATATCTAGAAAACATTTATGGTAGGGAAGGAGGAAGCATGGGAAAAGGAAGAAAGGAGGGGAAAATGAAGGAAGCAACGAAAGAAGAGTTTAGAACTGAGATTAAGAACAATAAGATAATTTGAACATCAAGATAATTTTGCATGAATGTGTCGGAAGCTAGGAGTGTGTGTAAGGATAGGGCTGTCTGGCGCTCTGTCCTCTCTGCCTACCCTGGGTAGGGATGTGGCGTGAGGGTATAGATAGATAGATAATTTTTACTAAATAAAAGAAGATTTTTTTTATGTTACGTCTTAGAAAAAAATTAAAACCCAGTTATTTTATTTCGAATCGTCTTAAAGATATATCGAATATCTCCTTAAAGGGACTAATAGTTTCGGAAGGAATTTGTAACGATAAATCTTTCTGGTGAACTTTAAGCCATCCTTCGAAGAATAAATTATTTTCCTTCAAGATAATCGATCGAGCCTACCGGGATAAAGGTGCGTTTACACTTGTACTAAAATACTTCATTTTTTATTTTGATAAAAATTGTCATTTTTTTCTCATTTTGTTTAACAGGTTAAGAGTTTGTCTTACTGGAAGTGCAACCTTCAATTTGAACTTTGAATGAATTCATCAAATACAAAGAATAGGTAAGCAATGTCATAATTTATTTATTTATTTATTGTTTAAATTTACAATACAAATAATCAAATATATCAATACAATCGTAGTACATAGCCAAGCAATGATTATTATTTAAGGTCCGGACCCCAACTATGACGTCACGGTCATTTCCTGCGGCATGAACGTTCAAATTCGCGTGAACAATTGCATGAAAAAATGATAAAAATAGCGTTTATTTTACTTTTTGGGGTTAATTTCGCTCCATTCAAAAAACATTTACGGTCATTTACTAGATTTTAGTCCATTTTATCAACACAAAAAAATTCTCTGCGACTTTCGGGAAACTATATAGTTTCTGTCTTTCAGAAAAAGATCAAAAGTGTTTTTCACTTTTTTTTTTTGATAGATCTATACAAAGTCAAAAATTTTTTTCGGTTATTCCCTAGATAAAGGTTCAATGTATCTACCTTATTTTTTTAAGCAGAATTAGTAGGGTTGTCGAGATAGATTAAATTTAAAAAAATTAAATGTCAATTTGCCTAGCTTTAATAAAAAAGCCATTTTTTATAACTGGTCAAAAGTTTGTCTTGCTGGAAATGAACCATCAGTTTAACCTTCGCGAATTCGATAAATGTAAGGAATAAGTATGAAGTAGGGTTTTTTAATAATTATTCTTAGATTTCTTAAATTTTGTAAAGTGCTTTTGAAATTAATATTAAAAAGTCCTGATGGTGAAATTAAAAAAAAGGAAATTAATTAGTTCTGCGTTTTGTTAAAATAGGTGTCTTTTACAGTTATCATTTTATGCAAATTATTTCACTTAACTTGAAAAAAAGATACAAAATCTCAGAATTAATTAGACGGTTGGTCTGATCCTATTATGCGGGTTGTATTTTTCTGTTAAGGGCTTGGTACCAATAATGACGTCACAGTTATAATATATATAAGTGAAATACATGAATGAAATATATAAGTGTAATACATAATATGGAAATGTAATGCCACCTTAGTACGGGCTTTGCCTAGTTAGGTGGCAAAATTGTGAATGTATTTATTATGTCTGTTTATGAAATAAAGTATTTATTTATTATTATTATTATTAGTTATTTCCCACGGCATTGAGGTTAAAAATCGCGTGAACAATCGCGTGATAAAATGGTGAAAATAGCGTTTTTTTTTTCATTTTTTGTGGTTAATTTCGCTCCATTCAAAAAACTTTTTCGGTCATTCCCTAGATTTTAATGCATTTCATCAATACAAAAAAAAATCTCCGGGACTTTCGGGGAACGAGTTTCTGTCTTTCAGAAAAAAGATCAGATGCAATATTTTTTTTGAGAAATCTATACAAGATATAAAAAATCTTTTACGGTTATTCCCTAATTCAATGCATCTACCCTATTTTGTTCCAAAGCATATTTAGTAACGGTTGTCGAGATATAAGGTCTCCCGTTTTTAGAAATTTTTGAAATGTCGGTATGCATACTCTTAAATTATGTTTTTTGTGTTTTGTTACAATTAAGATACGGATTTTCTTAATTAGAGTTGATAACAATATACCTACGTTTTCTGTCTAAACACCGTTCACAAAAATAACTATAATATCGTTTTACAGTTTTTCTTTTCTTATTTTTTCTTTTGTATCAGAAACAGACATTGAAACGATAAGGTACCGCTCAATATTTCTCAGATATTCAGTTGCCCCTGGAGTCACCTCATGTATCAGTAAGAGTGCCTATAAAATACAATAATATTTGAGAATAGGCATATTAGTTTTTGTCATTGTAAAAATTAGGCGTAGATGTCGCCCGTTATTAAATTTAGAATGTACACGGACGTTAAATGGCTCCGTCTTTTTGCGTGTTATTTTATCGCTGTGGGCTCTGATATCATTATCACAGGAACAATACATAAAAAAAGTTATCTCGGGTACCTTTGTAGAAAAAATAAGGCGGTAGATGGTGCTTTATTTTTGTGTTTTATATTATTTAATTTTTCAATCAATTACTTAATTAGTTATTTTCACTTCGGCACCCTGCAGAAAAACGCATGCCAATATTTAAGCCTGTTTTAAGCAGTGTCTTTAAATCTAGTTATTCTATAAATTTATTTTTAATTTAATAATATCAAAGAGAAATAAGCTTATCTCTATTTTCCTTGTGAAGCACTAAGCTTGTGTTGAGAGTTGAGAGGCATATTAAAATCCACAATTCCTACCTATACATACGGTCTACTCTATGTTTGAAATCTCCCAGCTTATTAAATCTCTCTCATTGCACGTGCTAGGTGTTTAAATTCAAAATCGTTCCAAAATTATTTGTTTTTGTCCTCTAACAACAATTTCAAATTCGGAAATGACGCGTCGTATTCTAAAATCCGTTCCGTCCTAATGGACTTTTGTCAAAATTTGAATATGGAACGTTCGAATACATTTATTTGAATTCAAATGTAATGATATAGAAATTACATTCGAATTCTGTTCACCCTTCTGTAAATTCTATAAATTGTAATTTAAAATCGTAGCGAGTTCCGATGTACAGACCGAAGTCAGCGATAGTATAGTACAAGCCTACATCCTCGAATTCCATCACCACCATGATTGGTGACGTCACCTTGTATCTTTTCAAGGTGAGGTCACCAATCGATTTTTTTATGAAACAATTGAGTTTTGATGGAAACTCATCATTAGAAAATTTATGATTTGGTGAGAAAACGTGTGGTAATAGTGTGAATTTTTGTGAGATTTTATCATTTAATATAAAAAAATGTATACCGATTCCAATCTCTAGGGGGGGGGGGGGGGGCAGCTGCCCGCTCTGCCCCCCTTGACGACGCCCATGGTATCTAGGTAGATATTTTGTTTATGATAAAGTTATTTAATTACATATTGTCCTGGTAGGTTCATAAATATTTGAATTTATTGTTTCTTTGAAGAACAAAGCTTCACAGGCAGGTGTGTCAATAATATAATTAAATAAAGTTTCATAGAATATTCTTACCTGTTTTACAATAAGACTTTAAGAGGTATTAATACAAGTAAAATTTGTTGGAAATATTGTGTTGTGTCGAAGTTCAATCTTCTGGTTAATGTTCAGTTCACTGACCTGATTATTCATTAATAATATATCACTTCATACAATTGGTTTTCTCTATATAATTATAGTATGCAACTATGCATATCCATTGCGTGTATTTTGAGACTATTTAATCTGTAAATATGTTTCCATCCTTGGACAAGGACACTGAAGGAATGAAAGTTATGGGTGGGGTTTGTCGGGAGGCTCCCTTCTGGCTAACCCTGAGCCCACCTCTCAAAAAGATTTTGCCAAGAAGTGCGGGTAAAGAGGTCGTGCTACCCGGGGATGCGGAGGGCCTTAAGCCCTTGGGAGTCCTTCAATGTATTCACTCTGTCAATTTTCGGAATGGATCGAGCTTTCAATTTCAGTCATCTTCAGCATGAAGTTGTTAACTAATTCGTATGTAGCTTTGTAGATTTTCACGGTCCTTGTTAATCTCTTCTCCATTCTTCTCGGGGGTACTGCATATGTACTAGATTGTCGATGTTGTCTTCTATTCTATTTCTTCTATTCTTGTTATCTTCAGCACTAATGAGGTGGTCGGTAGCCTGGTTGGTAACGCGCTCGACTGTTTTTCCAGTGGGCGCGGGTTCAATCCCCGACTTACTCCACTTCACAACACAAGCTTTTAAGCTTTCTGTGAAGTGTACAAAGATGTATTTGGATTTATTTCGATAAACCCATATTCATTTAAAACAAAAAAAAAATGTAGTCTCGAAGCTACATTATACGATACATTAGTCCTGAAGATGACCTCAGCATGTAGACCGAAAGCTCGACAACATCGACAATCTGCACACGGTACTCCCAAGAAGAATGGAGAATGGAATAATTCGCATGTGATTATAAAACCGTCTATGGATGGGATATTTTCCGACCTTGCATACAGCAATGAATTTAATGCGTTAAAGAAAATGTATAAGCTATACGTATGTGAGAGTCTAAGCTTCTAGTAATTACTGTATAGAATTTTATTAAGCGATTATAATACACTATACATTATTATAATGTGTTTTCCGACTGTAATAGTATAGGTATTATACATTACAGCTTTCACATTGTGTTATTTGTATCAGGGAAAGGCAACTTCGATTTAGAAAATGTGAAATAAATAAGTCATTACTGAAAAAAAATCATTATCAAATGGCGGGCTCCTTGCCGTAGGCAATGTCTTTTGTGACATTCAACCACTTGTGACATTCATTTGAAGTAAAAAATACACGATGCCTCAGTTTACTTTTGGAACAAAGAATAGTTGGAACTAGTCTGATATGAAGTGGAAAGTTTTTCCATAATCCAGCCACGTGTGTAGTGAAAGAAGCGTTGAAGAAGAGATGTGTGATGTGAAGGTATGGTTTACAAACGGCTACCACTTGAACGTAGAGATGTACTATTCACTATACGATTAAAATATGTTTTTATTTTTTCATTTGATGTTGATAGTTCTGACCCCATCCTGAAGTCATACAAATGTTTGTGCAAAGAAAATTTTAATATAGTTTATTTACTTATTAGGGACACACACAGAAAGTTAACAAACATACATAATGACATACACAAAATATATAATTCACGTTAACCTCCCAATTAAGAGTGTCCACAGCATGCACGCATGGTAGGTACATTACAAATCAATCAAAGAAGTGAATTGAGACAAAGAGTTTGGGTATGGTGAGAGAATGAATGTTGACAGGATGACCAAAAAGATATTTAATATGTGTTTGTGAAAAAAGAGGTGTGTGGCCTTTCGACACTCCTGGATCAATCGGACTCGAGTAAAAGAAACCGGCGAGCCTGTCCCTGTATGGCAAATTGTATGAATGTGAGGGAAGCCAGAAGTGTGAGCAAGATGGCGGTCTAGCATGCTGTCCTCTTTGCCTGCGATCACTCGGTGTCTTTCGAGGCTTGAGCTGGATAACATCTGATTTACTATCTGGATTTATTTTGCAACGCCCTTTCATACAATACCGCACAATGCACATGACTCCACACGACCCTTGTATCCTCCTCAAACGCTTTACATATTTTTTTGTTTCTGGAGATAATCCAATAAACTTATTGTCACCGAGTTTGCGTACGTTTTTCAAAGTTTCAAGTAGTCAGGGAGTGGTTGAAAGATGGATTGCAATATTGGTCACAAATAACAACGGAGCACATTACATAACATTTCTGGGCTGAGAATCGGTCACTGTATGAGTGTATATGGAGAATTGGTGTCGTATCTGATCCTACATGCCAGTGTGGAGAGGACGATGAGTCAATAGACCATGTCCTATCCATTGCGGGGTTGTGGTGAGGACTTCTGCCGAGATGATTTCTCCAGACCCTTTAGCTCTGTTTAGCTTCTAGCAATGAAGCCTAAGGAATCATATCGCGTGATCGCGGGATTTCTGAAGAAGAATTCGACTTGAAACTTTAACAGATTTGAACTTCTGAAACTCATTTTATCTTAACTTTTCGAAGGTCTATACTAGCACAAATCACCCAGTTAGGGTGGACCGTCTAATTATAAAAAAATAACATCGGAACGAAGATAAATTAAATCTTGTATGGACTCGACTATTATACAATGTTTCTGATCTCTTAATTTGAGCAAATAATATATACCAGGCAACGTTTACCCGCAATATGGCTACGGTAGAAAATGTATTTTAAATTACGCTATTCTTTATGAAAGCCACGGTTCGCCTTGCTATTTACTCTTGATTTATGTAGGAAGTATACGCTTTTTATTATTACCTACACTACACAACACATATACAAACATTGTAAGTTTATTAGATTTCTTTATTTTATTTTCTAAACCCCACTATTGCGCTGTTCGCTAGCTTGCTTTATAGATTATTTATTACACAATGGTTCTACGTATAATTGTTTCAGCTTATGCTTTCTTTAATTGAGTAGTAGTTTAATTATTAGTACCTAATAGTGTTGCAGCTGTATTGTTGGGTAAAACCGCGGTGATGGTACAGTGGTAGTAGTAATTTAAAATTATTATACGTTTTAATTTTAATTTAGGTTCACTTGAAGTCATTATTGGTACATTTTTTTCTCAAGGCCGCGAAGTTCTTAGCCGACCCTCGTATAACACTGCTTTTAGTATTTGTTTCCTAAATATAAAATACTATGATTCGTCACTCTCGGTGTAAATAAATAAGTAAATAACGAAAACACTTGACAATGGCAAAATCACCCGCAGACGGGTGCGTGCCATATTTAAATAAGAAGAAGAAGAAGTCATTGTTGCTAATTGTCTCCAAATCTTTTGAAATGAATTTTAACTCATTTCCAGACTAACTAGAGCTCTGAAACTTTCACTGATTTATTTATTTATTTATAGTTTTGACGGCCACAAGGCCTTTGGAAAGTTAGAATACACAAAATTAAAAAATATCAACGCAATAAAGGTACAAAGCAATAACAAACAAAATAATCACAATTAAAACAGTATGTAAACACACAGTATGGAGAAAAACAGTAAAATAAAAATTAGTTGTGTAAACTAGAAACTAGATGATATTACGTTTCTGAACCACATCGTATCACCCTTCTCCGAGAGATTAAAAAACAAATGTAAATAAGCGTTTGAAAGGATCCAAGAGTTATCATGTGTGGTATCATATGAAAGAGCGTTGGAAGAGAAATTCATATCGAAAGTCAAATTACGTCCAGCTTAAGCCATCGGGAGACCCTGGATGATCTAGTGGATCCAGTCATCGCATACCACCGTGTTTGGTCTTTCATGAATGTGCTTCACGAGTAGATTTCTTTTTTAGTAGGACTGAATAAATACTAATTAAATAGTCAATTGTATACCTAGATTTATCAAATATTTTTTTAATAATTCACTTCTTTAGCCCAGATTTATATATACGCTCATTTGATGTACACATTTTTTACGTGTAGTATTGTAATTCGTCTACGCTTTTAGATCTGTAGAATAATATCTTAAGAACAAGATGTTTACGACAAATAGACAATCAGATACTCCAACTATTTCGTAATTATTGCGAAGATAAAGTATATCGTCTTAAGTAGGAATTTCTTCTCAGGAGATGTATATTAGCAATCTAGGGTTGGGTGAAATAGTTATTAGAATGGAGCGAACGTGTTGATTAACTGCTCCGTACAATCGTGTTGTTTATTTTTCAATATAAAGTGAAAGAAGAGTAGAGGCAATAAGTCTAATGACGAACCTTTTCACCTCCACCTACCCATACTCTTAGGGTAGAAATTCGTCGCAGAAATTTATATAGCCCAAATCGTATGAAAATTTACAAACACAAAATCATATCCGATATTTGAATCTCAGAATGTATTGAAAATTATTTGAAAACTTTTAAGATCATGGAATTCCATATTTAAATTTAAATTGTTTTACAGTTCCCTGAAGTACTGTAGCTCCCTTCCATACCCTTTCCATAAATTTTGAAATAAATTGGGTATTAAAAATATTTCAACAGTATTTGAATGTCTATTCACCTGGGGACCTTGAGTTGTACAATTGCTCCGTACTCTTTGATGATATTTTTTATAATGTCTTCCGTCAGACAGGTTCTAACTGTAACATATATATTTTGTTTTTGAAAGTACGTTGGAAGTCGGTACTTTAAATATATTGTGTATTCACTCCTGTGTTTTGAGGCTGTACTGACTATATTATTTACATATGGTTGGCTGGCAGAAATTGCCATTTGGGGCAATAAGCCCGACCTTCGAATCTTTCATATATATGCAATAAATGACGAACACCTCCTCGTCTGCTGAGATATGGAGGAGGGATGTGATAAAGCGGACCTATATAGGGCCAATGACAAAGCGATTTCTGCTGCAGTGTATTGGGGTGGATTGGTCTAGTGTAAACGGATTCGTCAAGCTTTTTTTTTTATAAAAATGAATCTGGAATCTGGGTCGAAATAAACTCAAATACACCTTTGTACACTTTTCACAGTAAGCTTGAAAAGCTTGTGTCGTGAAGAGTATAGGTCGGCATCTTCGGAACCCGTGCCCATACTGGATTAAGTCGAGCGCGTTACCAACCATGCTATACCGACCACCTCGAGTAACAAAGATTATTTTATTTTATTGATAAAAGAAGAAAAAAATTCTGTAGTCACTAAAATAAGCCATTCTTTTTCCAGTTATTTCATAGTTAAATAAATGTAAAACTCACTTGTAAAATGTTGTGGAATTGGGCCTAATATAAATGAATATGTATCAGTTACCCTTAGCTGTTACAGGTGGAATAAAAGTAGGGGAGGATTAATGTCCCTAACTTGTTTATGTCGTATTAAATCTACACTTAATTTATATTTGTCTTTATCCTTTCTTCTCATTTAACTTCAACTCACAGCACAGCTTCTTAAATAATAATCATTACTCCTACATCACTTGCTATTCATTTACCCCATTATAAGTTATTGCTTCTCAATAGGCTTACTTAATTACCAATTGATCAATTAAATTTATGGCATTAATTGATTAACGACTATTTGGAAACGTTATTAGGCATTTAAAAATATATCCATTTATTTTAGAGTTTCTTTGAAAAGGGCGACCTCAAACAAACAATGGAACGATTAAACTTTGAGGCTATCCACTGACAGTAGTTGGATAGTGAATGTTCACATTCTAGCTATCTCATAACCATAGTAGTAGGTGGCCATTTTTGTTTCTCCAATTGAACTTATTATTTTTCAGCACCTACCTGATTAGAGTTATACAACATTCACAACATGACAGAGTACAAAAAACGATTTATTTTATCACGCCATGCTACTTGTGGAGTAGGTAAAGAGAGCAGAGCGCTACACCCTTCTATATTTGCATACATCTCCCGCTTCTACCACGTATATCGTATGGTTTTGGAGAGACTAGACTCAGAGATTAATTTCGTGAGAGATCAGGTATTTAAGTACCTCAGGAGACAAATTGTGAATGTCTTCCATTGTCCCGGTGAATCTAGTGAATCGACATTCTTCTACAGTGTGGTTAATGGACTCCACCCCACCCCACCGCTTACTCCATCTGTGGAGGAGAAGGCCACACCTTCTGTGTTCGGTTCTGAAATGGTTTAGGTTGCACCAAAGGTGTTGTGGTAAACGGCTACCAGGTTGTAAGACCTTGTTGCAGGGTCGTTTATGAAGTCCACGAGTCTCGATGTTGGCATCCATCCAAGAACGTCTCCATTTCTCTTTGACGCTAAAGTTGTTGGCTACCATCAGTTGCCTTCCTAGTTTACAGAAAGAGTTTCGGGACTCAAGGCAGAGTGAGTCCTCTTTGGGGACGTCTTGGTGTATTGGGAGGACAATATTTTTGCATAGTCAGATTACTCCTATTCAAAACGCGTAATTTTTCTTCACAGCCATTTTCCCTCACATTCCTAGTAGTCATGGTATGCGGCTTTTCATCTAGTGACGATAGTATGATAAAAAGAGTGTACGTGGGTGAAAAAGATATACCTATAGTTACTCACAACCAAAAGCCACTACCTTTCATATTATGTAAGATTGAATTAATAAAATACGTTGTAATTAGAATAGCATAGCTCGTAAGACTTACATATAAGTATAGATATAGTTTGAAATATTGTAGTAATAAGTGAAATTTTGTAACCTCCTTGGACAAGGATATTGAAGGAACGTAATTCGGGGGTGGGGTTTGCCGGGGGGCTCCCTTAAGGCTAACCCTGGGCCCACCTCTTAATAATATTTTGCTAGAAGTGCGGGTAAAGAGGTCGCTATTAATGCGCCTGAGCTACCCGGGGATGTGGAGGGCCTTAAGCCCGCGGGATTTTCCTTCAATACCTTTCATTCGTTTATATATTAGGTCAAGTATTCTGACAGTGATGATGATATGGATATATTAATTCTGTGAAAAAGCTTTAATACTTTGGCTGTAGAAACTGATTACATTTTCTTCTTTTGTTGGGAAGCAGTGTGCTAATCCAATAAACCTTAGGCACGTTGAATAGTAGTACTGATGGTTATATAGATTTTACTGTTTCTCTCCTAACACTAGAGGAATAACTCACCATACCTTAATATCTTTCAACTCCCTTCTACTATAACTGTGTTTGACAGTGACGGAACCTTATAAGTTTATTATATTATGGAGAGACCCTAAATAACAACAACTTTCTTTTGTCCACGCTTATCTAACTACGTGTATGTCAGAACGTGTTGGCTCTTTATTCCGGTCCAGTAAAATGTCATGTGATAAGGATAACAATACCTGAACTCAGATTCGTAGGTAGGTGCTTTTTCACTCAATAGTTATGTAAAAGTATGAACATGTGAAAAACTGTATCGGGAAAAGTAAGATTCATCACCTCATACAAAATCGTAAAACGTCAAAATTCATCAAATGAATACGAATTTATGTCAGAGAAATGACGTCACACGCGTTTTCATAGCGTTGTATTGAAACAAATGACATTGTTCGGATCTAGTCAACTGTACGGAAAATAATTTGATTAGGTACTTCAATAATCAAAGCCTAATAGATATACTTAACATCCGATACTTTAAATATAGATGAATGAAAATAGGTTTCAGTGCCTCTCTCTAGTGAGGTCATTTTTGTAATTTTTTCAAAAGATATCTCTGAAATTTATTGAAATTGAGATTATTCCTGCAGTTGTTATTATAAATTAAAATGATTCGGTCGATAAAATGTCCCAGCGAGTCTAGTTGCCATTTCTTTTTATTTGATGGTCCCTTTTTATTATATGATAATCCAAAGTTGATTTTGTCGCTTACGTTATTCTTATGTTGCGCTTACACTCTCATACTTAATTCGAAAAAAACTTGGAGAGCTAATAGAACGATTTTTAGTGCCTTCAAGAATTACAAGAAGAAATCTATCTATTTATCAATGCCCTCACGCCACGTCCTTTGCAGAGTAGGCAGAGAGGACAAAGCGCCATACAGCCCTATCCTTACACACACTCCTAAATGGAAAAAATCATGGGAAAAATTACACAAATCACAGAGTTCTAGCAATAATCTGGTTGACTGTAAGACATTGCTTTTGTAATAATTCTGCCCTTTGGCATACTTTTGTGTCTATAATAATATTTGTTATTTATATTTGGTCTGCGGCTAGTGAATATTTATTTATGAATTTATTAATCTTCATATTTTTAAATTCATTTTTTTATTTATTGCAGATTATTATAACGTATAAATGATAGATGTGGGGCCTAATCCAAATGGATTTTTGGCTATGTACTTATTCTAACTTAAAACTAACTTAAAACTAAATATTCTACTTATTCTACAAAAATGTCCCCGCAACACCACCGTTCGTCCAGTCAATTATGCATACTCATTACGTAAGCAAGTTACACCAATGATTCTACTATTGAATTTAGCAATCCTATATAACACACTTAAGTATTCATAATATTCAGTAGAGTATCGTTCTTGCTGTATTGGTAGAGGTAGAACCTAGTACCTAGTATACTGTTAGCTCTGTTCACGTTCTTTGGGGCTTTGTTTGAAAGCACCAGCTGACATTGATACATTTCTCTATAGAAATTTCAAGATTTCAATGCTTTGCCTATATTATTATTATAATACCATCTACTATATCATCATTATTGTTGTTGTTTCCATGTACTCCATAATGCTATTGTGTTATTTGCTTCGTATAATCTGCCTAGTTAAATGTTAGACACGAGTAATAGTAACAGTCGCTGTGTATCTGTTGAGATATAACTACTTAGTAACAGTCGCATTCACAGTGATCACATTCACAACTTAATCTTGTCACAGTTGACGATATTCACGGTGAAACTTTCATCTGGACAAAATGTCACCAGTATTCTGCCGACCTTAGATATAAAATAATAATAATACACAAAATTTAAGACAAAAACTCCAAGACAAAATTAGTAAATACACAAAGGATATGTGGCATCAAAATACAGTAAGAGTGGTTCCGGTCATAATTTCATCTACTGGGTCATACGTACCAAGTAATAAAAGTTTTGGATTTAGGAACAAATATTTAAAAAGAATGACAAAAATCAATTATTATAAGCACTTGTTCGATACTCAGAAAATTCCTTATCACTCCGTCATAGGCACAAATTCGTTTATCGCGATTATCTCAATTTCAACATTTTGGTTTATATGCGGTTCTTCCTTAGTACGACACTATTAAAACATCCATAAAATAAAAGAACACACGTCGAAGCAAACTTGTCAATCTTCTCTCGTAAATATTTGTTGAAGGTTTATACGATGGTCCCTGATGTATGGAGATTTTTCAGTATTCATCGTGTTGTAAAATAGTCGTTGGTCGTGTTAGAATTATAACACTAGAACTTCTACAACAAGATTAATTTTTTTTAAAAATGCTGTCACATAAATTCCCTTTTTGTTCCAATATGCTGTGTTGATTCAGAGCGCGCCTTACCATGAGGTTTGCAAACCAAGGGAAAAGTGTACAACTGAAAAAAAAACAATATAAACATCATTAAATTTGGTATTTCCGGTTCTCTAAACTAACGGCAAGTAGCCATATCCGAGGACAGCTTTTAATTAGAAAGGCGGGTCATATATTGAATACTCACAGCACATCGAATGTAGCTGCCTAAATAATAGCAGTATTTTTTCATTTCCCTTAATTCCTACAACAAAATTGTGAGAGAATAACGTTTAATTTTATCATCAGTCGATGAAATCTGGTTTCTTTACTGCAAAAAAAAAACACATCAGTCACTGATCTATGTAGTCGTCAACACAATCTAGTTCCAAATCACAGTGACACGATTTGCAAATTATCTGTGATTTTAGTTATGTTACTGTTATTTATAATCGTCTGTTCCACTCATCTCTACTCACAGACTTCAACGTGTTTGTATACTTAGTACGTATTACTGTCGGATTTATCTAATAATATTATAATTGGTCGGACAAAGTTAGAACATTCTTGGATTAATATTGTATTGTCCCATTTCAATTACAAGTGATTACTATACCTAGTTGTAATATAGTATGAATATCTCCCAATTATCTGATATAATCTGTAGATGAATAGGTGACAAGGAAAATCTTAGATTTTCTGATATTAATATCACTAATTAAGGTATACTAGTGGGGCAGGAGATAAAGAGCTTTTTTTGTAGTGTGAGACAGCGTAACTACACGCAAGTCCGTACACGCAGTTATAGTAGTATTTGTGAGCGCACAATGAACAAGAATGCACACAGATGCGTTCATTGTTCAAGGCAGGTATATCCGTCCTTTCACGAACACTACAAAGAAGGGTCTTATATTAGCGTTAAAAGTATAACGATATCTTTTGAAACAATATTTAGTCTAATGATCAACCACTCCAGATGTTTGTCGACGCACTTTTTACTTACTTGGACATGGGTCTCTTCCAAACTTCTCCAATATTTGGGCTATCTTTTGCCATCTACGATCTGCGGTAGATTTTTTTAGGTTTTTCAGTTAGATTAAAATACTTCTCTAGACATATGCTATAAACAAATCAAATACATACAACGACTGCAAAGAAGTAATGATTTAAATTAGAATATTCCTATTACAAAGAATTGTGTGATTTATTGCCGGAGTAACGTAAAATAAATAAATTATAGTAAAACGCTGATGTCCAATACTTTTAATCTCGATGTTTTTGACTGTCGGTACATGGTGGAAGTCCATTTTAAGGAAAGATAAAAAACGAAATATTCGGATTATAATACACAAAAATGACTTTAGATTTCGCGACTAGTATTTGAGGATTTGCACCCTCATCATCAGGCGATTATGAATGAAGGAAAAGGGAAAAAACTTTATTCACAATCGCCTGGTGATGAGGGTGCAAATCTTCCAACACTAGTCGCGAAATCTAAAGTAATTTTTGTGTATTTTAATCTAAATATTTATTTTTTATTTTTCATTCCAATACTTTTTTTGAGTCCTTTCCTTTTCCATCCGATAACTCGTCTATATCGTCCTTCATTTTTCAAAAAAATACCTTGAACCAGGTAGATAACGTGTACCCGAATTTTCTTTAAATGAGATAACATTAACAACACAAAAAGTCTCGAGATTTCAGAGGGTTTAGTAGAGTGAATAATGGGTTAAATAAATCTACTCCCTCAGGACAAAACACACTCTATTGTAAATCACTGTTTCGAATAGAAGAAGTGTTTGATAGTATGAAGTCTGGAGAAAATGAAACTAGAAGACCTCGTTGGAAACGACGTCGAAACTACCCCGTCGGAAACGTCAACGTTGAACGATATAAGGAAAAAACATGGAAACTATATATTGAGATTAATAAAATCCACAAAAAAATGACTAGCTTAGGCGACTAGAATTCGAAGATTTGCGCCCTCATCATCAGGTGATTGAGAATGTGTGACTTTAATTACAATCGCCTAATGATGAAGGTGCAAATCCCCGAATACTAGTTGCGAAAGCAAAAGTCATTTTTTTTGTAGATTTAAATCTAAATATTTAGTTTTTCTTTTTTTTTCCTTTTGAAAATGGACTTTCACTAAGTACCAACGGTCGAAAACATTGAAATTACATACACTAAGCCAAAAAAATCCCGCAATGAATATAGATTCATGTTAAAAGGGATCTTACATCTTACAGATGTCGGAGGCCCATCTTCTTCTTTTAGATCTGTTTAGCTGTTCTGGCAGAAGGATTCTGGTTTAGGTCAATGCAGTGCAACGCAGGTTTGGATGTAAATTGTCCAGAACTACATTACGTCAATGACAACAGAATTTGAGAGAGAATTCAGTATTCTCTGGCCGAATCAAATTATATATTATAATCAAAGAAAAATAAATTGGTATAATCAAAGTTGTATTTCACATCAATAACTTTGGTTATGATATCAAAAATCAACTAGGCCACTTTACTCTGGGCGAATTATCGCACAAAGAATCCCACCTAAAGAATTACACTGTTTTATTTCCGGTTTTCTTAAGTTAAACAAACAGTTAATTATCAGTTGGAAATAAATAAATAAACAAAAGTGCAAAAATAGCAATGATACGATTAAAAAAACACTGGCACGCCATTGGCCTTCGACCCACCCATTTCAAAATCTAATTTGCTGTCACAATCTGAAATTTTAGCCATTTTACTTAATATATCTTCTGCTGAATGTGGCGTACCAATGCCAGAGGGATTCTCAACATCAAGGATAAGTCGGTTGGGGCTGGTAAATCTGTTTGGCTGTTCTGGCAGAAGGATTCTCTCCTATTGGAGTGTGCAGGAAAGTATTTGGGTTCGTGTATGCAAAAAAAGAATGATTAAAATTGAGTAATACAAGGCCATGGCACTCGTTCACTGCGATAACGCAATGTTGCAATCGCTTCCAACTAACCCCAATCATCTGGCATTCTCAAAGCACGTTTCATACACAATTTTTTATACCTATTTGTGCTCCTCTTCTTCTTCTTCTTTAGCCCCCGTCCCTCCACGGTCTCTTCCATCCCATTCCACTCATCTCTGTTTCTCCCCCTTCGCATCCATGTCTTTCCTGCCTGCTGGACTTTTTCGTCAGACCATGTCTTGGGATGTCTGCCGACACTTCTGCTTTTTGTCCAGGCCCCTCCATCGCAGAATTTTGGGTTCCCATCTAGCGTCCCTCAGCCAAGCCATATGTCTACAGCAGTTTTGTGCTGTGTAGGTTTTAATTTAATTTTAATTGCTTTTTTAATTATTTTGTGCGTCTTGTGAGTCAGTTAACTTTCTGTGATATTCCTTTAGCTATTTTTAGAATAAATCTGAGTTTTTCCAACATTTGATCCGAAAATAAATAAAACTTTATACTCTAAATTCCAAGTATATTTTGGTGACAACGATCAGTTAAACAATATAATGACATCTCATTTTTAATATTTTTTTGATTGATTTTTTTAATTATTTTGTGTGTCTTATATTTTTTTTGTAAGGTGCCCATGGGGTGATATTTATCGCTAAACGGCGCCAAATGAGTGCTCAAATTATTATTATTTTAATTAGTGCTCGCTCTATTATAAATAACTGTATTTAAACATCAATGAATAGTAAAATACTCGTACCTTACGAAGTTTCTCTCCAAAAGATCTTATTATTATAAATTCATTTTGTTTCTTTTGCTTCTGAGGAGATAAGAACTCATTGAATCGTCTTCGTTAAAAAAATTAAAGAGAAAATTCTTTACTTTCAATAGAAATAAAAAAATGTTTGAAAAGGGAATAGAAATTTATCGTTAGATATTTTTTAACAACTAGTATAAAGTTTTTTTTATTGATTTATTTTAAGTACAAATTCCTTATTTTATCTAAGGTTCCTTACCCTCTGTATATTGAATGTTTTATTTCAGTTCATTAAACAATAATATTATTATAAAACATGGACGTCTGAAGCATATTTTCTTCTTTTTCATAATACCAGATGAACGATAATTTCTTGAACGTATGAGAGTCAAATCTCAGTTCTATTTGTTTTAAAATCAAATAGGTAATACAAATATGTACCCATGGGCGTCCCCAGCATCGGAGCTAGGGGTAACTAAAATTTAAAGTTTGATATAGCATGAAAAAAGCTGGACCCAGAAGACCGCGCGGGCAGACCCCTGACTACGTGGATGTCCACAATCGCAGGAGACTTAAAGGAGGCGAGGATTCGTGCAGAGGATGTGGGGAACAGAAGGACTTGGAGTAAGAGGACTAGGAGAGCCAACCCCAAGTAAATGGGACACAGGCGAGGGCGAAGAAGAAGATAGCATGAAAAAAGCTCAAATAGCACCGCAGGCTAAATATTTTTGTGAGACATAGTGAAGAAGGTCGTGATGTGGTTTGGTTTGTCTTGTCAATAAATGTCTTTTACCAAAAAGTAATCAAAATAGCGCGGCATTACAATCCGCTAGAATAAAAGTTAGAAGTTGCTAGAATAAAAGTTAACGAACTTTGATGGATCTATGAATCATTTAGACATTTCGTCCAACTCACTGTCTCTACAAACGCGTTCCTGTAGCCTCTTTAGCCTGGTCGAACTATCAGATATTTGTCCGTGACCTTTTCTGCAGAAAAAAAATACAAACGGAAAAAATCCTCTTGGTACTGAGTTGAAAAACTGTACTCAATTTCCCTTATTTTTATTAACGTTTACTTTCTGGAATTTGTGATACGTCGTGTAATTTTAAGTTTATAAAAAAAAGTATTTTTTTATAGATCGATCTTGTAATGAAATGAAACGAAGACAAAAAGTATTTTATTTTATTCAGACAAAGTTAGTTGTTAACAACGCGAGAACAGTAATGTAATTATTTTGAGATAATGGAGAGAATTAATTTATTTTTTGTAGAGAACGTTGAGAGATGAACCGAACTGAATAAAGTTTCAAAGTGTATAGAATTCACTGAAACTAAAACAATAGATCCTAATCAACTAATTTGCTTCTCTATGGAGAAAAAATACCAATAAATTCTCTATGGAAAGAAAAATACTACATTGCGTTTCATATAACTTGGCCACTGGCTACATAGTAATTCTATACAAAAAGTGTGACAAGACGGATGAAACGAAATGTAACAAATTCTTTCGCTGTTAACCTAGTGGGTATCGACAAAAGATTATATAGTTATTAGAAAAAACATCTCGACAATCTAACTAGGTAAATATGCTTTGTAAAAAAATAAAATAGATACCTTGAAACGTCCTTTAGTTCATTAGCGGAAAAGATTTTTCTTTCTTGTACAAATTCCTCACAAAAAATACAGGGGAAATCTCTGCTTTTTTTTTCAAAACCCCCTTCTCGATAGACGCATAGGATAAATATTTCTCGTAGTGATAATTTGCATTAAAATCTACAGATTTTTTTTTCCCACAAACCCAAATACTTTCCTGCACATCTTACACCAGGTTAAAAGCCTGTATCGCAAAGTGTGGAATACATCGCCAGCGCCGGGGTTTTTACCTGGCACCTCCCGTTCGAGAGACTGCCGCCTCAACCAACTGCGCCAACCATGTACTCAATTACCACAACACTTTTTTTTAATCAAACCGTATTTTAGGAAAAAATAATAGTATAACATACATATCTAAGGATTTCACTCTTATTACCGCATTTCTTTTTAACCTTATCTTTCGGTGTTGCCTAGGTACACAATATTTTCCTCTTCAAGTTGTGTTCAATGTCCTGGCACCTTGAAATTTTGCACACGTGTTTGCTTTAGGTGACGGTAAAAAAATATAGCATACACGTTTCATTTGGGATATTTTAATTGTTTCCAGATTTCCTTACTCACCTAAAGCTATACTCCTTAATACACACAACCTCTAAAACCTCTCAATGTCTTGTGTCTTTGTAGTGAAATTTGAATATGAGCGTGATGGTTTAATCAGTTTTAGGTAGAATTATTTTAAAATTATTTTTAAAGGCGTCAATCCGCATGGAGCATGGACTATATGCTTAAATGCTCCACAGATGGCACATGCGAGATTCTCCTGCCTGTCACTGCGGAGAGCCAGTGCAATCCATCAAGCACATTGTCGAAGACTGTCCTCTGAGAGCATTCTCTGGACCATATGCAGATATCCACAATGCCACACCCAATGCCCTTGAATGGCTTGAAAGCCTGGATGTTGCTCTGTAGGGTACATGTCTCCTGTATGTAACAGATAGCATTATTATCTTATCTTCTGATGACGTTGCCGCCCAACGGTGGCAGAAGCTATACAAACTTAAAATAATTGGTATAGAATTATTATCAATACATTTTCATGGGTATAGAGCATTCTTCTAGAATATGTCCATCTATCTATCTATCTATACCCTCACGCCACGTCCCTTGTAGGGTAGGCAGAGAGGACAGAGCGCCAGACAGCCCTATCCTTACACACACTCCTAGCTTCCGTCACATTCATGCAATTTGTCATACACGCTCTCCGATTCCTTTTACTTAAAACGCGTCCATCCTTGAGGATCTGGTCGACATGATCGGACCAGGTCAATCTCGGGCGGCCGCGCTTCCTCACCCCTCTTCGCTAATTCAAATATGTAAAATCCTTTAAATTAGCTATCGACAGTTGCATCAGAAAGGGGATTCCCACATCTATTATCTTAGTTATATCGGCTACTGTCCCACAAAGATTCAGTTTAGGGTCACGTAACACTTCTCATATATTCCTCAAGTTATTAATTATTAGTGTGTGGTTGGTTCATTATAATATTATCCTACATCAAATGTCTTATACAGATGCCTATACTTCTAGAATAACAACAGGTGTTCTCTCAATATGTATGTACATGGGCGTCGTCAGCCTCGGGGAGCTAGGGGATGGCAACAAAAGTTTTAAAAATTGATACAGCATAGCCAAATAGCGCCGCAGGTGAAATTTTTATGTGAGACATAGTGAAGGAGGTCGTGATGTGGTTTGGTTTATTCGAAAATGTACATAATACTTTGCACAGTATGAAAAATTATTTTTATGAAAAGCAATAAAAAAATAGCGATGTTGGCGCTGGCAAAAAAAAAAGATGAAACAAATGCATTTTAATGGATTTTCATACAGATTTTTGTAAATTCATGATTTGATGCGAAAACATGTGATTATTTATAATGTGATTTTTTGATAGGTTTAATTATTTATTATGAAAAAGTAATAAATAAATAAATAAATCTTTATTGGCCAGAGAAAATGTGCATAGTTACAAAAACAAGACAATTATAGTGTGCCAAAAGGCGGACTTATTGCAAAACCAATATCTAAATACCTATTCCAAACTCTAGACCAGACTCTAAACTCCAAACTGACGACGCCTATGTCTATGTAGGTATGTAATGATGTTAGACAGGTACAACTATTTGCTCAAGTACAGGCAAGGTACTATGTAGTTACATTGTATTTAGCGTGGTTACTTGTAACGGCTTATGTTACTCGTACCTCCTTACTTGAGTGTAATTAGTTAACATTATACACACCTGGATATTCTCCTAACAAATTTACTACAACTAAATAACATGTGTAGTGTGTACCTGATAATATAATTCAGGGAACTTTCATAATAATTAATTAGGACCGCAATACTGAAACTTTCTATTGTATCTACCTACTTACATAATGTAATAGAACTTGACCACGAATGTGTGAAGACATTGTAACAATAAAAATATGATTATTCGTTTCAGGATAAATAAATAAATCTTTATTGGCCAGTAAATATGTATGCTGACAAAAACAAGACAATGCAGTGTCCGAAAAGGCGGACTTATTGCAAAAGTAATATTTATTTATTTATTTATTCACGGCGCAAGCCTTTAACATGAATAATAATAATAACAAGTACAATATAAGCAACAACAAAAATAAGTAATTTAAGGTACTCGTACATCTGAAACATTGATAAAAAAATATAAAATACGAGATCAAAAGTACATGAGAGATGGTTTGTAAAGACTAATTTGCAGGTAATAATCATTGTTAATATTTAAAGTATATAGATATATGTTTCACAATTTGGACTTCAGCAAATATCTTACAGTTAACCCGAGAAAAGAAAGAAAAACTTAAATACTATAATAATAAAGTATGTAAGTAAATATAAAGACACACACACATAATATATTCATATACATACACACATAATACATACTAATAGATAAAAGATAAATAAATTTAAAAAAACCTTAAATAAAAATAAATAAAAACGTACGCACACAGGAGAGGGAAGAGGAAAAGGCGGGATGGGGAACAAGGATAGACGTACTTAAGATAAAAACAAAAATAAACTTTGATCAATTAATTCCTAAATTAATCAACGGAACCGAGATACCATTGACTACATTCAAACAATTCATCATAATGCATAAACTGGGGAGGACGTATGATTGACGTTCCGAGGCTTATTGAGTCGGCATTAACTGGCTTTACGCCTAGCGCTTCGTTAATCCATTTTACAACATCCTGCAAACAAATGTGAAATTTTTGGAAATTGTAGGTATTTTAAACAATTTTTGACAATGAACCAATTTTCTTATTATATCGCTATCCAAGTATTTAATTGTGCGAATACAACCCGAAATATTTAGAATACAAAAAAAAAATGGGCATGAAGTAAACGGGAACCATATTATTTAGTAATTTGGGAAAAAAACAACACGATTTAGAATTTCGAAACCGGGCAAACTCGGTATTTTCCTGGTTCTAAAAGTTAGTTAAATTCCAGTATTATATTAATTGCACAATACTGGTGCAATACCTGATAATTTTAATCATAACTAAGCTTATATAAGTCTCTCAACTTCGCTATAATAATAGTATTAAGGGCTTGGTACCAAGAATGACGTCACAGTCATTTCCCACGGCATCAAGGTTCAAAATCGCGCGAACAATCGCATGATAAAATTGTAAAAATAGCGATTTTCCATTTTTTTGGGTTCAATCAAAAAAAAAATGACGCTTATTTCCTAAATTTTAATGCATATTATCAGTACAAAAAAAAATATTGTCGAAACGAGTTTTCGTCTTTCGGAAAAAAAGATCAGAGGTGTCTTTCACAATTATTTTTTGAGGAATCTGTACAAGATATAAAAAATCTTTTACGGTTATTATCTAGAGAAATGTTCAATGTATCTACTCTATTTTGTTCCAAAACATATTTAGTAACGGTTGTCGAGATATAAGGTCTCCCGTTTTTAGAAATTTCTGAAATACCAGTATGCATACTCTTAATAGTATTAATTTCCAATACCTAGAAGGTACTAATACTAAGTAATTGAAAGTGCAGCGCTGTGAATACAAATACTGTTGATAAACTAATTTGTGGCTGAAGTTCAGCTATTAATATTCCATAGAATATAAACTCCAGAACAGTAGTTGGAATATTTCCTCTTAAGCTGGCAAAGCTGTTCGCAAACTTTGCCCGCAAGGATTAAAGTCCAGGATTTTCCCTGAAACACTACCCGTGTTTTTAACGTTCAAAATTGCTCGCATGATTGCATAATCAAATCTTAGAAATAGGGTTAATCACATTTTTTAAGGACAATTATGCTGGATTACATTTTTTTGTGGAAATGCATATGATCACAACGAGAAAGATTTTTCTCTGCTATATTCGGAAAGGGAGTTATTTTCTTTGATAAGATATGTTCAGGTATTTTTCACATTTTTTATATATTGTAAATATATGGTGTGCCCCGCTACACGCTGGTGTCCAACTCCGAGCGAGTGGTGTTCATGAGTAAAAATGCGTGTGGATAGAACGTTTTGTCTTGACGTGTACGTATAACCGACCGTTGACGCCTTGCTACTCATGAACAACACTCGCTCGGGGTTGGCCACCAGCGTGTAGCGGGGTCATTAGGGTAATAATTCACCCTTTTGGCGGCACTCACTATATTTTAAATGAAGTATGTGAATACAGTAGAAAATCAAACATCGATATAACACTAAAATCTGAGACTGAATATATTATATATGCGATACTCTTCACTATACTTAGGTTTTTCTTTTCACGTATACCGTTTACCGCTGTGATTCTACGATGTGTATGCCACAAAATATATTCAAAGATATCTGAAGGAATGAGAAAATCTAAACACGTTTAGAGTAATGGAATATTTTTGCGTTTGGTAGTTTGTTTTCCACAAACCGATTCAAATTAGGTGGTTTAGAATAATATATACATAAACCCTTCACAATACCACAATATACGGTTGACAGGGGACTTCCAGTGTATATATTATCATTGGACAGAGGCGAATTCAGTGCAGAGGTGCCGTAGAGATGATGCCTGGAATTCTACATTATCAGAGTGCCAATGCAAAATAATATTTTATACGAGTATTACATTGTATTGATTAATACTTTGATTAGTTTTTTTTTTAATTTTTAGGTAAATGTGTACAGATATTTTTGTATGATAATAGTATATCTAATGGTAACTTCCATTCCATCGACACAATAGACCTACTCTGGTCGCAGTGACGCAGGGGATAAACGGTCCCCTGACCTAACAAGGAAAAAAAAACTTCCATATTGGGCGGCGCAAAAATTACAGCAATGCAAAATTACTCTAGTCTCCTCGCTAGGCAGAGTCCTTGTTGAGGCGACCATCGTATATGACCAGATTTTACTGTTCTCTCAGACTGGTACCTATTTAAAATATCACACACAAAAATTAAACAAAAGGACAATAGACAATGGCAGTCTCAACAACGAGCTGGCAATCGCACAAATAAACTACAACACTGTAATGGCGCTCACATAAAAATTAATTAATTAATATGTACACATATCAGTGACGTATATAAGTTTTCTTTCGGGGGGAGGGGGGCATAAAAATGTGTGTAAGAAATGCAAAAAAATAGCCCCGCAGGCGATTTGTGGGGTGGGTATTTTTCATGTTTTAAATAACGTTTTTTAAATATTTGTTTTACATTTTGGGCCCTATGTACGCCCTTGATACAGACTACTAATCACCAGTGACACGAGAACAAAATAATAAAAGCAAATAATAACGTTTGAGTAAAATCAAATTTGGCGCACTTGTTTCTAGAGACGTACCTGATGATAGCACAGTACTAAGATTGTAGGAGAAATGGTGATATGTATGTAGGTATGTACGTTATAAAAATGCTCCAGTATGCGGAGTCACGTGTCAGTATTGGAATTTGAATTTATTGGATTCCCAGGACATTCTGCCAGCGACCCGAGTGACCTCTGGGGGCCGTCTCTAGAACCTGTTACTTGGAAAGCTAGCGCCTAGATATTTAAATACAGGTTCTTATCAAAATTGTAGAGTGAGTAAATAGTTTTTATTCGAATAGCAAGTAGTTATCTCATCAGATTTACAGCGAGAGAATATTCTAGTGGATGTTTAAAAAAAAATGACCTCCAGAAAAATACTTTTTATTGGTTGTGCGGCTCTATAACTCAAAAGTGCTTTCATGTTTTTTTTAATAACGTAGTTTTAGAATGTTTTAAAACTAAGGCTGAGAACTACTATTGCTTTTAATGAATTTGGGAATGAAATAAAAAACCTACATCAGTACATTTTTCACGGTAAGCTTGAAACGCCGGTGTTGTGAAGTGACGTATGTCTGCATCTGGGATATAACCAGCGTCCAGCCTTTTTGTGAGAATCATGACCATGGTTTTAGTTATCGAAACTAAGCATTTGAAAACGCCTTTTTTGAGGGTTCGACGAGATGTTTTATAGGTATTTAGATACACGTATCGTTCATCTTGCGATTATGAAATAGACACCTGCACACCTGTCGTCGGTTACTACATGTTGTGTGATATAAACAAAATAACATGAAAAATTAAAATAAATAATAAAATATGATGTCACCAGTGGCGGCTGCGTCTTTGTGTGTCCCGTGCTTTGCATATTGTGTACTTCAAACTCAACAAAATGTTTTCCATTCGTATCCCTTGGAAATTCCTTTAGATAATAAACAAATAAACAAAATGTAAACTTCTGTTTCAACGGAAAGTCATGCTTCGTCTTGAAATTAAATTCAATTTGAAATGATGAAAAAACATTAAAACAAAACAAATAGTGGACAGTACTATATATTGATTCGATTGACTATGATTTTAAATAGGTTTTTCTACAAAAAAAGTAATAAATGAAGAGTAAAAAGATTTTTTTACCTAGGTTGAGTGCAGAGTTGGAGCATTTAGTTGTTCGGTGTCAAATCCCATGTACAGAAAAGTGTTCTGGTTTTTGCACACAATCACAGATCTTTTAAAATAACTGTCTAAAAAATTCAACCTTTAGAAGGTAAATAATATTTAAATATTTAATTTCATGACTGACAAAGCAGTTTACAACGGTTGTTATATTCTTTAAAAATTTGTTTTACGTACAAAAATCTAATTTAAACGTAAAATATGTTGTCGTGACATAAAAGGCAAACGGTAGGGGAACGGTTTAAATTACAGATGTAAACAGGTAAAATGACACTATTATTATTTGACTGCCGTGAAGTGAATAGTACACGTACAGAAGGAAACAAAATATTATTTGCTTTTTGTTAACATTACACAAGAACAGCGCCCCGTGAGGTGAACCACCAGTGGTTCTGTACATTTGGTTGTATTATACGCCTTTATTTGTCGAGTTGGTCGGTATACTCGTTGGTAACGCGCTCGACTGTTAATCCGGTGGGCGCGGGTTCAATAATTAACCGATGCCGACCTTCTCCACTTTACGACACAAGCTTTTTAAGCTTACTGTGAAGTGTACAAAGGTGTATTTGGGTTTATTTCGATACCACCAGATTCATTTTTCAAAAAAAAAATACTTAAGTTGAAGCTATCTCCCAATCAAGTGAAATTGTATGTGAATTTCTTCTGACGATGTCAGACATGACGCTACAAAACCCTTGGATTCCCTTAAACAATTAACAACTTTTTTCTCTCTGAAGAAGATTCACGACCCAACGTTGTGCAGAATCGTAATGTCATATAGCAACGATTCTGTCTCCATTTTCAGGTTGATCGAAGCTTGACACCAACAAAACATAGGTAGTAAGGGAACCCGAGAAAACACGGATTCATCGCGCTGCGAAAGCCAAGCAAGATTAACTAAAAAATAATGTGAATTGTAAGAACCGATTTCTTGTATGTATCAAATCAGGTGGAGTCTCTTGACTCAGCCAGGGTCCACCCAGGACTCTCGTGCTGATGGTGATGATGATCAAATCAGGTAATCGTGTAATTGGTACTGTGTAATGTGAACTGTTGGTATACAGTTCAGAAGTTATTGCCCCTGAGATGATGAGGTCCATCTGTCTCTCCATATCTTCAGTTGGCTTCCAGGTACACGGCGTCCAAAGGGGATCTCCATGTGTAATGCGTGTGTACAAAAGTACTTGTAGCAAATAATAAATAAAAGAAGTCGGGTTGAAAGAGAAATGTTTCTAACCTCTGTTGTGTAGGACAATTAGGATGGAACAAACGTAAAAGGGTCGCAGATTGTCCTTTTCAGGATTCCTGATATTCTTACATTATTGTAGGTACATTTGTTAGGAACGTGTTATAATATTGTAACATTATACGGAGGAGCTTGACATCTGTTCCCATCTTCAATTCTACTTTTATTTCCATTCGCTTCCAAGTGTTTAACATAAGTAATAATCATTATACTAAAAAATATTAGGAAAATCGTTTCCACGATGCACACACATAGTGTGAATACTCTTATGGTGGGATTGTTTGTTGTTCTCTAATCATCCGTAAGCCCCATTTAAGGCAATTGGAATCATCAGGTTTACATATTAAACAAGCATCAAAAAATAAAATAAATTCCGGTACAGCCGCAAGTCTGCAGTCATTGCATAGTAACTTTACCGTCACCATAAGACTATAACAAAAAAGTACTTCTTGTGATCTGGTTCACTTCAAGAATTTATGGTTGAAGATTGAAATCCCAGCTACCTACTGCCCATCCCCAACCATTGTTTTATGTATCTTGGTGTTAGAAGGAGAACTATTTGCTGCTTCAGGATTCTATGCGACCATCGTGCCACTTGCCACACTGTGGCAGGCTACCTTAGTGGTTGCAATTCAGTATAATAATATTCAACTAACGGAGATCATTTAGAAAGTTATGAGTCATAGTATAAAGAACTAATTCTTCTATTGGTTCTAAAACCATTCTTAGATCTTTTTCATCTACAAGTAACATACAAACACATAGCATAGAAAATATGCGACATACGACCATTATATTTACCACAGAATGTTTCAAATGAAAATAGATGGCTTGAGTCACGAAATTAATAGTAGAAAATTCCGTTCAGTCACTTTAGGAAATCAATGTATGGGGAAGTTGGCAAAATTAATAACAGATGGGACTCTATGCAGTATGATACCTTAGGGTGAGGTGTTTCAGAATATCAGGCGTCCCCCCCGCCACACCTGACGCGTCACCCCCCTGGCCCCCCGAATAGGTCCCCCTACGTGGTTTTCCTCTATTTATCAAAAAACTGTAACAGATAGAAGGAAAATGTTAAGGACAAAAATAGTCCTTAATAAATTCTCTACAAAATAGGTAAAGCACATTTTTTGATAGGACTAGTAATTTACCCGCAATAGCCGGTGAAAGTATCGTAATTTTTTAATAAGAACCAAATTTTTTTTATTTTACTCAAATTGCTGAAAATTCATAAGAGCTACAAGAAAATGGTCAAAGAATGAATTAATTGCTATAGTTTTAGCTATAAAATGAGCTATTATTTATTTTTGCACGGCTCATAGTTTTTGAGTTATAACATAAAATTCCAATGACAGAAGTCTTAAAAATGGAACTTTTCATACAATTTGTATTGAAATGCTGTGATATTAAAATTTAGGTTAAGCCTGTTTTTCACAAGCATGTGAAAGATAAAAAATGTATTGGAGTATGATTGGGTCTTTTTAGTATTTCAAGATATAATCCTTTCGAAGTTGAATGCACTTTTGCCAGTCATGTTTCAAAGCCATTATCCCAGTTTTCCAGAAGGATTCCTCAAGGTTAGGATATGGGTCAAAAGCATTGGCACCCGGCGATTCGAGGGTTTGTACAAGTCCTGTTCTGAAGTTAAGATGAACACTACTGATTAAAATCAGATCACTGGAATCTCTGCTATCACCTAACTAATAATTCCGCGATCTTTGAAAAATTAATCCATGTCTTTATCGACGTTCTCCAGAACTACTGCATTTTATTGCTTTCCGCTTCAAGGGTTGTGTTTGACACCTTGCTGTGCCCATTCAAAATCTGGCACTTACTTTCTAATCATGGCATATGATGGAACAGACTCCATTAATGAACCCGATATTTCTTTTATGGTTCGTGTCGGTCTATGACCTTAGATAAAATAATATTTTATCACGGATCGCAGCTGACAATTTCACATTTTCACAAAAATGTCAAACACGTTGAAATAAAAATGGTGCCAAGAGTGCCAGCGTCGTCCTATCGATCTCAAATTTTGTAAATAGCCCTAATGAAGTTTAAATTATCTATATCAATAATGAACTTAAACTGGTCTGTACATTTTTTTCTCAGGGCTACGAAGTGTTCAGCCGAACCTCGTATCTTACACAGACATACACTAAATTTTCTTCTTTAATGATCTTGACGAATCCTTCTGCAAAACTGGGATACGGCTTTGAAATATGGCTGGCAAAAGTGTATTGAACTTCTAAAGAATTATACCTTAAAATACTTACAAAATCCAGTCATACTCCAATACATTTTTTATCTTTCACATACTTGTGAAAAACAGGCGTAACCTAAATTTGAATATCACAGCATTTCAATACAAATTGTATGAAAAGTTCCATTTTTAAGACTTCTGTCATTGGAATTTTATGTTATAACTCAAAAACTATGAGCCGTGCAAAAATAAATAATAGCTCATTTTATAGCTAAAACTATAGCAATTAATTCATTCTTTGACCATTTTCTTGTAGCTCTTATGAATTTTCAGCAATTTGAGTAAAATAAAAAATTTTTGGTTCTTATTAAAAAATTACGATATTTTCACCGGCTATTGCGGGTAAATTACTAGTCCTATCAAAAAATGTGCTTTACCTATTTTGTAGAGAATTTATTAAGGACTATTTTTGTCCTTAACATTTTCCTTCTATCTGTTACAATTTTTTGATAAATAGATGAAAACCACGTAGGGGGACCTATTCGGGGGGCCAGGGGGGTGACGCGTCAGGTGTGGCGGGGGGGACGCCTGATATTCTGAAACATCCCACCCTAAGGTATCATACTGCATAGAGTCCCATCTGTTATTAATTTTGCCGACTTCGTGCTGCAAAAGGACTGAGCTAATACATTATATTATGCTATTTAGTCCTTTATCAATTTAATGAGATTCCATAGCGTTATGATTCCCATAATTAATCTCCCTACTCCACATATAATTACCTACATTCTTAATATTTCATCGCCCTAAGACCCTTCAAGTACCTATTAGATGTATGGAGCAAACTCCTACATATAGACGATACAAAATTCAATGTTTTTTTAAGACTTACTTTGGTTTCCAGTAAAGCTCGGCATATTGTTATCATCATTATTTATTGCCCCTCCTACGATCAGAAGACGCGTTGCAGCGGAAGTGGAGCGAGGAAAGCAGATCACTGATACAAGACATCCGATGCATGGCTCTCAGACACGCACCTGCAGACTTATGTCAAGGAAGAGCTTCCTGAAGTCCAACCCCCCCCCCCCCCCCCCGAAGGCTCACCGGAGACCTGACGGGTGCACCTTTGGCGTGAATGCGCTGGGCCCACACAGTTGCCTACAGTGGAGGGAATGACGGCTGGTCACAGTCTGCCGTACCCAACCTGGAGGTCACTTAACAGACTGACAACAGGTGTCTCCCCTAACCTAACCTCAAAAAATGGGGATACAGAGAGGAAGACACCTGTGAGTGAGGTCCTGTACAGGATCACAGTCACCTGTTTACATGTCCCCATACAGGAGGGCCATGCACGCCCGAGGATACGCTACTGGCGAATGCCAGGGGTGTCCGGGTCGCCGAATATTGGAGATACAAAATTTGATAGTGTTCCGGACATGGAAAGACAGTAAGTATCATTGTTAGTATTAGTCGAATTAGCAATTAGTCGAATTAGCTATTAGTCGAATAAGTATTAGTCGATTTTACGGGACACTCTATTTCAGCATCTTTTCTTAGAAATTACATTTTATTTTGTAGAGCATGATAAATTGTTAAAACCATTCAACCTTAAAACCCAAAGATATTTTTCAAAATTTCGTTTGTATAATGAAAACCACCTATGAATAAATTATGATCGGAACACAACTTCCTATGCATATTAATCTTACCTTTTCAATAGGTCACATTTCTAGATTTTTATTAAATAATCGAAAAAAATACATTTTTAGAACCACGCTTATATTATTCTTCTATTTAAAAAGAAAATTAACTAAAATTTACGACCCCAAATGTGTTTTAAGTCTCGGACCCCAACTATAAACGTCACGGTCGTCTTCCGCGGCATTAAAAAATCTTTTACGGTAATTCCCTAGCTAGATAAAGGTTTAATGTACTTTCCCCATTTTTTTCCAAAGCATATTTAGTAACCCCCAAACTCCCCCCCCCTGTCTACGCCCATGATCATAAGGTTACACCCGATTCAGTTAATAAAATAAAGAACAATTCGTTTTTTATATTATTTTTCCAATCCAATTTCCAATCAAATTAAAAACAATTCTGTGGTTATCGAATAACTCTTTTGATTGTCTAACAAATTAAATTAATTAATTACAAACACAATAGATTTCTTGATTTGTGAAAATAATAATAAGTTTCTTTGATCCTTTCAATTTCGATACAAATCAACAATCAATCTTTATTTCTCAATTAATGTAATCGTGAGATGAAAGAATTGTAATTATTTGAATAGGTACACAATCCAAACAAAATAACAATCCTTATTTCGATAGTTTTGGATTACTTTTAAGAGATTAAATATCAATTAAAATTTATTGTTCAATTGCAATAATAAATAATATAAAATTAAACTCTTAATAAACCACTTCTGCAGCCACTTATAATTCCACAATAATTCATTATATTTTGTCCGTTATGATTTTCATTTTACATACTTGGCACTTGATACCGGTTGTCACGTTGTGTTATTTGTATAATAATTGACGTGAATGCTGGCTGGCAACTCTTACACCTTGACTAGTATTCGATTTCATCATATTCATCGTACTGCGATATTGAATTAATTATTATTGTTCTATGTATTGACTTGTATTAGTCCGAGAGCCCGCTGCTTAATTTATGACGTATCTGTTTTTTGATCGAAATGTGGTACAAATGATAGCTTACCAATAGGGTTTTACATCGCACTAGGGTTGCCTATCAAAATCTTGCCGCAACCCCCCCTGCCCCCCCCGAAAAGGTCCCTCTTCGCGGTTTTTCGCATTTTATAGGAATATGGTAAGAGATAGGAGAAAGTAGTCAATGACAAAAATTATCCTTGCTAAATTCTCTACAAAAAATGTTATTTCAATTTTTTCGTAGAACTAGCAGTTTACCCGCAATAGCCGGTCCAAAACCGAAATTAATTTAAAAAACTAAAAAAATGAATTTAAACTTAATTGGTTGAAAATCGATAAGAGCTACAGGAAAATAGTCAGAGAACGAATTAATTACCATAGTCTTAGCTACAAAACGAGATATAACTTATGTTCATACATCTAATAATTTTGGAGTTATTACAATAAAACTCAGCGGCGAAAAATCTTAAAATTTAGTTTTTCATAAAATAACCAGTGATATAGCGCCGCAGGCCAAAATTTTTTTTCCATAAAATGTTAGTAGTAATGGGTGGAAGAATGTGAAAGAAAAAAAATCAAACTTTTTTTTTTATTTTTTCAAAAAATATCCTGTTTTTTGACGGGCCATTACGGGTAAACTGCTAGTCCTATGAAAAAATTGACTTAGCATTTTTTGTAGAGAATTTAGCAAGGATTATTTTTGTCTTTGACTACTTTCTTCTATCTCTTACCATATTCCTACAACATGCGAAAAACCGCGAAGGTGGACCTTTTCGGGGGGGGCAAGGGGGGTTGCGGCAAGATTTTGATAGGCAACCCTAGTGCGATGTAAAACCCTATTGGTAAGCTATCATTTGTACCACATTTCGATCAAAAAACAGATACGTCATAAATTATGCAGTGGGCTCTCGGACTATATTGACTAATTGACGAAATGCTGGTCGGACCTTTTACACTCCGATCAGCATTGATCTTGGGTCATATTTTCTGTTCTGTTGATGTATAATTCTATATATTTGTATACTAATGTACCTACTATTGTTTACAGTATATAATTATTTTTCACATAATATGTTCTAATGACGATTCCAGGTGTCCGGATGGGCCTACGGATGATAAACAACAATAAAAACTTAGGTCCATTCTTGGACATAGGCCTCCCCTTTCGTCCTCGACAGCTTCCTGTCTTGGGCACACTGCAACCATTCACCACCGACAAATTTCCTGATATCATCTCCCAGGTGCCAAGACTCCCGATGGACCAAAAAGATAATGGAATGGTGACAAAGAACAAGCCGAAGAAGCGTCGGTCAAGCGTCAGGCAAGCTGGTCAGACGATATCAGGAATTAATGAAATAATGAACCACACTTATTCAAAATGCATTAAAAAGGATAATATATGTATTTTTTTAATTAGTTACTAAAAACAAAAGCATCGATTTTTTGTTTATATGAGCTCCAATTATTTTTATAATGATTTCAAAAAATGAATTAATTTAAAAAAATATATGTACGCACTAACTCAGATGCTTTTCTACACCCTTCACAATAAGCGAAAAGCTTGTGTCGTAAAGTGTAGAACACATCGTCAGCGCCAGGATTTGTGCCCGGCGCTTTAGGAGACCGGCTCTCCAAAAACTACGTAGACCATTTTATTTCGATATTGAAGGATAGTGACGAACCATATGATGTTTAAAGATTACTTAAAATGTTCATTGTTCACACACTAAGGCAATTTTTGCTTCCATTAAAAAATATTATTGAACAAAAAACATAAATATATTTAAAGTTTTTTTTTTCATGAGCATTAAAAACAATTGTGTACGTTTTCAACTTCCAGCAATCCGGAAGCCATTTTGCCCAGTTAACCGGGACCAGCAACGCCTTTTTAAATATTTTTTATAAAGTTTATCTTCCATAAACATAAAATATTCGGTATTCGACGCTTTAAAAAAAGCCTTTAAAAGGTATTATAGCTTTTTGATGTATTTTGAATTTGCAGTAAAAAACCTATCATTAGTATGATAAAATAATGGGGGGAGGATGGTGTAAAGAAAACTAACATTCAATTAACGTCACACCACCATATTTTCCACCGTTCCGTTGTGCGCCGTATCTCCTCCCCTTTCGCCAGTCACGTACTTCGAAACTTGTCTAACTTTTTGAAAAGTAATTTAATATATTTTTCATTTTCTTTATTTCTTTCTTGATATAGGGATGAACAAATCAAAAGTATCTTATTCAGCTTTCCTTTGGGCTTCGTAATATCATCTATCTGTTCCAAAAAAGTTGGTATTTCTGAAACTTAAGTTTAAATTAATCTATTTTTGATAGCTACTAATAATAATGTTGACATGACTGCTTCTGATTTTCAAAAGAGTTGTGTGTTATTATATTTCCTCGACCTTTCTAAAAAAAATGCATCAACAATAGTGTCGAAGCAAGCATTCATCCTTGCGTTTTTTGGGGTGCTGAATCGGAATCCGAGGTTTTCCAATAAAATTTCCTGACGGAGCATGGCAAAAATGTGAAAATTGGTGAGGATTTTCTGGCGAACTTAAAAATTGACAACTTTTGTATATTATCTTTAATAATAATAATAATTTGGATAATTTATATCCCGCCGTTTTGTGGGTATTCCCACCTCAAGGGCGCTCTGTGTTCCTCCCTACGTTGTTGGGAAGGATTTCTTAAACAAAAATGTTTTTAGTTGACCTTTGAACCCGGTTAACGTTTTTGCCTCTCTGATGTCTCTTCGCGATGTTCTATGCGAATAATTGAAAGTACTTATGTAAAATTTACTAAAAATATAGCTGACACGTTTTACTTTGCTGGAATCAGCAAACGTAACGAAAGTTTTAGGCAAAATTTTTATTAAAATATATAGTAAAATGTTCAAGGTTCATTATAGTGAATTGTTAGAATTAAAATAAGGCGATGTTGTTTTCAATTTTAGTTACAAGAATTACAGAATAGTTTGACCTTAATTAAGTACCTAATTTAAATTTCATTTTACAAGTTGTAAAAAATTCCGTGGTGTTGCGACTTGCTTTGCCCATAAATAAAGACTAAAACTTCAAGACAAATAAAATTAAAACTCGGTTTTCCACCACTAATTTGATACCCACTGTACGGTGCTCGACTATTATACTTTCAATTTGTTTCTCAATTAAGAAAATCCACTTATCGGGGGAATTTTTCTTAACAATAACATAATTCATTTTAATTAATTTTGATTAACAATCTTAATTTTAATTCCTTTAGAAACATGAACTATTTTAATAAAATAATATTTTTCGTAAGATGCCGTGGGGGTTTTTTAATATGAAATATGAAACGAATGTTGGGAATGAAGTGATTAAAATTTTAACAAACCTTCTAAGAAGATTCATTGTTCAATTTTAAGGATTTTTTTTAAAGGATCTGGGCTTGCTTACACAAACCCACATACTTTCCTGCACACCTTGCATTAGGCTAAAAGCCTGTATCTCAATGTGAGGAATACATCGCCAGCGCCGGGGTTTGAACCTGACCCCCGCTTGGGAGACTGCCGCCTCAACCAACTGCGCCAACCATGTACTCAGTTTATTCGTTTACTTCTCGACAGATTTTTTAAAATAATATTATATGTGTATGTAAGAAAATACATTGTTGCGTAGTGAAAAAAAAATACCATAACTGAAACGATGAAATGCTTCAAATCCAGTATCTGTATATATTTTGTGTCGAGTCCTTAAAGCTCCCGATCCAACTATGACGTTGCGGTAATTTCCCACGGCATTAAGGTTCAAAATCGCATGAACAATCGCACAATAAAATGGTAAAATAAGGTTTTTGTTTCCAATTTTTGGTGTTTATTTCGCTTCAATCAAAAAAACTTTCACGCTTATTCCCTAGATTTAAATGCATATTATCAATACCAAAAAATCTCCTCAATTTTCGGGTAACTTCGCAAAAAAAGATTAGAGGTGTTTTTCAATTTCTTTTTAGAAATCTATATAATTTGATTATACTTAGTCACGATTGTGAAATGGTAGAATATTTAATAATTACTTTAGTAGGCCGACCGACAGTTTAAATATCGCTGAATGTCCATTTGATTATATCGATAAAAACCTTTACATCTCATCGCACACACATATCGCTATTGTTGTCATTGCCTGCTAAACGATAATCACCTTGGTGACACGTGTATTTAAGAATCAATATCCCGTACTGGGTGACGTTATTATCCAGGAATGACATAAAATCGATTTAGGTAGCTACTACATATGCCTAGTGAAATCAACTCATGTCGTTTGGTTGCTGAATAATATGTATTATATAATAGCAGCCTCGTATCTGATATTCAAATTTTATCTATAAAACCCTACAATTTCCATACATTGTAACTAGAGCTTGCAAGAATCAAAGGATGTTTTAGTGATTCAAGATTAGTTAGTCAGAGATCACTCGTTCTTTATGGGTAGAATGCCGAAAAAAAACTCTCAGATGACTATTTCAAGAATCTTCCACTATTTCAAGATATAGAGGTTGCATTGATTCAGGAGTACCTATTTGTTGGTAAGAGAAATGAAATGCCTAATAAGTGGGATTTTTTTTTAAATCTACGTGTCCATTAATAGTTGTTGCAGGTTTTCACGATGACCCTTATGTAGATCTGTTTTTTCGGGTTAATCGTGTAGTGATTGTGTCACAATCCGTGACCAAAGCGGCAGTAGGCTCGCCGAAACGTCGGAGCATTTGATCACTACACGATAGACCCGAAAAAACAAATTTATATATACATGTCCATTGTCCATTGTATATAATACCGCATTAACTATACATCTAGTCAATGACCTTTTCCACTTTCAGCAAGTGATGTAGGTTGGTACATATTAGTTTATAAAAAATATAAACGGTATTGAATTTCCATCAAACTATAGCAACAAAAAAGTAATACAAACTTTCTATGTAGAGAAATATTGTGTTGTATGTTTTCAATACCTAATTTCCTTTCTCGTCATATACTTCGGCACTTTATACATTTTTTGTGTCACTGATCAAAAGAAATATCTGCAGTCGAAACGATTGCAAACTCCAATATACAGAAAACCTGGATATTCAATTAAGTTATTCAAAGTTTTCGAAAATACCTTCCTAAGAATTTTATTCGACTTCAAACAATCAGTAGACTAAAGAGAATAACTCTGTACCTTTCTATTTAATAAAATGCGAATTATTTGGCAGTGATTTGAAACCATGTTCAAAAGAATTATCAACAATTTTCGTTACCAAACAAATATTACAGATTTTCATACACAAACTCCCAACTTCCAACAAATTCAGCCTAGCACTTGCTCCATACGAATAATATTACATACCTACTAACCCATTTAGGTAAAATAATAAATTTATTATGTTCTTGGCCTAGATAACTTGTAGACGAGTTGGTGGCCTGAATATGGTTTAGAATAGGACGTGACAAATATTCGTCTACAGCTACAGTCTAATTGTGGCATTGTCAGTCGAAACTAGTCAAAAATCAAATCCTTTATTAAACTTTAAAAGTTACATATTTAAATAATCATTAATTTAATTTTCATTTAAGTAATTATGTTTTATGTAGTTATATATTGTTTATTGTTGTTTATCATCCGTAGGCCCATCCGGACACCTGGAATCGTCATTTGAACATATTATGTGAGAAACAATTGAAAATCTACTGATACACATCAAAGAATGGACCTTCCATCAGGCTTGTGACTGATCTGTGGCTGGTTTAGCGTGATCAATTTACACTTTTAAAGTAAATACTAAATATTGAGAAAATCCGATAATCTCATAAAAAACATGAGACATTCAGAAAAATATTCTAGTTTTACTCGCTTTCGATTAACTAGTTCTATATATTTTTCAGCAGTAAGGCAAGCCAATCGTTATCCATTCTGAAAGTCACATTAATTTAGCGCCGAGAGAATGTTTTGTTGTTTTTACAATATTTTAGTAGTTTTTTTCACGATGTTTCAACCACTTCCTGACTACTTAGAGACCTGAAACTTTGCAAACTTACGTAAACTAGGTGACAATACGTTTTTGTATAAAATTGGATCACCCTTCTTCAAAGACAAAAAATATGTAAAGCGTTGCAAGGGTTTCAAGGATCGTGTGGGGTCTTGTGTGGTATCATATATTGTGTACTTCATGCAACCGTGTTATTTTGATAATTATTTGATATTTGATGTTATTATACATATGCCTACCCATTTCTATGTATTCTTTTTTTTTTACTTAATGGTGAAAATTATATTGTTTGTAATATGTTAAAGGCCATACGGCCGTTTACGAATTAATAAATATATCATATGAAAGGGCGTTGGAAAAGAAATACAGATCGTAAGTCAGATTTTGTCCAGGTCGAGCCTTTGTCACCTCATACCAACATGTTTGGTGTGTAAGGGAGGGTGTGCTTGGTATCGTTTGGAAGACCGCAAAAAAATGATATCTAGGATGTGAAGTCTTAGAATCTTGATCCAATATTTTTTGTAGATTATTTAGTTTATTATACATAGCGTAAGAGATTCTAAATACGGGATTAAAATTAACGGAAATGTACGCTCTAATATAATAATATCACATTTAATGTACATGGACGATATTAAAATTTTCGCGAAATCGGATACTGATCTACAAAAATTAATTGATATAACAAAAACTTTTTCACAGGATATTAAAATGTCTTTTGGGCTAGAAAAATGTAAAACAATACACATTGAAAAAGGCAAAATTATTTAATGTCAGGATATAGTTACAAAATATAAAATTAATAATATGACTAATAACGTGATATACAAATATGTAGGCTTTCCGCAATCTAGAGATTTAGACCATACTAGTATTAAAAATAATATTAAAAAATATTTCAAAGATAGATTAAACAAAATTTTCAAATGTGATCTATCAGCAAAAAATATAGTCAAAGCGGTAAACACTTGGGCGATCCCATTATTAACATACTCTTTTGGCATAATAAAATGGAGCAAAACCGATTTAAATAATTTAGAAAGACTAGTAAGAACCCAATTAACCAAGAATAGTTACCATCATCCAAATTCCGCGAAAGAAAGGTTATCTCTGCCTAGAAGTATAGGTGGTAGGGGATTTGCCTTTAAATTTAAATAACGAAATAGTAGGTCCGCGTAATAATTATTTAAATGAGCTTTTAGTAGCTTGGGGTAGGAAAGAGATTCACTCCAGACACCTCAATGATCTTAACCAGTCTCATGTTGACAAATTTGCGTCAAACAGATGGTTGATTATTGGGGATTTGTTTGGGGAGACTGAGGGGTTTATGCTAGCGATTCAGGATCAGGTAATTAAAACAAAAAATTATCAAAAATATATAATAAAAGATACAAATATAATAGATGATTCATGTAGGAAATGTCTCGCTAAACCGGAAACTATACAACATATAATTTCGGGTTGTTCAACAATCGCGCAAACTGAATATACATATAGACATAATCATGTGGCAAAAATAATCCACCAAAATTTAGCTATAAAATATAAATTAATAAATTCGAGAAATATAATTCCATATTATAAATACCACCCGGAATCGGTTTTAGAAGATCAAAATTATAGGCTCTATTATGAATAAACAATTATAACAGATAGAACAATACATCATAATAGACCCGATGTAGTTTTACATAACAAACAAACTAAAATTACTTACTTAATTGACATCGCTGTACCAAATACATTTAATATTCAAACAACCGTCGCAGAAAAAAATCGTAAATATACAGAATTAGCAGGTGAAATAAAAAATATTTGGCATTCTAGGTCGGTATATATAATCCCATTAGTATTATCAACTACAGGTATAATACCAAAATCGCTAATAAACAATTTTAAAAAATTAGATTTACCGGAAAATTTATACATAAAAATGCAAAAATCGGTCATTATTAATACTTGCAATATTGTAAGACGATTCCTAAATACTGATATTTCAGGAACAATGCTTGTATTTTAGGCCCCGCGCATCTGAGCCTAATCCTGTGATATCCGTGATATCTGGATAGGTGAATTTTTCCCAGTATTAGGCTGATGAGTTTATATATGAATCATGAATGATAATATGTAGACTCTTCTGGCTGATAATATTGAGAAGTGTGTTGGCAAAGTCATGCCTCCGCGTAAAAAGCGTTTACTGATGATTTGGGTACACTTATCGTGATAGTTCAGTAGTAGCACAGACATAAAAAAGTATTAGATATTAGTCCGAAATGTTATAGTTTCAGTTGTTGATTTTATTCATGAACTTATACAAGTAAAACCGTTTAAAACTCTCTCTTTCAAATTTATATCCTTTTGAAGTATTTCTCTCCCTGTGTATAAGTAGCTAAGTAGTAATAATTTTAATATTCCGTCAAGAAAATTGAAATTCGTAAAGGTGAACACCCTTGTAACGTCGACACCTGGTTTTATTAGTCTAATGCAATAAGGAAGGGGGATAAAAGAAATAAAACTATAATAAAGTCAACAATAAAACAATAAGAACGATTCTCTAACTAATTTTATTTTTTTTTATTTATATATTTATTCACAAATAACATATATCAATACAATATCACCGGGATTGCCCAACTAGGTGTAACCTGTATTTGGGTCAATCCCACTAAAAACACAAAGTTAAACAAAAAAAAAAAAAAAAAAAACACAACAAAAAGATATAAAAGAGAAAGAAAACAATGGATAAAATAAAAATCCAAAAAGAAAAAAAAAAATACACAGTCACACAAAACAAAACATCCTGGCAGCGCAGACATGATCGGTCACTCACATACACATCCTAAAGCATATCAATACATACACCAACACACACACACACACACACACACACACAACCGCATCCACTCACTCTTGCAACCCAACACACACACACACAACCGCATTCACTCATACTGCAACCTAGTACACGCACAACTGCATCCATCCATGCCAGCATAGTCAGCCCCAGCAGAAGTCTGACTCTTATGCCCACTCCGCTGATAGAGATGCCGCACTCCCCACCCACTTTCTGATTTTTCTTTTAAATTCTACCACGGAACCCGAGCTCTTTATCTCGTCTGGCAACTGATTGAACAGTTTGGTAGATTTGTATTTGTATTGGTTTTGGGCCAGAGTTGTTCGACAGCGGGGTATGGGATAGCTTATGTTACGTGCCGTGCGCGTGAGGTAGATCTGCTGCGTCCTAGACAAATTGCGTTTTTCCTTAAAGAAGTGCAAGAGGGAAAACTTCACATAGAGCTGTTTCAGATTCAATATATTCATCGTACTATATATGTCAGCAGTAGGAAAGAGAAATGGAAGTCTTTTTATCACTCGTATTACCACTCTATGTGCCTTATTAGCCATCTCAATAAAGGTACAAAATGTTCCACCCCATGCCGATATTCCGTAAATGAGCAGGGACTGGCACAGTGCAGAATATATATTTTTCAAAATTTTTGCCTCAAATATATTTCTGATTGTTTTAAAGACATATACCGTTTTACGAATTCGTGAGGTGAGCTCAATAATATGGTCTCTCCATCCAAGATGGTTGTCTATTTTTATACCCAGGTATTTCACGCATTTGACTCTTTCCAGAGCAATGCAGGTGCAGCTGTCTCCCATAATACCGCATGTGTGAATAACGACCTCATACTGTGAGGAGGGTTGTCCGTTAGACCTGTGGCTAAATGTGACTAATTTACTCTTTTCTACATTAAGAGTTAGCATGCTGCAATCCATCCATTCCCTCACCACCTGCAAACCAGCATTAGCTTTCCGGAAGACTTCATTCCATGTTCCACCTTCAAAGATAACAGCAGTGTCATCTGCAAAGGACACTATTTCACCATCAATCTTCAAGGAGCCCAAATGATTCACGTAAATTAAGAAAAGCAGTGGACCAAGTACACTACCTTGTGGAACTCCGTATCTTATGTCATAGTATTGGCTGCAGTTCTCTCCATCCATAGTTCTAACATAGTGTTTACGGTCAGTTAGGTAAGACCTAAACCATTCCAGGCCGCCCCCCACAACACCAACCCGTCCAAGCCTTTTCAACAGTATCTCATGCGACACTGTATCAAAGGCCTTGGACAGGTCCAAGAACACCGCAGCTACACCCCTTCCTCGATCCAGTGCCTCTGTCACCAGTCCTGTGAGTTGTAGGATTGCTGATTCCGTGTTTTTGTCACTTTGGAAACCATATTGCTTCGGTGTAATGATACTATTGATTGACAGATACTTAACGATTCTTGCCTTGGCCACTTTCTCAACCACCTTCGATAGGGTACTTAAGATGGAGATCGGTCTATAGTTTTTCATATTTGTATTATCGCCAGATTTGAACACTGGTACAATCTTCGCATTTTTCAGACATTTAGGAAATACACCTTTTCTAAAGCTTAGATTTATTAGGCACGTAATTGGAGCACAAAGAATATTCACATTTTTCTGTAATACGCCCGCCGAGATACCATCATCACTCACAGCACAATTTGTTCTAAGCCCCTTTATAACCTGTGTGACTTCAGACTCCGTAGTCGGTGTAAGAAAGAATGAGCAAACCGGCATTGGCTCGGATGCGATACCAGTACCTCTTAGTGTTGTTTCCATGGTTCCAACTCTATTTGCCATTGCTTCCGCCAGTCTCTCCCCCACTCCACCAAAATATGAAGAAAATGCATTCGCAAACGCAATGGGGTCGTCATCAGCTCTAACTTCTCTACCATTCATCTTGATAACTGATGGTGCAGCTCCATTTCCATTCCTGCCTGTAAGTTCATTCACTGTATTCCATATAGTTCGAATATTAAATCCAGTACTTTGCAATCGGGTCTTGTAGTAATTTTCCTTTGTTTTTCGAATAAGCTTATTACAAATGTTGCGATACCTACGATAATTCATGACAAGTGATGGGGTACTACACATTTTCAAGTTACTGTGCATTTTGTTACGTTTTCTTATTGAATTTATGAGTCCCTCAGTTATCCAGGGCTTTAGTTTTGTTTTCCTTTTGCCTAATGTACGCCTCTTACTTGTTGAGTCCTCTACCATGTGCGAGAGACGCTTCACAAAATCGTCAAAAGCTGTATGTACATCACTCGAGTTCACTATCCTAGCCCAGTCTTCAGAAGCAATTTTTCCACCTAACCTGCCCCTCGTCCACGACGCCTCTGCAGCGAATATCGGCTCCACGTGGTCTTGGGATTCCAGCAAACGCAGCTATTGTGGAAAAGTGATCCGTGATGTCCGACTGAAAGACAACTGCCTTAATGCCCCGCCCTGATCTTGCCATTACGTGGTCAATGCATGACTTTGAATTGCCCACTACACGAGTTGGAACATCAACGTACGAAAGAAGTCTGTGGGAGGCTATGAGATTTAGATAATAAGTGGCTTGTTCCTCGTGTTCCACCTCGGGCAGAATGATTACATTGATGTCACCCATCAGAACGACATCACCACCAGTAGTAGCAGCAACATCCCGCAGTACACCATCCAATGTTTTAAGGAAGTTCGTGGCATCCTTGCTTCTCGGTGACCTGTAGCAGGCAATAATAGTAAATGTTCCGGTTACGATTTTCAGTATGTTTGATTCGGTGCATATTATCTCCTCTATTGAGTACGCCATGTCGGATCTGGCATATAAGACGACACCGTCCGCCCTAGTAAGGTTGTGCCGTGTAGATACCCCAACATATCCAGGAATCGATGGGACCGTCTCCATATTTCTCACCCAACATTCAGTCAGTATGATTATATCAAAGTCACACTTCAGGTCCGCCAGAAGAACTAATAGTGAGTCCAAATTTTCATAAATACTTCTTATGTTCATGGAAAATATTCTGAGGCTCTTGTACTGATGGAGGATGCCACAGCATTCATTCACATCACTTGTGACCTCACAAGTTGGGATTTGCGAATCAAGCACGGTAAAATTGTCATGATTCATTTTGGCCCCTGTAAGCGATGATAACACATATGTATGAGAGTGGCAGAAAAATCAATCCCACAGTAGCCAGAAAAGCACAGAAACACAGGACGATATACCTCAGGCACATCAGCACATCGCGACTCAATATAGATAGAAAAATAGTATATAGTTAGTTTATACCCATGTACGCCACAATAACTATCCAGTAGTAGGAAAAACATATATTCAATGAAGGACACAGCAGTTGAGCCCAAGCAAGAATACGGGCACTCAAAAGGACACACCACAGGCAAACACACCGGCACCACACACACCAACAGACACATACCACTCAAATTACAACATCGAGGCAGGCATTCCTGCAATGTTTCCTGCAAATTTAGCAACATAGTTGTGTATTTATCATATGAAGAAGAAATGTATTTCAGGAAATCACAATGCAAACAGATACCATATATGCTGTCACATGTTACACAAAATATTGATATCCGTGTGCACCTACACTCATACCTATAATAAGAATTTAGCAACATAGTTGTGTATTCATCATATGAAGAAATGTATTTCAGGAAATCACAACGCAAATAGGTACTATATATGCTGTCACATGTTACACAAAATATTGATATCCGTGTGCACTTACACTCATACCTATAATAAGAATTTAGCAACATAGTTGTGTATTCATCATATGAAGAAATGTATTTCAGGAAATCACAATGCAAATAGGTACTATATATGCTGTCACAAGTTACACAAAATATTGAGATCTGTGTGTACCTACACTCATACCTATAATAAGAATTTAGCAACACAGTTATGTATTTATCATATGAAGAAATGTATTTCAGGAAATCACAATGCAAATAGGTACTATATATGCTGTCACATGTTACACAAAATATTGAGATCTGTGTGCACTTACACTCATACCTATAATAAGAATTAAGTGCGTACTAATAAAATAACACGTTTTTCTTTAAATTATTTCATAGTAGGTATTAATTTAAAACATCATAAACTTGTTTCATTTCCCAAAATCATTTTTTGTAAATTATGTAGGTATATATCAAATAGCGAGTGACAGGACGGCGTGGAAAGAAAGAACGAAAACGATTGGTACAAACCAATCTGCGAGATTGTAACCACATAATCATCATATCAAATACATATATGTATATGCAGTAGGCACTCAAAATCAAATGACAATATAATTTTTATTTAAGGTCCTATATGCTGTCATCCAGCTTCGGCGCCCTGATTTTTTCTCAGCCAATACTGAGAGAATCGTCTTGAAACTGTGATCAATGATAGATGAAAGTATAGACTACAGAATGGCTGTTTTAGAATTACAATATTTGGAAATTACTTGAATAAAAAAATATTCCGAAAGTACCCCTGAAATTTGCAGAATATGAGGATTTTCCGTTCAGTTTTTCAGATATAAAAGTATAGTTTAGCCAAAATACTGGTAATTGTAATCTTAACAAATTGGCTGTTTTGGATTTTTTAATTTGTTTGACAAAGTGGACAAATGTTGTGTTTTATATTTGATTATAAAGTAATGCATACCCACAGACCTGTCGCTGGTTAGCCCATAGCCCACATTGTGAAAGCCGTGATGGTATTAACAAGTATCTCTCCGAAAAGATGCTGTAAAAAATAGTACGTATTTATAAAATGTTCAGCTCACGTACTTTAACATGAATCGTAAAAACCTACCGACATGCCGTAAAAGAGACGTAACGTACATGATAATATAATTTTCCTATGTAACACAGATCCACGTAAACTTATTATAATTCGTATATTTCTGTGTTCAGGTAAAAAGGCAGTATTATACCCTTTTCCAACTTTACAGGAGAAGCAAAAAACGTAATATATTGGGGAATATGAGGATTAATGCATTTTGCTTCTCTGTGTTATCTGACCAACCCATAAATCCTTTTGACTTATCCCAATCTATGTAGATTATCAATACATTTTAGAACTTATATGGAATAATGCCTTTTACCTGGCTGTCTTTTACATTTAAGCTTTAATTTCATAATTAAATTAAATTGATATTTCTATAATAAATATGCATTTTTGGCTCAAATCCTTTCGCCAGGACACGTGCAAGACTTACCAGATAGGTATTCAGTAATAAAACGACTTTGCAAAATGTGTGCAATACTGCCTTTTGCCTAAACACAGTCGTAGGGAGCCAAATACTTAGAAGGTATTCCTGTTCACAGCGAGGAGAACCTTTGAAAAAGAATGTTTAATTTTCATGATTTATGCTTTACTTTGAAAGCAATTTAGCTTAATAGTCTACCTACTTCCAAATCTATTTAACATTATTACTTCTTCGCCTTTTATCATCCCTTGTGGGGTTACAGAGGGGTCATTAGGCTTTGTTACAGTTTTATGCATATCTACTTATTTACACGTCTTTCATACTACCCCTATTTAAGGCTCGCGACCCAACTATGACGTCACGGTCATTTCCACGGCATTAATGTCTCATTGGTATGTTATATTGTTTTTTTTTTATGTTTCCTCCTTCCGTCGTTCTTTTGTACATTTCTTTGATGCTTTCTCTTGATTGGTAATGATACATACATATATGCATAGATAAACTAATTGTTATAAGTTCTTATGTTTTGTTCCTCTCTTCTTCTTCTTCTTATTTAAATATGGCACGCACCCGTCTGCGGGTGATTTTGCCATTGTCAAGTATTTTGGTTATTTACTTATTTCTCTACACTGAGAGTGACGAATCATAGTATTTTATGTTTAGGTAACAAATACTAAATGCAGTGTTATAAAATGTTTCAATATCTTCAACATGTACGACAAACATATTACTTATATAACATCAATGAAAAAACCATTGTATGACAAACACAGAATATATACAACAATATCTCTCTGACCGCACAGCACAGTTATATACAGGCCGTAGGTACACTCAAAAATACAATTCAATTCCAGGAACTACAGGCAAAATTAAACTAAATGGAACATAGAGTCGGGCAAAATGTTTTATTTTTTTTTTTATTTTTTTTTTTAATCAATGTTATGAAAAGGATTTTTTATTTCCCGATTTCAAGTAACCCGTTTTTAAAACACGTTTGGGAGATTTTAATACAAATTACACTTATGATTCCTAAACTCGGTTACACCTTTTTATCATATTTCTTCAAGTGTTTTACAATGAAGTTATTCACTTTCGGAGAATTCAGAGCTAACAGCGATTGAATGTTAATAGGCAAGGTCTTGCACACCCCGCTGATGTCCCTCAGGAATTCCTCGTTCGGCAAAAGGGGACAACCGAAGAATATGTGGTCAACAGTTTCAGCATCTTCTCCACATTCACATAGTGGGGAGCCCACGACATTAATTTTGAAAAGGTGTGCGGCTAAGATGACGTGACCAATTCTGAGTCTGCACAGTAATGAAACATTTAACTTTGGAAGTTTGCATTTGTTAAACCACGGGTGCGATGGAACAGACGGTTGAATACTCCTATAATGGGAACCAGTAGTAGAATTGGAGTAACACTCATTCCACTCGCTCATGACAGAAAGTTTCGTCACTCTCTGGCAATCCGCAATAGGAAGAGCAAACATAGGAGGGATAATACTACAGCTGCATGCCTGCTTAGCAAGAGCGTCAGCACGCTCGTTTCCAGCTATACCAACATGGGAAGGAATCCAACAGACTGTAATGTCTAGTTTACGAGAAGAGGCCACGTAAAGAGATTTCAGAATATCATATATGAGGTGATTATTTATTGATGATTTCTTAACAGAACACAAGTTATCTACAAGGCTAAAAGAGTCTGTGAATATGATTGAGTATGGGGTGGTAGTCAAAAGGATCTCCGTTAGCGCCTCCCGAAGGGCAACACATTCCGCTGTGAAGATGGATGCGGACCGTGGAAGTTGGAATTGTCTCTCTATACCGAGAGATGGGGCACAAAAGGCTGCCCCACAGTCGCCCTCCAGAGATTTCGAGCCGTCAGTGAAAAACCTGGCATGTGAGGGCCACCTTTCCTCTACTTTCTCCAAGAAAAGTTTGTTGACTGAACTAGGATCCATAGTCGAAGCTGACTTGTCAATATCCATGTGCCGGAGCACATCTGGACGAAATGTTGTAGCCTCAAACGGAAGAGAGAACATTGGTAAAAGAGAATGAAATGAATCCGGGAAACTGTTTAAGACATAATGATAGGACGAGCACAGCAATGGGTATATTCTAGAACGCCAGTAAGGAACGGTCTGACATCTCTGAATGAGTACCTGTAATTTGGGAAAGATCAAATGATTCTCCTGAGCCAGCCTTGCCGCAAGAAACTTTAATGCAAGGGATTTTCTTCTAAGAAAAAGTGGCATTTCGACACATTCGGCCTGTAAGGCCACGATAGGTGAAGACCGCATAGCTCCTAAAATGACTCTAATTGACTTGTTCTGCATTCTTTCCAGTTTATCTGCAAGGTAATTCGGCAGAGGCTCAAACAAGAATGCACCGTAATCTAGAACACTTCTTATCAGAGCATCGTACAGGGTTCGCATTGTAGTTGGGTGAGAACCCCACCACACTCTTGCCACAGCACGGAGAATGTTTATGTTTTTTTCACATTTTGCAATGACCTTCTCGATATGAATGTTCCATGAGAGCTTCCGGTGCAGGGTCATGCCAAGAAATTTAACAGAATCTTCCGAAGGAACCGGAATATTATCAAATTTGATACTAATGTTAGGAATTCTATGCTTGTTTGAAAAACACACAATTTTACTTTTGTTAGGCGAAAGAGTAAGACCATTTTTCTTAAACCAGCAGCTAAGGGATTCGAGAGTACTCTCCATGACCTCACTCGATCGAGCAATGGATTTTTCAGCGCTGTAAACAACAAAGTCATCGGCATATTGCAAGACACTACAAGAAGTAGGAATCAGAGACTGGATGTCCTGAGTGTAGACGTTAAAGAGTAGGGGACTTAAGACTGACCCCTGCGGTAGTCCTTTATATACTCTTCTCACAACCACGCCCTCTGGAGTCTTAATCAGGAGCTCCCTCTCGCACATTATGTTGAAAATCAGACGGCAAATAATGTCCGGAATACCTAAAGATAACAATTTCTCAAACAATATTGGGAGCAACACATTATCGTAAGCGCTACGAATGTCTAGAAAACACGCAATAAGATCCGTCTTATGGGCTCTAGCAAGATGAATATCAGTCACCAAAATGCTCAAGTTGTCTAGGCACGATCGGCTCTTCCGGAAACCAAATTGCCACTCTGGCAGAAGTGCTTCTCTCTCCACGAACCACTCCAGTCTAGCCTTTATCATCCGCTCGAGGATTTTTAGGAAGCAGCATGATAGAGCTATGGGTCTGTATGAGGATCCCAACGTCGAGTCTTTACCTGGCTTGGGAATTGGTACGACAAATTGTTGCTTCCATGATGAAGGAACCGAACCTGTAAAGAAGGGGTCTAGGAAAGTGTCGAATAAAGGAGTATGAGATCTGGTCTGGACCAGGAGCAGAATCACCTGCGGATTGAATTGCTACATCCAGTTCGTTAAAGGAAAAAGGGGAAGAGAGAATACATGATTGCTGGGGCGCGAAGACAGAGTCCTTCCGCAGCTCAAACTCCCCGGGAGCATACGCAGGAGCCAGAATCCGCACAAAACCATCAATCCAGGATGTACATTTTGAAGTGTTAGGTCTTGGGGAATATGCACCTCTAAAAGCATTTACGGAATTCCAGACGTCTGATGGTGGTGTATCCGGAGAGAGAGAGCTACAAAATCTGAACCATCCCTGCCTTTTCTTACTCCTAAGAACTCTTTTGGTTTGAGCCTGAATCTTTCGAAGGGAGAGATAATTTTCAAGAGACATGTTCCTTCTGTAGGTTTTCATTGCCACAGAACGTTGCCTAACCATAGCCGTACATTCCTCGTCCCACCAGGGGGGAGATGCTCTACGATGTCCAACAGAGCTCTTCCTAGGCATGGAAGCGTCGGCCGCGCTAATAACGAGGTGGGAAATCTTGTCGGAAACCATATTTACATCACTCATAGAATCATCGGAAGGGAGATCTATAAAACCCCCCTCTATAGACTCCCCAAACTTACTCCAGTTAGCCCTCTTTGTGTTATATCCGGATTTATGACGAGACGAATTGGATTGTGAATTGTTTGATCTTATTCTTATTATTATAGGAAGGTGATTGCTGGATAAAGGGTCCTTGAGAACTTCCCATGCGATCAGCGAAGCTAATTCACCAGTACAAATCGTTAAATCTACCGCGGTCGGATTCTGATGTGGAGGAGGAACTATAGTGGGGCTGCCGTCGTTTAAGATACATAAATTTAAGTTGTCGACCCAATCCAACACCGCTTTGCCAGCTGAATCTGTTTTTTGAGGGCCCCATGATGAGGAATGTGCATTAAAATCACCCATAATCATATATGTAGAAGAGAAAATTGGGACGATGCTGTTCCAATACAATGTATCAAACTGGGATCTCGGGGAATACATCGACACCACAGTGATGTCCATGATTTTTGCGGCGACTATTTGCATTCTTGAGGAGATCGGAAGAATTAGACGATCATAAGAGAAAGATTTTTTTATCAATAGTACTGCCCCTCCGTAACCATCGGGGCGATCATCTCTAAGGCAGTCATATCCTGGGAATGATACAAAAGAATCTGAGGAAAACCAAGTTTCCGAAATTGCAGCGACATCTATTTTGTATTTCCTTAAAAGGAATGAAATATCATCTCTATTTGATACAGCGCTGCGGCTGTTCCATTGTAGAAATGACACGTTTTTATAACTAAAAGTTTGTGGAGCCATTTTCGGTTAAAAAGGTCTGAAGAATGGAAATCAGTTGAGCTGCGTTGGACGGTAAAGAATTTTGAGATGAGAGAATTTCTATTAACATAGAAATCATTGTTTTTAAAAAGTTGTTGTTGCCAGAGGAAAATTTATTTTGGAGGTAACCAGAAGATGTGGAGTTTTCAGATTGATCGGGGGCTGGAAGATTGTTGGGGAGAGCACATCCATTTGGAGCAGATGACCAAGAACTGCCATTTGGGCAAAAAAGAAGGGAATTGTGCTCAGGTTGGTTGTAACCAGGTAGTACTGAGGGGTGAGAAGGGGTTTTGAATTTGAAAATAGTCTTACGATGACTGGATGGTAGCGGGGGGTGGACATTATTATCTGTCAAGGCTGAGTTTACTGATGAAGAAGGAAGGGCCTGGGACATTGCTTCTGAATATAGAGAGAATTTTTGAGGATGGGCGGCGAGGGCCTCTTTATAAGATACATTGTTCGTAGCCATAGTTTTTTTTACGTCCTGTTGTCTTTTGAGTTCAGGACAAGAAAGGTTTGCAGCAGAGTGTTGCCCTCCACAATTAATACACTTTAAAATTTGGGACAGACAATTTTCGCCGTTATGAGCATCGCCACATTTATAACAACGGGCCGATGATCGGCATTGTGCTCTGGTATGCCCGTATCTACTACAGTTGTAGCACAGGATGGTGGGAAAGACATATTGCTCAACCCTAAATGCATTGTGGAACAAAAATACGAACTCCGGAAGGGATTGCCCTTCGAAGGTAACAACTACGGTTTGTGAGGGCTTCCATGTGGCTCCCTCACTAGACTGAATCTTCCTATTTAATCTCCTTGCCTTGATTAATTTCAATTGGGAGGGCTCAGAATACTTTATTAATTCCTCCATATCGATATCCTCACTAATTCCTCTAATTACTCCTTGTTTGGTTAGCTTGAACGTGGGGATATACGCTTTTAATTTGTTTTCAGTTATTATCGGGTTATCCAAAAAGTTGTTTGCATATTTAGGGTTCAAAAATGTCAAAGATATTTTATATTTACCCTCAGCCTTCACTGAGCCGGTGATGATACCTTGAATTTTTAAAGAATACAACAACTTACCAAAATCCAGCGCACGTATTGGTTTGGATGAATCTTCATTTTGGACATAGACCAAGAATGGCCCTAATGACGTGGATTTGTAAGTTAAAGGTTGGGAGTAAGGGAGTTGGGGAGAAGGAGGAGGATTGGGAGATATGGCAGGAACTTTAGACGGAGGGGAAGAAATGGAAATATCTACATCCGGAGAAAGAGGTCTCTTTCTCGGGTCGGGAGGATCTGGAGGGACCAGGGGTACCTCCATATTGGAGGAACCTGTTCCACTATGGAATCTACAAAAAGGTTGAAAAAATTAAATAATTAAATAAAAAAAAAAAAAAAAAATTTTAAAGGAAAAAATTTTTTGAACCACTCTAGATGTTTTGCTGCTTCGGACTTAATAAATTAAATTTTGTATTCTCACAATAATATCGCAAATAATCACAATCAACACAACCGCTTAGATGCGCTCTACGATCGGGACTGACACTTTGTTCCTCTCCAAAGCACGAGCTCTGCTCAATTTTGGAGAGTAGTTTTTTTTAATGTTATATTGAGTTGTAGTCTCATTTGTTTTTTATTTACAATTTGTAATTTTATACCCAATAAAAAAAAAAAATTGAATTTGAATTTTTATTTTCGTGTTTTTTATTGTCCTAAATTGTAACTTGTTCTGCGTACACTCTTCGGTGCAAAGGCTGAACGCTGTAATGCCGAAGAGTGTAATATTTTAATGGAATAAATAAAATGTGGTCTAAAATACAGCGTTATTTTTTGACTACATAGCTTTCAAAATAAATAGGTACGTTAACAATGTTGAAAAGAAAGCAATAAAAGCAGTGGGTAAAAGAGTTTTCATATCATTCTAAATAACGTGAACATTTCATACTAACCTAAGTGGTATTGAAAACCTATCGATACTAAATAGAAAATTATCTCCTTCTCTACTGGCTATGTCCCAAAGGGTGTACTTTTCTGCTAGTACCTAGACCTTGTATCTATGTAGTTCTACGTACCATCACAAACCACCCAGAGGGAATTGGTTGTACATTTTAATTATCTTGAATCCAGATCTTAATTACAACTCGAATCCCCTTAAGTATCAATTCATTTCGAATACTTTGTTATCAAAAGAACGAATCTCTGCTACGAAAAATAATATCATTGGATTTATTATGTACCAAGTATTCATCTGCCCTTCATCTTTCATACTTTATAGATTCATATCTTTTGATACTAGGAATTTTGTAGGGACTTTTCAATTCGATTGCGAAAAATTTGAAAGATCTAAATATTTTTCAAAACTCATTAATTTGTAATAAATATGGTTGACGCAGTTGGTTGAGGCGGCAGTGTCTCAAGAGAGAGATGCCAGGTTCAAACCCCAGCGCTGGCGATGTATTCCATACTTTGCGATACGAGCTTTTAGCCCAGTGCAAAGTGTACAGGGAAGTATTTGGGTTTGTATTTGCAAGCCCAGAACCTTTCTTTAAAAAAATGAATCTCAAAAAATCAGTTAGAGTCACTGCATCTTACATCGTATCAATCAAACTACAGCGTTATATACTTAACCTTATGTTTTTGGACATTTCAGAGATAATTCGAACTTATTTTTTCATGGATAAAATTAAGAAATATTTCTACCCCTTAGAGTCACACAAGTGTTTGGATGATATTTATTTTATTTATTTTTTATTCGATAAAGTAAAAAAGACCTGGACCAGCTTAACAGCGACTATTGTTGCCTTAGCGCCAGTCCAGGTACAGACTATGTTAACAAAGTGGTACTTACATGCTAATACACGATGTGATAACTGATAACAGAACGTAGGTACATAAACACATGATTAACACAATAATACACAATTTTAAACTTAACAAAAACAATTGTTCTTAAAAACAATTAAAACAACATAATACAATAATTAATAGAATTAATATCGCCACATCACTCAAGATGACAGCTGATGAGACTCTGTCATAGTTTAGTGATGGGAATTATCGGGCAGTATCTTTAGTACTGGCTGAGTAATCTTCGTATTATCGTAGTAGGTACTTTTTAATATTTTAAGATTAGTAGACACCTACTTGCATATATATGACGAATGCTATTTTTACAGTTTGACACTTAAGCGATGTTTGACAGGCCATCTTTTTATTAACTGTCAAACTTTAATAATGGAATTCGAATTACATAGAAAAAGTTCAAATCTATTTTCGTTCCTTTTCTTTTTGACATGTTCTATTATTAAAGTTTTAGGCGCGTCACCTATTTTTTTCTTCAATAAATAATTTAATCCCCCGGAAATTTTCCTAAATTTTTCTTTTTTTTAGTGTTTTGTAAGAGACAATTGTTTGTACCTAAAACTTCTATAAGACTCCATGTCTTCGTTGTTGGTTCTTGGAGTTTCCTTACTGCGCGTAGAGCGGTTGAATGACCGAGGTTTCGGCAGCGATACTACTGCCATCTTTAGGATGAAGTACATCAAATGAACCACTCTACACGCCGTAAGGAAACCCAAAGAACCAACAACGAAGATATTATGGATTCATCACGCTGCGAAAGCCTATAAGACTTTTTTTCATTTTTTATACCTTTAAAATCTAATTTTGGTAAGTTTTCGCATAACTCTCGCATTTTACGATGCATTGATTGCTGCGAAAATTTTGAGTAACATTTGCGACAATATAGGCTGTGTCCTAACGTCGCCGGTTTTTGGAAAAAAAGCTTTTCCTAGGAGATGCCATGATGATGACGGGATCCAAGGGTTGTGTGGGGTCGAGTGTGGTATCGTATGAAAGTTCGATGGAAAATAAATTCAAAGCTTAAGTCACATTTTGTCCAGCTCCAGCCTATAAAGAATGCCGGGTTAGTTTGTTAAATTTGCCGTTGCGAAGCACGGGTAACTCAGCTAGTAATACTATAATATACAGCACAAAAATGTACCTGCACCAATTAGAAATTTTGTAATTCGCCGTCTTACTCGACCTTCCCCTGACATTAATTATCCGTTTGATTTTAGTGACGTAATCGTATTTTATCATTCGATTTGTTTCAAGGTTAGAACTTTGAAACATTTCATTTACTGTCTTAACCACGAAGTGATAATTAATTTTTTCTCGAGGTTTCTTAATAAATATTTACGTTGTATCAACTCAACGTCCTTCTGAGAAGTCAAATATTTGTCTTTAAGTATCTCTTGTAGGTACATTTTTATACAAGTGCTCGTACCTAATTTTCGGGTTGTATTTCTACTAACACTCCCATAAAAATTGGCTGTTCGGAAGTCATATCTTATTTATCGTAATTAGTGTTTAATTACCGTATATTGAGTATCTAAGTAATTTTCGAAGTTCAGGAAGCTGATGTTTAGTGTGACCACACGAACACTAGCGTCCTTCGGGGGTTAAGTTGTCGGTGCCAGGTTCGTATTGTCAATAACCTTGTAAAAATATCCGTGAAAGTGGACATTTAGGCTATGACACACGTACGGAAATCTTTCACTCGTCAACATTCAGTATTCTGATTCCAGAAGCTCAGAAATGCACACAATTTAATTATACTCCACACACGTGCTGATTGTTAGATCGATCTGTTAGAAGTCAGAACATACTGACGATTTTTTTTAAGTGACGCGCTTGGCAATCGCTTTTAGTCAATACGGATGTAAAGTTAATGCAGTGCCCCTAGCGGTGCAGTCCAAAAGGCTCTGACAGATTCATACAATATTTTGTTCAATTTGTTAATATTTTTTTTGCAGATTCTTACTACTTTAATTCGTTAAAAAAAACCAAAGATGTTGTGTCAAATTTTATAACTCTTTTACGTGACATAACGAAGTAAAACACACCGATATTTACATATTGTCTATGACTACTACAATATCAATCTATATGGTACTAGAAAGTAATTTGATTTTAAGACAGCTAGCCACACACGTACTGAAGTTTAGAAGTTCAGTTAACTGAATATCACTACGTGTGTACTGTGTACCCTATGAGAGATAACTTTGGACTTCAGCAAAAACAGTAGTTGTCAGGACTTTAAAGAAGGTTCTAACAGAGCAATGTTTTAGTTGCAATGATCTCAGATTTTTTGTGTATATCAACTCTTCCACGTACCGCCAGTGAATGTTGTTATTATGGAGAAGAGAGGTCTGACTTTTTTGATTTTAATTAAAACGGGCGGACGCCAGTTTCTGACAGTAAGATGTGTTTACAGAAGGATGTTTAATTAGAAACCAATGTAAACATCACGGGACTTGATGAAATACTCATCACCTTAAAAGATACCAATCTTCAATCTTCGTTATTTCACTCCATCCTTTGGTTTCTCGTAGCGACAAAGTTTTAAAACTGTCGTCTACGGAGACTGACCGAAATTTCGACGTCATGAAAATGAACCCGAAATTGGAAACTAAGAAAACTAAGAAGTTTTTAATCAATTTGTTTTGAAAGTACGCAATTCTTTAAGACTGTTACCATTTACCTACGTTTTATTGTAAATATATACCTACATACATATTTTGCACACTCGTATGTCCGTGCATTGTATCCTATCTACTGGGTATTCCCTATTTCTTGTTTTTTGTGGATATTTTTTTTATATTAAGAGTATGTATACCGACATTACAAAAAAAATTAAAAACGGGAGACCTTCTATCTCGACAACCGTTACTAAATTTGCTTTAAAACAAAATAAGGTAGATGCATTGAACCTTTATCTAGGGAATAACCGTGAAAGATTTTTTTTATCTTGTATAGATTTCTCAAAAAAATAAATTATAAACACCTCTGTCCTTTTTTCCGAAAGACGAAAACTTGTTTCCCGAAAGTCGCGGAGTAAATTTTTTTCTTGTACTGATAATATGCAATAAAATCTAGGGAATAACCATAAAAGTTTTTTGGTAGACGCAAAATTAACCCCAAAAATGAAAAAAAACGCCATTTTTACCATTTTATCATGCGATTGTCACGCGATTTTGAACCCTAATGCTGGGGGAAACGACTGTGACGTCATTCCTGGTGCCATGCCCTTAAACGTGTGGTTTATTCATTTGTCCCTACTGATTTTTAAAATAAAAAGTAAATAAAATAGGTATTCCAAGTAATTACGTCTATATTATTAACCCATATAATGGATTTGGAATAGTACTTTACAATTACTGAAAAAGGGTGGAAAAGGGACAAAAAAACTACAAAAAACATTGATAAAATTATCTAGTCTACATCTCAATTTGTCTCATGTACTCGTATTACAGAATGAAAATCATTTTTACCGAATCTCTCTTTCACCGACGCTCGACGAGCCCGAATGTGTTAACGTTCTTAACTTAGTGAGAAATAAATGAGAAAGATTGTTTTTTAAATGGGATTCTTTTCTGACCGCGCTGCTCTGACAATATCGATTTAAATCGTTTTAAATTGGATTCCGTGCTTTGTAACAAATTGTATTATTGTGAATAGTAACGTTATAGGAAATTAACGTTGGTAACACAATAGGAACTCTTTTCTTCCATTGTGTTACTGAAAATCTTCTTAAATATCATTCAATTTTATTGTTACTATGACAAAATTGAAGCGTCTCTTACATGTAGCAAAATTACCTGACTGGATATAATTATATGAATACACTAGCTGTATTACCCAGCGTTGCCCGCGTTTTAAATAAACTTTTACCTTACTAAGAGACATTTAAAAATCAATCCTTCTTTTTGAGCCTCTTTTCATAAAAGTTTGGATAAAACGGCCAAACACTCTATTACTCATTCTGATAGGAGAATCTATGTGGCAAATCTCAAGTTCGTACCACGTTTGGTTTCCGAGATATTATTCGTATGATCTAGAAAACTTTTAACCTTATTTTTCACCCTCTTAGGGGCGGAATTTCCAAAAATCCCTTCTTAGTGGAAGGTTGAAGTATTGAAACATATCTGTCTCCAAAATTTCACTTCTCTAGGATTAGCCATTTGGGCTCTGCGTTGATGAGTGAGTATGTCAGTCAGTCAAGACACTTTGGCTTATTATAAGAGATTATTGTGAAGTGAAAGCATCAAGTCTGCTGCTAGCACCATACTGCTTTTGCTGAAGTCTCTGATGTATGCAAGATGAATATAACTGGCTGACAGCACATCCTCTGTATTGTAGTAGCACGCGTGACACGACAGTATCAGTCACAAGATGTTAGGAGAGAAATATAAATTAGGGAAGCGAATTCAGATTTTGGTGTATTTTCTTCATCGATATTAATTAGACACTATTCATTGGGAAATTTTGCGGTTCTTTAAACCCCAACACAGTCACCGAAGTTTCCATAAGGGTAGTGGGCAAGCACGTATCCAGATATTCGGTTCGAGGGGGGACATTTCTTCAATCAAACAATTATGTGAAAGAAATTATGTAGGGGCACATACTTTTTACCATTTTTTTTTTCCTATAGCAAAGATACCAAAAAATATCGCCGCAGGCGAAATTTTCTAGAAGATTAGGTGAAGCGATTGACCTGGTTGTTTGTATATAGTAGGAAAGATACCGTGTAAATAGCACCGCAAGTATGTATCATATCTACGTAAAAAGTCGTTATAAAAAAAGTGAGGCGCTCCGCGATAGCAGTGAAAAATCGTCCCGTCCGTCCTGAGTCGTGTATGCGCCAGATTTCGGGGAGAGATAGATCCCAACTATCCCCCCCGTTGGTAAGTATGGTATGGACTACAGATTGGCTGTTTTAGAATTACAATATTTGGAAATTCCTTGAATAAAAAAATATTCCGAAAGTACCCCTGAAATTCACGGGATCTGAGGATTATCCGTTCAGTTTTTCAGATGTTACAACAAATAAATTGGCTGTTTTTAAATTTCGGCGGATTTTTAAATTTGTTCCCAGACTCTTCTTAAAAAAGGAATAACTCACATTGCCGCTTCCGTTATTCTTATTTCGCGCTAACATTCCCATACAAAATTTGAAAAAGTTGAAAAACGACTTTTGCTCAGTGCATATAAGCCCTTAAGCACCTTATAGTCAATATCTATGACATATTCCATAGAAATGGCGGTAAAAAATCATATAATGATTTCTTCGAACGAAAGTAATGAACACGCTTGTTGTCAAGAATTAATAAGTACCTAACAACCTCGACAACAGACGAATCAATCGATGTTTCTTTGAAGGGATTTGCATCTCTATTGAAGTATGTCATACGTCTTTAATGAATACAGGGAAGTGCGAGACTTCTACCTATTCCGCGATGTTGTGCTTTGAATTAATAATTCAAGCATCGTGTGAGTGATGGGATGATTGCTACAATCATTTCATCGAGACAAAATATTACGTCCAAAAATCCACTACTATATTTGATGGTAGAAGTTGTCATTCTTCTACTACTATTGTTAATTGTTGTCTATCGTCCTTAAGAGTGTGCATACCGACATTTCAAAAATTTCTAAAAACGGGAGACCTTCTATCTCGGCTATCGTTACTAAATATGCTTTGGAACAAAATAGGGTAGATGCATTGAATAACCGTAAAAGTTTTTTGATAGACGCAAAATTAACCTCAAAAAATGGAAAAAACGCTATTTTTACCATTTTATCGTGCGATTGTCACGCGATTTTGAACCTTAATGCCGTGGGAAAATACTGTGACGTCATTCCTGGTGCCAAGCCCTTATACCCTTTATCGGGCACATCGACTCGTCAGTTTTATATAATAAGATATACAATAATTATAGTAATTATATGCACAATATCAATTCTAAAGAGTGTAAAGGGCTCTGATAGCATTTCGTCAGTATGAAGACATAGTATGAAGCAAGATAATTATAGTTTCCATAACGCAATGCTACCTTCAACGATTCTTGAGGGAGCACAGGAAGATCACAAGGCTGTGGCCTTTTACAGTGATTTTGAGCCGAGTTTACCCTAGCCTTTGTTCATGCTGTTTGGTCCCTAAGATATAAAAAACATACGTTCCCGAAACATGTCCTAGATGTGACATCTCACAAATTTCAGCAGTTTACGAATTAGGGATCGAGTAATTTTAAGAATTCTACGAGCAAATTTTTCTAAAATCTCCATTACATCTTTCAGGATTTCATCGCTCCACTTGAAAACTGGCTTTTGGGCTCATTTGAACGACACCCAGTTAAATTACAAAATAATCGTATCACCCTTTCAACAAAATCAAACTATCGAATAATTTAACAACATTCTATTGTATAGGCGATAAATTTTCCTCCATATATTCCACTCATTAAATACATGAAAAGCATTTTCTTCAGTTTTATTGCCCTAATTGCTTATCCTTGCGGCACGTAATTCTCTGATCATAATCTAATACATTCTAACTTTAAAAGTGAACATAATTAGTACAGAGAACCGACATAACATCGGATCAATTTACCTAGAGAGCTGTGAATAAATTGAGCAAGTAAAGTATGTGAATAAGTTCGCATACTTTACAATTATTATGCTATTTATTTCCTGCGATTGCGGCGAGACCCAGACTGACGAGCACCTCCTCGTACATCGAGACATGCCAGTGAGGTGCGATGCGAGGGACCTGATGATGGTCATCGACAATGCCGTAATGGCTGCTAATTTCTGGAGTGGGGTGGCCTAGTGGAGAGAAGCTCGGACCCGGAAACTAATGAATGAAATTATTTTTCCAAATGATCACAAAAATCCATTGTCTTTTTCAGGTTGCTAACACCATTCTATAGCTTTCGACGTCTCTGATACACGTAAAGTTCTTTTCAGAATTAAGTAGTTAATTTGTATATTATAAAGTCCACTGAAATACCATCAGTCGCTGACTGTCACAGAGTGAGCATGTCTGACTTCTTAACAATAATAAAAAAAACCTTTCTCCCAACAACACTTAAGAGTTAAGTGGAACACCCTTGAGGTAGGATTACCCACAAAATGTTGCTATTTTTTAATATTATTATTTATGGTGGTCCGAAAAACTTCTCAAAAAATAATTATCTTCTTCTCGAAAGAATTCATGTCACTTTTCGTCAAAAGCCTAGTGATTTGTACTGATACAATTATCGGAATAACAAAAATTAACTGGCATAGATACAAGTGTGCCGATGGAGTAGTTTTCCTTTTTAAAAGTATGCATACCGACATTTCAATAATTTCTAAGAACGGGAGACCTTCTATCTCGACAACCGTTACTAACTATGCTTTGGAACAAAATAAGGTAGATGCACTGAACATTTATCTAGGGAATAACCGTAAAAGATTTTTTATATCTTGTACACATTTCTCAAAAAAAAATAATTGAAAAACACCTCTGATCTTTTTTTCCGAAAGACGGAAACTCGTTTCCCGAAAGTTGCGGAGTAGATTTTTTTTGTACTGATGATATGCATTAAAATCTAGGGAATAACCGTAAAAGTTTTTTGATAGACGCAAAATTAACCCCAAAAAATGGAAAAAACGCTATTTTTACAATTTTATCATGCGACTGTCACGCGATTTTGAACCTTAATGCCGTGGGAAAAGACTGTGACGTCATTCCTGGTGCCAAGCCCTTAATTCTGTTTTTTCTTTTCACTCTTTTAGTCAAGGTAAGAAGTTCAAATAAATAATTTTATTGTCCATTTACTACATGCTTTTGTTTAACATAACGTGCCCTTGTTTTTCTTGTCTCCAAATCTTGCAATCAAATTTAAATATTTTGAAAATCACAATTTATGTTTTGTGAGAACATTGGAATTTTCTACATGTCGTAGTTGAATATAACAAGTAGTTATCTCAACAGATACACAGCAAATGATGGCTCTTGACCCAAAATTAACCCCAAAAAATGGAAAAAAAAACGCTATTTTTACCATTTTTTTTAACCTTAATGCCGTGGGAAAAGACTGTGACGTTATTCTTGGTGTCAAGCCTTTAATAATCGGCACGAGGACAAAAAAGTGTGCGACATTCTGTGAATATTATTTTAATATAAAATATAATGAGTACCTACTAAGAGTCACTACAAAAAACATGATGTCTTTGTGTTTGAAGTGATATTTGAAATTTCCATGACTTTGATATTCTTTGAATGCGTAGCTTTTATCATTTAGGGGTGGAATTACGAGTATATAGTTTCTTAGATTTTCCGCGAACGCAAAATGTTTTGAAAAGGAATCAAGTTAGTTTTTAATATGTCACCTAATTAAAATGAGTTTTAAGCACCAATATTTCACACACAATGTTTGTGTTTTAGGCCCCCCACTTTGAGCCAAATCCTTTGATATTAAACTATCCTATGTGGGTAGGTGAATGTTTCCCAGTATTTTATTTTGCACACCTTGCACTAGGCTAAAAGTCTGTATCTCAAAGCGTGGAATACATTGCCAGCGCCGGGATTTGAACCTGGCACCTCCCGCTTGAGAGACTGCCGCCTCAACCAACTCCGCTAACCATGTACTTGGTATTAGGTTGATGAGTTTATAATACATCAATCGTGAATGATAATATGCAGACATTTTTGACTGTCAATATCGAGAAATGTGTTGGCAAGTCTTGCCTGCGATTAACAAAATCATTCACATTAGTTTCTGATGATTTCAAATCTTTATACTTTCTTAGGTTTTGGCGTTGTAAAAGCTCTCTCACATCAGGGGACACATTAGTAGGTGGCTGTCGTCTTGGGTCGCTCCTTCAACTAAAAAAATAATGCACTTTGCCTTTATTGATAATCTTGGTAAAATAAGTATGTAATGTTTTTTATACGCGAAAGGCAGGTCTTGCTAACACACTTCTCAGAAGATATTATCAACCAGAAAAATGTACATATGTTATCATTCATGATTTTATATTCTATTTTAAAAATGAATCTTTGTAAAATCAAATACGCCTTTGTACACTTCACAGTAAGCTTGAAAAGCTTGTGCCGTGAAGTGGAGTAAGTCGGCATTGGGAGTAGAACCCGCGCTCACCGGATTAACAGTCGAGCGCGTCACCAACCAGTCTACCAACCACCTCAAAAATCATCAGTTATGATATGCAAAAGATATGCAAAAATCATCAGTTCCTGGAAAAGAATTGCCTAACCAGATATCATGGATAATAAAGGATTAAATTACAAAAACATTGGATTTTTTAATCTATGATTTGCATCCCTGTCATCCCTGATTTCCCTACATCAAGTTGATCTTATTATTAATATTAAAATGTCACATTATATGGGATAATATTTCTATACTGTCACGCCCTTGTATTGTAATGTATGACGCCTCGCATAAAATGTATTGTAAAAAATATATCAGGCAATCTCATCTAATGTTATGAGTGCCAACGTGGCCATTTATACGCGTATTCTTCTTTGTATATCAGAACGAGACTCTAACAAAAAAGTATCAATATTTTTTATCACTTTGGGCGTTGGGTAGTAACCGAAGTTGTAGTGTATACATACGTTGTGTACTGTCATGCTCTGAAAGGGAAATAGGTATTGTGTGTTATTTTAAAATGAGTTTTCTTTTTGTTTGCGGTGTATTGTTTCACTTACATATTTAATCTGAAAAACTTTTATTATTGATATAATTGAGTACATGGTTGGCGCAGTTGGTTGAGGCGGCAGTCTCTCAAGCGGGAGGTGCCAGATTCGAACCCCGGCGCTGGCGATGTATTCCACACTTTGCGATACAGACTTTTAGCCTAGTGTAAGGTGTGCAGGAAAGTATGTGGGTTTGTGTATGCAAGCCCAGATCCTTTTTTAAATTAAAAAAAAAAATTACAACCAATTGTGCAGAATATGCTGTTAGTGATATAATTTGTCGATTTGTATTTTTTTGTTAAAGGCTTCGGCCGTATATGAATAAATAAATAAATAAATATATTCATACATTTTTAGGATAAACATAAATAATTATAGGTATTGTAACTGGATTTTTTATGCATTGGAAAGGAAATTAACTATGATAAATCATGCTTTAACGTAAATTTCCATACATCGAAAACTAAAATGTCTAGTTTTAATACTAAATGTAATAAAATACTTCTCTCTCAGCCTTTCAAAAATCTTCTTCTTCTTTCTCAGCCTTTCAGATCCATTATTGGATCCTAATTGGCCTCCCCTTTGGTCTCCAATCCCCCGCATCCATCTCCCTTGGTAAGGTCATCTTGCTTGGGGTCTGTCGAAAATTCTTCGGCTTGTTCTCTGTCGGCATTCCAATATATTTTTAGTCCATGGTGAATTCTGACATCTGGCAACATGCCTATACTCATACACTGTGGAAAAATCATCCTAATTGAATCCCCTAATACAATGAAAAGTGTCAGATGTTCCAAGAACCTAGCCAGGTCCGAAGGTTACTAAAACTCACCTGTTCGTTCATTGTTACGGATCCGCTCAGTTTTTGGTGGCAAATTAAATAGACTGTTTCTGTTTTATTTCTGTTTAACGGACCTATTTACATTATAATCTACATAAGGCTAAGGTGCCCTTCAGGTTTTTTTTTTCTAACAGATTTTATTGACTATTTCCTCCTTGTGTTGAATTTTAAACCATTTTACTGTATAAACATGATGCTCTGACTAATCGTTTGAAACACCTTTATTGTCCCCGACGCTATTCAATCATAACATCGTATGTGGAGTAATAATAAAATAAAGGTATATAATATAAAAGCGTAATGTAACGATGTGACCTCGAGGAGGCAAAGACATGCTTTGTGTTTACGACGTTTTATTACGTCCATGCGTCGATGAGAAATATTCGGAAAATAGCATAAAGGGCGCTTCACACGGTAACACATTGTTCAAACATGTTGTAGCAAAATAATTTTCTTAGTTTTTTCCTCAACAGAGACGAGAGGATCTTCATTCACATAACGCTACATTATGTGAATGAAAATGCCTCTCGTCTCTTTTGAGGAAAAAAACTAATATACTTAATTCCGTCTGTGCAATAGGTACAGATAAATCCGGTTCCATACCTAAGTATTTTAAGTAGGTATATCTCAAATCAAAATAATTTTCTGTGGACTATCTTGTTGTAAATCGACGTACCTTCACTTGGGCGCATGTCCTGGATGCGGGAAAATTAATAATACTTACTTTTCTTTTCTTTTATTTTCTTTTTATTATTATATTTCTTATTTTTTTCTGGTCTTGTCAAATTTGGTACATCATTTGTTTATTTTTTAAGTGAACATTGCACAAAACATAAAAACAAGATAATACACGGGTATATTTACAATAATAATAGGCTGTACTCACTAGTGCGAGCTTGTTCACCGAAATCTCTTCCAGCTAACCCAAATTTATTCATGCGAAAATTATTTTAAACTGTCGAACACAGTCATAAAAGTGTCGAACACAGGCATAAAAAATGCCAGAGCCATAAGGTGCGAATAAAGCAGGTAATCGTCCTTTCTCGCTCACACGTTTATGACCGCGTTCGACAGTCTAAAATATTTTCACTATAGTTAGTTTGTTAGCCATTGGTAAAAATCATGCCCATTTATTTTTAATGATTCTGTGCTGTCTAAAGTGCACAATCTTGCCCTCTAGATTTCAAGGTTCAGTCCACAGTAATATCTAATTTTAAGAACCTAGATGCCAAGAATATGGAGTGTGTCGATCCTAGCCGTCAAAGTCTGCTCCAAATTACAATCATACATTAACAGGGTAATACATGATTATCATGAATATAAATGAAAAGAGTCACGATTTCAGAGTGGTGATTGAGGTGATTGAGGTGATTTTTCTTAACTAAACGACGCAATACTTACTACTGTTAAAAATATGTACTCATCACGGCGAGACATATATTTAAAGCTACACACGTATAATATAGTGATTAAATAGTGATTTATCTTGTGAAAAGGAATGGGAGGTATTACATAATTTCCTTCCAACACATCGTTCAAATTGTTTGACAGTGGTCGCACCGCTTTATCACAACTTTCAAGAGCTATTCAGGCTGTTCAATCATGTTTTGTTGACTTTGGGAAGCTTTCACCGCTGAGAACAATACACACACAATATAGTAAAGGCTGTATGGAGTAAGAGTAAGAGGACACGTCGATAAGTGCTTTACCCATCATATTTTCTATCTTTTCAAGCTATTATAATTTTTTGTAAGAACTTTGCAGTGTTATTACAAAGTAATATGTAAGTCCTGAAAATAACGTGCCTAAAATAAGTAAAAGTTCAAACCCAAATACTTTTTATACTCGTATATTTGTACAACACATGTGACACACAATTTGACAAGATAATGCTATTATTATAATAATTAGTAGTGCTTGTTAGGCCAAACTAATCGCTATACAACGATCTCTTTTTTAATACACTATCTATACCCTCGCTACGTGTGAGTAGGCAGAGAGGGCAAAACGCCACTTCTTGTTCTTCTTCTTCCGCAGCCACTCAGGTCCATTGTTGGACATAGGCCTCCCCTTTGGTCCTCCACAGCTTCCTGTCTTGGGCACACTGCATCCATCCACCACCGGCACATTTCCTAATGTCATCAGACCACCTTGCCTGGGGTCTCTCGACGCTTCTTCGGCTTGTTCTTGGCCGCCATTATATTATCTTCTTGGTCCATCGGGAGTCTTGGCACCTGGCAATATGACCAGCCCAGCTCTATTTAAGGCTAGCGACCCTTTCCGCCACATCGGCTACTTTGGTTTTCTCTCTGATACGAACATTTGGTACCCTGCCACAAATATTTTTTTTTAATATTGCAACATTTGGAACTATAACATTAGTGTCCGGACTACCTTCAATAAACACACCGCATCGTGGTCTAATAAATAACACTTTATCAATTTTTGGAACATGGTCCTTCGAGCCGGATTGTTGTTTATTGTTCATTATCGTCCCTAGACCCTAATTTCAGGCACTTGGACTCGTCAAATTTACATAGTTATAACAATCAAATGAACAATTAACAGTGGCAATGTGCCAGATAAGCAGAATCAATGCAAACACAGTGTAAAGGGCTCAGTTTGCATTTCGTCATGCAGATAATAACATCCTTATATGTATAGTGATCCATGCTAAACTGGACTTATTGTCCTGGATAGCATTTCGTCAATTGTATACAATTCTTTAGCCACAGGATGTTGAAGACATAAACTTATATTTCAGAAAAAAAACTTTACTGGATAATAAAATAGCGTTGCTTTAAGAAATCGGGTCGTACATTATTCATCCGTGTATATAAACAGGGTCATCTGATAAGCGGCAGAGTGACAAGAGAACATAGCAGGGGAATTTATTCTATCGACATGGATTATGGATGTGTTAAGCCATAGCCCTACATGTTTTTTTTTATTTATGACAATCTTGACGAGAACTTACAAGCACACCAATTTTTTCTATACATTCATATTACATTTCACTATTTCATGCCTTATAAAGTTTAGTTTAGTTTTGTTTTTTGCACTAACTGACTAATGTTATTTTTTGAATTACCTGACCACATTACGAATATTGTTTTATCTGTATTGACTAGTTGCGTACACATGTAATAGGGCATCACATTAACTTGATATGTATTGCTTTTTTTAGTATGTGTTTATATATGGGTAATGTCTGTTTGTGTGCCATGAAGTAAATAAATAAATTGAAATCTTGAAGGCTTTCGCAGCGTGATGAATCCACATCTTCGTTAGTGGTTCTTCGGGTTTCCTTACTGCTTGTAGAGTGGTCGGATGACCGATCTTCACCCTGAAGATGGCAGTAGTATCGACGCCAAAACCTCGGTCTTTCAATCACTCTACACGCAGTAAGGAAACTCGAAGAATCAACAACGAAAACCTCTTTTTCCATTACTCGTTGTGTAGACTTAGAATGGAACCTTATAGAACAACTACAAACATCATGCCAGCGTGAAAATCTTCAGGATTACAAACATTAAGCAGAAAGAAATCACGTTTCGAACATTTTAAAGCGCTTGTCTTTTTTTGTACGTGATTATTTTATCTCGTTTCAGTTTACAATTGATACCTTGGTATGTTTTAAAAATACGTAGGTACTGCAAAATTCTTTATTCTACTACAAAATTTTCTTTAGAACAATTTTCGTCACTGGATGTTTCGAGAGTTTTGGTTTTTCATTTTCGATCAAACAATAGCCTCTGGTGTTTCTCTTACTCCAACTCTTGAACCTGTAGCATCTATTGTTCATCTTCACGATCCATGGCTAACCAGCGTGTCTGTTGTGTTATTCTCCAGGACTTGTACAATATAATGAAAAGCTTCGTACTTTGTTCCTGTAGAACAATAGAAATATCCTGGATTTATTCGCCCACTCTAAACGTTTTCACTTTTATTATTAGAAACCAATATCCAATTCTACTTAAACCTATAAAAGGGGTGCCAATTATTATAATAAAGTCATCGACATTTTGCAAAGATAAGATTTAAAATAACATCTACCATTTAATAACAAAAATGAAAACATACCCATAACTTGATGTGATTTTAAAGTATTGAGAACAACAACTGCATATCCAGAATCGGCCTCATAGTCACCTTCAACGGCATCGTTGGCAGGACCAATTGCATCGTGGCAGCGATTTTTCTGAGTGGAGACATGCTTGGCAACGGGCTTTTGGCATCATTATTATTATGGCTAGACTGCGATAACTGCAGGAAAGACAGAATAGAGTGTATGTTGCTCATTTGCACATTCGAATATTATAATTTTTACAACCCATCCGTGTAGTACTCGTTCTTTTAAATTTATTGGATATGGTTGCGCCATGATATTTATGTCATAATCATTCCTTTCACTCTTTGATTTTTCATGAATTTTCATCAAGCTCTTCAGTTGGCCGTTCTGTGGGTAAGAGAGATAGTAAGAGAGAAGTACGCCTGTAAGGAAGAACTGATAGGGTTTTAGTCCGTAGAACTCCGGCACTACCAAGCGGTGTCCATGACGAATTTCCTATCACAAAAAAGGTAATAGAGTGCAGTGGAGTTGGCAAAATATTCGATGCGATGCGATGTAAGAATTGACAGCACTACTTTTACTAAAGAAAAAAAACAATATCTATTATGATAACTTTATTTCAACATTGGTACTATGAGTAAAATTTTATTTTCCATCGGAAATCGCTAGAGTGTGTCGTGATGTCTAATCATATAGAATCACACCGCCTTTAATATATTACATTTCATGATATTCTAAGACAAAAATGTTATATTTTTGGCATCTAGGTACGCTATACAATAATATTATTTTTAACGATAATTCAACACCGATCAATGTTTAGGGAAATGCCATTACATTTTCAATCGAACGATGTTTTGTTACTTGTACTAAATAGATACCTTTTTTCAAAAGGATCTTGTCTTATATATCTACTCCTGGAATACATCTCCAGAATATAAAATGATTTTTTTCACACTTCTAAATGAAATACGGGGATGTGACAAGTTTTCACCACTCAAAACTTAGCCCTTTACTAGCTCTTTTAATATCTCCGTGTCCTGAAAAAAAAAACATTGAAATTTGAAACACAGTTTAAATTCCATCGCTTGTGACAAACCTTGCTGTTTGCGAAATCATGTTACGAATTAACGATTTTACATATTTTTTTCTTTTTTTTAAAAAATGAATTTGGATTTTTCGAAATAAACCCAAATACACCTTTGTACAATTTTTATTTATTTATTTAAAACATGTGTAATTACAATAAGTAGACAGATTAAATTTACATTTGAGTATATAGATCTTAAACTAGACATTATAACGTTTTACCCCCCCTTATAAAGTAAAACCTGTGTTAAGGGGGAGGAGTATCCCGTACTTATCAGGGTTTGAAATATTATAATATAACATTAAATCATAACCTACACAGTAGGTATCAACTAAACAATAATAACATTAATAACTTAATAACATAATCCACACAGCTACACTGCTGTAGGTACCTACTCATTAAGCAGTAACACAGTAGTTACACAGTAAGCTTGAAAAGCATGTGTAACTAAATTGTAAAATGTGTAACGTGAAAAATGTGAAAAATGTGTAAAGTGTAAAATGTGTAACGCCCAAACCCAAATACACCCTTGTACACTTCACAGTAAGCTTGTGTTGTGAAGTGGAGTAGGTCGGCATCGGAGATCGAACCTGCGTCCACTGGATTAACATGTCGAGTGCGTTACCAACCAGGCCAATCTCTATTTCAACACAAAAAAGTATTAGGAAAATATTCAGCCTGTATATTAATTTAAAACTCAATATAAAGCTAAGTGCACACTTATTTGATACAAGTGCACAATATTGCAACCACTGTTCCGTTACAATAATCTTCATAACATTGCATTGTCGACTACAAGTAGGTACACTTAAAACCAACAACCAACATACCGACCTATCGCAATAAAGTTCCCCCTTTTATGTAACATCGAATGGAAACATTTTAACAATGTCTCGTATGTCAGACTATAAAATTTTCCTTATATGTTTGTCCTCATTGCGAATTTCTCATTATTTACAAATACGCTCATTTAGATTCTTTAGAGTCTAATACCTCGATCATTTAGATTCTTTCGAGTTTAATACCTCGATCATTCCTCTCTATAGTGTATAGGTATTCCTCTTGCCAAAGAATTTCATTGTACAGAACGCGTAGTCCGCCTAGCCATCTGGAAATGATTTTTTGAAATCAGGTGCTTTCATTCTTAAGTTTTTTTCAGAACCTAATACCGATTACTTTACTTTCTGCATCCAGATTGGGGTAAGATCGTTTAATCCATCCATCGGTCATACATAATACCACAGTTCTTTCTTAAATTTGTATGTGCCTGATGCATACACCAGATCGCGATGACATGCACTAATCTACTTGCCATCAGGTAGAACTAACATTCTTGTAGATTATCCTGTAGGCAGCGAGCTACGAAACTACATCGGGTTGCTTCATGTACTGACATATTTAATGTTTAATATAGTGAGTTTGCCTCGATTGTACTCATGATGATGGGTTTTCGAGATACGTACGTAAATGATTTTGAATATGAATGTTGATTTTGCATTTATGATTGTATTATTGTTTGTTGCAGTGTGATCATTATTGAATTGTAATTTTTGTAATGTACTGTTTCGCTATAATTGCAATGAGTGTCGAAAAAACCTACAGCTGTAATGTTACTCACTGTTTTGTTTTATTAGAATAAAATAAATAAATCAAAGCGTTAGGAAGGACATGGGAAGAGTGGTGGAGCCTTGTGACCTCCCTGTGATCTCTCGAGGAACATTGAAGGGCGGGGTTGCACTGGAGTAGAGATCATAACTTTTGATTATGGATATTGAATTGGACTTCAAACCGCACAGCATGTAATACACAGTTTGAAAACAAACAAAGTCGACCAACAAAAGCAATATCAATTCCACTTGTGAAGTAAGAAAATATTAAATTCAATTTCATTTCACGTTATTATTTACGAATTAATATTACTTCCTGGATTGAGTTTTCTTGGAAATATTTTATACCAAGCCTGTATGTATTATTAATCTCAATCTGATTACTAAAATGTATATTAATTCCTATGCATTGTGAAACGGTTTCTTCCAAACTTACTTACGGAACATCAATCCCAGATATTAAAATGTTTCCAATACAAACCGACACTATTTGGATTGGCTATCGCTCTGATTAAATTTTCTACTATGTAATGAATTACATAGTAGAAAATTTTATTAGTTGTCCATTAAATTAATTCAATAAATTCAATGGAAGAAATAATATGTCCGGTCCTATATTGGAATTGACCATGTTGTTTTGACTTCTCATCTTGCTAGGATTTGAGTAGTCAACGAACCTTCGTGCAATTGTGGAGAAGATGACGAAATAGTTAATCGCATATTTTGCATTGAATTCCAATTCCAAAGTTATCTCTACGATGTACAGCAATGGATGGACTTTCCATCAGACTTATAACTCAACGTCGGTTGTTTAATGTGATCACTTTACACTTAAGTGACATTCACCTATTCCAGTCCATTCTTTGCTGTACATCGTTGAGATATCTACTCGTTATTTGAACTATGACACGTAGAAAATCCGAGCATGGTCACAAAATGAGAGTTATGATATTCAATAATATTGTTTTTAGAGTTGTTTTTTTTTTCAAAAATCCATACTTTCAAGGTATGAGATGTTTGTCACGCCAATGCATTGAACACGGTTCAAAGCAACCTATCTTTTTACATAGCATATTTAGATAATGAGATATTTTTTTTTAATAAATATATTGTATGTCCTAAACATTTCTTTCTTTTCTATTTCAGGATATCAACATCATTATTAAGAAACACTGGGCATTTGAGATGAACGGGTATGCATAGTATTGTTTATAAATTTATAGTACTTATTTAAAAGCCTGTTACTAGTATAACACGCAGGAGACAATATTGGCGTGATTTCATACGTTTGAATGTTTTCTTTCACTTCTTTTCTTCAACTTTTTCTTTGTGTTGAAGTGAACTTGAAAAAAAATGATAATTTTAAATCTAACATTTAAAATGTTCCTTTCAAATCTAACATTTATCCGACGCTACCTCAGCAATTTACAATAGTATTATTTTAATTTAAGTATCTTACTCCTCGGTTCTACGAAAATCTTTTAATCTTTTTATTATTATTAAATATTTTTGCAAAGTCACCATAACTGTAAAGCTCTCTAGAAAGTAATGAATGTAAACAATTTAATGGTCGGTTTACATCAGAAGAAATTACAATATTGGGGAATAAAATTATTTCATTTTATTTTCGAAAAAATAATAGAGTGAAAGCGTTGACCTCAAATAGTTTGCATATTTCACAAATACCCTTTCAAGCAAATTGAAATTATTAAGTCATTTCTCTGTTCAACCGGGCGAGACCTATGAAAAATCATTGAATATCGATAAATATTACATTGAATAATGCTTACATCGAAAAGAGCTTTGAGATAATCCCCAAAGCAATTGTATATCGATTTTGTATAAATTTCTTTCCCGATTTTCAGACACAAAACATATAGTGATGTAGTAATTAGTATTATTATTTGGGTTCAAGGGCAGCTGAGCTCTCAGTCAAAGCCAAAAAGCCTAAATGGGAAATTTTCATTATCTTAATTATTCAAAGGGCATATCTCCAGAATGGGTAATTTTTGGTCTTGCGTTCGTAAAAAAATTGTCATATTTTTCATCCTATATCACCTCTTATCTCACTCTCTTTAAATATTTGACATTCGGAACCAATCTTTTTTTTTTTTTTTTTTTTTTATTCTTTCAAACTCAAAGAGACACATAATATATGATACAATTAAATAAACAAATATATATATATATATATATATATATATAGGTAGAATCTCCCCTCAGAATTGAGCAAAGCTCGTGCTCTGAGGGGAAGCTCGTTTCCAACAATATCAGCAATACAAAAATTAAAAAATACATACATACGCACACACGATACAATAAACAATAACAACAAAGAAGATATGTCAAACAAACCAATAAAGTGCCATCAAGAGCAAGACTTAAAGAGTGGCATAAATTTAAAAAAAAAAATACAAAACAAAATAAAAACAAACGAAACATCAAAACACAATAAAATAAGACAAAATGAAATAGAAGAGAATAAAAAGTAAATAAAAAAAATAAAACAAAGTAATATAAATCAGTGCAAACCAAATAAATAAAATGAAAAAAATCATTTAATCTCCCTATATATTAGATACACATACCTAATAAGTATTAATATACCAATCCTCCACTCTTTTTTATCAATATTGTTTTCAAAGTTTCCCGCAAGAGCCGAGAAATACACAAACCTTTTTTTTCTTTTCTATTTTTACTAAGAAATTTTTAATACGAGTCAACTGTTTAGGATAAGATGATGGGGCCATTGCCTGAACTTAATAATTAATTATTAAACACATGCATCATTTCATTAATTCTGAGATGTATTTAACGCACTTCCACAAACTTGTAGCAGACTGCCCCATGTTGAACAATCTATTTATTTTTACACGGAGGCATGACTTTGCCAACACACTTCTCAGTATTATCAGCCAGAAGAGTCTACATATTATCATTCATGATTCACATATATGTAAACTCATCAGCCTAATACTGGGAAAAAATCACCTATCCAGATATTACGGATATCATAGGTTTAGGCTCAACGCGGGGCCTAAAATACAAGCATTATGCCTGAAATATCAGTATTTAGAAATCATCTTATAATGTTGCAAGTATTAATAAATACCTATTGTTGCATTTATCTGCTCACGTTGTATATTAAGAGTTGAAAACTTAACATTATAATAATAATTATTATGAGTGTAGATGAATTTTCTCAAGCATTCTGGAATTACCTGAAAATTTTCACAGGGAAAAATAATCTTCCACTTTCTTCTTGAAGTAAAATAATAATAAAACACATTTAGGGGATTTAATTACACTAATCATTTTAATTATACATAAGTACCTACACAAGTGATTTAGTACGAAAGAACAGCGGATAAAAACTAGGTTTTTTCTGGTGTACCTGCTTTGTGAAGAGTTTTTAATAGCTACTTCATTTGAGGTGGTCGGTAGTCTGGTTGGTAACACGGTCGACTGTTAATCCAGTGGGCGCGGGTTCGATCCCCGATGCCGACTTACTCCACTTCAAGACACAAGCTTTTCAAGCTTACTGTGAAGTGTAAAAATGTGTATTTGGGTTTATTTCGAAAAACTCAGATTCATTTAAATTAAAAAAAAAATCAGCGCCACTGCGCCACAGAGAAATTAAAATATATAAGTTCATTCCGCTCATCTCACACACCCACACTCAATCTCGCTCACACCCTCACCCATCGCACCTATGGTATTATTTTCTAAACGCATCTCTCGTGGTCGTCATATTGATTTTGTATGTTTTTACATAAACTGTATTCACGCACTTAGGTCTCTCTAAAATGAGCACCATAAACATTAAACAATGAAGACTGTAGAACGCTTTACGTGCCTTTTTTGTACATAGTAATGTCGATGTAATGGTAAAATGAAACATTTAATTATTAATACTTCATTGGTCGAAGCAAATAATGGAATTTCTCCATGAACGCCTCTCCAAATTAACATATCCCACAGAATATACAGGTGTTCCGTTTCTTACGATCTTTTTGACATTTGTGTATTATTTAGACTAATAGATTACATGATTTGAAGTTTTTTTTTTCCAAAATCGACATTAAATGGAAAAATTTAAACTTTGACCTCGTTGGGGCAATCCTTTACATTGCAATATCAAAATTCCCCATACAACTTTTTATTTGTGTCCCCATAAGGCATCTTTTCCGCACCGCGCCTGACCGGATTGCCCAAAAAAAAGAAAAACGCTCCACCCTAGTAATTATGGATTCGGATACAGTTTGCAAGTTCATTTATCAAAGTGTTTCTAATCGAATAACCTTACACCCTGAATGTTGGTAACACTCCATTTGTTTCAGCGGTCAGGAGGGAAAATATTAATGTACCATTAAAAATAATTATTTATTTAACAAAAACCATTTCGAATAAAATGTTAATTATTGCCTTTTTACGTCGCCTAGCTAATGATTTATACGCGATATTATTCAAATTTAATAAAGTTGTATTATATTTTAATGGCTTTCGTTTAATAATTTTAATCTATCGGGTGGCGCACTTTGTATCGGGCAGCTGAAATAAATTCTGTTTAACGCTTTTCATTAAGCCATTTACCACAATGAGGGATAACAAGAAAAATGTTAATGTATATGGGTGTGAAATATCTATAATATTCAGTAATACTCTCAAAGTAGAGATACATCTATACCAGTAAAAATACATATGTTTTTTGTCTGTGCGCAAATTTTGTAATCGGTTTTTCAATCACTTCCTGACTATTTAAAGACCTGAAACTTGCAAAAGTACCTACGTAAACTCGGTGACAATACGATTCTGTGCAAAAATGGATCAACTTTCTCCAGAGACAGAAAAAATGTGAAGTATTTCAGGAGGTTCCAAATTTCGTGTGGTATCTTATGAAAGGGCGTTGGAAAATAAATCCATATCGTAAGTCACATTTTGTCCAGCTCAAGGCTTGAAAGACACGAGCGATTGAGAGGATCCAGTCACCACATACTACCGTGTTTTGTATCTCATGAAAGTGTTTCACGAGTAAAACTCATATCTTCTTACAAATTTTGATTCTGTCTCTTCTTAGTGGGAAGCGCCATTGGAATGAAGAAATCTAAGAACCTCGGAATAGCGTGTTTGGTATCGTTTGTAAGACCGGGGAAAACAGTTCTAGGATGTGAAGTCATAAAATTTTGTTTTCAATTTCAAGTGAACAAAATTAGGCATGTAAAATTAAATTACAGAGAATTGATATACCAAATGGTATTTTTATTACTTTTTGTTGTAAGTATATATACTTTTTTTTTGTTTTTACCTCATCCTAGAATTTGTTTTCTCTAAATTAAATTCCATTTTTTTTTCTATTCCTTTCTTTCCGTTTATCTAACACGAACCAAAGAACGTGTAGGTACCACCCTAAGCCTAGGCGGAGACATCCCACGCATATTTAGACTTTTCCCTTATATAAATATTTTAGCATATTATTTATTTACAAAGCTTATTTTAATTAGTTACTTTTGATAAAAAATCTTTGAATATAAATTGTTTCTCTTATTTTAATATATGTGTGTGTGCACGTGTCTGTCCCTTTTTATGTATGTTCTCCCTTTAGTTTTATTGGAATGAATATAATTTTACTGGAGCTAATTAGGAGAAAGGTTGCTGCGGACTCAGAAAGACAAAAACAGGAGACAGATCCGAGACATCCTCTGTTTGGTCACAAACCTCTGGCAGCGAGACTTAAATCTAGGAAAAGTTTCCTAAGAACGACTTCTCCCCTTAAATTACCACCTGATAGGGCGAGACTAGAACACTGGAACACACAACACAGTGAAAGTCAGATCCAGCTGCTGGAGACATTGGGACCGGGACACCAACTGCCCTTCTGCACGTGGAAAACGCTAAATAGGCTCCGAGTCGGCGTAACACGGTGCAAAAAAAATCTACATACATAGATGGGGCATAAGTGTGGATGAGGACATCTCCTGTAGCTATGGAGAGACACAAGATGACGAACACCTCCTCGTCTGCCGAGATATGGCGGAGGGGTGTGATAAAGCGGACCTATATAGGGCTAACGACAAAGCAGTTGCTGCTGCAGTGTATTGGAGTGGGGGCCTAGTGTAAGCGAACTCGTTCAGTAAGTACTGGAGTTAACTGGAATAGTGTTATAAACTACCAATTTATATTAAGAGTATGCATACCGACATTACGAAAATTTCTAAAAACAGGAGACCTCATATCTCGACAGCCGATACTAAATATGCTTTGGAACAGGGTAGATGCATTGAACCTTTATCTAGGGAATAACCGTAAAAGATTTTTTATATCTTGTATAGATTTCTCAAAAAGAAAAAAATTCAAAACACCTCTGATCTTTTTTCCCAAAGACGGAAACTCGAAAGTCGCGGAGTAATTTTTTTTCTTGTACTGATAATATGCATTAATATCTAGGGAATAACCGTAAAAGTTTTTTGATAGACGCAAAAATAACCCCAAAAAATGGAAAAAACGCTATTTTTACCATTTTATCATGAGATTGTTCACGCAATTTTGAACCTTAATACCGTGGGAAATTACTGTGACGACATAGTTGGGTCGGGAGCTTTAAGAACTACCAATTTATTATTAACGCTAAATGCTAACGCTAAATGCAATTTATTATTAACGCTAAATGCTTAACGCTTGGGGTTAACTGGAAGAAATCGCAGTTCTGCGATAAGTTCGCCCTAGTAAACAACGATTTATAATCTGTACTATGTCCATTTTGTATATTTATATGTGTTTGTTGTTTACTTTAAGTTTAAATAAATAAAAATAAATAAATAAATAATTTTAGTAGCATAATCCGATCCCCCTTGAATATTAAAACCTTACTAATTTCTTACTAACTTCTTCGTCTATGGTAATAAATGATTCTAATAAAAATAAGCAATAAATGACGACCGTATTATTATTTTCCTAATTTGACGGAGTCGAGTTGACATTTTTGATTTCTTTTCCGTTGAGGGTCACTCGGTAAGTTTTATGACGGGAATAATTCATAAGGTTGTTGATATCAAGCGCAGATGTTATTTATTGTGCCGAACTGAACAAATGTCACTGTATAATATAGAGTGTATACTAACAGCGAACGCTTGTAAGAAACAATCAATAACACCGCGTTTTGAGTAAAGTAAAAGAGAAAAATAGTAAAATTTTCACAGATTGTGTCTTAAAAATATCGCGTTGTAATTGGCGCCCCTTTTTTTACCTTGAATAAATTAACGCCTCAAAAAAGATTAAATATGATATACATTATTAAATTTTGTTTTATCTAATTTATTATTTTTAATCTATACATAGATGTTTTTTTACTTGTAATTAGTTTTTAAAATTTAATTTGTTTATCGGTTTTCTGTTAGAAATATTTTTATGGCAAAATCAGCTGGTTTGCTTTCTGTTTGTTGAATTGTTTGATGTGTGCTGTTATAACTGTTTGTGCCCATGTGACTAAATAAATAAATAAAAAGATGGGTAATCCCGTGTCAATAGATTTTGGTCTATACAAGATATGAAAATTCTGTCACAACATATTTAGGAAAGTTGTTGAGGTATCTGTTCAGAAAAAAGAACCTGTTACTTACGCAATTAATTTCAAATCAGTTCTGAAATCATGGAATTAAATGATTGTGTAAAATGTCTATATTATTGTGCATCATTTTTGCCATAAGTAGGTATGTAGCTATTTGGATTTTCAAACCCATTGATTATGAAATCCAAGGTTCGATATTGGCTGTTGAGGAGTTATTCAACAACGATTCGAGAAAAATAGGAATATTGCAATTTGTTGAGAAAATTATATTCACTTGGCAGTGCCTGTATCATAATTATTTTTTTAGGTAGAAAAGAATATTTATGCTCAAACGACGCAGAATACCACGTACTTAAATTTATAAATGGACAAAATTTTCCTAAAATGCATCGTTTAGAAGTTATTAGTGAAAAACTGAAAAAAAAAACACCTTTTTTTCGGTTTTTGGGTCACCTTGTACTTAGTACAAAAAGGAAAATTGGTGCAAACTGAAAGAAACTCTTCTTACATGCTAATGAAGAGATTAAAACCGTTTCCAGCTTTACTTGAATTATTTATGCTACACCCATAGCTACACCCTCTTATTTACTCTAATTTTACTAAGCTATGTATCACCATTGAAGAGAAAGTGATTAAAAAATAGGTACTTCTTTTTCAAAAAAAAAATTAAAAGGATTTAGTGGGTTTTACTAAAACATCGACAGGGCATGCGACCTTAAAATTCTACAACATCTTGGTACAGTGTACACTCAACAAGAAGAGGGTACATTGAACTGTTAGTGGGTATTTGTATAATGGGTAGGTATAATTTGTATAATACCTACAAAATGTCGTTATAAAAATATTTCTATTATGTTACGTATTTGAATATTAAATTGCTTTTAAAAAAAGAGAAGAAAATAACCCCAAAATTTATTTAGGGTAATTGTTTTGTCAAATAAAACACAGAAATAGTTTTTTTTTATAGGTGACTAGTTTTGGCTAGTGAAATATTCTTACGATCCACATTCATACTTTTGTCAGATACGACAATATTATAGTTCTGACACCTTCGTTATAATTATTGATTTTTAGATAGGATCTGGGCTTGTATACACAAACCCAAATACTTTTCTGCACACCTTGCACTAGGCTAAAATCCTGTATCGCTAAGTGTGGAATATACCGCCACAGCCGGGGTTTGAACCTGGCATTTTCCGCTGTAGAGACTGCCACTTCAACCAGCTGCGCCAACCATGTACTCAATTTAAAGCATATCGATATTTCGCCATACTAAATAGAACCACGAATAAGCCAAAAATCTGAAACCAACCGAGATAATTGTGAAAGACACCCGGTATCGCCTATTATTTTGGTTATATCCATAAGCGGTTAGAAAATAGGGGTTTGTTTGTGGAATCGGACTTTAAATGATTTAAATCGACGTTAAAATACCAATTTTGGTTAAAATACAAAGTTTGCTTAAAATACAAATTTTGGTTAAAAAACCAATTTTGATAAAAACTCAAAACAACTAGGTAACTTGGCCTAGTTCACACTTGGGACGGCATAATAGGGAGAGTGGGCCACTATTTAGTATGACAAAATATTATGACTTAGTTACGCTCCATACTAATTATGCACAATTACGACATTTTACATTAAAATACTAACGTATGCAAAGTAATAAAAATATATGTTTCTTACGTCATGAACAGGAATATGAGTATAAAATAATAAAGTTTCTGACGTAAAAGTTAGATACTTCACATATTTTTATCAAAAATATCTTCCATAAATATCCATATTACCAATTTATATGAAAACATCACATTATTGAAAACACATTATTTGTAGTATCATAAACAAAAAAGGTTCATCTTAATCTTTAGGATCATATATTATCATCAACTCTCTCCTCCTATCCTTTTTATAATACCCGCCTCTAGAAACTTTTTTCATACCCTCTCTCATCTAACCGCTTGAGATGATAAATGAAAAGTTGAAGTCACTCAACTGAAATAGAGTTTTGTTTTATAAAAACTATTTTTAATAGCGACAGTTTAAGTAGTTAGTATTTTGCTCTAAAATGGCTTATTTTCCGGCTGCTTAGCTCAGAGTTTCTAGGTTTTTATATTTTTTTTTATAACGCTGAGACATGACTTTGCCAACACACTTCTCAGTATTATCAGCCAGAAGAGTCTACATATTGTCATTCATGATTCACATATAAACTCATCAGCCTAATACTGGGAAAAATTCACCTATCCAAATATCACGGATATCACAGGATTAGGCTCAGCGTGGGGCCTAAAATACAATAAGCATTATGCCTGAAATATCAGTATTTAGAAATCGTCTTACAATATTGCAAGTATTAAGAATTACTGATTTCTGCATTTTTATGTATACATTTTCGGGTAAATCTAATTTATTTAAATTATTTATTAGCGATTTTGGTATTATACCTGTAGCTGATATATGGGATTATACAAATTAGGTACAGTCAATCTCAGTTAAAAAAAATACTCACTTCCGATGGACGTACAACTCCGGTAGAGTTTTGGCCTCCAGAACAATGGATCTCTAAGCCTTCCTGTCTGCACCACGAACTCCCAGTCATCGCTCAGATCTCTAGTAACATTGTCTATCAATCTCTGTTCTTGTCTACCCGGATATTTCCTAAAAAAAACAAACGGATAATAATAAATAGATTGAAATCAAACACAGGATTATAAAATCGACAACGACCAGTAACCATTAACTACTGTTATACCATCATGGTACATCCCAATTATGGGGTGACCAGTAAATTCAATATGTGTGTTTTTCAGGCGCAAAGCTACCTAAAAACACGATTCCCATCGAGTTACCGTTTGCAAAAAATGATAGATATAATAGTGTCTAATCTGACGTAATCCTATAAGAAATCTTAGCCCCGGCTTCTCTTCTGCAGAAATCCACCCTTCGTCACTGGTATTTTCACACGATCAAAATATTCTCTTTGGGAAAACCACATTGCTGAATAAAATTAAAAGCGTCTTATGGAAGTTTTACCATCTATGAGATCTTTATTTTATAGGAGTGCCAGAATAACATACATAAAAAGGGAGGGGAGCCATCCTTCAACCAATCTGCAGCTACTATATTTTCATTAAAATCTAAAGCTAATTAAAATTTTGTTAGAATTTTTCGTTTATGTTAAATTAATACATGATTGAAAATTTTTCAGCATCCTTAATGAATCAAAGAAATTTATTAATATCCAAATTAATTATGATTAGTTTCGCTTTCTAGATTAGCTTCCCAAAAATAAAAAAAATATGAACACTTTTCGATGCATGCATTAGAAGAAAAAAAAAACTAAACAAAGTAATTTAAAATATTTCGCTTAAAAACGTACCTATAGATAATAATATGACAGGCTGTACCGCGGAGAGTTGAGAGGGTTGTTTCCTCATTCTCCCAACGGATATCATCCATCATCCCTTGGATTACCCAACGTGGGGGTGGGTCCAGCCATCCAGCCACCACACCAGGTCCATTCAATCGAGGGTTTACATAGGATAGTCTGTAATTATACTGCTTATGTGTTTTATCATAATATTCTCCCGACAAAAACTGTATTGAGCTTATTTACAAAACCCTTTTTACAATTATTGCTGCTGTTGTAACCACGCACTGTGTTTGCATGGAATTAATTAAAAATGAAACAACTACAATATAAAATAATATATTTATTGTATTTTATATGCCTACAATTTAATACACATTTATTCAACAGATACGTACATTGATTTTAGACAAATTATCGCACACACAGAAGTAATCCATTCCACACTTACATGTACACACATATAGATCACTGAAAAACTTATGTATTTTACTCTAAATTAAACATACATAATAAACTAAAGAATATGATAAGGAGGGAAGAAATAGCTTTTAAGGAGTGAGTGGGAAGTCAGAAAGGGTTTACCTGGACTGTAACCATTTAAACTGTATGAAATCTGTAAGATTTAACGCTAACATGGAACGACTGAAATTATAATTGCATATTTCACACAAAATCTATTTAATTATATTGTATATCAATGTCCAATGAATTCCATCAAAGCCATATCAAAGCTACGAGTGAACAATTCGACTGATAATCCATTCGACTAGTTTTTCTCCATTTTAAAATTTAGTAGCTTATTGGTCACAGAGACACCAATTATTAAAAAATACATCCTTGATTTTCTCCAAAACAGGTGAATAGCATATACCTTGCTGACGCAAAATCAATTTTGGGTGTATCTACTGAGTACTGATACCATCACGCCATAAAAAATGCTGTATCTCAAAATTATTGTTATTTGATGAATTAATCCTAAATTTTCATGAAATTAAAGAATGATATATAAAAAAATATCACTACAAAATTTTGTCCCAAATATTTTCAAAAACTACCAATTTTATGGACTATTTATCTTACAAAGTTCATTAAGCTATGTCTACGGTAAGCTATGTCTACGGTAAGCTATGTCTACGGTAAGCTATGTCTACGGTAAGCTATGTCTGAATAGTGGAAACCCGCATTGGCAAATAAACATTGGCGGATTTTTAATACATTTCACATTGCCAAGTTTTGCCGTCAATTCTTAGAAAAAGCAACACCATTTATTATTCTCAAGAAAAACTTACTGGTACATAACATACTACAACCATTATTAAGAGTATGCATAACGACATTTCGAAAATTTCTAAAAACGGGAGACCTTCTATCTCGACAACCGTTAAAAAATTTGCTTTGGAACAAAATAGGGTAGATGCATTGAACCTTTATCTAGGGAATAACCGTACTCGATTTTTTATATCTTGTATAGATTTCTCAAAAAAAAATTTTAAAAACACATCTGATCTTTTTTCCGAAAGACGGAAACTCGTTTCCCGAAAGTCGCGGGGTAATTTTTTTTCTTGTACTGATAATATGCATTAAAATCTAGGGAATAACTGTAATTTTTTTTGATAGACGCAAAATTAACCCCAAAAAATGAAAAAAACGCTATTTTTACCATTTTATCATAAGATTGTTCACGCGATTTTGAACCTTAATGCCGTGGGAAATGACTGTGACGTCATTCCTGGTGCCAAGCCCTTAAATTTAAAGTGTTAAGTGAGTAGGGTATTTTAACAGTTCAATTGGTTAATAATTAAATTATTCCCCGAATTAGTTATTAAACGAGTATTAGGCCGTGTTTCCACCTGCGAGAGCACTAGCGGAAGTCTTGCAGAAGTTTCTCGCAATACCGTTTACACATGATATGAATTCATGCAATTTCTAGCTGCAATAAATAGCGTGCGAGAAGCTCGCGGAAGTTACTGTCGCAACTTATTGCAGAGGTGTTTACACACGCGTGCTAGAAGTTGCGACAGCTATTGCAAGTAGAGCCTCGAAATATAACTCAAGCTGGATTCATATATGTCATCTAGGCCATGGGCGTCGTCAGGGGGTAGGGGGGGAGAGCTGCCCCCCTAGAGATTGGAATAGGTATATATTTTTTCATACTAAATGATAAAATATCACAAAAAATCACATTATTACCACAAGTTTTCTCATCATAACATAAATTTTCGTGGAAATCCATCAAAATACAATTATGTCATTAAAAAAAAAATTGCCTGCGGCGCTATTTTTACTCACTTTTAATAAAATACATTTTCATGCATATTATGGTGCAAAGTATTATGTAAATTTTCAAGTAAACCAATTATTACAACACGACCTTCTTCACTATGCCTCACAAAAAAAAATCGCTATTGCGGTATTTACGATTTTTTCATGCTATGACGAATTTTCAAATTTCTCCTCTCCCTCCCCCCCTAGGTCCGGGGCTGTGCGACGCCCATGATCTAGGCCACTTCCACTCTTCTTGTTTTTATTTTTAACATTTTGACAATCTGTGGTGAGATCACTGGTAATGGTGAAAGCCAAGCTAAGGAAAAAAAGGAAGTGAAGTGAATTTTTAAAATTCATTCTGCCATTGGCTTTTTAAATTATGAAGCTTACTAGACACTTCATTCTCAGACCGTGTTTCCACATTCAAGAACACTCGCGGAAGTCTTGCAGAAGTTTCTCGCAATACCGTTTACACATGATATGAATTCTTGCTATTTCTAGCTGCAATAAATAGCGTGCGAGAAGCTTGCGGAAGTTACTGTCGCAACTTATAGCAGAGGTGTTTACACACGCGTGCTATAAGTTGCGACAGCTATTGCAAGTAGAGCCTCGAAATAACTCCAGCAGGATTTATATATATCATCTAGGCCATGGGCGTCGTCAGGGGGGGACAGCTGCCCCCCTAGAGATTGGAATAGGTATATATTTTTTCAAACTAAATGATAAAATATCACAAAAAATCACATTATTACCACAAGTTTTCTCATCATAACATAAATTTTCATGAAAGTCCATCAAAATACAATTATTTCATTAAAAGAAATTGCCTGCGGCGCTATTTTTAATCACTTTTTTATAAAAGCCATTTTTCATGCATATTGTTGGGCAAAGTATTATGTAAGCGTCGGAACACCTATCCTGCTTCCTCCCCAAGAAGGTTCACATAATGCTACAATATGTTTTTTTTTAAATATTACGTCTACGACGTATTATTCCATTTCTGGCAAATAATTTGTATCTATGTTCAGTAGCTTAGACTTCCACTCTTCTTGATCATTGATTTTTTAAATTCGTTCTGCCATTGGCTTCTTAAATTATGATGTTACCACATCGTTTTCTCATCATGTCATGAATTTTCTAAAACTACTATAGGTGTTGTTTGGTAAAAAAAATCACTTCACCGATTTTTCTAAAAAAAAAATCGCCTGCGGCGCATTATTCCAACCCTGATAAATAATCTTTTTTTTTTATTTTTACTGATAAATAATCTAATTTTGCACGGCCCTTCATTCAAAAAGTTTGCCCAGGCCTGCTATAGAAAAACAAGCAGGTTCATTATTTCACGCATTTTCTTTAAAAAAATTCGCCTGCGGCGCTCTTTAAATTTTTCATGCAAGGAGGTCCTATTTGCACGTGACGACATTCAACCCCCTCCAAATTTGAATCTTTGATCCGCCACTGTCTTCTCGAGACTATTCACGTGTCTGTCGATTCATTTTCATTTATCAAAAACAAAACTGACCAGCCGCGAGTGCGAGATATACGAAACTTTTCGATAAGCTGCGAGAACTGTCGCGAGTAGATGTGTAGGTATTTAGGCTCGCAATTTATTGCACTCGCAACTTATCGGCTAAATCTAGCGGCTAACTGTCGCGAGTGAACTTGCAAAGGTGTTTACACTATGCAAGATACTGTCTGACACTTCCTCATATTCATGTATCAAAAACTAAACTGGCTAGCCGCGAGTGCGAGATATATACGAAAATAATCGGCTAGCTGCTAGAAGTGTCGCGAGTAAGCTGTCAACGTGTTTACACTTGCAATTTATTGCACTCGCAACTACTCACAGGAATCTAGCGGCTTACTGTCGCGAGTGAACTTGCAAAGGTGTTTACACATGCAAGTTACTGTCTGACAGACTGTCGGACAGTTCTAGCAGAAGTTTTCTCGCAGGTGGAAACACGGCCTTAGTCTAATTGGTGTTGTAGAATGGTAGTCGACTTCACTGTAAATCATTATTTCATAAAAGTACCTATCAACATACAACCATAAAATTGATATTTATGAAAATATAATGAGTACTAAGTGTCTATGTAATGTATGGTTCTCTCCCATGAAATTGTATTAGAATTTCCTACAGTCTACAACCAACAATACCATATAAGGTTTCAAGGAAGAAACTAATTGAAACAACGAATTATAATGAAAAGAATATTTCTAAGATAATATGTATTATTCGTATGTCTGTTGCTGCTTGTTTCGTTTATCCTCATGACTGAGGGTCGCGACTCTCACTCCCGCAAGATATACGACAATCCTCCTCCATGAGCCTCTGTCCATGGCCAGATGTGCGGCCTCGTGTAGAGTGGTATTGGTGGCTGCTCTCACTTGGTCGCTCCAACGCATCGGCGATCTGCCTCTCGGTCTCCTGCCTTGTACACTGCCTAGAATTACTAGCATTAGGAGCTCCCGTAATATGGACTCGTTGGTTCTACGTTCTTATCTATGTACATATGTCTGTATAACAGGGAAATTGTAGATTTCTTGTAAATCCTATTAGTGTTTTCTCCACATTTTCTCATTTGTGCATTTTTTGTTGACAAATCTCTACAATGTTTCTGAGCCATAGGGTCGCAGTCTGTATTGTGTTGTGTCTCAATTTAAAAAAAAACGTAAGAAGTTTTATGTGAAAATGGGACAAAAAAAATTGTCCCTGACTTCGCTTTGATGTTTCGTAAAATATATTGTTTTTTATTAATTAATTAATATTCTTTAAAATATTAATTAATTAATTAATTTGAGCTTGTAGGCTTTCAAACCCAAATACCAGTGGCGGATCCAGGATTCAATTTGGGGGGGGGGCTGAATGTCGTCACATGGTAAAAAGTACTGTCACTCAACGTTTTGGGGGGGGCTAAGGGGCTGAAACCCCTAGATTTGTTGTATATAAAGTACTGTCACTCATGGTTTTGGGGGGGGGCTTCAGCCCCCTAGCCCCTCCCCTGGATCCGCTAGTGCCAAATACTGTCTGGCATCGATGTGATGTAGGTACTACTATATGCCCTTCTTCTTCTTCTACATCAGCCTATTCCCGTCCACTCGACTGCATCCAGGTTGCAGCGACATGTCGGACCAGGTCGTCTGTCCATCTCAGCTGTGGCCGTCCCACACGTCTCGAGGTCTCCAATTTAGGAGGTTCTTGGATCACATATGACTATAGGGCAAATAAAAAAATGGCTGTCTTGTACACATCACAGTAAACTAACAGCTTGTGTCATAAAGTGCAGAACACATTGTCAACAACGCAAGTTCGAACAAAAATAAATTTCTTTAAGGGGTCGGTACCAAGAATGACATCACGGTCATTTTCCACGGCATTAAGGTTCAAAATCGCGTAAAAAATCGCATGATAAAATGGTAAAAATTGTGTTTTTTTTCCATATTTTGGGGTTTATTTTGCGTCTAAAAAATAAGTTTTATGGTTATTCCCTAGATTTTAATGCATATTATCAGTACAAAAAAATGTTTACTCCCGACTTTCAGGAAACGAGTTACCGTCTTTCAGAAAAAAGATCAGAGGTGTTTTACACAAAAAATTTTTGAGAAATTTATACAACATATAAAAAATATTTTGCGGTTATTCCGTAGTGTTATGTTCAATGCATCTACCCTATTTTGTTCCAAAGCATATTTAGTAACGGTTGTCGAGATATAAGGTCTCCCGTTTTTAGAAATTTTTGAAATATCGGTGTGCATGTATATTGTATACACTTAACAACTCAATAAAGCTTGACAACATCTGTTTTAAGTCATTTTACTATAGTATGCGTTGTGTGGTATAGTGATATGTTGGAATACCTGACAACGTCGGATTAAAAAGCATCTTGTGTATTACTCATTAGTATTCATTACTAATTAGTAATTAGTAGGTACCATTGTTTAATTGTATACAATATGAAGAGTATGATTCCCCTGTCTCTTCATTATGTTAAGAGTATGCATACCGACATTTCAGAAATTTCTAAAAACGAGAGACCTTAATCTCGACAACCGTTGCTAAATATGCTTTGGAACAAAATAGGGTAGATGCATTGAACATTTATCTAGGGAATAACCGTAAAATATTTTTTATATCTTGTATAAGTTTCTCAAAAAAAAATGAAAAACATCTCTGATCTTTTTTTCGAAAGACGGAAACTCGTTTCCCGAAAGTCGCAGAGTAATTTTTTTTTGTACTGATAATTTGCATTAAAATCTAGGAAATAACCGTAAAATTTTTTTGATAGACGCATAATTAATCCCAAAAAATGGAAAAAACGCTATTTTTACCATTTTATCATGCGATTGTTCACTCGATTTTGAACCTTATTGTCGTGGGCAATGACTGTGACATCATTCTTGGTACCAAGGCCTTAAATTATGTATGGATCTAAAACATACAATAGTTAAGGCGATCAATCGAGAAATGAGATATTCGACAAATTGCGAAATCTCGTCTAAAACAGGCGAAAATATTGTCAGTTTCTCAACATTTCGTTCTCGAATAGTTAGGTTTCGTCTAGTGGCATAATTACCCAGCAGTCTAAGGAGGGCAACACCTAAATAACGAAGATTAAATGAGAAAAAATCAGTACTTAACAAATAATTACATGAATTATATTTAGCCGTAAGTTTGTTCACTTATTTAAAAAATCGTTAATTACCAATATACGCAATATTGTAAGAGGATTTCTAAATACTGATACATCAGGCATAATGCTTATATTTTAGACCTCGTGCATTTGAGCCTAATCCTTTGATATCCATAATATCGAGATAGGTGAATGTTTCCTAGCATTAAGCTGACGAGTTTATAAATCAATATGTATAGATTTTTCCGGCTGATTATACCGTATACAGTTTGTCTGGAAATCCTGCCTCAATGTTAAATAAAATATCTCATTTGTCAGTTTTATAATACTTTATGAAAGTAATGTCTTTATTCAGTATTAAATCAACACGTGTTATCGACAATTTAATTAATTAAGAGTAATTTAATATTACTTATCAATAATCGTATTGTAAAACAAAGGATGAAACAATATACAATTCTATTATACTAGTATTATTAAATCATATAAAATCTATTGTGTTTGATAATGCTCAGTGTTTTCATAATAATTAATTAGCACAATGTGTATACTGTTGTTAGTTCGGTTCTATTCTGTAACTAATTAAGGCTGCTGGCCTCACACAGCCGGAATACCTCTCTGAATTCATATTATTTCAGAAAGCACGGTAAGACATACAATTTAAATATATTTTTTTTTATATAAATGAATCTGTACACCTTTTGTACACTTCACAGTAAGCTTAAAAAGCTTGTGTCGTGAAGTGGAGTAAGTCGGCATCGGGATCAAACCCGCGCCCACTGGATTAACAGTCGAGCGCGTTACCAACCAGGCTACCGACCACCTCTGATTTATTCTCATATTCTCCACACACATAAGTACTGATTTTCACAGATAACGAATTTTTTAGATTGATCTGTCAGAATGATACTGACGAACGTGAATTTCGTATTGAAAAATTTAAGATTATAAATTCAGAACGCACGATTTTCCATACATTTCTATAAAGCGAGTACACACACCGGAATCAAATTTTGATATTACCGCAAGCTGGTTGCGTTTAGGCTGGCTCAATCTGCCGGCATATCTCTCTGAAATCATATTCTGAGCAGGAAGATGCAAAGTGCTTATCTTTACGTTTTCTTTGGATTCTGATCTTATTGGATAACTATCGACATTCTTATCTGTAACTTATGAAAAATAAATATTATAATAGGTAATTAATTGTTTCACTAAGGCAAAGTCGATTTTGTCACTTTTATTCACATTTTGCGCTTACATTCTCATACATAATTTGAAAAAGCTAGCATGATAAAAGAAAGATTTATAGCACATCCCTTCTTAGCATGTTATGCACGCTTTTACATAATTTATTCTTTATTTAAATTATGAACAATTTAAATTAGTTAAGTACTCTTACGTATAATAAACTTTTGCTACTAAACAACCTCTGGTTAAAACGTTTTAATTTCTTTTTGTGGCTCGATTTTATTTTTCGTTTGGGTTGTTTTTGTGTAAAGTTTACAAAAGTATCAACTGAAACAAGTAGTAGTATTGTCCAGACCGTGCTTGGGGGGGGGGAGGGTTAGGGGGGTCAAGGGGGCATTGGGTGGAGTTTAGGGGAGTGCGTCTCCATAAATTACTTAAGCAGACCTTCGGCATTAAATCACCCAGAAACTTCAGGCACAGATGAACAACTCTCCACCTCGTTAAGACATTTCATAAAATATCTAATAATTTATTCTAAATCCAGCAGATGTTGAATTATGTGCCACTAACTCTCGTACCAAGCGTAGTCCATGCTACAAGAAAGGGCAAATAATGTCTCGATGTTTCGACCGTCGGTACATGTGGAAGTCCATTTTAAAAGAAAAATGAAAAACTAAATATTTAGATTAAAATCCACAAAAATTGACTTTTTAGTTCGCGTTTGACTAATATTCGCGACTTTATTCAAAATCGCCTGAATATGAGGGTGCAAATCCTCGAATACTAGTCGCGAACTAAAAAGTCTAATTTTGTGGATTTTAATCTAAATATTTAGTTTTTTTCATTTTTCCTTGCAAATAATGTCTGTTCGCTTTGGTACTTGTTTCATATAGAATGACAATGTATCACTTTGAAAACAAGCAAGATTTTTAAGTAATATAATTTAACAACTAGACTTTGCAGACAATTTACAAGGTGAAAAAAAAATCAAATATTTTTACGGATTTTCGTTTAACTATTTTCATTTTTTTCTCGTAAAAAACATGTCTAAATAAATATTTAATCATTTTTACAGTAGCAAGTAGTTATATCAACAAGTATTCAGAAAGGATGAATTTATTTTTAACATTCAAGTAAAAGCAAATATCTAGGTACTATTAATACAGGCAGACCATTCAACACATAGTTACCGGGTGTGCACTCAGAGCGTACAGTGGCAATTCCTAACCGTTAGCGACGAAGCAATACAATACATAAGAAATCTAGATTCAAGTCTCTGACAAGCAGTTCACTCTGCGCTTTTGGCTTTTATTTTTACACTTTGACATAACGAATGTTATATGATATAGGCGTGATGTTGGCCATACGATAAATAAATACGTAAGAATAAAGGTAATCTCTCTCTTCTATAGGCAAAACATCCGGATTCGAGTGACACAAGGATTGAAAGAAATGAAATAAAATCACAATTGGGCTTGAGCAAGGTTTTCTAGAATTCCAAAGATTATTTTGGTGCAATAGAAATATGGACGAGTAGACACATTGTATAAAATGTCTGTGTAAAACTTTGATAAATGGTAATATTACACATCATTAATTTTAATTCCTCGGACTGCAGATTCTCTTCTACATATTATATGCTATCGACTTGTTTCAGTTTCAGAGCTGAAGTCATTATTATTATTTAGGTAGCTACCCAGACTCATCAACTTGCAAAGCTGTAATGTATCTATCGGAAGCTACCAGTGGCTTAATAATGTAGGTACTACAATCTCTCCTCGATTTTACTATGTAATTTTATATTTAAACAAGTTTTTATGCCTTCACATCCTAGAACTGTTTTTCGCGGTCTGACAGACGATACCAAACACCCCTTCGGCGGTGGCGCCTCCTAACAAGAATAGACAGAATCAATATTTATAAAAAGATATGAGTTCTACTCGTAAAGCACATTTGTGAGATACCAAACACTACGGTATGGATCTTCTCGATCGCTCAGTGTCTTCGGAGGCTTGAACTGGACAAAATTTGATTTACGATCTGGATTTATTTTCCAACACCCTTTTATACGATACGACTTCGCATGACACTCGGGTCCTCCCAAAACCCCCTACATCTTTGTTGTCTCTGGAGAAAGCGGATCCATTTTTGCACAGAATCGTTTTGTCATCTAGTTTACGTACGTTTAAAAAGCTTCAGGTCTCTGACTAGTCAGGAAGTGGTTGAAAAACCGGTAGCAATATTTGCTCGCAGACAAAAAAACATAGTAAGAAAAACATTCATAGTTCAGCTGTCACCCACAATCATGCGCCACAATAAAGTTAAAATATCCATTCCGATCATCTATATTATACCCAACCTTTGTCCCCCACTCTTTCGTCGCACATGCAAAATTCATAAAGTACAATTGGCTTGGCTTAAATTGTCTGCTTATTTAAGATATTTATTTATTTAAGTAAAAATATTGCACACTTCGGCACTACAGCGTTCAGCCTTTGCGCCGAAGAGTGCACACAGAACGAGTTTCGATTAAAACAATAATAAACACGAAAAAAAACAACACAACATACTTACTCATAAAAGTAGACAATTTACCCTGGCTATCACAATAACATTATAATAATCTTATGAACAATAAAACTATATGAAAAACAAAAAGAAATATGGAATGTAAAGCGAAAAGACATTTTGCTGGAGACAGATTGTAGAGTAAACGAATCACATTTCGGTTGAATAACCAACTTCATTATTTGTTACATACATCATGTGTGGTCATTCTCCATATACTGTGGCTACTGTGTACCTAATGTGATGTAATGCCTTTTATGGATTCCGTTTCGGACACACGATCTAATTGATTAAGCTGGTGCATTACTCACTATATGCACTGAGCAAAAATCGTGCTATTTTCGCTTCAACTTTTAAAAATTTTGTATTAGAATGTTAGCGCGAAATAAGAATAACGTAAGGGACCATATGAATTATACCTTCTTAAAAGAAACCTGGAAAGAAATTAAAAAATCAAAAACAGTCAATTTGTAAGGATTATAATTACCAGTATTTTGGCTAAATTATACTTTTATATCTGAAAAATTTAATGGAAAATCTTCAGATCCCGTAAATTTCAGGAGTACTATAGGAATATTTTTTTATTTAAGAAATTTCTATTCTAAAACAGTCAATCTGTAATCCATACTTCCATCTATCGCTGTCTTCAGTTTCAAGACGATTCTCTCAGTATTGGCTGAGAACAATTCAGGGCGCCGATGCCGAATGACAGCATATAGGACCTTTAGTGGCAATATAATGAAGTCTAATTATCTTAAAAAATATTTTTGGTCACGTTATCAAATAGCTCAAAATTTATCACGCCCAGGATTGCATTATAATGACGGACCAAATGATAGAGTATCTACCTATCCGTCATTATATGACAAAGATGTGGAAAGTTTGATATAATGGATCCGAGTAGAAAACCACAACCCGCCAGCTAGGTGGTTACAGATCATTGGTCTTGTTAATGGAAACGGTATAGCATTAGGGTCTACCTATACCTAACAAAGTTTCAGAAAGGTACCGAGCGTGAGTAGAGGACCACTCGTAACACTGTGATAAAATACAGTCACAATGTATTCTTGATATTACTAAGAGCAGGTAAGCTTGATTTGAAATAATCTTTTGATTAATCTGTGATCTGTGAGGCGTTTGTCCTGGCCCTAGTCTCTCACGGTAATCGGTGCCCCTCATGCATTACGGTCCTGGAACCTCTAAAGCATTTTCGAGCATGGTTTGTTTTATTTATTTATTTACTCGTTCGGTCGAAAATGTTCCAGAAACCCACGTGAACAGAAATTTTAAAGAAATAAAACGTACTTTTTATATTTCAACATGCCAATGAGTCTTCTATGTGCTTGACAAAAGGTATTTTTCACAGGTATAACAGTCACAAACTAAGTACCTACTTATACAGGCCTAGAAATAAATTTATAGATATCTATAACTAATTCTATTATAGGTGTATGGATGGCCATATAGTAAATAGGAGTTATTTAAAACATACTATATCCCAAATTGCTTGTTCCCTATTTTTATTTACCATATTTTTCCATGAATCTATAGAACCAAAGCATGCAAAGAGTGCGAATACGAACAGAGCAATATAGAGTTCTGTCCTCTCCACTTATCCTCAAAGGGATAAATAGATTGATAGACCTACCTTAACAGAAACTTTCACCGATTGTGTAAACTAGATGACAGTACATTTCTGTACCATACTGGATTTGTCTTTTTCAGAGACAAAAATGATGTCACGAATTTGAGGGAATCCAAGGGATGTGTGGTGTCATTTATGGTACCTGTCATATTATGAAGGGCATTGGAAAAGAAAGTCAAATAGGTTTTGCCCAGCTCACAAACGATTGAGAGAATCCAGTCACCATACCATCGTGCTTGGTTTATCATGAATGTGCTTCAAATAAAGATTATAAAAACATTTTCTTTTCGTTCATATTAGTCATACTTTTTTTTTAATTACTTACTTTTTACTTTTTGGAACAGTGTAATTTTGAGTAAGTGTAACCTGGCTGATACGTCTGTAAAGCCTAAAACTAATTTAAATGTAAATTGTCTCAGGATGAAAAATGATGTGATGAATCTGTCACATTGTGTACAGAATCATTGTGTCAAAAACTTAAACTATAGGCACTACGTTACGTCTAATCTTATTTGCAGAATATCCACTTCGTACGTCAAGGTAGGATAAAGAAAAGTAAACCTGGAATGGGAAGCGAGAGAATAAAACCTAGAGAGATTCTTTTACAATCTCTTCTCCATTCTTCTCGGGTGTACCGTGTGTAGATTGTCGATGTTGTCGAGCTTTCGGATTACTTACTGAGGCTATCTTCAGGACTAATTTAGTCGACAACATCGACAATCTGCACACGGTACACCCGAGAAGAAGAGATTAACAAGGACCGTGAAAATAAATTCACAAAAGTAAATTGGTCGCGAGGGGACTCTCGCCATCTACACTTGTGGGAAAAATCTGCGCACCTGCCGTGACCAATTCGGATTCTGTTTAGAGCCGACCAGATCCTTCTCGGTTGATTGAATCCAAGCGGCGTCTCTGTAATGCAGGGCAGGGCGATACGCATTATATTCTACGTAACAAATAAAGCGCATTTTCCTAATTAAATTAGCTCAAAATGCTCATGGAAACTCTTCGTAATAATTACGTCGTAACAATATTGAGAAATCGAGAAGTTTAGATTTTGATTAATAGATTTCTAAGAAAAACGAAGAAACATTTTGCAGAGAGATCGGGAATGTTGTACTCCATTTTACTTATCACTTTAATTAATTAAAATCATCATGATGGGAAACACGTGCAGTACAGGTACTATTGAGTCTATAAAAGACATATGCCCGATCCCACCAACTACCACCTAGGAAGCAGACCCCTAAGGAATTTCCATACAAAACCATAGATAATTTGAGTGATTATTATAACTGTCATAACCTTTAAGATATAAATCCATACAAAATACAACATGCAGCTACTTAAGTGAGGGAGATTCTGGGCGGAGATATTTGGGCACCTAACTAAGTAGAGCTGCATGTTGTATTTTGTATGGATTTATATCTTAAAGGTTATGACAGTTATAATAATCACTCAAATTGTCTGTGGTTTTGTATGGAAATTCCTTAGGGGTCTGCTTCCTAGGTGGTAGTTGGTGGGATCGGGCAATATACTTTTCTATAGGAAATGATACAGGAAACAGTCACACAGAAAAAATATTGCGGGCAAAATCTCACGGAAAAAATCGCTGGACCAAAAATATCACAAGATGAATAACACATTTTAATTCCAATTTCATAAATGATTTATAAGATCCTATATATTTTTTTGAATGATCTGGGCCTGCATACACAAACCCAAATACTTTCATGCACACCTTGCACTAGGCTAAAAGCCTGTATCGCAAAGTATGGAATACATCGCAAGCGCCAGGGTTTTAACCTGGCACTTCCCGCTTGAGAGATTGCCGTACTAAAATTGATTTTTAAAGTTAAATTAAATTATTTATCTAGTCTATCGTGATAAAAATCATATTTTTTTATGGAAACCAAAGGGTATAAGAGATTTTGAACAAATATAAAAATGTGTTAAGTATTTCTGCTTCTGATAATTTTGCATGAGATTCTGTCGTGTGAGATTTTTCCAGAGTGATTTTATCATGTGGCCAATGGTACAATAGTATACATTATTAATATTTATAGTTATTTGTACCGAAACATTAATCACATTATCGAAGATACATTTTACTATTGACAAGACAACCCATGACAATTGTCCACCGGGGGACAATAGGCTAAAAATATCCTTACTTTTGGGTAAAATCTCAGTAAAATGACAACAATAGGTACTGATTTTACAAAAGGAAAGAATATTGGGTCCATAAGTAGAAATTCCAATTACTTTCCAGAAATATTAATATTTTTTCATCAATATTTCGACAATATAGGAAGAAAAATATATTTATGCGAGTATTTAAAAGAGATTTTCTAAGCTGGGGAGTGTAACTTTGTGGAAGGTCATTTTAACTCACTATTTAAATAAATTAAATTAAATAATACACTGTTTAATTTACTATTATTTATTATAACGTTAGTGAAAGTAAAACAGTGTTTTATTTTATCTATTTAAAATGGGATTTTTTATTTAAGATATACTGAAAAACAATTTGTGGATAAAAATATTTTTACAAGACAACTTAATGCAAAAATCAACCACTACTCTATGTGCTATACAAAAGTTTTTAGTATCTATAATTTCCCGTACGAGAAAAATTTACTGCATTGTTAAAAAAATTGATTAGCGTGAAATTGACCCTAAAAATGACTGAAATTTGATCCGCTACAGTGCATAATTCCGTGGATGGGATGTTGAACATTAAAGAAATGGGAAATGTTTTCGGAAAAATCCTCACCTGAACCTAATCATATGAGTAATATTGGATCACAGTTATTTTACGTATACTTATTCATTTCTTTTATTGGTGCTTTGTTTAACACTAACATAAAGTAGTTCTTAGATCTCACTGAAACCTTTCATATCAAAACACCTTAGGACATTGTTATTAAGGGCTTGGTATCAAGAATGACGTCACGCTTATTTCACAGGCATTAAGGTTCAAATTCGCTGAACAATCGCATGATAAAATGGTAAAAATAGCGTTTTTTCTAGCGTTTCGTCTATTGAAAAACTTTTACGGTTATTTCCTAGATTTTAATGCATATTATCAGTACAAAAAAAATTAAACCCGCGACATTCCGAAAACGAGTTTCCGTCTTTCGGAAAAAAGATCAGAGGTGTTTTATACATTTTTTTTTTGAGAATTCTATACAAGATTAAAAAATCTTTTACGGTTATTCCCTAGATTAATGTTCAATGCATTTACCCTATTTTGTTCCAAATCATATTTAGTAATGGTTGTCGAGATATAAGGTCTCCCGTTTTTAGAAATTTTTGAAATGTGGTATGCATACTCTTAAGTACTTACATCTAAACATAGTATGTTATATACCTAATATACATTTTATTTATTATAATATTTGTACGAATATTGTGTGATATACATGTTTGTGTAATGTGTACACATCATACGAATATAATACGTATATTGTGTCAGAAGGTATGGATATTATTATACCTCGGATTTATCCAATGTTACTTACAACCTTTATCCAAACACACAGCTGAAAGTAGTAACGAGCGCCCTCCCTGTCTCACCCCAAGCCTACTACAACATTAGCGAAGCCTCCCTCCCTATGGGGTACCGACAAGGGTGCTTCGGTCAAGGTTATATTCTATATACTCTACACCGCCACCTAATACGTATAACTGACTGAACTAGAATTTCGGCAGAAAGCATTAGGGGCTATTCGATCGTTCGATTCCGTATAAAATATCTACAGGTTTTGATCTAGGCTCTATACAAGAATGTTGTATAGAATTTTGTTGGATGTTATTATTTAAATTGAGTGACTATTTTATCTACAACGTTCTTTATATTGAACTTGTCGCAAAACTTTGATCTCAAAACCATAGTCCAATAAAGCGGTTACATTGAAATATAGTACTATAGGATTATTAGAAATTTGTTTCTATACAAATAATCTAGTTATTATTTGTTTGTTGAAAAGTTTAGGCACATACTGAATATAGTATAGGTATTATTTATTTATCGTATGGTCATTTCTAGTACATCAGATAAATTACAATATCAATTCACAATAATAGCTCATGTTTGATTGTCAGATATTAAAAATTAAAAGTATTGTTTTTTAAATAATCAGTCGCCGATTCACTTAGTGTAAAGAAATCCTCCAGGCTTCCTCCATACGCTGTAAGACAGCACTCCGACACAACATGGCTCACGGTTTGCCTCTCTGCACCGCAATCACATCTTGGAGAGTCTGACCACCCGCACTTAAAGAAGAAGTCGGTACACCTGCCGTGGCCCGTCCGGATTCTGTTCAGTGCAGTCCACATTCTTCTTGGTAGGTCAAAGCCGGGTGGTTTCTCCGTGATGCAGGGCAGGGAATGAGTTGTTGGGCTCCTAGTCTCCTCCCATCTGGCCCTCCATGCTTCCTGAACACCAAAATTGTTGTCGTGGAGGCTTTTACTTTTAGGTACTAATACTATACAATATCACAGTATAAGTAATAAGTATATTCGAATAATGGGTACTATACCAGCGCATAGAAATGCACACATTATCTTTGGGCAAACATTATGGCATTCAGAATTTTAATAACAGTGCCTTAATTTGTAGGATATTTATACCAAAAATACATTCATACGCTGAGGTACTCGTAAAGGTGCCTTTCTGTAACTAATATTTTGCATACCAGCACTAACTTATACTAAGATGTTCTTTTTTGATAAGTTCGTAGTAAGTAATATATATTTTAAAAAGGTCCTAAACCAAAAGCAAGAACGTCGTGTATAGAGCAGCTTGGCGTTTGGTCCTCTCTGTTTACCCTGAAGTGAGAGGGTATAGGTAGGGGATACATATTTATATATTGTAATAAATAGATTAATACTATTATTTTATAATAAATATGCACATCACTGTAGAGGGGGACACCCAATAGTATATAGGTAGTTTTTGGTTCTGTATAATATCTTTATATATGTTGTGGCTTTCTGGAAACGGATGGGGATATAGTGAGTGCCGACCGACTTTGATAAGAAAAAGAATATATGCTTAAAATTTCAGATTATATTTATTTTAAATCTAGATTTGATGTTTTTGTTTTATTATAAAAAAGTATTATGAGGGAGATTAAAGAGCTGAGATTTTTTGTATACTTTTCTGTTAATAAAAATTGGTTTGGAAATAATAAAAATAAATGCCAGAGCACCTCGAGGTAGCTTTACAAAAAATAACACTGTGTGATAAAAAGTCTTCACCAACAAACAGTTGGATATCAATTTCACTTTTGGTTTGTATCCAGAAAATTTCAAAACACTCAAATAAATTTAATCTCAGTTTTGTCTAAACGTTACGTTGTGTTAAATCAGAGACTTTCTCTATTACAGTTAAGGAAGGATTACCATAAAGTCTGCAGGGACTTGACAGTTTGAGAGCAGATAAGTAGATGAAACTTAAAGGTTAAAGTGTTAATCGTATAGGAAGTAGGAAAAACTAATGAAAATTGTGATTTGAATATTTCTAAGCAATAAAAGTATCTATTCTTACAGTTTCAATCTTCAGTGATAAATTTAGTCACAAAAAATCAACACTTATATTACTTTCGCTTTTCATGCTTTCTTTTACTTTTTCAACAATAACATTACGAAAAAACTCATCAAAATAAAGTTTTTTAATATCAAAAATAAAGAAAGCAAAAATGATGTACTCGTATGTGTTTAATATTACATACATAATTTTTGTTTCAATATTTTGAAATATAGTATAGGGTGCACCTTTAAAAAGTTATAATCATTAAACTGAAAAATGGCCAGAAAATCGACGGTTTTTGGCTCGCTCTAGTGAACGCACAAGGGTGGGGAGGTCTCAAATTTGGATTCTGAACCACAAGACTGACCTTTATAACATATCAAAAAATCAGAACTACTTCTCTTAATGCAAGGCAAGGCATCATTTTCAGTCTATATTGCACGGAGTACTTTGGTGACACCCACTAATTGGAAGTAATGAAAGGGTGGATTACTAGGTATGTAGATAAAAATAATTACATAATAATCATGTGGTCCTGAACCTATGCAACCACTATAGCAATATATCTACAGAATATCAATAATTCTGTGGCCTTTGTGAAATATTCAGAAGGTATCGCAATATAAATTTATATACACAAGCTCAGATCTTTCATAAAAAACTAAGTAGGAACTGTTCATTTTAAGCCGATTTAGTAGAAAAACTGAGAAATGTGGTGGTTTTGATAAAAAAAAAATGATATCTCAATTATCTCGATATTTGAAACTAAGATAAATTTTTCTGAAAAGATGCCAAAAGTCTCTTATGTATCGATTTCCATCCAATTAGAAGACATCCTGTCTTACTTTTAAATTTTCTTATTTCCTAACTGGCGATCTTCTTGCATAGCAACAACATTATTTATTTATCGAACCCTCAGTTTCTTGGAACAAAATTAATTAACTTGTAGAATACTTGTACTTAAAAATAATAAAGTTCATTTATTGACCAAAAAAAAGTTATAAAAACATAATTATAATATACAGTAACAATAACCAACAGTATGATTGAAATTTCTTGTTCTCATTCAGCAAGCTGGTGTGAGAGAAGGCTAAAGACGTCAAGGCAAACAGATGTCTTCACTTCGAGTACTTCAACATATCTGAGACACATGCTTTCATTCCAGTGCAGTGGCTACATAGGTTTTCATTTGGGGGTGGGGCCGAAAAAACTCCTGGGGAAGACAATTAAAATTTTAACATAGTCGAAGAAAAAAAACAGAATCAGCGCCGCAGGCGAAATTTTTTCGTGAAGGTGAGTGGGAAAGATTGTGTTTTAGGTTCGCATTATACTCGTAAAGTGTTGTGTTAAAAATGCAACCGAAAAGAAGCACTGCAGGCGATTTTTTTTTGAAAAACGGCTGAAGTGGTGAATCTGGGATCTTTCTATAGCAGATGGCACATTATAGTTTGTCATTTCGGGGGGGGGGGGGGGACAAAATACATTGAAGGACTCCCACGGGCTTAAGGCTCTCCGCATCCTCGGGTAGCACAGGTGCATATAGAGTCTTCTTTACCCGCACTTCTTGGCAAAATATTTTTTAAGAGGTGGGCTCAGGGTTAGCCAGAAGGGAGCCCCCCGACAAACCCCACCCCTAACTTACATTCCTTCAGTGTCCTTGTCCAAGGATGGAAACATATTTACAATTATTTACAGATACATACATGAGTACAAAAAAGAAAAGAAAACAGTAGAAATAAAGCAAACAAGCATAATATAACTAAAAAATATGAAAAACATTCCTATACATAACGAGTACTCAGTACACACAGCAAAGTGTCTATTAGGTACGTGACTGGTTACAGGTTACAGCCAGTTTGAATACTCGTATAATTAGGTATTTGGGGGTTCTTTTCCTTTCATCTATTTCCAGTAATAGTAATTAGCTAACATCAGTCACCAGACTTCTTCATTATAAGCTGGGTGAATGTCTCCATTAAAAGGTTTCATATTATGTATAGGTAGGTACCTATTAGTCATCTTCTTTGGTATTAAGAGTATGCATATCGACATTTCTAAAATTTCTAAAAACGGGAGACCTTATATCTCGACAACCGTTACTAAATATGCCTTGGAACAAAATAGGGTAGATGCATTGAACCTTTATCTAGGGAATAACCGTAAAAGATTTTTTTATATCTTGTATAGATTGCTCAAAAAAATTTTTTGAAAAACACCTCTGATCTTTTTCCGAAAGATGGAAACTCGTTTCCCGAAAGTCGCGGAGTAATTTTTTTTGTACTATTAATATGCATTAAAACCTAGGGAATAACCGTAAAAGTTTTTTGATAGACGCAAAATTAACCTCAAAAAATGAAAAAAACGCTATTTTTACCATTTTATCATGCGATTGTCACGCGATTTTGAACCTTTTAATGCCGTGGGAAAAGACTGTGACGTTATTCCTGGTGCCAAGCCCTTAAATTCATAATAACATTCTTATACTATCTACCTATGTCTATTAGGTATACCACTATCTTCATCATTAAAAGTTCCAAGAACACCTTCTTCTTCTTTTTTTTCTCTGCCGTTTCATTTCCAAAGATGATTTTCCACAGATTTCTGTCTTGGGCGAGCTGCATACACCTAATCACCTCACATCGTCAGACCATCTTGCGTAAGAACATAAGGAACTCAAAAAACCGAGACTTTGGTCATGCCTGTGCAAATAACAAAGAGTTCTAAGAATACGATTCCGATCGAGTTACCTTTTAGGATGATATAATGAAAGGTCTAATCTGACGTAATGCAATAAAAATTGTTTGTCCTGGCTTCCTTTCTTCAGAAATCAATTCTTCGCCACTGACTGGTGTATATAGGAATGTACTGTATGAATATTTCGTGTGAACGTGAATGTCAAAAAGTAGAGTAAATAAACATCGTCGCGCTGTATGAAAACAAGGTGTTTAAAACAACTGCTTCAGTTCACTTTGATACGGGCTCATGCTCAGCTAAGCAGATCGCGTTATATAGTATGTACTACCACATATTTCTATTGAGTACATGGTTGGCGCAGTTGGTTGAGGCGGCAGTCTCTCGTGCGGGAGGTGCCAGGTTCAAACCCCGGCGCTGGCGATGTATTTCACACTTTGCAATACAGGCTTTTAACCTAGTCCAAGTTGTGCGGGAAAGTATTTGGGTTTATGTATGCAAGCTCAGATCCTTTTTGTAAAGAAAAAATAAAATATCCTTCTTTTTATATATATCTAATACTCTATATACTGTTGTATTCTCAGAAAAAAAAAATAAAATAAATCAATATTCAATGTACAGTTAACAATAAATTGAAAATTCTCTGAATAAGATTTCCACAGAGTGCCTGACATTTTATTGATTATTAAAATTACAATATATTTAGCTGGAACGTTAAAAATAAACATCCTCCAGACCTTGAGTCTGAGAGCTCTCCCGGTAAATACCTGGAAAAATTAATTTAATGAAAATAAAGTATTTAATTCTCATAAGCCTCTCGCAAGTACAAAACCCGAGATATTTAAGTATAAAACCGTTTTCATACACCTTGTTTTCAAATTAAAATTTATTAAATACACGTACTAGCTGGTTCACGTGATCACTTTTAGATAAAAAAATTGTAACTTTTCAGCCCAATGTTAACTATATTTTGAACATACACTTTTTTTATTAAGAGGTATGCAATAACTTGACCAGCCCCGTTTGAGTTTTTGGATTGGCTTCTACACATTTCTTACACACATATAAAATTCAGAAATACCTCAAGATTATAAGTAATAGAAGTTAAAAACAAATGTTCACTATGGCGAGCTTATCGCATTTTCATTTTTTATGAGAATGTTAGCGCGAAATAAGAATAACGTAAGCGATAATGTGAATGTTACCTTTTTAAAAAGAACCCGGGAACAAATTTAAAAATCTAAAACAGTCTATTTGTTAAGATTATATTTACCAGTATTTTGGCTAAATTTTACTTTTACATCTGAAAAACTGAACGAAAAATCTTCATATCCCGTAAATTTCAGGAGTACTTTCGGAATATTTTTTTATTTAAGGAATTTCCAAATATTGTAATTCTAAAACAGCCGATCTGTAGTCTATACTTTCATCTATCACTGTCTTCAGTTTCAAGACGATTCTCTCAGTATTGGTTGAGAACAATTCAGGGTGCCGAAGCCCAATGACAGCATAGAGGACCTTAATGTTGGGCAAATTAATATTACGGTGTGGTCAGTTATATTAACTTAGTAATACTTGGCATAGATGAAACATTCGAGAAAGATAAACAAATAACCTAAGGTAGTTTGGTAAATACATAGTTTGTTCTCTTGACCAGAAATTTCTGCAGAACTTTTGTTCCGAAGATTCGAGTTTTCAGACCAACAATATCACACAGCGAGTGCGAGAGAGAGGTGTTGTGGGAAAGCGTGTGAGAGAGAGGCTAGATATTGGGGGTAAAGCCGTTATCTAAATACGCAAGCGCAAATTTTCTCGGGCAGCTAGCTGCTTTCCAACTTCTTTAAAATTAAGCCGACTCACATTTCTTTTATTTTTCTTTCTTAAATCGAATCCGCACGGAGCATGGACGATGTGCTCAAATGCTCTCCACAGATGGCACATGTGGGATTCTCCTGCCTGTGACTGCGGAGAGCCAGTGCAATCCATCAACCACATTGTCGAAGTCTATCCTCTGAGAGCATTCTCTGGACCATATGCAGAATGCAGATATCTACAATGCCACACCCAATGCCCTTGAATGGCTCGGAAGCCTGGATGTTGCTCTGTAGGGTACATGTATCCTGTATGTAACAGAAAAAAAAAATCAAATATCGTTAGAAACATTATCAAGTAAAACGTATTTAAATAGAAATGTGTGGAAAATAGTTAGAAATAGCGAAATAAATGAAGTGGATAAAGAGTTAAGTGACTGCAAGTTGGATGTTGTAACTAGAATGAAATTGAACAAGTTGAGGTAATTGGGATGTGTAAAGACGAGCGATGAAATGACAGTAAACGAAATATACACGGGTGAAACAAGAAAGGTAAGAAAACTTGACGGACCAACAAAAGTTTGGCACGAAAACGTCAACCTGATATACTCAAGGATGGACTCATTTTGATCAAAATAAATTGTAGAATGTGCAAAACGAATTGCATGAATTTGACGGAAACATTTAGTGTGTGTAACGCTGTGGTGTAACGATAGGGATATATAATATTCTGTTTTTTCCCTACCCAGACCTCCCAGGCAGATAGATAAAGGGATCTACTGGTCTCTTAATTGCGGGAGAGACAGAGAGACCTCCCAGTCTCGTCAGGTACACTTGAGTCTACTTCTTTTTCTTTAGCCTTTCTCTCTCCACTGTTATAGGCCTCTTACAACTTCTTCCACCCGTCTCTGCTTTAACCCACCCGCGTCCAGATTTGGAGAATGTCGTCAGTTCCTCCCTTGAGTGTTGGGATATAATAAAACAGCTACAGGTTTTTTACTTAAACCAGTTTTTTTTTTATACAAAATCCATTTCGTCGCCAGCTCAAGAAATCGTAACTATTACTACAATGTACGTTTACTATAGACGAGATTCAGGCTTCAGGCACAGTCCTAGTATAGGCGACGACGCCAGACAAGGATGGAGAGTGTGGAAAATATGGTGATGGATTATAAGTCTATCTCATTCTGTACGGACGACCACCGCCGCCGAAGTATTTTGCGTGGGTGTTTGTTTGGCAACTACATCAGCCGGTATTACACGTTGTCACAACACCGGTTGCTTCCGATTTTGACAACTACATATAGTACCTACTTAATTAATAATAATACACCTTGCAACTTTATACCTTATTCGAATTTAGAACATAAATTTCAAATTAGTGTTCCATTTTCTCTAACTCTCTGAAACAGATTCGTTCTTTAATTAAAAAAATCATGAATTCGTACAGTTGTTTTGTGAAATGATAAATTAACGTCAAAAAGTGTTATTTTTTATTTTCCCCAGCATTTATTATTATTTTCTTCTAATTTCAACCCCACCATATATTTATTTCATGTTATTATCATATTTTTTCAGGTTTTTTGATCCTATTCATTGCTCAGTAAAAATACAGATATTTTTATGTCTGTATTGTGTTTTTTTTTCATCATAAATAATTGTGAAAATATTTCTCAATTTGTGATATATACCTATATAATAAAATTTGACAGTCAATCAATAAATTACTCTTAATAAAAATATGTATTAAATATCGTATAAAATTAATATGTTTTACAACGGAAGCTACAAATCACAACAAAAATAAAAATGTTTAAATTTTGATAAATCATTGTACTTATAAAACTAAAAAAAAAAGAAGAAAAAAGACAATATTTTTTGTAATGATATTGAATTAATTAATTTTAAAATGACAATAAAATATACACTGAATATATGAAATTATACTATTAATATTTTTTTAAAATAATATGAACATTTTACCCAGAAGGCCATAGAAATTTTCAAGCTGGCGTCGTTCAAAGGTAAGATTTTTTACATAATAATTTGCATTTTTTATATTAAGAGTAGTACGCATACTGACATTTCTAAAACGGGAGACCTTAGATCTCGACAACCGTTACTAAATATGCTTTGGAAAAAAATATAATAAATACATTTAACCTTTATCTAGGGAATAACCGTAAAAGATTTTATATATCTTGTATAGATTTCTCAAAAAAAAAATGTGAAAAATACCTCTGATCTTTTTTCCGAAAGACAGAAACTCGTTTCCAGAATGTAGCTATAAATTATTTTTTGTACTGATAATATGCATTAAAATCTAGGTAATAACCGTAAAAGTTATTTGATTGAAGGGAAATTAACTCCAAAAAATGAAAAAAACGCTATTTTTACCATTTTATCATGCGTTTGTTCACGCGATTTTGAAACTTAATGCCGTGGGAAATGACCGCGACGTCATAGTTGGGTCGCGAGCTTTATATTTGCATTTTGTGTCATTGCCCCTGTACTTTAAGGTGCATTTATTAAGTCATAATTCAAGAAAAAAAATTGGTGAAAATTGAGAATGAATGCACAAATTTTTTACCTATTATATTATTGTGACCATAGAATTAGGAATTCTATTTATTATTACAATCGCTAAAAAAGAAATAACATTAAGGGCTTGGCACCAGGATTGACGTCACAGTCTTTTCCCACGGCATTAAGGTTCAAAATCGCGTGACAATCGCACGATAAAATGGTAAAAATAGCGTTTTTTTTTTCCATTTTTTGGGGTTAAATTTGCGTCTATCAAAAAACTATTACGGTTATTCGCAAGATTTTAATGCATATTATCAGAACAAAAAAAAAATTTACTCCGCGACTTTCGGGAAACGAGTTTCCGTCTTTCGGAAAAAAGAGCAGAGGTGTTTTTAATTATTTTTTTTGAGAAATCTATACAAGATATAAAAAATCGTTTACGGTTATTCCCTAGATAAAGGTTCAATGCATCTACCCTATTTCGTTCCAAAGCATATTTAGTAACGGTCAGTGGCGTATATAGGGGGGGGGCCGAGGGGGCCCAGGCCCCCCCCGAAATGTAGAACAATTCTTTAAAAAACGTTATTTTAAAACATGAAAGCTACTCAAGTTCATCATTTCACCCATTATTAAAAAAAAATTCGCCTGCGGCGCTATTTTTCTTTGTATTTTCTGCACACAATATTAATATCAACCTAAAAGTCGACCTTTTTCACTAAAATTCACGAAAAAAATTCGCTTGCGGCGCTATTTTTCTTTGTTTTTCCTGCACACAATATTAATATCAACCTAAAAATCGACCTTTTTCACTAAAATTCAGGAAAAAAATGTGCCTGCGGCGCTATTATAATTTTTATGCTGTACGCCTACGTTCAAATTTTTGTTGCCTCCACCCCCCCCCCCCTAAGTCAAATATTAGTCGGGCCCCCCCCGAAATGAAATCCTATATACGCCACTGGTAACGGTTGTCGAGATAGAAGGTCTCCCGTTTTTAGAAATTTTTGAAATGTCGGTATGCACACTCTTAAAAATCTAAATTATGGGTTGGCTGGCAGAAATTGCCATTTGGCAATAAGCCCGCCCTTTGTATGTTTCTATATCCAATAAAGTTTATTTTATTTTATTTAAGTAAACTGACACACTCGGTTCGATAAGAAGACAGCGGTATGGGGATGGATAGTGGGGTAGTACTAATTAGTATGAATAAATATGGCGACATAACTACATTTCCTCTAATTATATACATAAGTAGCAAGCGCGAAGCTTCCTAAGAACACGATTCCCATCGAGTTACCTTTTGGATAAAATGATAGGTATAATAGTATTTAATTTGACGTAATCCAATAAGAAATGTTAGCCCCGGCTTCCCTTCTGCAGAAATCCACCCTTCGCCACTGAATTAAGTAGGTACCATCTACATTAAAATACTACGTATAGATCTTAGATGATAGAAATATTTCAAAATTATTTTCATTCCTGTATCGTGGAGAAAACAATTCGAATTGCAAGAATACAAATAGAATTATTTGATCCACCTTGTCATTCTATTCTATTCTATACCCTCACGCCACCTCCCTTGCGGGGTAGGCAGAGAGAACGGATCGCCAGACTTTCCTATCCTCACATACACACCGGGCTTCCGTCACATTCATGCAGTTCCTCATACACACTCTCCGGTTACTTTACTCAAAACACGTCCGTCCTTGAGTATCTGGTCGACATGGTCCAGCCAGGTGGTTCTCGGACGGCCGCGTTTCCTTACACCTCCTCTTTCACCCAGGTAAATTTTCTTCGTTATTCTTTCATCGTTCATTCTTTCCACATGACCCAACCATCTCAACTTGTTCACTTTCATTTTATTCACAACATCCTTTTTACAGTCACTCAACTCTCTAATCATTTCGTTCCTTCGACCGCCTCCGCGACCCCCTCCCTCATATCGCAATCTTCTTACCTAAATTACGACGTCAGGACTTTTCCATATAGTTTAGAATGATATCCATTTTAAAAATACATCACTCATATTTTTATGGGGTAAAAGATATGCCTGGATAGTATATGCGCGCAATTCCTATGAAATTCTTACATGCTTCTATACGTTTTTATACAATTATTGTTCTACTGCCTTTTCAGCCATCCAAGACTGTTGGAGAAAAATAGACCACTTCTCCTTATGAATAATACGTTTTTTTTTACATTCCGTTTCGGTACACTATCATTTTTTTGACTCAATATTCTGCCACCTGAATACCTCTGGCATTCGCCAGTAGTGCGTCCTCGGGCGTGCATGTCACTCCTGTTTGGGGACATGTAAACAGGTGACTGTGATCCTGTACAGCACCACACTCACAGGTGTCTTCCTCCCTGTAACCCCATTTTTGAGGCTACAGTAACAACGGGAGAAGCCTGTATCCTGTTCTCAGTCTGTTAAGTGACCTCCAGGTTGGGTACGACAGACTGTGACCAACTGTTATTTCCTCCACTAGTAGTCCGAGAGCCCGCTGCTTAATTTATGACGTATCTGTTTTTTGATCGAAATGTGGTATAAACGATAGCTTACCAATAGGGTATTACATCGCACTAGGGTTGCCTATCAAAATCCTGCCGCAACCCCCCCTGCCCCCCCCGAAAAGGTCCCTCTTCGCGGTTTTTCGCATTTTATAGGAATATGGTAAGAGATAGGAGAAAGTAGTCAATGACAAAAATAATCCTTGCTAAATTCTCTACAAAAAATGTTAAGTCAATTTTTTCATAGGACTAGTAGTTTACCCGTAATGGCCGGTCGAAAAACAGGATATTTTTTGAAAAAATAAAAAAAAAAGTATGATTTTTTTTCTTTCACATTCTTCCACCCATTATTACTAACATTTTATGGAAAAAAAATTTTGGCCTGCGGCGCTATATCTCTGGTTATTTTATGAAAAACTAAATTTTAAGAATTTTCGTCACTGAGTTTTATTGTAACAACTCCGAAATTATTAGATATATGAACATAAGTTATAGCTCGTTTTGTAGCTAAGACTATGGTAATTAATTCGTTCTCCGACTATTTTCCTGTAGCTCTTATCAATTTTCAACCAATTTAGTTTAAATACATTTTTTTTGTATTTTAAATGAAATTCGGTTTTGGACCGGCCATTGCGGGTAAACTGCTAGTTCTACGAAAAAATTGATTTAACATTTTTTGTAGAGAATTTAGCAAGGATTATTTTTGTCATTGACTACTTTCTCCTATCTCTTACCATATTCCTATAAAATGCGAAAAACCGCGAAGAGGGGACTTTTCGGGGGGGGGCAGGGGGGGTTGCGGCAAGATTTTGATAGGCAACCCTAGTGCGATGTAATACCCTATTGGTAAGCTATCGTTTATACCACATTTCGATCAAAAAACAGATACGTCATAAATTAAGCAGCGGGCTCTTGGACTATAGAGCTAACTGTGTGGGTTCAGCAGGGATGAGTAGAGAAGGAGATATGGGGCTTTGCTGCAAATCATACGTAACGATTGGAACTAAAGAAAAATAATTATTTTGGATTATTTCATGTAAGGGAATATGGCTTGTCAAATAGAAATCATAGTCTTTCTCACAATATTATGTAAAGCTGTCATCTAGTGCATTGATTATTGCTTGTCTAAATTGTTTTCTTAAGGGCATGGCACCAGGAATGACGTCACAGTCTTTTCCCACGGCATTAAGGTTCAAAATCGCGTGACAATCGCATGATAACATGGTAATAATAGCGTTTTTTTCCATTTTTTGGGGTTAATTTTGCGTCTATCAAAAAACTTTTACGGTTATTCCCTAGATTTTGATGCATATTATCAGTACAAAAAAAAATTTTACTCTGCGACTTTCGGGAAACGAGTTTCCGTCTTTCGGAAAAAAGTACAGAGGTGTTTTTAAATTATTTTTTTGAGAAATCTATACAAGATAAAAAAAATATTTTACGATTATTCCCTAGATAAAGGTTCAGTACATCTACCCTATTTTGTTCCAAAGCAAATTTAGTAACGGTTGTCGAGATAGAAGGTCTCCCGTTTTTAGAAATTTTTGAAATGTCGGTATGCATACTCTTAAAGAATTAATAGAAATATAATAGCTTCTTGAAGCATACTCATCAAAATACGAGTTCTCTAAAGTACTTGTAGAACGACTTATTTTTTGTTATGTTTAATAAAAAAAAATGTATAAAATATAATTTTATTTTCAAATAATGACTTAAACCTCTTTAAGAACTCAAAAGCGGCTTATGTAGGCCTATTCGAACTCACATTAAAGGTCAACAATTTATGACTTGTATTTTATCCTTTTTTAAAAGGAAATTAGTTATGAAAGAAATAAAATATTTTGTTGTAGAATTTCAAAATATTTTTGTTATTTTATCTCCTCATAACACGAATCTTTAAAATTTTATAGAAAATGATCTATCTGGCTTTGTCCTCTCTATCAAAAAATCGCCAACATCACAATTATATAAATATATTTAAGTACATATTATGGGGATGGAATAAACGGGAAAGTAATGCTTCTTATCAGTAAAAAAAAAATTACACCACTTTCGGGAAACGAGTTTCTGTATTTCGGAAAAAAGATCAGAGGTGTTTATCACATTTTTTTTGAGAAATCTAAAATATAAAAAATCTTTTACGGTTATTCCCTAGATAAATGTATAATGCATCTACCCTATTTTGTTCCAAAGCATATTTAGTAACGGTTGTCGAGATAAAAGGTGTCCCGTTTATAGAAATTTTTGAAATGTCGGTATGCGTACCCTGCGGTAACTTCCCCGAAATGATAATTGATCTCTCAGTGAAATAAGCTATAATCAAAAGCCACATACTGTCGGATTAAATTAATTGATATTTGATAGGTACTATCTTAATTAGCAGGTATAATTAAATTATCGTGGTCGTTGATTGGTCGAGCCATTTAGCTAAAAGCATTATTAACCCGGTACTAATTGCCTACTAAAAGGTCACCTGGATTATATACTTTAATTAAAAAAAAATAGTGCCCAGCTTGGTCTAAGTAAATGGATAAAAGAACAACAATATATTGGTAGATAAAAATCGTTATATTTATTACCTCACAACACATAATGTACTGAAATAATTAAAAATTGATGTACCAAACTTATTGAACTATTATTATTGCTCGACCGGTTTCGTCGGTCAATATTGCTTGTAATTTCTAAGGCCGAGTTTCCACCTGCAAGAAAACTTCTGCAAGAAGTGTCCGACAGCCTGTCAGACTACGGAGTTTACACCTGCAAGTTACTGTCTGACAGACTGTCGGACACTTCTTGCAGAAGTTTTCTTGCAGGTGGAAACCCGGCTTAAGTCTCTGAGTATTTTGATGAAAGCAGTCACGCCCATTTTTACCACGGTTTTTTATTTATATATCTTTATTTAACTTCATCTGTCGTCATCCGTAATCTGCGTCCACATTTTCCCTATTCAAATTTCAATAACTTCCCAATGTCTCAGCACCTTAAAATTCTGCACTCATGTGTGTTTTATATGATTACATTATAATTGTAGTAGATTTTATCATCGTGGTAAATCAGGCCCGGGCCGTGCATTGAGGCAAAAATGTAGTAGCATCAGGGGGGGGGGCGGTAAAAAGCAAAACATTGAATTTTTTAAAATCAGAATTTATAAAAATCTAATGTCCTGCGTTATATTTGAATATTGACCAATTTATGATATATTCTACTCCTCTGCATTTTTGAGCGCTTTCCTTTCTTTTGTCTTTGATTTCGGAATGACAATATTGAATGCCTCGGACTGTAAGCTTTCCTATATCTGAGTTTTCTGTGAATACAGACTGTCCCAGCTAAGCTGACAATTTATCATAATATAATTTAAGTCGATAAAAATCTGGATTAAAAACTCAACGCGTTTATTATATGGGCGAATTGCCTATTGAAAAAGTGCAACTTTCTTACAAATTTTTTTCTTTTTTTTTTCCTTTTTCCTATTCCTTCCTGAGCATATGTATATGTAGTGTAATTTAGTATTTACTATATTCTTGTATAACTTATTATTCTTCTTTCGTGGAGGACAATAGCTATGTGGACACTTTAATGGTATGTAAGACTGTTAACAAACATTTATTGGTATAAGTACTCAATTAGTTAACTATTTTTAAGGGCATGGCACCAGGAATGACGTCACAGACATTTCCCACGGCATTAAGGTTCAAAATCGCGTGACAATCGCATGATAAAATGGTAAAAATATCGTTTTTTCCATTTTTTGGGGTTAATTTTGCGTCTATCAAAAAACTTTTACGGTTATTCCCTAGATTTTAATGCATATTATCAGTACAAAAAAAAAATTTTACTCCGCGACTTTCGGGAAACGAGTTTCCGTCTTTCGGAAAAAAGTACAGAGGTGTTTTTAAATTATTTTTTTGAGAAATCTATACAAGTTAAAAAAAAATCTTTTACGGTTATTCCCTAGATAAAGGTTCAATGCATCTACCTTACTTTGTTCCAAAGCATATTTAGTAACGGTTGTCGAGATAGAAGGTCTCCCGTTTTTAGAAATTTTTGAAATGTCGGTATGCACACTCTTAAGATTAAGAATTTTTGCAATACTGTTTGTTTGTTTATACAAATAAAATAAAAAAATAAATAAAACACTTAATGAATAATCTCATACAGAATATAAGTTGCCGTTCTCACGAATCAGTTAGAGCGGACGCAAGCAGATTTATTCAAGTAACTAAATACCCTAAATAGCCTCATAAAGTAACAGCATAAAATATCTTACTACAGTATAATATTCAGTAGCAATGTATTGTAAGTGTGATGGGGTAGGTTTATATTAGCCTCGTAAAAGAAAAACAGTAAGTACACGCAGTAGCGGAGCAAGATCACAATTTTATACGGGCGTGATATATTTTGCGGGGCATTCAAGTGGCGCAAGAAAATGGATATTATAAGATAATAAACGTAGTTTAACCTTTCAAAAAATGAATCACACTTATTCATTCTTCCTCTCACGTCAAATACTCCTAAACAAAATAGTATCCCATACATAGGGCACAAGCCTAATACCTCATCCACATACTGGCCGAGCTGTCACGTTTTTGTGTGAATGAGTAAAAAGGCGTTAATTGTCGGTTACGTATACAATCCAAGACAATCACCCCGTCCGCACGTCTTTTTACTCATTCACACAAAAAACGTGACAGCTCGGCCAGCATGTGGATGAGGCATAAGAGCTGCGCTTCGAGTGTACTAGTCGTTGCGTTGTGAAGGGAGAAAGTAATGCGAACAATCACGAGTTTTTTTTTTTTGAATTAGTCAGTCCACCCTAACTGGGTGATTTGTGTTGACCTGAGTTATGACGAGTATTTTTTTCGACGCGTTCACCCCATTCACAGCTTTGATGTTGGTAAGGTAAAAACCTACGAGTCGCGTGGCCCCTCGGACCGCGAGGCCTTGGGCAGTTGCCAGTATCGCCTACGCCTTACGCCGCCTCTGAGTACAAGTATTCGTTAGTAACATGATAACTTAGGCCGGCTTGTTAACGATAAGATTTTTTCCCTTCCTCTGTATACATACATATAATACAAGTAGATATACATATAGAACACACATACGAGCATATATACTCCATGATTGTGAAGATTTTACGGTAGTAAGTGTCCCTTTATCTATATTAGTATTTCGAGTTTGTTCGAATGAACTCTTATCGGTGACTTTAGGCTTTCGACCCCTCATACCGGAGACTAAATTGGTTAATTTTTATAAAATTAGCATTTTTTTTTCTCAGTTTCAATAACTAATTCCACTCTGCACCACATAATCACTCTCAGGGTTCCGACAAACTACATATTTTCCCTCCATTTATTATTTCAATAGTTCTAACTTTTTTTTGTTCGGACTTTGGAGTTTGGACTTTTTGTATTGCATTGTTAGAAATTAGCAATATTTGATAGGATTTTTTGAACTTTTTTTGTAAATTATGGAAAAAACTGCTAAGAAATTTGGGTAGGTACCTGTGTGTTTACTCTCATGTAAATTATAACAATACATATTGTATTGTTATTATTTTTAAGTAGCCGTCACACGCTGGCGAGCGCCCACAAGTTTTTTGCGTTCATGAGTAAATAGGCGTCAACGGTTGATTACGTACACGATCCAAGACAAACGTTCCATCCACAAGCTTTTTTGTGTGGCGGCGACATTACACTTGTAAAAGGCTCATGCTGCAAAGAAAAATATAGGTATATATAAAAAAACATAGTCTTTCATTTTTTTTCAACCGCTCCTATTTCGCTGATGAAATAAAAAAATCTTTTCATAAGAAAAATTGGCATACTTATTAAATTTAATGTGCCGTTCAATCATTTATTCATCTCCTTTCATGTCGTTGGCTTCCCGATTTTAGCCTCAAGAAGTCGACATTTTTATTTTGTTCTTTTACATAGAAATTTAATTCAAAAATTTCATTAGATTGAGATTTCATTATAACTTTTTTAATATTATGATTCGTATAATTCTTCGTAGGTACATAGATACATAATAATATGTTCCTATATTACATTCACCTGTATTCACATCAAAGCGGAAAACGAAGCCTGTGTTTTTTTGTTATAATTAACGGCATTATTAAAAAACGGCATTACAAACAACGGCATGAACACATACTAAAATATCCGATCGCTTTTGATATTAAGTTTAATAATTATACCAACATGAATAAATCTATACTTTTTCATACAGAATAACTAAGTCTCATTCAAATTTTAATTTTAAAATGGGCCAATAACAATTTTTTATTTTATCAATTTTAATAGTTTTGTTTTTTACCAACTAATGGAAAATAAATATATAATTAACTGCTGACGACCTAAATTAATTAACTTGCTAAATTTATTTTTATCTATCTATACCCTCACGCCACGTCCCTTGCGGGGTAGGCAGAGAGGACAGAGCGCCAGACATCCCTATCCTTACACACACTCTTAGCTTCCGTCACACTCATACAGTTTGTCATACACGCTCTCCGATTCCTTTTACTCAAAACGCGCCCATCCTTGAGGATCTGGTCGACATGATCGGTCCAGTCTGGGGCGGCCGCGTTTCCTCACACCTCTTCGTTCTCCCAAACCATCTCAGTTTGTTCACTTTCATTCTAGTTACAACACCAGTCTTGCAGTCACTCGTTTCCCTAATAACCTCATTCCTTATCCTATCTCTCAGCGTTTTCCCACACATTCTTCTTAGCGACCTCATTTCCACTGCATTCATCCCGGATTCATCCTTCTTCAGCCATGTCCAAGTCTCGCTTGCATACATTAGGGTCGGCACCAAGACAGCATTGTTAGCAAGCAGCAATTTATTTTTATTCAACATTGAATTTTGTTTTCTCCATTCACGACCATACATATCATAGTAAATAATTCAAATTGTTTACTATGATTTGTGGTTTGTTTTGTCAAATTCTAGTCGGTAGTGTAAGAGTTATTAGCAAAAAACCTGAATGAGAAATTTTCATTCTCCTCAATTTTCAAAAGGCCATATTTCCAAAATGGTTGATTTTTGGATATGCATCCCCTTAACTCTTTTTCATATTTTTTATCCTCTATCACCTCTCCAAATATCTGAACAGCGGAACCAATCACCCTGTATAGCAGCGGCATGATAAAATGATTCGTTGTGCCGTTGAGAAAATAAATTGAATGTGTAGTAATAAATAATAATATAGGCGTCTCTTTCTAGTAATAATAATTTATATTACGTACCCTTATCATGCGACAAGGACGCATCTTCTTTTCAATAATTCAACGTGACATTATTGCTTAACCCGTGGAACTTATTTTCATTGTAAAAATATATAGCCAGATTTAAAAGAAATTTTGTTCTTTTTCCCAGCCTTAAAAAATCTATTGTATGTGGAATTTATTATGCGTGACAAGCAGCGCCAAGGACGTGGAACGGTATTTTATAGAACTAATTTGATTACTGTCGCATATATACTTACTGTTATATTTATTTACTTTAATACCTGTATACATGTGATTTTACGTACCTGTACCATATATTTCTCCGGAACCATAAGGTTTTCATACCAGACGGAAGATTCATAATCAAAGACTATGTGAAGAATCAATTGGTTTTATATCCGCAAATGGCTGAAAACGATGTCAACTTTTGACACATTTTCAGGATTGAGAGCTATATGTGTATAGTATTATCGGATAAATATTTTGCTAAGCATCTTCTTTTGAACGAAACCTTCATGAATATCTCTTACTGTTAAAAAAAAAAAAAAAAAAAAAAACTATAACGACCGCATCTTAGAGGTCACTTTTGTGGACTATTATTTCGGAAACAGAAATATGTAATAGGTTTAATTTTTTTCTTATAAAACCCCAATCTTTGTAGACGGTTTTCCAACGATATCCCACATGACAATTCATATTTGAAAATCAAAAACTGACTCTGAATACGGCTATACCTCAAGTAATATAGCTCCTAGATTGATTATAGAACAGCTCTAGATTGGTTCTAAGACAGCTCTAGAATGGTTCAAGAACAGCTCTAGATTGGTTCTAGTACAGTTTCTAGAATGGTTCTAGAACAGCTCAAGAACCAAAATAGGAACTTATTTGTTACTTACGACAGTATTACAAACTATGTACTGTATAGGCAGGTATCTATTTACCAGCAGACAAACTGTTAGTAGTTATGTGGATGTTTTGAAACATTCTATTAATACTATTCTCAGGTATAATCTGAATCCTTCCCTTTATATTCGATTCCATGTACGCTACACAATAATAACCTTTTTGATGTTAGGTTATTGGAAATCTGGTATACGTGCGGTTTCATAAATAATATTGACGTAAATAGGTTCCAATTAAGTAATACCTCTTCGTTTTGAATTATCATAGTACCTAATAAACAGAGTTCACGTATGCGTATCATAGTCAACCCTTCCTAACCTAATCTTACCCAGATTCAAGAGAAGAAAATTCTCAGTAGATTTGATAATAAGCCTCTTAGATAGGAAGACACCACAAAGACACCGAAATCCTTCAGCTCACCTTTCTCAAGAAATCTTCAAAACGTGGTTCTATATATCTATACCCTCACGCCACGTCCCTTGCAGGATGGGCAGAGAGGACAGAGCGCCAGACAGCCCTATCCTTGTACACACTCCTAGCCTCCGTCACATTCATACAATTTGTCATAAACGCTCTCCGATTCCTTTTACTCAAAACGCGTCCATCCTTGAGGATCTGGTCGACATGATCGGACCAGGTCAGTCTCGGGCGGCCGCGCTTCCTCACCTCTCTTCGCTCACTCAAATATGTATTTTTTTTCATCCTGTCATCTTTCATTCTCTCAACATGCCCAAACCATCTTTGTTTATTCACTTTCATTCTTGTCACAACACTAGTCTTGCAGTCACTCATTTCCCTAATAACCTTCTTATATCTTAGAATTATTATTGAGTGAATACTTGAAAGGAAGGACTATTATATCTATAACAATTGATAAGACATATTTTCTTAAAAAAAGTCATCGTTTGGGAGTGGTGCTCATGAAGCTTCCTAGTCTCCACTCACACTAATACAGAGAAGCAGAAGGGTAATCAAGATGATTCGGAGAAAGCCGTTAGACTACACTGATGATTTAGTGAATTCCCAGTGGTTAAACTTGAGAGACGCTATAAAACTGCTTCCAGAATCCAAACCGTATAGTAAAGACTATTTTGTATGTAATATATAACTGATTTTGTAAGTGAAACTTGTTCCACTGTAACTAATTCGTCAAATAGCTAATTCAATTAAAACTAATACAATCAACGATCAATTCGACCAATAACCAATGCGCCTAGAAAATCGATGGACCACAAACTCGACTAAAGAAAATCGACCATTTCGACTAACAGCAAACGCGCCTGAAAAAATTGATTTACAATGAATTCGACTATAAATCAAATTATTTTAAACTGTCGAACGCAGTAATAAAAATGTGACAGAGAAGGGACGACTACCTGCTTTATGCGCACTTATTCCAGAGCCATAAGGTGCGAATAAAGCAGGTAGTCGTCCCTTCTCGGTAAAATTTTATGACTGTGTTCGAGAGTTTTAAATATTTTGATTATAATAGCAACTGTTTGGTTTGAGGTCCAGGCGCAATATGTCTAACTTTAGATAGGAAAAGGTGTAAAGCTGTTTGACAATCAGATAGGGTTGTTTACACAACGGAAACAGTAACTATTTATTAAGTATTTTTTTATAGTTTAGAGTTTTTCGTGTGTTGGCGTTCCTACGTAGTGTTGGCAATATTATTAAGTATAATGTTTGGATTCCGGATATAGAAATATTATTTCACACTTTACCCGGGGTAAGGTCAGGTCCCCGTCTACTAAACTTACAATAATATTATACTACAGGATATTAATCCTTCCCCCACAAGGCCAACTGAGGTAACGTACAAAAAATATCTTATCAAAAGATTCGAAAAAAATAATTATAGAGGATTATTGCAAAATGAACATGTATATGATTCCGGCTGTTTACTTTTCAATATAAAATATATGTAAATTAAGTATTTGTTAATAATTTAGGAAATTTATCTGAGAATTATAATACATATTTACTCCCAGAGTTTAAAACAATTAATTTTTGTATTTTGTTCAGCATTAAAACCACCCAGCAAAATGCAGAGGTAAATACTTTTATCAGATTTAGCTTAAAATAAACCATGTGCCATATGCAAAATTGGTACAGTGATTAACATCGTTGATAGTATTTACGTACGTTTCAGGGTCTAAGTTCAATATTAGACTGCATCGTTATCATAAAACTCGCATCTTATAAAGAACACAAGTTTAAAGAAGACAATAATACATTGATCAGTCAGTATAAATTTTGTACAAGGATTAAGATTAGAACTTCACAAAATGTTTCAGTTACTCCCATTTGCTAGGCGAGCCTCGTTCACAATATTATTATCTGAACGAATATCTTTCTGCCGGTGGGTACCTTATCTAATTTAAGGTTCTATTTCCGGTCAAGGACCCTTCGTTAGATAATAATATAAAATATATTATTATTTTAGAAGGCCCTGATCTGTATCAACGAAATTTATCATCATTTTTCAAATGAAAGTTTTTTACACACACCTTGATTTACTGCTGTTTTTCGGATGCAATTGCGTTTCCAATTTATTTATACACGAAAGCAGGACTTGCTAACACACTTTTCAGTATTATCAGCCAGAAAAGCTTACATATTCATGATCAGCCTAATACTAGGAAACACTCACATATCCAGACATCATGGATATCATTTGGCAAATTTAATTTATTTAACAATTAGTTATATATCAACAGATACACAAAAAAAGATGGACCTTCCATCAGGCTTATGACTGATCGTCGGCTGGCTTAATGTAATCACTTTAAACTTATGTAACATTCACCAATTCCAGTCCATCCATCTACCGCAGTCGGGAATCGAACCAGCCGACGATTAGTCATAATCCTGATGGAAGGTCCATCCTTTGCTGTGTATCTGTTGGGATATAACTTCTTGTTATATTCAACTACGACCTGTAGAAAATTCCGATGTTCTCACAAAAACATAAACTGTGATTTCAAAATACTCTAATTTATTTAAATGATTGATTAACGATTTCGGTATTATACCTGAACCGGATAATAATGGATACTAATAGGATTATAAAATATACATACCGATCTAGAATACAATTTGTGACAGATGAAAATTTACACCCAAAGGTCACCGAATACAACTTGGAACCTGTGATGTATTTTAAAGTTGAGTCTAACAATCAAGATACGTTACTGCTTTGAATGTAGGATTTACAAATAATTCTCAGCCCTACAAATCTCCTCAAGTATTATAATAATAATATAGAGAAAATAATGAATGATAGACGGATGGATTACTTAAATTTTATAGTATATTACATAGAAATACTATTTCATCATGTAATTTTAGTTAACAAAGGTTAAGTATGTACTTATGATAACATGTTAGGTATCCTTCCAACGAACCCTTATAGGAGTTTACGGCTTACAGATTAACAAAGTTATTTTTAGATTCAGATTTCTGTTTGTGAGTGATGGAGAAGGGATCCAACTACCAACCCAACAATAATAATATTATTGACGTTTAGTATTTCTATGTATGTAATGATGTCATACGTACGAGTACATTATTGTTGTCTTGTAATAACAATGATTTGTAAGTGACAGGTACGACAGGAGAATACAGACACATGATAACACGGAATTAGAATATATTATTACCATTTCTATCTACTATCTATACCCTCATGCCACGTTCTATGAGGGTAGGCAGAGAGGACAGAGCGCCAGACAGCCCTATCCTTACACACACTCCTAGCCTCCGTCATATTCGTGAAGGGAAAACCGCGACTCGCCAAGTACTCGGTTTTTTCCTTCAAGTAATTTTTATTTTATTTTATTTTATTTTATTTACAGAATCAGACAGTCACATTAGTAAATTTTACATAGAAGAAACACATCACCAATAAATAAACCAGCAAAGATTCTACATTTTACCTAATTACAATACCATGAACGAAAAAACACACAAAGAAAAAATATATACAAAAGCAAAAATAAAAACAAAAATACAGCCTGATGATTAATTGAATGATTAATGAAATAAATACAAATGGATGAGATTATTACAGAAATAGCCAAATAAAAGGGTACTTGAAAGTAAATAGAACGAAAAGTATTATATAAATAAACAATGTAAATAAATAATGCAAATAAACAAAGTAAACAAATAATGTAAAAAATAAAAAAATGTAAATAAATAATGTAAATAAATAATGCAAATAAATAATGTAAATAAATAATATAAATAAACAATGTAAATAAATAATGTAAATTGTAAATAATGAAAATAAATAATGTCAATTGTAAATAATTTAAATAAACAATGTAAATAAATAATGTAAATTGTAAATAATGTAAATAAACAATGTAAGTAAATAATGTAAATAAACAATGTAAATTGTAAATTGTAAATAATGTAATTAAACAATGGGAATAAATAATGTAAATAAATGATGTAAATAAATAAATAAATAATGCAAATTGTAACCAATGTAAATAAACAATGTCAATAAATAATGTAAATTCTAAACAATGTAAATAAATAATGTAAATCGTAAATAATGTGAACAAACAATGCAAATTAATAATGTTTCCTTTAAGTATCTAGAGAAAACTGACTTACAATCATAAGCCTACACCTACGATATTACATTATACTCGTACCAACCAAACGATCTGAATCTCAGATTTAAAAAAAAAGCTTTGAAAACGAAAGTGAAGAAAAACATACAATTTAAGCTATTATTCGTGAAGTTTTTATATAAATCTAATATTTCCGCTAGACGATAAAGCTTTTGTATGGAAGCATAGAGTCCCTAATGATGATACGCCAGCAAGCTTCACGCTTCCCGCCCTCCCCCGCCTCGCTCTCTCACTCATTATTGTTATACAGACACCTTAGATCTCGTAACATATTGTCAATTTACATCTTTATCATGAAATTATTTTTCCTTTAAAGAAAATTCCTTTCTAAATTTTATTCTAAGACCCCCCGCGCACTATGCAGCCAGGCTGCGCAGCCAGGCTGCGGCAGCCAGTAAAACATATGACATTGTATGGGGGCCCGCGCACTAGGCAGCCACGAATTCCTGGCTGCGGCAGCCAATACGACGCGCCTGTTTGCACAGCAGCCAGCTGGCTGCGCGCAGCCAGAGCATGTATAGGCGAATGTATGTGGCTGCCCTCTATCTCCGCGCACTAGTTGTAGCAGCCAGATGTATTTTGTGTTCCGAACTATCAAAAAATGAAAAATAAAAATGAAGAATCTCGAATAGTCGTCGATTGGCTGCTTAACTGGCTGCTGTAACTGGCTGCGCAAATATTCTGGCTGCCACAGCCTGGCTGCGCAGCCTGGCTGCATAGTGCGCGGGGAGTCTAACTGTGCATAATGGGCTCTTTCTATATTAATAATTTATTTTTAGTAATTTGTCTCTAGGATTTGCATAAGATATTAAAAACTGTTTTTTGCAATACATTGCGCAGGTATTATGTAAGTTTGTATGGCCTCCAATGGCATCATCGACAGGATCAGTCGACAGAATAACGTGACAGCGATTCTTCGGAGCTAAAGATATGCTCGGCAACGGGTTCATGGCTATTATTATGTAATTTTGTATGAGTATTTTGTAATATATTATCTCATTGTGTTTAAGACTACGAATAGTCTCAATACAGACCATGGTCTAGTCACTAGTGGGACAGTCAAAATTGTAGTCAATTTATTTACACTTCAAGTGAACAATACAATATACGCATACAATCAGATAAAGCAATGGAATGAAATTAGAAATAAAAAATAAAAAATGATCCTTTGAGCTGGACTGAAATATTTTTCTCGAGGAAATACTTGAAAAAAAAAAAGATAATTAATTTGGTGGAATCGTGTAATCAAAACTGCCTTATCCCATAATAGTCCTTATTTATTTAAAGGTCCATTGACAGATTCTGTTTAATAAGCCCTCAGTTAGTAAGATAATAAAATAAATCTCAAGCTATGTGAATGAAGATGTGAACTGATGTGAATACTGGTGAAACATGTTGAAAATATTACATAGACACAAATATTATTTCATTGTTTTCAGTACCTGATTCGTAGAAATAAATTCATGATCACGTTACATGTCTGGTAAGATATTCATGTTCTGAAAGTAAAAGTTCTTACACGTTCTTTCATTCTGAAAGAAGTACTTTGTTGTTGGGATTTCTGAGGCTGTGTTGGCAAGCAACAACGCCGTCTTACAATAGAGGGGTATATTATTAAAGCACTCCAGAAATCCCTATTATTGTGTGTTTGTATTATGTTTTATACAAATGAAACCCCAATATCGAATTGAATTATATTAGGCTAAGAAATATGAGATACTAGAGGAGTTACCCGTGCTTCGCGACGGCACGATGTCTCCCGATGGTTTGAGCTAGACAAATTGCCATATTTTGGAATGTAAAAAAACCTTTATAATAAAAAAAAACAAACAAACAATTTTGAAATATGAGTTGAGTCTATGGCTTAATTAAGTGAAAGAAATGTAGGTAGGTACAAAGTTTTTTTTAACATCTACACTTGGTACCTACGGTCTGCGACGTCTGACATCGCCTGTCTACTTATAATAATCTATGGTCATAAAATGAATTGAAATGAAGTTCAATATAATAATAATAATAAATATTACAAATATCAACCATTGTCGGTGCTTGAAAATAGCATTGTTAAGTTGTACTGGGATCGACCAATACAAACCGATCGTACAATTCCAGCTAATCGACCGGATATTGTATTGGTTGATCGTAGGGAAAAAAAGACCTATATTGTGGATATCACTATACCACATGATGAAAATCTCCATAAGGCTGAGCAAGACAAGATTACCAAATATCTTGATCTTGCTCATGAAATTATGGAGATGTGGAGAACACCTTCCACTGTCATCATTCCTATAGTGATGTCCACAAATGGTGTCATTCCTAAGAGTCTCAAAGTAAATCTTGAGAAGCTTGGATTGCATGGTGGGCTTCAATACGCCATGCAGAAGGCTGTCCTACTATCATCTTGCAGGATTGTTAGAAGGTTCCTCTCTCTATAGCTCTTAAAAACACTCTCATGATAAGTGCATTCTAGTGCACATCGTGGGAGAGGGGGACATCCATTAGTATGGTAAAATGTTTTTAGTTCTATGTGATGTGTTTGTTTATTTAAAATTTTGTATTAATATTATTACCTATTATTTATTTTATATTTTTGTATTTTTTTTTTTTATTTTTTTTTTATTTTAACATGTTTTTATATATTATTTGGTTTAAACGAATGTATTATATAGAGCTAAAAAATTTTGTATACTATTGTGTTAATAAAGTTGATTTGGAAATAATAATAAAATCGTTTATTTTCCTTTTCATTTTTTACAATAGGTACAAGTTAATACAATGTGACACCCCACTAGGCCATGGCATATCCCGGATGTCTATAATTATAATTCATTCATATGGATTCCAAGATAGCCGCTTTGTTTTAGTGCTCTTCATATTTAGATTTTACAACATAATATCTCTTAAAAAGGGCTTTTTCTTTAAAAATGGCCCCTTTAAAACCTCTAGCAGATCGGTACAAAACTTTTTGTGTATTTTCACAGCAATCCATCGTAAAATGCGAGAGTATTACGAACACTTACAAAATAACCGACTTTGTTTTATATGTAAATATAGATTACACTTATTGATTTTTTCGGTACACGTCAAGGTTTAAGGCTAAAATGTTGAGAGAGAAATATTGTATTCTTGCTTTTTGTAAATAAATCAAACCGAATTGATATAAATACTGTAGCAAATATCGAAAAAATCTTACATCTACAGAAAATAAATATACCTTATGTACCCAATCTGAAAGACTATTAGGTATAGTTTAAAATAGACTGTATGTATTTTATTACAAGCGTCTAGTTTTCAATGATTTACGTCAAAATTTAGTAAGAAAAAAGACAGAGGAACAGACACATATGAAGAAAAATTATCTTAAAACAGTTAGGGAGAAAATGAGATCAAAATCAAAGTCATAAAAAAGTAAGAGAAGACAAAATACATAGGTATTGAGTGTTTTGATGTTAGTTTGTTGAATTTAATAAACTAAATTATTCAGGACAATTTTGATGATCATTCCAGACGATCTTGTTATTGTTTTTTTTTTCATTTCGCATGAATTGTGAACGTATCATGAAATCTAGGCATATAAATAACTTTTTCAGTATTTTTTTTTTACCTATACAAATGTATTTCTTATAGAAATAAAATATAAGGTAAACAATTTTTTTAAAGTCACGAATTAGGTTAACATAATTACTAGTATAATACACAAGCCCTACCGGTTGAACGAACGCGTGAATTGTTGGCTACAACTAAAGTTATGGTGAAAACCTAAAGTCATCTACATCATTTAATATAACAATAATAAGCTGCATGGCAAGTGAAAAAAAGGGTTAATATGGTATACGCGTAACACATCTTTTCGGTACCTAACTTCTACGTTCTATTTAGTATTACCTACCTACTAGTGGCGAAGGGTGGATTCCTGCAGAAGGGAAGCCGGGACTGACATTTATTATGGAATACACTATTATCAATCTATCATTTTTTTCCATAACGTAACTCTATGGGAATCGTGTTCTTAGGTAGCTTAGCGCCTGCTCCTACTCGAGAATACCTGTTTTACGACAGCTATGATTGTTTTTTCGTACCACAACCTTACATCACTATTTCTGGAACAAATACCCAGTGAATAATTCCAATAGCATTGAGGACTTCTAGTATAATGTAGGTACATAATTTCAGCCAAACCGCACGTAATTTATTTCTTACGAATGTTCATACATCAATTGCTTTAAGAAACATTTTCTGAGAATAATTCTATTTAGGCAAGTTCCTAATACGAGTATATACACGTTTCTTTAGTTTCAAATCACAATACGAGTATTATGTTTTTTTTATGTAGAACTGGATTTTCTAAAAAGATCTAAATACATTCTACCCCCGCAAATGTTTTTAAGAGAAATTGTTTACAACAAAATAACAATTTGTTTGTTTTGTCGAATTCTCAGACCACTACGAGTATATAACTATTTTCATGCAATACAATATATTTATTTTTGTGATACAGTGATTGCATAGCCAACAGGAGCAATACAGAAATTCTGATTACGATATAATATTACAATACAAGTTTTAAGCTAAATTACACTAAAAATTAGTAGGAAGAGATCACGATTTCGCCACGAGTTCGCCTCAGTGACAATTTCTCTGTTTAATTATTAATTATTTAATTTTATTTATTTATTTATTAACAAGGCACACATACAGACGTTGAATACAAATTAGACGAAAGAAAAATAGTTAATTCAAAGCTCAATTACAGTGTACACAGATAAATCATAATATGAGGCCAAATACATAATGAAAATATTCTTAAAAAAACATTATACTCGTATGTTGTGAGATTGTTCACTGAAAGATTAAGTTAATTAATAAATAAACATCCTGCAGCACCGTTAGTAAAATACTGTCAAAAATCGTGTATTTATTAGTGTTAATATTGTCACATATTCTCTCTTTTTCGCATGCGAAAGAACCATTGTATGAATGATCTGGGAGTCAGAGTTTCTCGTCATTATTTCTCAGGTATTCTATAGCCCTTAATCATCTCATAGATTTCCCAAATATCTCCCTAGAACTTCTTGATGGTTCAGTGTCCTACAATTTGATCGACTGTCTCCGTAAGGCTACTTGATCCTAATTCCTATGCCTACATACTCGTATGAATACTGAACAGATACTCCTTAGGATGAAAAATGTGATTTAGTAATCATTATTCGTAGGCGGAAAGAGCCTTGATGCTCCATTTTCCATGATATGAAATATATGTTTCAAATGTTTTATATTAGATCGATTCTAATCGAGATGTGTACCGGTGGATTACTTGACCCCTGTTTTGTTTTGAAAATTGAAAATTGTCGTAATTCGTACATTTTATTGTTTCTGATAGAGGTGTGAGTATATTCTCATTTCCTTTTAAAAGGTTTGCTAAAGCCAATACGTAGGATGGCTTAAGAGTGTGCATACCGACATTTCAATTTTTTTTAAAAACGGGAGACCTTCTAACTCGGCAACCGTACTAAATATGCTTTGGAACAAAATAGGGTAGATGCATTAAACCTTTATCTAGGGAATAACCGTAAAAGATTTTTTATATCTTGTATAGATTTCTCAAAATAAAATTTTAAAAACACCTCTGTACTTTTTTCCGAAAGTCGTGGAGTATTTTTTTTTTGTACAGGTAATATGCGTTAAAATCTAGGGAATAACCGTAAAAGATTTTTGATAGACGCAAAATTAACCCCAAAAAATGGAAAAATACGCTATTTTTACAATTTTATCATGCGATTGTTCACGCAATTTTGAACCTTAATGCCGTGGGAAAAGACTGTGACGTCATTCCTGGTGCCATGCCCTTAAATAAAGAAACAATTCCGATAACGACAATGTGAAATATAAAAATATGAATAGTTTATCCTGTCTTTTCAATCTTTTTCCTATTACAAAATAAATTTTGTAACGGTGATATTTTATAGAAACCACTGAAGCATTCATGACAAGACAGACACATAACATATTATTCCAATGGGGATACACATAGTACCCAATGGGGATACACATCTGACAATGCCGACGGATCTACTCTCTCAGACTGGACCTCTCTGCACAACCTCCACCTCATCTACGATGCAAAACAGGGTGGGACCTTCCAATCCGGGCGCTGGGGATCGGTGACATCTCCCGACCTGTGCTTTGTTTCCTCGGGCAATGGGAGGACTCCTCTCCCAGTCAGACGCAGAATCCTCCAGAAATTCCCAAAATCACAGCATCGTCCCATACTGATAGAACTGGGACTACACTTCCCAAAAATAAATAAACCGGAGATGCCCAGATGGAACATTCAAAAGGCTAACTGGCAGGAATACACCAACTACATTGATGCAAACATCAACCGCATCAAACCCTCGCCAGAAAACTATGTGAGATTTACAAAACTCCTGAAAACTGCAGCAAGAAAATCCATCCCAAGAGGACACCGGAAGAGCTACATCCCTGGGTGGTCCAGTGAGTGTGAGGAGCTGCTACGACAGTATGAGACTGACCAAGATACGAACACCGCCGAAGAACTGATGGGAGCACTGGATGATGAGAGAGAGAGAAGATGGTTGCAGGCGATGGAGGAGATGGACTTTACCCACTCCAGCAGAAAAAGCTGGAACCTGATGAGGAGCCTGGGAGCGGCGGAGCCTTGCCGAAGGGAGAACAAAGTGACTCCAAATGAGGTAGCTAGCCTCTTATATAAGACATCGAACATCAGGGTACCGAGTGATCAGAAGAAAGAGATACAACAAACGTATAGGAGGACTTACGATGACTGTCGCATAACGTCGCCTTTGATAGAACCTGTGAGTGTGGCTGAGGTCCGGAAAGCCATGGGTTCGATGAAAAATGGTAAGGCGGCGGGAGCCGATGGGATTCTTCCGGAATTTATTAAAAACTTGGGCCCAAAATCGATCCTTTGGCTGGCATCTCTCTTTTCCCAGGTACTTAACACTAAGAAACTCCCAAAACTATGGCGGGAGTCAAAGGTCATCGCTGTTCTGAAGCCGGGGAAACCTGCATCTGATCCGAAAAGCTACAGACCAATATCTCTGCTGTCAGTGGTGTACAAGCTGTTTGAGAGAGTGCTGCTGCCCAGATTGACACCTTTAATAGAGGCCGCACTTCCCATGGAGCAGGCAGGATTTAGACAGGGGAGGAGCTGCTGCGAGCAGGTGCTATCCCTGACAGCCTTCATAGAGAATGGTCTACAACAAAAACTTAAGTCTGGAGCAGTCTTTTTGGATCTTTCCTCAGCTTATGATACCGTTTGGAAGAGGGGCCTCCTCCAGAAACTTGCTGGGGCTACCCGGTGCAGAGGCACGGTGGACCTACTAGAGCAAATGATGTCGGACAGAAAGTTCAGAGTACACTTAAATGGTAAAACAAGCCGGTACAGGTACATACAAAACGGCTTACCTCAGGGATCGGTACTGTCGCCGCTGCTCTTTAACCTATACACTGCGGACATCCCAACGACAGAGTCCAGAAAATTCATATATGCAGATGACGTGGCGATAGTCTACCAGTCTGAAAAGTTTGAAAGACTGGAGGAGGTTCTGAACAGGGACCTGAGCACTCTCGAACAGTATTTCTCAAACTGGCATTTGAAACCAAACCCCAGTAAAACTGCATCCATAGTATTCCACCTTAATAACAGGGAGGCCAACAGAAAACTTAACCTTACAATGTGTGGAGAGGAGGTCCCTAGTGACATCAACCCGAGGTACCTCGGTGTCAAACTGGACCGAAGCCTCACATATAGACAACACATGGAGGGTTTAAAGAACAAATTAAAGACTAGAAACAACATGATATCCAAGTTGGCTGGCACTAGCTGGGGATGCAAGGCGGACGTGCTGCGAACCTCGACTCTAGCTCTTGTGTACAGCACAGCAGAATACTGCGCCCCAGTATGGGCACATAGCGCACATGTCGCTGCTGTAAACACACAACTGAACAACTCAATGCGAATGGTGAGTGGTACGGTCAGGTCAACTCCGCTACCCTGGCTCCCGATCCTCTCTAACATCGCTCCCCCTGATTTACGCAGGAAGCAGATAACGTCACGGGAGATAACCAAAATGGAACGGAACCCACAACTGCCAGGTTATAATGATATTTTCTCACCCCCTCCACTCAGATTACCATCAAGGAGCGTGTTGTGGAGGGAACTGGCATCCTCTCCCCAGCTTCCTACGCTCAACGAGGATTGGCATTCCCTTTGGAATGAGGCTAATGTCCCAAATAGACACCTAATAGAAAATCCTCATGAGCGTGTACCCGGATTTGACTTGCCCCGAAAACAGTGGTCCGCGCTTAATAGAATCAGGACAGGCCACGGAAGATGCGCAGACCTTATGCATCGATGGGGGTTTTCCCCGAGCCCCGACTGTGAATGTGGTCGCCGCCAGACGATGGGCCATATAGTTGAGTGTCCAATTTTTGGTTTCGAGCGCGGTCTAACTGAAATCCACGGGGTCACTGCTGACGCTGCCAATTGGCTGAGAGATTTACCTCTGAATTTGTAATTGCCGGGTCTATTGCCATATGCGTTAAAAAAAAAAATTCCAACAAAATATTGTTTAACTTCTAAGTGAATGTCAAAGGCAATTAGTATGGAAAATAATGTTATGAGAGGGTGTATACTGTATGTATTTGTAAAGCAAATAGACATAAAACACTTTTGCTCTTATGTAGTACAGAAACTTATAATATGTCATAAGAGCTTTATGCCTACTAGCAGAGCACCTTATGTCTACATGAAAACCAATGTAAGCTTTTATTGTAAGAATGTTGTATTACAATATTATCTATTTGTTACTGAAAAGCTTTTGAATATTTTATCGAATATATTGCCGAAAAGCTTTCAATACAAATTGAAGTGCTGATCTAATCACAACATATAATATCACTTGTTTAATCACATTACATACGGATTACAATTCATGACTATCATTACAATAAAAATGTGATATATTCCAAAGAAGTAATTCATAGATCTTAAGTAAATGTTGAAGGTTTTCAAGGTGTGTGATTGATATTGTTTCTTGGTTTTTCGGGAGAACCGTGTGTAGCTCAACTTGATCAACGTTTCGACACTCGTACTGGAAGAGAAGACACCAAAGTTTATCTACACACGGATCACCCCGAAAAACCAAGAAACAATTTTGATCTTAAGTATGTACAACCAAGTTGTCAATGTCAAAGTTGACTGTAACAAGGAATGAACACGTTTTATTTGATGCTTTCACAACATTTCGAAGAGACCCGCCAGTATGTTATCTCCATGATCCTGGGTAGTCTGAATAACATTGTCCCTGTGCGAAGATAACGGTTTGTTTTTGGTCTCACATATAATATTGTATCTCTCACCAGTGCAGCGTGAGCAATTAAACATACTACATCGTTAGCATCTTCATCATATTTACCTTACAATAGATTGACAATATTACATCAGAAGAGTACATAATATCAAAACGAACACACAATGCGAATACTGATTAAACATATTTAGAAAAACACTATTAATCACTACAATATTTAATTCTTCCTCTTCTTTAACGTTGACGATCACTTGGGCGAACTTGTTTCTGTCCTGCGCCGCTTGAAACAGCTCCCCCACACTCCGGATACCAGTCCACTCCCTTATAATCCGCAGCCAGGATATCTGTCTTCTACAGGACCCTTAGCGTCCTTCAACTTTCCCTTCAATATCAGTTGGAGAAGGTGATATTTCATTATATTTAATTAAACTATTGATTTTATTGTTTCTATCGTCCATAGGCCCATTCGGGCACCTGGACTCGTCAATTTTTACAGATAATATACAATTTTACAATTAACAAAAACAAAAATCATTATCAGATTAATGCCAATCAGAGTATAAAGGGCTCTGATTGAAATTTCGTCATACATAAAAATCAATTATTCCACATATCGTCATTTTCACATGTAATAAGTAATTTTATATTACTTCTTACCGTTACTACACTCTCCGGCTTATACTCGTACCAACTCTGGACACAGTAAATACTGAATGTTATTTGATTCCAGTGTTTTGTTTTCCAGACTTATCAACATCACGTCATATATTGTCTTATCAACATCACGTCATATACGTCCGGTGAAGGAATGGTGTAATCATTATTATGGGACCACGACATAAAAATACTAAATAATAAGACTAGTGGATACATTGGTATAGTAAGAAGTATGAGAAAAATAGACCCCAAGAGCGAATCCTTTTTATTGAGGAACCATCTTTTTCGGTCATTGAATTCTTTCGTATTGTATGGTACGAGTATCTGGTGATTTTTCGTAAATTGAGTTAAGAAGTGGGAATGTTCCTATTAAAAACTATGCATTTTAAGAACCTTTGTTTGTACATAGTTTCAAATACATCAATCTGCAATATAAAAAAGCAAAACGTATTTTTATTTGATACTGTAAGACACCAAGGATTTTTAACCTTGGACCACGCAGCCCTTCAACTCGCCAAATATCGGAATTATTGAAGGATGTTGTATGTTTCACCGCGCAGAATATGATAAATATATTCGCTACATTTTGTAGATGCTGTTTTATTTATTTATTCATTAATATACGATCATGTAGATCATTTACATATTACAATATTATATTTAAATACAATAACCTACAAAACAAAAATTATGTACTAAGCAACATACCCACATCAAATTGCAACATTGTATTTACTTAACAATAATATAAACTTAACAAAATACAGGCTCACACAAGCAGTAACGATAACTTATAAAAACATAATTATTACATTCATTTCCTGTGTTATGACGAAGTGTTACATTTATACATCGTTACTTTAAGAAATATAATGTAGGTATTATATTAAATCCCTAATTATGTGAATTTCGTCTGCCAATTACCAGTACAAAAATGTTTTATTAAGATTTTCCTTCTTTCAATTCTTTAAAACCTGACTGAGTAATAAATATATTTTTTACGTTTCCCTTTCTTTTTCACAAAAAAACAAAGTGAAATAAATTTATTATTTTAATCGAGACACGTATCTCGCTTTTCGTTTGTTTTGTGGAAATTTAAATAAAAATAATAATTTGAATTATTACATCTCATAATAATGCCGACTGGAAAATCCGTCTTGTCTGGAGAGTACTTCATAGAAAAATATTATTATGAAAAGAACAAATTCCTCTTTTAAGAGTATGCATACCGACATTTCAAAAATTTCTAAAAACGGGAGACCTTCTATCTCGACAACCGTTGCTAAATATGCTTTGGAACAAAATAGGGTAGATGCATTGAACCTTTATCTAGGGAATAACCGTAAAAGATTTTTTTATCTTGTATAGATTTCTCAAAAAAAAAAATTAAAAACACCTCTGTACTTTTTTCCGATAGACGGAAACTCGTTTCCCGAAAGTCGCGGAGTAAAATTTTTTTTTGTACTGATAATATGCATTAAAATCTAGGGAATAACCGTAAAAGTTTTTTGATAGACGCAAAATTAACCCCAAAAAATAGAAAAAACGCTATTTTTACCATTTTATCATGCGATTGTCACGCGATTTTGAACCTTAATGCCGTGGGAAAAGACTATGACGTCATTCTTGGTACCAAGCCATTAAATCTTTTTTTTTTTCACTCTTTTTATTTAGTCAAGGTAAGAAGTTCAAATAAATAATTTTATTGTCCATTTACTACACGTTTTTATTTAACATAACTTGCACTTGTTTTTCTTGTCTCCAAATCTTGCAATCAAATTTAAATATTTTGAAAATCACTATTTATTTTTTTATGAGAACATCGGAATATATATAACAAGTAGTTATATCTCAACAGATACACGGCAAAGGATGGACCTTCCATCAGGCCTATGACTGATCGTCCAAAAAATAATCTCAACAGAGGGCCGAATACAATCTCTCGACTCAGCTACCAGCACAGCGGGAGAGTACCAGCTTATCAGGTTGGAGGTCTGGGTTCGATTCCCGGCTGCGGGGATGAATAGACTGGAATTTCTGAATTAACATAACAAGTAACCTTAAGTGTAAACATTAAGCCAGCCGACGATCAGTCTGATGGAAGGTCCACCTTCTGCTGCGTATATGTTGAGATATAACTACTTGTCAAATTTTAATTCATTTTTAGACTAGCTAGAGCTCCGAAACGTTCACCAATGGTGTTAACTAGTAAAAATTATATGAACCTTGTAACTTATAACTAAACCAAAATACCTATAACTCGGGTGAGTATTTACATAATCAGTTTGTTCTAAATAAATACGGCCATCAAAATATGTTGTTATTGTTAATAACTTCTTAATTTTATTGATAAACAGATGGCGTTAGCATCGGAAATTTGGTTAATTGTGAAATCGTTTCCAGCTGCAGCATATATACAACTTTCAAAAATTACACGATTGACAGCAGGATGTGGTGGAATGGGTGAACGTTGCCCTGGGCATAAAGCGATCACTTAAGCCAGCCAGAGCCGACCCGTAAGCGTCGGAACACCCATCCTGCTTCCTCCCCAAGGGAGTTCACATAACGCTGCATTATGTGAATGAAGACGCCTCTCGTCTCTGTTGAGGAAAAACTTAATGGAATTCCGTCTGTGCTTTAGGTAAGTACAGATAAATCCGGTTCCATACCTAAATAATTAAGGTATACCTCAAATCAAAAATCTGTTCCTAACTTTATTATAATGTGACCCCGTGTTCGGTGAACTAGTACTCCAATTTTATAATATTATTATGAAAGCCAACATTCTGAGAATTTAATATCTGTCTCGGCGGTACATGGATAAGGCAATATTCACTTGGAAACGTTCCAAAAGTTCAGATTTGATAGACGCTCCGAAGAATGATATTTTATTACATAATCAATGCTCTTACTCTAACCAAAACGCGGAACAGTCTCATGTGTCTTTTAAATCAAATTGATTTTACAGAAGGTGTAATTCTTTATCCATACATTCAAGTCTCTTTGTGTACTCTATAATAGGGTATTGAATTGATTCTTTATGTGCGTTTTTTATATATTTTTCACATATTATATGTTTTACACATTATTATGTCCTTTCCTCCATCGTTTCCTCATTGCCGAGGGTCGTGATTTGTGGAGTTGCCCACGGACAAAACAATACGCCTCCAGTCCTCTCTGTTCTCCGCAGTCCGCATCGGCGAGCACAAGTCTCTCCCTGTCATTTCCTTGATCTGATCGCACCACCTTGCAGGAGATCTACCTCTACTTCTTTTGCCTGGAACACTTCCCACGATTATATTTCTTTCCAGGTTTCCCGACTCTCTTCTGGTGATGTGACCAAAGAAACCCAGTACTCGCCGACTGCATACTGCAGATAGTCGTTCCGTTATTTTAAGTTCTTTGAGGACTGACACATTATTATAAAATATCAGAAAAACAGGGTACATATTTCAATATTTGAAATGAATTAAAAAATTAACGACGCGAATTGGAGTGTAAAGAGTTCGACGTCTTGTCAGAGGCATGCAAAAATGATAATAAGATCGAATGGTGAAATAGAGTTCAGATCGTGATTCACGTTTATCAGTAACCACACGCAAGAATATATTAAGAATCGGTCAGTATGGAAGAACTTTTCATAGAAAGAAAAGAGAATAGCGTCAACCGATAATGACAAGATTCTTTCTAACACCACAATGAGAAAAAACAAGATATTTCAAAAACTCTTTTTTTTTAACTTTGGTCGCTTCTTTTTGCAGAGGGGCGACGCTTCAACCAATTTAATCTAACCCTCGTTTTATTGTTTTTTCAGATTGGCTGAGTGTAGCATGGGCCCAGGGTGGCAGCATGGTGAGTCAACAACTCCATCCGGACTCTATAAAAGCCAACGGAACTGACCATAACTATGATTCTAATAGAGTAAGGTATGTAAGAATTTAGATTAATTGACTGTTAACTGTTAATCCAGTAGGCGCGGGTTCAATCCCCGACGTACTCCACTTCACAACATAAGCTTTTAAGCTTTCTGTAAAGTGTGCGAAGATGTATTTGAGTTTATTTCGATAAGCCCAGATTCATTAAAAAAAAAATTACTTGGTACAAAATATTTAAGTTACTAATAATTTCATCTGCAAGTATTAACAAGGTGTTCTGCCTAATTGTATAAAAATCTTAATCAATACTAATTAAAGTAACTCCTGAATACATGTAACCTCTATAACTTTTCAATGTCTCCCACTTTTTAGTGCATTTTGAATGTTTGCTTGGTTCTTAAAAATAAGCATGTTATGTTAACTTATTTCTGTACTGACTAAAAACATTCACAGCATTAGCTTTAACCACATATCATTCTAAGGCATCTGAATATTGATGTAATCTCAAATGTTAATGAATTAACGACATTAAAACTGAATCAAAAACCAGTACCAATATATCTGAAAAAATAATCACATGGTAGAGCTTAGCTATAATTATTTATTAATTGATTGGACATTTATTTTTTAGAACTCCATTATTAATTTAATGTTAACACTATGGTACGTGTCTAAGTTCTACTTACATATTTTTGGTGATAAGTTTTTGAGAATACCGTAACAAGCCGTAACAAGCCGAAACATGTTAAACCAAAACACAAATATTTATTTATTTATTTATAATGACTTTATTGTGTTTTTTTTATATATATATTAACATGTAAGTAGAACTTAGACCCGTTCTATAGTGTTAACATTAAATTAAATTAGCTATATCATTTTATACTTAAAAATATATTAGGAACCAATATGTAATTAATGAGTGAAATTAACATAATCGAGTAGCCATTATAACATACTCTTGGATCTTGAATCGCAAATCAAAACATTATTAATGTCATCGATTTATCTTAACTGATAGCCTTTAATTTAATTCCTCCCCAACCCTCTAAGTGATTGGGATTAATCTGACACATTAATCTCAACATTTTTATCGATATTAATTAAACTTTTTTAATTAGTGTATTAATCATTCTAACTCTACGAAATATATATAAAATTATTTATCCTTACTGGTATAATCCGTGGAAATATTAATGCTGCGTTAATAACATTAAAATCTAATTTTGTCTAATTCTAATTTCTAAATCTAAAATTTTGACTCGTCATTTCTGTGAAAAGTTTGGATGGATAGAGAGGCCGAAACCTATTTAGTATGAAAAACGTGATTACCTATGTAATTATCTACGTTCCCTACTACTTATTCCATCCGAATAGTTAAATTACTAACGCAAGTAAGCTAGAAAAAACGTGACCCGTCCAGGTCACTCTTGGACGGTCACATTTCCAAACATCTCTTCTTCACCTCATCATCATTCTTCTCTCAGCATTCCTAAACTATCTAAGCTTGTTCACTTCCATTACAGTCACTACACCCGTCTTACACATACATTATATATTTCTCTAATAACCCCATGTCTTACTCGATCTCTCAATGTTTTCCCACACATTCTTCTTATCGATCTCATTTCACCTGCATGCAACCCTGATTCGTCCTGCTTCAGCCATGTCCTCGCATCACTGGCATAGGTAAGACGACATTATGCACTAGCACTTGAATTGTTTTTTTGTAACTAGTCTTAACCGAGCTCTATAACAGCAAAAATAAAGGACCTGACTCAAAAAGACTAGTTTCAGTGCCGTGGCGCCAGGCGTCACAACCCGCCGATTGTGTGGAATCAAAACAAACAAACCTCCCCGCATAGGACAAATAAAAAAAAACACCCCCAAACCTGGTCTGGGCTGAAATGGTCTGAAATGAATTGCTTTTCGAAGTCCAAATGTTATAATAATATCCCCGCTGAAGAATGATTCCACAGCTATTTTATAGTGTGTCCATAGCATGCACACGCAAAACAGCAAATTTAGTAGAAATGTGAGGTATTTTCTAACGGACCAAATATTCAGCTAACCACGTCGGCAAACTTTGGTTCTCTAAAATAAATGTGATTTACTTAACTATTTATTTTGATCATCAATTTAATATTAATACATTATGTACAATAGATTTTATTGAAGTGATTTCAACTTTCACAATTAATTATAATTTAACAACGACAGACTATTATCACTAAATTTAATTTCAATCTCTGATATTTTATTTATTAATTTCAGAATAATATATTTTATCTTCTATTATACAAAACTTTAGGTTGGCGACCTTTGTGATTTGAAATTTAATTTGGCTTGAATATTATTGCTATCGTTATTTTAAAAATAAATCCTCTTAATAGAATGAATCGTTTCAAACAATTAATGAAGTGCCTGTTAAGAGTATGCATACCGACATTTCAAAAACTTCTAAAAACGGGAGACCTTATATCTCGACAATCTTACTAAATATGCTTTGGAACATAATAGGGTAGATGCATTGAACATTTATCTAGGGAATAACCGTAAAAGATTTTTTATATCTTAATTGTATAGATTTCTCAAAAAAAAGTTTGAAAAACACCTCTGATCTTTTTTCCGAAAGACCGAAACTCGTTTTTCGAAAGTCGCGAAGCAATTTTTTTTTGTACTGATAATATGCATTAAAATCTAGGGAATAACCGTAAAAGTTTTTTGATAGACGCAAAATTAACCCCAAAAAATGGAAAAAACGCTATTTTTACCATTTTATCATGCGAATGTTCACGCGATTTTGAACCTTAATGCCATGGGAACTGACTGTGACGTCCTTCTTGGTACCAAGCCCTTAATAGAATGAATGAAGTGCCTGTTAACTATTATGGGGGATTGTTTCAGTGTTTGTGATAACAATAAGCCTTAAGTAATTGAAGTAGGAACGAGTTGGTAGAGAATCTGACATTGCTGTCACTGCGAACAACAGATTGAAAAGACTTCGTCTTATGTTTCCAAACTATCATAACACTTTTTATGACATAATAATTCTACTTCACTCTATCGCCTCGCGTCACCTCCCTTGCGGGGGAGGCAGAAAAAACAGATCTCCAGACTTCCCGTTCCTTACCCCAACTTTTTGCTTCTGTCGCTTCTATGCAGTTCGTAATAAAGGTGGTCGGTAGCCTGGTTGGTAACGCGCTCGACTGTTAATCCGGCGGGCGCGGGTTCAATCCCCGACTTACTCCACTTCACAACACAAGCTTTTCAACGTTTCTGTGAAGTGTACCAAGATGTATTTGGTTTTATATCGATAAACATTCATTCATTTTCTAAAAAAATACATTACGATTTGTTTTACTCAAAACATGTCCATCCTTGAGCAGCTGGTCGATTCAATTGGTTCTCGGACGGGCGCGCTTCTTGACACCTCCACTTACGCCCAAGTATCTATATTCTCTTTGTTATCCTTTCATTATTCATCCTCTCTAAATGTCTCAATCATCTCAATTTGTTCACTTTCATTCTAGTCACAACATCCGTTTTAGAATCACTCAATTCTCTTATCACTGCATTCTTAATTCTATTTCTCAACTTCCACATATTCTTCTTAGCGATTTCGTCTCAACAGCATTCATAGCTGATTTATCCTTCTTCAGCAATGTCCATGCCTCGCTTGAATACATCAGTGTCGACAGCAGGACAGCGTTATACACAAAATTAAAATCATTACAAAACATAAGAGATAGTTTAATATTTACGTGTATCTTTCTAAACCTTCATTTGTGATTTAAATAATCCATAAAGTGGTATTCCGGCTATTTTGGTTCAAAAAGGATTAGGAGGTATTTAAAACTTTCCCATTCTACTAAAGCTCAAATCCAATCATTTCTTACAACTTCCAAACATTGTTAAAACACGACGTTTACTTAGTGAAGCTTATAAAGTTTGTTTTAAACTTTACTATCAATAAATAGAACCACAAAGATATACTTAAATATTTATAGAAAATAATGAATAAATACTCGTATATTTCCAATATTTGGATTTCTATCATTAATCCATCTGCCGTCATATTATTTTATCAAATTTTAGTATTGCAATACGTATTCATGAGGTCGCTAGGAAAATATGTGGGAAAAATTTGGTGGATTGTATAAGGAATGAGGTAATTGAGAAATGAGCAAATGTTGAAATGTTGTAGAGTAAACGAATGTGAACAAATTAAGATTGTTCTTCTTCTTCTTCTTTCGTATGCGAATACAACCATTGTACAAATGATCTGGGAGTCTGGGTTAGAGCTCCGCGTCAATATTTCTCAGATATTCAATTGCCCTTGGCGTCACCTCATGGATTTCCCAAATATCCCCCTCGAACTTCTTGATGGAACAGTACATTAAGATTGTTTAGACATATTGAAAGAATGAGTGACGACAGGATGACAAAAAGAGTGTAGGCTGAAAGAGGAAGTGCTAGAAAACCTGGCCGTCCTAGGGTAGCCGTAAATAGGCCACATTGACCAGATCCAAATATTTAATATTTTTATTTGTGACAGTTTTAAGATAAGACAATAAGATAAGATAAAGAATGAGGTTATTAGAGAAATAAGTAACTGCAAGACTGGTGTTGTAACTAGAATGAAAGTGAACAAACTAAGACGGTTTGGGCATGTTGAGAGAATGACGGAAGACAGGATGACAAAGATATATCTGAGCGATCGAAGAGGCGTGAGGAAACGGGACCGCCCGAGTCTGGCCTGGTCCGATCATGTCGACCAGGTCCTCAAGGATGGACGCGTTTTGAGTAAAAGGAATCGGAGAGCGTGTATGACAGATTGCGTGAATGTGACGGAAGCTAGGAGTGTGTGTAAGAATAGGGCTGTCTGGCGCTCTGTCCTCTCTGCCTACCCTCCAAGAGACGTGGCGTGAGGGTATATCTATAGATGGATAGATAGACAATTTTGATGAAATATACGATATCGCCAAATAAAATCTAGCCTTGTAACTCATATTATTTAGAGACGAGAAATACCTTTTTTATCAGATGTATTGTATTTTTCTTTGATTCCAGAGAGTGACATCTTTTTATTTCCTACCCATGTCACTCTTCGAACCATCGTCTACAAAAATATTTTCTTTGTGCCTGTCCTTCATTCTAATAAGAATATAACATCGATCAAGATATTCTCCAGTCATCTCGGCTGTTTGTGATCTTGAATAAATTATTTTTCTTATCTTTATCATCAACCTAATACTTTAATCAAACTTCTTCAAATACGTACAACAGTTTTTTTTTCTTCCCCACATTTTAATTGATCCCTTGTCAATGTCAAAGCCTTGTTTAGTAGGTAGCATTAAATTATAACAATATTCAGAACCATTGAAAGCATTGCATAATTCCTGAATCCACAAAGCAAAATGTTATTTTTTTACTGAATCAGGGTTTATCGAAGTAAAACTAAATATGCAAGATGCCGTTACACAGCCTGTGTCGTGAAGTAGAGTAAATCGTCAAATCGTCACCCTATCCGAGAATCCTGACAATACCTATTCCAGTTTGTAAAAATTCGTCCCTTCCAGTATCTACGTATTCAATATACTTGCCTACTACAAAAAATAATGTGGACTACCTGTGTATACAAACTGTTAATATTTATTTTAAAGGGTGTAGTATACAAGTTGGCAGTTTTAAGCACATTGTTTGCAAATTTAATTAAATCGAAAATACAGTAGGTATATTGGTTTATCATTAATCGTAGCTTATTATTATTTTAACCTTTAACTTATTCGTACCAGCTACGAATTAGATGTAATATAGGAATTAAGAATACTAATTATTTTTTTAGAAGTCTTATTCCCAATCCCACAAACTTACACCTAGGCAGGGGACCCCTAAATAATTTCCATACAAAAACAGAGATAATATCTAGAGCAATAAATTCATATGAAATTCTACACAAAACTCTCCTACAGTAGGGGCCGAAATATCGCCATCGAGAATCTCCCCTACCTTATAGATATAGCAGGAATTTATTAATAATGAAATCTGTAATGATTGTTTGAAATCCTTTGTAAGACTAAGACATTAAACTATTACCCTTCACCAGATGTGGTCGAGCTGCCAGCTTAGCGGGTGGACCTGGGACAGAACGCAGTCTTCTGTCGTTGCTGCGTCCAGCTGCCCCTGTGAGACGCCATTCAGCGGGGTATTGCCCAGGGCCAGTGTCAGGGGTTCCTCCGGTGATCGCTCCACCTCCTACTTCAGGACTAGGAAGCGGGGGCTTCAAATATTGTCCATCGGATGCTCTGCCCTACTGTCCACCATCAAGACCACCACAGATCAAACAACTTCAGATACCGGTTGGTTAAACATACATAAGTAGCACACTCATTGAATAATGTGGTAGATTTCATGATCGTTTGGTGATGCAACTAAGCCGAAGGTTTTTGTTAATTGAAAGAAATTTTAATTAATCCGTTATTATCTGTTGTTTGAGAAGTTCACATAAAAAGTGGAACTAGACCTAATGTTCCTGAGATTTTATATAGGTAGGAAATGTCATTTCGTTTGGGCTGTCATTTCATTATAGTCAAAATAATCTAGCGACTCAGTGTTTTAAACCAGCAGGAAAGTAGTGCAATGTAGAACAGAGTTTGCACTGGTTCAGACGCATGTGGGTCTAACTGTTTGAAGGCATATAAATGTCATATTGCACGCATTGTAAATAACCACACTTTTAAAACTACCACTTTAGGTATGAACTAAACAAACTTTTTTATTTTCTTATAAAAATGCTCATTTATTTTCTTTTTTAAATACGCATGATTTATCAGAATGAAATATAATAATTATTAACATTATTTCTGATTCTTATAAAAAAATATTTTAAAAAGGTCTACCATAACTAATTATGAAGAATATAAGCGCTTTACAATTATCTTTGCTTTAGAGAACGAAATGAATTATTAGGAAAATTGAACCTTTGCTCTAATATCTACTTGTTACGTTTAAGTACGAGTACTTTTGAGAAATTTAATATCTATTAGGGAAAAACTTTATATGATTGGATGTTAGATTTTCTCTTCTTAGTGAAAAAATGTTTGGAGTAAATTAACATTAAGTTTTATAAGTTCGTACTTAAAAATAATATACCTACTTTCAGATAATTAATTTACGAAGTTAGAATTTCAAAAGAGGTATCATTTAATTAGCGAAATTTCATATATGTATCATAATATTCTGAGAAGCTATGCAATATTTTAGCTGAAAAACTTCACATTTGAGTGGTGCATTGAAATGTAATAAAATTATGCTCGTAACTTGTCTAGGGGGTAAAGTACTATGAGATGCAAAATCCGTTATTGATTGTATTTTACCAAATTTTACTCTCATTCTGGAAATACCCGAATATTTCATTAAGTCATTAATCGCCTAATGGCGACACAAACTTGTTTGTAAGTAAGAGACCTAATTTAATTATTGTTTGAAGATTATAATATTAATATGACATTGATTGTATTTCACTAGATTACTACGAAGACTCCACCACCTCCGCCACCGATTCCGCAACGTGTCCCGGTGGTTCCAAAGAGGACAAACCCGGCGCCTACCATCCCCCCTGCTGTGCCACCACCGCCCCGGCGTGCTAGTCCACAAACTCGCGTGCCCCCACCTGCACCGATCCCTCCTCCGCCACCTGCGAGGAACATTCAACCTCCAGACAAGAACAGTCATCTCTTCACAATGTATACAAATAAACAACCGGTGAGACCCAAAGAGAATCCACAACCTAAGAAAGATCAGGCAAATAATTGCAACGCACAATTTAGAAATACTCATTTTGATTTTGGAAACAACAATTTAATAAATAATACATCGGAACAAGATCATAATCAAAATGTTCAAAAGTCTAACAATGGTTATGGAAATAAGAAAACTAATGGACAAAAGAATTCTACTGGAAATCAAGATAATATTAATTCAAACAAAAAGGTCTCAAATGTTCCACCGCCACTTCCGTCTGTTTCCAACTCGAACCAAAACAATGGAACAAAAGGAAATTTAAGACAAGACTCTAGTGTATCGAGTGACAGCTTCAGTCAGACATCTTCACCCAGTTACACTTCAAAGACAATGGAAGCTCCACTCTTACCTCATCATCACAGTAGCAAGTCTAGCAGGCTGAGTGCAAGATTGGGACAACCGCCACCCATACCTCCTCCAACTGAAGAATCTGGTAACGGTTCCCCACTTACTAAAAGTGCTTCAACCCCAGCCAGCTTGCAGACGATTGTGAGATTTCAAAATGGATCATCCAACATGTCTTTACATCATAAGGTGAGGATCCATTATATTTTCTATTACTCAGTATAAAAAATATAATTAAATTGAAATACTTTGAGCAAAACTGCTACAACAGAACTGTCTTAAGTTTTTTATTTTTATTTCATAATGGATGAGAGTGTTCGTTTTGTTTTCCAGCCATTAAAATTTCGCGGTAACCGGGAAACCATGTTTTACCGAACACCGATCCTAAAATATATATCTACAACGTTAACAAAAGCCTTGTGATCTCTCTATGAATCCTGTTTTCCAAGTAGTGTGTCTAGACGATGGACTACTTTTAAAAATGTATTTCATCATTTCGTATCCCTTGCGGCGATAAGACAGAACGCCACCTTTAAATTCATAGATTTGTGGCTTTTATCACATTTATATCATTCGTCATACACGTTATCCTTCTCCCAATACGCGTCCATCCTTCAGCATCTGGACAATAATGTGTTCACTCCAGGTGTGACTCTTGGAGAACCACGATTCCACGTCTTATGTAAGCCACTAACGGAACTATCTTCTGAAATATAATTTGAATGTAGCAAAAAAATGTAACCATATCATCACATCAAGCAACCCTAAACCAAGTTTGCACCAGGGGCTTCTAACGCGAAATTCACTGTAAATATAATAATTTCTTGCGTAAATAATACCGGGACAAATTACCCCTTAATATAATTTGTTCATACAATAATGTTCCTGTTATTATTCCAGACAATTTGAATCGTACAATTCATTTTATCTTACAAACACTGTGCTGAATAATTCAAGTACCTATAATGATATCTAATTTAAAATAACAAACACAAGTTCCCTCGATAATAATATTGTTATGATTTCTATATAATCTAATCAGATACTCGACGACAGAATGGAACAATTTTCCTGAAGATATTCAGTGTTCTCCTTCTTCCTGTTTGCTGATCTCATTGTTATGTAGTTATTATACGTGTCTCTTCTCCGTGTTGTTTGAAACGTAATGTTCACCTACATCCTCGACGACGGAACAGCCATACTGAAGAGCTGTGCTTCTCAAATATTTCATTTATTAAAAGGTAAATTGATTAACAAAAAACATGTCGTTATCACCCTTAATAATAATAATAAGTCAACCCGTTTTTAAGCGGAGCCGATGACAAAATTCAGACTTAAATAAAACTATAGTAAAGTTCTTTGAAATCTAGATTCGAATTTTATGTCAAAATCGGTGGTCATCTCCAACTGTAGACAGGGCCGTATTTGCCAAAAGGCCGAGCAGGCCGGGGACTATGGGCGGCAGCCCTCGGGGGCGGCATTCGCTCACTCAAAAAAATAAAAAAACGTATATAAGTTTCCTATCTTTTTTGGTTTTCACTGAAATTCTTCTATTGGAAATTTTTTTTCACAACTTTGGGGGGGGGGCGTAAATGTCAGGGCCTACTCCCGTGAAAAGTGTAAATCCGGCTCTGACTGTAGATATACTATGAGCATTTGAAGTCCGCATTCCTTGCATCCGCCACATCCATGCAATTGGTCATACACACCCTTCGATTCGTTTTAAGTTAGGTTTGAAAAACTTAATAAATAAACATTTTTAAAATATACCTTCGGTTGGTTGGTTGGTTGTGTTTCGTGATGTAATGTCCATACTTTTACAAAGTTTTGCGCGTATCTAATTGAATAAATAAATTAGTTTGAGAATGATTGCTTTGTAGAGAGTACACTGTACAGGCAGGTCGCTGATATAGCAATTCCAATGTTGACAATCGATTTCATGGCCGGCGCGAGTTCAGCAGAGAAATTTGCTGGTTAGTGCTTTCTCTCGGTGAGGCGTGAGGGGTGGAGTGTAAAAGTTGGAAGTTTATCAATAAAAATACCATCCCTTACAAATTGTACCTCTACTGCTTACAGCGCGCGGCGCAGGGGTCTTTTTGTAAAGGTACTCGTATACCTACTTATGTTAAAATATTGCCTCAGGTAACTTACATACCTGTGTACCCATTTCCTGTTGTATGTACCTACTAATATCCTCGTTTATACGCTGTCATATGTATTTTTCTTTCATTTCGAGTACTTACTTTATAATTAAAATACATATTGCCTACTTATTTTCCAATTACTTTGGTTTAGTAGGTAAAAATTGACAATTTATTCAATACTAGCTGAGTTACCCGCGCTTCGCAACGACAAATTTAACAAACCAACCCGACATACTTCATAGGCTTGAGTTGGACAAAATATGACTTAATATCTGAATTACATTCCAACGCCCTTTCATACGATACCACACTCGACCCCACACAACCCTTGGATTTCCTCATCATCACGACATCTCCTAGGAACAGCTTTTTCTCCAAAAACCGGTGACGTTAGAACACAGCCTATATTATCGCAAATGTTATTCTAAATTTTCGCAGCAATCCATCGTAAAATGCGGGAGTTATGCGAACACTTACAAAAATCAGACTTTACTTTAGATTCAAAATCTAAAATTGGTTCTAGATGGTTACAAACATTTAATTCCTAAAAAAATATTTATAATCGGTGTGAAAGCATTAAATCTTGGACTGGTAGACTTTCCATAAAAAATATCTGTACAACAAGACTTTCACTATAATCCTGTATTTGTGAATGTCCATTAAAGTCCATTAAATATCCATGGGTATACATATGTGTTACTTGCCTTTAACGGACATTTCATGGACTATCCTCTAACTAGGGATAAAAACTAATGACTTGAAAATGAATCTCAGAAGTAAATGGACATTGACTGACTACAGTATAGACTCCTGAAAACTGAAGCAATAATTTTGGCACAATATTTTTATAAAACTATTTCTAATCGAACAAATGTAATATTCTTGATAGATTGGGTTGATGTACGCTAGTCTAGATCACTCGCAGACGAAAAGAAGACGATGTCTGGGGTTGAGATAATGTATAATAGATCCAATTTACGGTACTTTCCCACGGTATTAAGGTTCAAAATCGTGTTAATTTCGAAATTGGGGTTAATTTCGCTTCAATCAAAAAACTTTTAAGTACCGTTATTCCCTAGAATTTAATGCATATTATTAGTACAAGAAAAACTCCGCGACTTTCGGGAAACGAGTTTCTGTCTTTCGGAAAAAAATCAGAGGCGTTTTACACTTTTTTTTTGGGAAAATATACAAGATATAAAAAATCTTTTACTTTTAACACACGCTTAATTAGTTACACAATTGGGTCTAATACTCACGTTTCCTTACTTTGTATGTTTTTCAATTTAGCAATTATTATAGTACAAGAACTTAAAGCGAGGTACTTAGCATCTTCAGCAACTTCTACTGTAAGTACTTATTGTATCATCTCAGAACTTAACAAAAAGTTTAAATCAAGGACATCTTCTTCAATACTTAGAAACACTATGCAAACTTAAATTAGGTGTTACTCGTACCTCTATACCTACATATAAAGTTATTTGTAATAACATCACTAATGACATAACTTCTAGTAAAGCTAACTAACCAAGTTAGTAATACATCAAACATTAACTATTAAAACTTCAGATTACTGTTTATTTGTCTATTTCCTTGTTGACTCCTCTTCATTTCCTATACACTTCTTTCCTTATTTCACCTACAAGGTTCATCTACATTCAATCTTCATATTATAATAACAATATCAATGAGAATATAGGCAGCATTTTACATAAACTTGGCTTAAAAACAGGACAAAAACATTATTATAGCAGAGTTTCTGTGTATCTGTCACAAAAATGTAACACAATAATTTAAACCGTTCGTGACAATACATTGCAACACATCGTCAATCAATACTACCAACATTTTAAATCAATGACACTAACGAATTGTGTGTACGTGATGTCGAATACATCGACCAGCCTTGTGGACTGAGAAGTCAATGGCCACATTAGTCCTACTAATGGAGGGTAGAAAAATATGTGACTTGTCTTTGGATGAATTAGGGTCATGAGCTTATTTCCTTCAGAATCGTCGATTATAAACTATAACAATTATCATGAAATTTGAAACGCTTTCGGCGTTTTTCGGAAGTCGAGTTATCTACAGAAACCAGCACAAAATAAATAAAGATCCGTGCAATCCACTCTATACGGGACAGTGCCTAAGAAACTTTTACGTTCACATATTTCTGTTGTCCTGCATACATGTTTAAAACTAGTGTTGAGAAGGAGCATGGCCGTCCAAGAATCACCCAGAGCCATAGGATGGACTAAGTAAGAAAAGGAGCATTTTGTAGTAGCTATAGGAGATTAATACTATCTCCCGAATGTTGTTTTCCATAAATGTGAGGAATGCAAGGAATATGTGTCGATATAAGAGAGTAATCTCGCCTTTTGTTTTCATCTCAAAAAGCACAACTAAGATAATAATAAAATTTACACGTTTTACACATTTACAAAAAACGTGTTTACAAATAAACACGTTTTTTGTGTGAATGAGTAAAAAGACATTAACCGTCGGTTACGTCCAATACACTCCAAGACAATCACCCCGTCCGCACGTCTTTTTATGAATTATTCTATTAAGAGTGTGCATACCGACATTTCAAAAATTTCTAAAAACGGGAGACCTTCTATCTCGACAACCGTTACTAAATGTTCTCCGGAAAAAAAATACGGTAGATGCATTGAACCATTATCTAGGGAATAACCGTAAAAGATTTTCTGTAACTTGTATAGTTTTCTAAAAAATAAATATTATAAACACCTCTGATCTTTTTTCCGAAAGACGGATACTCGTTTCCCGAAAGTCGCGGAGTAAAAATTTTTTTTTGCACTGATAGTATGCATCAAAATCTACGGAATAACCGTAAAAGTTTTTTGATAGACGCAAAATTAACCCCGAAAAATGGAAAAAACGCTATTTTTACCATTTTATCGTGCGATTGTCACGCGATTTTGAACCTTAATGCCGTGGGAAATGTCTGTGACGTCATTAGCGGTGCCAAGCCCTTAATTGTCACTTATCATACATAATATATGACAATGTAAAGAATTTAATTAATTGAAATAAATATACCTTTAGTTCTATTTTCCTCTAATATGAATGAACTCTAATTTTACTTTACTATAATGAAATTAATTGCCTCACTAAATAACGACTAATAACAGTTTGATGAGAAGATTCCTTCATTACATAAGTTTGGAGCGTTTGGTTGAGAACTCTATACATACTCAATACATGAGTGTATGTAGTTAAAGTATGGTACCACTACCTAGAGAATACATATTAGACACTACAGATCAGTGGCGTATATAGGGGGGGGGGGCGAGTCCCCCCGAAATGTAGAACAATTATTTAAAAAACGTTATTTCAAAACATAAAAGTTACTCAAGTTCATCACTCCACCCATTATCGAAAAAAAATCACCTACAGCGCTATTCTTCTTTGCATTTTCTGCGCCCACAATATTAATACCAACCTAAAACACGACCTTTTTCACTTACATTCACGAAAAAATTCCACCTTCGGTGCTTTTATTTTTCTTTTACTATACGTCAATGTTCAATTTTTTGCCTCCACCCCCAGCATCGAAGCAGGCTGTGGTTCTGCCCGTTTCTGTCTCAATAGTTGACGGGAGTTTTTTCGGTTTCCTCCCCCTCCCCAAAGTTAAATACTAGATCGCCTCCCCTCCCTGAAATGAAATCCTATATACGCCCCTGCTACAGATAGATATATGCTTTGTATTATATACGTGTGATGTGATGTTATTACATACAATGGCGCCTAATGAGAACATTTATTAGATAGATTTATTATTACACATAGTAGTACCTCTACAAATAATAATATCATTCTATCTAAAGGCTCATATCGTATCTAGCAGGAATTCACACAATATTACGAACGTATGTGATATTAACACCACCTACTTTCTATTTTACAATATCCATACACAGCAGGATGTGGTGGAATGGGTGAACGTTGCCCAGGGCATAAAGTGATCACTTAAAGCCAAAGCCGACTCCTAAGCGTCGGAACATCCATCCTGCTTCCTCCCCAAGGAAGTTCACATAACGCTACATAATGTGAATGAAGATGCCTCTCGTCTCTGTTGAGGAAAAAACTGTAATGTATTTCCGTCTGTGCAATGCAGATATATTCCGGTTCCAAACCTAAAATAATTTAGGTATTATCTTAAATTACATATGTGATACTAAAAGTATGCATATTCACATTTCAAAAATTTCTAAAAACGGGAGACCTTAGATCTCAACAACCTTACTAAGTATGCTTTGGAACAAAATATGGTAGATACATTGAACCTTTATCTAGGAAATAACCGTGAAGAATTTTTAATATCTTGTATAGTTTTTCAAAATAAATTTTCAAAAATACCTCTGATCTTTTTTCCGAAAGACAGAAACTCGTTTCCCGAAAGTCGCGGAGATTTTTTTTGTATTGATAAATAATACGCATTAAAATTTAAAAAATTACCGTAAAAGTTTTTTGATAGACGCAAAATTAACCCCAAAAATGGGAGAAAAACGCTATTTCTACCATTTATCATGCGATTGAACCTTAGTGACCGAACACCAGCTTCTTTCTATTTTACTCATAATATTAAAAGACCAAAATTTTCGATGCCTGTATTCCCACTGCCCTTCACTAATCATATCATAGATAAATAGTATTGTTGTATTCTCATGAGTCAAAACATAAAATCATATTATTTTGAAATCTCATCAATTTCTAACAAAAATACTCGAAGTGCATTATATAATTTAAATCATATGTGAATTGTGATTCTGTATCATGTATTCTCCTATACCATATATATTGGTGAGTTTAGATAATATTTATATTATTTATTTTTATAATAAATTGTACTTTTGTGTAGAAATAAATAAATTAATTACACACCGTAGAAATAAATAATTAAATAAATTAAAGCCCCAGCACACGAGATTCATCTCAGGTTGGGGAGAATTTTCGAATTATATTTAAGAGATGAATCCTTTTTATAATTGCATTTTAGTCTTTAATAAACATTTATTGTTCACTTTATATAAATATCAGAGATTAATAAATAAATATCATTATTATATAAATATCAGAGAAGAGTACAAATCTATTTTGCAATGAGTTGGTTTTTTCTACATCATAGTTATTCATTTAACAATTATGCAGTCTCTCACACTGTCCATCATTCAAGAGACTAAATAAATAAAATAGAATAAATACAAATTTGATATAACTAATGTCCATTTGTTTGTAAAATATAGGTTGTGAAAGAATTAATGTTCCTTTCTCCTTAAACGTACCAATCATATTCCCTAATAGTCCGAGAGCCCGCTGCTTAATTTATGACGTATCTGTTTTTTGATCGAAATGTGGTACAAATGATAGCTTACCAATCGGGTTTTACATCGCACTAGGGTTGCCTATCAAAATCTTGCCGCAACCCCCCCTGCCCCCCCCGAAAAGGTCCCTCTTCGCGGTTTTTCGCATTTTGTAGGAATATGGTAAGAAATAGAAGAAAGTTGTCAATGACAAAAATAATCCTTGCTAAATTCTCTATAAAAAATGTTAAGTCATTTTTTTCATAGGACTAGTAGTTTACCCGTAATGGCCGGTCAAAAAACAGGGTATTTTTTGAAAAAATAAAAAAAAAAGTTTGATTTTTTTTCTTTCACATTCTTCCACCCATTATTACTAACATTTTATGGAAAAAAAAATTTTGGCCTGCGGCGCTATATCGCTGGTTATTTTATGAAAAACTAAATTTTAAGAATTTTCGTCACTGAGTTTTATTGCAATAACTCCGAAATTATTAGATGTATGAAAATAAGTTATAGCTCGTTTTGTAGCTAAGACTATGGTAATTAATTCGTTCTTTAACTATTTTCCTGTAGCTCTTATCAATTTTCAACCAATTTAGTTTAAATTCATTTTTTTAGTTTTTTAAATGAATTTCGGTTTTGGACCGGCTATTGCGGGTAAACTGCTAGTTCTACGAAAAAATTGAGATAACATTTTTTGTAGAGAATTTAGCAAGGATTATTTTTGTCGTTGACTACTTTCTCCTATCTCTTACCATATTCCTATAAAATGCGAAAAACCGCGAAGAGGGACCTTTTCGGGGGGGGCAGGGGGGGTTGCGGCAAGATTTTGATAGGCAACCCTAGTGCGATGTAATACCCTATTAGTAAGCTATCATTTATACCACATTTCGATCAAAAAACAGATACGATATAAACTAAGCAGCGGGCTCTTGGACTATAACAAAAATATTAGACCAGTTTCAGGCTACTCGTTATTGAAAAGCGACGTAAAAACATAGTTTTCTTCGAATCTACTTATGCTTATTTCCTGTTGATTTGAAGACTCTCTCTATACATTCTGGTGTCCCCACCAGAAGCGCGCGAGCCACCGCAAGCTTTTTGTGCTCATGAGTAAAAAGGCGTGGGATGGAACGTTTGTCTTGACGTGTACGTATAAGACTGTTGATGCCTTTTTACTCATGAACACAAGAGGCTTGTACTGGCTCTCGCGCGTTAGGCGGTGACATCATGTTCCATTTCGTGTATTTTACTTTGAGCAGTGTTTTCCAAATATAGAAAAAACTTATTAGAAACAGGTGTGTGAATATGTAGTAATAAATCATTTTCTTTTGCACTTTTCAATGTTTGTTTTAATATATTTTCTTTTTTTCCATACTTTACAATATACTTTTTATTATTTTTACACAAAAACATAATGAAAAATGTACCTGAATTTGAAAAACACTGCCTCTTGAATAGTGTCGTGAGTGTACAGTAATACCCCGTCATAACGTTGATTCGTTTAATGTAAATTACGCAATTTATGTTTAACTATTACTTTTAACTTCTTGCTTTTTTCTTCGCTTCTGAACAAGTTCTCTTGACACGAATCTATTACATCCATTTTTTTATAATAAATCACATATTTATTTTGAAACTTATTATGAATAGTTTACATTTCTATTTTCGTATTATTTTAATATATATATTTGAAATTATATTCTAATGGAAATTTTGAGTGTTTAGATATACAGCTATTTTGAGATCAGAATCATAAAAGGACTAGTTGTTTTAACCCATGGACATGTCGAATGTTAATTCTAAATTTATTGAAGTAATCTTTTGCGATATTAACATTCGATTAGACTTGGGATGGAGCAATTAACGTAGACTGCCAATTGTTTTGTTTTAAATCAGAATACCTATATAAATATTTTCATGCAAGAGATACTTATTACGCAGATGCATATTTTTTTATTATTTGTGAGGAAATGTTTTAATCCAAATTAAAACTAATCAAAAAAAATAATTACGGACAAATTAGCTGCAATTTATTTTCAATGCTAATTTTGCAATTTCATAAGCATTCGTTTTGTATAACGTTAAGCGAATAATGAGAAACGGTATCAATATGAAGTTAAGACTAATCGGGGTATTACTGTATACAGATAATACGTGACTTGAGAAGGTCATCGAACCCTTACGTGACGCAGGGCCGGCTGAAGTACAGAGTCGTCCAAGTGCTGCTCAACTTGCTGGCGCTCATTGCCATCGCTGGAGGAATCGCTGCTTACTTCAGAGCATATCCTTCTGTGCAGGTTGGTATCAATCCATCATTATTATGAATCGGTAGAATTAATTTTCCATCCACCCATTCATATGCCTTGAATTCATTAGCGAGTACAGAGGCCAGATAGTGTTCTCGGCCGAGTGCTCGGTTGGTATTTAACTAAACACATAACCGATGGCTCAGAAAGCGAGTGACAAATTCGCAAAATCATTCCCTCGCCCACACCGCTTTCTCGGCCTAGTTACATTTTTATTTCTCGCCACTATACTCCTTAATTCAGGGGTGGGGTTTGCCGGGGGGCTCCCTTGAGGCAAACCCTGGGCCCACCTCTTAATAATATTTTGCTAGAAGTGCGGGTAAAGAGGTCGCCTGAGCTACTCTTGGATGTAGAGGGCCTTAAGCCCACGGGGTTTTCCTTCAATGTACTCCTTACTTGGAATCAAGGCATCACCATCGTGGTGTGCATTATCTTATCAAAAAATGCACGTGTTTGACCACACAAGTTTACTGTCTTGTCAACGGCTGGTATAGAACTTTAAATAACAATATTAAATAGCAATTGAGGCAATATTCTAAGCGCGACATACGAGTAGGTCGACTGTAGTAAAATACTGAAAGATCTAATTTCAGAATAAGCTGTTTGATAATTTATAAACTTGTTACTTCACACAGGTTTGCTTGCAGGTAATAAACAAGACAGTCACAACAAGCACCACTACAGTGGCCTTGGTGCCAACAGCCAGGAATCCAGCACCAGGTGTATGCCTTCCAGTCATCGTCAACTTCTGCCAATATCACAGAGTCCCTTACAACTTCACCGTCTTCCCGAATTACATTGGACACTTTGGACAACGCGAAGCTCAGCAAGTAAGTTAACATATTCATATCATATCATCACAAACATAAGTAATCATCAACTTTGTGAATATACCTATTTGAAATCTTTGTAGTCAAATACAGATTTTATCAAAATAATCTAGGTACGAGTAGAAAGTTCAAATTAGAATATAAATTCTAAGAACCGATCGATTCAAACTGACTTAGCTACTTTTAATAATTACTAATTTTATTTAATTTTTTATAAGTCCATTTTATCTTCTTGAAAAACCCCACCCCACACATATTTTAATAAAATATGAAAAATACTCATATACTGACGCGAGTTTTAGATTGATTATTTTTTAGCTTATAATAATTTGAGGACTGTAGGTTATAGTCCAAGAGACCGCTGCTTAATTTATGACGTATCTGTTTTTTGATCGAAATGTGGTATTTTTTTTTTATTTTATTTTTATTTTTATTTTCTTAACGGAATCAAACAGTCACAACAACAAATAACATAAATTAACATATCACTTATAAACAGACCAACAAAGATTCCATATTTTACCTACAATATAACAAACACAAAAAATCAAAAAAGAAAAACAAAGAAGAAAACCTGCAGGTATGCATGAACTAAAAAATACGAATCTGAACACTAATAGATACAAGAGCAATATGCAAGTGTGAATAAATAGAGAAAGTAAATCTGAATTAATTTCAATAGATACATAAATAATAAATATAAATGATAGCTTACCAATAGGGTATTACATCGCACTAGGGTTGCCTATCAAAATCTTGCCGCAACCCCCCCTGCCCCCCCCCCCCCGAAAAGGTCCCTCTTCGCGGTTTTTCGTAATATGGTAAGAGATAGGAGAAAGTAGTCAATGACAAAAATAGTCCTTGCTAAATTCTCTACAAAAAATGTTAAGTTAATTTTTTCATAGGAGTAGTTTACCCGTAATGGCCGGTCAAAAAACAGGATATTTTTTGAAAAAATAAAAAAAAAAGTTTGATTTTTTTTCTGGTTTTTTAAAGAATCTGAGTTTATTTCGAAAACATCTTTGTACACTTCACAGAAAGCTTAAAAGCTTGTGTTGTGAAGTGGTGTAAGTCGGGGATTGAACCCACGCCCACTGGATTGACAGTCGAGCGCGTTACCAACCAGGCTACCGGCCACCTCCAAGTGTTTCATTCTCAATGCTGAGGATTTTTCAATACAATTTCACTTGAAGTACTTATTTACTTATTTTATTTAACTAAAATCAAACTCACTTTGTGGTCGTAGTTTTCCCACAGACATTAACCAACACCGCATCCTTTGAGATGAAAGATCTGAGGATCGACCTACACATATTAAAAACTTATATTACTATTCCGTATTATTTATTAACAAAAAGTTTAAATTTTATGATATCGATTTTATCTCCCTATTATCAATATGTTATTGATACTTCACGGCAGCCATCTTGCGAATGGTTGATCGTATCCATTTAATGGCGCATAAAATACCTGAATAATAAGAATATTATTGCGAAGCACTTATGTAGATCCATCAAAGTATCAGCAGTATGAATAATGTAAGTGGATTTATGTATGAAAGGGGATTCTTATTGAAAAATTCGCAAACTAAAATGCAACTGATTTATTATTATGTGCATATTTTATTAGTCTTCATAACACAGTTGTTATGGGGTTAGCTGGTAGAGATCGCAGCACTGCGATAAGCTCGCCATAGTGAACAAATCTTACAGCATATACATATTACTTGTTATGTTTAAATATTTCTAAATAATTAAATAAGTTTCACTGATGTTTTCGATATTTTGAAAAAACTGAGTTAATTAAACTATGTAATCAGCCACGTGAGTTTGTAAAAAACGGTATCACGGCTTCAACGCTTGCGCGTCATTTACGAGCGTAAAAATGTAACTTTTTTTTTGTTTTACGCTCGTAAATGACGCGCATGCGTTGAAGCCGTGGTAGGGTTTTTTTTACAAACTCACGTGACTGATTACATAGTCTAATAAACTCAGTTTTTTCAAAATAATTAAATAAGTCCAGTTTTTTGATCCTTTACTTTTTTTTGTAATATTGTTGATTATTGTAAAATAATGTCTTAAGAATTAGACCTCGCCACATCTATTGATTTTTCCAAGAATCTTCTTAAAATAGAATATAAACTCTTTATCTTATTCTAAAGACCAGACTCTCATTGAATGAAAATAATCCTTAACCTTAGATAATCCATGTTCTCAATAACTATATTATGCTTGAACAATCTGCTTAAGCCTTAAACTTGTTTTAAAAGCTTTTTTACTCGGAAAATTCGAGAGCAATTAATAATTTTATAAAATTTGTAATTTTGAAGATGAAGATTAAAATAGATGACTACTTTAAAGGAATATTAGACCTTGGTGCCCGATTTATATAAGTCCAGTAATAGTATATACCTACCTGATATACATTGATTAGGACATTCGGTCCATTATACATTCTGATCCAACGTGTTTCAGGCATTACGAGTTATAGACAATATATATTTATTTATTTATTTAGTTTAGGCATACATACATAGAACAGATACATACATAATTTTGCTAAATTTTGCAATTTGAGACAAACTAATAGAAACAATCCATTCCACCCTTATGTATCTAAACTTATGTATCTCAACTTAAATTAAACATACATAATAAAATGAGGAGGGAAGAAAAGGTTTTTAGGAGTGAGTGGGAAGTCAGGAAGGGTTTACCCGGACTGTAAGCATTGCAGCACCTGCTTCTTGAGCCGCTGAGTTGTAATAGTGAGCACATCTATGTGGTTAGAGAAGATACTGTTGTATGTGTCGGTCAATTCACTTTAACACGGGAGAGAGTATTCCTTGTTTATTTACAAATAATTCTGATTATCTGTTTTCAGGAATTAGAGATCTACGACGCTGTTGTTGATGTTCGTTGCTACGAATTGGCCGCACTGTTTCTGTGTTCTGTCTTCGTGCCCAAGTGTGGACCCGTTGGACATATGGTCGGACCTTGTAGAAGTTTGTGTTTTGGTGAGTTTTTGCAAGTTTTTGTGTCTCTCGATTTTATCTTTCTATACAATAAAACTACTCTATCATTTATAATACCATCCACCGCCCCCTAGAGTAGGTACTCTAGCCGTGCTTTAACAGTTGGCAACATAGTATAATGATCAAATAGGACCACCACTCCTGTCAAATTTGAGGTGGTCGGTAGCCTGGTTGGTAACGCGCGTAAAATCCAGTGGGCGCTTCACAACACAAGCTTTTAAGCTTTCTGTGAAGTGTAAAAATATGTATTTGGGTTTATTTCGATAAACCCAGATTCATTTTATAAAAAAAAAACCTCGTAACAGAATATAATACGTGGTCCATCATACTCGTTGTTAAGAGTCTGTTATTTCCTACATTTCCTTAGCGACGGTGACGGCAACCTCACCTATAACGTTTAATGTATTAATCCTACATCATGGCTAGAGAAAGAGAGAAATGTCAAGGTGGCGGTGTACCACCCCACCATTTCCCACGTGTAACCATAGAAATGAATAAGTAGGTACTTTCAACTCATCAAAATAAATTACGACTTTTATCATGAACTCGTAATGAGATCTTTTCAAAAAGAGATTATGAATCTACGTTGTTTATCTCAAATAAACATGTTCAGTGGGTACCCGGAATATCAAATAAAGGTATTTATTGAAAATATTATATTCAAAGTAATAAATATCAAATATGTAAACAAACAGAACTGCGTAGCTGAAAACTTGTCTCGTCAATGTAGGCATAACGTTTACTATACCCAAACTACCCTGTGTGAGGTTTTTCATATGACAGTCTATTTAAAATTGTAAAAATCTTACGAATTTGTACTTCTACATTTGCTGAAAATTTCAATTATCCACAACCTTAGATAAACAAATATATTGATTTGTGGTAATTACCGCCATACAGTGCCTGAACTTAGATACGTTGAAAAATATATTATTTCTCACTATAAACCTGCAAACCTAGTTCTAATGATATAATCACTAATCAGTCCTAGGCATGTAATTGAGGTATTTGGTTATTTTTCAAGTTTGAATCCTATATGTAGGTATTTCATCTGTATCACTCCGAATAGTTTTCTAAGTAATCCTAGGGAGGGATCTAATAGATTCTGTTACATATTATAGAAAGCATATTTTCATATTGTCTCCTATTTGTGCAGTTTCATCATAATAGTTACGTACGCTAACGAGATTTGGACAACTTCGACATGTTAGCAAAACACATTGACTGATGAATTTACGAGTACGTAACTACGTACACAATAAAATACATTTCGGTATTTCTTTAAGGTAAGTAGTTTTGATGAAAGATTAACGAAGAAAATTTACCTGGGTGAAAGAGGAGGTGTAAGGAAACGCGGCCGTCCGAGAACCACCTGGCTGGACCATGTCGACCAGATACTCAAGGACGGACGTGTTTTGAGTAAAAGTAACCGGAGAGTATGTATGAGGAACTGCATGAATGTGACGGAAGCCCGAAGGGTGTTTCAGGATAGGAAAGTCTGGCGATCCGTTCTCTCTGCCTACCCCGCAAGGGAGGTGGCGTGAGGGTATAGAATAGAATAGAATAGAATAGAAAGTAGTTTTGAATATAATTTGAAATGACATGCACAAAAAAGGTAAAAATATATTTCCCAATACGTCAAAATCTTGTAAAAATGACGAAATAAAATTTTCTGGTATATTTCTCTTTTGAAGCCCTTTCTTTCTTATTACCATAATAATATTTAAATGAGAATAATACTAGGATGAAATATACTACCAACCAATGTATGGTAGCTTGTATTATTATGTATTCAAATTTGTCTTTCAGTTATACAAGTCTTTCTTACTAATCTTACTGAATAAACATAGATTAGTCATTTCAATAGAAACATTTTTGACGTAATACACGTGACTCATTGAAATGAAATCCCCAGGGACTTGAATTCTATAGGCCAATTAAAATCCCTGTAACGATTTGTATCTAGGCATATTTTAACTTTAGGTACTTGTAATTTTCACGTATTAAATTATATTTTGCTACGTAAATAATTATTGTCGGTACAAAAAGAATCAACCATGTTTTTAGTCAAAGCTTTGTAAATGTAAAAAAAAAACTTGCATACATACATATACATACATCTTTTTCCCCATCTATCCTTGATTGGGTCGGGGGCCCAAAGCATCTGTATATCTTCGCCAGAGGCCCCTGTCACTCGCAGCTTCCAGGACCTCTGGCCACTGCAACCACAGTCTCTCCTCGCACAACTTTGTCACCTGCTTCTGCCAGCTATTTCTGGGGCGGCCCACCGGTCTTCTGCCTGCACCCTCGGCTTCCAGAGCTTTTAACGGAAGCCGCTCCTCTGGCATCCGAATGACGTGTCCGAAGAAAAACTTGCGGCATAAAATCAGCAGTTGAACTCTGTTTCCTCATGGCATGTTTTATTTTATAATATAACACAGCTCACCTTATAACGGCGAAATAACAGGATAAAAGCATAATTTTAGGTACACTTTTTAAAAAGCAATTAAACATATTTACGAGTCCATATCTTCGTTGTTGGTTCTTCGGGTTTCCTTAGTGTTTCCTGCGTGTAAAGTGATTGTACAACAGAGTTTTCGGAATACTACTGCCATCTTCAGGATGAAGACTTCACAGTAAGGAAACCCGAAGAACCATTTTTTTTTTATTTATTTAACATAAAATACATTTAAAATTTACAATTATTACACACATAGAAAGAATATGATTAAGCAATGATCTTCTTACTCCCCGGATATGAGTAAATTACTCGTTTTCCGAGGAGGATCTCAAAAGCAACATAAAATATGTATAATGGAAAATACACAATTACAAACACACAATACAACAGCAGAATGATAACACAAAAATATTAATATTCAAAATGACATATAATAGGACTAAGTATTTCATTTCAGACTTTATTAACCAACAACAAAGACATGGATTCATCACGCTGCGAAAGTCTACAAGATAAGTATTATTCTTTGTAAAAAAATATTCACCAACTTTCATGAGTTGACGGCATTGACAGACATTCTACGTAATATAATGCGACCAGCCTTCACCGTGTAGGTAGCAGGCAGGTACCTGAATAAAGATGAAATCAATAAATCCAATAATTGGTAATTACATCGTTGACATGAATAAAGTAATAAGTAATATGAATGTCTCTCAGACTCGAAGGTAAACCTGAAAAAAAAACGTAGATGTTTTAATTTGGCCCCACTCCATCATCATTCAACGTCCATTATACTATGCCTGGCTTCCCTGAGATGAGAATGTACTCCCCCACATTGTGTACTCCGTACCCTACTCAACCATACTAGACAAGGTGTTACAACAATGATGTCGGTTTCATAATAATACTAATAACATAAATCCAATGTCTGTATTGTTTGTGAGAGAAGGTATCATGGGCGTCGTCAGCCTCGGAGCTAGAGGGGGCAACATAAATTTTGTAAAATGATGTAGCACAAAAAACGCGCAAATAGCGCAGCAGGCGAATTTTTTTTATGAGACATAGTGAAGAAGGTCGTGATGTGGTTTGGTTTGTTTGAAAATGTACATAACGAAAAATGTTTTCCATAAAAAGTAATTAAGAAAATAGTGCCGCAGGCAATTTCTTTTTATGAAACAATTGTATTTTGATGGATTTTTTATACTAATTTTACAACATTTATGGTATGCTGAGAAAATCTGCGGAAATAGTGTGATTTTTTGTGAGGTTTTACCATTTAGTAGAAAAAAATAAATACCTTTACCAATCTCTAGGGGGGGTCATCTGCCCCCCCTGCCCCCTGACGACGCCCATGTACAGTAGAGTACAGGCGCAAAGCTACCTAAGAACACGATTCCCATCTAGTTACCTTTTGGATAAAATTATAGGTATAATAGTGTCTAATCTGACGTAATCCCATAAGAAATGTTAGCCCCGGCTTCCCTTCTGCAGAAATCCACCCTTCGCCACTGGTAGAGTAATATAATGCAATATGTCAAGTAATTAATCTAGTCAATCTTGTATATTTCAATGTGAATAATATCATGTCAAGTAAGGACTTAGTAATATTATATTTCATACATTTATAATGTAGATGTAAACTGTAGGTGTATCATATTATATATCTCACTGCCCACTGCCCAAATCAACTAATAAGGGACTTTTTTGTTACATTCATTCATCTTTGGCGTTACATCCCGGGGTGGGACTTAACCTCCACAAGGAGCTTTCGCCACTCTGCCCTATTGGCAGCCACGCTCCTCCAGTTGACTGTGCCAGTGCATTGAGGTCTCTTTCAACACAGTCCATCCACCTCAACTTGGGTCTTACTCTTCTACGTCTCCCCTCTGGTCTAAAATTGAGCACCCTCTTAGGTGGTAGGAGTTACATAGATTCATATAAATATAGGTACATGCTACATTAATACAATTGATAGAACATAACGAAAAGTCCTGATGATATCGTCGTTCCGGTATACAGCAGCATGGAAAGAGGGGGTCACTATTTAGTAGATACGAAAAAATATGTGACTTAAATACGTTCCATACTAAAATATACCTATGTTAAAATATTGACGTATGAATGGTGGATAAATAATTCGGTCTAGAAACTATTAACCAGTAAGATGTTGGTTTCTAAAATTATACGCCAATCCTTCTATTAATGAAAAAAATAATTATAGAAAAAAAGAATAAAATGAAAAAAAGAATCATACCTACCTAGTAGGTATACACAATTTGCTGTTAAGGGCTTGGCACCAAGAATGACGTCACAGTCATTTCCCACGGCATTAAAAACTTTTACGGTTATTCCCTAGATTTTAATGCATGTTATCAGTACCTACAAAAAAAAATTTACTCCGCGACTTTCGGGAAACGAGTTTCCGTCTTTCGGAAAAAAGATCGGAGATGTTTTTCAAAATTTATTTTGAGAAATCTATACAAGATATAAAAAATATTTTACGGTTATTCCCTAGATAACGGTTCAATGCATCTACCCTATTTTGTTCCAAAGCATATTTAGAAACGGTTGTCGAGATATAAGATCTCCCGTTTTTAGAATTTTTTGGAATGTCGGTATGCATACTCTTAAATACGATTAATATTTGTCAGCTACAGAGCTATCGCTATTCGCTGCTGATATTTCTGTAGAATTCCGTCACTTTGGACGGGATCATTTTGCTTCTCGAAGCAGGGATTATTGGCTCCAGACGTGAAACAATCAATAAAGTAATAATTTAGTATAATCCCTAATATCTTTTTCGGAATAATTAATTAACTAATACTCTACTTAAAGACTATCATACAATTTCACAAATCAACTTTAACAATATCTACGAAAAGTCTGTAGGCAGTACTTAATATTACGTTAAGATTTTCTTTGAAACATTTTTGAAAGAAAATATCCACCTCTACTTTAGATAGATAGATAGCTAAGTAGCTAATATTGTATCTGAGGGTTAAGGAAAATGATTTTTGATTAGTTCTTCTCGGGAAAATTCTTCGAAGTTTTCCTCAAGAATTTTCACTTCAAAAAACTTTTTAGTAAGTTTGTTAGAGAGTAGTACTACATTCTCTATACAGTTTAGGGTTAAACTCATATTTTATAACCTTTAAATTTTACATTAGTTGTGTGTCGAAACTTTCAATGTAAATTTTATATCTGAACTTTTCTTGCTAAGTATCAATTTCAGAATATTTCATTATAGACACTTACTTACTTCCAAAGTATCTCTTTATCGCTGTGTAATACTCGTTTCTCATAATTCACAAAAAAATGTAAAAAGAATTGTACACTTACACAATTCAACTACACAAAATTATCTACTAGCCTACTTATGAAAAAACCTCAAAAGTACAACAATTTGCCAAAGTTTCATCTCAATCGGATGAACGGTTTAGAAATCCATAAAAGACAAACAGACACTCTATTTATTTTTATAGTATAAGTTTATTTATGTAAATAACAAAATAACTCTCGCTTAAAAAAATGTTTCACAAATATTAATATTTTCCTCGTATTACGGATTTTTTACGATATTTGGATTCCTGTTCAATTTTTTGCTATTCCAAAATAACGTCTTTTAACAAAAGAAAATCGATAATTTCAAAAAAAAAGAAAACATAATTTTAAGATATGATTTTTCCATTAAAGTATTTAGCGAAATAAAGCATCTCTTCCATACCTTCCACTTTATATAATGATTACCTGAAAAACCTTTTATCATTTTTATTATCCCCCTTTCAAAATAGAAAACTATATTATTCATAAATTCAATCAATTAATTCTGTAACACGCTCCACGAGAGGTTATTGTAACAAGACCTTATTTTATGAGGTGGATAATATTCAAACCGAGTATAGAATCAACAGAAAACACTGTTGTTATGAAAAGAAGTGGCATTAAGCGTATGCATACATTGCATACCGACATTTCAAAAATTTCTATAAACCTTTCTATAAACCTCAGAACCTTAGATCTCGACAACCGTTACTAAATATGCTTCAGAACGAAATAGGATAGATGCATTCAAGATTTATCTAGGGAATAACAGTCAAAGATTTTTTATATCTTGTATAGATTTCTCAAAAAAAAAAATGTAAAATACCTCTGATCTTTGTTCCGAAAGACGGAAACTCGTTTCGCGAAAGTCGCGGAGTAAATTTTGCCATTGCGGGGTTGTGGTGAGGACTTCTGCCGAGATGGTTTCTCCAGACCCTTTAGCTCTGTTTCGCTTCTGGCAATGAAGCCTAAGGAATCATATCGCGTGATCGCGGGATTTCTGAAGAAGTTCGACTTGAAACTTTAACAGATTTGAATTTCTGAATCTCATTTTATCTTAAGTTTTCCCAGATGTGTACTGGCACAAATCACCCAGTTAGGGTGGACTGCCTAATTAAATAAAAAAAAGAAATTGACGAATTTCTATTCAAAATATCGCGCTCCATAGAAGTTTCTAGACTCGTGTACCAATTAGGTAGGTTAGGTATAACCAAGGTGTCTGAGTGTACCACACTTTAATGTCTAAATTGAAAATCGTTTTAGTATCTATTAAAGTATTTTTGGAGTATTTGAATTCCATCTAATATTAAAGATGGTAGCGTGCTGGTTTAGAGCTACTTTTATTCCAAAGACAATGGACTAAATCACTTATAATAACGCTATAAATGTTCTCGCCGAAACTGAAAAAGATTTGGCAGAATTTGGCCTTTTCAAAACCTACCCCTTTCACACCACATTCCTCATATCCGATCGACATGATCAGTCCAAGTCCGTCTCGGATGGCCACGCTTCCTCACCCCTCTTTGTACATTTATTCTCTCAACATGCCCTGTACATCTAAGATTATCACTTTCATTCTAGTCACTTCACTATATCTTACAGTCACTCATCTCCCTAATTATATTTGAAGTGCTCGGTAGACTGGTTGTTAACGCGCTCGACTGTTAATCCAGTGGTCTTGGGTTCGATCCCCGATGTTGACCTGCTCCACTTCACGACTAAAGCTTTTCAAGCTTACAGTGAAGTGTACAAAGGTGTATTTGGGTAAAAAAAATTATAGAAGATATAAATATTATAACTTATCCTTAGGTGCTGTATTTATTATTTTAAAAAACTATCGACTGACCTTTAAATGCCAAACATTTAAACTAACGTAAAAAAATAAAAGCCGTTTTTTACATAAATTCTAAAAGCTCACAAAAAGTTTAGTTAATTATGTTGTTGCTTTTCTCGGACATTGATTCTGTAGCTAACTCAATAACTCAATACACGGGCTATTTGAGATTATATTGATTTTTTTTTCATCGTCATCAATAAAAAAAAGCACTTGATAGAAAACAATAATAGGAGCTTTAAAGCTTCATTTATGTAGCGAGTGGGACGAGTATTTTATAAGTATATTATATAAGTGTATATTGTAGGTACTATATAAGTGTAAATAATGTATGTACTCTGTATAGACGCCTCAATGAACTAACACTAGGTGGAGTATGATGTATCAATCACCCGAGATGAGAAGACCAAAGAAAATTACTTTTTTTTTTAATATCGCACTTTATTTTTCGGAAATACGTTGTATTTTAAAAACAAGTAGTTATCTCAACAGATATACCGTGAAGCATGGATATTCCATCAGACTTATGACTGACCATCGACTGGTTTAACGTGATCACTTAACACTTCAGTAACATTCACCAACTCCAGTCTATCCTTCAGCCGCGACCGGAAATCGAACCCAGACCTCTAATCTGCTGACACATCGGTATTCTACCCGATGTACGGTCCCATCCATTTCATGTACCTACCTTGTAATTAAATTGTTTTTTTACTTACAATATTGATTTATTCTTTACAATATGATTTAAGTATTGTAGCAACTAGGTACGTCGATAAATAAGTAAAATATAATTACAAATCGATGTCTTGATGTACTTCAGTTGTGCAAAAAAAATAAGTTTCTAAGAAAAAAAAATGTAGTTGTGTGTAGATCCTTGCACTGAGAGTCTCCTCCAAGGAACATTAAGGGTGTTCAGAGTAGTTTCGGGAGGGGTTTGTTGAGGGGAGCCCTTCCGGCGAACCTTGAGCCCTCCTTTGTGAAAAAAAATGTTCTTGCTTAAAAGACTGAATGATGTATGAGCTAAAGCTCCTGAAACATCCAGGGGTGGAGGTGAGTTTACCCTTTATGTGCAAAAAATAAAATACCTACCATTCATAAAAGTAAATTTTACGAATTAACAGTTTTTAATAGACATATTCAATGTCACAACGTTGACGTGTTCGGCCACATTATTTCGGATTGCCTGTACATACATCGCTCCTCGAGTGTTACATTAAATGGGAAATTCTTCACATACAACAATAGGTACTAGGCATCAGAGTTTCCTCTGTTACACTTACAAACATATTTCACGATGGTTTTATATCTTTATCGATGAAATTACATCAATAAAATTATCCCAACCTCCATCATATTAAGTCAGTGGCGTGGCGTGGGTTTCTGTGGGGTGGAAGCCAGATCCGCTTTTTTCTTTTGTATTTTGTACTTTTATATGCATATGTATCATATTATGGACCTGAGAGGCTTGCACAACCCACCTTCATATCTGGAATAAATATTATTATTATTTACCTTAGAGTTTAAATCCACAATGTTCGAAACTTTACAGAAATTTCAAAGAACTTGGAAGCTGCTGACGGACAACTAAAATTTTGTTATTGATACAGCATAAAAAGATAAAAATAAACCCATTAGGGCAAAATTTTTTCGAGTTTTTAATTAAACAAACATGATTTATTGGATGATGATTTTTTTGGTTAATTTAAATGTATTTTTGTAATCTATTTACACCGGGCGATGTAAAGCGAAAGCTGTAATGTTACTCGGTGTCATTTTAAGTTAATTAAAACAAGTACTTAAATCACTCTATAGTAGGGAAACTCTTATCTCAGGTTCGAATACCACAACACTATTTTGTAAATATTTTTACATATTTTTGTAACAAAAATTTTTGTGTGCACTGAAGTTGAAATGCTTTCAACCTCAAATAGTGATCGATTGATGATTCGATGAGGCATTTTACACCTCATGAACAATACTTTAGGAGATAAATAGGTAGGAAAAAAGCTCTTTGTAGTTTTGTTTATTTTCTGAAGGAAGTCTTATCTTATATGACGTGTATTTTACACATCTTTCTGAAAGGTGGAATTCCTAGAAATATATTTCTTTTTCCCATTCTTCTGAGATAAAAGAGGCGGGCGCTGGGAAAACAGGAAATATTACAATCTTCACACCATCGTCACATCCATCACACTCAGCCTACTTTATACTTATTATACAAATAAATACTTCTACTTCCAGGGCCCTTCACTCTGTAATTTATTTCTAAATTTATTAAAATCTCTATCTAAATATTTTATCACAATAGGCTAGGTACCCACTTTAGTTAATATTCTCAATTATTCCAAACAGCTCCTTTCTTTGTCAGCAAATGTTTATTCATCTGTCTACAGGCTTCTCGCCTTCTATAAAACAAATGTCCACGAATAATGCTGGATATTTGTTGGTTTAACTTTGTACCCAACATAAAATAATGACCCAAATTATCAAGAGAAATGGGATGGAGCATACGTGCCTTAAATACACCCCTTCAGGCTCTGGCACAAAAAGCAGGCCGACCCAGACAATCAATAGACTCGAAGATGTCCTTTGGGTGACCTGGTAAGAGTGGTAAAAAGCAGAGAAGCTCCTGAACTTGGAGTGGACATGGCAGAAGAAGAATAATCTATGAATTTCTACTAATTTGTGATTTCTTATCTTCCTCAGAAACAATGCGTCGTTGTGGTTTCTTCCTGGACGTGTTTGGTCTCACCATGCCAGAATATCTCCAATGTGAATACTTTCCAGAATCTGCTGACACTGATGTATGCTTGGGACATCGTGAAGTGCGCGAGGCAAGAGTCAGAGCTCAGAAACCAGGTGGGTAATGGCAAAAAATATTTTTGCCGATAATATTTCAAATGACTTTGAGGATGTTTAAAAACTAGAGCTGATGATTCCAAAAAAACTTAATACGTTTTTTCGTCAGCAAGGTATACATTCACCTATTTTGGAAAAAGGATCAGGGATGCATCTTTACAATAATTAGTGTCTCTGTGAGTAATAATGTCAGAGTTTGACAAAAAATACGAAAATAATCATAACACGAAAACTACTCACAAAAAATCGCGTAAAATGAATTGGGGTATTTAGGTACTACAGAGGTGCCCTATCTCTGGACTTCCGCTTGGTCGTACTTTTTGGGACATCCTGTACAGATAATACAGGAACATGATCCCACAACATCATATTTCGGGGACAGTATTGTCATGAACAGCTCTTGTCAACAATCACGAATGAGGGAGCAATTATCATACGCGCGTAACGGGTCATCATGTAATTCTGTGTCCCGCGACTTGTTTCAGGACAGATATTGTCTCTAAATGTAAACGGGGCCCAAGTTATACCTAAAATCTCAGACTGGATTTTAAAAAGAAACATATTATATTCATTATCATCAGCCCTCACTCGTCCAGTGTTGAACACAGGCCTCTGTTTCCGACTTCCACACTTCCCTGTCCATCGCCTTTCTGTGCCACTGCTGTCCTGCCACCTTCCTCATGTCATCAGACCATCTCGCCTGTGGTCTGCTTGGATTTCTGTAGCCGGTTCTCGGTCGCCATTCTAGGGTTCGCTTGGTCCATCTATCATCCGTAGTTCTTATGATGTGACCAGCCCAATTCCATTTTCATGTGCTACATCCGTGACCTTTGTCTTGTCTCTGATCCACTCATATTTTCATAACAATTCTAATTTGTTGATTATTTTAATTTTCATATAGTTTGTCCCACTGGTTTCCAATGCGATACGAAGCGATGCATCCCAGCAGACTGGCGATGTGATGGTCACGTGGACTGCCTGGATCAGACGGACGAGCTGAACTGTAAGAGTTGCGGCCGTGGGACAATACATTGTGGGGAGAGGAGATGCATGGCACAGAGTCATGTTTGTGACGGGAAAGTGGACTGTCCTTGGGGACAGGACGAGAGAAATTGCTGTAAGTATATTTGACAAACTTTTTTGTGTTAATGATACAGATTCAAAATCTTTTGATTTTATACAAATTCATGTCATGAAGGAAAAAATGATAAACAATGAAATCCACAAAAATGACTTTAGATTTCGCGACTAGTCACATTATCACTATAGCCCAGGAAATTTAGCTTTGTAGCGTAGATAATTGTCGGAAAGCTGGAAACTGTTTTAATCTCTTCATTACCAAGCAAAGAAGGTTTCCTGAAGTTTGCACCAATTTTACGCTTGTGCTAAGTACAGGGTGTCCCAAAAACAAAAAAAAAATTGAACTTTTTTCAGTTTTAGATTAATAACTCCTAAAGGAAGCATTCTAGACAAATTATGTTCTCCTGTGAATTAAAGTAGATAAAATTCTTCGTCTACTGAGCAAAAATACTACTCTCTACTTTGAAAAATCACTGAGAAACAGCGATTTAAAATTGTAATGTTTTTCTCAACATATGACAATTTTCTTATTTTTCTTGAATCGTTGTTGAATATCTTCTAATCCAAGCTACTTACAGCAAATTTTAGTACATATGATTCAATGGCCGGTTAATTCTCTATAAACTGGCATTAAAATTTTACCTCTATGTTAAATTGTTTAGGATGTAGAGGTATTTAAAGAGAGACGAGTGAAATAGAGAAATTTTTTAAATGATAGATTTCGGTATGTGAAAGGTAAGATAGACTTAATTTTGCGGCTCTCTCTTAATGACGTACAATTTTTTTAGTTAAAAACCCAAATTTCGTTATTGATACGCCACTGCGTAACAACTTATATCGTGAAGACTATATTTTTTACCTTCATAAGTTTTATTAATATAACTCCTGAACGGTTGATGTTAGGGAAAAAATATTTTACTCATAATTTATCTAAAACCAATTTGCTACTACTTGATTTCAAAATTGAATCTGTAACTTAAATAATAACTGAGTTTCAGTGTTTGAAAAACAGCATTACTAAAAAAATTAAAATGCCTCGGCTATTTTTGTTGAATAACTCCTGAACCGTGATATAGAGAAAAAGTAAATAAATAAGTAGAATAAGGTAAATAAATTTTCTATAACACAAGCGTAATAAAATAACTTTAAAAGTTATAGTAAGAAAGTTATGGATGATCAAAGTCAATATTTTGTGTAACCATTCGACGTTTGCTTATGAATTATATTTGCCTAGTAAGCACATGGTAAGCACCTCCGAGCCGGTGTAGTATGAAAATAAAGTACCTGCTCGCCATATACTAGTATGAAATATATCTAAACAAGCGTCGAATGGCTACACAAAATATTGACTTTGATCACCCACAACTTTCTTACTATAACTTTTAAAGTTATTTTATTACGCTTGTGTTATAGAAAATTTATTCACCTTATATTTAAATCTCTTGAACTTTTTCTCTATATCACGGTTCAGGAGTTATTCAACAAAAATAGCCGAGGCAATTTAATTTTTTTAGTAATGCTTTTTTTCAAACACTGTAACTCAGTTATTATTTAAGTTACAGAGTTAATTTTGAAATCAAGTTATAGTAAATTAATTTTAGTTATATTTTGAGTAAAATATCTTTTCCCTAACATCAAGCGTTCAGGAGTTATATTAGTAAAACTGATGAAGGTAAAAAAATAGTCTTTTCGATATAAGTTGTTACACAGTGGCGTATCAATAGCGAAATTTGGGTTTTTAACTAAAAAAATTGTACGTTATTAAGAGAGAGCCGCAAAATTAAGTCTATCTTGCCTTTCACATACCGAAATCTATCATTTAAAAAATTTCTCTATTTCACTCGTCTCTCTTTAAATACCGCTACATCCTAAACAATTTAATATAGAGGTAAAATTTTAATGCCAGTTTATAGAGAATTAACCGGCCATTGAATCATATGTACTAAAATTTGCTGTAAGTAGCTTGGATTAGAAGATATTCAACAACGATTCAAGAAAAATAAGAAAATTGTCATATGTTGAGAAAAACATTACAATTTTAAATCGCTGTTTCTCAGTGATTTTTCAAAGTAGAGAGTAGTATTTATGCTCAGTAGACGAAGAATTTATCTACTTTAATTCACAGAAGAACACAATTTGTCTAGAATGCTTCCTTTAGGAGTTATGAATGAAAAACTGAAAAAAGTTCAACTTTTTTTTTGTTTTTGGGACACCCTGTACTTAGCACAAGCGGAAAATTGGTGCAAACTTCAAGAAACCTTCTTTGCATGTTAATGAAGGGATTGAAATAGTTTCCAGCTTTCCGACAATTATCTACGCTATACCCCCTTTTTTAACGTTAAAACACCGGTCTACTAGCCGACTAGCGACTCGTCATCAGGCGATTGTGAATAAAATATTGATATAGAATAAAGCCTGATGAAGAGAGTGCAAATCCCCGAATACTAGTCACGGAATCTAAAGTCGTTTTTGTGGATTTTAATCTGAGGAGTATGCATACCGACGCGACGTTTCAAAAATTTCTAAAAACGGGAGACCTATATCTCGACAACCGTTACTTTATTTGGAACAAAATAGGGTAGATGCATTGAACATTTATCTAGGGAATAGCCATAAAAGATTTTTTATATCTTGTATAGATTTCTCAAAAAATATATTAAAAACACCTCTGATCTTTTTTTCCGAAATACGGAAACTCGTTTCCCGAAAGTCGCGGAGTATTTTTTTTTGTACTGATAATTAAAATCTAGGGAATAACCTTAAAAGTTTTTTGATAGACGCAAAATTAACCACAAAAAATGAAAAACGCTATTTTTACCATTTTATCATGCGATCGTTCACGCGATTTTGAACTTTAATGCCGTGGGAAATGACTGTGATGTCATTCTTGGTACCAAGCCCTTAATATTTAGTTTTTCATTTTCTCTTTAAAAATGGACTTCCACAATGTACCGACGGTCAAAAACATCGAGTTTACCATGTCATGAAGTAGAGAATACAGAATATGAAAAATAGAAAGTTTTAAATTTCTATATTTAGCAGGAATTATTATGAGTCTAATTACAACTCTTCATAATGACGGACTTTTCCATTATCTCAATAAATTTCCATAAAAGATTAATTCTGTGACTGTCAGAGAATTTTAGATCAAAGCTCTTTATAATTAACTGAAACCTTTAAAAAGCATTTTATGGTTTGCTCTTTTATTAGTTGAAAATGGAGTATCCCTTTCTATTGTATGATAGTGAGACTTGGACATAGCTGAAAAAGAACAAATTAATCAGGGTTGAATAGTCGAAATGAGATTCTCAGATGAGAGTAAATGAAAGTAGAGAAGGAAATCATTGAGAGATTGGATAAGGAATGAGGTAATTAAAGAGATTAGTGATTATTAGATGGGTGGTGCGATTTGAACGAAAATGAATAAGCTGAAATGGTTTGGGAATGTTTAGAGAATAAATTTTAAGCGGTTGACCAAAAAGTTAGACGAGAGAATGGAAGCGCCAGTGATTGATCTGGGTCGAGATCTTAGGAGGTTTTGAGAGTATCATACATAACAATGTCCTTGAATATGGTAGTAGCAAGAAATGTGCGTAGAGATAGGGCTATGTATTGTGTTCGCTCTGCCTACCCTGCAAGTAACGAGGTGTAAGGAGATAAATTGATAAAAAGGGAGAATTTGAGCACAGTGATGTTTTTCCCTGAAACACCTGCAAACTTTTTTAATAGATTTACAAAGTTAGGAAACCAATAGCAGTAGGTAACTACTTAATACGCGTTATTATTTTCAATAATGACAGAAACTTTGCACATTTTGAAATTGACTGTCGCAAAAGCTTTAAAAAGTAAGTAGATCCACACTAAATGAACTGCTCGTCTAAAAACCAATACAATGAATTCTTATAACGATGGATGAATGTGACCTTCCATCGTCAATATACTAATTTAATTTTTGAATATTTGGTATTCCATCTCGGTTGAATTCATCGACATAATATATTAAGTACTACCTAGACAGAGTACTCAGTACTCAATGCTAGAAGTGTAACAAAACTGGTGCCCACAAACTGTCAAATCGTATGGAAATTTTTGACAGTTTGTGGGCAACGGTTTCGAAATTTTGTTCTCATAGTTAAAAACTGTATTAGTTTTAACGTTATTTAGGACTAAAACGATAGTTTTAAAGATGTTTTAGTTTTTATTATTGATATCTTGTTAATAGTGTGACCTTTGCGACTCTAAAATACCAAAAAGTGCCGTGCGTGAAATTGCGACACTTCCGTTCTATTGAAAATACATAGAATCAGATCTCTAGTACTTATTATGTAATCTCTTTGGTTGAATTACAACTTGAAGAACCATTATTAAACCTAATAAGCTGATTGAATCATATGGCTTCAAGAAGGGACACAAAAAATCTGATTTTAATTATCATTGGAAAATTGATGCTTTCGATAAAAGTTTGACTTAAAGATTTGTAGAGAAACGCCTTATAAATAACTACTATATATTTTTAGTCGTATAAGAACGGCAATTTTATATCGCGGACTAAGGCTGGCCACACACGTCCCGAAGTTCAGTTCCGGAATCGACCGTTTTGCAAAAAGGTTCCGACCAAAACCTCTTTCTGAATTTAAAATCAGGGTGACGCTGAATTCAGAGAGAGGTTTTGATCGGAACTTTTTTGCAAAACGGTCGATTCCGGAACTGAACTTCGGGACGTGTGTGGCCAGCCTAACAGTGTAATCTGAAACAAATGTTTCACCTAAATTGACGTTCTTGACTTTCATACATAATACCTATTGCAGTTTTCTGTAGGAATTTCTAACTATATGTCACTTATGAATTAAATTTGTATGGTTGATTTTATTTACGTTTTTTATTTATTTTTTAGAATAGGTAGAAACATTCCCAAGTAACTCAATTACACACAAAACTGACAGATTGCTATTTTTATTCGAGTATACTATGCTATATACGACTCAGTTGTTCATTTAAGGGCTTGGCACCAGGAATGACGTCACAGTCTTTTCCCACGGCATTAAGGTTCAAAATCGCGTGACAATCGCATGATAAAATGGTAAAAATAGCTTTTTTTCCATTTTTTGAGGTTAATTTTGCGTCTATCAAAATACTTTTACGGTTATTCCCTAGGTTTTAATGCATATTATCAGTACAAAAAAAAATTCACTCCGCGACTTTCGGGAAACGAGTTTCCGTCGTTCGGAAAAAAGATCAGAGGTCGCGTTTTTAAATGCTAACAAATAGAAATAAAACAATATCTCGCTCAAAGACTCGTAATAATTGTAATATAAAATTTGTTCAACAATATAATAAGACTATTTGAATAAACTGTTATACGGCGCCAAAAAACTCTTCCTTTTCATTGTTGATCATTATGTATAATAAGATAAAAGTAAAAAGTGTACGCGGAGGGGGAAGGTCGTATCGATTAAATGTTATATTTACAACACAACCAAATAAAAGTTTTTGTTCAAGTCAGGTACAAATTTTCCACCTCATAATTTAATGAGGGAATTTAGTTATTTGCGCCAACAAAAAGCTTCGTCTCCAGACTTCATAATAATTCCAGTATAATAATAATAATAACAAGAACAGAAAATAATTCTATGAGGTCACAACACATGACTGATTTGCGCCGAAAAGTTTTTTGTTTGTTATTGTTAAGTAAATACTGTGTTACAATTTGATGTGGGTGTATATTATTTTTGTTTTGTAAGTTATTGTATTTAAATATAATAATGTAATGTAAATGATCTCCATGATCGTATATTGATAAATAAATTAATTAACAATAATCAGCTGATTCGCTTTAAGAACACAATGTTTGTCATTGTTATTTCATTCCCGACGACTATTTCATGCATTCTGATTTGCCTCGTGGAAACATTGTCACTCAGATCCATTTGTGTCTGAACAAACAACTAATGACATCAAAGTAAATTAAAAGCACGATACGAAAAATATAAGCAAAGATTTTGCCAATTCCATCATAACTTTGAAATTTTACAATGTAATATTTTTTTTATTTAATGAATCTAGGTTTATCGACATAAACCCAAATACACCTTTGTACACTTCACAGTATGCTTGAAAAGCTTGTGTCGTGAAATGGAGTAGGTCGGCATCGGGGATCGAACGGATTAATAGTCGAGGCGTTACCAACCAGGCTACCGACCACCTCATATACACCATGAATTTTCGTAATTGTACGAGATTCTTTATGTTAGGCCTACTGGTGATGGGGAAATTCTAAACCAAATGACGCATAATATGTCAATGATTGTCAACTCTCCCACCCTTGTTTGAAAATTCTCGTCCAACTTACGAACATGCTTAGCTGTGAAATTTGCGAAACTTTTGCAAACGATTTTATAAGCCATATTTTCCTACACAGTACCTACCTATACAGCACTAAGGGCGGTAAATTTGAAAGTAGAACCATAAACAATAAGTACGTAGCTAACTATACTTACCTACAATGAGGGACAACTTTCTGTTTGTTTTTTGGCTAATATTAAAGTTGGCGAATTCCAATATTGTACGAAATGTCTAATACTCGTAGAAGTATTTTTTTCATCTGAATGTAACGCCCTTTCACTGTTTTTTGAGAATACGGTGAGGAAAATCAGAATCATGTGATGTTGTCATCCAGGTAAACTTGCGGCTTCAACGAATAGCTGTAAAAAATCTACTAACACTACTATTCTGTCAACAATAGGGTAACCAGTAAATGCTGAAAACACAAAACATTATCCGCGCAAATATTTATATGGCGTTCAGAATTGCTTGCTAACGTTATTGCTGTATTAGATGTAAAATCATTTATGGATGTCTTACGAACAGCTGCCTCTTACGGGTCACTCAAGAAAACAACACTATCCTTAGACCATAATGTACAGTATGAAGTGTTCCACTCTATGACCTCAATATCTGCCCCAGTAGCGTATATAGGTTTTCATTTCGGGGGGGGGGGGGGGGGGGCGAAAAAACTCCTGGGAAAAGCAATTAAATATTAACATAACGCAGTAAAAAATAAGTAATAGCGCCGCAGGCGAAATTTTTTCGTGAAGGTGAGTGAGAAAGGTTGTGTTTTAGGTTGGCATTTATAAATATTGTGTTAAAAATGCAACAAGAAAGAAGCGCCGCAGGCGAAATTTTTTGAAAAAATGGGTGAAATGATGAACATGGGATCTTGCTATAGCAGGTGGCACATCATTGTTTGACATTTCGGGAGGAGGCCGGGCCCCCTCGGCCCCCCCTCTATATTTTTATTTTATTTTATTTTATTTAAACTTAAAGCAAACAACAAACACATATAAATATACAAAATGGACATAGTACAGATTATAAAACGTTGTTCACTAGGGCGAACTTATCGCAGAACTGCGATTTCTTCCAGTTAACCCCAGTACGTCACTGATCTGCCCCATTCGGTCCTTGAAATAGAATATTATGATTTTATTTTTTTTTTCACATCTCATCGTCATATAAGCGACACGTATAGAAATTAACTTAAGAAGTGTATACAACGAGAAATGAATACAATTGCTATGAAGTCACGTACTTGAACAAAGATGTTAGATATCTATACCTACGCTTTAATTTGAATAACAGCTCTTAGGAGTCTTAGTTAAGAATTATACTTTTGTGTCAAGAGGAATTGAAATGTTAGTATTGCCTCCGGTGGATGTATATTTCTGTATACTTAGAGGGTTGCAAATAACATAGATACTCATCGATATAAAAGTCACGTAATATATTTAATTTTCGATGTTTATCATACATAATTTTTACTTCTTGACCAGAAAATGTAAATTTAAATCATTTGCTAGATCTTAACCTAACAAAAAAAATAAAGCTTTACCTCACCATCGAGACAACCGGTTTAAGGTAAGTTCGTCGAAAATCAGTTCGTCGAAAATCAATTCGGCCAAAATCAATTTGCCTAACGATCAATTCGTCGATTTTAGAAGAATTGATTTTAGACGAATTGATAATTAGACGAATTGATTTTAGACGAATTGATCATTAGACGAATTGATTTTAGACGAATTGATAATTAGACCAATTGATTTTAGACGAACTTACCGGACACCGAGACAACCAGTGATTTAAAAACCAATCGTTACTTCCCTACTTCAATCAAATAGTTTGTCGAGGCTCTCAAATAGGCTGTCAAGAAAGAGATGTTTCGGATTAATTTGTATCTACAATCTTATGAGCTAACAACAATGATACGAGTATTTCTACTGAAATACACAAACATTTCAACGTCGCCCCCTATTACAGATTTCGATGATATTTACTTCTCTAATAACAAAATATCTCGAGAATTTAGTAGCTACGTATTATTTTATTAGACTTTATTGAATTGTTTCTTCCACGAAACATCTTTGTTACTCTTGAGGCATCTTCAAAGTCTTACAAAAGAAAATAACATACATGTTTAACATTGGAAGCTATTTATAAATAGGTAAATACTTCACAAAGGGAATAAATATTTCATATTGATAAGTCAATGCTTCTCAATATTCAGTAGACTTTTTAAGGATTAAAAAAAATATGCTGAAATTTCTGTCTGCATATAATAATTATTTGTTATTGGGTAGGCAGCTTTCGCTGTTTTGACCCAAGTCCCAGTTAAGTTGTGTTTATATTATTATCTAGTCTATTCGTGAAGGTGTTGACTGTTGGTGGTAGGAGCAAGTAGCACTGACTTCGGCAACTGATTCCAACCACTGACAGCTCTATTGGTCAAGAAGTGTTGTCAGTTATGTTCGGAAATGTTGTGTTCAATATGTACGGAATTAATTCTTTCATTCGGGGACTTTACTATGAAAATTCCTACCTAACCTAATGAGTTGAATTTGATTATGACATAATAATGTTGTTTTCTTTGTCAGTGAGACTGAGTGAAAGTAACGGAGATGTTGGACGCGGACAGCTGCAACTGTTCAGACCTCAACAGCAGAAGTGGCAACCAGCCTGTGTCACCCACTGGGATCTGTCATCTCCCGGTGCCGTGTGTGCCATGCTGGGATACAGGTAAGACAATCATGATAAAGGTTTCTAATGTTTTCTTCCTCCTTACCATCACACCTTTTCCAGTCACAGGTGCGCAATTTCTTTTCTCAAATAATGATATGTCAGATGTAATGCCAATACATCTCATTTTCCACGCCCTAAGGACGTCCAATTGAATAACTAAATTAAATAAAATTGATTTGATTTAAAATGAAATTGATAAAATAATCACAATATCTATTGAAAATGGTATTCCCACAGTGTAGAAGAATTAAGGATGAGCATTGTCGGGTTTACGACCGACTTCGGCTGGCTTAAGTGATCACTCGATATAATTCGCCATTTCAGTTCACCCCGGCTGGGATTCGAGCCCAGACCTTCGTCTCTCATAGTAGGGATTATATCCACTTCACCACAAAGAGCGAAAAATCCAACGCTTTACAAGAATAAATTTGTAAATCAAAATAATTCAAGTCTATTGAAAGTGTATCTGATATCCTCGATCACCCAGGTAATCAGAACACTCTATTCATGGAAACAGATATTTAAGTGAAGGCAGGCTAAGACATAAGACGATTCGGTATCGCAGAAAAAGCCAAAAAACTTTGCCCACTAACAGGAAATGGTCAAAAAGATATTAAATTACAGATAACTAAACAAAAAAAACTTTCAATGTTTTTCTTTATACAATAAACAATCTTGATTTCCTCCTGCCCACCTTACTTGTACCTACTTATAGAAGTACAATCTTTTACTTACCTCAGCTTCTTTGTATAAAATCAATAGGCCGTTTTCAAAGTTTGTAGGTAGGATGGTAGTTACTTAATTTCATTTTATTTTTCTTGGAAGTCAATGGGGTTCTTTGTTACATTAAAAAAATCTAATTAACTAGACAGGTAATTAATTATTGAAGATTTTCGCCGTAAAAACTTGACATGAATGATTTTGATTTTGGAGAGAACCGTGTGTAATTTCATTTTGACACACGGTTTGCCTGAAAATCAGAAACAGTCACCACATCATACATACAACATCACAATCCGTGAGCAAGGCGGCAGTAGGCTGGCCGAAACGTCAGAGCATCTGATCACTACACGATTAATCCGAAAAACAAATCTACATATTATGGATCATCGTGAAAACTTGCAACAACTATTATCTATAGATTATTTACATGACTAATATTTAGAGAAAACTAGTTATAGCTTGACTGAAATTGTTTTATAAAATTGAAAGTCATATGTTTGACAATAAACAAATATTTCCGATGTAAGAAATTTTAAAGAAACTCTGTTTAAGGGTGTTTTAAAAAAGGATTTGTACAAAATACAACAATAATACAAAATATAAAGCTAATACAAAAATTTTCCGAAATAATCAAACAATTTCCTGCATCGATTATCCCGCCTACTCGATAATGAATTCATTTTCAAAAGTGAAAATATAATTTTGAAGAAGGGTGAAGAACAATAAATTAATTAACAGTAATAATTATTTCCGTACAATGAGAAGATATTTCAAAGAATAATTAGTGTTCAGTTTATTCTGAAAGCGAATGACTAAAGAAAAAAGTTGAAATACAAAAACAAAAACAATGGAGCGCGTTGACAAGGAAGAGGATCTTTTTGTTTTTCCTTTTGTTTATTTTCAAATTAACATCCGTTCTACCATCGCTATTCAATCGAAGTACGAATTCATATACTATCAAGAGTATCTAGGTACATAGTATATTGGCTATAGGTATTACTTACTCTTCAATATTTACAGTTCCTTTTATATATCTAGAATCTATGTAGAATCGTTTTTATTCGAAAATATTTCGATTAATTCGTCAAAGATTTTCGCAATGACTCATATTTGAAGTTTTTATGCGGGGGCCACACACTTGGCAAGCGTCGGACCGGCGTGGGTCGGATAGGCAACCCTAGTGCGATGTAATACCCTATTGGCAAGCTATCGTTTATACCACATTTCGATCAAAAAACAGATACGTCATAAATTAAGCAGCGGGCTCTCGGACTATAAAGTTTGCTGTTTTCTACCTGTTTTTTTTATGCTTCAAACGTTAAATCTGTTTTTATTAATTATAAGTAATTTAAATGTTTTCTTTTCATTTTAGCAATGCAAACTTTAGCACCTTGACTACTTCGGATGGAAACGAACTTCCTATCTCTTCTAGACCAAGAGATCCGAGTCTTTGGAGGATGTCGAGGGGAAGAGATACTAATATGCTGAAAGAGTTTAGAACTTGCAGTCCAACATCTTCTAACGTAAACCTCGTCTGTACCGATTACAGTAAGTTAAAGAAAACTGTTATTTAAAGGTGGTAGATTATAATAATCTTACATAATTACCTATTATTTGTCTGATTTGTTTTAGTTTGTGGTAAAACTCGACAGGCGTATGCAAAGCCAAGCAACAGAATCATAGGAGGCGTAGAATCTGCTCCTGGTGACTGGCCATTCCTTGCAGCGATCCTAGGTGGTCCTGAAGAGATATTTTATTGCGCTGGAGTTCTCATCGCAGACCAATGGGTGCTAACTGCATCTCATTGTGTTGGGAAGTAAGTTGCCTATAGATATTAATACATTGCATGATTATGTATCAGTCAAATAGTCTTCTTGATCTTAATAAGTACAGAATACAGTAAGCATAATTTTTGCCTCTTAACATTTTTTTAATTATCAATCAGCAATCTTGCTCGACTTAAGCAACTATGCATTTTTCTTTCAGTCATTCAGATGTCACTGGGTGGACCATCCAACTTGGCATAACAAGAAGACACGCCCATTCATACTATGGCCAGAAAATGAAGGTTAAAAGAGTCCTGCCGCATCCGCTGTACAATTTAGGAGTTGCTCATGATAATGATGTAGCCCTCTTTCAACTGGCTTCTCCTGTAACCTTCCACGAACAACTGCTTCCAGTATGTCTACCTCCACCAAGCAGAACCCTTCCAGAAGGAACCATGTGCACGGTGATCGGATGGGGCAAACGGGAAGATAAAGACAGTAAGTCTAATACAAATAAATCAATTACGTTTAGTTCCAATCTTAGTCTTCAACTCATCTGTTATTTTTTCTACAGTGTCTGAATACGAACCAGCAGTGAACGAAGTTCAAGTTCCAGTCCTGAATAGAGAATTGTGCAACTCCTGGTTGGAACATAGAGAGCTGAACGTAACAGAAGGCATGATATGCGCCGGATACCCTGAAGGAGGGAAGGATGCGTGTCAGGTTAGTACAAATACTGTAACCACAGGAATTCTCAACCACTACCAACTGAATTCTGACCTCCTGTTATTTTAGAGTCCCCAATAGTTCAATGACTTGCTCGTAAGCATAATCCTTCATATAAATGATACGTCAAATTGAAATATTTTCATTCGTCAAATTATATTAAAAGTAATAATGAAACTTTTCAAAAACATTTGATATTTCAAAAATCCCAATAAAACTCGCATACCGACAAACTATGTAAGAGATTGTTGATTCAAACTTTTGAAATACTTTACGCTGCAAAACTTTTACTTTACTTTACTTAAATATCAGCAAAACAAATATGAGAAAATGTTTGAAAATAATTCATCGTGATTTTGTTTGACTATCTATAGACTTATGAAATTTTATTATTCCATTCTGAAAGAATTTACAATCAGCCATCATATTACACATTCAAATAAGATAATCTGGTAACATACTTATTCAAGCGAGTAAAACTAATTGTTTTGCTTTCAGGGCGATTCTGGGGGTCCTCTGTTATGTCGAGATCCTGACGATAAAGAACGTTGGTTCGTAGGAGGAATAGTAAGTTGGGGGATCAAGTGTGCTCATCCTCGTTTGCCAGGAGTTTATGCCTTCGTCCCAAGATATGTTCCATGGATTAGACAACAACTAGAACTCCACTCTGACTGACATAAAGACTCCCCTATAATGGGGATACCAACTGATCATCCTATGTATATGACAACTTCAGCACATACTTTCTCTGGTAGTACCAGATATTTTGAAAGAGACAACATATTTTAAATTGGAGTTGGGAAAAAATCAAACAAAATATACCTACCAAGTATTTCGACTACAATAATGGCAAATTCAACAGAATTTCGACATCAAATATAACGTGCCAAAATAATTTATATTCAATTTGTATTTACATGCAATTGAGTTGAAAATCGTATACCTACAAATTTATGAAAGAAATGTATTAAGAATAAATTGTAATTCTAAAAATTTACGTGATGTGATGTGACATTGTAATAAGAATTTATTAGTTACATGCATATTGAATTGAAAAATAATTTGATATCTGACTTGACAATAAATTTTATATGTAACTGGTCAAACACCATTGACAATAATTTTTGATGTAGGTAATATTCGTATGCCTTTGCATTTTGATGATACTGAAAAAAAAAAAGATACTTCTTGACAATAAATTGATGAAAACTGCATAATTAAGATTGACTTTATAATAAATGTTAAATTGACAATAATATTACTCGTTTTAAAACTATGACATCCACCCATGTTGGGTATGAAATATGTGCCAGTACATTAATGGTCATTTTTTGCCAAAATATCGAAACATTTTGACAATAAACTTATATCACTGACATTTAATGTCAAAGTAGTTAATAAGGTAAGTAATATAAAATTAAAATGAGGACAATAATTTTACGTATTAGGTATATGAGTAAAATAAATAAATTCAGGATTCATGCAAATAAATTTGCAAAAACTGAAATATAGGTTATTAAATCGGTGTTGCCAATATGGAAAACTAGTAAAAATAAAATATTTACTTAAAAGAATATGAAATATACTAGATATCAATAAAAATCATTAGTTCGTATCATACCTAGTTAATAGTGAATAGTATTTAAATGTAGGTTATTTTTGCTATAGAAATGTGTAAAAAAATTGATGTGATTTTTTCTATGAAGTAAGTGAAAATAAAAACTACTTTTATACTTTTTGAATAGGACATACTTTGTAAGTCTGCCTTCTTGAGAAAAAGTTTCTGAATGATATTTTACATAAATATTGCACAGCTGTTCTCATTTTAGTTGATATTTACAAAACAACAATTACTTTCGATTATATTGTTGTTCATATTATTATAAGATAGCTATTTACTAATAGTAATAAATTACATAGATGTACACATACACCTTAATGGAATAAGAATGTGTGTATGTAGAATTATTTTCATCGACACTTATGTTTCTAATGTAAAAACTATAGTTACCCATATATCAAATTTAAATATTTATTTCAACGACATGTTAAAATATGTAAATTTTGTTACGATATATTTTTTAGTGACAACACTGGGCAGAAACTAAACAGGATAGGAAAATACGAGTTAAAATTATTCAAAATTAGAAGTAGAACCGAGGCCGTCGCCATATTGTTCATGGAGGCCGGGCCCAATTGACATTTGACGATGATTACACCATCAAAATTGTATAGGAAAAAATATTCCGTAGTACAAGTGTTTGTCACCGAGACAAGGTGTTTGTCACCGATACAAGGTGACGTCACCACTCGTGGCGGTGATGGAATTCGAGGATGTAGGCTTGTACTCTACTATCGCAGGCTTCGGTAGAATATCCAATACATCTACAATGTCCCATGTTACATTATTTCAGGAAATGTTTTATTCTATTTATGAAATTTGGAATAATTTGAACTAATATTTCCGTAACCTTTTTAGTCTCTGCCCAGTGTTGTCAGTTTAAAAATATATCGTAACAACATTTTCTAACATTTTTTTCTTCTTTATGTTGTGTTAAGTATTAATGTTGATGAGAAACTAGTCCACATTAATATTGCTTAAATTATTCTTATCATTTTAAATATGGAAACGTGAAGAAATTATTCCATTTCCGAAATCAAACGGATATAGAATAATAATGTTTTGTAATAATTCGTGGTTTTATGTGTGCTTTAGAATATGTCTAATAATTTGTACTCTGTATTAGTTTTTTTTATTTATTTAATGTTTGATGTCAAGCTTTTGTGTAGATATGTGTATTATAATATGTTATTCACATAATGTTAGCAGTAACATTATGACTAACATTCTGAGACACACACACAAAGCATTTATCCTACGACAAAATATCAATACATAAGTAAACTTTTAATACGTAAACAATGTGACAATAAATCATTTAATGTTGATTCAACGTTTAATTAAATTATACACATAAATTCGATTCATTGAAAAATATACAATTATATTATTTGTCAAAAATAATGTCAATATAAATTTGATTGTGATTATGTATCCAATATTAATGAGACAATAATTTACTATCAAAATAAATACTATAGATATATTTCCACTATACAATAAAAAATTGTCTTCTCAATGTTAATGGTTGTAAAATATTAGAGCTTTTCAAACAATATGTCAACAACTAAGACAATAACATAATCTACTTATATCTGTATTTCATATTTATGTAGTATTACATATAGACAAAAAATGATAATTTTTAAGAGAAAAATGTGCTATGTATATGTACTAAGTAAATAGCAAACAATTTTGTAAATAATAGATTATTTTGTGTCATTATATATTAGAGTCTATAGTAGATATAAAAGTAGTGTGTCTAAACAAACACAATTTTGTCTAAATCAGGGTAGATAAAACTAAATTCTCCTTATGATTATAATTTCGTTTCAAATTCCCTTTAAATTCTAAAATGATTTTTTAATTATAAGTGTATCTAATTAGTCAATGTTAGTACATATTATTGTATAGATTGAAATTATATCTCTTTTCTAAAAGGTGTTTAAATACGAAGTTGAGTTTATGTTAGTGTCATTTTTTGTTGTGTAGAAAATAATTAAAATTTCATTGTAATTTAATAAACTATAATCTGGTGAATTCATTGCTTTTAATGTAGTTCTTGCATATCGTGGAATACATACGCACAAATAAATTAAATCTTAACGTAATCAATATCTAATAAGTGGACAGTAATGTTTTTATTGACAGTAATTCATTTCATTTTAATAATTCAGCATTTCTAGATACATAAAATCACTAACTATCACAAGAAATTACATATTTTCTCGATAAGAGAGACATTTTTGTCATTACCGTTTTCAAATTTTTCAATTATTCCAATTAAATGTGAACGTGTCTTGATGGTTTGGATTCATTTTCTTTTTATATATTTACATAAAATTCCATAAAATAGGTAGTTATAGACAATATTGACATACCTATTTAAGTTTTGGCATCATAATATTATAAATGTAAATTACTGTAAATTATTTATAAAATTAGTTAACTAGAAATGTGTTCATGAGAAAATGTTAGACTAAAGTAGTTAGCTTTATATGTAATGTTTTTACAAACTACTATATCTGAAGCTTTAATAATTTGTAGAAGATCTATAAGTATTATTATACAATGATCCATGATGACAAAATGACAATAATAATTGTGTACACAAATATATGAAATATTAACAAAATGGATGAAGATGTTCGGAAAATATAACATTTTTCAAAAATATATAATAGAAAAACGTAATTGAAAAGAAAGTTCAATCAATTCTTGTTAAAACGACTAGAAAATTCTTGAAGAGTTCTCAGAAAAAGGAAGCGACATGTTGTTACAGCTTGCCGACAATGTGGAATTCTAGAACCTGATAATTTAGAATGGTTATATAACCATTATATAACGTTATATCCCATCCACTAACTATAATGTTTCCACAATTGCTGTAAAAAGTACTGTCTAAAAGTTAATATATATTAACTTTTAGACAGTACTTTTTACAGCAATTGTGGAAACATTATAGTTAGTGGATGGGATATTATCATGAAATTTAATTACGATTCAAAAAATTCTCACAGAAAAGACACTATGCGTATTTTACCGAATAACATGTGACTTGCACTGAAAGTAGGTATTAATTCTAGAGTTGACTTAGCCTCGAAAAAACTTGATTGTATAATCTCGATATTTTTTACCGTTGGTACTTGGTGGAAGTCCATTTTTAAGGAAAAAATTAAAAAATAAATATTTAGATTATAATCCACAAAAAACGACTTTAGCTTTAACAGTCTCTGTATTCCTGCTTACTATATTCACAATCGCCTGATGATGAGGGTGCAAATCCTCGAGTACTAGTCGCGAAAGCTAAAGTCATTTTTTGTGGATTTCAATCTTAATAGTTTTTCATTTTTTCCTTAAACGTGACTGTACATTAAATGGGCTTCACGTCTTTGTTTTTTTTTAAAGAAAAGCTAAATAATTATACAAAACATGATTGTTTGTTAGCGAAAGATTTTGCCATTGTGCTAATACCACGACTTAGATATTTTCATAGAACTATTAGGACCTCTGCTACGTATCTATTCTTCAGTGCATCCAAACATAGTTATATTGTTGAACATCTTCATTCGACTCTTTAGTATTCAAGAGCTTTCCACTGGATTTGACCTACAAATTATACGATAATATACCTACATACACACTACATATACTACCTACTAGATGTGGGAGCGCATACATTACTACTTAGTACATTATACATACTTACTCTTTGTCTACACGACTTGTTAGATTTGGTTTTTACGTAATATGTATGTAGAAAGAAAATTAGATGAATCTGCGTAGCTCGACTTCATATTACATGTTCTGTTTAGTACGAACAATCTTAGTACGTACAATTATCTACGCTACAAAGCTAAATTTCCTGGGCTATAGGTGCGATTATGTCAGATAGATTTATTTTTTTGATTATACCTATCTATTGAATTATATATTTACACTTCATGTGAACAATACGGAATGGTATAACAAAATATGAACACATTCAGACAAATGGTACACAACTGTTTACTAGGGCGAACTTATCGTAATGCAGCGATTTCTTCCAGTTAACCCATAAACTATAGAAATATTAAGTAAAATTTAAATGAGAGTGCAGACGGTTTCCTCTCTCTTGGCCACCGTGCTGACATTAACTGCAAGTGGAGTTCAAGATTGTATTGTTGGTAGCTTTGATTATCGAATCTTGTCATAAGAGCTGTCATAGGTTCGCAATATTCTCACATTGTATCTTTTACATCTTATCTCATTATCAGATCAAGCAACACTAAACCAAGTTTGCATCAGGGGACTTTTATAACGAAATGCACTATACCTTATGTAGTTTATGGAATTAGACAGCCTGTGGATTGTCGTACTTAACCATAGAAAATATTAGAAAAAGAGTAGGAGGCATAAAACTATTTTTCATAATCTGAGTGCAGGTAGAGTCATAGACAATAGACTGCAGTGTTTTAGATTCGAGACTTCTATATCTAAACATAAAATGTATTATTATATAACAAACTATCTAGTCACTAGTGAATGTATTTACTTACTGTTAGAACATTATACTTGTGACTTATTTTTATACCCAAGAAATACTACTTTTATAATTATTAAAGTAGGTATAAATTATACTGAATATTAGTTAATTAATGTTGTATACTTGTATGTATCATTACTGTACACTACATGAATAAATATACTAAGTATATTTTGTGTATAGGAATTACTGTGAATATAAAATAAATCGACATTTTTGTACTTTGTGTATTAAATGTATTTTTTATGAACGTCTATTGAATATTAAGCTGCGATTAAATATGAAGTCCCTTTCAAGGAATATTTGTTAACAGTATTTACAGTACATAGGTCCTTAATAGAAAATTGAGCGAATTGACCGTAAAAATTGCCGTAAATAGCTCGGTTTTGGAGTTATTCAACAGCACAGGAAAATTGCAATGTGTTGAGAAAAAAATAATATTTTTTCAATTCCTCTATCTCAATTACTTTTTAAGGTAGAGAGTTGATTTTTAGTTCATCTTAAAGAAAATTTACCGGCAATTAAATTTTATACATTCGATTTTCCTGTAATTTTGAAAAAGGATACATAAAGTACAAAAAAATCACCATGTCATCATATGAGCCGCGGCGTGGGCAGCTTAAGATGCTCATAATTTTGGATCACACGAGGGTCAATACTAACAACATATCAAGAAATGGAAACTACGGATCTTTTGCATAGCAAACCTGTAACTTTACTAGGCTGAAGGATAATTTACCGAGACCCAATTTAATCGCAGCTTAAAAATATACAATTGTTTTTTTTTTGTTAGATCAGACAATAGAATAGATAATATATTAACTTTATCTTCACCAAGAGAAATGTATTGCTGTGTAGGAATGTAATAAATTGAATCGAACTTTTTAGAGGTAGATTTTATCTCCTTGCGCCTGAATTTACGCTACCACTGTATCAGTGTATCTGCTTGCATACGAATTCAATATTGGTATCTTTAGATGTCAAATCATTCTATCTTCTTCTTCTTCTTCTTCCTCAGCCTTCCTCCCTCCACTGCTGGACGTAGGCCTCTTCCATTTTCTTCCACTCATCTCTGTTTCTCCCCCTCCGCATCCAGGTTCCTCCGGCTTTCATACCTAATATTAAAATAATCATTCTATACCTAAGATTAAAACGATAAATGAGAATATGTTTAACCATTCCCGATAGAGATATGCAAGCAGTAATTAGTGCAGTTGTGCGATTGCTTCTCAGTTTCTATACCATCTTAAATTTAACTGGGACATATACTTAAAATGGTTGAATTGTTAAGGAAAATTTGGAAATAAAGTAGGTAGGCGTTTAGAATTTTCCACACAAGTTATACATTTCTTTCCTTTGGTGAAAAAGAAAGTAAAAAAATGCATTGGTATTTGGCTTTATTAGTCCATAAGACATGTTACACTACCAGCAATGATTTCATAGGAGAGACAACTATGAAGTGACGTGTCTAACAGAATATATGTTATAATTAATATAATGTTTAAGGTTAGATCAATAATATTACAATTTAATTATTATGATAATTGTTGAGATAGACAATATGTTTCGTAATGTATGAAATCTTTATCTTGTATGAAGACTACTACGTATAACGTTGAAGAATGAATAAATGACAATATTTTATTTTTACTACAAACGCAGTAAAAAAAACAATTACCTATGACAATAAAAAAAATATTATAATAAAACTTATTGATAGTATTTTAAGCAAATACCTATACATGACAATAATATGTAAACTACTTGTGATAGAAGCAGCATGTAATTTTTTTCATATATTTTATGCACTAATTTGAACTCCTGTTAGTCCTTAAGCAATTTGAAATGGCCATACAGCATATGGATTTGGATTTCGGCAGTCAAAATCATTTAAAACATTGAGGAGAAATACTCGCAAATGATTATTGATCCGATGTTTAAGAAGAGATTAATATTCCACCCTAAAGTTATTACGTTCGAGAATTTCATTTACAGAACTGTTTAAAAGTTGTAATTCTAAATCCTCCATTTCACAAAACTATTTTTTTTTCACAAGGCATAAACAATAAATAAGGTTATTTTATTATTAAATATAATATGATATCTGAAATTTCCTATAAAATCGTATAATCATTCTAATGTAACTATTTCACAAATAAAAATTTTCTGAGTGTACAAAAAATATTGTACAATTAAATATTCTTCTCATATCACTGTTGTAATCTATTTCATAATAATTATGGCGTTTGTGTTTTATTCAGGATTAAGAAAAGAGTGTAAATGGTATTTTCGTTATCTTTCCATATAATAATATATTTTTTATAATCTTGATCTATGTAATTAACAAATACACACACCAACTGATATAGCAGTCTTATCAAATCAATATTTTCATAACATCTCTTACAAATTTAACCAATAATCCAGTAGCCACAGCAATCTTTATCCACGAATATTTTATCTATATCTTTTTTTATTTTCTGAGAAAAGTACCCACAGTCGAATGGTGTATGCTTATGCGTGTGTCGTACATTATTCGTGATGTAAAATTTATACGATAATTCATATTGTAGATCGCACAAATTATATATAAAAATATCAGTTCAATTTCCAATGTAGGATTTAGAGGATATTCTTCTAAAAGTAAACTAAGAATTGTTAAATTTAATACAACATTTCATAATGTCAGTTCGGAATATTAATTGCGCAAATTTTTGTTATCTCATGCAGTGAATTTACATAGGTCGGTCTACTTATTTCATGTAGCATAACATAATGACATATCAAAGATTGTTTTCTATTGAAGTATGGACATCTATTATTTATCTATTATTATGGTATTAGATATTTGATACGATGAAAAAGTTAAAGTTTCAAGTAGGTACATTGTGCTTCAATTCAATTCATTTAAAGTTAACAACATATCAAGTAAAAGTTTATAATTTTTTTGCAAAATATATTCAACACAATTAATTAGAAACATCATATCAAGTAGCATACCTAATTAATTATTAAAATTGATATGTAGATACTGATACATCCATGTATTGTCCATTATAAACTTTACGAAATTAATAATCCATTTCTATTGGTGTTATATTCATTTATAAAATACCTACGTCTATTTTATCAGTCGATTTTTTAGTTGTACTTTTTTATGGCGCGGAATAAAAGGGTAAAGATTTTCCTTATTCATATCACAACAAACTCATAACAACCTAGTAATGTATGAAGATTTAATATAAAATATAGGGTAATTGACAATACAATCAATAATTTAAAATAAATAATAACTATTTAACTAATTGTAATGCGACTACAGCAATGCAGTGGAAGCCAAAGTGAACGAATTTTAGGGATTTATTGTTCGTGGTTTTGTGTAGTTTGAATTGGTTTGAATGATTTGGCATGATGCACGTAGGTAGTAGGTACCTCATGGGTACCTCCACACAATGTTTTTTTCTATATTCACATAAGAACATAAAAATTGACCTTTGCATTATGAGATTAAAAGAAATATTTATACGACATGAGGCTTGGGCATAGATATAATATGCACTGGAATTTGAAAACTCAAACTGCATCGAAGGTTGGTAGCCATATGGAATAACTTCCACACTTCATTTTGAAGATTGGCAGTTGGGACACAATATGGTGCAGGCTCGTCACCTGGCACTTGGCAGTCTTGGCACAGTTTGTTTCAGTGTCTCGGGTCCCCTTAAAACTACATGAAATTGAACCTGTGTGGGTGTGGGCTGCTATATACATCTGTATGCACTAAAACATTATGTCAAATTATTTATAGTATAATCTTACCAAATCGTGTATTTTATCAAGAGAGATATAGATATAGAGAAATATTATCTAAATTGAAATTACCTTCATCATAAAACTACACCTGCTTACTTAATAACGGTCTTTTTCGAACTTAAATATGTTTTACATTTAGATAATACTTTCGGCTGGTCCGCAACTTCTATATGAAATTTATAAATATAAGAGAATGAAAGTAGGGAAATATTAATAGGTTGATTATTTTAGGTAGGTAGGTGTTTATGTTAGAGTTAGGTAGATATATATCAATTAAATTATTTTCAAAAAGCTGTGCTAGTCTTCATAAAAATAATATATCTAAGTAAGTAATATTATTATCATTAGTATGTTTCGTTTTAAATACATGAAATAATATTTCTATAATAATGATTTTCTGAAATGTTCAAATCTTCGGACAATATTTTGTCGACACGTCTCACATCTCTGAATGGCTTCTAATTTTATTCGTATAACTCTGTAGTAGACGAGATTCTTCGGGGCAGAATTTTTGCAAACAGATTATTTATTATTAGATTATTATTTCAGAACAAAATGCGTATCAGATCAATTAATTTCTAATTAGTTAATGTGTGCTTATTACATTTATGTAAAGTTTTGCTGGGCAAAACGATATATGTAATATTACAGGTAGTTTTTATTTATTTATATAGTTATATGATAACATTATAATACACTTATAAAGTCGTGTTGTGATAATATTGAAGTAATTATTAGAAATATATTGTATTCATTATACTAATTATATGTCAATATGTGTTGTTAGTCAAATATTTATATATACAAATAAAACACTACTTCTATATATATATATATATGTAACTTAGTAATGATTAGGTCTACTCTAAACTAAATATTATATCTTATTGATCTTAGTGTTAATGAATATTTTCTAGAATGTTTCTGATGGTGTTTCAATTAGAGAGATAGAAAAATCATTAGGTAGGTTTTTGTACGATTTATTTAGGGCTTCTGAAGAAAATTGTTTAAATGTAATAATTTTAATTATATACCTACTTAATTTGATTGATTTATTGAACAAATATTTCTACATATATTATTTTACTTACAATATTACATGTTGTCACTAGAATTTGTTTCTTATGGGCGTTTTCTTTAGAATAATGTGGTTATATATTTTCTTAATATATATTGAATGTGTAGAAGATTAACGCAATATATATTTTTTAAAGCTGCATCTAGATATAATCATTGATGTTATATGAATGTGCTTCTTATTTGACAATAAAGTTTACAATATAAGGACAATAAAATGTATTTTTAAAATTTATGATTTTTTATGAATTATCATTAAAAACAGTACTGAAAAAATAACTTATGGACAATAATAAAAAATATTTTTCGTTAGTAGGTATTTATGAATTCTACAACATTTAAATATTATTATAAAAGCATCGTAGCGGGATAAATCTTTGTATGATATTACCTGAAATTGAAACAAAATACTAAATTTCTAGTTGTATTTTTTGTTTAGTATTTGTCAGCATTTTGAAAAAACAATAATTTCTATCAATTTCCGATGCACTATGTAGTAAGTTAGGTATATCTCCAGAATAGACACCAACTCTTATAAAGTTAATCATGAAAAGCCAATAAAATTTATTGGCTATGAAACACCTAGGTACTAATATTTCTTGGAGATACACCTAAATTATTTTGGGTATTAGAACTGATTTTTCTGCATTGCGCGGATGAAAATACATACAGATTTTTCCTCAACAGAAGCGAGAGGTATATACATAGTACATTACCATAATAATGTAGATTTATATGAATGTAGATACCTCTGGCTTCTGTTGAGGAAAATTTGTAACAAATATTTCATCCAATCAACCAATTGTATTTGAAATTTCATTCTATATTATACATTTTCTGCAAAATGCTCAAACATGTACCTAATTAATTTTATTTAACTCTAAACATTATTGGTTATTGTTTCTCAAATTTATAAAACCCAACACAACACTAAGAAATACAAAAAATGACAAAATAATATTTTATTATTGTTAATGGATGTTAGTAATTATTAAAAAAAAACTATGCACGCTTTACTGATTCAATGTAATGGCATTATTTTTTATTATTGTAATAGCATTTTATGTATTTAGAAATTTTAAATAATAAGAAATATTTTGTGTTATCAATATCATTATTATAGATTGGATGGGATGTATTTCATTATATTATTGATTTTAAATATATATAAAAAAAAATAAGATAACATAATATATTTTAATTACTCCGATTGCCATCCATTTTCTTCTTCCTCTCCTTGTCCCTGAAAGTCATCTTGGAATCGTAGTACCTATTCACTGCAGCACCCGCACCTATAACTTTTAAAGCAAGCAGGTAGGTACCTATACCTAACCTATACCTATCACCCAGACTTATGAAAACGTGAAATCCACGAAAACTTATCTTTGATTATCGATGTACCTAATCAAAATTATTTTCATTCCACTTGACGAGGGTAAAAATCCTTTCTCATAATACAAAAAAAAAAAAAATATTTCGAATTTGGCGCGCTGAACAACCTAATTCAACGGGCCGCAACGGGCCCTTCGAGTAGAACGGGCCAGCATTCTTTCTTACGAAAATATCTAAGGCTGGCCACACACGTCCCGAAGTTCAGTTCCGGAATCGACCGTTTTGCAAAAAAGTTCCGATCAAAACCTCTCTCTGAATTCAGCGTCACCCCGATTTTAAATTCAGAAAGAGGTTTTGGTCGGAACCTTTTTGCAAAACGGTCGATTCCGGAACTGAACTTCGGGACGTTTGTGGCCAGCCTAAGTTAATCTATGGTCACTAGTTGCACGAGGCCGTCGCCATATTGTTCACGGAGGCCGGGGCCAACTGACATTTGACGATGATGACGTCACCAATAGTGGGAGAAAATGTATGGGAAAAAATATTCCGTAGTTCAAGTGTTTGTCACCGATACAAGGTGACGTCACCGATAATGGCGAAGATGGAATCCGAGGATGTAGGCTTGTACTCTAAAGAACTTTAGGCGACAGCTGACAGATTATTATATGGACAATCCATGAAAGTCTGTCAGCTGTTGTGCAAGAAAAAACATGGTTTTATTTAGAACAATTACTAATAAGTTGTAGAAATTAAGTTGCAATAATAATAGTTATATTTAAGTTTTGTATTTTTTTATATAAAACTTTATTAAATAAATAAATAAAATAAAAACTCTACTATCGCAGGCTTCGAGTTGCACTTGGCAACACTAGAGAAATGTCATCTTGTGTCATCTTTTCATTTTGCGAAAGCGCCTTGCTTGCATGAAAATTGCGATTTTACTCGTGTTGTAATAATGCTTTTTGATGTATCGTATATCTAAATGAATAATTAGTTTTATGTGATAACGGTTATGAATGTGCGCGTCGTAATAGATTAATCAACATATATTTACTGACGTAAAAGTTACGAATTTTGAACTGTCGATGAAATTATGCATTTACTGTAAAATTCAATTAATTCGCATGGAATTAAATATATAGTCTATATTTGTTATTAATACGTGTAGTTTAAAGTACAACAATGATTTCACCTTTGAAACAAGTATGGTTCTGTTTGTTTGGGCCCAGATTGTATAAAATACATAAAGATGGACCTCAGAACAAACTCTACATGGCAAATAGTTGTGAAAGATGGGGAGAGCAAGTTCTACAGTCGTTGAATATTATATGGAACATCACTGTGTATACATCACCATTCCTGGCCGTGTATCTTTATAAGAAAGATTATTTTGATGTGAAAACACTTCCGACAGCTTTCAAATATTTATCAGGAGTCAGTGTTGTTGTCGCCGCCTCATACTGCCTCAGGGCGTATGGAAGGGCGACCAATCCACAATATAGAGACTTCATGAAACTTTTGTCTGATGCACTTCGGAACTCTAGCTCCGTAGATGCATCTGTATTGAGACGATTTGATTTTGACTTCAGCGCTTGGCCCGTGAACTATGACACACGCACTGTAGATACATCACCAGGAATTAACTATGTCCTGGCTGCATACAAATCTGTTAGGAATTGGAAAGATACACCACTGAATATTATCAGTGAAATTGTTAAACCATTAGCGTTAAAATTAACATATCCCGGTTCCATGTCTCTAGTGCAGATGACTGTGTGGCACGTCCTATTGGAAGGGAGAATTAAATTAGTGGAGACTTACAATGGATTACGTTATAAATTAAAAACTAGAGATAATAATGATATTGACTGTATGTTTGTTGACAGAAGAAATAGTTCTGTGAATGGTAAAACATTAGTCATCACATGTGAAGGTAATGCGGGATTTTATGAAATTGGAATTATGGTGACTCCCTTAGAAGGAGATTATTCCGTACTGGGTTGGAACCATCCTGGGTTTGGTGGGAGTACTGGGACTCCATACCCAACGCAAGAACATTACGCTATGGACGCCGTCATGCAGTTTGCTATACACAAACTAGGCTTCACTCCCGAGAATATTATCCTCTACGGATGGAGTATCGGCGGCTATTCCGTCGCCTGGGCTGCGTCACAATACCCGGATGTGAAAGGAATATTCCTAGACGCCACATTTGATGACATTCTCCCCCTCGCAGTCTTACGAATGCCCTCTTCTTGGGGATCACTCGTCAAAAACATTATTAGAACGCATCTGAATTTAAACATCGTGGAAATATTGAAGGATTACAGTGGACCTATCAAAATTGTTCGTCGTACAATGGATGAAATCATCACAACCGAAGATGGAAAGTTGTCGTCAAATCGGGGAAATGATTTATTAATCAAATTGTTGAGTCACAGATATCCCGATGTATTTGAAGGAGAGCAGTTTGATTTGGTTAGACAATATTTATCATTGCAAGGAACTGCACTACAAGTATTTCTCAACAAAAGTCATCCTGGTGATGCTGACAAGAATAAGAAAGCTATATTCCTTCTACAACAATATCTGGTTGATTACCAATCCACCCACTGTACTCCATTACCCACTAATTTCTTTATAATTCCCAAACCAGTGAATTTGTAAATAAATAAATCAATTGACTAATGTAATGATTGCTTAGTTTAATATTTAACCCTCGATTCATCGTCCTAGTATTGTTTTCCAATCAGCCCTTGCCTCCATACCTTGGCTTTTACTTCACTTATACTGTTATTGTATGTGTTATCTATGTTTGCATTTTCCTCTTGAAATTTTGATAAAGCCTCAATATCCCAGCACCTTGGATTTCGCACATTATTTTCTCAAGGTGACTGTTTTATAAACACGTTTCAAATGGCAAATAAGAATTCATTATTTATTTTTATATGGAGAAATATAAGCATGGTTCGTAAAAAGCTTTTTTTCCAATTATGTATTCATTTCTCTGGTACCCCACTCGAGCTTTGTTTAAAAAATCAATAAACAGTTTAATATACTTAAAGAGACTTATATTATTGAGGTTCACACAACACAGTTTTTTTTAATGAATTGCAATCTGTCGATTGGTAGACATATGAATGTTTGATGTTTTAATAATAAGTTCGGAATATATAGATAATTAAGTAATTTATTATTACTTAACATAAAATACAATGTGTTGTATTTTTTTACATTGTTTTTTGTTGTAAATTGTAATTATGGCAACTGAATTAATTTTGCCAAGCCAGTCACTGTCAAAGTGACTTAAAAAAAGTGTGATTGGACAGCCGAATGGGAGACTTTTTTTAAGAGAATTGTTTCTTTAATTTTAATATTTTACAGATTATGTAGCACTTATTATGATATTGTAAAATTACAGTTGAATCTTGTTATAATTACCTTGTACCTATAAAATTGGTATCAGTTTGTATTTACATAAAATATGAAATTACTGTACACCTAGAAAGAATGCAAATTTTTTCAATATCATAAAAAGATATTTTTACGAGGTTGTGTAATTTTCATTTTGTTCATCACAGGACGAATGAATTTAATATTTTTCAGTTTAAGAAAATTAAGCACCCACCACTTTTCTGATAAGACTAATATCTTATCGTAAATGGGGGACTCATTTTGTTCGTATCACAGTAGCAGTTGGCAGTAAATAATTTATTCAATTTTTATCTCAAAATTCAGGTTCCCATGAAATGGAGTGATAGCATGTATGGATAGATAGAATGCATCTCTAGAGATAAGAATTCTAATTATGAATGCAACATGTGGTGCAGGTTTAAGTTAATTATTGTCCTACTAGTTTTTACTTTTAAAATGTTATTTATTTATTACACTTTTTTACTGATCGAAATGGAACAATGACTTAAATATGAAATACAATACATAGTTTGTTAATGTTTAATCTGGTTTTACTTATTCCTCAGTTTCTTTGTATACTAAGCTTCCTTAAAAGGTTTCATCGGGAGTTCCACGGCACAGTGGAAGACATTCACAACTAACCTGTCTCCTGAAGCACTTCAATACCTTAGCTCTGACCTTAATCCATACACATATACGCATGAGGGAATGCACTAAGCATTATATACAACATATATCACAGGCAACCGAGACAGAATACTTGAAAGTAAAATAATTTTCCGGGCTATATGGCCGTGGTCTAGGAGAGTTTTTATGGTCTCTTTCATAAAAGATCATACAGCCCGGATAATAATTTTTGAAAGTTTAAGTTCTTATTTAAAACACATCTTATATTCTCGAGTCAGAAGTCGTAGCAAAGCATCCAGGTACATACATTCCCAAGAGTCACATGGAACTCCTCTTGCATATTACACATGTGCGCAAAGCAGGCAATAAAGAATTTGTACAGGTGTTAGATTTTATTTTACATGTGTTTAAATAATATAGGAAAGGTTGTCCTACAAGGTTAATGAAAATACGTATTATTATTTTGGTACAATATATTTTATCAAGTTCTTCACATATTATCAAGCAATCCCTGGACAACTGATCCATAGACAAGTCCATACAATACTGCAGTGTTTATGTCGAGTACTGCGCTGTGTGTTGCAATATTAAATGCAGACTAATGTTTTATTTACAAATCAGTTTGCGAGAGATTGCTCTATGACTGAAAATAATTTATCATTTTTATTAGATAATTTTGAAATGGCAATATTATCACAAAATACATTCTCATTAACAATAATAATATTATTAATTTTGTTCACATGATTTATCACAAAATAGTATGTAACTATGTTCTCTCTCTATCTTCCTCTCTCTACCTACTTAAACCTAATACAATATACATCATGTAATTATATATTATAATATTATGTACCTAATAATGTTACATAACAGGACCTACATCTGTATTTAGTTAAAATAATATTAAGCACGGTATACAATAATAATATTAAATAAAACAATCTTGTAAATCTGAAGATTCACCATAAATCCAGCCATAATGTAACATTTAGACCAAGCTTCATACATATTACAGCAGTTGCCAGACCAAGAGTGGTTTACACTTGTACTGACTACTACCACTGTGATACTTGCTTCCTAATACAGGCATACATTACAGACTGATGTCTAGGTTAATCTCCAGCTAAAGAATTAATAAAAACAGTATAACATTTAATCAAATGAACATTTGTGCATATGGATAACATACATATTGATTAACCTTCACTCCACTGCTAAATGACAGTAATAAATATCAGTGTTGCCAGAAGGAAAACATATTAGTTCATCAATAATTAATTTCTACTCTATTTAGTCAGACTGTACCCCATTTAACTTAGGTATCAGTAGCTTTATTTTGTCACCTAAGGTATTAATCCCCTGTTACATAAGAGATCCATAAGGGGCCACACTCAAGTTACTGATCAATTCAATTAATACAAGCTTATTTTTCTTCTAGTACAGATTTGGACTCTCATTCCCAAGCCCAAATACATATGAAATACTATTGTGTACACTTCACAGTAAGCCAAAAGCTCATGTTGTGAAGTGCAGAATACATTGTCAGCATTAAGACTTTAACTTGGCACCTTCCACTTTGTGGCCCTACGCTCCAAGAACCAGTTTAGTCAACTATGTACTCATGTTGCCATTTTATTTCTATGTAGGTGCTATAAATTAAGGTTGCATAAAAAACAGTCGAATGTAAAATAATGGCACCATTTACCTAGCAGTACATACGGCACTTTTTCATTGATAATGAATGGCCTTCGCAAAAATAATGTTTCTAATGAAGTAATGATATTATAGTATAAATACGTAAATAGGCAATCAGTACAGTGTATTAAAAAGTAAAGAAACAGCTAATACTTTATTATCTGCATTCTCAGTAAATTTCACTCAAAAACAGAAACAGTCCGGCACTACCTGTCAAACAAACAACATTTCGCTAAAAGCAAAGGATTTAATAATTACATGTAGTATAACGTATAGGTATGTAAAATATAGCTACTATTACATATGACCCCAGCTCCGATGGAGCGGCAAAATATTGCGGAACAGCATGGATGCAAATAGTAGTCTGAGATCCCTCTACACTCGAGAGGGAAAGGCTACAAGCTGAAGAAGAAAGATGGTTAATAAAGCACATACCCATTCATCATTACTCCACTATGGCTATTGATATTATTATTGCCAAATTAATATATTCCCTAAGCACAAAACAATACCACAAATTTATACATTATGAATTTATTTACAAAATTATACTAGCAGTAATAATAATACATAATAGGTAAGTATATTTTTAATAGGAATAAAATAATTTCACTAATAATAAGATTCCATAGGACCCTCGTTACATTCACACTCCATTCTCCCTTTATGGTAATCGAAGCTAGGGACTTATGGTAACCGAAGCGAGCTTTTAAGGGACAGAATTTCAAACTACTCCTGTAAGATTTTGCAGTCAATTTTTACTCTGATAAAAAAGATATTGTTTCAATAAACAAGTCATGCAAACGTAAAGGAAGTCTAAAATATTAACTAGTAGTAATACGTATCATGATATGAAATACATAATTATGTGAAGAATTTCAATTTTGTGCCTAATCAATATACCTAGCACCATTACGTATGTATACTGTCAGACAAAATATGTAATAGATACATAGTAAACCTCAAAATCACATTATGATAAATCATGTACGTACATAGTAAATTAGAATATCAGACAGCATCTCTGACCAAACGGAATCAGAATCATGGGGAATTGCAAGGGATGGTCAGTGGTCACCAACCTCCAGAATGAATGAATGACATTTGCTCCATATAGTAATAAGTTATGTACATAAACTAATGATTATGTTTGAATTACGTATACTGGTCCTATACAATTAACAAGGCATAGTGGAATATATTGTACTGATTATATTTATAATATGGTTACTTACAGATCATGATACAAGGTCTGGTTCGTACCTGAACCATCGCACCTGAACTTCCAACCAGTGTAGGCCTTAATATTGAAATATGTACTAATTAAATAATGGTATACTACCTGCATATATTAATTCCTCATCTTTTCCATTTAAAATAATTTAATCATATTTAAAGACACTCGAATTCATACAGTACTGTATTCCTCCCAAGGTTTATTTCATCAAATTCAAAATATATTTCCTTAATTGGGAATGGAAAGCAATACATAAAAAAATACAATTTAAGGTTGTAGTATTTTTAGGAGATCATGGGTAGCTGTAACTCTACTCGCTCGCTACGCGACGTGTATGCGCCGTACAAACAATGGTTGTGCATCGTGTACACGTCGCATAGCGAGCGTGTATGAGTTACAAAATGCCAATACAGTTTCCAACAAAAAGTTTGAAAGTTGTATCTAGAGTGGCACACACAAAGTAGTTGTAATTCACATGAAATAACGAGTAATAAAAAATACAAAAAACATAGCAATACATAGGTAAAGTTCTTCCAAACTATTGCAGAATGATCATTTGTTTCGGTATATTTATACATTAAATACATTATTGTATACAAAGTTTCTAATAGCACTACAAAAATATTGTTGCAAAGATCTGAATGATTTACATAATACAGTAATCACTAATTTGATGAGCTGAAAAATAAATGCCGTAGTATGTATAGGGATTATTTTACAAAGTTGATGATTGTCTATTGTTACGAAGTTCCTTCCATTTGTTAATTGTCTTTTGCTCTCTATGAAAACGATGCAGAAAATATAAATACCACATACATAATATGAGTTCCAACTTCACAAGGAATATTGAGATGTCACTAGCATTACATTAATCAGTTCTTCTATAGAGTTGGTATAAGTCCTACACACCACACCACAACATACTGCAGTTATTGAGATAAAGTATGCATGAAGATCGTAACTAGAAGTTCTGTTGCCTCTTTCGTTTAGTGTCCATTGCGTCTAGAATTGGTTGCTTTTTACTTTGATACATTTTGTGAAGTTCGTCTATTTCGCGTTCCATTTGTGAATCTAGATTCTCCATTCTCTCTTGTAACTCTTCGTATGTTAAAAATTTTAACTGTGAAATAAAATAATTTGCATTAAGACCAAGTCAACTTTAGGTATTTTGAGTTTTCTATGGAGTGGACATCTACAATAATCTACATACGTATTTCAATCCAAAATAATCTGAATTTCTTTTCCAACCCCCACATACACAGAATTGTATGGGTGATACTAGATGCTTTTCGTGGTTAGTATCTCAGTCTGAACTTTTTTGACTTCTACATGGTTCTTACTTAGGATGGCAGTATTGTAATATGAATAGCAGCAAAATCAATATAAGCGAAACAAGAGCTTTGGTAATCGACAAATATAAAATAAGTTGACAACAATCTAATACATTTTATTTACATCTAATACACAATATTTACACTTCTGCAAACAAAATACAGAGATATGTTGACATTACGAACATAAAACATAAAATTAGTTCAATAGGGCGAGCTTATCGCAATGCTGCAATCTGCCAGCTAACCCCAGCTTTAACTTTTCATTTTGTGCGACTTTGTGTAAGAGGCTCCATTGCCCGTGATGTAAAGTTACAAGACATTGATTGAATAAATCAAAAACTTATTAGTTTGACTAACCTCGAACTGAAATTCATTTCCTTGACTTGTGAATGTATGAAATAAATTACAATAATAATATTAGTTATGTGGGCAACACCTCACCAACACCCTTACTACACACACACACATCATCTGACTATCATTTAATACACAATGTTGGGTACAGTGTCTTCATTAACAAACAATCAGATGTTGGCTGCAGAGTAAAGGTAATGCTGAGGGTGTGACCTTATTCGAGAATAAAATAAAATTGTAATCTAGACATTACTTACAAATTCAAAATCGGAAGTGTCAACAAAATTCCTCTGGAACTTGGGCGGGTTGTTTTCATGTTGGCAATTGAGTGGCCGCAATGGAGGCATATTGTGTAGCTGAGGTACTAATGGAGGGACTTCATTTGTCTCTAATCTGGAAGATATAACATTTGCACTGTTATACTAATAACTATAATACGTAAAAAATAACCACACTGTTTATAAATTGAACGAAACAATCTTACATATACCTACTATAATAATGGACATTTTGTCCTCTACATGTTTCTAAACTGAAATTTTCAATGAGATTAAGCATCACGTTTTCTAGCCAAGTCCAGCCTTTGTCCACGTGAGCACACAGTGAAAGAATAACTGGTTTAACATAAAAGGTTACCATGGATATTTGGTGCATCTTCCGTCACCTTGACTGTTACTCCAGTCTGACTGCTATTCAATGCAAGTGACACAAAGTTGGCTACGACTTATTTAATCATCTGCAAAGCAACTAACGGACTTCAAATTGAAATTTACTAAGTTATGAAAACAACTTTGTGTGCGTTTTAAAACAAAAACCATTCAGTCAACTGTAAAAGTTTTAATAGCAATTATTCAAAATCCCAACATTATTTTTTGTCAATGTAAAGCTTGCATGGAGTGAGTGGACAGAGTGACTACCTTTTATTATTATGTTGATAATGAGATTCCATATGTTGTGATTCCAGATGATGCATCATGCCTCCGTTATTATTATTATTACTAGGTGGAGGTCCAAGGAGAGTCCCACTGTCTGTCTCCGTGTCTACGTCCACATCCACACTACTGCTATTGTTCTCTATGGTTATATGGTCGGGCTTCTTCTTGTCAAAGTGCTCCAGAAACAGTGGGCGGTACTTGGGACGCTGATTGTCACATGTGCCTGTGTCATGTCCTGTAAATAACATATACATTAGCAAAAAACTTGATACACATATGTATTATATTCTTATCAACATTGTACAAGGGACTGTACTAACTTTTCATAGTTTGCTCATCAGAATCACTGTTGATGACCATGGTCCCAAGATCAGGTTGATGCTCTGGTATGAGAGTTCCTCCCCTCCCCGGGACTAGTGTCCCACAGTCCCCTCCGTCCCCCTCAACACCCCCCGATGTGGAACGCATCGTCCCACAGTCTTCATCCTGGAAAACAAAACAATTGGACTCTCTACTTCACAATGAGATGAGGAGAATATACTAGTATGTAGGTAGTATTGGCTTACAAAGTCATCAGCGCGTGATTGTTTCATTTGCCCGGCGTTGGCAGCCATAAGTCTAAACATCTGATTCTCCCTCAACTGATGTGCCTCGGCTATCATCTGACTTAATATTGTGGGAGGTTTTGCAGCTCCTGCAACAAATACACAGCGTAGATATTTAACAATAGTTCAAATATCTCCAATCATGCATGAGACTGGCAGGAAACCCAAGGGCCATTTATAAAAATAAAAAATCTGCAAAGTGTACAATCTAAATTCAAAAAAACTCAATGTCTTTACCTATAAACTCATGTTGTAATAAGAAGCCGGCTGTGGCTCTTTCTTCCGGATTCTTGACTAGACATAAACTAACAAAATCTATGAATTCTGAAGACCACTTGTCCGGCTCTCTAAACGACGGTGGTGGCTTGGATGGAATCATAAAGATGGCTCTCATTGGATGGATGTCTCCGTAAGGAGGTTTCCCTTCCGCCATTTCTAATGCTGTAATTCCTAGAGACCAGATGTCCGCCACACAGTCGTGTCCTATCTCCTGTATCACCTCGGGGGCCATCCAGAATGGGGTGCCTATTACTGTATTACGTTTTGCCATTGTGTCCTGCAACAAACATGTTTTACCATCAAAACTGGGAATCTATGAGATTCAAAAGCCAGGGTTAAAGGCATTATTATAATTTTAGGTACATTATCATTCATAAGTATAAACTAAATTTATTCACTCTTTTATTACAGCAGGTATGAATAAAAAGAAAAGATCAGCATTTAATATAAAATAGTTATTTTGCCGATTTTGCTAATATGATCCGCATATATCATTCAAATTAGATAAGAATTGACCAGTTTAGAAAGTAATTATAATTTTAAGAGGTGTGGGCAAGGTATACTACATGTACAAATAATTATCATCAAATTCCCTTACCGTTAACTGCCCCGCAACGCCAAAGTCTGCCAACTTAGCATGTCCTTCAGAGTTCAGTAAGATGTTCCCCGCCTTAATATCTCTATGAATCTTCCTTCTCAAGTGCAAATATTCCAAACCCTTGAGAGTATCACACAAGATGGTTGCTATTTCATCTTCCGAAAGAGTTTTCTTTCTCAGTCTCATAATGTCTGACACGGAACCAGCGCCACAATACTCCATGACAATCTGTAATACAAAATATTCAAATTAATTAAATATAGTAATTCTATCATGAATAATTCTTGTATGACATGTTTCTCCTTTGGACAATGTACACAAATGTTTGATTGCATCCACAAGAGTGTAAATTAATTACATTATGGTTGTAAATTTAATTTCGTCACTACTAGGTACACTAGTCTCGCGAGTTTAAGACCCTTTTTTGTAGTGTTCGTAAAGGACGGATATACCTGCCTAACGCATCTGTGTGCATTCTTGTTCATTGTGCGCTCACTAATACTACTATAACTGCGTGTACGGACTTGCGTGTAGTTACGCTGCCTCACACTACAAAAAAGCCTCTTAACCTCACGCGACTAGTGTACATATTCCATAACATCACATGATGTGACTAAACAAGAAACATGACAGAGATCAGAGGACAATCTGATGTATTGTATTGGACAGATGTCTATCACATAATAGATGTCTTATAGTGAGAAACTTACCCATAAATCTGTGTTCTTGAAATAGCTTCCATAATATTTGACTATATAGGGACTGTCACACTGTTGCATAATGGAGATCTCCTTGATTATTTCCTGCAGGTCCAAGTCTACAGGCACCTGCACACAAACATTCTATATTAACTACACATCTACTGAATTACTAGACTAGGAATAAATTGTTCCACAAGGTTCAGGCCCCATTGTCTGATTAGTAAAGATTGAGGGATATTAACCCCTTTATATAATTTTCATAAGACAAATTAGAAAACTCTAACATTAAAATATTATAACAAATAATGAATTGATTATTAATAAGTTATCAAATGATAAGTGATAAGAGAGTAAAGAGATTCCACACCTGCTTGATAGCCAACACCTGGCCAGACTCTTTGAGTAGCGCCTTGTAGACGCTGCCATAGGAACCTTCACCTAACTTACAGATTATATCGAGCACTTCCTCTGGTTTCCGAGTCAAAGATTCTTCCGAGAAAATCAATTGCTTACTGAAAAACATATAAACTTAAGTAACAGCCATATAGTACAAATATTACAAACGATCAGATCAGACATTAAATTCAACATTCTTGGCTTTAGTGGATAGTAACGATATGTAAATTTCAGTTTATAGTGTAGTTTGTAGTTCAAATAACTTTGAAAAAATCAATTAAAATTTATGGGGCAATCTTATGAGGCTCCAATTATATATCGCTATGTAAGCTGAATGGAATGTTTTGTGTATGTCAGAAGATAAATCAATCAAATGGACATTGTGGTATGAGGAATTAATAATGATAACAAATCATGACACTGAGTAGAAATTAGAACATTACAGGCAATATCTGCATTCCAATCACATCAAAGAGCAGATAACATAATTGCGACTAATAATAGAAGGACGCTATCATACATTGATTTCAATTTCAGATAAAATAATGTATGTGAATAGGTCAGATTCTTCCATTGTATGAATCCTGAATTGGAAATAAACAACATTAAATATTGGATTCACCGAGGCCTACGAACTTTATAATCTACACCATTTAGGTTGGAGGTATGTCACACAAGAGAGATCATCCCCTGTGTGAATGTGGCTAGATCGAGACTGTAGAACATACAGGGTGATTGGTTCCGCTATTCAGATATTTTGAGAGGTGATAGAGGGTGTTCTAAAATGTAGATCTGCCAAAGGGATTTCATCCCAATTGTTAAGGGTTGCGGAGTTACACCCTTTTAAAAAAATTCCACCCCCGACATCGACCACCATCACATTTCACTGAATATCTCTGATGCTATGAGTCCAAAATTAATAAAAAAATATTTTTATGCCTCGTAATAAAACAAGCTTTTAATTAATGTCAAAAATTTATATAATAATAATAATAATAATTTGCTTAGCAACGATAACTAAATAAGCAACTGAATATTTTCTTTCATAATTGATAATTATTTTTTTTAGTATATTTACTGATTTATTTGGATATTTTATACGTTGTTTTTATTTTACAAGATATTAAACATATTTTAAAATATATCTAAAGTTACAAAAAGTTTATTAACAGTGAAAATTTTAAGTATTATTTTTGTTGGTGCTAACATGAAAATTTATCAACTGTCAATTGGAAGTAAAAATTTCACATTGAAGATAATAATTTTGGAATTTAATTTAGTATAAATATTCGTACAAGAATCAGAAGAAAGCTCTTAGATATAGAAGATGTGTGGATTACTAAAAAATTATTATGAAAGAAGATAATTATATGATGGAGAAAGAAGATATTCAGAAGGTTTATGATGGATAGTACAATTACAACACCGTCGACACGTGTTGGCTTGGGCCAAGTAGCACATAGTGTTACACCAGGCCCCGCTGCAAGTGGTCCTGTGCGCCGCATGCGTTGGACAAGAGAAATAAATCTCAACGTCATGCGCGCGTATTATAGAGCTACAGAGGGAGAAACCTTCAGAACGGGATACCGCCAACGGTTATCCCGTGAATGGTCCCTGCTGGAGCCCACCATCGTTGTAAGTGAACAACGATTGGCTGATCAGGTTCGTGTAATAGTTAGGAATAAATTATTATCCGATCCTGATCTTGAGACTCTTAAGTCAGAATATCTTCATTCTATTAGGACTGCTTCTGATGATATTGTTGTTGGACATTCAGAAAATCGTACAGATTTTCAGGATGAAACACATTCACTTTTATCGGAGGCTGTCCTAGAGAATGAAGATTTCCCTACAATACAGTACAACATAATCAGAAGCAAATATGAAGAGATAATTTTGATGTATGGTAATATTGATCCTATTTTGCGACCTCGTTTACCTAAATTTCCAAATATACCAAAATTTCATAAAATTATACGTGATGTTAATAGATTTATTATAGATGAATTAATAAATAGTCAAAATTTAACTGATACACATAAGATTATATATTGTGCTGCAGCAACATGCTGTCATTTAGCTGGATTAAAATTACAACAAAATTCTCCTATACAGAATAATAATTCAACTAATAATTATTGGCAAAAGAGAATAGAATCACGAATTAATAAAATAAGATCATATTTGGGACATCTTTATTCTTATAAATCTGGAAATAATAGACAAAGAATTATAAAATCAATAGAAAAAATTTTTGATGTTCCGAATATTAATGTGATTAGAAATTTAGACACAAAAATAGTAGAGAAAATTGATGAATTCAAACAAAGAATTTTGGCATTAAGCAAAAGGATCCGACGATTCAAAAAACGAGTACTAAGACGCAAACAAAATTATCTCTTCATTAATAAACAAAAGAAGTTTTATGAAAATATTGAAGGCAAAAATTGTTCCATAAATTCAGTTCCAAATCAAAATGAAATGACTGCATTTTGGTCAGATCTTTGGTCTACAGCTGTTGAACATAATGCAGAAGCTAATTGGATACAACAAATTGAAATAGAATCGTCTGAATTACCAGATATGACAGATTTAGATATAAATTCTGATGACATAACTATTGCAATTAAACATACACCAAATTGGAAATCTCCAGGAATAGATGGTATTCAAAATTTTTGGTTAAAATATTTTACAAATTCTCATGGTACACTGGCTACACAATTTCAATTGGCAATAGAAAATTGTAATCTCCCAAATTTTTTTACAAAAGGTATAACTTATATGATTCCAAAAATTAATAATGCATCTCAACCCAATCAATTTAGGCCAATAACTTGTTTACCAACAATCTATAAATTACTTACTTCTGTTTTGGCAAATAAAATCAAAAATCATTCTGTGACCAACAACATTTTATCGGTCAGGCAAAATGGCTGTAGACAGGGATCTCGTGGAACCAAAGAATTGCTTCTGATTGATAGTGTTATTTGCGAGCAAGTGAAGCACAAAAAACGTAACCTTTCGATGGCGTGGATAGATTATAAAAAAGCGTTTGATTCGGTACCTCATTCTTGGTTAATAAAAATTTTGGAAATTTACAAAATTGATGTTAAAATTATTAATTTCTTAAAATATTGCATGTCTACTTGGAAAACAAAAATATCTATTTCAACGCCATCGGAAGGTTATGTTAGTGATTCGATTGACATAAATAGAGGAATATTCCAAGGTGATAGTCTGAGTCCGCTTTGGTTCTGTATTGCATTGAATCCCTTAAGTGCATTGATTGAAAATTCTCAATGTGGTTATCAGCTCAAAAGGGGTGGTTGTAAATTTTCTCATCTTTTTTATATGGACGACTTAAAATTATTTTCATCAAATTTAAATAATCTCAATAAATTAATTTCAGTAACAAAGGATTTTAGTGATACAATCAAAATGGAATTTGGTATGGATAAATGTGCAATAATTAATGTTAAAAAAGGGGTTATCGAACAAACAAATGAAGTGATTAATAACACAGTAAATTTACCAAATCTTACATTAAATGAAACCTATAAATATTTGGGAATAAATGAATCACTGGGTTTTGATCATGTATTTTTAAAAAATAATGTAAAAGCGCGTTTCATCTCTAGATGCAAATTAATTTTTAAATCACTTCTTTCTGGACATAATAAAATTAGGGCAATTAATTCATGGGCAATTCCAGTAATTTTGTATTCATTTGGTATTTTAAAATGGAACCAAACGGAATTAGACACACTAGACAGAAAGGTGCGTACTACAATGACAAGATATCGAATTCATCACCCTAGATCCTCCATGATGAGACTTTACCTTCCTCGCAAAAATGGTGGCAGAGGATTACTTAATTTAAAGAATTTACATAATAATGAGGTAGAGTCTTTAAAGAGATTTTTTGTAACTCATAGGAGTAAAGTAGGCTATGAGGACTTGATAGATTGTGATTTGAGGTACACACCTTTATGTCTCTCGAATCCTGGTGCTTCACTACCGACAATGTCAGTTGAAAATCGAGTAGACATATGGAAAAGTAAATCTCTTCATGGCCGTTTTCACCAAGTTCTGACATCTACAAATGTATGTTTTGAAGACTCAATCAATTGGTTAAGGTTTGGTGATCTATTTGGTGAAACCGAAGGTTTTGTTTGTGCAATACAGGATCAAGTCATTGTAACAAATAACTATGCAAAATTCATTATGAAACAACCAAATATAATTGATAAATGTAGGGCTTGTGGTCAGATGGGAGAGACATTACGACATATTATGTCGGGGTGTTCTCTTTTGTGTGGCACTGAATATTTGCAGAGACATGACCAGGTTGCCAAAATAGTTCACCAAAGATTGGCTTTAAAATACGGTTTACTCGATGAAGAAACTGAATATTATAAATATCAACCATTGTCGGTGCTTGAAAATAGCATTGTTAAGTTGTACTGGGATCGACCAATACAAACCGATCGTACAATTCCAGCTAATCGACCGGATATTGTATTGGTTGATCGTAGGGAAAAAAAGACCTATATTGTGGATATCACTATACCACATGATGAAAATCTCCATAAGGCTGAGCAAGACAAGATTACCAAATATCTTGATCTTGCTCATGAAATTATGGAGATGTGGAGAACACCTTCCACTGTCATCATTCCTATAGTGATGTCCACAAATGGTGTCATTCCTAAGAGTCTCAATGTAAATCTTGAGAAGCTTGGATTGCATGGTGGGCTTCAATACGCCATGCAGAAGGCTGTCCTACTATCATCTTGCAGGATTGTTAGAAGGTTCCTCTCTCTATAGCTCTTAAAAACACTCTCATGATAAGTGCATTCTAGTGCACATCGTGGGAGAGGGGGACATCCATTAGTATGGTAAAATGTTTTTAGTTCTATGTGATGTGTTTGTTTATTTAAAATTTTGTATTAATATTATTACCTATTATTTATTTTATATTTTTGTAATTTTTTATTTTAACATGTTTTTATATATTATTTGGTTTAAACGAATGTATTATATAGAGCTGAAAAATTTTGTATACTATTGTGTTAATAAAGTTGATTTGGAAATAATAATAATAACTTTGCTAAAATTAAACACAAAATCAAAATTTCATTTTTTTTTTGTTGAAAGTTTTGACATCTTTTAATTTTTTTTCAATAAAATCTATAATTAACTAGTACGTTTTTTTCTTTTAATAAATACATTAGACCCTTGTGAATAAAAATGCTGAACATTATCTATCCATATTTTAGACCAATTTTTCAAAATCTTCGATTTTGTAAGTACATATTCAATAAGAAATTTATACTTCGCTACTGATTATACCTCTTTAAGTACTACGTACCTACTTAAAGAGGTAGTCAGTAGCGAAGAAGTAATTTTTTGTTGAATATGTAGTTACAAAATCGAAGATTTTCAATAAACTGGTTCAAAATATGGATAGATAATGTTCGGCATTTTTATTCACAAGGGTCTAATGTATTTATCAAAAGAAAAAAAAGTACTAGTTAATTATAGTTTTTATTGAAAAAAAATTAACAGATGTCAAAACTTTCAACAAAAAAAAATGAAATTTTGTTTTTGTGTTTAATTTTAGCAAAGTTATTATTATTATTATTAAATATTTTTGACATTAATTAAAAGCTTGTTTTATTACAAGGCATAAAAATATTTTTTTATTAATTTTGGACTCATAGCATCAGAGATATTCAGTGAAATGTGATGGTGGTCGATGTCGGGGGTGGAATTTTTTTAAAAGGGTGTAACTCCGCAACCCTTAACAATTGGGATGACATCCCTTTGGCAGATCTACGTTTTAGAACACCCTCTATCACCTCTCAAAATATCTGAACAGCGGAACCAATCACCCTGTATAGTGGAGAGGTGTCCTGACAAGAAGTTTGCAGGGGTTCTCGACGAAATCTACCAGGTGACGCAAAGGGCAATAGACTACTTACAGAACATTAACACGGAGATATGACTTCCAAGTAACTTAGTAACTTGTACAATGGTCACAAGCATACGAAAGAAGAATATGAAGTCATTTTGCCTTACATTCAACCTTCTGATAAGTGGACCTTTCTATCAATATACATGATTTAGATACCCGTAACCCTTGAAGTCTTCCTGAAGTCAGATCGAAAAACCCAGACAGCCCTTTATCTGGTTTTCCAAGATTTTTTCGACACGACAGATGTAATAAAAACCGGACTGTCCAGTCCAAAACCGGACATCTGGTAACCCTACTTAAAAGGCATGACGGATGTTAAAAGTTCTGAGATTTATGTTGGATTTCACCAACTTCGTAGCTGAGGAATAGCGGAGATCAGAGCCACCTACTCCTATCCCTTCTATTCCTCACCTAAAAAGTTGGTGAAATTCAGCATGAATACAATTTGGTATGTAGGTAATTATTGTAGATAATTACCTAGAAATGTAATGTTTACTAGAAACCGCAGTATGTTGGCAGTAGTAGGTAATTTAATAAACAATGCTTATCACATCCTGCGTGTCCCAGAGGAAATTGATAACACAAAAATGGAGAAAATAAATTGACTCGTTTTATAAGGACATCGCGTTATTATTGAAAGGGTATTTGTATTTTAAGTAGAGATTTGCAATCAACAAACTAAAGACGTAACTCGGTTAAATATAACTGTTTACAATAATAAAAACAATAAACTCATGAACATAAGTGAGAATGAATATAATAAATACGAAGATACCAACCTCTTTGCAGACATGATTTTTGCTATAGAATATAAGACACAAAAGGCGGAAAAATTAACTTAGAAACTTTTGTACATTTAATACACTATATTTAATTGAAAACATAATATATTTACGAATAACTACGTCCACATATTCACGTAATTCAGATTGAATATGATTTACAAAATATTCGCTATTTCGGACGAAGACAACCAGACGACCACAGATAAATAACGAAGAAAATAATACGATAAATATTTATCATACATGCACATACGGTTGAATCGAGATTGAATCTTGTTAAGGAACCTATATAATAGGGTCCTTTCAAATTTTTTTTATTTTTATTTTGTTTTCGGTACATTAACTATAAATTAAGGTTTTCCAATAATTTGAGATTTTTATTTTGTGTCTTTGTGGATATATTTATAAAATAAAGTCTCATATTCCAGCGCAAAAACAGGTTTTTGACTGACATATTGTGACGTCATGTTCCCAATTCCTTCATAAGTAAGTACTCACAAATAATCTAATTTCTGACTGTGAATTTCATGGCGTTATGACGTCACAAAAACGCTAACCAATGAGCGCTCGTTCCAGAGTATGTGAGAAAAATGGGTCAAATTAGGTACTTTACATTTTCAATTAATTACTATAAATTAACGGTGAGTTAAGATTACATTTTTCATAATTTTATTTGTAATTCTTGTAAGTAGAATTATCGATTTAATATACTTTTCGATCGATAAAAAAACATACAAGTACCCTATTAAAAAATGCGTCTATGAATAACGAAAGAACATGTCAAAGACGCGAACTTCACACACTATCTCATGTACACATTTATTATCTCTATTCAACGTTTTCTCCCAAATATCTTAAAGAAAATTTCGGTTATTTAGCAAGTCACGGACTTCCTTTGAGATCCAATATTTAAGACGTCAAATCATGAATTCCCAAGAAGACACTCTCGAACGCACCCTAAGCATTCTATTTTCTACTATAATTTCCATGGCAATGAAGACTCTGTGATTATTTTTAATTTGGCAACACTGGGGTCACTGGGTGCAAAAATTTGTTTGAAAAAAATTTTGTTTATCGGGCTGTCAAAAATTCCAGTGATGTGAAGAAATTATTGATAAAACAATTTATTAGTAACTGAAAAATTCCAGTGTAATCAATAAAGATGTTCAAGAATACATTCCAATCAGGATTTCTCTCAATTTTATACAGTATTGGCAGTAAACCTCTGCAAATATGGGATAAAAAAGTGCGAAATGGACATATTAAAAGGATAACTGACAACGATATACAAAGTCTTGTTTTAGAAATCGTAGGGACTAATGTTAGTACGACATTTATAACATGTCCGGCTGATCCGAAGAAGACTTTAGGCATTAAGCTACCTTTCCTAGTAATGATAATAAAGAATCTGAAGAAATACTTCACATTCGAAGTGCAGGTAAGCAAGGTTATGTATTCATAACCTAAAAGTTTTATTAATAGGTAGTTTACCGCTCTCTGTATTTAGGTTACTGATCTACTTAAATTTTGAAGTTCTGCTTTACTTTCGTATGTTCTAACAGTTACTGCAAAATATTTCATGCAGCTAATTGTTTTGAAACAGTTAAGGTATCTATATTTCACTCCTGTCCTTGTACCACTATATCCTCATGCATGATTCATATCTCCAGTGTGACCAAATTATTACCTCTGCTACCAAAATGTTCCTTGAAGTTTTCTTCATCATATGAGAATATGTTCAACATTTGTTGGATTATAGAGAAATCCAAATATGAATGTACAAATAAAATACATCCATAACTTTAATGAGCTAAGATAAACACACGGTTTCAGGCAGAATCCCTGGAAGCGTTTATTATTCAGTAGAATTGCGTAGAAGTCCTTGATTCTTCGTCACATGGCATGTGTTGCGGGTTGCCATGTTACAGATGATATATTTCTTGAGTACCTACTTACTATAACCTAAATAAACGTTATAATATACAAATAATAATGTTTCTTTGTTTTATCAGGTGCTGGATGATAAAAACGTCAGAAGAAGATTCCGAGCCAGCAACTATCAATCCACAACCAGAGTTAAACCATTCATATGCACAATGCCCATGAGATTAGACGAAGGCTGGAATCAAATCCAGTTCAATCTTGCCGACTTTACACGAAGAGCTTACGGAACTAACTACGTAGAAACTCTCCGTGTACAAATACACGCCAACTGTCGAATACGACGCGTCTATTTCTCCGACAGATTATATTCAGAAGACGAACTCCCTACAGAATTTAAATTATTCTTACCGATACAAAATAAACCAAAGGCTGCTGTTTCTACTTGAAGTAAATACATAATCAGACTATTATCTAAATATTTTGTAACAATTTGTGGTAAACAAGAGAATGACGCATTGGTTAGACCGTTTGATAACACAAAGAATGCAATGTTTTATGCAGCACAGTGAAATGTGGAAAAATTATTTTAAATATACTGTTGCCCAAATTTTAAAATGGAAAGTTTCATTTAATGGAATAATAAATTATTATTTTTAATTCTTCTTATTTTTAACTTAAAGATTTCTTTGGTTCATGTAAGTATTTTCTTGTCATATACGGGGATGGGTTATGCCACAAAAATTATCATTTTTTTGTTTTCCAATCAGTATAAAATAGTATTCTGATTTTTGGAATGTAACAATGATGTATTGGTGTAGAGGCAACATATATACAAAAGATTTTCATATCAGTAAAAACAGAAATGTAAATAAATCTCACAAAAAAATAGTAAAACTGTGACACATTAATTTTTGAAACGGGAATTAGTGGTTCATTCTCTTGTAGACTATCAAATAATATTAACCCGTAAATCTAATGTCTAAAATAAGTGGGTGTTTTACATACAAACAATCAAATAAAAAGAGTACAACACATACATGAGTATACTTTCTTATTATTCCACTGTCCTATCCAATGACACTAGCTAACGAACTTGGCAGTGGGTGCAAAGAAACTTGTATCTCAACACGTGGTGCCTCATTAACACTTTACCATTTTCCATTATGTCACAAGTCATCTACGTCTTGTGTATTTTACTCCATTTAGTTACCTGTTATCCTAATTAAATACACAACCAATATGTACTTAGAATTTACCTGACTGAGTATGGAAGGTTTACCTGCTGATAAAAAGATCTTTTACACATAAGAGATAAAGGTGAGACTACATGGGAGATGTAACAAGAGGGATTAATATAAACAATAATTCAGGAAAAATCTTTATTGTATTCAATAGAAAGAACTTAATAACTAAAAACATTAAACACAAATAATAAACATTTTTCAAGGAATCAACATATATTATTTAACCAAACCATAATTCATCGGTTTTGAACAGAACAATTGAAAAAAAAAACAGTCTTTAACGATGCTTGTAAAATAGTTGATGTATTGGTGGACCAACCACAAGACGTAGTAATAAAATAAATTTAACTAACTAAAGATAATATACAATGATAATATATTAGATATATTTCTTACAAGACTAAAGTGAATCATTAACCTGCAGAGTGGCACACACATGATACAGAAAACAAACTTGCCAGGCAACATTTCAAATAGTGTTTGTAATACACTAACACAGTCCACTGTCAAATACTTACTTATTATTAAAATGAACAACCACGTCACCGTCATGTCCATTACTACAAACAAACAACATACTTTGTGTAGATGTCTATATATTCCATGTTACCGTAAAATATTTGTTACTTACACAAGCAATTAATGTCATTACTTTTAAAGTCAACAAGAAGTTCCTTGCCACTCGACAGGTTAAAAGCAGATTAAATTATTGTTTAGTACCAAACATAAAGCATTACATCGCAAACTGTCAACAAGGCTGTACATATTACTACTTATCAAACAGCTTCGGTCAATCTCTTACATTTCATAGCTTCCACATTTTAATTTTAACACTGTCCGATAGCAACTGTATTCAGAATTGTTATCGGATGCATTTCAAAATTAGAATATGGAATCGGAAAACAATATCAATATGGCTGTGATATGAGGGACTTTATCCTAGATGACTCCAAAGAATAATAATATATAGTAGGTGACTCCTGGTGTTATTAACTTGCCAGTATGTAAACTTTGGAGCAAAGGAATGTCAAGTAAGGGATCTAGTTCAAATCTACGACAACAATACTAATAAATTATTTGTCGCATTTGTTTCATGCTTGCGATGTAATAGCTCATCTACATTTAAATAACATAGGCTGGCCACACACGCCCCGAAGTTCAGTTCCGGAATCGACCGTTTTGCAAAAAAGTTCCGATCAAAACCTCTCTCTGACTTCAGCGTCACCCCGATTTTAAATTCAGAAAGAGGTTTTGGTCGGAACCTTTTTGCAAAACGGTCGATTCTGGAACTGAACTTCGGGATGTTTGTGGCCAGCCTATAATGATGTGGTAAACAAGTTGCATAAGTCATCTGTAGTTCGTCTGACTTTTATTATTATTAAATAACTTTACATAACTTAGCCTACAACCATCCTACAACTAAATAAACATTTATTGATTAGATACTATGTGTGTATGTCCTAATGTATGACCTCATCCATACTAGTATTTAGTACAAGAATACTTGATTTGTTTCTTTAGATGAATATTATATCATGTCCCCTACATAGGACACTTACATACTTACGTACGTTTCAAATAGAGTAATGAATAAAATATATGTAGTTTTATTAATGTAACTTACAATAAGATTGTGTTACACACTAAAGATATTTTGACAAGTATAAGTAATTACATGGTATGCTTAATTAAACTTTTGCAGAGTCAAGATATCAATCTAATTCAAAAGCAAAAGACCCATAATATTTGGAACCATGAAATAACATTTGATTTGAAATTCAGTATTGGAGCATTTCATTCTCAGTACATTATTACTGGAACCAACACATTTTAAAAATGGTGAAAAAAATTATAAATAAAATAAATAATGCATTTTTTCTACATAACATAAATAATAATGAACAAAACCTTAAAATTAAGAAACTTACACTAGAATTAAATCAGAGTATAGTATACTTACTACTACAATTAATTAATACATGTATAATTTCAAGACAAAGCCCCGATGATCGTCTTAAAATCACAGATACAGTCGAACCCTCGTAACGAGTAATTTGTTCGCGTGAATGAGTGACATTTTAGACCAAATTATGTGGGTTATGAGAGGTTCTACTGTACGTGTATGAAATACCTTTTGTTTCATAATATGTATTAATAAGATAAATAGTATAGGCATAAAGTGCCACAGCAATTAGCATAGGAGTTATCAATACATCATTTATGGGTCTAATTTATAACGGTGTGTCATTTATAAAAATTACCATATTATGTTATTTCTTTTGCTGAATATTAAATTAACAAGTAAATACACAAAATATAATATATATTATGTAGCACACTGCTCCTGGATAAGGGATGTTTTAAGGATGCCTAATGGTAATTGCTGTTTTTGCTGAATATTAAATTAACAAGTAAATACACAAAATATAATATATATTATGTAGCACACTGCTCCTGGATAAGGGATGTTTTAAGGATGCCTAATGGTAATTGCTGTTTTTGCTGAATATTAAATTAACAAGTAAATACACAAAATATAATATATATTATGTAGCACACTGCTCCTGGATAAGGGATGTTTTAAGGATGCCTAATGGTAATTGCTGTTTTTTATTCCAGAGGGTTTCCGACACCCAGAAAAACCATATTTCACTGTATGTTGTTTCTATGACAATGATATCAAGGGATTGAAGCAAAACTAGTATGCCTACATAAATACACATTACAATATGTATGTAACATTACACCATACATAGAATCTACACAAATCCGTACCATGGCCGCATGGCATTCTTAAATAACAAAGTTTTTACATCAACTCTCAACACGTCTTTGAAATATGATTGTGAATTACGTTTCATTATGTGCAAATGATGCGGGTCAATCTCTGGTTCATGGAGTCATTCATTGGTTGTCACTCGAGTCATTACTTTTTAAGGCATTATTTTTTAGACTGACATCGAGGTAAATTATAGTACAAAGATTCTACATAGAGAAGAAGAGACAACAATCACATATCAAAGATGTTTAAACCATTTCATGTAAATGTAATACTTTGTTATTGTAAAAGATCTTTATAAGCAGAAAGAACTACAGATGAATATTATAATCACTACACATAATATATTACTATGTATAACTAAGCATATTTTTTCCTTAAAACTAAGTTATAATTTTAATAATACACCATTGTAATAAATACCACATGATTAGAAGTAAACAAGTTACATGTTTGCACCAAAATAAATGTATTGCAACTAGTAACTGATGGTGGATTATTACATTTAAAGTGGTAGTAATCAAATAGTACTACAATACATCATAGTGCATACATACATAGATACAATAATTAACTGATTATTCTGTATGTATGTACATATTACTCATTACAATTAGTATAACATGATGACAGTTAAATGCATACCACCCAACATAACCTGAAAGTTCTCTACCTTCATAATAATAGTATAATAGTGGCCATACTCTGGGAAGTGTCGGATAATAACTTACCTACTTTCATTTCAATTTAATAAATAACATCTTTGACAAATTATCCGACAGTTACAAGTGTATGAATTAATATTGTAACAAAAATAATTATATTTGTAGGTAGCTGGATACTGCCAGGCCTACACCATCGTATAATATATCTACAACTACATCAATACATATTTAGATGTTGGAAATGATTCACTTGGTTATTCCGTTGGTTAATATATTTGATCTATTCCCAGTGTTGATGATGGGATGTCTGAAAGTAAAACATTCAATACTGAATTATGTATTCAAAAAGTTTACAACTGAGAATACATACTAAGATACTACATAGTATATTAGACAAAACTTATTAAACTCCCCTAATAAACACAAAATTATCTCGGTAATAACACATGATTCAGGCAATCTATCACCATTGATTGTGGGTCACAGTGGAGCCAACAAGCCTTGCCTTTTAAAGGGGTATTTGTCACTCTTAATGCTAAGAGTCCATTTTTATAGGAACAATATTCGGATACACAATGAAAGAGCTGAATAACATTTGTAACATAATACATAATATAATGTCTTTTATCTTATCTCAGTAGTGAAATTCTCTAGCCTGTCCCTGAGTTGACGTTGCATTATGGAATGGGTACCTACCCGTCTTGCTGCTGCTGCTGTTGTTGTTGATGTTGCAAGGCAGATGGTGTGACATTATCCAGGCCCATCTGAGAGAGGTTCTGCAGGGCGGCCAGTGCTGACTGATCGTGAGACTGCTCCGTAGTGAGCCCCACTCCGTGACACACTAGGGGTGGTTGGGTGGACAGAGAGACCAGCGATAGGAATGCGCCGTGATTACCCTAAACACAATATTATGTAGTCACATACATATACATATTTCTAATTTTGTTTAATAAAGAATGATTAGGTACAAAGCTTATTACCTTAGGGAAGTCTGTAAACTGCACTTGGAACCCAAGAAGTTGTGCCAAATAGAGAAGTTGATCTTTGGGTCGGATAACTTGACTCGTCTGTGGTGATGATGATGACTGTGTGGGTGGTGTAGTGGAACTTACCATGGGACTAGAAATTGGCTTGCCTGGACTAGAACCTGGAAACAAACACAGTGCATTAGAAACTCTATCACAAACACAAAGCCACCTTAGACATAACCTAATCATCAAATACACTCTAAGTTATCTTATAATACGGTGGCAAGTTACTAACCTATTCTTTGATTATGATCTTGTTTAGCTAAGGCATCAGCTGTAGGTGAATTTCCTGCCTTCAAGAATTCTTTGGCTATTTTTGCAGTGGTCTGGGGACTAACACCTAAAAACACAAAACAATATACTATATGAATATAGTGAGGACATCGAACCTCATCATTCAGGGTAATGCCTCTTCCTAAACTATCATTTTTAATGATTTGATTTTTATAGGAAATTATATACTACATATTTCTGACCAAGAGTATTCTACAAAAATACTATGAAAATATATAAGTTGGCATGATCCCTCCTTTATCTATTATAAAATTACCTTTTATAAAACTAGATTGGTCATCTTGTATGGAGAAGCATGAAAACAACAAACACAATAATGAACAAGTTAGATCATGAAGTAATATTAGTATACACTACACACATGATGTACATTTCATACCATTCTTATTACCAAGATATCCGGTTCCAGTATTACTGCTCTGCTGCGTGTGATCTTGTACCAGCAACAGTCCTGGAGCCAGCTGTCTTCCTTTATTTCCTCCGCCACCACTTGATCCCGCATCACTGGGGTTGGTTGTGTTACAAGAGGAGGCTGATGTATTGGATCTATCTCTCTCTCCCGTACTTGTGTTTAGAGTGTTCTCACTTTGTTCACATTCACCTTTAGGCAGAGGTATACCTAGGGCGGCTATCATTTCTACAATCATAATATGTTTCATGACACATTTTGTAATTTCAATTTACATAAATACAAATGCAATCATTAAGGATAATTATATGACTGTACACTCACTCTGTGCTGCGTCCCTCTTGGCCATCTTTTTACTGGGGCCTGTGCCGAGTGTCCTCTGCCCACTAACCTCGCAGGCCACTGTAAAGCCCCGCCTCCTAGACCCACTTCCAGCATTGCCTGGTCCCTCTCCCTGTCCAACCACAGTGTAGATAGGTTCCCTGCCACCACCAGAACTCATCGCCCATTGCAGTAATCGTGTTATCGGATTCGATTCAGAAGAGGAATTCGAGTCGGCCTTTTCCTATAAAATAACAAATCACTTAACAACGTGAACTAAACAATATATAACGGAATGTATGTAGATAAGGAAATATACAAATCTCACTGACATCAACCTTGATAAGGTTCCTAGTTCTCTTCTTTGGCTGTTGCTGTTTTCTCTTCATCTTCCTGTTGTCCGGTTGGCTCACAGTCTTCTTAATAGATGGTAACTTCTTCAACTCCTCCAACATCTTCTCGGCTGCTCTCTTCTTGGAGATTTTCTTGCTATTGCCTTCTCCTTCAGTGATGTGCTCTGCTACCGTACATGTCGTTATAAACACCTGCACAATATCAAATAATAAACACAAAGTTCTAATAGGTATATCAATCTGGTATTATTAATCTAGAAGAAGTTATTTTGGTCACCTTCATGTGTGGCGGTCCTTTCTCACTTTTGACATCAAAGTTAACGGGAAGATTGAACTTGAGAGCAATCTCATGGACCATAGATACGGGGGACTTGATATCACCTTTACCATCATCTTCACAGTCTGCAAAATAACCATGTTTTATGTAATGCTATGTAGGATTATGTACTCATATGATGTCATGTACTATGTATTTGCACTACCTGATAATGTCTGTGAGAGTGACTGATCCTGATTGCCATTCTCCTCTTGGTCCCACTGCCTGAGATCTTTGAGAGCCTGTGAGGCTGCATCGTGTCTGGCCAGCTGAGGAGTAGAGCCTTCCCCTCTATACACGTGCCCTCCTACGGTAAGTTTTACATAGTACGTGCCGGTGTAGCCACCCTGCTGAGAATATATTCACATATTACACAATACAATGACATGGTGAACTTACCACAATACTTCACAATTCATAATTAGTATATACTTACCCATTTATATTGATTATTAGGATATTTGTTCAAGTATTTATTATTCTGATTATAATATCGACTGTTCTTGTTGTAGGCCTGTATCTGTAGTGTGGGGGGTCTATAGTTACCCTGCATGGGTCGAGTCGCTTGCTTGGGATCCACTGCCCCTCCTACGGGTCCTTCTAACGTGTATACAGCGTTTTCTCCTAATTTCATGGTGAGAGCGTTGAGTTCAACAGTGGGCATGATTGTACCTGCTGAATCAACAATTTGAGAAAGTTTCCGGTTAAAATAAAGTAATAAAATAATAATAATATAGATTGATATTATGTCACAAGGTAAGAATAATATTAAAACCAAATTACCACTAGTCCGTCTGTTCCTCTGAGCCCTCGGAGGTCTGGGTGGAGGTTTGGGGTATGCCGTCTTCTTTAAGGCCTCAGCAGCCACTGCGTGTTGCGCCGCTCGTATCCTACTCCCCTCTGCACTATATTCTTCAACGAGACCTCCTCCCTCACCCCCACCCAAACGGAGAGACACCACAAATCTTTTGCGATGGGCGGGGCCTTGCTCAGAAGTCAGACGATACTGGTGTTGAATCTAAAAGAAAGCATTACTATTAGCAATGTTTAATTTGTTTAGTTATATATTAAACAAACATCAGACATGAAACTAACCTTATTAAACCTGGCCAACTCATTAACCAGGCACATTGCAGTCTTCTCTTTACTATTGGCCATGTTTCCTGAGCCGTTGCTATTGGGTGACAATGGTATGGGACTATCTCTATCTATATCCCCAGAGTCCTGCGGGGCAACAGAAGTCTGAGGAGACAGCTGACTGTTCCCCATTGTTATGGAACCATTTGTATTATTACTGTTGGAACTATTATTATTGCTAATATTACTCGTACTAGAAATCTGTTGCGGTTGTATAGATTGCTTGTGCGCCGTAGAAACAATAGGTTCACCGTGTGCCTTGTGACTGTTGTGTTGCTGGGGTGTGGATTGTATATTGTGTGAATGTTGTTGATGTGGATATTGTTTACTTGGATTTATTGATTGCTGTTGTTGTATTTGTATAATATTATGATGTGACTGTTGCTGGTTTGTTTGTTGAGGTGTTGGTTGTTGCTGGTGTAGCTGCATTGGTGGCTGTTGCTGCATCATTTTGTTATCCATTGGTTGACCCATGGACATCATCACTCCTATAGGAACAGAAACACACTATAAGTAACACTTGCCTATTTAAAAACTCACACCTAATCAAACTTAATTCTTACCTGGTCTGTGCTGTGGTGGTTGCATGGTGTGTTGTGGATGTTGAAGATGTCTGGGTGGCTGAGGAGGCCTGTGATGATGTTGTATGGTGGGTGGTGGGGCCATGGGAGGAAGTAGAGGACGTGGAGGTCTTGTAGGGGGCCCCGAGTTGCCTCCTAATCTCATTCCTACATTAACACCAACACCTTGGCTCATCATTCTGGAATAAAGTAAAGTTTACATGAGATGCAGGTTCTCATTGAGCATACAATTTGCTTGCAACGATAAGGCAGACTGGTATCAGGTTTTCTATTGAGGAGGTGGAAATAATCACATAATCTATACATAGACACAAAGTACAACTCATAGAATATCGCATGCCAACAACACAGGATTGTTTACTAATAATAAATATTATTACTAATACCTTTAGCAGGTCATAATGATCTTTCATAATGTTATAGAATATTGTAAAACACATTGTAAACGTCACAAAAACATCAAAATTTTAACAGCCTCTACAAACATCCACAAAAGTGTAAAAATCTTTTAAAATATTGAAATAGAAGAAGGAGCAAACCGCATCTAATAAATACAAATCAAATGAAAATGTGAAAGTAACAAAGGAAGGAAGAAAGAACTCAGGAGGTCACAATGGAGGTGATAAAATATAAAGTGACCAACTGTACTGGGAGGTGAGATGAGGTGAGGCTACATGATATTATTATACCTATACATAACATAATGTGTACTGTCCTTTTATTGCTAATATTAATATGACCCAAAGTCCCCTAAATATAATAATACAAGACACTTGCATAAAAATGCTCTAACCCCCGAAATATGCAACACAGGGTGAACATGAAGAACATATGCAACTCCACACTTTCTTACTTCATCACTCATATATTCTATTAGATTGCAGAATCTAAACTAATGTTTCAGGCACATTTTCATTTGTTAAATCTAAATTATATCTTAGATAGCTTCAGTTATTAAGTTTTTTCCTTAACAGAGACGAGAGGCATCTTTACTCACATAATGCAGCGTTATGTGAACTCCCTTAGGGAGGAAGCAGGATGGGCATAAAGTGATCACTTAAGACAGCCAAAGCCGACTCGTAAGCGTCGAAACACCCATCCTGCTTCCTCCCTAAGGGAGTTCACATAACGCTGCATTATGTGAATGAAGATGCCTCTGGACTATGTTGAGGAAAAAACTTAATGTAATTCCGTCTGTGCATAGGTTCAGATAAATCCGGTTTCATACCTAAATAACTTAGGTATTATCTCAAATCAGCTTCAGTTATGTTATGCACGAGATTGACTGTTTTATACTAAAGGCTGATATTAGTGATATTCCACATCTACGAAATGGAGACAATACAAGTTTAAAGGTACAAATAATTGTACAACTAGTCTGCTAGCTACACTGCCATCAAAAATATTTTATTGGGCATAAGAGTAAGAGAGCACTTTAACAGAGAATGTATTGATGGGGAATTGAAGCAGTGAACAGTGACCACCCTATGAGGAATAAAGAGGAGAAGGGTGTATCTTGCACTACAGGTATTATTACTCTGCACTCATACAATATAATATAATACATTATAATACAATGCAATACAGAATATGTTTCCTCTTTGTTAGCACTGTCTCTGTTGTCTGCTCTGTATGTCTCACCGTGTGTGTGTGTGTGTGTGTGTGTGCGTGTATAATAATTGAATATGACAGTTAAACAATACAATGACTTGTCCATCATATTAATACTACAGGAATTTCTACTACTACTTGGCCTTATAAAGTTCCTCTAGGGAACACTGTAAGATATTATAAAGCTGTGGGGTTTAAAAGCTGCACTCAGCTTTACATGCATACTTTATTCAATTCACCAGTGTATAAAACAACAGATGATAATCATTTACACAAGGCACACACTCGCTGAGAGTGTATGAAATCAAGTAGTGGACCACAAACCCCCACCCAGAATTTTTTTTAAACTTTCTGAAATACACACCAAAAAACTAAAACCTCACATAATTTTTTTTAGACAAATGGAGACCTGGTTGATTGCTTTCGGAAGGCAAAACACCATGTAAATAGCGCCGCAGTCGAAATTTTTAACATCTTCTTTCTTCTTCTTCCTAGTCGGCCCCCCGATTCCGGGGATCGTGACCATCACGCATGTGGATGAAATTTCTCCATCCCTCTCGGTCCTCCGCCACACGTACAGATTCATAGAGTGTGGTTCTTGTGGCTGCTTTTATTTGGTCGGACCACCTCATGGGCAGACGACCTCTACCCCGTCTACCTTCTATCGCCCCAAGCATTATGTGTCTCTCTAATCCATTTGCTCTTACTATATGTCTAAAGAAGCGGAGGGTATATAACCAATGAAAAAGTGAAATCTCCTAATTCGGAACTGGGGCCGGGGTACCTAGGACGAGGAAGACTAAAACTGATGACCTTGACCAAGAAAAAAAGGTTTGGGTGGGGGTGGGAGAATAAGCTTCAAATCGAAAATTTTACAAACCACTAATGTGTAACTTTATTTGTTTTTTACAATATTTTGTATATACCTACCTAATGATCCTAAAAATATACCAACTACTCCGAAAACCGGGACATTTAGGTGCCCCAAAAGGTTTGTTCGAGACGCCGGGACACGCAGCACAAAACCGGTAAACCCCGGGGACGTCTGGCAACCCTAGTCATTCATAACAACAGAATTCCACAAGTGTTGTCACAAATCACAACATGACATACCTATCAATACAACAATAATCAACACAATAAGGCTGGCCACACACGTCCCGAAGTTCAGTTCCGGAATCGACCGTTTTGCAAAAAAGTTCCGATCAAAACCTCTCTGAATTCAGCGTCACCCCGATTTTAAATTCAGAAAGAGGTTTTGGTCGGAACCTTTTTGCAAAACGGTCGATTCCGGAACTGAACTTCGGGACGTTTGTGGCCAGCCTAATAAAGGTTTATAAAATGTAGCGTAATGTGGTGGAAGCACAGAGCTACTTAGAGATAGGGTCGTATAGCGTTCTGTCGTCTCTGACTACCCAGCAAGGAACATGGCATGAGAGGATAGATATTTAAAAGATAAAAAGGATTTGGGACCCATATCACAATTTCAATCACATTAAACTGCTTTAAGTTCCAACGGACAAAAAATGTTAGCAAGATAATAATAGCACAATTTATCTTATGCCTCATCCACACGTTTGCCGAGCCTCCACAATTTTGTGCTCATTAGTAAAAAGGCATCAACGGCAAGTTACGTATACGTGCCTTTTTACTCATTAACACAAAACTTGTGGACGCTCGGCTAGCGTGTGTCGCCAGCATAAGATTGAGCGATATTACATTTTTTTACAAAACCGTCAGTAGAAATGCATTGAGCATAAGTTTGTTCATTTAATACTGTTTTATTTCTGTGCATAAAAAAGTACAGGATTTGGAGTTATTCTGGAACTTTCAAACAGTCAATGGAATTAAAATCTTCCCTTCCTAAAAACATCCTCCTTGTAATATCTACAGTTCAAATGAATGCATAAATCCAAACGTTCACAAATGGGAGTATAACGCAATCATTTAGAAATTGTATTCCATAAACATCCCTAGTATTTGCCAAACTTACATAGCAGATAATCTTTGTTCATTTCATTGTACAGGTTTCAAAATGTTTGCTACCATTTTACTAAAACATCCATCCACAATCAAGATATATTTTGTGTTATCATTGACATTACTAGCATTGAAATGCAAGAATTTCAACCAAACTGAAAAATGGGCGCGAATGCTGTCACAATTTGCAAAAAATTTAAATGGTAACTGGCTACTTCATCACGACAAAACTTGTATTTTTGTATTAGTTTAAAAACAATAATGTTATGCGCTTTTTTGCCACGATTTTACTTAAACTGAGGTTTGATATAGAGAAATAGTTTATTCATTTTTTATTATTGAGAAGGCAACCAACCTATTTTGATCCCTATGCATTTGGGGCGGCCCCATCTGATGATGCGAGGGTCCCGGTCCCGGCATACTGTGAGAATGGGGACTCATGTGTTGTCCAGGATGTCCGCTCATGGCCTGGTGGTGCATATTATGATGAGGATGCATCATAATGACACTAATTACACATTCGATCACTTATTAAAATACACACAATACAAGCAAAACTGACAAGTATCGAAATTCAATCCCAGCCAGTCTTTAACAGTAAAATAATTTATGTACCGGCTTACACTGACTTCTATCACAAATTATTACTAATAGTCACCGGGTACACCGCGGAATATTTTGCACTTTTCGTAATATTTATAATAACGAGTTAGATATCAGCAAAATGCAAAATTACGCTTTAAAAAATATAAATGTTAATTTGGCAAACAGTAAAGAAAATTAAGAACAACATGCGGCCATGTTATTTTTATTGTGTCGAATGGTGTTGCCAGCGTAAATTTCACATATGCCTATATTTTATAAATCTTGGGTTTACTTTATTCGAGAAAAAATATAATAGTATTTTCAATTCCTCGTAAAAATACAACAGTTACCTCCGATAATTTAATTTGTAAAACCGTATTTGAACATTATCTTTTATTTATGAAGAAATTCTTAATTATTGTAAGTTATTTAAATGTTGAATATTGAATTTTAGATAGTTTTAACATTAATTCAGCTATATTGTCATACTCAAATTAAACAGTGTTGCCAAATATAAAAAAATATTATCAATAGCGAGGAAACGTATAATACCGCAACCACCAAAATTTTAAATCCCATACATTATTTTCTATTCGTTTTCTATATGGCGCATACAATATTCTATTTTTCTATCGTCAGTCACATAATAAATTATTATTTATGGATTAAAATTATCACTCAGGTAACATTTAGATTTTGTTTCTTTTGTTTTTTTTTTGCCGTGTAGTTCAAAAATTGTGAAATGGTGTAAAATTATGAAGTAGTTAAGATGAATTAAATTTACGTGATATTCGTGAAATTAAAAGCAAAATTATTTGTGTATTTTCTTTGTTTGTAATGAATTAAGTGTTTTATATTTCAAGAATATGCGACCGTATCGATACTGCTGTAAAAGATTTTTGGTTTGTATAATAATGCCATTTTGAATACTTACTCATTTGTTTTGGTGGTGTGTGCGATAAATCTATATTTTCATCTTAATGAATTACCTGTTATAGTGTCTAGTGTTTGTGTCTTAAGCTAAGATGGTTTTTGGGCTTGTTGAGAGAATGAATGACGACAGGATGACTTAAAAAAAGGTGTAATATGGGTGAAAGAAAAGACATGTGTCAAACAGACATGGAATCGGAAAGCGTCCATGACAGATTTCTTGAGTGTGAGCGAAGCAAGGATTGATGTGTGTAGAGAATGTAGAGATAAATGGATAATTCATAGTTTCAGCAGTGGTTGAATAGGTTTAATAATTTTCAGAGCCAGGGATCTCTAAGACAGAAGACATGGATATTTCTCCGCCTGGTGTGGGAGGACATAGTGAGTGTTTGGTTCCTGGAGTTACCATTCCCCACATCCATCAAGATAGTCATTACAGCATTACTCGGCCTGGTTGTCCTATTGTTTCTGAGTGTACCTCTCCTAATATTCCTCTTTTCCATTTCATCATTTGACCACATATTAAGGTAAATATTTTCATATTTGATTTTAATAATACTAGAAAAAAATCTTTGTAGGTGTCTTTGGATCTCCAGGTTGTAAATATGCCTGACTCTTTTTTGATATCTTTTCCATCGTGAAACTTAGTAGTAGTTACTTATGACATTTGGTAGTCAAAAATCCAACAGGATTAGGCAAAATGTTAAGTTACACATACACCCTGTAAAAAAATATATAAAAAAAAGATAATTTTCTCTAAATTAGTGTGAACTTTGCTACATGGTTTGCATATAATCAGGTGTAACATAAACTGAAAAAAGTTATTTGTAAATTACACAATAAATTATTGACAGCATGATGTGGTGGAATAAGTGAACGTTGCCCTGAGCATAAAGTGATCGCTTAAACCAGCCAAAGACGACTCGTAAGCGTCGGAACACCCATCCTGCTTCCTCTCCAAGGGAGTTCACATAACGCTACATTATGTGAATGAAGATTGAAGATGCCTCTTGTCTCTGTTGAGGAAAAAACTGTAAAAGTGATTTTGTTTGAGTCTATTTAGAAGTCGAGTTTCATCCTTAACTGTGCTCAAAGCAGGACCCTTGATTTATCCCACTTTTAGAAAAACCTGGATAAGATTTTAATCATGATTTTGTATTCAACAGTCCATTGTACAGCGGCGGTTGGAAGTCTTCCTTGTGCTATCCATACTTCACTCTCATCCTGAATGTCCTCAAGTTCGGTACAAACAGCGGATTGGGGGGCGCGAGGCGCGGGCCCTCCAGGAAAAGCGTCGCCCTGATACATGAGACCCTCCTGCGAGGCGTGTTGGTGGGGAATACCTTGGCCACTTCAGTGGATTACATGCACATGGTCAGAAGATTCATCAATAATGCATTATGACGTATGTTTAGGTGATTTTACCTCTTTACATTCATAGTATTGGAAAAATCCACACCCCATGAACTCTGGGAACCATTCATTTTGGATTATTTTAATAAGCCCAGATTCATTTAATAAAAAATGTTTTTAGGTAATTGAGTTGGTACCTACTTGTGAAAATACATTTTTTTTAAATGTGTCATCTTACTGCCATCTATTATAAATTGTCACACACTTGAATGATTACTACAAAAAACATTGTTCTTGCTTTATTTTAAAAAAAGTAACATGTTTTTTAAGTTTGTACAGAAATATACAAAATAAATATTTTATCCCCTCATAATACCTACTTGAGAAAATCAGTATGTGTACTTATCCATTTCTATTTTGCTCTTACATAATATTTACTGTATTTTTGTTTGATTTGTGTTGAAATTTTATATTCTGTTGTCTTCAACTTGGATTGTAACATATTTTTTATTCATCATAATATTATAAAATGTAACGGATTTCAACTTAATTAGGCAAGTACAGGTACATTATTCTATTGTTCTTTTAATAAACGCAATGATTTCTTTTGTTTTAATTAAGTACCTAACCGAATAATGTCGGAGACTAGAATTGTCCCTCTATAACTACATGTAACTCAATCACCATGTGATCTACTGATCTCTCACTATCACTTTGCACTCAAGCTGTGACAAACAATCAAGATAAAATAATTATTGTATAAGTTGGTGTTGTGTAAGCATCTTGAGTCTGTGCTGAAATGTAAAGAATTAAGATAAGCAAATACTCCTACAGCGATGTCAACAATTGTGTTTCAGAAATAAAATACATTCTTGATAAGCGACCTACAACTTGCAAACTTATACGTATTAGTTACCTATGTATACAAACTATTAGCCTAGCTGAGGTTCCAGTTAATCAGGTATGTTTAAATATTGCAAAACAGGTACCAAAGGTAAGTTTCAGCAGGTTTGCACAGATGGCGACGGCGTAAGCATGATTAGCGTTGTAAAAAGATAAAACCTGGGTTTCGGTAGGTTCGCACAGATGGCGGTAGTATATGTAAATGGGTTTCAGCAGGTAGTATTATGCTATAGCCCGTGTTTCAGGAGGTTCGCACAGATGGCGGTGGTATATATTGTAACGGGTTTCATCGGGTACACACAGGTGGCGGTAGTAAGGAAATGTAACATGGTTTTTTGCTAATTTGCACAGATGGCGGTATTCTAGACATAATCTAGGTTTCAGCAGGTTAGCACAGATGGCGGTAGTAATAAAAATATTGCCAAGGTTTCAGCAGGTTCGCATAGATGGCAGTGGTATAGATATAACTTGGGTTGTAGCAGATTTCCACAGATGGCGATAGTAAGAAAATATAACTTATTTTTAGCTGGTTAGCACAGATGGCGGTGGTATAGACAACTTGCATTTCAGCGGGTTCGCACAGATGGCGGTAGTATCCATATAACTTGGTTTCAGCAGGTTCGCACAGATAGCGGTAGTATCTATATACCCGGGGTTACAGCAGGTTCGCATAGATGGCGGTGGTATAGATATAACATGGGTTTCAGCAGGTTCGCACAGATTGCGGTAGTAGCGATATACCCGGGTTATCAGCAGGTTCGCACAGATGGCGGTAATGTCGATATAACTTGGGTTTCAGCAGGTTCGCATAGATGGCGGTTGTATCTATATACCCGGGGTTACAGCAGGTTCGCATAGATGGCGGTGGTATAGATATAACATGGGTTTCAGCGGGTTCGCACAGATGGCGGTAGTAGCGATATACCCGGGTTTTCAGCAGATTCGCACAGATGGCGGTAGTGTCGATATAACTTGGGTTTCAACAGTTTTGCATAGATGGCGGTAGTATAGATTTTATCTGGCACGTGAACCGTGATGAAAATATAACACCTAGGTTTCAGCAGATCAGCACAGGCGACAATAGTACAGATAGGTATAACCTGTGATATAAATAGTGTTGTCTTTAGATGTACCTACCTAGTGTGTCAATTATTATTAGGTACGAATAAAAATCATGTAAGAGAAGATTCAATGATTAGAATCATGACACATCTTATCTTCTTGATCCCCACTCGAAGCACAGAGAATGCGTGAAAGAATTTATAACAGGTTCACTATACATTATAATGAATGCTTCAATATTATTATTCACGCTCTTACTGTAGTAGTGTACCGCGTATCCACATTATACATTACACTGTTAGTTCAGTAAGAATGGGATACAGAATAGTTGTAGTTGTCTGTACAGTGTTACTTGGATTGACTCAACAATGGTAAGACCGTTATAAACAAATTATTATTATCAATAATTTAATGTCAACACTATACAGGAAGTAGATAGGTAATAATATAGGTCAGGAGATGAAATACTAATGTCATTGTTATTGTACCTACATTGAATGCATTATTTTAATATTGCACAAATATCTTATTTTTTTTATTTGGCAGCTCACCTAACAATGATTTGTTTGTGCAATATAAAACAACTCAAAAAGAAATACCTATATTTGTTGGTACATACTACGTATTCATTTATTGTGACTTATATTTCGTTGATGGTGTTAGTAATAAAAAAAATCATATAAATCAAAAGCATTTCCCAAGTAGTTCCGTACCCTTATTACATACAGTTTTATCTTTTGTGGTACGGATTGGTAATTAATTTCTAATACCATCAACTAAATTTTAATGTCACAGGAAATTAGTACATATTTGAATAAGGCATGTCAATTGTCCATATTAAGAACCCGAAACGCAATGAAAAAGGATTTTTTTTACGAATCTGAGTTCATCGTAATAAACCCAATTCTAAGATACATTCTTTACACTTCACACAAATAGAAAAGCTTGTCTTGTGAAGTGGAGTATGTCGGCATAGGGGATCGAACCCGCGTCCACCGGTCGAGCTCGTTACCAACCAGGCTACAAACCACCTCACCTATTTGTTGTTATTATGCACTATGTATGCAGCCATATAATACAGTATTTAATTTTCGTACAGCTATACGTCTAAACCAAAATACAGAACATTTCCGGATGATTTTCTTTTCGGTGTTGCAACGGCGGCACATCAAATCGAAGGAGCATGGAATTTATCTGGTGAGTGGCTTTTGCGTACCTATTGATTTACTTATTTATTCATAGTGTCTATAGACACTCACAGAGAATAAGCAAAAAGAAAAACAATCACACGAATAGAACAGAAAAACAGGTGAAGCCTCCAATTAAGAACATAACAAAAGTGACCTATAGCAAATTTGCTGTATCATACGCAAAAATGATCTTATCTAAATAATTTTTAACATTTTTGCCATTATTTCTTAAATCAACTTGCGTCATTTGAATTTTTCTAGGGAAAAGTGAAAATGTATGGGATCATTTGGCACATTTCCGCAACGATTTGATTGCCGATGGCACAAATGGCGATGTGGCAGTGGATTCCTACAACAGATATGAAGAAGATGTCGAAGAGTTGGAATACTTGGGTGTTGGAGCATACAGACTATCTTTGTCTTGGCCACGGATATTACCAACGGGAAGAATCGATTATGTAAACCTGGAAGGTGTAGCGTACTACAATAAATTAATCGACCTGCTCGTATCAAAAGGAATTGAACCAATGGTAGGTTGCCATCTTCTTCCTTCAGCCATCTCTCCACTGCTGGATATAGGCCTCTTCCATTTGTTTCCATTTTTCTCTATCCTGAGCTTTGCCGATCCATCTTCTACCCACGACTGGGATAATATCGTCGGCCCATCTTTTCTGTGGCCGACATACTCTTCTTTTTTTATCCCACGGTCTCCATCTAAGAACTTTGGGTGTCCATCGTTCTATCCCCTGTCTGGCAACACGACCCACCCACTGCCATTTGTGTTTAGCAATCCGGTCCATGATGTCTACGACTTTTGTTCTGCGCCTTATTTCATCGTTCCTTATTTTATCTTTCAGGCTCACGTCTAACATTTGTCTTTCCATGGACCGTTGTGCATACTTTAGTTTGTGTACTGTATTGGCAGTGAGTGTAATAGTCTCGAGGCCGTAGGTGATGATTAATTTCAAAAACCATCGATTGACAAACCGTATCAACCGATTTGCAATAAATGTTTAAATGTTGTTTTAGGTTACACTTTTCCATTGGGACATGCCTCAAGTTTTGATGGACCTCGGCGGATGGGCAAACCCTTTTATTGTTGATTATTTTTATGACTACGCTAACCTTGTCTTTAAAACATTCGGAGATCGTGTCAAAATGTGGATAACTATCAATGAACCCTATGAAGTGTGCGAGGATGGATACGGGGATGAGAAAAAGGCTCCTGCTATATTGAGTCACGGAGTAGGGAACTATTTGTGTGGGCATAATCTGCTCAAGGCACACGCTGAAGCATACCATCTGTATAATGACACTTATCGTCCAACTCAGGGTGGCAGGATTATGATTAGTGTCAATTCAATCTTCTATGCTCCACAAAACAGTGAAAGTGTCGATGATAAACAAGTCGCGGAAGTGGCAAACCAATTTAAGGTAAATCTTTTGAACCGTTTCCCTCCTCCTTGCGTATCTTTCAATTAAATGTATAGTTGTTTGTAGAAAACTGTTTTCTTCATTTCATTTTAAGTTCGGATGGTTTGCGCATCCAATATATTCTAAAGAAGGTAACTATCCAAAATCAATGATCGATCGAATCGAAGCAAACAGTTTGGATGAAGGGTTGACTCGTTCCCGTCTCCCAGTGTTTGACGAATATTGGATCAACAGAATACGCGGTACAGCTGACCTTTTAGGAATTAATCATTATACAACTCATCTCATCACTCCAGGACAAGATACCACGGCTAGGAATCCATCTTGGTTGATGGATATTGGAGGGAGAGTCTCACTGGAGGTCGGAGAAGAATCAGCCTCTGAATGGTTAAGGGTAAGTTACTTTTTATATAACATTGCTTATTGTTACTATTAAATCATGTAATTTATAATATAATTTGCGTATGATTATTATTCACAGATATGGCCTAAAGGATTTGGTGACATGTTGCGATGGGTGAATAAGGAATATAATTCTCCAGAGATTATGATTACAGAGAATGGAGTCTCTGATAGAGGCGATCTCGAAGATAATCGTCGTATTCAATACTTTAATGTAAGATTAATTTTACTAGCCCATGAATACTAATTTAAATAAGTAGGTACATGGGTAGTTTTGGCTGCTTGAATTTGATTTTGCCTTCAAAAACTGGTATTAGACTAAAGAGTTAAGATAGTTTTAAGGTCCCTAAGCTAGCAAGTAGGATTTTACACTAAAATCGTGATATGGTTTATTTCCACACAGGACTACCTATCTGAACTATTGATAGCCTTGTATGATGACAATGTGAAGATCACAGGTTATGTCGCATGGACTCTTATGGACAACTGGGAATGGAGAGCTGGATTCTCGTAAGTTTTTTTTTAAGGCGAAGGCATGACTTTGCCAACCACTTCTCAGTATTATTAGCCAAAAGAGTCTACATATTATCATTCATGATTGACATACGAGTATAAACTCATCAGCCTAATACTGGGAAAAATTCACCTATCCAGATATCACGGATATCACAGGATTAGACTCGGGGCCTAAAATACAAGCATTGTGCTTGATATAAATCGTCTTACAATATTGCAAGTATTAATAATTACCGTAAAGTCGTCTTACTTGAGACACTTTTGATATATAAATGTACATAACTTTTTTATTTACAATCGGATTCAAAAAGTAAATGCTTAGTTTTTTGAGTGGTACTGAATACTTGACGATATTTGTAAATATGATTTAAAAAATTAATACATATTGTTTTTGTATTCATAAATACTGCTTGTCTCAAGTTATCCCCACTGGTGTAATACTTGAGACAAGCCTTGTTTTTGCATGAAAACGGTCGATTTTCTTGGATGTTTGAATCTTGAGACAAAGTACAATGATTTATCTATCGTTTTTATTTTCTATCTCGCTTTTTTTGGGAAAAAATGGGTACTTTAGACAGAAAACAAATAAAAAAGAATTAACATGATTGTGTTTATTAAAAAAATTAAAACGTGTTAAGAATGCAAAGAATATATGTAGGTATAAAAATAGTTTTTTCTAAGATATAAAAGACATAAACTATAAAACAGTAATATTAGGGATAAAAAACAATTAAAAAAAGTATAGTAGGTACAGTAATATAAAAAAACAATTAAAAAAAGTTAACACATTTCATACGGAAAGACGTATCGCCCCCGTTTCACTGAAAGTGGATTTATAATTTTTTTGATGCAGTTGGTGTTTACTGTCATTATGTCATCTATTGGGGGGAAAACATACACATTTTTTTTATCTGTGTCATTTTTCAGACATGTCTCAAGTTACACACATTCCGATGAAATTGAATTGAAAACGTATTTTTTTAAATTTCTTAGATAGCAACATTTATTTCCTCTATGGTTTCCACACGCCAAAAAGATAGGTTAGGTCAACAAATATATGACAGTTCTCACAAAAATGTTGGGGTACCGATTAACAACGAAGTTATTTTGAATAAATTTTTGGTGAAAATAATTATTCAATTTCAAATAAATGTTCTGGTAACTTACCCGCAAATAATCCTTCACCTCGCAATTGTAAAGGAGCCGCACACGCAATATTAAGGATCAAGGATAAAAATTATCAGTGTTGCTACAATCATAATGTTGCCAGAGCAAAAAAACAAAAATAACTCTTTTTGTCTCATGTTAGCATACTGTCTCAAGTAATACGATTTTACGGTACCGATTTTTGTGCATAAATTTTCCGGTAAATTAAGAATACATCATAGCAGAGTATGTTATTAAATGTAACGTATGATGTATTTTGAGAGGCAGGGACTGCATTGGACAACATGAAAACAGGATCAACTGATTGAAAAATTAATAAACATTTTGACTAGGTGACCCAGTGTGGTCAAGTTAAAAAATGTTGTTGGGATTGTAATAGAATATGCCATTAAATATTGTTAAATTATTCCAGGGAACGTTTTGGTCTTTACGCTGTTAATATCGATGATCCTAAACTTCCAAGGACTGCCAAGAAGTCAGCACATTACTTCAAAGAGTTGGCCGAGACCAAAGTCTTGCCAGATATTACTAGTGAGAGCGACACAGTTCAAGTAAGTAACAACTGAATATACTAATACCTACAAAGAAATAACGCTTATATTGCTCACAGTTACCAACAGTAATAGTCTCACGACTTCAAGTTTTTATTGTTAGACAATACATATTCACAATTAATTTTACCTTCAATATTACAATCATGAGCGTCGCTAGCCTCGGAGCTAGGGGAGGGGGGGGGGGGGGGGCAACGAAAATTTTGAAAATTGATGTCACATAAAAAACGCGTAAATAGCGCTGCAGGCGATGTAGTTTGTTTATTTGCAAATGTATTTTATACTTTGCACAATAATATTATGTATTTTTTTTTATGAAATTGATGGAATTTCATACTAATTTTAGAAAATTTATGCTATGATGAGAAAATGTGTTGTAGTAATGTGACTTTTTGTGAATCCTTACCATTTAGTATGAAAAAATAAATACCTATATCAAGCTCTAGGGGGGCAGCTGCCCCCCCTGTCGATGCCCATGATGACAATCACTTCCATAATTCGCAAATGATCGAATGTTTCTTACATGAAATACAAACTTACATTATAGATTAAAATTAGTTAATTTACATTATGTCGTAACATAGTTAAGTAAAAATATGTAATTAAACTAACCACATAAATATAACAAGTAACACATATACTTTGAGTTTATGAATTTTACTAACAAACTAACTTATTATATTTCAGCTATAATAAATACAAGACAATAACAATCTGAGGATACAAGTGTACTATTATTTATTATCTATAATTATATTTACTTATATATTAACATTGTAATTATTACTAACTTATAAAATATATACTAACTACTGTACTAACATTGAACTACGAGTATATCATTTCATCACCATTCACATACAGAGGTATTTCTTTGGCTTATTAACATCTAAATTAGAGGTTATATAATGTGTTCTGTGATCTAAATATGCCTTTTATTTCAACAGCAAGTTGATTCTGGAGGAGTATGTGAAGCAACAAACAAAATGGATGGAAATTGTATCGATTGAATGTACGAGTATGTTTGCTCAAATGCTCCCCGATCTGTGGAATTATTCGTATGAACTATGAACACTTCAAGCTTTTCGTGGACGTACAGAAGAATACTGCGTGCCAAAAATAGTGAATTGAATCACCAGTATTTGTTTATTCTACATATCTATAGGAATCTGGATTGTACAAAATACTTTACGAGTGCGAATTATTAATTTGTAGTTTATTTTCGCATGCCCCTCAATCAATATTCAATTCGCCGTATCCACTGCAAGGTAGGCAGAGATTACAGACTGCCACCCTCCAGAATCTATCTGTCTATCTATACCCTCACGTCACGGCAGAGAGGACAGAACACCAGACAGCCCTATCCTTGCACACACTCCTAGACTCCGTCACATTTATACAATTTGTCATACACGCTCTCCGATTCCTTTTACTCAAAATGCGTCCATCCCTGAGGATCTGGTCGACATGATCGGACCAGGTCAGAATCGGGCGGTCGCGTTTCCTCACCCCTCTACGCTCACTCCAATATATCTTTTTTGTCATCCTGTCATCTTTCATTCTCTTAACATGCCCAAACCATCTTTTTTTATTCACTTTCATTCTTGTCACAACACCAGTACCTACTGCAGTCACTTATTTCCCTAATAATATCATTCCTACAGACCCTCCAGAATCTTACACTTAATTGGAGGGAGGTATTTGGCTGTGTTTTTATAATTCCATTAGATGACTTTGCTAGGAGAATCGTGCAAGTTAAATCCAGCACTAATCATAGAAACCATATTATCGCTGTCGTTTTTACCACTTGGATTTTGGAGTCGTGGTGTAAATTTAATAAACATAGGATCATTGCTTCTTAATACTAAATCTGCAGTGAAGACAATATCTTGAGGTTTGGTTACTGGCTCCAATATAAAGTTCCTCAATATTCTTGATATTAAAGACTTCATCTCAAGCATAGCAAATTTTTGACCTGTAAAAACGATTTGATCATTGACCAACTGCAAATAAAAGTCAAATGTATGAAAAACTATTGGATTATTAAGGAATCATTTTTTGCCTACCAATACAGTTCCTAGGTCCTGCGCTGAATGGAATATAAGCAAATGGATGTCTCTTGGCACAATTCTCTGGAGTGAACCTCTCTGGTATGAAGTCATCAGGAGATGGATAGATGGAAGGATCTCTGTGCAGATCGAAGATGTGAATATGAACAATACTTCTGGCATGAACTAAATAGTCCTCTAAAAATACATCATAACATATTATTAAAATTGATATTTTTTTCTGCATCGTTATTTAAAATAATTATGATACATACTTAATTGTACGTCTTCAAAGACTTCCCTCGATATAAAAGGCACACTCGGATACAACCTGAGACTCTCCTTAATACACATCTCCAGGTATTTCATATTATTCAAGTCTTCCATTGTAGCTGCTCTATCTGGATCTTCAAATATCTCATTCAGTTCTCCAACTATTTTGTCCTAATAAGATAAAGTAATTTTAGTATCAGATTATTCAATTTATTAGAGTATTTTACTAGCGTGATGACGTGGTATAGAATTGAGAAAAAATTAGAGGACTTGTGATTGAACCCTGAGGCACACCACTCACGAGTGAAATGTAACTAAATGGTACGAATTTAGTAACTGTTGGAATATTAACTTTATGGAAGTACATTTTAACAAATTTGTAAATTAAAAACACTGTGTTATATTTCCACTACTCATTTGAGTACACACACCAGAGATCTTTCAATGCTTATAGCTTCATCTTCAGTGGCTTTCTATGAACTCCTAGAACTCATAGAAAGACACTGAAGATGAAGCTATAAGCTTTGAAAGATCTCTGGTGTGTGTAAGTACTCAAATAAATAGTGGAAGTAAAACACAGTGTTTTTATTTGACAAATTTGTTAAATGGTATGAGTTTGGGATTTTTAGAACAAAAGCCTTACTTGTATCTGCCGATGATTAGCCAACATCAATAAACAAAAGCTGATTCCACTTGTAGTTGTATCATGGCCCTGAAATATGTTATAAAATATTTGTAGCAATGAGGGAATACAAACAATCTTAATAAATCGTAATAAATGTGTAGGTATATAGACATGTGGACTTAAGAATTGGGAGGTCATAATTCGATATGATGGATCAATGTCACATTGTCGCTACTAATTAATGATAATGTGTAATAGGTATAATCGTAAACACTAAAATAAATAAAAATAATAAATAAATATTGCAGGATGTTATTGTATAATCACTTGTACCTTATCTTACTAAATTACTGTAGTTAGTTTGATGCATGTGGACAATTTATAAGGTGCATTGCATACTAACATAACAAAGAAGATTTAACTATATATCAAGTATCAATGGCGTATGTACGTTTTCATTTCGATGGGGGGGTATTTGACTTTGGGGAGGGGGGGGGGGAATGAAAACTAAACCTATATAAGCCACTGTCTGGTAGTACCTCAAACATGAATGTGTCCACCTCCTCCCTGATGCCCGCCTCATCTATCTTCCCCTCAGCCTCAGCTGACAGCAGGAGATCCAACATGGCCAGCCTCTTCTTGCCACTACTCATATAAACATCATTCTCAATATCTTCTTTGTGGATTATCTCCACTCTCCCATCACCACTCTCCCTTTCTTTCCTTCTCTGTCTTATTACAGATGTTGTGAAGCCGTGAAGTAAAGGTAAAAGTTTCTTTTGCTTTCTGTACGTAGAGGACATTCTAAATATTAGATCAGAATGCAGCCATATTCTGATGGATCTCTCTAATGCTAAATGTCCTATTTTATATATTGCATTTTTATATTTGTTGAAAGACGTTTCGTCTGTCTTGGCGTGGGTTCCCATTGCTGTCTCTAAAAACCATTAATTCATAATTTAAACTTTAATCCACATTACCTACTTCAATCTACATTTAAAACAGAAAACATCTATTAGGTATGATATGTTTCTTTCTTATACGCTCCGAATGCAAATCTCCTTACCACACATAGTATTGATTGTAGATTTTGTGATGACATCAACCACGTCAATAATTTGACTGTTTTGTGATTTTAAATTCAATATTAGATTATGACTTTGCTCCTCAAAGGTTTTACAGAATTGTCTCAGAATATTAAAGTGAAATGCTGGTGTGAGAATCTTTCGTCGCTGGTGCCATTTTTCACCTGAAATCAAATCAGGTAATTACCTAATCTGATATTTCAATTATTATGAAAATGATAATGTACGTACTTCGTACCTACTGGTTTTATCATGGTTTGCGTTATTAGGTAAAAATCAAGAAATGATAAGATATAAGATATTCACTATCACAATAAGATTTTCGCCCCACAAAATCAACAAAACTATCAATACATAATGTAATCGAATTATTGAAATAAAACAGATACTCTAACCACTGGATGAAGTGGAATATTAAAATTTGAATTATCGACGATTACTTTAATTAATAGTTATATCAATGATCAATATAGTGTCAGAATACAGATGGAGAGATCTATAGATCACAATGTAAATAAATATAAATCATTTGCTAACCTTTACTCGTGAGGAGACCTTGCTGAAGCCAAGGATGAAGAAAGTCATACATTATACTTTTTGTGATATGCTTGGAGCTTGACAGAACAATCTGAAATTATTTATTTGATATAAATGTTAAAGATTTTGGCGAATATGTTCATAGAATATGTACATATAAAATATATGAAAAGACAATGATATTACAATTTTATTAAATAATATACTTATACAATATTATACAAAATGGTAAAAATATGCTGTTTCACATTTGACATGTTAGTAAACTCAGTTCTTAATATTCTGATTAATTGAATCGGGCGTAACTTTTTAGTAATTTAGAGGTCACTTGAAGTGCATTTAATTTAATTTAATTTAATTTAGAATGACTGATAAATTAATTCGGGCTACTGATTTCGACTGCGAACTGTAAGTATTACCTATTACTTTTATATAAGTCTGTCGTGTTTCGTTACGATTTTTTTCTTTTAAACTAGCAATTCACTCGCAGTCGAGCTATTTATCTAATAGAGCCAATACTTACCTAATGATGATACATACCTCAAGATCTTCTGGATTGAATATACTGACACATTTATAGAAGCACAACTGGAGACTGTAGATCCTCTTATATTTATTTGCCAAATGCCGCAATAAGTAAAACATTTGCACTGAAAGGAAATATAATTATTTTTATATACTCGTACCAACATAAATACCCACAGTGAATTCTATTAGAACTATAATGCAGTTCGAATGTACACAAAGCAGCCCCTCCATGGAAAGTTGTGGGGTAGTCTGGATTTATTTCATACATGCATACATTTTTTGAAGTGCTGAATCCGAATCCTAGGTTTTCCAACCAAATTTCGTGACGGAACATAGCGAAAAATCCCGAAAATATGCATTTTCTGGCGATTTTTTTTTATTAGAACTCGAAAACATTCATAATCAAATTTTAACAATTATTATTTTTATATATGACCTATATTTGACCTCATTAGAATCAGCAAAAATGACGAAAGATCACAGCATATTTTTTTTCTAAATGTAGTAAAATGTCTACGGTAATTTTTTTTTTAATTTCCAAAAACAATTCACTATATTTTTAAATAGATAAATAGAGAAACGGATTCAGCACTCCAAAAAACGTAAGTATAGATTGAAAGAAATCCAGAGTACCCCATATACAACTTTCCATCGAGAAATGCATCTAGACTGGATTAAGGTATTTAAAACAAAATAGTTTTCCATTAGGTTCACTGTACAAGTAAACGAAAATATAACTATGAATTATTTTTGTATAATAATTATCAAATGTTCCTTCTATTTTTTTTTTGTAATAATGCAATAAAGCTACCTTAATTATTGAGCATGTCAACTTTTAATTAGCTAAGTATTTCTTTTCATAAATCTTGTACAAACCTGGGTCAACCAACAGCTTAAGCAAATTCCCCATAATAGGCACTTTATAAGGTCCTGGGATTCTGTTGTATACTTTACTCTTTGGCGTGTAGAAAAACGCATACTCTATCAGACATAATAGAACAACAGCAAACAATAAAAATGCAGTAAGTAATTCCATGATTTAGTCTAGTTTTTTTCTTCTTTGAAATTCACAACACTTATTGAGATGTAAACATCTACTGAGTAATTGGTATATGGATTATTGGAGTATGAACGTCACCGAGGTATTCCATTACATAATACTCGTATTATCCAAGACATGTAGGTATGTAACGATTGCCCATTGGAAATTTTTGCAAGTTTTATGAATATGCATGTAAATTTAAAGCGGCGACGCCTTCGTGGGTGGCCACAAATTTTCGCCGAAGACTCATTCAAAGAAGTAGATAAATTTGAAAAAGTTTGAAAAGAATTGTAGGTACTTACTAATGAAATAATGAATGAAAATAGTTTGGAAATATTTCTTTCGTGGAAATAATCAAGTAAGTGCCATTTTATGCAACGTGACACAAAATGAAAATCGAATTCTCATACATGGTACGTACCTATACACGTATAAAAATTGCAAATCGACCACCACCCACCTTCTATATGTGTGTAAAGTACATATGTATGTAGGTAGACATGTAAGAGGAGTTTTGTGACAATATTGGAGAGACGGGGAAAAGACGGAGCCTTGTGATCTTCCTGTGTTTACTCGAAGAACTTTGAAGGGTGCAGTACTAATAGTGGTTACACAAAAACATATTTAGCCAAGCCTCCGTGAATTTTCACGGGTAGGTACCCATTATTTGTATCATAAAACATTGATAAGATTTTTTATTTAGGCATAATAATAATTGTAATTTAATAATATTTTTCGTACATATGTCCTTGGAGACATAATTAATGAACATGATAGCATTCAGTATATTTTGGATGAAATATTGACCCATTCTCACATATAAATTAATTGAGAATGATTGATTTTATCTTTGATTACAATTATTTTATTGGTGATATGAGTGAGTCACTAATGCAAGTTATCTTATCAATCATTTTGCGAGTATCTAACATTAAGTAATGTAAATACGTAATTAACTAAAAACACCATGTATATCAAATTAATGTCACAAGTGGTTGGTTGGCAGATATTGCCTACGGCAATAAACCCGCCATTTGGAAGATATGTTTTCTTTTCAATAAAGATTTTTTTATTTATTTATTTTATTTTTTATTAGTATTTACATTATTTATTTTTAATTATAGTATAGTTAAACCTTAAGAGTAGGTACATTATAGCCTTAATGGAATATTATAATTTTAACAATGTTTTAACAAGTGCCTTATCGTAAAAAAATTGTAGGTAGATTTTATGACTTTACATCCTTGAACTGTTTTTCACTGTCTTCCAAACGACACCAAACACGCCCATCATTTTGATGGCGCCTTCACCAAGAATAGACAGAATCAAAATTTGTGAAAAGATATGAGTTCTACTCGTGAAGCACTTTCGTAAGATGCCAAACACGGCGGTATGTGATGACTGGATCCTCTATCGCTCGGTCTCTTCTTTTCCAACACCCTTTCAGACGATACTACACATGACCCCGCTTCCCTTGGATGTGAAATGAAATGAAATGCTTTACATCTTTTTTGTCTCTGGAGTAGGCTGGTCAAATTTGGTACCTACAGAATTGTATTGTCACTGAGTTTACGTATGTTTGCAAAGTTTCAGGTCTATAAGTAGGCAGGAAGAAAGATTAAACAAAAAAAAAACAATGAAACACCACAGTGCAGTTTGTAATAATAAAAAAAAAACTAGGATTTTTACGTAGCTCAATGGGTTAATGTTTTGATTTTACTGTATTTATAAAAAAATATTTCAAGTTACTCTGAATAAAAATTGAATTCTTTATTCCAGAATCAGGAAGTAAAGAGACTTCGCATTTGATGCTAAATTTAGATTAGTTATCTTGAATTTCATTTGCTTGTCGACTATAGTTCATTCATTCATTTACAGTTCTTCTCGAGAATTTGAGGTTCAGAGGTGATAATAAATACATAAGTTAAAATAGTAAAATGGCGGTGGGCAGGTCACATGGCTAGAGATCCAGATGATAAGTGATCGAAGAGGATCTTAACCTGAAAACCTAGAGCGACTACCAGGAGCGTAAGAAGACCACCACTACGATGGAGAGACGACCTAGTCAAGTACGTTGGTGTCAACTGGACCTAGAGAACCCAATTTGAAGTTGTGTGGAGAAAGATGGAGGAGGCCTTCGTCCAGGAGTGGACGGGAATAGGCTGATGAAAAAGAAGAATAATAGTAAAATAAATGTATTTATTTATTTAATCACAACGGTTTCAATAGGTACATCATCATACCATGCATAGAGTCTACCTATGAATTATGGCACTAAAGTTAAAATTCCTAACTCTGCTAGGATGATTGGAGTTAAAATTAAACAGAAAAAAAATAGAAAAACTTATGCCCAATCCCACCAACTATAACCTAGGAAGGAGAGCCCTAAGAAATTTCCATACAAAAATAGATATAATATTCTATTTATTGATTAAATAATATCCGCTTGTAGCTAGACCACAGCCTGATTCCATACGAAATGCAACGTGCAACTCACCTAGTCTGGGTGGAGATATTTGGGCACCTAACGTTAGGTAAGTTTCATGTTGCATTTCATATGAATTTATTGCTGCAGGGGGCCCTATTACTAAATAAATAGAATTTTATTTCTGTTTTTGTATGGAAATTTCTTAGGGCTCTTCTTCCTAGGTTAAAGTTGGTGGGATTTGGCATTAGTTTCTCAATTTTCGTGGTGATTGTTTATACCGTTTTGAGTTTGCTTACGTCGAGGAACAAATTTAGCATAAAGAGGTTCGTTAGTCCTTAAGACGATCTCTTTTCTCATGACAATGTCTTGTGGCTTAGTTACAGGCTCCAGTACATATGTCTTCAGTATTGTTGATATCATAGACTTCATCTCCAGCATGGCAAATCTCTGACCTGAAAGCAATACACATTAAAAGTGACCGGGCTCAAAATCTTGTAATTATGACATCATCTTTGAGATGTAAACCAATAGAAAAAGTAATGTTTTATTATCGCCCTGTCAACAAGGAGTTTTCGCCTCAAATCCAGAAGGAGCTTCCTAAACGCGACCAACCCCCTAGCAGATATACCCGAAACTGCGAGAACTAGCATGTGGAGGGGCACAGCAGAGGATGCACAAGGACTCTATTTAACACGCTAATGGAAGCCCTAACCCCAGGATACGATATATCCTGCCCAGCGTGGAAAACTCTCAACAGGATCAGATCTGGAGTCGGCCGCACTAGGAAGAACCTCCAGAGATTATAGGTCAAAAAGTGCAATTTGGTAGCACATAGTACGAAAAATGTTGCATAATACGGTGCTTTTAGATTTCTCGATGGAAAGTTGTGGGGTAGTCTGTTTTTCTTTCATTCTATACGTATTTTGGAGTGCTGAATCCGAATCCGAGGTTTGCCAACAAAATTTCGTGATGGAACATGGCGAAAAATTGGTAATATTTACATTTCCTGGCGAATTCTGGATTCGAACTTAAAAACCATCAACTTTTTGTGGGTCATCTTTTTAGCAGAATAAAATTTCATAAAATTTCCTACAAATTTGGTATATAATATTTTTTTCTAAAATAACTAGCAGCGGAGCTGTCAAGCTCCAAAAATTGGCCAAATTTTCTTGTTATTTTAAATTGTGAAAATGGAAAATGTATGGAGAATAGGTCACCTTGTTCGAATTATCACCAAATTTTGACAATTATTCTTCAGATTTATGATACATATTTTGCCTCGTTGGAATCAGTAAATATGGAGAAAGGTTTCAGGATAAATTTAATTTAAAAATATAGTGAAGTGTTTAAGCTAAAAAGGTTTAAACATTTTTAGCCTAAACAAATTACTATATTTTTAAATAAAATTATTTAAACATAACTGGCTCAAATATTTCACGGTGTTTTTAAATAAAAATTTCGTTAATAGCTTTCTTTGTGTTTTCTGATTCCAACGTGGTAAAATATGATTCATGAATTTAAAGAATAATTGTTGAAATTTTTGCTTATGAAGGCAACAAGGTAAACTTTTTCAATACATTTTCGATTCTCGTAATGTAAAACAATAAGAAAATTTGGCCATTTTTTGGACCTTGATAACTCCGTTCCTATTTATTTTAGAGAAAAATTTTATATGGTAATTTTGTAGTAAATTTTATGTACTTTCGTTTTGCGTAGAAAAATAACTTACCAAAGTCGTCAGTTTTCGAGTTCTTATAAAGAAATCGCCAGAAAACGAATATTTTCGCCATTTTTTGTATTTTTCGCCATGTTCCGTATCGAAATTTTGTTGGCAAACCTCGGATTCGGATTCAGCATCCCAAAAAACGTATAGAATTAAAGAAATCCCTACTACCCCACAACTTTCCATCGAGAGAGTGCTTTGTGTTTAATTTCACCGGATTAGCAGTATTTGTTTTTATTCTGATATTACATCATATTATGTATAGTAAAACTTCTTACCAATACAGTTCCTAGGTCCTGCACTGAATGGAATATAAGCAAATGGATGTCTCTTGGCACAATTCTCTGGAGTAAACCTCTCTGGTATGAAGTCATCAGGAGACGGGTAGATGGAAGGATCTCTGTGCAGATCGTAGATGCGAATAAAGCATACTGTTCCTGTTGGAACCAAATAGTCCGCTAAAAGAAACAATAATGTTTTCATTTATTTCATACTTATTTTAATTTACTGTCATTCTGTCTTCCGAAAGTGCCGTACCTCTCATAGGTAATAATATTTTTTGTGGCAAAAATAGCATACTGTATCGCAAAAATGTAAAAAGGGAATTGAATTTTACATGCAAAGATTTTATAAACACAATTCTTTAAAATGGTTTTCAGCTTGATGAGATGACCTTTAATAAGTGAAAAAAACTTAAGTACAAATAATTTGTCAACGTACTTCTATCAATATGCTTTTCCTAAACGTTGCCTACATACTAATCGACGACGTGGTATGGAGATACAAAATATTTTTTTAAAACCTCACTGGCTTTTGTGTAAATAGTGATTTCATTTCCCAATGCCACTGTCTTCTATCAATAATTTATGCACTTACATAATTGTACATCTTCAAAGAATTCCCTTGAGATAAATGGAACACTTGGATACAACCTGAGACTCTCCTTAATACACATCTCCAAGTATTTCATATTGTTCAAGTCTTCCATTGTAGCTGCTCTATCGGGATCTTCAAATATCTCATTCAACTCTTGCACAATCTTGTCCTGGAATCAAATAATATCTTTTAATTGTTTCAAAGATTAGTCAACATCTTTTTTTGTCTAGTGAATATTGACCAGCACATGGAAGGCAAGTATATTCTGAGTTCTTACACTATGAACACATGGAAGGCAAGATGGGAGGAAGCTCAAACCCCGTAAATCACTGCCTGCCCTGCATGTACCCTGTGCCGATTTTTCCACAAGGTGTGGAGAAATAGACCATACACCATACTGTGTCCAAGTCCGATCTTAGAGCCAATGCGGGGAATTTCAAAAACTTCTTGTTACTAACGGATACAGCGACTGAATATATTTTAAACATTGACCTAAGCCTTTGACTGTTTTTTACTGTTTTATGCCCTTACTCTATCTCACAGATTTCAAAATGTGATGTAACAAAATGCCATACGATAAATAAATTTTAAAAAAATTGAGTTATCTTACCTGTGCATCTTTATGGTTAGCCAAGATCATTAAACAAAAGCACAATGCACTTGCGACTGTATCATGACCCTGAAAACAAAAAGCATAAAAGAATGGAATATTTTGCTTCACTCATGAGTAATGTTCTCCGTGTAGTATACATTAATAAGTATTCGGATCACCTCAAGCATGAACGTGTCCACCTCCTCCCTGATGCCCGCCTCATCTATCCTCCCCTCAGCCTCAGCTGACAGCAGGAGATCCAACATGGCCAGCCTCTTCTTGCTGCTCCTCATAGAATCCTCCTTCTCAATGTTTTCTTTGTGGATTATCTGGACACCATCACCACTCTCCCTTTCCTTTCTTCTCTGTCGTATTACAGATGTTGTGAAGCCGTGTAATAGAGGTAAAAGCTTCTGTTGTTCTCTGTACAGTGACGACATTCTGAACATTGGTTCAAGATGCAGCCATATTTTTACAGTTCTTTGAACTATTATATCACTTATGTTATGAACGGCATTTTTATATTTGTTATAAATGTTTTCATCTGCCTTTACGTGTGTTCCCATTGCTGTTTCTAAAATAGTACATTGAATAATATAGTAATTGCAAATAGTTTGAGATATACTTACCTAAATTATTTTAGGTATTGAACTTGATTTATCTGCATTGGACAGATGGAAATACATTGCAGTTTTTTCCTCAACAGAGACGAGAGGCACCTTCATTCACATAATGTAGCGTTATGTCAACTCCCTTGGGGGAAAGCAGGATGGGTGTTCTGACGCTTATGAGTCGGCTTTGGCTAGCTTAAGTGATCACTTTATGCCCAGGGCAACGTTCAACATTCCACCATATCTCGCTGTCAATTGTGTAATTTACAAATAACTTTTTTCTGTTTATGTTACTCCTGATTATATGCAATCCACGTAGCAAGGTTCATACTAATTTAGTGAAAATTACCTTTTTTTGTAATTTATGGAGGTTGTTTATAAAAAAAATACAGAATAGGAAAAAATTTAGGAAAAAACTGTAATTGTAAATTGGATTTTTTTGGTTATAAAATGAAGTTTAGTATGTTTCAGATCACCCGTGATTTCAAATAAATGGAAATTTCTTACCACACATAATGTCAATAGTACATTTAGTGATTACAGATGACAGATCAATAGTTTGAGAACCTTGGAACGAAACATCATTTACGAGATTCTCACATTGTTCATCAAATATTGTGCAGAATTGTTTGAGAATACTGAAATGAAATGCAGGAGTGAGAATCTTTCTTCTGTGGTGCCATTTTTCTCCTGCAATAAGAAAGTTATTCATTTCAGTTAAAAATGTTCTACGTATCTTTCATGTGACTTCTACAAAGTTTGGGGCTTGGTCACGGTAATTTTCCACGGCATTAAGGTTCAAAATTGCGTCACGGTAATTTCCCACGTCAATAAGGTTCAAAATCGCGTGAACAATCGTATGATAAAATGGTAAAAATGGCATTTTTTCTATTTTTTGGGGTTAATTTTGCGTCTATCAAAAAACTTTTACGGTTATTCCCTATATTTCAATGCATATTATCAGTACAAAAAAAAATTTCTCCGCGACTTTCGGGAAACGAGTTTCCGTCTTTCGGAAAAGAGATCAGAGGTGTTTTTCAAATATTTTTTTTGAGAAATCTATACAAGATATAAAAAATATTTTATGGTTATTCCCTAGTTTTTACGGTTATTCAATGCATCTACCCTATTTTGTTCCACAGCATATTTAGTAAGGTTGTTGAGATCTAAAAGTTCTCCCGTTTTTAGAAGTTTTTGAAATGTCGGTATGCATACTCTTAATGAGTATTTTTTAGAGTTGTTACCGGGTTCTATCTCCCATCACAATTGATGAAGAGAAAATTTAAAATAAAACGTCTATTTTTAGAGTCATTTATCAGTCACATAGATTGGCTTATTTATGAATATTATTGATTTATTTTTTGAAAATATAGTTATAAACTAACTCATCCACATACAAATGTGTAGGATATTAAAGAGTAAGCATATTGACATTTCAAAAATTTCTTAAAGCGGGAGACCGTAGATCTCGACAACCTTATTTAATATATGTTTTGGGAAAAAATAGATTAGATACATTGAACATTTATCTAGGGAATGACCGCAAAAGTTTTTTGATTGAAGCGAAATAACCCTAAAAATGAAAAATAAAACGTTATTTTTAACGTTTTATCATGGGATTGTTCATGCGATTTTGAACCTTTTAATGCCGCGAGAAATGACCGTGACGTCATAGTTTGGTTCCGAGCTTTTAAACTTTAAAAAAATCTTAATTCAGCACGTATATAATAGTTGGTATACGTATAGTATTTGCTACAATCATACTGTTTCATTTTATTAGTGGAAATTTTATATAATCCCAAATCCAGTCGGAATGTCATAAAAAATTGCCGCATCATGCAACAGTGCTGCACCTCATACATATACATGAGTAGACTACGATATAATATAATGTGACTTTGCAAATTTCAACACCGGTCTAATCCAATATTGCACAAGGAAGATATTTCTTTAATAAATATGAAGTCTTTGATCTCGCAACATGTATGACCTCCCAACCACCTTCCTACTAAAATTATGTATCAAATATGTATACCTGCACTGGTGAGTAGTCCTTGCTGGAGCCAAGGGTGAAAGAAATCGTAAATAATACTTTTTGTATTGTGATTTGGGTTTGACAAAATAATCTGGAATTATAAATTGCATGGAATTAAAAAGGTTCAAATTTCATGTTCCTATATTTTAGCTGTTTTATGATTCTACTAGTAAATTACTACGCCGAAATCAAATGCTATAGTAGTTTTCTTTTGTATTACGTATGGGGAGTGTTACTGTTTTTTATCGTTCTTAGACCCTACATCGGGCACATGGACTCGTCAGTTTTACATAATTAGATATATAATAATTAAATGGAATATACAGCAGGTATTAATGCACAATATCAATGCTAAAGAGTGAAAAGGGTTCTGTTAGCATTTCCTCAGAGACAGTGACATAGTATAAAGCAAGATAACTATATAATGAAAGTACAATGAACGATTTATGATATAGTCATTTAAATGCTGGAGTGAATGTAAATGGTCAATTCCAGCATTTCGTCGACTGAGTAAAATGATTTTTCAACGAGATATGTTTTCACTGCTCCCCGAAATTTACTATCACTCAGAGACTTGATTTCTTGAGGTGAGTTGTTGAACAGGCGCACACTGAGTTAAACAAAACTTTTAGACAGCTTTGCCAGTCTGTGTTTCACGGGTCGGATTCTTCCCTTGGATCGAGTGTTGTAGTCAGTGGCGGATCCAGGATTCAATTTTGGGGGGGTCTGAATGCCGTCACATGATAAAAAGTACTGTCACTCAACGTTTTGGGGGGGCTAAGGGGCTGAAACCCCTAGATTTGTTGTATATAAAGTACTGTCACTCATGGTTTTGGAGGGGGCTTCAACCCCCTAGCCCCCCCCCCTGGATCCGCTAGTGGTTGTAGTTGTGATAATCTGAGTTAAGAGGGGTTAATATAAAGAAACATACCCTAATATCCTCTGGGTTATAAACTGTGACAATTTTGTATTGACATACTTGTAAACCATATAGGTTCTCATATTTATTTGCGTAATGTGTGAATGTGTTAAACAATTGTACTGAAACAATAAAAAAACATAATTAGGTACATATAGTAACATCGCTGGGTTAGTAGTCCTATAGGCCCAGATGAACTATACAATGGAAAGCAGATGTAGTAGGTATCAGGCGCGAAGCTACCTAAGAACACGATTCCCATCAAGTTACCTTTTTGAAAAAATATAGGTATAATAGTGTCTAATCTGACGTAATCCCATAAGAAATGTTAACCCCGGCTTCCCTTCTGTAGAAATCCACCCATCGCCACTGGTAGGTATAGACAACATGGGCATCGCCAGCCTCGGAGCTAGGAGGGGGCAATATAAACATAATAAATTGATACAACATGAAAATCGCGTTAATAGCGCCGCAGGCTAATTTTTCTTGTGAGACATAGGGAAGAAGGAGATGATGTTGTTTGGTTTATTTGAAAATGTACATATAATACTTTGCACAATAACATAATATGTGCTTATGAAAAACGATCTTTATGAAAAGCATGAAAAAAATAGCGCCACAGGCCATTTTTTTATGAAACAATGATTTAATGCATTTTCATACAAATTTTAGAAAATTTATGACATGATGAGAAAATATGTGGTAATAATGTGATTTTTTGCGAGGTTTTATCATTTAGTATGAAAAAATATAATATAATCTTTCAGCTGGGCAGCTGTCCCCCCTGCCCCCTTGACGACGCCCATGATAGACAATATATTATTTACCCTCTCATTTCCACAAGCGATTGAAGAGTTACATAATTTTTCAGACTTTTTCTGAATAACTTTACAAAAAATATGTGTATTTCCCTTTATCCGCCCTCAAGAACAGACAGGAAACGTTATAAAATCGATATATACTGGACTACAGCTAACCTAATCCAGCTAACGCTAAAGATTTTCAAAGTCACATCACTAGATAAAGCCCCCTCTCTCCAAACCGCTATCTTCTTACCTTAACTAATGGCACAAAAGTTTTAGTACGTTTTGAACGATATTCGTATTCTATTAATAATAGTACCATTCATGGGCGTCGCCGGGGGGGGGGGGGGGCAGATGGGGGCAATTACCTCCCTGGAGATTGGAATAGGTATATATTAACCATACTAAATGATTAAACCTTCACAAAAAATCACATTATTACCACACGTTTGTCATAAATTTTCATGAAAATCGAAAAAAATATGTACAATTAATTCATTAAAAAATTACCTGCGGCGCTATATTTTATTACTTTTTTATAAAAGATTTTTTCATACATATTATTGTGCAAAGTATTATACACATTTTCATATAAACCAAACCACATCACGACCTTCTTCACTACGTCACAGAAAAAAATACGCCTGTTGCGCTATTTACACTTTTTTCATGCAATTTCGAATTTTTAAATTTTTGTTGCCCTGTCCTGGCTCCGAGGCTGACGACGCCCATGGTATAGGTACCATTCCTAATTATGTACTTGAATATTAGACCGAGTTTGCTGACTTAGTAAAAAAGTGTTAGACTTACCCGGATCTCCCAAAATACTAAACAAATTTCCAACGATTGGTACTTTGTAAGGTCCTGGTATTTTGTTAAATAGTTTACCATTGTGCGTATAGTGCAGTAAGTATTGTATAAGACATAATACAGTAATTGTTAACAATAAAAGTGATGTAAACAGTTCCATGGTGTAACTTCACTAGGTGACACGTCAACACCAACTGATATTTTTTATAAACTCGAACGACGCATTGAGGATGGTGGGTGATTTTTTTTTATATTTTGTATTGCAATTTTCATAAACGAATGGTCGATTTTTAATAAAATCTGCATACATATACCATTTCAATAAAACGCATAAGTTGCACATATTATAACCCCAGTAGAAATTAATGCGAAAGGTCAGGTGGTGTGACACGTTAGTTGAGATGGGTCTGTAACATAATATCTAGATTTGTGGGTCTACTACAAATGGCCGAAATACATAATATGGCCGACAGGACAAATGGCCGAAAACTTACTTCACGTTGCCGTCCATTTGTCCTGTCGGCCATACATATTTCGGCCATTTATCCTTCTCGACCGAGTGTCATTGTTGGCCTACTGGATTTCGGCCTATTATACTTGTCGGCCATTGGTTCATGTCGGCCTTTTTGATTTCAGCCTTTCGTCTTTCTATTTATATTTTTTCGTTGGCTATTTGTCTCTGTCGCCCATTTGTCCATGTCGGCCAAATGGCATTCGGCCGTTTGTCTGGATCCCTAAATTTGTGACCATCTCGGGCCCCACAGCCCATATGGTGCTGATAAAATCATAATTTATTGGTACCTCTGTTTCTTTTTACAAAATTCCTCCTAAACGATAGGTTTTACAGTAATATTTTACTCCTAAAATATGAATGAAGATTTATTTCAATATGAAGTAAAAACTTCATAATAACATAACACCAACACAAAATAATAAATAAATTAATTAATTAAATAAAAAGTAATATTTTTAGGTACATTTTTATATGGAGAACTCTGGAAAAAGATATATAAAGTGACAAAAAGAAAGGGCTGCAGCGGCCTGGGATGGTTCCAGGCTTGGATCTTTCATAACAAGCCCAATACTGACAATTAACAACAAACCAAAAAATTAGAAAAATCCGACCTTTTACAAAGCAAGATGTCTATTTTTTTATAACAGACAAGTGCTTTAGAGACTTGATACATTAGATAGAGTATAACATTTTTGCATTAACAGTATCATAAAATTTACATACATAACGCATACATTGAAATTTTTAAGTAGTAAGTGTGCATTTTGCAATAATGTCTACAGTCAATTTCTTGTTTACGCTTTGCACTCAATATTTTTAGTCAAATGAAGATGTGGTATCAACGGTAAATGGCTATTTTGTTGACCTTGCAGAATTACCCTCAGACGCGGGATATACTGATCGGAGAGACGTCGGACCAAGTACAATGAACTAATAGAAGACTATTTAAAAATATATTTTTGAGCCAGAAAACACAGTTTCTCACCGTCAGGTCGAGAACTTTTCACTACGCCCTCGTTACCTAATGATAACAAAATCCGAGGATAAAATCAGAGGACTTACTGTACCTAATATTTTATTGAGAGTTTTTTTAATAAATGCGACACTTCGATTCTATTGCAACCAGTTCTATAAAGATACTTTATTTCTTCATCCAAAATCGGCCAGACAAATATAATCCCATACACGAATTTATGAAATATTACACACGTTGGAAAATTCCGTGTATATTTCTTCATGTTTATCAATACCACTGTGGATTTATATTAGATGTTGAAGTTTACAGTTGAATCTTAAATAATAGGTACACAAACCAAAATACAGTATAGAGCAGGCGCTGAGATGACTCTCGTCAGTGGCGGATCCAGGATTCAATTTTGGGGGGGGGGGCTGAATGTTGTCACATGGTAAAAAGTACTGTCACTCAACGTTTTGGGGGGGGCTAAGGGGCTGAAACCCCTTGATTTGTTCTATATAAAGTACTGTTACTCATGGTTTTGGGTGGGGCTTCAGCCCCCTAGCCCCCCCCTGGATCCGCTAGTGACTCTCGTATAAACAATATGAGCACCGAATTCCATCAATTGATTATTAATTGTTGGGGATAGATAAAAGATTAAGGAATCGGATCTTGCCGGTCCATTTTCTGGTCCAAATTTTTTACACTCTCTCAAATGTAGGCGATATGGGGTGTATTCTATGAAGTCATTTTAATGAATATTTCACAGTTAATTTTTAGTTTCTTTATAATGGTAAAGTGAACTTGGGCTGAATAGTGAAACAAAAAAAAATTTGGCCTTGTTATTAATAAAAAAATACACAGATAACAATGGTAGATTTAATTATTCCATCATTCAGATGTCCTAGCTGAGAATGCAAAAGGTGAGGACCGGCAATTATGCTCGGATTTTTATGTAAAAAACTTGTATCATAAAGTACATACATACAGAATACATCGTCAACGCCGGGATTCAAACCCGGGATGTATTCAAAGTCAACAAAAATAAAATAATTTACCTTACAATAGAAATACATAGACGTCACTAATGAAAAAGAAAAAAATACATGAGATATTTTTATTTTATAACATACTTACATTTAATCTCGAAGAACAATGGTTGTTCTGTTAGAACGACCTCTGCACTTTGCTCCATTGTCCTATTCTATGGGTAGACAGGGGTCTTCACACTTTTTTGGTCAAGGGCCACATTGGTGAACTATCAGGGCGGGCCGCACTTTTATGAATGAATATTATGCGTAAGTACATCCCAGCAAACATTCTGAAGTCAATAATTCTGGTCTAATAGGTCTGGGTTCGATTCCCGGCCGCGGCAGATGGGTGTATGTTACTTAAGTGTAAAGTGAAATTAACCCCAGAAAATGGAAAAAACGCTATTTTTACCATTTTATCATGCGATTGTTCACACGATTTTGAACCTCAATGCCGTGGGAAATTACTGTTACGCCATTCTTGGTACCAAGCCTTTAAGTATGAAAAATTGTTTGCTATATAACTATGTTGACTTTGTCGACCATGGTGGTAGACCTTACTCCGTACTAAATAATTGCAGGTAATTTTATACATTAATGTAATTAAGGTGTTATTTATTTGTTGGCAATGCGTGGAAACTTTGCTGATCTACCTTGTCTTATGTATTGTATGGTTCTGTAGGAAAATAAAAACTATTTACTCGAGTTGTACCTATGTGTATGACGTCTGAACAGACCTGGATTTACACATTTCACGGGAGTAGACCCTGACATTTTCGCCGACATTTTATTTTAGTTGTAGAATTGCCTCCAAACTTTTTGTTGTTTTGAGCGAGCGAATGCCGCCCCCCGTCAAGAGGTCCAGCCCTGCGCTGCGGTGTAAATGAGTTCCTACTGTAGGTACGTGTTTTGTTATTGATGGCTTGAAATATTAAATATGAAATATTAAATACCTAATACACCTAGGAAATGTTATTTTAAAAGTAGGAATATCGTCGTTCTAAAAAAGAGTATTTTCAGGTCTTTCTAATTAATTATTTTCAATAAAAAAGCACATAAATTGATAATAAAATTTTATTTCCCTAATGAACATAGCATACTAATTGAAGGAAAATCCCGCGGGCTTAAGGCCCTCCACATCCCCGGGTAGCTCAGGCGCATTAATAGCGACCTCTTTACCCGTACTTCTAGCAAAATATTATTAAGAGGTGGGCCCAGGGTTAGCCTTAAGGGAGCCCCCCGGCAAACCCCACCCCCGAATTACGTTCCTTCAATATCCTTGTCCAAGGAGGTTACAAAATTTCACTTATTACTACATTATTTCAAACTATATCTATACTTATATGTAAGTCTTACGAGCTATGCTATTCTAATTACAACGTATTTTATTAATTCAATCTTACATAATAGCAAACTAATTATTAATAATAATCCAACGTGAATTAAAATTATAGATACTTAAAAATACTTCCCTAAACTAATTTTTCTGGAGGTAAGCGGATAAGGCCGACTCAGTCTTAGGTGCATATGATGTGATAGGGTTGCCAACCGTACTACGATATACAAATAGTACTGTTCTATATTTCAAATCTGCGTACTATATGAGTTGTTCAGCAAATATGTAGTACGCAAAAACAGTATAATTTTCAATAGTCGAATCTTTTACAATATCTCTGTACTTCAGGTGTGTTATATTACTTCCATTAGGGAAATAGGAAGCAACCAGAATAACCACTTCAGCTATTGTTCTAAAAAAATTCGCCTGCGGCGCTATTCGTTCTGTGTTTTTTTATTGCATGACGCATTATATTTAAAAAAAAAATAACCAGATTCACATTATGACATTATGAAAAAAAAACGTCTGCGGCGCTGTTAGTCACTGTTTTCTGCCGCGTGAAAAGCAGGCCTCAAAATCTGTCTGAAAATACTATATTTTTATGACTTGTACTAATTTTTTTATAGTTTGTTTTTAAAAAACTATATTAATGCTTTAAATTAGATACTTATAACATAGGGTTAGAAATTTTTACTACTGTAAAAAAAATTTTTAAACTGTCCCGCGATCAAGGCTTCCTCCTCTCGAAGTAAGACGAAACATATTCGACGCCAACTTACTATATAAACTTTGTAACTCTGACATCGACGCACCTGAACTTCTGGATGGAATATGTTTGCGGGTTCCAACTAGAACGACTAGAACTAGACTTCACAAAACGTTTTACTCTCCAGCCGCGAATAACAACGCAGGACTAAGACGACCCCTTAATAGACTTACATGTCTTTATGACGATACATTGACAGACATTGACATCTTCAGACTTACTCTACCGGTATACAAACGACAGGTACGTGCTAGGCTGACATCATCTATATTACCTCCCTGATATGCAGAGCATCCCCCTTCCCCCCTCCCCCTTCCCCCCCTCCCCCTTCCCCCCTTCCCCCCTCCTCTTCCTCTTATCCCGAACTCTTCCTTATTTTTTTAAATATTTTTTTTTGTGTGTTCTTGTTTGTTTTCTCTTTTTTATGTTTAATAAAATAGTAAAATCAGAGGTGTGCGTGTGCGATGGGTGAGTGTGTGAGCGAGATTGAGTATGGGTGTGTGAGACGACCGGAATTAACTTATATGTTTTAATTTAACTGTGGCGCATGCTTGTGGGTGACAGCTGAATTATGAATGGATTAATTGTCTTTATCTACATGTTATTACTTATATCTAAAGTTGTTGTCTGTTTTGTGCTTTTGTTTGTAATAAAATAAAATAAAAATAAAAAATAAAAGCTTATGATTTAAAAAAAAAAGAAAATTTTACTTAAAATTACACATAAGATAAGAAAAAATCTTCCAAGACCCGAAGGCATTCGATGGGATATTTTGACCGTCAATTTGGCTTTAACTTTAAAAGTATATATTTTGTACTTCATAACAATAATCATAATTTGATTAACTCATTGTTTTTGAATTTCCATTTTGATCTTGTTGATGACCTTGATTTCGTGATACAAATTTGACATATATGGAATCTTTAATTCGCAATACTAAATCTGTTAAGAAGACGATATCCTGTGGTTTGGTCACTGGCTCTAGTGTGAAGTTTCTTAAAATCCTTGATATCACAGATTTCAATTCGAGCATTGCAAATTTTTGACCTGAAAGTAAAAATATAATTTTTATAACCAACACATACTCGTGCATTGACATAGCGAAAATAATACGTGTTTTCAAGAATATTCAGATTACCAATACAGTGCATTATTCCTACAACAGCTTAGAAGAATTAAGGGTGAACATTGTCGGGCTTACGACCGACCTCGGCTGGCTTAAGTGCTCACTTTACACTCGAGCAACACTCGCCATTTCATTTCACCCCGGCTGGGATCCGAAACCAGACCTTCGTAGCCAGACAGTAGGGATCTTATTAACTACACCACGAGGAGTGACGGCTGTGTTGTCGAATTCCGTATACATTAAGTACCTACGTATTGTTGCCATTCACACTGTTGTAGGAAGAGGTGTTATTTTTATATACACACCCGCCATCTATTATTACAAGGATAATTTTTAAAACAAAAATAATTCAAGTACCTATGCAGTTCCTAGGTCCTGCACTGAATGGAATATAAGCAAATGGATGTCTCTTGGCACAATTCTCTGGAGTAAACCTCTCTGGTATGAAGTCATCAGGAGACGGATAGATGGTGGGATCTCTGTGCAGATAATCGATGCATATAAAACACATCGTATCGGATGGAAGTAAGTAATTTGCTGGAAATAAAAACAACGATTTTGTAATGTATTAGTAAACTAGCTGAGTTACCCGTGCTTCGCAACGGCAAATTTAACAACCCAACCCGACATACTTTATAGGCTTGAACTGGACCAAATGTGACTTAAGATCTGAATTTATTTCCAACGCCCTTTCATACGATACCACACTAGGCCATACACAACCCTTGGATCCACTCATCGTCATGACATCTCCTAGGAAAAGCTTTTTCTCCAAAAACCGGCGACGTTAAAAGACAGCCTATATTATCACAAATATTATTCTAAATTTTCGCAGCAATCCATCGTAAAATGCGGGAGTTATGCGAACACTTACAAAAATCAGATTTTATATTAGATTAGTACTACGGGTACTTTAAATTTAATAAAATTAGAGATACAAATACTAATATATACATACTTAACTGTACGTCTTCGTAAACTTGTCTTGAAATTGCTGGCACACTTGGATACATCCTGAGAGTCTCCTTAATACACATTTCCAGGTATTTCAGATTGTTCAAGTCTTCCATTGTAGCAGCTCTATCTGGATCTTCAAATATTTCATCCAATTCTCGAATAAGTTTATCCTGGAAGCGAATATTAAATGTTTAAAAGGACAAATATCCTGAAAATATTTCCCCCGACGTCAAGGGTCAAAATCGCATGCACACCCGCACGATAAATGTTAAAAGTAGCGTTTTTTGTCTGGCAATAATTTTGATTGAACTTCCTGAATGATTTGGTCCTACACAATACACATAGTACTTAAAAAACGAAAAATCCTTCAACAATCGCCCATTAACATCTGGACGGTGTTGGATCCCATGGTACTTTACATAGTACGTATTTTATTTATTTATTTAAGTAAAAATATTACACTCTTCGGCATTACAGCGCTCAGCCTTTGCGCCGAAGAGTGCACACAGAACAAGTTTCGAACAAAACAATAATAAACACGAAAAAAAAACAACACACCATACTAATAAAAGAAGGCAATTTACCCTGGTAGGTATCACAATAAGATTATAACAATACATGAACAATATCACCATATGAAGAAAACAAAAAGAAACAAGTTATCGAAACTGAAAAAAAAAACATTAGGAACAACCGCATCGAACGCCAGTATGGTACTTTACATAGCACATAGAACAAATCTAGGGATTTCAGCCCCTTAGCCCCCCCCAAAACGTTGAGTGACGTTTCTGTGCTTTGAATACTAAACTGAAAATCTGGTATACTGAATGCAATTCACCCCCCCCCCCCCCGCTCGATAAATTTTTAGGCGTCAAGGTCAACAAATTTTAGACGACGCCAAAAAAAAAAAGGTCATCAGTTGATTACGGCAGGATTCCCCCCCCCCCCCGCCGCATAAGAACGGCTCAAAATCTTAGGCGAGGACCAAAAAAAAAAAAAAAAACAAAAAGAAATGTCGGAAAAAAAATTTTAATCTTCAGCCCCCCCAAAATGAAATCCTGGATCCGCTACTGATTATAATACATATTACCACTTCGGAAAATATTTTTAATTTGCGGCTTTTGAGAAACGAGTATCTGTCCTTGAAAAAAAATCAGAGGTAGGGATTTTACACATTTTTTTAGGACCGTAGGTATATACAAGATATGAAAGATCTTTTACGCTCATTAAGGAATGTTCAATGTATTTATTTTATTGTTTAATGTATATATTTAGTATTTGCATTCAAGGTCTGAAAAAAAAAACTTTTTTTTGCATGATGATATCGTCGCGATTTTATTGCATATTATGCAACAAATAGAAATATAACCTTTGGGACCATCAAATATAATAATGAATAGTTTAGTATTTCGGACCACAAGACGCGATATAAAGGCCTTGGTACCAATAATGACGTCACAGTCATTTCACACGGCATTAAGGTTCAAAATCGCGTGAACAATCGCATTATAAAAATAGCGTTTTTTCCATTTTTTGGGGTTAATTTTGAGTCAATCAAAAAACTTTTACGGTTATTTATTCCCTAGATTTTATTGCATATTATCAGTACAAAAAAAAATTACTCCGCGACTTTCGGAAAACGAGTTTCCGTCTTTCGGAAAAATGATCAGAGGTGTTTTTCATTTTTTTTTTTGAGAAATCTATACAAGATATAAAAAATCTTTTACGGTTATTCCCCAGATAAATGTTCAATGCATCTACCCTATTTTGCTCCAAAACATATTTAGTAACGGTTGTCGAGATATAAGGTCTCCCGTTTTAGAAATTTTTGAAATGTCGGTATGCATACTCTTAATAAAAAAAAATAGGTACTTACTTGTACATCTCTATGATTGGCTAACAGCATTAAACAAAAGCAAATTGCACTTGCGGTTGTGTCATGGCCCTGAAATAAGCGAAATTATTATTCATTTTATAATACAATGTTTCACAAGAACTGACGGTCGTGTACAAAATGTGACAACACATATGCCCAATCCCACCAACTTTAACCTAAGAAGGAGACCCCTAAGAAATTTCCATACAAAAACAGAGATAATATTATATTCATTGACACGCAGGCCTACCAACCACACTCTAATTCCATACGAAATGCAACACGCAACTCACCTAGCCTTGGCAGAGATATTTGGCCACCTAACGTAGGTGAGTTGCGTGTTGCATTTCGTATGGAATTAGGATGTGGTTGGTAGGCCTGCGTGTCAATAAATATAATATTATCTCTGTTTTTTTATGGAAATTTCTTAGGGGTCTCCTTCTTAGGTTAAAGTTGGTGGGATTGGGCATTATTATATTAAACCTAAGTATTGATGAGTACCTAGCTATCGCAACAGATATACGGCAAAGGATGGACTTTCCATCAGGCCTGATCGTCGGCTGCCTTGTCATGGTCTGGGTTCAATTCTCGGCCGCGGAAGATGGATGGACTGGAATCGGTGAATGTTATTTAAGTGTAAAGTAATCACATTAAGCCAGCTGACGATCAGTCATAAGCCGGATGGAAAGTCCATCCTTTGCTGTGTATCTGTTGAGATATAACTACTTGTTATATTCAACTACGACTTTAAGAAAATTCCGATGTTCTCACAAAACATCAATAGTGATTTAAAAAATAACTAAGTATTGATATTATTTTGTCGAGGAAAATAACTGGTAATGAGGTGAGTATATATTTCATACCCCAAACATGAACGTGTCCACCTCCTCTCTGATTCCCAACTCATCTATCCTCCCCTCAGCCTCAGCTGACAGCAGGAGATCCAACATGGCCAGCCTCTTCTTACCACTACTCATATAGACATCACTCTCCGTTTCACGATTGTGGATTATCTGAACACCATTACCACTCTCCCTTTCCTTTCTTCTATTTCGTATTACAGATGTTGTGAAGCTGTGTAAAATGGATAACATATCCTCCTGTTTTCTATATACAGACGACATCTTAAACAGTATGTCTGGATGTAGCCAAATCTTCATAGCTCTCTCAAATATTAAATCACCTATTTTGTGAATTGCACTTTTGTATTTTGAAAAAGAATTTTCGTCTGTTTTGACTTGAGTTCCCATTGCTGTCTCTAAAATATCACAGGTATTAATAAATTGATTTAATTCACAAGAATATTATTACTATCATCATCAGCCCGCGGTTGCCCACTTCAGGACATAGGCTTCCCCTCTCATATTACTATGTAATCATATTATACAAATTTCCTTAGAACTACATCCGCCCAAAAACTACCACCTGACAGGGCAAGGAAAGATCTCTGGCAAACGCAATACAGTGGAGATCAGGTCAACCTGTCGGAAAGTTTGGGTCCGGGACACCAGCTACCCTACCTAACATGGAAGACACTCAATAGATTACGTGTAGGTGTCACCAGGTGTAGGTAGAACATGCACAGGTGGGGTAAAAGGGTGGAGGAGGATGTCTCCTGCGACTGCGGCGAGACCCAGATTGACGGGCACCTCCTCGTATGTTGAGACATGCCAGTGAGGTGACCTGATGATGGTCACCGACAATGCCGTTATGGCTGCTAATTTCTGGAGTGGGGTGGCCTAGTGGAGAGAAGCTCAGACCCGGAAATGAATGAATTACAAATGTAAGATATCTTACCACATATAACATCCATTGTACATCTAGTAACGACAGGAAACATACTGATTGGTTGACTTCCCAGCATGGATATATTTTTAATTAGATGCTGACTTTGTTCATCAAATGTTTTAGAAAATTGCCTCAGTATATTGAAATGGAATGCTGGAGTTAAAATTCTTCGTCTTTCATGCCATCTTTCACCTGAATCAGAGAAAAATATAAATGGGGAATAATTTTACAAGAATATTTTGGAATCACAATTTTATATTTTTGTGAGACCATCGGAATTTCCTAGCAAGTAGTTATATCTCAACAAATACCAAAAAGATTATCTCAAGGGAGGGCGGTGTACAATATAATATACACGTTTCACCTCGACTCAACTACCAGCCGTCATAGCATAGCGGTAGAATATCGGCTAGTCAGGTTGAAGTCTGGGTTCGATTCCCGGCCGCGTTAGAAATATGCACTGGAATTGGTGAATGTTATGTAAGTGTAAAGTGATCACATTAAGCCAGCCGACGATCAGTCACAAGCCTGATGGAAGGTCCATCCTTTGCTGTGTATCTTTTGAGATATATAACTACTGGGAATAATATTGATCTTGATTGATTGATTTCATAAGATTGATCTCAGGTAGTTTAGATATGAATGCTACTACCTGTACTGGTGACTAAACCTTGCTGCAGCCAAGGATGAGTGAATCTGTAGACAATACCCTTTGTAATATGTTTGGAACTTGATAAAATTATCTGCAATTTATGGAATTATAACAATGATTATTGCGTTTTATTTTTCGTTTAATTTTAAACTTCATTTCGCCAATATTTACTTTGTGTGAGTCTACGAGTAAACTTACCTCGATGTCTTCTGGGTTGTAAATGAAAACAAGTTTGTAAGAACATACTTGTATACCAAATATATCTTTGTATGTGTTTGCGAAACCTTTCATCATGAAATACATTTGTTCTGAAATGATAAAATTAACAGCATTTTTTAATCATGTTTATGTTTTACTCCTGTACTGCACATCAACAATGAGTTTTTTTCTTATTTTCGCAACTTGTATAAAATTGTTGGGTATATAAATATATACCCAACATATTATACTAGCTGAGTTACCCGTACTTCGTAACGGCAAATTTGAAAGATGAAGTAAATCGACAGTATGACACACACATACATCCAGCAATGTTTAATCTGCACAACTTTCTTCGAGGTTCTAATAAGTTCGTTTCACCTTCCAGAAGGTTCGAATTCTATTCATTCTCAGAAGTTTCTAGAAGGTTCTACAGTGTTCGATAAATTTCTGGAAATTTCCAGATGGTTCTAGAAAGCTCGTTTCATTTCCACAACCTTCCAGAAGATTCGAATTGTCACAACTTTCTAGAAGGTTCCGCAATGTTCGATTAACTTCTACAATTTTCTAGAAGGTTCTACAAAGTTCAACATGTTTCCAGAGCCTTCTAGAAGATTCTACGTAATTCTCTGAGCGGTTGGATTCAGTCGTTCTGATAGAGCCTCCCACTATCACTTGCCCGAACTAAAATTTGACAAAATATCTGTGTTCTGCTCGTGAAGATCTTTCATGAGACACCAAACAAGGTGGTATGCGGTGACCGGATCCTCTTGATCACTGGGTGTCTCCCGATGGCTTGGGCTGGACAAAATATAACTTGCGATCTGAATTTGTTTTCCAATGCCCTTTCATACCATACCACACACGGCCCCATACAACCCTTGGATCCCCTCATCAGCAAAATTTCTCAGAAGTTTCTGGATTTCCAGAAATTTCTACTACACAGTATTCGTTTCCAGATAGCAAGGTATGTGTATACCAAGTTTGGTCGAAAATGCTCCAGGCGTTCCAGAGTTATGGTGGAACAAACATACACACATACATACCCACATACATACATCCATTTTTATTATATGTATAAGATTTTTATAAAAGTTCACCAAATATACGAACTCTCATTCTGAGGAGACTTTTTTTATCAAAAAAATGTACACTCGACTGACAAGGGTAGTCAATTGAAACATTCAGAATTCAGGCCGTGATATAGAATTATACACTAACAATTAATAAATATTTCGAAATAGTGAGCAGAAAATATACGTTTAAAAAAAGGGATGGAATGATAAAATCTTTAATGAACTCCTCCCCAGCACACCAGATTCACCTCAGGCTGGGGAGAAATTACAAATCTTATTTATTATGTTTCTGTTTTGTATTTTAATAGTATGTTGCCACTTTGTATTTTTTTACCTAAATAAAGATTTATTATTATTATTTCACATTACAAATACTAAGTTAATCCCCTTCTATCCAATCAATCTCCAAAATGAAGAAAATATTTCGGAATTATCAGAGGCGCCTTTGGAATATCTTTTCAAACCCATATTTCTGGATATATCCGACTACTCCAGTTTACTTCTTTTATATATTTTATTTTATTTTTTGAGGTGATTCCACTGTGTGTATCTTATGGTGTTGGAAAGACCAGAGTCCGAGATCAAGTTCGTGAGAACTATCTCAGGAGACAAGTAGTGAATGTCGTCCATTGTGCTGCTGAATCTAGTGAGCCGACATTCTTCTACAATGTGGTTAATGGACTCCACCCCACCACAGGGGCAGTTGGGGTTGTCCCGCTTGCCCCACCTGTGGAAGAGGAGGCCACACCTTCCGTTCTGATTCCGTTCAGGTTGCACCAAAGTTAACGTGGTAAATGGCTACCAGGTCATGGCATTGTTGTAGGGTCGTTTATGAGTGTCGATGTCGGATTTCATTGACAATGGTTGAAAAAATACACATCTCGAATTTTGAAAAAGCAAAAAAAGATTGGAATACCTGGACCCGTCAAGACAAGGCGATGTAAATTCCCAATCAACGGTAATTTGTAAGGTCCTGGGACTTTACCAAACAGTTTTCCATCACGGGAATGATAAAACGTATACTCAATAAAACATAGTACAATGAATATTAACGTTAAATATATCACAAATTCCATTATATATTTGGTTGGTATATTAATTATATTTAATTACTATCTTCACAAATCACAAAAACTATAAATGAAGATAGAACATCACACTTGGTTTTATAGTTAGATGTAAATGACTGTATGTACGTTGCACGGGTAATTTTACTTTTTAGGCGATTTAACTTTTTACGTGTTTTTTTTAATAAGTACATTCATTTATAACTAATTTAATATGCATTAAAATGTTGAAGTACTACGATACACACCAGGTAATCGCTAATTAAACAAGGCTTTCATTGCTCTTTTTGGATTGTCTCAAATTACAATTTGAGCACTAAATGTCCGTTTCTATGTTGTCCGTTCTTCGGGTTTCCTACTGCGTGTAGAGTGGTTTAAATATACTCTATACGCAGCAAGGAAACCCGAAGAACGAACAACATAGAAATGAATTCACCACACAGCGAAAGCATTCAAGATTATTTGAGCACTAAATATGTTTGGTAGTATGATTCTTCTTCTTCTTCATGTGCCCTGTCGGGTCTCCCCAACGTTGGCGATCACTTCGGAGAACTTCCTTCTGTCCTGCGCCGCTCGGAACAGCTCCCCTACACTCCGGCTGGCAGTCCATCCCCTTCTATTCTGCAGCCAGTACTGAAACTTTCTAAAGGTTTCTCACCCGAAACACGCAGATAAAATGGACACGAAAAACGCCCTTATGTATATCGCCATAAGGGTCATTTTCCATAAACATTTTATCTGCGTGTTTTGGGTGAGAAAGCTTACAAAGTACCCCCCCTGGACATCTGTCTTCTACTGAGCCCTCGGCGTCCCTCAATTTTCCCCTGAAATATCAGTTGGAGAGGGAGATATTTCTCTCCACGCAGTAAATGACCCACACTTGAAATCTTTCGAACCTTGATAGTTGACAACAGCTCCCTGTCAACTCTAGTTCGCTTCAGGACTTCGGCATTAGAAACCATGTCTGTCCAGGAAATTCTGAGCATTCGGCGATGGTGCAACATTTCAGCATGGAAGTCTGATTAATTTTTATTAATTAAATTCTGCGTAAGTATAGGTAATTTACTGTTTTATGCGTAAATAGATGTCCAGATATTGTTTTGTTCTACTGCGGATCAAAGTTACTGGCTCATTCAAAGAAAGCTTGTTAGATTGATTACTTTAGCCCTCTTGTGTGTAATTCCAAAATTATCGATTAGTTTAGCCCTCTTGTAATTCCAATAGTGAGTCGGCACTCAGTAGTGTCAGCACTAGATTGAGAACATCGGTACACTACCTCCAGGTCTTATGACTTATCATGGACTTTAATACAAAGCCTCTGACTATATTTTAATATCAAAAATGTGGTACACGTGTTTAATAAATTACGCCGCATGTTTAATTTAGACGTCGTCGCCATTTATCTACTTATAAATATAATTATGCAGTAAAAAAGATACATGTTGCATGATACTATTTTTTTAAACACATTTCATGCTTACGTCACATTCATGCAATTCCTCATACACACCCTACGATTACTTTTACTCAAATAGTACGATTATATAATATTCTTAATTTTTTTTTCTTGTTAGGTCAGGGGACCGTTTATCCCCTGCGACCAGAGTAGGTTTATTGTGACACCCTTCAATGTTACATCTCGTCTTCAAACCCGACATGTCTCATGTAGCTCACCATCTGTCTTGGTGCGAGTAGTCTTGCCTTCTCGGAGTCCAGAAGGGCCCCTCCCAGAAAGCGACTTCTTTTGTGAGCAAGTGCGTCACAGTTACAGAGGATGTTGGTTAATGGTGAAACAACGTATTAACATATTTAACGTATTTATTTATTTATTTTTATTATTTAACGTATTTCGTTAAACACGTGTTTCGTTGTAAACACCTATTGGTGTTTCGTTGTCCTCTGAACAGAATCTACAGACTGGGGTGTCTGATAGTCCAATTTTGAACATATGCTTCCGCAGTCTGCAGTGTCCAGTCAAGGTCCTGGTTAGGATCCTTATTTGGTTTTTGGAAAGCTTGAGAGTTTCGGTGGTGAACTTCTGCGAGTACCTTGTAATTAGTTCCTTCGCGTGTTTCAACCATGTGCTGTTTGCCCAGATTTCATAACTCTGCTCTTTGATCCAGCTCTCAAGGCTGGCTCTGAGAGTTCCATACACCTATCGCATCTTATTACCTACGTTCGCCACGTCCAGTTTATAGATACGATATTTTATTGGATTTTTATTTGTTTAAATTATGTTTATACTTTTTTTCATAATCTTCATTTACCTAAACTTATACCTAAAAACTATCCAAAGAAACAACCTTGACCCGAACATATGTTTACTCGAGAAATGTTTCATACCTTCATAAGTGCAGTCAGCTATACGCACATACAGGATGTCTCAAAAGGTATGATCAAGCGGAAACCCAGAGATAGAGCATTTCTGGGGGTACCGAAATACCCTAATTTTAAATTTATGTTACGCGATTATTTGTAGTTTTCTAGTTATGATTTTTTCGCATTTCTTGTTAAAAATGACTTACAAGACGTTATTGGTCATAGAGGTACGAACTATTAAGATACAGGTTTGATTTTTTTCTCGAAACAGGTGAATCTTGTTAACACAAAAAAAAAACAATAATCCGTCCCTCTGTGAGTAATAACGTCTTGTAAGTAAGTTTGAACAACAACAAAAAAACATAAATATCGCTTGATATAAATTGGAGTATTTAGGTACCCCCAGAGGTGCTCTATCTCTGTATTTCTGCTTGAACATACTTTTTGGACCGTCCTGTATATTAATAAACTATTCTCTAATGCCTTATCCACATGCTGGCCGAGCGTCCACAATTGTTGTGCCCATGAGTAAAAAGGCGTTAACGGTCGGTTAGGCACACGACCCAAGACAAACTCTCCATCCACATGCCTTTTTACTCATTAACACAAAACTTGTGGACGCTCGGCAAGCGTCTGGCGCCGACATTCAAGTTGTATTCGATATGTATACGGGCACTCGGAGACAATATAAGTAGCCACATAAAGAAGATTGGATGACGAAATCTAACCCGGATCTTGTTATAAATACGAAAGAGGTGTGGATATTGAAATGCTTTTATTTTCTAATGCTACTCATCCTCATCTCATAAAAAATACTAGATAATTACCTATAGCAAGTTGTGGTACCTACCTAATAAGGAAAATGTAGAGATTTAAATTGTTTGCATTATAGTTGTATTTTAAAAAATGACAATAAGGAAAAACATTGGAAAATATTTACCATACGAATTCATTCGTATTTGTATTTTAGTTCAGTCACTTTAGGAAATCAATGTATGGGGAAGTTGGCAAAATTAATAACAGATGGGACTCTATGCAGTATGATACCTTAGGGTGAGGTGTTTCAGAATATCAGGCGTCCCCCCCGCCACACCTGACGCGTCACCCCCCTGGCCCCCCGAATAGGTCCCCCTACGTGGTTTTCCTCTATTTATCAAAAAACTGTAACAGATAGAAGGAAAATGTTAAGGACAAAAATAGTCCTTAATAAATTCTCTACAAAATAGGTAAAGCACATTTTTTGATAGGACTAGTAATTTACCCGCAATAGCCGGTGAAAGTATCGTAATTTTTTAATAAGAACCAAATTTTTTTTATTTTACTCAAATTGCTGAAAATTCATAAGAGCTACAAGAAAATGGTCAAAGAATGAATTAATTGCTATAGTTTTAGCTATAAAATGAGCTATTATTTATTTTTGCACGGCTCATAGTTTTTGAGTTATAATATAAAATTCCAATGACAGAAGTCTTAAAAATGGAACTTTTCATACAATTTGTATTGAAATGCTGTGATATTAAAATTTAGGTTAAGCCTGTTTTTCACAAGCATGTGAAAGATAAAAAATGTATTGGAGTATGATTGGGTCTTTTTAGTATTTCAAGATATAATCCTTTCGAAGTTGAATGCACTTTTGCCAGTCATGTTTCAAAGCCATTATCCCAGTTTTCCAGAAGGATTCCTCAAGGTTAGGATATGGGTCAAAAGCATTGGCACCCGGCGATTCGAGGGTTTGTACAAGTCCTGTTCTGAAGTTAAGATGAACACTACTGATTAAAATCAGATCACTGGAATCTCTGCTATCACCTAACTAATAATTCCGCGATCTTTGAAAAATTAATCCATGTCTTTATCGACGTTCTCCAGAACTACTGCATTTTATTGCTTTCCGCTTCAAGGGTTGTGTTTGACACCTTGCTGTGCCCATTCAAAATCTGGCACTTACTTTCTAATCATGGCATATGATGGAACAGACTCCATTAATGAACCCGATATTTCTTTTATGGTTCGTGTCGGTCTATGACCTTAGATAAAATAATATTTTATCACGGATCGCAGCTGACAATTTCACATTTTCACAAAAATGTCAAACACGTTGAAATAAAAATGGTGCCAAGAGTGCCAGCGTCGTCCTATCGATCTCAAATTTTGTAAATAGCCCTAATGAAGTTTAAATTATCTATATCAATAATGAACTTAAACTGGTCTGTACATTTTTTTCTCAGGGCTACGAAGTGTTCAGCCGAACCTCGTATCTTACACAGACATACACTAAATTTTCTTCTTTAATGATCTTGACGAATCCTTCTGCAAAACTGGGATACGGCTTTGAAATATGGCTGGCAAAAGTGTATTGAACTTCTAAAGAATTATACCTTAAAATACTTACAAAATCCAGTCATACTCCAATACATTTTTTATCTTTCACATACTTGTGAAAAACAGGCGTAACCTAAATTTTAATATCACAGCATTTCAATACAAATTGTATGAAAAGTTCCATTTTTAAGACTTCTGTCATTGGAATTTTATGTTATAACTCAAAAACTATGAGCCGTGCAAAAATAAATAATAGCTCATTTTATAGCTAAAACTATAGCAATTAATTCATTCTTTGACCATTTTCTTGTAGCTCTTATGAATTTTCAGCAATTTGAGTAAAATAAAAAATTTTTGGTTCTTATTAAAAAATTACGATATTTTCACCGGCTATTGCGGGTAAATTACTAGTCCTATCAAAAAATGTGCTTTACCTATTTTGTAGAGAATTTATTAAGGACTATTTTTGTCCTTAACATTTTCCTTCTATCTGTTACAATTTTTTGATAAATAGATGAAAACCACGTAGGGGGACCTATTCGGGGGGCCAGGGGGGTGACGCGTCAGGTGTGGCGGGGGGGACGCCTGATATTCTGAAACATCCCACCCTAAGGTATCATACTGCATAGAGTCCCATCTGTTATTAATTTTGCCGACTTCGTGCTGCAAAAGGACTGAGCTATTTGTATTGTATTGTATTTCAATACATGCTACTAATTACAATATTGGCCCAGTAAAAGTTTTTAAAAAAAGACACACTTTGTTATGCAAAAGGTCTGGAAGTTCTGATTTATGTTCGTATGTTAATATTCGCGACCCAAGTCTGACGTCACCGTCATTTCTCACGGCATTAAGGTTCAAAAGTTATAGAAAATTTATCATAGATAAATTATGAAGATAATATTTTTCCCTGGCACAAATTGTTTAGGAGATATTTTGATAAAACCAACGGAGGTAAAAAAAATATACGTTCCGATATTAAATGTTAATCAGTGGAGTAACAATTAAGAAAATTTGGATTAATCTTGAAAAAACTACACGGAGTACATGGTTGGCGCAGTTGGTTGAGGCGGCAGTCTCTCGTGCGGGAGGTGCCAGCTTCGAACCCCGGCGCTGACGATGTACTCCACACTTTGCGATACATGCTTTAAGCCTAGCGCAAGGTGTACAGAAAAGTATTTGGGGTTTGTGTATGCAAGCCCAGATCCTTTAAAAAAAATATCCCATAAAATCATAAACTACCGGACCTTTTCTAAAGCACGTGCGTAAAGTTAGGACAGATTTACTGGGTTATACGCCCATCGACCTCTAACTCTCCTGTCTTAGCCGAGATTTTACATAATTATTTACGTTAATTTTACAAACAAGTTTTTATAACTATACAAACTAACTTATTTGTAAAATTTTGTACACTTTCCTTTATTGTATACCGACTGTCCTATGTAAGGTGTATGCAAGTAAAATAAGTCGTATCTTGTTACAGTGGATTTTCTATATCTTGGCAGCCGGCGGAGGTTAGCTGCAAGTGCATTCAAGATTGTATTGTTGGTAACTCTCATCTTCGAATCTGACAAGATCTGACAACAATCTTATGACAATAAGAGCTGTCAAAGGTTCGCAATATTCTCACACTGTATCTTTTACAAGTAACCTACAATGCCGAAAATATTGCAGAGCGGCGCTAGAGAAATCATTTTAAAGGCAAAATAGTTTTGCGAGTTGGAAAAAGAACAAAATACTCCGATTATCCCTTTAAACCGCCATCACAAGTTTGAATAAACAAGATAAGGTTGCCAATTTATTCAAACAATCCAAAAATTGGCTAGTTCTTTTAAACAACAGTTCTGAAATATAATTTGAAAGTAGCGAAAAAATGTAACCGTATTTCATTATCACATCAAGCAACACTAAACTAAGTTTGCTCCGTGAGACTTCTGAAAAAAAAAATGGACTGTACAATGATGGCATAGATATACATGACGTAATTATAAAAAAATACGATAACAATAAAGAAAAGTAGATCAATATGTGCGTAAGTAATTGTGTCAATTGAAAACTGATCTACAACAATCATTTTCCTGTTTTTTTTTTTTATATAATTTAATCATTTTCCTTATCTATTTATAACTTAATTCGTCATTAGTGTAAATGACCATTCGAACTCAGTTTATTGAACGTAATAAACATAAAACACACATATGTACTTTACTACGTTTTTTCAGCAGATGTATGAATGTCGCTATTATAAAATAATACAGTTTTTGTACTGAAGCTGTATTTTATTGCTCAACCTTTAATAGTCCGAGAGCCCGCTGCTTAAATTATGATACGTATCTGTTTTTTGATCGAAATGTGGTATAAATGATAGCTTACCAATAGGGTATTACATCGCACTAGGATTGCCTATCAAAATCTTGCCGCAACCCCCCCTGCCCCCCCCCCCCCCCCGAAAAGGTCCCTCTTCGCGATTTTTCGCATTTTACAGGAATATGGTAAGAGATAGGAGAAAGTAGTCAATCACAAAAATAATCCTTGCTAAATTCTCTACAAAAAATGTCCAGTCGATTTTTTAGTAGGACTAGTAGTTTACCCGTAATAGCCAGTCAAAAACCGGATATTCTTTGTAAAAAAAAAAAAAAACTTGATATTTTTCTTTAAGTTTCTTCCACCCATTATCACCAACAAAAAATATTTGGCCTGCGGCGCTATATCGCTGGTTATTTTATGAAAAACTAAATTTTAAGAATTTTCGTCACTGAGTTTTATTGCAATAACTCCTAAATTAATTTATGTATGAAAATAAGTTATAGCTCGTTTTGTAGCTAAGACTATGGTAATTAATTCGTTCTCTGACTATTTTCATGTAACTCTTATCAATTTTCAACCAATTTAGTTTAGGGGAAAGTGGGGGAACCGTGCGCAGTGAGGTAATCGTGCGCAGTGAAATTCAGCAAGATCTCGTCCTCAAATTATGTCGCTAGTAATCCAGTTTTGTAGCCGCCGATAAGGTCAACGCATTTGGTAAAATTCAGCCCAATCGATAGAGAAGTTGCCGAGTTAGTGCCATTTTATTGAAAACTAGTATTTTGTTCTTATTTTACACTGACTAAAATAAGATGGTGAGCGCATAATTACAACAATTTTTCAGTGTTTTATGATTAGTTCGGTAGTTAACTATCTCCGTTGACCAATATAAAATAGTTTGGTGCTATTTGTAGAATAGTTTTTATAATATTTGGATAGATGCTGATTGTGCGTATACATGCTCATACTGTTTTTTGAATGCGCATGATTACCCCATATGAAACTACTCGTAAATGGCAAGAATTGTTTTTTTCACAATTTAAAAAAAAATCTATATTAATTAAGTAATAGGCACCTAATTGTTATAAAAAATGTTTCAATTACTCTAAGTGCCTAAAATATGATAGAAAAACCAACGTAAACAGATATACTAGCCATGTATTGCAGAAAACTATACGCGCTACTAAAAATAAAATGAAAATAGAAATAAAAAATAAAGAATCGGCATACCTGCCCGAGTCAACACTGTGAAAAGGTTTGAAAGGAATATCTTCCAACCATTTTTCTTTATGCTGGGAGCTGGAAAATCTTTTGTGACAAAATCACAGAATAAACCCAGTTTTTTTGGCGAATGAAACATATGCTATCCTCAAATGGACTTATTTTCCATTTTTAGTGCTTTTTCTCACTGTCAACAATTAAAATTATAATTTTAAACAACGACAATTATCTCACGAATAAAATAATGTTGGTTATTTAACTCATAGCAAATAAATTTGGTCGTTTAACTTCACCTTGAATGCGCACAATTACCCTACCCATGCGCACCATTACCCCGCGGTATTATTATTCTTTATTAAGAACATCTACCAACATAACAGCATAAAATGCCTTTGCGCCGGTATGGGGAACGGTGCGCAAATGACTTTTGTCGTTTAATGCTTTGTAGATCAGGTCTGGGACTAATGAAAGTAAATAGCAGTATGTAGTTCGATAGAAGACATATGAGGCTTACACATATCAATGTTTTACTTTCTGAACTAAAAAGGTTTTGACGTAGCATCAATTTTGGCTTAGGTGCGCACGGTTCCCCCACTCTCCCCTAAATACATTTTTTTAGTAAGTATTTTAAATTAATTTCGGTTTTGGACCGGCCATTGCGGGTAAACCGCTAGTTCTACGAAAAAATCGACTTAAATTTTTTTGTGGAGAATTTAGCAAGGATTATTTTTGTCATTGACTACTTTCTCCTATCTCTTACCATATTCCTATAAAATGCGAAAAACCGCGAAGAGGGACCTTTTCGGGGGGGGGAGGGGGGGTGGGGGGGGAGGAGGGGGGGGGGGGAGGGGGGGGGCAAGATTTTGATAGGCAACCCTAGTGCGATGTAATATCCTATTGGTAAGCTATCATTTATACCACATTTCGATAAAAAAACAGATACGTCATAAATTAAGCAGCGGGCTCTTGGACTATAACCAGATCATATTTCAGAGATCAGGTTTGGTTTTACTTTCAATCAACCTACTATTTTAATACCTGCAGAATATAACGTTGTCGTTCTTTGCTAATTTATTGCCGGGATTCCCCTTAAGGGCATGGCACCAGGAATGACGTCACAGTCATTTCCCACGGCATTAGAGTTCAAAATCGCGTGACAATCGCATGATAAAATGGTAAAAATATAGCGTGTTTTTTTCCATTTTTTGGGGTTAATTTTGCGTCTATCAAATAACTTTTACGGTTATTCCCTAGATAAAGGTTCAATGCATCTACCCTATTTTGTTCCAAAGCAAATTTAGTAACGGTTGTCGAGATAGAAGGTCTCCCGTTTTTAGAAATTTTTGAAATGTCGGTATGCGTACTCTTAAAGATTCCCAGTCGGGATGAACTGAAATGGCGAATATTTCTCGGGTGTGAAGTGATCACTTAAGCCAGCTGTCGTCGGTTGTAAGCCCGACAATGTTCATCTTCAATTCTAGATTGTTATGGGAACTTCTATATTATAATAGTGCAGTTATACCTCTTACATGAAACTTTTTCTATTTCACCACTGAATAATTGCTATTCTGAGTCTAGACTGACTTCATGAGGATATTATATGAACTTTGTATTGAACTGAGTCCATATTGTCAGCACTAAGCAGTAAACAGACCAATTATTTAAATACTTTTAATAAAAAATAAGAAATGCTACGTAATAGAATTTCAGTATAGAATTCATAGTACCTACTACCTACGCACTCATAGGATGTTTACATTCGTAAACAAGATTGTAATTATATAAAAAAAAAGAAAAAGAGGTCACTATCGCACGGTAATGATAATTCAAAACTGTTTGACTTCTTCAGAAGAATTTTCCTTATGTTAAATGTTAAAAAAGTATTGTATAAACACGTTTCTTCCATAGAATAGAGCCTCCACTTCTCTCTACTAATACCATTTCACAGTGGAGTATATGGGTTTTCATTTCGGGGGGAAGGGGGGATGAACTAGTATTTGATTTTAGGAGGGGGAAACCAAGCCTGACTGTTCAATCTGATTTATTTAGAATTCTTAAGCCGAAAAAACTTTTGGAGGAGGCTAACAGCGAGGCGAGGCATTAAAATGCTAACATAGAAGCAGTAAAAAAACAAAAATAGCGTCGCAGGTGAAATTATTTCATGAAGGCGAGTGAAAAATGTCGTGTTTTAGGTTGGCATTATAAGTGTTGTGTTATAAAATGTAACAAATAAAAGCGCCACAGACGAAATTTTTTTGAAAGATGGGTGAACTGATGAATCTGGGATCTTAGATAGTAGATGGCAAATTATTGCCTGACATTTCGCGGGGGGGGGGGGGTGGGGGGGGGGCAGGCCCTCTCGACCTCCCCCTATATACGCCACTACCATTTCATGTCCCATAAAGATATTTCAGAGATAGATAGAATTTGGTTGTTTTAGTGCAGAATATGTTTTAGCGTTAAAGAAAGTATTAGGCTGGCCACACACGTCCCGAAGTTCAGTTCCGGAATCGACCGTTTTGCAAAAAAGTTCCGATCAAAACCTCTCTCTGAATTCAGAGTCACCCCGATTTTAAATTCAGAAAGAGGTTTTGGTCGGAACCTTTTTGCAAAACGGTCGATTCCGGAACTGAACTTCGGGAGGTGTGTGGCCAGCCTTAAGCAGGTATTTCTAGTCAAATCGACTCAGAACCAGAATAGAAATCTTTTTTAGAATAGAATAATTAAATAATAAAAATAAAAATAAGTCAATTTATAAATTAACAAATTGCAGTAATAATTACAAAGATAACGTTAAATTGGATGTCCTGCCTGCGCATAATAAAAGATGTGTAATTACATAATTATTTTATTTTCTAGGTATAAACTTAACATAAATAGGATCTCTACTCCTAAGGACCAAATCAGCAGTGAAAACAATATCCTTTGGTCTAGTTATTGGCTCCAATGTGAAGTTTCTTAATACAGTAGATATCACAGATTTCAACTCGTACATCGCAAATCTTTGCCCTGAAAATATAAAACATAAAGCGGTTTTGTCACAAGAGACAATTTTTTGCTAAGTCGACGAAAATATACTTTTTCTCTACCTATGCAGTTCCTGGGTCCTGCGCTAAAGGGCACATAGGCAAATGGATGTCTCTTGGCACAATTCTCTGGAGTAAACCTCTCTGGTATGAAGTCATCAGGAGACGGATAGATGGAAGGATCTCTGTGAATATCGAAGATGTGAATATGACAGTCGGTGCCAGCAGGTAGCATATATTCGCCTGGAAGTACAAAAATAAGGTTAAATCTGGAATAGGCATATTTTAATATTATATACCTAATTCATTATTTATGCTGTATGTATGTGGTTGGAGTGGCTAGAGGTCCTGGAAGCTGCAAGTGACAGGGTCCTCGGGCGAAGATATACAGATGCTATGAGCCCCTGACCCAACCATAGGGATAGAAGGGGAAAAGATGTATGTATGTAAGTAAGTTATGTTATAGAGAAAAATGAACATGTGCAGAGAAGGGACGAGGGTTCCGCTCTGAGGAGGGCAACATACTGGTCAGTGGAAGGACCAAGGAAAAGAAGAAGTTCCTTGAGAAGACCATATCAGAGGGGACATGGAATACATGGAGCTTACTCCAGCAAACTGCCTCGATCGGGGGAAATGGAGAAAGAGGATCCGAGCCGCAATATGGTGTGGAGAAGAGAATGCAAAAGGGAAAAATGTGACTGTGGCATAATTTGAAGGAACGATTTGGAAATCAACTTACTAAGCTGTACTTCGTCCTCAAAATGACGTGCGATAAAAGGAACACTAGGATACATCCTGAGACTCTCCTTAATACACATCTCCAAGTATTTCATATTGTTCAAGTCTTCCATTGTAGCTGCTCTGGCTGGATCTTCAAATATCTCATTCAATTCTTGTACAATCTTGTCCTGGAAATTGGTAAAAAACATAACGATTATAGCGTAAAAGTTCACATTTATTCTATTTAAAATTTGGTCCGGGTAAATAAGAGACAATCTTAACATAAAATTTAAAAAGAACACATCACGTCTTCTTTCACTACACACGCGGCTAGATTATGGAATAATCATCCACTTCCTATCAGACTAGCTCCAACTATTCTCTCTTTTAAAAGTAAACTGAGGCATCATTACATTTTCTTAATTAATTTATTTAACTGACAATCCCTTCTTTCCTTCCTTGTCCTTCATCCCATCCACCTATTTATTAATGTATGTATATTAGTATTATTATTTATATTTGTTTTGTATAGTTGATATTTCTTTTTCATACAACCACTTGTATGCATTGTGTATTTCTAATGTAATGTTGTAAGTGGTTGGTTGGCAGACATTGCCGCACAATAAACCCGCCATTTGTAAATATTTTTCAAAAAAGAGAATTGGAGAAATTATCGTTGTTTTTTCGGTCGAAACCATAATGACCAAATTGATCACATCTCTCTTGTTTAGGAGGCTGCACTCTGTCTACGTCGAATCGCAATCAATGATTCAAAGGTACTTATGTAAAATATTTTACAATCATTACGATATAGAGATATTATCAAATACTGTATTATCTACATGAGCACCATCTATCGATATTATTTTGATACAAATATAATATTAAATATGTAAACAATGCAGCACACCTATGTTAGTTGATGAGAATCTTGTCTCGTTAATAAACACCTGGTCGATTAGGTATTTTTTTATTTTATTCATTAAACAAACAGACAGTAATACAAAAAATCTTAAATCTTAAAAAATAGTAACTAGTTAAGTATACCAATAGAAAGGTATTCTAATACGAATAAGGTATCTAATAAGGTATTCTAATACGAACCTATTCGAGCTCCTCCATCGGGGAAACACAGTGAGAATTGAGGGTAGTAGATACCCTTCCATACATAGAATTAGAAAAGTTAAGATATATATTATTTTGAGATGCAACTAAAGTACTTCACTCACTTGTACATCCTTATGATTAGCCAAATTCATTAATGCAAAACATATTGCCATAGATGTCGTATCGTGTCCCTGCAAACAATAATAATACAGAATTAGTTTATATTGCTAACAATACAAAACGTATGGAAGTACCTAAGTAACGTAGCCGATAAGAATACAAGTGAGTATGTAAGTTTATTCAGTATACTGATAACCTCCGCAAATTCTGATAGCTGTGTCTAGAAACTCTTAGCGGTGTCAATAAAATAGTTATATGTCTAGATGTTGCACTCACAATTTGAATCCATTGGTTCCGGAATTTTCTGCTTTTGGAATAGATTCTTACAGGAAAACTTTTGGTTTAATTACTATAAACTGAGATGAGGACCCTCAGAAACATTGCAGGGAAGACTCTGAGAGACAGAGTAAGGAGTACAAGGATAAGAGAGATATGCGAGGTCGAGGATGTCGTCAGATGGGGAAGGCAACGGAGGAGATATTGGTATGCGCATGTGAGGAGAATGGAGTCATCCAGGCTCCCTCGCATTGTGCTGCACGGCCAACCCCAAAGTAGGCAACTCCCAGGCAGACCAAAGACATGGATAAACAGCTGGGAGTCGACCTCGCAAGAGACAAGAGACTAACAATTCCCAAACAACAGGCCACTAGACCCAACATAAGAAGAAGAAACTAAAATACTCTCATAAACTATTTGAATAAGCATAATATTTGCAGAAAAGATTAGCTGCTCGAGACAATGAGTATATTCTTATGATTGTGTACCTCAAACATGAAGGTGTCCACCTCCTCCCTGATGCCCGCCTCATCTATCTTCCCCTCAGCCTCAGCTGACAGCAGGAGATCCAACATGGCCAGTCTCTTCTTGCTGCTCGTCACATAATCCTCCTTCTCAATATCTTCATTGTGGATTATCTGGACACCATCACCACTCTCCCTTTCCTTTCTTCTCTGTCGTATTACTGATGTTGTGAAGCCGTGTAATAGAGGTAAAATTGTCTGTTGCTTCCTGTATATTGGTGTCAATTTATAGACATAGTCGAATTGTAACCAAAGTTGAATTAGCCTTGCCAAGACCACCTCACCCATTTCATACACAGCACTTTTATATTGGTTGAATAGTTTGTTATCGTTAGACTTTATCTGCGTTCCCATTGCTGTCTCTAAAAGCATCAAATATCGTCACAATACCGTAAATTGACCGTCGGTACTTGGTGAAAGTCAATTTTTAAGGAAAAAATGAAAAACTAAATATTTAGATTAAAATCCACAAAAAAGACCTTAGATTTCGGGACTAGTATTCGAGAATTTGCATCCTCATCGTCAGGCGATAGAGGTGAATAAAGTTATTACTCACATTCACAAAGCGATTATTCACAATCGCATGATGATGAGGGTGCAAATTCGCCATTCCTTTTTTCCATTTTTAGTTTTTCTTTTTTTCCTTAATATGGAAAGGATGCTATATTGCTGGCATTATAAATCTTACCACATATAGAGTTAATGGCAAACTGTGTTATAACAGGTACAATGTTAATCCTTTCAGAATTTTGAGACTGTTTAATGGTTTCTATGAGCAGTTGACTTTGCTCCTCAAAGGTTTTACAAAATTGTCTGAGAATGTTGAAGTGAAATGCCGGAGTGAGAATCTTTCTTCTGTGATGCCACTTTTCACCTAGAACAACATTACAGTATTCAATATAGAGGCGTCCTTCAGATTCTGCTTATTTGAACACATAAGATGTTAATACCTACCTCCGCTTGTTAGCAGACCTTCTTTGAGCCAAGGATTGAGGAATTTATATATGTCACTCTTTTGGATGTATTTAGAACTGGATAATATAGTCTGAAAATAATATTTAAATATACAACGACTGTTCTTTATCAAGTGAGGGTCTGATAGTTTGTTATTACCAAAGGATTTATTAGGTAAGATATTTAGGTATGACAGCATGTTTTGGCTCTGCTTAAGAAATCCTAGAGGATCAACCTACACAGCCATTTACATGCTGCCAAACTAGGCTTATTATCTCTAATCTTTACTACATATTTTATCTATCCATTGCATTCTGTACCATAATCATAGACATTTTTCAAATGAATTACAGTAATTTAAAGAAATACTTTACCTCCATATCTTGTGGATTATGAATATTGATAATTTTAGATTCGAACATTTGAATCCCAAATATGCCTTTATATTTATTCGATAGATGTCTCGATAGATAAAATATAGGCACTGAAATCAGAACACATTCTTAAATATTACTTACGTACTCTCAATAGCACTTTTACTAGGTGCTGTTAGCTCTCAGATAGGCAGCTATGTGCAGCTATGGTGATAAGTCTGATCTCACAACAGTACATTCACTCATTCAGTCTGTCAAGTCCATTGTTTAAATACATTCACACTTTGCGGAACAACAAGCAGACAATTCCACGCATTCACAACTCTACTGAAATGCTTCCAGAGACTCTGCTTGAAATCTCTAATAATAAACGAAAGCGCCTGACTGAATGAATGACTGAATGACTGACTGAATGACTGACTGACATACTCACTCATCAACGCAGAGCCGAATTGGCTAATCCTAGAGAAGTGAAATTTTGAAGACAGATAGGTTTTAATACAAAAGCTTCCACTAAGAAGCGATTTTTGGAAATTCCGCCCCTAAGGGGGTGAAAAATAGGGTTGAAAGTTTTTCAGAATATGCGAATATCTCGGAAACCAGACATTGTACGAAGTTGAATTTTGGCACATAGATTCTACTATTAAAATTAGTAATAGGCTATTTCGCCGTTTTTTTTAAATTTTTATTTAAAGGGATGAAAAAGGACATAAAGAAAAGGGGTGATTTTTAAATGCCTCTTAATACGCTAAAAAATAATTTTATAGGAATTTCCAAAAAACGGATTCCTAAGAAAGGGTCAAAATATGATATTCTGTCCAGAAAAAGAGTCAATCCTTAAGGGTTAGGGCGTGGGATTAAATTTGCTTTGATAGTAACGTATCTCGGTAAACACTGAAGCTACAAAGCTGTAGTTAAACAGTTGCATACTTCTTTTAAAATGAAAAAAAATCGTCTTACATTGTTTAGTCAAAAATTGAGGATAAGGGCATGAAAAGGGTAGTTTTTTAGTTGTTAGTTGATATAAGTACTCTCCTGTGTACGTGAATATATACACGTTTTTATACGTGGTGAAATACGTGTATTGTTATGCGCTCAGTGAAGCATGGACTCTGAGTAAAAAAAATATTAGCAATTTCGTTAATTGTATTTTTTTCATAAGCCGTACTAACTGTATTGCCCGGCGTTGCCCGTCTAGCCAAGTTCTACTTGTGAAGCTCTTTTATGAGACACCAAACAATGTGCTATGTGGTGACTGGATTCTATCGATCACTCCGTGTCTCCCGATGGTTTGAGGACGCATAAAAATGACTTTCTGAAGATTTGAATTTCTTTTCTAACGCCCTTTCATACCATACCACACATGCTCCACACAACCCTTGAATCCCCTCATCAGTAAAATTTCACAGAAGGTTCTGAATTTCCAGAAGTTTCTACCACACAGTATTGGTTTCCATATAGCAAGGCATTTGCGAATATTTAACGCAAATATTAAGTTATAGTTGGTATATTTTGCTGGACTGACTATACAATATTTTACCGTACTACACACGTATATACTTATGTACGCAGGTGGGCACACAGTCACCAGTCTGTTTTTACATACATATATTGCATAGTGTGTTTTATCGATTGTGGAATATATATTATTAACCCCGCCCACTGGAACACCATCGGCGGGAAATATAAATTGCAAAATATATAAACTTTTAAGTAAAATAATATTCGTAATTTTGTTAATTTGTAAATTTCAGAAAAAAATGTAGGTATATAAATTTTGATGATACGTATTAATTAATTCAGACAATTTAGATGACAGATTGTGATGATTCCCAATACTTTTGGTTTAGACAAAAATATAGTTACCCGGGCAACGCTGGGTAATACAGCTATCCCACATAAATATTTTAGTTCGTACCTATGGTATATACCTAACATTTTTCACCTTCTCCTTTATAGACACCTAAACCGTTCATCCGATTGAGATGAAACTTTGGAAAATTATTGTGCTTGCCCCAGGGAATGTTCTTATTGTGGTAGGGGGTACGAGGAGGGGGACACTAAGGGGGCACGAAGGGGGGTGGGAAAGAAACAAAAACCTTTTTTTTTCGAATCCATATAGCTTCTGTTGCCGAAAAGATAAATAGTAATCCTCCCGACATCTGCAGGAAAAAGGGGAGGGCTGGGGAAAGAGGGTCCGAATGAAAAGAGTGATATTAGTGTCTAATCCATGGTTTTCCGCATCATTAAGATGAATAGTAACTTCCGACATCTGCAAGAATAAGGGGAGGCGGTTAGGGGGGCTGGGGGCGGTCGGAATTAAAAAAAGTGATATTAGAGTCAAATCCATAGTTTTCCGCTTCAATAAGATAGAGTCCGCAAGAATAAAGGGGAGGGAGTTAGGGGGCTGGGGGGCTAGGGGGGGGGTCGGAATGAAAAAAGTGATATTAGTGTCGAATATTAGGGGAATAAGTTTTCCGCCTCAATAAATGAATAATAACCATCCCGACATCTGCAAGAATAGGGGGGGCGGGGGAATCCATAGTTTTCCGTGTCAAAAAGATAAATAGTAACCCTCCTGACATCAGCAGGAATAAGGGGGAGGGAGGATGAGGAGGTAAGGAGGGAGGATGAGGAGGATAAGAGCTCTGCAGAGCCACCAAAACTGTTGTGAGTTATAGTGGCTCTGCAGTACTTTGGCTGATACATGATGGTTCCACTTCACCATCCACACAATTTTTTCCGTAGCGAAGCACGGGTAATACAGCTAGTATTATTATATTTCTTTAATAATTTTCAACTCATATTATTAACATGACATACTTCCGCTGTACGCATGACACGCATGATTTTCACAAACTTTCCAACTATGCGGTGATCACAAATTTGTTTTGTTTTACTCTATATTTTATTGAACTATAGGTGTCTTGTTAAAAGTGCACTTTAAAAAGTTAATTTAAAAATATAGTGCGTTATTTTTTTGGATTTTGTGAAATCTCGGGTTTGGGCGAATAAAGCAGAAATAATTCCTGAGCTCAAATCCGAGATCCACCGCGTCATCGGTGAGATATCTGTGAAAAAGTCGCGGAAAATTTCATGAAAATAGTAATGGCCTGTTATCAGAGCCGTGGAGGTAATTTTCCGCGTAATTTATTCCATACTTAATCGGAACATGTCTTCTTTACTACAAATAAAGATATATCACAACTCTCTTAAAAGAATTCGAGGTGTTATTTTAAAATTAAAAAGTGCACTCTTACTTATATACCTTTATATGAATATTATATTGTTTATCTTACCTGAACCTTTTAAGAAAAGAAAAACATGTCCAACAATTGGTAACCTATAAGGACCGGGTATTTTGCTGAATAAAACTCCTTTCGGAGTGTAATAGCATATGTATTCTACGAAACATAACACCACCGCGAGTAGTAGTAAAATTATAGTAAGTATTTCCATATTTCATATAATAATAATAATAATTTGGATAATTTATATCCCGCCGTTTTGTGGGTATTCCCACCTCAAGGGCGCTCTGTGTTCCTCCCTACGTTGTTGGGAAGGATTTCTTAAACAAAAATGTTTTTAGTTGACCTTTGAACCCGGTTAACGTTTTTGCCTCTCTGATGTCTGCAGGAAGTCCATTCCAGGCTGAAGGACCTGCCGCAATGAATGCGCGGCTCAAATAATTAGGTTTCGCGTTTTGGTTTACGACTTCTAGCTTCGAGGTTTTATCCGAGTGGGATCTAAGGGTGGCGTGCCTGCGGTTTATGGGTTGTCGGAGACAGAGCTCTGAAATATACTCTGGGGCCATATTTTGAAGTGCCTTAAAGATCAAAAGGCAAAGCTTGAATTCAATCCTTTGTGGACATTTAAGCCAGTGAAGGGTTCGGAGTGTGGAGGATATATGAGAGGAACGATCCATTTGGTAGATGAAACGTGCAGCAGCATTGAAGATGGATTGAATTCTTAAGAGTTGGACTTGCGGTAGGTTTGCTAGTATGCTGTTGCAATAGTCTAGCCGGGACACTACAAAGGAATTGATCAGGGTCTTGGCTCCCTCGAGTGATAGGCAACTTCTTATATTCTTGAGTTGTCTGAGAATGTAAAAACCTTGACTGACTGTTGAAGATACATGCTTTTCCATAGAAAGAGCATTGTCGAGATACACACCAAGGAATTTAACATGTTTTGAAGGGGATACATTTACATCCTGAATGGAGATCGGGTCGGAATTTATAAGATGTTGTCTTCCTGGGGAAGCTATCCATAGAAATTCTGTTTTCGTGGGATTGATCTTTAGCATGTTACTTGACATCCATGAGGAGATTTTCATGATACAGGAGATTACATCTTGTTTGAGATCTACTTCAGATCCAGGTAGACAGGATTTGAAAAAGAGACGATCATCTGCGTAACAGTAGGTTCTGAAACCGAGACTCTGGATTAAGGATTCGAGGTGATTGGTGTAAAGATTAAATAGTATTGGCCCTAGCACTGAGCCTTGGGGAACTCCGTGTAGGGAGCGACGATTTTCGGGGATGGAGTTGTTAAATTTTAGTTGATACTCACGGTTTGATAAGTATGATGAGATCCATCTCAAGATATTGTCTCTGAAGCCGAACTCGTTTTCCAATTTCGCTATTAGAATGTTATGGTCAACAGTGTCGAAAGCTGCACTCATATCCAGAAAGGATACCAGTACTAGCTCACCATTCGCCATACTAGTGATTAAATCCGATGCGGTTCTTGTCAGTATGGTTTCAGTGGAGTGAAACTTCCTATAGGCAGATTGGTTTCTGGCAAGACTGTTTACCGAATTCAGGAAGGCAGTTATTTGATGGTGTACAGCTTTTTCTAAAACTTTCGATAAGAATGACAGATTTGTTATAGGGCGGTAATTTTCGGGGCTATTAGGGTCTAGTTTTTCTTTCTTAAGTATAGGTTTTACTATTGATTTTTTAAATTCGTCAGGAAAAGTGCCGTCATGTAATGATTTATTAATTATGGTTCTGATAATGGGGAGGAGTTCGTTTATACACTTTTTTAGCAGCCATGTTGGGATTGGGTCGAGTTCCGATTGTTTATTTTGTCGAGTTGTGATTAGCTTCTTTAAGTCTTCATCTGGTATTGGGTGAAAGAGGTGGAGTGTTGGGGTGATGGTTGAGGGCTCTGGAAATTCAGCATCTGACGAGTTTGTCTGCTGTGCTGATGCCAGTCGGATGTCTTCAATTTTCTTCTCGAAGAAGTCCGCGAGAGTGGTGGCACTTATGTTCGAATCTACGTTTTTATGTTTTTGTATTCCACATATGTTGTTGATGTCGTTCCATAGCTGTTTCGGGTTTTTCTTATTGGAATCTAGTTTGCGTTTCCAGAAAGCATTCTTTTTACAGATTACGGTCTTGCGATATTCTTTTTGGGAGATTAGCCATGTTTCTCTATCATTGCTGTCACTGGTTCTCCGGTATGTTCTTTCCTTTTTCCTCATAAACTTTTTCATTGCACGACAATCATCATCAAACCATTCTCCGGCGCCGTTTTCCCGTATTCTGCAAGTTTTAATTCTAAGTGGCGCTTTAGCGTCCAGTATACTGGTTAGAATCTCGTTGTATTCTTTAATAAGTGTATTGGTGTTTTCTGTATGCAGGAAACCATTGTCCATTAGTTTAGAATTTAATATATCGTTTTTAAAATCTGCGATATTAAAATTCCTCCATGGTCGAGAAACTTTTTCGATGTACATGGGCCTTGGAGGTTCAAATTCAAGTTTGGCCACTAATAAACTGTGATCAGAAATACCGATATCGGCCACTAAAGTTTTTCTCGGTGTCTGATCGCGTTCTGAAATTATAATATCTAAGGTGCCTCCCGCTCTGTGAGTTGGTTTATTGATTAATTGTACTCTGTTGTGGTCGGCGAGGATTTTGAGAAATTTAACTGTAAAAGGGTTGTCCTTCCTTTCTAGACGGATGTTAATGTCCCCGATTATGATAACTGGGCATACGTACTGGGATAGTGCATCCATGAACTTTGAGAATTCTTGGAAGAAATCTGCAGTTGGAGGCGCGGATCCTGGACGATAGATGTTTATTAGGATTTTTTCAGAACTTAGTGAGTGTATTTTGCATCCAGCGTGTTCGAAAGTGGAGTATTTTGTGCGCTTTATGTTGATCAATTTGTATGCGCTTTGGGCGATGATTGCAACTCCTCCACAGTTTACGAAGTTTACACAATTTTTCTCTGTGTCTATCATTCGTGCTTCTTCGTGAACGTTGTATCCCTTCATTTTTAATTGTCTCATGGATATGGTTTGACTGTCCTCATGCCAAGTCTCTTGGAGTGCCAGTATATTGAGACTGTGGTCCTTAAATATGTCATCAATGACATCGACCTTGTTGTTAAGCGATTGGCAGTTCCAGGATCCGATCGTTATTTCCGTGCCTGTTGGAGGGTGCCTTCTACTTCCAGATACCTTATTACTAGATGGTGCTTCTTCGGTGGTAGATTCATTGCAGAGGGCAGAGGGATTATTATTATTTAAACTGTTGTTTATGGAATTTTTGCGCACCTTCCTTCCTGAACGGCGCCCCCTGTAGGTTTTCTATCACTATGTGAATTATAACTAATATAAAATATCAACACAGCAAATTAATAACTAATGTATAATATCAACACATCCAAGTGAAATGATTAACAAATAAATATTGTGATGCGTATTTACAAAAAATGGCACAATACAGGGTATCTTCTTCCAAAAGGGTTAATGGAGAATGGTGAAACAAGGAAAAAGGTTTGGTAAACGTATGTATGGTCAATAGTTTTGGAGTGATGACATTTTGAAAATACGTTTTTTACATTTTTTTATACAAACCTGAATCAATCTTTGTAAAAGGAAAGGAAAGTAATTAAAAATAGTACAGAACTCCAACGAAAATTTTAGATTTACTTACACTGACATCGAAAGCCTGATTTATTTTTCACTACTTTTCACGAGAATTTTTAAATCGAGTGAGATATCTTTGAGAGAAAAAATAGAAAAGATCTCTAAAACTTTTAATTATTAACGTAGATATATGTTGAGTACAGTTTCTTTTTACCATCCTTTATTAATAATTTCGAGGTTTTTGACCGTAGTTACATGGTGGAAATCCATTTATAAGGTAAAATGAAAGACAAAATATTTAGTTTAAAATCCGCAAAAATGACTTTAGATTACGCGACTAGTGTTATGTAGGACTTGCACCCTCATCATCAGGCGATTGTGAATAAAGTAAACAGGAATATAGAGAGAGTGAGTACCTATTTATTGGTAACCAGACAGAAACTCAAGTGACAAAATCTCAACTGTCAAAAGGGTAACCTACTATTGACAGAATCGCAACTCATCGCCGGAAAACCTGTTGCCGCTAATTTCAATATTGTTGGGTTAGGTTCGTTAGGTTGTTTTTTTTTTTACACACAAAAACAAAACAAAAAAAAACAACGGCATCAGATTTCCCGGTGTTGAGTTGCGATTCTGTCAATAGTAGGTTACCCTTTTGACATGTGAGATTTTGTCACTTGAGATTTTGACATGGAACCCTATTTATTACTCGCTATATGAAATACAATACCCTGTATATACAATATTATTATTATTAAATTATTGATAACATTCTGATAACAAATACAGGGGTAGGCTTTGAAATATAAAAAAAATTACCAATCGAAAATACAATTTCTCGTTTAGATAAAAATTTGTTTACTTACAATAAAAGACATTTTTATTTATTTATTTATTTATTTATCTAAAGTAAACAATAAACACATATAAATAAAAAAAAAATGGACATAGTTATATTCAATTCAAAACATTAAATAATAAGAACGAGAATGGGCAGGAACTGTATTGAAAATTCCACATAACTATTTTAGTTCGTACCTATGTATGTTCGTAACATTTTTCAACAAATTTCGTAACAAATTTGGCCGTTGCGAAGCACGGGAAATAAAGCCTAGTGGTGAATAAGAGAGCATACGAGTATTTACTCATTTTTCAACGCTTAATCTTTCAACATCTGATCACTTTTTAGTTCGCCTTAGTGTTCTCTGTTTTTTTTTATTTTAATAATAGATACTATATTGCAAGTAATAAAAAACAAATTCATGTAAAATTGGTATTCAAGAGTTTGTATGAAAATTAAGTAAAAATTTATGAAAAAAAACAGATTTTTTTGAGTTCGTATGCTCCGATCAGAACTTTAATCATTTTATTCTATTAAAAAAATATTCAAAAAATTGTAAAAACAGCGAGTGGGAAAAAAAAAAAAAACATTATCGTATTACGCAAATCTAGAACCAATCCTGTTAACTCAATATCAAAACAAAATATAATGCTCATTAAGTGATTAAGCTCATTAAATAGTTAGGTATATGTGAAGTTAATTAAAACTACAAGTAAATATCTACTTATCTCATAATATTCTAGGATTCATCTTTTGTTCCTGTGTGTGTGCGTGTGTGTGTGTGTGTGAGTGTGTGTGTGTGCGTGCGCGCGCGTGTGTGTGTGTGTGTGAGGGTGTGTGTGTGTGTGTGTCAGATTCGGATTTACACTTTTCACGGAAGTAGGCCCTGAGAATTTCGCCGCCGCCCCCCCCAAAAAAAACTTTAAGAGGGCTACAGTAGCAAACATGGCGATTTTAGTGATTTTTCAATCGATATACCCGCGTTATTTTTTGTCGGATTTCGATGAAAAAAATATATTATATAGATTGAACTTTATCGAAGCGCATTATAGAGCAAAATAATTAATATACTATATAGTTTCTTGTAAAAAATAAAAATTGTAAACGTCGTTTTTCATCATTTTTTTGATATTCCAAGTGATTCGTCCGTCGGAATTAAATTATTCTTTTTTTGTCTTAAAGAACACTAAAATATCTAGCGCATTATAGAAAGAAACGTAAATATTTTTTGTTTGCTTCGCGTCAAAACCCAAAAAACCTCAATTTCACAAAAAGTCTCCGTACTAATATACTCTATCGGTTTTAGCGTGCACGCGAATATGACACTTATAACACGGGAATTACAAGGAACGCACTGTTTTTCGTTTCGCTAAGGATTCAGACACCCACAAGCAAAGATTATACTATACTAAGATGAGCAACTTCATAGTGGTTTTCTGGCGAAACATCTATAGATACGTACATACACACATATGGATAGATATACTATGGTGGTAGACAGAAGTGATAGACATATGCGCCCTAAATGCGTGAGAAAGAGAGAGTCTTATGCGCTATTGCGTGCTTCCCTTCCCCCCGCGCAGTCACCGGTTATGAGCGTTCCCCTTACCTCCCCCCTAATCGCTCCCATAATATCCATTGTTTTTGTGGATTTGGCAAAATAATACAAATAATATATGCTTTTAAACGTTTATTAAAAATGTAAAAACAGTAACAAATAGGAAACTAGGCTTCTAAATAACGATAACACAACAAAATATAATGCAAACAGGTCCATTGAAAAAGTGCAACCTTGCGCGGCGAAGTTGAAAAATGGGATGGAATCCAGAATATTCGGAAGTATGACATCACAAAACATTTGTACATCCACTCACATTACACTTTTTTGCAATTCACGCCATTTTTTAATAAATTAAATTGTATAAAAACGGAAAAACGCACCAAACGACAAATTTACAAACTGACAGTTCGTTTGAAATGTAAGGGTGGGTGCGACGGCTGTTTAAAGTTTGTTCTATTGCGGCAGACATTGATATGTAATATTCTATCTCTTTCTTACCTACCAACTTTTTGTTGCTATCTCTCATGGATCAACACTTGGTACCTGCGAGTTTTTTCGCTACCTTGGGTGTACGAAGATGAACGTACCTGCCCACAAGACTGTGGACTGGTAAGACGTGGATTCTGTGCTAATTGAATTGTCGTTCCATACTTTATTCTAATTCACGAATGTTCGTATATTACAGAGGTCAGCAAACACTGGCAACTGATTTATATTTTAAATTATTTTCACATAATATTACGAGTACGTAGTTCTCACATGTTTTAGTGATTTTTAGATTCTTTAGATACTTATTAATTAAATGTGCGTGCCTATTAATTATATTATCCCGGACTAAACTAAACTATTTTTTCCAAAAATAGGTAGATTAGCTTTTTTGTGTTTTTTTTTTACTCTCAGCTATTATCTCATCAGACTATAATCGTATATAATAACATGATAATATATACTTTTTTATATATATACAACCATGAGCGTCGCCAAGGAGGGGAAGGGGGGGGGCAGCTGCCCCCTAGAGATGAAATAGGTATATATTTTTCATACTAAATGATAAAACCTCATATCATAAATTTTCTAAAATTAGTATGTACATCCGACAGTTTCATAAAAAAAAGTTGTCTGCGACGCTATTCTTTATTACTTTTTTATATAAAACATTTTTCGTACATATTATTGTCCAAAGCTTTATATGTATACATTTTCAAATAAACAAACTACATCATGACCTCATGCACCATGTCTCATACAAAAAAATCGTCTGCGGCGCTATTTACACCTTTTATGCTATATTAACTTTCATAATTATTGTTGTTGTCCCCCCTAGCTCCGAGGCTGGCGACGTCCATGTATACAACTTCTTTACCTAAGAGAACAGATTGGAATGATTTGAGTAAAAGTAAGGAAGAAGATGTATATTTCAGAATTTTTATAAAGCGACAATTTTAATCCAGTATACCAAATGAAATAAACACATGTATATCACCCACCCGTTGTAGATTGCAAACACATGTTGGCTATTGCAGTGAAAACAACTTTGAAGGTTTTGAATAGGCCATTATAAACAAAAATGGCCTCGAAGACATCGGGACATCGGGACATTCGGGAAGTTGGTACTAAGATAGCTACATATATAAAATATGGAACTGTAATGCAACTGATGTTGGAATCTACCTGTGGGTCTATATCTCATGGCCAAAAATTCTTTATTACACAACTAACTGTAGTGTAAATATTGCGGTGCATTCCACTGGTTATTGACTCCTAACTCTACAAGTCCATGCGTACAAACATTGTAGAAGCGGGGCAGGGGAGAGAGCCAGCCCAAATTTTTACGCTCCGTCCAAAATTGACCTTGAATTCAGAACTGTAGCACTCTTAAATGTATTTTTATTTTATTTCTTTTTGCATTCAATGTTACAAATGTTGACCTTGGGCAAGAAAAAATCGTCAGAATTCCGTAAAAACAAAAAAAAAATAGGAAACGCACAACCTTTTTTTTTTGTTTTGAGCGAGCGAATGCTGCCGCCCATAGTCCCCGGCCTACTCGGCCTATTGGCAAATCCGGACCTGGTGTGTGTCTGTGCGCGTGTGTGTGTGTGTGCTGTTTGTTTATGCAGTATGTTGTTCTATTTTTTTTTAATTTTTCTATGATGTTTGTAAATCTTGAGCCTTTGCAATAAAATAAAAGTATTTAAATATGTTTTTTTTGGTTTTATTTATTTATTTTGAGAACACAACAGCTTGTAATAACAAATAAGATTATATAATAATATAGTACATGCATTCAGGTTTTATGGCGCCAATTACGGTGTTCTTCGTGTTATCAACAACATTATATATATAAGTAAGAAATAGGATAGGAATGGATCCAGGAATGGGAAGGAAATTGGAGAAACGAATTGACAACAGATTTTGGTAACGCTGAAACCCTCAGACTCAACGGCACCATCGACCCCCCTCCCCCACCGCTAAACTTCCACTATTATCAATAATTTATTTAAAAAAAATTCAGACCAGAGCTTAAACTGTATCCTTCATACAATTTTTATTAAAAGATGTACACGCTCTTTTTATGTAAGAGTTTTGCATACAAGATACCTAATGCCTAACTCGTTTGGAATTTTTGGACAAATATTACCTAATTTTTAAATTACATACCATAATACCTTTAATAATAATACCCCTTATAATGGTACACTTGTAATGTTATGTAGCATAGTTTGGAATAGAATAGTTTGGCATACAAGGTATTGCAATTTATATGATTTTGAAATCCTATTAATTGAACAATTAATGTAATTATTATAATCATTATAATAAAACAATTATCGATGGAATATTATTTACTAATAATGCATCAATAATGACTTTCGACACAACTATTATTGGACAAGATCAGTGTCATTAATAATTAATTTATAAGTACTTAGGACTGGTGTCTACATACTTACATAATACATTTTTAGATTTCAATAACATTAAAAGATTTATGCCCAATCCCACCAACTCCTCCAACCTAGGAAGGAGACCCCTAAGGAATTTCCATACAAAAACAGAGATAATTTCAGTGATTTTATAATGATGTACAAAGTAGGGAGCAATAAATCCATACAAAATACAACATGCAGCTACTTAAGTGAGGGAGATTCTGGGCGTAGATATTAGGGCACCTAACGTAGGACAGCTGCATGTTGTATTTTGTATGGATTTATTGCTCCCTACTTTGTACATCATTATAAAATCACTGAAATTATCTGTGTTTTTGTATGAAAATTCCTTAGGGGTCTGCTTCCTAGGTTGAAGTTGGTGGGATCGGGCATTATTACATTAAAAGAAATAGTTCAACCTGTGAAAGTTCTCTTTGTTTTAAGTTTGCCTGCTAATTTCTAGATATAAATTTTACATAAATAGGAGTATTAGATTGTAGAGTCATTCCTTGACTGAAGATAACGTCTTGTGGTTTTGTTATTGGCTCCAATACAAAATTCCTCAGGATTCTTGATATCGTAGATTTCAATTCTAACATTCCAAATTTTTGACCTGAAATGTGGAATAAAAGTGAATAATATTTTGATATCTGCGTGTCAAGACTATCAAGCTATCCGTTTATTGACACGACTAGCCTTGTCTATGGTGTAAGCCGCAAGGATCGTGTGTTTCATTGTTTCAAACTCAATAAAAGCACAAAATAGTTAAATATAATGATATAATATTTGTAGTTTTCAAAAGATTTTGATGTTACTGCAGCCTGTTAAGTTGTATTGTAAATGTTAAAAAGTTCATAGAATGTAGCAAGTAAGTAAACAACGTATACTTTTCATACCAACACAGTTCCTAGGTCCTGCACTGAATGGAATATAAGCATATAGATGTCTCTTGGCACAATTCTCTGGAGTAAACCTCTCTGGTATGAAGTCATCAGGAGACGGATAGATGGAAGGATCTCTGTGCAGATCGAAGATATGGATAACAAAAACTGCTCCCGAAGGAACCAAGTAATCAGCTGAAAATTAATCCAACGATCACTATAACATTAATGAACTACAAAAAATTGATTATCTACTGAATTAGGTTTTTAGAATATCAGTGTATTTGTAAATAATATGGTTAGTAGTATTATGCTCATACTCAGCTGCACATCTTCACCAGGATATATTGATATCAGAGGCCCTGCAGGATATAACCGGAGAATCTCCTTAATGCACATCTCCAAATAATGCATTTTTCTGAAATCATCCATTGTGGCTTCCCTGTGTGTGCCTTCAAATATTTCATCTAACTCTTTGACAATTTTGTCCTAAAAATATAGTGCACATGTTTTTATATAAAAATAGTTAACTCCCTGCCTAGGGCGATTACAGTGGAGTATATAGGTTTTCATTTCGGGGGGGGGGGGGGGGTTTAGTATTTGACTTTGAGGGGGAGGAAAACTAAACCCGACCATTCTTAAAACGAAAAAACTCCTGTCAACGGACGGGCAGAACGATGGGCGTCGCCTGGGAGGAGGAAACAAAAAAAATATAGACGTGTAGTAAAAAACTAACAATAGCGCTGCAGGCGAGTTTTTTTTGATAAATGGGTGAATTGAAGTGTTCAATAAATGTTTGGGATTTCGGGGGGGGGGGGGGCTAGAGCAACATAAAATATTTGAACTTACTTGCACATCTTTATGATTTGCTAGAGTCATTAGAGAACAGCGCAATGTTACTGCAACTGTATCATGGCCCTGGAAAAATATCATCTGTTGAATTTGGATATTAATTTATCATCAATAATATTTAAATAATGGCGGCTATATTTCCTCAGGTTGGCATTATTTTGGATTTGAAAAACGGTAAGGCCTTCTCAAGATGAATCAGTATTCAGGCATCAAATTCTTTAAAAATACTACAGATTTCATACCCCAAACATGAATGTGTCCACCTCCTCCCTGATGCCCGCCTCATCTATCTTCCCCTCAGCCTCAGCTGACAGCAGGAGATCCAGCAAGGCCATCTTCTTCTTCCTACTATTCATATAAACATCATCTTCTATATCTTCTTTACTGATTATCTGGACACCTCCTCCACTCTGCATTTCATGTCTCCTCTGCTGAATTACAGATGTTGTGAAGCCATGCAAGACAGGTAATTCTTTCTGTTGTTTCCAATACGTGGGTGTCAACATAAATACAAAATCATTATGCATCCAAATATTTGTCACCCTACGGACCATATATTTACTCATTTTATGAATTGCCAGGTTATATTTCGTAAAAATTGAATCTTCTTCTATGTGTGTCCCCATAGCTGTTTCTAAAAGGACATTATTTTCATTTCATTCATTATTTTATCATTTATTTTTCATATTTTAAATTGTCTAGAGAAATTAGTGACTCCTGAATGATGAAAAAAATACATTTGGGTAAGCTAAGAGGTGTGAGGAAGCGCGACCGCTAAAAAACTGACCTGGACCGATCATGTCAACCAGATCCTCAATGATTGATGCATTCTGAGTAAAGGGAATCGCAGAGCGTGTGTGACAAATTGCATTAATGTTACGGAGGCTAGGAGTGTGTGCAATCTGACGCTACGTCCTCTCTGCCTACCCTGCAAGGGACGTGGCGTGAGGGAATAGATAGATAGAATTGTCTAGGAACACTACTTTTGAAATAAATGAATAAATAAATAAATATTTTTTCACATAATCATGAACATAAAACGAAAATGACTGATCTATCGCCCGCCGGCGATTTTTTCGATTACCAAACTCACTGCAATAACAATGTCCCAATATTCTCTGAACTTACCACAAATAGTATGCAATGCAAACTTTGTTATAATGGGATCTATATGAATCGCTTCACCATTCCTAGACTTTAGGAACTCAACGAGTTGTGTACTTTTTTCATCAAAAACTTTACAAAACTGTCTTAGAATATTGAAATGGAATGCTGGCGATATAATCTTTCTTCTTTGGTGCCATTTCCCAACTAAAAATTAAAGAGAAAAAAGCGATGAAATTAAACAGTTTAATTTATGGGTTCCACCGTGTTTCTGTACAAACATTTATTTTACACTAATGCTAATACGGTGTTTTTAGATTTCTCGATGGAAAGTTGTGGGGTAGTCTGTTTTTCTTTCATTCTATACGTATTTTAGGGTGCTGACCTATTCTCCATACATTTTCCATTCTCACAATTTAAAATAACAAGAAAATTTATTTAGTTATTTTTTAAAAATATATATATACCTAATTTGTAGGAAATTTTATGTGCTTTCATTCTGCTGAAAAGATGACCCAAAAAGGTTGATGGTTTTTAAGTTCAAATCCAGAATTCGCCAGGAAATGTAAATATTCGCCATTTTAACAATTTTTCGCCATGTTCCGTATCGAAAATTTGTTGGCAAACCTCGGATTCGGATTCAGCATCCCAAAAAACGTATAGAATGAAAAAAATCCCTACCACCCCACAACATTCCATCGAGGGACTGCTTTATGTTTAATTTTACCGGATTAGTTATTATGTTTTGGCTGTAGGGCACCTCCGTAAAACATCACCGTTTTTATTTTAGTTGTTTTTTCTTTTTTTTCAAAATTTCGCCATTAATCATAAAAAGGTAGATAAAAAAGAATCGTTTAAATGTCCAGTTCGTGAAAAGATAACTCACTAGATTAGCGCTGCAGGAAAAAATATTTAATGAAGCCACTGTGATTTTCAAAATAATTATTGAAAATTCATGACATGATGAAAAGACGATGTATAATAGTGTGATTAATTTCTCAAAATGGTGAGTTGGGTGAGGTATTTCCGGGGGGGGGGTTGTAGCCCCAACCCCCCTCCCCTGCCTACGTCCATACCATGACAATTATTGTGTAGGTACCATGCACATGTAAATAAATAAATAAATGTAGTTGTATTTAAATATTACTTAACTTATAACTAACTCATACTTAAATAAATTAAATAATTCAATAAATCTTAACGATACAAAAACAAGACAACGCAGTGTGCCAATAGGCGGACTTATTGCAAATCAATTTCTTACAGTCAACCCGAATCACGAATCAGTCAATACTTCAGAGTGCACTACGCTCCCCATAATACAAGAGAGGGCTATTTTTTTATTTAAATAATTTTATATAATTATAAAATCTACAATAGGTATTTTATAATTTAAAAATTTACATACCTCGACTGGTTAAAAGTCCTTCATTGAGCCAAGGCTGGCAAAATTTATAGATGAAACTTTTTGTTATGTAATTGGGATTCGACAAAATAATCTGAAACATGAAATACCTAATCAGTTTTTTTTTTTATTATTTCCTTATTTGACCCAATCAGATTTCAGTTCAATAGAAATACGCGTTTATCAACAGGTGGGCCTAACTAAAAAAAATCAAACTCGAAGAAAATATGTATAGGGTGTCTCAGTAAGCGTGCACTTTTTAATTTTCAAATAAAAACAACGTATTTTTGAGAAAGTTGTGATATTTTTTTATTGGAATTAAAGAAGACATGTTCCGATTTAGTATGGAATAAAATATCCGGCAAATGACCCCCACGATTCTTATAACAGGCCATTACTCTTCGCATGAAATTTTCCATGACTTTTTCACAGAGATGTGGCTGTATCTCACCGATGACGCATTGGATCTCGGATTTGAGCTCAGAAATTGTTTCTGGTTTACTCGCAGAAACCCTAGATTTCACCAAACTCCAAAAAAAAACTCACACGGCGTTAAATCGCACGATCTTGGAAGTAATCCATTCCACACTTACATGTACACACATATACGAGTAGATAACTGAATAAACATATTTATTTCATTTTTTATTCGACTTTGTTTATATTATCTAACAATATTCCAATAAATACATACCTCGGCGTCATGAGGATTCAATATATTTACTAATCTGTAGTCGAAAACTTGCAAACTATAAACTTTCTTATACTTCTTAGCCATTTCTCTGGCCAACGCAAACAGTTTTACTGAAAATAATAAAACAGTAACATCTACATCACTCAGTACAACATATAATAATAAATCTTTATTGGTACCAAATAATAAATAACATAAATTGCCAAGCGGCGGGCTTATTGCCAAGGCAATACATTCCAGCCAATCGTGAAAGAGTAAATATTAAAAATAAATAATAAAAAAATATATATCTTACAAATAATAAATAAATACGTATAATAAATAAAAAGGCATAAAAACAATAATATGTAGGTAGTTATTTATTTATTTATTTTATTTTTATGGATTAGTATTAGGAAAAGAAATGGAAGGGAGAGGGATGTTCCTGAACGGATGTTTGCAGTAGGTTGGTAGAGCCCAATATTAATAACAAACCTAAATATCTGGGAAGAGCTTTCAGCTCAGCGGGGCCTTCTGCCTGGAATGATCTTCCTGTACACATCAGAAAAGCGAGAACAACTGCTGAATTCGAGAGCCAGCTTAAAACTCACTTCTTTAAAACATCGTTTAGGATAGTTTAGAATAAGTAGATGTAAGTACTTAGGTTAGCTTATTGAATCTTAAAAGGCGCCCTTGAGGTGGACTTGCTCCACAAAACGGCACATTATAAATTGTCCATTTTATTATTTTTATAAGGGAGAAAACTACTACTGTTTCGAATATCCGAGGGAAGTTGATTCCATAGTCTGGAGCCGGTAATAGTTAAAGAGGAATTATAAAAGCCAGAGTGGTGAGGGGAGATTAACAGCAGATTATTCTTTCTTGACCTCAACGGTAAACCGTGGGCGGAGTAAAAGTGAAATCTGTCATTTAGGTAGGAAGGTGAGTCTGTGTTAAAAAGGATCTTATATTTAAAAAAAAAATTAAGGACGAATAAAAAAGTATTTTCTACGAAAACTTGTCCCAAACATTTTCAAAAACTTACTAATTGTATGAACTATTTATCTTATAAATTTCATTAAGCTTTCTTTACGGAATCATACATAAAAATTATTACTAAGTGCAAAAGGGTACTAATTCATGTAAAATATTTAGATGAGACTCCATACAAAACATATACTTGTATGTAACATCCGTTAATTTTAAATGCATGTACATAAATAAATAAATAAAACAAATCTTTATTGGCCAGTAAATATATAAAACAACAAAAACAAGACAGTGCAGTGTGCCAAAAGGCGGACTTATTGCAAAAGCAATATCTTACAGTCAACCCGAGAAAAGAAAGAAAAACTTAAATACTATAATAATAAAGTGCGTAAATATAAAGACACACATACATAATATATATACATAGAAATATACACACATAATACATACAAATAGATAATAAGATAAATAAATAATTAAAAATAAAATAAAAATATTTAATAAAAATAAGCACACAGGAGAGGGATACCTTCATCGACGAGTAAATTTAACAAATTCCCTATTACGGGATATTTATAGATGCCAGGAATTTTGTGAAATATTCTAGCCTTTGGTGTGTAGTAAAATAAGTATTGCAAAAAACACAAAACAAACACAACGCACAATACAAATGCAATATATAAATTCATTTTGATATTCAGAGGTAAACACAATCAGCTGTGGTTGGAGATTGTAAGACAACTCACTGCTTAATGGGGGAGGATGACAAAATGGGTCTCTATTTAAATTTTGTGAAATTTTATTAAATACGCCTAGTAGACCGGTGTTTTAACATTAAAAAAGGGGGTATAGCGTAGATAATTGTCGGAAAGCTGGAAACTGTTTTAATCCCTTCATTAACATGCAAAGAAGGTTTCTTGAAGTTTGCACCAATTTTCCGCTTGTGCTAAGTACAGGGTGACCCATAAACCGAAAAAATAATGTACTTTTTTCAGTTTTTCAGTAATAACTTCTAAACTATGCTTTCTACGAAAATGGTGTCTTTTTATAAATTAAAGTACATAATATTCTGCGTCGTTTGAGCATAAATACTTCTTTGTACCTCAAAAATTATTGTGATACAGACACTGTCAAGTACATATTAATTTTCGGAACAAATTGAAATATTCGTATTTTTCACTTTTGTTGTTGAATAACTCCCCAACTCAGGTATTTAAAGTAATATTTTACTGAAAGTATTTAATTCTGGGTCAATTTTCTCTAACTTGTGATTAAAAGTTTAGACCTACGGCACACAGTTAAGGATGCACAGGTATTTAGAGAGAGACGAGTGAAATAAAGAAATTTATTAAATGATAGATTTAGATATGTTAAAGTTAAGCTAATTTAAATTTTACGATTTAATTTTATTAATGTACAGTTTTGTCAATTAAAATCTGATTTTTAATACTGTTACGCCACTGCCTAATATTTTATATCGAAAAGAGTATTTTTTTTACATTCATTGATTTTATTAAAATATCTCCTAAACGGCAAGTGTTATGAAAAAATATTTATCTCACAATTTATCTAGAATAATTTCTCTATATTACATTTGAAAAATAATTTATCTAATTTAAATACTAAGTGAGGTAGAATTGATTAAAAATGGTATATAAAAAATAAGTTCATACATGCCGACACTTTTTGTTAAATTACTTCTAAACCAAGCAATGTAGCGTAAATATATTAAATAGCATTAAAAGCGAAATAAATTTTCTATTAAATGAGTATAATAAAATTAATTTGTGATTTATAATAAAAAAGTACTAGATGATCAAAGTTGATTTTGTGTAGAGGCACATTGCTAAGTAAGAACATTTTGTATGGGAAGCGTTGAATTATTTTACTAAATATTGATATTGATCATCTAGTACTTTTTTTATTACAACTCCCAAATTAATTTTATTACACTTATTTTATAGAAAATTTATTTCGCTTTTAATGCTATTTAATATATTTACGCTACATTGCTTGGTTTAGAAGTAATTTAACAAAAAGTGACGGCATGTATGAACTTATTTTTTATATACCATTTTTAATCAATTCTACCTCACTTAGTATTTAAATTAGATAAATTATTTTTCAAATGTAATATAGAGAAATTATTCTAGATAAATTGTGAGATAAATATTTTTTCATAACACTTGCCGTTTAGGAGATATTTTAATAAAATCAATGAATGTAAAAAAAATACTCTTTTCGATATAAAATATTAGGCAGTGGCGTAACAGTATTAAAAATCAGATTTTAATTGACAAAACTATACATTAATAAAATTAAATCGTAAAATTTAAATTAGCTTAACTTTAACATATCTAAATCTATCATTTAATAAATTTCTTTATTTCACTCGTCTCTCTCTAAATACCTGTGCATCCATAGCTGTGTGCCGTAGGTCTAAACTTTTAATCACAAGTTAGAGAAAAGTGACCCACAATTAAATACTTTGAGTAAAATATTACCGTAAATACCTGAGTTGGGGAGTTATTCAACAACAAAAGTGAAAAATACGAATATTTCAATTTGTTCCGAAAATTAATATGTACTTGACAGTGTCTGTATCACAATAATTTTTGAGGTACAAAGAAGTATTTATGCTCAAACGACGCAGAATATTATGTACTTTAATTTATAAAAAGACACCATTTTCGTAGAAAGCATAGTTTAGAAGTTATTACTGAAAAACTGAAAAAAGTACATTATTTTTTCGGTTTATGGGTCACCCTGTACTTAGCACAAGCGGAAAATTGGTGCAAACTTCAAGAAACCTTCTTTGCATGTTAATGAAGGGATTAAAACAGTTTCCAGCTTTCCGACAATTATCTACGCTACAAAGCTAAATTTCCTGGGCTATAGAGCCAGTGTATCTATTTACACGGTTTCGGTATATCAAGATTCTAGAACCGCGTCAAACTTCGTTTTCTAGCAGTATTCCTACAACAGTGTAGAAGAATATTAAAGATGAACATGGGGTTAACTGGAAGAAATCGAAGTTCTGCGATAAGTTCGCCATAATGAACAACGATTTATAATCTGTACTGTTCATTTTTTTATGTTTATATGTATTTCTTGTACCAGATACAATACACTGCACATACACTTTTCTTTACATCCGGCATCTCTTTTTTCCAATAGTTGATTCCTCTAACCAGCATATGGAATTCGTTTAAAGTTAAAACCTTCCTGTATCAGCATTTGGCTTCTTTTTTCCCATCCCATTGACAGTCGAGGACCTACCCTACCTACCTATACCTAACCTAGTAACAATTTAGCTCCTAGATTGGTTCTAGAACCAATCTAAGACCTAAATTGTTACTGACTTTGTGCTTCTTCATTTCAGCATTCTCGCGTCCAGTGTTGGACATGGGCCTCCCCCTTAGTCTTCCACTGCTCCCTATCCTGTGCCGACCGCATCCATTCGCCCCCGGCAATCTTTCTTATGTCATCCGACCACCTTTCTGGGGCCTCCCAACGCTTCTTCGGCCTGTTCTTGGTCGCCATTCGAGAATATTTAGTCCATCTAGCATCTGATGTTCGTGTTATGTGGCCAGCCCAACTCCACTTTTGTTTTTGACTACCTCAAATTAAATCAGCGTATAAATTAATGTACGTATATACCTTGAAATCATTAGGTATTACATAATCTTATATATACATATAATAAAAATGGGCGTGTGTATGTGGGTATATTTGTTCCACCATAATTCTGGAACGCCTGAAGCAATATCTACCAAATTTTGTACACGAATGCCTTGCTACCCGGAAAAGAATACTGTGTGGTAGAAACTTCTTGCAATGCGGAACCTTGTGAGAAATTTTGCTGATGAGGAGATCTAAGGGTTGTGTGGGGTCGTGTGTGGTATTGCATGATAGGGAATTGGAAAAGAAAACCAGATCGTCATTTTGTCTAGCTTAAGCCATCGGGAGACACCGAGTGATCGAGAGGATCCAGTCACCGCATACCACCGGGTTTGGTATCTCATGAAAGATCTTCACGAGTAGAATACCTACAGATCTTTTGTCAAATTTTGAATCGGTCGAGTCATAGTGGGAAATTTTATCAGCACGAAGGGATCCAAGCGCTCAGAGAATTACATAGAATCTTTTACAAAATTGTAGAGATTATAATTATAGAATATTGCAGATTTCTACTCTGCAGAGAAATTTCGTCTAAGTCTCACTTTTTATAAATGAGAATGTACCTACTAATGAAATTATGAATGAAAATATTTTTCCGTGTAAAAGTACTACAGTATACATACATACCTAACAGAAAATAATTTGATTAGGTACTGCGATTAGCAAAGACACTCATCGCTGTAACCTAACTAGTGGTGAATTGAGTTAATCTTATAATTGTTTTCACGTGAGATCGGTAGATGGTGTATTCAGCATACTATCGTATACACTGTATACAGTGTTTGCCATAAATACAGATTTACCTGTAGCTATTTATACAGATTATTATAGGTTACGAGAACAGACAACTACAGATGACAAATTTTACTCTCTTTTATACAGATTTTTGATAGTCTATGATCAGATCGGATCAAATCAGAAGAATAAAGTAAAAAAAAAAAGATAATCAATCGTGATTGTCATCTGGTAATAATATAAGTACGGTAATACTAATAAGATTGTCATTTGGAAATTCCATTTGGTGAAAATCTCACTTGTAAAATGAGTTTAAAAATACGCGAGTACAAAAAGAAATTAATACATTTTATGTAATTTCACGCGTAGGTACTGCTATATTCTCAAAAGGTTAGTTTTTCAATGAACTGCCATATTATTTTGTTGGTTTTAAAATTTCGTTTATACAGATTTGGCATATTAATCTCATAAAGATTTCTATTCTTGTATTCCTTTGTATTCCACTATTCCAGATTTTTTAGTTTGGCATGTGATCGTATGGTACGAGTATACTCTAGGCGGCTAGGAAGTAGGGGAAATATAATGACATTAATGACTCTTTATGAGTTTAATATAGGTAGTAGGTATAATGCCTAGAGCCCGTTGCCGAGCATATTTATGAAGCATCCGAAGAATCGTTGCTACGTAGTTGTTCCTGCCGGTGATGCCATCGAAGGTGACTGTGGAGGCCGATTCTGGACAAGCACACTTTGTCGCACTTTGGACAGGGCTGCTCTACATTTGTGATGGGTCTGCGGGTGGTTCTATTCTGCGGGCCGCTGTAGTTATTTATGGTCTTCCGCCAATTTTTCCGATCACCCGCCAAGCTTTCCCAGTCATTTTGGCAGTTTGTGTCCTTCAGCGTGCTGTGCAGAACGTCCTTGTATCTTTTCCGTTGCCCGCCATGTTTTCTTCTACCTTCAGCCAACTCGGAGTACATGAGCTTCTTTGGAAGTCTATTGTCCGACATACGGACGACATGACCCGACCAGCGAAGGTGAGCACGGGCCAACAACACCTCGATGCTCTGGCAGCTCGCTCTATCTAGGATTTCTTTGTTACTTATTTTGTGGTACCACCTTACTTTCATGATTTGCCTCAGGTGGCGTTGCTGTAACTTTGCCAGAGACCTGATGTGGCGTCTATAAGGTACCCAGGCTTCACATCCATATAAAAGGGTAGGCAATGTAGGCATCACGACTGCGCGGTACACCGCTGTTTTGGTTTTTAGTGACAGGTCGTGGTTTCCGAACACTCGATCCCGTAACTTCCAGAATGCGCGAGAGGCTGCGTTTAGTCTGTTCTGGATTTCGTCATCAATATTTGATCGGCTGTTCACAATGCTTCCCAGATAATTGAAATGATCCACTTTTTCCAGTGTTTGGCCATCAGATAATATTTGTATATTTTGTATATCTGGAGTAGTTAATATTTTCGTCTTGGACGTATTCAGTTTCAGACCAAGGACATTATAAGCCCATGAGTAAGTGTCCAGCATGGTCTGTAGGTCCTCAGCAGTGTGGGAGATCAGCGCGCAATCATCGGCATATTGTAAGTCCGTGACATATTTTGTTTCTGTTTTAGCCTTAGCACGGAATCGGCTCAGATTGAACAGTCCACCATCAAATCTGCACCTCACTGGAATTCCCCTTGATGTCAGTCTCATATCAACAACGATCGCGAGTGCCGTAGTGAACAAATTAAAGAGTATGGGAGCCAGCACGCACCCCTGGCGGACGCCGGTATTTGTGGTGAAGGAGTCCGTCAGCGACCCACTGTATAATACTTTTGCTGTGTTGTTAGTGTGAAGACTCTTGCATACTTCCAGAAAGACAGGGGGCACTCCCAGTCGGCTCATCACGATCAAAAGTAGGTCCCTGTTGACAGTGTCGAAGGCCTTGGCGAGGTCGATGAATGCCACGAACATGGATGTCTGTTGTTCAACCGTCTTTTCTTGTAGCTGTCTTAGAGAAAAGATTTGGTCCACCGTGCCACGGCCAGGTCGGAACCCGCATTGTGATTCTGGTAAGAGGGGTTCGATAGCCGGTACAAGTCTGTTCGCCATGATCCTCGCCAAGACCTTTCCCGCGACCGACAAGAGAGATATGCCTCTGTAGTTATTACAGTCTGAAGAACTACCCTTATTTTTATACAGGTTGACAATTATAGCATCTCGGAAGTCCTGAGGAACTGTGCGGGTTTCCCAAATGACGTTGAAGCAATGAAGGAGACTGTCCACGATATCTTCTGCTAGCGCTTTTAGGATCTCGGCGGGGATTTCGTCACCACCAGCGGCTTTACCGTTCTTAAGGTTCTTTATGGCAGTTATAACTTCGGTTCTTTCGATGGGCTTGTCTAGGTGTGTCATGATTGGGTACTGGGGAATTATTTGCACAGTCTCCGAGTCGACATGGGTGTGACAATTCAGTATATTTGAGTAGTGTTGTTTCCATCTTTCCCTCACGCCACTTTCGTCCTTCAGAAGATTTCCTTCGCTGTCTAAGATAGGGCTGTTCGTTTTCTTACTGGGACCATAAACTGACTTGATTGCTTGGTAGAAGTTTCTTTGATCGTGTCGATCAGCATGGTGTTGGATTTCGTTTGCCTTATTTGTCCACCATTGGTTTTTCAATGTCCGTATCGTATTACGCAATTCCGTGTTGTATGATTTATATTCAGATTGGGCGATTGAGTCTGATGGTTGTTCGATGGTTTTCTGAAACAGCTGATGCTTCTGACTTAATAGAGGTTCCAATGTCTGTTTGTTCTCGTTGAACCAGTCGGGTTGCTGTTTATGGCGAGTCTTACCGAGGACTGCGGAGCTCGCTTCATTAATAGTATTTTTGAGGTTGGTCCATGTATCCTCCGAGTTGTCAGCTGGGTTGAGGTTTGACAAGCTTGATCGGACCTTTGCGACGAGTTCTTGACGAGTGGGTTCGTCAGACAACTTATCCAGCTGGAGACGCTTGCGGTTTGCTGTGGGGAAACCTATGTTATGTTTCGGTTTCAGGACAATAGATGCTTTGGTCACAACTAGCCGATGGTCAGTCCAGCAGTCTATATCAATTCGAGCCTTGGTTATACGTATATCCTTTAAATCTCTTCTTCTAACAATTACATAATCGATCATATGCCAGTGTCCTGATCTGGGGTGTCGCCAAGTTCCCTTAAATTTATCGTTTAGTGGGAAGTATGTGTTGGTTATCGCTAGGTTGTGCTCTGCGCATTTGGTGAGGAGCATTTCTCCATTTGAGTTCATTTTTCCTATCCCATTTCTACCTAAGACCCCTGTCCATAAGTCATAATCTTTTCCCACTCTGGCGTTAAAGTCACCCAAAAGAATAATACGTTCGTGTTTGGGGATTTTTTGTAAGGTGTTCTCCAGTTCATTATAGAAAGTTTCTTTAACTTCAGGGGAAGCGTCCAGTGTAGGGGCATAGGCTGAGATTATATTTATCTGATGTCCATCTGATATTTGATATCGCAGTAGCATGAGTCTTTCAGAGATTCCAATAGGTACTTGCTTCATTTTCTTGACCAAGCTGTTCTTTATGGCGAAGCCTACACCGTGTAATTTTTTCTTAGTGTCTGACGGGTATCCTCTCCAGTAGAAGGTGTACTCCTCCTCCTCAATACAACCCTCGTCCTGAAAGCGGGTCTCCGACAGGGCGACGATATCAGCTTGTATACGCTTTAGTTCTTTAGCTATCAGAGCTGTTCTTCTTTCCGGGTGTGCAGATGTCACCGAATCTGAAAGTGTTCTAATGTTCCAGGTTCCTAAAGTCATAGTTTTGGTTTCTGATTTTCTTCCTTGATGGCTCGTTCGGACAGGCACCCCTCCCCGGAAATCCGATTGGAGGGGTATTTTACTTCCGGATGACAATTTTGTCCTATCAAAACGATTCATTTTTCTGCTTGGCTGCGTTAGGTGAGTTAGACCAGTCACGCTTCCGGTCTAACTTGAGTTGCATTTCTCCAGTGACTTTTCTGTGGCACAGGCGGGCTGAGACGACAGGATCAGTTGAAGAAACCAGGCAACTCGTGGATTTCAAGGTTACCTTCCTGGGGGTGCTGGCACAGGCATTTCCTCCTGTACAGATGTTACGGTTATACCGCCGATACTCGGTCGCCAGAGCCTCGTTAGTTATCCAGCAGGGGAAACCGCGTGCAGGTGAGGTTGACGTTTGGGTCGGCTAGGTGTTATTTGCCATCACCCCTTGTCCCCCGGTAGTAGGTATACCTAGCTACTCAAGCGAGATTTTGAAGTATATGTTTTTAAAGATAATTTTAAGTAGGTACCTACTTATTAAAATTACCAAAAAATTAAAAAAAAATATTACAGTCCCTATATTGCGTTGCTCTGTGTAGCGCTGGTATCAACGAAACATTTCCTTACCTCCTTTCGGAATCAGATTGCACAATTCTCCCTTATACACAATATTGAAATTACACAATACACCCATAATTATTTTTATTAAATTAGATTATTTTTTGCACACATTGTTTTTTTTTTGTGTCCTTTCGTGGTCGGCTTGACGATCTCTCACGGTTGTTGGGAGACATGTTGTGTCACGAGGGGCAAACCAGTCAATCAATCTACAACATTCTCCAATAATGTGTTTATTCTTCAGTATTTTTATTTTATTTCGTAGGCACCTACTTACATATAACCTTGAACTGTTATATTGTGATTAGTATTGCCCCAGAACAGGCTATCGCCTAGTGGGGCAATAAAATCCAGTACTTCTTTTCTAATATTGTATCTTGTAATTTTTTTTTGGATATCAAATAAATGAAATGAAATTTATTTTATTTATTTATTTATTAACAGTTTAAACGGCCGTAGGCCTTTAGATAAAATTAAACAATTAGAAACATAGCAGAACTGACAAATACAAATTAATATAAGCAAATATGATCAAACTCAATACAAACAACAATAATAAAAAAGAGAAAAAAAAACTTTACTGGGCATAAATCAAAGTAACACATTATATGAATGCAATACAACACAAAATCGATTTTATCAATCAAACAACAATAAGTCAATTTTTAATAATAGATTGTATAGAAAAAGTTAAAATTAAAAAAAGAAAGAATAAAATGTATACAAGAGTCAACTAAGTCTATTTATTTATTTATTTATTCAGCTTTGGAATACAAACAGACATCACACATATAAACACAGTACATATTAACACAAAAAAGTCTATAGTCATAAGTGATGCCCTACTTATATGTATTCACATTTATGTCAGCAAAATTTTGTCCAATTAAATTACAATCTATACTACTAATAAATATCTAATTATAAGAAAACTGAGCCTTACCAAAATTATTCTAATTAAAAATTAATCTAATATTCAGAGAAAACAATGAATTTTAAAATTTAAGTAAAATAAAAATAAAATGAAACATACATGCATATAATATATTATGTTATACATTTTTGTCTATATATTATCAGTTCAGTTCAACTGTTCCGTTTTTTAAATTTTACTGCTGATTTCTAGGTATAAACTTAACATAAATAGGAGTCTTAGATTGTAGAGTCATATCTGCACAAAATATAACATCTTGTGGTTTTGTTATTGGCTCCAATACAAAATTCCTCAGGATCCTTGATATTAGAGATTTCAATTCCAACACTGCAAATTTTTGACCTGAAAGTGGAATAAAAGTGAATAATATTTTGATATCTGGGTATCAATATACGTTTTATTTGATTAACATCGCTTTACTAAATACATTAAACATTCAAGAAACCGTCGCAGAAAAAATCGTAAATATACAGAACTAGCTGTATTACCCGTGCTTCGCTACGGAAAAAATTGTGTGGATGGTGAAGTGGAACCATCATGTATCAGCCAAAGTACTGCAGAGCCACTATAACTCACAACAGTTTTGGTGGCTCTGCAGAGCTCTTATCCTCCTCATCCTCCCTCCTTACCTCCTCATCCTCCCTCCCCCTTATTCCTGCTGATGTCAGGAGGGTTACTATTTATCTTTTTGACACGGAAAACTATGGATTCCCCCGCCCCCCTATTCTTGCAGATGTCGGGATGGTTATTATTCATTTATTGAGGCGGAAAACTTATTCCCCTAATATTCGACACTAATATCACTTTTTTCATTCCGACCCCCCCCCCCCTAGCCCCCCAGCCCCCTAACTCCCTCCCCTTTATTCTTGCGGACTCTATCTTATTGAAGCGGAAAACTATGGATTTGACTCTAATATCACTTTTTTTAATTCCGACCGCCCCCAGCCCCCCTAACCGCCTCCCCTTATTCTTGCAGATGTCGGAAGTTACTATTCATCTTAATGATGCGGAAAACCATGGATTAGACACTAATATCACTCTTTTCATTCGGACCCTCTTTCCCCAGCCCTCCCCTTTTTCCTGCAGATGTCGGGAGGGTTACTATTTATCTTTTCGGCAACAGAAGCTATATGGATTCGAAAAAAAAAGGTTTTTGTTTCTTTCCCACCCCCCTTCGTGCCCCCTTAGTGTCCCCCTCCTCGTACCCCCTACCACAATAAGAACATTCCCTGGGGCAAGCACAATAATTTTCCAAAGTTTCATCTCAATCGGATGAACGGTTTAGGTGTCTATAAAGGAGAAGGTGAAAAATGTTAGGTATATACCATAGGTACGAACTAAAATATTTATGTGGGATAGCTGTATTACCCAGCGTTGCCCGGGTAACTATATTTTTGTCTAAACCAAAAGTATTGGGAATCATCACAATCTGTCATCTAAATTGTCTGAATTAATTAATACGTATCATCAAAATTTATATACCTACATTTTTTTCTGAAATTAACAAATTAACAAAATTACGAATATTATTTTACTTAAAAGCTTATATATTTTGCAATTTATATTTCCCGCCGATGGTGTTCCAGCGGGCGGGGTTAATAATATATATTCCACAATCGATAAAACACACTATGCAATATATGTATGTAAAAACAGACTGGTGACTGTGTGCCCACCTGCGTACATAAGTATATACGTGTGTAGTACGGTAAAATATTGTATAGTCAGTCCAGCAAAATATACCAACTATAACTTAATATTTGCGTTAAATATTCGCAAATGCCTTGCTATATGGAAACCAATACTGTGTGGTAGAAACTTCAGGAAATTCAGAACCTTCTGTGAAATTTTACTGATGAGGGGATTCAAGGGTTGTGTGGAGCATGTGTGGTATGGTATGAAAGGGCGTTAGAAAAGAAATTCAAATCTTCAGAAAGTCATTTTTATGCGTCCTCAAACCATCGGGAGACACGGAGTGATCGATAGAATCCAGTCACCACATAGCACATTGTTTGGTGTCTCATAAAAGAGCTTCACAAGTAGAACTTGGCTAGACGGGCAACGCCGGGCAATACAGTTAGTACGGCTTATGAAAAAAATACAATTAACGAAATTGCTAATATTTTTTTACTCAGAGTCCATGCTTCACTGAGCGCATAACAATACACGTATTTCACCACGTATAAAAACGTGTATATATTCACGTACACAGGAGAGTACTTATATCAACTAACAACTAAAAAACTACCCTTTTCATGCCCTTATCCTCAATTTTTGACTAAACAATGTAAGACGATTTTTTTTCATTTTAAAAGAAGTATGCAACTGTTTAACTACAGCTTTGTAGCTTCAGTGTTTACCGAGATACGTTACTATCAAAGCAAATTTAATCCCACGCCCTAACCCTTAAGGATTGACTCTTTTTCTGGACAGAATATCATATTTTGACCCTTTCTTAGGAATCCGTTTTTTGGAAATTCCTATAAAATTATTTTTTAGCGTATTAAGAGGCATTTAAAAATCACCCCTTTTCTTTATGTCCTTTTTCATCCCTTTAAATAAAAATTTAAAAAAAACGGCGAAATAGCCTATTACTAATTTTAATAGTAGAATCTATGTGCCAAATTTCAACTTCGTACAATGTCTGGTTTCCGAGATATTCGCATATTCTGAAAAACTTTCAACCCTATTTTTCACCCCCTTAGGGGCGGAATTTCCAAAAATCGCTTCTTAGTGGAAGCTTTTGTATTAAAACCTATCTGTCTTCAAAATTTCACTTCTCTAGGATTAGCCAATTCGGCTCTGCGTTGATGAGTGAGTATGTCAGTCAGTCATTCAGTCAGTCATTCAGTCATTCATTCAGTCAGGCGCTTTCGTTTATTATTAGAGATTAGCAGGTGAAATAAAAAATATTTGGCAATATAGGTCGGTATATATAATCCCATTAGTATTATCAGCTACAGGTATAATACCAAAATTGCTAATAAATAATTTAAAAAAAATGATTTACCGGAAATTTATACTTAAAATGAAAAAAATCGGTACTTGCAATATTGTAAGACGGTTTCTAAGTACTGATATTTCAGGCACAATGCTTGTATTTTAGGCCCCCAAGTATTAGGGACATACATGTACGGAAGTTTAGTTAACTGAATCGACCGTTGGCAAAAAAGCTCCGACCCAAACCTCTTTCTGAATTCAGCTTAACCCTGATATCGAATTCCGAATTTTTTTTGCAAACGGTGGATTCAGTTAACCGAATTTCCGGACATGTGTGATAGCCCATAGGCTGATGAGTTTATATTATGTGAATCATGAATGATAATATGTCGACTTTTCTGGCTGATAATACTGAGAAGTGTGTTGGTAAGTCTTGGCTCAGCGTATAAAAATATATATAATATATATTTTTAACTTGGCACGACTAGCGTTGCAAGCTGCAAGGAACGTGTCTTTCATTGGTTCAAACTCAATAAAAGCATAAGGTTAAAAATATGTAGTTAAATATACTGAATACAGCCCTATACAGTGGTGGCTACTGCCTGTTAAGTATATAATATAGCAAGTAAGTAAACAACGTATACTTTTCATACCAACACAGTTCCTAGGTCCTGCACTGAATGGAATATAAGCATATGGATGTCTCTTGGCACAATTCTCTGTAGTAAACCTATCTGGTATGAAGTCATCAGGAGACGGATAGATGGAAGGATCTCTGTGTAGATCGAAGATTTGAATATGAATAATTGCTCCTGAAGGGACCAAGTAATCGGCTGAAAATTAAACCAACGATCGCTATATAACATTATGAACTACAAAAACATGGATTATCTACTGAATTAGGTTATAAGAATATCAGTGTATTTATAGAAAAATATGGTTAGTAGTATTATGCTCATACTCAGCTGCACGTCTACCCCAGGATTTCTCGATAACAGAGGCGCCCCAGGATATAACCGGAGAATCTCCTTTATGCACATCCCCAAATAATGCATATTTCTGAAATCATCAATTGTGGCTTCCCTTTGTGTACCTTCGAATATTTCATCTAACTCTTTGACAATTTTATCCTAAAAATATAGTGCACATGTTTTTATATAAAAATAGTTAACTCCCCGCCTAGAACAATTAAAGTGGCGTAAATAGGTGGGGGAGCAAAACTCAGCCAGACCATTCATAAACCGGAAAAACTCCTGTCAATGGTTGCCACAGAAACGGGCAGAATCATGGGCGTCGCCTGGAGGGGAGGCAACAAGAATTTTAACATAGACGAGTAGTAAAAAACTGCGAAATTTTTTCGTGAAGGTGAGTGAAAAAATTACGTGTTTTAGGTTGGTATAAAAATTGTGCGCAAAAAAAAAGAAAACAGCGCCTCAAGCGATTTTTTTTGATAAGTGCGTAAAGTGATGAATCTGGGTTATTATTTATTTTGTTATAAAAAAAGTTTAAAGCAACATAAGATATTTATACTTACTTGCGCATCTTTGTAATTTGCTAGAGTCATTAGAGAATAGCGCAATATTACTGCAACGGTATCATGACCCTGGAAAAATATCATCGGTTAAATTTGGAATGTTATTCATCGTCAATAACATTGAAATAGTGGCAGAAATGTTGCCTCAGATTGCCATTATTTTCAGTTTGAAATACGGTAAGGCCTTCTCAAGATAAATCAGTATCATACCCCAAACATGAATGTGTCCACCTCCTCCCTGATGCCCGCCTCATCTATCTTCCCCTCAGCCTCAGCTGACAGCAGGAGATCCAGCAAGGCCATCTTCTTCTTCCTACTATTCATATAAACATCATCTTCTATATCTTCTTTACTGATTATCTGGACACCTCCTCCACTCTGCAATTCATGTCTCCTCTGCTGAATTACAGATGTTGTGAAGCCATGCAAGACAGATAAGTCTTTCTGTTGTTTCCAATACGTGGGTGTCAACATGAATATGAAATCATTATGCATCCAAATATTTGTCAATCTATGGATCAAATATTGACACATTTTATGAATTGCCAGGATATATTTCTTAAAATTGGAATCTTCTTCAATTTGTGTCCCCATAGCTGTTTCTAAAAGGACATTTCATATTACATGTAAATTTCATTAATCTTAAGCATATTAAATAAATAAAATCTTTATTAGATACATAGAAACATTATTCTAAATGGCGAATTTATTTCTGTAGGCAATGTCGGCCAACCAATCACTTGTGACATTGAAATAAGAAAATTTGTACACATATTTAGGAAAGTATGAAATCCAAAAAGGGGATTACCTTGAGAAAAAAATGCATATAAAGATTCAGAAATTTGGAAAAAAATTCTCTGATTTATGCTCTTTTAAATGATGTAGAAAACATAGTGATAATATATTGGTCTCATAGAGATATGATACAATAACTTCAAGAGATCACTACTAATTTAAGCTGAATTCCATACAACCTCGTGTGAAAGAAAATGTGTTCTTCACTAAGCAACCTGTACCTATGGTAAATACGAGTATGTATGGAAATTTGCTTCAATTAGTAGTGATCTCTTGAAGTTATTGTATCATAGTTTTAAAGGATTTATCGCCTGGTGGTGATTTCTTCCAATAGTAATTATATTACCATGCTCACTGCAATAACAAATTCCCAATATTCTTTGAACTTACCACAAATAGTATGCAATGCAAACTTTGTTATAATGGGATGTATATCAATCACTTCACCATTCCTAGACTTAAGGATCTCAACGAGTTGTGTACTTTTTTCATCAAAAACTTTACAAAACTGTCTTAGAATATTGAAATGAAATGCTGGCGATATAATCTTTCTTCTTTGGTGCCATTTTGCAACTAAAAAAATAATAATAGAAAACAATGGAGAATGCATCCACATAATACATCTTTGTACCTGTCTCGAGAGAAGAGCCATGGATAAATAAATAAATAAATAAAACACTTCTCAGTCATTACAGATTTTCCTCAACAGATGCGAGAGGTATCTACATTCACATAAAGTAGAGCTTTATGTGAACTGCCTTAGGGAGGAAGCAGGATGGATGTTCCGACGCCTGCAATTCGGCTTTGCCTGGCTTAAGCGATCACTTTATGCCCGGGCTAAAGTTCACATATTCCGCCGAATCCTGCTGTAAATTGTGCATTTTTGGAAGTTGTATATGTACTGCGACAGATCGAAATTATTTCACAATGAACCTATTTAGAACCTATTTAATATGAGAAGTGGATGTAATATTTGGCAACCTACTACTTATGACGTTCAACTTTAGAGGCGCCTGGAGCATTGTTCTCCACTTTTGTTTGTCGCTAGGAGTTCACATAAAGCTACTACTTTATGTGAATGTGTCACCTCTCGCTTCTGTTGAAGAAAATCTGTAATGTATTTCCATCTGCGCAATGTAGAAAAATCCAATCCATTTTTTTTTTATTTATTTATTGTAAAATATTTAACAAAGTATAGATCAATAGTGTGGTGCCTAATCCAAATGGATTTTTGGCTATATCTTTTGAGATTTGGCTATATCCAATACCTAAAATAATTTAGGTACCCTATATCTCCAATAATTCTAAATGAGTTAAAAAGATTTGATCAGGAAAATGCCGTGATGGAATTTTTAATTTAATTCAATATTGTAACTTGGAGTGCCCTGGAGTGCTCTGCGTAATATCATAGATGGGCACCGTTAACCAAAAAGTTAACTTCGTTAATTAACGATTAACGCTTTTAATATTATGTATGTAACATATTATGTTTGCACACCTTTACTGGTCAAAAGACCTTCATTGAGCCAAGGCTGGACAAATTTATACACCACACTTTTTGTTAAGTAATTGGGATTCGACAGAAGAATCTGAAACACAAAATACTTAGGTAGTTATATTAATAATTATTATTTCTTATTATACGTTTTTATTCTATATTTAATAAACAATAATAAAACAATTAAATGAATACATATTACCTCTGCGTCATGGGGATTTAATATATTAACTATTCTGTAGTGGAAAACTTGCAAACTATAAACTTTCTTATACTTCTTAGCCATTTCTCTGCCCAGTGCAAATAGTTTTTCTGAAAATAATAAAACAGCAACATTTACATCAGTCAGTAATAAAACAGCAACATTTACATCAGTCAGTTATAAAACAGCAACATTTACATCAGTCAGTAATAAAACAACAACACTTACATCAGTCAGTTATAAAACAGCAACATTTACATCAGTCAGTTATAAAACAGCAACATTTACATCAGTCAGTTATAAAACAGCAACATTTACATCAGTCAGTTATAAAACAGCTACATTTACATCAGACAGTACAGTATCTACATCACCTACTGCACTAGCGGATCCAGGGGAGGGGCTAGGGGGCTGAAGCCCCCCCAAAACCATGAGTGACAGTACTTTATATACAACAAACCTAGGGGTTTCAGCCCCTTAGCCCCCCCCCAAAACGTTGAGTAACAGTACTTTTTACCATGTGATGACATTCAGCCCCCCCCCAAAATTGAATCCTGGATCCGCCACTGACCTACTGAATGGTCATACTTCTACTTACTCGTATATGTTTATTGCAAGCGCTACTAACTTGCGATATTTCCTCTATTTACAGTGAAAGAGTGGGCATATTGCATACCAACATTTCAAAAATTTCTAAAAACGGGAGACCTTATATCTCGACAACCGTCACTAAATATGCCATAGAACAAAATAGGGTAGATGCACTGAACATCTAGGACAGTGGTTCCCAAAGTTGACTGGGTACCGACTCATCTAACAAAAATTTCCAATCTTGCGACCCACCTCTTAAGAAAAGACGGGGGGGGGGGGGGGGGGAATACTAGCGCCAGATTTACAATTTTCCTCAGTATAGGCACTCATTGAGTTTTCGCCGCCCAATATTCGCTCGCGGCCCACTGGTGGTAATACCAACCGCTCAGACGGCTTTAATAATTATTCGTTATTTTGCTTTTACTTTTACTTTGCTATATTAACTAAAAATTATCAATTTGATAGGTATAAAATAAAATACTACATATTTGCTTCACAATCCCTAACTCTCTTGGGAAAACACTTGTAATTCATATCAATATGAGAAATTCGCCATTTCCCGCGACGTTAGGTTCAAAATTACGTGCACAGTCGCGTGATTCCACCTGTTTGTTGCTAATTAATAGAAAAAAAAGATAAAATGTTAAAATTGCGTTTTTGGTTTTGGGATCAAATCGCTTTACACAATTTTTTCCCTTGCCACTTTCGTGAAACAGGTTCTTGTCTTTGAAAAAAAAGGTGTGTTTTTCTTAGTCATCTATACAAGCTATTAGAGAACTGGTACGGTCATTCACTAGAGGAGAGTTCAATGTTGTTTCCCCTTTTTTTTACAAAGCGTATTTAGTCAGTTTGACAAGATCCAAGGTCTGAAAAATCTATTTTTTTAATCCACTTAATCATTGACCCATCATCTCTCAGATTGTTAAATAAAATAAATAAACAAATAAAATCTTTATTGCAAAAAAATATTTCTCAGATGGCGGGTTTATTGCCGTAGGCAATGTGATGAAGGACAAGGAAGGAACCACGGGATTGTCAGTTAGATGGATTATTTATGTAAAGGTAATGATGCCTCAATTTACTTTCAAAAGAAGGAATAGTTGGAGCTAGTCTGATAGGAAGTGGAAGGTTATTCCATAGTCTAACCGCGTGTGTAGTGAAAGAAGAAGTGAATAAAATACATACCTTCATCAACTAGAAAACTAAGTAAATTCCCTATTATGGGGTATCTATAGATGCCAGGGATTTTATGAAATATCCTTGCCTTTGGTGTGTAGTAAAATAAGTATTGCAAAAAACACAAAACAAACACAACACACAATAGAAATGCAATATATAAATTCATTTTGATATTCAGAGGTAAACAAACTAATTGTTGTTGGAGATTGTCAGACAATACACTGCCTAATAAGGAAGGTGACAAGATGGGTCTCTACGTAAATTTAATTTAATTTTGTTATATTTACCTACAACTAAGGTTGCCAGATATGTTGGATAAAAATACCGGACAATTATTAACTTTTGCCTCCCCACTTTTAACATTTTTCTCTCCAAAAGTAGACACAAAATTTGCGCTGCAGGCGAAATTTATCCTCATAATGAGTTCTGTAGAGCGGTATTTTCCCTTGACGAAATATAAAATATATACTTACGTAAGTAGTTCAAAACAGTATTTATGAACTAGACGAATTTTATTTTATGAAAAAATACCTACTACCCATTTAAATACTCGGTTTTTCACAAGGAATGTAGGTGCCTTCCACGTATCAAAGATGAGAACATGATGGAAATAATCAAGGATTAAATTCTCTTGAAGGACTTTATGAAAAATACGTAATAGATTAATCTATAGACTCGTGTTGAAATTCTTGAAGTACGATTGAAAAAACCGGACAGCTCTTTGTCCGGTTTTCCAAGTTCTTTTCGACCGGACAAATGTAAGGAAAACCGGACTGTCCGGTCCAAAACCTGGCATCTGGCAACCCTACCTATAACCAGTGTATCTATCTACACGGTTTCAATATAAAACGATTCTAGAACTGCGCCGCGGTTCCATTATAAAAACTATTCTAGAACCGCACGTGTAGAAAGGACATTGTTAAATTTTCTGTACCTCTGACAAAAAGGGCTGTGCAGTGTGCACTGACTTTAAATTAATTGATTATGATTCAATAAACCTTTTTTCACGGAAATACCCACTTCTTCTTTAAATATGTTCTGTTTATTGATTCGATATTGGTTCAATCCCCGATGCCGACTTACTCCACATCACGACACAAGCTTTTCAAGTTTACTGTGAAGTGTACAATGGTGTATTTGGGTTTATTTCGATAAATCCAGATTCATTTATAAACGAATAAAAAAAAATAAAAACATTGCACATAAAAAGTACAAATTCATAATTTATCTAAAAAATATTACAATGTTAAAAGATTTTTTTCAAAACATTCATTTTTCCCAAGAAACCAAATTCGGTCGCGAAATTTGCAAATCGGTCACAAGTGGTCACAAGTGGTTGCCGTGTCGACACTGTGTGCACACAAAAACCCGGTCACAAAACACACACATTGTGTACGCTTTGCGACCAGATTTGGTCACAAAGTGTACACACTGTGTGGTGAATGTGTCCGAACAGAACTCGGTCACAAAGCGCACACATTGTGTAAGCTTTGCGACCAGATTTGGTCGCAGAGTGTACACACTGTGTGGTGAATGTGTCCGAACAGAACTCGGTCACAAAGCGCACACATTGTGTACGCTTTGCGACCAGATTTGGTCGCAGAGTGTACACACTGTGTGGTGAATGTGTCCGAACAGAACTCGGTCACAAAGCGCACACATTGTGTACGCTTTGCGACCAGATTTGGTCACAGAGTGTACACACTGTGTGGTGAATGTGTCCGAACAAATTTGGTTCAAATTGTTCGAAATATATTAGTCCACGCTATAAGTAGTTCTCAATCTGTTTCTTGTTCAGTCGTGTTTGTAGTGTTGAAGCGAATAGAATCCATGGCTTTTTCATATGTTGGAATATCTATAACTTTTATTCGGCATTTTATGCGCTTCAACCACTTTCAGGCACACTGTCCTCGTTTCTCCTGGCATCTTCCAATATAGTTTTCCGTATGAATTTTGGCCAATACAAAAGACCCTCCTTCACCCAACCACTAGGAACAGCAGAAATCACAACTGCCAAATTTTCCTTTGTTGCGACGAGCGTATACGGAATTTTGTACAAAGACTGAAGACGTTCTGACATGAGGATCGGAAACTGTTTGAGAATAGTAGATCAAGAACTATGGCGGCTAGCTAATGAAAAGCATTGTGACCGCTTTTGGTTACATTCGGTCACAAAGCGGTCACAAGTGGTCATAAGTAGTCACATTTGCGACTACTCCATATTCTACGAAATTTTGATAATTATGTTCATTAAAATGCATGTTTAATCGTTTTACAGGATGAAATTTGTTTGGATTATAGCGTAATAGGTCAAAATTAAGGTTTCTGCGAAACAATGGACTTATTGGAAGTTGTATTGAATTTAATATAAATAAATATGACTATCACATTAATTTATTATTTGTTGTTAAAATTAATAATTAAAAAGGCGCGTTAAAAATAAGCCACCTACTTCACTAAATTACACGATAAATTTTGTTTCGCAATGAAATTCGGATATTATTTAGCTATACCCGTCCGTTTTTATTTTCATTAATATTATGTCATGGCTGTAAAGTATTTTGGTGTTAAGAATCCATGCGCATCCGCGCATGCGCATCCATGTTAAAATTATAAATATATATATATTTATTTCTGCGGGAAACCGCAAATACGTACCAGCACCGGCCATTCAAGTGGTCACATTTTGGTTACAAATGCGTCCAAATGCGACCGGATTTGGTCGCATTTGTAACCAAAATGTGACCGAATGCGACCAGATTTAGTCACAAATGTTCCCCACTTTTGGTTGCGGTTTCGGAACTGTGTGCGAACAGCGACCGAATTTCCGATTAGTGTGCACACAGTAGTGTGCGAACGTGTGCGAACGGCGACCAAATTGCGACCGAAATGGTTTCTTGGGTTATTTTATAGTAAAATTACTGCCCCACGCCTTTTCCATACAGACGTCCGTTTTGTAGCGAAATTTTGTGTACGAAACGAAATTTTGTACAAAATTTCGTTACAAATCATAAAAAAATAATTCAAAGTTAATTTTTTTTTATTTATTTAAACTTAAAGTAAACAACAAACACATATAAATATAAAAAATGGACATAGTACAGTAGATTATAAAACGTTGTTCACTAGGGCGAACTTATCGCAGAACTGCGATTTCTTCCAGTTAATCCCAGGAAAAAACAGAAAAAAAAAGAAATTGAACAAAAAAATTGGAAAAAACAGAAAAAAGAAATTGAATAAAAAAATATACGAAGTACAAAATATATACATACATACATATGTGAGAAAAAAAAAACAAATAAAAACGGAATAAAAAAATAATAAACATGATACAGAATGCATACATACATAAAAACATATATAGTTGAAACTACAATTTAGTCCTAAGATTCGAATTCAGATGCCGCATTCGACGCCAACATGAGAATGCACATCAGAGGTACAGAAAATTTGAGAATGTCCGAGATATAATCAACGTACACAATTTTTCCTCTCCGCATTATGTAATGATCATTTTCATGCCAGATCATATATACCATTCATACATACATTTACCAGATCCAAAAAAATAACTGCCTTCATACGTAGTTTAACAGCCTCGTGAGCCTAGATATTAGATAATGAGATGCAGTGGCGTAGCGTGGGTTTCTGCCGCCCGGGGCGGAAATCAAATCCGCCGCCCCCCTTATTTAAGCATATAAATCCAAAATTCCCGAAAATTTACAGGAATTATAAATAACTTCTAAGCTGGAGTGAGATAACTAACATTTTGACATTGATATGGCCTAAAAAGAGATAAAATAGCGCCGCAGGCGAAGTTCTTTCAAGTGAGACAACTAAAATTTAGATATTGATATGGTACAAAAAGAGAAAAATAGCAATTTTTTCCAGTTTTTAATGAAACAAATGTATTTATTTATTTATTTAAACTTAAAGTAAACAACAAACACATATAAATATACAAAATGGACATAGTACAGATTATAAAACGTTGTTCACTAGGGCGAACTTATCGCAGAACTGCGATTTCTTCCAGTTAACCCCAATGTAATTTATTGGATTTTTGAAATTTTCCCCAAAAAATGCCGCCTCCTAAAAAGTGCTGCTCGGGGCGGATATATAGGATGTTATTTTTCTTCAGAGAATTGATTGGCTCCCGACCTAATTATGGCGTCACGATTATTTCCCACGCGGCATAAATAATATGAATGAATGAATGAAAATATTTTTTTCCAGATATCCAGATATACAACATACAAAAACAATTTATTTTGATATACACATATACACGGTGTAACACAACCGGTGGATCAACCGAAGCAGAATGGTAGAGGACCTCAATACCTATCGATTTAACCCCCATGTATGTTCAGCGATTTTTTGTAGTTTTTGTAAATTTTGATGAATCTCTATACAAAATGTATAAGGAGAATATTTCCCAAAGAAAATCATAATACCTATTATTTTCAAACTCGCATTAGATTTCGTCTACAAGATCAAAAAATCGAAAAGTATTTATCTTAATAATTGGCATCTCTGTGACCGATAATGTCTTGCAAGTCGGGGTTTGGCAAAAAAATACGAAAATAATTCATAACACGAAAACTACAAAAAATCGCTGAACATACATGGGGGTTAAATCGATAGGTATTGAGGTTTTCTACCATTCTGCTTCGGTTAATCCACCGGTTGTGTTACACCGTGTATAAACATAAATAAATCAAAATATGCCGTGTGGCACCAGTCGCTCAACTATCTGGAAATATTTTACTACCTCACTAGACCGGAGTCTGTTCTAAGACAGTAGACGCCAAATCTATTTGTGACGGAAGTATAATGTTGCAACAGCAATCGTTAAGCCTACTTGTCTTTCTATAGCAGGCCTAGGTGAAGTTTTTGGATGAAGGGCAATTTGAAATTATAAATGAGCGACAGGCCGCGAGTAATACACAATTTTAGATTATTTATCAGGATTGGAATAAAGCGAATATTATTTGGAAAAATGGATGAAGTGATATGAAACACACACCAGGCTTAATTAGCGCCGCAGGCGAATTGTTTTAGAAAACCCAGTTAAGTGAAAGGATAAATGTAACAAATTTAATTAGCGTCGCAGGCGATTTTTTTTACCAAACAATATAGCAGTTTTAGAAAATTCATGACATGATGAGAAAACGATGTGGTAATAACGTGATTCTTCGGAAACAAGTTGTTTATAAAGTACTATCGCTCATGGTTTTGGGGGGGGGCTCCAGCCCTAGCCCCCTAGATCCGCTAGTGATCTCATATTATCACTATTTTCTATGAGGATGTGTGAAGTCGCTGGTCTACTCAGAGACATTGGACCACCAAAAAGTGGTCGAAAATTGGACTTAAAAATTCAGGCCAGTGTGGCTCACATAATATGCCCAAAAATCATATATTCAGTCATCTTTCCCATTAATCCATTTCTGTGGACATTATGGACAAGTGTTTAATTTCATTTTAAATTCTTCTTCTTTCGTATGCGAATACAACCATTGTACAAATGATCTGGGAGTCTGGGTCAAAGCTCCGCGTCAATATTTCTCAGATATTCAATTGCCCTTGGCGTCACCTCATGGACTTCCCAAACATCCCCCTCGAACTTCTTGATGGGACAGTGCCCCACAATGTGTTCCACTGTCTTTATCTGCCCGCACTGGCATTGGGGATTTCCCTCTTCCCCCATTTACGAAGCCCATCTCCCGTGGCCAGTTCGGATCCTATTTCGGGATGTCCATAGTTTGCGAGGCAGCTCGAAACCAGGCTGTTTCAAACATTATAAACCTTATGTATATAAATATAACATTATGTATAATCATGAGGTCCATGTATAAACCTCTAAAAGAACACCCTTTACTATAAGTACCTACCGTTAATTAGTTTAGTACCTATTCAGGTTGATTATATAACATTTATGTTTTTTTACTACTTATGTACTTACTGGTAAAATCAATATAATTTTTATACGATCGTTAAACCGTAGTTTATACATTCGATTAGGTAGTCGATAATTTACATTTTGTATATATTTTTATAAAGACTTTTTTACTTACGTACGTTAATACCTCCATATCGCCTGCAAGTTGCCAACTTGAAATCACAATTCTCCTAATAACACTGGCGTATTTGATATATCATTTTGAAATTAAAAATGTATTGCTTTCTTGTAATATAATACAAACTTTTAAACGTATTCGTAGGTACCGACATTTCAAAAATTTCTGAAAACGGGAGACCTCTTATATCTCGACAACCCTTACTAAATATGCTTTGGAACAAAAAGGGTAGATGCATTGAACATTTATCTATGGAATAACTGTAAAAGATATTTTCTAACTTGTATAGATTCCTCACAAAAAAAATGAAAAACACCTCTGATCTTTTTTCCGAAAGACGGAAACTCGTTTCCCGAAAGTCGCGGAGTAATTTTTTTTTGTACTGATAATATGCATCAACCTAGGGAACAACCCTTTAGGGAATAAACTTTTGTAGTTTTTTGATAGACGCAAAATTAACCCCAAAAAATGGAAAAAACGATATTTTTACATGCGATTGTTCACGCGATTTGAACCTTAATGCCGTGGGTAATAACTGTGACGTCATTCCTGATGCCAAGCCCTTAAGCACCTATATATGCCAACAGCTCGATAGGGCGAATATTGTGAGCGCTGGGGGTTCATGGTGGATCGCGTCGTAGCTCCGTTCTACTATGCCATCCCAGATGGCTAAATAGGCCGATCCGAGATAGACATATATTACTACATTTAGGGCATGGATGTTCTCCTCAGGGTGGGCCAGGGTATCCCCAACCTAGACGTACAAACTACCTCGAGCATTAGTAGTGATTGGCGGACTTTTCTAAGATATCACAAATGAGACATACCTATCACCTACATTGTACCGTGTACGAGATATGAATAATTTGAATAAACTGTATAGGATTTGTTTGTTGAATATTATGTTGCAATTTGTTTCCACGTGAGATCCATAGATGGTGTATGTTACGTTACGTTACGTCTATTACGAGTATACTACGTTTACGTAACAATGAGAGATGAGGAATATAATGACTGTAGTTTTGTGGTACTCAGTATACGAATTCACACAGTGAGACTTTGAAAGGATGCATTTTGATTTTGGATCAGGTCATGGGAATACTGCTGGAGAATCTCTCTCTCCCTGGGCATTTATTATTTCCATATGATGGTGGGGTCTGCCATTCTTGTTTTCCGCCGCCTCTCGACGGCTCTATCCTGTACACCTTTCGGGGATGCTCCACAGTCTCTCATATCTTGCCTCACAACCTCGCGCCACCTCCGCTTGGGTCTTCCCCTGGATCTCCTACTAGGGACAACTTATAACTGTGCCCTGTTGTCAATGTATTCGGGGGGTCTTCTACTCACATGCCCATACCACCGTAATCTGCTTTCCTGAAGTTTGTCGAATACGTCACGTACACCTAGACTTCCACGTATGTACGTATTACGGATTCTGTCTAGCCTGCCGCCTGGTGACGCCGCACATCCATCTCAACATTTTCATTTCAGCTGTTTAGACAGCACAGAATGTCTCAGAGAGGTATTCCAGGTTTCTGATAAGTAAGTACTGCTGGAGAATACAGGGAAATGAAATAAAATAAAGAGATTCTATGTACATATTTTATTTGGATTGTAGTGGACTCATTATTGTCTTCGGAACTTTTACTTTCTAGGTATAAACTTAACATAAATTGGATCTCTGCTTCTGAGGATTAATTCAGCACTGAAGACAATGTCTGCGTGTGTGCCATCTCTGAATAAATAAATAAATAATAACTTGTATATAACGCCGCAGGTAATTTTTTTTAACATGTTAATATAATGGTATGTACTTTTTTTTTTAATAAAGGATCTGGGCTTACCCAAATACTTTCCTGCACACCTTGCACTAGGCTAAAAGCCTGTATCGCAAAGTGTGGAATACATCGCCAGCGCCGGGGTTTGAACCTGGCACCTCCCGCTCGGGAGACTGCCGCCTTTCTATTCATAGATTACATAATATCGATTCAGTTCAATAGATATAGATTTTAATAGAATAAATACGAGTACATAGATTGTTTTTATTAGAAGAAATAGTTCAACCTGTGAAAGTCTCTTTGTTTTACTTCTAATTTCTAGATATAAACTTAACATAAATAGGAGTCTTAGATTGTAGAGTCATATCTGCACTAAATATAACATCTTGTGGTTTTGTTATTGGCTCCAATACAAAATTCCTCAGGATCCTTGATATTAGAGATTTCAATTCCAACACTGCAAATTTTTGACCTGAAATGTGGAATAAAAGTGAATAATATTTTTATATTTGGGTGTCAATCTATACGTTTAATATACAGAGTGTTTGATAGATGGATGCATATATCTTCAGGGGTGATAGTAGACGTCATTTTGGATCTTTAAGCTAAATTGAGCTTAGTCCAAAGTCTCACGGTTCTCGAGTTATTCGAGATTTTCACTTTTTATTGAAAAACCCCAAATTACTCAAGTTTTACCCCGATAGCTTCGTAAGTCAATGTAGCTATTTTATCAAAAAAATCATTGAGACTTACAGGAAGCGAGTTTCTGTCTTTCGGAAAAAAGGTCAAAAGTGTTTTTCACAATTGTTTTTGAAAAATCTATACAAGATATAAAAAATCTTTTACGGCGTTTCTTAGATGACGATTCTAAAGCATATTTAGTAACGGTTGTCGAGATCTAAGGTCTCCCGTTTTTAGAAATTTTTGAAATGCGTACTCTTAAAAAGTTTATAGAATATAGCAAGTAGGTAAACATCAACGTATACTTTTCATACCAACACAGTTCCTAGGTCCTGCACTGAAAGGAATATAAGCATATGGATGTCTCTTGGCACAATTCTCTGGAGTAAACCTCTCTGGTATGAAGTCATCAGGAGACGGATAGATGGAAGGATCTCTGTGCAGATCGAAGATGTGAACATGACAAATCGCCCCGGAAGGGACCAGGTAATCAGCTGAAATTTAAACCAACGATCGCTATAGCATTATGAACTACAAAAAATGGATTATCTACTAGGTTCTTGCATTTTTTTATTGATCGAAAAATATATTAAATCCATAGTTCTACTTACTAGAATTACAAATAAAGTTATGAAATATGTATAATTTTAATTCACCTTTGATTTATAATAATTAGCTGAAAATGTTAATTTGACCCATTTTCTCAGGTGCTCTGAAACGAGCGCTCATCGGTTAACGTGATTGTGACGTCACAACCCCATGAAATTCATTCAGAATTGGATTGTTTGTGGGTTATGTATGGGCGAGTTGGGGAACGTGACGTCACAATCACAATATGGCGGCCAGTCAAAAACCTGTTTTTGCACTGGAATCGAATATGAGACTATATTTTATAAATACATTCACAAAGACACAAAATTAAAATCTCAAATTTTTGGAAAACCTTAATTTATAGTTAATTTACCGAAAATCAAAATAAAAAAACATGCAAGGAACCCTATTCGGTTACCTATAAGAAAGAATTTCAGTTTATTTGTAAAAAAATATGGTTAGTAGTATTATGCTCATACTCAGCTGCACATCTTCACCAGGAATTCTTGATGCCAGAGGCGCCCCAGGATATAACCGGAGAATCTCCTTAATGCACATCCCCAAATAATGCATATTTCTGAAATCATCAATAGTGGCTTCTCTTTGTGTACCTTCGAATATTTCATCTAACTCTTTGACAATTTTATCCTAAAAATATAGTGCATATGTTTTTATATAAAAATAGGTTTTCAGTTCGGGGGGGAGGGGGCGAGCTAGTATTTGACTTTGGGTGGGAGGAAATCTAAGCTTGCCATTTTTAAACCGAAACGGTCCCGTCAACGGTTGCCACAGAAACGGGCAGAATCATGGGCGTCGCCTGGAGGGGAGGCAACAAGAATTTTAACATAGATGAGTAGTAAAAACTGCGAAATTTTCTTGTGAAGGTGAGTGAAAAAATGACGTGTTTTAGATTGGTATTAAAATTGTGCGCAAAAAAAAAGAAAGCAGCGCCTCAAGCGATTTTTTTTGATAAGTGGGTGAAGTGATGAATCTGGGTTATTAATTATTTTGTTATAACAAAAGTTTAAAGCAACATAAGATATTTTTACTTACTTGCGCATCTTTGTGGTTTGCTAGAGTCATTAGAGAATAGCGCAATATTACTGCAACGGTATCATGACCCTGGAAAAATATCATCGGTTAAATTTGGAATGTTATTCATCGTCAATAACATTGAAATAGTTGCAGAAATGTTGCCTCAGATTGGCATTATTTTCAATTTGAAATACGGTAAGGCCTTCTCAAGATAAATCAGTATTAAGGCCTCAAATTCTTTCTAAAATACTACAGATTTCATACCCCAAACATGAATGTGTCCACCTCCTCCCTGATGCCCGCCTCATCTATCTTCCCCTCAGCCTCAGCTGACAGCAGGAGATCCAGTAAGGCCATCTTCTTCTTCCTACTATTCATATAAACATCATCTTCTATATCTTCTTTACTGATTATCTGGACACCTCCTCCACTCTGCAATTCATGTCTCCTCTGCTGAATTACAGATGTTGTGAAGCCATGCAAGACAGATAAGTTTTTCTGTTGTTTCCAATACGTGGGTGTCAACATGAATATGAAATCATTATGCATCCAAATATTTGTTATTCTATGGATCAAATATTTACACATTTTATGAATTGCCAGATTATATTTCTTGAAATTGGAATCTTCTTCAATATGTGTCCCCATGGCTGTTTCTAAAAGGACATTTCATACTATATGTAAGTTTCATACTCGTATTCTTAAATATTACATGATAATGATTTATTGCCTGGTGGCAATTTCTTCCAATAATTCTATTACCATGCTCACTGCAATAACAAATTCCCAATATTCTCTGAACTTACCACAAATAGTATGCAATGCAAACTTTGTTATAATGGGATGTATATCAATCGCTTCAGCATTCCTAGACTTTAGGATCTCAACGAGTTGTGTACTTTTTTCATCAAAAACTTTACAAAACTGTCTTAGAATATTGAAATGGAATGCTGGCGATATAATCTTTCTTCTTTGGTGCCATTTCCCAACTAAAAATAAATAAATGGAAAACACTGGAGAATGAAACCACATAATATATCTTCGTACCTCTCTCGCGAGAGGATAAATAAATCTTATAAAATCCTATACACATAATAAAAATGGATGTACGTATGTACATATGTACTGTAGGTATGTTTGTTTCACCGTAACTCTGGAGCAATTTCGACCAAACTTGGTATACAAATACCTTGCTATCTGGAAACGAATACTGTTTAAACTTCTGGAAATCCAAAACCTTCTGAGAAATTTTGGTGGTGAGGGGATCCAAGGGTTATGTGGGGTCGTGTGTGGTATCGTATGAAAGGGCATTGGAAAAGAAATCAGATCGCAAGTTATATTTTTTCCAGCTCAAGCCATCAGGAGACAGCGAGTGATCGAGAGGATCCGGTCACTGCATACCACCGTGTTTGATGTCTCATGAAAAATCTTCACGAGCAGAATACAGATCTTTTATCAAATTATGAATCGGGCAAGTCATAGTGGGAGACTATCAGAACGAAGGAATTCATGCACTCGGAGAATTACGTCGAATCTTCTGGAAGGCTGTGGAAACAAGGCGATTTTTGTAGAACCTTCTAGAAAATTGTAGTGATTCATCGAACGTTTTAGAATCTCTAGAAAGTTGTCAGAATGAATGAACAGATGAATGTGGCTCGGGTCATACTGTCGATCTACTTCACAAGTTTGCCATTGCAAAGCACGGGTAACATAGCTAGTAAATAAATAAAACACTTCCCAGTCATTACAGGTTTTCTTGAACAGAAACGAGAGGTATCTACATTCACATAAAGCTACGTTATATGAATGTAGATACCTCTCGCTTCTTTTGAGGAAAAACTGTAATGTATTTCCATCTGCGAAATGCACAATAATGCAGTTCTAATACCTAAAATAATCAGGTAGGTATATCTGCAATAATTCCAATGACTGAAGGCTGAAGACTGAAGGCTCCCGACCCAACGATGTAATTTCCAACGGCATTAAGGTATGAGGTGTGAGGAAACGCGGCCGCCCCAGACTGGACTGGACCGATCATGTCGACCAGATCCTCAAGGATGGGCGCGTTTTGAGTAAAAGGAATCGGAGAGCGTGTATGACACACTGTATGAGTGTGACGGAAGCTAAGAGTGTGTGTAAGGATAGGGATGTCTGGCGCTCTGTCCTCTCTGCCTACCCCGCAAGGGACGTGGCGTGAGGGTATAGATAGATAGATTAAGGTATGAACAATCGCATGATAAAATGGTAAAAATAGCGTTTTTTTCGATTTTTGGGGTTAATTTCACTTTAATAAAAAAAACTTGCTTACGGTTATTCCCTAGATTTTAATGCATATTATCAAACACGCGGCTTTCGGGAAACGAGTTTCTGTTTTTCGGAAAAAAGATCAAAGGTGTTTTTCACATTTTTTTTTTTGAGAAATCTATAAATATTTTACGATCGATTTGAGGTATACCTAAATTATTTAGGTATGGAACCGGATTTACCTGGTTCGGATGCATTATGTGAATGAAGATGCCTCTCGTCTCTGTTGAGGAAAAACTTAATATTTTCCGATTCTTCCCTATATAAAGGTTCACTGTGTCTTCTCTATTTTTTTCCAAAGCATATTATTTAGTAAGGTTTTCGAGATATAAGGTCTCACGTTTCGCGAAATTTTTGGAATATCAATATACATTCTCTTAAAAAGATTTGATCTGGGAAATGCCGTGATGGAAATTTTATTTTAATATTGTAACTTGGAGAACCCTTAAGTGCTCTCTCTAATATTATATGTTTGCACACCTTTACTGGTCAAAAGACCTTCATTGAGCCAAGGCTGGACAAATTTATACACCACACTTTTTGTTAAGTAATTGGGATTCGACAGAATAATCTGAAACACAAAATACTTAGGTAGTTATATAAATAATTATTATTTCTTATTAATTATTATATGTATGTTTTTATTTTATTATTTTATTTTTATTTATATTTGGAATTCTAGGTCGGTATATATAATCCCATTAGTATTATCAGCTACAGGTATAATGCCAAAATCGCTAATAAACAATTTTAAAAAATTAGATTTACCGGAAAATTTATACATAAAAATGCAAAAATCGGTCATTATTAATACTTGCAATATTGTAAGACGATTCCTAAATACTGATATTTCAGGCACAATGCTTGTATTTTAGGCCCCGCGCATCTGAGCCTAATCCTGTGATATCCGTGATATCTGGATAGGTGAATTTTTCCCAGTATTAGGCTGATGAGTTTATATGTGAATCATGAATGATAATATGTAGACTCTTCTGGCTGATAATACTGAGAAGTGTGTTGGCAAAGTCATGCCTCCGCGTAAAAAAAAAATTAATATTTAATAAACAATAAAATGATTACATATTACCTCTGCGTCATGGGGATTTAATATATTAACTATTCTGTAGTGGAAAACTTGCAAACTATAAACTTTCTTATACTTCTTAGCCATTTCTCTGCCCAGTGCAAATAGTTTTTCTGAAAATAATAAAACAGCAACATTTACATCAGTCAGTAATAAAACAGCAACATTTACATCAGTCAGTAATAATAAAACAGCAACATTTACATCACTTAGTAATAAAACAGCAACATTTACATCAGTCAGTTATAAAACAGCTACATTTACATCAGTCAGTAATAATAAAACAGCAACATTTACATCAGTCAGTAATAAAACAGCAACATTTACATCAGTCAGTAATAATAAAACAGCAACATTTACATAAGTCAGTAATAAAACAGCAACATTTACATCAGTCAGTTATAACACAGCAACATTTACAACAGTCAGTTATAAAACAACAACATTTACATCAGTCAGTTATAACACAGCAACATTTACATCAGTCAGTAATAAAACAGCAACATTTACATCAGTCAGTAATAATAAAACAGCAACATTTACATCAGTCAGTAATAAAACAGCAACATTTACATCAGTCAGTAATAATAAAACAGCAACATTTACATAAGTCAGTAATAAAACAGCAACATTTACATCAGTCAGTAATAATACAGCAACATTTACATCAGTCTGTAATAATACAGCAACATTTACATCAGTCAGTAATAAAACAGCAACATTTACATCAGTCAGTACAGTTGTACCTACATATATCTGCATCATAATGCTCGAATCTATCTATACGAGTAAAGTCTGATTTTTGTAAGTGTTGTAATGGATTGCTGCGAAAATTTAGAATAACATTTGCGATAATATAGGCTGTGTCCTAAGGTCGCCGATTTTTAGAGAAATAGCTTTTCCTGGGAGATGCTAAGATGATGAGGGGGCTCAAAGATTGTGTGGGGTCCTATGTGGTATCATATGAAAGGGCGTTGGAAAAGAAATTCAGATCTCAAGTCACATTTTGTGCAGCTAAATCCTATAAAGTATGCCGGGTCGTTTTATCAAATTTGCCGTCGCGAAGCACGGGTAACTCAGCTAGTACTTCATACTTATACGAGTATGTACTTCTACTTACTAACAAGGGCTACTAAACAATTATCTCGCGATATTTCCTCTATTTACAGTGAGATTCTTACAAGATTTTACTTAACTTCACTTCGTTGCTTTATATTTGTTTGTGTGCAAATCTTGCAATCAATTTTTCACCCACTTCCCGACTAGGTACTTAGAGACGCGAAACTTTGCAAACGTACGTAAACTCGGTGACGCTACGATTCTGTGCAAAAAGAATCATCTATCTCCAGAGACAAAAAAGATGTAATGCGTTTGAGGGGGATCCAAGGGTTATGTTAATTAGGTCATGTGTGTTATCGTATGAAAGGGCCTTGGTAGAAAAATCCTGATCGTAAATCAGATTTTGTCCAGCTCAAGCCTTTAAAGACACCGAACGATCGAGAGGATCCAGTCACCGCTTACCACCGTGTTTGGTGTCTCCTGAAAGTGCTTCACGAGTAGAACTCATATCTTTTTTAATCTGTCTGTTCTTATTGGGAGACGTTATTGAATCAAGGAATCCAAGCTCCTATAGGAAGGGCGTGTTAGAGATTGGAATAGATATATACTTTTTCATACTAAATGATAAAATATCACAAAAAATCATATTATTACCACACATTTTCTCATCATGTCATGAATTTTCTAAAATAAGTATGGACATCTATCAAAATACAATTGTTTCATTACAATGAATTGCCTGCGGCGCTATTTTTTTATTATTTTTTATAAAAAACATTTTTAATACATACTATTGTGCAAGTTATTATGTACATTTTCAAATAAATCAAACCACATCACGACTTTCTTCACTATGTCTCACAATTTTTTTTCGTGCTATATCATTTATTTTGCTGCCTAGCTCCGAGGCTGGCGACGCCAGTGGGATGTGGTGGGATCCCGGGTCCTAGAATAGGCCCTTACTGTTTTTTTATTCCATTATTGGGATGTAACGTGATGGTATACTTGCAGTAGTAGTAATTTATTGTTCCAAGGAGGGGCGGGGAGGTGCGAGCCAGTTGATTGAAATTTAGCATCGCATCACTGCATTAAGGAGCTGCTTTGCATATATAATACATACAAACCGGTCTGGTGGCTTAATTCATTATTCAAATTTGTCATTTTTTCTTTACTCTTTCCTTACTATTTTCTAAAATTTGTCAATTTTATAAAAACAAAATAAAATACTACATCCTTTCCCGCGCAATCGGCAACTTTCTTGGAAAAATCCATGTAATTAATAGCAAATAGCAATATAGATTTCTACTGTTTGCTGTCTATCTTCTATGTATTATATGCTTTATTTCTACTTTTTCTTTTCTTTTTTGTACTCATATGTATGTATCTGTAAATAATTGTAAATATGTTTCCATCCTTGGACAAGGACACTGAAGGAATGTAAGTTAGAGGTGGGGTTTGTCGGGGGGCTCCCTTCTGGCTAACCCTGAGCCCACCTCTTAAAAAGATTTTGCCAAGAAGTGCAGGTAAAGAGGACGCTATGTGCGCCTGTGCTACCCGGGGATGCGGAGGGCCTTAAGCCCGTGGGAGTCCTTCAATGTGTATCTTCTATGTAAGATTTGAAAAATTTGCCCTCTGTATTTGTAATTCCATAAAAGTCTAGTTTATTTAATAACAAAATTGTGTGATTGACGCAATCAAAAGCCTTAGATAGATCGCAAAATATGCCATACGTATCTCGCTTTTGATCTAATGATCATTGACCCACCATTTCACATAATATTTGACGCATCATTTCTCAATTGTTCTAGAATCTAGAAAAGTTGAGAGAATAATCTGGCGCCACACGGTTCTGTCCCCCGCAAGGTACATGGTCCTGTAGATGGAAGGGACCACCCCGTTTGCACGACTTGATCACCAATCTTTTTTTTGTGTAACTACGTACTATTTATTTAAGGATAAAAATATGCTAAAACATTATTTTTAAAAATACTCAATAGTTTCATTTATCATTAGGTACCTAGTACCTACCTATTATTCAGTTATTACTACAGTTATCCACTCGTAATCTATTTGTCATTAGGTATAACCAATAAAATTTAAATGTAGGTACATAAATAAAATAAATAAAATCTTTATTAATAAGAAAACATGTCTTCCGAATGGCGGGTTTATTGCCGTAAGCAATGTCTGCCAACCAACCACTAGTGACATTCATTTGATATAGACATTACATACAAGTGTATGAAAAATAAGAAAAAATATAAATAAATATGAAAATAATAATAATATATAGAATACTTATACATACATAAAAATACATACATAAATAGATATGTGGATAGGATAAAGGACAAGGAAGGAACCACGGGATTGTCAGTTAGATGGATTATTTATGGAAAGGTAATGATGCCTCAGTTTACTTTTGAAAGAGAGAATAGTTGGAGCTAGTCTGATAGGAAGTGGAAGGTTATTCCATAGTCTAGCCGCGTATGTATTGAAAGAAGAAGTGAATAAAATACATACCTTCATCAACTAGAAAACTTAATAAATTCCCTATTATGGGATATCTAGAGATGCCAGGGATTTTATGAAATATCCTTGCCTTTGGTGTGTAGTAAAATAAGTATTGCAAAAAACACAAAACAAACACAACACACAATAGAAATGCAATATATAAATTCATTTTGATATTCAGAGGTAAACACAATTAGCTGTGGTTGGAGATTGTAAGACAACTCACTGCTTAATGCGGGAGGATGACAAAATGGGTCTCTATTTAAATTTAATTTGATTTTGTTATGCTCCCGCCACATGCCCGTCCCGAGTCCGAGCAAACCGTGTTCATGAGTAAAAAGGCGTCAACCGTCGGCTACGTGCACTTCAAGACAAACATTTTATCCACACTCCTTTTTACTCACGAACGCCACTCGGACGCGACCCATGACGAGCATGTAGCGAGGGCATTGATGCACTTAACACGTTGAACGCCGATGAAACAAATATGAAAATTTACATAAAAACTTTTTTTCGGTATTCGATGTACTTTAATGTGAAACGTACACAAAATAAGTTGTACATGAATTGGGCGTAGGATTCCATAATTATAACAAAAAAACTGTTTTGAAAATATTTTTCAGAACTTTCTGAAATTTGGTACCTACCTATTTTCAAAATTTACTGAGCAGCTGTGTCCCACTGCACAGGATAACTCTCGAGCGCGTAATTTCACTCAATGGTCTTGTTGGACAAGTGTTTAATTTCATTTTAAATGTATAAACCTCTAAAAGAACACCCTTTACTATAGGTACTTGCCAGTAATTAGTTTAGTACCTATTCAGGTTGATTATATAACATTAATGTTTTTTTACTACTTATTATATAATTGGGGGCGGATGGATGCGGTCGGCACAGGATAGGGAGCAGTGGAAATATAAGGGGGAGGCCTATGCCCAACGCTGGGCGCGAGAAGGCTGAGAAGAAGATTATATAATTATTCTATTAAAGTTATGTACTGGTAAAATCAATTTAATTTTAATTGATCATTAATTATTTTGCAATACTGTTATACACAGACTAGATAGTGTAGGGAATACATATCTGAATAATATAGATATATTCAACTGTACACTCAATACATATAAATCATTGCTGAAGTCCAAATTGTGAAACATATATCTATATACTGTAAATATTAATAGGGATTATTGTCGGCTGTCTGTACCTGCAAATTAGTCTTTACAAACCATCTCTCATGTACTTTTGATCTCATATTTTATATTTTTTGTCAATGTTTCAGATGTAACCTTAACTTACTTATTTTTGTTGATGCTTGTATTGTACTTGTTATTATTATTATTATTCATGTTAAAGGCTTGCGCCGTGAATAAATAAATAAATAAAATCTGTAGTTTATACATTCGATTATATAGTCTAATATCTTGCATAATTTTTTATATGAATAATTTTAATAAACTGTATAGAATTTGGCATAATAATTTAAGTTGAAATTTGTTTCCACGTGAGATCGATAGATGGTGTATACGCAGAGCTGAGCAGAAAAGCGTTAATCCGTTAATCGTTAATTAACGAAGTTAACATTTTGGTTAACGATTTAACGCTTTTCTCACCTCCAAAAATTGTTAACGGATTATTTAACTTCCGTTACATTTTACTTCCGTTAATTAAATCCGTTAATATTTGATTGTTTGTATAGACATCATCCAGTGGCGGCGCTGGCATTAGATAATCCAAGGGTTGTATGGGGTTATGTGTGGTATCGTATGTGGGTTGAGAGTTGGAAAATAAATTTCACTTTGTTGGGATACATCGCGATAGTGTAAATATGATAGTAGTTGTACTTATGTAGTTCTATTTCATGCCATTCAACCGCATTTTTTTTACGGATTAACGTTAACTTCCGTTACATTTTTCAAAATGTAACGTTTTAACGATTAACGAAGTTAACTTTTTAGTTAGCGGATTATCGATTAACGAAGTAAACTTTTTGATTAACGGTGCCCACCTCTGTGTATACGTTTCGTTATGTTTGTTACGAGTATAATACTACGTTTACGTCAAATGACAGAGGAGGATGACTAATTCAGTAATCAATATTTAGGACGAATTCAAACAGTGAGACTTAGAAAGGATGAATTTTGATTTGTGGATCAGGTTATGGACACACTACTGGAGAATATAGGGAAATAAAATAAAATAAAGCGATTATAAGTACGTATTTTATTTGGATTGGAGCCTTAAGCGTCCAGAGATCGCTGTCCCTATTACTGTCTTCGGAGCTTTTACTTTCTAGGTACAAACTTAACATAAATTGAATCTCTGCTTCTGAGGATTAAATCAGCACTGAAGACAATATCCTGTGGTCTGGTTATTGGCTCCAATGTGAAGTTTCTGAATACAGTAGATATCACAGATTTCAACTCGTACATTGCAAACCTTTGCCCTGAAATGTAGAAGAAACATAAATTGGACTAATATTAGAAATATTCACAGTTCTCTGTGTGAAAAGGATTTCAGATGTCTTCTCTCCTTCAATATTAATCACCAAAAAAACACGAAATTAGTTTCTAAAGGTGAATGGGCAAAATTGTATGGAGCTTGGCCCATCCGCGGCCAGGGATAATTTTACTATTCACTAATGTGTTTTATACCTACAATAATTACTGTGTAGAAGTTTTATCGCCGTGGTTCACATACGAAGTGAGTAAAATATATTTTTAGGACATAATATTAGGACATAAAGAGTACTGTTTGTTCGTATTATTTATGTTTACAAAACATTTATAATTAGGATCGCTTATTGCATTACATAAATTAAAATTGTGAGAGACTTTTATAACATGTCACATTCAGTGGCTAGAATAAATCTACACAACAGCACATCAGTTAACGAAGGGTTATTAATTTATACTTTGTTGGATGAATCTGATTTTCAACATACCAATACAGTTCCTAGGTCCTGCACTGAATGGAATATAAGCAAATGGATGTCTCTTGGCACAATTCTCAAGAGTGAACCTCTCTGGTATGAAGTCATCAGGAGACGGATATATGGAAGGATCTCTGTGCAGATCAAAGATGTGAAAATGACAAATTGTTCCAGATGGAATTAGATAATTCGCTGAAAAAAAAGTCATATTTTAGATAAGCTGTGTGTGGTATGGAATTGACTGATGGATCTGTGTAAAATTGAACTTGTTTTTCCTATTCTCAATTTATTATTATCTCAGTCAGGATAAAAGTACGATAACAAGAGACGTAGTGGACTATTGTATATAAAATTTCATTTCACTTATTCAGCATCCAAAAAGTTAATACTAACCACAATATAACAGTTCAAGGTTACATGCAAGTACAAAAACATAACAAAAATACTGAATTAGCAAATGATTAAAGAATGTTGTAGATTGATTAAGGTGTAATGGTTAAGGATTTCTTTAGTAGGTTTGTTTATTGTGATAATAGAAATAGGCTGTTGTCTGTTTACGGTGAGGCTTTCAAAGACCTAAAATGCTGCTTCTGTATGCCATCAAAGGCCGCATATATTTTACATATTACTTGGACGAAATTCAACTGCAAATTATATTTTACCCCAGATCATCGTGAACTGAACATACTTAACTGTACGTCTTCTTCTAAGATCCTCGAGAATAAAGGCACACTTGGATACATCCTGAGACTCTCCTTAATACACATCTCCAGGTATTTCATATTGTTCAAGTCTTCCATTGTAGCTGCTCTGGCTGGGTCTTCAAATATCTTATCCAATTCTTGTACAATCTTGTCCTGGAACAGAAATTAACAGATTTAGTGAATGAAACGAATTTACACTGCGCTTAGTCCGTTGAATTGAGATTGAAGATGGCGCCTTGCTTTACAAGTGGAGAAGTATTTCTGATTTTTTGAATATGTTATACTATAGGTCGGTCCTGTGCTTCAGAATCCAAGTTTGCGACCTTCCCTTGTGCGTTCACCATGGCAGGGCTAAAATTTGATCGAAAAAATAGCGACGAAATTCCGGCCGGTTTTCAGTTTAATGATTATAACTTTGTTCCTATATAACATACCCAAAAATATGAAATACTTTTCCACTTGTAAGCCAAAATCCTTTATTACACGGATCAGTTGTTCAATTGATAACATTTGCGCCGAAATTGAAATAGATTAAAAAAAATAAACTCACTTGCACTTCCTTATTGTTGGCTAATATCATCAAGGCGAAACTAATTCCCATTGCAGTTGTATCATGACCCTGAAAGATGAAAGATTTTCTAGTAACAATTTAATTTATCATAATATATTGACATTATTTTTTGCAATTTTATTCTTTGTTCCAGCTTGTGATTGAACTGTGTGTGTGTGTGTGTGTGAGGGTGTGTGTGTGTGTGAGGGTGTGTGTGTGTGTGTTTTTGTGCGTAATAGAGTTATATCATTAATTTTGATTATTTTGTGAATTATTTGTACATAATTTTCTCTTTATCTGTTTGATTTTTTGATATTAATTTTGTATATGATTTTTAAATGTTGTGTGTTGCCCAGGATTTGTAATTAAGTAATATTTGAGTCTTCACTGGTTTATTTGCAGGTGATATTGTGATTGTTTATATTCTATGTAATAACTGTATGCACTCTATAAGATTAATAAAATAAAAAATAAAAATAAATAAAAATTTCAGCCAGCTATTTCTGAGTCGGCCCACCCGTCTTCTGCCTGCGCACTCTCGGCTTTCAGAGCTTTTAACGGAAGCCGCGCTCCTCTAGAATCCTAATAACGTGTCCGAGCCATCTCAGCTGAGACCTCTCTATGAAGAGGAGTGTGGGTTCCACCTCAAGAGCCTCCCGGACATACTCGTTCCTTATCCTGGCAGAAGCAGGTGAAAGGCAGAAAGATGTGCGAGGAAAGACTGTGGTTGGAGTGGCCAGAGGTCCTTGAAACTGTAAGTGACAGGAACCTCTGGCGAAGATACACAGATGCTTTGAGCCAACCAAGGATAAAAGGGGAAGAAGATGTATGTATGTGTGTATGTATAATTTCAGCACAATCCCAGCTCAGACCAAATATGTACAGAAGTGACTAATAATATGATTGTATACCTCAAACATGAATGTGTCCACCTCCTCCCTGATGCCCGCCTCATCTATCTTCCCCTCAGCCTCAGCTGACAGCAGGAGATCCAACATGGCCAGCCTCTTCTTGCTGCTCGTCACATAATCTTCCTTCTCAATGTCTTCTTTATGGATTATCTCCACTCTCCCATCACCACTCTCCCTTTCCTTCCTTCTCTGTCTTATTACAGATGTTGTGAAGGCGTGTAAAATGGATAAACTCTCCTCTTGTTTCCTGTATGTGGATGTTAGTCTGAATATGAAATCGGAATGTAACCAGATTTGCTTTATTCTTTCAATCACATAATGTCCCATTTTGTAAACGGCACTTTTATATCTGTTAAAGTTCGATTCTTCGTCGGTTGATTTTATTTGCGTTCCCATAGCCGTTTCTAAAAACAAATAAAAATTAATTAAATCAGTAATATTTTTTTTTGTAGGTATCTTATTTTGGTTTCCATACAATTATTTTTCTCATTTTATTGTCACAAGTGGTGTCACAAGACATTGCGGCAATAAATTTGGTATAATGTTTTATATCCTATAAAGTTTTTATTTATTTATTTATTTTATCTAGCAAAAACCATGTTATTTCTTTTTTGTCGCATAGGGTAGGTATTTCTATTGTTGTGGAATTTCTAATACACTGATCCACTAATAGATTATACAAAATAGGTTCATGGTTAGAAACTTGATAGCACCTTCCCATGAATACCTTACCATCTCTGTCTCAGCCTGTTCTTTACCTACCCACAGGTCCTTTCTTGCTACGACATTAGGTTAATGCTGAATAATAAGATTATAACATATAAGTCTAACTTACCACATATAGAATTAATAGCAAACTGAGTGACTATGGGAATTACATCAATTTTCGAATTATTCTGCCCCTTTATCATCTCAATGAAATTATGACTTTGCTCTTCAAAGGTTTTGCAAAACTGTTTAAGAATATTGAAGTGAAAGGCTGGAGTGAGAATCTTTCTTCTTTGATGCCACTTTTCACCTAAAAATATAGTTTTTATCAATCATGAGCGTCGTCAAGGGGAGCAAGGGGACAGCTAACCCTCCCCCTAGAGATCGGAATAGATACATATTTTTTCATACTAAATGATAAAACCTCGCAAAAAATCAAATTATTACCATGCATTTTCTTATCATATCATAAATTTTCTAAAATTAGTATTAAAATCCATCAAAATACAATTGTTTCATATAAAAAATTCCAGCGACGCTATTTTTTTATTACTTTTAAAAATAAATATTTTTCATACATATTATTGTTCGAAGTATTGTGTACATTTTCAAATAAACCAAACCACATCACGACTTTCTTCACTGTCTCACATAAAAATTTCTCCTGCGGCGCTATTTACGCGTTTTTCATGCTAAATCAATTTTTTAAATTTTTGTTGCCCCCCCCCCCCCTAGCTCTGAGGCTGGCGACGCCCATGTCATTAATGCTTCTAATTTGAATTAAGTTCAGGGAAGGTCTATGACAATGATTTATACAATAAAAGTTATACCTTTGCTAGTGAGGAGACCTTCATTGAGCCAAGGATGGAGAAAGCTGTATAATAAACTTTTAGTGATGTATTTGGAACTTGATAACAGTATCTGAAAAGAAATTATAGTATGTGGATGATTCTGGTGGGGAGATTACTTGCAGAATGGGGAGAATGGGGAGATTACTTGCAGAATATTGACGCGGAGCTTCGAGTCCAAGATAACTTGTACAATGATAATAAATAATCAAAATAAATAAATCTTTATTGGCCAAAACAAAAATGCATATTAATTACAAAAAATAAGACAATCTTTGTGTGCCAAAAGGCGGACTTATTGCTAACGCAATATCTTACAGTCAACCCAATGTTCGTGTGCATACGAAAGACGAGGATTCTGATAATGAACTGATTAGGGCATAAAATAAAGTCTATACTATTCTATTCTATCCCCTTACGCCGCATCCTTTACGGGATAGGCAGAGAGAACACATCGTCAGACTTTCCTATCCTTACACACACTTTGTGCTTCCGTCACATTCATGCAATTTGTCATACACACAACACGTCCTTTCTTGGGAATCTGGTCTACATGGCGACGGCCGCGCTTCCTTACACCTCTTCGTTCTCCCAGGTATATTTTCTTTCTTATCCTTTCGTCATTCATTCACTTTAGGTGACCTAACCATCTCAACTTCTTCATTTTCATTTTAGTCACAACATCCGTTTTACATCCACTCAACTCTCTAATGACTACATTTCTTATCCCATCTGTCAACGTTTTTCCACACACATATATTATTCATTTGGTATTATCAGTATGTTTTCTTTCTTAGTATTGAGGCGTGAACGGTAGGTTACCTACACGAACCAAGACAAATGCCCCAACCACACGCCTTTTTACTCATGAACAACCTCTCGGCCCGCACCGCTTGCCATTAGCGTGGGCATCATGAGGACATTTTGGACTCTGATGAGTAATAATTATTTATATTGTTGTCATATAATTTTATATGATTAATGCAGATAGTATGGACAGGACACATCTATGGTAATTTGTCTGAATAGCTTTTTGGCCGGAAATAATTCTATATATACATAAATTATTTAGCAATTATATTTCAATTTCATTTTACCTCAATATCTTCCGGATTTACCAGGTTTAAAATTCTGTTGTAACATATTTGTACACTATAATTCTTTTTGTATTTGTTGGCCAAACCTCTGGACACATAGAACATTTTAACTGGAACAAAAAAATAACGATATAATAATGAGAAACAGTAGAAAATTGTAGGGCATGAAATGAAAACGAATTCTTAAAGACATTACAAAAAAAATAAAAAAAATCCTTTGGCAAGCCTCAGGCATAGGTAGATTTCAAGTGATTTATTTATTTTATTAAATTTAAGAGTACATCTGTACATATAATAAAAACAATCACAATATCATCGGCAAATAAACCAGCGAAGTGATGAAGTAGTATGGATGTAGTTTATTCTTTGGTTATCGAAGTACCTAATCCAATAATCAAATTATTTTCATTCCACTCATAATATGGATTGGTACCGGTACCTAAGCACTAGAAATTTGAAAAAAAAATGTGAGTTCTACTCGTATCGTGAAGCACTTTTCTAAGACAACAAACACGCTAGTACCTATGCGGTAACTACTTAACTAGATCTTTCGATCGATCATTGTCGTCCAAGGAATTGAACTAGACAGAATCTGTAAATTGATCTGTATTACTTATTTAATGCCCTTTCATACGATATCAGACAGGGACTCTCACAATCATTGAATCCCCTCAAGAATGATTGTTTTTGTATTTAAAGCCTTAAAAAGTTAACCTTCCTCTTAATGGATTTAACCCAATCTCATATCAGTTCATCTAACACTTACCAAAAATCTACCACCCAAGTTTCACGTTTCTGAGACGCATAGTTTGGCCGCAAACGTGCGCACAAGAAAAGGGACATATATATGGCTTATATATATAAACTTTTAAACCAAGGTCGGTTTCGGGTTCTCCTGGTCCTAATTAGTGATCCTGAGTAGAAATTTTTCAATTCTGCGACATCACGGGAGAAACGAATAGGTAGAATTCCTTTTGGAAATCTACCTAAAACGGGAGACCTTAGATCTCGACAACCTTAATAAATATGCTTTGGAAAAAATAAGGTAGACACATTTAAACCTTTTCTAGTAAATGGCCGTAAAAGATTTTTATATCTAGTATACATTTCTATTTTTTTATTAGGTATAAAATTACAAAATATATAAAGAAAAATAAATGCTATCACTAAAACTCAATATTACATAAAAACTGATCCCTAAAATTAAGAAGCGCTCGTGCTCGGGAGGAGATCTATCTCGTATATATCTCGTATAGATTTAAAAAAAATGTGAAAAACAGCTCTGAACTTTTTCCCGAAACACAAGTATATTAAGTATATTTAGTGAGGTTATCGAGATATTCGAGATCTAAAATCCCATTTTTTTTTAAAGTCAAAGTAAATAAGTATAATGTAGTTGTAGTATTATTATAATATTGTTTATTTACCTGGACCAATTAAAAATATAAACAAATTTCCAATTATGGGAAGTTTATAGGGCCCGGGAACTTTGTTAAACAATTTCGCTTTTGGCGTATAATAAAACGAATATTCCAAAAAGCACAAAACACACACGACACATAACACAAATATCACAAATACTTCCATATTGTAACACTTTTAATGTAATATTGTAACACTTTTAATGTGATATTGTAACACTTTGAATGTAATATTGTAACGCTTTTAATGTAATATTCTAAAGCACTGTAACACAATAATAACACAGTATGGAGTCAGGAGTGTCTAGTAGAATGTCTACATTGCAAATAACCAACCAAACAAGATAAATAAACACAGTATAGATAAGGTGAGCCCCTTGTAATTATTGTACAAGTTGTAGTCAGGAATGTTGAATGAATAGCGCTCTGCACTATTGCAGTATTTTTTCAATACTTAAAAATTGCATGAACAATCGCATGATAAAATGGTGAAAAAGCGTTTTTTTTTTTTTTATTCATTTTTTGGACTTTCGGGAAACGAGTTTCTGTCTTTCAGAAAAAAGATCAGAGGTGTCTTTAAAAAATTATTTTGAGAAATCTATATACAAGATATATTTTTTACGGTCATTCCCTAGATAAAGGTTCAATGTATCGCTTCTCTTTTTTTGCAAAGCATATTTATTAAGGTTGTCGAGATCTAAGGTTTCCCGTTTTTAGAAATTTTTGAAATGTTGGTGTGCATTTTGTAGGTACTCTTAACAGGCCTAAACATAAAAACAGCACAATGGACATGCAATGCCCAGGATTGACCCTGAATATAAAGGAAAGGGATTTTCTACATATCGCAGTTGAATGACTAATAAAAAATAATAAAATAAAACAAACCGTGAATGTTTTTTTATTGTTTATTGTAAATAAATAAAATTTTAATTCTTAATTACACGAGCTACCTAACAATAAGTTATATGAAATAAATTGTAAATTTATTAAATCCCTAAACTTTGTGTCGGCCCTGGAGTGCATGGACATATGGATATGACACAGCATAATATATAATCAGTAATCACCTCCTACATAAATTTAATCAGAGGTTGCTAACCTTTTATCTAGAAATACCTATTGATCTCTATACCTACATACATGTTTGTGTTATGTCATGTTTATTATTTATGTTTAGGGAGAATTAACTTATAGTTTCGCGAAAACCGCAGGAAGTACGAAAACTCTATACGAAATTTTCTAAAACAAAACAAATAAAATGCATTTGTTTTATTTTTACTTCTCTGCATATCTCAAACAGTTTACAGGGGGATAGATTTTAATAATTTGTCATCACCTTAATATTTCCACGGCACGCAGACACCACGCCATACGCCATTTTTAAGAACTTTCTCTCAATAATTGACATACGGATTTAAAAAAGCCGTGCGCACAAAATTTTCAGGACTTTGCCTCAAAAATTTATTGAAAAAAAAGCGAAGGAAATTTTTTTTAAACTTCATAAACTAAAAATCATGGAAATTTACCGACTGATTTGGCGCCCCTCTAGCGATGGCGCCCATGGACAGATGCAGTGGCGGATCCAGGATTCCATTTTGGGGGGGGCTGAATGTCGTCACATGGTAAAAAGTACTGTCACTCAACGTTTTGGGGGGGGCTGAGGGGCTGAAACCCCTAGATTTGTTGTATATAAAGTACTGTCACTCATGGTTTTTGGGGGGGCTTCAGCCCCCTAGCCCCTCCCCTGGATCCGCTAGTGGACAGATGCCCTTTTCTTCCCCCTCCTAGTTACGTTACTGCTAATTATTAACACTTACGTACATCAACTTCAATATATTACACACTTTAATACTCCTGTCACAGAATCTTATACAGTTGCCTACATTGTTACACAATAATTAAATCACCTACACAAAACGAGTTTAATAATAATAATTAGGTATAAGGTATCTACCTCTGTGTATAAGCAGATAGGTTCTAATGCGAAGTTACATATTATGGTAGTATATCAACGAACTATAAAATTACTGATAAAATAGCAACTGACAAAAAAGATATTAGATTCAAACGACTTCGAAATTCTTCATCTTTTCTGATAATTTTATGCCTGCCTAACAATGTGTTTCAAAATGAATAAATAAAATGTAAAATTAATTATTTTATTATTGACAGGTGTAGATAGAATAATGGTTGGTTGCAGGGTCTCCCAGAGCTTTTCATGACAGGATCTTGTAATATTCCAGCATTGAAGTATCACAAGAGTATAATACACAAATTAAGAACGATATTATACAAAAATATAGTTTATTAACTTAAGTACAAAAATATTACACTCTTTATTTATAATAATAATAAAATTTTATTGATCAAGTGAGAAAAATGCAAAGTACAAAATAACCATATCGACCATAGGCCATAGGGCAGGGACTTTTTGCATAATAGCAATATCTCACAGTCAACCCTAAAAAAACTAACAAAAAATATGAAATATTTACAGCACTCTAGGTGAAGAAGGCGTATGGATTTCATCATGTTCATATAGATACTAACAAACAAGCTACCTTCGAAACAAAACTGAAGATTTCCATGATGACACCAAGTTTCCGCACTCGTGTCACAACTTGAAGACCAGGAAACTGTGCAGATTTTCATAATAAATTATAGATCACATTCTACGATCCTTTACTGGTCTCAGAAATTCTTTCCAAAATTATAAATTTCTGGATACAAACTTAACATAAATCGGATCTTTACTTCGAAGTATTAAATCGGCAGTGAAAACAATATCCTGTGGTCTAGTTATTGGCTCCAAAAGGAAGTTTCTTAATACAGTAGATATCACAGATTTTAATTCAAACATTGCAAACTTTTGACCTGCAAATAAAAATAAGTCATATTAGTCCGAGAGCCCGCTGCTTAATTTATGACGTATCTGTTTTTTGATCGAAATGTGGTATAAACGATAGCTTACCAATAGGGTATTACATCGCACTAGGGTTGCCTATCAAAATCTTGCCGCAACCCCCCCTGCCCCCCCCGAAAAGGTCCCTCTTCGTGGTTTTTCGCATTTTATAGGAATATGCTAAGAGATAGGAGAAAGTAGTCAATGACAAAAATAATCCTTGCTAAATTCTCTACAAAAAACGTTGAGTAAATTTTTCATAAGACTAGTAGTTTACCCGTAATGGCCGGTCAAAAAACAGGATATTTTTTGAAAAAATAAAAAAAAAGTTTGATTTTTTTTCTTTCACATTCTTCCACCTATTATTACTAACATTTTATGGAAGAAAAAATTTGGCCTGTGGCGCTATATCACTGGTTATTTTATGAAAAACTAAATTTTAAGAATTTTCGTCACTGAGTTTTATTGTAATAACTCCGAAATTATTAGATGTATGAACATAGGTTATAGCTCGTTTTATAGCTAAGACTATGGTAATTAATTCGTTCTCTGACTATTTTCCTGTAGCTCTTATCAATTTTCAACCAATTTATTTTAAATACAATTTTTTTGTATTATAAATGAATTTCGGTTTTGGACCGGCCATTGCGGGTAAACTGCTAGTTCTACGAAAAAATTGACTTAATATATTTTGTAGAAAATTTAGCAAGGATTATTTTTGTCATTGACTACTTTTTACTATCTCTTACCATATTCCTATAAAATGCGAAAAACCGCGAAGAGGGACCTTTTCGGGGGGGGCGGGGGGGGCAGGGGGGGTTGCGGCAAGATTTTGATAGGCAACCCTAGTGCGATGTAATACCCTATTGGTAAGCTATCGTTTATACCACATTTCGATCAAAAAACAGATACGTCATAAATTAAGCAGCGGGCTCTTGGACTATATGTATATTTTAAACTTGTGAGCTGAGTGAGTGAGAAATTGTTTTGTTTTATCCTGCTTCCATATTATCCAATCGTTGACATTTATTTCACCATATACTTTTATTCCTTTGTATTTCAGTCGTTATCTTACGTTACTTTTACTTCACCTCTTTTCAATTAAAATGGGTATCAAACCAATGTTCTTTGGTTTGCAAATCACTCCATCATGGTACTAAGAAATTTTCTTTGGTTTGCAAATCGTCCCAGAATGGTACTAAGAAATTTTCTTTGGTTTGCAAATCACCCCATCATCTTACATAAATGTTCTTTTATTTGTTGGATGACTCTGATTTTTAACATACCTATGCAGTTCCTAGGTCCTGCGCTAAATGGAATATAAGCAAATGGATGTCTCTTGGCACAATTCTCTGGAGTGAACCTCTCTGGTATGAAGTCATCAGGAGACGGATAGATGGAGGGATCTCTGTGCAGATCATAGATGTGAATATGACACGTTGTCCCTTCAGGTATGACATAATCCGCTGTAAAATAAATTAAATTTTAATGAAACTCCATTTATTTGTCGATTAAACCGTCGAAATGTCGAAAAAAATGTTGAATTTATATTTTTATTGTATTGCATTTTAATGGGGCAAGCCGTATATGTCAAAATAAATTAAATTAAAATAAAGTGTTGTTTTCTCGCCCTGTTTTCCAGCAAATATCTGTGAAAAATAAAGTTTTCATTGTGTGAACTAACTTATTTTCATTTCTTCATGTATGTGTCTTGAAATAAAAGGCACACTCGGATACATCCTGAGACTCTCCTTAATACACATCTCCAAGTATTTCATATTGTTCAAGTCTTCCATTGTAGCTGCTCTATCTGGATCTTCAAATATTTCATTCAGCTCTTGCACAATCTTGTCCTGGAATTTTTTTATTAAACGTCAACAGTACATAGCTGCCAAAATGTAAAATTGTGGTAATCTAGTTGTGAGACGTGAAATGATAAAAAGTAAACGAATTCGGAGAACTTTTGCTAATATCAGACATCATTATCAGAGACCCGCTTCATCAAATAAAAAAGATGATTATGTAAAGAAATTAGTTCTTTAGTACCTATTGTATATTCACCTGAACATCCTTGTGGTTCGCTAAAATCATCAAAGCAAAACAAATCCCCATAGAAACTGTATCGTGGCCCTAGAAAAAAAACATTATTCCAATCTTTATTCACATGCAAATATTTAGCATCATTCTCAAACATGTAAGATTGTGTACCTCAAACATGAATGTGTCCACCTCCTCCCTGATGCCCGCCTCGTCTATCTTCCCCTCAGCCTCAGCTGACAGCAGGAGATCCAACATGGCCAGCCTCTTCTTGCTGCACGTCACATAATCCTCCTTCTCAATATCTTCTTTATGGATTATCTGGACGCCACCTCCACTTTCCCATTCATTTCTCCTTTGTCGTATAACTGCTGTCGTGAAGCCGTGTAAAACAGATAAGGCATTTTTCTGTTTACTGTATATTGGAGACAGTTTGAAGAGTGGTTCTATGTGTAACCACAATTGTAATACTCTTTGCAGCATGCAATATCCCATTTCGTGTATTGCTTGTCTGTATCGTTGGAAACCAGAATCATCCTCATACTTTAGTTGTGTGCCCATTGCCGTTTCTACAAATAACAGAAAAATATCAAAACTTTTCTGGATTTTTTAAAAATAATAATACTTGATAAAAAAACTTTATTTCAATAACTAAATATTGATAATTCGGGCATAATGCTTGTATTTTAGGCCCCGCGTTGAGCCTAAACCTATGATATCCGTGATATCTGGATAGATGAATTTTTCCCAGTATTAGGCTGATAAGTTTATATGTGAATCATGAATGATGATATGTAGACTCTTCTGGCTGATAATACTGAGAAGTGTGTTGGCAAAGTCATGCCTCCGCGTAAAAAAAAAAACATTATTCAAATGGCGAGTTTATTTCCATTGGCAATATCTTCCAACTAACCAAATGCGAGACTACATGTAGAAACACGGAGTGTGTACAAACGTACAATATAAGGAAATAATAATAAAAAAATAATAAAAAACAAATGCATAGATAATATATAATAAAATAAACTATACACAAACAAATGTACTTAATAAAATAAAATATTTGGGATACAGAAAGGAAAGGGATATAAGTAATGAAAATGGTTTATTGGGTAACGTTAGTGGGAGACATAGAGATGCTTAAGACGATAGAATCTTAAAAAACAACGCTGATTACCGCATATAGAGTTGATAGCAAAGCTTGTGACAAGAGGAACAACATCTAACGTTTCGGAAGATTTAGATTTTATTGTATTCACGAGATTCTGACTTTGTTCATCGAATGTTTTACAGAATTGTCTGAGTATATTGAAGTGAAACGCCGGTGTTAGAATCTTTCTTCTTTGATGCCATTTTTCACCTGAAAATAATCAATATAATCATTAAATTAAGTAGAATTAGGTACTGATTAAAAAACGTAATAGGTTGGTAAGTGGGGTAAGCTGGAAGATATCCCAGCCTTGCGATAAGCTGGCCCTAGTGAAAAAATCATGGTATTGTATAATAAATAATCTAGTATTGCGAGTGCACTGTCATTAAGATTAAGGCTATGAGCCCATCTGATGACGTCACGCGTTTTCTAGAAAATTCCCCTTTACTTCTTCTTCTTCTTCATCAGCCTACTCCCGTCCACTCCCGGACGAAGGCCTCCTCCATCTGCTTCCACACCGCTCTATCCTGGACTCTCTGGATCCAGTTGGTACCCACGTATTTGACTAGATCGTCTCTCCATCGTAGTGGTGGTCTTCTTACACTCCTGGTAGTCCTTCTGGGTTTCCAGGTCAAGACCCTTTTCGACCACTTATCGTCCAAATTCCCCACGCCCCCTTAATATTTCGCGCGGACACTAATACTTAATTCTTTGTACTATACGTAGATGGCGTTTCATCCGGTACTCGAGACGAACATTTATTCAATTTTTTTAAACTTGCAAATGAGTGATGGATTACCTCCGCTAGTTAGTAATCCCTGTTGCAGCCATGGATGCAGGAAATTATAGAGCAGACTCTTTGTGATGTATTTATAACTTGATAGAATAATCTCCGCATCTTCAGGATTATAAATGTTCAATATTCTGTGGTGAAGCACTTGCAGGCTGTACAGCTTCTTATGCTCACTGGCGTACTTCCTTCCTAAGTAGAATATTTCCACTGAAAAAGGAAAACAATGCTTCACTACACTTACACGATGAAGTAGCCAACGATAGTACCTTACATACCAACTTACTGATTAATCTTAGTTGTCATTGAAAAAAAGGCTGATACGTACACTTTATTTGTAGGAAACAATATATGAATATATGTATCTACAGGGCCGTCTCTTCCATTAGCAACGGTGGGCACTTGCCCAGGGCCCCGCGATCCAAGGGGCCCCCAAGCTAGTATATATTGCATTATTTTCCGAAAATCTAAAAATAATTACTGACTATAAATTATAATACTTATCAGATTTTTGGTATTCAAATGAACAGGGGCCCCAACAAACAATACCTGTCTTTCTCATTACGATCCACGGGGGCCCCTAGTTCGTGCCTAGATCACAAATTGATGATATTACATAACAGACTTTTTTGTATTCTAATGAACAGGGGCCCTAACAAACAATGCCTGTCTTCCTCATTACGATCCCAAATTACTAATAAGATCACGAATTGATTATGCTTTTTTGGTAAAATGATAAACGGGGGGCTCAACAAACAATGCCCGTCTTGCCCGTCTGCTGTATAATTTAAATTGTATTTTACTTGCGGCCCGTCGCTCATATATAATTTCAAATGCCCCTTCATCCAAAAGGTCGAATCTGCTATAGAAAGACAAGCAGGTTCATTATTTCACACATTTTCTAAAAAAAATCGCTTCTATTTTTTGATACGCTTTTTATTATACCCCCCACCCCCTCAGTCGACAATTTTTTCTTGCCCAAAGTCAACAGTTTTAGTTTTTGTAATCCGGCTCTGCATAGGGGCCCCATCAGAGTAAAGTGCCCAGGGTCCCCAGTAGGTTAAAGACGGCCCTGTGTATCTATATATCTATCTCTTGCAGGGTAGGCAGAGGGGACAGAGCGCCAGACTACCCTATCCTTACACACACTCCTAGTCTCCGTCACATTCATGCAATTTGTCATACACGCTCTCCGGTTCCTTTAACTCAAAAAAACGCGTCATCCTTGAGGATCTGGTCGACATGATCGGACCAGGTCAGTCTCTGGTGGCCGCGCTTCCTCACCCTTCATCTTCGCTCACTCAAATATATCCTTTTTTGTCATCCTGTCATCTTTAATTCTCTCAACATGCCCAAACCATCTTAGTTTATTCACGTTCATTCTAGTTACAATTACAACACCAATCTTGTAGTCATTCATTTCCCTACAAATATATCTACCTACAAATAAATATGTAATTCATATAAAGTGACTCAAACCGGTTTTTATATTCAGCTGGACCAGGTATACCTTCTTATCAAACTGTACCCATATTCACGTAATTACGAGTCAATTGCCAGATTTCATACAATTATCTTACGATACATCACCTCTTTTCTATAAAAATGGGTATCAAATAAATTTTCTTTGGTTTGCAAATCGCCCCATCATGGTACCGAGACATTTTCTTTGTACCCAATCATTCTAATTCTGCTAATATTTTTTTATTAGTCTAAAAACATGAGAATTATGAAAGGGATAAATGAAAATGATCTATTTACCTGGAGTGTGTATGAAGTGTAAAATGTTTCCAACGATAGGTAATTTGTAAGCTCCTGGGATTTTGTTGAAAACTTTAGCATTGGGTGTGTGATATAATAAATATTGCAATAAACATAACAATAATAAAATAAACACAACAAATATTAAGAAAAAACTCATATTGATCTCAGTACAGTACTATTTAATCAGTTAGATTAACATCAAGGATACCATTCCTTCTTTTGTACTAGTTTTCCTATAAACAGTAATTTTAGTTCGAATAATAAAGGATTTCGGCTTGCAACAAGAGAAGTATTTTTGTTATTTTTTTGTCCATACATGTAGCCTTGAACTATATTGTAGTTAGTATTGCCCCAGAACAGGCAATAAAATCCAATACTTGTTACTTACTTATATTTATTTACTTTGTTATATTGTGTGGATATTACATAAATGAAAAAAAAAATGAAAAAGTATTTCCGATTTTTGGATATGTTATAAAGGTCAGTCTTGTGGTTCAGAATCCAAGTTTGCGATCTTCCCACTCTTGTGCGTTCACTAAGGCGAGCCTAAAACCGTCGAAAATCCGGCCGTTTTTCAGTTTAATGAATATAACTTTTTACCGGCGCACACTAGAGAAAAAAAATCAAATAATTATTATAGAACGTTAAATTTCCAATAACGTTGTTTTATTGGGTTTTTTCGTAATGTTATTATTAAAAAAGTTATGCATTGTTCAAAATATGTAATGTTATATCGAGAACTGCAAACTTGCACTTAACTAGGTAAAACTCTTATCCATCTGAATTAGAGAATAAATATCCTATTACTTTGCAACACACTTAGGTATAAAATAACTATTATAGTACGTGTTTTAAAACACTATTAAAATAATATTATGGTTGTGAATTTTTTGTAATACAATTTGATAAATCGTCCGTCTGTAGCACACCATCGATTGAACTGATCATGAACTGGTGTCAGGTCAGATGTGATGTACAAAACATAAAACCCTACTCCTCACTTTTCGGTGTTTATGGCTGACTGAACATGCAGACTCTAATAAAACCCATTAAAAGACGTTGTAGGAGTGTTGATGTCTAAAAATAAATAGTACCTATACGTGTCAACAACTGTGAACTTCATAACATCACACACCTATGTACATATTACTATATTGTAGGTATTACATAATACCTAATCTTTATTCGTGGTAAAAAGAGGTATTATACTATACTTACTACTGTAAACACTGCTCTGGAGTCTAGCATCCACGACAGTAAAAAAAATCTTCAAATTACCATGATAACAAAATTGCTGACACAATCTTAAATTGAGTTACTGAAAAAAAAACTTGAATAGAGACAAATCCGTTTCCTTCTCTTTTCCAATCTTCCTTGTATCCTCTGTGAACATTATATTTCAGCGTGAATTTGTCATTTATAGTAAAGTTCTGTTCTAAGATGTAGTTCAATTTGTTGGTTCCTGAAGTTTATAAGTATCTCTTCACAATTTCCAGTTATGGAATATATGTTATGCAAATTTAAAATTTTGAAAATCTTCAGGCAACATTTTGCCTCTTTGTGCCTGAATTTATATTAGTGGAAAGGTTGCTGCGTACTCGGAAAGGAGAAAACAGGAGACAGATCCGAGACATCCTTTATTTGGGCACAAATCTCCGGCAGGGAGACCAGAACACTGGAGCCGAGAGCATACAACACAGTGGAAGTCAGGTCGAGCTGCTGGAGACATTCGGACCGGGACACCAACTGCCCTTTTGCACGTTGACGGTCGCTTTAAATCGGGGAGGGGTTTGTTGGGGGGAGCCCTTCAGGCGATCCCTGAGCCCACCTCAGTATGTATTACTTTGCACAGATATTGGATGAAATAGGAGCTGGCGTTCCTGTACCATCCAAGGGTAAGTGGGAGGGAGCAACCCTTAACGGTACCCTTTTGCACATGGAAAACGCTAAATAGGCTCCGAGTCGGTGTAACACTGTGCAAAAAGAATCTACATAGGTGGGGCATAAGTGTGGATGAGGACATCTCCTGTAGCTGTGGAGAGACACAAGATGATTAACACCTCCTCGTCTGCCGAGGAAATTGCTGCTGCAGTGTATTGGGGTGGGTTGGCCTAGGGTAAACAGATTCGTTAAGTAAGTAAAGTAGGGCAGCATGATCAATTTAGTCTCTCAAAGATACCATATTTGATAATAATTACAGAATGAAATAAAACAAGACACCTTAGAAACTGATCTGATTTTATTTAAGTTACAAAATATAAATTGTGGTTACATCATAATGCATTCTTAAGTAAAAAGTAGCTAATAATTACTATTTATACGGAAATAAGACAATTTCATATGAATAGTAAATTTCATTTCATTATTTCATAACGAATCGTAATAAAAAATACTAATAATACAACACATCATTATTTTAATTTAAATATCAGTAAATTTCATTGGAAAAATACTCGAAAACTACATTATAATGGTTAGGTACAAAATAATCATTGCTTGAAATCTCATGTATATAGTAAAGTATAAATGTATATTCATTATGTTTAATTAAAATAGAGAAATCATAACTTCAATTCCATTAAAAATAAAAAGAAAAATAAGTCAAAAAATACTGTCTTTATCTGTGAGTTGAAATAACTGAAATTGGACAATTTAGAATTGGACAATTGAGAACTGGAAAATTTAGAATCGGACAATTTAGAATTGAACAATCTGTGATCAAAAAATGAAACATTAATTATTTAAATGCCTTTTATGAAAATGTATTGATAGACGAGTTGATTTTTTAATGAATTCCTTCAATTAAACACAATGAATAGAATACTTTCATTACAAATTATGATATAAAACATAATACAAAAGAAACTATATCACTCCTCATATCTTACATGCAACTTTGTAAAAGCATCGTAAATTATTCGTCCAAATGTACAAACATCGAGTGATTCTTATTCTACTACTGAATCACTCTCAAATAACTCTGCAAAAACAACTCTATTGTATGAGAATTAATACAACTCTCAAACCAACAAGTAGTATGGCCAATAAATCGACTATTGGCCATTAATATGTGCCCTGTGGCGGTCACTACACTTAGTTAGGTTGCTTTGCTAAATTATTATGAACATAAGGACATAATTTGCAGTCCTAGAACAGGGAAATACTATTACTACATTGTTTACTAGGATAACTACAAGTCGAGTTATACTTTTCTAATAAGTTTGACGCTAAGAACAGGTATACAATAATGTACATGATCTTAACTTAGGCCCGGTTGCTCGACGAATAGTATTGTCTGCTAGTAATATTCCTATCTCGTTTGCCCTTTCGCTTTTTGTTACGCGCGCGCTAACGAAATAGCAATATTACTAGCAGACAATACTATTCGTCAAGCAACCAAACCTTATTGTTTAGTTGTATCAGTATGGTACAAAACTAATCCTGCAGTCCTAACCTAACTCAAACCCCTCTACAAGAACCGCGGTCTATGATAGTCAAGGATCCAGGCCGAAAGGGAAAATACATTTACTAGTCAATATAGTTGTTGCAGGTTTTCACGATGATCCATATGTAGATTTGTTTTTCGGGTTAATCGTGTGGTGATCAGATGCCCCGACGTTCACAATCCGTGACCAAGGCGGCAGTAGGTTTGCCGAAACGTCAGAGCATCTGATCACTACACGATTAACCCGAAAAACAGATCTACATATACATTTACTTGTGTTTCAACATGACATTTTCACTTTTCAATACTTGAATTGTTTAGATTACTTTACCTTTACAATGTAAATGGTAAATGCCAAATGTACTTCCCTGTTCTAGGACTTTGTGCTTACAATACTCGTAATTATAAACGATTTGATTACAAGGTAATATAATACTTGAACATTTTAATCCCCTTTTCTTACATCATCAGTCAGTCTATAGTTGAACTTCATATTAATTATAATACACGGCCTAATTAGTATAAGAAATTAACATTACAACATCCTTATCACTCGTAAACTAATACATATTTCTTATATTAACTAAGATACATACATACACTATAATTATTATATAGCAAAATACATTTCGTTATACTAAATATGTAAAGAACATATCACTCTGTGAAAGGTTTATCTAAGGCCCGGTTGCTCGACGAATAGTATCGTCGGCTGGTAACGGTAAGGAGACTGAAATCGTTGCTCCAAAACAAAAGTAATATGGTATCGTAAGATTTCTTACTATCCGTTTACCGCTGCCGCCAGGTCCAGTAAACGCATAGAACCGAAGTGTACTGGCATGCTATACTGGTAGATGCGTTCTCTCTTACCTAATATTGCTATTTCAATAAAAGTGAAACGGCAAACAAAACGTCAGTGCATGTTAACTATTATATAGTTATCTATTTTTTACCTGGCGTCATCGGTATTTTGGAGCAAAGCATTTAATATGTTTACCGATCATTAACGCCGATGGTAATCTACTGTTCTAAAGGTGTTTCGAGCAACCAGTAAGTTTGGACCAGTATCCTTGCATCTCATAACTAGAAGATGTACATTGAAACCAGATTAATTTTTCTTCATCATGCGTTATTGACAATTCAAGTTGTCATAATAAAAAAAAAATGTATTCCTACACGAATAAAGGAAAAACCTTCCACAGATTATTCTTTTACGAGTTTCCTCGTTACACCGTGACGTACTAAGATCACCTATCGTCTATTAATCTAAAACGAGTTTACCTGACAATATCGTGTAGGTTTCCTTATACTGCCGTCCTAAGGAAGAACCGTGTATAAACCAAACTGAGATAATCGAAAAACGTCTTGCGTCACCCATGTAACTCCATACATTTGCCTGACATAGATGGCTTGAAAAATTGGGGTTGCGTATGGAAACTCAAGACATTTTATGATTGAAATAGATGGATCTATGGTTCGATGAAAAACTCAAAGGTGGAGTATACGTGATTCTTGCTTAGGATGGCACTAAAGACATTTGCTAAAAGTACAGTCTGGTGTATCGGGAAAACGTCTTAAAATGTACAACTTTCGCATCATCTTATTGGTCAAACAAATACAAAATGCTATTCCGATCTATTTTATTATTTTCATATAAAAATAAGTACATTTTTTTAAATAATGACAGACGCGTCAAAATTATTTATACATAATTTATTATGTAAATTAATCTATAAATAGGTACAAAATTAATTACTTAATTTGATTTTATTACTAGAAGCTACCATTGTAAAATTTTAATACAAATAATACTAGCACAGTGCTCCACGTCCAGTGGGTTCAATAAATCACTGTCAGGCAACAAGTACAGCTAGTTTCGAATCTCAAACAGTCTCGAACATAAATTTATCGTCAATTTTTTTATAATACATTAAAGTGTAAACCAGCTAACTGCACCGGAGTGAATTTTACATTGGGCAATAAAAACACTGCCAAGAATCGTAAAAAAAAAATGTAATCGTAGAAAATAAAATTTAACAAATTTTCTTCTGTAAATTCACAAAATTTCCTGCAGATTGTCTACTGCAGATTCACAAAATTTCCTGCAATTTCCTACTATAAATTCACAAAATTTCCTGCAATTTTATACTATAAATTCACAAAATTTCCTGCAGTTTTTCTACTGTAAATTCACAAAATTTCCTGCTTTATTTTATTTCACATTTTATCACTTCTTTCTCTCTACCCATCCCTAAATTAGATGAGAAACAATTATAGGTGGAGTATACTGTCATATAAAACAACTCTATGAACAATATAGCTTAGTAGATTATTTTTTATCAAAATAATGCCCATGCGAAGTAAATAGTTTTTTATGCATTTCAACTTGGATTGAAAATGACTAAAACAAGTAAGTAGGATCTGATAAAGTAGGTATTGCTACAAATGGGACTTAAAATCAAATTAACAAGGCCTCAAAAAATAGCCAACAAAAACCAATTATGAAGAGTAGTTTTCAAATGCACCTGAGATAAATTCGCAATGTTCAGATTCTTATACATTTTTTTTTATAATGTAACTGTAAATTTACAAAATTTCCTGAAATTTTTCTACTGTAAAATCACAAAATTTCCTGAAAATTTTCTACCATAAATTCACAAAATTTCCTACAATTTTCTATTGTGAATTCATAAAATTTCCTTCTCTTCTTTCGTATGAGAATACAACTATTGTACAAATGATCTGGGAGTCTGAGTCACAAAATTTCCTGCAAATTATTCACAGAAATTATACAAAAAAATACCTACACAAAAATATCAATTCCAAACACAAAAATCTCCCATCTCTTGAAAATAAGCAGTAATTTAGTCACAATTTAGGGTAAACTTGTATAATCTACAATAAACATTATAATAGAATAATATATAACAATAAGCTAGCAATAGCTACACAATATGAAGAATATAATAGCACAAGTAATATTAATTATTAATACATGAGTGTAAATATAAATTATAAGGCACATAAAGGATCACATAATGTAATATAACAATATATATATAGTAGTGAAGTAAATGCAAGGTGTGAGAATCCTAATGCCTCTAAAAAACATTCTAGTAGAGTATTTTTTTTATAAAGATGAAGAATGACTGAGTTTATCGAAATAAACCCAAATACATCTTTGTACACTTCACAGTAAGCTTGAAAAGCTTGTGTCGTTAAGTGGAGTAGGTCGGCATTGGGAATTGAACCTGCGCCCGCCACTTTTAACAGTTGAGCACGTAAATAAATGTGCAACCTGTTGACTGGCCACTCACGGTAACATACACCCTCCTCAAACAACAATGAATACAAAATTCTGCTCTTTTCGTACATAATAATAGTACATAGAAACTAAGGTGATTTGGACATATTGAAAGAATTAGTGACAATAGGATAGTGCGTGTATGTGGGTGAAAACGTTGCCATCCTAAGGTAAACTGCACTGAGTATATGCAAGCCATAATGGCATTAATTGTTTAGAAGGCCTTTAGATACTAGTCTAATTATTATTGTTAATACTGATTTGAAAATAAATGTAAAAATGACTCTTCAATTAAAATATTATTTGCTAGACAAATTCACACCTTGCATGCATATAAAATATACAAATACTTAATAATGTATACCATATCTGATCTTATCACAATAGTACCATGAATCTTTATTCACATGCGTTATTTTTTTGCTGGTAACAATGACATTTCTATTGAAATGGTAGTACTTAATATATTATGTCGCTGATTGAAATACTACAAGTGTTGCCACTATGGTTGCCAATAATTCATGCAGCGTCATCGTCAGCACAAACTAACCCTTCTTAACACAGTGTACATTATTGTCACTTGTCAGAAAAAATGCTTGTTCTGCACATGTGCGAATTTTCGAATTTGGAATTTTCAAATGGAACAGAGAACGTCAGACTTAGAATGTTTGAATTCAAATCATAATGTGATATGATTTAGTTCTTGCTACTACCTCAGTTTTATTTAGAAATTATAACAATATATCTCGTGATTGTGAGACAGTTATATTATGTACATATATATCGGAGGTTTTTTAATACTCTCTCAAGAAAAAATTGAGGAAATATTAAAATTACATACTTACAAACTTTGATAACTTCACTTGTGCATTCAAACATGACATAACACTACCAATCACATTTCCTATGAATGATCATGTCATGTGTGGCATTTCAAATTAGTATTCCATTTATGTGTTTTGTGAGTTTGTGAAGTATTAATAAAAAATATGCGTGATTAAAATATAAATTGATACAAATATACAACAAAACGACATTCTAGAAAGAGTGTGTAGTGAATATTTGTACGTGCAATAAAATAAAAATGTAAAAAAGCATTGTTATAATTGCATAAATAAAATACTGAGCAGCTGGGCAGTGGTGGATTAGGCGAGTAGCAAATGTTCAGGGCCTTGGGCCTCCTTTTCTCTGTTCCATAGACAAAAAATCTCCGAACAATTAAAAAAAAGTTCACGTTCATTGACAGAGACAAGACAAAGATCACAGACATGGCACATTAGGGTGCTTCATATTTGTATGGAAAAAAATAAAATGTTGATTTTGGATGAATTCGCTTTCAGTCCAGTATGTACAGTATGTAAAAACTATTTATGCCAAATTTCAAGAAGATTGGATAATATTTAGAGGTTTCTTACAGTCCGCTTTTAATTCTTTTCACCTTCCTATTTCCTTTTCTCATGTGAGTACATAATTTTTAATGCATGACTAAAACAGATGACGTAATAAAATATTGTGTGAAAAGTTGTTATGCGATGTGATGCGATATGTGTACAGATCAAAATATAGTATACATTAACTTGCAAAAATTCAAAACACATAAATTATGGTTATTCTGAAAAGTTCTATTATTGGATTGCCGTCCATCCAATTGCAATGCATACCTGGCTTCGAAATTCTAATCGCTATGCAATAGCGCTTGTTTTGGTTATTCTGAAATGACGATTAGATAGTCTATGGTCAATGAATTGGAATTGACTAAAATCTGCGTGGACAAGGCGTGGACCCGTCTATATTCTATGGCGTATCTGTCATTGTAAATGTCAAAGTGGTGTCAACAATGGCGCCAAATAGCGCGGAGAAGCTTTCGTTCTTTCGATTTTATGATAAGTGAATGTTATTCTCCTTTACAGATGTTTACTTTCGTTCAGTTATTTAACTTTTATGGTACTCGTATCCTTCGTCGTGCGTTGCATACTACGTCTACACCAGTGACGGAAATAGTGATTAAAATAATTTCGAATCTCAGTGCGAATGTTAAAATCAATGGAAGACAAGAGTGTATAGTTACTAGTTAATTGTTATTGTTAAACACGATAGATTTCTATGAATCTATCTTCTGAGATCGCAGGTTTTGTCTATTTGTTGGCATGTTCTATAATTTTTTTATTATGCAGGTGCATACTTCTCGCCAGAGAGTGTGAGTGTTCTGTGGTACATACTAGATCCTACATACACACATATACGTGCAACAAAATTTGGTTGACATAACCTAGAAATATACGCGCAACATACGCGTCGTTGGTCAGTATAAAATAGACTTTTCAGATTCGAGAAGTTCCTTCTGGATAAAAATTGTCAAAGTTCCATACTTTTGTGCCATTTTTAATAGAAAAAGTGTACCAAAAACATATTAAAACAGCCTATTGCAATCCAGTCAACACCTTCAAAGCACTTGACGAGAATTCTAATGATTGGATCATAATTCTAATAGCCCGGCAATAGTCAATCCAATAGGATGCGCGTTCAGAATAACCATCTGTTAAGATTCCAATTGCCGCCATCTTGAATTGACTTGATTCTAATCAGTCAATCGCTTGCATTCATTTCAGAATAACCATAATTATGTACATTGTAACAATGTTAATTTCATAATTATAACATGCATAGTACACAATGTAGTAACAATTATACGTGAAAAAGGGTAAAAGAATATTTTATAGATTTTTTATATAATAAATATATATAACAATATTATAATAATTAGGTAATCATTTAATAAAGGCACCATAAGGTTCTGGACGGCACAGTATTCCAATCTCAATGATATGAGCTCAGTATGTTACATACATTCATTATTATAAACAACAATACAAAACAAACTCAATACGTATTCTAATTATTTCATCAATAAACAAACATTCTAAGTTAATGCATACTAAAAAAAAATGTATACACTTTAAAGTGTACATTCAATAATTTTTTTTTAATAACATTTGACTTCACATATTATGTATTATTTGCAATGATCTACATTGTCAAAGGTTGATCAAGTTTCAGAATATTTATTTATTTTTTAATAAAATAAGTAGAATATGTAAGAGTCTAGTCTGCATATGGAAGAACATAGTATACTTAATAATAAGCGAATAATAATTGTAAATGTCACAATTTTTTAAGATAAAATTTATTTAGTTCACAAGGAAACTACAATTTATTGCTTCAATCAAGAGACACACGCAATTCAGTGTTTTTTTTTTCATATTTATTCTACAACAACAGTGATTATTATCTATGCGGCTTGTAGTTTTTTGTAAATCGACGTTATCTACGATATAATAGAATTTTTTTTGCTAGCAACATTGTAAATAAAATTTTCAATGCACGAAAAGTAAACTACAAGATATATCTAATGAATATTGCATTGATTGTCATATTTAATACTTTTACATAAAGTATACACTTTTTATGTCAGAAGGTGAACAGACATGATATTATGTTAATGTACAGACATGTCTATGTTAATGTGTAGTCATGTCACTGGATTGATAGATTTACAATTCCCACTTCAGTAAGATCATTAGGTAAGTAGTTCAAGAGTACCTACTGTTTTATTTTTGAGTGCAACAATAATTCCTCATTGAATAATCAACATGTATAATATTAATGTATACATTAACATCGTTACTAACGGCAAACTGTAAAACTCAAGGAAAAAAATGAAAACACTAAATATTTAGATTAAAATCCACAAAAAAAAGACTTTAGTTTTCGAAGCTAGTATTCGAGGATTTGCACCCTTATGCAAATCCTCGAAAACTAGTTGCGAAAGCTTAAGTCAAGTAAAGATTTTGTAACTTGTAATCAGTGTTGCCACATTACCGAAAATCATAGAATGGAATAATTTCTGTGTGGATATATCTTTGTATTTAAATAACACAAAAAGAAAAATTATTTATGTACCTACCTATTTTACATACGTTTAATTATTGCCATATACCTGAATAAATTCTTGTAAAATCCTACGTAATAATAAAAATATAAAACAAAATTACATACACTGAATAATCAATTAAAATTATATATTTTTATTGAATTAAATTTATATCATAAACTACTTTTAAAGAATACTTAACTGAAGTAGAAATTATACATCTATCAATGTTACACAATTAATTTGTCATTTGTGTCAAAACATATATTTGACGTACCTACTAAATAATTTTACATACTTAGTTTTTTGTACAAATCAATCAGAAATGTCTCTTATATGTGCCGAGTGGTAGTAACATATCAATTCAATAAGACAATTCACGAGCGCGCTTTGGCTAAAATTACACACTTCTCTTTTGCAGATAAATTGCGCATGCAAAAGTGTAATCACCGTCGACAGTTCGCCTTTGAATGATTACACTTTTGCAGCAGTAGTAGTAAAAGCTAGAAGCTTTATGGATCTCTGTTGAAGCTGTCCTTATTATCCAAGCCCTGACATTCAAATAACATCACCATGGCAACCTCAATCTATAAATGATATCTATCGAGTGATAAACACTTTGTCTATGGAATATTTTTCCCATATTTCTTTCAATCTTATGTGACATCATCATCGTCAAACGTTACCTAGACCCGGCCTGTATGATAATACTATTACGACAGTCTCATGTCATCTCATAGACATCTTAGGATATGCACTTTGACACAAATGACAAACAATAAAAAATTAATTATACAAAATATACTTACATACAGACACATCACAAAAAAGGCACAAAAATACTTTTTTTTAAGGCACAATTATAATAATTATAAGCTTACGACTTAACCTACACAACATGTTGCCTGTGTTTGTATAATATTGCTTTTTGTATATTTCATTTATTGCATAATTACTTTTATTTTATTTATTATTGTCAATGCTTCACATGATTCACTATTCTGCCCGAACCCGGGCGCATACGCTTGTACGCTCTTTCCTTCAAACGACACTTTTGGCGGCAAATTCAAACATTACCTTTGCCTAAGTAATGATAAATATTTACTACTAGATAAAATAGAAAATCCTTATTTTATTTACACTTAAGACAGAAAGGTTGATTTTAAAAATAAGAGGTTATACTTTTCTAAACATTCGCTTGCACGAGGCAATAAATTGCTCCACTACCGGCAATTTCGTCTATTAATAGTCTACATCTGTGTATTGACTACATCTGTGTATTGACATAATTCAAATGTGTGTACGCAGTAAACATTTACCATTATTTAATATGATTTTTTAATTCGCCACAAAAAGCATTCGAAGGGCTATCACACACGTCCGGAAGTTCGAAGTGAATCGACCGTTTGCAAAAAAGCTCACACGAAAACCTCTTTCTGAATTCAAAATCAGAGTAACACTGAATTCAGAGAGAAGTTTCAGTCGGAGATTTTTTGCAAACAGTCGATTCAGTTAACTGAACTTCCGGACGTGTGTGATACCCTTATGGCAGAACTTAAGGAAATCACGTACAAGTGCATACACCTGGATTTGGATCATTTAAACTCTCGTATGCTTCACATTCGTACAGATGAGCAGTTCAACACCTCACAAATGACATTACACTGTGTCGCATGACTGCCATTTGATCGCAACGAGTTTAACAGTTCACGTTTGACTTATTATAATTTATAATCTTACAATACCACTTTAATCTCACGGTGATTTCAATATCTTAACAACGAGTATCTATAGTGTTTGATATTTCACTTAAACTGTAATAATTTCACTTGTATATTATTGCACTTGCAGCGTCTAATCTGTTTCCACGACACTCTGTACGACATTCTGTACGACACAATGTTACAGCCATGTTAAGACGTTGTCTTGTTTATTCGTTACGGGATTTATAAGTGATTCCACGTCGTCTAAAATGTCACTAGAAAACTCTTCACCGAGCTGGAAACAAAAAAAAAAACAATATTAGGAAACTGTATGCATAATTTTATTCGTGGTGTTTGAGAAAATTCTTCAGATTTACAGAATTTAGGGCATGTTTTGATCAATTTATTAAGGGTTTATATTCATTGAGTGAAAATCGTTCTATTTTCACTTCAACTTTTTCAAATTTTGTATGAGAATGTTAGAGCGAAATAAGAATAACGTAAGCGACAAAGTGAAGTTACGAAAAGCTTGGGAACAAATTAAAAATCCAAAACGTCCAATTTGTTAAGATAACAATTACCAGTATTTTGGCTAAATTATACTTTTATATCTGAAAAACTGAACAAAAAATCTTCAGATCCCGTAAATTTCAGGGGTACTTTCGGAATATTTTTTTATTCAAGGAATTTCCAAATATTGTAATACTAAAACAGCCGATCTGTAGTCCACACTTTCATCTATCACTGTCTTCAGTTTCAAGACGATGCCCTCAGTATTGGCTGAGTACAATTCAGGGTGCTTAAGCCCAATGACAGCATATAGGACCTTAAATAAAAAATAAAATAAAAGTTATACCTGTAAAGAGGGCACTAAATCATCTGTGGAGTCAATGTTATCGCTGAGTGAAATATCATTAGCGTCCAATGTGGTTCCACCACTCTCACTGGCGCAGTCCATATTATCATCAATATTACTCAGAAAGTCTTCAGGAGTGTGTGGCATCGAGTACGAATGAGCTAGACCCATCCCCAAACCGCTGTCGCCGGATTCTTGCCTCGAATGCTCTGATAATCCTGACAAGAAGGGATCTATTGCACTATCACCGCTTCCGGTTATTGTGTTGTTGACTCCAGATACGACGGTCGCTTGACGAGCCATCAGCTCTTGCTGCAAATGAAAAACAAATATTGTATGTATTTTTTATTTTTTTTTATAAAAGGGATCTAGGCTTGCATACACAAACCCAAATACATTTCTGCACACCTTGCACTAGGCTTAAAGCCTGTATCGCAAAGTGTGGAATACATTGCTACCGCTGGGGTTTGAACCTGGCACCTCCCGCTCGAGAGACCGCCGCCTCAACCAACAGCGCCAACCATGTACTCAATATAAGTAGCCTGAGAGTTCTCTCATGTAAAACTGATTCCTGGACATAGGAGATCGAGTACCTATGCAACCTTTAATAACATTATGACGATTTGATTCCATTTCTATTTACCTGTAATCTGATTTCTTGCTGTCTCTGTTTGAGCCTATCTCTCTCCCTCTGCAGAGAGCGAAGTCTCAGATTCTGCTGGAGCGTTGTGGCAGCTCCTGAAGCCCACAATCCAACTCCCGATGGAAGAGTGGCACTTGATGTTGGAGTACGCTGAAGATGTTGCGCTGCAACAAACATATAACAATGTGAGGAGATGTTGAAACGAGTTTAAAAAGACTAATAAATTAAACCATCACCTAATGATATGAAGATTCATATGTGGGATGCACAATATCTCAAACTACAACTCCATTTCATCTTACTTGTCTCACGGGTCACCATGGATACAATTTTTTTCAATAGATTTTTGTACTAATGAAATCGATTACCCAGCAGACAAGCAATTTGAAACAGAAAGTATTGCATCATAAGACACTTTCTTTGAAAGTCATGATAATCAAGCAAGTTTTTTAACAAATTTGATATGAAACTAAAATGGACAACCAGCGCCATCTAGACAAAACTTATAGAACATAACGCACACGTTTGTAAACAAAACTACAGTTTATCAAGAAACGGATGATTTCCGATGAAAGCGTCGCGTCGCATGAAAGTTTTGGCAACCCTAGTGGCAATGTTTGCAGAATTTCAATCTTTTTTTAAGTCACTTTCACAAGATAGTGCTTTGACTGTTTTAATATCATCTTTTTAAGACAGTTTTCAGTGACGGGCTTGGCGATTGCCTTTAGCCAGACTGGTTCAATCATCTCAATAGAAGTTTCATTATTGCCAGTGCAAGATATTGAAGCCGCAAATGAAATCATGAGCAACAGGGTACTTGCATTTTTTTTATCGTTCGATAAATATATGAAATCGATAGTACTACTAACTAGAACTACAAATAAAATTATGAAATGTAATTTTAATTCACCGTTAATTTGTAATAATTAATTGAAAATGTTAATATGGCGAGTTTTTCTATGGTGCTCTGAAACAAGCGGCCATTGTTTAACGTGATTGTGACATGATAACCACATGAAATTAATAGTCAGAAATTGGATTGTTTGTGGGTTATGTATGGACGAGTTGGGGAACGTGACGTCACAATATGGCACCCAGTCAAAAACCTGTTTTTGCGCTGGAATCGAATATGAGATTTTATTTTATAAATATGTCCACAAAGACACAAAATTTTCACATGTTTGAAATAAGTTTTTGAATGGAAAATTGGTGAAACAAACATACTCTAAATTTCGTCTGTTTTTCGAATATCTTTTATGATAAAAACATAAGGAATGTTGGATCAACATTCCTTATTAATCCCAATCCCAATGAATCACAATGTAGAATTAGATTACATTACACAAACAAATAGTGAGATAACAAAACAGACAACAACACGTTTGATTAAGAGATTAATGATTTCTTTAACTTCTACCACCATTTTGAACTATTTCCACGCCATTGTGGTAATGGATTAAGACAAGACATTTTTCTAGAGTTAACACCAAACGAAAAATTTATATTCGTGGAAACATTTTTTCAATGTGTTAAAATTTGAATGGAGCGGTCAGTACGGTCTGCCGAGTCTGAATAGACAAAGCAAAATAGTATCGCTTTTCTTGAATTATTATTGCTCAATCTATTCTGGGGTTTTGCGCGTACGAGATAACAAAATTGAAGTAGTTATCTCAACGTATATACAGTAAAGGATGGACTTTTCATCAGGCTTATGAGTGATTAAAGCTAATTTAATGTGATTGTTTTAACATTCACCAATTCCAGTCCATCCATCTGCCGCGGCTAGGATTCGAACCCAGACCTCCAGCCCAAAATGCCGGTACTCTACCCGCTGTGTCATGAAGGCTGATGAACGAAGCGTGAAGGAAACGCTATATATTAAGTACTAACGGTAACCGCTGAGGCATGGTTTCGTATTGGTAATAAATATATTTTTCCAGGAAAATCCGTCCATACTGCATACCGCTTAAAAATTAAGTAGGATTTTATATTCATATAAAATGAATCTGGGTTTATCGAAATAAACCCAAATACACCTTTGTACACTTCACACTAAACTTGAAAAGCTTGCGTCGTGAAGTGGAGTAGGTCGGCATCGGGGATCGAACCCGCGCCTACTGGATTAACAGTCGAGCGCGTTACCAACCAGGCTACCGACCACCTCAACATAAATAAATACAATTAATGCAATGAAAACAAAAAGCCCATCCACCATATACTAACTACAAACCTTATCTAGCTACGAGTAAAAAAGCAAAAGATATAGGGATTCTGACTTACGTATTCTGGGATCGAACCATGATGTGGTTTTGGTAATGTGATTGATGAAGTAGATCTCACCCTCGGGGGTGGCAGCCTGGTCCCAGCCTTCGGGCAAGGGGCCAAGAGGGTCGGCCCCGCTGGCGCTAGCCGCGTTCACTGACGCGGGACTGTTCCCCTTGTTTGCTGCAATCACAATAATCAATCATACAATGAGCCTAATCTCATTACTGCAACAAGTTCATTGTGTGAATACGTCGCAAACAACTCAAAAATAAAACCATACACTTGGTCACTCTTCATTTCAGGCTAATATTCTTTCTTACCAATATTCATTTATCTATATTTCGGACATCTATCAAAACGCGTATAGAGACCAACCTAGAAAGAACGGCAATGCTAGGCAGTGTACAAGGCAGGAGACCGAGAGGCAGATCGCCGATGCACTGGAGCGACCAAGTGAGAGCAGCCACAAATACCACTCTACACGAGGCCGCACATCTGGCCATGGATGGAGGCTCATGGAGGAGGATAGTCAACTGCGGGAGTGAGAGTCGCGACCCTCAGTCATGAGGATAAACGACACCAGCAGCAGCATATTCGTCTAGAGTTCTCTAGATTTTTAAAGAGAACGTTATTTACCGCAAGAAAGAATATCTGTCGCCAGTCGCCATAGAATTAAGTCTGTCGCACATGAAACCCGAGAATTTATAGCAACTTTACTGGCCTACACTATTCTAAAACAACAGCAAATTTGAAGTCATAAACTTCGGAATACAAAAGGGTTACCAAATAAATATCTGTATCTCATTTATCTGAAAATAAGAGATGAAGATTTGGAGAGACATTTTAGTGTCGAAACTAATTAGAAAAAAACCCGTTCATATGTCATCAAATATCTGATTAATATCAGGTAGACAGTAGCGGATCCAGGGGAGGGGCTAGGGGGCTGAAGCCCCTCCCCCAAAACCATGAGAGACAGTACTTTATATACAACAAATCTAGGGATTTCAGCCCCCCAAAACGTTGAGTGACAGTACTTTTTACCATGTGACGACATTCAGCCCCCCCCAAAATTAAATCCTGGATCCGCCACTGCAGGTAGAGATAATTTGTACGTAAATTTTTAACAGCATTTTTGATGTTTCCCAGAAATTTATACCTGAGGAAGATACACATTATTCACTCACTCTCGGTGTGCTGTGCTGTGTGCAGTGTGCAGCCGAGATGTAGACGATTAAGGGAAAACAATTCCAGAATGTTTCCCTTGAGTTTGTATTGATGTTAATGACAGGAGGTATTTAAATTCCAGAGTTAATGACAAAGAATACAATTTGAAGAAGTTCAACTATTGGCTGGTATTGTATGAGAAGCGTGCGTTGTAAATACTTATAGTTTCTTTCCAAATACAATATGAAAAACTTTGTAATGTTTCGAAGAGTAACTTTGTAGAAGCACATTTTAACTAAATATTCAGAAATAGGAAAACACTGTTTTATTTTCCTCTTCGGTGAGTTTATTGCAAAAAAAACATAGATCTTTCAAGGATTAATGCCTCGTCTTCAGCGGTAATTGAAACGTTGTTTTTAAGTTTTGATTGTAATTAAAACGTTGCGTTGTTTTCAAGCTTTGATTGCACCTAGCACTGAAGATGTAGCATTAAGCTTTGAAAAATCTGTGTTTTTTTGCAATAAACTCACCGTGGGTGAAATTGAAACAGTGTGTTTTATTTCTGTATAAATAAAACAGTGTTTTTTATTTCTAAATTATTTTTACAACAACATCAAAGTATTTCTTCTGCTTCATAATTACAATTAGCAAGCCAATAGTTGTAACTGTTCTACTCCTACTAATGACAACATAACAATGTATACTAGTGACGGGAGATTAAGAGCCTTTTTTGTAGTGTGAGACAGCGTAACTACACGCAAGTCCATACACGCAGTTATAGGAGTATTAGTGAGCGCACAATGAACAAGAATGCACACAGATGCGCTCATTGTTCAAGGCGGGTATAGCCGTCCTCTCACGAACACTACAAAAAGGCTCTTATATTGGCGCCTAGAAGTATACCAATAATAACCGGCATCTTCGATTCTTTTCTGGAGATGTGCAGGGACATAGAGTGAACAAAAATAATATTATACAATTTATTTACTTGGCAAATTTTGTTAATACTACCTGCATAATGCACGCAGTTACAAGTTACATGGAATTTGTTGTTTACACTTCACTTATTGTTTTATTCTTCTATAGACATTGATGGTTGTATAGAATCCAGGTAAAGATGGAAACCTCCTGTAATTTAAATTCGAAGAGAAATAATACTTTTGCTCAAGAGCCGTCTATGGAATCTCATTCATAAGAAAGGTTTCATTGCCCCTATTCGGGTAAAAGAATCGAAGATGCCGATGTATAAATTAATAACATAAAGAATTAATTGTGGATTATTTTATTACCTGTGTTGGTGTTATTGTTTGCATTGGGTGAAGCAGCCTGCGTTGTCTGTGCAGCTTGCGCCGCCGCCAGGAGTTCCGCTTGTCTCGTCTTGCGAGGATCATCCCAAGTCGTGGTGCAAGTCATATGGCTGTAACAAGATAAAGGATTGGATTATCATCATGCATGGATGGAATCAATTACAAATGACAAATAAATAAATCATTAATAGCCACAAACCAAATATAAATAACAAATAAATCTTATTAGACACAGTAGTGTGCCAAAGGGCGGACTTATTTCAAAAGAAATATCTTACAGTCAACCCGAGAAAAGGAAAGAAAACTTACGCATACATCAACCATAAACAATATTAAGGAAAAATGAAATACTAAATTTTTAAAAATGAAAAACTTAATATTAAGATTTAAATCCACAAAAATGACTTTAGATTTCGCGACACCTTATTTTTGTGAGATTTTGCTTTTTATTTTTGTGGATTTGAATCTCAATACTTATTTAGTTTTTTCATTTTTCCTTAAAAATGGACGTCCACCATGTACCGACATTATTATCTAATGAAAGAAATGATTATTTATGAATCCTAAAGGTATTGCTCCATGAGTGAAAGGAGAATGGGAAAAAATGTATGGGCCTACTTAATATACTTTGCTTTTGACATTTGAATAGAAGTCCTAACTTTATCTGAGAACTAACCCTAATAAATACAAATCTTCTTTTTTTCGTGTGAACTGACGAGGTACATATAACCTAAGCAAAATGATATTATTTTTTCTGTTATAATTTGTAAAGAAAATGTGTCATTGTGTCATTGTTTTGTTGTTGATGTTGTACTTATATTAGAATTGATGAAAACCCCGGAACTCCCCTCCAATACATGAGATCTCCTCACAATGGAGGGTAGTATGGAAAATTGTAAATATTGTAATAAGATTTATCTGTGTACATATGTGAAATGTAAGATATTAGTAATTAATAAACTTATTTGAATTTGAATGTATGTATGTAATGATGTTAGTGCAATATACTACTCATATGAGTGTATATTCATATAGTGATGCATGTATTGGTAGTAGTAGGACACTGGAACTGAGCCAAGCGCCTTTATTTCCGTCACGGCGCCTCACCGTTCCCTACTTTTCTTCAGATTCAGCTTCAGACTTCAGACACACCGCGGCGTCCTACAGACCACAGAGTGAGTGAGTGTGAGCCGCGAGACCAACTCATCTCACTCACAATACAATACAAGTCAATAATAAATACAATACAATACAAGGTCACGTTCTGTATCCGTTAAAATTCACTAGGCGATTCGCTCGATTGTTTATGGTTCTATTGTTCGCCGTTCTATCATCAGTGCGTTTCACTCGGTTGTGCGAGTCAACGTGTTCTATGTGCACAGTTGACACGCTCGGTTGTTGCGAATAACACCCAACAAAATTGTTGGGTGACATTCGCTCGCCATAGATAATAGAATGGTCCGTACGTGCAGTTCACTCACTCTTATTAACACGCGATATGTCTATCCCTTTCTACCAAAGAAGAGTATAGCGATATCGCTATCTCGATGTATATCTATCAACTCACTCTTATTAGTATTCTCGTATCTCTATCTCTGTTTGACAATTCCAATTGGAACAATCACCCAAATGCGTTCTGCTTCGCGCGATAATCGCTCGTTCACTCGCCGAGTGAAAATTAACGGATACAGAACGGACCCCAATACAAACAACAGACAACACTTGAAACTGAAGTAACAAAAGGCGTCAAATCAATTTGTGTAAGCAAATTGTATCTATAGTTACTGTCTATTAATTAATGAGGTATAATGGTTTTAACATAACAAAACACACCACAGATAGAACTATTCCGGTCAGATCGAGCTTTTTAGAAGCTTCACCATTATGTACAATACATTATTGCCTCGATAATATCTGGATAAGTGAATGTTTTTTAGTGTCAGGTTGATGAGAGTACATGGTTGGCGCAGTTGGTTGAGGCGGCAGTCTCTCAAGCGGGAGGTGCCAGGTTCAAACCCCGGCGGTGGCGATGTATTCAACACTTTGCGATACAGGCTTTTAGCCTAGTGCAAGGTGTACAGGAAAGTATTTGGGTTTGTGTGCGCAAGCCCAGATCCTTTAATATATTAAAAAAAAAAACATGAATGATCATATGTAGACTTTTCTGACTGACAATACTGAGATGTGCGTTGGATTTTGGCAGTTCATGCCTCCGCGTATAAAAAATCATCTAGATTACTATTTGCTTCTGTCTCTGAAATAGATTATGTCAATGTAAAGAGAGAAGGTTTTCTTTAATGAGCCCAAAATTCTACAAATACACCAATAGTTAAACGAATTGGTGAATGTTACGTAAGTGCAAAGTGATCACATAGACAGCCGACGATCAGTCATAAGCCTTATGGAAGGTCCATCCTTTGCTGTATATCTGTTGAGATAACTACTAGTTAACGACTATTTATCTTCGCGTCGTTTTCATTTGGGTAATGTGATAAAATACAATCGATTTATGATTTTTACAGGCCAAAAAATTCACCAAAAGAGGTCACGTGAATAATGAACGAATGAACCGTTCACAATAACGACAAGACAACAGCATGATTCACAAGATCAGTTCAAGAGAAAATTGCCAACCGAGAAGTGTGTAGGCAAATCATTACTTTTACTACACTGTGTTATACCGGCGCCGGCAGCGGTACAACATTATATCTTGTAAACATTACCAATATTTGTCATCATGGACCGCGTTGGGTTACCAAGAAAATAAAATTAATAGGTAGTTGAAATAGAATGAATTTGATGAAATAATTAAATGTTATAAGAAAGTAGGATACAGTTATATGTAAGTCATTTGAGAGTTGGCGACATTCATTATTTCGAAATGAGACCCATATATCACTGGTGATTGGGTGCTGTGCATTTTCAAAAAAGTGCAAGAGGTGATATACTAGTTACATAACTACATAATTATTTATTAATTAATAATAAAAACACTTTTTTTTCTTTATTACAAAACACTTCGTTATTCTCGCAATATTTTTTTTTTTATTTTCACAAAGTTTTAAAACATTATCTCTTCATCTTCAGTAACGTACTGTAAAATGAATATTTTTTTAGTTATAAGTAAAAGTCTGGAAAAATACCATTTTTTCTCTTTCTTTCTTTCTGAGATTACTCAGAACCAGAAAGTACAACATTTACAAGGTGGCAAAGTTAAAATTCGGACTCAGCGCCCCCAAAAACATAAAGGACGATTGAGAAAAAGACTTCTATATTTTTTCCTGGATAATGCTATTCCTCTCGCAACTGTATTACTGAAATATTTATGACAAATTACAAAAATAGGAGGGGGGGACTTGAAGATGCGAATGGAGAAAGAATTTAGATTTTTGTGGGCGAATTAATGAAGTAAATGCATTCCTAAGTTTGCATTTTATATAAAAGGATCTGGGCTTGCATACACAAACCCAAATACATACTTTCCTGCACACTTTATCTAGGCTAAATAAAAACTTGTATTGCAGTGTGGAATACATCGCCAGTGCCGGGGTTTGAACCTGGCACCTCACGCTTGAGAGACTGCCTGCCTCGACCAACTGCCCAACCATGTACTCAACATTAGTTGTCGTATGGCCATTAACACCACAATTAAAACATTTACACAATTATTAAAAGTAGGTACACGTGAAATTTAAATCATGCTTACACATTCGTAAAGTATTTATACGAGTTTAATCAAGTATTGTATCATGGTCAATAACTGTACATCTTACCCTTGCATTAAATTCAATGCCTGGGCAATAAGAGTGCGTCTTCCCCTTGCATTAAATTCAATGCCAAGACATGAGAATTTTTACGGAATTCCAATTTCTAAACAATTTATTTTTTCTGAGAACTATTATCGAGATCATAAAGCGAAAGAATTTTGTTGATTTTTCATTCACAAGTAATCGACGTTCCAATGCTTTTCTTCCACTATTTTTTTTTGTTCTGCGAAATATTTGGCACAGAGTTATTGAAATAATTAAGTAATGACTACAACAAACAGGAATTTTCTTAGAAATGTTTAATAATATTAATCGAACCATGTATAAAATAATCAGAATTAAACACACTACATCGTAAGTAGATATTATCGAGTTTACTGAAAGTGTTGCTTAAAAGTGCTGAAAAGTTACTTTCACAAATATCTGCCTTGACAACTTGGAAAAACAATGATTTTTTAAGCCCGAGTAAGTTTTTGGATGTAACGACCCGACCCAAAATAAATAATAAGTCATCCAATTACAAGTATCTACCATAAACTAGCGCCGTAGTAAGTTTTTGGATGTAATTATGTGATTTTTGTGAGGTTTTACAAGGACTCTCAAATGAAAAATGAAACAGAAAAAGGATAGCGAAGTGAACGTAAAAAAAACGAAAATAAAATCCCTCGAGATTTATTGAAATGAAAAATATTAACATCATTGTTGTAAACTCGATGTTTTTTACCGTCAGTAGGTACATAGTAAAAGTCCATTTTTAAGATATAATGAAAGACTACCTAAATATTTTATTAAAATCCACAAAAATTACTGTAGATTACGCTACTAGTGTCCGAGGATTTGCACCCAGGGGGGGTACTTTGTAAGCTTTGTCACCCAAAACACGCAGATAAAATGTTTATGGAAAATGACCCTTATGGCGATATACATAAGGGCGTTTTTCGTGTGCATTTTATCTGCGTGTTTCGGGTGAGAAACCTTTAGAAAGTTTCAGTACTGATCATCAAGCGATTGTGAATAAAACTAAAATTGTTGTAAACATTTTGTATTGGATAAAAAAAAAATGTTTTTGTATTGGATAAGCAGGGTGCTACGACCTTCAGACAAATACATCACTGCGGCACAGAAGGCATGACCTCGTAGTGGCACATACCATCAGCTTAACCACATAGAGAAGGAAACTCAAATAAACCAAGAGTGTCAGGCCCAGCCAGCCGACTTTGTAAAACACGGCCAAACAAAAACATGCTCGGAAACAACAAAAGAAGAAATACGATAAATGCTAGGGCGTACCCTATAAGCGACGCGCCACAACGGTACCCGGTTGTGATGAGAAGTGGACTAGGGGATGCTAGGGCGTCCCCCGAAAGCGACGGAAATATATCTCACAAAAAAGTGCAATACAAAAACCAAAGAACGAATACCAAAGTCGACTGTAAGAACAAAAGTGCAATATTAAGATTTGGAAGTATGAATGTTGGAACTATGAATGGTAAGCAGAGAGAGTTAGCAGATTTACTAAAAAGAAGAAAGATTGACATAGCATTCATACAAGAAACTAGGTGGAAAGGAAACAAGGCTAGAGAAATTGGAGAGGGGTTCAAACTCATATATTCGGGAAAAACAAATAGAAATGGTGTAGGAATAATTGTAAAACAAGACCTTAAAGACAGTGTTGTTGAAGTTAAGAGAGTGTCAGACCGACTAATGTCCTTAAAAGTTATAATAGAAAAGAAACCTTTCAATTTTATATGCGGCTATGCCCCACAGCCAGGATGCCCCAATGACGAAAAGGATGCCTTTATGGAACATCTGGGAGACCTGCTGATGACCATCCCAAGTAATGAGACAGTGATAATTGAAGCAGATCTCAATGGACATGTTGGTCAGTTAGCGGGTGAATATAACAACTGCCATGGTGGTAGAGGGTATGGAAATCGAAACGACGAAGGTGAAAGGATATTAGACTTGGCGACAGCACATAACTTAATCATAGCCAACACTTTATTCCAAAAGCGAACAGAACACCTAATCACATACAAAAGCAGGAACTCAATGAGTCAGATTGATTACTTCCTAACCAGAAAAGAAGATCGGAGAAAGATTACCAACTCTAAAGTGATTCCAGGAGAATGCGTAGCCCCGCAACATAGATTGTTAATAATGGATTACAAGATTGACAAAGTTAAGAAATATAGGATGCCAAAAACCCCTAAAAAGACTAAATGGTGGCTACTCCGTAGGCCAGATATAAAGGAAAAATTTGTTCAGGGTATCCGGACAGAAATCAATGAAAGATTGAAAGAAAGAAACGAACTGAAAACAATAGATGACAAATGGAACTGGCTAACACAAGTGATAGGGCAGAAAGGTGAAGAGGCCTGCGGATCAACAAAGGGCGGAAGAAAGGTGGAGAAGGAAACATGGTGGTGGAATGAGGAAGTCCAAGAGAAAATCAAAGACAAAAAGCGATTGTTTAAGATATGGCAAAAATCCAAAACTCCAGAGGACATGGCAGAATACAAAAAAGCAAAGAAAGAGGCTAAAAAGATAGTAGCAAAGGCAAGATTTGAAGCTTGCAACTCACTATATGAAAAATTGGAAATGGGGGAGGGCGAACAACAAATATATAGAATGGCAAAGTCAAGAAATAACAGAACCAAAGACCTAAGTGTAGTAAAATGTGTACAGAGTGAAGATGGAAGGGTCCTTACAGATGACCAAGATATAAAAGAGAGATGGACTGAATATTATGATAAAGTGCTAAACGAGGAAAACCCAAGAAAACGACTTAGTGAACCACCCAAGTGCAGTAATATGGTGGAGAAAATAACGATTGCAGAAACAACAGCAGCACTGAAAAGAATGAAAAAGAATAAGGCGACCGGACCGGACTCAATACCGATTGAGGGGTTCCATATAGCAGAAGAAGCTATTATAGAGATAGTTTGTGATATTTTCAATGATATGATGAAGGAAGGGAATGTTCCGACTGCTTGGAAAGAAAGCGTATTGGTACCTCTATATAAAGAAAAAGGAAACATCCAAGACTGTAAGAATTACCGCCCAATCAAACTTATAAGCCATGCCATGAAATGGTTCGAGAAAATCATCGAACATAGACTGAGAACTGAATTGGGGAACAAAATCTCAGAGTGTCAATTTGGGTTCATGCCGGGAAGAAGCACAACTGATGCAATTCATATAGTAAGAAACACCCAATATAAGTACATAGATAAACAGAAAACACTCCACATGGTGTTCATTGACCTCGAAAAGGCCTACGACCGGGTTCCAAGGGATCTTATCTGGTGGGCACTAAGAAAATTTGGCGTCCCAGAAATATATGTAGGGATAATAAGGGCTATGTACACAGAATGCACAACCACGATAAGAACAGCCTGTGGGCTCACATCTCCTATCTCAGTTGAAGTGGGCTTACATCAATGCTCAGCACTAAGTCCATTCCTATTTAACACCATTATGGAAACACTGACTGGAGGCCTACTCAGAGAAACACACAAAAATTTATTGTTTGCTGATGACATCATGTTGTGCAGTGAGGATGAGAGAGAGCTCGAAATAGAATTGGAAAATTGGAGGAGTGCTCTAGAGGACAACGGCCTTAAAATTAATAGGGAAAAGACTGAGTATTTACCAGGTACACAACAAACCAGTGGTACAGTAAAGATCCAAAACCAGACACTAAATCAAGTGAACAACTTTAAGTACCTGGGAGCAGTCATAAGCACGGAGGGAGGCGTTGAGCAAGATGTGAGGCACAGAGTGCAGGTGGGGTGGAAGAAGTGGCGAGAGGCTTCAGGTGTTCTATGCGACAGAAGAATACCCGTTAACCTCAAGGGAAAATTTTATAAGACCGTAGTAAGACCTGCCATGCTCTACGGGGCGGAGTCCTGGCCCCTGAAACGAAAGGAAGAACAGTTGCTCCATACCACCGAGATGAGAATGCTGCGCTGGTCACTCGGGGTAACTAGATTAGATAAAATCCGAAATGAACACATCAGAGGAACTATGAAAGTTGCCCCGATTGACCTAAAAGCGCGAGAGGCCCGACTTCGGTGGTATGGACACGTGCAGAGAAGGGACGAGGATTCCGCTCTGAGGAGGGCAACAAACTGGTCAGTGGAAGGACAAAGAAAGAGAGGACGGCCGAAGAAGTCCCTTGAGGAGACCATCAGAGGGGACATGGAACACCTGGAGCTTACTCCAGAAGACTGCCTCGATCGGGGAAAATGGAGAGGGAGTATCCGAGCCGCCGACCCCAAATAAATGGGATATGGTGTGGAGAAGAAGAAGATTTTGTATTGGATAAATTCTAACTGACTTGATCATTGCATGATCACCTGTTACTGATTGTATTACCGAGAAATATGAAGGACGCGGTTGAGTCACACCATGACCTTCCGATTCATTCACAAGAGAGATGTAAGATGATAGATTATAGTAACATGAAGTTAGCAACGGAATAAACTAACCAATGATGTTTCCAAGAAGTAAAATGACAAATCACAAAGTGAAATCAATAGCTCGGATCAGATACATTACGCTATAGGTATATCAGGTGTATCTAGTGAGTCAAAAAACAAAAAAATGAAATAAAACTTATTAAAAACTATGCTAAAAAAATTTCGTCTGAATCTGTTACGTATTCACTTCACCCATTTTTCAACAAAAATTTCGCCTTCGGTGATAAAAATCCCGTTGCTATGTTGCGTTTTCCTTATCAATTCATCAATTTTTCTATAAAAATTTTGCCTGCGGCGCTACCCTTTTCTTTGCGTTTCATATAAAGAAACAATTTACATACCCATTATTGCGTAAAATCTATTTTTAAAACGACCTCTCAAAATTTTTAATTTGCGAAGTTATTAACTTGTTTTTCTACTAGAATTTTCAGTTGCCCCCCTCCAATATAGTTATAAATTAAAACTATAATTTATATCTAAAATAGTATTTTGGTAGAAAAACCTCAGGCAAGATGGTCAAACGATGTGAGGCGAATCGCAGGAAGCAAGTGGATGCAGCATGCCCAGGACAGGGATCTGTGGAAATTCAATGGGGAGGGCCTATGTCCATAATTGGAATTTAAACGGCTGAGAAAAAAGAAGAAGAAGTTGGTATTTTACTTGGGAAAAGTTTGCCCAGACCTGATACGAGTATAGTATATCAGTAAACTATGTGTACCTAATGAGTATGGGTCATATCTCTCCCGCATGTCCAAATCATAGTTAGCAAACCTCGCCAAATTTACTCACGTTACTCATTATTAAGAACCCGAGGAGGGAATCCACCATTAGGTTTCGGCAAAGATGGAGAGCGCCGAGAGCGGAGGTCGTAAGATTCATCTTCTGGGAAAACGATTCACTGATTTATTATCGTTGGCCAAATTGAATTGACAATTTTTCAACACATAAATTCATTCTCCAAGATAAATTCCAAGAAATGTGATTTTGCGTATATCTACAGGTAGGTAATATAAATAATATACTAACACTAATTAGGAGTAAGGAACGACCTTCAAATTTATTTTGACCACAGAGCAACAATAAAAACTCTCAATTAGGTTGTACCTAATGCGCACTGAACAAGTAATATCTACATAAGTATACAGCAAAATAACAATTTTACGAAGAATAATGTATTTGGCCATGCATAATTAAAAACGAATTCGCCAAATCACTCTCAGAGGAAATAGATGGCAAAGCCAGATGGCCAATTGGTGTCCCTGAAGAACGCGAAAGGACTATTCTAATCAATCGCTCGTGAACACTTAAACAAAAAACCAAAATGTTAAGAACCTACATTATTATAGAAGTTACCACATTTTTTCATGCTGAACAGTGACGCCCTCTCTCTATACCTACCGCTGTCTTATTACAGATCCTCAATCAATCAATAATCAATTTAGGTTCTGTGTTTAGGATTAATGCGTGTATGTATGTAATGTAGGTACTCTTATTTGTTTTGCGTGTACGTGTGCTAATGTGTTTAATTGTGAACGGATGTTATTGCTCTTTATATTTTTGTACTAATTTATTCACGGCATAAGCCATTTACACTTAATGTACCTGTCAATATTTGTTTTTGTGACTGTGTCTAATTTTACACTTGCAGAATTCTATATCAAAACATCGAAATGGCCAAAAAGGGACAAAAATGCAGAACTGTGTTAATCTGAGACGGATCTAAGGGTGGTTTATCTGTGAGTTACGAGGGCTCTGAAATATTGTTCTGAGTTCTGATATTTAGTATAATTTATTGTTCTACATAGTAAAGTTAGAGTAACAACATTACGTATTCAATGTATAATGTACCTGAATCTACTACAAATGGCCGAATGCCAAACGGCCGACATGGACAAACGGCCGACAGAGACAAATGGCCGACACGACCAACTGGCCGACTGGTACAAATGGCCGAAAGACGAAAGGCCGAAATCCAAACGGCCGACATGGACATATGGCCGACAAGTACAATAGGCCGACATCCAATAGGCCGACACGGACAACTGGCCGACAAGGACGAATGGCCGACAATGACGTTTTCAATCAAGATAATAGTTAACAAGCATCGCCCAGCAGACATGGGGCATTACTGTAAAAAATAATGTTGACCGGTTATGTTGTTTTTTATTTATACTAGTAAGGTTTAATTAAGCGCTAAAAGGCACCTGCAGCCGAAACAAATGAAAAACCGTTTTTAACGCCTAAAAATTGTGAACCTGCATGTTCGCTGGAAAGTTGAAAAAGTAATGTCCCATGTCTGCTTGGTGTTTTTGATCTAATTCGTGTAGCGGCTACTCGCGGCGCTAGTAGTAGGTAATTCTTTCAAGTATGTCTCATACTTATTAAGTATACAGTGGTTACATAAATTCAGGAGCAGATGCTATTTAACCTTGGGTGCTATTGGCAAAAACAGTGTTAACGTTGTCTTTTTTTTTTCAGAAGTCTCACCGAAGCCTGCGATAGTAGAGTACAAGCCTACATCCTCGAATTCCATCACCGCCATGAGTGGTGACGTCACCTTGTATCGGTGACAAACACCTTGTCTCGGTGACAAACACTTGAATTACGGAATATTTTTTCCCATACAATTTAGATGGCGTAACCATCGTCAAATGTCAGTTGAGCGGGTTGGGCCCGGCCTTCATGAACAATATGGCGACGGCCTCGGTCTCACGGAGCAAAATTGGTTTAGTGTTGCTTGATGTGATAATAAGATATGGTAACATTTTTTCGCTACTTTCAAATTATATTTCGGAACTGTTGTTTAAAAAACTAGCCAAATTTTGGATTGTTAGAATAAATTGGCAACTTTGTTTTTCAAACTGATATGGTAACATTTTTTCGCTACTTTCAAATTATATTTCGGAACTGTTGTTTAAAAAACTAGCCAAATTTTGGATTGTTAGAATAAACTGGCAACTTTGTTTTTCAAACTTGATGTGATCATTATTTCAATCTTTTTTTTGTGTCGGCCATTCATCCTTGTCGGCCAGTTGTCCGTGTCGGCCAGTTGTCCGTGTCGGCCTATTGGATGTCGGCCAATTGTACTTGTCGGCCATATGTTCATGTCGGCCGTTTGGATTTCGGCCTTTCGTCTTTCGGCCATTTGTACCTGTCGGCCATTGGTCATGTCGGCTATTTGTCCGTGTCGGCCATTCGTCCTGTCGGCCGTATGTCTTGTCGGCCGTTTGTCCGGATCCCAATGTACCTACACCTCTAGTGTTGTGTAGGACTTAGACAACCGGCGCCAAAGTCAAGTGTTTAGAAATATAATATTGTAATAAAAAATACATATTAAATAATAATCCTACATCATATTATATACTCAACTAAACATATTTATAGTATACTACACTGACTACACAATATGTGAAGTGTGAAAAATTACTCAAGAGCCGGATATGTAGCAAAATAAATCGAATTAGCATTTAGACAGCTACGTAAAAAATAAATTAATGTAGAAACAACAGATCCTACTATACCTACTTTATTCCTGTTTGTTTTTATTTTTTAAAGTTCATACCCTTCAGTAAATAGGTTCCATAGGCACAAAACATAGCGAAGTGAATAAAAAAATGATCTCTTCTCCATTCTTCTCGGGTGTACCGTGTGTAGATTGTCGATGTTGTCGAGCTTTCGGCCCACTTTCTGAGGCCATCTTCAGGACTGATGTTACTACATAACTACATTAGTCCTGACGATGGCCTCAGCAAGTAGGCCGAAAGCTCGACGACATCGACAACCTACACACGGTACACCCGAGAAGAATGGAGAAGAGATTAACAAGGATCGTGAAAATCTACAAAGCTAAAAAAATATGACACGCTTTTATGATCTTTGTAACCTTGAGCTGGACAAAATCTGGCTTTAGATTTCAATTTATTTTTCAAAAATCTTTCAAATACGATACCACACATGAAGCGTGTTCCATAGAAGGTCAAAAAAGAGCATGCTCAAAGAAATAGCCTAGCTCGTTCAAAAGAACAGATTTTTAGAATATCATGTAATCAGCTTGCCTGGTAAAAAACTAACTAAATTCATGAAGTGTTCAGGGCTCTTAACATTATATCAGTGATTTTCTCTATATACCTATATTATAGAATATATCGTTCATATATCTACGTAGATTTGTCAGAAATAAAACTGATATAAAGTTGATTACCTATAGAGAAGTATTACTACATACAGCGTATGAGTTAACTCATACTATGCATGCAGTATATTGTATTAAATGTGACTAACATGATATTATGAGGATATTCAAGTACTGCATGAACTTAGCAATAGGTAATCCATAATTCTCTGAAAATGATGAGTTACGTGTATGTGTATGTCTCATCAGCGGCTCTATCACATGCTACATGTTAGTGACTCCAATATCTATGTAACAATATGGTAGTCCTTTCTCTAGAGACATTCGTCATGACGGTATCCTGGACGAAATAGGGGAATATTGGGCTAGAATTAATACTTTTCAGTTCATTTATAGACAAAAAGTCTAGACCGGTTTCGAAAGACAATGCTTTCTTCTTCAGGACTGCAGTTTATTTTTGTTATTTTTTTATAGATGCAACCTTGAATTATATTGTGGTTAGTATTGCCCCAGAACAGGCTATCGCTTAGTAGGGCAATAAAATCCGGTACCCACTTGTTTTTCCTTATAATGTTATTTTATTTATTTTAGTTTATTTTTATAACACAACAGCTTGTAACATTTATAATATACAGAGATAATAAAATACTTAAAGCCTATTATAGTGTTACCTTATTAATATATATAATTAGTTAAGTAAAGTGATTCATATAAATGTAATTATCGATTAATAATCAATAGTGAGCATTGGGAAGGGGATGAGGATAGGAGAGAGGAAGGGTTACATTCTTATAAAAAAATAATATAATATGTATTCTTATAATATACCAAACGTATTTATAAAAGATATTTAATGTTAAATGCTTTTTTGGATAATTAAAAAAAATGAAATGGATAACAACTTACTCACTTCATGAAAAGCTTGAGGATTACTAGCGTAAATAATTATAGACTCGTAAAAAAAGTTGCGTTATTTTGAAGGTTATTATAATGTAAGCGTAGTGACTGTATAGTATAATATCATTATATATATATATTGATTTAGTATAAAATATTGCGGTAAGAGTACTTACATAATAATAATTACCAATTATTATTATGCGTTTTGTTCGTTTTGTTCCTACATTGTTATACTAGCTGTAACCCGTCAAATATGATGCGGTTTGTGGGGTGAATAAATAAATCTTTATTAGCCACAGACCAAATATAAATAACAATTCTTAATAGATAGAGAAGTATGCAAAAGAGCAGACTTATTGCAAAATTAATGTCTTACAGTCAACCCAAAAAAACAAAAAAAACTTATTCATACTTAAATAAATAAAATAAGTAAATAAATAAATACATGCATACAAAGGGTAGGCAGAGAGAATGAATTGACAGGTTTTCTTATTTTACACGTTTAATTATTGTACGTACATTCTATAGTAAATAATTATTTTTATTTAGCACAGTATTTTCTATTCTACTTTATAACATTTGTACAGTGTTTATCAATTCACTTAAAAAAAAAACAAAATGCGGTTATTCCGATTTAATTTTACGGTTATTCTCTAGATTTTAATGCATATTATCATTACAAAAACAAAAATTATCTACGCGGCTTTCAGGAAACGAGTTTCTTTCGGAAAAAAGTTCAGAGGTGTTTTTCACAATTTTTTAAAAGAAATCTATATAAGTTACAAAAAATATTTTGCGGTTATTCCCTAGATAAAGGTTCAATGAATCTATTCTATTTTTTCCAAAGCATATTCAGTAACAGTGGTCGAGATCTAAGGTCTCCCGTTTTTATAAATTTTATTAAAGTTTATTAAACATACTCTTAACTGATAGGGCAGCGATCGTGACATATTTTAAATTTCGAATATATGCAAACAGCTTGCAAAAGTTGCCACGGTCCTGCGTTACATTCACACCAGGTTTCCGCGAGAAATGTGTAAGTTGATTACTAATAGAATATCTATATTTATAAATGTTTAGTGAATAATATTATATTAAGTATGTAGGTATCGGAGGAGGAAACGAAGAATATAAACATAGCTATTATTGTAATGTAGTGGTGTGTGGTGAACATAGAACACAGAACACAGAACAAGGTCGCTCAGAGCACATCTGTTACGCCTCATGAAATATATTGGGAAACTTTACACTAAGTCTATCACTACACTGGCATTGGTACACACTACACACATAGAGCTACCTACATCGTATTAAATTATGTATACTATTATCTATCTTATCTACCTCTGCCATCACTGCTTTTCCCAGTGCGGGGTAACCAGCGCCAGGTGTACATTATCTAAAAGTTCGCGTCTCAACTATGACGTCACGGTCATTTCCCACGGCATTAAGGTTCAAAATAGCATGAACAATCGCATGGTAAAATGGTAAAAATAGCATTTTTTGGGGTTAATTTCGCTTCGGTCAAAAAACTTTTACGGTTATTCCCTAGATTTTAATGCATTTTATCAATACAAAAAAATCTCCGCGACTTTCGGGAAACGAGTTGCTATCTTTCCGAAAAAAGATCAGAGGTGTTTTTCACATTTTTTTTTTTGAGAAATCTATATAAGATAAAAAAAAATCATTTACGTCAATCCCTCGATAAAAGTTCAATGTATCTACTCTATTTTTTCCAAAGCATATTTAGTATCGGTTATCGAGATCTAAGGTCTCCCATCTTTACAAATTTTCCGTTCAATATTTTTCATCAAAAGTTGGCAACGATTGCCATTAACTGTAAAAAAGACTAAAATCTGTGTACAGTCAGACAAAATAACAACAACACGCTAAGATAAAATTTCAGATAATATTTCATACAACAATACAGTCTTCCATGGGCGTCGCCGGCCTGGGAGCTAGGGGGGGGGGGCAACGAAAATTTAAAAAAATGTTACAGCGTGAAAAACGCCTAAATAGCGCCGCAGGCGAGTTATTTTGTATGACACTGTGAAGAAGATCGTGGTTTGACTTCGTTTATTTGAAAATGTACATAAAAACATATACAGTTTCAACTGTATATGTTTTTATGTATATATGCATTCTGTATCTTGTTTATTATTTTTTTATTCCGTTTTTATTTGTTTTTTATCTCACATATGTATGTATGTATATATTTTCTACTTCGTATATATTTTTTTATAAAATTTCTTTTTTCTGTTTTTTCCTATATTTTTGTTCAACTCCTTTTTTTTCTGTTTTGTCCTGGGGTTAACTGGAAGAAATCGCAGTTCTGCGATAAGTTCGCCCTAGTAAACAACGTTTTATAATCTGTACTATGTCCATTTTGTATATTTATATGTGTTTGTTGTTTACTTTAAGTTTAAATAAATAAATAAATAAAAAAACATAATAATTTGCGCAATAATATGTATGAAAAGTGTTTTCTATAAACAGCAATAAAGAAGTAGTGCCGCAGGTATTTTTTTTATGAAAATATTGCATTTTGATGGATTTTTAAACAAATTTTAGAAAATTTATGACATGTTGACAAAATGTGTGGTAGTAATGTGATTTTTTGTGAGGTTTTATCATTTAGTATGAAAAAATATATACCTATTCAAATCTCTAGGGGGGGAAGCTGCCCCCCCCTGACGACGCCCATGCTTCTATTGTATATCACGTGGAAAACAGTATGAATCATCGCATCATATATTCTCCCTATATATCTATACTGGTACCTATAGTAAACGCGATAATAATATATGGTGTCATATTTATAGACAAGTAAAATATAAACCGTGAGAACAATATGAGAGCAACATTTATTAATATATCTATGTACTGCATATATTATTCACAATATTGCTGATACTACTGTCTACATATATTCATTTATTTTTACAATGATAATAACATTAATCATTCTATGACACTGTTTGTTTTTAATAGTTGGTTAATAGTACGCATATTGACATTTCAAAAATGTCTAAGAACGGGAGACCTTAGATCTCGACAACCGTTACGAAATATGCCTTGGAAAAAATAGAGTAGATACGTTGAACCTTTATTTAGGGAATGACCTTAAAATATTTTTTATCTCGTCTATAGATTTCTTAAAAAAATGTTAAGAACACTTGAGGATCTTTTTTCCGAAGGACAGAAACTCGTTTACCGAAAGTTGCGACTTTTTTGTATTAATAATATGCTTTAAAATCTAGGGAATGACCGTAAAAGATTTTTTATTGATGCAAAATTAACCCCCAAAAATGCTAAAAATTCTATTTTTATTTGTGTTCGTATTTTTACTACCCCGAAAGCCGGTCGCTAAAAATATGACCTATCTGTTTTTTTTTTGACAAACTACAGAGGACGACCAAGGAAAGAATACCTGGACGACCTGTGCCAGGATATGGGCTTCGACTCATATAAAGAGTTAAAAAGAACCGCACAGGACAGGGATGAGTGGAGAAGGAGACAATCTTAACTTAACTAAGTAAAAAAAAAAAAAAAACTAAGTAAAAAAAAAATGAAACTGGAGAAGAAGATAGCAGGACGAATAGATAGATAAATTAATTAAGTGAGCAGTAAAATCAAATCATATTGCATGAGTCACACGTAGAATAAAATAATTTAATATTGATAACGAAATAGGATTGAGTATGTTTGCCTAGGTATCTTATAGTTTATATAAACTATAAGATACCTAGGCAAATATAATGTATGTACATATGACTGTATGTAATATGTGAGAATGTATTTACATTGCTGAAAACATTTGATATTAAAACAATGAGTCACTTTCACAATAATACCTATATAATGTACCTACTACATCGTAATATAAATAATTTAATACAATCAAATACATTTTATTGAGTTCACAGTTCAGTTTTTCTCCCCCAAAACATGTCTTTCTTGGATATTATGTATAAAGGTAAGAAGAAAAAACATTTTAGAACGGTGAGTATGTGAAATTAGAAAATTTCTAATTATAAGAATATCATGAAAATCACTATATCGTTATTTTATGAATCTATCCCTACTCCGTTGTTTTGAACACAATATGGATATTGATATACGCGTTTTATAGAAAATTCAATTCTATATAAGGTGTTGTGAGATTTTTTAGGATAAAATAAGCCGTGACGAATTTATCGTAATATTCAATGTCTAAAAACTCAAAATAAAAAAAAATCTAAATTTTGACTAGTTTTTAGACTTTTTTTAGACTAGAGTTTAATAGCTCCGCTGCTTTTTAATTTATAGCAAAACTATAGGTATATCGAAAAGTTGTAGGAAATTTTATGATATATAAATCGGCAAATGAATGTTTTTGATATAATATACAAAAAGTGACGATTTTTTAAGGTATTTCAAGATGGCGAACGGGGAGGAAGGAGGTAAATTGTACAAATTTGGATTCTTATTAGCTACCCCATTGTTCTACATAACATACCAAAACTTCACGACTACGTGTTCTAATTTTGACAAAATCAAAATCAGCCTATCGATCGGACTATAATATGTAGTATTGGGAACAGAGTTTAAAATCACCGTGAAATGTGGCCTGTTTTCTACCGATAGTGTTCTTCGGCATAATTTGTATTTGAGATGAGATCATAGGAATATAACATGGCAAACCTATACAAGCAGAATTCCTGCGTAAAAAGAATGACTTTTTCTAAGTGAAAATTTTGCTCATGAAATAAAATAAGTCACACGGATAGTAGCGAGTTAACTGTAAATGCTTATTATAATAATAACTAAACAAAATGTATTAGGTGTGTTGTTCAGGATGAAAAATATATCGACAATAATACAAAGAAGTGAGGAACATGCTTTTGTTGGCACGCTGAACTGAAAGAAAAACGCGAAAGTTCATAGCAGATACCTAATATTATATTGTGTAGTCTACAGTGGCAATGAGTAAGTGTAGTAATAGGTATGTATATAAATATTTACAAATTCGGAGCAGTGGCTTATAGCTCTTCAGGGTCACCCGACATCTTCACTGTATAGGCACACCTGATGAAAACACTGTTTCAGTTTTTCAGAAGTAGGTATGCCAATCAAAATAATATTCGATAATTTACGATTAAAAATATATATCTTAAACTATAACGTTTTACCGTCCCTTATAAAGTAAAACTTGTGTTAAGGGGGAGGAGTCGTATTTAATACATTCAATGTGAAGTATCCTGAAAATATTTCTCGCATCTTTAAGTCTCCAAATTTCGCGATCGAGATAAAGCGATTATTCGCGAATTTCGTGTTTTTTACAGATATAATGAGTATTTCAGTATTCTTTTACAGGGATAACGCGAATTTTCGCATATTTGACGCGAATTTTGACCTTTATTTTGGAAAGCATCGTAATTGAAACATTATGAAAAAGAATGTGGCTTTGAAAGTAAGAAGAACCACACTGAAAATATCTTGAAAAGAGATGTTATTTGTTTATCAAATATTTTTGTTTTACTTTATTGTTTTATGGATTTTTGTATAAAATATTGTTCACGATCAATTTTTTTATATTCTTGTATTAAAAACCTGCAAAATTGACCACTTTAATGATTTTAAAAAGAAAATTGTGAAAATTACACCCCTTCTTGCAAAGAATAACACCATATTTCCCGAAAAATAACACCGATTTTTTCCAGTCCCTATACCTATAACGTATTTGAGCTGAAAATGTAATTCACTTATTATACGAGTATATGGCCAACATTGTATGATAACCTGTGTCGCTATATGCTATTGAATCTAGAGATGGATTGTGCATATAATAATTTAATATTATTATCTTTTGGCATTCCTCCACCACTCGGTGGTGTTTACTTCACACAATGTCCTCTCATGACTCATATACCTAATATCATCAATATACCTACATTACTTTTCATATCAATTATAAACCTATAGACAGCCTGGTTTCGACCTGCCTCGGAAACTATGGGCATCCCTAAATAGGATCCGAACTGGCCACGGGAGATGTGGACACCTCCTCCATAAATGGGGCAAGAGAGAAGACATCCCCAATGCCAGTGCGGGCAGATAGAGACGGTGGAACACATTGTGGGGCACTGTCCCATCAAGAAGTTCGAGGGGGATATTTGGGAAATCCATGAGGTGACGCCAAGGGCAATCGAATATCTGAGAAAAATTGACGCGGAGCTCTGACCCAGACTCCCAGATCATTTGTACAATGGTTGTATTCGCATAGGAAAGAAGAACTTATAGACACTTATGACAGTACTATATGGATACCTAAACCAAGTCCTAACAAAGCAGAAGTCCTGAAATTATCTACATCTATGATGACGGGGATACTATCTACTTTTCTAGTAGTTTTTTAAGATGTTTTTTGGGTAAATTACTAGTCCTATCAAAAATATGCCATACCTTTTTTATAGAGAATTTATTAATGACTATTTTGTCCTTGACAGCTTTCCTCTATATCTTACTGTTTTTTGATAAATTAAGAAAAACCACGTAGGGGGACCTATTCGGTTATGCAGGGGGGACGCGTCAGGTGGAGGAGGGGGGGAGACCTGATATTCTGAAACACCCCATCCTAAGGTATCATACTGCATAGAGTCCAATCTGTTATTAGTTTTGCCAACTTAGTACTGCAATCTGACTGAGCTAGAATAAGGGCTACCAACAATACAGTCCTGCAGTATATCTCTTGAAGATAACTTCATAACTGCCAAATTATATGGAACTGTCTATCAGTAGTTATTCGAAGTAAATGAACGATAATTCTTCTTCTTCACGTCTCTGTGTCTCTCATTAGGTGACACCATTCTGTATTCCGTATAGATTGATGACATGCTGATGTCATGGACATTTCGGCCATAAATCACAGATCATGACAGCACAGCACTCTGAATGTGTTACATCGAGCTTATGTTTAGATCGACAATACAACATCTAATCTATACGCAGAACCCTGGTGGCCTCTCTCAGTTCTAGAGAGGAAACTGAATAAATAATTAAATAAATAAATAAAAACTTTATTGAAGTAATGACATGCATTAAACAAATGGCGGGTTTATTGCCATGGGCAATATCTGCCAACCAACCACTTGACAAAATAATAAAAAACATAATGTGCGTACAAAAATGTACCTGAAATGTCTAAAATTAAATTGATATAATAATATTTACAACATATCAAATAAATATAAATATAATAACTAATTAATGTTATGAAAACGTTAAAAATTCAAAACCAATTTGCTTTAAATTCAGCTAGATGACTTTTATTACGTGGTATCCCCGGGTTTTAAATTATTGGTCTTCCTCTTTTCATATATTTTTTCGAATGCCCTGTTTGTACAACTTCCACTACACGAATGTCAAGTGTTTCGACCGAAGGTGGAAGTTCATTGCAATAATATTAAAAGTTTTCAAAAACTTTCTCCGCGACTTTCGGGAAACAAATTTCTGTCTTTCGGAAAGAAGATGAGAGGTGTTTTTTTATATATTTTTTTGAGAAATATAGAAGATATTTTTGTTACGGTTATTCCCTAGATAAAGGTTCAATGTATCTACTCTATTTTTTTCCAAAGCATATTTAGTAACGGCGGCAGTCCAGATCTAAGGTCTCCCGTTTTTAGAAATTTTGAAATGTCACTAGCGTACTCCTAAATTGAACAGTGGCGGTCCGTGAGACACTGAGACATACATTAAAATATAAATACTCTCACAGACAGGTACTTATTACAAAATGCGAAACATCAAATGTAATGTATTTTGTAACTGGTCTCGTATGTGTAGGTATTGTATATATTATACTGATTATTATTACACTAGCTGAAGCCCGTCAAAAATAACGCTGATTGCGTTATAGAAGAGAGAACATATAGCCAGACTATATCCTAGCTTACACGTATAATCTTCTTCTTCTTTAGCCCTCATCCCTCAACTACTGGATATAGGCCTCTTCCAACCCCTTCCACTCGTCTCTGTTCTTCCCCCTTCACATCCATGTCCTTTCTGCTTGCTGGACTATGTCGTCAGACCACCTTTTGGGAAGTCTTCCGAAACGTATAATTGTTCTACGTTTATTCTTATGATACAGGATTTTTTTATTTAGCGCAGTATTTTCTACTCTACCTAATAACATTTCGTACCACAATATTTACCAATTCAATTTATAAGTCAAAATGTGTAAATTTAATATAAAGGAGATCGACATCTATCAATAACTGCTTAAAACATTTTGTGGACTCGTATAATGGCAAAATCGATATTAAATCATGAATTGTCGGTTCATAAATTAATAAATTTAAAAATATATAAATAATTAATAAATAAGTTACGGTACATAGTCCAGTCAAAATAAACTCAATGCAGCTCCTCGGTGGAAAATTGTGGGGTAGTCTAATAATTTCTTTCATTTTATATGTTTTTTGAGGTGCTGAATCTGAATCCGAAGTTTGCTTACAAAATTTTTCCGTCATGAAATGTTGTTGGCAAACCTCTGATTCGGATTCAGCACCTCAAAAAACGTATAGAATGAAAGAAATCCAGACTACCCCACAACTTTCCATCGAGAAATGTATCTCGACTGTACTAATAGCCGTCATGTGTTTATACTTCCGTATACATTCGAACAACTTGCAAAATCTGCCGCGCCATGGCCCTGCGTTACACTGTTACCCGGTTACCACCAGAATTATGTAAGTTGATACTGTACTGTATATGCGAGTATCTTAACGTATGGCGAGTTAATTAGGGACACAAATAAACTATTTGACCAAGGTTCCAGACACAAAAAGCTCAACACAACTACAGACCAAAGTGCTCTCCCATCTCCGACCAACACACAAACATACTGGCAACATTCATGTGTTATTATTATAATGTATAATTGGTACTTGGTTAATAAAATATCATTGGAAAAACACTTGATGTTTCGATGAAATTAATATTAGTGTCTTCAAATACAGGTGGGCCATTAATTTTTGCACTTTTGAAATGGCCCTAAAAATAAATCTTGTAGACTTTCGCAGCGTAATGAATCCATATCTTCATTGTTGGTTTTTCGGGTTTCCTTACTGCGTGTAGAGTGGTTGAATAACTGATACTGCTGTCACCTTCAAGATGAAGTATAAGAACCAACAACGAAGATATCAATAAAAGTTATGTTCACATTTAAAAAAAAAAGATAATAAGAACAACAATAAATGGGAAAATAATTTTCTAAACATAAAGTCGTCATAATGTCCGTCATCTTGCCGCTGGGAGTTCTCAAATTTGGCTCTGAGATTTTCGAAAGGTCCACTACTTGTTCCTATTAATAAAAATGTTTTTAAATACTAACTGTATTTTATTTTTAGGGCCATTTCAAAAGTGCAAAAATTAATGGCCCATCATGTACAAAGACGTTTTTTAATTCAATCAAAATAAAATTTATCATTAAGAGGATATGAAACGAACATCCATAGAGTATTTTCATAAAATCAGAGCTATAAAGGTAACATAATCAGTTACAGAGTTTCTTAACCTTTTCGCTGCCAAATAATTCATGAAATATTGTCTTCTATTAACATCTAGCGTAGGTCCTTAGATAACTAGTAATCACTTACCTATTCAGTCGGGAGATAATGCAAGCGTTATTTTATAATTAAAATAATTGTTTGAGAGTTCTCTGTCCACAGTACTTACCTGAAACAAAACAAAAAATCTAATTAGTACAGGTAAATTAGTGAAACATGTGTACAGTACAGTTTGTAATAGAGTTGATCTTGGATTATTTAGTTCAATTTTTTTATTTTTGGCAACAATGACATTCCTATTGAAATACTACAAGTGTTTCCACTGTGTTTGACAAAAAGCTAAAACGATAAAACGTTATTTTTTATTCAAATGAAGATTTTGTATTATTTTGTATCTATGAATTATAAACATGTTATGTTATATTTTACTTATTTATTTACTTTATGGCATCTAAACAGACATCACCCACATATAAACACAAACCAAGCAAAAACACAATACAGATCAAGTTCAAGTCCTGATCACAATACAGATCAAGATGCCCTAATACATGTGTACACAACTAGTCAATACAGATAAAACAATATTAATAATGAGAGGGCAGGCAATTAAATAATAAAAAAATGTATTGGAGTATAAACGTGAAATATCGTATCCGGCAGTGACGATGTTAATAAAGGGGTTATTTGCACGCAAAGTAAATAAGTAATAAATAATTGTATAATGCTTGGGACGTCCACTGGGAGGATTTATATTGAAATTTATTAAAACAAAATATTTACATCTCAGTGCAACATTGTATGGCCCCTTAATTGTATCAACAAGTATTTAGTGCACTCGCACTCTCCTTAATGTGTTTATTATAAGAGGCAACAAATTATAATAAATAAATAAATAACACTAAAATAAAGTGCCGTCAAAATAACAATCATATATTATCTCTCCCTACGCCTTCCTCACGGGAATACAGGAACACTAAAGGACAGCTTTTTTTTTTATTTATTCTTTTAATGAATCTGGGTTTACCGAAACAAAACCAAATACCTACTACATCTTTGTGCACTTCACAGTAAGCTTTTTTTAAAAGCTTGTGTCGTGAAGCGGAGTAAGTCGAGCGCGTTACCAACCAGGCTATCAACAAAGTCTATTACTGAGTTTTATACGCGGAAGCAAGATTTGCCAACACACTTCTCAGTATTAGCAGCCAGAAAAGTCTACACATTCGTTGCCCGAAAAAAGAAAAAATAGTATTAACAGCCAGAAAAGTCTACACATTCGTTGCCCGAAAAAAGAAAAAATATGACATTTCAGAATTATTACTCGTATCAAGACACATTCTATCAATTCCAGCAAAAACTCTCGTTAAAGAGTCGCTGAAGTGAACTACGTATTTGAAAAATATAGAACATTCTTTTTTCCAAATTTGAAATGAAGAGTTCCACAGTTGTTCGTTGTAGGTACCTGCCTACGGTTGTGTCATTGTGTTGTGATAATATAAAAGATTATTTTGTTAAGACTCTGGGGCACTTAACACTCTCCTCTCGAGAATAACCATAAATTATATTTATTAAGGATAAACTTGATAAAATGTTTACGTCATTGTGACGTGTCGCTACGTCTGTGGTCTCACCTTATCGACACTTCAAATAAATTATTATTGTTTAACTAACACATTATTAGGTTCTTAAAATAAATCAATGGTTAAAGTAGGTACATATGTATTTACCTCCTCGAGAACCAAAACAACCACAAAAATGTACTTTTTTTTGTTCGATATTATGCAGCAAAGGATTAAGCGGGCAGGCCCGGACTGGGACCTAAAATCGGCCCGGGCATTTTTAGAGACGTCGGCCCCCTACTTTCCACGAAAACGGTGCATATACATTACGGAATTCATTTCAGGGGGGTGTTCGAGCTCTGGACCAGAGACAATAAGTAAAAACCGTGGGCGTCGCCAATTCCGAAGCTAGTCTATAAAATTTTATATTGCGAATTGGGATAAAAACTAGTCAAAGGCCCGCAGGAAATTTTTTTAAAAATAAAGCAGGACCTTAATCGTGCCAATGATCACTCAGAAGCCCGATTAAAAGGACATCCTGCACTGTGTATCTGTTAATATAACTACTTGTTATTCAACTGCGGCATGTAGAAAATCCAATGTTTTCACAAAAAATAAATAGTGACCAATGTGACCCTAAAAAGACCTTTTATTAATTTTATTCCCTAGACGATTTGTATATAGCATGAAAAAATTTCGAAGTACATATAGTACAATAGGTTACAAAATATGAAATTTCTAACCTGGAAAACCTGATCATTCATTGAAATTGTTTGAGATATGTTTGGTCTTTTTAACTTTGGTCTTACAGTTAGAACCAAGACTATAGACATTTGTGTCATCAGTTTTCGCATTATTCATACAACGCAGCCGTGTGAATAACATAAGGTATGAGTTAATATAAAACGCAGGTGTCATATTCATTGATTCTCAGGCAAGCATTATACCTACGTGACTATCAATATACACAATTCTCGTCGAAACCGGGTATGAATGTAATGCAGGATGCAGGTCTGCGCCAACTTTTGAAATTTGTTCGAATATATACGGAATGTCAAAACATTTTTTTTTCAAATGCGGGTGGCTGATTCTCTGGAGTGCGACTGTGTCCGAGTGTGGTCTCAGGGCATATGGGGGTGAAACATCAGACTTTATGTGTCTAAATGAAGCGGCGACGACATACCTAAGGACACTCGATTTCGGACTCTGACAAACAATTTTCATTGTCCAATATATGTATGTGCATGTAGTGTCTGTCTGATTATTACATATTGTTATATTGATGTGATGTACTTTGTATGACCATACGATAAATAAATAAATTAAATCATTTTTACGTTCGCAACGGAATCAGCTATTATCTAATATTATTCGGCTAATTCCACATTTTTTCATTGACATAATATTGCATACGTATCGTTTGTCCACAACCTTTAGTGTCCATTGACATTACGAGCCTATGCAAAATATTTTGAGTAGTCAATTTATGATAATGGTATTGTGGGTAAAATGTAGAATCTTTACTGGTTTATTTATTGTTGATGTCTTAATTACTATAAAATTTATTGATGTGACTTATGTAATTATGTAAATAAAATACAAATAAAAAACCTTTTAAAAATAGATTAAGTTTACCAGGCATTGAACATCTGTAGGTACATTTTGTTTCATAAAGTGAAAATGATAAATATTGTAGTAGGTACTTACTGCAAATATTATAATAATAAGTTTATTCAGAAAAATATGTACAGTTTACAAAAAATTGTTACAATACTAAATTATTAAGTAGAATAGAAAACATTTTACTACATAAAAAACTGTAACCATAAGAATGTGCGTAAAATAATTAACACGTGTAAGGACAGGGAAGTCTGGCAATCTTCTCACTCACTCTACCCCGTAAACTGCCCCGTTTCTGACGTGTTACAGCTAGTAATATTAAATAATAATTTCTCAGGATGTGTTGAGTTGTAACTAGAGACGAGGTAATATGTTGTACACTGTAAAGTACCTATAGGTAACAGTATTCGTCATAAAGTGTATTTTATTATCGTGTACGATTAGATTAATTATGCAACATTTAATGTCATAAATTATTCAGATAAAGTAACTGTAAAATGCTGTAAAATACTGTATTAACCTATTTTCAGTATTTTCTCATAACTTTATCCTATCAATATATATATCGTATGATGCTGTCGCATAGATACAGCAGAGATAAAAATAAAAGTTATAGAATAACGCTATATTCTACACTTTCAGGGGTTCCCAGAAAAAACACTAAGGAAAAAGTAGGATATTTCTACTGTTTTAAATTACACCAAAAACTGTATCTATTACCTATGAAAAAAATTAAATATAGGTCGTTCAACCCCCGCCCCAAATTTTTCAGAATTAGAATCCGTTAAATCACAGTTGTGTCATTGAAAAATTTTGCCTGCGGCTAATGAGGGTTTTTACACAAAGAACAAACTTGACTTTTGACTAAAGTTAGTCGTTAACCATGTTGTAACCCAGAAATATATAGGTACAGATGTTATTATGAGTATTGAAATAAACCAGGTCCATCAGTTCACCCATTTTCTAAAAAATATTCGCCTGCGATACTACTTACTAATTTTTATTCCATTTTGCAATATTACAATTTTACTTGTGCCTATAAAAAAAAATAAAAACAGAAGCTAGGGTTTCGAAGCTGACGATGCCCATAATTGTTACTTATTGTCTCTGGTACAGAACTCGACGAAGCCGTCGATATATTATATAAGCCCTGACATTCAAATAACATCACCATAGTAACCCCACTTTTATCGTGACGTCACCTTGTCTCGGTGACAAACACTTGATCAACGAAATATTTTTTCCCATACATGTCTTTCAATCTTTGGTGACGTCATCATCGCCAAATGTTACTTAGACCGGACCTCCATGATAATATTACGCGGGCCTCGAGCTCGAACACCCCCCCCCCCCGAAATGCATTCCTCGCTACGCCCTTGGCTGATGATGATGAGTAATAAAGAAGTCAATAATTAATATTTTTGCACAATCATTTTATGTCCCAAAAATTAAAAGTGGTTGAATAAAGCGTTGTTTAGTGACATTATTTCAAACAAACCGACCTGAATATTGAATAATTAAAATATTTGTGTCACAGTGTAGGTACAATAAGAAGAATTGTCGTCCATATTGTAAGGCAGGGGTTCCCAACCTTTTTGTACTCTAGAGCACATTCTAGAATATCGGTAGGGTGGCGGGCACCACCTATTTTTAATCGACAAACTCCTTCAATAACTTCTCATTTTCCCATAATTGTTTTTTTTTTCGCTACCAATCGGAGTGTGGCAGCCCTAGAAGGTCGCATTTTTAACATAACATTATAGACTCGGCACTAACAACAAACAAAAAACGTATTTAATAAACCTAGGCGCTCAATAAGATTAAAGCTCTAACAAATAAATAAAAACAATTCACATTTTTAATTAATGTTTATGAAAAAATTCTGTCTCTGTCGAATAGTGACGGGCACATACGAATCGTTCCGCGGGCCCCATGGTGCCCGCGGGCACGGGGTTGGGAAACCTGTTGTAAGGAATATAGGGTAATTATTAGTTCAAACTTCAAACACAACAAGCAATAAAACATCCATTAGGATGAAGGTGGAATTAGAACAGAGAATTGCGCAGTTCCTTGACCATTAATATAAAAGTTAGTTAAATATAGGATACCTAAAGATTATCTATCCTTGTACCAAATGTTCTATATATCTACACCCTCACGCCACGTCCCTTGCAGACTAGGCAGAAAGGAAAAAGCGCCAGACAACCCTGTCCTTACACACACTCCTAACCTCCGTCACATTCATGCAATTTGTCATACACGCTCTCCGATTCATTTTACTCGAAACGCGTCCATCCTTGAGGATCTGGACGACATGATAGGACCAGGCCAGTCTCGGACGACTGCGCTTCTTCACCCCTCTTCGCTCACTCAAATATATGTTTTTTTTTGTTATCCTGTCATCTTTCATTCTCTTAACATGCCCGAAGCATCTTAGTTTATAGAATTATTACTGAATGAGGCCGAAATCATCTACATCTGAAATCAGTTTCAGCCCATTTAAGAGTAGGCTTGTCAAAAATTTCTTAAAACGGGAGACCTTAGATCTCGACAACCTTACAAAATATGCTTTGGAAAAAATAGAGTAGATACATTGAACCTTTATCTAGGGAATAACCTTAAAAGATGCTTTATATCTTGTATAGTGATCTTTTTTCCGAAAGACAGCACCTCGTTTTCCGAAAGTCGCAGAGAATTAGTTTTTCTGTATTGATAATATGCATTAAAATCTAGGGAATGACCGTAAAAGATTTTTTATTGAAGGGAAATTAACTCCAATTTTTTTGCGAATGTTTTTGCGCTTTTGAACCTTGATGCCGCGGGAAATGACCGCGACGTCAATAGTTGGGTTCCCATTGGGTTCCGAGCTTAAAACAATCCAACTAGTAGGTACACAAAATTTTAATTAAAAACAGCTACACCATTGAGGAGTATATTCACTAAGTATCCAAAGTTATTAATAAAACAATGACTAAGTATAACTGAAACATTATCATCAAGTAAATACGTTATTAATACGAGTACGTACACTGCAAAACCAACTTCATTTATTATGCATCAATAAAACATACTATATTGTATACACGTGCAATTAAGAACTCGATATATGCATATGCAAGTATATTTGCATGTTATGATAATGTACAGAAATATGCACGCATATTTACCTTATTCTCACGTCACCCAAAAGACATTCGAAATGCGAAAAACCGCGAAGTGGGACTTTTTTGGGGGGGCAGGGGGGGTTGCGCAGGATTTTGATAGGCAACCCTAGTGTGATGTATTACCCTATTGGTAAGCTATCATTAAAACCACATTTCGATCAAATAACAGATGTCATAATATTTTCAGTCATATTTTTAACGGCATCATATTTAAATTCAGTTTATCAGGCGCGAAGCTACACGATTCCCATCGAGTTACCTTTTGAATAAAATGGTAGGTATAATAGTGTCTATTTTGACGTAATTCAATAAGAAATGTTAGCTCCGGCTTCCCTTCTGCTGAAATCCACCCATCGCCACTGGTACATATTCAAACAACCTCCAAAAGTTGCCACAGGTCCCTGCGTTACATTGTTACCCGATTTCCACCAGAATGATGTAAGTTAGAACTAGATAAGTATGATTATATGAGTATACTGTAGTAAGTATATTATATGTGTAAATCTATAATTAGCAATCAAGGCATTGTTCCTTATTGAGTAATTAAACACAATAAGTGAAGCTATTGCAGGACTATATTTAGACCATAATAATAATATGTTGTACACTTACTGTGTTCTATATGTGTATACCTCTATGTACAATACCTATATAGAGATATGAAACATATTAAAGGAAATGTCGTGGGAATTGTTCTACACAATAATGCAGTAAATCCTTGAACTTCGGACGGAACAATTTACCTACAATAACGGTAACAACAGAATACCTATGTACGTTTAAATAAAAATTGTGTGAATTTGTGTTAAAGAGTATGCATAGCATTGCATACCGATATTTCAAAAATTTCAAAAAACGGGAACCTTACGAGTATATCTCGACAACCGTCATTAAATACGCTTTGGAAAAAATAAAGTAGATACATTGGGCCTTTATCTAGGGAATAACCGTAAAAGATTTTTTATATCTTGTATAGATTTTTCAAAAAAAAAATGAAAAAATCACTTCTGATCTTTTTTTCCGAAAGACAGAGACTCGTTCTCCGAAAATCGCGGAGATTTTTTTTTGCATTAAAATCTAGGGAATGACCGTAAAAGTTTTTTGATTGAAGCGAAAATAACTCCATAAAACGAAAACGAACCATTTCATCATGCGATTTTTAACCTTAATTAATTAATGCCCTGGGAAATTGCCGTAATGTCATAGTTGGGACGGGAGCTTTAATTGTACATTTAAAACGAATTGTAGTTCGAGGAGTGAGTGTATTTGGGCATGTCTCATGTTCTTATTGTCTAATAAACCGTCTGGCCGAGTACTTACCTACACTTTATATTAATATTGTAGTAAGTACACTATACACTCTAATATATTTCTGGCTTGTTTCTTTATAATAACAAACTGTAGAACAATACATGGCAATCTGATCTTTTGTAAAAGTTCAAAAGTAACGCCAAACCAACGTGAAGGAAACATATAAAGTATATAATATTCCGAACGAAATACACTTTCATTCAATATAAGGCACGTTATTTTTTCTATGCCATAGTCTACCCTATAAGATACATGGGAAATTAATTCGATATACCCGACTTACTCCACACCACAACAGAAGCTTTTAAGCTTTCTGTGAAGTGTACAAAGATGTATTTGGGTTATTTCGATAAATCCAGATTCATTAAAAAAAAATACTTGGATGTGGATTGTGGAGAGAATGAAAGTAAATAAATTAATATGGTTTGAACATATTCAAAGAATGATTGATGTTAAGATGACAAAAAATGTATGGGGCTGAAAGAGGGGGTGCTGGAATACGTGGTCGTGGGATACCTAAGACAACCTGGATAGATCTTATTGACCAGATACTCAGGAAAGGACGTGTGCTGACTAAAATAAATAGACGTGGGTATACGACGAATTGCAAGAAGATGACGGAAGCAAAAAGTGTAAGGATGGGGCAGTATGGCGTCCGGCTCTCTCTCCCCACCCCATAAGGGACGCAGAGTATGTTATAGTATAGCTGTGTGTTGTGTCGTGATGTGTTTCTACGAGTATATATTGACTATTTTTAAATGATAAGTGGTTTACCGCAAAGTGACTAAGATTTTCGTAAAACTATTAATAAAATGACAATAGATATACATATGGTTCGCATATTTTACGGTAAAATCATATCATAGTTAATAATAAAACTCAGTAAGTATAGTAATCCCGTGAAAATTCACGGAGGCTTAGTTAAATATATTTTTGTGTAACCACTATTACTACTCCACCCTTCAAAGTTCCTCGAGTAAACACAGGAAGATCACAAGGCTCCGTTTTTCCCCCTCTCTCCAATATCGTCATGAAAGCCGTAAAACCAGATTCATATTGTCGACTTTTTTAGTTGGTACCTACCCACCCCTGAAAGCCACGAAACTCCTCTCACATGTCTACCTACATACATCTATATAGGTACTTTACACATATATAGAAGTTGGGTACTTTACACATATATAGAAGTTGGGTACTTTAAAAAGAGTTCGATTTGCAATCTCTACGTGTATTATATAGGTACGTACCATATAGTATGTATGAGAATCCGATTTTCATTTTCTGCCACTTGTATATAAAACGGTACTTGATTATTTCCACGAAATAAATATTTCAAAACTACTTTCATTCATTATTTCATCAATTCGAAATTTTAAATTTTCATTTACAAAAAGTGAGACTTCCGACGAAAAATTTTAGCCACCCATGAACGCGTCGCAGCTTTAAATTCAAATACATATTCATAAAACTTGCAAAATTTGCCAAAGACCCATCGTTACAAACTTGGATTTTACCAGTATTCTGTAGTGGAATAAGGTAGGTAAGTGGCGCCCGAGAGGTGAGGTAATACATTCACTATTAGTGTTACGTTGGTGAACACATCACTCCACTGGCTGATTCTAATAATGCAATATTATTTATACTTATAGAGTAGCGAAAATAATATAGATACAAGAACTATGTAACTAAAAATAATACGGGGATAATACGCAACTTTGACGCACCAACAACATCACCAGAAGAAAACTGTAGTAGGTAGGTATTTAGTGCAAAAATGTTAGAAATAATCGGGTTGACTGTAAGATATTGCTTTTGCAATAAATCCGCCTTTTGGCACACTGCATTGTCTTGTTTTTGTTGCTATACATATTTACTGGCCAATAAATATTTATTTATTTATTTTAATTATTAGATCACCATGGCGACTAAAACAATAAAAGAATAAAACAATCGCAAACACGTAATCAATCTCAAACATGGTTGTAGGTAATCAATTTCAAGGCTCTAAGTAACCAATCTCAAACATGGTGGGCAATCAAACTCAAATATGACGTGTAACAATATCACACATGGTAAATACTCAAACTCCTCAAACTTGGTAGGTACTTAAACTCAAACATGGCAGGTAATCAAACTCAAACATGGTAGGTAATCAAACTGAAAGATGGCAGCTACTCAAACTCAAACGTGGTATGATAAGTAATCAATATCAAACATGGTAAGTACTCAAACTCCTCAAACTTGATAGGTACTTAAACTCAAAAATGGCAGGTAATCATTTTATACATGGTAATAAGGTAATCAGTATAAAATCAGACGAAACCATAAGTGTTACTGGGGATGTAGTTCACGAGATTTTGCACAATAATGTAGATTAGGTATATGGTTTGAAATAGTGTAGGTAATTCCCACACATTGCTATCACACAATATAGGCGTAATCTGTAGCCCTCTTCCTGTGTGGCAATCTCCAGCTACCGCTATGACGTCAAAGTCATTCATAAAATAACCAAACCACGACGCAACGTAATATTGAAACTATCAATCTACCTTCCTGCAAATTCTCTTATCGGTCGACACGTAATTATTCAGATAACAGTGCAAGGCCTATCAGACACGTCCGGAAAGTTATACTCTAACATTCTTCTTTTCTCTTTTTATTAAAAATGGATCTGGTCTTGCAAACACAAACCCAAATACTTTCATGCATACCTTGCACTAGGCTAAAAGCCTATATCGCAAAGTGTGGAATACATCGCCAGCGTCGGTGCTTAAACCTGCCACCTCCCGACCGAGAGACTGCTGCCTCAACCAACTGCGCCGACCATGTACCAGGATTCTGATTCCGAAAGCTCGAAAATACATTCAATTTGACTACTCTCCTCACACGTCCTGAATGTTAGATCGATCTGTCAGAAGTCAGAACACACTGACGTTTTTTTTACGAGATACGCTTGGCGATCGCCTTCAGCCTATACGGGTTTAAACTGTAAAGCGAATGCAGCCAACACCTATGCAGCGCCCCTAGCAGTGCGGTCCAGAAAACTCTTGACAGATTCATACAAATTTTTGTTCAATCTGATTCATTTTTTTTTCAGATTCATACTAATTTATGTTCCCTTTAAAAAACAAAGATATTGTGTGAAATTTTATAACTCTTTACGTGAGATTACGAAGTAAAACACACTGACTATAAAAATATATCTAATGTATATTGTCTATGACTACTACAATATCAGTCTATGGTACTAGAAAGTGCGAGGCCGTCGCCATATTGTTCATGGAGGCCGGGCCCAACTGACATTTGACGATGATTACACCATCAAAATTGTATGGGAAAAAATATTCCGTAGTTCAAGTGTTTGTCACCGAGACAAGGTGCTTGTCACCGATACAAGGTGACGTCACCACTCGTGGCGGTGATAGAATTCGAGGATGTAGGCTTGTACTCTACTATCGCAGGCTTCGGAAAGTGATCTGATATTAAGACGGCTAGCCACACACGGACGGAAGTTTAGAATATAACATTCAGTTGACTTAATGTCAGCTGATGGGCCTTAAACATTACACAAATTTCAAATATTAGGAATCTATTCGATATTCAAAATTTGGAAGCATAAGAAAGCTTTTTAAAATTAGAATAATCGACAGAATTTTTTTTCGTGCACAATAAAAAATAATATTCTCGTAAATTTATTGATAATCAAATATTTAGACTCCATTCGAATTCCAACGAACAATTTAAAATTTACATTAATTCAGTAGAAAACAAAACATAAATTAAATTTAGAACATTAGTAAAAGTTCTCAGTATTAGTAGTCTAACAATAATTAAATATTTAGTATTTAGAAACGTGTGCTAAAATGAGAATCTATAAATTGAAATGGATTCTAAACAAATGAACTACAAAATTATGTCATCATTTGTTTTCGATTATCTGAACTATAAAACGATAGCTTATTTTTAAAACAATGACATCGAACTGAATAAAATGTATTGTCTATAAGATTTTGTCTAGTTTTCGGGTAGTATTTGTGTTTATTGGGTTGATTTTTATGGTACATACTGTTTTATCATAATCATGTTTCAACTGGTAAACTGAATTTTAATTTTATATTAAATGGAGAAACACAGGCAGCGTTTTAAATAGAAGACATATATAAATAATAAAAAAAAAAGATTTTTGAGGCCTTATAGATCTCGACAACCTCACTAAACATGCTTTGGAAAAAATAGAGTAGATACATTAAACCTTTATCTAGTGAAAGACTGAAAAAAAATATCTATCTCATTAAAAAATATGAGAAAAACACTTCGGAATTTATTTTTTTGAAAGACAGCAACTTTTTTCCCGAAAGTACCAATTTTTTTTTTGTCGAAATGATAATATGCTTTAAAACTTCGTGAATGACCGTAAAAGGTTTTTTGAATGAAGCGTAATTAACCCCAAAAAGTAAAAAAAAATACAATATTTAACATTTGATCATGCGATTGTTCGTGCTATTTTGAACTTTAATGCCGGGGAAATGGCGTGTAGCGTCATAGTTGGGCTCCTAGATTTAAAAAAGTTTTTTTGCGTTTAATTTTTATTCTTATTTCTTCTGTTTTTTGTAGGAATTGACTGGAGGAGTTCGCTGGATAGCAATAAGCTCACCCTAATGAGCCTTGACAGGTGAATCCGATACTCCACTTATTTATTATTTATAATATTATCTACTAAAAAATTACAACTATATAACTCCCTAATTATTATTTCGCAATCATAATTTGCTCACGATGTTGCAAAATTTAATAAATAATCGTGATTTGTAGCGTACTCATACATCAAGGATGTTTTAATACTTATTACTAGAGACCGGATTATATCCATTTGCATATTTGCATATGCATTTGCATATTTTGGTATTTTTTTCAAGATCTTGCATATTTCGACCAAAATGTACTGATAATGCATATTTGGGTATATTTTCTTAAATTTTTCACTGTATTTGTAAAATATAAATGTATCAAAAACAAAAATGGTGTCTAGATGAAAATGCAGTAAATAAATACAGTAGTTTAAAAAGATCCCTAATTTCAAATTTAAAAAAAATGTTTTATGTCTTTACATCGTAGAACTGTTTTTCGCAGGCTTCCAAACGGTGCCAAACACAAATTAAATAAAAATTAAGTTAAATAAAATCTTGTAATAGTGGTAATTTGTTGTATTTACATATTTAAATTTGTGTCGCATATTATGGTGCTTTTTGCAGGTTTTGTTGCATATTTCGGGCATTTATGATGCATATTTCATACATTTTAAGTTGCATATAATCCGGTCTCTACTTATTACATAGGTAATAAATATATGAAAATAATATCTGCAGTGTTTGTTACTGCTCGAATGAAAAAATCAATCAAGATGTTACAATATTTAATGCTGGCTTGGGTACCTACTCATCAAACTTGCATAACATACACAATTAATAGTACACAATTAGTATAACGTCTGATATTACAGGTCGTCGAAAAAGAGGACCCTATTTTAAAAATTCAAACGTAATGTCAATCAGAGCCCTTTACACTCTGATTGGCATTGATCTGATAATGATTATTGTCTTGGATATTGTTTGATCTCCATGAAAATTGTAAATATGTATAATATGCTATAGGTAATTGTAAAAATTGACGAGTCCAGGTGCCCGAATGGGCCTACGGACGATAGAAAACAATAAAAACAATTGTTTGACGCAAAACAAAAGCTTCACATTATTTGTCTCATGGGTTTCCATGGATACGGAAATTTTCAAGAATCAAGTATCCAGTGGACAAGATTTGTAACGAAAAGTAAAAAAATATTGAAAACAGAGTAATGCTCTAATTTCAAACTTGACATTTACTGAAGCAAAAATATCTGCCATAGTGTTAATCATAATACCTGTCAAACGTATTTAGGAGTGTTTTCTGCCGCTATTTGTAAAAAATGTGGTCAAACAAACAGACATATTAGTGTGTTTCAGTATTACAATTAATCCTTCTGTATGAATAAATTACGCAAGAATCTGAAATTTACAGTCTTGGCTAAAAGTTATTAAATGCACCTCCGTAGATGTTAAAAGTCAATCGAACATTGAAATTGTTCTACTTAACCAACCAAATTTGCAGTCGCGAAGCACGGGTAATTCAGCTAGTTAATAATAATCAATAACAAAGTACGCAAGGACAACGAGAATGAACGAATTATTTTACATTTCTTCATAATGAATGTACCGAATCCAATGCTTTCGAAATAATATGTTCTTAAAATCATTAAAAAATCAGAAAACACCGCAGATTTGGCATCAGGCCAATATAAAAGTCTTACGCAACTACTACATCTCTTTTTTTGACAGCCGCAATCTTTCTAAGACTCTCATTAGAGTCAAATCTTAATGCATTTGAAAGCAAAACAAATAATATCAATTCGACAAAACCAATTCGACAATTTTGTCATTTTTAAACGCGTACGAGAGTAAAATCTTTTTTTTTTAAGTAGTCTCACGCAGTCAACTTGGTTTAGTGTTGCTTGATGTGATAATAGGATATGGTTACATTTTTCGCGACTTTCAAATTATATTTTAGAACTGTTGTTCAAAAAAACTAGCCAATTTTTGGATTGTTAGAATAAACTGTTGTTTTTCAAACTTATGATAGCAGTTTAATGGGATTATCGGAGTATTTTTTTCTTTTTCCTCAAACTCGCAAAACTATCTTCCCTTTAAAATGATTTCTCTAGCGCCGCTCTGTAAAATTTACGTGTGGGTTACTTGTAAAATACAAACGTGAGAAAATTGTGGATCTTTGACTGCTCTAATGACAAGATTCGACAATCAAGGCTACCAACATCACAATTTGCAACTCCACTTGCAGCTAACATCCGTTGGCGGCCAAGTTAGAAGAAACGATGTTAGGCTTCTAATTAAATTTTGAAATCTCCAATCATGTGGGCAATTCAAAAGTTCGCAGTACCATTTTTCACATTCAACCAATGGGAGCAAATCGATTTAAATAAAGTGTCACCATTGGATAAACCAACACAATTGAAGGTTCTGGATTCGATTTTTTTTACAAACCCATCGAATGACTAAGAATTTTATATTGGTCGTCAGGCGCCTATGAAATAATTAACGGGTATAATAAAAGTTCGTAGAATACATCAGAAAAATAAAACAACTTCCACGCTTTTCCCGATTTAATGTTTATGACACAATTATTATGTGGACTTCACATCATCACACGACAATCAACTCATGTAATAAAATAAAAATACATTTAATGTAAGTTGTATCTCAAAGTAACGAAATCACGAGGTTTAAGAGTATGGCACCAGGAATGACGTCACAGTCTTTTCCCACGGCATTAAGGTTCAAAATCGCGTGACAATCGCATGATAAAATGGTAAAAATAGCGTTTTTTTTCAATTTCTTGGGGTTAATTTTGCGTCTATCAAAAAACTTTTGAGGTTATTCCCTAGATTGTAATGCATATTATAAATGTAAAAAAAATTTTACTCCGCGACTTTCGGGAAACGAGTTTCCTTCTTTCGGAAAAAAGATCAGAGGTGTTTTCAAATATTTTTTTTAAATCTATACAAGATATAAAAAATCTTTTACGGTTATTCCCTAGATGAAGGTTCAATGCATCTACCCTATTTTGTTCCAAAGCATATTTAGTAACGGTTGTCGAGATAGAAGGTCTCCGAACCGTTACTAAATATGCTTTGGAACAAATACTAAATAGGGTAGATGCATTGAACCTTTATCTAGGGAATAACCGTAAAAGATTTTTTATATCTTGTATAGATTTCTAAAAAAAAATGTGAAAAACACTTCTGATCTTTTTTCCGAAAGACAGCAACTCGTTTCCCGAAAGTGGAGGAGTTTTTTTGTATTGATAATACATATAGATTTAGGGAATGACCGTAAAAGTTTTTTGATTAATGCGAAATTAACCCCAAAAAATGGAAAGAAACGCTATATTTATCATTTTTATGCGATTTTGAACCTTTATGCCGTGGGAAATTACTGTGACGTCATAGTAGGATCGGGAGCCTTAAGGAAGTCACGAGGTCTAATATAAAACTACAATACAGCAGTAAAGCATTAGACTAAGCATATTGTCCCTAAGTAACATTACTCGCGCGAAGATGATTCATGAAACTAAAAACGTTATACTAAGTTCCCTATATTCCTTGCAAATAACAAGCAATAAGAAAAACTATGGAACCACATATGTTCCTACTCCACTTCACAATAAAATGTAGGTTGCAAATGTTGCATCCACTCCTCAGCAGATGGCGTTGGGTCAATGTGAAATAATTTTCAGCAGTAGCATATAAACACCTTTCAAATATTACACAATTGACAGCAGGATGTGGTGGAATAGGTGAACGTTGCCCTGCCAAAGCCGACTAGTAAGCGTCGGAACACCCATCCTGCTTTTTCCCCAAGGGAGTTTACATAACGCTTCATTGTGTGAATGAAAATGCCTCTCGTCTCTGTTAAAGAAAAAACTGTGATACAAATAAAATTTATTTTTATTTTATTTTTTAAGAAAAGAATCTGGGTTTGCATGTACACAAACCCAAATACTTTCCAGTACACCTTGCACTAGGCTAGGAACCTGTGTCACAAAGTGTGGAATAACTCCGTTTCCCTTTAAACATTTTATCAACAAATTACACTATATCCGACAAACTACGGGAAAAATCTAAAGTTTCAGTAAATTTCTAGTAGTAAGTAACTTTTGCATTATTTTTTATGGTCAAAATTGACGAAAATTAAATTTCTACCTACTAGAGTCACGTAGACATATTGCTCATTTATCCACGTTTCAAGTCTCATGACGATATCTTTAGTATTAGCGGAGTAATCTTACTTTTCCCGACGCAATTTTCACATATAATCAGTTACTATGCCGTCCTAACTTTGACACAATATTACTCATGGATTGTAAGAAAAAATATTGAACTTTGAATTGCAGCTTATAAGTAATGGGAGTTACTGTCGTTTGATTTATTTTTTGCGCACATGTTATGATATATCGACATCTCGTGAATTCTCACGGGTTTCCACTAGCATACGTGTATTGTATACTTTGGGAGTGAGTAAGTTAGGTATATTACTTCGCCCACCAGAATATGACTAAAATAGTCACCGTCTATATTTGAAGTCACTACTACACAGATAATATAACATATTGATGTTTTTAACACACGAATATAATTTTGGATACGTATTCTCTCTATTATTCAGTACTAGGAGAGTTACCCGTGCTTCGCAACGGGAAATTTGACAAAACAACCCGGCATACTTTATAGGCTTCAGCTGGACAAAATATGACTTAAGATCTGAAATTATTTACCAACGCCCTTTCATATGATACCACACTCGACCCCACATAACCCTTGGATCCCCTCATTATCATGGCATCTCTTAGGCATGGCATCTCTCTACAATTTTCCAGAAGGTTCTACAAAGTTTGTCTTGCTTCCACAACCTTCTGCAAGATTCTACGTATTCTCTGAGCGCTTGGATTCCTTCGTTCCGATAGCGTCTCCCACCATGACATGATCGATTCAAAATTTGACACCAAAGCGGATCCTCTCGGTTACTCGGTGTCTCCTGATGGCTTGAGCTGGACAAAATATCACTCACGCTCTGAATTTCTTTTCCAACGCTCTTTTATACGATACAACATACGACCCCACACAACTCTTGGATCCCCTCATCATCAAAATTTCTCGGGAGATTCTGCATTTCCAAAAGTTTCTACCACACAGTTTTCATTTCCAGATAGCAATTAAGGCATTCGAAACTGCTGCAGGAGTTCCAGAGTTATGGTGGAACAAACATACATCAATTTTTTATGATACGTATATAAGATGTTGTTTGTTTCAAACAAAACATAGCACTAAGAGTGAGTCATCTCACATAATATAATATTCGATATAGTACTGGCAATGTAAGTAAGTTAAATACAGATCACCCAATATAAATAAGTAACATCTAGGAAGATTACCTATCGCATGTGTTATTTGCGCATTTACATAATGAAGTATACAAATAATGAGAGATAATTGTATTCAACACGTACACAGTAGCCCACCAATACGGCGGAGTGAGTAATCATATACCGTATATAAACATTACATCTATATGGTGATCAGTGAGCTTATGGATAGTTGTACTGTCATACTTGGAGCAAGAATACTCTGAGACGCTACTACTACTTAAAGAAATATGGCAAATATTGTCATACTCGGAGCAAGAATACTATGAGAAGCTACTGCCACTTGGAGAAAGATAGTCATATTTGAAGCAAGAATACTCTGTAAAGCTACTACTACTTGGAGAACGATAACAAATACTGTCAATTGTCATACTTGGATCAAGAATACTATGAGAAGCTACCACTACTTGGAGCAAGATAGCAAATACTGTCATACTTGGAGCAAGAATACTCTGAAAAGCTGCTACTACATGGAGAAAGATAGGAATTATTGTCACAAATGGAGCAAAATACTCTGAGAAGCTACTACTACTTGGAGAAAGATAGCAAATATACTTCGAGCAAGAATACTCTGAGAAGCTGCTACTACTACTTGGAGCAAGATAGCAAAAATTGTCATACTTGGAGCAAGAATACTCTGAGAAACTACTACTACTTGGAGAAAGATAGCAAATACTGTCATACTTGGAGAAAGAATACTCTGAGAAGCTACTCTACTTGGAGAAAGATAGCAAATATTGTCATACTTGGAAGAAGAATACTCTGAGAAGCTGTGAGAAAATGGAGTACCTAGATACATTTCAATTGAGATTACATTGCAAATTAAACACACGTTGTAATTTCATTTATATTGAAGAATAAATGTTGGCGGATGCAGTGCAAGAAGAGGATAACATAAAAAATAAAAGTCACCGCGGAGATGAAAGAAACCCACAAAATTATATTTTATTAATAACTTATTGTACAAATAAAAATGTAAACTTTTATGTGAGTTTCTTACAGTAAACCACCGATTATCAAACAGTTTTAATCTTTCAGGTATATTTTCATTTATCAGGCGTCTTTGAGATGATTTTTGGTAGCTACTGATTAGCTAGGAAAAAACTAATCTCTTCTAATGAACGAAAAACAGTGCAAAATAATTTGGAATTGTAGAAAATTGTTGAGCATTTAAAAGTATGCATATTGATATTGCAAAAAAAATGAGGCCTCAGACCTCGACAACCTTATGATTTGGAAAAAAATAGGGTTTGAATCTTTATCTAGGGAATGACCTTAAAAGACTTTTTATATCTTGTATAGATTTTTCAAAAATAATAGTGAAAAACACCTCTGATCTTTTATCCGAAAGACGGAAACTCGTTTCCCGAAAGTCGCGGAGTAAATATATTTTTTTGTACTGATAATATGCATTAAAATCAAATAAATGACCGTAAAAAATCGGGCTAAACTAACCCCAAAAAGTTAAAAAAAAAACGCTATTGTTCACATTTTTTCATGAGATTTGACCGTGACGTCATACTTGGGGTCCAGCCATGTATGAGTTTAAAATCAATAGGTCTAATTCTATAGCTAATAATGTTCTATTGCTACGTGCTAATAATGCTATGTGCTTAAAATGCTAGCAAATAATGCTAGCTAATAATCCAACTAAAATACGAAGGACCCTATCGTACATGTTTCACAATAAAATAAATTCAAAATAAGTCTAAAGGAAAAGATGATTTTCTTTAAAAATGGACTTCCACCGAGTACCAATGGACGAAAACATCGAGATTATCAAAATAAGTCTAATTTGGTGGGTTTTATTGCATTCGAAAATTATGTTATAAAAATGTAAACGACTATAATATTTATTTACAACTTATTTATTGACTTGGAGTAGGCAGCGATATATTGAAAAAAACACCAAATCCTGTTTGTGATTCTGTCGCCGGTCATTTGCAAAGTTAACAAATAAAAAGATAAGTTATTCATCTGTCGTTGTTGGTGGGTATTCGAAATTTAAATTATTATAGACGAGGAGAAACCAAAAAGTTTAACTAACCTTTCAGTAAAGAAAAAAATTGAATTCAAATCATTTTAGTCCAAATTATATTAAGTTCCTATCATATTCAGAAGTAATGACTATTTAATATTTTGGACTTTAGGAACAGGCTCAAATGCTTTGGTCAACTTACAATGACAAACGGCTCGTATTCATATTGAGAATCGTCTTCAAAAAACTTTCTGCTTCTCTTGGAATCTTCCAGATAATTTTGACGGTAGTACACGAGCCTGATGTTAAATTACATAAAATTTCAACAGCACTGAACTGCATACTGCGAATAATTTTACTTTGTACGTACACAATAGGAATTATGTATTCTAAAAACAATTTTTATTGAAATAATGTTACAGTCACTATTTGATTTTTTTAAATTCGTAATTATAAATACGCCGAACTTTTTGATCCAACCTCTTGATTATGGGATTAGCATTGATTATAAAATAAGGATAATAATCATATAACTAAGGTTTAGTCTGTCATCTCTAACTGTCACGTCAAATAAAATTATCAAATTAGAAGCATGGTGTCTTAATTCTGGCAAATTCCACCTTGCGAAATCTAAAGGTTCTATTACAGAGGCTATTTTTCGAGCAATAATTGCTCGGAAACTCGTATTGCTCCAAATGCAGCAATTAAACAATTATTTAGGCAATATGTCGTACTTTTTTCATACTTTCAATTCACTTCAATTTCTATTTGTTTTGCGTGTGTATTAACTGTGAACGGATGTTTCCGGTCTTGTGTATTGTATATTTTTGTATTAATGTTCCTGTCAATATTTGTTTTTGCGAAAATATCTGTTCCACGTGCATGAATAAAAAAATAAAAAAAAATACGCGGCAATTCGGAGCAATTAATTGCGCAATTATTTCAGCAATATAGTTGCTCGTATCAGCGAACCTTTCGAAAACGTTTGTAAAGGAAAAAAAGTTCTAACAAAATTCAAACAATGAACATCGAACACTAATTCAATATGTAGAAAAATATTAGATATGTAATAAATGAATATATAAAATGAGTCAATAGTAGGTAAGGTAAGATGTACATAAGTATATAGTATTTAGCATATGAATATGGCATAGAATGATTGTACTTTATTATGCACGTGTGTTTAAGTCTGGGTTCACATATCCCGAACAACAACGAACATTTTGCTATCTGTATTAATCATGTTCGTCCTGTAACACCGGCTTTAACTAATGCAGTCACTAGGACTACAAACAGAATGGCAAAGATAAAACATCATAAAATTAAGCTCTTTTTGGCGAACATCATGGCTGAAAAATAGAGATAGTACCGACTAGTCGAGAAAACCGACTATCGGGCCAAAGATGCCGACTTTTATACAAGCTACAGGAAATAAAAGAAATAAATCGCCAGTATTTACAATACGTTTTGTATTTTTGAGAGTAAAATTCATTATAATATGGGAAATACAAAAGCTAAAAACTTGTATGTAATTTGATTTCATTTGAAGTGAAAACCATGAAACGCATCTTATAGATTAGAAGATCCGTAGAGGCGACTAAATTGGTAGATTATAAATAATGCATACAGAATACATCACGTAAATTTTGATAAGATCTCGCACACCTATTGTTAATTTCTCCACAGTGTGAAAATTAGCGTGAAAACTCCGAAACTACCGTGAAAATTCTCCGTTGGAAAAAGCTAAACGTCTTAATTTGTTCGTTACGGTGAATGAGGTCTTCAGTGTGTACGTGGTTTAATATTATTAACAATAATATACACACCATAATATTAAAAGGTGACGCTAAAAACTAATGACCTTTGTGTTTATAACGGGTTTTTCCTGCACCTTCAGTTTTTTTATATTATGTATACCAAATATTAACATAAAATAACATATGACTATAGAGTTGTATGTATTTAATTATTGAACAATACAATATGCATCAGTAGTTAGTAATCTACTTATCTACACGACGCCTCGCCACAGCCAACACCTTGCAAATAATTATACACGAAATATTCTAATCAAAATGTCACCAAGGAGAATGTGTAATTAAATATTGTTAATATGATGGTGAAATAAAACGGCACAGAACAAGCTAAAATAGAACGCATTATAAGAGAACAGACCATTTCAGAACAGCCAATACACAATCATGAGCTTCGCCAGCCTCGGAGCTAGAGGGGCCAACAAAAATTTATAAATTTGATTTAGCATGAAAAAACGTAAATAGCGTCGCAGTAAGAAAGTCGTGACGTGACAATAATATGTAAGATTTTTTTTAAATAAAAAAGCATCAATATAAAATAGCGCTGCAGGCAATTTTTTTATGAAATTGATGGATTCATACAAATTTAGAAAAATTATGATATGATGAGAAAATGTGTGGTAGTAATGTGATTTTTTGTGAGGTTTTGCCATTTAGTATGAAAAAATATATACCTATTCCTATCTCTAGGGAGGGGGCAGGGGGGCCAGCTGCCCCTTATACTCAGAACACACACCTTATTGCATTCGTATTTTGTAACATAACCCGAGATATAGACACTGGAATCATGAATCGCACGTTTAGTTAAAACACAACTGACATTTTGCGTAGTTTGATAAATAAATATAATAATTATTAATACAGAACACGAGTATTGAATAAAGTTGTAATAGAATGATGAAATAAAACATATTGTTAACACTGATTAACATACAAATTATATGCAGACATTAACAAAATGCGCATCATTAGCACTCAACAATATCATCAATACCTGATTAAACATATGTTCGCAAGTATAATATTTGAGTAAATCGCTCATGGGAAGAATATGGAACTATGTTATCTATGGTGGAACCCAGGTGTGGTGGATCCAATAGGGAATCTAAATATCAATGTAAGAAGCCTCAAAGATATCACGTGACCATCATGGTGACAAAAAATGGCGTAAAAATATTAACACTGACAAAAAGTATAGTATAGGCCAAGTCACAAAAGATAGAAGTGTCCCTATTTTGAATAATTCTCCCCAACATTATCAATTAGACCAATGATAAAAGTGCAAATATTAACGCAAACCGTATACGGTTGATGACGTGGTCAGATGGGGGCGACAGAAGCGGCGGTATTGGTGCCAACTTGTCCAAAGTATGAACGCCTCAAGGATACCACGCGTGGCGCTGCGTGGTATCCCAGATGGACAACGCCAGCCGGGAAGGCCCTCAAAAAGATGGAGGGAAAGCTGGGGAGCTTAGCAGCCCAAGAGGAGACTCCTCCTGCTAGAACAGACTCCTGAATCTAACGAAAGGGAACGAAAGCAGTTTCAATTTGACCACAAAATTATAAAAAAATTCATAGCAAATGTTTCAGTTTTCATTAAAGAAACAAATAAGGTGACTGAATAAAAACATAATAATGCAAGTATCGCCGGGCAAATAACGCTAGTTATAATTAATAATTAATAATAATAAATAAACAAACAAATTATAATAATTATAATATATGCATAATACTGTATGTGATGTAAGTCCAATGATCTATTTGTAGACAATATTACATGTAGTGCTGCACATGCGTATTAGTATATCTATCATACAATATTATATGAGGCCCTTAATTGGGTGGTCCTATATTATAGTATATTTATCATTTATCACTAATGATCTTTGACACATTCACCAACCAATCAATGAATTTAAAATTATTATTATTAAGACATAAACTTGCGCACGCATGTCGTTTTAAATTGCGTCCAATTGAATGCTGTACTAATAAGTGAATATATCGAGAAAAAAATTATACATTTATGAAAATGCATCAGAATGGGTTTAATTAGTGAAATGCTATTTTACAAGATTTTATTTCACTTCTCTTCGTTGATTTTACTACATTTGTTTGTTTGCGCGCACATCTTGTAATCGGTTTTTCAACCACTTCCTGATTACTTAGACAGCTGAAACTTTGCAAACGTACATAAACTCGGTGACAATATGATTCTGTGCAAAAATGGATCAGCTTTCTCCAGACTCCAGAGACAAAAAAGATGTAAAGCGTTTCAGGGGGATCTAAGGGTCGTGTGGTAACGTATGAAAGAGCGTTGGAAAAGAAATCCAGATGGTAAGTCAGATTTTGTCCAGCTCAAGCCTTTGAAGACACTGAGCGATCGAGAGGATCCTGTCACCGCATACCGTCGCGTTTGGTAACTCACGAAAGTGCTTCACGAGTAGAGCTCTAATCTTTTTACAAATTTTGATTCCGTCTATTCTTCTTCCCGTCACCAATGCATACTTTCTTTGACAATAACTATTTCAATTAAGCATATGGTTGTTAATTCACAAATTTATTTACTTTTGTGTGATTATGTTGTTCAACAATTAATTTGTACATAAACTTGACTAATTTATTGCATATATTACTGTGTATGCTTTTAGCGTAACACTTTGTTAATATACAACACTAATGAGGAAGTATACATAAGCAGGCCTCAATTAATATTGTTTGTGCATTCAATTATAAACTAAATGCTGAAATAATCTTCCTACAAGTTTTCGCAAACGTGAGTCAACGAAAATAAGGCAGATACTCGTCGTGAACTTTGATAAGATGAGGAAAGAAGGGATTAGAACAAAAGTTGCCGAAATAAAGGACCATATTTCTGCGTTTAAATGGCAGTGGGCTGGACATATGGTCAGATAATAAGAAGGGCATCCGGAATTTTCCATTGGAAGACCTGGATGAAAAACAGAAGTGTCGGAAGACCTCCCTGAAGATGGTGTGAAGGCACTGTTCAACAAGGCAGACAGAGGCGAACGGAAGGGATGGAAGAGGCCTACATCCATCAATGGAGAGAGGAAGGCTAACAGACAAAGAAGAAGTTAATTTTAAACAAAGTAGAAGGAAAGAAAAATTTAATGAAAATTAAGAAGGGTTGAGCAACAGCGTACCATGCATGTTTTGTAAAATTCAGAAAACATCTTGCAAAGTAATATCACAACCAAATGTAATTTAAACAAAAAACTAGAGGACACTACTAAATTTGGCGTGATGAATATTCACATTACTCATATAGTCGTAACAATTCAATACAGATATTGTGACATTTGTACAAATCAGATTTTTTCATAGTCCATTATTATTAATAAATTATGTAAGTGGTTCGAGTTCGTTGTACTTGGATAAAAGGAAGCAAAATATTAGACGTTTGTGGGCGTATATTATTATTTGTTCGTCTTCTTGTACGTAGGAGTTTATTTTAATACTGTGATAGCCGAAGTGTGCCTTGCCTGGCACGGAGGCGTATCTTTGACCCATTTATATTTAATACATAATCCTTTATTTATGATTAACCACTTCCTTGACCTTACTCATTGTTATCTCGAGCCGATCAGACAAAAATCGCAATCCAAAACTTATTTTTTAATGTCGTGGAGAAAGGGGTCCCACTGCGAAACCTTGGAGTACACCTACACCTCTTTCTATTTTTCCGACCCAATTACATTTAATTTAACCTTTATGATTATCCATTTCGACGACCTTACTTATTCAATTTAAAATCATCAAGATCAAAAGAAAAAACGGCGCTTATAATAATATATTGCTCTTAGGATCTAACAATAATGGGCCCAATTATAAGACCTTGGGGAACTCCACTCCTCTAGACATCAATTATTGTCAGACACGTATCATCAAAAGACGTAATTAATATACAGGTTCATGCACTTCGCAGAGGTTTATCGTTTAGGCAATTTATGTACGTGATGGTCGTGAGAATGTCTGATGATATATTACCAAAAGATTGCGGGACCCAACACGTATATTAACTTGTGTAGTTTTTACGTCAATGAGATGTATTTTACATTAATATGATGCAGAGACATGTCATAGATAGAATAACATTCGAATTAAAGACCCTATGACAATTATGACAAGAAATTTAGCTGCTTGCAATTAGGACTTAAATATCCTACAACTTTAACCATACCTATACGCATTCCAATACTCAAAACAAATACGTTTTATATTTTATGCAACTTAGTTGTTCAAAGATTTATGAAGTTGCTGTGCACACATTTCATTTAAATGCGAAAACCCTTTTGCCGTAAAACACGACATTTGAACATTGCAACATGTTTCTCTATATCCATTAACATCTACAACAACAACAATATCGGCAGCAACATAAGTAGCAGCAACATTGTAATATGCAAAACGCGAATTTCTGCTAAAATATTTTACACAAGCAATATTCAAGTACAAGAACACGATGACTCTAAATAATATGCACAAGTAAAGACATAACATAACGATAACATGTAACATGTGTACCAAATAACAGTCGCAGGTAATTCTTCTTCTCTAGTTTCAATCCTACGGATTGGTTTGCAGAAAATTCCTACATCTGGTTCTCCGCTCTTCTCTGTCTCCCGCAGCTCTCTTCAGCTCGACATATGTGGCGCAGTTCATGTCCTCGTACACCTGGTCCAGGTACTGCCGTCGGGGGCGCCCCCTGTGGTTTGTCCCCTCAACCATTCAATTATGTGGTAATTACCGATACCAGAATTAGCAAATACATTTCAGAAGCTGCATCAGTAGATGCAAAATTTGTCGATGGTCTCAAATTATAAGTATGGTAGTAAAATTTTCGGGGCCTCCAGGACATACACGAGGTAAGACCGGAAGCGGTGGTCTAGCTGGCAGCACTGGAGCCGAGGCTTTGAAAGATGCTTATGTCGATGCAGCCTACACGGGCAAAGGACAACGCCGAAATGCCACACTAAAGTAATAAGGTAAGTATAAGTATGGTCTGATGAACCGCGTGGAAAATATAACTTATTTGGTTAAAGTTAGCAAAAAATAGAAAGCTTTGAAACTGGTTGAAGAATCCTATTGCAAGAGCATAATAAGATTCCATCGTTGAGGTTTCGACTAGTGCTTACACTGCGTGGGTTTTTCGAATTTTTCGTTCTTTCCATTTCGTACTTAATTACACAAATCACATACTTCATTCTGAAGATGGTAGCGATGCTGGGTGAAAGCTTAAAGAATTCGAAAAAAAACACACGCAGTGAAAAAATGTTCGACCCATGGATTCGTCACGCTGTGGGAGCCTACAAGATTATTTGCATTACAAGACTAAACGAGGTTATTAGGGAAATGAGTGACTGCAAGACTATGGTGTTGTGACAAGAATGAAAGTGAATAAACTAAGATGGTTTGGGCATATTAAGAGAATGAAAGATGACAGGATGACAAAAAATATATATTTGAGTGAGCAAAGAGGGGTGAGAAAACGCGGCCGCCCGAGACTGACCTGGTCCGATCATGTCGACCAGATCCTAAACGATGGACTCGTTTTGAGTAAAAGGAATCTGAGAGCGTGTATGACTGCATGCATGAATGTTACGGAGGCTAGAAGTGTGTGTAAGGATAGGGCTGTCTAGCGCTCTATCTACCCACTCTGAAAGGGATGCGGCGTGAGGGTGTAGATAGATAGATAGAGATTAAACGTTACTTCCAAAACGTTACTGTTATTTCTCGGCCCTCCTCCTCGCAGCCCTAGTGGTTATATTAGCATGTTAATAACTAATGTTATTATTTACTGCAGTACTCAAGTTGTATACCAAGTCCGTTAAGTTTTAACAGCCGTCAAGTCAGTTTGACACTGTGCGTGTATTACGAGACGAGTATGTTGTTGAAAGCACAAACTACGGAATATATTGCAGTATGTACTATAATAATTCACAGAATAATATTGTTGTGTGTTTAAGAAAATACTAAGTGAGTATGGAAATATGGATTCTCAGGTGGTGAGTCTTGGTTGAGTCGATGAAAAACTAAAATCCATATACGATATTTCCTACAACGTAAAGGATAACTAATGAAAGTTAATAAACAATGATGGTTTGGGCATGTTGAGAGAATGAAAGATGACAGGATGACAAAAAAAAGATATATTTGAGTGAGCGAAGAGGGGTGAGAAAGCGCGGGCGCCGGAGACTGACCTGATCCGATCATGTCGACCAGATCCCTCGCATCTCAAGGATGGACGCGTTTCGAGTAAAAGGAGTCGGAGAGCGTGTATGAATGTGACGGAGACTAGGAATGTGTGTAAAGATAGGGCTGTCTCTCTGCCTACCCTGCAAGGGAAGTGGCGTGAGGGTATAGATAGATAGAGCACACATAGATTAGCGAGGAAATTATTACCTAATACCTACATAGGCACATAGACAATAAAATGAAATCAAAGTTTGGCATTACTTTGCAGCAATGCTAGCTCCCAAATCAATGAAGTCCTTATAAAAATTGCGTTGTTACGATACGGATTTTAAAAGCCTCTACTAGTTGGCTTAGGTTGAACCACAACAAATATAGGATCAAATAGTTACGAGTAATACTGTGCTTTTTCATTATTTTCAATGCTTTCTGTGTACAATATTATACACACAGACTAAGACAAAATTCAACATGTACCCAATACAATACATACAAATCGAACGGTGATGTATGGTGCATACAAATGCATGCATTGATTAGACATACAGGGCATACGTAATATTTTGTATGTAACAAGTAACGTATGGTAGTGCGTTCATACATCCTGTATGCATTTACAGTAAGTAAATTATTATGAATGAACAAATAAAGCATATGGCCATTCTATACATAAGTAAGTTGTATTGTAATAAAAGAAATGTAAGTAGCCATTCATTAAACACTTTTTGGAGCATAATAAATCGCATTACTACAATCATTAGGAGGAGAATGCATTTTATGTAAGTCAGTTACTTTCGTATGTACTTAATATTATGTTTAATCACTTACTCAGTTGGAGGTCAAATGAATGCATCACATTAGAGAAATTTCAGTCCATAGTACTTACCTGAAATAAAACATAAAAAACTACATTAGTCATGAAACAGTAATAAAATATTAAAAAATACATTTTTTCCACAATTTTATTTATTAAATTTATCCCCACTCGGTTGTTTTGAGCGTTATGTATCAATGTAATATAAATTTTGTAGCAAATTGAATCCTCTATAAGATTAGTTATAAAAACCTTTGGGGCTAAATGAACCATTACAAAGTTATCGTTCGTTATGTGGCAAGACACTAAAAATTTAAGATAATAAGAAAATTTGGCCTGTTTTTCAGTTTAGAGCAAAATTTTATATAGCAAACTTAATAAGATAATAAAAGATCTCTCAACCGAGATATTTGTACCAACGTATAGTTAGATTAATCAATTAGATTTTCAGAGCCCCTTTCATTCAGTAAAAAAGGTCAATACAAAAAAGGCGTATATGTACGTCTATGGTAGAGTTTATCATTGACGTTGTATAATAGTGGTGTAGTATATTGTTATATAGAAAACGCAGCTTTGCTGAAGTAAATAACTCAACCCAAAATAGACCAACAGAATTATACTATAAACATTTAGTGAATGATGCTCTGTATAACTTATACGTACAATGTACATAGGAAGGAATACATACGTATAACGTAATTTAATAATTGTATGTATTAATAATATTTGCACCTATGTTAGCACATACTTAGAAATCCTTCACTAGAGCGAGCTTTAGCGAAGTAAAATATGTCTCATAAGTTGCAAGAATAATTATTATTGATAAAATTAACCATAAATCTAACTAGGCCAACTATTCTCCATACATATTCGAATCTCACAATTTAAAATAATACGAAAATTTGCTACCAGTTTACGAAAAGTTGATAGTTTTCGAAGTTGTACGAAAATATCGCCAAAAATGACATTTTTACCTTTTTTGCATTACGATTATGCATCACGAAATTGTGTTGGTCTTTTGGGGTATTCGGCACCCCAAAAATATAGGGAATTGAAGGAATCCAAACCACCAATTTGAGCCCAAAATTCCTGGGCATAAGATAGAAACTTTCTTTATAAAAGAGGCTAGGCTATAGATTCTGTCAGATAACAAGTTAAACTTAACAGGTAATTATCAATAACTCTTTTACTATGAGTACCTCTCATATTTATTGGATATAATAATTGTTGAGTAAGTCTCATTGTTTCGTAAGCTCCACACAATCATCTCAGTATATAACCTTTAGCTTTCATCACGACGCATACTTGATAGTTGATATTATTAGTTGATGGTGTTGTTATTGTGTAAGGTGAAGTATTACTTGGTCTTGGTATACTATGTGAGTTATTGTATGTCATATTGCAATCCTGGGAAACAAAATAATAGTTACGACTTTTAATGTTTTGGTATGATTAATCGCAAACAATAATTGCGTCTGCTGTGCTCATCGTCAGCGCACATTACAGTGAATTTAGAATGACGATCGTCAGTCAATGTCGACCTTTATGGTCGTCAACAGTACAACATAACAGAACAAGCTTTCACAGGGTAACATAATAATTCATCCATTCTTATACAAATGGACATAAAATAAAAAAAATGCATTGAGAAACGTTTCTGAACTGCAGGAGTATAATAATATGGCTGAGATCACTCGCAGACGAGTGGCTAGCTGTAAAGTACAATAGATGAATAGAGTAAGCATAATTATATCTATATACAAGTTCAAAAATTACGCATTTGGCAGCAAGATATGACGGGAATCGAAATGGAAGAACGTTGACATTGACATAAAGTGATCATTTAAGCCAGCGAACACCCATCCTGCGTTTTCCCCAAGGAGGTTCGCATAATGCTGCATTGTTTGAATGTGGATGCCTCTCGGTTCTTAGAGGAAAAACTGTAAAAACTAACAATGCTGTATATACATTTTAGGATATGCCAAGCTGGTATAGATGAATGTACCTCCATGGATGGATGGAGAATAAAAAAACTAAGACTCATGATAATATTTTGAACTTTATGTGACCCAAGACGAGTGCAACGACCAATTTCACACACGGGTCATATTCCTACTTGATAGAACCCACCTGTTTCACTCCCATGCCCATGGTGTAAAATTACCCGGCAGTTACAGGTGACATGCTCGCGTGAGAACTTAAACCTACTTTTCATAAACATTAAGATACCTCCTATTGCCCATACGTACATAGAACACTTCCGATTACAATAATGAGATGCAGATGGTATGGGTGTTGTCATCCTCGGACCTAGAGGGGGGCAACAAAAATTAAGAATATGACATAGGATACAAAACGCGCAAATAGCGCTGAAGGAGATTTTTTTTGTTAGACATAGTGAAGAAGGTCGTGATGTGTTTGGTTTATTTGAAAATGTACATAATAATTTGCGCAATAATGTGTATGAAAAATGTTTTTTATAAAAAGTAATAAAAAATAGCGCCGCAGGCAATTTTTTAACGAAACAATCGTATATTGATAAATTTTCACGCTAATTTTAGAAAATGTATGACATGATGAGAAAATGTGTGGTAATAATGTGATTTTTGTGAGGTTTTATCATTTAGTATGAGAAAATATATACATATTCCAATCTCTAGGGAGACAGCTGCCCCCCCCCTGCCTCATCCTGAGGACGCCCATGGCAGATGGTAGGAAAATTTACAACAAAATAGCTTCACTTGACATGAAGTTTGCATGTGCCAAATAACCCTGCGTTCAAGCAATTCTATATGCAAATATAACACTCAAATAGTACACCCGACATTTGGTTATAAATGTTATAATACTGGGAGCCCTTATTATACCAATTATTGTTGTGTACCTGGAATGGTATAATTTTGTACCACATATGGTACAATTACCATAAATGGACATCTTTTTATGGTAATTGTACCAATTTTATAGTGTCGATTCACGGAATTAAAAGGGTTTGACAGATATCACAGAAGCTATAGGATGAGACAAAATTATACCTATTATCCTAGTAGATGTTATACCTATTATGTCTTTTCTGTTTGTTGACTATACCAATTTTTACATTTGATTTGACTATACCGTATTGAATATGTATTCACTATGCCAATTTTTATATTTTTTTTTCCTTTGCATTTTTTATATGCTTTTATACCTTATGCCTAGTAGATGTTATACCTATTATGTCTTTTCTGTTGACCATACCAATTTTTACATTTGATTTGACTATACCGTATTGAATATGTATTAACTATACTGTATTGAGTATGTTGTGACTTTACCAATTTTTTATATTTTATTTTGTATTTTGTATTTTTATATGAATATGAATATGTATCATAATATGGACCTGAGAGGCTTGCACATCCCACCTCCAGATCTGGAATAAAGATATTATATTATTATTATTATTATATTGCTCTGTACCTGGAATGGTACACATATGTACCAAATATGGTACAATTATCATAAATAGACACTTTTTATGATACAAGTAATTGCACCAATTTTGTTTTGACAACAAAATTTAAAAGATTTGACAAATCACAGAAGCTATAGAAGAGAATGTTATATGGGAATATGGGACAAAATTTAAATTTCTGTGAGTAGTACAAGAAATTGCCACTACTGGCGCTAATCATTCCTTCCTGAATTGAACTTTTTCTACAGAATTTGATTTGTAAAAGATACTATACTATACCCTCACGCCACCTTCCTTGCGGGGTAGGCAGAGAAAACGGATCGCCAGACTTTCCTATCCTTACACACACTTCGGGCTTCAGTCACATTCATGCAATTCCTCATACACATTCTACGATTACTTTTACTCAAAACACGTCCATCCTTGAGAATCTGGTCGACAAGGGCGGCCCCGTTTCCTCACACCTCTTCGTCCGCTCAGATATATCTTGTTTGTCGTCATGTCATCCTTCATTCTCTCAACACGCCCAAGACGATAATACATAGATAATAAACAGATTTCATATTTCAAATGTTGGAATAGGTTACATTGATTGAAAAAACGATTGCAGACTATTGGAATTGAGTTACCGAATACACCGGCAGGTTAATATAACTGGTCGACCTTGCTAGGTGAGTGCTCCTAACTATACATCTGCACTCTTCACTCTCAGGTCATTCATATGTCTCATATTATTTTATATCCCTCTCATCTATTAGCAATATTATAATTGAATATGTTATATCTCCTACCCGCTCACACTACAGCGTATTACCAATTATCTATCTCATTTGTTAATTCGTTTAAAATTTATGTTCGACGCCGTCGTGAATTCATGCCCTGACATTTAAACAATATGGCGGAGGTCCACCATAAATCGTGATTAGAAATAACACTGTATAATCTGTTTTTGTGAATTATATATAATTATAATAGTAGTGGTTATTAAAAACGATAAATGTGTGTATGTAATGTTAAAATATTTATAAAAACGAAATATTTAAATACAAAAAACGTTATTACTGGTGTAAAAGGGAAATTCATATAAAATTTAATCACAGATTTTTATATTAAGTATCCTAGATGGCGTACTCAATTCTAGTAGTGAAGTAAACTGGTGCCTACAAACTATCAAATCGTATGGAGAATTTTGACATTTCGTGGGCAACATTTCCGAAATTTTGCGACCCTAAAATACCAAAAAGAACCGAGCGTGAAATTGCGTCACTTCCTTTCTATTGAAAATACACGGAGTCAGACGTCTAGTACTTAATATAAAAGTATTTGGATTTAATAGATAAAAGTAAATTATATCATATTTTTTTATACTTAAATCGCTAATCCTGCATACAATTTACTTCACCACAGATCGTGTTCAAAATTTCAAAACATATGTCACTTGAACCAGGCCTGTATGTTAATATTACGTCGGCCTCGCGTTACCTCTACTCTTCAGGTGATTACAATAGAACATATTTGAATATTTTATGTCTCATTCGCACACATGTGAACTTCCTTCAGGTATTCTGATAATCTATCCTTGTCTTAGGTCAAATAGGAATGTTTGCTAGAGGGCGCAGTTGTCGACTTGAATTATTTTAAAATAAGAAGCCTTCTCTGAATCCTCTACAGCTAAGTATTCAATTCCAACTCCCAACGTATTTTCTCTTATTGCGCTCATTAATATGCGTAGGTATTCTTCTCATTGTTGAATGGTTGCTATGGGAATGTGGCTACAGTTTCCTTGGCAACCGATAAACAACCAATTTGTTGCCGTTTGATTTACAAAACGAAACACATATTCCACACATATTCCCGAAACACACTTCCCTACACACTTTGCACTAGGCTAAAAGCCTCTATCGCAAAGTGTGAAAAACATCGCCAGCGTCGGGGTTTGAACCCGGAATACCCCGCTTGAGAGACTGCAGCCCCAACCAACTGGGCCAACCATGTCTTAAGAACAAACTGAACAAGTTTGTATTTATCTTAGGTTATGCAAGTTGTTCAACATATATTGTTGAACTATAAGTATGCATATTACATTACATTGGTAAGTATATGAACACAATATGTACACTATTTTGTAAACACATACAAATAAGTACATTAGTACATAATATAGTAAACTACGTTATCATTTCCTCAACAGCACTGAACGACCTTCGGTTTCCTTCGCTACATATAATAATCCTTTCTCTCAAACTATACGAGTATACACAATACACATCTAATGTATATAAGACATGAAACTAGTTTAATTGTGTATTGTTATAAAGCTAATTTATTCTTACTCTACGCATAGACATATTATTACCTACAGAATATCATTATTTTCTTATTAGAAAAGCAATTCCTTGAACTCGTAGCAAAAAATAATCGATTACTACGACCTAGACGTCTGTCTGACTGAAAAATTAATCTCTAGAATTTATTTATTAATTATTTAAATTATTAACATAAAAACAATAGAGATAATACGCATCCATAATAAAGAGTAAGCCTCCCTAGGGCGAGCTTATTGCTATATACTGTGTCTTACAGCGATCTATTCCTGCTAATCCAATATGTGTTTTTTTAATTAATCTGGACTTACTGACATAAATCCATATGCATTTTGTACACTTTACAGAAAGCTTGAAAAGCTTGTTTTGTGAAGTGGAGTAAATCGGCGATCGAACCCACGCCCGCCGGATTTACGGTCGAGCGCTTTACCAACCAGGCTACCAACCACCTCAAGATTACTTACATAGATGCGATTATAATCAAAATTCTGTATCTGATTATCACTATATAATAATAATAATAATAATTGGAACATTTATATAGCGCCGTCTTTGTGCCGGAGCACCTCGAGGACGCTTCACAAAAAAGCAACATTGTATAATAAAAAGTCATCACCAACAAAATGTTTGTGTCCAAGAAATAAAATCATAATACATACATAATATACATACAATACCTTAGATACATAATATTATGTATCCGCGTCAGATTAACTATAAAAATACATATATACATATGTGGAATTTCAATAATGTAAGTGATATGAATAATAAATATGGGTCAATAAAAATATAAATAATATAAACAATAAATATGGGTCAATAAAACTGATTGAAAAGGTGCGTCTTTAGGTCCCTTCTAAAGGTTTGGAAGTTGGCAGCGACCCTGAGCCCCAGAGGCAATTTGTTCCATAAGTTAGGGGCTGAAACAGAGAAAGCACGATCACCATAATTGGTTAAGCGCTCCCTGTGTGGAAATTGTAGCTCATAAAGTGCACTCTGGGCTGACCTCAGAGCACGCTGCCTCGTCCCAAGATCCCTCAAAGTACACAGATCCTCAATGTATGTAGGTGCCAAGCCATTTAGTGCTCTATAAACCATTGTGCACACTTTGAATTGTACTCTGGCCTCTGTTGGTAGCCAGTGCAGCTCCTTCAGGAGAGGTGTTATGCTGTCATACCTTTCAGCCCCATACACAATACGGGCTGAGGATTTCAACACGGACTGCAGTCTGTTTGTTTGCACCTTTGGCAAACCGGTAAAAACAATATTGCAATAGTCGAGTCTTGATAACACCAGAGCCGAAATTAAAGTTTTACAGGCATTTCGTGTTAGGGATCTTTTCACCGTATGTATTTGTCTGAGATGGTAATAGCAGGAGCTCACTGTAGAACTAATATGCCGCTCCATAGACAAACAGCTGTCGATGATGACACCCAGAAGCCTCACGGATGTTGATGGCTTTATAGAGTTTCCCATGACCACAATGTCATCCTTAGGTAGCATATGCTGTCTTCTTCCAGATGCTAACCACAGGAACTCGGTTTTGTCAGCATTTAAGCAAAGTTTATTTGCTGACAGCCACCAGAAAATCCTCTCCACACACCGCAGAACAGTTTCCCTGAGGTGATCCTTCTCCGTCATTCCCGCAGAAGCATAAATTTGGATGTCGTCAGCATACGCGCTAGTCTCCAATCCAAAGGACTCCACAATGGTCTGGAGCTCAGCAGTGTACAGGACAAAGAGCAGGGGCCCCAGAACGGAACCCTGCGGAACGCCTGTTAATAGTGAAGTTTCCGCTGCTTGCGTGCCTCCAAAACCCACAGTCTGTCTTCTATCTGTGAAGTATGAGGTTAGCCACTCGAGGGCTGCCCCGCATATTCCAAACTTGGTGTTAAGTTTTTGCAGCAACAGCTCATAGTCAACAGTATCAAAGGCTGCGCTCATATCCAGGAGGCACAAAAGTGTGATTTTCCCCTGCTCATTGTATCCACCAATGTCAGATAGTAACTTCGCCAGGCTGGTCTCAGTCGAGTGGTTCTTCCTGTATGCCGATTGCTTCGTAGGCCAAAGACTGTTATTGTCCAAAAACATAGTTAATCTACTAGCTATCACTTTTTCCATTATTTTTGATAAGAATGGTAAATTAGAAATAGGTCTGTAACTATCCTCAGAATCAGGGTTCATACTTTGTTTTTTTAATATAGGTGTAACATACGCTGATTTCAGACTACATGGCACTACACAAGTCCGAATCATTGCATTTATAAGAAGCACAACAAAACCTATTAAATGTTTCTTGCATTTTTTAACCAGCCATGTCGGAATAGGATCCAAAGTACACTATATCCTCTCAGGCATCCCTTGCGGGGTAGGCAGTGAGAACAGATCGCCATACTTTCCTATCCTTACACACACTTCGGGCTTCCGTCACATTGATGCAATTCGTCATACACGTATATGTCTATATTTTCCTCTAAAAATTTTAAAAACTTTTACCAATGTCCCAGCTCCTCGAAATTTTGCACACGTATTCGCTTTAGTTGTGTGACAATTTAAAAATTTTGTACAATTCGTAAATTTGAATTAATGTTATTTTTATAGGGAAAAATATAAGCCTTGGTTCTTTAAAAAATACGGTTACTTCTTTTGTTTTTCTCGAGGATGGCCTCGTTTTGAGTAAAAGGTATCGGAGAGCGTGTATGACAAATTGCATGAATGTGATCGAGGCTAGGAGTGCGTATAAGGATATGGCTGTCTGGCGCTCTGTCCTCTCTGCCTACCCTGCAAGTAGACAAATACTTATTTTTATTTTATGATATTACTGAAAATATAAAATATGTACCTACTTACATACGAGTATTTTATTTTCGCCTAGTTAAGTGGGGCAATAAAATCCAGTACTTTTTTGTTTATGTTTTTACTTTGTAAAATGCTTCGGATAATAAATAAATGAAATGAAATATATGATTTAAAAATCATGTAATAGTATCGCATTAGTTATAAAAACAAAACAAAGAAATAATTACAATAAATAGGTAATTAATTATAAATATGTGTAATTAATATCGGTAACACATACATCAATACATCTACACAAATATAATTATTACATATGTATAATTATACCATTTATATGAATTGTAGCAAGCGTAACTGTGTGAAAACACCTTGAGAAGGCCGTATGTGTGGTACATTATGTATATTGTAAAAAAACCCATAGTATATAAACATGATACATATTATTCATTATTTACTATATGATGCATCTATCTATATAAGTAATTAGTTATAAGGTTTTGTTCTTGGCATTTCCTAGACAAATTATACGAAAGAAACGTAATTGAATAATTTCATCTATGCCTCGAAGGAACTTTATAATCCAGCACAAATAGATACACCGACTATTTTTTTTTTGCAAGTATAAATATGTATATATTTTCTTGTGTACACAAACCCAAATACTCTCTTGAACACTTCACAGCAGGTTAAAAAAAATTTGTGTCGTGAAGTTCAATATTATAATCAATTTTATATTGTCTTTTTTTCTTTATTTTTAAAATCACAATTTATGTTTTATGAGAACATCGGAATTTTCTACATGTCGTAGTTGAATATAACAAGTAGTTATCTCAACAGATACACAGCAAAGGATGGACCTTCCATCATGCTTATGACTGATCATCGGCTGCCTTAATGTGAGCACTTTACACTTAAATAACATTCACCAATTCCAGTCCATCCATCTGCCACAATAAGGTAAGTAATTAGTAAGGTAACAAGGAAGGGTCGCCCGTTTTTAGATTTTTTTTTGAAATGTCTATATATACCTATTTATAAAATCATACATATATACGGAAGACAACACCATGTAGATGTAATAGCTCAACATGTCAATACGGAGAAAAACAATTTCTTATTAGTTATTACTTATTACCATCAGTGTGATTGTATAAATTTCTATTTGTATTGATTATTACTTTAAGTATATTACTTAGAGATGCGTTACTACTTATCTAGAAATGTATAAAGAATATCGATTTCATCGTCTCACTGGACAGTAGCCAATATAGATAACTACCATCATGTATTGGATCTTGTAATTAAATACGACGTGAGATACTCGATGGCAGGCAGTGAGATTTATAATATACTTAAGAATGCTAGGGCTCAGTAAGAATAACGTAAGCGACAAAGTGAATTATACCTTTTTAAAAGAAACCTGGGAAGAAATTAAAAAATCTAAAACAGCCGATTTGTTAATATTATAATTACCAGTATTTTGGCTAAATTATACTTTTATATCTGAAAAGCTGAACGGAAAATCTTCAAATCCCGTAAATTTTAGGGGTACTTTAGGAATATTTTTTTTATTCAAGGAATTTCCAAATCCTGTAATTCTAGAACAGCCAGTCTGTAGTCCTTACCAAATCGCCGGATGATGCGGACTTCCGCGGAGGGGTGAAGAAGTACCTCGTTGATAAAGTTTTTTACTCCATTCACCATTGACGATATGTTAAATAATTGATTTTATGTATGACGAAATGTCAATCAGAGCCATTTACACTCTGATTGGCATTGATCTGATAATGATTTTTGTTATTGTTAATTGTAAAATTGCATATTATCTGTAAAAATTGACGAGTCCGTGCCCGAATTGGCCTACGGACGATAGAAAACAATAAAACAATAATGCTACGGAATCGCAATATCATCTTTGTCTAGCCATCAACAATCTATATGAGTAATATCCTCAATAATTCGATAACATAATATTGTTCTGAGAGTGTGAGGCTCTCACAGCTTGGTCAACATTAACTCATACAATATACACTTGTCTTATATGGGTACCTACTTACGAATAGTACGTCAACTTCATTGACAAGGTGAGTAAAGAGGTTTGTACCGTTAATAAACTAAAGACATATTACTACATATGAGTATAATACATAACATATTATATTACTATACTAAAGACGCGAAGAACAGCTAATATATTGTGAGATGTGTTGTAGGTATACCTTATAGTCTGTCACAGGTAAATCCTTCAGTATTTTAAAAACACGCATCAACTGCTACTGTGATCAATTGTCTATTTGATTTTATAAAAAAGGATCTGTTTGCACTAGGCTATAAAAGCTTGTATCGCAAAGTGTGGAATACATCGCCAGCGCGCCGGGGTACGGACCATCAGACACCTCCGACTTGGGAGACCGCTGCTCCAACTAACTGCGCCAACCATGTAGTTATTAGGGACTATTTTTGTCTTTGACATTTTTTTTTTCAATCTCTTGCTGTTTTTCTACTAACTAAACCACACAATGGCGGTAAAATTATGTACTTGTATATACCAGATGGGCGCCACGAATATTGAAGTGGAGGCATTGGCCAGATATGAGGGAGTGTCGGAAGGCCACCAAAGAGATGGACCGACGACATTGTCCAAATCGCTGGGAGAACCTGGATGCGGAAGGATCATAGCAGAGACGAGTGGAAACAGTTGGAAGAGGCCTATATTCAGAAGGGAGGGAAGAAGGCTAATGAAGAAGAAGAAGATTCGTATATAAAAAAACACACAACAATCTCTCTACACGAAATTAATGCGACATGCAGAAAGGGTAGCGAACATCATTGTTGAAGAAAATTTATGACGTCTACATAAGTTTCACCAACACCTGATGTGATCTGAATGGTACAGGACACTCAGAAAAAATATGAAAAGAGATTGGGGATCGATTCCACATCCCGAGGAACCCACGGGCCGTTCAAAATTCGTAAAATTATTCATTTATTTCAGTGAAAACTTTTTCAGAAATAGGTTTATTGAAGATTTTTATCACGAAGAATTTACATTAAGAATCGACAATTAGTAGCAATGACTAGATGCGTAAAAGAATCTGTTATTAACAGTGTTGTTATTTTTCGCTGTTATTTTATTAACATACAAGTAATTAATAAAGAACATACACAAGTAAGTATACAATAATAAATATATCTAGCGATGACAACAAGTGTTGTTTCACTATTAGGTAGTTTGCTCAATAACAGGTGAACTCATACTTAAATGTATGTGTGCCTCTAATAGACCGGTGTTTTAACGTTAAAAAAGGGGGTATAGCGTAGATAATTGTCGGAAAGCTGGAAACTATTTTAATCCCTTCATTAACATGCAAAGAAGGTTTCTTGAAGTTTGCACCAATTTTCCGCTTGTGCTAAGTACAGGGTGTCCCAAAAACAAAAAAAAAGTTGAACTTTTTTCAGTTTTTCATTAATAACTCCTAAAGGAAGCATTCTAGACAAATTTTGTTCTTCTGTGAATTAAAGTAAATGAAATTCTTCGTCTACTGAGCATAAATACTACTCTCTACTTTGAAAAATAACCGAGAAACAGCGATTTAAAATTGTAGTGTTTTTCTCAACATATGACAATTTTCTTATTTTTCTTGAATCGTTGTTGAATATCTTCTAATCCAAGCTACTTACAGCAAATTTTAGTATATATAATTCAATGGCCGGTTAATTCTCTATAAACTGGCATTAAAATTTTACCTCTTTATTAAATTGTTTAGGATGTAGAGGTATTTAAAGAGAGATGAGTGAAATAGAGAAATTTATTAAATGATAGATTACAATATGTGAAAGGTAAGGAAGACTTAATTTTGCGGCTCTCTCTTATTAACGTACATTTTTTTTAGTTAAAAACCCAAATTTCGCTATTGATACGCCACTGTGTAACAACTTATATCGAAAAGACTATTTTTTTTACCTTCATCAGTTTTACTAATATAACTCCTGAACGGTTGATGTTAGGGAAAAGATATTTTACTCAAAATATAACTAAAATTAATTTACTATAACTTGATTTCAAAATTAACTCTGTAACTTAATTAATAACTGAGTTACAGTATTTGAAAAAAAGCATTACTAAAAAAATTAAATTGCCTCGGCTATTTTTGTTGAATAACTCCCGAACCGTGATATAGAGAAAAAGTTCAAGAGATTTAAATATAAGGTGAATAAATTTTCTATAACACAAGCGTAATAAAATAACTTTAAAAGTTATAGTAAGAAAGTTATGGATGATCAAAGTCAATATTTTGTGTAGCCATTCGACGCTTTTTAGATATATTTCATACTATATGGCGAGCAGGTACTTTATTTTCATACTACACCGACTCGGAGGTACTTACTAGGCAAATATAATTCATAAGCAAACGTCGAATGGTTACACAAAATATTGACTTTGATCATCCATAACTTTCTTACTGTAACTTTTAAAGTTATTTTATTACGCTTGTGTTATAGAAAATTTATTTACCTTATTCTACTTATTTATTTACTTTTTCTCTATATCACGGTTCAGGAGTTATTCAACAAAAATAGCCGAGGCAATTTAATTTTTTTAGTAATGCTGTTTTTCAAACACTGTAAATCAGTTATTATTTAAGTTACAGAGTCAATTTTGAAATCAAGTCATAGCAAATTGGTTTTAGATAAATTATGAGTAAAATATTTTTTCCCTAACATCAACCGTTCAGGAGTTATATTAATAAAACTGATGAAGGGAAAAAAAATAGTCTTCACGATATAAGTTGTTACGCAGTGGCGTATCAATAGCGAAATTTGGGTTTTTAACTAAAAAAATTGTACGTTATTAAGAGAGAGCCGCAAAATTAAGTCTATCTTACCTTTCACATACCGAAATCTATCATTTAAAAAATTTCTCTATTTCACTCGTCTGTCTTTAAATACCTCTACATCCTAAACCATTTAATATAGAGGTAAAATTTTAATGCCAGTTTATAGAAAATTAACCGGCCATTGAATAGTATGTACAAAAATTTGCTGTAAGTAGCATAGATTAAAAGATATTCAACAACGATTCAAGAAAATTAAGAAATTTATCATATGTTGAGAAAAACATTACAATTTTAAATCGCTGTTTCTCAGTGATTTTTCAAAGTAGAGAGTAGTATTTGTGCTCAGTAGACGAAGAATTTTATCTACTTTAATTTACAGGAGAATATAATTTGTCTAGAATGCTTCCTTTAGGAGTTATTAATCTAAAACTGAAAAAAGTTCAATTTTTTTTTTGTTTTTGGGACACCCTGTACTTAGCACAAGCGTAAAATTGGTGCAAACTTCAGGAAACCTTCTTTGCTTGTTAATGAAGAGATTAAAACAGTTTCCAGCTTTCCGACAATTATCTACGCTACAAAGCTAAATTTCCTGGGCTATAAGTACCCGGAGTGGTTTTTCATAGAAAACTTATTCAAATATCATCAGAAACATACATCATTCATAATTCCTTACGTAATTATGTAAGGATGTAACGTTCTGTCGTCAAAGTGATGGATTGGCTGGAGGTGGATGAGATCAGTCGCGACAACCTATTAAGAAAGTCCAATCGTGTAACAAATAAGTTCGTACTACAAGCTAAAATAAAACAGTCATTGTGTAATCATTCAAAAAACAAAAGAGAATGCTAAAACAAACCAGGCTCGGCGAAGACGAAATGTAACTCAAATGATAGTTAAAAATGAGTAATTAAATACTGCATAGGGGGCATCATCGAAATCAATGGCTTAATGTGTGAAATACCTATTTGAAGTTTCACATGAATGCATTAGTAAAAGTAAAAGGGACATTAGACAGTTACAAAATCGTATGATAAGTGAGGTAGCCCGTCTTCAACTTCTTCTTCCTCGTTTGCTAAATGAGCATTCAAAACACACTAAATAAGTTCCAGAATTGGACCTATTGTATAAGCATCTCAACTGATGTATAGCGCTATAGTGGTCTCACAAGCAGGCTGGTTTACGTGATCACTTTACACTCGAAAAATGTTCACAATTGTGTAATGTCTTACCAGCTATACTCTGAAAAAACCTTCCTTAGGTAGGACTTTATATCCTCAACGGAGAAAAGCCGAAACTTTCTAGTTGGATTCCAGTAGATGAATTATTTATTTTCTAATCTATGCTCGTTTCTAACACACTGAAAGAAATCGTTTACTAATCCAATTAGATTTTTGTCCCTAGAGCAAATTCGAGCCCCTTGTTCCTTGAGCCCGAGACTGACCTGGTCCGATCATGTCGACCAGATCCTCAAGGATGGACGCGTTTTGAGTAAAAGGAATCGGAGAGCGTGTATGACAAATTGCATGAATGTGACGGAAGCTAGGAGTGTGTGTAAGGATAGGGCTGTCTGGCGCTCTGTCCTCTCTGCCTACACTGCAAGGGACGAGGCGTGAGGGTATGGATAGATAGCAAATTTCTAAAGGGCTTTTTGTCTTTTTTGTGATTTATGCATGTTGAGAAATAATCTTAAGGTCACGTTAATTTTTGACGGGTCGTAGCTTTTAGTCTTTCATAGTACATACTGCTATGCACTCTCATACACAGACACAATCTACTAACTATGTATGTAGACGTATATATGTATATAGTCACTATCAATACAAGTGTTTTTATAATAGTATAAGATATTAAGTACATATTGTTTATGTCGCTTCAGGTGTAAAACTACGAGTACCTACTTTGATATAATCATAAAGATGAGTACATTGTTGGCTCAGCTGTGTGCAGTGCAGTCGCACATGAGGATAAACCAGGATTCTAACGTTAGAAGTTGTAATGAAGATGATATTAGATAAATAGAAGAGAAAAAACAACATTTTGTAAGATTATTTTACCTAATTTTAATCCGCTTGTAACATATCTAATTACTATTACAGAAGTACAGACTATGTATTGTACAGACATCCTAACCTTGACACGGTACTAATTTTATTATTATTGTTAATTGGAGCAAAAGCTATACATCATATTTTGTTAGATGAGTATGTATTGTATAATAATATGATAATAATAAGTATATAATTGAAGGAAAATCCCGCGGGCCTAAGGCCCTCCACATCCCCGGGTAGTTCAGGAGCATATAGCGTCCTCTTTACCCGCACTTCCTCGCAAAATCTTTTTAAGAGGTGGGCTCAGGGTTAGCCAGAAGGGAGCCCCCCGACAAACCCCACCCCTAACTTACATTCCTTCAGTGTCCTTGTCCAAGGATGGAAACATATTTACAATGATATGTATAGTGAACTTTTATGACCGAAGGACAAGAAGATAGATTCACGAAATAGGACGAAAATGCATTGTCTGAAAATGAGGCGACCGATTTCCTCAAAGATGTTTAGCCTCATTACTGAATTCTCTGAGCCGTTGTTCGTTCTCTTGCGTTTTTGAATACAAGATTTGGTATCATTTAGAACACACAAAAATGCAAGAAAGGGGAGGTAATCCCGATGATCACATTTATGGTTCCTAATTGGAGTTAAATTTAATGTCATACTCAAATCACAATGCATTTACCGTAGAGAGTTGAAACGATGCGCACTGCGGAGTGTTGGGACTATTGATGGGAGAGACGGCTAGGAGCAATCCAGAATGCTGAGGACAAGGAGACAGGATGGTTTGGTCACGACCCTCAGCAATGAGGATAACGATGCAGAAGAAGTATAATGTAACATTGGATTTACGATCTTATATGTATTCTAATCATATCCGTCCTTCTGAAGTTAGTCTTGCAAATCTTAGGCGTATAATACATGGGTTAAAAATATGATCTATGACTGTGTGAATATAGCACTGCTGATCTAGTTATATTGTATACTCGCATAGATCTAGGTATTGGAAGTGTGCCATTGTCAAAATAGATCGCGTGTACGATCATTGATTCTGACGGTCAATCAGGTTGGTCAGACATCTACCTTATACCTTCCCAAAGCTGGGCAGAAAAGCGTTAATCCATTAGCCGTTAATTATTAACAAACTTAACTTTTTATGCTCGTGATACTGAGATACAACTGAAGAAGGAAGGGTTAGGGTTTAATGGAGTGAAAATGAGGTCGCTGAGGAGAATGTTTGGAAAATCATTCAGAAATAGGATAAGAAATGATGTTATTAGAGAAATGAGTGACTGAAAGACGGGTGTTGTCACTAGAATGAAAGTGAATAAGCTTAGATGGCTTGGGCATGTTGACATGAGTTAATGATAACATGATCACTTAAAGATATGTATGAGTGAAAGAAGAGGTGTGAGAAAGTGCCGATCATGTCGAGCGGGTCGTCAAGGACGGACGTGTTTTGAGTAAAAGAAATCGGAGGACGTATATGACAAAATGTAGGAATTTGACGGATGCAAGGAGTGTGTTTTGGGACAAGGCAGTTTGTATTCTGTCTTCTGGCATATCTCCTATCCCGCAAGGGACACGGTATGAGGAGATAAATAATATTCACTAAGGCGAGCTTAAAATACCTATCTTATAATGTAAGTACTCGCAAATGAACTATGATACGATCTAATAAGGCTTGTTGTTTCATAACATATTTAATATCCTATACATATATTATTCCTAGAAAGAAACCTTTATCATTACTAGATATGTACTAGATGTATGTAAGGAAGCATTTACTTCTGCCCTGCACTATCAGAGTTCACAGAGTGCAAGTCGAGTGCAAACCAAGTGCGTGTGCACTCAGCTACACCTGTGTCTCTGTGTAGGTAACACAAAAGCTTTTACCAATACACAGATAATACATAATATATACAAGATATCATTTGCATAATACACAGAGTACAAGGTCTTGCGAAGAAACGTGATAGCAAGATGCAGACCACCTCAAGAGTGAGAGAAGCCAATGATTCATTATTAGATAAAAATTCTGTCTTAAATATAAGCATTTTACTAACGAAACTACCAGCCAATTTAAAACTGAACAATTTTAACACTTAGTAAGCGGTCTATTTTTAATCGCTATGTTTCCAAAAGCGGGCGTAAGAGAGTTTCTTTTTTCAGGTGTTTCCCGCTGTTACAGTAACCTCAAAAAATGGGATTACAGAGAAGAAGACACCTGTGAGTGTGGTGCTGTACAGGATCACAGTCATCTGTTTACATGTGCCCAAACAGGAGTGACATGCACTCCCGAGGACGCACTACTGGCGAATGCCAGGATGTCCGGGTGGCCGAACACTGGAGATACAAAATTTGATAGTGTTTCGGACACGGAAAGACGTAAGTTTCTTACACAACATATTTTACGAAATTCGGTTATAAAACGACAATGTTTTAGTAGAGGACTTTCCTCATAATAAATCCCGTAGAAAACCTCACAAAAAATATTGCTCATTGTAAATAAACCCCAAAAAAAAAACGAAACCCAACAGACGTAATGCTCAACGGATAAAAGCCCAAACTATCTAATTTAATTTTACGCCTGGTCTATTAATTATTTTAGAAATTATACTACACATTTTTATCGTCTATCGCATTATATATTCGTTTCCTTATTTGCTTGTTTTTTTTTTTAAATAGTTAACATTTTGTACACCTATTCCTAGCCTCCGTCACATACATGCAATCTGTCATGCACGCTCTCCGATTCCTCTTACTCAAAACGCGTCCATCCTTGAGGATCTGGTCGAAATGATAGGTCTCTCAGGTCAGCTCAGGTATATCTTTTTTGTCATCCTGCCATCCTTCATTCTCTCAACATGTCCAAACCATCTAAGTTTATTCACTTTCATTCTAGTTACAACACCAGTCTTGTAGTCACTGTAGTATTTCCCTAAAAACCTCATTCTTTATCTTATCTCTCAGCGTTTTCCCACACATCCTTCTTTACGACCTCATTTCCACTGCATTGAACCCGGATTCGTCCTTATTCAGCCACGTTCAAGTCTCGCTTGCATACATTAGGGTCGGCTTAAATTCGTCGGGTCAATTTATAATTCCCTAAAATCCAACAATATTTGAGTTTTTGTCCGTACACTATAGCTATAAAAAGAATGTATGCCCGATTGTACAATGTCTGACATGAAATTCTTCTAAATTCAAATAATATTCAAATTCAAATTAAACGCCAACATTCTCTCACATTCTTCCTAACGATATTGTTTTGTTTACACATTATTATCTCATCGGTCATCAATTTCAATCACGATGCAATGTATTGTACAATAAGAATAACGTATGCAAAGTTTAATGCGATAAATTTTTCATATATTTTTTATTTTGTATGGCATCACCCATCTAATTGTCAGAAAATAAAACTATCTGCTACAAGCAGGAAACTTTATTTTCTGATTTTCATTATTCTCTTAATGTACTCTAAAAAGCAACGTCCAGGTTACAGGGCCATTTGAGAGCACTAGGGTGGTATGTGGTTGGATGTCAATATACGATCCAGAAAAATCTCTCAAAGGCAGTCATTAACAATTTTCTAGATGGATTATACTGCACTCAAGCTAATTAACTCTAAGCAATGTACCTATGATACTCCAGGACCAAAGATGGACAAAGAGAGTAGTGGAATGGAGACCTCGCGAAGATAAAAGAAGTAGAGGGAGACCCCCCACGTGATGGTCAGACGACATTAAACGAGTTGCTTGTGATTGGATGCAGAGGGCGCAAGATAGAGATATATGGAGGAGTAAGGGAGAGGCCTACGTTCAGCAGTGTACAGAGATAGCTGGATAAGTAAGTAAGTAATGTACCTGCATCAACCTCCTTGGACAAGGATATTGAAGGAACGTAATTCAGGGGTGGGGTTTGCCGGGGGGCTCCCTTTAGGCTAACCTAAGCCCACCTCTTAATAATATTTTGCTAGAAGTGCGGGTAAAGAGGTCGCTATTAATTCGCCTGAGCTACCCGGGGATGTGGAGGGCCTTAAGCCCGCGGAAATTTCTTCAATACCTACATCAGTTTGGGCTATCCATAAGTTAAATAAGAGCCCTCTAAGCATAATAAAACAATATATTCAAATGTTTATTAAGCACAATTCAGGCACGAAGTATATAAATAAAACTTGTGTTATTGTCCAATACATCGTACAATTTTCAATGGCATGGAAAGTTGTCATAAGTTTACATTAACGTCCAAATTCTAAATATTCATACTGGAAACTCATTAGAAATGAGCTGCGCATTATAAGATCTCATCGATACTGGATACAGTGACAACTGAACACAATGTATTGAAAGTACATATTCTCATTATTATCTTGTCTAAATCTAATTATTATGCTACGCGTGTCGTGAAGATGGACATGGACATAAAACACAGTAAAGTACTAAGGAGAAGACACACTTGACTAATAACGACATTTGTAAGAAATTCTCACTTCGATATAAATAGAATAGGGAACTTGCACACTTTTTTTTTATTATCCAGAATCATAAAAAAAGTCATTAGAAACACATACCAATTTTTATTTTTTCGATACGTCGCCTAATGGCTATTTTACAGCACTTTGAAATTTGAAGTTTTGAATTCCCGCGAAAACGCTACTTTCAAAGACGCCGTACGACGCCGTATTGATGACGTCACGAGGTCTATATGTGTTTGGGTTAACGTAGAGTTCGGTATGTTTATGTTAATTTTTTCAAGTTAGTGATAGTTTCAGGTCGGTTTTTAGCGTTCCATCTGCTAAATGTATATATAAATAATATTTAGGATGTTTTTGAATTTCAGTTTTTATTTTATTCATATGGGATGCTCATCTCTCGAACGCCTGTTCGAGAGAGTATCCTGTAACCGGTAACGACGTAATGATATCGTTAATATATTATGTTATGTAAATATTGAAATTAATTAATAAATGAATATTTATTGAAAAAATATATATTTTTCAAATGGCGGGTTTATTGCCGTTGTCAATGTCTACCAACCAACCACTTGTGACATTCATTTGAAGTACAAAATACTCACATATTTAAGTGTATGAAAAAGATTACTATAGAAGAATATACCGTAATTTTTTTCTTAAGGTAGTAGGAAAGCCCAACTGCTTAATTTAATAAAAATACAAATAATGGAGTTATACGAAACGTACGTAAATACTCCTGGTTTCAAATAACTTGGCCACTGGCTACATAGTAATTTTATAGAAAAAGTGTGACAAGTAAGGTGAAACAAAATGTAGGCACTTCCATGGGCGTCGTCGGGGGGAGGGAGGGCTGCCCTCCCATAGAAAAAATTGTATTTGGGTATATATTGTATATCTACTTTCACTCATTGAATGACAAAACCTCACCAAAATAACCTTAATACGACATCGTTTTCTCTTCATGATTCAATTTTCTAAAATTATTAGATAACCCATTCAGTTTCAACTATTCCAATAAAAATTTCGCTTGCAGCGCTATTTTTAATGTTTTTTTTTTGACAAAAAATCGATTTCCACACCAAACTACAACATGACCCTATTCAGTCCTTTTACTTTTTTTATATTAAATTTTTTGTTCCTCCCACCTATCTTCGAACCTGGCAACGCCCATGAATAGGTAGTTAGGTAGGTACTTTCATTGAAATTAACCTCACAAACATGACCTAAAAGTTCAATTCGATAAAGGTTTGTTTCTAGGTTAGTTTCGTTGCACAATGCCATTTTTTCCTCTTAGCCTTAGCCTTAGCGGGATCTGCCGGTATCAATAAAAATCTTTATTGGGCGTCATATTAGTTGTCTTTGTTCACTCTGGCACTACAAAATACTCGACTGACTTCCTCTGAAATACTTTATATTAAATTAAGCTATAATATACTTCGAAAACAGTCAGAAAACAAACTCAAACACTACGCGGCCAAGAAACCTCATACATTTTGGTATCCCGTCAAAACAAACATGGACTACGTGACGTCACAGACAGATTGACCAATGGCGTGGCGTTTAAGGGGATGCTGAGAAGTCGTGATTTTATTCATCGAATTAAAAATTGAAAAAAAATATTTTAGGGTTTTAATCAACGTAGAATTGATATTTAACCTTTATTCTACCGAATTAATGTATTTTCGTCTATATTCCTCACTAGTGCAAGTTCCCTATTGTTGGAACGGCGATAGTTTTACCACAAGCGGACCCAGGGGAGGGGCTAGGGGTCTGAAGCCCCTCCCTAAACCATGAGTGACAGTACTTTACATACAACAAATCTAGGGGTTTCAGCCCCTTAGCCCCCCCCCCCCCCCCCCCCAAAACGTTGAGTGACAGTACTTTTTACCGTGTGACGACATTCAGCCCCCCCCCCCCAAATGGAATCCTGGATCCGCCACTGAGTTTTACTGATATGTATAAAATCATTGTGCATCGATTCAAAGATTTTAATAGTTCCTTCAATGTACAATATGGGCGTCGTCAAGGGGGGCAGGGGGGGTAGCTGCCCTTTCATACTAAAATGTAAACATACTAAAAAAAACATACTACTCACAAAAAAACACATTACCGCACGTTTTTTTCATCATATCATAAATTTAGAATAAAAATCCATTAAAATACAATATTTTCATAGGAAATTTTGCCTGCGGCGATAATTACCTATGCTTATACTTATGTTACATGTATTCTTTAAGAATGTGTCCAAGTTTTTCATTTCACGAAAAATGATTTAGATTTATATCGCGAGTCGCGACCGTTTTTTATGTACTTGCCTATGTCTTCTGAAAAAAAGTTCTTACAATATACCGATGTATAAAATTTTACTCCAACAAAATAAACCAAACTACATCACGACATTCTTCATATTGTCTCAAAAAAATCGTCTGCGGCGCTATTACGCGTTTTTTATGCTACATGTTTTCTTTATGTTGCCCCCTCCCCCCAGCTCCAAAGCTGGCGATGTTCATGTATAAAATTATTGTGCAACGATTCAAAGATAAATAGTTCCTTCGATATACATACTACTAATTCAATGTCTTAAAGTTCTCGAATATAAAACAGAAATTATCACAAGACAAGAAAATGTGGAAGCTTAGATCCACCCCTTTATCGTCGATCATAATCGACTGAGATCATTTTTTATATGAAACTACATAATAATATCAGTAAGATAAGGAGCGATGAGGGAAAGAAAGGTAAGACTATTCCATAGGATATTTTATTAGTCTTGGAACACAACGCCATCCCTTTCCCCCGAAGCAGGTAATAAAAAGTTATTGTTATTATTCCTGTTATAGTTTGACCTCTTGCGCCTGCACTGGAATCATTATTATAATACACAAGCCCTCCCGATTGAGAGAAATCTTGGATTGTCGACTACAGCCGAAGTCTACGTCATTAGATTTTGTTTGTGTACGTGGAGGCAGGACTTCCGACACACTAATCAGTATTTGTTTATTGGTTTTAAATAATCCGTAGACCTTATTTAAGGCACTTGGAATCGTCAGTTTTACATATTGAACAAAATTTATACATTGCAAACTTATAAACTGGAAACATATAAACAGTTACAGCAAGAAAAGAATGGAAACAATAATTACATGGTGACAAAACAAGATCATGAAAAAGGTGTGGATTAATTCGATGCAGGTCTGGATGTAAATTGTCCAGAACTACAGTATCACAGACAACTTTCATATAGGTAGGTACTAAAAATCTGTATAGAAAAATAATTTGGTACAGGTCCTCCTCATAACTCTAATTTTTTCTTTCATTTTTTCTTGGGCAAATTCACAGTTGGTGCGAAAGGCACAAGGGGCTTCTAGTAATATGGTTGATTCTCATACCAAGGCAACTTACCTACAGATTGCACCTTCATTTTACAATATAAGAATACCATAACAATATAACAACTCAGTGGTCTGCCTCAAGGGTTCTCAATTTGACCCGTTCATAATACTAAAAACGTAACCGATAGCGTAGTAATAAAACAAAGTTCGTAAATCATACCATCGTATACATTACCTACAGAGGCTTCGAGGCTTGTCAATTATTGAACTCGTGGCAAAAAAAAATATCCAAGGGGAACGGTGATCGCAATCTAAAGAAGCAAATTTTAAATTAACATCAAACAATGATTGGGCCACCCCAGAAATAGCTGGCAGAAGCAGGTGACAAAGATACACCATCTATATAACATTTTCAATCTTCTAACCATTCATCATTGCTCTCATTTCTGTAGATGTCACAGTCTTCAAAGCACTACACAATGTAGTTCCCAAATTCATCTCCGAACTCTGCAACCCCCGGTCACAAAATGAAAGACAAAGCACGCTCAGGTCACAAACGGATGTTTGCAGTAGGCTGGTAGAGCCCAATATTAATAACAAGCCTAAATATCTGGGAAGAGCTCTGCCTGGAATGAACTTCCTGTACATATCAGGAAAGCGAGAACAACTGCTGAATTCAAGCGCCAGCTTAAAACTCACCTGTTCAAAAAATCTTTTAGGCTAGTATAAATATGTAAGTACTTAGGTTAGCAAATTGAATTGAAAAAGGCGCCCTTGAGGTGGACTTACTCCACAAAACGGCGCCCAATAAATTGTCCATATTATTATTATTATATGAGTAAGTGCAAAAACAGTTCGTCGATTTGCTCGTTTTCACTGTGTAAGTTCTCCTCATTTACTGTTCTTAGTTTCATGTTTTTTCTGACTGCGAAATTTAACGCAATTTCCTACCAACAGATTTGATGTGCATATTTTTTTATCTATATTCATAAATATGTCTATTGTAATTTTAGAAGACAGTATCTTAACAAACAAATAAATAAAATGAAATCATCACGAATTTATTGAAAAATAGTGATGTCACGAAAATGTAGAATAATTTGACATTTTGGATACTAACAAGAAACAAAGCAGACTAGTATATAGTACATCAGACAAATGACAATATTTCAGACACGCAACAAAGTCATCTCCACATCTTTTCGAGGAGTTCTTTGTAGGAGACAACACTCTAAACGCTTTGATTATTGAAGTACTTAATCAAATATATTTCGTCATTCTAAACGTAACGAATGAAAAATGATTCTGTGTGTTCTGTACCATTGTGGTTAGTTCTTGTTTGCTCGATTGTCATTCGTCGTTTAAATTCAATACAATTATTGCGTTTTTAATTAATTTACTTAGTTCTGATAAAACGCGTTGTTTTGATATCGTTGACAATCCAGTGACGTTTTATAGATATAGTTTAGGAATCGATGGCGAGATACAGATCGTAATGGGTAGGTTAGGTACTCACAATGAATTGCTGGGATCTTGGCCCAAGGCATAAAGGTACCATTTTATACAGAATCAAGGATGCCACACAGACAGGGATAGAAACCTGGTCAAAAATATTCAATCCAAAAACAGTGATCCAAAAAAATTAAAACAAATTAGACCTGGAATTAGATCTTCTTTTTACATATACAGGACCCCAAGTGGCAGGGAAATAAAAAAAATCACTGAACAAAAGTGAGAGAGACTTTTTGATGGATGTGCAAAAGACAATAGAAATATTAGGTATATCGCTACAAATCAAATTCAAATGGCAAAATCGTCTAAGCACGACTATATCGTATCAGTTTTCAACTATGTGAACCTGAGACGATTGTGACATTTGAAATGCATTACAATATAATAATAGATTTCATTAAAATATTCGAAAACACATCTTACATATAATCCGATAAGGAATTTCGTGAATTGTGGGGAAAAAATAGACAAGTGAAGGCAAAACGTCACGATTCTACGAAATAAAAAAACAAGAGAGAATAAATTCCAATTTTAAAATTGGAATAGAAAAAGCAAGTTGGATTGAAATAGAACACATTTTGAATTTGGAATTATAGAACATTCTGTGGATTAAAAGCAGCATCTAGCCGTGACCGGACAAAAACCCATAAGAATATTACTCAACATGAATAAATCCCAAACAAGACAAAATCCCTTCAGAAATATTATGCTCAAGGGACAAAAACTCAAATCTAACTAGATTTTGATAATAAAATTAATTGTATCTATTAGCACACGAATTCTTTCAGTGTGTTAGAAACTACCATAGATTAGAAAATAAACAAATAAATAAGCGGATCTAAAATGGGATAGACAATAAAACAGTCAACATTTTATAAAGGTGGTCGGTAGCCTGGTTGGTAACGCGCTCGACCGTTAATCCGGCGGGCGCGGGTTCAATCCCCGATGCCGACTTACTCCACTTCACAACACAAGCTTTTCAAGCTTTCTGTGAAGTGAGCAAAGATGTATTTGGGTCCCAGATTCATTTAAAAAAATAATAATAATTCATCTACTGGAATCAAGCTAAAAAGTTTGAGCTTTTATCCGTTGAGGATATTTCTGAAGAGCATTTGTATTTTTTGGGATTTATTCACGTTGAGAAATATTCTTATGCGATTTATTTCGGGAACCCATCCTGGCAACCCTGGCGGCAAAAATAACAGCAAAATAAATGGACCTTCTCGGAAGGACTTACCTGGGAACACCGACATAGTCTCGAGATGAAAAAAGATGCGAGATGCTTCAGGTACAACGAGATACCTTCCACACAAAATGAAACATTAAAAAACAGTCCTTACGAACAAGTGTCTTAAAGTCTATATTCCTTTGCGAGATTATTTTAAACCATCATCAAATAAATTCTCAGCTGATAATAAAGTTGCGGGTGCCGAGTAGATTAAAAATCATTTTACATTACATTACCACAGTCTCCTTCTTATGAATGACGTCTTATCTTAGACCATCTCTGTCTTACGTAAAATAATGTTTTATTGTATGGAGTATGCACGAGACAGCAATAGGTATGCGTGTCTTTTTTATTCCTCATAAATGAATTGAAATGCACGTCTCGGGTTTTGTGAAATGTCCGCGATGTTTCGGACCCACCTGAATCTAGTTTCGATACAAAAGATACTACAGGTGATTCGGTATACTTTTGAATCGCAATCGGTTTTTGTGGATATGGATATTCAATCGTAATTAATTTTATAACTCATTAAATAATTGCACCATTTATTAAATAAATAAAACTTTATTGAAAAATAATAATTTTCAAATGGCGGGTTTATTGCCATCGGCAACTTCTGCCAACCAACCACTTGTGACATTCAGTTGAGATAAAGAATACATACATATACATATCTATCTATCTATCTATCTATACCCTCACGCCACATCCCTTGCAGGGTAGGCAGAGAGGACAGAGCGCCAGACAGCCCTATCCTTACACACACTCCTAGCTTCCGTCACATTCATGCAATTAGTCATACACGCTCTCCGATTCCTTTTACTCAAAACGCGTCCATCCTTGAGGATCTGGTCGACATGATCGGACCAGGTCAGTCTCGGACGGCCGCGCTTTCTCACCCCTCTTCGCTCATTCAGATATATCTTTTTTGTCATCCTGTCATCATTCATTCTCTCAACATGCCCAAACCATCTTAGTTTGTTTACTTTCATTCTTGTCACTACACCAGTCTTGCAGTCACTCATTTCCCTAATAACCTCATTCCTTATCTTATCTCTCAGCGTTTTCCCGCATATCTAAGTGTATGAAAACGAAAGATAAAAAAAAAATATAAATATAAGCAATATATTGGATAAATAATACAAATAATGCAAACACAGACAAATGTACCACACAAACTTCACACAAATATCTAGGTATTTCTTTATGTTTATAATATTACTGTACTCACAAAATTAACAGAACAAAAGGTAAAAAAACTTTGTAAAATATGTACTTCTCCATTGGGGTTAGCTGGCAGAGATCGCAGCATTGCGATTAGCTCGCCCTAGTGAACAAATGTTAATTATGCTTGAGTTATTTTGATTTACAAATTTTATTCTTGTAAAGCGTTGGATTTTTTCTACATTCCGTAGTATATACAATGTAGTGTTCCCACAACAGTGTAGGAGAATTAAGGATGAACATTGTCGGGCTTACGACCGACCTCGGTTGGCTTAAGTGATCACTTTACAACTTTACAATTTGTAAATAAAAAAAATCAAGGTTCTGGGACACTGGGAATTAACTGAAATTCGAAGAGGAAAATATAGACGCAGACATTGGGTGGATAGACTAATTAAAAAACAAAAAAGACAATCTGGGTAATTTTGATTAAAAAATTGTAGTACTGTATTGAGGTTTCGTGTGTGGTCTATTGTCGCTATCAATAAAAATTGCTGAAATGATTCCAAAATCAAAATTCAAATAAAAATAATAGAATTCGCATTAAAAACAAACAACACCATTGAAATAGGGGCACTACTTAACAAGGTAACAAGTAAATTAACATAATGAAACTCAGTAGAGAATGATTACAGCAGACGTTTTGCTACAGTGTAACTTTATAATGTCACACTGCATATTATAATATCAGAGTGGTATAATGTAATTTAGTGGTAGGTGTGTTACGGTTCCCGGAGAAAAACCCATAAGAATATTGCTCAACATGAATAAATCGCAAAAAAGACAAAAATCCTTCAGAAATATCCTCAACGGATGAAAGTACAAACTTTCTAGTTGGTCTGCAGTAGATGAATTTTCTATAAAATGTTGACTATTTTATTGTCTATCCCATTTTAGATCCGCTTATTTACTTGTTTATTTTTTAATCTATGGACGTTTCTAACACACTGAAAGAAATCGTATACTAATAGATACAATTAATTATTGTTTCATAATCCAATTCGAGGTGGTTGGTAGCCTGGTTGGCAACGCGCTCAACCATAAATCCGGTGGGCGCGGGTTCGATCCCCGATGCCGACTTACTCCGCTTCAAAACACATGCTTTTCAAGCTTTCTGTAAAGTATACAAAGATGGCACGGATGTACAAAGAGTACATGGATGGCGCAGTCTCTCGAGCGGGAGGTGCCAGGTTCAAACCCCGGCGCTGGCGATGTATTCCACACTTTGCGATACAGACTTTTAACCTAGTGCAAAGTGTGCAGGAAAGTATTTGGGTTTGTGCATACAACCCAGTTCCTTTTTGATTTAAAAAAAATGTATTTCGGTTTATTTTGATAAACTCAGGTTTATTGAAAACGAACGGCTCTTCTCCCTGGAACATATTTCTAAAGTGCTTTTGTCTTTTTTGGGATATATTAATATTGAGCAATATTGTTATGGGTTTTTGTCCTGTCACTGTGTGTTACATAGTACACATGCAATATTGCAATTTGCAGATCAGTGTACCGACAACAAGTTGGTCTAATTAAGTGCCTCGAGCTGTAAACCATTTGACATGATAAGAATGGAAATTTCATCACAGGAAATCTTTATGTAAGAATATGCAACATGTTATGGTGTAATACTTCCCCTTTATCGTTCCTTAACAGAACACTAGGAGCTAATGCAACATGCAACGCACAATTTCAATCATTATAATTTTCGTACAGTCTGTCAAGAAAGAGGGTGGTCTCGGATTATTTGGGAACAACAATTTTTCAACAATCAAATTACCTTCCATCAGCATGATCATGACTGATCGTCGGCTGGTTTAATGTGATCACTTTACACTTAAGTAACATTCACCAATTCCAGGCCATCCATCTGCCGCGGCTGGGAATGGAATTGGGTTGTGAATCGCCGGGTTCGATTCCCGGCCGCGGCAGATGGATGGACTGTAATTGGTGAATGTTACTCAAGTGGAAAGTGATTACATTAAGCCAGCAGATGATCAGTCGTAAGCCTGATGGAAGGTCCATCCTTTGTTGTGTATCTGTTGAGATAAAACTACATGTTATTATTCTATGGGTATCCCCCAGCAAGACAATCAAGCAAACTTGCATGCAACTTCCGAACAGAGGAGACAAATATAACTAATATGTCCTTCCACTCCTCTGAATAGAGTTTTGCATAATTTCGTCTAACATTATTCACGCCCTCTAGCGATGAGAAATTATCGAGAAGAGTTCAAAAACCTAATTTAGTCTCCTATTTGTCGTCAGGTATAAGTATAAGTACCTACAGTTTATCTGCACGACATTGCATTTGCATATAGGACCTAACATTGAGGTGCTACCTAAAAAGCTTTTGGATTAAAATATATAAATGGTGCGTTTATATCAGAATGGATTTAAATTTTATATTAGTTTAGTAGTATCATTCAGGTAGCATATAAATGATCAAATATACACATAGGTAAGTATACACGCACTGATATTCCGATGAAACTCAATTCACTTATTAGCATCAAAGGGGTATTCAAGAGTTTTCAGCTAATGCACGCATTCATGGGGCGTTGAGTTTACAGACAATTTCGCGTTAGAAGTCCCCTGGTGAAAACTCGGTTTAGTGTTGCTTGATGTGATAATACGATATGGTTACATTTTTTCGCTACTTTCAAATTTTATTTTTAAAAAAATTGCCAATTTTCGAATGGTTAGAATAAACTGGCAACATTGTTTTTCTAACTTGTGATGGCGGCTTGAAGGGATTATCGGAGTATTTTTTTTTCTTTTTCCAACTCGCAAAACTATATATTTTCTTTTAAATGATTTCCCTAGCGCTACTCTGTAATATTTCCGGCATTGTAGGTTACTTGTAAAAGTAACCTACAATGTAGGTTACTTGTACATTGCGAACCTTTGACAGCTCTTACGACAAGATTCGACAATCAGGGCTACCAACAATACAATCTTAAACCCCGCTTGCAGCTAATGTCCGCACGGGGGCCAAGACGGAAGGAACCATCAATAGAATGAAATCCTAATTTTATTCGAAAATTGAAATGTCATAAAAGAGAACTGAAAATATTGAACAACGTAATGTCAATGCAAATTTTAAATATGGAACATGCATCTATAATTTGAATATTTTCTATACAAATTGATGACGTTTATCAGCGCATTCGTTCGATATACTATTGTAATTGACGTATTACGCTGATTCTAAGAAAGATTTATCAAAATACCTCCAACATAGTCGCCATATGGAGAAATATGGCAACGATCGGTCAAACTAATGTCTGGAAATAGCTGACGATATCTGTACATTAATACAACACAAACAGAATGACAAAACATCGAGAATTTCCAGGAAAAACGTCAAAACAAAATAAGTACCCATCCAACATTATGTAGGCAAGTACTTACATTGATTTTCTAAGGATGTCCGAAATCAAAAATAAGGAAATTCGAAGAGAAAATTGATAAATATTCAATTTAGGGACCGCATATTTGATATAGGAAAATTTTCCAGCCATATGGGTCTATAAAGTTAGACGGTCCTTAGTTCAAAATTTCTAGACATTGGTGTATTAGCAGCAAGAGTTTTTTTTAAGAAAGGTCGTAAATTTGAGAGGTTCGTTTTGTACGCGGTATTATTTTCAATCGTCTGACGAAACGTGCCGCGAAAAACAACCAAAAAGAACACACTCCAATGCAGGTTCTACAAAGAAACGTTTACATTTGAATTCAAAAATCGAAACAGAAAAAAACATCGGAGAATAATCAACAGGAAGTTCTCATCAAAAATATAATGGCAACCCTATACACCTACATCTCACTTGCATTGTTCTAATTTTGAATTTGAATTTGAAGAATAATGGTGTCGAGATGGCGCCAATTCGTTATCGATTGTTCACGGAGGAAGTTTGATTTTAGAACATTGACTACATTCAACATTGTTATGTCACTACATGGTATTCAGTTATTGTTTTGTAAAATGCATAGATAAAAATATTTTCCACTTCACTACACTGAGACGTGCTTCTCAAAGTTTGCAACTTTGCATATTTCTGTGCATAGATAATTAAGAAATTAGGAAAACGTGATTCAAATTCGATAAAGACGTCAATTGATTCGAATATTTTAATCTTCTTAGTAGATAAATATAGAATTAACGTTTAAGGAAAATGTGGACTTGTATTTTTATAATAATTGTCCTACTAATTTATAATTTATTTATGTTTAATATTGCATTGCTATTAAAAATAAGTTAAAATTTCTGAACTCTAGTAAATCTGGAAAATAGTAAAGGATTGGTATAAAATTTTTCCATCAGACAGATAAAAATTTTGATTTTTTATGCACAACAGATACAGGGTGATTGGCTCCGTATGTCAGATATTTGGAGAGGCAATAGAGGATGAAAAAATATGAAAAGAAGTTAAGGGGATGCATATCCAAAAATCAAATGTTTTGGAGATATGGCCTTTTGAAAATTGAAGAGTATGAAAATTTCTCATGTAGGTTTTTTGCCAATATCTCTCAAACTGGTGACTCGATTTTGACAAAATAAACCACAAATCATAGTAAATAATTTAGGCTTTCGATAAAGATCCTAATTTGTGAGTTTTACCTTAGAATGTGCCGAAAATTTTGTTAATAAACATGAATTTGTAAATAGCCAATTTCTTTCAAATTTTCAAAAGACCATATCTCCAAAACGTTTGAATTTTGGATATTCATCCCCTCAACTTTTTTTCATCCTCTATCACCTCTCCAAATATCTGGCATACGGAACCAGTCACCAATCATAAGTTATAAATTTAATAACACAATTTTCTCTTAAAAAGTGGATGGAGAAATTATTGCCAGTCTGCAGAAAGTTTAAGAATTAGCAAAATAAAACGACTGACAGATAACACAATACGAAAATCACAGACAACGTCATAGTAGTAGACCATAGAGAACGGATGTTAGTAATATAACAATAAGTGCATTTTACTACTCGCAATAATTATTGTCCATTGTTCCAATCTTTTGTCTGCGCTGTTAATTCATAATATTTTTGTTTCTCACGCTAAGGTACATAATATATCATTACATGGGCGTCGGAAGGGGGGGGCAACTGCCCCCCTAGAGAATAGGTATTTATTTATTCATACTAAATGGTAAGAATTACTCACAAAATATCACATTACTACAACACATTTTCTCATCATATCATACATTTTCAAAAATAAGTATGAATATCCAAGTTTTTAAAAAAAAAATTGCCTGCGGCGCTACATTTTGTCTCTTTTTTTATAAAAAAACATTTTTCATAAATATTATTGTGCAAAGTATTATAATTATACATTTTCAAATGAACAAACCATATCACGACCTTCTTAACTATGTCTCAGAAAAAAAATCTATCTAGGTTCTCGTTTTCCTTCTTATTCTTCATCAGCCTATCCCGACGAAGGCCTCCTCCATCTGCCTCCATCTTGTCCTGTCATGTGCAGACTGCATCCAGGTTGCACCGACATGTCGGACCAGGCTGTCTCTCCATCTCAGCTGTGGCCCTCCCACGCTTCTACATATTCACATCTCGAGGTCTCCAATTTAGGAGGTTCTTAGTCCACTTGCCCTCTGCGCTTCTAGCCACGTGTCCTGCCCATTTCCATTTTAGGGATGCGTTTTCCTATGCTATATCAATTATTAAAATTTCAAAATTTCCGTTGCCCCCCCTAGCTCCGAGCTCCGAGGCTAGCGTCACCCATGCATAATACATGTATCATTAGGTATGTTTATTATTATCAAAGTGTTATTAATGTTTATTCCTATCCTATCCAGCGAAATGCTGATCAATCAAAATGACAAACATCACAAATATGAAACAATAATAATATTCCAATCATTTGTCTATGGTCATTGTTTCAAAATTTGCTGGGAAAATGATTCTTAAATACACACGCTGTACAATTGTTAAGCAGGAAGTGAAGTACCTACTTCATTTCATTCATAACATAACACAAGTATCATTCAGTGTTGATGGCTGATGATGAATGTGAGTTACAACGGATAGTATCCTGTGTGTACGAAAGCTGCGATATGAATGGTATGAAAATGAATGTAAATAAAACGAAAGTATTAGTGTTCGAAAGAGAGGAAATAAGGACAAATTGTGTGATAAAGGTTGGTAATGACTGTCTGGAGCAAGTGGATGAGTATGTATATCTGGGAAGTTTGTTTACTAGAGATGGACGCTGTGATGGAGACATTGAAAGAAGGAAGCTGGCCGGTACTAGGACGAATGGTGCGCTCGGTCCGATTGTTAGTAGTAGCAATGTGTCTATGAAAGCAAAAGTGCTAGTGCACAATGCTGTCTTGGTGCCGACTAGACATGAGCGCCGCGCCGGCGCGCCGCCGTTGATCATGGTCGGCGCGCCGCCGCCGGTTAAAACGCTCACGCCGGCGGCGTGGGATCCGTGTGACCAAAAGTATTTATCTTGTGTTTCTTGATACAGAAATCGAAATAAGTACTTTTCCAGGTAATAAAATTGAAGCATTCAGCTGTGGGGATGCTAGGGTTCAGTAATTATATAAAATGTCGAATAATAACTACTTAATGCATTGTCTTATTTATTCAATTCTAAAACAAGAAATAGGATGGGATTTATTTATAGTTTTGACGGCCACAAGGCATTAATAGTTTGGTTCTTAATAGTGGAAATTAAATTAAAAACAAACGTTATTTTATGTAACTGGGAATTATAAGGAAAAATCAGAATTTATGGTTTTTTGATCGATTTTATCATACCACGCTGAAATTTTTAAACCACGTAAATTTTGGCAGAGTATCTGACCAAAATTTTCGGCCTTTCATCTTTTCGGTCGACCGTTCTCTCTTTTCATTAGTTTAGCCTTTGATTATCGAAGTACCTAATCAAAATTATTTTCATTCCACTTGACTAGATTCGCTATATTTCATTTGTTTCAATACAACACTGTGGAAATAGTAATGACTTCTTTTCTCTTGACAAAAAACGATATTCATTTGGTAATTTTTGAGGTTTACGATCTTCAAAGTGTCAAAATGTGATTATAATTAGATATTTTTAGGTTAAAAACCAATTATTTCGCTAACCTAAGGCGGCACTATAATAAAAAAAAAATACTATCCCCTAACGTGGTTTCTCAGACTGTGATTACAGACTACTCTCAATTTTTTTATGTTTTGATTTACTTTTTTATTGTTATAATGCTCGTATATTTTGTACTTATGGCCTTAAAAGCCGTATGTGATTGAAAATAAATAAATAAATTGTATTTTATCTTTCTACCGGTAAGCATTACGTATTTTGGTTGATATCATTATTAATTTATCCACCTTTCGACTAAAAACACAACAATTTATGTTTATTTGATAATTATCCTTATTTTTACGCCTAAAATAACATCGCAAATATGATAGTTTTATTAGGTAAATTACATAATTTTATTAAATTACCCTTCAATCCAAACAACAGGACATATAACACCTATGTTTTTACAGCTTTTGCTCAACTGTAGTTCTCAGCTACATAGGAGTTTTGCATTTTGTGGAAGGTCGACCTCGTCATCGCAATTTATTTCAGAGTTTGAATTCACAACACTGTGGAAATAGTAATGACTTCTTTTCTCTTGACAAAAACGATATTCATTTGGTAATTTTTGACGCTTACGGTCTTCAAAGTGTCAAAAATGATTATAATTCGATATTTTAAGGTTAAAATTCAATTATTTCGCTCACCTTAAGCTACGTTATAATAAAAAAAGAAATTACTATCCCCTAACGTGGTTTTTCGGACTGTGATTACAGACTACTCTCAAATTGTAATTTATCTTTCCACCGGTAAGCATTACGTATTTTGGTTGATATTATTAATTTATGAACCTTTCGACTAGAACACCACAATTTATGCTTATTGAATAATTATTATCCTTATATTTACACCTCAAATAACATCGCAAATAAGATAGTTTTATTAAATTACATAATTTTATTAAATTACCCGTCCACTCCAAACAACAGCACATATAACACATATGTTTTTACAGCTTTTGCTCAACTGTAGCTCTCAGCTACATAGGAGTTTTGCATTTTGTGGAAGGTCGACCTCGTCATCGCAATTTATTTCAGAGTTTGAATTCCACCCAACATTTAGCTAACAGCCCAGGTATTGCCAAAAGAGAAACCTGTTCGACTACATCACTGCCCATACTGAGGCTCTTTCTGACGCGTTTGACTTTATGGATTAGTTTATTTTGACCTGCCCTCCAGCGCCATGAAAAAGCAATAATGTAATTTTCCATTATTTTTCAAATATGAGCTTTTATTTCACTTTATTATTGAAATAATCATAGTTTTCCAAAATAAATAAATCGATTTTATCATTATCCTTTTCACATATACGTATTTAGTCATTTAAAACAATATTGCAAAAAAATCCAATGCTTCCCCCCACTTTGGATCCACGCCGCCGGCGTGGCGCCGCCGCCGGCAATTTTAGACATGGGCGCCGCCGCCGGCTTTTTTGCAGCCGGCGCACATGTCTAGTGCCGACCCTGATGTATGCTAGTGAGACGTGGACGTGGATGAAGAAGGATGAATCAGGGTTGAATGCAGTAGAAATGAGGTCATTAAGAAGAATGTGCGGGAAAACGCTGAGAGATAAGATAAGGAATGAGGTTATTAGGGAAATGAGTGACTGCAAGACTGGTGTAGTGACAAGAATGAAAGTAAACAAACTAAGATGGTTTGGGCATGTTGAGAGAATGAATGATGACAGGATGACAAAAAAGATATATCTGAATGAGCGAAGAGGGGTGAGAAAGCGCGGCCGTCCGAGACTGACCTGGTCCGATCATGTCGACCAGATCCTCAAGGATGGACGCGTTTTGAGTAAAAGGAATCGGAGAGCGTGTATGACTAATTGCATGAATGTGACGGAAGCTAGGAGTGTGTGTAAGGATAGGGCTGTCTGGCGCTCTGTCCTCTCTGCCTACCCTGCAAGGGATGTGGCGTGAGGGTATAGATAGATAGATAGATAGATCATTCATCATACCAGTAGGTAGATAGGTTGCATTTTATGAAGTGGCGTTTTATGTAATATACTTCTTGAAGGATCTGGGATCTGGGCCTGTACTGCCGTCATAAGTAAGAACCACGTATAAGCCAAAGAGTTGAAACTGAGATTAATCGCGAAAGTCATCCATACACTTTTAAATACATTTTTTTTCGTTTTTTTGTGCGACAAAATGATGCAGGTCGCAATGTAGTTGGTGTAGTTTATTTTCTTACAAAAGATGCATTGAAAAATAGCGCCGAAGGCATTTTTTGTGAGATCATGTTTTTTAAAGGGATTTTATTTATTTATTTAAACTTAAAGTGAACAACAAATACATATAAATATAAAAAATGGACATAGTACAGATAGATTTGGATTTTCATACAAATTTTAGATTTTTTTTGATATGATGGGAAAACGTGTAAAAATATTATGATATTTTATGAGGTTTTAACATTTAATATATACCTATAATTTTGAACAATTTTACATTAAAAGCTATACATGTACCGCCCTCATCGTGAACAATTTCGTTCTGGAGAGACTTGAACGCTAAATAAGTACGCGCCTACCAAATACATGATTATGTGTAGGTAGGCAGGGGCGAAGCTACCTAAGAACACGATTCCCATCGAGTTATCCTTTGATTTAGAATGATAAATAATAGTTAGAATGATGTATAATCAGAAATGCACCAAAAAAATATTACATTCAAACTTTGTAGATTCGTCTCCGATAGATGGCGGTGGACGGTATAATAACTTTAGCGTTCAAATAAGCGCGCGAAACGTTTCCGATAGGTACCGCGTACATTGTAAGATAAACCGTGTCGTTTTTAGTTACTGGTGCAGATTTTAATACCGGAGGTGTGCGTTCATATTCCTTTAAAATGACAAAAATATATCTTTCTCTCTCAGTCTTATGAGAAAAAGGGAATATTACTGTCTCTTTCAACGTCATAGAGGAAAAAAATTAGCATGTCTTTACCGCAGTAATTTGGGAGTATTTTTCAAAAAGAGTAGATCATTGCACAGAGAAATCCCCTAATACAACGACATTTTTACGAATGGGTCAATCTTATAATGTTATTTTAAACAAATGCAAAACACGAGCAGTGTTGCTGTTTACAATTATTATCGCTAGATGTGACAAATATTTTGAGGGTTTTAGACACTTTACGTTTGATAACTTGAGAACAAGTATATCAATCTATTGCTAACTACATGTATTAATATAAGGTTATTAATAAGTAGTAGATTTTCTCATATTCAATTTTAGAATATTTTAGATAAATTTTTTTTCTTCATATAATGACATTCAAATTATTAGCGATATAAAACTTTTCATATGGCAAGATTTTATCTGACACAAGCTGTCAAAACAAATGGAATATGTTTTGTATGTTTTTATCTCCGGGTTTTGTATTTAGTATAATATTATATTGTATTTTTTTATGTTTTAATACTCATATGCAGGCATTTTAGTGATTGTTATGGAAAGCGGTTCAATTTAATATATTTTTACTAACTAAATAATATAATTACAAACTTTTTCGATCGATGTTGATATACCTGATTAACCTTAAAGATGGGAACGTGCTTAATTATATTAGGTATGTATATTAATTTAATATTTTAGGTAATTATTATGTTCGACGTATGACTAAAAAATATTTGATTAAGTACTTCAATAATCAAAGTGTTCGACAATACGCTGGAAAATTGATAATATAGTAGAAGCGTGTTATTTTTTTTATTTTGCATAACGATAGAGACATCTGCATAATAAATTTTAAAGCTGCGTGTTTTGCTTCGATTTTGATAGATGGTGTTGAGTGGCCGTGTGTAACCACGAATTACAATACATATATTGCAATAAAAACTATTGGTACCGGCTTCCCTTCTACAGAAATCCACCCTTCGCCACTGGTAGGTACCTACTTACAGCATGTAAGAAACAATAATAAAACGAGTGTGCAATAACATCGAGACAAGACAATCCTACATTGACAATTAAATTCATTAGAGGTACCCGTACAGCGTACATCACATCACATCAGAGCAATGGCCTCCCACTATACAAGACAGACACGCAGCGTCTGAAGATGATCATTCATAAACATAAATCTTCATAGATAATTTCAATTTTATAAACTGCTCTTTGTAAAAACAGCTTATACTACTAGGGACGTCCACAAAGTAAGAGTACTGTTCCCCTCACGGGCTGTAATGATATTTTTCCTAAGTTTGTGTTGTAGCTTTGTTTTTCCTAAACTCGTGTTGTAGCGGGGACTTTCCTGAACACAACGAGTACAGGAGCAACTCTGTAGCACGGAAACTTAACCTGTAGAGTCCGTTTTTGTGAGACATGTCAATAAAAAATCCAACCAAGGACGTAGTGCGCCATAACATCCGGTTTCTTTAAAAAACATTGCTGAATTTCTTTTTACGGATCAAAACTGGCTGGAGGTTTTCAACCAATAAGGAGGTGAAACAAGAGGACCTGAACTGGAAGAGATGGCGGAAAAATATTTTGAGGCGGACGTCAAAAAGCTGTGCCACGGCTTATTTATTACCTGCATATATTGGGATGGCGACCACATGGAAAAATATCTCACATATGTGTCTACAATACCATGACAATACCCTATTATTTTTTCAAACAGGTACCGTTTAAAAAAAAAGAATTATAAAGTCAGTACTCTTACTTTCTGGATAACCCTCGTATTAGAAAAATATTTTTTTTAATGGATAATGATTGTAATATATTTTTGCAACATTGTGTATTAGATTGGCGGTGATTTATTTGATTCTGTAGACGTATTATTATACCAGAGCAATATGGCGCCAAGAGTTGACACTAATCACATCGCGCCATTACTACTCGTAACAGTGTGTAGTTGTTACTCTAAATATACATGAAATATACAACATTTTATTGCGAAATGTTTGTATAAATGTACAAAACAAATACATGCAGTAATTACGCATTCGTGTACATTGTATGTCACCCCTTTTACAATACAGTGTTGCTGAAACGAGGAATTGACACGTTAAAGTTTTACAAGTAAAGGAAGCCATATTGACATTTTGTTGAGATTTAAATTTGGAATTAGTTCTATACTACTTTGTTTTAACATAATAATATACGTGACTAAGGAAACATTCACAGAGGCGACTTTATTAGTTGTCTTGCGTTTTTCTTGAAGTCCATTTTCATCAATTATTGCATGAAAAAAGGATTTAAATTTCCCGACCCAACTATGACGTCACAGTCATTTCCCACGGCATTAAGGTTCGCGTGAACAATCGCATGAGAAAATGGAAGAAATAGCGTTTTTTTTTCTTTTTTTTGGGTTTATTTCACGTCTATCAAAAAACTTACGGTTATTCCCTAGATTTTAATCGGTACAAAAAATAAATTTCTGCGCGACTTTCGGGAAACGAGATTCTGTCTTTCGGATAAAAGATCAGAGGTGTTTTTCACAATTTCTTTTTGAGAAATCTATACAGGATATAAAATTATTTTAAGGTTATTCCCTAGAATCTAGATAAAGGTTCAATGTACCTACTCTATTTTTTTCCAAAGCATATTTAGCAACGGTTGTCGAGATCTAAGGTCTTCCGTTTTTAGAATTTTTTGAAATGTCAGTATGCATACTCATTTTTGCAACTATTTAATTGCGTACCTATAAGACGTTCTTTTTTCAATTGTTTCACAGTAAAATAAATTTAAAAACATAGAGAAATGGATTTTCAAGTAACATAGAAAAGTGTTAAAAAATGGAACAGATTTAAATAAAGAACAACTCTCGATTATTAAGATGTGAAAATCATAGACAAGTCTGTGATATAGATGCTTACTGCATACAGTCCATAGATAATATAAAATAGAGATTAATATAGGTAATAATAATAGGAAACATTATTTTTATCTCACACAATCTATTCTCCGACCAATCATTTGGATCAGTGATTTACAATAAGATTTATATTCAGCTTTCTACTGCATCTAACTTCATGCTACACATAACATGGAAATTATTTTGTAATAACAATTGACTGACTTACACTCGACACTCGACTATGTGTGAAAAATATCAGTCACTGATAATAATAATAAAAAGTTTTATTGTAATAAAAAGTACATTACAAATGGCGGGTTTATTGCCAGTGGCAATAACTACCAACCAACCAATTTGGAGATTACAAAGTATGATATAATGTGTATACAAAGCGTACAGAAAAAAGAAACATAAAAAAATAATAAACAAGCGTAAGAATAATATGTCGATGTCGAAATGATGTCACTTTCAAACGCCTATATTCATGTCTATTAAAAATTGTAGATAGCAAAAGATATTGTAGTACTCTAAAATACTAGAAGAAGGTAATATTAGAGGTAGAAAGGTGAAACGATAAAGATCGTTGAGAAGAATGTGCAGAAAAACTTTAAATTTTAGGAGGAGCGTCGCCTCCAATCTAGAAGTTTTGAATTAGGTAATGGACGTTCACATATTACTTACTTGTATTAACATGAACTTGGTATTGTTTTCTTTTGTTGTATAATGACTTCTTTGTTTGGAGGTATTTTTGCGAACACTGAATGGCTTTAGTTAGTTCATTATTAATTATTATCATTATTTATTTGACAGCCTTTGTTGTTGGTGTATGCTGCGGGCGTCCTTAATTGGAGAGTCGACATGAGATGTTTTTTAATAGAATAATAAATAAAACTTGATCAATTAGAGAAATATGTCGCAATAGGCTCTCAACTGTACCACGTTGTGCTATAATTTGTACAAAAATATTAAAAATCTAGATATCATTATGAAAAAACTTCGTAAAAAATCACTGTCTCGTTAGTACGTGCGCAATTATAATTTGCTATTGTGATTTTAATTTCCTGAAACGTTCACACAATCATTCAGTCACACGACAGAGTGAATTGCACTGCATTTATATTGCTACTGTTACTTTTAGTTCCTGTCTGCAACCACACCTATTATTTATCACAGAACAGTACAGTACCATACAATATTATTTATAAGACATTTTTTTCTCTGTTTTTTTACTTATTTATTTATATTATAATAAAACATGTAGATACTCAGATAGACAGGTGATATTATGACTGCAATATAAGAGACAAATATTTAAGACTAGCTTTTATACCCGGTAAAAAGAGCTAGCTAGTTTTAGTAAAGAAAATTGGACTAAGGCCGGGTTTCCACCTGCAAGAAGTGGACAGTCTGTCAGACAGACTGTAGGACACTTCTTGCAGAAGTTTTCTTGGAGGTGGAAACCCGGCCTAAGACTAAGATATTATTACATCGTTTGCTGGCGAATTCAGTGCACACTAAGTAGGAAATATTATTTTTTGAGTCAATATAAACCCAAATTTCTCGTGGAATAGGCATTTATGTTGGGTCAAACCCTCACAACAATATCTCTAGATATGTAAGGAGGGAGACAGCACATAGAAATTAATAACATTACATACTCTTATTAATACTGATATTACTGATATACTTACACAAAACTTTCGGAAAAAATATCAAAGGTGTTTTCCACCATTTTTTTGAGAAATCTGTAGAAAATATAAAAAATCTTTTACGGTCATTCCCTAGATAAAGGTTCAATATATCCATATTTTTTTTCCTAAGCATATTTAGTAAGGTTGTCGAGATCTATCGTCTACCGTATTTTTTTGTAACTTTAATATGTCTACTTTCAAAGCGTTTTTAAATTCAAAGTTTCCTTTCAGATGTGTCCTTTAATTTTTCATCGAACCAAGTGAAATATCCGATTTACAGCAAATTCAACAGATAAAGAAAAATATGAACAAACAGACAAACATTGTAGATATTTATGTAGATAATTATAGCAAAGAAGTTAGCTGCCGAGTGCCGACATATTGTTATGATTCGTGCAATTAAATGTAATCAGAGGTGTGATAGTTTCTTTTCCTCGTGATTTTTCTATGCAGTCCGGTGGTCATACCATTATACCTAGTATCTGCTCGTATTATAATAAGGAAATAGTGTGATGTGTTCTTTAGAAAGGCGTTACATATCAGTCAATTATTGCAATTAATAATTAATAGTTTTTTCATCTCTACATTAGTATGAAGCATGTGAATAATGCTTGCTGACAAGCCCTGTCCATCACTTAACGCTTAACTGCACGTTTATAGAATGGGTTTGTTGCACTCCCTATGGGGCGGCATTTTTTGAGAAAATTTTCAAAAACACGTTATATCACATTTGATTCATTAAAAACTCTAGAAAAATTCGCCTACGGTGCTTTTTTTCTCTTCTTGTACCATATGAATATCAAAAATTTAGTTTAGGACTTGTAGAAATATCTTTGTATAAACTACCGAAATTCCTATCCTAGTGGTCGGTAGCCTGGTTGGTAACGCGCTCGACTGTTAATCCAGTGGGCGCGGGTTCAATCCCCGACTTACTCCACTTCACAACACAAGCTTTTAAGCTTTCTGTGAAGTGTGCAAAGATGTTTTTGGGTTTATTTCGGTAAACCCAGATTCATTAAAAAAAAACAGGTATTATAATTCGAGCTTTTAATTTTAATAATCAAACTGAACGGAAAATCAAGATATGTAATACTTAATCGAACTCAAACTAGGTATTAGGCAACATTAGATAACAAAGTATCTTGGTCTTGGTACAGATCAAACATACCTTATAATGTACGTATTGGAGGGTATTATTAATTAATTATAATATATAAGACACAAAGCTGCAGTGAAAGTTGAACTAAAACGCATAACGCACCGACACTTAAGAGTGTGCATACCGACATTTCAAAAATTTCTAAAAACGGGAGACCTTCTATCTCGACAACCGTTACTAAATATGCTTTGGAACAAAATAGGGTAGATGCATTGAACCTTTATCTAGGGAATAACCGTAAAATATTTTTTTTATCTTGTATAGATTTCTCAAAAAAAATTAATTAAAAACACCTCTGTACTTTTTTCCGAAAGACGGAAACTCGTTTCCCGAAAGTCGCGGAGAAATTTTTTTTTTATACTGATAAAATGCATCAAAATCTAGGGAATAACCGTTTTTTGATAGACGCAAAATTAACCCCAAAAAATGGAAAAAACGCTATTTTTACCATTTTTTCATGCGATTGTCACGCGATTTTGAACCTTAATGCCGTGGGAAATGTCTGTGACGTCATTCCTGGTGCCATGCCCTTAAATACCTATATCAATTTAATATGGATCGATTCATACATATAAAACAGTGGCGTATATAGGTTTTCATTTCGGGGGGGTCCAATCTAGTATTTGACATTAGGAGGGGAGGAAAAACTAAGATTGACCACCCTCTCGAAAAAACTTCTGTCAACGGTTGCGACAAAATTACAAAAAAATGGCTACGTTTACAAAGTTTATTTCAAATACCAATTAAAATACATTGATACGCTTATGTAAATTTTCTTAATTGAATTGCCCATAATGGAACTTGCTTAGTATTTGCGATTTTCCATATAAACAACAAAGTAATCGCAAATAACTTCATTACAATGTTGTTTTGGAGTAGAAAATTGAATACACATTAGTATTATGTTCTTATACTATAAAAAAAGAATGTCTGTCTGTCTGTCTGTCCTTTACGATTTCCAAAACCATTCAACCGATTGAGATTGTGCACACGCCAGGAAAGGCTTCTGACTTAGTACAATCTTTATACAATAGATGGCGTGCGAGCCTTTTAAACAAGTAAGTGTACAATACAAACTTATGTATTAAAAATATCTGGAAGAGATCGCTATTTCGCGATAAGCCCGCCTTAGTTTATGGTAATTATATTATAAACATTACTTATCTGTTATGTACTGAATTATTGTATGAGACTGTTCACTGAATCAATGAAGAGTCAATAAATAAATACATAAATATAAAAATCGATATTAGTGTCGAATCTATAGTTTTCGATTTACATAGACGAGATAAATAGTGAAGCAGCTCCTATTAGCACCCGCAGGAGTGTAGCTATAGGGGTAGGGTAGGAGAGGGGGTACGTAAAAAATCGACATTCGTGTCGAACCCATAGTTTTTTTGGTATGAATATAATGAATAGTGCCAGTTTTGCACCCGTGTGAGGGATGTGGTTAAGGTCCTATATGCTGTCATTCGGCTTCGGCGCCCTGAATTGTTCTCAGCCAATACTGAGAGAATCCTCTTGAAACTTAAGACAGTGATAGATGAAAGTATGAACTACAGATGGACTGTTTTAGAATTACAATATTTGGAAATTCCTTTAATAATGAAATATTTCTTAAGTATCCCTGAAATTTACGGTATCTGAGAATTTTCCATTCAGTTTTTCAGATATAAAAATCTAATTTAGCCAAAATATTTATAATCTAATCAAATTACTCCGAGAAACGAATACAAAAAATGATACCTTAGCTTACATTTTGCATAGTAGTTCTGGTTTTTGGATATGTTATAAAGGTCGGTCCTGTGATTAAGAATCCAAGTTTTCGACCTCCCAACCCTTGTGCGTTCACTAGGGCGAGCCAAAAAGTGTCAAAATTTCGGTCATTTTTCAGTTTATTGATCATAACTTTTTTACAATGCATTTTAGAGAAAAACATTGTACGTAAAAGTTGTAGAATATTAAATTCCCTGCAACTTATGTTTACAAAGTTTTTTTGTAAAATCAATATACAAGGAGTTATGCGTTACCAAAATTTCAAAATTTTTCAAAAAAATGCACTTTTTTTACAATTATTTTCTTTATTTGAATATATTTCCTAAACGGTACATTTTAGAGAAAAGTATTGTAGGTAAATGTTGTAGATCGTTCAATTCCCAATAAGTTTGATATCAAACATTTTTGTCTCGGACCAACCAAAATAGAGTTGTGATCTTCTGAAAAAATATAAGACGAACATTTTCGAAACTTTCAGTATAGTACGTATGACAATCAATAGTAATCAGAAAAATGCAATTTAAGAAATTTTTTTTTTTGGATCTTATTAAGATTGGTGTCGTGGCTTAGAATCCAAGTTTTCGACCTCCTCACTCTTGTGTGTTTACTAGGGCGAGCCGAACACTGCCGATATTTCAGTCATTTTTCAGTTTATTGATCATTATTTTTTACTTATCCATCTTAGAGTAAAATATTGTATGTAATAATTGTACAGTATTAAAAAAATTTATTTAAGCTCAATATTTAATTTTCAGGACAGCATATCTCCTTTATTATTAGTCCAAGTCAAAAAAGTGCGGTATCATTTTTTGTTGCAAATTTAATATTCTACAATATTTGCTAAGAACATTTTTCGCTAAAACGTACCGTGCTGAAAAAAAACTCAAAAATTGTGAAAAAAAATTTTTTTTCTTGATAAAAATATGTTTTTTATCATATAATTCTTTAAATAATAGCTTTTCAAAGAAAATATTTCCAACCTAATTTACAGGAAATTTAATACTGTACAATTATTACATACAATATTTTACTCTAAGATGGATAATTAAAAAATAATGATCAATAAACTGAAAAATGACTGAAATATCGGCAGTGTTCGGCTCGCCCTAGTGAACACACAAGAGTGAGGAGGTCGAAAACTTGGATTCTAAACCACGACACCAATCTTAATAAGATCCAAAAAAATTTTTTCTTAAATTGCATTTTTCTGATTACTATTGTCATACGTACTATACTGAAAGTTTCGAAAATGTTCGTCTTATATTTTTTCAGAAGATCACAACTCTATTTTGGTTGGTCCGAGACAAAAATGTTTAATATCAAACTTATTGGAAATTGAACGATCTACAACATTTACTTACAACACTTTTCTCTTAAATGTACCGTTTAGGAAATATATTCAAATAAAGAAAATAATTGTAAAAAAAGTGCATTTTTTTGAAAAAATTTGAAATTTTGGTAACGCATAACTCTTTGTATATTGATTTTACAAAAAAACTTTGTAAACATAAGTTGCAGGGAATTTAATATTCTACAACTTTTACGTACAATGTTTTTCTCTAAAATGCATTGTAAAAAAGTTATGATCAATAAACTGAAAAATGACCGAAATTTCGACACTTTTTGGCTCGCCCTAGTGAACGCACAAGGGTTGGGAGGTCGAAAACTTGGATTCTTAATCACAGGACCGACCTTTATAACATATCCAAAAACCAGAACTACTATACAAAATGTAAGGTAAAAATACCCATTACCTGGACTAAATTTGCTGTTTTAGATTTTTTAATTTGTTCCCAGGTTCTTCTTAAAAAGGTACAATTCACATTGTCGCTTACGTTATTCTTATTTCGCGCTAACATTCTCATACAAAATTTGATAAAGTTGAAGCGAAAATAGAACGATTTTTGCTCAGTGCATATAACCCCTAAAGTGTATGGAGTAGCGAGTCGCGCAGAGTATACATCATCTAGTACGAATAACATTATACAATAAAATGAATATTGTTTACTTAGATATTCAATATATTATTGCATTATGTTATGATGGAGTCTATAATACTCGTACATATAATAAAGTTGATATATGTCTAATATGTCCTCGCAATACCGGTTACTCGGCTGGTTTGTTTCTTGGTTGCCGTAACCAGCTGAACCACTATACTCGTAAAACTATTGCAATGCTGCTAAGTATATTAAATATCCACTATACACTACACATAATATATTATGACTTACAGCTTTTGCAGACAATATTAATATGTACTAAATATCGCTAAGATTATGTGTGGAATTATCCTATAATTTATTGTTAGTCCTGTTTCTAATGCACGGCACTAATGCTATGGAGAAATTAAATAAGTACATGTAAAAACTTTACTTCAAAATACGTACAAATCTGGTTAAAAATGAAAAGAAATAAAAGGGACACAAAAACATAGCTATTGCCATTTGACCTTTCGCGATCTTTTTCACTTTCTTATATTAATTTGTATTCTATCGGTATTATAGAAACTCAGGAGTTTTGGGGATTTCTATAAATTCAGTTTTGAGGAGAAACTAACCCCAATTTCAAATCTCTGAGGTCACCGAAAATATTATTGTAGGTACGCAATATGTATTTGAAGCTGAGTGCTCGAGAAATAAACAAAATATTTTCTTTATTAAAACTCTCGTTTAAATTTGATTATGTAATCGTATTTACTAACTTTATGTGATTTTAGTTAATATTGCATTTTTTAAAATTACTCTTTAAAAAAAACTGGGTTTATCGAAATAAACCATGATACACCTTTGTACACTTCACAGTAAGCTTGAAAAGCTTGTGTCGTGAAATGGAGTAGGTCAGAATCGGAAATCGAGCCCGCACCCACTGGATTAACAGTCGAGCGCGTTACCAACCAGGCTACCGACCACCTCAAATGTGTTAGCATATTTTGAGAAATAAATTGAAATTGAATTGAAAATGGATAAACTTACAATGCAGATATTCCAAGCCTTCAAATTCTCTTATTTTTCAAGAAGAAATTCGCAACTTACCTGTAACAAAAGAAAAAAATATAAATAAATATGAAATACATAAAACAAATACATAAAATATTATAATTGATACATTTTATATCAAAAAGATAGACATATTTCAAGGTGAAACTTGAGTTGATAATAAGTTTGATAACGTTATTATAATCACTGGCGACAATGATAATAGCATTTTGTTTGTGATAATGATAACAAAAGTAGGTAGATAAGTAACATTTCGATAACAGGAATAATAAACTCGATACACTTGAAACTTTATAATCAGAAAATTAAATGATTAAAACTGGTATTACCCATGAGTACTTATATCAGGGGACAGATCGATCCATAAATGATAAACTTGATACCTAATGAAAATGTATTAAAAGTAGACATATTGACATTTCAAAAAAATCACAAAACGGTAGACCTTATAGATCTCGGAAACCTTACTAAATATGCCTTAGATTTTTTATATCTTTATTATAGTGAAAAACGTTTTTCACTATAGATATTATTATAGTGAAAAAGAAAGACAGCAACTCGTTTCCCGAAAATCATTCAGTCAGTTTTTCAATCAGTCAGTTTTTTTAACAATCATTCAATCAGTCAGTTTTTTTAATAATATGCATTGTAAAATCTAGGGAATGACCGTAATTTTTTTTTTTTTGAATGAAGCGTAATTAACCACAAAAAGTTTAAATATAAGAAGCTATTTTTAACACTTCATCATACGATTGTTCATGCGATTTTGAACCTTAACGCCGCGGGAGGAACTGATCGTGACGTCAAAGTCTTAATAATGATCTTACGAATGTCTCACATCTTTTCAGTATTGATGTTCCCTACCCATTCTGATTGTCATATAAACGTTGGCGCCTTGAGAATGTTTTGTCTGCTTTCAAAATACACACAGCATTCTATGGCTACCTCCTTGTATACTAGAGATCCCTAGTTAGTTTCACAGATTTATATAGATCTAACTTGTCCCAGCTAACACCAGTTTTCCTACACTTAGCAGGCAGATAAATTGTCATGGATAACTCTATGTACCAACCTCCATAAGTCCTGAGTGATAAATTTATCATCACAATCGATAAAATATATAAATCACAGTAATAGGAATAATACTGATCATCAGAGATCTACGATTACGTCATGCTTTACGCATAGATCTTTTATCACAATTATCATCTAGATAGAGGACTTTAACTAGAATTGTTATCAAATCTCGATACATTAATACTACAATCGTGTAAGGCCAACCTAGACATGAAAACTCAAGATTTTCTATGCTAATGTATGCAAAAATGCATACGTTCAATTCGATACGACCAAATTTATCAAGAATAAGTAAGTACCTAATCGTAAAAAATGATTTTTGACTTCACAACCTAGATTCCTTTTTCGCGATCTTCCAAACGATACCAATCGCGGATTCCTTTATTCCGATACCGCCTCCCAACAAGAATAGACAGAATCAATATTTGTGAAAAGATATATGAGTTCTACTCGTGAAGAACATTGGTATCTGGTGAGATACCAAACAAGGCGGTATGCGGTGACTGGATCCTCTCGATCGGTCGGTGTCTTCCTAGGCTTGAGCTAGACAAGATCTGACTTAAAATCGGGACTTCTTTTCCAACTCCCTTTCATACGATACTATCCATGACACCACACGGCCCTTGGATCCCTTTAAAACACTTAACATATTTTTTTGTCTCTGGAGAAGGACGACCCATTTCTGTACAAAAACGTATTGTCACCGAATTTACGTAGATACGTTTGCAAAGTTTCAGGTCTTTAAGTAGGAGTCAGGAAGTGAATGAAAAATTGATTCCAGGATTTTGTCACAGACAAAAAACACCACAATGAAGTTAAATAAGAACTCGTAATAAAAAGTAAATTCTTCTTCTTCTTCATTAGCCTTCTTCCCTCCACTGCTAGATCTAGGCCTCTTCCAACTGTTTCCACTCGTCTCTGCTCTGACCCTTCCTCATCCAGGTTCCCCCAGCGATTTGGACAATGTAGAAGAAGATATACGAATGAATTATATTATACACATCAAATAGTCCGAGAGCCCGCTGCTTAATTTATGACGTATCTGTTTTTTGATCGAAATGTGGTATAAATGATAGCTTACCAATAGGATATTACATCGCACTAGGGTTGCCTATCAAAATCTTGCCGCAACCCCCCCTGCCCCCCCCGAAAAGGTCCCTCTTCGCGGTTTTTCGTATTTTATAGGAATATGGTAAGAGATAGGAGAATATCGTCAATGACAAAATTAATCCTTACCAAATTCTCTACAAAAAATGTTAAGTTGATTTCTTCGTAGGACTAGTAGTTTACCCGTAATGGCCGGTCAAAAAACATGATATTTTTTGACAAAAAAAAAACAAAAAATCTTGATATTTTTCTTTCACATCCTTCCACCCATTATCACTAACATTTTATGGAAAAAAAATTTGGCCTGCGGCGCTATATCGCTGGTTATTTTATGAAAAACTAAATTTTAAGAATTTTCGTCATGGAATTTTATTGCAATAACTCCGAAATTATTAGGTGTATGAAAATAAGTTATAGCTCGTTTTGTAGCTAAGACTATGGTTATTAATTCGTTCTCTGACTGTTTTCCTGTAGCTCTTATCAATTTTCAACCAATTTAGTTTAAATACATTTTTTTAGTATTTTAAATTAATTTCGGTTTTGTACCGGCCATTGCGGGTAAACTGCTAGTTCTACTAAAAAATTGACTTAACATTGTTTGTAGAGAATTTAGCAAGGAATCTTTTTGTCATTGACTACTTTCTCCTATCTCTTACCATATTCCTATAAAATGCGAAAAACCGCGAAGAGGGACCTTTTCGGGGGGGGCAGGGGGGGTTGCGGCAAGATTTTGATAGGCAACCCTAGTGCAATGTAATACCCTATTGGTAAGCTATCATTTGTACCACATTTCGATCAAAAAACAGATACGTCATAAATTAAGCAGCGGGCTCTTGGACTAAAAGTGTGAGAAATAATTATAATAATAAATTAATAAATAGATATTATAATTATAGCGTTACATAATGTCCAGTGTATGTATAGTACTAGATATATAATATACCAGGCGACTATAAGTGCCCACATGATGGCGATCAGTAGACACTTAACCCTATGCCCTGACAAATACACACAATAATTTATTAATATTGATTCAGAATACTCTACAAGATAAAGTACTTACTTAGTCGTATCACAATCTATTGATAGATCAATGATTTTAAATTCAATTTATGTATAAACTAGGGGCCTGATAAACGAAAAATAAAAATTGATACTATTGACTCTACTGACTCTACTGATCATCTCCTATGCATTCGTGATTTCCTAATAACAAAGCCAGAAAATAGGCCTTCCCGTGAAACCTCATCATTTTTACAGACTTTTTACCACCTATCAAAATTCTAAAAATCTGTCTAATCACTTTGAATCGCATATTATAAATTTATTATAAATTTTAAGCTATTTCTTCTTAATATTTAATAACATTTCGTGATACCTATCCGGCGCATGGACCGAATAGAATGGCGAAGAATTCTGGAGGAGGCCAAGGCTCACAGTGGGCTGTAGCGCCAGTGATGATGATGATCCGGCGCAAAGGGATTTAATATCCTGTAATGCCGGCAGACGTTAGTAATAAAGAATAACATAAAAATATGCGTACAATACGAGTACATAAACCTCTACGAGTTTAGGACAGACTACGTAATTTTTTTAAGTGTTTAGTTGTTATAGACACTAGATTATTCTTATAATAAATTGTGACTATACTGGTAACCAATAACCATACGCAAAGTATCACATATTCATAATATTATAATACGTATTAGATATTATTATGGTTTGGTAATAATTCAATTAGGTGTTATTATGGCAATACTGCCAACATATAGTACAATACAATTAATATATCACCTATCTATCTACCTAGTACCTAATGTAATGTATGAATGTGTACAGAGAGGATATTGCAATTATATGGCGGTGTATATTTCCTACTTCCTTTTATTGTATATAACTGGGTATTTATATTATGTATTTAGTATCGAAATGTATTTTCGTGAAAATATATGTAAATTCATATATCTATCCCCTCACTCCTAGTCCCTTGCGAGGCAAACAGGTAGGATACGACGCCAAACTGTCCTATCCTTACAAACTTTTTGCTTCTGTCAAATTAATGCAATTTCATCCATTAGGATTTCTTGATCAGTCTCTCCGGCATCTACTTTCACTCGTGTGTATATTTTTAGTTATCCTATAATTCTCTCACCATGCCTAAACCATCCAACTTTCCTTCTAGTCACTACACCAGTTTTACAATCTCTAATCTCTGAATAACCCCAATAATCTTCTAAAATTAATATGTACTTACATAAGTATTTTTCCCGCGGAAATATATCAGTCAGAGAACTCAGAGATTATTATCATAAAAAAATTTCGTCTGCGGCGCAAACTGTGGAGACACCACTAAAGATATTTTTATAGGGAGGGTAGAAAAACTTTTTAATTGGCAGATTTTTTGGTCCAAATATCTGGCAACCCTAATAGCAGTAGTAAAATCTGTTTTTTATGTAGTGCACATTCTAATGCCTCATCCACATGCTGGTCGAGCTGTCACGTTTTTTGTGTGAATGAGTAAAACGGTGTGGACGGGGTGATTGTCTTAGATTGTATACGTAACCGACGGTTAACGCCTTTTTACTCATTTACACAAAAAACGTGACAGCTCGGCCAGCATGTGGATTAGCCATTATGCTTAAAATTAGAGAAATATAATTATTTTTTGTTACTAAGTGTAAATATCCATTCATTATTTGTGAGTAATTACAATAGGTAATTTTCTCATTGAGTGTTTGTCAAAATTGGCACATGTCTATAATATAATATAATATTGAGTGTATAATGTAATGTACTAGGCTCATACATTTCTCTGCTCTGATTGCTCCAACACTCGGTCATTGCTCTACACTACCTTCTCTGCTTTACATTCATAATAAATAAATAAATAAATAATCATATTGTTGCTTACATTGTAATATTGATCAAACATTAAGTGATAGATATCAACACGTTCAAATGCATTTTGCTCGTGTAAATGTATGCATCATGGTGTGAACACTTTGTCTGAGAAATTACGTAGTCTATTTTAAAAAAGGAAGGTTTTAGCTCCCGATGCTTAGACTTAAAGCTCCCGACCCAACTATGACGTCACGGTAATTTCCCAGGGCCTTAAGGTTCAAAATCGCGTGAACAATCGCACGATAAAATGGTAAAAATAGCGTTTTTTCAATTTTTTGGGGTGAACTTCGCTTCAATCAAAAAACTTTTACGGTTTTTCCCTAGATTTTAATGCATATTATGACAAAAAAATATTTGATTAAGTACTTCAATAATCAAAGCATATTATCAATAAAAAAATTCTCCGCGACTTTCGGGAAACGAGTTTCTGTCTTTCGGAGAAAAGATTAGAGTGGTTTTAAACATTTTTTTTTTTTGAGAAATCTATACAAGATTTAAAAAATCTTTTACGGTTATTCCCTAGATAGAGGTCCAATGTATCTACTCTATTTTTTCCAAAGCAAATTTAGTAACGGTTGTCGAGATCTAAGATCTCCCGTTTTTAGAAATTTTTGAAATGTCAATATGCCTACTCTTAGATGATTTCGTTATTTTTATCTCAGTGTAATGTTGCTATAAGTAAACTTATTATTAAATTGAATTGATGTATGTATAGATGGAGTTATGAATTTAATATTATTAAATAGTAACATTAAACAATGTGTAAAGAAATATAACAATTCTAGTTTTAACTATTAATAATACGATGACAATTGAACAGATTTACATACATGATATTGACATTGAAAAAAAAAATAGAGATACATTTCATGCAGAGATCAGTTTGTATGAATTATGCATACAAGTTGCAATAATTTCTGAGTTCCAACAACTCAAGGAAGTTTATTGGACCGAAGATAGTTTCAGCATTGGCGTAGGCAGGGGGATTCCCCCTCCCTGAAATTCCTAATCAAATTAAAGTGAGGGTTTGTTCACAAAAAAATTGCGAACTTTTTATGTTTTTTGACAAAATTTTCACCTGCGCTCTCGATTTTCGTGTTGTAAACCAGAAATCAGAAATATATATAAATGTCCTACTGTTGAGAGATAATCGGGTTCATCTATTCATCCGTTTTTGAAAAAAATTTCGCCTGTGGCATTATTTACTGGTTTTTATTCCATTTGGTAATATCAAAATTTTAGTTGGCCCCCTTAGCTTCGAAGCTGGCGACGCCAATGGTTGTTACTTATTGTCTCTGGTCTAGAACTTGAATCCCCTCCCCCCCGAAATGAATTCCTGGGTACGCCCCTGGGTGTCACCGACACCGAAAGCTTGAAAAATTCGAAAGAAAAATACACACAGTGAAAACCCTAAAAAACATACAGCCCAAAAAGACAAATATAAGAAAGAATAAATCTAAACATTCGAGTACTTACATTCTAGACAGACAGAATATAGATATACTCGTATCTCAACCGATAAACTATACAAAACTATATGCAGTACAAGTTTTATATCAATGACCTGTAATTTGATACCTGTTAGTTGCATTCTAGTAAAAGTCTTCATTAATATCTTACCTGCATAGTTTATATAGGTAAACAAACTTCCAACAACAGGTGATAGTACATACATATCTCTACATTAGTAAGTAATATAATGTACCAGCGTTTCCCAAACCATGGGTCGCGAGCGAAAATTCAGTGGGCCACGGCCACTGTATACATCAATTAAAAAAAATAGGAAGTGATAAATTTGACATTTTATTCAGCTATTTATAATTCCTAAAAATTGAAATTAACTTAAGTTATGGAAAATATTGTGCCCTTCCACTCAGTGTTAGGTGTGCCAAAGGCCTGGAGGAGTTCAGGGGGTTGCTGAAAACTCACCTCTTTGTGCGTACCTACGGGTCGGTCACTGGTCAGCCAATGATTAGCCAAAACTGATTAGATTCATTTTTATTTTTTGTTGTGACGATCCTATGTGGTGATTAATCTATCTATCATTTTTACTGTTTGTGACGATCCTATATGGTGAAAAGAAAAATGTAAGGCGCCCTTGGGGCGATTTAATCGCTAAACGGCGCCTAAAATTGTCCAAATATTATTATTATTATTGTGATTAGAACAAATAAGACAGCATTAAGTAGTTCCAGGATTCGCCACTAGGGAATCTGAGGATTACCAATATTTATGCCCTCTTTTCCTTGACAGTTTATATATAAAGTAATGTAAAAAACAAATAAAGTTGCCCATTAGCGTTTCGTAAAATTTTCGAAATGACGTGGTTTGCCTACTCTAAAATAATAACCTGGGTTATCACTGCATTCATTTGTTTAAAAAATTTCGCTTGCGGGCTAACATTTTGGTGCGTTTTTATATGGTAAAATTTTCATGGTGAGTGCCTATATCTATAAGAATTGTAAATATGGCGCTGGTAGAGTGGAATTCGTATAAGAATGCGCCGATAATTCAAATAAACGTCATTATTTCATGAATTTTTATAAAAAGTCTTATTTTATTTCCATCCTTAGTTTTAAAAATGACTGTTTATAAAAATACCTTTTAACAAAGTGCCCCACATTCTCGGCGCATCCTTATATGAATTCCACTCTACACACCCCATTATTTTTTTAAAAGGTGGGTCCCAAGATTGGAATTATTTTTTAGATGGGAACCACTGTGAAATATACAATATATACAGTAGATATTATATACATACAATATTTACCGTTACACTGCGACCGATTGGTAAAAACGAATTTGTACTTAATAAATTTACTACCGGAAATCTATAAAATGAGGACAAAGTACGAAATGCCCGGCTATTAAATTATAACTACACCATCAGTAATTTTATTACCGCTACAAATTTTGCAAATGGAAAACAAAATTATTGTCAATAATCTTAATCTTAATCATGAATCTAATCAATAAATCACCTAGGGCGAACGATGGACTTTCCGTCAAGCTTATGATCATCGGCTGGTTCAGTCACTTATGTAAGTAACATTCACCAATTCAGGTCCATCAATCTGCCATTTGCGTGATAGAAAGTACGACCGTCACTGTATATCTGTTGAGAATTGTTATTCAACTAGGACATGTAGCAAATCCGAAGTATAAAAAAATCTTATTGATTAGTTGATTTGAATTAAGGGATAAGGTAAATCGGCTAGATAGTTGCGCACAGCAGGAATAGAATTAGAAGACCCCGAATACATTGGTAACAGGGCACAGTCCTAAGTTATCCCTGGCAGGAGATTCAGTGGAAGATCCAAGCGGAGGTGGTGTCAGGTTGTGAGGCAAGATATGAGAGACTGTGGAGCATCCCCGGAAGGTGTAGAGGATAGAGCCGAGTGGCGGCGGAAGACAAAAATGGCAGACCCCACCATGACACAGCAGCACAGTTGGGCACAGCAGGAAACTTAGGATAATTCAATGCAAACCATGGCCAAACAAAAGGGGTGTCGAAAGGCCACAGAAGAGACGGGCAGACGACGTAATTTATTAATCTAAAATTCTGTCCATTCCCTAGGCAATCTACAACATGACTAATTCATACATTGCTGATAACATACACTATGATCAATATAAAACCGACAGCACACATACACATCTAGTATACAAAGTTATATAATAGATACATAATATTAAGTTGTAACCGTTTATATTTATATATACTTAGTACGTACGGGTATATAATAGACCTTATATAATTAGTTCATTCATAAAAATAGATGTCTAAAAGTCACTGAATGAATACACACACGTATTATCATCATATACCTACACATTAATAATATATAATATATTATATACATAGTAATTGCTATCATCAAATGTGCTATTACTAGCGATCCATGTGGCGTAATTGTGAACTTTGCTCTTGAAAATAAATAAGACGAAATCTGTAATTACCCACTAATTAAATTAGTATAATGTGTAGTTGCTTTTCAACTATCTCAGGCCGTTTATACTTACGCGAAGGCAAGACTTGCCAAACTGAATATACATATAGACATAATCATGTAGCAAAAATAATTATTTATTGAGATGTACAGAACGCCAAACTGCCCTATCCTTACACACACTCCTAGCCTCCGTCACATTCATGCAATTTGTCACATATGGTCTCCGATTCTTTTTTTTATTTATTTATTTATTTCATACACGGCGTAAGCCATTAACAAAAAACACAAACAATACAACACCATTAAAACGATCAATAACAAACAAAAGAACCTAAGTCATTTTTAAAAACAACCTTCAATTATGTACTAAATATAAAATTATACCACAAACAAAAAAAATACACACTACGAAAATATTTCAACAATAATTTTCCCATCGAAGCATGACAGTACAAAAATAAAATATTAAAAGCACTAAAATATATAAAATGAAATAATGAATAGGTAAATATAAAATAAATATGTATTAACAATACGATAGTATCGCAAAAATAGACAATTTCGTAACCCGTAATAAATAGTAACAATATAAAGAGTCATAGTTATAAAAACAAGAAATATTATGAAAATTATATACAGGAAATCTTGTCAATAATTAAAAAATAGATATAAGTAATACAAACTAAGTAAGTACCCAAACAGAAAAAAAAAAATATGTCGCACATTATAGTGCATTTAAATTGCCGAAAGAGAATAAAAAAAAATATGTATTTACATCAAGATTCAAGTAAGCATTTAAAAGTAGGTACGTATAATAAAAATAGTCAATCCCAAAAACAAATAAATTAGTGAGCGGAGCATCAGGGCCGCAACAACGAAACACTATGCCATTAGACACAAATAACAAAGTATGTACAAGTAACGCTACACTATAAATACATAATATAGACATCGTTAACGTATAAGATGGTATAAGTGATATAAAAAATATTAAAATATTAAACAGTTAGGTATATATGAAATTATGTATTTTTATCCTTGAGCGCGTCCGGTGTCAGGGTTTTTTCTTCTCTGAAATGACGTTGACGACTTCACGATCTTGGGCACAGAATTGATAAATTTCACCTCAAGGTCTTCCTCGCCATCTTCCTTCCTTCTATCTACTTCGTTCCACAATTCCTTCAGCTGCTTCCTTTGCATAAATGTTAGATCCTGTTTGAGTTTGACATTTTTAGGCAATCTTGAACGGACCGAGACAAATTTATTGGCATGGTTCTCATCACTGAATATAATCTTGATTGGCCTACTAGTTTTATCGCCGTTTCTTACACCAAGTCTATATGCTGTCACAACTCGTAAGTAGCCTGTGTCATCAACATCTTTGACCAGTTTCTTGATCTTCTGTAGATCGGCATCTGTATTTGACTTGTGTTCACTCTCATCAGATTCTGGAACATTGACTACAATAACATTTTTTCTACGTGCATTTCTATCTGTCATTTCATCGAGAGTCTCACTTATGTTGGTAAAAGCACTGGTTGCAGTATCTTCGGCAATACTTCTCTCAAATAAATCTTTATATATCTTCACCTGTGTTTCGTTTGACGCTGACAAAATAGAAACACTGTTTACGGTGCCAGACATTCCAAAAGTAATCGGCAGCAACATGTCTTTCTGGGCCTGGCTGAATCTGTTTCTCGGGTCCATTAATATGTCTTGGATTTTACGAAGAGCATCAGATAATTCCTTCGTTTGGTCTGTGGCACTCTGGACAGCCATAATAATTTGTACGATTATAAAAATAATGCGATAATAAAATATATCCATCCGAAGACGGCACTGTATTATTTAGTATCAGGTGGCCGTGTAACAAAACAACCAATCAGATGGTCACAAGTTGTAATTGTCTGTGTGTGTATGAAATCTATTGAGTTGAAATAAACAATGCAGGTGTTGTCTATGTGTTAGTTAAATCTTCATAGAAATTTATTATTACCGCGAGATATTAGATGATAATAATTATAAATTGACAATTTGCGAAATAAATAATTCACATTGGAAAAAACAAATTATATAATTACACTCAGCACTTTTTCGTGATCACGATGGTATATATTACTGTATGCTTCGATTAAGGAAAACGAGTAAATTTATTTTTGTTTGCGGACACTAAATAAGTACGTGTTTAATAGTATTTAACAAGTAGTTTACGATCAAGACACGTTATACACGTTAAATTACGAGACACGTTCACTCTTGAGGAGCCTTAAAGCTGTGTCGTTTTAAATACCCAATCTAGCACACCAGTCGCTGGTTGCCCCACGCTTGTAGAAAACATACATATTTATATATTGAGTCACTCACAGAGGATTAACAGATATACACAATTAAAAACATTAAACACAAGTTTCAGGTCAACCCCCCAATTACGAGTGCCCACAGCACGCACGTAGTAGATTAATTTATTGCATGGATAGTTTTTCTGGGGCCTTCCGACACCTCTTCTGTTTTCCCATGGCCTCCACTTTAAGAGTCTGGGTGTCCATCTATTTTCGTCTTGTCTTGCTATGTGCCCTGTCCATTGCCATGGGAAGTGGGTCGGAAGGCCCCAGAAAAGATGGGCGGACGATGTGACCTCGGTAGCGGGTAGGGTCAGAAAGGCGAGGGGTAGAAAAGACTGGAAACAAACGGAAGACGCCTATATCCAGCAGTGAAGGGAGCAAGGCTGATGAAGAAGATGAAGAAGAAGAGAAAGAAGATAGATAGTTGGATGTCATTATGCATAATACATAGCGCAATTAACTGCATCGACGTATATGCAACCTAACTGTACAGGGAAAAAGAAAGTAAGTATAGAAAATTACTATAGAAGGGTGAATTAATGTGAATTGTGAAACATTTTTCATATTATAAAGTTTCTAATAAATAATTACCGTTAGGGACATATCCATGAGTCACTGCACAACACAGAAAGTCACAAATGGATGACATCATAGTGGTAAAGGTAATCCACCTTCTTTCTGATTCATACTTTCTATTGCAATCAATATAAAGTTCTTTATTTCTGTTTTTCTTTTGTACCTTAATAAAATTTTCATTGTACACTTTCTTTAGCAGTGTTTTTTATTCCATACTGAACGTGAAGTGTATGCATTTATCTACACAATGAATTGATTTTTGCTGTGCTATTTTCATAGCAAGAAGATAATTTAAAGAGATTCGTGTGAACTAAAATCTACAACCAAAAATTGTGCATAAAATAAAGAACTAAAGTGAATACTTACATCCATAGCTGCGAAGGAGCTTTTATAACATTGTATTTTGTATTGAAATTAAATTATTAGTAGTTTGTATTTATTATATTTATTTTGATGGCACATCATTAGATTATTAGGATAGAAAAAAAGTTAATATGATTACTAGGTAAAAATGAAAAGACTACATATGTATATATTTAGATACTCATCATCAGAGGTTTGACAATAAACTTTTTTTAAGCTTTTATCAAAACTTTATTGTCAAACGCCTGATGATGAGGGTGCAAATCCTCGAATACTAGTCGCGTAATTTGAAGTCATTAATGTGGATTTTAAAACTAAATATACCTGCAGTGTTTTCATTTTTACCTTAAAAGTGGACTTCCACCATGTACCGAGAGTCAAAAACTTTGAGAGTATTAGATTACTAGGTATTTAAATTAAATGTCTTAATCCAAATGATTTTTGAAAATCACAATTCATGTTTTTGTGCAAACATCGGAATTTTCTACACGTCGTAGTTGAATATAACAAGTGGTTATCTCATGGAATAGGTGAAAGTTACTTAAGTGTAAAGTGATCACATTAAGCCAGCCGACAATCAGTGGTAAACCTGATGGAAAGTCCATCCTTTGCCGTATATCTGTTGAGATAACTACTTGTCTTAATCGAAGTAAATGAACTACGTAGTACGTATGCTACCTGGTAATGTATACTGTATAGTAAGGTACGGGAGTACGTATAATGCGTCTCATACAATCATACATTAGGTAAGTACTACTGACTACACTGTTCTTATTGTTCACACGGGAATATAAGTACAGGTATACCACATAATAATATGTATATAACATTGTGTACTTTCATACATGCGCATCATCATAAATAATAGCAATACGCACCTAAATCAATACACCAACATGTTTGTATGAACGTAGATCCAAGCATGAGGAATAGGTCGGCCAGAGAAAAGATGGGCTGACAACATTGTCCCCGTCGCTGGATTAAAAAAGCCCATGTTTTTTTGTCTTTAGAGAAGGATGATCTAATGTGATACAGAAATGTATTGTCACCGAGTTTACGTATGTTTGCAAAGTTTCAGGTCTCTAAGCAGTCAGGAAGTGGTTGAAAATTCGATTGCCAGATTTGCGCACAAACAAAAAAAATACCACAGTGAAGTTAATACACCAGGCAAATAACATTAAAAAAGAGGGTATAGCGTAAATAATTGTCGGAAAGCTGGAAACTGTTTTAATCTCTTTATTAACATGCAAAGAAGGTTTCTTGAAGTTTGCACCAATTTTTTATTTAAGAATTATTTACGCTACAAAGCTGGATTTCCTGGGCTCTAAGTAAAATCTTGTAAATGAGAAAATTTATTTATCTAGATAGAATAAGCTAGTATGATATAATACCTACATACATGTGTTACATTTTACAATAATTATGAAGATTCTTTATTACGTAACCATACATCACAACTGCAGCTGTTCTGTAATAGAAATATTAATATAGCGCCGTTTAGTGGAAAATTACAAGCAAAATAATATCAATAGTTGATGGCTGGAAAATTTCGCGGTCGCTGTAAAAATAATTTATTCGCAAATATGCGTTTATTTCGCGATCTCTTCCACTTAACCCAAAGAGTGTCTTAATATATTCTCGTCATAGCGAATGCCTTTTGTTATTTTTATCAGTAGGTATATTAAACTGATTATACTTCATGGCTTCTATAGTAGTCAGCCTGGGTTCAAACTACCCCGCAAACAATGGTCGACCTTAAATAGGATTCGAACTGGCCACTGTAGATGTGGATACTTGCTCCATAAATGGGGCAAGAGGGACCATCCCTTTTGTGAATGTGGCCAGATCGAGACTGTTGACCATATAGTAGAGAGGTGTCCTGACAAGAAGTTTGTAAGGGTTCTTGAGGAAATCCATGAGGTGACGCCAAGGGCAATAGATTATTTGCAGAATATTGAGGCGGAGCTATGACTCCAAGATAACTTGTACAATGGTCGTGTACATACGAAAGAAGAAGAATATAATAGTAATAAGTGTCCTCACAGGTGACTGATACGCTCACAGCTCAAACCGCTTATCCTAGGATGTTCAAAGTGAAACAATGTAGGTATAGTATATCGAAAGCAGCCACTATGAGGGGATTTCTGGAAATCCAATCCCAAGGGGGTGGGAAATGGGGTTGAATGTCTTTAAAAAGCAGGCGTGTATCTCGTAAACTTGGTGAAAATTTGTGTAGAAATATTTGAGTAAAAATAAGCTCATAATACGTTTTCCACAATTTACGCAAATTTTAATTAAAAAGGGGGAATCAAAAAATATGTTTTTAAAAAGGATATTAACAGGTAAGTATGTCAAAACGTAATCCAATACAAATACGTAGTTTACTATTTATACTGAGAGCTGAATTTTGCACTAAAATACTGATCGATTTGTGACGTGTTATAGTCGTTATAGATATGTAAATAGTATTATAATTATAGGTATGTATTTAAGTAGGTACCTACCTACACATGTTTTTTTATCATTTTATAGGCTATAATAGTCGAGATAATAAATTTATTATAGTTTTTTTTAATAAAGAATTATATCATTGGCGCCACTTTACGATTATACACTTTATTCACGCTATGGAATTGTGCATTAATAAAATAATGATATAGCGCGGATAACGATCTATTTTTATTATTCGATACGCTATTTGACAATAGCCGGTTGACTGCAAGGTTTTGTGATAAGAGCAAAATTATACTTACTGATAAATATTCGTTTAAGAGAGCATATGCACTGAGCAAAAATCGTTCTATTTTTGCTTCAACTTTTTCAAATTTTGTATGAGAATGTTAGCGCTCAGTAAGAATAACGTAAGCGACAAAGTGAATTATACCTTTTAATTAAAAGAAATATGGGAAGAAATTTAAAAATCTAAAACAGACGATTCGTTGAGATTATAATTACCAGTATTTTGGCTAAATTATACTTTTATATCTGAAAAACTGAACGAAAAAACTTCAGATCCCATAAATTTTAGGAGTGCTTTTAGGATTTTTTTTTTATTCGAGGAATTTGCAAATCCTGTAATTCTAAAACAGCCGATCTGTAGTCCATACTTTCATCTATCACTGTCTTCAGTTTCAAGACGATTCTCTCAGTATTGGCTGAGTACGATTCAGGGCGCTGAAGCCCAATGACAGCATATAGGACCTTAATCAATCGATACGGCGCAGGGGTAATGGAATCGATTCGCATAATATGAAATAATTAAGATAACCCTAAGGTTATCTGAATCCAGACCTACCCCAATGCAGGAGTGAGTATTTCCCAATCAGGCTGGTGAGTTTATAACAATAAAAAACCTTCATTATATGTATAATTTCTTAGTTATCTCAACAGACATGCAACGAAGGGTGGACTTTCTTCAGACTTACGATCAGTCATAATATAAGCCTAATGGTAAGTCCATCCTTCGCTGTATACCTGTTGCGAAAACTACTTGTTATTAAACTACTGAAAAGTATGAGGGATACAAGGGGCGACAATAATACAAAATAAAAGCGCTGAAATGACAAATCCTTATTGCATCATTGTGTTCCTAGGGAAACTATGAAAGCATAGTAGAAAGAATTACGTGCCATCATTGGGTATGGGTGTATTCAATTCCCATGAAAAAAAATCACTACATTAATCCGGGTTGACTGTAAGATAGTGATTTTGCAATAAGTCCGCCCTTTAGCACACTACTCTTGTAACTTTTGATGACTTTTTTGGCTAATAAAATAACGATTTTATTTACAATAATTTATCTATCTATCTATACCCTCACGCCACGTCCCTTGCAGGGTAGGCAGAGAGGACAGAGCGCCAGACATCCCTATCCTTATACACACTCTTAGCTTCAGTCACAATTTACATTAATGCTTTGAAAATAAAATTCATCTGACTGCGGAACTTGGTTTATTCTAAGCTAATGATGTTTTTTTATATGTTTTTATATCTGACACCACATTGGAACATTCGTCCCTCATCAGCCATGTCTAGTAAGTCTCGCTAATAAGAATCTCCACATCAAATGTATGTAAATGTAGATTGATTTATCACCATTGGAGCTCATTACAAACAAAAAATAAATTCAATCAAGTAAACGACCTCCGAATTCAAGGATACGGCTTATATAAAACTAGCTGAGTTACCCGTGCTTCGCAACAGTAAAATTGGATGGAGAAGTACGTCTGTTCATTCATTCTGACAACTTTCATGAAGGTTCTGCAACGCTCTATTAAAAGTATGCACACCGACATTCCAAAAATTTCTAAAAACGGGAGACCTTATATATCGACAACCGTTATTAAATATTCTATAGAACAAAATAGGGTAGATGCATTGAACATTTATCTAGGGAATAACTGTAAAAGTTTTTTGATAGACGCAAAATTAACCCCAAAGAATGAAAAAAACGCTATTTTTACTATCTCATCATGCGATTGTTCACGCGATTTTCAACCTTAATGCCGTGGGAAATGACTGTGAAGTCAATCTTAGTACCAAGCCCTTAATTTCCACAACTTTCTAGAAGGTTCAGCAATGTTCGATCAACCCTAAAATTTTCTTGACCGTTCGGTGTCTCCCGAGGGCTTGAGCTGGACGAATAATATGACTTACGATCTGAATTTATTTTTAAATGCCCTTTCATACGATACCACACAACCCTTGGATCCCCTCATCGGCAAAATTTATCAGAGGGTTCCGCATTTCTATAAGTTTCTACCACAGCAGTATTCGTCTCCAGATATCAAGGTTTTTGTGTACCATGTTTGGTTGACATTGCTCCAGGCGTTCCAGAGTTATGGTGGAACAAACATACATACAAACATCGATTTTTATTATATGTAAATAATGTAAGTACTTTTGTACCAAGTTTGGTCGACATTGCTCCAGGAGTTCCAGAGTTATGGTGGAACAAACATACATACATACATCCATTTTTATTATATGTAAGATAACACACGAATGTGAATAACCTCATAATAGATCTTATTTTTAACTAGGATTGTTGTGCACGCTGTGAGCTTTTCGTACTTTGTAAATTTTAATTATTATCTCAGCTCAAGGATTCGCTAGCTAACGAACCGAAACGACGACATGAATAAATAAATATATAATAATAATTAGAATAATAAAAAGCTGTGATACTTTTATTTAATTATTATTTTATTTTATTAACGTGTTTATATACTAGACCACCCCTAAAAAAAAAATTAAAATATAATTTAAAATACTTTTAACTGAGCTTTTATTAACTTCATCTATCGTTAATGCGTCCACTTTGAGGTGGTTGGTAGCCTGTTTGGTAACGCTCTCGACCGTTTATCAGGGGGGCGTGGGTTCGATTCCCGATGCTGATTTACTCCACTTCACGACACAAGCTTTTCAAGCTTACTGTGAAGTGTACAGATATATATTTGGGTTTTTTGACAAACCCAAATTCATTTTTAATAAAAAGAATCCCAAATACATGCTTTAAAGAAGATTTAGGATCGTTCACGAAAATCCAAATAATAGATATATTTATCCCAATTCAGATTAGTCGAGGTCGAGAGATAGATTGGAATCCGGACTTCAATCTAGGAGCCAACACTGTTAGCGTTAATCCCATCGACACATTTTTAGCACTCATTTTAATATTATCTACTTTTAAAAACATAATTAAATTATATTACTACTTCTATTAATCCACAACACCCCCCCGGCGCCAGGCCCCTCTCTAGGCCCCCCGCCCCCCATCACACACACAACAACAAGGTCACCGTTCTATATTCTATTTCTGCAACGACGCCGTGCGACGCGGAAAAGACGTCGCGACGGAAGACGGCTTATTCATGCTCACACAACATAATAACACTATTAATAAGATCGTGTAGGCATATGAAATTATAATGAAATCAATTTCTAATTGATTTTGAATTACGAGAAAAGTCTGTTAGGGATTAGTCTCGGGGATAGAATAAGAAATGAGACTATCAGGGCCAGAACGGGAGTGTTGGGCATACTCGAAAGAGCCGCTACGCTAAAACGGCGCTGGGCTGGTCATGTTGCCCGTAGCTCAAACGATATAAGAACGAATCGCCTCTTGTGCTGGCGCCCTAGAACATCACAAAGAAACCCCGGACGACCCCAACTCCGTTGGAGAGATGACACTGTCAAGTTTGCATGTGCATGGATGCAGAGGGCGCATGATAGGCAAGAGTGGAGAGACTTGGAGGAGGCCCACGTTCAGAAGTGGACGGTTTCAGGTTGAGAAGAAGAAGATGGTCGAAAAAAGTATACTTAATCGCATCCCAAAAAAAAACTGTAAAGAGTGAACATTGGGTAATGCATGATAAATTTATCATTTTTATCATACTCAACGTTGGGAATGTTGGGATATACTGTGACGGTATAAAAATAGTTTTAAAACCATATAATTTTAGGTACAAAGCAATCACTAACATTTTAGATCAACCCTATTTTACAATATAAAAGAGAAATATAATACAACATAAGACCTGAGGAGATGCGTTCATTCAAGTCTCTAGAACAAACCATGGGAGATAAGACTCACAACTTATGATAAGACTAGATAAGATAAGAGAAGTACAGATCATGAGATCACATAACAGAAGAATCAGTTAGATACCTGTGTCAAATAAATTACAAATCATATTAGACAGGTGCAACAATATACGTGGAATGTACAGCTAGACAAATGGAATGGCAAACTCGAAAATTACAAAAAGTCGCGTAACATAAATTGGAGTATTTAGGTACCCCCAGAGGTGCTCTATCTCTGGACTTCCGCTAGGTCGTACTTCCTGGGACACCCTGTATTTTATTATTACTTGGAAGGATTTGAATGAAAATGGGACTGGAAGGAGAAAGGGAAAGGAGAAGGGATTGGATTGGGGGAAAAAATCTAATGTGGTATAATACAGTGAATTTGGTCAAATCGAGTAGACTGTGCAGAAAAAATATGAAATAGGTACAATACATAAGCCTACTAGGTACAAGATTTGAAGGATAGTGGTCTGACTATAGGATCAACGCTCTATAGAGACACCAAAGTACTTTAATACTCTATAGTTCTTTATACCAAGTCTCAGTACTAAGTAAAGGTATTTATTAACATCACCGTGGTATGGTCTTGGTCTACCTGAAGTCTCTCAGGTCTTCAATTCATATTGGACTCGATGTTGCCAAGTCTGTATCATAGCACAACACAATCTCAATTATTCGGATTCTATATAAGCACGCTCAGGTGAAAAATATTATTGTAAAAATCGCCCAATTAGTAGTACAAAAACGTATCATTTATTTATATTAATTTAGACTTAAAGAAAACAGGAATATGGTTAACATAACAAGATCATATTTTCTGTTTTATTGATGTATACTCTGTGATGTACTATTGTTTATACATAATTATTTTTTACGTAATATGTTCAAATGACGATTCCAAGTGTCCGGATGGGCCTACGGATGATAAACAACAATAAACAATAATAGATGCTGTAATATTTGTTCACTAGGGCGGGCTTATAGCAGTGCTGCCATGTCTGCCAGCTAACCCCGTATTTAATTTATTTACGTTTTTTCAATTTTACAGGAAATCAATCGGAATTTTTACTAAAACTTAGTCACTACATTCTTAGTTGCGTGAAAGCCTTCCATAATTTTAGTAAAAAAACAAAATACATTAATCCCAAAAATAGTTTTTTTTTCCCTGTGTGGATACAAAGCTTGCAAAGGTTGGATAATCGAGAACACGTTGTACATTAATATACAAGTTTGTCTTCGTTATTTCAACCGAGCTTTGACGGAAATTCCCGAATGCACACCGTACAAACCGGCTGTTGAGTAAAATACTAAAATCTACCAAAGCATTCACACACATACAAGATTACATTTGTATTGGTTTATTATTATTGTGTGATTAAAGAATTCAAAATACAAAACATGTAAAGCGCCATACATCCCTTGCGGGAAAAACAATATACAAATCTAAACTTCATTTGGAATAAACTTGAAAATCACAATGTAAGAATAGGAGATTCTGGCAGTATTTGGTAGAATGCCTTTGTTTTCCCAAAAAAAAAAAAAAAAACGGTATTTAGACCGGCGATCGCGGGTAAACTGCTAGTCCTATGAAAAATCTATAAAATATTTTTTGTAGACAATTTAGTAAGGATAATTTTTGTCTTTGCAAACTTTCTCCTATCTCTTACCATATTCCTAAAAAATGCGAAAACCCAGGGAGACCTATTCGCGGGGAGTCAGGGAGAGATGTGACAAAATTTTGCTAGGTAACCCTATGGCGATCTATGACCTTATATGTAAATGTACGTTAATTTAAATCACATTTCAAACAGATAGGTTTTTAGATAGATTTTCAGTGGTCATCACTAGCCAATAGTTATTCTGAGTTAAAATAGCTATTTGGTTGTTTTAACCGAGTGAAATAAATAAATAAATAATAAATAAATCTTTATTGACCAAAATGATTACTACATTATAGAGCCACATTAATCAATTACTACAAAATGCTAATGAACATTAAAAACAATAAACTTATAAGAACTGATAAGGATATATTTCCTTTAATGTAAATCATCCCACAAAGGGAAAAACCAGCAGTAATATAATACTTACATTGACGTCAAACATTGTATAATAAGTTTATATGTATTACGTTAATTACGTTAAATATCAATATACCCACTTTACTTAGTGATAATCCTTATAAGAAGGGTACCTACGAGTATAATGTCAAAAGAAATACTTATTTGAGATACAAAATGTTTGGGGTTTATATTTCAAATCGAAGCTCAGCGATTAGTTCTCCCTAGTGAGCATTTACATTTACTGCGTACTAAATACTCGTGTATTCATATTTTATATTAATGTGTATAAATGCTCACTTCAAGAGTAAAATAAATGTACTTGCAGCTGCTAGATTTGGTTTTATATTTTACTTGATTTTTATTAACTTAGTAATAGGTTTTACTTGTAATTCTATTTTGATATAATAATATAATGATAATAATTGACCCTACATTTAACTTACTCTGTGGACACACACAAATAGGGCATTGAATTGACTCTTTGTATTGTATCAATTTATTTTTGTCTACATTCATGTTCAGTGTCTGTCCGTGTGCTTTGTGAATAAATAAATACGTACAAAATTTCAAGGTGCTGGGACTTTGGAAACGAATTAAAATTTGAAAAGGAAAGACAACAACAATTTGAAATTGAAACAATTTGAATTATTGCACATCTAACTATGGGTATAAAACAAAATAAAAGTTGTCCACTTCAATTATCATGTCATACAATAACGATATTGAGTAGTCGTGTATTTTATTTACATTCAATTCAATATTATTCATAGTATGTGGGAGTAATCGATCTATCTTTTGTAGTCCAGTCGATAATAGTATCGATTACCAATTAGGAAACTGTGAAGTGAACATGACGGCGTCGTTATGGTTAGAAGAAAAAAAACCTGACAAGAAAGGAAACAACATAATTAGCAACAAATAAAAAAAAAAACAGCAATAATAAATAATAATATGCTGACAGCCGTTATTTGCATTCGGGAATAAATTGAATATAAAAATAGATTACCTACTTAAAGACTTCGAGTTTGATAACAAATGCGGGCAAAAATTTGACATCTGACTCTCTGGAACAGACTTGGTCTAATTTTATTATTTCGTACGGCTTCTGCCACCGTTGGGCGGCAACGTTAGAAGATAAGAGAATTATGCTATCTGACACCTACAGGAGACTTGTACCCTACAGAAAAACATCCAAGCTTCCAAACCATTCAAGGGCATTGGGTGTAGCAGTGTGGATATCTGCATATTATGGTCCAGGCAATGCTATCAGAGACAGTCTTTGACAATGTGTTTGATGGATTGCACTGGTTCTTCGCAGTCACAGGCAAAGAATCCGGCGTGTACAATCTGTGGAGCATTTGAGGACATCATCCATGCTCCATGCGGATGTATTGATATGGACTGATCAATATTATGTTGTATTTTTTTTGTATTTGTTTATTTTAAACTCACAGAAGATGTAGATTTATTAAATTTAAATTAACCTATGTTGATTAAACAAAGACAATCTTGCTGAAAATTCTTATAGGAACATCAGGATAATCATCTTATAAACGAAAATGGACTCAGAGTAGTACCTTGTGGGACGCCGCTTCTCAATCATTATGATATAAAAATACCTAGAGGTATACTATACCTCACGCCACCTCCCTTGCGGGGTAGGCAGAGAGAACGGATCGCCAGACTTCCCTATCCTTACACACACTTCGGGCTTCCGTCACATTCATGCGATTCCTCACACACATTCTACGATTACTTTTACTCACACCACGTTTCCTTACACCACTTCTTTCACCCAGGTAAATTTACCTTGTTATCCTTTCATCGTTCATTTCATCCACATGTCCCAACCACCTCAACTTGTCCACTTTAATTTTAACTTTCTTATCCTATCTCTCCACACATTCTTCTCAACGATCTCATCTCGACAGCATTTATACTTGATTCATCCTTGTTCAGAGGTACGTGTTTGAAATACCTATCTATCTAATGAACCCAATAGATAAAAATGCCACACATGCTCACACATACGGAGACATTGATAGATTGCAACAGGTTGGCCATAGCGTAAAAAAATACCATCCAAAGATAACTCACAACAGGTCCCAAGTCTGACCCTTTTGGTACACCGCATCGCATCGTATTTAACCTGATATTATTCTTATTATTAGGTTGGCGTACCTGTTAGGTGAGATAAAGAACACCACACACGCTCACACATACTCACACATAAAAAAACGAGTTGATAGAACATGGTGCCTACTCAATAACCAAAAAATATTTTGTATTTAATCAATAATCGTAATGAAATGCCCGAAACCAGCAGGTGAGGCGTTGCAAAACATCCCATTAAAAATGTCCATAGATTTTATGTCATGTGTGTAGGTATTAATAAAATATTTTATTTAATTACCGCATTTATCGGGTGTCAATTTTATGGTAACTTTGATTAGAAAGGATACGGTTGTAATTATTTTCATATTAACAAGCTAATAAAAACGTTCCCTTTAACTGTCATAACGAATTTTTGTTTGTTCGTTTTTTAAAAATTTGTCGGACAAAATGGTGGCATAACTGAACAGCTGATCGCTAATATTACTACTTGATCTTGATAATAATGTGACGATATATTTCTGAGTTTCAAAATGAATAACGACTAGCGAAAATTTTGTCAAGAAAGTAGATAAAACAGAATCTACGCATAACACTCTTTAATAGCCGCAGGCATTTTTTTTTAATGAAACAATTGAATTGATTTTCACAACAATTAAGTATTGAAAATTCATGACGTGAAAAAAAAACGATTCGGTAATAATGTGATGCATTTCTCCTGTACGAAACGGTGGTTTGGCTGAGAAAGAAGAATGAGCATTTTGGCCTATTGGCGGCCATTAACGAATGCTGTGTCGAATGAAAAGGTACCTCCTAAGGACTAACTTTTACTAGGGATGTTACGCTGTATTCCATAAGGGAAAGGTATTACTAAGGGATGTTTCCCGGTAAAGGAATATCCAAAAAACTACTAATGCGATACTAATTATAATTGCTTTGTAAAGATAAATAATCCAAATAAACAATACTTTATGCCCTAAGCCCCAATCTTACCATTTTCACTACATACCATTACTATACAGTGGACACCGCTCAAGAACCGCAGTGCTCAATATATTTTATTGATGCTGTTGCAGTATTTCTGTATAGTATAGATCGTTTACTAGAAAATCTGAAATGCCATGAGAAAGCTGAAAATAAATTCTGTGAAAAGTTATTTCATCGAAATTTCGAGTCACAAATTTAACACAAAGATGGAAAATAATCTCATGGATTATATCTTTGTGATTCGTAAAAGTTTTTTTTTTTAGATATATAGCAATGTAAAACTGATTAAACTTATTTATAACAGTTTATTATTGGAAAACACTTGCAGTAATATAAATAGTACGTGCTAGTCGAGAGCAATGTTAATTAATTGTAATAATTGATTAGTTCAGCTATAATAACAGGCGTTAAGATTTCTGCGAAACTTTTAAAGATAACAGTTCTACAATATCTACGTACAAATGATATGCAAGCAATATACTTTATGTTATTTGGTGAGATATGATACCAAAGTGTCAACCATAATTGTAATACAAAATATACAAAAATGTAAACCAATATAATCGCATAGCAAAAACTTGAAAAAAATGTTATAAATTTAAAGTTAATTTAAAACGACTTCTGCCTCAGAGAAAAATATTTTTTTGTATTGATAATTTTCTGCAGTTTCAAATGTAGCGAATGACTTTAAAAGTTTTTTGATTGAAGCGAAATTAACCCAAAAAACGGAAAAAATGCATTTTTTTATATTTCATCATGCGACTGTTCGTGCGATTTTGAAGCTCGATGCCGCGGGGAAAAGCCGTGACGTCATAGTTGGGTCCCGCTGAGAAAACGTAAATATTCCTAATAAACCAAGCAACATAAGGTTTGTGGCGTAAGTGATTCTCGGAAAGCTGGAAATGGTTTAGCATTTTGCAGACATTCAGCAAAACAAAAAAAGTTTTACTTTCTTGGCATACATAAAGAAAAAAATTGTCAGACTCCAGAAATTATTGCCAGGATCGAGAGAATCATATATATGAAATACGCTAAACTTAGAGCATGCAATAATTATAAAGGTTTTCTGTGAAAAAATGATTATATTTCCGTTATCTTGAAAAAATATATGAACAAGTACCTACTTACAGTATAAATCATGATAAAATTAAGTTAAAGTACAGGTAAAGTATTGTATTAACTTCGTAGATAAAGAACTCTATACGTAATATGAATTATAAACACTTATAGTTATATGTTATATACTAGCTGAATTACCCGTGCTTCGCGGCGGCAGTTGAGATGGGGAAGTAAATTAATTCTGACAACTTTCTAGAAGGTTCTGCAATGTTCGATTAACCTTACAATTTTCTATACCGGATCCTCTCAATCATTCGTTGTCTCCCGATGGCTTGAGCTGGTCAAAATATGACTTGCGATCTGAATTTCTTTTCAAACGCCCTTTCATCACCCCACACAACTCTTGGATCCCCTCATCAGCAAAATTTCTCAGAAGTTTCCGTATTTCCAGAAGTTTCTACCACACAGTATTCGTTTCCAGATTCGTGCACCAAGTTTGGTCGAAATTGCTCCAGGCGTTCCAGAGTTATGGTGAAACAAACATACCCACATACATACATCTATTTTTACTATATGTATGTATTTATATACATAATATCAATATAATATAGGTAATACGCTTTATAAATATGAAATTTTATACACATACGTATGTAGTTACAAACAAGCTCAGGTGAACAACAAATAGATGAATAAATATACAAAGCGTAATACATATAATGAAACACATAATCAATCCCAGCAAACATAAAAGGTTGTAATTTGGAGTTAATTACCTTTATTATGTCACTGATACTTTGGTAACCTCACCTAAATTGGAAATAAAAACCTTGATTTGATGTTCATTTTAACCAAAATGGGGAACGGAAGCACGTGCCTATGACGTCTAAATGGAGGTAATCTAAGAAACTCTAACCAGACATTTTACAACCAATTTGGTCGCTATAACCAGTTTGACCTAAACTTCACGTATACTTTACCAATTAATCGACCTGTTTAAAATTTTATGACCTAATGCGCGCGTGCGCGGATTATAGAACATATAACCAATTCTTTATTTTATTATTTAGCACACGCATCCATTTACGTTACAATACTTGTACAATGGCGATTATAATATTCATCAAACTGCATAAGCACTTTTTTTATCACTGATTTTACGCGCATATATAACAAAAATGACGTGCGGTGCAAATCTAATCGTATATTATGATGATTGGAGATCGAAAAATACTAACGGGCCCTAAAAATATTGAGAAATAAGGAAATACAATAATAATCGAATTATTTTTATATGTCTTAAAAATTCTTAAAATTGAATTTTAAGCATGCGAAATTGTTAGAAACATTGATTTATAATGTTTGCTCACCTTACTTTTGATAATTGAGCATTGATAAGGGCATAAATAGTAATCATAACATGTCAATTCATTCCGCCAAGCTAAAACGTCAGAATGAAAAAAATGGCGTCCACTCTTAGAAAGAGATATGACTTCTATAACGTCAAATAAGTCATGAAAACCAGTAATTCTCGGCTATCAAGAATCTTTTTCCTACTTTAGTGATAGAATCTACAAAGTTACCGACCATGATGTCTAATGTAGGTCATCCAAGGTTACCACTGTCAGATAATCGAGCGTCACGTGATATCTAGTGATGTGTTAAGCCGCGTTTTATAATAACCATAGCAAAAATTTCTCAAAAAACATAAAATCCAGTAGAACAGTTCAGTGGCGCACCTAGGGTAGCCGGCGCCCGAGGCAAACTATTTAATTCCCCCCCCCCCTTTTAATAATACACACCACGATTATACAAATCAAAATAATTATTAACGAAAATTATTTAAATTTTCACATTTACAAGGGCGAGCTGATGATTAAAATAAAGTCATCGGCTCGCCCTAGTGAATAAAATACTGAAATAATTCTATTTACTCACTTAATTTAGATTATCAGCTCGCCCTAGTAAATGTTCACAAAAAAATAGTAAATTTATATTAATTTCGATTATTAGCTCACCCTAGTGAACATTTACCTGAAATATTTTAATTAAAACACTTAATTTTTATCATCAGTGCGCCCCAGTGAACATTTAATTTAAATATTTAAATTTACTCATTTAATTTAGATCATCAGCTAGCCCTGGTGAGTGTTTACAAAAAATGTGAAATTTTAATTAAATTCAATTATAAACTCGCCCTAGTGAAAATTTAACTAAAATATTTAAATTTTCTCACTTAATTTAGATCACCAGCTCGCCCTGGTGAATATTTAAAAAATATTAAAATTTAATAAATTTCGATTAACAGCTCCCCCTAGTGACCATTTTCACCTGAAATATTTAAATTTAAACACTTAATCATCAGCTCGCCCTAGTAAACATTAACCTAAATATTTAAATTTTAATCATCAGCTCGCCCTAGTAGACATTAACCTAAATAAATAAATTTTAATCATCAGCTCGCCCTAGTAGACATTAACCTAAATATTTATATTTACCTACTTGATTTTGTGTCTTCAACTCGCCCTAGCGAAAATTTAAATAATTTTAAAATATTTTAGTTAAATTTTCACTAGCGCGAGTTGATAATTGAAATTAAGGAATTGAAATTTCACATTTTTTGTAAACATTCACTATAGACCGGTGTAGTAACGTTAAAAAAGGGGGTATAGCGTAGATAATTGTCGGAAAGCTGGAAACTATTTTAATCCCTTCATTAACATGCAAAGAAGGTTTCTTGAAGTTTGCACCAATTTTCCGCTTGTGCTAAGTACAGGGTGTCCCAAAAAACAAAAAAAAAAAGACCTTTTTCAGTTTTTCATTAATAACTCCTAAAGGAAGCATTCTAGACAAATTGTGTTCTTCTGTGAATTTAAGTAAATGAAATTCTTCGTCTACTGAGCATAAATACTACTCTCTACTTTGAAAAATAACTGAGAAACAGCGATTTAAAATTGTAATGTTTTTCTCAACATATGACAATTTTCTTATTTTTCTTGAATCTTTGTAGAATATCTTCTAATCCAAGCTACTTACAGCAAATTTTAGTACATATGATTCAATGGCCGGTTAATTTCTCTATAAAATGGCATTAAAATTTTACCTCTATATTAAATTGTTTAGGAAGTAGAGGTATTTAAAGAGAGACGAGTGAAATAGAGAAATTTATTAAATGATAAATTTCAGTATGTGAAAGGTAAGGAAGACTTAATTTTGCGGCTCTCTCTTATTAACGTATATTTTTTTTAGTAAAAAACCGAAATTTCGCTATTGATACGCCACTGTGTAACATCTTATATCGAAAAGACTATTTTTTTTACCTTCATCAGTTTTACTAATATAACTCCTGAACGGTTGATGTTAGGGAAAATATATTTTACTCAAAATATAACTAAAATTAATTTACTATAACTTGATATCAAAATCAACTCTGTGACTTATATAATAACTGAATTACAGTGTTTGAAAAAAAGCATTACTAAAAAAATTAAATTGCCTCGGCTATTTTTGTTGAATAACTCCTGAACCGTGATATAGAGAAAAAGTTCAAGAGATTTGAATATAAGGTAAATAAATTTTCTATAACACAAGCGTAATAAAATAACTTTAGAAGTTATAGTAAGAAAGTTATGGATGATCAAAGTCAATATTTTGTGTAGCCATTCGACGCTTGTTTAGATATATTTCATACTATATGGCGAGCAGGTACTTTATTAAGCAGACATATTTCATACTACACCGGCTCGGAGGTGCTTACTAGGCAAATATAATTCATAAGCAAACGTCGAATGGTTACACAAAATATTGACTTTGATCATCCATAACTTTCTTACTATAACTTTTACAGTTATTTTATTACGCTTGTGTTATAGAAAATTTATTTACCTTATATTTAAATTGCTTGAACTTTTTCTCCATATCACGGTTCAGGAGTTATTCAACAAAAATAGCCGAGGCAATTGAATTTTTTTAGTAATGCTTTTTTTCAAACACTGTAAATCAGTTATTATTTAAGTTACAGAGTCAATTTTGAAATCAAGTTATAGCAAATTAGTTTTAGATAAATTATGAGTAAAATATTTTTTCCCTAACATCAACCGTTCAGGAGTTATATTAATAAAACTGATGAAGGTAAAAAAAATAGTCTTCACGATATAAGTTGTTACGCAGTGGCGTTTCAATAGCGAAATTTGGGTTTTTAACTAAAAAAATTGTACGTTATTGAGAGAGCCGCAAAATTAAGTCTATCTTACCTTTCACATACCGAAATCTATCATTTAAAAAATTTCTCTATTTCACTCGTCTGTCTTTAAATACCTCTACATCCTAAACCATTTAATATAGAGGTAAAATTTTAATGCCAGTTTATAGAAAATTAACCGGAAATTGAATCATATGTACTAAAATTTGCTGTAAGTAGCATAGATTAAAAGATATGCAACAACGATTCAAGAAAATTAAGAAATTTGTCATTTGTTGAGAAAAACATCACAATTTTAAATCGCTATTTCTCAGTTATTTTTCAAAGTAGAGAGTAGTATTTGTGCTCAGTAGACGAATAATTTTATCTACTTTAATTCACAGCAGAACATAATTTGTCTAGAATGCTTCCTTTAGGAGTTATTAATGTAAAACTGAAAAAAGTTCAATTTTTTTTTGTTTTTGGGACACCCTGTACTTAGCACAAGCGTAAAATTGGTGCAAACTTCAGGGAACCTTCTTTGCTTGTTAATGAAGAGATTAAAACAGTTTCCAGCTTTCCGACAATTATCTACGCTACAAAGCTAAATTTCCTGGGCTACTAGGGCTAGCTGATGATCTAAATTAAATGAGTAAATTTAAATATTTCATTATTTTCACTAGGGCGAACTGATGATTAAAATTAAGTGTTTTAATTTAAATATTTCAGGTAAATGTTCACTAGGACGAGCTGATGACATAAAATCAAGTAGGTTAATTTAAATATTCAGATTAATGTTCACTAAGGCGAGCTAATAATCGAAATTAATAAAAAAATAATGTTTTTGTGAACATTTACTAGGGCGAGCTGATGATCTAAATTAAGTGAGAAAATATAATTATTTTCGTAAATTATTCACTAGGGCGAGCCGATGATCGAAATTAGGTGAGTAAACTACATATTACATATTTAAGGGCACCACCACTATATACAAATATAAATAAGTAGGTGTGTTGTGAATCATGTGCACTTGCGCACCTGTCGCTGGTTACCGCTCATCGTGGTGAATATCGTGATCGTACGGTATGAATCCACATACTATTAAGATTTGCCCATCTCTATTGTCCGCTCACACCAACATTATACGGTAGGTATGTATCATATTTCATCATGGCGTCACAATTATAAAAAGAAACTCCATATTCGCCAAAATATCCTGTGTTACCAAAATACTTCCAAAATATAACTAGAATTGGAACACTTATGTGAAACTATAACCTCTAGGTTAAATTTAGAAGCAAATCCTACCATAAAGACATAATAATATTATTGTCCATAACCTATTGGTGTTCAAAATGACCAATAAGTCATACCTAACCTACAAAACACAACAGATACCGAGAACGCAATCAGCTGATCATTGGCCGCCATTTTGTGGAACTTGTTGGTCGAAATTTTGTCTCAAATGAAGTAAAACAAACTTCAATAAGGGTCATAAATTAGACTAGTAAGTTTTTTTTCCAATAGGTTGATTATATGGTTATAATTTCGACGCAGAAACGATTATTTCAACCAATTAGTAGGAATAGCTCAGTGGTTATTAAGAGAGGTAAATACCACGTCTTTTTAGAACTTTTATTCTACCTAGTGGCTATTTGTTCTTTATGGTTGGGAAATAAGTAAAAACGATGTCCTTTTTTCTTTCTATTCACCATAATAGTCAAAACTTCTGAAAAGTTTAAAATGTCAGATAATATTACGAAATTTTACACCAAAATAAGTAAATCTGCTATTAGACCAGAATTATTGACTTCGCAATGTTTGCTGGGATATTTATACACTTGTATGATAGTATAAGTGTCTCCAACAGAACATATTATTTTTTTATCATAAAATGAGAAAACATGGATAAATGAGAATATTTGTGTTTCAGGGAACCCCGAGACGTTCAGCATTTTCAACTATGGCAACATCAGAAGCAGCAAAGATTTCCCGCGAAAGAAAATTTAAACAAACCATTCCATTTTCAAATTATGGCGCCATGAAGGCATTGTGCAAAAGTTGTAGGTAAAATCTTAAATATCGCTCTATTTCCACTTCAACTATTTCAAATTTTGTATGAGAATGTTAGCCTGAAATAAAAATAACGTAAGCGACAATGTGAATTATATCTTTTTAAAAGAAACCTGCGAAGAAATTAAAAAATCCAAAACAGCCGATTTGTTACGATTATAATTACCAGTATTTTGGCTAAATATTATACTTTTATATCTGAAAAACTGAACAGAAAATCCTCAGATCCCATAAATTTCGGGGGTACTTTCGGAATATTTATTTATTCAAGGAATTTCCAAATATTGTAATTCTAAAACATTCAATCTGTAGTCCATACTTTCATCTATCACTGTCTTCAGTTTCAAGACGATTCCCTCAGTATTGGCTGAGAACAATTCAGGGAACCGAAGCCGGATGACAGCATATAGGAACTTAAGGATTCCATCCATTTACAATTATTATCATGATTAGTTTGCACAATTTTTAGTTTGCACAAAGTAATATATTGTTTAACAAGTTTGTTTAATCGTGTTATCGTTATCAAAATGATATCATTCTTCTAAAATACAAAGTATGTAAACTAGAACAGGTATAAGTTTATGATATTTTTAGACTGTATATCAGATCTTTAGAACAAATGTTTGTGTAGTTTGTTTCAATCATAGAATCACCTATGCACACAAGAAACAATATTGTACTACCTAATACAGCGATGTATGTAGATTGAAGATATATTTTATAGATTGGGGGGGAACAAAAATTTTGAAAAATTATATAGCATAAAAAAACGCGTAAATAGTGCCAAATAAATATTATTTTTTTTGCGAGACATAGTGAAGAAGGTCGTGACGTGATTTGTTTATTTGAAAATGTATATAGTACTTTGCACAATAATATGTATGAAAAACGTTTTTTTTTTAAGTAATAACAAATGGCGGCGCTGGCAATTCTTTTTTTTGAAACTAATGGATTTTCATACTAATTTTCGAAAATTTATGATATGATGAGAAAATGTGTGGTAGTGTTGTGATTTTTTGTGAGGTTTTGTCATTTAGTATGAAAAAATATATACATATATACCTATTCCATTCTATATGCCCTCCCTGACGGCGCCCATGGATGTATGTAGATAATGTAGATATATTTTATAGATTGACGGATACTTCTTGATCTAATTATAAATTACACACAGTTGTTCGCAGTTACGTTTGATATCATAATTTGCAATTTGCGCACTATTTTGTCTCGTGTGTTCTATCTTAGAACTTTAGAAGTGAAAATATTACAGCTGTAAACTTCAAATCGTTCGATTTTCATACATATGATAAATTCAAACCTTAGATATTCAAACCAATGAGGTTTGGAACATTTTTCGAATCTAACCATTCTTTTTTTAAATCTACGCTTTATACTTTGCGCGAAAAATGATTTTAAAAAATTCATAAAAAAAAGCTGTCCGAATCTATCAACTAGGATTTAACTATTGGCTTTCCCCGATTTTCTATTTTTTTCAGCTAACCCTAAGAGTCTTGTACCTGTGTATTTATATGCAACAGTATATCAGTGGTGTGTTTTCATTTCGGAGGGGGCAGATCCAGTATTAAAAACATTAGGGGAGGGGCATCAGTTTTCCAACAATTTTCTAAATAAAACTTGTTTAAAAACTATAAGCTCTTTCAAATGTTTTTTTTTTTAATTTAGAATTAAGTGTATATAAACATTATTTTTGCGCAAATTTCAAGAATGAAAAACTTCCTTCAGATAATATTTTAATCAGAAAATTTGGTAGTTTAAATTTTGAATACACTGTCGCGAAATTGTTGTACCCAAGCATTGGTTTAAATTAGCTGATGAATAACTCCTTATAACTTGTTTATATATCAGCTAAGCTAGTAGTTAAGTAGGTATTTTAAAAAGTTCACATCTACTTACAAAAAGGTGTAGTAGGTACTATATTAATGGTTCAGTTGCTTTGGCTATGTAGGAATTGCTACAAAGCAACTTGCATACATTTTGACCACACAAAGTGCTAGACGGGATGTTGTGTAAAGTACCTGTAAATAAAGGTAATAGATCTATACATTACAGGTGCAACAACTTACTTGAGATAATAGATCTGGCCTTCAGGAGTGCGTGCCTGGCCCCAACCCGGAGGTAGGGGGCCCAGTTCAGACTCTCCCAGGATAGCGCTGCAGCTAGTCACATCGTAGGAGCGTTGCTTGGCATGTCTGTGGCTAGGGGCATTGTTGGTAGCCGTGGAAGAACCTCCCCCACCGCCACCGCCACTGCTGGCAGCATAAGTCTGCTGCAAAGAAGCTGGGGAACTGTGCGCTCTCGAATGAGAAACCAAGGGACCACCACCTCCCGCAGAACCGAAAGCCGAATCCGCGGAATTCTCACGAGAATGCGAAACACTTGGCGATTTCGAACCGATCGAAGGCGGGTTGAAGAAAGATTTGGGCAATTGTCTCATATGCCATGGCACTTGAAGTGGCCTCTTGGAATCTGGTTTTAATACACTGTCGAACAAGTCTTGTAGATCAGAATCTGTGTCCTGATCTACGCGAAGCACGGGATTTGACTTCTGTTCCACTTCCGAGTTTAGAGCCATGATTATAGCTACAAGACAGACGTGTTTAAATACTAAGAAATACTGTGAATTGTAAACAATAAAAAAAGCACTTTTTTAAATATATAATATACTTAAGTCTACTTATATATAACTAATTATTTATTATTATTTATAAACGAACACACTGCTACGCCTCCGCGCTCTCCGCACGACCCACTACCCGAAACTAAACTAAACTGAAGAAACACTAGACACGAACCAGCACCAACACTCAGTACGGAGTATGGGCCACGGGACGGGACGAGAGCGGGACAATCAACTCGCCAACACCACCGTCACTGATGATTAGAGTATATGTGTTCTGTGCTGATGATGGCGCTCTGTGTAGGTATTCCACAATACATAACACAACGCAACTCACACACATAATAATATTAATATGTAGTCATACATAGTATGTATTAACTATCAGATCTGCTTATGTATTGGGGAGCGTTCGGGAACGAACGTTTTAATAATCGAGATGCACGCATCAGTGAAATAATAACCGTAGCGGCACCGGCAAGTTAAAAAGGGAGGTAGGTATTTATACAGTTCACTACCTACTCTTTGTTTCAAATAACTTGGCCGCTGGCTACGTAGTAATTCTATAGAAAAAGTGTGACTTAAGTAAGGTACGTACCTATACGTGGGTTTTTTTGGTAAAAACTTCCCTACCTACTCAAAAGTTTTTTAAATGGTGTTTTATTTTGAAATGTATGAAATAAAAAGTAAAATATAATACGTATACCTTCGAATACCCAACCGAAAAAACAATGCCAAAAATCCCATCTCAAAAATATACTTAGGTAAGTATTTCTGATTGTTTGCGATTAGCTATGACTGCAAACACGGTCAAGAAGGGGATTTTCCATTTTATCAAACAAAAATAATCTGGGATTACTGAAACTGAAAGCAATAAAAAATTACCAGTCCACGATATTTTTTCATTCATAATCACTGTCTAAGTAACATTTAACAGGAAGAAGAATGCAACTGCACTGTATATTTTTTATTTATTTCCTATATTCTAAAATTTAAAAAAAAAACTTCCAAGACACTTTTTAGTTGGGAAGGAGGGTCGTACCAAACAACCCTACTTTTACGTAAAATTTGGAAATGTGCCTGCTAACTGTAAACCCCAAATATTACATCTCTTACCTTAATCCAGCCTTAAAAGTTTGAATAAAACGAGCAAAAATAATAACTAGAGGTAGATATAATAACAAAAATAAAACACAGCAAATACGCACCAATTTCGTTAGGCAGAGTATCTACCCTAGAACATATTGCATTCAATGCATACATAAGTTTTAACAACGCAATGCATTATCACGGCGTTTTCGACCCTTTATAGAACCAAAACAGAACGCACCCCTACTGCACCTCGAGTTATTGTCCGCATTCTGTCTCTGTCTAATTCCGCCGCCCCCCTCGCCCCACAGTAGGCAAGTATGGGAACCCCCTCCACCTTCATACTCAGCAACAAGTTCCTTGATTTGCTCCAACACAATCGTACCAAGAATTACGTAGATTCGATCTAGATACATTGTGGCCTGTCAGTTCAGGATGCGAGTAGAGACTGGAAAAAATCGGTGTTATTTTTCGGGAAATGTGGTGTTACATTTTGCAAAAAGGGGTGGTATCTTTCCCAATTTTGACAAATTAGGTATGGTGTTACTTTTCATACATTTATATCATTAAATTGGTAAATTTGCATTCTTTAATACAAGAATATAAAAAAAATTTGATCGTGAACAATATTTCATACAAAAATCCCTAAAATAAAACAAAAATATTTGAGAAAAACAAAAAAGACCACTTAACAAGATTTTTTTTTAGTGTTGTTCTTCTTACTTTCAATGCCACATTCCTTTTGATAATGTTTCAATTACGATGTTTTCCAAAATAAAGGCCGAAAAACGTTATTCCTGTCAAACAGTACTAAAATTCGCGTCATATGTGTAAAAACACCAAATTCGCGTTATTCGCGTAAAAACACGAAATTCGCGAATAAATTAGTTTTATCGCGATCGTGAAACTTCCCAGTCTCTATATTTTCTAGTTTTACGTATCCACACTCCACAGGCATCCACTGCACTATCCGCAATATGCGTAGGTATGTGACAAGTAGTTATATCTCAACAGATATACAGTAAAGGATGGACCTTCCATCAGGCTTATGAGATATTATGAGTAGTAGTGTACTGGTTACTAGTTTATCGCACTTGAATGACGTATATTTTCATATTATAAAGCTAGCCATACATGAGCCACACCGCACCGTGTGTACTAACCCAAAGTAAAATAACGTATGACAGGGTTCTTTTAACTGCGGCCAGAGGGCTGCCAGTGGCCCGTATAGACGTTCACCGGTAATTACAATTTGCCTATAACATTATTATTTGTGATGAAAGAAATTCTTAATATGCAGATGTTTGCTGTTTATTAAATAATAAAACTTTAAACTTACATTGTTCTTTCTACCATACATGCATTTTTGTCGCCATTTTTTGTTAGATGGTCGCCTACGATTCTGAAGTGAAGGCCTTGGAAGGACCACAAAAAAGGTGGACTGATTGCATTTTCCAGCTCGCAGGTCGTAAATGACAGCAGATAACCCAAGACAAGACAGTAGAAGGGTTTAGAAGAGGCCTATGTCCGGCAGAGGAACGCAAGTGGCAATTGGCTTTCGCTAAGTATACATTTCTTCAGGGCCGGATCCACTAGTTTTTGCGCTGTGGTGCAAGAAGAAAAATTGCGCCCCCCCCCCCCATCCTCCAACAATGCATCACCAATTAGTTGCGAAAGCGGATAACATCCTAATTAATGGTTGGATACCTCGCATGTTTTTAATTTAATAATTTAATTTTCAATATTTAAGCCTGTTAAATGATAAAATTGCGAACATCCCTATTTATCATTGGCCTGGATCTTCGAAATCACAGAGATTTTGGAATGTAGATTGCGATGTACTCGCTTCTGGAATATTGTGCTGAGATTGAGAATATTGATGAAGGGATGTATTTTGATGGCAATTTGTTTCCATAAAATTATCTATTTGTTTCCATGAGGATGGAATAAATAGTAGTCTGAATACTAATTTAAGACGTATCAACATTGACTGGATTAGAAGGAAACAATTTACATATAGTAATGGGGATCTGTTTCACTTTTTCGTCAATTTCTCTTTGTAACTTGATGTTTCGGAACTGTGCCCCAGATAATTTCTTTTTGGGCTGAGAAGACATTGTAATAATAATAATGAACAAACAATCCAGGAAATTAAAACAATATTGAAAATTATTCGAACACCTGCACCTCAAAACAACGTAGTAGATGTAGATGATTTATTTACAAATATCGAACTGTAAATCAATCTTAATTAAACGAATTAATTAATCTAATAATTACTCGTCAATATCAATTTACTTACTTGTTTGCTGAAATAATTCTCTTGACCATCAAGATGCGTTTACTTCACGAATATTAAAAAAAACTTTTGAGTGAAGTATGCAAGAAAACAGAATATTATTATTCACAAAATACTTAATGAAAAACTTCGATATCAGAAAATCATTATCTAAAACTGGAACTATCAGAAATATCTAAAATGATTAATATATTGTTTGACAGAATGATCTATAGATCCTAGAAGAAACTGAACGCCTTAAACGTACGCCACAAACACCAAAATACAACGAAATTATCAAAAAACTGACAAAAACCAAAAGCACAGTCGTCTTACCGCACAACCCGTTAGAAAAATTATTAAGAGTATTATTTTACAAACATTAAATCGCAAATTTTTAATTACTTCGCACTACTTCGCACAGAATCTGACATAACTAGTACTGGGATGGTAGAATGAAATAATCGAATAATTCGATCACCAGTATTATTAAATATTAAGATAATCAAATGTCATTCGATTATCATTTTAATGATTAAAAACGATTAAAAAAATAAATATCTATATAACGAATCATTGATTATCTTTTTTATTCGACAAGTCAATGTTTTATTACAATTACCCAAAAGCGGGATTTTCTCCCTACTCTTTATTGCGATAATCGACTTTCAATTATTCAATTATTGGGTAACCCCCATCACTAATCAAAGACATTGGAAAAAAATCGTACCAACTTTCAAATACAAAAACATCTTTAATTACGTACGAAATTCATACTGGTGCAAGCAACCAAAAACAATCAGCTAAAAAAAACCAACAACGATATAGGGTGTCACAGCTATTATCTCTATGTTTGCGGTCGCGTTTAGCGGAAATCAATGTATTAGTATGATGGTATTGGGCACCACCCAGTAGGAACAGAATACACATACATGAACACGCATTTGTATACGTATATATGATGTTGGTGCGAGATGTAGTTTCTACAACGTCCGACGTGTGGCGTTGTAGGTCTTACTTCATTACTTACCGATTCCCGCGAATTACAAATAATATAGTTAAGTATAGACTCTGAGAATATTATTATGCATTACTTTGTATACGCTTTGCGCCCTCATACACTTTAATAGACTTTACGCCCTGGTGGTTTGCTCCATTTGAACCTAGGTAAGATCCGGCCCTGCATTTCTTATAAAAAATAAAAACATATTATCACAATTGTTTCATACAAACAATCGACTGCGGCGCTAGTATAGTCTGTTTATGGTTAGAATTTAGAATACGTATTTCATATTCCTTGAAAATGTAAAAAGATATAAATATATTTTGAAAAAATCAATGGGATCCTCGCATTATTTTTGTTCTTCAGTGCGGCCCACGGATTCCTTAAGGTTGGACAGTCCTAAGGTATGCTGTGTTCATTGAAACAGTCAAATCTATAGTCGACTCTTTCACTCTTCTGTGTATACATACACACATACACATTAATACTATACCTAATACATACAAACACACACTAGATGAAGAGTTGAATGAGAAATTTATAAAAGTTTGACTCCAGGTGACTCTATTAATTAGACTCGATTGTGGACTCGATGCACATCGGATTAGTTAGCTGGCAGAGATCGCAGCACTGCGATAAGCTCGCCCTAGTGAACAAATGTTATGATTTATATTTTTATATTAACATATTCCCTGTATCTTGTTCACTAAAAGTGTAAACAATAAAAAAATAAGATTGTCAGGTGGAAAAACCGAATTCAAATCGCTCCACTACGCCATCAAGAATTCGGTAATTAATATAAAGTAGAATTCTGTAGCTTTTCAAACTAAAATAAGTGTTTTAAATTTATTTTACTATGAAATAATTGAATATCTCATTTTGGTTAAGTACATAATTGGATTGGCTGAGAAAATCATCAGAAAATTAAAAAGCCAATTTACAGCATATGGCTCCATAATATCGAATATGAGATCCCCTTATTTGTTTCCATTTTGAATAATACCAGGCGCAAAGCTACGTAAGAACACGATTCCCATCGAGTTACCTTTTGGAAAAAATGATATGTCTCTAATCTGACATAATCCCATAAGAAATGCTAGCCTAAGCTTCTCTTCTGCGGAAATCAGCACTGATAGGTACTAACGGCTTTTTATTAATTCAGTAACATTCAGCAACACTTGTAGAATTTCGATAGAAATGTTGTTATTGCTAACAAAATTGTAGTTCTCAATTAATCCGAGACCATCTCTTCCTTGACAGACTGTACCTCTATTCTGAAATCTATCCGAGGGACAAATAGCTCTGAACGGAAAGTGCTATTTTGTCAGTGCCTAGTTACAAAATGGAGGAATAAAATAAAAATGACTGGTAAAAAGTTTAAATATAAAACATATAAGTATAATAATAAAATATAACAAACTAATTATCTAAGTACATTACAAATTAAATGCATTATTATAAAAATAATAGTAAAATAGTTGTCATTTGTACAATAGTGAACAATGTATGAACCATATTTTGAACTTATAAATTAACTTAAGTTACAAAAACAGTATTTTTTTGTAACTTAAGCTAATCTAAATATGGATTTCCATTCTGTTAAAATAACAGAACCATAGTTTGTACGCCAGTATTGTCTCCTTTTAGGAGGCTTTTTTAAGCCCTGGTATATACATAATAATTGGCAGCAATTTGCATAAGTACCAGAATTAAGAGAGCCCAGAGCCAGAGAACTGATTCTTCTTGTAAACTCAACTGCATTTACACTACACATAATTAAAATATTACAAATCGCCATATTGACGATTATAATATTTGGTTGTACTTTGATTAGGAATGCTTGCTAACTCGTAGCAAGACAAACTGGTTCCGCTCTTACACACATTTAACTGGTGGTAATTCCGTATATCCGTCTTTGTGTAATTTCTCAAAATTCTAAAACAAAAGTATACCATTAAAAATTACATAATGAGACTAAAAGAATAAAAATTTATTAATTTTTATTCTTTTAATCATGGAAGAATGTATGGAAAAACTTTAAAAGATGAATAAATAAAATAAAGATGGGATAATAAATGAAGTGATTAAAAAGTAGGTGGTCGCTAGCCTGGTTGGTAACGCGCTCGACTGCTAATCCAGTGGGCGCGGCTTCGATCTCCGATGCCGACCTACTACACTTCACGACACAAGCTTTTCAAGCTTACTGTGAAATGAGCGACTGCAAGACTGGTGTTGTGACAAGAATGAAAGTGAATAAACTAAGATGGTTTGGACATGTTGAGAGAATGAAAGATGACAGGATGACAAAAAGATATAATTGAGGGAGCGAAGAGGTGTGACAAAGTGCAGCTGCCCGAGATTGACCTGGTCTGATCATGTCAACCAGATCAAGGATGGACACGTTTTAAGTAAAAGGAATCGGAGACCTTGTATGACTGCATGCATGAATGTGAAGGAGGCTAGGAGTGTGTGTAAGGATAGGGCTGTCTGGCTCTCTGCCTACCCTGCAAGGGATGCGGCATGAGGGTATAGATAGATAGATAGAACATTTAGGTATGTAATATTTAAAATACAAACCTTCTTTGCAGTACTCCTTAACATCTGTTCTTTCTCTAGACCCATCTTTGCCACCATACTCGTAAAGAAGCTATCATTTTGTAGAAGAATATGTGCATGATCGTATTCCACCTTACGTCCTCCATCCATCACGAGTACTTTATCAGAATCTATTACAATATCCATGCGATGTGCGATCATAAGTACGGTGCAATCTTTGAATTCTGTACGAATTGTGTTCTGTATTAAATCATCAGTCCTGAAATTAACAAACAGTAAAGTAATTGTAATGTGCAGTTATCTCAACAGATCCATCAAGCTTATGACTGATTGTTGGCTGGCTAATGTGATCATTTTACACTTAGTAACATTCACCAATTTCAGCCCATCAGCCGCAGCCGTAATTGAACCCAAGCCTCTAACCTAACACGCCGGTATTCTACCCGCTGGGTTATGCAATCTAGTGACTGAGGCAAGATAGAACATGTATACATGTAGTATACTGTACTACCGGCATTCATTGATATTGGTTTGGTATTATGTGTATGGGTAGAATAAAGGGCATGGCAGATAGGGTTCTATTTCTTCATTCGGTTCATATGAATGAACTGGAATTGGTGAATGTTACGTAAGTGTAAAGTGATCACATTAAACCAGCCGTCGATCAGTTATAAGCCTGATGGAAAATCTTACAGCAATCTACTTGTTACTCGAGTACGATATGTATAAAATCCATTGTTTTCACAAAATATAAAATTTGACGTTAAAAAAAAATTGAAGAAGACGAATAGATTTGAATCACAAACCTCTGGTCCACATTGGCAGTGGCTTCATCCAACACTAGAATACGATTCTGTTTCAGCAAAGCACGAGCAAGACACAACAGTTGTCTCTGTCCAACACTGAAGTTCTTTCCATTCTCGGAAACATGAGCGTTGATTCCTCCGTAATCTGACATTCTCTCTTTCATTTCTACCTGAAATAAACGGACAACATTTATTTCATTCTGAGTTGTAATTGCTATAAATAAATAATAAATAAATAAAACTTTATTGGCCAGAAAATATATGTAACAACAAAAACAAAACAAGATAATACAGTGTGCCAAAAGGCGGACTTATTGCAAAAGCAATATCTTACAGTCAACCCGCTATACCTAAGTATAATAGATTAACATTGCTATATTATCATCTAAGAACAAAAAGGTTCCAACGAGTCAATTTTGACTTTCTGCATGAAAATGTTTCGAGTCAACATAATCTATGAGTGCAATTAACAAAAACCGTGACCGGAAAAATCCCACACGAATATTGCTCAACATGAATAAATCCCAAAAAAGACAAAAGTCCTTACGAAATTTGCTCAAGGGACAAAATCTCAAATCTAATTGGATTTTGAAAATTAATTGTATCTATTAGTATACGATTTCTCTCAGTGTCTTAGAAACTACAATTGATTATAAAATAAACAAATAAATAAGCGGATTTAAAATGGGACAGACAATAAAATAGTCATTTTATAAATAATTCATCTACTCGAATCCAACTAGAAAGTTTGGGCAAAAGCCGGAAATATGCTCATCGGATAAGAATCCGCTGAGCATATTTCCGAAGAGCTTTTGTCTTTTTTGACGATATATCTTACATATCAGAAACGATGATTATTTGTTCGTCCATTGTTTATTAAATAATTACCTTATCTAGTGCTTCCCATATTTCATTATCCGTATAGGAGTTGTGTGGATCCAGGTTACCTCTAATAGTCCCAGAGAACAACATTGGCTCTTGTGGGATTACAGAGATCTTACTTCTCAACACTTGTAAACCTAATGAGTCTGTCCTCACTCCGTCTATTTCGATATAACCATCCATAAATGGTAATCTGTGGATAAAAAAAAATTAATTAACACGCCACCATGGCATTTCTCACTATCTATTACATAATTAACTAGGCGTGCATATGTCTCATCCTTATTCAGAGTTATTGTCGCATGGATCACGATGGATGCGAGATTTGACGATAGAGTTACTAGGGATATAATTTCAAAGGGATCTGAGGGTCGTGTGGTCATGTGTGGTATCATATGAAAAGGCGTTGGAAAAGAAATACAGATCTTAAGTCATATCTTGCCTAGCTCAAGACTTGGAAGACACCGAGCGGTCGAGAGGATCCAGTCACCGCATACCGTCGTGTTAAGTATCTCACGAAAGTACTTCACGAGTAGAACTCATATCGTTTTAAAAATTTTGATTTTGTCTATTCTTGGTGAAGGCGCCATTGGAATGAATCAATCTAAGTGCTTCGGAAGGTCATGTTTGGTATCGTTTGGATGGCCGCAAGAAACAGTTCTAAGATGTGAAGTCATAAAATCTTTTATTTAAAAGAAAATTTTACATGTCAAACTTACCTAAAGAGAGCATTAATAATTGAACTTTTCCCAGCCCCAGTTCTTCCCACAATCCCGATCCTCTGTTTAGGAAGAACAATAAAGTCCAAATCACAGACAGCCGGCGCCCTGGTGGGAGAATATCGCACCCAGACGTTACTAAACTTTATTTCTCCATAAGGTGGCCAGAACGTTGGCAGTTGATAGTCTTTCAATTCAATTGGTGGAGGTTCCAGCTCAATATCTGTGTAGTCTAACACTCTGGAAAATATTAGATCAGTAATAAATATGAATATTTTAAAGCATATTGTTGAAATGAGTGCAGAGACAAGAAACCAAAATACCTAGACCTCTAAGAAAGCTCCAATATGTGGATCACTTGAAGGAACTTAGCTAAACATTGAAGGGGATATGTGATCGGGGGATCTTATTGAGGGTTCCCGGAGAAAAACCCATAGGAATATTACTCAACATGAATTAATCCAAAAAAAGGCAAAAATCCTTCAGAAATATCCTCAACGGATAAAAGTACTAACTTCCTAGTTGGATTCCAGTAGATGAACTATTTATAAAATGTTGACTATTTTATTTTCCACCCTATGTAAGATCTGCTTATTTATTTGTTGGCTTATTTATTTGTTTATTTTCCAATCTATGGTAGTTTCTAAGACACCCGTAAGAAATTGTACGCTAATAGATAAAATTAATTTTATTTTCAAAATCCAATCAGTTTTGAGCTTTTGTCTCTGTGGAATCCAACTAGAAAGTTTGGGCTTTTACCTGTTGAGGATATTTCTGAGGGACTTTTGTTTTTTTTTTGGGATTTACTCATGTTGAGCAATATTCTTATGGGCTTTTCTCTGAGAACCATAGACAACAAAATGCACATCCAACACACCAAAACACAAACACAACCAATAGAGCTGGCAGTGTGAGGAATCACTTGTACTTGCTCCATACTATACAACAACTGCTTCAAGAATACACTGGATAATTGCATATAAACATATATAAACTGGGTCTCTAACTATTACTAACTCTCCTTACCTTTCTACTGATATCATTTCATTCTCCACTTCTGAACTCATTCTGAGGCCATACTGCAACATCATAGTAAGGCTTATAATTTGACTCAACAGTAGACCCACATTACCTCCCATAGTATCTAAAATTAAAACAAAAGGATATTGCACACATGTAAAAGATCTTTAACACGTTAAAACGCTATGGGGGTCACCGGTGACCTCATCTTTTCTGCAATATGGGGTTAACTGGAAGAAATCACAGTTCTGCGATAAGTTCGCCCTAGTGAACAACGATTTATAATGTGTACTATGTCCATTTTTTATATTTATATGTATTTGTTGTTCACTTGAAGTTTAAATAAAAAAATATTGCGTGGGGGGCACCGGTGACCTCACGCAAAAAATATACGTCAAATGCTTTTTGGCGCCAACGGTCACGCTTCTCATTTATTTCGCGTATGTAAGTGACCGGCGTGGCGCTCAAGAGAGATATCCTTTGCAGTGGGATACAGCTGCTCAGTAAATTTTGGTAAATAGGTTCTAAAAATTCTGAAAAATATTTCCAAAATATTTTTTTTTGTTACAATTGTGGAATCTTACTCTCGATTCATGTATTTATTCTCTCGATTCAGGTACGTCTCACATTAAAATACATCAAATTCCCAAAAAAAGGTTTTCGTGTAAATAAATAGATAAACTTTAGAAATAAAAATAAAAAAGAGTCAACAGAAATAAACTTACTTTCTCCAGACAAGAGGAAACTCCATGTGGCGATAATCAAAAACAAGAGACAAACAGAATCTGCCCACAATGCAAAGGCCCTGCCCGTGGCTAAATTCAGGTAACACGCTGAAGAATGAGTACTTTGTAGGGAATCAAATTCCTTTTCGAGTAATCTCTGGTTGCCGTACGCTCGGATCGTCGTGATGCCTTTTAAGGACGCACTCGAATGTGTCAGCCCTGGACTTCTAGCTAAAAAAATAAAAAAGATAATTCGCAATTTTTGACAAGTCATAAGCTAGTCAACTGTATTCGTGGCCTGACAAAAACCCATAAGAATTTCAATCAAGATAAAACCCCAAAGTCAAAAATCACATAGGATTGCGCTCAACAGACAAAGGCTCAAATGTAATTATGTAGATTTCAAGGAGTTATAAGCTATGTTCATTACAGCATACTGAATTATATTTGCTTAAGGATATAAGACGATGACATAGCCCATTTTTTAAATAATCTATCTACTAAAATCTAACTAGAAAGTTTAAGCTTCTATCCATTAAGCATATTTCTAACAGACTTTTGTCGTATCCACATCCTCTGCAACGAGAAGAAGTCACACCCTTGGAGGGCCCCTACTGGACTCTGAGAAGGCAAGATTACTCGCACCAAGACGGATCGTGAGCTACATGAGACACGTCGGCCTTTAAGACGAGATGTGAAATTAAAGGAAGTCACAATATACCTACTCTGGTCGTGGTGACGCAGGGGATAAACGCTCCCCTGACGGAACAGAAAAAAAACAGACCTTTGTCTTTTTGGGGTTTATTCGCCATACAAGCAATATTCTTATGGGTTTTTCTCCTGGAACTGAAAAAATTATATACTAATAAAATAGACTTACTGGTTCCAATAAGACGGTAGATACTCCTGGAGGTTGGAATATAATACATTCGGAGAACAATAAATAATCCGACTGAGAACATCACAGCGAAGATGAGCCAATAGTTTATGTAGACTGCAATCACCAATGCACCAATTACTTGGAGACCATTCTAGAAAATACATGTTGAATAATTATCATAATGTCACGATAATTTAAGAAATTTAGGAAAAGAAGTGAAGAAATTAGAAAGATGCAATTTATCAAGCAATAATTGCAGCAACTCGTACAAATCGTATTGATTAACATTATTTCGCAATATACCGGTCATCGGTCAACAGTAGCGCCTGTTGACCGATGACCAATGACATTGCGAGATTCATTAGCATTAGACGTGAGACATTAATGGGGAATCTTCCAAAATTAGTCAGTAACGAGTCAATCAAATTAACTTTAGCAGTTAACGAAAACTATTAATCAAGGTTAACATAAGCGTCTGTTAAGTTAACTTTAGTTAGCGTAAATGCCCACCGCTAGTGTGTATGAAGAATTGCATGAATGTGGCAAAAGCAAAAGTGTGTATACTGATAGGGAAGTCTGGCGTTCTATTCTCCCTGTCTATCCCACAAGGAAACAGAGTGAATAAATTATGACAAAATGCTTTGTGAGTGAGTGAATGTCAAGAATGACATATTATGTAGAACTGACTTGCAATGCATCCATAATCTTCTGAGGCAACACATCATCAATGGCCCCCATATCTTTGGAGAATCTGTTGAGAATCCTTCCAGATGGATTCAGGGAGAAGAATCGGATCTGCGCCCTCATGATGGCTTCCAGCATGTTGTAGTGGAGGTTGAGGGATGCCTGGAGGGACGTCCAGAAAAAGGAGAAGGATCTGAAGAGGACGGTTGCTATCAATGTGACTGTCAAAACTGAAATAAAAAAAAGATTTTAGATTAATTTGCAGCAATAGATGGACACCCAAATTGTTAAAATGGAGACAGTGAAAAAGATGAGCTGGTAATGGACTTCACTGTGGTGTATTTTTTTATTGTTTGTAACCAAATCTTGTCATAGATTTTTCAACCACTTCCTGACAACTTAGAGACCTGAAACTTTGCATACATATGTAAACTCGGTGACAATACAATTCTGTACCAAATTGGATCAGCCTTCTTGAGAGATGAAATAGATGTAAACCGTTTGAGGAGATCCAAGGGTAATGTGGGGACATGTGTAGTATCGTTTAAAAGGGCATTGGAAACAATATTCAAATCAAAAGTCTGATTTTGTCCAGCTCAAGCCATTGGGAGACACTGAGCGATCGAGAGAATCCAGTCACTGGATACCACCGTGTTTGGTGTCTCGTGAAAGTGTTTCTTGAATGGAACTCATGATTTTGTACCATTATTTATATTACAAATAAATGTCGGTTGTTAGTAGGTACTCACTTCCATAAATCTTCAAAAACCAGCCGTGATCCAATTCTTCGCAACAAAACCCGGAATGCGATGAATTATTTACTATATTCGGTCTGTGATCATTTATCATTATGGTGTTGAAATCAGCGATACCCTCAGTGTTTAGACTGCCAGACTCTGTAGTGAAATCCAACACTGACCGACTCGTCGATACATTTGTGGATAACATATTCTCTAAAATACCCTGAAACTCTAAGGCCGACGCGTTGTTTAATCTGTATGGTACGTTGTGGCAATACTCTGAATATTTTTCTTCTCTGTTAACCCTGAAAAATAGAATAAAACATGTTAAATAGAAGTAGATATGTTAATAAGACAGAGAGAGAGTTGAGTGAATGTAAAAAGGATTTGTGACTAAAATGAAAGTGAACAAGTTGAGATAGTTGGGACATGTGGAGAGAATGAACGATGGAAGGATAACCAGGAAAATTTAACTGGGTGAAAGAAGAGGTGTAAGGAAACGCAGCCGTCCAAGAACCACATGGCTGGACCATGTTGACCAGATCCTCAAGGACAGACGTGTTTTGAGTGAAAGTAATCGTAGAATGTGTATGAGGAGGGTATAGTATAGTAATAAGTACCCAAGCTTTCTTTTGCATAAGTTAGATGGTTTAGGCGTGTCGAGAGAATGAATGATGACAGCATGACTGAAAAGATGTATAGGGGTTAGACATGTGCGCCGGCTGCAAAAAAGCCGGCGGCGGCGCCCATGTCAAAAATTGCCGGCGGCGGCGCCACGCCGGCGGCGTGGATCCAAAGTGGGGGGAAGCATTGGATTTTTTTGCAATATTGTTTTAAATGATTAAATACGTATATGTGAAAAGGATAATAATAAAATCGATTTATTTATTTTGAAAAACTATGATTATTTCAATAATAAAGTGAAATAAAAGCTCATATTTGAAAAATAATGGAAAATTACATTATTGCTTTTTCATGGCGCTGGAGGGCAGGTCAAAATAAACTAATCCATAAAGTCAAACGCGTCAGAAAGAGCCTCAGTATGGGCAGTGATGTAGTCGAACAGGTTTCTCATTTGGCAATATCTGGGCTGTTAGCTAAATGTTGGGTGGAATTCAAACTCTGAAATAAATTGCGATGACGAGGTCGACCTTCCACAAAATGCAAAACTCCTATGTAGCTGAGAACTACAGTTGAGCAACATATGTGTTGTAAAAACATATGTGTTATATGTGCTGTTGTTTGGAGTGGACGGGTAATTTAATAAAATTATGTAATTTAATAAAACTATCTCATTTGCGATGTTATTTGAGTGGAAATATAAGGATAATAATTATTCAATAAGCATAAATTGTGGTGTTCTAGTCGAAAGGTTCATAAATTAATAATATCAACCAAAATACGTAATGCTTACCGGTGGAAAGATAAATTACAATTTGAGAGTAGTCTGTAATCACAGTCCGAAAAACCACGTTAGGGGATAGTAATTTCTTTTTTTATTATAACGCAGTGAGCGAAATAATTGGATTTTAACCTTAAAATATCGAATTATAATCACTTTTTGACACTTTGAAGATCATAAGCGTCAAAAATTACCAAATGAATATCGTTTTTGTCAAGAGAAAAGAAGTCATTACTATTTCCACAGTGTTGTGAATTCAAACTCTGAAATAAATTGCGATGACGAGGTCGACCTTCCACAAAATGCAAAACTCCTATGTAGCTGTGAACTACAGTTGAGCAGAAGCTGTAAAAACATATGTGTTATATGTCCTGTTGTTTGGATTGAAGGGTAATTTAATAAAATTATGTAATTTACCTAATAAAACTATCCTATTTGCGATGTTATTTTAGGCGTAAAAATAAGGATAATTATCAAATAAATATAAATTGTTGTGTTTTTAGTCGAAAGGTGGATAAATTAATAATGATATCAACCAAAATACGTAATGCTTACCGGTAGAAAGATAAAATACAATTTATTTATTTATTTTCAATCACATACGGCTTTTAAGGCCATAAGTACAAAATATACGAGCATTATAACAATAAAAAAGTAAATCAAAACATAAACAATTTGAGAGTAGTCTGTAATCACAGTCTGAGAAACCACGTTAGGGGATAGTAATTTTTTTTTTATTATAGTGCCGCCTTAGGTTAGCGAAATAATTGGTTTTTAACCTTAAAATATCTAATTATAATCACATTTTGACACTTTGAAGATCGTAAACCTCAAAAATTACCAAATGAATATCGTTTTTTGTCAAAAGAAAAGAAGTCATTACTATTTCCACAGTGTTGTATTGAAACAAATGAAATATAGCGAATCTAGTCAAGTGGAATGAAAATAATTTTGATTAGGTACTTCGATAATCAAAGGCTAAACTAATGAAAAGAGAGAACGGTTGACCGAAAAGATGAAAGGCCAAAAATTTTGGTCAGATACTCTGCCAAAATTTACGTGGTTTAAAAATTTCAGCGTGGTATGATAAAATCGATCAAAAAACCATAAATTCTGATTTTTCCTTATAATTCCCAGTTACATAAAATAACGTATGTTTTTAATTTAATTTCCACTATGAAGAACCAAACTATTAATGCCTTGTGGCCGTCAAAACTATAAATAAATAAATAAATCCCATCCTATTTCTTGTTTTAGAATCGAATAAATAAGACAATGCATTAAGTACATAGTTATTATTCGACATTTTATATAATTACTGAACCCTAGCATCCCCACAGCTGAATGCTTCAATTTTATTACCTGGAAAAGTACTTATTTCGATTTCTGTATCAAGAAACACAAGATAGCGTTTCACGGATATAGTGAACAAATGTACGCGGTCCCTTCGTGTTCGCTTTAACCAAGTTCGACTGTATTTATATATAAAACCAAACACAAACCAATAACTAGTCCAATAGTCTGTAGTAGATGCTAGCATTTGTGATGCAATGGCCAGGAGTACTACTCCAATAACAAACAGTATGGAGCCACTAGCCATGAAGTATGCTTTGTATACGTAACTCTGCACCGCCCCGGCGCCAACCGTCTCAACCTTCTGCTTCTTGTAGTTAGGCAAATCATCTGTAGAACCTTCCTGCAACATGTACAAGTTAGCACGCTCCTCTTTCACTTTACACCATTCTCGTGACAGAAATTGCGATTTTTTCTGTACCTCTGATAAAAATAACTGCCCTTTGACTTTGAATTGTTTATGATTAAATAAACCTTTTTTCACGGAAGCAGTCACACATTTTTTAAAAATATGTTCTATTTCTTACACATAACAAATATAATTTTATAAATTATTATATATTATTAAAAAGTTTTTTAGAAATATGTCGTTTATATTTCATAGTAAATAATAATAATACTTGGACAATTTTGGGCGCCGTTCAGCGATAAAATCGCCCCAAGGGCACCGAGTAAAATGACTGTCCCACGCCTTTCACATACAAATGTTAGTTTTGTAACAAAATTTTGTACACAATTTTTTTTACAAAACGGATATTTGTATGGAAATGAAATGGGACAGCCATTTTACAATGAAATAAAAACCACAGCTTTTTTTTTTAAAAAAAAAAATTGATATTTTTTAAAGATAAATTATGAAATTGTACTTTTTATGTGTAAAAAATAGAACATATTTAAAAAATGTGTGACTATTTCCATGAAAAAAGGCTTAGTTATTCATAAAAAAATAATTGAAAGTCAGTGCATGTCAGAGGTACAGAAAAATTTACAATGTCCAATATAGATGTACAGAAAAAATGGCAATACATATCCGATACACTTTCGTATAAACAAGGATATTAAACTTACGGAAGCCGTACTCGTCAACCTCACCATCATCTTCTCTTCTTTCTTTTTGATCAATACCTTCTCATTTATCTTAGCTTCCTTAGCAGTTTCTATGGAAAGGAAATCTCGGAATTGCTTGCTGTTTTCTTGTAAATATTCGTAACTTCCTTCTGCGGCAATGGCTCCATTGTGCATCAAGATTATCTATGACAAATAGACAAATTTAATATTTAGAAAAAACGTACAGTTAATTTCGGCTCATAGAGGTAGGATAAGGTTGACAAAATACGCAGTACCAATTTTTGTATGGCTGTGTGGAATTAGACAAAATATAATGTCATCGTAGTAGTAATTAAGTAAAATGATTGTCATGTCAAATTATGTAGTAAATAAACACATACATATCTGCTTATTCTTACATACATACGTGATGCTTTATTTCATTTACCTTGAATTTCCCTATACAATCCAATAATCCGAACTTTCCAATCCGACACCATCTGCTTTTGAATAGTGCCGGATTAGTGAGACCCTACTGTTTGTATTGTTTTCTTTTTACAATGGTTCAAACCATTATCGTATAAAATAGAAAAGAAAACCTACATGATTTACAACTGACTGTCGAAATTCAGTTGGAAAATGAGTTTCTTGCCCAATTCCACGTGAAACATTGATTGTTGCTTTATAGTCCCGTCCTAAGCAAGAACTATGTATACGCCACCTTTAGGTATTTTGAGTTTCAATCTTAGACACATCTATTTCAATCATAAAAAGTCTGAGTTTCCATACGCAACCCCTATTTTTCAAGCCATCTATGTCACGCAAACGTATGGAGTTATATGGGCATATGGAGTTTATAGGCAATACAAGACGTTTTTCGTGATTATCTCAGTTTCAACATTTCGATTTATACGCGGTTCTTCCTTAGGACGGCAGTATATGCACAGCACCAAAAAAAAAAAATTATATTCTACATACATACATGATCAACATCTCTCAAGTTCTGAGTTTGATGTGTAACCAACACCCTAGTCCTTCCATGTAGGAACTTTGTGAAGCAATTATCAAACAGCTGTTGTCCCACATGGACGTCTACTGAAGATAGAGGATCGTCTAATAAATATATATCCACATTTCTATACACTGCTCTTGCCAGGTTTATTCTCACTCGTTGGCCTGAAAATAAAAATATATTTGTTAATATAATTCTCAGAAGTCATATGCTGCTATTAGGTCACAAACGAAATGGTAGAGCCATAATGCTGTGACTATCTTCTCGTTTTGAGTTACAATGTTTTACCAATGGAAAGCAGAGAAAACAAGCAATGGCGCAACAACAAGAACAGTAGAGTCTCACTAACCCGGCACTATTAAAAACCAGAGGGTGCTGGATTATTGGAATGTTTGGATTACTGGATTGTATAGGGAAATTCAAGGTAAATAAAATAGTAAAGCATTATAGATTATGTAGGAATAAGAAGATAAGTACTTAAGTATTTACTAGATAGTAATTCAATATGGCAATCATCTTACATGACTAATTTATCTTATAAAATGAAGCCATTAATTAGTACATGGTTGGCGCACTTGGTTGAGGTGGCAGTCTCTCATGGGGAAGGTGTCAGGTTCAAACTGTGGCGCTGGCGATGTATTCCATGCTTTGCGATACAGGCTTTTAGCCTAGCGCAAGGTGTGCAGAAAAGTATTTGGGTTTGTGAATGTAAGCCCAGATACTTTAAAAAAAATTGAAAATCGGGGGTGGCGGTGGAAGACGGGGCGAAGGGTGCCAGATTACTGGGCGTACTGAAGTGCCAGATTAGCAAGACTCTACTGTACATAGGTAAATAAATAAGCAATGACATAATGAATATAAACAGAATGAGCGAAGTATAGCATGAAAATGATTTATTAAAGAAAGACTCAGTTCATTGATGTTAAAATTATCTATGGTAATAAGCCAACCAGTGAGCATTATAATACGAGGACAGAGTGAAAAGTTCTGGGCCTAAGACGGAAGCAGTATTGTCACAATTTTTTTTTTACTGTTACTATGATTATTGTCTGAAAATAACAAGATGACAAAATGACACATATGACAAGTTTCAGCTTGATCTGTCAGATAGTTTTCATTTAACGGCGTTAGAAAGTAAAGATGTCAGTAATGTTTTGCTGAAATGGGAAATTTTGGCTGGAAAACATTTTTAATCAAATGAAGTGGTGATATTACCTGTAGATGCCTTTTTTGCAGACCTTGCAGAATACCCTTCAGACACGGGATCTACTGATCGGAGAAACATTGGACCAAGTGCATTGAACTAATAGAAGACTACGTAATAAAATAAATGTATTTTTGAACTAAAAAATCCAGTCTTTCACCGGCAGGCCGAGAAACTTATACTCCGCCCTCGTATTGTTTATTGTTGTTCATCGTCCTTAGACCCTATGTCGGGCACTTGAACTCGTCAGTTTTACATAATCAAATTTATAACAATTAAAGCAATAGTAATAATGCACAATATCAATGCTAAAGAGTGTACAGGGCTCTGTTAGCATATCGTCAGTGACATAGAATGAAGCAAGACAGGTGTATGTTAGATAAAGCATAGATATTGAACAAACTACTAACATTCACAAACATTGAATAGAAGACAAGATTCTTACATGACAGTAGAATAGAAGCAAAGAGTACAGAATACAGAAAGCCCTTTATATACAATCCTCCACATACCACCAGATCTTCATCATGCTACCCTTCCCATCCCTTCACGTTTACCTCCGCTAAGGTTCCCCCCAAATTCCTGCACCATGTATTTATCTCCGTTTACGGTCGTCATCAAATCACGTTTCAATGCGCAGTTATCAATAACGTTCTTGTATCTCATCTTATCCATTTTGGAACCAAACAGAATGTTCTTCTTGATGGAACCTGAAATCATGAATTTATTTAAAAAAAACTAATTGTATTTTTTTTTAACAAACAAGATTCACATCCAACCCACGGAAACACTTCTTGGCCAATAGAGCTGTCTGTGCTTGGAATCAGTTGCCGGAGTCAGTGGTACTTGCTCCTACCACCAACACCTTCAAGAATAAACTAGATAATATCAAAACAACTTAACTGGGACTTGGGTCAAAACAGCGAAAGCTGCCTACCCAATAACAAATAATAATTATACTAATAAGATTTTATGACTTCACATCCTAGAACTGTTTTTCGCAGTCTTCCGAATGATACCAAACACGCCCTTCCGAGGCGCTTAGATCCCTTCATTCCAATGGCGCCTCCCGCCAAGAATACGATGCCACACATGACCTCACACGACAACAATATTTTAAAGAGGCCCTAAGACATTTGGCTACAATATAGCCAATCATGTGAAATTCCTTACCGTTGAATAGCCAAGGTTCCTGCGAAGCGTACGACACATCACCAAAGACATCCACTAATCCACTACTGACTGGCAACTCCTGTAGAATTATGTGAAGCAATGTGCTCTTCCCAGATCCTACTTCACCAATCACTGCCACAAAACTACAAACAACACCATCGTAATAGTATATCAATATTCATAGGAATCAATGGTCATTGATAGTTGGCCATTACTAAATCACCGTCATATTTTATCACCATAATATCAACCAGTTCAGTCCTAAATAAACCTTGGTCATAAGAACACGCAATTCATTACACGCAACAATCTAACTTCAATTGGTGACCCCGACGTGATTTGAACACAGAACCTTCTGATCACGTCGGGGTCACCAATTTAGAGGTTGGAAGGTTGCGTGTAATGAGATGCGTATTCTTATGACCAAGGTTTATTTAGGACTGAACTGAACTGGTTGATTTATCGGCTGTTGGGGTTTCTTCTTCATTTACTTGAGAATGAAAAAAAATACATACATACCTTCCATTTTTAATACTCAAAGACACATTGTTGATAACAAAATCTGTCGAAGACTGATTCCACTTGGCAAAGACTTGCTCCAAACACAATGCATTCATGTTCTTAAAACGTGGATTGTCCGGATCATCTATATCATGGACCACTGCATTAGCTGGAGAGGTATTATCCAAATTATCCATGGAGACATTTATCCTGATCTCTCGTACGTTATTGCCGCTATGAAGTGGTACGGTTGTTTCATCTATGGCATCGGGAAGAACAATATTTTCTTCCTTAGCGACAGCATTCTGTCTTCTGGAATATTTGTCTACAATTGGTTTATTGCTTTCTTCGTAGAGCATGTACGTTTGTAGACGTTTAATGGACACTCTGAAGTCTGCTAACAATACGATTGCTGAAAATAAACAGTATCTGATTTAATTTTATTAACCCTTAGCACTCAGACATCTGATGACACCCTAAACAGTTGCACACACATTTATGCGTTGCGCACTTTGCGTAATTTTCGACAAATTATGAAATTAGAGTTACTCCATCGTAAAATACATATTTTCCTTCATTTTTAGGTAGAAAATAAGAATACTTTTAATTGCTATTTTTTATATAAAATGTTGTCTATCCCTACATACCATGCTGAACATCTCTCTGTCCAGAAAAACTTTATGGTACAATATCGCAGGTAAAAAAGCAATACTATATAAAAGACTATTTTGTTTGCTAGGTTGCTCCGAAAATCGCGCTGTCTGAAGCAGCCAGACAGCTCCTAGAAGACTTTGAGACAGTTTCCAGTAAACCTGGTCTCCATCCACGCGTGTATTCCAAAAATACCACATTGAGGTTAAATATAAATTTCTCCGTCTTTTGTTTTTTATTTGAAGAAATTTGGACCATAAATAACTATTTTGTGCTATTTAAAACAAATTGTTGCATAAAAATTTATTTGTTAGCAAAAAATATATGAGAGCAGGGGGTAAAACCTACAGGTTAAAATGGCAAGAATTCTCGAAACACTCTAATAGAAGGAAATCTTTGAAAGAAGAGACTATGAGACTTGGTGACTCACCTCTAGGAAAGAATACAGTCATACTCTGCTTCAAGAGACCATAGAAACTAACTACGACAAACACTCGTTCAGCTGTCACAGTGTTATCTAGTAGAACATAGCACAGAATACTTGCAAATAGAGACAGCCTAGTGAGGAGCATGTCCAACGATACTAGGGCACCTCTGATGTAGTTTGTCCCACCAACACTCTGCATTTCTGTACTGAAAAAATATATAAATTGCACAATCATTAATGATTTATAACAGGATTCCATAGTTTTCGGTATCGATGAGTTGAATAGTGACACTCCCGACACTCTAATAAGTTTGAGGTGGGGTAGGAGGGGGTGATGCAAAAATCGATATTAGTGTCAAATCCATAGTTTTCGGTATTGATGAGATGAATAGTGACACTCCCACCGCTCGCAAGATTGTAAGGATGGCTTGTAGGGGGCATCTTGGCATCACAACTTTGTCATCTGAGAATAAGAAGGTTCTAACTAGCAAATTTAGACTTAATGCATGCAAACGTTCCCAAGTAAAATTAACAAAAACACCTTAAAATGGGATAGTTTTGTATTTTGATCTCATTTTGGTTTTGTCGGTTAAAACCTTGTTGGTCTCAGGTGACGGCATAGTACTAACTTTCTCAGTTTGTTGATAATGTTCATGAAGACATCTTCCCAAGCAAACATTTTAATGGCTTTGATTCCCGAGATCATTTCACTTGTCTTCTGTATTCTTTCGTCTGTTTTAAATGTTGCTTGTTTGCGACATTGCGAACTCTTCACACCCAGCCAAACTGAAATGGTACAAAAATATAAAAACTATTGCAGTATTCAACCAACGATGAACATTGTCGGGCTTACAAATGACCTCAGCTGACTTAAGTGATCGCTTTAGGAGGAATACCGCATTATAGTATATACTACGAAATGTAGAAAACCTAACCCTTTACAAGAATAACTTGTAAATTAAAAATAATTCAAGTAAAAAAATACTGTCAAAATTGTTTGCTAGCAGCAGTGTCATTTCTACTCAAATTCATTGGGATTATCGAAATATATTTTTCTTTTTCCAACTCGCAAAACTATTTTGCTTTTAAATGATTTCTTTAGCGCCGCTCTGTAATATTTTCGGCATCGTACGTTACTTGTAGAAAATACAATGTGAGAATATTGTGGACATTTGACAGCTCTCATGACAAGATTCGACAATCAGGGCTACCAACAATACAATCTAAACTCCACTTGCAGGTAACGTCCGCACGGTGGACAAGACGGATGAAATGAATAATAGATTTGAAGAAATAATATCCTAGAGAAAATTGTCATCTTACTAAATATTAAAAAGAAATAAAAATAATGAATCATTGTATACATACTGCTTAACGGTATGGTCAATAGGAGAATTACGACGCCAACAAGTGATGAAACTCCGATGTAGTACCACAGACAAACAGTAATGACGATAGTGTGCAGTGGTCCTATAACCAAGTAGTTCATCAGAGATATTAAAAGCTCGAGGCGCGTCACATCGTTTGTTAGTAGGTTGGAAATAAAGCCAACTGTTGTGTCTTCTAGGGTAGATTTGGATAAGCGAAGAGACTAAAAAAGAAACAAATACATAATTAACGAAGTACGATTACCAACTACGTAATTCATTTAATAAAGGCAATAATCGTTACATCTCATTCTTAAGGTGCTCTTACACGAACAATTCTTCGAGCAATAATTGCGGCGCAACATTGTTGTCTCGCTTTAAATCTTGCCGAAATAATTGCTATATATTGCGAAATAATGTTAACCAATACGATTTGTACGAGTTGTCTCAATTATTGCTTGTGTAAGAGCAACTCTATTCTTAAGAAAAATGAGGTTATTTGAAAGACTGCAAGAAGAGTGTAGGGACTAGAATAAAAGTGAACAGACGGTTTGAGCATGTTGACAGAATGAATGAGGAAAGGATGCATGAATGTGATTGATACAATGAGTGTAGGACGATCTGACGTTTTGTCCTCTCTACATACCCCATAAGGAATGCAGTATGAGGAGATAGATTATATCTGAGAAGAAGATCCGATTACAAAATGAAATAATGTCTATATAAGACCAAGCTTTTCAAAAATAAAATGTGAAATAATTACCTTTCTATATATCAAAGACGAACATCCTATCTTGATTTTGAGTCCAATATGAACAAGCCCCATGGATATGGATTGTGACATAATAATTGTTAAGAAACAAGACATGATCAGTGCAAATCCATACAAATATAGCACCGAATGTGACATGTGCTTGTCAGGCGAACTGTGGGAGAAGTACTGGATGAATCTACCCAAAATAATTGGCTGACAAATCCTGCAACAAATCATTACACATCAAATAAATAAGTAGGTAAATTGAACGTGAAAGGCGACATAAAATACCCTTGCTATACTCCTTTGATAAGATTTAAAAATAAAAAAGGATCTGGGCTTGCATACACAAACCCAAATACTTTCCTGCACACCTTGCACTAGGCTAAAAGCCTGTATCGCAAAGTGTAGAACACATCGCCAGCGCCGGGGTTTGAACCTGGCACCTCCCACTTAAGAGACTGCCGTCTCAACCGACTGCGCCAACCATGAACACAAAAACATATTGGGGATTAATGTTAAATGTTTTGACTGAAGGTTCTTGGTGGAAGTTCATTACAATATAATTAGAATGAAAAACAGTGTTAAGTATCTTCCACGGACGTCTGAACACTGTATTTCATTCTGTTATACTATTGGGACAGTATACCTCTTTTAGAATTTTGTTGTCACCATGTAATTATTGTTTCCATTCTTTTCTTGCTGTAACTGTTTCCAGTTTATAAGTTTGCAATGTATAAATTTTGTTCAATATGTAAACCTGACGATTCCAAGTGCCTTAAATAAGGCCTACGGATGATTGATGGATGAACCAATTTATTGATAAATTAAAATTTCTCATTACAAAACATAAACATGTATAATTTGATTTGCTTACCTTATGCCACAATCCACGATCAATGTTAAGAAGAAATACAAAAGAAGTTGCCATTTGAAACAGTTATATATAACACGGAACACACTGGGCTTCCCACTAACCAATTCATTCTTCCAATACTGAGAGAACGTATCTCCCAAACGACCTGAAATTCATACACATTATAACTTTAATTCAAATGTATTGTATGCATGTTCGTCGCAAAAGATGGACCCTATTTTAAAAAGGTATAACTTTGGAACCATTCATGTTAAATAAGTGACTTTCAGTGTATGGTTACTGATGAATGTAAGTTTTGTTTGATCCACAAAACAATGCATAACTCATGCGCAGACTAACTGCGCAGTCAACAAAGCCGATCGGCGCTATTCATCCGCCACCTTCCAATATAATGGTGATATCACAGTGCGATGTTTTTTTTTGCAATTTCGAATTGTTGTTTTTGGGATGTTCTTGGTCGGTGATTCGAATTTGTTTTTTCCACGCTGCCCGTTTCTCTGTCAAACTTCGCAAATCAAATATCGCACTGCTTACTATTGCACATTTTTTTAGAAATACTTTATTGTAATAATATTAACATACACATACATTGTAACAATTGTGAAAAATTTACTAATTACATCAAGCAGTGTGCCTGTTGATATACAGAGTCACGCCAAACCTTATCCAGGTTTGTCGGCGCGTACTCATTACATCAACATTGCATACCACAACATTATATTGGAAGATAGTAGATGAATAGCGCCGATTGGCTTTGCCGACCGCGCATGCGCTACTGCTATTGCATTGTATTGCATCAAACAAAATATACATTCATCAGTTACCATACAGTGAAAGAATCACTCATTTAACACAAATGGTTCCACAGTTAAACCTACATATTTAAAATGAGGGCATTATTTTTCGATGTCCCTGTATTGGCCGGTACTTCTTATATTCCCATGGGAAAATCAAAATTAAGGTTTCACTTTTGTAGCATGACTAGAATTTTTTTTTAAAAGGATCTGGGCTTGCATACACAAACCCTTCACTAGGCTAAAAGCCTGTATCGCAAAATTTGGAATACATCGCCGGCGCTGGGGTTTGAACCTGGCACCTCCCGCTCGAGAGACTGCCGCCTCAACCAGCTGCGCCAACCATGTACTCAATTGAAATTAATGGATGAATGAACAAATGAAATTACCTGAAGAATGTTCAGTTAGCGGTGAATATAAATCAGAGGTTTCCAAATCTTTTCCAAATGCCGTTTTGAAAAGTGGAAGGGTCCATCTAAAATCATAAATAAAATTTATAAAAAGAGTATCAAAACATATACATACACATTATAGCTATATAGACAACAGACGAGAATCATTTACTCAAGGCGCACATTGTGTAAACTCTCTCAGAGTTATCGAGTTAATATATCTGCTTCATTCGCAAAAAAAATATGATTGAGAATTCAGACGATGTGTGCTTTGTGTAATCGTGGTCTGTTGTCTAAATCTAATAATGGGGTAGCCAGTAAATGCTATGTGTGTATACAAAAACACACAAGTATCCTCTGCCACAATTTTTTATGACATTCAGAACGGATGGCGAACCTCATTGCTGAATAAGACGTGAAATGTCTTAAAATTGAAGTTTTATGAACACCTTACTCTTACAGGACACTCGGAAAAATTAGTGAACGCCAACCCTACAACCCGGGATCTCAGTGAGAATGCACATTTGAACACAAATATTTGTCAAAATTACATAGTAATTTAATTTTTTTTTTAATATCACAATTCGCACTTTGTGACAAACATTGGATTTTTTACATGTCCTACTTGAAATAACAAGTAGTTATCTCAATGGATGTACGGCAAAGGATGGACTTTCCATCAGGCTTATGACTGTTCGTCGGCTGGTTTAATATGATCACTTTACACTTAAGTAACATTCGCCAATTTAAGTTTAAAGCGATCACATTAAATCAGCCGACGATCAGTCATAAGTATGATGGACAGTACATCCTTTGCTGTGTATCTGTTGAGATAACTACTTGTTATAATTTAAGGTTTTTTTTAAAACTTTTGAAAAAACACTTACAGGTAAGTAATGGACGAAAACACATTTGATTTGGCCCTCGGATTGGGGACTTCCGTCTTCTCTGAATCATCCATAATTGAATAGTCGCACTGCAACGAACAAAAAACAAAATAGATTTCTCTCGTTCTATAACTGTAACATTTTAGAATGAACACCACAGTTGCAAATAGATCTTGAAAAATGTAATTTCTTGATCGTGAAGTGACTGAATATCAATAAGTTAAGCCCGAACCTACGCCCATTATCTAATCTACGTTTGATTAACGTCAATGTAAATGATTAACTTCAATATTTTATCGTCTTATCTTTAAAGATGTTTATCAAAATAATGCAAAAGACACATTTTATCAATAGCGTAAATAAAATGTTATTTATTTTTATAATTAGGTAAGTAGATTAAGAGCGAGTAGATAAGTGGCTGGAGGTTAAGAGCCTTTTTTGTAGTGTGAGACAGCGTAACTACACGCAAGTCCATACACGCAGGTATAGTAGTATTAGTGAGCACACAATGAACAAAAAAGGTTCTTATATTGGCGCTAGAAGTATACATTAGAAAACACAAAACTTTAATTTAACTAAAGATTCTGAAACTGTGGTTACACTCAATTAATTTATTTATGCACATTTTGAACAATTTTTACTTCTACATTTGCAATACATGGTTGGCACATTTACAATACATGGTAAGAGTACATGGTTGGCGTAGTTGGTTGAGGCGGCAGTCTCTCAAGCGGGAGGTGCCAGGTTCAAACCCCAGCGCTGGCGATGTATTCCACACTTTGCGATACAGGCTGTTAGCCTAGTGCAAAGTGTGCAGGAGAGTATTTGGGTTTGTGCATGCAAGCCAAAATCCTTTTAAAAAAACTTCTTTAACTTACTAAGTGCGTAATAACTAAAATAAGACCTTTTTCAATTATTTCATAGTAAAATAAGTTAAAACACTCTTTTGAAAAAAAACCTTAGAGAATCGGACCCATTATTTTAATTTGCATATTTTTTAATTAAGGGAATGAGATCGCAGAGTTAAAAACATGCGTGTGGTGTTCTGTTCTCCCTGCTTACCCCGTAAGGGATAATGTGATAGATAAATGATTTTTCCTTACCTCTACTCCATCCGAGTCATCTGCTGAATCTGTTTCGTCCCTGATTTCGCATCTGGATTGCATATTGTGTGACAATTTGACCAAGACTTCTGAAATGTGTAAAATAAAAATCAAAATTTAATAAGTATAACCAGAACGAGATACAGTTACACCTATTTAGTCCAGTTGATTATACCTACACAGTAGGTATTGCACAATATGACGCAAGTTCACTTAAAAAAATAATTAGCAACAAACACAGTAAAAACCACTGTAAAAAATGTATATTACTTACATTACTGCTAATGTCTATCAAATTACGTTACCTGCTAGTGTTTCTATTTGTTTATTTACTTTTACCTGGGTGATATGGTTTCGTATTTTCATCCGCGTTGATATAACTTTTCAAATCGTAATTAATTGAAAGTTTGGACAACATTTACCTACCTCGCTTTAATTATTTCAGCTCGCATTTGGATGTCAAACGCGTGCCCCCAGAAAGTTTTTATTTTATCTGAATAATACTTGATAATACTTATTTGAAGTTTGGTTTGACAAACAAAAACGAAACAAATTAAATTAGTAATTACCTAGGTACTTAGGTACTTGTTGATAATCACTTGATAATATTAAAAAAAAACTAGATTCTCTATGGTCGATACCAGTTGTACTAAACCTAATCTTTGACTAAACCTGTTCCTCTCCGTGCGCTAAAAACTCAAATTTTTCGCGATAGACAATTTAGTGGCGTAGCGTGGGTTTCGGCCGCCCTCCTTATTTAGGCATATAAATCCAAAATTCCCGAAAATTTACTGGAATTATAAAGAACTTCTAGGCTGGAGTGGGATAACTAACATTTTGATATTGATATGGCCTAAAAAGAGATAAAATAGCGCCGCAGGCGAAGTTTTTTCTAGTGAGACAACTAAATTTAGATATTGATATGGTGCAAAAAGAGAAAAATAGCGCCGCAGGCGAAATTTCTAATGAAACAGTTTCTAATGAAACAAGTGTGATTTAATGGATTTTTGAAATTTTCCCCTAAAAATGCCGCCCCCTAAAAAGTGCCCGGGGCGGACCGCCCCCCCCCCCACGCTACGCTACTGAGACAATTTTTAAGTTTTTTAGTATTCTTACTAAAATTTGAACAGGGAATGGAATCATAACAAAAAATTCAATTTTTGTCCGTAATTGAATTTTGTTGAATCTTATCGTTAGTTAGTTAAATAACCTTATCACGACGCGACACGACACAATACATTGTGGCTTATCATTGATACGTATATCATCGGTTTTAAATACCTGGCCCAACCCGTGGTTGTGTGTTGCTACTTGTCAACTAACATTGTCCCTAAATTCGGCGTTTATAAGTCTAGGATTAAAGTACAAACTAACGATTTATTGTTCTATAAATCAGGTGTAATACGATTCACAACCATCTTATGCTTGCTACTTTTTTTTATAAATGTTTCTTTTAAAAAAAGTCTAGCAATCGGAATAGATAAACATTTTTTTATTCGTAATTTGACGCAAGTTGACAAAATACGCGATTGGTTGATTTGTCGAATTATGTAACAGTTAAATAGCAACACTGCTATTAAACGTCAAATTGTCAATGACGTTTCTATAGAAAGAGAAATGTGGTAGATACTCGCGGATAGAAAGTGCGATTTAGTCTAGAAATGTATTTCAAAATTAAAATAATTTGCGATTTCGTGTCAACACCGTGTACTTAATGTGTAGTGTACGTAATAAACATAACATCTGTGACAGTTTTTATTCATAAAATCAAGGAATAAACCTCAAGGTGAGTGTGATAAGAGATATCAAATCGATTATAGAATCATCTGGATGGGTCCCATTGCGTTTCACTACAATGACATACGTTTTATTTACATCTGTTAACTTAGATCGATCGTGTTCTTAATCCTGACAATGTTTTGTAGTTTTTTCTTACTATGTATTGATTAAACAGTTGTATTGTGACTAAACCGATCTAAATATAGCCACATAAGTACAGACATAAGTATATCATGATTATCATGTCATGTTACATATAAAACACAAGGTTTGTTGTTCTCTTGAAATACGTTTCGCGAATATTCCTATTTCAGAATTGACAGAATGATATGAGATGTAAAAATTAAGCTGAAATATAGAATTGTAGCTGCATGTGCAAAGATAGGTCATTTTCCTAATTTTCTTCCACCTAGCGATGAAAATTGATGCTAGGTATTTGGAAATAATATGAATAGCACATGGTATTGCACTGTATAGCATGCTATTTGCTATTAGCATGCTCTTGCTGAGCGATTTGCTATTACTAAGGTGACCAACGGTCTTCCTTTTGGAAGGACAGTCCTCCTTTTCTAAGTTCTGTCCTCCCTCAAAAAGTGTCCTTCTTTTTGTCCTCCTTTTTTACTTTTTAACATTTTAAATCTACCTAATCTGTTAATCTCAGAACCACCTGTTTTTTCATCATATCATGAATTTATTTATTTATCTATTTACGGCACAAGCCACTTACAATCTACTTGTACTATAGTTTAAAAATCAATCAAAATGCAATTGTTTCATTATAAAATTAGCCTGCAGTGCTAATTACCTTTATACCTATTTTTGTGTAACCTATTCTTCATACTCAGTAGGTTTACCTATGTTTTTATTTTTAACAAAAAATAAACTAGCTAAGTATTTTGATTTATGTATTAAATTACGCCCCTTTTTGGTTTTGTCTTATAACAAAAATTTCACCTGCGGACCTTTTTTTTTTGATACTACATCTTTTATGGAAAACATTTTGACCTTATTCACTGTCCAAAAAAAAACTTTCCTGCGGCGCTGTTTATGCATTTCTTTTATTTTTTATGCATTCAATCTTTTTAAATTTGTTATATTAAATCGAACCCTACGACATGTAGAAAATCTGATATTATCACAAAACATAAATAGTGATTTCTAAAATAATGAGTAATGTAATAGGTACATTGCAGCTGTAATGTTTTTCTTATAGTTTTTTCTCAAGTTGATAACAATTAGGATTACAATAATAACTAAACAAATTGACAAATAGGAAGTTGTTCTTGAGTCAAATCACTTGCACTCCTTGAAACTAATTCGTCAATTGTAAATACCAGTGACTTTTCACTCTTGTGTTTATGACGCCAATGTGACTAATGTGTCTGCTAATATATTATAATAACTTATTGTTATTTGTATGTATGTCTGAGATGTTTATTTACTCTTTTACATTACATACAATATTGCAAGATCTATTTATCTATCTACAGCCTCACACCGCGTCTCTTGCAGGGTAGGCAGAGAGGACAGAGCACCAGGTGGCCCTATCCTTACACACACTCCTAGCCTCTGTCATATTCATGCAATTTTTCATACATGCTTTCCGATTCCTTTTACTCAAAACACGTCAATCCTTGAGGATCTGGTTGCCATGATCGGACCAGGTCAGTCTTGGGCGGCCGCGCTTCCTCACCCCTCTTCGCTCACCCAAATATATATTTTTTGTCGTGCGGTCATCTTTCATTCTCTCAACATGCCCAAATCATCTAAGTCTATTTACTTTCATTCCTCTTACAACACCAGTCTTGCAGTCACTCATTTCCCTAATAACCTCGTTCCTTATCTTATTTCTTAGCGTTTTCCCACACATTCTTCTTGAGGACCTCATTTCCACTGCATTCAACCCTGATTCTCTCTGAAGTCTCACTCGCATACATTAGCAAGTCTCACTAGCATAACACTAGCAAGATAATGTACATAATAAGTAATGCTCACTAGGGCGAGCTTATTGCCATACAGCCATCTCTTCCAATTAACTCAAAAATGTTGCAGTGCTATGTAGAATTAAAATTGCCTAAGTTTTTATTCAAGAAATTTGTCAGGTCACACACATCGAAATCGAAAACATAGAATTAGGAATGTTGTGTCATTTCGATTAAGCTAGAAAAGAAAACCCAGCTACCAGCCGCCTTATTTAATAAAAAAAAAACATTGTAGAAGCTCTCAACACACTAGTTTAACTCCAAATCATATGGTGAAAAATCTCATCTCAATAATTGATATAAAATAACTTGAGAGTCATTGGACAAAGTACGCTGGTTTATAATAACAATAATTCATGACAGTGAGAGCAATCTGAATATATGATGTACTACTGGTAGTGTGAACTCTTAACAAGGTCATACGTTGACACCTTCAAGTGTTGATCTGATGTATAAATGTGGAGCGAAGACACAACCATGGGGCCACGGTCATTATTCCCTATATTGTGTTGTCACGTTCATGCTGATTGATTCGTAGGAAGTAAACTCCTATTAGTGTCAATATATTGCCGTGCCGCATACATTTCCTTGATATGAATTTATCCCGAGTACCATTACGCTATATATGTATACTGTATAGGCTTGTTTTTTAAGGAAGAAGGTACAGACTTTTAAAATAAAATTAAACCCTTTAAAATCATGGTAATGTCCATAAAAATGGCTTTATTGTAAAGATGAAAGTTTGCCATTTATGTTTCAATATGATTTTGGGCAAATGTGCGTCACACAAATATTGAAGTCCAATTACCAACCACTTTTTTTGCTGCTTTTAGTGCTACTGTTTCTAATAGCAAACATCTTAGAAATTGACAGCTTATTTAGGTATATTCAGTACATTTTGTCATTTCATTATGAATAGATTTACAGCAAATGACATTAGCAATTAGGTATGTAAATTATAAAATTTGTGGAAAGAAAAACAATCAGATTATTGCAGGGAACGGTGTACTTTTTGCAAAAGCTATATCTTGCAGTCGACCCAAGAAAAGAGAACAAAACCTCGAATAAAGTAGTGGAGGCCCTATTTGAGGGCCAATTGGAATAAAAATTAACCGACACATTGGTTCGAGTGAACATCACAATAATACATAATTGTTCTGTTTGGTTATTTTATTTACTAGGAAGTAAGACGTTGTGCAAATATACGAGTATGATTCAATATAAGTAATATTATTATGAACAGAACTTTGTATTGATATTCCGTCAATGTATTTGATAGATGATGTGATGGATATTGCAAGTATATGTTTTCCTGATCACACAATATGTCTTCAAGGTTTTCTGTACTAACTAATATAAATATACAAATATTTTAAGCGTACTTACCTAGAATTAGAAATGCTGTATTATTGAAATTGATACATGCATAACATTCAAAACTGTGCAAAAGTCATGACACCGTTGTTATATTAAGGGCCTGTATGCACTGAGCAAAAGTCGTTGTATTTCGCTTCAACTTTTTCAAATTTTGTATGAGAAAGTTAGCGCGAAATAAGAATAACGTAAGCGACAATGTGAATTATACCTTTTTAAGAAGAGCCTGGGAACAAATTAGAAAATCTAAAACAGCCAATTTGTTAAGATTATAATTACTAGTATTTTGGCTAAATTATACTTTTATATCTGAAAAACTGAACGGGAAATCCTCATATCCCGTAAATTTCAGGGGTACTTTCGGAATATTTTTTTATTCAAGGAATTTCCAAATATTGCAATTCTAAAACAGCCAATCTGTAGTCCATACTTTCACCTATCACTGTCTTCAGTTTCAAGACGATTCTCTCAGTATTGTCTGAGAGCAATTCAGGGCACCGAAGCCGAATGACAGCATAAGACCTTAAGAAGGTAGGGATATGTTATGTGTTCTTACAAAATCATATACTGTGTATGTGTCAGTATAACCACAATTATTTTTCAATCAACCACAAAAGATAAAAAAATACAAATAGAGGTAGAATTATTTATTATTTATTAATTATTAATATTTTTAGAATCCCTATTAATAAACGACAGCGCCAGACTGGCTGACTGAATGAATGACTGACTGACATACTCACTCATCAACCCAGAGCCCAATCGATAGTCCTAAAGAACTGAAATTTTCAAGAGGGATAGGTTTTAATACAAAACCTTCCACTAAGAAGGGATTTTTGTTTTTTTTTTTTTTTTTTTGTTGAGAGGGTCTCCTATTTGAATTAATTGAAGGAATGAACGAGGGGACAAACTACAGAGGACGACCAAGGAAAGAATACCTCGATGACCTGTGCCAGGATAAAATGTCACATAATTCAGTAAAAAATGTTGGCCCCTGCTTCCCTCGACTACAAAAATCTACTCTTCGTCACTGGTATATATGTAGAAGATATACATTTGCAAAACAATCTGCTAGTGGCAATGTTCTAAGTTTTTTCTCTTCTTGATTAAGTAGATTCAAAGTGCGTCAAGATATAATTTATTATACGCTTGTGTTATGTTCTGTATAATGTTAATTTGGATTATACGAAGTACATAGGTGGAATACAAAAAAAAATCTGCTTGAAAATCAATATTATTATAAGCCTTGTTAGTTTTTTAGCATGTTTTTAAATCACTTTTTTATATATGACTTAAGCCTAGGTAAATAAATAGACTCCTTATTTAAATAGTTCAAATCAAGCTGTTGATTTTGCATAAAACCAGGCACAGAGTTATTTGTATATAATATCTTTAAACTATTTATGGCCTTTCGCCGCGTCCCCTGCGGTGTAGGCAGACAGGACAGAAAACCAGACCACCCTTTCCGTAGACACACACTCCTTGCTTCCATCACATTCAAGAAATTTGTCATACACGCTCTCCTATTTTTTTTACTTAAAAACGTCTACTCTTGAGAATCTGTTCGAGGTGATCCAGACCAATATCAGTCCGACGCACTTGCTTACATCTCTTCTTTCACTCATATCACATATGTATCTTTCAAGTTATCCTATGTCATTGTTCATTCTCTCAAGATGTTGAAACCATCCACGTTCATTCCCTTTCATTCTATTTACTACACCAGTCTTACAGTCACTCATCATTCTAATGTCAATAACCCTTCTTTCCATAAAAAAAAACTTGAAAACCTCAAAATATTTACTTATTTTTCAAATATTTCATTTGGCATGTTCTCAGGAATATGTCGTATTTAACCCTGTAATGGTGTGGTGTGCCATTTTGTGACCTTTAAAAAACATTGAATTTTTAAGGAAAAAAATACGCGAAAATCTTCCCGAACCTACTACTGACATGAAAAAATCGTGGGATCACGTGAATTGCGTGAAGAAACGCGTGTTGCATTTCCCCGTTGAAGAAAATCCCCCCCTCTCTCCCCCCTACGCTCATTAACGTTCACAATTTCTTATATCATTGTGCACAATACAATACACAATATGTATTCAGTATGTTTGTGGTTCTGCAGCCGCGATACTATTTTCTTTCAGTCAGTTGTGCGATAAACGTCGTGCGGTCTGATCGTGCGTCAGAGATGTGTGTACGAGAATACATTGAGTCGAAACATTAAAACGAATTACTAGTGTGAAGTGAAAATAGTACTCTACCGAGTATACAATATTGAAATTATTACGTGAAAGAGAAAATTGTTATTTTGTAACAATCTGTACTTGTTTTATTAACATTCGGTTTGTTATTGTGGCTAACCGCGTTGTTCTCGTTATTGTTCTTTTTTCAAAACTTGAAGATCCTCGTTTGTTTTTTTGTTGTTTTTATTGTTATTATGTAAGTGTTGTTTTATTTTATTTTCCTTTTGAGCGCACTTTTCACTTGTACCGTCAGTGCAGCTGCACGCGACCAGATTGTATAATATCTTTTAATTATATTCTATTGTTTATGTATTCCACGTATTGTTTTTTTTTCGAAACAGTTCTTACCTAATTAATGTTATGCGTACGTCTGTTACGTTCTTTCCTCGTATGTTTTATTCAACTTTTTCAAACGGCGTTCGATTCGCACCATTTTGAATTCCGCGCGGTTTTTCCGGATTTGACATTTCGCGCGCTCTTCGCTCTTTGAATTTTCTTTGTTTTCTTGGAATCGTTTTACAAATATTTTATTTTATTTACATTTCTTCTCTTACAAATCAATGAGGATTGAGAAAAAAATGTTGGAGAAAGTTATGTTTGAGTTTTTAATCTCTGTGTCGCCTTTTACCTTTATGAAGTGTTTGTACGTACGTATAACTCTACCACTCAGCAAAAAGAAATATTGCATGGTTCATCAAAAGTATTATATTGCAATTCATAAAATACTATTGATAAGCGTTAAATTAAAACACGACAATATCCGATCTGACGATAAAATAAATAAGAACACGTCGTCAAACAAAATAGTAAACAAAATATATTTGATCTTTGAATGTAGGTACACTTATGAGTTCAAGATCAGATACACAATCGGCAACATATAATCTATACGACTAAAAATGATAATTTGTAAAACACGAAGCGGGAAAATCATAGATAGGTAAATAATCTTCCTGACCCTTTAAACAACAATTATGTAAACTTTGAATTTTGTGTTCTGTTCTTTTTTTGAATAACTTTCATTAGCCATCACCAGGTGTTCTATTTAGTTTAAATATCTGTTTTTGATTTGTTTATTCTTAAATTAAATTTGAAATTCAAATCTATGGAATAAATTTTCCACCTATCAGACAAATGAACAGTGTTCCATTTGTTTACAATTTTATTTTTAAATTATGTTCTTTTGATTCAAATCATCAAATCATGACTTCACGCGCCTTTCAAATGAGCATTGATACTATAGTTTTTTTTTTGGTTATTCTCACAAACCAAAAATGGTATACGTTCCATGTTGAGTTTACTCTCATTTTGTTTTGTTTTTTCTGATTCCATCTTCAAATAATTTTTAGACAATTCATAGATAAATGTTTTTTCCTTTTTAATTTAAATTATTTCATTTTTGCATAGATTGTTACATGCATTTTCGTAAGCTGATGGCCATTGAAGAACGTGATTTGTTGTCGTTGTAACTGGAAACATCATGCTTCAAATTTTTAAATTTAGAACTCCGCGGTAGAACTTGTCAGAATTTAAAATAAGAATTATTATGTAGGTAGGTGGGTCGTGATTAGAAATTGCTGCATTTGCACAATACTGCTTGACCATAGACAAACTATCTATAAGTTACGCATACATAGGTAGTCGTAAAGAGAAGTAAGTGGGTTACAATGTAACCTGTACTGCAACTATTTTTTTTCATCAGTTCTGTTCACATACGTTACCGGCAACGTACAAAATATTGTCAATCTGAAGGTTGCCCATGTATAGCTCTACAAAATGTAAACAATGTATTTTGAGGAAGTTGAACGACTGTCTAAATTCGTTTTCTATTGTATTTAAGTGACGAAATTATAGTCGTAACTTTTTAAACCCCGATCACCATCTTTTCCTCTACTCCTCTATCGCCATACCGTACTTTCTTTGTATATTTGATTTTTTGTTATGTTCAAATAACGATTTCAAGTGTCCAGATAGATGCAAAGTATTTGAAGCGTTTTAGCATCCTCAGAAGCATAATTATACAATTCTTTTTTATGCAGGTATACCTTTTTACCCAAGTGTGTGAAATGTAATTAATCTTCTTTCTCAGCCGTTTTAATTCCAATGCTGGACATAGGCTTCCCCTTTGACTTTCCACAGATCCCTACCCTGGGCATGCTGCATCCACTTGCTTCCTGCGATTCGCCTCACATCGTCAGGCCATCTTGCCTGAGGTCTTCCTACGCTCCTTTTGCTTGTTCTTATATGAATTAGGTTAATTTGTCATGAATATAACGGTATATTTTATGGATTTCCTAGTCATTCTATTAAATGTCTGAGATGATGATTTGCCTTCAACATTGATTATTACAAGAAATGTTATCTATATGGCATTTTGTCCAACTTGTTGGCGGGAAATTATTGTTTATCATGTAAGAATTAATTTGTACCTTGTTTTAACGTGAACAAATAATTACTTTTTGTATTTTGTAATCATCTTTCAAGCCTAAAATAATCCATACATTACACGCACGTTATGTAGAGAACCACACACACACCATCGTGGGCGTCGCCAGGGGGGGGCATGGGGGCAGCTGTCCCCCCTAAAGATTGGAATAGGCATAATTTTTTTAATACTAAATGACAAAATCTCACAAAAAATCACATTACTACCACACGTTTTTTCATCATATCATAAATTTTCTAAAATTAGTGTGAAAATATTGAAAATCCATCAGTTTCAGAAAAAAAAAACCTGCGGCACTATTTTTTATTACTCTTTTATAAAAAATCATACATATTGTTGTGCAGAGTACTTATACAATTTCAAATAAACAAACCACATCACGACGATCTTCACTATCACAAAAAAATTGCCTGCGGCGTGAATTAAGCGTTTTTTAAGCTACATTTTATTTTTATTTTGCTGCCACCCCCTAGCTCCGTGGCCGGCGACGCCCATGCACACCATGGATACGTAATAGTTTTGCAAATAGAAAATCATTAGATACGTAAGTAAATAACACATTACAGTATATTTACGATGTTTTGGGCCCATTTCCTGGTTAACTCCAAGGATATTTTTAAATTGACATTCACACAGTTACCTACATACTTAAATGTACTTAGATAATATCGATTAAATAATGAATACCTTAAGGCTAGAACTATGCGGTAGCTTTTTGTAGAAAGCCATAAAATGATTAAAAAAAAACAAAGAACAAAGAAATCTGATGTCTATGCTTGTCTTCGAAATTTGAATTATGATTTTTTAAAGAATTATTTTATTTTATTTTACTTTTCTATAAATGGACTGTCAACAGGTTAACAATAATAAAATATGGTCACAAACAAACAATCCAAAAGAACCCAATAACAGATAGACAAACGCAATACAAACATACATGAAATGAAGAGTTTATATACCTATTCTATCTATTTCACTTCATTCATTTTTTCATTATTATTTTAATTCTTCTTCTTTTTTGTTATACGTGCTTTTTTGTTATTTTATTTATTTATTTTAAATAATACACGGCGCAAGGCCATTAGTACATAAAGTTAGCAGACATTACAGCATGAGAAATGAAAAAAATGAAATGAGTACGTGAAAAAAAAAGTATAATTATAAGTTATAACTTTTTATACGTGCTTTTTGTTATAAGTTGTTATACGTATACTATCGTTTATATCGTCATTTTTAAAACTAAAAACGTCGTAAGATTAATCTACTTATTTGTGTACCTAATAGAAATTGTCGTGTGTCAGTTTGATGAACTTATTTGCTTATAATATTTCAATTAGATGTTCTGGGAAGTACTGCTATGACACAGTAGTTGTGATGTCATGTTTGCATAGATAAATCAATCCATTGATCTGTGTATGTATATTGTTATTGACACTAATATCATAAAAAGTGCATCTTGCGGTTAAAGAAATACTATATATTTAAATTAGAAAACAGCGTGTATGAAATAGTGCGTGCATCAAACCTAAAATCCAGACCTAAGCCCCTGGGCAAAATGCCCTAGTAATTGGAATATTTGTATAGCACTTATGTGCCACATATTAAGTTCGTAGCATAACTGGACTTCCGAGATATTTGTGTACTTTCAACCCTATTTCTCACCCCTTAGGGGCGGAATTTCAAAACATCCCTCCTTAGTGGAAGGTTTTGAATTAAATACATGGTTGGCGCAGTTCGTTGAGGCGGCAGTCTCTCAAGCGGGAGGTCCCAAGGTCGAACCCGGCGCTGGCGATGTATTTCGCACTTTGCGATACAGGCTTTTAGCCTAGTGCAAAGTGTGCAGGAAAGTATTCGGGTTTGTGTATGCAAGCCCAGATCTTTTTATATAAAAAAAACTATCTGTCTTCAAAATTCCACTTCTCTAGGATTAGCCGTTTAGGCTCTGTGCATTGATGAGTGTGTCAGTCATTCAGGCAGGCACTTTCGTTTATAAGTAGAGACAGCGTGGCGGTGTACTGTCTACTTTTTTGTTGTGTCCCTTTTTATAACATCGCAAACACATCGTCTAAGTATTTTGCAGCAATTGCTTCCAAGAATAGTAATTTATTAATACATATCTGTTGCGATTAGACAACTGAAAGAAAACAATCAATACTTTGACCTATATTACTGGAAACATTGTATCGCTTGTATTTTACTGCTTTATATTTTGTATTGCTTTATATCTTTATCAACACGACAGAAGTCTGGTGGCCTGCTTAATTATTGAATAGAAGCATTATTTAAAAAAATATGTATTGTTAGTTAAAAATGAATTAAATCATGTAAATTAAAAGTGAACCAATTAAAAATTAAAGTAACCGGAAGACTCTAATGCGATTTACACTAACTGGGTTTGCTAAAGACATAATGGAAGAATAAAGAGTATTTCATATACCTACCTAGTATAAATAAATAAAATGTTTTGGCTTAGTGTTGCTTGATGTGATAGTAAGATGTCGTTGCATTTTTTCGCTACTTTCAAATTATATTTCAGAACCGTTGTTTAAAAAAACTAGTCAATCTTTGGATTGTCAACTTTGCCTTTCAAACTTGTGATGGCGGTTTAAAGGGATTATCGGAGTATTTTTTTCTGTATCCAACTCGCAAAACTATCTTGCCTTTAAAATTATTTCTCTCGCGCCGCTCCGTAATATTTTCAGGATAAGATACAATGTGAGATTATTGGGGACCTTTGACAGCTCTTATGACAATCAGGGCTACCAACCATACAATCTTGAACTCCACTTGCAGCTAACGTCCTCCGGCTGCCATGATATAGTAAATAGATAATAAGTATAGGTATTCCCACAGATATGTGTTTATATAAATATTACTACTTATATTTTTAGGTCAGGGCGATTTGCACATGTCGGGTTATTGGATTAGATGTGTCTAAGTCTGTTGTCTTTGATAAAATCCAATATCTTTTTACTCCACTAAACCAATATAATATGTACTATGAGCATAAAGTATCTACAATACATGCACCACTGTAAGATTAAATGAAATAATGTGCATTACATGGTTATTTAGTTTACCAGAGAAACCACAAATACAATTACTGTTTTCTTATTTATAGCGACTGTATTTTATTAATTAATTGTACTATTACAAAAGGTATTGTCTGTTTAAATGGTTCCAAGAAATAATAGATTTATTGTTTTTGAAATCAAAGAAAAATTAAGTATCGTAATTTTCTTTTTAAAACAAGGTGTTATGACTTTACATCCTATAACTGTTTTTCCAAACTCCAAAGTCTTCCAAACTTCCAAACAATACCTTGATTAACTTGGGTTCCTTCGTTTCAATGGCGCTTACCACCAAGAATTGACATAATCCAAATCTGTAAAAAGATATGATAGAAAAGATAGTTCTGCCAAGCAGGGCGGTATGCGGTGACTGGATCCTTTAGATCGCACGGTGTCTTCCGAGGTTTAAACTGAACAACATCTGACTTACGGTGTGGATTTCTTTTCCAACGCCCTTTCATACGATACCACACATGACCCCACACGACCCTTGTATCCCCTGAAACGCCTTACAACTTTTTTGGCTCTGGAAGAGGATGGCCCAATGTTGTACAGAAACGTATCGTCGCCCAGTTTACGTACGTTTGCAAAGTTTCAGGTCTCTGAGTAGTCAGGAAGTGGTTGTAAAATCGATTACAAGATTTGCGCACAGACAAAAAATTTAAAAAAACACCACAGCAAAATTCAGTAAAATCTTCTAAAATTATGAATAATCATTACGTCATGCATTCAGGGGATGACTAATGTAATTTGCAGAATTAAGGGCTGGAAAGGTCACTGCTGTTGGATTGAAACTATTCATAGTACTCGTAGGAGTAGGCTGATTATCTACCCCTTTTTGTTCCAGGAATTAGATCTGTAAAACATAGGTATTGATACTCATCATTTATATTTTGAAAATTTAATCATAACAAATTATGTATGACACATTTCATTTGATTTACTATAATAATTCATATGGGCAATGGGTTTTTACGCGCTGACTGCGATTTAAATTCGCAGTCGCATTAATATGATCCAATTTATTTATTTAAATATTTGTATAGAGTGACGCTATCGGACAAGTGTTGAATTCAGTGTATGATTTATTACAATTAAACACCTTGGGAAAAGCCTACTATGTTTTAATAGTAACATTCTTCCGCATTTAGCGTACTTATTATAAATAATACATGCATCATTTCTTGAATTATCTCATTCATGTATCGCTAGTTTACTGAGAATCGTGATCTTAAATAATAATTTGGATTCAAGAACGTATAATTAACATTGAGATTACGTGAATTAATTTAGACCAAATCTAGACCACTGCATGAATAAGTTATTCAAAATTGGTGACCAGCGCAGCATTCTAGTCCAAGAGCCCGCTGCTTAATTTATGACGTATCTGTTTTTTGATCGAAATGTGGTACAAATGATAGCTTACCAATAGGGTTTTACATCGCACTAGGGTTGCCTATCAAAATCTTGCCGCAACCCCCCCTGCCCCCCCCCCGACAAGGTCCCTCTTCGCGGTTTTTCGCATTTTGTAGGAATATGGTAAGAGATAGGAGAAAGTAGTCAATGACAAAAATAATCCTTGCTAAATTCTCTACAAAAAATGTTACGTCAATTTTTTCGTAGAACTAGCAGTTTACCCGCAATAGCCGGTCCAAAACCGAAATTCATTTAAAATACAAAAAAAATGTATTTAAACTAAATTGGTTGAAAATTGATAAGAGCTACAGGAAAATAGTCACAGAACGAATTAATTACCATAGTCTTAGCTACAAAACGAGCTATAACTTATGTTCATACATCTAATAATTTCGGAGTTATTACAATAAAACTCAGTGACGAAAATTCTTAAAAATTAGTTTTTCATAAAATAACCAGTGGTATAGCGCCGCAGGCCAAATATTTTTTTCCATAAAATGTTAGTGATAATGAGTGGAAGAAAGTTAAAGAAAAAAAAACATTTTTTTTTATTTTTTTTTTTAAATATCCTGTTTTTCGACCGGCCATTACGGGTAAAGTACTAGTCCTATGAAAAAATTGACTTAACATTTTTGTAGAGAATTTAGCAAGGATTATTTTTTTCATTGACTACTTTCTTCTATCTCTTACCATATTCCTACAAAATGCGAAAAACCGCGAAGAGGGACCTTGTCGGGGGGGGCAGGGGGGGTTGCGGCAAGATTTTGATAGGCAACCCTAGTGCGATGTAAAACCCTATTGGTAAGCTATCATTTGTACCACATTTCGATCAAAAAACAGATACGTCATAAATTAAGCAGCGGGCTCTCGGACTATTCTCATCTCGGTGGTATGCAGCTACTGCTCTTCCTTGCGTTTCAAGAGCCAGCATTCTTAAAATAAAATAATCTGTATTGTATATAGAAACACACAAAGGGCGGGCTTAGCCAGCCAACCCCTAACAGAAACTACAATGAGATAAAACTAATTATAAACTTAGAACCGAAAGGGTACCTTAACAAAAAATCTTCTCTTTTTTCTTTTTCTCCATCTTGAATAATGCACGTAGTACGTTTACGTCACCAAGTTTTAGGAGCCGGCCTTCATAGGTCTTCTGATGACATAGGCCTCTGACGTATTCCATACCTTTCTATCGTTTTCTCGTACGTACTACTCATATTTACATACATACCTACCAATGAAGTTCATCATTCTCATTATTGATTTACTCTGCAAGTATGTTGAAGTGTGTTCCCACTTAACTACTTATTATCATGTCGTGTACCGTACGGCGTACAGTCGTACACCCAAACCAACCGATTGTCCATCAGCGGCCCAGCTTCCAATCCTCAAGGCCGATTTCTCTTTCTGTCCATCCGCACAGTATTACATCTTGTGAAACACGTGTCCGCAATGTACCTAACCAGTATATAATCAGTATATAATCAGTATATAATAATATTATACATTAGGTATACGGTTGATATTCCGGCTGAACGTTCAGGTGCTGCCAACGCCGATAGTGGTAAATCAAGACAGGTGTGACCAACATTTTGAAAAGACTACTAGCGATGAGTAAACTTTTGTCCTCGTTTGTATTGAGTTTTAAAAGACATTGCTAAATTGTGAACATCCACATCCAAAAGAATCAAACCCCTTTGGCTTTTTCCCTACCTGCATGCACACTAGCCATCTTTCTTCTGTCCCATTCTTCTTCATGTTAATTCTTGTTCTCTTTAAAACATCACGACAATTGGTTTAAAATACTCTACTGTTATTTCAAATTACGTAAACATCTAAACAGTGCCTCATTTGCAATTGTCAGAATTTGAAGTCTTGCAAAATCTACTCATCTTCTTCTTCTTTTCAGTCCCTTTCGCTCCACAGCTGGATATAGACCTCTTCCTGTGTCTTCCACAATTCTCTGTTTGGGCGCTCTGCCTCCACCCATGTCCCACCGACTCAATGATATATCAGCTTATCTCCACTGTGGTCTCCCTACAGTTCGTTTATTTTCGTAGGGTATCTTTAGCTCAGTACTCTGGGGGTCCATCTGCCGTTCTTTCGCCTTGTCACATGACCCGCCCACTGCCATTTCAGTGTCTCTACTCTCTCCGCAATTTCTGAGACCCTTGACCGTCGTCTTATATCTTTATTTCTTATCTGGTCTCCCAAGAATACACCTATCATTCATCCCTCCATTGCTCGTCGAGAACTCTGCTGGATAGTATTTGTTTACCTGACTTATTTTCTTCAAATAGAGTAGCAATTAAAGACTTGTCTATTTCAGTGTTTTAATTTCAGTTAACCATTAGTTTGTGTAACCTGATATGTACAACATTAAATAAATCTGCAAATTCAAATCTTTATTCGAACGTGTTGTCACATACAACTAACGTAAATAACTATCGTAGCCTTCGTAGCATCTACGTGATACGTACTTGTATCTGGTAGGTAATAAATATTGGATTATATTATATTGTACTAATTTCCATATTTGTTCATTCCCAAAGCATCAGTAGGTATAGGCATGTGTAAGAAAATAGTAAATACTTAATAATACTTATCGGTTGTTATTCGTAATAAGTTTTTACTGTCAAAATATGTTTGCACTATGTATTAGAATTAATTTTTTTATACTATAAATATTCCTTTTCATAAATTTTATATGCAGATTTATCGATTTCGGTGTAAAAGAACCAGCCAGCTAAATTATATGGAGTAATTAGGGTTGCCAGACGTTCGGTTTTGGAACGGACAGTCCGGTTTTTACTGCGTCTGTCAGTAAGAAAATATCTCAGAAAACCGGTCAAAGAGCTGTCCGGTTTATTCGGTCGGACCTCAAGAAGTTCAACACGATCAAACCTACAGTCTTATCAAGTACCTATTTTTTATAAAGTCCTTCAAGGGAATACAGTCTTGATTATTTCCATCATGCTCTCATTTTTCATACACACCTATAGTAGGCATCTACACTCCTTGTGAAAACTTGAGTTTTGTAACATTTATTCATAAAATAAAATTCACCTACGGTTCTATAATCTTAACACTGTTTTGAACGTCAGTCGTCAGTGTATTTTTTATGTTTCTTTATGGCACTCTCATATAACTCATCCTTGGGGAAAATTTCGACTGCGGCGGAAAAGTATGTTCAGAAGATTAGAAGATTTTTTACTGCGGGGAGGGGGGACGGTTTTTTTGTCCAGTCCATCTGGCGACCCTAGGAGTAATTCATTTTTACTATTTACTACTATTATGATGATAAGTACATACTCGTAGGTACATCTTGTTATTATTGGTATAATTTACTTGGATCGCTTTTAGGCGCATGTTGATAGACCTATACAATTATTTTTCACTTTCTTCTAAAAATCTATCACAGCTATCGGGTGATTGACCTTGAGATTACTTGATATTGAAAATAAAACTCATTTATTATTGTATTGTATACAATCATACGTCACTATATTTATGACGTTGTGAAGAGATTTGTTTAAGGCTCGCGACCCAACTATGACGTCACGATCATTTCCCATGGCATTAAGGTTCAAATTCACATGAACAATCGCACGATAAAATGGTAAAAAAAGCGTTTTTTTTTTCATTTTTTGGGGTTCATTTCGCTTCAATCAAAAAACCTTTAACGGTTGTTCCCTAGATTTTGATGCATATAATCAATGCAGGAAAAAAAATCTCTGCGACTTACGGCAAACGAGTGGCTGTCTTTCTAAATCTACACAAGATATAAAAAATCTTTTACATTTATTCCCTAGATAAAGGTTCAATGTATCTACCCTATTTTTTAACAAAGCATATTTCTTAAAGCTGACGAGATGGCAAGTCTCCCGTTTTTAGAAATTTTTGAAATGTCAATATGCATAATTTTAATAGATGAATACGCCTTGTACACATTTTTAACACATTGTAATTTCTACCTACGCTAAACAGTGAACATGGTAATGGTATGGATAGATAGCGGATATTTGATAGCACCATATCCGGATAAATTATCTAGCCTCGTTCATAAAAAGCTAATGGCAAATCGATTTCTTAAAAGCGAACGTGAACTAGTATCGATTGGACTGCTATAGTAGTTGTGTAGGCTGAAATATCGATAGGGCTGTAGCGTTTTGCCCTTTTTTCGGCGAATTTCGTATGACTAAAGGCTGGAAAATATCAAGATCTCGATGAAACGAATTTATTCCCGATTTCAGCATTTTTTTACATTATAATAACGTGAGTTTTCACATATTTTACGCGAAATAAGACTATAATTAAATTTAAAAAATATTATAAGACATTATTAATAGGAATATGTGACCTTAGGAGTACGAAGAACCTCACCGAATACAATCTTGCAAAATGAAGATTTTTATTTTTTGCAAATATTTTTATTTTATTGTTTTTGGTAGGTATATATTTTTGCTTAAAATATCGTTCAAGAACAACTTATATTTGTGTTCATATATTAAAAGATGTAAAACTTGACATTTTTGATGAAATAAATGTATGCAAAATACACCGCTTTTGCCAAAAAATTCCACCGTTTTTTCAGAAAAAGAACGCTGCTAATTTCCAGTCCTTACGTAATTAGCGATCAAAATTGCAATTGTAGAGAAGAAGAATTTGCTAATTACTAAACATTGTATCATAAGCTGTATGTGGATAATTCACATTACGTTGTAGTAGAAGCTTAGCATGGAATCTATATTTAGCAATTATAAGGCATATTAATATAATAGTAAATATTTATCTAGATAACCCATTGTTTATCAAACAGTGGCTGCGATAATAATGGTTGATAAATAATGTATCGATTGGTAGCCATGCTAAATGTTATCATTCATGTACAATGTCTCTATGCTGTCATATTATCGACAAATGCTAAATAACTACTGACTGTGTCAGGTAGTCGTTACTTTGATTAGGTTTTATATCGAGATAATCTAAATTATTATATTTAATATCGATAATCTGTAAATCATATACTTTCGTTTCCGTCTTCCATTTATATACTTTGAACTCTTATTTATCACCGAATAATCAGGGCAAATTCCATTGCAAAATAACCAAGGAATGAAAAATTATTTCACAAGTTTTAAACTCATCTGAAAGACTGTCACCAACTTCAGTAATCTATTTGACCTGAGTTACCAGTGCTTCGCATCGGTACGGTGTCTCCCAATGGCTTGAACCGGACAAAATGTGAACTCCTTTACCAACGCCCTTTTATACGATACCATACATGACCCCACACAACCTTTGGATCCTCTCATCATCATGGCACCTCCTAGTAAAAACTTATTTTTTCAAAAGTGGCGACATAAAACCTAAAGCAGATCGGTACGAGTTATGCGAAGACTTAAAACAACGACTTTGTTTTATATATTGTATATAGATCAATGATTTCAATCAGTGAACCCTGATCAAGATACATCTTGTATAGACATTGTATCGAGCATCGGCTATCGATACGAAGTGAAATTATTTAAATGAACGGTAAGTGGATACATAAATATGATTCGCTGCACTCTCAATTATTCATTAAAAAACGTACAAAAGTAATGAATACGAATTAAATAAACGAATAGATGCAAGTAGCTAAAGAGTGATAGTGATTCGGTATGTGGACCAACGACTTATTATTTTTCTATTTTATTATTAATCAAATTGTTCCAAATGGCGATGAGGCGGTTTTGTGTCATGCGCCTTTCTTAATTATTTATTTACACTACATAGCTACAGGCAAACTCGTCGAATATTTCTCTCATTCATGTTTGTTTAGTTTTGCTTCTTCTTCAAATTAAAATTGAGAAAAAAGTTATTTAGTGTTGGATGCTTCGTATTTGTCTGCTGAAATTCCAGAAATGCTCATAAACTGTTCGCCTTATTGTAAAAAAATTAACATAGTTCGGGTATGTCTCTATAGTACCGGCCCAAGCAAATTCTTCAATTTTTGATATCGTAATATTTCCAAGGTTTTCCCATTGCTATCCTATACTATCCTAGTACCTTGATGAAAAAGTTACGTCTCTTTCCATACATTTGGCGCGGTCGGATGCATTTGTTCCCAGCTGTTAGGCAAAATGTGTGGAATTTGACATTTGCTATTAGGCAAACTCCATACATTTTTATTTCGCCCGGCTCCCGAATTGCCGCTTAGTGAGTTATGTGGTTACTAGCATAGCATAAGATACCAATGGCTTTTCCAGTATTCAGAAGAATTAACGTTCTTTACCCTCCTGGTTCTGACCTATATACAGCAGAAATGGATTTAGAAGTGTAAAAGAAGTGCTACACTGTGATCACTGTATGACATAGACCAGTGAATAGATTTTTTGAATTGTGAATGAATGAATTTGGTCCAAATGTCTTTCATAGTATTATTTTCCATTACTGACTTCGTGAGGTGAATCGTACGATTAAATAAAATCACTTCCGCTTAATAATCGTGAGTAATGTTTCGATAATAAATTGATCTTAAATGATAAGTTCATGAGTATCCTCCAAGTGACGTTTGACCGTTCACAACGCACCGTGCTGAAAATTGCTACGCGCGAGATCAAAGTTATGATATAAATTAATTTATTTAAACGTTTAAAAAGCACAGTTCATGTGTACAAATCATTATAAACGATTGGTATCACTTGATAAGATGTCGCTTTGACACAAGGCCTTTTTTCGTTTGCGAATTTTGACCCAGATACCTTAATTGATTTGGTCATCTATCTGTACTAAACATACTCGTACATACGCATACAGATGTTCTTCTAGAATCTACGTAGAACAAACAGCGATGGGCAACGACGAGCAAAAATGTTTCACAAATTATAAAAAAATTAAAACAGCGTCGAAGATTGAAGGGGATAGATAGAGGATAGTCCATAATTTCAGGCATCCGGGCCTTCTCTTTACTATCCTCAAGAGAATAATGGATGGCAAAAGCAGTAGAGGTCGGCCCATAGGTTTCTACATGAACCAGGCAATCGTCGATGAGCGTTGTTTCAGCTAACAAGAAATTAAGGCTTGTGGGTGACAGAGATTAGTGGAGGGACAGAGTGCTTGATGCAGACCAATCTTAGGATTATGACTTTTATATATGAATGAAGAAGAAGAATGAATGAAAAATGAAGAAGATTTCTTTCCCACATAAACACATGGAACGCAAAAATAGCGTTAAGTACAAAACAAGCATGTATAAAACAACAAGATACATAAAACACAGTAGATTCAACTGCCATTATGGTCAGGTACATGTAGAAGTTAGTCCGTGAATCTAGTGTCCTCCACAGGAACACGAGCGGACAGAGACATTCAGGATTAGCGTGGCAGGTTATAAAACATAACAATCCACGCCAGCCCCAACCACGCCGCTCGCGATAGTCTTTGACTTCTATGCGATGTATTTTCCATTTATCGACAGAAACCTCAAAAAGTTGTTGAAACGTTCAAACGAACCATGAAGTAATCACGTGTTTATTAGCAAAAAGTTTGTCGTGCTGTACTTGTATGTACTGCATCTAAGCAACTCAGTACCTATATAAATAAATCTAGGAGTTCAACGTACAATGACAACAGTTTCCTTAAAATATAGACAAAAAATTTCATTGCCAACATCTACGTAAAGAAATAATTTAATATTATAAATCAATATCTTTCAATTCGTTGTATTAATCTGTTAGAACCATAGACTTTTATATTTAGTACTTAGATGGCGTACTGAATGCTAGTAGTGAAGTAAACTTACAAAATGTCAAATCGTATGAAAAGTTTTGACACTCCGTAGGCAACGTTTTTGAAATTATGTTCTCATAGTTAAAAACTGTATTAGTTATAACGTTAATTTTAGGAAATAAGCGATAGTTTTAAAGGTGTTTTAGATTTTATTGTAGATATCTTGTCAATAGTGTGAGTTTTGCGACTCTAAAACACCAAAAAGTACTTAATATAAAAGTCTATGGTTAGAACATTCACGAGTTAGAGAATTATATTTTTTTCAGTTTCATGTTGTCGATGTGTGTGAATCAATATTTTGTCATGACTGTCTCCTTAATACGATTTAGTTAAATACGCATTATATTTTTAAAATGTACCCTATGTGCCTCATAAATAATCTTAGCAATAAATCCAATGTTTATTGATGACGGTATATCGTTGGATAAAAACTTTATGTAAATAATTGTTGAATATGTATGTGGCATTTCGTATTTACCTTCGTAAGTAAGTGTGTATCTAGAAAGAAAAAAAGTGTTTATCTGACTACTTAGTTAGAGAGCTGAAACTTTGCAAACATACGTAAACTCGGTGTAAATTCTGTACCAATTTAATCAGCTTACTCCAGAGACAAAAAAAAGATATAAGGCGTTTGAGGAGAATCCAAGGGTTATGTGGGGTCATATGTGGTACCGTACGAAAGGTTGTCGGAAAAGCAGTTCAGATCTTAAGTCAGATTTTGTCCAGCTCAAGCATCGGGAGACACCGAGCGATCGAGAGAATCCAGTCACCTCATACCGCCTTGTTTTGTATCTAACGAATTTGCTTTACGAGTAGAACTCATATCTATTTACAAATTTTGATTCTGTCTATTCTTGCTGGGAGGCGCCATTAGAATGAAGGAACCCAAGCACCCCGGGAAGGCGTGCATGGTATCGTTTGGAAGACCGCAAAAAACAGTTCTAAGATGTGAAGTCATAAAATCTTGTTTCTATTTTTTACGATTACTTTTTCAATCCTAATGGAATTAGTACCCATTCTAATCTATCGCTTTGTCATTCGATCTTCAGAACTAAATACATACATCGTTTTTCATCGACTAAGTTGTAATATTTGGATCTCTGATTGTAATGAGTTGGTCAGTCTGCATATCTTAACCTGTGCTACGCTCAATATAGAAGGATAATTACATATCTATACATACATACTTTTTTCTCTCCCAAAAAAACTCCAAGGTTCGTTTGGGCGAGTCAAGATAAACTTGTAAGGTTGAAATTAGAAGAAATCGAACAATGTTGTTTGTTGATCGTTTGCGAATATCCAAACATAATTGTATTAGGTTATAATATAAATTGATTTATTAGTTCATGGAAGAAATTAATCGGCATTGAAAGTCAATAACATGATATTAATTTCTTTATTGATTGGTTCATACATATTATTTATTACTAAGCGCCATGAACTAAGTTAGTTTCACATACACGACTTCCTTCAACGCATCTCTCCCGAATATTGTTGCAACCTCGAAGTAATTGGAGTGAAGTGCGTCCAATCCAGTTATACAGATTTTAATATTGTATCGTATGGGAATAATAACAGTACACTAAATGCTAATATTACGTACGTTACATTGTAATAAAATAATAATTAATAATGGTCCTCGTTTTACAATAAAGATCGCTACCAATTTACGTAAGAAACAATATCTAGAATAATAAACGAAAGTTTCCTAACTGACTGAATGACTGACTGACTGACGTACTCACTCATCAACGCAGAGCCCAAACGGCTAATTTACAATAAGTTTACAGTAAACTATGAATATAAGTACCTATTGTATTCGTCCCGGCTTCTGTGCCCAGCTGGCCTTCACCGGGATTTTTGGTTTTATGTAATCACTATTGCATACATGTTGTTTTGTAATTCGACATTTTTCTCTTTAAAAGTAGGCATATTGACATTTCAAAAAATTCTAAAAACGGGAGACCTTAGTTCTCGACGACCCTTACTAAATATGCTTTGGAAAAAATACAGTAGAGACATTGAACCTTTATATAGAGAATGACCCGTAAAAGATTTTATTTATCTTGTATAGATTTCACTTCTGATCTTTTTTCCGAAAGACAGAAACTCGTTTCCCAAAAGTCGCGGAGAGATTTTTTTACCATTTTATCATGCGATTTTGAACCATAATGCCGTGGGAAATGACTGTGACGTCATAGTTGGGTCGCGAGCTTTAAAAGACTGTTCAATATTTCAATACATTGATCAGCACTTTTGTAAATAAAACATATGATTGTTCTGCACGCAATGTATGTAGCTTTTATTTAAAAGTTGAACCCAAGTATGTCGAGGTCCCACTGTGCAACAAGTTACAAGTACAACCAATAATTTGGTAATAAATTTTATTGACTCGATGTCAATGTTCACATGATTAGTCTCCATTACCAAACAACAAGATGAACTGTGGAGGGTGTCTCGTGTGAGGAATCTCTGAGACCTTGTCTCAGTTCATCGCCTCGGCATTGGAGTCATTCCCTTCAAGGTTGCTGGACCTCAGGGAACACTTAACCGATAATTCACGATGTTTTGAAATTGGGTAATTCCTCGTTACTACATAATTTGTTTATGGATTTACGGTATCTTTAGTAATACAATCTTTTTCTCTTCTCCAGCCTTGATCCCTCCACTGCTGGATATAGGCTTCTTCAATTTGTTTCCAGTCTTTTCTATCCCTCTTAAATGGCAATGGGCAGGGCGCATACTAAGACAAGACGAACATATATGGACACCCAGGCTCGTAAAGTGCAGGCCATGGGAAAACAGAAGAGGTGTCGGATGGCCCCAGCAAAGATGGGCGGACGACGTGAGCGGGTAGGCAGTGGGTCAGAAAGGCGAGGGATAGAAAAGACTAGTAATACAATAATTTATAGAAAATCTATGTATCTTTACATTTTTGCGAGACTTGGGAAAGCAGTCTAATACTTCTCATCTCATTTCTAACGCTCTCTGATCTCATTTCATAGCAATGTTACATACCAAAAGATTATCTTTCCGAGTTTCCGAAAACCCTGGTTGTTTAAAAGCTGCACTCTTTTTGATCAAACTATTAGAAAAAATCTTTGCTCTCGGTATCACATTTCTTCTTCGGGTTGACTGTAAGACATTGCTTTTGCAATAAGTTCGCCCTTTAACACACCTATTACTGTTGTCTGGTTTTGTAAGATCTTAATTTGTGGCTATAGTAAAGATTTATTTATTTATCATATGCCACGGCATATCCTAGGTTTCTCACACTTCCTGCATATCGCTAAAGTCGAAAAAAACTTATTTGTACCATGTCAATCTTGCTTGATTGCCTTCCATATAGTTTTTAACCTATTTACTCGTACATGTTTCTATACACTATGCATATTACTAGTGTGTGCGAGTTGAATGTCAATTAACAGCTTGATCTTTTGCACGTTACTGATTTAAATCTTGTAGCGTGCTAACTGTTAATAGTTCATTAATATTATTTACAACACGAGTGATTAATAAAGTGAGTGCAAATTAATGATTGTTCTATTAGTTGCATTATATCAGCTATTATGTACATCTTATATGAATACACGATGCCTGCTATCTAGGCAAAGATGTGCCAAGTTCAGTAGAATCGCATACACCTCTGGCTACTCTTAATATCTCGGCACCTCCATTTTTCTACATTGAACCCTTTTTACCCGGGTAGTTCAGGCGCATTAATAGCAACACATCTTTACCCGCACTTCTAGGCAGATCTTATTAAGAGGTGGGCCCAGAGTTAGCCTTAAGGGAGCCCCCCGGCAAACCCCACCCCTAAATTACGTTCCTTCAGTGTCCTTATCCAAGGAGGTTACAATTCATTCTTACAATTTTCTACAAACAAATTGGTGTAAATGATCGCTAATTGTCTGCTGAAACGAAAGATGCTAATAATATCTACAACAGACTTTGAATTATCAATCGCCAGAATCAATGTTTACAATAATGCACTTTTTACACCAATGAGATTCACCACTCATTCAGCATGTTTGCAAAAAGTATTTACTGGTAATTGCCTATTACAGATGTTGTATAAACAGTAAGTGTTTTGAGTGAATGATAATGTTTAATAAGTCTAAACACGGGATGCATTTTGTCAACACATCATTCTAAAAATATCTCTTCTAATTCTTTTTCCCAATCTGCAACAACGGAATATCTTCTCGAAGAATATCTTCTTCCAAGTCTCGAATGTTCTTTGTTTTTTTTCATATTTGTCATTGCTCTGGCATTTACATAAACTTATATCTAAATACATGTTATTGTAACTTATCCTAACCCACGTTTTTTACTACTTTCATATTCAACAGCATCAATAATACTTAATTGGTAATCTTGGGTCAATGTCTTAAGATACATCAACAATTTCTTTATCTCCACTTAAGTTGTTGTTATTCATTTTTTTAGAGATCTCATACTGTTTGTAAAAAAACATAATGCGTATAAAGTTAAGTTCAGTTTTAAATCCTAAATGTAAGGTTTAAGATGTTTAATTCTTTTGGCACAAAAAAAAAGCTTCTTACGCTATACTCAATAAGAATAATTCCAATTTATTTATCGTATGGCCTTTTGCTACATCACATCCTAAAATCTATGACATAGAATTTGGACATAAAACGTCGAAAGATATGGTCAGTGTTTAAAATATATTTCAATTCCAATATTTTTCTTTAAACATGATACCCACTTAATCCAAATTTCATTTTAGTTCTTTCGATTTGATTTGGAAATCTTGCAATCGTTCCGTTGTCGATGGTGAACCTTTGACCGCGTCGGTGACACGGTGTGGTGGTAGGATTGTACCTGGTCTCAAAAAAGATGTATTGATTCTTTATAATATAATGCCAAGATCCCGTTGCCGAGCATGTCTTTAGCTCAGAAGAATCGTTGCCACGTTGTTATTGGTCCTGCCGATGATGCCATTGAAGGTGACTATATGGAGTCCGATTCTGGACAAGCACACTCTGTCACACTTTGGAGAAGGCTGCTCCTCATTTGTATCGGGTCTGCGGGCGGTTCGGTTTTGCGGGCCCGTGTAGTTATTTATGATCCTCGGCCAGTTTTTACGATCACCCGATATAATATAAGGAGAATTTAAAAAGAGTTTTTTTTTTAACATAGACGCTATTATTTTTGACGCATTTTGGATTATTTTATAACGGTTTTTATAACCATATTTTACCTCTTTTGATCAATCACCTGCCCATACATAATCTTCAGACTAAATACATCAGTATTTTTTTGCATCACAGATTGGATTATGTATTGTTTTTATGTTTATTTGACATGCGTCATACTTCCTTGTTTTCAATATTAAATCGGCTTGTTTAAGTTTACGCGGATTGCATTTTTTTCAACGAATCAATGACTTAGATCATTTTTTTACACGGATGCAGGAATACCCAAAATAAGAGGAAAAAGTTTTTGCCCTTCGAAAACGAAAAAAAAATCAGATGTGTTTTTTAGTTATCTATACTATACAAGATATAAAAAATATTTTGCATTCATTCTGTAGATAAAAGTTCAATGTACCTATCTACCCTATTTTTCCAAAGCATATATTCAGTAACGTTGTCAAGATCTAAGGTTTTAAGAAAAATCTATTTTTTTTTTTTTTTGTTGTCGCAGTAAATCAATATCTGACTAGAGACAGTTGGAGGAAACTTCTAGAATGTTCGTTATTTATGGTTATGTGGGGTTGGAGAAAGGATTATAAAGTGCAAATGAAATCAGTGAAGACTTCCTGTGTAATTAAATTCCATGGTTATTGTTTATTTCGTCATCCTTTACCTTACCATACCTTCCTACCAATGGTGCTTAATTACATATGATTTATAATGCAAAACTTGTGTACCTTGAGTAGTACATTCACCCTCGGATCTCCGACATTTTAGGAAGATGTCTCCGACATATAGGGTTGGCAGATATGTTGGACAAAAAAACCGGACCATTTTAAATTTTTGCGTCCCCCCTCGCTATAAAAATATTTTTCAGGCATGCAAACATAATTTGCGCCGCAGCGTGGCGAAATTTTTATTGATAATGATCTCTGAAGAGTGATATTTTCTCTTACGGAAATATAAAACGTGTCAAAAATGAGAACACGATGAAAATAATCGAGATTTTTTTCCCTTGAATGATTTTACTGATAATTGCCTATACAATTGATCGTGTTGAACTTATTGAGGTCCGATCGAAAAAATCGGACAGACCTACGTTCGGTTTGTCAAGATTTTTTCGACCGGACAGATGTAATAAATACCGGACTGTCCGGTCCAAAACTGGAGATCTGGCAACCCTACTCCGACATGATGAAACACTACAGTATCTACTACTAGTACGTGCAATTTTAAGGATTGGGCATGCTTGAAGGTCTTTATAGCAGAAACCTGTTTTTTCTCTTTGTTTTGATTCACTATTTATAATTATTTTACTAGCTGTAAACTGTCATAAAAATGACCACTTTGCAGAGTCGGTAGCGAGAACAGATCGTAAGCGAAAAGTATGTGATGTGAAATACAGGATTCATCTTCAACGCCGGGATTCGAACCTCCCGAATTTCCCAACCATTAAAAGCCAAGAACAAAGTTTGGTAACATAGAATGTCAGAAGAAAATTATGGATAATTTATTGATTGTTTGAAGATTAACTTTATGGAAGCACATTGTAAAAATATTTGTAAAATAAAAAACACTGTTTTTTACTTCCACTATTTATTTTGAGTATCTTGAGTGGTTATCTATGAACTTTACTCCGTAGATAACTACTGAAGATAAAGCAGTAAGCTTTGAAAGATCTCTGGTGTATGTACTCAAAATAAATAGTGGAAGTAAAAAACAGTTTTTTTATTTTACAAATAAAATTATGGATGTTTGAATTAGTCATTTTGGACAAATTTATGAAACAAAGGTACGCCTGTTTTTACCACAGCAATATTGTACTTAATTTGTTTAACATTTACCTACGCATATTTTATACCTTGAGTCAGCAACCCCGAATGCGGTTTGTGGTCGCGAGTGATATTTGAGGACGTCACCCTTGCAGCCACGTGAGGTGAGTTCTCACGCGGTTATAAGGATCGTGTTGTATTGTGTTTGTGTAGGATGCATTGTATTACGAGTATATTAGTCTACACTGTACATAATACGGTGCCGTTAGATTTCTCGATGGAAAGTTGTGGGGTAGTCTGGATTGTTTTCATTGTACACGTTTTTGGAGGTGCTGGATCCGAATCCGAGATTTGCCAACAAAATTTCGTTACGGAACACGACAAGAAATGAAAAAAATGAGAATTTTCAGTTTTTGGCGAATTATTTATTAGTACTTGAAAGCTGGCAACTTTTATCAGTTCTCTTTCTACGCAAAATGAATGTACATAAAAATTGCTACAAATCTGATTGTATTCAATTTTTTTGTTAACTTACAAAATTTTAACAGATATTTTATATCAAAAGTGTTTCTTCAGATTGGTTGACCTACGAAGCTATTGGGGTAAAATTAGAGTAATTCGGGTTTTCCAATAAAAACTGAAAATCTCGAATATCCTGAAAACCGTGAGACTTTGGACTAAGCTATGTTTGGCTTAAAAGATTCTAAATGACCTCTACTATCACCTCTGAAGATATATGCATCCATCTATCAAAGACTCTGTATTTCCATTGTTCTAATTTTTTTTCTTGTTTGTTTCAGTCATCCAGCCATGGTGTCGAGGCTGTTCAGGCGACACGGTGACCTGTGCGCCTCCCACCCATGGGAAGTGATCGTGGCCACGCTCACAGCCGCGGCCTGTGCCTTGGCTGTGGAGCGCGAGCCGGAAGTGGCCATGGGGACGCGGGTGCCATGCGGGGGCTGGGCGGACAAATGCCCCGGGCTTGAGGCTGAATACCATGCAGCCGATGCCGTAGTCATGACTATTGTCAGGTGTCTAGCGATACTCTATAGTTACTATCAGTTTCGGAACCTCTCCAAGTTTGGATCGAAGAATATATTAGGTAAGTTTTGTTTAATTTTTCATTAAGGCCCTATATGCTGTCAGGGGGCTTCGGCGCCCTGAATTTTACTCAGCCAATACTGAGGGAATCGTCTTGAAACTGAAAACAGTGATAGATGAAAGAATGGACTACAGATCGGCTGTTTTAGATTTTTAATTTCTTCCCAGGTTTATTTTAAAAAGGTATAATTTACTTTGTAGTTTACGTTATTCTTTCTGAGCACTAACATTTTCATACAAAATTTGAAAAAGTTGAACCAAAAATAGAACGATTTATTTCCAAACATGTTACTACAAGGTATTCGCAAAGTTTTCACTGAAGGTATAATTTCCAAGTAATGCAACTGCTCACCCGTAAACATTGTCTATGCGAATACTCAATTAATTATTTAATTTACCTATCTATTATTTTGTCATATTAATCAGATACTAGCTTCGTTTACTAGGCGATCGTTGACCTTCTATAAACATGTACAATTGCACAACTTTAAAATGAATAAAGTTCGAAAACCTTACTAAATATGTTTTGGAAAAAAACACGTTAGATACATTATACCTTTATCTAGGGAATGACCGTAAAAGATTTTTTATATCTTGTATAGATTTCCCAAAAAAAATGTGAAAAACACATCTGATCTTTTTTCTTAAATTGTATCCACTACAACAATCTCAGATAGCCACTTTTCACCATCTATCTATCCCTTTACACACTCCTTTGGAGGTAGGCAGATAAGACCGAACGCCAGACTGCCCTATTAATGCACATACTCCTTGCTTCCGTCACACACTTCGGATTCCTTCTACTGAAAACTCTGCCGACATCATTGATCCAGATCATCACGCTTTTCTTTCGCCTACCATGTTTATTTTTACATTTTTGTAGCATATTATTTTGTTATCAGTCACCCCTTTAAAATGAATGACAAAATGTTCCTTGTCTACCTTAAAGTCATTGTAATTTATTGGTATTCTATTCTCGGATACATTTACAGCAATAATATTATGTATATACGAGTATGATTAATTTCGATGTCATAATATGCATTTCTAGCTTTCACTGTTAATCACTTATTATTGCTAATCAGTGATTAATAATCACACATTAATTATTTATTATCACATTATATCACTAGAAATACGATATTTATTTGTTTGATTGTTTACTCTTTTTATGTAACACTGCTATAATATTTAGTGGAAATCATTGCGACTTCCGGATTAAAAGGACGAGTATCTCGAAAACATCATCTTTAAGGTTCAGAATAGCATGCACAATCGCATGACCAAATTTTAGAAGTAGGGTTATTAAGGTTATTTTAGGGGCAATTTCGCTTCATTTTTTTATGGTAATTCTGTACATGTTAATGCAAATTATCACTAAGAAGTCTCTTCCCTGAGACTTTCTCAAAGTAAATTATTTTCATTAAAAAAAATTCTTCAGTTTTTCAGGAATGTACACAAGATAAGAAAAATCTTTTACGCTAATATGATAGACAAAAATTTAATGTATCAACCTTATTTTACAAAACCCGTATATACCTACATATTTAGTAAGGTTGTGATACTTGTTATTAAATATGTATAATTTTATACCCTTTTAGCAACACCCACGATCTTAATTGAATATTGATTCAGTTTGGTAAAGTTTTTCAAGAATCTTAGGGTGTTCATATTGTAATTATCTTCTGTTTTTTCTTGTGTTGTCACCTTGAACAATGATTAATCCTAATTCACGCTATCCTCGCCATCCCATCACACTGATTGTATCACAGACATGCAATTACATTAAAGTGTCTTGTTTTCTCTATGATTGGTCTTGTCGGCTGCTATTAACTGCAATATGGTGATTGACATATTGTTCGTTGCAACTCTTCCTTGTTGAGGTTCCATGTAGTCTAGCGTCATCTAATTTTGTTGTTTATTCAATACAATCTATTGTACCACGAGGTGACGTCAAGGGCAATAGAATATTTGAGAAATATTGACGCGGAGCTTTGACTCTCAGATACACTGTACAATGGTCGCTCACATACGAGAGAAGAAGAAGACGAATACAATCTATAGATATTCTGTCTGGACTAATGCATGTACATTATACAACTCATGAAAATCATGTGATACTTTTCGTCCTCGTATTTTTTTACCAGAATGATAACAGTTTATTGTTCTGAATCGTCCCTAGACCATTTTCAGGCACTTGGACTCGTCAAAGTTACATGTTAACACAGTTAAAAATACATGTAAAAAAGATGTAAAAACAATAAATAAATAAAATATTTCTCTTGTGCCTTATTGAGAATATGATTCACTTCTGAACTTTATCATTTAGTTTGCTTAGCAGTTTACTTTAAAAGCTTTTAGCTTACTTTAAAAAATGTGAAAAAACCTCATTTTTTTTTAAAGAAAATTACCTACTCCTTTCAAGAAAGTCGCAGAGAAAAACTTATTTCTCGTAGTGATAATGCATTAATATACACTGATATAGCATCGTCATGTGCCTCAGCACCTCGAGGACGCTGTACGAGTACATTACATAATATGAGATTGAATTCTTCAACAAAGTGTCTGCGTGAGAAATCTACTGAATTACCATTTTTTTATCAAAGCGAAATTGCTACCAATAAACGTAAGAACCATTTAAAATCTTATCGTAAACTGTAATTCCGTGAATGCTATTTTGAACCATAAAACCGGAGAAACGATTTTGAGACGCTCTTCTTAATTGTATGATTCATTTGGAATATTAACTGGAGTATCTTCAGAATATTGTAATTGTTCCCAGAACAGAATGATGAAGCAACATTTCCGTTTAGTATTTAGTATAATGTTCACTTCATGATGCATGGTGATTGCTTATTATTATTGTCTTTACCATTCGAGGAAGATCTCATTCACAAACGCAATTTATTATTGTTATAAGTGCACATGAACTTATTTGGCACCCGTCCAAGTGACCTTCAATAGATCGAATGATTGTACATAATACTAGTATAATATTATTTAACAAACGTCAAAATAATGATATGATCAATTAGGTAAAACATTGCACAAAATTATACATTTTACGTACTTTCGATAGTACTTGTTACGATTGCTAACACCTTTTCATTTTTACAAGATTTTCTTTAACTTCACTGTGGTGTTTTTTTATTGCTTGTGAGCAAATCTTCGGTTTTTTAACCACTTCCTGACTACTTAGAGAGCTGAAACTTTGAAAGCGTTACTCGGTGACAATACGATTCCGTACAAAAATGGGTCAACTTTCTCCAGAGACAAAAATTATGTAGGGGAATTCAAGGGTCGTATGTGGCATCGTATGAAAGGGCGTTGGAAAAGAAATCCAGATCGTTAGTCAGATTTTGTCTAGTTCAAGCCTCGGAAGACACCGAGCGCTCGTCAATCACCGCATACCGTCCTGTTTGGTATCTCACGAAAGTGCTTCACGAGTAAAACTAATATCTTCTTACAAATTTTAATTCTGTCTATATTCTTGGTGGGAGGAATGCAGGAATCCAAGCACCTCGGAAGGGCGTGTTTGGTATCGTTGAGAAGTCCGCGAAAAACAGTTCTAAGATGTGAAGTCATAAAATCTTGTTTCTAATTTTTTTACGGTTACTTATTTAATCCTAATGAAATTAGTACCCATTCTAATCTATCGCTTTGCCATTCGATCGTCAAAACTAAATACATCGTTTTTCGTGGACTAAGTTGTAATATTTGGGTCTCTGATTGTAAAGAGTTGGTCAGTCGAATAAAGAGGTTATTTAAACCTCAACCTGTTGCTATTTAGATACTCGTAACTTGAGCTGATAGGATCATTGTTCAGCTGTTTGTGTGATTTGTTTGTTATGTGATAAAGGTCTTTTATGTCATTGTTTTCAATTGTGGAATACTGCACCCTGCTCAAGCATTCAGTTGCTTATGGGGTGCAGTAGATTTGTAAATAATTGCGTACTTACTTAAGGTACTGAAATCAAATTCAAATGTGTTGAATATTTAGCAACGTGTTTTTTCACTAAAACTTGAATTTGGCAATCTTTCTCGTGTTGCTATGTGTGATAATTATATCTAAAGTTTGCTTTGTCAATTAGATATTGTACTGTACCAACCCACACGTCCAGGTGTAGACCACTCGAGAGTTCTCAGACCACGACAAGTGTATGAATTTACATAAAACATATTAGGCAGACACTTTGTCGGCGTGATGTAAGCGAGTGTCCATTCAGTGAATTTTAATCAATGACTTTGCTATTATAATTATTTTATCAATAGAAACAGGTTGTCTACTATTAGAGTTGTATGTGTTGTTCTCTCATATAACCAAGCACTCTCCAATATTCATTCTTCGTACGAGAAGTCACGTGCTGGATATCGCACACAATCTATCCAGAAATATTTATCGATACGTAGGTGGTTTATGTTATTAAAACTGTTTGAAACCGGCGTAGCCCGACTTACTTAATTCTACTTACTTAGTTCTTGATATTAGTTGTGGGTAGCATCCATTTTTTTTACTTTCTTGAGTGCATTAAATTATTATTTTGTTGGTGTGTTGGTACCTATTTGTTGCTAATGGCATATTTACCTACACACATAATATATGGGTGCCTACGTATTAGTATATTTAATTGTTTTATATTCACTTCTTTGATTGACTTGTAATGTACCTACCATGCGTGCATGCTGTGGACACTCTTAATTGGGAGGTTAACGTGAATTATATATTTTGTGTATGTCATTATGTGTATTTGTTAACTTTCTGTGTGTGTCCCCAATAAATAAATAAATAAATTAATTAATAAACACACATACGAATATACTGTATATTTATCCTCTCACGCCACACTCCTTGTCGGCTAAGCAGAGAGGACCGGACCCCATATACACTGCTTTCTTCTGACACTTTCGTGCAATTAGTCATACACTCTCAAAGTACACTCTCTATGATTCCTTTGCTTTTTGAGCTGTACAGTTAGTTATAGAAGGGTTTTTTATAAAGATTTTTAAAAAATTCTCTGGAAAGTTAAGTAGTCTACATGAGGAAATTGTAAATTATAAATTTAATAATAGTAGATATTATTTATTTATTTATTTATTTTCGCATTAATTATGACTCGTTTATTTAACTGGAACACATAACATTAAATTTAATATTTTTATTCTTATGAATTATTTAGGTAGGTACTTATTCGAGAATCGTATATTGATTCGTCCTAAGAACTAGGCCATTTTACTAATGCCATTAACTCGATCATTATGTTGGCCTTCGAATTTCCTAGAAAAATATAACTTCGAAATTTTATATACTCTAATTCAAATAATCGTTCATACAAAGTAAAGAGCAGTCTGGCGCTGTGTTCTCTCTGCCTACCCCGCAAGGGATCTGGCGTGATGGTATATTTAGTTAGATAGATCGTATAATTGAATCTATCCATCCCTTCACGCCACATCCCTTGCGGGGTAGACAGAGACAGATCCAGACTGCCCTATCTTTACACACACTCCTACTTCCGTCACACTTACGCATTTAAATCATGTGGACAAAACGATCGCGCGATTTTTTTAATCTATAAATTGAGAAAAATCAATGTAAAATTGTTGTACCTATATAAATATTAAATAGGTGTAATTTGTAGGTACTACTCATATAGGTCCATATATAAACATCCTATACAAGTTTAATGTTTTTCTTATTTGATGTGTCCGTCTTCCGTGTATGTTTTACGTACTTTAAAGTTTTAATGTTTATAAGTTGACAATACCGAGGCCTCGTAGAACAACATTGGTGGACAATCTTTTATTTGCCGAGAAATAATACTTTTTCTGATTTATTTGAGGGCGCGATTGAAAAATAAACGAAACACCAGTTTTACCCAAAAAGTTCTATTCGACTATGGAACGAATTGAATATCGCTTTTGCAGTAATGTTCTTGTATGTTTTCTTTAATTTTTCTATGTTGTCCCTCACCAATAAAGATTTTAACGTCAATACTGTCCAGAAACTTTTACACTCTGCCCAGTATTCGATTAGTAATCTAAAACATTCTTTTCTTCGTAGCTTCGTACAATTTTGTGATATCATAATGTTGTTCTATCCGGATTAATCGACAAAATGCTGGACGGAACCTTTTGCACTCCGATCAGCATTTTACATCTTTTGCACTCTGATCAGCATTTTACACCTTTTGCACTCTGGTCAGCATTTTAGACCTTTTACACTGTAATCAGCATTATTTTCTTTCTATACTCTCTACCTGCTTATCAACCCGTTGTCGAGCGATTTGGTGTATAATACCTATAAACATACTTATTGCTTTTTTCTTCAACTGAACATTACTATTTTTTTTTCTCTTTTTTCTTAACAATACGTACCATCGAAATCAACATTGGAGCTACACATTATTTTGTCACAGATACTAGGCACGCTTGTCACAGATTCCCGATATCTGTCTTAACTATTTTTGTAGGCATTTATTACACCTTTTATTATAATTTAAGAATAATTCACAATGCTTACTAATTTATTCACATTTTACTAGTTTTTCTCCCTAACTAGTTAGCCACCTGTTAAGACCATCAAACAAACCCGTTTATTTCTTGTTTATTCTATTTTTGAAAATCTCCCGCCGTTGACACTTGTTGCCAGCTATAAAATATCCATTAAATCTGTGAATAATCTTAATTCATTCCCAAATCATTTCGTTTTATTTATACCTTGCTGCCAACATTAAACTATACGATAATTTACATTTAATTATTCTTAATTCAAAACTTTGAATATTAAGAAGAAGAAAAACGTGTATGTACAAGTATATTCGTGACGCATGTGCGATTTTCAAATGTTGGTATCAATTTTTTGTGGTACTTTTTTAAACCGTGTAATCTTATTGGTCTAACTGTAGCGAGATTGTTTTTTTTCGACCAATTATATTGCGTTGTGTACGCAACTGTACGAAAAATAAAATATAAACTTAACTTCTCAGGTAGGAATTAGTGGGAATTAGACGTTTTGATTTCAAAATCAGAAATTTACAAAGCGACTAAATTAAATTCATCAATTGAAATGTGTTTGATATAAAAGAGTACTCCAATTTAAAATGTCACCTAAAGCAAATATGTTTGCAAAATCTCTTCTCCATTCTTCTCGGGTGTACCGTGTGTGGGTTGTCGATATTGTCGAGCTTTCCTTCTGAAGATGACCTCAGCAAGTAGGCAAGAATGGAGAAAAGATTAACAAAGACCGTGAAAATCTACAAAGCCATGTGTGCAAAACTTCAACGTGCTGGGACATGGATAAGTAATTAAAATTTGAAGAGGAAAATATGGACGCAGATAAGAAATACGACAGATGAAATAATCTTATTGAACAGGGGTGAAATTTTCTAAAGGTTTCTCACCCGAAACACGCAGTTAAAATGCACACGAAAAACGCCCTTATGTATATCGCCATAAGGGTCATTTTCCATAAACATTTTATCTGCGTGTTTTGGGTGAGAAAGCTTACAAAGTACCCCCCCCAGGTTATGAATAAATTCATAAATGTTTCCATATTTCAAATACTCATATTTGGAATAGGTAATGGAATGTAAATGGGTTTGTTCCACCGCGATTCATTTATTTGTCGATAACTTTATGGTATTGTGTAATGGTGAAACTATTTCCATAAATTATTTATTGGCTTGCAAGCTTTATGTAGATGATGCACTTTGCTAATGGAATTTCAAGTGTACCATACCAACATTGTTATTTCTATTGCACATTTAAGTCGGATGTAACCCCCTTAACATATTTTGCTATGATAATAAAATACAATACCCATAAAAATTTGAATATTCTATTCTCTAACACCACTTCCCTTGCGGGGTAGGAAAAGAAAACAGACCGCCAAATTTCCCTACCCTTACATACACTTATTATTTCCGTCATATTCATGCAATCTGCCATGCATACTCTACGATTCATTTCCTCAAAACGCACCCATCCTTGGGCACCTGATCGACACATTCTATCTTAGTGGTTCTTGGATGTTGCATTTTCTCACACCCCTCCTTTCCAACAGGTTGTTTCACAGTTTGCACAACCCAATCCGTCCATCTCATAGGTGAGCGTCCTCTTGGTCTTCGTCCCGGTGTTTTTCCTACTAAGATTAATTTCTCGAGACTTTCTTCCCCTCTTCGAACTATATGAGTGAAACTGAAGAATTCGTTCTAGGCAGATCGACGATAATCTTGATGTACATAATACCCAGTTCTTGCAAGATGGAGACATTAGTTTTTCTTGCAGTTCACGGAATTGCAGTTCAAGCTTCCGTCTCCAGCACCACATCTGGAAACTCTGCACCATAGATAATTTAATATATTATACCTACTATACAACTTCATAACATAACTTGACGCGTAGGCATACTGACATTTCAAAATTTTCTAAAAACAAGAGACCTTAGACCTCGAAAACCGTGACTATATATGCTTTGGAAAAAACAGAGTGGATACATTTAACCTTTATCTAGGGAATAACCGTAAATGTTTTTTTATATCTTGTATAGATTTCTCAAAAAGAAAAGTGAAAAACACCTCCTTTTTTTCCGAAAGACATCAGAAACTCGTTTCCCGAAAGTCGCGGAGTATTTTTTTTTGTACTAATAATATGCATTAAAATCTAGAGAAACGATCGTAAAAGATTGAAGTGAAATTTACCCCAAAAAATGTAAAAAAAAACGCTATTTTTACCATTTTATCATGCGATTGTTCACGCGATTTTGAACCATAATGCCGTGGGAAATGGTCGTGACGTCATAGTTGGGTCGAAAGCGTTAATTAATATTTGCTAATTATAATTTACCTTTGTTGAATTCTTACATACGTGGATAATTATGCTATTTGTGGCTTTCATATAATATGTTCTTAGAATTCAATGTACGCGGATACATAGATAATTAACATTTTATTGGTTGCAAAGTTTAGTTATATTGTCTCACTCACCACGTGTCATTATGATAATTAATTCATATTATTGTTACAATAACTTATTATGAAAAATAATAAGATCCTTTATACTCGTCTCTGAAAGTTAATTGAATCTTGCTACTGTCAATTAACGATGATATTATGCTCCTAATCTTTTGTTTATTAAGACTAGGCCAGCGACATGATATATTAAGTACTACCTAGACAGAGTACCTACTCAATGCTAGAAGTGTAACAAAACTGGTGCCCACAAACTGTCAAATCGTATGGAAAATTTTGACAGTTTGTGGGCAACGGTTTCGAAATGCTCTCGTAGTTAAAAACTGTATTAGTTTTAACGTTATTTAGGACTAAAACGATCGTTTTAAAGATGTTTTAGTTTTTATTATTGATATCTTGTTAATAATGTGAGCTTTGCGACTCTAAGATATCAAAAAGTACCGTGCGTGAAATTGCGTCACTTCTGTTCTATTGAAAATACATAGAATCAGACCTCTAGTACTTAATATGTAATCTCTTTGGACTAGGCATTATCAAATAATTACTAAAAACGGGAGACCTTATATCTCGACAACCTTTCTAAATATGCTTTGGAAAAAAAATAGGGTTAATTTATTGAACCTTTATCTAGTAAATGACCGAAAATATTTTTATTTTAATAGATTTCACAAAAAAAAAAGTGAAAATAGCTCTCATCTTTTTTCCGAAAGACAGCTACTGGTTTTCCGAAAGTCGCTTTTTTGTATTGGTTAAATGCGTAAAATCTAGGAAAAGACCGTAAAAGTTTTTTGAATGGAGCGAAATTAACCCCAAAAAGTAAAAAAAACACTATTTTTAACATTTTTCATGCAATTTCATGTGATTTCAAACCTTAAGGCCTCGGAAAAGGGTCATGACGTCATAGTTGGGTCCGAGGCTTAAACGAGCGGTAAAAGATTGCATGTTGGAGTCAAATGTAGAAACTGCACCCTGAAAATCCATGACTTTGCCTGCCCTCCACGTTGGAATAGACAAGTATGAATGTAGTCAGGTAATACGGAATGCCCTGGAATTCAGCAATATACAAAATAGCCTGCTGTCTTGGTGGCGACCCTAATGTATGCTAGTGAGACTTGAACATGGCTGGAGAAGAACGAATCCGGGTTGAATGGAGTGGAAATGAGGTCGTTGAGAAGAATGTGTGGGAAAACGCTGAGAGACAAGATAAAGAATGAGGTTATTAGGGAAATGAGTGACTGCAAGACTGGTGTTGTGACGAGAATGAAAGTGAATAAACTAAGATGGTTTGGGCATGTTGAGAGAATGAAAGATAAAAGGAGTGTATGTGTAAGGATAGGGCTGTCTGGCGCGCTCTGTCCTTTCTGCCAACCCTGCAAGGGACGTGGCGTGAGGGTATAGATAGACAAAATAGCTCTTGCAGTCATCTTGAAATAAGATTAGTAGAAACAGTAACAGAGTTTGTATAATACGAGTAAATAAAATAAAAATAGGCCGTGAGATCTAACAATGGAGTTATTTAGGCTAAAATGTGACAAATCTACTGTTCACGGATTGTTTCTCTTGTCATTCATAATTTCCGCAATAGTTTTGACAGCTACCGCTGTGATGGTGACGTTCTATATGTAACGGTACTTGTTGACGTGTTAAATACTTATGTTATGATATTCTGAGCAACAGGTAGATTGATAATATTGTCATTTTTTTTCCTTCTTTCCGATTTAAGCGGAAGACATCAAATAGATTGACTTGTGATTCATACTGCGGTGTGACAGTATTTGTTTCGATACCAATATTTTACTAATAATGAACTAATTAATTATTGTACTAATAATTTGTCAGATTCTTTAACGTTAACGTATTACAGCGAGAATTCGCCATAGGCTTAAATTATACTTTTTTTTTATTTAACGAAAAAAAAATGCTGTGCAATCCGTGCGTGTACACTGTACAACTCTGGGTCTACGAAAAATTACATTTTTTTTATTATATCCCTGAGACGTTGCAGATGGATCATATCAATAAAATTCTGATAAAATGATTTTTTTTATCAATTAGCCGATTCACCCAAATGGCTGATTTGCGCCAGTGATTATTAGCCTTCCATACATCGTACAAAAACTTTTCTATAAAAAGGAAAAAACAATGAATATTTGCAGGAAATTGTCATGTATTGTGGTCAAATATATTAGGAGAGACTAATTAGTTATTTGTTAAAAACAATAAATGTCGGCATAATTTCAATAGATTATTTCATGTTTATTTTTACTGGTATACATATTATAAACAAAGGAAAACCTAAAATTCTAAATTTATCCAGCCTTGAAATGCTTGTATATATATATGTATACTAGAGGAGTTACCCGTGCTTCGCAACGGCAATTGAGATGGGGAAGTAAATCGACAGCATAAACTGAAACACGTTTATCCATCTGTTACCCAAAATAGTGAGTTTTAGCGGCTCTATACAATATAACCAGCAATCAGGGAATTTTCTGTGTTTCTGATTTTTTACTTTTTAGAACTTTGCTGTTTAACTTGAGGACTTCCATCCTTTCGTTCTGACGGTGTCTCTCCGTGACTTGGCCAATTCAAAATTTTGAAATAAGATCTGTATTCTACTACGGTTGGTACTAACTATTTCAGTATATGGTCTATGACATCACTCGTCTACTAATTATAATCTATGGTTATAACATGACATTCATTTCAACATGGCCGTCTTGTTTTTCTTGTCCCCGTATTTAGATTTCAAAGCTAAATATCTATTAAAATAAGTTTTTTCTTCCATAAATGGTGACATTAAAACCTAAAGCGGATCGGTAAAAGTGTTTATGTGAATTTTCACAGCAATCCATCGTAAAATGCGCGAGTTTTACGAACACTTACAAAATAACCGACTTTGTTTTATAGATATAGATAAAATAATATTTATGTGCAGAGACGGGGTAATTACAATTTACACAGCAATAATACTCAGTAGACATACATAGTATTCATTCAATATCCATTCATCATTCGTTCACGACCTTCAGCAGTGTGTACACAACCAGGAAGAAAGAGGTCAAACAAGGTTATGTAATAATAAGATATTATGAAATTTGTGTAATTATTAGGAGTTCCTACCTGCTTACATATTTGGATAATTGTAATAATTCTCAAGGGCGTGTAGATATTTCATACTCTTTCACATTATTTCACATATGTCGAGTTGAAGAGAGCTGCGGGAGACAGAAAAGTGGAGAACAAGATGTAGGAATTTGGTGCAAACCAATCCGCAGGATTGAAACTAGAGAAGAAGATGTATAATTTGTCTTATCCTTAGATCCTCTGCTAGGCTCGGGAAATCAACGAAGAGTCGAGCTTTTCTATTTTGATCAATTTTAAATTCAAATAATACTGAATCTTCTTTTGTACTGATTTTTATTATGGTATTTTTATGCAGTTTAATCTAAATATGAAGTTCTATAAAATAATTAGGTATTATCTGTATTAATACCTACTTCCGTCATGTTATGTGAAAAAAGTTAATCTTACTCTTACGGCGAGATAAGGTACCTATTTACATTTTTGCATACTTTATTTCCTGATTACAAAATTATTCATACACAAAGCTTAAAATCAAATACATATAAATACATTTTTTGTGTAATTATCATCAACCTGTATGAGATTGGCTACTGATTGTGACCCTGCCTTTTTTAAAATCAAATTGCTTTTGATTTCCCTGTTTCATGATATAAATTATTATTACAATGAATCCTAATTAAGAAACGAGATTAACCACTCATTTAGATTAGGGTTCAACGAGGCATAAATGTATGCGCTAATTGATTCAAATGTCATATTAGGTAGGTAGTTTTGCATACGGTGAAGTGTGAATGAAAGTATTCAGGTGTATGCAAATTGTAATATTTCATTTTTTCGAGGCCAATTTTATAGTCTTCCTGTTTTAACCGATACCCTGTTTTAATGTCACATACTCATTATGCACTCTCAAATTTTATTGGTTTTATTTGTTGTGAATTTAAATGTCCATAGTTCATATTGTACGACTACATACTGCATTGGTATTTGTGTATAGTAAAAACAGATTATATTATTATGGGCCCGCTACACGCTCGCGAGTCACCACGACCTTTTGGTGTTCACGAGTAAAAAGGGGTGCGGATGAAACGTTTGTCTTGAGGTGTACGTAACCGACCGTTGACGCCTTTTTACTCATGAACACCAAAAGGTCGTGGTGACTCGCGAGCGTGTAGCGGGCTCATTATTTAACATTTTATATCATTGTTGGGACTAGAATTAATAATAATTAAATTACGGTTTTAATCTCAACTTAATAAACCAATGTGTCCTGACTGAATGAATGACTGACATACTCACTCATCAACGCAGAGCCCAATCGGCTAATCCTAGAGAACTGAAATTTTGTAGACAGATAGGTTTTAATACAAAACCTTCCACTGAGAAGGGATTTTTGGAAATTCCGCCCCTAAGCGGGTGAAAAATAAGGGTTAAAGTTTTTTAGAGTATACGAATATCTCGGAAACCAGACGTGGTACGAACTTGAGATTTGGTGCATAGATTCTCCTATCAAAATTAGTAATTGGGTGTTTGGCCGTTTTTTCCAATTTTTTATTAAAAGGGATGAAAATAGGCCTAAAGAAAAGGGATGATTTATATAAGTTAAAAAATATTTATACTTATATGAATTTCCAAAAAACGGTTTTCTTAGAAAGGGTCATTCTTTGTTTTCTTTCTTTCTTTTTTTTTTTTAAATGAATCTGGGTTTATTGAAACAAACTCAAATACATCTTTGTACACTTCACTGAAAGCTGAAAAGCTTGTGTTGTGAAGTGGAGTAAGTCGGGGATTGAACCCGCGCCCACTGGTTTATCAGTCGAGCGCGTTACCAACCAGGCTACCGACCACCTCAATTCATTATACTATATCTATATCGGGTTGACTGTAAGATATTGCTTTTGCAATAAGTCCGCCTTTTGGCACACTGTATTATCTTGTTTTGTTTTTGTTGTTACATATATTTACTAGCCAATAAAGTTTTATTTATTTATTTATATCTATATATTTACGAGGTTCATTGTTTTGTTCCATAAGATGACATCTACGAGTATGTTTGGCATTTCGTGTGTTAAGGTGGGTGTATACTATATAGAATATATTTTAATATTAGTACGAGTATATTGTTAGTACTCGTAAGTTAGTGAGATACTTTTTTAATTTAATTTATGCGTGAATCACACGTCACAAGACAATATCTACGCTATATGAGTCAGTCGTCCACGTCACAAACATATTGTTGTTGCTAATTCGTAATTACACGTTAAATTAAATCGCCAGTCATTGTCTTGTAATTCTGATTGTTTTCTGAACATATTTCATCTCTCTACTCCTATATTCGATTTTCACTTTCGTACGTCTATACGATTGCGGCCATTAACATGACCAGAGACAAATTACTTTATTAAAATGTTACGTGTTCGTCGATTTTATAGTTCGTCGATTCTAGTACCTAAGGGAAGTTCTGTACCCTAGGTATAGGCTGTCCCAGTTAAAAATAAATGTAAATCTTATTCGTTTTCATATTAATTGGGTTAACTGGAAGAAACGCATCTTTGCGACAAGTTCGCCCCGATGAACAGTATATTCTTCATAATTTGTTATATGTCCATTTTAGTATTGTATGTATAATTTTATATGCTTCATTTACTTTGGGAATACTTACTTTCCGTGTCCAAATGCCTAAAATCAGGCGAACCTCCAATAGTTGGCCACATGTACGGTCCTGTCACTTGCATTTACAAGATCTTCTCGCGCGCATGTCTCCCCGATTTTCGGACATACTAGAAGGTGTTGGTTGTTCTCTGTACGTCCCCGCACTCACAGGTGTCGTCATCCTATATCCCCATTTTTTTTTGGTTTAAATAAGGAATAGGTAAATAAATATATAAAAATAATTATTATCCTCGTAATTTGTGTGAAACCAAACTGCCGATACATACAACTCTAGGAAACCAACGCCGTCTTTATTATGTATGCATATTTATACCGTCTCAATGATGACCACTTTTTGTACGATACGCTTTCTTCACAACCAAAAGTGCCTCGACATCCGGCACATCACAATAAATAATTCATAATACGGGGACAAACGTAGATAAACCATCTAGACGAGTTACCGACAAAGTGGTAAAACAATTACCATGTAAAATCACTAGGAAACGTACTTAGTTATCTCAGCAGACAAACAGCGATCACTTTACAGTGAAGGTACGGTCTCAGTTATCGGCCGTAGCGGAAGGATGGACTGGAATTGATGGCGAATGTTAATTATGCACAAAGTAACCACATCAACCCAGTCGACGATCAGTCATAAGCCTGATGGAAAGTTCATCCTTAGCTGTAAGAGAGAGTTGAGTTGAGATAACTACTTGTTATTCAACTACGACATGTACAAAGTTCTCACAAAAAATAAACTGTGACATGAAAAAAATACTATGTTCTATGTTCACAATCTACTTCAAGTACGTGTGTAAAGAGTGTAAAGTGTGACGTCACTCACGAAATACCGTCCAACTGTCAAGTTTGACAGCGTTGTCACATATTAAACGCGGAACTTTATAGTCAAATGTCGGTGTGTTTTACTTCGTAATGTCACGTAAAAGATTTAAGTATAAAATTTTACACAATGTCTTTGTTTTTCAAAGGGTACGTAAATTCGTATGAATCTGTAAAAAATATTAACTGTACAAAAAATTGTATAAATCTGTCATAGCTTTTTTGATTGCACCGCTAGTGGCGCTGCATTCACTTTACACCTGTATTATGCTTTCCAAATTCTTCGTGTAGGCCTACATTTCGTACATTGCCTCTAACGCTCAATAGCAGACAAACCACATAGGCATTAATTAAATTGTATGAATGAATATTCATCATACATAAGTGTTGTTGGCACCTACATAATGAATTATCACATGACATAAGATATTCTTTCTCCGCGTCTTTACAATGTAACTGTCACTCTCATACACATAGATTTTCCGGTATATTTACATGTTGTTGTACTGTTCCAACACAATAATCTTATGAATGGTAGAGAACATGATTACGTCCAGCCCATACGTATAAAGTAGTAACTCGGTATTTGCTCTCTTTAAAATGCAATTACCAAGCGACGAATTATTTGAGTTTCTGTGGTAATTTTTCTACAGCACTTTCAAGGTTCTTTCGATTCTCATTTTTGTTTTATTTTATTAACTAATTGAATAGCCATGGACGTCATCAGGGAGCCCGCGGCGCTACTTACGGTCGTGAGCATCTTACAATATATATCGAATGAAGAAGTTTTACAAACGTCTGACTCTTACAGGACACTCGATAAAAAATCAAAAAAGAGTGGAGTCATATTCTACAACATTCATTTTTGGCTGTTTCATTACTGTTTACTTTAAAACACTTTCGTTTCTAGTGTATACGAAATATTCATATATACATCGTCATAACTGGAAAAAGACTTGAACCTTTGCTGACGTGAATCTGCCGACTTCAAATGTGCTGCTGTACGTGCATAATATTTTTATTCTTATAGTGCAGTGGTGTGCATCGTGGTTGCATTTTTTGTCAAATTCACTCTCAAATTATGCGGCGGTCTATCAGGCCGCCAGCCAGTAGCAGCGGGCGGTAACTTTCTGTATGACCGAGTTTAAGAACTGGTCTGCCAACTACACCTAATAGGGTATCATACATAGTATTATTAACTTACCAACACTACTGCCTTAACCCTTCGTCAATGCTTTCGCGTTACATTTATCTATTTAACTATTGCAACGGTTAAATGAATTATGCTGTAAAGTTTTGTTATACAACCTATGACAAATACGCCAAAATGTCGCTGTGAAAAAATTGAATCGTTGGAAAACGGGGAATTATATTCATTACAAAAAGCCATAAAGTTAGGCAATATAATGATACATAATATATTGAAGGTCCCTCCGCACACTCGAATAACACAGGCCCCAATTAGGCGCCTTTTTATTCGCTCTTTCAGCCCAAAGGTTTTCAGACGCCCGCCCCCAGAATTAGCCGGAAGGGCACCCCCAGTAAGGAAGATAACAAATAATGAGCTATAGATTACACAATAACGTAAGACTAATTACAAAACGATTCGACCAAACTAGAGGCAGCTATTGACCTCTTATTTATACCATGGACATCTGTTTAAATTCGAATTCCTCGTCACAGCAATATTACCCTGTTAGAGCGAAATTATAATTTTTTCACTATAATATGAGTTGCTGGTTGTGAAGGGTTAACTACTAACTAACTGACAAGAAGTTGATGGTATATTTTATCACGGCGTGATGTATGTCGTGTCGTGTAACTATCTCAGTTATATAACTTAATAGTCAGTAATATAACTTTATTGCAAGCCATTGGTACATTGTGCTCAATTCTATACCTACAAGTAATCAGTAATTACACAGTATTCTTATATCGGACGATAACTTCTTGTTACTAGGAGGCCAAAAGAAAATATTTCTATCGTATTATACTATACTATACCCTCACGCCACCTTTCTTGCGGGGTAGGCAGAGAGAACGGATCGCCAGACTTTCCTACCCTGACACACACTTCGGGCTTCCGTCACATTCATGCAATTCCTCATACACATTCTACGATTACTTTTACTCAAAACACGTCCGTTCTTGAGTATCTGGTCAACATGGTCCAGCCATGTGGTTCTTGGACGGCCGCGTTTCCTTACACCTCTTCTTTCACCCAGGTAAATTTTCTTTGTTATCCTTTCATCGTTCATTCTCTCCACATGTCCCAACCATCTCAACTTGTTCACTTTCATTTTAGTCACAACATCCTTTTTACATTCACTCAACTCTTTAATCACTTCGTTTCTTATTCTACGAGTATCTCTCAATTCTGTTCCGTATTATAACATTATTAAATGATAATAGTGTACATGGCATTATATTTGGATCTACCTAACTAGGCTGAGTCCGTACTAAGGTAAATCCATTGCAATCCATCAATTTCATTTGACTTTAGAACCTTAGAAAATAATAATAGTAAGGGAGTACATGGTTGGCGCATTGGATGAGGCGGCAGTCTCTCAAACGGGATGTGCCAGGTTCAAACCCCGGCGCTGGCGATGTATTCCACACTTTGCGATACAGACTTTTAGCCTAGTGCAAGGTGTGCAGGAAAGTATTTGGGTTTGTGTATACAAGCCCAGATCCTTTAAAAAAAGGGGACAGTAAAATCAATGACAAAACAGAAAAACAAAAATAAATAAAAGATAATCGTATAAGAATGGACAATTCCGCCCTTTGACGCTATTATTTTGGCAAAGAAGACAGCAAATTCGCAATAACATACTACTCTGTCAAGAAAGTACCGGGAATTGGTCAATAACTCGCAAAATGTTAGTTATTATTTCAAATTTATTGTATCATCTTCAAAGTAGGCCCCTTCCGAAATAATCCAAGTATGCCAGCGAATAATTAAATTACCCAAAAAAAAAAATATACGCGTTTTCCGGCATCGACTTCAGATCTCGCCGCGAATTTCTCTTTTATGTCTTCTATCGACTGAAAACGGGTGTCTCGAAGTGGTAATTTGATTTTTGAAAAGTGAAAAAAGTCGGCCGGAGCCATATCCGGTGAACACGGTGGTTGTTCCATGGTATTTGTTGAGTTTTTGGCCAAAAATTCGTTTACAATGATGGCCTTGTGCGATGGCGCGTTGTCGTGGTTTCAAAATCCAAGAGTTTCCTTTCCACAAATCTGGTCTTTTTGAAAAATTTGTTCTCTCAAACCCCGCATATCGCTCACATAATATTATTTATTTACCGTCTGACTTTCTGGCGAGAATTCCGAGTGCACAACGCTGCAATAGTCAAAGAAAACAGATCTTAACTTCAGTTGAAGATGTTGATAGCCGACCAGAAAGAGGCAAATCGTCCACTACATCTCGAACGCTTTTGAATGAATTGTACCACTCATATGCACGTATTTTTGATAAATTCGATTCACCGTGACAGATGGCATGCGACATTTTCAGCGACTCGAAACACGAAATTCCATTTGTGATGCAAAATTTGAGACAAAATCTTTGCTTAATAAAACTCGATGTTTTTATCCATTCTGAAAATCGCAGAGCACCCTTGAGATGAACTAACAAAATCGAGCTCTGTTAACAAACTAAATGACAGATGGCATTCAAACTCCGCGCCATTATAGATAAAAGATGTGCCAACTTAGCGGCAGAAAAGGATTTTCGAATCGAACTTTGAAATCAGAATTAATGATCAATTCCCGATACTTATTTGACAGAATGTATTTTAATATACCTAATAATATATTTTTATTTTCGTTTCCTTTTACCGTAGGTCACAAACAATTAAATGACTTTATTGAATAAATAAACAAGGTAAACTAATTAACGCCTAGTTGTATTGAGGACTTCCTGTTTGCTCTTATTTGTTTATTTATTTATTTATACACCAAAGTCCTCTGCTTATTGTGTCCTGTATTAGTTTAACCATATTGTCATCTTCTATCTACAAGTACCCAATATAATAAGACAAGGGCGTACTTAGGGGGGGCGAGCCTCCCCCCCGAAATGTCAGACAATGATTTGCCATCTACTGTATCCCAGTTTCATCACTTCATCCATCTTTTTTTTTACATAACACTTATAAAGCCAACCTAAAACACGACCTTTTTTGCTCACCTGAAAAAATTTCGCCTGCGGCGCTATTAACGTTTTTTTACTGCGTCTATGTTAAAATTTGAATTGCCTCCTCCAGAAGTTTTTTCGGCTTAAGAACTTTCAAGAAATCATCTTGAATAGCCTGTATAATAAATAAATCTTTATTGGCCAGAGAAAATATGCATAGTTACAAAAACAAGACAATTATAGTGTGCCAAAAGGCGGACTTATTGCAAAACCAATATCTTACAGTCAACGCCACTGTAATAACTAATAAGATGTGTACTAAACATATAACAAATCTTTAGCTGGTATATACGTATAACCATCTATGATAATAATGATTGTATTGTGTATTACCAGTGAAGGTTTATTTGATTTATATAATATTAAATAACCAATATTTACTCTAAATAATTGATTATTTAATAAGTATTACCTGACTGATTATACATTACGACTAATTAACCAATACTGCTTATCTCACAACGCGATGTTTTATTGCACTTCTTCTTTTCTCTATGTGAGCGACCATTATACTCGTACAGTGTATCTGAGAGTCAAAGCTCCGCGTCAATATTTCTCAAATATTCTATTGCCCTTGACGTCACCTCATGAATTTCCCCAAAATCTCCTTGGAACTTCTTGTTAGGACAGTGCCCCACGATGTGATGAATCGAAAATCTTATTTCTGCCTTACACTATGATTGTTGTGCGATACACTCATTAAAACTCTTAATATTACGAGTATGTTTATTAGTGAGGGAGCCCTTCTGCCAAAAAATGAGCCCTCCTTTATTTCTGATCATCATTATGTTTCCTCCCATTTCATAAAACAGTAACATTAGAAATATAAGTATAAAAAACAGAAACACTTATGTAGGTCTATGGTCCAAAACTACACTAGGTCGACGAGCAAAAACACTAGTGCACTAGTGAGATCGGGCATGAGACATTTTTTTTTTTTTTTTTTAAAAAAGATCTGGGCTTGCATAAACAAACCCAAATACTTTCCTGCACACCTTGCACTAGGCTAAAAGCCTGTATCGCAAAGTGTGGAATACATCGCCAGCGCCGGGGTTCGAACCTGGCACCTCCCGCACGAGAGACTGCCGCCTCAACCAACTTTACAATAGATTCACAGAGTCAGAATGTAGCAATAGGTTCACCGTGGTTAAAAGTATTTCTTGTCATTTATTGTTTGATGCGTACTACATGCATTGTTGGTAAACAGTAAAATATATTATTGTACCTACAAAGTTTATTGTTTGTAATTTCGTGACGGTATATGCGTATGAACGTAAAACGCATACAGTCGTTACACGTTACAACGTTTTCGCGAGTTTTATGCGCTGTTGTTTTATGTCACTTCAAGGGCGCTACGTAATAATTAACATCATTATAATATTGTAAATGCCTGTGTAGGTAGGCACGTAAATACTATTATTTACTAAACAAATATTGCATGTATATTTTAGGATGGCGAGGTTTGCATAACATTTGCATTGTGTGAGTATTGTGATGTACTAAATTCGTAGAAATCAATTAATTTTGAAATCATCGTTAGTAACAAGTGCCCTACAGTTTTTTCCTCAACAGAGACGAGAGGCATCTTCACTCACATAATGTAGCGTTATGTGAACTCCCTTGAGGAGGAAGAAGGAGGGACAGTATTTCCGTCTGTGTAATGCAGATAAATCCGGTTCGATACCTAAAAATAATTTAGGTATATCTCAAATCAACAAATGCCCTGTTTCTCGATTAAAAAATAAAGCATTTCCCCCACTCTATGATCTTGTTGAGGGGAGCCTTTTTGCCAAACTTGGAGCCTATCATTAATAGCAAACATGTTTTAAATCTGAACTCTCACATAGATGATCATTGAGAATACCCAAAAAATTACAATTCTCGATTAAAAACCAAACTTTGCTCTAAAATTCGGTCTATGAATACACCTCTATTTGACCATTGGGGAACTTGTTAAGGGCAGCCCTTTTGCCAAACCTGGAGCCCTCCATTAATTGAAAAAAACTGCGTGAAATCATAAGGCATTAAGATAGAATCAAGACTGAATTATCCTGCATAAGAATAAGATACGCGTGAAATTTCGTTTCAACATGAAAGATTTTTTTCGTCTCATGGATATTATTTATGATACCAGGTTTGACTTACTCGATATTTTACCGCATGACTTTTTCCTTGATTCTTTCCTTAAGATTTCATCTGGTTGACGTTAATCCATACTTATACTTTTTACATGTTCTTTGACATGGGACACATGAGGAAAAAAATTTAAGTATCATATTTTGTAAAAAGTATTTTATTGCATGGCGAATGGCGATGCGAGAATTTTTCTCCTCTCGGGACTTCCCAAAACAGGATTCGTACGCCAACAATAAAATTCGTCTGACCAGTTTGTTCATTGCTCTCACATGTTAATCAAGAATCACGTGGATTTTAAATATTATGCAAGTATATTTTTATTTTATTTGTTGTATTTAAATACTTTTTCGCATATTGCGATAAAAAAACGAGTTAATACAGACAATTTGAATAATAAAGACAAAGAATAATAGGCAAGGTTAAAAAAATAGAAAAGTATACGTTGATATAGAATATAGGATACAAAATACATTAATAATAATTATATACAACTTAACAAAACAACAAACAAAAAAATTAAGCCTTTTACTTCAAGAACAAGCCGAAGAAGCGTCGCGTCGGTAGACCCCAGGCAAGGTGATCTGACGATATCAGGTAATGTCCCGGTGGTGGATGGATGCAGTGTGCCCAAGACACGAAGCTGTGGAGGATCAAAGGGGAGGCCTATGTCCAACAATGGACCTGAATATGAAGCCTTTTACAGCGTCATTGATTAAGCAATTAATACAAATTGATCTTTATCTAGAAATTCATTTACAATATTCTGACAAACAAATAACACATGGACACCTACTTGCACGATACTTATATAATACTAGATAAGGGTGGATTAGGGAATTAAAAAGGATATAAAGAGGAATGTGGACAATACCGCAAATTCCCTGCCAAATGATAATGTGAATACTATAATTTGCCGTACAAGAGAAAATCAATAATTCAAATAACGATCACCGTGGCACCGCAAAGAAATAAAGGAGGGCTCATTTATTGACATAAGGGCTCCCTCGCTAATTTTGTTCCGAAATAGTAGTTTTAATAGCACGGAGCACTCATAGTAAGGGCAGTAATAAAATATTAATCGAAAATTCTTTAGGAATATGTATTAGATATATATTTATAGCGTATTTTTTAGTGATTGTTGGAAGATTAACATTATGGAAGTACATTGTAATTTTTTTGTATTAATTTTACTTTATAGCGTCATAAGTACTAGGTATATATGATATTATTTGGATAAGTGGTATATTTCCCTATTTAGGTATATACTTATTTACTTTGTTTTTTTTTTGCGTTATGGGGATTACAATATTTAAAGTACCCACTTATAAAAAAACTCAATAAATATTAAAATATCCTACACGGGTCTTCGTTTTATACGCATGTGTTTTTTTTACCATTTAAACTAAAAGAAATGTAAATTATTCATATTTATAAGATTTTACAATATTAATTCGTACCTACGTACTTACTTATTCGGGATATTCTGTCTAGCCGACTTATGGACGCGAAACCCAAATATATGAACACACGAATACATATTGAAAGTGGAATAAAGGCTGAACTGGAAGTCGTAGTCCAATACCTAATTGAACAAAACACGTCTTCCAAATCTGCGCTGTTTTTAGAAATCATAGAACATGCATGAGGAACGTGTGGTGGAAGCAAAAGATGTAGGCAAAGGTCGTAATGTGTGGCACTCTTTCCTCTAAGTGGCACTGTGTGGGAGTCACGCCTAATACCATGACCTCTACATAGTAATTTCTGTTGACACTACATACGTTAACTACTGCACGTATAGCAAAGTTACAACGGACATTGTCAAATTTCTGTACCTCTGATAAAGAAGGTTACGCACCGACGTTTAATTAATTGTTTGTTATTAAATAAACCTTTTTTCACGGAAATAGTCACACATTTTTGATATACGTTCTATTTCTTACGCATAATAAATACAATTTCATAATTTATCTAGCTGGAATTTTTATTTCAAACTCGTAGTAAAATGAGTGTCACACGCCTTTTAAATGTCCGTTTAGTATACAAATTCGTTACAAAACGGACATTTGTTTCATGGTAAAAGCTTGTGTCGTGAAGTGTCGAATACCTCATATACATGAATGAATGAGAAGAAGAATATAGTAATACTATAGAAATGAAAATTCGCCCCCTTTACTCTGTTTTCTGTAAATTGTTCCCTCAAAGTGTAAATAAATAAAAAGTACCTACATATTACATGGATATTGATGTTGCATATATCCAGGAGCAACATATTAAGTATGCAAAAGTTTATTTTTAACGTTGGATATGATCGAGTACTTAGTTCTTTTAACGTCGAGATTTGAACCTCGTTTATAATAAGAGACCGCGCTAGAATCAACTGATCCAACAATGATCTCGAATTGTACCTATAGTAGATGTTGCGAGACTGTCAAACTTGTTTTCGTCTGTAAACAAACACTGTACCGCTATCACTTACCACTACACCAATATCGTACTAGCTGTTTTACCCAGCGTTGCTTGGGTAGCTTTATTGGTATCTAAGAAATGGTTCTTAAAAACGAACTACCCCCCCCCTTTAGCGTTAATAATAGACTTTCTTTTAGAATGGAATAGTAAATTTTAATCCTTTTTATAGAAATAGTTTTCTGCATATATCTATAAATTACCTTATTGAGAGACACTTAAAAAATATCCCTTTTCTTTGTGCCCTTTTCCATCCCTTTTAATAAAAAATGGAAAAAAATGGTTACATACCCTATTACTAATTTCAATAGGAGAATCTATGTGCCGAGTCTCAAGTTCGTACCACGTCTAGTTTGAGATATTCGGAAACTCTAAAAAACTTTCAACCCTACTTTTCATCCCCTTCAGAGGCGGAGTTTCCAATAATTATTTCTTAGCGGAAGGTTTTAAAATAAAACCTATCTTTGTTTTTTTTATGCATTTTGTTTCATGCTTCGGTTCACTTGGTTTATCTTATTTTACTTTTTTCTACATTTTTGTGTGTGCATGTGGGTATATAATGTGTAATGTTCATTTTTTCTTTCTTTAATAACTTTGTTGTATTGTTGACTTTAATTAATATAAATATTGTTAACTTTGATTATTTTGTGTATCACAATTTGTGTAAAAGGCTCACGCCGTTGATATAAATAAATTAATTAAATTCCATTTCTCTGTGATTAGTCGTTTGGGCTCTACGTTAATGAGTGAGTATGTCCGTCAGTCAGGCGCTGTCGTTTATTAGTAGAGATAACGAATACATCTATAGGAGTATGTAGGCGCTTTAGATCTATCAATGATTACATTATTCATTCATTGATTTCGGCAATAAAATACAAACTTTCACTCGATTTTTACCATCTGCTCGGCTAACAACATCTATGGCAATGCTCCTCAAACTTTTCAGTGTGACGGACCGACTGCAATTCTATTACGCCGGGGACCGGTACCTTTTTTTATTGTTCGTTTACAATCATCTCTAATATGTATTAAAATTTGTTTAGATGCATTTCTTTAATAGCCGGGTGTCTAAATATGACCTATTACCATTTAATGATAGCAGATATTAGCGATTTTTTATGAATGTTTAGCAAATTTAAGTTGTTTTTATTATAAAAGTTGTATTTAGCCTCAATAAACAGGAATATAAAACATCACAAATGTAACAACTATGAAGTTCTAATTTTAAGACATATTATTATAAGCACGTTAAGTTTTATTAAAATATATTTTTTTGTCCATTTCGCGACGCCTTTTGCGAACCGGCGACTGAGGGCTCACGCACCGGCATCGGTCCGTGGACCACCACTTTGAGGAGCACTGATCTATGGCATCTCAGTAACATTATGATCTATGGAATATTTTCTATGATACACGGCCTGCAACTTGACCAACCGGATGAATGATAATGAAGTGAGAAGGAAAAGTATTACAATTTCGAATATTACGCTTGATGACCTGTGTGTGTAAACTGATGGTAGAATATTACAAATTAGTATAGAGATAAAATCCAAGATGATCTTGATTAAATATATGGCATTGACGCATATAGTTAAATGCTAAGGATTTCCCTTTTTCCAGATTTGTATCGTATTTTGTGATTTTCCTCATACCAAAATATGCGCAAATTTACCTCACATGCGCAGTTTAAACTATTTTGATTTAATATGTAATATGCGGGTGTGATAAATAAATAAATAAATCTTTATTGGCGAAAACAAAACATGCATAGTTATAAAAACAAGACAATAGTAGTGTGCAAAGGCGGACTTATTGGAAAAGCAATATCTTTCAGTCAACCCGATACATAAATGATTTGATATCTTCACCAATAATCATTAATGTGTATTATTTTTAGTGCATAGTTTTTTGGAGACTTCTGAATCTTCCATCTGTCTATCCCTTCACGCCGCAACCTTTGCAGGGGAGGCAGAGGGGACCGGACCTTTACCTCTCGGTTTTTTACACTCATACAATTTGTCATACCTACTATACGATTCCTGTCACTCGAAACACGACCGTCCTCGAGAATCTGTTCGACATGATTGAGTGGTTCTTGGACGGCTGCGCTTCCCCAAGCCTTTTCTTTCACTCTATCTTTTAAGTGGTCCTGTTATCATTCATTCACTTTCGCCTTTTAACCATATTTAGTGTATTTATATTTTATTATGGTGGTAAAAATTTTCTGCAGTTTACAGCAATGAAATCGCTCATGTTAAAAAAATTGCAGAATCTATCGCAAAAATCTTTAACGTATTTACACTCTACTTCCCGGAAATTTTTACAACAGTTTTTGTCGTCTGAAGTACATCACAACATTTTAAATTCGACCTCAAAATCTCATCAAACCGGGCTATAATAGGTACAAAATGTTCAATTTATATGATAACCTACGAATTATGATAATGTATTGAATAAAATTATCAACTTATACCTACGCGAACAATATACGTGTACTATAAAATTAGCTCTTTCAATTAATATTTTATGGTTACTTTGACATTGGCCTTTTCTTCTTAAAAGCATTCGGTATCATTGGCGTATTTATTTATTTATTTATTACACATGGAACAGATACAGTCACAAAAACAAACATTGACAGGTACATTAGTACAAAATATCAATACACAAGACCAATAACATCCGTTCACAATTAGCACACACGCAAAACAAATTGATTACATTACATAGTTAAAAATATATATCTTATATCTATAAAACATTTATGGTAGGGAAGGAGGAAGCATGGGAAGAGGAAGAAGAAGAGGAAGAAAGGAGGGGAAAATGAAGGAAGCAACCAAAGAAGAGTTAAGAACAATAAGATAATTTGTTAAGTAATTGCCAATCATTAAATATTACTCATTAATCATTAACAAAGCAACGAGATATAGGTTTATATTTCGGGGGGAGGGGCGACCTAGTATTCGAGTTTTCTGAGTTACGGCTAAGTCTGACTAGGTATTCAAACTGATTTCTTTAAAGTTCTTAAGCCGAAAAACGCCTGGGGGAGGTAATTAAGATTTTAACATAGGCACAGCAAACAAAATATAAATATCATAAAGGTGAGTGAAAAGTATCATATTTCAGGTTGGCATTATAAGAGTTGTGTGTGTAAAAAATGTAATAAAAAAGAAGCGTTTAGGCCATTTTTTTTTTAAAGATGGGTGAAGTGATGAGCCTGGGATCTTTCTACAGTAGATGGGAAATCATTGTTTGAGATTTTGGGGGGGCTCGGCCCCCTCTTTGTACGCCCTTCTTCGATATAAGGATACGTTTATCTCTTCTGAAGGACTTGCCCACTCCTTTTGTTAATTATTTTGATTGCAGCAATTATTATGTGTATGATTGAGATAAGATAAAAATATTGTATAGTTAATGATTCGGCATCCTTTGTGTAGATTTTTGTCAATGAAATTTGTCTATTAAAATATTGTGAATCTTAATGTTTAATCAGGATCTACTGTTTTTACATAATTTTCGACTAGAAGGATGTCATAAATTTTTGTATGTAGCTTGTCGTTGTGCGCTGTGCTAATAACCGATAATGGGAAAAGTATGCTAACATAATGAGAAGTAGTTGAATACTTCATAGAGAGGTAGATTTTAAAACACAAACTTATTTTCATCTCAAATTGACAAATTTCATATCCTTTTTTGTGTCCCTATTAAAATAAACTAAAATGTGTTGGTTAAAAAAATATATTTTGGTAAACTAAACCTTTATGTCTATCAACTACTGGACTAAAACCATTTGGTGTTTTTTTGTGGGCAAATATTACAGTGGAGTTTTTAACCACTTCCTGACTACTTGGAGACCTGAAACTTTGCAGACATACGTGAAGTCGACGGTAATACAATTCTGTACCACTTTATATCAGCCTACTCCAGAGACAAAAAATATGTAAAGGGTTTCAAAGGGATCCAAGGGTCTTGTGGGGTTATGTGTGGTATCGTATGAAAGGGCGTTGGAATAGAAATCCAGATCTTAAGTCAGATCTTGTCTAGCACAAGCCTTGGAGGACATTGATCGATCGAGAGCATTCAGTCACCGCATACACGTTCACGAGTAGAACTCGTATCTTTTTACAAATTTTGATTCTGGCGATTCTTGGGGGGAGACGCCATTGGAATGAAGGAATCCAAGCGCCTCGTTTTCGGTATCGTTTGGAAGACCACGAAAAACAGTTCTAGAATATAAAGTCATAAAATATTTAAAAAAAAAATTACGATTATTTATTTTTTTTGCTTACCAATAATTTTTGTTTTCTCACACCACCTACTGACCGACTACCACTCTGTATAGTCACCTGGCTGACATTGAGACAACTTTGTAATAATATAATAATTATTTTCATTTTAAAGAATAATACATAATTGATGTGACACTTAAAATATTATTTCATATATGAAGCCGTTTATCAAAATGCAATTAATCAGTCTGAAACGTAGTGTCATATTCCAACAGTTGTTTCATTAATCTCGTTTTTAATTTTTCAAAACCTTGAACAGATCAGACCCCAAACCTTCAAAGATATGTAGGCACTAACGTACATACAATATGATACATTATTTGCTAGTGGAATCGCCTCCTAGAGTAGGTACTCTAGCCGTGCTGTAACAGTTGGCAACATAGCATAATGATCGCATAGGACCACCACTCCTGTCAAATCTCCAAACAGAATATAATGCGTGGTCTGTCATACTCGTTGTTAAGGGACTGTTTCCTTAGCGACGGTGACGGCAACCTCGCCTATAACGTTTTCTTACATCTTGGCTAGAGAAAGAGAGAAATGTCAAGGTGGCGGTGCTAGTGGCAATCTTGGTGTCTTTACAGGTCAACTTGGAATCCTTAAAATTCATTTTAGCCTCCATCATCACTCTCATACCAAACGGTTTACACCAGTCATTCTCAAGGGGGTCTGTATCGACCCACAGGGGTCGATTTCGAGCTCCATGCAGGGGGTCTATTACGGTGATTAAAAAATTGGGGTCTATTAGAAGTCTATTTATGTAAGCATGTCGTAACCGAAATCTTATACTTATTTTATAATTTAACTATGGACTCGCATTTTCTGTAGTTTGAATTAATAAAAATATAAAACTTAACATGCGTTTTCGTAGTAGTATATGGAGTTCAATGGTGCACATATGCAATTAAATTAATTCGAAGTCTCCGTACTCAGTACCTACTTTAATTATATAAAATATTAAATTATGTTTTTGTAAGGTTATGCCGGTCTAAATAATAACATGCATAGGCAGTGCGCGCAATTAATTATATTTTGCGTATATAAATGTAAATTTTATGATTTATCGCATTTGTTTACACGAAAAATAAGCAAATAATCGGACATTGGCCATGGTAGAGCGAACATCTGTGCCAAAGGGACACCATGCAAACGTGTAATTTTATAATAAGTCAAATAATTGTATTTAAGTATGAGCAGACGAAGAACGATTTAAAAGTAAGGCCATTATTATCTAAATAACGAAATATTATAACATTCAGCGTGTGCAATTTAATATTCTCCCAAAAACATTCAGTAGTTCTGCCCTTCCGTCTAACAAGAAACATTTGCAATAAGTACAATGCTAAACGGATACATTGCCGAATTTATTTATGCTAACCTTGGCATAAAAATGCACATCATAATAATACCGCCCTTTAAATTTTATATTAATTATTTGTATTTTTGTATCGTTATTTTCTGTATCAGAAATTCCCTTTCAAAAACGACGTATGAAAAAATGCTCTTTAGTATTGTTTATAAGCGTTCTCTTTTTTTTTATCTAAACTGGATGTTATACAATACCAAACAGGCATGGTAAGACGAGTGGAATTTCCAAAACGCGAACAGCGAAACCCCGCGGTGAGAAAGCCAGATTTCTGCCTCGCAAATTAGGTATGGACATTGGACAAGTCTAAATCGGATTCGTACTGGTCATGGGAGATGTGAACCTCTCCTCCATAGGTGGGGAAAAGAGGGAACTTCGAGTCGGTTGATCACTTTGTGGGGCACTTTCCTAATAAGAAGTTCGCGGGGGATTTTGGGGAAAATCAATAAAGTGACGCCAAGGGCAATAGAATACATTATTGCTAATACGATTCGTCAATATGAGTACTGAGTTAAATAAAAAATGCACAAAATTAAGATTATCCGCTGCTTCTTAATTAATTAATACCCTAATTTGCCAATTATATACTTCGGAAACTGTTACATTTTTAATTCAGGTAATTGATAAAGTCTCTCGGACGGACATTACAATGAGACCTTACTTATAAGTCGTCCTGTAATGGATTACAATAATGTTAGCTATTGTACTACTTAACAATACCTTCATTACCTTGGTTCAGTTCCTATGAATTTTCATAATTTAATATTGTTATTTACATTACCTCGTGTTGTAGGTGTATGTAAATATTAAATTAAAAAAAAACAACATTTTAATGGTTGGATAATACAGCATTTTTCTTCAACCAGCAGACACAGGCATGACAAAATCCATATTCTCGTAGTTTTTTTAGTATCAACAATGAAAGACAAGCTCGAAACCTAAGATTTTGGATATCAAAATATAGTTAAATTCTGTTTATATGAAATTATCCAGTGTATTCTTGAAGGAGTTGGTGTGTAGTATGGAGATGGTAGGTACAACTGCCAGCTCTATTGGTTGTGTGGTGTGTTGGATGTGTAGGTATAATGTTGTCTATAGCTTCAGTTGATGTCCTCTCAGGTGCACATTAGAGCTCATGGTGAACACAGGCGTCCCTTACCGCGTACTATTTGACGTTCTTAAACTGTAGTCAGTAGAAGAAATAATGGAGGGGCTAATCCGAGTCGTCGGTGCCTCGCGGCTAATTTAATTGCTTAATCATTTTTTTTTTTTCATAAAAAAGGCTTGCATATACACAAACCCAAATACTTTCCTGCACACTTTCCACTAGGCTAAAAGCTTGTATCGCAAAGTGTGGAATACATCACCAGCGCCGGGGTTTGAACCTATGGCACCTTTCGTTCGAGAGGTTGCCGCCCAAACCAACTGCGCCAACCATGTACTCATTATTTATTTACCTTTATATTCTGCTTCATTTGCCCAATCATAATTAAGAAAATGCAGCGACTAATTTTACATTTTTATAGCACCTACACCTACTTACAGATCTTTACTACGAAGAGAGGCATACTTGAAAGAAAGATTAGTGTCTGTTACCAAACAGCATGTAGTATAGTAACATTCAATTAACTCAGTAGACATTTCATAATGATAATATACCTACATGTATTTCTATTACACAACATATTACATTGTGTGTGTCAAGATCACTAGGTTTTTATTCCACAGTTTACTACACGTATGATCACTTCACGTATTACTAACCAACATATATGATGCCTCGTTTTAGTTTACGTTTTTATAATATCGTAAACATGGGCGTCGTCAGGGAGGACAGGGGGGTCAGCTGCCCCCCGAGATTTGGAATAGGTTTATATTTTTTTATACTAAATGATAAAACATCACAAAAAATCACATTACTGCCACACATTTTCTCGTCATATCATAAATTTCCTAAAATTAGTATGAAAATCCATCGGTTTCATAAAAAAATTGCTTGCGGCGCTATTTTTTACTACCTTCTTGTAAAAAAACCTTTTTTATACATATTATTGTGCAGAGTATATGTAACATACATTTTCAAATAAACAAAACACATCACGACCTTCTTCACTGTCTCACAAAAAAAAATTCGCCTGCGGCGCTATTTGCGCGTTTTTTATGCTTTATCTTTTTTTTATTTTATGTTGCCCTCCCCCCCTAGCTCCGAGGTTAGCGACGCCCATGATCGTAAACATGTTTGTAGCAAAGAGTTTCACAATTCGTAATAAGACTAGTTTAAATGTGTCACCGTTTTTTGCGTTGTAAATCTCAAATGATGTACAGAATAAGATGGGCCGGTCATTGATCTTTTAAATAGTCGTTCTGTGTGTAGTAATTAGGTACTATGGGGTACAAAATAGAATTTGTAATAGAAATCCAAACCGAACCAACAACCTTGACTAGATGCAGGATAGACATTGCAAGATATTTGCTTGGAAACCTGCTTATGCAGACTTAAATGATCACTTTCTGACCAAGACACCAACGTTCTCCCATCCAACGCATTTTGAGAGAGAATTGCTGGATTTCACCAACTTCTTAGTGTGGAATAGCGGAGATAGGAGCCACCTGTCATTATTTTTCATACAAAATTTGTGACAGGTGGCTCCTATCTCCGCTATTCCTCACCTAAAAAGCTGGTGAAATCCAGCATAAGTGCTTTGTGCGCTAGCCACTGGAAGAATTTTGGGTCCAGGCTGGCACCACTGTCAGTAGTACTGGGGTAAGCACATAGGGCAATCACGCAAGATGTGCTGCAAGGTTTGCTTCGGGTGTCCACAGTCACACTGCGGATCATCCCCCATTCCCCACTCGTGGAGCATGTCACCTTAGAAGCCGTGAACCGTCAAACGAGTCATAAATGAACCACTCTTTCATCCTAATTATTTGATTCGATTGACGTTACTAATTATTGTCTATTGTAGTTGTTATGTAACACAAAGTAGATACACACCTTCAGAATGTCGTGATTGTAACGCCCTTGTCCCAGGTCAATCATATGTTCGTCCGTCCGCTAATTTATACATCCAATATAATTATACAAATATGTATATACGGACGTCACATCTTTCATTCAAATTTTGATTGATCAAATATCGATTTGTACTATTGATAATATGCTAATACATGCAGGTAGATGCTGTCTCTAAAACCACGTGAAACTAATATACACTTATCGTAATGATTCGGTCTTGATCAGTTCAATCTGTGAAGACATTATTTTAAGGTAGTGATGGGTGTCGCCAAACGGGTATTTTTCAGAATGAATACCTCGACAACCATCTTCCTCTAATGTTCTACCGTAACAGATCTTTCAAATCTTGTATAGATTCCTGAAAAAAAATGTAAAAATTACTCCTGAATTTTTTTTCAAACAAATTATTAACTCTCTTAGCGAAAGTCGTAGTAATAATATGCGTTAAAATATAGATAGAGATCTCTTTATTCACAATCGCCTGATAATGAGGGTGCAAATCCTCGAACACTAGTCACGTAATCTAAAATCATTTTTGTGGATTTTAAACCAAATATTTAGTCTTCATTTTACCTTAGATAGAGAGTTACTGTATTTTTTTTAATAAAGCGAATCGTCCACAGAAAGCATAAAAAAACGTTTTTTTTTAATTTGATCATGGGATGTTATGCATGGAAAATGTTTTCGGAATGCCCGTCGCCTTTGAGGTAAATTATTTGAGAAGTTTTCGTCGCTTTTAAGATAAATTCAAGTCCACGATCCAACCACTGCGCACTGACTCACACCGGTAAACAATGCATCTAAACTGTTTCTTTACGCACAATAATTCACAAAATCTCGTGACTTAACTCTAGTCTAATCTAGTAAATATACAAACAATATATTAATTAACGATTGTTTTGTTCAAACATTGACGTAAATTCTCACACAGCGTTGATAATTTCAACACCCAATTTCTTGCGTCTTATGGAATTTTTCTTCAACTTTGTATACTGACTCACACTGTTTTTTTTTTCCTCGCAATTTGTCATTAATGCCTGACGTAACATCACGAGTTAGTGATCGTTTTTTTGTGTAGTTATCTTCTACAACAAATAACCAATTAACAGCTGACAATTAAAATGAGATAAAATGTTCTGAAGTACTCATTATTCATTTATGGTTCAGGGTCATAGTGGAAAACATTCACAATTTTCATCTTTTGAATACTTGAGCTCTGTCGAACTTAGGATTGTGAACACTCCGTGGTTTTTATGATTTTTTATTTATATACCATGACACAATGTTGTCCCTACAGTTCGTTTTTCTCAAAACACGTCCGTTCTTGCGCGTCTGGTCGACATGGTCGAGCCAAGTGGTTCTTGAACAGCCGTGCTTCCTTACACCACTTCTTTCACTCGTATATATATTTTCTTTGTTGTCCTTTCTTCGTTCATCCTCTCTACATGTCCCAACCATCAAATATATTACTATGTTATTTTATATTTTTCATTTCCGTTTCTTTTTGTTTCAGCCATCGCTGGAATGTTCGCCATGGTGTCCAGCGTGGTCTTCACATCTTCAGTCATCAACTTCTTAAGAGGAGACATCTCGGATCTAAAGTGAGTTATTATTGAATATCACATTTTTTTTTCTGAGGAACATCGTATTTTTTACATGTCCTAATTGAAATGGCAAATAGTTATCTCAACAGATTTTCATGAGTCAAAACTTGTCGGTAAAATCAGTAAAAGTCAGTTTTACAGTTTTTGTTGGGTTTGGCACTCAAAATTTTAACATTAGAGTTCTAAAAACTATTAAAGTCCTGTTAAAACAAAGCCTCAGAATTTCAGTCAGTAATAGTCAGTATTTTTAGAGTTCTGGGTCAGTAAAATCAGTATTTTTGAACACTGAACCATTTTTGACCCTGGATATTGTAATTCTGTTGAGATAACTCTTATGTTTTTATGACGATAAAACAATTTGCATCTTTACAGATTTATTCATATTAAAAGTGTTAAAAACTAAAACAAAGTCTGGGAAATCCTATAATCTAGTGTTAAAAGTAAACATTAATAAGAAATATCTCTGTGAAAGACGTCAATGCGATCATTAATCGTAATATTTTATTGATCTTTGTACAACAGGCATCGCAAGATTATAGATCATATACCTATAATAAGGATATTATTGTATCAAATTTTGAGTAAAATTTTAGTTCAAAATGTAAAGGATTTTGTGGGACTGCGACTTTGCCATTTGAATAAACTAGATTTTGCCATTTGAATAAACTAGATTTTGTCAAAACTCGCTACGGTTTCAATTATTAAAAGGTCATATGCTGTCATTCGGGTTTAGCGTCATATCGTTTTCTCAGTCAATACTGGGACTCAGTCAGACGGTGATAGATGAAAGTACATATTACAAGCTGACTGTCCTAGAATTACAAATTAGTGTAATATAAACATTAGTAATTAAGACTTGTACATATGTAGATGTAATTAGTATTTATGTCTCTTATTCGTAAGTAATGAATTGTGACCTCCTTGGATAAGGACACTGAAGGAACGTCGTTTAGGGGTTGGGCTTGCCGAGAGGCTCCCTTAAGGCAGGAGGCTATAACCCTGGGCCCACTTCTTAATAAGATTTGCATAGAAGTGCGGTTAAAGAGGTCGCTCTTAATGCGCCTGTGCTACTATGAAAATATTCCGAAAGTACCCCTGAAAATTTCGGTGCTTATGGATTATCCGTTCACTTTTTAAATAATAATAATAATTGGACAACTTTAGGCGCCGTTTAGCAATAAAATCGCCCCAAGGGCACCTTACATTTTTCTTTTCAACATATAGGTTCGTCACAAACAGTAAAAATGATAATTAAATCACCACATAGGATCGTCACAAAACAAAATAATAAAAATGAATGAATCTAATCAGTCTCGGCTAACTTGACCTATCATTGGCTAACCAGTGACTGACCCGTAGGTACGCACAAAAAGTTGAGTCTTCAGCAACCTCCTGAACTCCTCCAGGCTTTTGGCACACCTAACATCGAGTGGAAGGGCATTCCACAGGCTTGGACCCGCTGCACAGAATGCACGGTCACCATAACCCGTAGAAACAACAAATAGTTCATTATCTACACTCTATTATATACAAATCACAACCTTCAATCCTGAAGGTGACTTTAATAAAAGAGTCGAAAACCCATCACTGTATAAATCACCAAACACTGTATACCTATAAAACTGCAAAAAAGTGTTCGGATCTCTTAAAATAGGAGGTTTTTCAGTAGTTAAACCGAAGCATATTTTACTTGTATGTTGTCTAGATCGCAACAATTATTTATCGAGTTACCTAGATCTCTCTACAACTTATAATCATACTAAGATTGCCAGGTAATCATAGTCAATTAATTAATTCGTAATCATTTAATTATAATCATTGATCATTATTATACTTACCTCGCTTATACATAGATCATTGATCTCGTACGTAGATCTCGTGTGAATATTAATTACAGATAATTATGATTACGGCATCTTATACGTTGTTTCCTAATTGAGTATACTGATTTACATATTTAATACAAATATTTTTAAGGTGTATGCTAATATACCCTAAAATTCTACTAAATTGTTGGTATTGTTTAAGGGGAAGGCTATCCCTAAAACATTTCCCGTTCATAATCTCATGCACGGAATTACGACTTACGGGCTTACGGTGAGAAATGGTTTTTTTTTTCTTTTTGGGGGCAAATTCGCTTTATTTAAAAACAGTATTTAGGTGATTCAGTAGATGTTATTGCTATTATCACTAGGAAAAAAATTCTCTGCAAGTTTCGTGAAGGGGGTTATTTTTTGGAAAAAAAAAAATCGGAGGCATTTTTTTTACATATTTTTCAGGATTTTAAACAAGATACGAAAGATCTGTTACAGTAATTCACTATAGAGGGACTATGAATGTATTTTTTTTTATATAAAGTATGTATATTGTCCTTTATTGTAGTTCATAATGAAACCAAGCGTGTTTTTTATTTAGGTTTTCCTAAGCATAAGTATATCTTTAATCTCATAACCTGATGTAATTTTGTGTGTATGTTTTTTATTTCTGTAAAACTTTGTCATGTAGGTATAACTGATATTGACTTCTAAATCGTTGAATGTTTCAAAACATCGCTAATTATTAACTGACTATCCCGTGATGTTATGTGAGTGAGATGATGAGTCATAGACACTTGGAGTCATCGCTTCATGAAACAACAACAGTTTCAAAGATTTCATTCATTCGTATTATTATCATATGAGTACCTACCTAATACATTCTACAGCCATACTGTCTGTGTTTTTACAATGGCTATCATTACATTTCCCTATAGAATTATTATGATGGTAATTCAATATTTGAACCAGCGCTTGTACACATCAGTTCTGGAATCTCGAGAACGCACTGTGCAACAAGTAAATATTAGAACAGAGGCCACCAAAGTGTTCCCACGTTATTTTGCATTTACGTATTCGAGTATTTCTTTCATTCCAATAATTTGTAAAAAGGGGTATAATTTTGGATAGGGTATAAGCGTAACATCAACAAAAATCTCTACATCGTTCAATGAAACGTCGACGTACAGAAAGTATAACCCGTACGACCACTTATACAGGAGCAGGTGGTCGGAGTGGGTGGCATCGATATTAATGTCTAATCCATAGTTTTTGGTGTCGATTGAAAGAATAATGACACCTGCAGAAGTGTAGGGTATACATATTCACTAAATTACCTTACCAACTCACATTGATACCTACTTCCACTTACGAGTATATAAAAAATATCCAAGTCTTTCTAGTTCAATTCGCTGACAATATTGACTAAAATTGATAGTTGGTAAACCCGACGTTTTAGTACAGCGAATATAACTTTACTTTGGAAATTTAAAAGATGCTTAACAGGCGAGTAGTGTGCATTCATGTAATTTCATATTGTAAAGCAGTCTTTCAACTTAATATGATGAGTAAACAGATACTTGTGTTTTATTACACAAACATATTTTGTTAACTCCGTCATCCATTCATTCATATTATGTCTTGCACATAATAAATAGTTGGGAACAGCATACTTAATTAACGCTTCCCAGGATTTTATGATAATGATTTTACACTCACCTTTTCCTTATCGGAAGTGCATAAAACAAGTTTGTGTACTCTTTTTGGTACTTGCATTTGAAATGCAAAAATCTCGACTGTTTTTGTAAAAAGTGATTTTGTTATTTGTTAAGATAAGTATAAAGAATATGCATTTTAACAAGTGGTTATCTCTATCGTTATCTACAACAAAGGATGGACTTCCGTAAGGCTTATGACTGACTGGAATTGGTGAATCTTACTTAAGTGTAAAGTGATCACAATAGACCAGCTATAGACGATCAGTTATAAGCCTGATGGAAAGTCCATCCTTTGCTGTACATCGTTGAGATAATTTCAACTACGACATGTAAAAATCCGATGACATGACAAAGTGAGAGTTGTAATATTCAAAAAATATTGTAATATGTACCTATGTATCTGTTTTATTTAATTTGGTATCTCGACACTTTTGTAAAGTTTACATAAAAAAGAAAGTACTATGAGAGTTTCGCACGCATTGTATAGATCTAAAATAAAGCATATACGCAAATGCAGTAAATATACAATACATAAATGGAGCGAGGAATTAGAAATTGCGAAGGGCAGAAAAATGCTGTTTAGATACAAAAGATCTGCAGAATAGGTATTTTTAAGGAGGTTTCTGAGTTGGACAAGAATCTCTACTTCTCTAGTGCTTGTAGGAAACTGATTCCAAGATAAGGGACCCGTACGAATGGATGCTCCAAGCTGGTTTTGCGTTCACATTCAAAAGTTTCAATTTGAAGACGATATCTATGTGAGATCGGAATTGTGTTGAAATCAAACTGGTAGAACGTCCTTTAGAAATTTTCTCATCACAAATACACCGTAGTCGAATAAAATACATTATATATATATCTTCTTCTGCGTCGATGTCCTCACTGCTGAGGGTCGTGACCATCCTCTCTCCTTGTCCGTACTACGTTCTGGATTGTTGTCCTCCACCTCTCCCGACACACCGCCGTACGCATTGCTCCAACCACTGATACTCTACCTCTTCTGCCTTCTATGTATACATATATATATATATACATCTACTGACGTTTATTAAAATACTATACCGTTAGATGCATCTCGTTAATACCTAATTTTATTAAGGTTGTTGCTATTGCTAAAACTCAAGGTAAACTTGTATTGTGCAAGTGTTGTAAGAAGTCGTAATACATTGCTATAACAGTCGTATATAGTAATCTGCTAGGCTGTATATTCTAATGTAGGGCTGCCATACGTCCCGGTTTTGAGGTCCCGGTCTGACAGTCTGACTGGTCATAAATGACAATAAAAAACAATAAAACAATTCCCGGACAGTTTTTCGAAAATCAATTATTATGCAATTCTTTCCTTGAAAAAAGTGCCTGAGGCGTCAATTAGACTTCTTCTACATATCCTGCGTTCATATCATTAGTAGGTACTTACTTATTTTTTATTTCGATAAAACTAAACAAAATTTACACCACTCCTTTTTTATGTAGACAGGTATGCACGCTCATGTCTGATGACAAAAATTTCGACTGCGACGCTACCTACATGGTCGTTTCCGAACAAATAAAACCAAGATAGTCATTTCATCAATTTTTCTAAAACAATATTCGCCTGCGGTGCCTTGTTTTGGGCATGTTCTGTAAGGAAACAATTTTCATGCCTATTGACCTATACTACAAATATTGATAGTTTTTTAGAGGTTTTTTTTGGGGGAGGGAGGTGTCCCGGTCGGCAGTCCCACAATTAAGGAAGCCCTATTCTAATGGAACAATGATTTATAATATGTATAGCAGTGTACCGTACATTATGTAATTGCAGTAATAAACGTATTGTATTGTGTGAATGAATGATTTTATTGTTATATCACATTGTAATCTACTCACTACAAGTGATTAAGGTATGTTTAGTGCAAATAAAATTATTGATTCGTCAATGCAACAAATATTTCATCATAGTTAGTTAAAGAATGCTTAGGTCCGTGTCCTTATCTAAATTAATAGTGTAATTAACTATAAGTATAATTAATACTAGGAGCCCCAAGTGCGATTCGCACTAATTATTTAACTGTCGTCTATGTTGGTGATAATTTAACCAACGAAATAATTTGAGAATTTTTATTTATTCTTTTTTTTTAAATTAAAAGTCAAAACAGACAACTATAGATATAAGTAAGAACATAAAGGTAAAACGATTAGTCCATTCATAATTCAGCTGTCACCCATAAGCATGCGCCACAGTTAAATTAAAATATATACGTTATATGCTTTGGAAAAAATAGAGTGCCTTGAACCTTTGTCTAGGGAATAACCGTAAAAGTTTTTTTGTCTTCTATAGATTTCTCTAACAAAAAAAGTATAAAACACCTCTGATCTCTTTTCCGAAAGATAGCAACTCGTTTCCCGAAAGTCGAGGAGAAGATTTATTTTTTTTGTATTGATAATATGTATTGAATAAAAGTTTTTTGATTGAAGCGAATTTAACTCCACGCTATTTTTAACAATTTTTTCATCGATTGTTCATGCGATTTTGAAACTTAAAGCCGCGGGAAATGACTGTTACGTCATAGTTGGGTCGCGAGTTTTAAATGACGCAGGCAGGCCTTTCGGTTGTAGCCGACAATCCACGATTCCATTCAATCGGGAGGGCTTGTGTATTATAATTATAATTATTTTAACAGTTATTCGTACGTATGTTAAGTATGTAAGTATGTGATACATACCGTGATCTTCCTATATACAATGTATGTATGCAGTATGCAGTTATTACGTACTTCCATTAAAGTAGTATACATTATTATAACATAATCACTACTGCCTATACCTAATCACGTTTATATTATAATAACAATCATTATTGTAATCCATAAAACTTACAACAGAAATCAACAACTTCTTATACTCGTAGTTATATCCATAATCGTTGTTTATCAACATGTATGTAAAATTCCTCCCAAAGAGGAGTACTCCGAAAGCTCTTCCCGTCTCTTAAAGGTGCGATGTTTTTTGGGGACAATATCGCTTTTGGGGAAAAAAGTTTTATGGTAATTCGGTAGATTTTAATGCATATTATCACTACGAGAAATATTTTTTTGTACTGAGTTATTTTCTCTGAAAAATGTTTCAGAGGTATTTTTTTTCAGGAGTTTTAAGATATAAAGTCAGTAATGCACTAACAGAAAAGTTCGGTGTATGTACCTTATTTTTTACAAAGCACATAGCTTGGGATCCGACCGATCTGTTTTTTAATTGAAATGTGTTTTAGACTAAAGTTTACAGATAAGCTCAATCATTATCGCCACAGGTTTGCCTAGTAAAACCTTGCCACCTCACTTCCTGCCCCCCCCCCCCCCCCCTGAATAGGTCCTCCACGCTGTTTTTCGCATTTTTAAGGAATATGGCACCTAAGAGATTGAAGAATGTGGTCAATGACAAAAATAATCGTTACTAAATTATCTACAAAAAGTGTAAGTGTTCACACTGGCCCATAAAACAGAACCACCCGCAGACCCGTCACAAACGAGGAGCAGCCTTGTCTAAAGTGTGACAGAGTGTGCATGTCCAGAATCGGCCTTCATAGTCACCTCCAATGGCATCATCGACAGGATCAGTAATAACGTGACAGCGATTCTTCGGAGCTAAAAATATGCTCGGCAACAGGCACACGGCTTACAAAAAGTATTACAACCATGCATTTTTTTCATAGGACCGGCAGCTTACCATTTTTTCACCAAAAATTGCATTTCCTTGTTGGCGACCTCTGTAGGAATGAGTTGGTGCGTTGTTATATAGGTTCCATACCGTATTATGGTGTCTGTACGTGTATTGGTTGTATAGATGTATTACTATATGTGTTAGTATGCGTATGGATAATGGTAATATTATGGAAAGTGAAACCTGTCCGTATAACGTCACGTAACATATGAAAGTTTGTATGGCGCTCGGTGTGATATTATGTCTGCTCCATGCTCTATCCGCAATCAGCTGTGATCAAACAAAGATAACATTAATATTGTTCTGATTAATTCACTTCTAAAGACAGGATGTGACGAAATTATCCAAAAAAATCGTATGACATACGTTCTTTATTTTCTAACGTCTCCATATTATGTGTCTATGTATATGCACTGAGCCAAAATCGTTCTATTTTCGCTTCAACTTTTTCAAATTTTGTATGAGAATGTTAGCGCGAAATAAGAATAACGTAAGCGACAAAGTGAGTTATACCTTTTTTAAAAAACCTGGGAAGAAATTTAAAAATCTAAAACAGTCAGTTTGTTAAGATTATAATTACCAGTATTTTGGCTAAATTATACTTTGATATCTGAAAAACTGAACGGAAAATCCTCAGATCCCGTAAATTTCAGGGGTACTTTCGGAATATTTTTTTATTCAAGGAATTTCCAAATACTGTAATTCTAAAACAGTCAATCTGTAGTCCATACTTTCATCTATCACTGTCTTCAGTTTCAAGACGATTCTCTCAGTATTGGGTGGAGAAAAATATTAGGGTTTATGAGCCCTTTGCGCACGTATTCGCGTTTCGGTCAAGCGCGAAACCTGAAATTCAACATGTTTTATTCCATACTAGCTTTTGCGCCCGGCAGAATTGCGCCTGATTTCTATGCAAACTTATTGCTTAAATACTGTTTTGTAATTTCTCTAACCGCTATAGATATTTGATTTTTCCCTAGCCTAAGTCCTAGGTACGGTACTGATCTATCATTTCTCAAAATGCGTAGTCCGAGAGCTCTCCTATGTAAAATTGATTACGTAGGAGATTAAGTACCTATGCAACTTTAAATAAAATAAATAAATAAAATAATCTTTATTGTATATAGAAACATACAAAGGACGGGGTTGGTGCGAAATGGCAATTTCTGCCAGCCAACCCATAACAGAAACCATAATGAGACACAACTAACTTTGTACCGAAAGGGTACCTTAACCTAACAATAATTGAATACATAGCTTTACTAAAATTACATTTCTACATTTTTATTTAACTCCAAACGCCTTGCAATGGCTTGATGATTTGGATGTTGCTCTCTAGTGTCTCCTGGATGTAACAGCGAAAAATCTTTGACTCTCTTATCTTCTGACGCCAAACGATAATAATAATTCATATGATGTTGCATAATAAATTCAATTATAAAATGCATTCAATTCACACAGTATTACGTTATATTTTCATTTCAATGATTGCATCGCATGGATGCAGTAAAAAGTATGGCAGATTATATCATGATTCTCATAAGAAATTCAATGTTACATGTTGTTATTATGACGTTACTGTATCATAACCATAACATTAATTTAATATACACATCGTAATGTGTGTATGTTACGTAATAAACCCGCCACTTTCCGATATTTAGTATTCAACATACTATACACCTGCATACGTGTATACTTATAATTATTTACTTGTGAGTGCACACTGCACACTATGCACTGTACATTAACTCTTGGTGTTCTTCCACATATACAGTGCTATTACTTATCAGTATTCCAATCCATAGTATACCGTGGTGTACCTAGTGGGTTTTTCCACAATTTTGGTAAAAATGATACTTTGAGCTATTATTATACCTAAATTATTTTAGGTGTTGAACCGGATTTATCTGCATTGCACAGACGGAAATACATTACAGTTTTTTCCTCAACAGAGATGAGAGGCATCTTCATTCACATAATGGAGCGTTATGTGAAGATCTGGGCCATTATAGGAAATCATAAAATTACAAATAAATTGAATTGTGCTAACCATTTAATATCACGATTTTTTTATGCGTTCCCACACTGGAAAATTTACAACTGACAATATGACATCTTGTTATACCAAAATTATGAAATACTACACGGCGACAATTTGCTGAAATTAAATCCGTTATTATTAATAGAATAGGGAAACTAGTTGTCTCACACAATGAAGATTAGTTTTTAATTAGTTTATTCAGTGCAGGAAAAATGTACAGTTCGGCTTAAAAAGTAAAACATAATCATTAGCGTTTTCTTCTCCAGTTTCAATCGTTACGATTGGTTTGCAGCAAAGCCCCATGTCTCCTTCTCCACTCCCTGTCCTGTGGGGTTCTTTTTAACTCTTTATATGAGTCGAAGCTCATAGCATGGGACAGGTCGTCCAGGTATTCTTTCATTGCTCGTCCTCTGTAGTTTGTCCCCTCGTTCATTCCTTCAATTAATTCAAATAGGAGACCCTCTTGACCCACTATGTGGCCGATCCATCTGGCACGTATTTCTGCTATTGCATTAAGCGGGTGTCTTCCTCCTTTGATTTTGTTGAGAAGTTCTTCGTTCGTCAGTTTATACGGTAAACCTACTGGGTATTTAATATTATCGTTATTATCAAAACGCATTCTAATGATGATATCTACTGAGAATCGGAGAAAATGACAAAAAACCGGTAATCATAAATATGTATGATGTCGAAACGACATTGACACTATTTTTTATACTTTAGACGTCACTGAAACAAGATGAATAAAAATATAAATGAACGAATACTGTATATGTATTGTTATAATATGTTTCTTTTTTCTCCAGGGACGCACTCTTCTTTTTCCTGCTGTTGATCGACGTCTCCAAAGCCTCGTTGCTCGCCCGCTTGGCCCTGGCTGCCGGCAGCGGCCACGAAGTGCGAGAATCCATCGCGCGAGGTATGGAACTGCTGGGACCACCTCTCACCCTCGACACCCTAGTGGAAGCCCTCCTGGTCGGAGTGGGAGTGCTCAGTGGAGTACCGAGGCTCGTCGCTCTGTCGTGGTACGCCTGCATGTCTGTGGTGGTCAACTATATCATCTTCATGACCCTGTATCCGGCTTGCCTGTCTCTGGTTTCTGAAGTGAGTATTGGTTTCAGATAATACAAAGTTTTACGTGTTCATAAGCTTGCCTCATACATTATGAAATTCGTAGTCTGAAATTGGATTGTTTGTAAAAAGAGTTCAACTAAAATTACATAAAGAAAGTAAGATCGCTTTGTTACCCAGATTCTGAATTCAATGAGAGGTTTTGTCACGCTCATCCAATTCGCCATGCTCTCTCCTATTCCTTTTGCTCAAAATGTGTCTGTCTAATCTTTTAATACATAATCTTTTAAATAAAGCTATTTTTATGAACAGTTCCAATGATTTTAATACGTTTAATTTCATTTTAAAACTGTACCTATAAAAAAAAAACACCTTATACCTATAATAAATTAAGTACGCATGTCTTCTGTTTAGTTATCAAATGGCAGCAGAATCGGTGACGCTCCTGGAGCTGGTCTGCTGAGAGCTCTCCACGCCGCTGAAGAGGAGCAGAAACCAAACCCAGTGGTGCAGAGAGTCAAACTCATCATGTCAGCCGGATTATTGCTTGTTCACTTGCACAGGTAAATTTATTTCTCTTTATATTGTTGACATTTTCTATAGCCCTGATATTGTTGGCTTATGAATAGTGGATAGTACATAAATGAGGATTTTCATTATATTCTATCCCCTCACGCCGCATCCTTTGCGGAGTAGGCAGAGAACAGATCCCAGACTTTCATATCCTTACACACACTTCGTGCTTCCGTCACATTCGTTGCGTTTCAGGGGGATCCAAGCGTTAATTGGTGTTATGTGTGGTATCGTATGAAAGCGTTACAAAAGAAATCCAGATCGTAAGTCAGATTTTGTCCAGCTCAAGCCTTAGAAGACACCGAGCGATCGAGAGGACCCACTCACCGCATACCGCCGTGTTTAGTATCGTTTCGAAGAGTGCGAAAAACAGTTCTATTGTGCAGTCATCAATCTTGGTTTTAAAAACATTTTTTTGCGATTGCTTATTTTTAATTGATATGTTAAAGTAAAATTTCTTTTGACAGTGGCGATTGGTGTCTTCCCTGTATTCTCGAATGGAACTGTCAGAGCGAATGAATGAATGAATAAGTGGTGTGCGTAAGAATGAATAATTTATTTAACCTGTGACATCTCAGTTTCCTGATCTAAGCCATTGAAAATATGTAATTTTAATATTTAATCTCCCAGGAATATCTAGTGGAAGATATTTTTGTACTTCAGGTGGAAATAACATTTGGTTTTCATTTTTTTTTTCTTTTTTTATGATCGGTAGAAAAATTGATTTCTCTGCAATTTACAGAATCATTCGCCACCCATTCTGAAAATCTTAAAAATGTCAGTGCAAAGAGAATGTTCTGTGTTTTTATACGTACACAGCATTTGCTGGTTACCTCATTATTGAAGTATACCATGGTGGTGTAGTAGTAGTGGTTATAGCGTTTTGCCCAATACGTACCCTCCCACACTTGGCTCGACCATGTCGACCAGATGCTCAAGGAGTATGCTGGTGATGTATTCCACACTTTGCGATATCTAGGCCTAGTAGCTCAGTTCTATTGCAGTTCTAAGTTGGCAAAATTAATAACTAATTTTTGTAGAGAATTTATTAGGGACTATTTTTGTCTTTGACATTTTTTTTCAATCTCTTGCTGTTTTTTCTAAAAATTGAGGAAAACCACGTAGGGGGACCTATTCGGGGGGAAGGGGGGAACGCGTCAGGTGAGGGGGGTGGGGACGCTTGATATTCTGAAACACCCCATCCTAAGGTATCATCTTGCATAGGTTCAAAATTGTTATTAATTTTGCCAAGTTCCCCATACATTGATTTTCTGAACTCTGAATGACTGAGCTATAGTGCAAGGTGTACAGGAAAGTATTTGGGTTTGTGCATGCAAGACCAAATCCTTTTAATGAAAGAAAAATGCATGAATGTGATGGAAGGAAGAAATATGTGTAAGGGTAGAGAAGTCTGGCGATCTGTTCTCTCTGTCTCCCCCACAAAGTAGTCTGAGGTGATAGAGTAAAATAGAAAATAATATTATTTAACTGTTTTCGTCCACTGCTATGAAGATATAAATCTCTTAAACAATTGTCATCCATGAAAAATATTTTTATCTTAGATCACAAATACAATACCTGACATTCAAACACATACTCCATTTTTCTTTTAGTCTTTGACTTTGAAACTGTCTCACCAGTAGGAAGTGATTTTTGAATGATTTTGAATTTTTTGGAACATTACTATTTAAGATTTTGTTGAGTTTGTTCATATGTAAGTTTTCAGTCATCGACAGATTACTTTACCCTCAAATTTATTTAAAAAAAAAAACAGTTTTATTTATTTAATTAACTAAGGTAGGTAATGGTGATATTTGTGGGATCCCGAGGTCGTAGAATCGGTCCCACCCTTTTTCAATTTTTTTCAAACTTTTTTTTTTTTTTAAATGAATCTGGTTTTATGGAAATAAATCCAAATACATCTTTGTACACTTTGCAGTAAGCTTAAAAGCTTGTGTCGTGAAGTGGAGTAAGTCGGGATCGGGGATCGAACCTATCGAAATATGTAATTAAATAATGAATTATTTATCCAAAAAGATGTTAAAGATATAAAAAAATGTGCCAAAAAAGATGTCAAATATCTTACGGGAGTTCTTATACTTACAGGAGAATAGGTACTTGTTTCTTACATGACATTCAATAAATTATTTATCAAAAAAGACTAGGGGGAGCGATTCTACAACCCAATAATAATCCCCTTAGGGTTTTTTTTAATAATTTGATATGATGGATGCCATGTTTACTAACTGTGTTCGTATCTTTCCAGCCGTTGGTCCGTGAAGGACGAAGTGGAGCATGGTGTAAGAGGATCTTCCATATCTCCCCAACACAATATCCTCAATCAAACAGAAGAGACGGGCTTCCCACCATTCATGAAGTAAGTACACCTACAATATTCTATTTTATTCTATTCTTTCATATGCATACAACCATTGTACACCTATAACTATGAATTCGACACTAATATCGCTTTTTTGCATTCCAACCCCTCCCCACTGTTAATATTTTCGACACCTATAACTATGAATTCGACACTAATATCGCTTTTTGCATTCCAACCCCTCCCTCCTCTACTGTTAATATTTTCGACACCTAAAACTATGGATTCGACACTAATATTGATTTTTGCACCTCTTCCCTCCCATGTGTTTTAGTTCGAAAAGTTACAAAACTGAAACTGTTCAGTTAATAGTATAGTGTAAATTATCAGAGTTTTACTGTACCAAACTTTAATAAGTTTAAAATGATGTAACCGTCAGTAAATACTATTTAAAAAAAAACATTTTACATCAATTCCCACTTGTAGTTAACAAAACGCTATTTATTCTTCACCAGGGACAAATCAATTATTAGATTCAACAAATAATTATAATTATATTAATAAGTAAATGATTGCACTCTTGTTGTCTGCTTTGCAGAGACTTTAATCTTTCTCTTGTGTAATATGATGCGACCTTAACATACATAACAATAATCTGTTGGTTGATGTGAGCCTCTCACCTTATTAGTTGTATGTTGTATGAACAACACAGACAAAACTATGTTATGGACAGTTCACATTATGTAATAGTTCATTACACTACGACAATAGTGTAGTTAATACTCTACATATTAATATTGTCATCTGTCAAATGAAATCTTGATCTCAGCCCTCCATGAGTAGACTCACGCTATCTCCCTTTAACTGCTACTAAAAAAAAACTCTCAAGAGTAAACTAAAGCATCATTAGCTTTCCATGAATATTGTTAATTGTTTATCGCGCAAATATATCATTTTTGTCATCCTGTCATCCTTCATTCTCTCAACATGCCCAAACCATCTTAGTTCATTCACTTTCATTCTCATCACAACACCAGTCTTGCAGGCACTCATTTCCCTAATAACCTCATTCCTTATCTTATCTGGCAACGTTTTCCCACACATTCTTCTTAACGACCTCATTTCCACTGCATTCAACCCTAATTTGTCCTTCTTCAGCCATGTCCAAGTCTCGCTAACATAGATTAGGGTCGGCACCAAGACACCATGTGCATAAAGATAAAAACGAAATAGTATTATGTTATTTTCTTGATTGAAGATCTCCTTATGATTCCACTGCTTTTTTTCACAGGTTATTGACGGTCAGTGTTGAACATCTCGTTATATTGATACTAGTCTGCGCCCTGGCTGCCAAATTCATATTCTTCGAAGATCGTGAGGATCTCAACCCTCACCTACACATCACCAACACAAAGAAGGAAGAAGAGGACACAGAAGAATCTACCATGTTGGTCAGGGAGCCGAGCATCAAACACATCAAGTCATTAGCTAATCTGAATATCAACGAACAAGTCAAAGCGAAGAAACCAATATTCGACTTATCCGATTCTGACACCGAGGACAAAGAGACGCAAACCGATGAAATAATTACAGTGGTACAGAAGAAAACTAGCGTCGATAATCTTCCGAGGCTCCCTCGTTCCGAAGCCGAATGTCTCGAGATTTATAGGTCTGAATTAGGTGCTCAAGGTCTCTCCGACAACGAGGTAATTCTGCTAGTCAATAAAGGCCATATTCCGTTGTATAAACTGGAAGGTGCCCTCGGAGATCCGCTGAGAGGTGTCAAGCTCCGGAGAGATGTTATTGCTCAACTTAGTGGCTTCAATACATCGTTGGAAGGACTGCCTTATCTACACTATGATTATTCTAAGGTCAGTTTTTAAATAAACGTTAAAATTTAATATCTGTTAATTATTTCTTGTTGATTTTAATCTATAAATATTAAGTTGTTCATTTTTTCCTTATATATTAATTTATATCAAACTGATATTTATAGGTATTGAACACTTGCTGCGAGAATGTGATCGGTTACGTTGGTATTCCTGTCGGCTTTGCTGGTCCCCTGATAGTTGATGGAGTCTCCTACATGGTCCCCATGGCTACAACGGAAGGAGCTTTAGTAGCTTCCACAAACCGTGGAGCGAAAGCTTTAGGACCTCGTGGTGTGACATCCATTGTAGAAGACATTGGCATGACGAGGGCGCCTGTCGTCAGTTTCCCTAATGTCGTCAGAGCTTGGTGAGTTTATCAGACAAGTCACAGCTGATTGAATCATTTTTTTTTTATTTATAAGACAGATTCAGACTAGAATGAAAGTAAATAAGCTTAGATGGTGTGGGCATATTGAGAAATGTCTAAAAATATAATATATGAGTGCAAAAAGAGGTGTGAGAAAGTGGATCGATCGTGTTGACCAGATCCTCAAGGATAGATGCATTTTGAGTAAAAGAAATCTAAGAGGGTGTGTGACAAATTGTATGAATGCGACGAAAGCAAGGAGTGTATGTAAGGGTGTACGGAGGGGATAGATTATTTGTGCAAATTTTTGGCAATATCAACAATCTAATTACGTATTTAGTTTCTGGTTTTATCATTTTTCTTCTTATTGTTTCTAGTGAAGCACGCAGGTGGATTGAAAGCAAAGAAAATTACGATAGAATCAAAGAAGCATTTGATGCGACGAGCAGATTCGCCCGTCTGCAAGAGATTCACATTGCTATCGATGGACCGCAGTTATACATAAGATTCCGTGCCACAACTGGCGATGCCATGGGAATGAACATGGTGTCCAAGGGAGCCGAGATGGCGCTGCGACACATACACGAGTACTTCCCCGATATGACGATCATCAGTCTTTCAGGAAATTATTGCTCAGACAAAAAACCAGCAGCAATCAATTGGTACGTATAGATTATTTGTTTGTATATTTACGTGGAGGCAGGACTCACCAACACACTTCTCAGTATAATCAGTCCGAAAAGTCTACATATCATTCGACACGATATATAAACTCATCAGCCTTATACTGGGAAACATTCACCTATCCAGATATCATGGATATGCGGGGCCTAAAATACAATAATAACTTATCAGTAGAAATCTTCTTACAATATTGTATTTTTACATTTTATTATTACAGGGTGAAGGGACGTGGTAAGAGAGTGGTGTGCGAAGCAGTGGTAGACAGAGAGACCCTGAGGAAAGTGTTCAAGACTGATGCCAAGACACTCACCAGGTGCAATAAGCTCAAGAACCTCGCGGGGTCTGCCCTGGCTGGAACTATAGGTAACATATTTCATTTAAAGATGCATACACAAGATCTGACAGTTACATATTACAACAACTACGCATAATATTCTTAAACAAAGTAGTATATAAAGGTGGGAAGAACTATTGAACATTGAGCCCCTTCTATTATCTATGACAAATCTATGGTGGACGCCATGGGAGTTCCAAACATATGATTCCCTGTCATATTGGTTGTCCACAATTGCATGAAACCTGGTGATGTTTCAGTGATTTTTGCGACTCATTATGTATAATCAGTGTGGAAATTACCTATGTAATTAAATGGTAAATTAGCGTACTTTACATCGAGAAAAAACGGTGTATACCTTGGGGAAAAGCTAGTAGCGGCAATGGTGGCGGTCAAGTTTTGTCTATGGCTTTATCCGTTAAGTCTTCCTACATTTATATAGGTTCCCTAGTAGTCGCTAATATCATAGGTGGACTGAAAACATTGAATCTAAATTTTGGATTCACAATTTGCAGGAGGTAACAATGCTCACGCGGCCAACATGGTAACAGCCATCTTCATAGCCACTGGACAGGATCCGGCACAGAATGTTACAAGTAGTAACTGCAGTACCAACATGGAACCAACCGGAGAGAGTGGAGAGGATCTCTACATGACCTGCACAATGCCATCATTGGAAGTTGGCACCATTGGTAAGAGCATGAAACATGTATTGTTAGATTAGGTTAGTTTTAAACGTCTTTGGGGCTAGTGTCAAATATGTCATGTTAGGTTATAATCAAACATGTCTTATGAATAGTTTGACAAGGTAAATTACCACACAATCACTGTGTAACCGACTAAGTTTATTATACTGAGCCAGCATCAGTTTTAGATTGTTCAAAATAATCAGCTAGAATTGACCTAACCTAGAATGGCATAGATCGTAAAAAAATAAGAGTTGTTTGCTGGCAACAATACACATCTATTGAAATACCTAGTACAAGTGTTGCCACTATGGTTGCCAAAAAGCTACATGCAGCGCCCTCATCGAAAACCACCTCTTTCTGGACAGACTGTAAAATTTATTTTTTTCCAGGTGGCGGCACCATCCTGTCGGGTCAGAGCGCCTGTCTTGACCTGCTCGGAGTGCGTGGAGCCCATCCAACTTGCCCAGCTCAGAACAGCAAGCAGTTGGCTCGCATCATCTGCGCCACAGTCCTTGCTGGAGAACTTTCTCTAATGGCAGCCCTTGTTAACAGCGACCTCGTCAGAAGTCATATGAGACATAATAGGTAAATAATACAATTCGATTCTGTCCCCTCCTATTATCGTGTTGCTTGTGGAATAGGCAGAGAGAACAGAACACCTGACTTGACTATCCTTGCACACAATTGTTTCTTCCGTTGCATTTATGCAATTTGTCGTGCACACTCACACATGATTTATTTTCCCAAAAACACATCAGTCTTTGGTCCCAGGCGGTTTTCGGACGGCCATGTTTCCTTACACCACTTCTTCTACCCATGTTTATTTTCTTTGTTATCCTTTCATCATTCATCGTCTCTACATGTATGTACTAACCACCTTAACTTGTTCACTTTCGTTTTAGCTACAACTGTCTTACAGTCCGTCATCACTCTAATCACTTTATTCCTTATCTTATCTCTCAACTTTTTTCCACATGTTCTTCCTAACAATCTCATAGCTGAAGAAAGATGAATCAGATTTGAATAATACCTACAATTCATATTAATATAAATAACAGTTCCCTACCTTGTGAATTCAAATGTATAACGTGAATTTGACTATTTCCAGGTCGTCAGCTGCTATAAACGTTGGTGCTAGTCCCATGAGAATCCCCACCACACCACAACACAGGAAGATGTTACCATCCCCCAACACACTCCATATCTCCTCCCCACACACGTGATCTCCTGCCCGGAGTCACGCGCACACGCACCAGCTCTCCCGTTGTGCAGCGTCACAACGCAAGTGTTATTACCTCACAATTCACAACTATTACTGTTTTATTATTTTTATAGTACGCATTGTTATAATATTATATACAATTTATCACAAACTGAACACAATAACTGGGAATCAACAGATGAAACGATATTTTTTACCGCAGCTTTCCACGGCAGCTTAATTTTTTTACGAAAATAAGTGAGGTCTCATTCGTACATTGTCGAGAAACAACTGAACATAATGAAAAGACAAAAACCCTATAAGTCAGTCTTTAAAATTCACGTAAAGCTAAATAGAATGTCGAAACTATTCAACCAATCACATTGCAGTGTTTAAAATGGATTCCACACAGTTTAATAAGTGCTGCATTCTAATTGGTCGAAAGTAGTTATAATACATTCCTATTGGTGGAATGTTTTTAAACAGTTCATACGCTGCATTGTTATTGGTTGAATGTGTAGAATCTTTTTATTGGAAACAAATGTTTTGATTTAGATCTCACATATATTATATTAATCCTTTCAAGATTTTGAAAAAATGGGAAATGATACGTCAAATTTGTGACCTCACTCTTTTTTTGCTCGGGTTATTTTAAAATATCCCCTGCAAACATTGACTGATTATATTGTTATTTAACTGCATAGTATTTTAATAATATTTTTTGGTTGGGTCATTATGTTTCTTATGGGAAGGATTAGGGAAATATGAGTGAAAGTGGGTAAAAACTTTGTTTATCTGTTGATGTGGGTAAATATGTTATTATCTAATAAGAATTACTTTTAGAAGTGATTGTATCATGCTGTGTAAAGAACGTAGATGCAAAATGGTGGACACATAGACAATAAATTTTGTTAGGACGTATTGATATAACTCCAGAATTTCTACCATTTTCCATGATTTTTTTACACAACATAATATTGCATAGCATGTATTTTACGGTATAAAAGATAAGAGTCTTCCAATTTTCTGTTACGTGTGTTTGTCTGTGAGATTTTTTACTTTTTGAATGTGGTAATTCGAAGCCGACATAATATTAACATACAGGCCGGGTCTACAGTCCATTTTATTTTTCAGAAGTCTCACGGAGCAAACATGGTTTAGTGTTGCTTGATATGATAATAAGATATGGTTACATTTTTTCGCTACTTTCAAATTATATTTCAGAACTGTTGCTTAAAAAAACTAGCCATTTTTTGGATCGTTAGAATAAACTGGCAACTTTGTTTTTCAAATTTGTGATGGCGGTTTAAAGGTATTATCGGAGTATTTTTTTCTTTTTCCAACTCGCAAAACTATCTTGCATTTAAAGTGATTTCTCTAGCGCCGCTCTGTAATATTTTCGGCGTTGTAGGTTACTTGTGAAAGATACAATGTGAGAATATTGCTCACTTTTGACAGCTCTTATGACAAGGTTCAACAATCAGGTCTACCAACAGTACAATCTTGAACTCCACTTGCAGCTTACATTTCGTTTCATCCGTCTTGTCACACTTTTTGTATAGAATTACTATGTAGCCAGTGGCCAAGTTATATGAAACGCAATGTACCTCCGCCGGCTGCCAAGATAGAGGAAACGATCTATAAGAAATGTACAGGGAAAAATATTCCAAAGATAAAGTGTTTATCATCAGGACAAGGTAACGTCACGATAGTGGGTGGTTGCCATGGTGCTGTTTTTTTTATTGTCATGGCTTAGATATAATGTCGGCTTCGAATAATTTTGTATGTGCAAGCTAAGAATGTGAATAAGGAATAAGATGTCTTTTTTTCATAATCTACCTTAGTATTTTAGAGAAAACTTAATACATAGTCATATTGTCTGTTAATATTTAAAAATTTATAATTTTGTTATGAAATTCAATGTAAAAAGTGTACTTAATATAATATGTGTTGTATCTTATATAGTCTACTGGGATATTTATTCATTATTACTTAAAGATATATTTGAGTGAGCGAAGAGGGGTGAGGAAACGCGGCCACCCGAGACTGACCTGGTCCAATCATGTCGAACCAGATCCTCAAGGATGGACGCGTTTTGAATTAAATGAATCGGAGAGAGAATTGCACGAATGTGATGGAGGCTAGGAGTGTGTGTAAGGATAGGGCTGTCTGGCGCTCTGCAAGGGAGGCGGCGTTAAGGTATAGATATATTTATATGTAAATAATATTGATTTCACGACTATCTTATTGACATAATTCAAAGTAATTTTTAATAAAACGTCCATAAGATAATTCGCACCTTTTTCAGTCATGAAATTCACCACCAATTCTGAATGCAATATAAATGTTTGCACAATATTGTGTTTTTATACACACATAGCATTTGCTGGTTGCCCCATTTCTCGGATAGTAATTTTTAATACTATTACTATACATTGAAAATGGGGGGTGAACGTCATATTACTGAAAAAGATTTGAAATGTCTTGTGCAAGTTTTACAAACACCTAACTCTTACAGGACACTTGAAATAATATTAAAAAAAGAGTGGGGGCCAGTTCTACAACCCAGGGTCCCACAGGGCTTATTTTTAATACCACTTTGCCTTCGTATTACCTCTTCTCATACAATAATTTTGTACGTTTTCTTATAATATGCCTAATTGTATCGTAAATTGAACAATAAAAATTATACAAAGATTTTGTACATTATCCATAAATTATATCGTTGGTGATATGCCAATATGTGGCCTGTGGCCAAAAATAAAGTTTAACGTGTAACGGGACATGTAAGAGCACCTTAAGTCAATAATAATTTATATTGGGAGTAAGGAACCTATATAAAGGTGGGAAGAACTATTGAACATTGAGCCCCTTCTATTATCTATGACAAATCTATGGTGGACGCCATGGAAGCTACAAACATATGATTGCGTGTCATATTGGTTGTCCACAATTGCATGAAACCTGGTGATATTTCAATGATTTTTGCGACTCGTTATGTATAATCAGTGTGGAAATTATCTTTGGAATATAACCTATGTAATTAAATGGTAAATTATTTACATCAAGAAGAAATGGTGTGTACCTAGCGGAAAGGCTAGTAGCGGCAATGGCGGTGGTCAAGTTTTGTCTATGGCTTTATCCGTTAAGTCTTCGTACATTTATATAGGTTCCCTAATTGGGAGTTATCATCTCGGGATAATTCTTCACACTAAACATTTCCACGTTTTTATTAAAAACCTTAGCGATAAATTAGTGTAAACTAATGGTGTGATAGACAATAGGGCATAATTAACAAATATGTTTGTAAATATTTTAACGATACGTTATGTACTAAGTTACCATTTATTTACATAATACTGTAAAAACATTTATTATATAATCTACTTGTGTACATTAATATATTACATTATACCGTAGGTAGAACAATTATTTTTAAAGCATAATTTGACCCTACGATGATAAAATATTATGACAATCATTGTAGTTGTATTGTATAGGCTTTTTATTAATCAAATCTATGATGTAAATAATTATGTTTAATAAATATGTTTATTAAATCCACGTAAACTGTGAATAAGTTTGTAAATCCATGTAAACTTGATAAATCAATGTGAACTTGGAACATGTTGATAAATCCACGTAAACTGTGAATAAGTCGATAAATCCATGTAAACTGTGAATAAATTGATAAATCCGTGTAAACTTGGGATTTATTGATAAATCGATGTGAACTTGGAATATGTTGTCTGTAATGTAAGCTGGGAGTGTGTCAATAAATCCATGTAGTTGGAATTTATTGATAAATCGATGTGAACTTGGAATGTATTCATATCCACCTAAACTATGAATAAGTTGATAAATCCATATAAACTTAGAAGATTTGATGACTGCTGACATTACAATTGAAGGAGTAAAAATGTACTTACAATTAATGTTAATGTGTGCCAAAATTTGTTGAACGTGAACAGACATAAGCCATATGTGGGATGTTTCTAAAAATGACAATACGATCTTGTTGTGTCAATAAATGTATTGTAACATCTCTTAACAATTAATTATTAAAGAATCATCTTTGGAATTATGTAATCACTTAGATCTTTTTTTCACCATTGCATTCTCTGTGGTTTTCAAATCTGTTCAGCTCCACAGCGATGACATATTGAAATTGGTAATCACATCTTACACGGATAGGTACGTAAATATTGATGTAATGCTTTGTGCAAATATGAATGATTGTGGCTTTGAATAGGTGCTGAACGAATAGAATATAAGTTGTTATTAAATGGCCATAATTCATGATGTTAGAAAACGTAGATGAAAGTGAAAGAAATTTACACATCTACTCTCAACAAATGCCATGCGCCATATTGTAATGTGCCGCCATGACACCTCCACATCCTGTCTCCAAAGGGCCGACACTAACGCCATCTCTTGGACACAGCTTCGCACCCTTCACAAAATATTACACAGTTATTAGTTGTTAAAAATCACAACTGCCATAGATAATTAGACTTTTTATTATCAAAATGTTTATAAGATACATAATTACCAAGAACTGATAAATTTAATATAGTAATGGCAAAGTTACTTAATTTCCATCTTGTTTTATCATGTTACCCAAAATTGGTTGAACCAAAGATATATTTTCCCGCCATTCATTTAATTTGTCTATGATTTTCTAGCATCATGATAATATCAAAATTTAAATGGCTGCAAGATGAGATGAAAGATAATATTTGATTAGAAGATCTTAATAACTGTGTTATGGACTTGACGGTTAAGTTGTTAATTGTTAAAATAGATTGTTTTATAGGTTGGTTTTGCGTATCAATTGTATAGTGTTTGAGTTCAAAACACAGTTATTGTCTAAACTAAGGAACCTACATAAATGTGGGAAGAACTATTGAAAATTGACCCCCTTCTATTATCTATGACAAATTATGGTGGACGCCATTGGCACTACAAACATATGATTGCATGCCATATTGGTTGTCCATAATTGCATGAAGCCTGGTGATATTTCAGTGATTTTTGCGACTCATTATGTATAATCAGTGTGGACATTACTTTTGGAATATAACCTATGTTATTAAATTGTAAATTAGCGTACTTTACATCCAGAAAAAATGGTGTTTACCTATCGGAAAGGCTAGTAGCCGCAATGCCGGCGGTCAAGCTTTGTCTATGGCTTTATCCGTTAAATCTTCCTACATTTATATAGGTTCCCTAGTCAAAACTATGCTTTTAGGAGATTCCACCTTTGATATTATTATAATTAATCTTGTCATGATTATTTTTAAATGGCGACCTGCCATGACATGGATGACTAAATAAATAATTAATTAAATGTAATTAGTGACGGATTGTTCCCAGCACAATTTAGTGATAATTTTAATTAAAAAGACATTATTGTTTTTCTTGTAATTTTATAAAAACATTATGGTGATGAGAAGTGAAAATTAAAAATTTAAAACAACAACTTTGTTATTTCTTGCTCCCAGCAATCCATCCAACTATACCATCATAGCAGGGGTAACCAGCGAAAACTATCCATTAAGGGGTCTGTTAAATTTCTCTCAATAATTTGCTCAATTGTTTGTGGTTCTATTGCTCTCCGTTCTATCATCGGTGCGAGTCAACCGGTCGTGCGATTCAACCTGTTCTACGTGCACAGTTGACACGCTCGGTTGTTGCGAATAACACCCAACTATTTGGTTGGGTGACAATTGCTCGCCATAGGCAATAGTGGTCCGCTCCTGCTGTTCACTCACTCTTATAAACACGCAATATGTCTATCCCTTTCTACCAAAGAAGAGTGCTGTGATATCGCTATCTCGATGTATATTTCTCAACTCACTTTTATTATTAGTATTCTCATATCTCTATCTCTGTTTGACAATTCCAATTGGAATAATTACCCAAATGCGTTCTGTCTTCGTGCGATAATCGCCCGTTGACTCGCTGAGTGAAAATTAACGGCAAAAAACGCAGCCACATAAATATTCACCAAATATTTCTATTACTTTTGTACAGGCGCTCAAAAAATCTAGAGTACTACGAAAAATGACACTAAAATGTCTACTTTAAAAAAACTCTTTTCACGCTGCCGTATACGCTACCTACGCTAGCAGAACTTTATTTAAACAAAAAGTTCATGCATAACTAACTCGAGACTGACCAAAAATACGAAAAGGGGAAGACCAAAAATTAAAAAATAAATACTCATGCACAGCATTTATTTTTACAATATTAGGTACAAAATATTAAAGTTAAAATATCTTACAAATTAGAAAATAAGGTACAATTGTTTTAGTAGCAAATAAAATTAAAATTACCACCAGTGTGGATTAATATATCATATTATCATTACATGTCCAATAATTCACATTCATACTAAATTCACAAACAGTTGTTATTCAGAAGATTTACATGATAAGAAAATAAAATGATATAGCTAAAAATATTAAAAATAAAATACATCAATCTCTTCTCCATTCTTCTCAGGTGTACCGTGTGTGGATTGTCGATGTTGTCGAGTTTTCGGCCTACTCGCTGAACCCATCTTCAGGACTAATGTAGTAGCTACTATATTAGTCCTGAAAGTAGGCCGAAAGCTCGATAACATCGACAATCCACACACGATACACCCGAGAAGAATGGAGAAGAGATTAACAAGGACCGTGAAAATCTACAAAACTATCAAATTACATCAAGTGCGATGGAATCAAAATCATTTCAATTTTTTGATGCTTTCTAGCGGTCCTCCACTCACTGAGTAAACATTAGATTTCATAATGCGGACTTCCCAATTTCAATAACAACAAATCAATATCCAGCTCTTCTAATTCACATCTTTTCAAACGTCTCCTGATATTGGCACACTGTACAGACGTGTGAGTACGTATCATCATCTTCATTATAAGACTCCGGTCCGTACGTATGTTCGTGTTTCGCTTTTGTCTTGTTGTACAAACTGCTTCTGACGTTCATTCGTAATTCCTTCAGTTGCTTCGAATATTTCTTTGACTTTGCTTCGTCCCTTTTCTCCAATCGTTTTTCCTTTTCTTCGATCAGCGCCTCCTTTGATCCCCACACCTCGATGGCCCTCTCCTCTATTTGTACGTGAAGATACAACTTCATGGAACCCCATCTGACATTGTGAGGGTTCTTACGCATTATACATTTGAGTATCGGTTCCCTCTTGTCCAGATCACAATCTTTCAAGAGATATTCATTCTTAGCTTCGGTTCTTGTAATTAGTGAGTGATGGTCTTCGCTGTCTCTACAAGTACATAAAATAAAATGAAACCCTCAACCAGATAGACAAGTATGACACATTCAAGGAATAAAGATTGTACTCATGCTATCTTCCTTAAAATACTAATAAAAATATTTTACGAGAGACGAACAAAAGTTTCACTGGTTACATCAGCCTTCCCTATCCTTACACTCTTCTTTCTTCCGTCACATTCATGCAATTCGTCATACACACTTTACAATTCGCTTTACTCAAAACACATCCTTCGATGGCTGCGTTTCCTTACACCTTTTCTTGCTCGCAAATATATTTTCTCTGTCATCCTTTCATCTCTTAACTCGTTCGCTGTACCAGAGAAGTAGAATCAATGCAAACAAAGTGTAAAGGGCTCAGTTTTCATTTCGTCATAAAGATGATAACACATAGTTACTCATCTCCGTAATCACTTCATTTCTCATCCTATCTCTCAACTTTCATCGCATTCACACCTGATTCATTCTTTAGCCACATCCATATCTTACTAGCATACATCAATGTCGGCACCACACTGTAATAATGGTTTGTGTTAGTAGATACCTACCTGCACTTGTCACAAGCTCTGAAATCAAACGTCTCAAAGAGATATGAAGTGGAGAAGGTCTCATTACACTCCATGCACCTGGGCCACTCCTCCTTGTCTAGAATGGGAGGTGGTTTCTTTGTAATGGTGGGTGGTTGTGCAGTACGTCCCGCCTCGGCGTCCTTGGCAGTCTCTTCTATGAGGAACCCACCACCACTGTCTATGAATCTGGTTCCTTGGACTTTCACAATACTCTGTTGAACAGTATCAGTTTCACTGTAAATTCACAGGATATATATAAAATACAAACGTGGAGACAATTCTGTGACATCAAAATATTATTATATGTAAATAACTGCATTAATATTATGAAATTTATTTACATTTTGGCTGAAGGATGTGGAATTAGTTTTGCTTCTTTCAACATCAATGCTTTCAGGCGATTTTTTTCAATCCTTGCTTTTTGAGCCGCACTCAACTTCACTTCGCTTCCAGATTCCATGTTTTAGATGGTATCTGGATGGTATTATAAACGCAGCTTATTAAATAAAAGCAAAATTACAAAAATAACACAATTTCAAATCCCAAAACCGCACATTTTGCAAATTGACAGATATATTTGACAGTTGGATCCAAAGATTCTGATTCTGACCATAGAATTGCGCAAATAGAAGTTTTTTCAAAAGCTAGGTACCTACCTACTTGCTTTTAACTAAAAATATAAATTGGACTGTTTAAGTACTTACTTAGTTGATTAATGATATTGTAATTTAATTGTGTAATTTAAAGAAAACATCTCGTTATCGCGTTTATATTTATGTCATAGGTAGGCAAATGCCTAAATTTAATCACTAAATTTACCATTGACAATAAAAAAAATTGTTTATACTTATTGTCCATGACTTTTTCTAACCTCTTTTTGAACTGTCAAACTGCGAGAATAATATTGTGGTTGTCGGAGTGGTTCGGGCGTTTTAACAATTTTTAAACATTATTTATGAATAATGGCTGAATTGGACAATTTGTTTTCTTGTTTTGATGATGAGAGTGATGTGGCGCCCGCTTTACCGGCGCCTCAAACAGAAGACGTCGACTCACAAAAGGAAAATGAAAAGTAAGCAACACATTACATTCCTTTAAAATAACAGAAAATTTGATCTTATTTAGCTTTAAACGTTTAGTCGTACGTCAATTAATCTATTACGTATGTTTTTTCGATTATTTAATTCAAGAGACTCTTAATTTTGTGACAATAATGGTTATCATCATTCCTATTTTGGAGACAGAAACATTGTAACTTCATGTATTGTATTGTACTCTGTATTACAGGCAGGAGAATGATGAAGAAATTTTTACTGATAAAGCTTCAAAAAGGCAACTGCAAGATGAAAACGAAAAAGGCATTAAGAAATTAAAAGTGGACGAGGATGAACTCTTGGAAGACATTAAGTAAGTTGTTACAATCTGTTTTGAATGTTATTATCCCATTTTGAGACAGACTCTCCCCTTATTTCCTATAGAATTACAATATTATAATTAAGGTTCACTTATAAATACGGGTTCCAAGTGCACGTCACTCACGAAATACGTTTCAACCGTCAAGTTTGACAGCGTTGTTCCATACAAAATGTGCAACATCATAGTCAAATGTACAAGTGTTTTACTTTGTAATGTCACATAAAAGTGTGGCACAATATCATTATTTTATAAGGAGAACATAAATTACCATGAATCTCTAAGAAAATTTTAATTAAATAAATCATACCCTAATTAAACTAACAATATAAGCAACAACAAAAACAAGTAAGTTAAGGTACATCTGAAACATTGTCAAAAAATATAAAATATGAGATCGAAAGTACATGAGAAATGGTTTGTAAAGACTAATTTGCAGGTACAGACAGCCGACAATAATCACTATTAATATTTACTATTAATAGTGATTATTAATTATTTATTTTATTTAGATATCTTTAATCATATATTTTTCCTTACAGTCCTGAAGTTTTAGATCTCCGTATTGTAGTCCACACTTTGGAGACGTACGAGGGATGCACCCACGAAGTCGCCGTCCCCCCTGGGCACGAATATGTTCCTCTGATCCAGCCACTGGGTCCCCCAGCCAAGCAGTATAAGTTCATATTAGATTCCTTTCAGAAGGAGGCCATCTTGTGTATAGATAACAATCAATCAGTACTCGTCTCAGCTCACACGTCTGCCGGAAAAACTGTCTGTGCTGAGTAAGTTCATTCTCCATACTAGGTTTATCTAGGTTTATCGAAATTTGTACACTTCACAGTAAGCTTGAAAAGCTTGTGTCGTGAAGTGGAGTAAGTCGGCATCGGGAATTGAACTAATAAAGCTTGTACACATAAAGACTTCACAGTAAACTGAAAGCTTGTGTTATGACATCTAGAGCAGTATGTCCCAAACTATGAGTCGCGACCCACCAGTGGGCCGCGATCGAATATTAGAACACATAAGTTCCACTACGGAATCTGAGCATTACCAATATTAATGCCCTCTTTAGACTCAAAAAAATTTCGCCTGCGGCGCTAACTTCTTGGTGCGTATTTTATAAGGTAAAATTTTCTTGGTGGGGGAAGGGCGGCGAAAACTCAGTGAGTGCCTATACTGAGAAAAATTGTAAATCTGGCGCTAGTACACCCCCCCCGTCTTTTCGTAAGAGGTGGGTCGCAAGATTGGAAATTTTTGTTAGATGAGTCGGCACCCAGTCAACTTTGGGAACCACTGATCTAGAGCATTATAAATATTGGATATATTGTATTTCTTCCAACCCAAATTATTGAAAACTCAATAAGGCCTTATTCTAGAATGTAAAAATGGACACATTATGGGGCATTTTTTAAAGAAATTTTCTATTTATTAAAAAAAAAAACAATTTTTTTTCACAAAAATCATGTTTTTTAACAAAATTTTCACTACATTCTAAATCAAAAACCACAAATTTCTTAGATCTTCATCGAAAGCCCAAATTGTTTACTATGATTTGTGGTTGGTTTTGTCAAAATCGAGTCAGTCGTTTGAGAGTTATTGGCAAAAAACCTAAATGAGAAATTTTCATACTCCTCAATTTTCAAAAGCCCATATCTCCAAAGTGATTGATTTTTGGATATGCATCCCCTTAACTTTTTGTCATTCTCTATCACCTCTCCAAATATCTGACATACGGAGCCAATCACCCTGTATAGTATCTCGTTTCTGTTGAGGATAAACTGTATAATATTAGTAATAAACAATATTAGTGACCGTAATACTAAACTTGTTGTTTATATTGTAAATGAATTTCATAGGTACGCCATTGCACTGTCTCTGAAGAATAAACAGCGTGTGATTTACACGACTCCCATCAAAGCTCTATCAAATCAAAAGTACCGAGAGTTCCAGGAAGAGTTTGGTGATGTGGGACTCATCACGGGAGATGTTACCATCAATCCTGTCGCTTCGTGTCTCATCATGACTACAGAGGTAAGAAAATTTTCTATTCGTCGCTTCAACTATTATATAAAATGACAACTTCTTATAAAATACCAATCTTATACTATTCTTTCCCCTCAAGCCGCATCCCTTACGGGGTAAGCACATCAGAGAATAGAATGCCAGATTTCTCTATCCTTACACACACTTACCGCTTCCGTCACATTCATCATACATACTCTACAATTCCTTTCAGCAACTTATCGACGTAATTGAACCAAGTGGTTCTTGGACGCCCCTGCTTTCTTAAACACCTCTTTTATAACACATGTATATTTTCTTTGTTGTCCTTTCATCATTCATCTTCTCTACATTTCCCAACCATCTCAACTCATTCACTTTCAATATTATTATTATTATTAACTTTTGGGCAAGCGGCCTGATGGGCCCAAATCAATGTCTGTGCCATCTGTCGTTCTGAGAAAGTCATCCAATCTGTTCTTAAAAACATTCACTGATGGTGCTTGTATCACATTTTCGGGTAAACGGTTCCACATATTCACCACTCTATTGCAAATAAAATTCTTTCTCAGATTACTGTGAAACCGTTCCTTGGTGAGCTTCATAGAATACCATCTCTCTACCAGTCCCTGTTGTTACTATAATATTATAGTTTATATGTTTGTGATTTCAGATTCTACGTAATATGTTATACAGAGGATCGGAGATCATGAGGGAAGTTGGATGGGTGGTGTTTGATGAGATTCATTATATGAGAGACAAGGAGAGAGGGGTCGTATGGGAGGGTAAGTTCTTTACTTTACGGTAAATTTCATAGTTCGTAATCTAGCATCGGACGCCCCATTTGGGGTTTTTGATTCAATATCATTTCAATTAATTATTAATCGCATCTAGAGGGAGACATTCTAAGAGATAATAAAGATATATTTGTAAGTATTTGTTCATTGGTTATGCAGAATCAGCAAAAAATAAGGCAGGGATTTAAAAAAAGCATAGCATTGAAGCCTTTTGTGTTAAATGAGTAATTCTTTCACTGCTCGGTAACTGGTTACCGCAAGTTTGAGGAATAAAGGTTCAAATTCAAATTCGTGGTAAACGATATAATGCACTGTGTGTTCTGCTGTACGGTCAACAGCGTACAGCTGATTCAATTTTTGCAGAATCCACGGATTGCTGTTTACGACTCGTATAATGGATATCTGCGTGACTTGAACTTATTTCATCTCAAAAATTTACCCTTAATGATGACACAATTATTTTGTTTACAGAGACTCTGATTCTCCTCCCTGACAATGTCCACTACGTATTCCTGTCCGCCACCATTCCCAACGCTCGTCAGTTTGCCGAGTGGGTGTGTCGTCTGCACAGCCAACCCTGCCACGTCCTCTACACGGAGTACAGACCCACGCCACTGCAGCATTACATATACCCGTCTGGAGGGGATGGAATACATCTTGTCGTGGATGAACTGGTAAAATATATTACTTTGAGCATGTAGACCAGATCCTCAAGGACGGATGTGTTTCGAGTAAAAGGAATCGTTGATTAATTATTGTCAGCTCGTCTGTACCGCAACTGTGCCGCGGCCCGGAATTGATTAATTAGTATAATTAATCAATTCCGGGCCGCGGCAAATGGATGGACTGGAATTTGTGAATGTTACTTCAGTGTAAAGTGATCACATTAAGCCAGCCGATGATCAGTCATCAGCATTATGGAAGGTCCATCCTTTTCTGTGTATCTTTTGAGATACAACTACTTGTTATATTCAACTACAACATGTAGAAAATTCTGAAGTCCTCACAAAACATAAATTGTGATTTGCAAAAATAATCTTGTAGTTATTTGTTGTTTCAAGTTTTTTATCAATCGTTTCAGATGTTGTACCTACTTACTTACTTCTTTTGTTAATATATAGTGTTGTACTTATTTTTTTTACTGATTGTAAGAGGCTTGCACCGTGTATAATCAAATAAATAAACTGTGTGTGACAAACTGCATGAATATGATGGAGGAAAGATGTGTGTGTAAGGATTGGAAAGTCTAGCTGTTCTCTCTGCGTACCCTGCGAGGGATGCGGCGTGAGGGGATAGTCTAAAATAGAATCTGTTTGCCGTCTATATTTTGTCATAAATTTCCTTTAATCACTCGTCTCTCTCCAAACACTTGTACATCCTAAACTGTTTACTGTAGAAAGTGTAGAGAAATAATTTGCCTAATTTAATTAATTATACTGTTTCCAGGGTCAATTTAAAGAAGATAACTTCAACACTGCGATGGCTGTTTTGGCTAATGCGGGTGAGGCAGCCAAAGGGGACCAGAAGGGGAGAAAGGGAGGCATTAAGGGAGGATCTAACAATTCAAATATCTTCAAGATTGTTAAGATGATTATGGAGAGGAACTTTGCCCCCGTCATCATCTTCAGTTTCAGTAAGAAGGATTGTGAAGTGTACGCCATGCAGATGGCCAAACTTGATTTCAATACAGGTAGGTAATACTGTAAGGATGAGATGAATATTAATTTGCAGATTGAAGGACTCTCACGGGCTTAAGGCCCTCCGCATCCCCGGGTAGCACAGGCGCATATAGCGTCCTCTTTACCCGCACTTCTTGCAAAATATTTTTAAGAGCTGGGCTCAGGGTTAGCCAGAAGGGAGCCCCCCGACAAACCCCACCCCGTACATTACATTCCTTCAGTGTCCTTTTCCAAGGATGGAAACATATTTACAATTATTTACAGATACATACATGAGTACAAAAAAGAAAACAGTAGATGTAAACTTTTTGCAGGAAAATAAAAATAATAAAGCAATTCAATAAATTTGTTCTTTAAAATACACATGCCTGGCCATAGCCTGAATCTCAATAGAAGTGTGTGTGCTCAGAATCCACAGAAGCACTTCTTAAGTAACAGAGTTGTGGACACTTGGAACAGGCTGCCCCCGGATCTGGTTGTTGCTGAGAGTGTGAATAGTTTTAAGAATGGACTTGACAGATTGCTGTGATATTATAGCATATCAGCTTTAAAAAAAAATCGTTGCCAAGTGTGGAATCCTAACTTTTGAAGACAATGTCGAACTTCCCATCTGAACTGATCATCTGATGGCTGGTTTAACTAATTGTTATCCACCGGAATGTGTATAAAATTTGGTATTTCACAAAAAATAAATGTGGCATTCAAAAAATTTGCTTCCTTGCATGGTTTGTTCGTAGCGACATGAAATTTCTGTGTTATAATATATTATGTGTTTGTTTTGTCAACAGTCGAGGAGAAGAAATTAGTAGATGAGGTGTTTAACAATGCAATGGATGTCCTGTCAGAGGAAGATAAGAAGTTGCCGCAAGTTGAGAATGTGTTGCCGCTATTGAGGAGAGGTATTGGAATCCATCATGGTGGACTGTTGCCTATCCTTAAGGAGACCATTGAGATTCTCTTTGCTGAAGGACTTATTAAGGTATACCGTTATTTATTTGAAAGTATGTTTATCTTATAACATATATCAAGTATCCGTTAAAATAAAAGGGTCCGTTAAATTTCACTCAGTGATTCACTCAATTGTTTATGGTTCGATTGTTCTCCTATCTATCATCGGTGCAAGTCAACTGGTTGTACGATTCAAACTGTTCTATGTGCATGTGTAATATCGCTGCCTCAATGTATATCTATCAACTCACTCTTATTAGTATTCTCATATCTCTGTTTGACAATTTCAATTGGAACAATCGCCCAAATGCGTTCTGTCTTCCTGCGATAATCACTCGTTGACTCGCTGAGTGAAAATTAAAACTGAAAGAATTTGTTTATTCATTTCAGGCACTCTTTGCCACGGAGACGTTTGCCATGGGATTGAATATGCCAGCCAGGACCGTATTGTTCACTAGTCTTAGGAAGTTCGATGGAAAAGATTTTCGTCCTGTAAGTTATATTGTCCTTCGGCATGCAATACTCAACTTTCAGGAGACTGAAAAAACATTGAGAAACTATTAGTCGATGTTTCCGTTTACGAATCAGACAATTTTGTAGTCATTTTCTTAATGAATGTTTGCATATTAAAAGCGCATTCTCGTTTTAATTGACGCTTTTGTGGTATCGCATGCTGAACGACGTTATCCTAATAATTATAATGTCCCTCGAGGTAATATTATCAAGGAGGCCAGGTCTAAGTGACATTTGGCGATGATGACGTCACAAAAGATTAAAAGAAGTGTATGGGAAAATATATTCCATAGACCAAGTGTTTGTCACCGAGACAAGGTGGCATCACGTTAAAAGTGAGGTTGCCGTGGTGATGTTATTTGTATGTCACGCCTTAGATAATATCGACGGCTTTGTGTACCTCATCAATTAGAGTCCATATATCTATCCAGCTAGATCAATGACTTATGTTGTTTGTAATCTTTTTTGTTGCTGTTTCTAATTTGATTTTGTCGCACAGTTGACTTCAGGAGAATATATCCAAATGTCTGGCCGAGCAGGAAGACGTGGGTTGGACGACAAGGGTATCGTCATCTTGATGGCTGATGAGAAGTTATCCCCCGCTGTGGGTCGGGACATTGTGCAAGGCAAAGCGGACCCCATCAACTCTGCCTTCCATCTCACGTACAACATGGTGTTGAATTTACTGCGTGTTGAGGAAATTAATCCAGAATACATGTTGGAGAGAAGTTTCTTCCAGTTTCAGAACCAAGCCAGTATTCCAGACTTATATAAAAGTAAGACATACTTCCACTCGGGAAATCGTATTGTCCAAATTAATTGTTAGTGATTCACATATCTATGTACTTTCATTTGGCTGGAAGCGTTAATCAAATAGTTATCCAACAATGAGCATCTATAGCGGGAGATCGACTTGTATCATGTATAGGGTTGCCAGACGTCCCAGTTTACCAGGACTGTCACCGGTTTTTCGCCTTGTGTCCCGGTGTCCCAAACAAACCTTTCGGGACTCCTAATGTCCCGGTTTTCATAAATGTTAGTGTATTCTCACGATTTTTATATAAAGTAAGGAGCCACGTAGAAAACAAAGTTACGTGTTAGCGGTCGATTTGATAGGGTTGCCAGATGTGTTGGACAAAAAACTGGATAAGTTAATTATTATCAAAAATATGAACAGTTACATAGGAGTACGCCCTGACATTTTAGCTTGACTGTTGGACTGTATTTCGTGAGTGACATCACACTTTACACCCGTATAAATGATTCACTTCATTCATGAACCTTTATTGTCTTCTAAATAAAAAATAAATAGAGGAATCATGATAATGTATGAATTGTGTAAATTTTCCAGAGGTTATGGAGAAACAGGAGGAGTGTAACAAGATGGTAATAAAGAATGAACATTTAGTCTCTTCATATTACAACATAAGACAAACTCTGGATACCTTGGGGGCGCAGTTTAGATCTTTCATTACAATACCACAGTATCTTAAACCATTCCTGCAACCTGGGAGACTAGTCAAGGTATAATAATTATTATAAATTTCCAAATACCGGTCCACGAACTTCACAGATGGTATACATTGTAACCGTAGTTAAATATGTGTCCGATAAATAAAGAAATTGGAGAGTGTGTATGACAAATGGCATGAATGTGACGGAAGCAAGGAGTGTGTGTAAGTATAGAGCAGTCTGGAACTCTATCTTCTGCATACCCTGCAAGAAATGCAGTGGCAGCAGATACATAGATGAAATAAATAAGTGGCTCTGTTAAAATTAGACTCGCATGTCTTCATTCGAAAAATCCCGAAACCCGAAGAACCAACAACGAAGATATGGATTCATCACGCTGCGAAAGCCTACAAGATTATATGTATTTATTTTTGTTATGTTTTCAGATAAAAAGCGACAAAGAAGAATTTGATTGGGGGATCATTGTGAACTTCAGACATCAGCATCCCGGACAGACGGACAAGCGGAAGGGGGTGAAGGGGCGTGTGAGTGAAGACACCAATCCAATGACAGCCGAGGGAGTCCTCATAGTGGATGTTCTATTGCACGTTGATAAATCTAAGTCGGACAATAATGAAGATTCTACACCGGCGCCTTGTCAGGAAGGGGAGGTAACACTGTCTAATAAACTTGATCATCAAATAATCGAATAATCACAAATATGCATGATTTTGAATCGTACTTTACTTAGGTTTACGAGAATTGTCTACTATTTGGATAAGGTAGACAGCTTTGGCTAATTTGCCCCAAATCCCAGTTAGTATGTGTTTATATGCAATTATCCAGTCTATTCTTGAAGGAGTTGGTGTATAGTATGGAGCAAGTACAAGTGATTCCTCACACTGCCAGCTCTATTGGTTGTGTTTGTGTTTTGGTGTGTTGGATGTGTAGGTATAATGTTGTCTATAGCTTCAGTTGATGTCCTCTCAGGTGCACATTAGAGCTCATGGTGAACATAGCTGGTAGTATCTCACAGGACTACCTAGTGCTCATACATACACACACAGTTTATCTCATTGCTATTCCCGATCAATTAAACTGATTTCAATGTAAAAGAAAAATTGTTCTTCCCCAGCCAGGTGACGTAGAAGTGGTACCGTGTGTCCACACCCTCATCAGCCAAATCAGCTCTCTTCGTGTCTACTACCCTAAGGACCTGCGCCCCTCAGACAACAGGAGATCCGTACTGAAGACCATACAAGAAGTTAAAAAGAGATTCCCGCAAGGACCCCCGATACTTAACCCCATTAAAGATATGAAGATACAGGATGATGTGTTTGTGCAGTGCGTGGAGAAGATTGAGCGATACGAGGAGAAGTGAGTACAGATTTCATTCTTCTATACAATACCCTGTATAACGTTTTAGTAATTCTAATTAACAGACTCCCAACGAGGACTCAAGTCTAAGATGTGACTAGATTTGCAACTCCCCTATTTAAAATAGATATTTTTTAAGAGGATCTGGATGATGCATACACAAACCCAAATACTATCCTGCACACCTTGCACTAGGCTAAAATTCTGTATTGTAAAGTGTGGAGTACATCCTCTGTACCGGGGTTTGAACCTGACTCTTCCTGCTTGAGAGACCGCTGCCTCAATTGAGTGCGCCAACCATGTACTCATTATTTTCTCATTTGAGTCAACTAAACTTAAGACTTATTATTTCACTAGGTTTATGTCATCTTAAAGACAACACTATTTACTGATTTCAAATTAAAGCATTATATACCTTGGGCATTACCTGATAAATTTTTATATTGGTACTTTCAGATTGTTCAACCATGAGCTTCACAATGATCCAGCCAGACCTCAGCTGTACGCCGACTATGCTAAGAAATTAGAAACGTTAGCAGAGCTCATGACGTACAGAGCAGACTTCAAGAAAGCCAAGAGTCTCCTGCAATTAGAGGAATTGAGATCCAGGAAGAGAGTGCTGAGGAGATTAGGTTACTGTACTTCTACAGATGTTATTGAAATCAAGGGAAGAGTTGCTTGTGAATTAAGCAGGTTAGACAATTTTTTAGTTTAATCTCCTCATGTTCGAGAAAGTCATTTTGTTCTATTCCCTCACACTGCATCCCTTGCAAGCTAGGCAGAGTGAACAGGTCACCCGACTTTCCTATCCTTACACACACTTCTTGCTTCCGTCACATTCATGGAGTCCATCAAACACACTCTACAACTCCTGGTACTCAAAAGACAACAGTCCTTGAGAATCTGGTCGACATGGTCGAGCCCGACTGTGCTTCCTCACATGATATCCTTTCATCATTAATACCCTCTACATGTCCCATCCATCTCAACTTGTTCACTTTTATTCCAGTCACAACATTCATTTTACATTTACTCAACTCTCTGATCACTTCACACATTCTTCTTAGCGATCTCATCTCAACAGCATTTATACCTGATTCGCCCTTCTTCAGCCCCATCCATGTCTCACTCGCATACACTAGCATATCATTTTATATTTTGGAAATTCAGCTATTACTTAATTTGTTAAAGCATGTATGATTTGTTTTCAGCGCGGATGAGTTGCTAATGACTGAGATGATATTCAACGGGCTGTTTAATAATTTAACCGCAGAGCAGTCTGTAGCATTGTTGAGTTGTTTTGTATGTGATGAGAAGGGGTCTGAGGTGCCAAAGTGTACAGAGGAACTCTCGGGACCACTTAGACAAATGCAGGTGAGTGAACATTATACATCATGTTCTACTACTACTCTACCCTACAATGTTCCTTAATGAAACACATGGGGATAGGAATGTTTTTGGCTATTTTGTGAGTGTTTTGGAAATTGTTGGGTCTTACTACATTACCCAATAGACAATAGCCATACAGTCCGGACAGTCCAGCTACTAGATTCTTGTAAGAGTCATCCACGATTCAAACTATAGATAAGACATAATGACTCCTGTGCTGGCATCCTAGAACTACTATGAGTAACCTCAAACGACTCCAGCTCTGATGGAGAGACGATACTGTGAAACACGTGAGAACATTATCGATGAGTAATCAACCAAGATCGTTTGGTATGGAAAGGGGATAATAATAATAGTACATTTATATAGCTCCGTTTTGTGGGTATTCCCACCTCAAGGGTGCTGCTCTGTATTCCCACTCCCTAAGTTGTTGGGAAGGATTTCTTGGAGGATGGAGGAGACCTACATTCAAGAATGAATGGCAACAGGCTGAAAAAGATGCGGTCATAATATATGCACTACACAATTAAACTGGATTTTGGGTCAAATCAGCGAAAACAATACAAAGTAATAAAAGTATAATGTTTTCATTTATTGTCTTTATTCAATAAACCTTATTGTTCCAGGAATTGGCACGAAGAATAGCTAAAGTATCAAATGATTCTCAGTTGGAATTAGATGAAGATTCTTATGTAGAGAAATTTAAGCCTTTCTTAATGGACGTCGTCCTCGCCTGGTGCAAAGGATCCTCCTTCCTCAAGATATGTGGCATGACCGATATATTTGAAGGTAATTTAAAACCCAGACTTGGACCTACTTATTAGCAGTGTGAAATGTAATTGTATTTTTAAATCTCTCGTGAGTTTCTGTTTCAACGTACTAATAGATATGTTATGTTTCCAGGTTCTATAATCAGATGTATGAGACGCCTCGAAGAAGTCCTGAGGCAATTAGTACAAGCTGCTAAGAATATTGGAAATGGGGAACTGGAGGAAAAGTTTAATATTGGAATTAAATTACTAAAGAGAGATATTGTGTTTGCTGCCAGTTTGTATTTGTAATAAGGAATTTAACAGCTGTTATTTGTAATTATATTTATTTTAATATAATTTCATTTGTATATTACGACTGTTTTATTGTAACAAGTTGCTATTACTTTGGGATTCTCCTGCCTGTGACTGCGGAGAGCCAGTGCAATCCATCATGCACATTGTCGAAGACTGTCCTTTGAGAGCATTCCCTGGACCATATGCAGATATCCACAATGCCACACCCAATGCCCTTGAATGGCTTGGAAGCCTGGATGTTGCTCTGTGAGGTACATGTCTCCTGTATGTAACAGATAGCATAATTCTCTTATCTTCTGATGTTGGCGCCCAACGGTGGCAGAACCCATACGAAATAACAATTATTACTTTAAGGCTTTCATAAGCACTATGGGGGCTTTATCATGCCAGCAGTAAAATAATTATACACTGAAGGATATAAACTCTCAAAATGAATGGGAAAACCTGGCGGGTGATTCGCAAAAACTGACGGAGGACCGTCAATGATTACACTGGTCCGAAAAACAGAACCACCTGCAGACCTGTTACAAATGAGGAGCAGCCATGTCCAAAGTGTGCTTGTCCAGAATCGGCCTCCATAGTCACCTTCAATAACATCGACGGCAGGACCAGTGACAATGTAGCAGCGATTCTTACGAGTTAAAGTCATGCTCGGTAACGGGCTCTTGGCATTAGAATTAGGTTATTAGAATTATACCAATATTAAATTATTGGAAAAAAATATTTATTATACAAAATCACAATTTGTTTTTTGCATATAAAATTCTCTGAACAATCTAATGAGGGTTGATTTTATTTATTCAGCCACCAGAGTGCGCTAGTGAACATAATTGGAAAAGCTGACATATCTAAAGAAATCTCACGTTTCTGACGTCAAAATGATCATTTCATCTACGTCATGCTTCTTTAAACAATGATAGTCAAGAGACCATTTCTGTGTAAAGGACTTATTACAAATGGTACACGGGTAATTTTTAACTTTCGAGTGAGTCTTCATATGCTCCACGAGAACTTGCTTTCTGCAAAACGTATTCTTACAAACGTCACATTGAAAATTCCTTGCCCCGGTATGTTTGACCATGTGAATTTTTAACAAATAACTCGTAAAGAAACTCATATCGCACTCTGTACACTGATATCTATTTTCTCGTAGATGAATCTGACGAACGTGTTTATTCAAATCACCGGACATAAAGAATACTTTAGGACATTCCTTACATTTGAAGCGGCTACCTTTATACTTGTGAATACGAATCATGTGTTTGATACAAGCGCCGTACGCGGTAAAACTCTCGCTGCAATATTTGCAGTCATGTCTGTAAGTGTTCCCTGTGTGGGTCGCGATATGACGTTTCAGACTTGTTTTTTTAAACGTTTGTTCGCATATGCCACACTCAATCTTCTCCATATCGTGTACTCTCTGTACGTGAAATCTTAACAAGGCGTTTGTGATAAAACTTTTGTCGCATTGCTTACAGCTGTAAAACGGAAAATGCTGAGTCATGTGGTTGGTTAGTTTTGTTCGGGTAAGGAAGGATTCGTTGCACAATTTGCAAACTACTCTGCCGTTAACAACTTCATAAGGTTTATTATTGCTTGCGTAATAAGCCTGTTTTATTCGTCGTTCCATTTCATTATTATCAATATCGGTATCGGAGGATATTTGATCATTTTGTTTGAGTAATTGTAAGTTTTTTCTTGTCCTCGATATAGCATTGTTTAGAATATCGTCACTTGTCTTTTCTTCTTTTTCTATTATTTTCTCATCACTACTATCATCACCATCTACAACATAACGCATGCTATATTTCATTTTAAAATTGAAATAAATCTGATTATTTCATCACTAAATAAGATGTTAATACCTAAGCTCGTATCACTTCGCATGGCTTTAGACATTTTTCTAATTCTCCATTGCGTATGTTCGACTTGTTGTCTGAAGGATAGACAACCCCTCAATTTGACTACACACTCATCACAAATCATCACCTTGCTATCATCCTCAACATCTGTCCAAGTCTCAACCTGCAAATACCATTATAACATAACAGTTTCAACATAAGTAAAATCTGGTAACAGAAACTTTATAGTACAATAATCCAATACATCTAAATACTCACTTGAATTGAGAAACAGGCACGCAGCATTTCAGAATATTTCTCATATTCCCCATCACACATAGATTCATTAAACATCCCTTTTAAATTTTCGGTTTGTTTCATACAACAGTGGCAGTACTTGTATAACTCTTCTAATTCTAAATCATCTTCTTCAGGTTCATACAATATTACCTTTCCTTCTATTTGTTCCATGATTGTGAGAGAATCAACGCAATTATATCCTCTTTCTACTTTATAAATAAATAAAACTTGAATCGAACTAGGAACTAACCATACTTTTCGTCAAAAACGAAGGAAATATTTTTTTTTAAAGAAATGTCAAAAAGGAGCCATAGACGACGTCACGTTCGCACACTGCGTTTCACATAAGATGACCGGGTTGATAGTACATAACTAGTCTATGAACGCAGCCCATAAACTGTCAATCTGACATTGACAGATGCGAACTGGTATTTTTGTTGCGAAGTTTTGCGATTTTTATAGAAGTTGTGGAAGTGTTGAATCGTGTTATTTTCCAAAAAATGACAGAAAAATATTCAGTTACAATTAAAGCTGAAGGTGATGGGTGTGAAAGTAACAGTAGTATGCTGTGCCAATGTTGCTGTTCTACATCTAACCTCCAGTTCATGACACAAACATTCCTTTTCGAAGACCAATTTGAGACTTATTTAGACATGTTGTATTCCTGTTTTTCTATTAAGGTGTGTTGATTATAACAATCTGTTCTCCTAAATCGTCACTGATTGGAATGTATTAAAAAATCTACTCGACAATTTGATTTCAGGTAGAGGATAAAACTGAGCCCATTCCTATGATATGCGAGTGCTGCATATCCAAACTGAGGGATACATATACGTTTAGATTACAAGTGCAGATAGCGCAAGATAAGTTGAGAAGTATTGCTGAGAAATCTTCTCTTAAAGTAGATTATTCAGGTACCTAGTTGGGCAATATTCCTTACCTTACTTTTGCCACTTCTCAGTGAAATTATCTTGAATGTATATTACATGTATATTACCATAATTGAGTTATTTTGTTTTAGATAACAGTGAGAATAAAGGTTCCATAGACATAAAGAGTGAAGATGATATAGATTATCAATTAGACTCAATATTCGATGATGGAAGTGATGAAGTCATAGACATTAGGAAATTCAAGAATAAAAAACTATTAGAACGAGAATCTCTTCATGCTGACGATTATGAAGTCCAACGAGAAAAACCTAAAAAGAAACGCAAGAAATTAAAAGGACAACATAAATTTAAAATTAAAAGTGACGGTAATAGGAACAAAGTCAAATGTAAAATATGCGATGAAGAATTTGAATCAAAGAGATCACTCGGTAAACACACAAAGAATCACACACAATTATTTATTTGTCACGTTTGCGGAAAGGAATCTCCGACTAAAAAATTGTTACTATCTCACGTTATATCTCACAGTACTGAGAAAGTACAATGCAGCATTTGCAGTAAATTGTTGAAGAAAGGAAGTTTGTTGCGACACGTTCAAAGTCACTCTGGAAATTTGTATATTTATCCTTGCAAATTGTGCCCTGAAAAGTTCCCGTCTTACAACACGAGGTTGTATCATTTGGCCGTGGCACACGGTCTAGACGAAAAGAAATATACTTGTAAAGTGTGCGATAAAGCGTTTAGGTTCTCCGGTGGATTGTCTACACATATTAAACGATGTCATCTACAAGAGAAGAAATGTATTTGTACGGAATGTGATAAATCGTTCTTCTCCAAGAATGAATTAATAAAACATATGTTGAAGCATACTAAAGCTCGTACATTCCAATGCGAAGTTTGTCTCAAGAGTTACGGACGAAAGTCTACGCTTCAGTCTCATATTAAGATACACAATAATATCAAAGCGCACAAATGTCCAATATGTTTTAGGGAATTTACACAAAAGTGTACTTTGAATTGTCATATGAAAGTACACGAAAAAATGAATGTATTGCAAATTCATGAAGACAAACAGAATCATGAATAAAACAAGGCTTGATCTATTACAGGAAAATGTTACTGATGTACAACAGATTCCATGTAGCCTAGTAGTATTATATTGTTTCTCATTTATTTTTATGAATCAAAATACATGTTCAATATAAACTTCTTTGTTTGATTTCTAATCCTTTCATATCCGCCTTTTATTGGGAGGGTAATTTTATTCTGGAAGGTGTATTTCATTGCTACGTGTAGTAAAAGAGTCATGATACTTATGCAAATGACATTATCAGTAGACCTGGCGTTGGTATCTTGACTATCAGATCCTTTGTCTCAGTCAAGTCACATGGTTGCCAAGCGAAGGTAGTACGGAATGAGACAATTGTGTAATTTTTTGTGGAGGTGGAAATTGATATAAATATGTTGAAGGTTTTCACAATGATCCATATATATTACATAGATTTGTATCTCGGGTTTATCGTGTAGTAACGTTTGTTCACTAAACAAAAACAATTCCAGGTACAAATATAGATTTGTAAGTCTTTTTCTAATATTTTCATTGAGATGATGGATGATAATTTACAATTTGCTTTTATTTCCATATCCTTTACTAGCCTATTAAACTGTTTTGTGATAAAATTGTATAATGTTAAATAATTTTTACACAAAAATGCTAAATATAGTATTTTTTCAAGTGCAAAAAAGTTTAGCATTTTTTAAAGAAAATTTTGCATTATATTTATTGTTGAGTTGGCAGCACTTTGCATCAATTCAATCAACTGGCTAAAGGCGATTATCAAGCCTGTCAAAAAAAAAATCAAAATGTCAAACTATCCTGAATAGAGGTTATGTTGCATTGTTTACTTTTGAACTTTTTGATTATTTCATTTGATATCAATAGCTCTTTTCTAATTCAATAATAATGAGCGATATGGAGTTGGAGAGTTTAGACTCAGGAGAGGTGCATGTTATATCGAGGGTTTGTCAGTGTTGTTTGGATAGTAGTGGAGATTTAAAGAGTATGTTGCAAGAGTACACTTGTAATGGAATACAAGAAGTGTATCAAGATATGCTTCATGAATGTTTCTCTATTCAGGTATAAATACATATAATAATATAATGGTGATATCAACATGTTAACTTTAACTTTATAATATAACTTTACTTTATATTTGTCATTCCAGATGCCTGTGCCTCTATCAGGTACTAGTGATATGTTGATATGTGCTGCCTGTATTGATAATCTAAGGAACGTTCTCATATTCAGACAACAAATTGAAGAAACTCAAAAAGTGTTACGAAGTTTGGAAGAGTTGCAGGAGACCGCATCAGGTGCGTAGTATTATATTTTTCTCTCAAGCAGTTCTTGGTCAAATATTTGTAATTTCGCTCAACATACCCATCGATTTTTAAACTTTCAGCTCCATCCTTTGTTGAAGAAGAATTTGTCAGTGAGGATGAGGATGAAGACATGACACATGATTCTAAGAATGATACAGCAGAAGAAAGCGAGAGTGAACTTGTATTACAAAGAGCATTGGATCGCATTAAAAAAAACTTAAAATTACTGAAGAAAAACTATTCAGAAGAAACAGTATCAGATGCACTGGATTCTCTCAATCATCAACCGTCGCAGACGATTGACTCGTCTGATTTAGACACGGAAGACAAACTAGAAAGAAAGAGATATTTGGGGAGAAAAAACTACGCCAAAAATATTCCGTTCAAATTAGAAAAGACGGATCGTACGTGTAAAGTATGTAGCGAAACATTTCCTTCGTACAAAGGTTTGTTATTACACATGCCGACACATTATCCTAATTATATTTGTAATTATTGCGGGAAATCGTTCATACTTAAACTTCATTTGAATAGACACGTAACTCGCACGCATAATAAGACGAGAATACCGTGTCCGATTTGTGACAAATTATTTAAGAAGGAAAGTCTCCCTAGACACGTACGTCTTCACACGGGGGACAAGTATAAACATAGATGTTACTATTGTCCTGAAGAGTTCACGTCCTACAGTAGCCGAGTGAATCACATGTTGGATTCACACGGTCATAAAGCTAACGAATACGTATGTTCAATTTGCTCAAAAGTCTTTAAAGTCTCGTCCGATCTCAACGAACATATGAAATATAAACATTTTGGTGAAAAGAGACACAACTGTTCGAAATGCAATCAACGCTTTTTCAAGATGAGCGAATTACGATCACACATGATGAAACATAGCAGTCGTGAATTTGTCAAATTTGAAATCAATTCCCCGTGAGAGTAAATTTTCCTATTTGATTTTGTCTTGAAGACTGAAGTGACGGAGACACAATGGTTAAGACTAAGGAACCTATATAAAGGTGGGAAGAACTATTGAACATTGAGCCCCTTCTATATCTATGACAAATCTATGGTTAGACGCCATTACATTTCGTTTCATCCGTCTTGTCACACTTTTTGTATAGAATTACTATGCAGCCAGTGGCCAAGTTATATGAAACAAGGAGTAAGTCTCTAAACATATGATTGCGTGTCATATTGGTTGTCCACAATTTCATTAATCCTGGTGATATTTCAGTGATTTTTGCGACTCATTATGTATAATCAGTGTGGAAATTACCTTTGGAATATAGCCTATGTAATTAAATGGTAAATTAGTGTACTTTCCATCGCGAAAGAATGGCGTATACCTAGCGGAAGTGCTAAGTTATTAAATGGCGGCGGTCTTGTTTAGTCTATGGCTATATCCTTTAAGACTTCCTACCTTTATACAGGTTCCCTAGTTAAGACCGTTCATATCGAGTTCAATTTCCACCAACGAAGGAATTCTTCAGAGTATAATACTGACTGAATGGTGATCATATTTCTCAAATGTAAAAAATGATCACCGAAGATGTGCAGCTTATACCTATTTTTTTTTTTTTTTTTTTTTATCTTTCTAGCGGGGGCATAGCTTATGCTATTGTGGCATCTCGACCCTTGGGATCTATTATACCTTCCCCCTCCTTATCCAAAGATGGACCTTAGGTAGCCCACTGTGCAACCCTGTGTGAACGAGACCACTTCTTCTGGTCTTGGATATCCATTACCCAGCAGCTTATACCTAAATAATGTTAAGTTGCAGCCTCAGCATAAAGAGTTTTAACGAATATATTATATTAATATCATTTTAATAAAAAAGGTCAGTTAAAAAATATATGTTTTCTAAAATCTAAGTTGTTTTCTTTTTAATGATTTTCCATTTTACCGATGAATTGGTTCAGAAGCACACAGTCAGAACATTTTTTCTGGAATTTGAGTTCAAAAATCTGTTGGATATTAGATTGACCGAAGCCGATTATATTGAGCTGGCCTCGGATTGACTAAGGAACCATTTATATGGGTTCTCTGGGATCGACAACAATTTCTTGGCATAGTGTTCTCTTGAACACTATGAAAGAAAACATATTTTGGTCTTGCAATAGGTACCTATAATATTTTTTGCAAGCTTGATAATACCTACCTATTTTCTCACAGCATATTATGCTGTGAGAAAATAGGTAGGTATTTCTGAAAATTGGTATTGATCTCTATGGTTCCATCCAACCATAGACAATTTTGACAATTGACATTGAATGTCACCTGTTATCAGTTGTTTTTGTTATCAAGATGTAGGTAGGTAGGTTGTTTGTTTGTAAACCCAATTTTTAATACAAAAATAACATTGTTTTGACTGTTTTCAAATCTGCTATTTATTTATTGTTTTGTTAATTTATTTTAGTAAAGTATAATGGAGAATGATATGCTGGAATTAGAAGAGGTTCATGTTATATCGAGGGTTTGTCAGTGTTGTTTGGATAGTAGTGGAGATTTAAAGAGTATGTTGCAAGAGTACACTTGTAATGGAATACAAGAAGTGTATCAAGATATGCTTCATGAATGTTTCTCTATTCAGGTATAAATACATATAATAATATAATGTTCATATCAACATGTTAGTAATATAATCACTTTACTTTATATTTGTCATTCCAGATGCCTGTGCCTCTATCAGGTACTAGTGATATGTTGATATGTGCTGCCTGTATTGATAATCTAAGGAACGTTCTCATATTCAGACACCAAATTGAAGAAACTCAAAAAGTGTTACGAAGTTTGGAAGAGTTGCAGGAATCCCCATCAGGTACAGTAGAGCCGAATATACAAGTATCCTCAACAGATATGAATGCTTGACAGGATACTCAAGTTTATTTTTTAATATTCACATTGTATATGGCACATATGAGTCTTGCATTGATGTTACGTAGGTTTTTTAAAATTTCTATTCCCGTTTTCAGCTAATTCCCTCGTTATAGAAGAATTTGCCAGCGATGAGGAGGTTGGAGATATTTCTTACGATTCAAATGACACTTCTCTAGAAATATATGGAAAGGATAAAGCAATTGTAATGGAAGAATGTGAAAACGAAGATGTATTACACAGAGCGTTGAAACGCACCAAGAAAAACTTACAAATTCTTCAGAACACTTACGCTAGAGAGGATTTAGATTTAATTGTTAACCCACAACTTACTCATGATGAATCTGAAATTCAACCGGAGGATGAACGAGAACGTAAGAGATATTTAGGAAGAAAAAATTATGCGAAAAATATCCCGTTCAAATTAAAAAAGACTGATCGTACGTGTAAAGTATGTAAGGAAACATTCCCATCGTACAAAGGCTTAGTGCTACACATGCCGACACATTATCCAAATTATATTTGTAATCATTGTGGGAAATTATTCGTTCTTGAATTGCACTTGAAGAGACACGTGGCTCACACGCACGACACAACAAAAGTAGAATGCCCAACGTGTAATAAATTAGTGAAGAAACCAAGCCTCTCTAGACACTTACGTACGCACACTGGAAACAGATACATGCATAAGTGTTATTACTGTCCCGAAGAGTTTAAATCACACTCCACTCGAGTCAGTCACATGTTAAACAAACACGGACACAAAACCTACGAAACTAAATGTCCCGTTTGTTTTAAAATCTTCACAGCATCCTCCCTTCTCACTACTCATATGAAACGAATACATTACAGGGAAAGGAAACACGAATGCGCTGAATGTGACAAACGCTTCTTCAGTAAAAACAGTTTACAGTTACACATGCTGAAACATACTCGAGAAAAGAACTACGAATGTGATTTTTGTCATAAGAAATACGGTAGGCGGTTTACATTAACGGAACATTTGAAAACACACTATAATGTGAAGAATCATGTTTGTAGTATATGTGACAAAGCCTTTACACAGAAGTGTTCTTTACAAGCTCATATTAAAATACATGACAAGATTGACAAGTGAATGTTCAAACAACCTATGAAATATAATAACTTGTAGCAAATGGTAATACAGAATTAGTCTTATATGCTGCCTGACTGAATACATCCATAGTATCGCAATATTTCCCACAGTGTCAGGTGTGCCAAAGTGATTACCTTAAGTTTTAAGAGTTTTGCTGTACAAGGTTGAGTATGATGACATGTAGAAAAAAACACATTGAAAATTCGATGATATTATCTGTACGTTATTACAAAATTAATAACACTCTAATCTTGCATTCTTGTAAACTCAGGGGGGCACTAAAGAACACACAATGAGCACCCCACTTTGTTCCCTGTTGTGGGCTGTTTGACTTCAAATGTTTAGAATGTAAAACAAATTAAATATCAGAATAAATATTGCTTTTATTTTTCTCATATTCACCTCTGTGGTGGTCCTGTTCACAATCTTATTTGAAATGATCCTTATCGAAAGTTTTCCTTCCGTTTCTCTGACCATTGTGTTACTCTTATCAAACAGGATGATAAGTAATAATAAAAAGTCAAATATATTTACTGCATGAATAGGTAAATTCTAGAGTTGAGACTGTGAACTTTATTCCATATAAAACTTAAAACACATTGTGAACTTATGATCCTTTTACAATACAGTGTGTGGCTGTTTCTCCAAATTTCTCTTAAATGCAATCTTTCTCTTGTATAAAGTGACGATAAAAATATGACGCCTGAATTTGTCCTACAATATGGACGCAATAGCCCAGGAAATTTAGCTTTGTAGCGTAGATAATTGTCGGAAAGCTGGAAACTGTTTTAATCTCTTCATTAACAAGCAAAGAAGGTTTCCTGAAGTTTGCACCAATTTTACGCTTGTGCTAAGTACAGGATGTCCCAAAAACAAAAAAAAAGTTGAACTTTTTTCAGTTTTTCATTAATAACTCCTAAAGGAAGCATTCTAGACAAATTGTGTTCTCCTGTGAATTAAAGTAAATGAAATTCTTCGTCTACTGAGCATCAATACTACTCTCTACTTTGAAAAATAACTGAGAAACAGCGATTTAAATTTTGATGTTTTTGTCAACAAATGACAAATCTCTTAATTTTCTTGAATCGTTGTTGAATATCTTTTAATCTATGCTACTTACAGCAAATTTTAGTACATGTGATTCAATTTCCGGTTAATTTTCTATAAACTGGCATTAAAATTTTATCTCTATATTAAATGGTTTAGGATGTAGAGGTATTTAAAGACAGACGAGTGAAATAGAGAAATTTTTTAAACGATAGATTTCGGTATGTGAAAGGTAAAATAGACTTAATTTTGCGGCTCTCTCTTATTAACGTACATTTTTTTTAGTTAAAAACCCAAATTTCGCTATTGATACGCTACTGTGTAACAACTTATATCGAAAAGACTATTTTTTTTACCTTCATCAGTTTTACTAATATAACTCCTGAACAGTTGATGTTAGGGAAAAGATATTTTACTCAAAATTTAACTAAAACTTATTTACTATAACTTGATTTCAAAATTAACTCCGTAACTTAAATAATAACTGAGTTACAGTGTTTGAAAAAAAGCATTACTAAAAAAATTAAATTGCCTCGGCTATTTTTGTTGAATAACTCCTGAACCGTGATATAGAGAAAAAGTTCAAGAGATTTAAATATAAGGTTAATAACTTTTCAATAACACAAGCGTAATAAAATAACTTTAAAAGTTATAGTAAGAAAGTTATGGATGATCAAAGTCAATATTTTGTGTAACCATTCGACGTTTGCTTATGAATTATATTTGCCTAGTAAGTACCGGTGTAGTATGAAATATGTCTGCCTAATAAAGTACCGCGCGCCATGTAGTATGAAATATATCTAAACAAGCGTCGAATGGCTACACAAAATATTGACTTTGATCATCCATAACTTTCTTACTATAACTTTTAAAGTTATTTTATTACGCTTGTGTTATAGAAAATTTATTTACCTTATATTTAAATCTCTTGAACTTTTTCTCTATATCACGGTTCAGGAGTTATTCAACAAAAATAGCCGAGGCAATTTAATTTTTTTAGTAATGCTTTTTTTAAAACACTGTAACTCAGTTATTATTTAAGTTACAGAGTTAATTTTGAAATCAAGTTATAGTAAATTAATTTTAGTTATATTTTGAGTAAAATATCTTTTCCCTAACATCAACCGTTCAGGAGTTACATTAGTAAAACTGATGAAGGTAAAAAAAATAGTCTTTTCGATATAAGTTGTTACACAGTAGCGTATCAATAGCGAAATTTGGGTTTTTAACTAAAAAAAATGTACGTTAATAAGAGAGAGCCGCAAAATTAAGTCTTCCTTACCTTTCACATATTGTAATCTATCATTTAATAAATTTCTCTATTTCACTCGTCTCTCTTTAAATACCTCTACATCCTAAACAATTTAATATAGAGGTAAAATTTTAATGCCAGTTTATAGAGAATTAACCGGCCATTGAATCATATGTACTAAAATTTGCTGTAAGTAGCTTGGATTAGAAGATATTATTATTATATGTTGAGAAAAACATTACAATTTTAAATCGCTGTTTCTCAGTTATTTTTCAAAGTAGAGAGTAGTATTGATGCTCAGTAGACGAAAAATTTCATTTACTTTAATTCACAGGAGAACACAATTTGTCTAGAATGCTTCCTTTAGGAGTTATTAATGAAAAACTGAAAAAAGTTCAACTTTTTTTTTGTTTTTGGGACACCCTGTACTTAGCACAAGCGTAAAATTGGTGCAAACTTCAGGAAACCTTCTTTGCTTGTTAATGAAGAGATTAAAACAGTTTCCAGCTTTCCGACAATTATCTACGCTATACCCCCTTTTTTAACGTTAAAACACCGGTCTACAAGGCAAAAATTGAAATACAGAGATTGTTTCAAAATCCCGCCTCAGGCATCCTAGCTGCACGTAGAAAAAAATATTGTTTATGATTTATTTTGGTCATAGACAATGAAAATCGTATTGTTTGTTGACAGCAGCTGTCAAAAATAATCTGTTGGAGGGGCGAAGTCTTGCCAAATGCTTTGGTCCATAATTCATATTATACTGCCGTGGTTTTGGTGGTGTTACCTCACGTTATTGTGAAGAAAGTTTACGGTAGAAGGCACACAGATAATTGCACAGAATATACTCTCTCTGATATATCTACATTATACTCTGTTGTAATCGTAAGAACATCAGTGCCTGTGCCTGGAATTTGCTTATTATTTTGTATTGTATCTAGCGTAAATGATACGTACTAATATTCAACAATCAACATTTTTCAATTTCACTGGTCATTTCGGTTCGGTTTTGTATATTAATTTTTGTTAAAATGGCCAAAATAAACAGTTTTAAGTCAGAAGAGTTGTATGATATGTCTAGGGTTTGTCAGTGTTGTATGGATAGTAGTGGAGATTTAAAGAGTATGTTGCAAGAGTACACTTGTAATGGAATACAAGAAGTGTATCAAGATATGCTTCATGAATGTTTCTCTATTCAGGTATAAATACATATAATAATATAATGTTGATATCAGAGCCGTTTTCAAAAATTTTGTACCGTAACTCCCATGCAATACAAATGTGACTCAACTGATTCGTGACATACCTGCAAAAAATGTAACTCACGAGCATTGTAAGGGAGCATTTACACATGGTTAAATAAAAAATTATAATCTTTTTTATTTTTCCGTGTTTTTTTTACACAACAATAGAAATACAAAAACAAACAAATGTAGCATCTCACCCTTCTCACTGAACAACAAAGCTACATATTTATCATATTATGTGCAGTGGGTTGAAACTTAACCTATAAATATTTGAGGAACAAAATTTCACACACAGTTTTTACACCAAGATCAATTATTATTATCAAAAAATGTGTACTTCAACATTTATTACATTTCATCAGTGCCGTGCCTCGAGTTTTGAATTAAGGAAAGATGTAGGTACCTACACTTATTTTTCTGCAAATTTGTGTGAAATGCTATTCTTTATAATATGCATAATACCTCACTTTTTTTTGTTATTTATTTATTTATCTATCCAAGGTACACATACAGATATCACTTATAATTCAATTCCGATAAATAAATCCGAATACACCTTCGTACACTTCATAGTGCACTAGAAATATTTGTATTATGAGTGGAGTAGATCGACAGTACAAATAGAACCCCTGCCCGTTTGTTTGACAGGTTGAGGATACCTCAAATAAGACTGTAGACCACCTCATAGCACATAAAATATGGGTTTCATATCATTCATCAATGCACCATGCAATGACACAGGTGTAAACCTAACTTTATTCCTCTCAATCGTAACTCACAACTTGTGAGTTACATTTCGTAACTCACAGGAGAGTGTAATTCGTGAGAAACATAAACTTTTTTCACTACCATCTTAAAATTATTGTTGATTCAAATAAACTAAACACATATTTCAATATAATATGTTAGATAGCTCTATGGTATGATAATAATTATAAATAAAATATAACTTAACTTCTTTTAGTATTTACCGTCACTTCACATGAATTTTTATTGTGCAAATCGACCCGAGCTGAGTTATAACAACAACAGAACGGTCACTAAGTAAAAATAGCGGGAAATTTCGGGTGGTTTGACACATAGGGAACGTACCCATACTACGTGACCCTTTTGGGGGAGGGGGGGGGTCTTCAAAATACCACGCTTGGTCACAGGGGGGGGGGGGAGGGGACTTAGGTTTTCGTCACGTAGTCAATATACTCTTAAGGAAATCTCGCGTTTTTCGATTTATTTTTCTCGTGTTTTATACTTCCAATTCTTTAAAATATGAATATAATTCATTTTATTTTTTAATATTTTTAAAGTAATGATTTGTATGAAGTTTGTATGGAACGCCTGATTTCTTTCGAAACATTTACACTCGCGCCGCATTTTGGCGCTAGTATCGCAATTGGTATACGAAACGGGCGAAGCTATTTGCCGACAGTTTGCTGTTGTTTGCTGTGCAGTGCAGTGGCCAAACAAGCAAGTCGACGACAGTTCGTGTTACAATAATGTCGTTGTACGATCAGCTGTACAAAGCATCTGTAAAATGTTACAAAGATGGCATGTCGATGAGAGGAATTCAAAAAAAGGTTAACGAATTTTGGGTGCCTTTAAGAGATGAGCACAAAAAGAACCCAAAGGAGCTGGAGCGTCTCACACTCCTAAAAATCGAGGAACTTCGTCGGATTGGGACTAAGAAAAGCGCTCAAATCCTCAATTTCTTCGTAAAGGTGAGTATTCTGAGCGTATTTTGTTGAATGCTTAAAGTTTGAAGTTGAATGTTTTATATTATTTGCATGTTTTTAAAGTGTGGTCGGGATATAACCTCTAACCTTCCGGCGTCAATCCGACATGAATACGTAAAACTTTGTTAATTTGAACAACGATAATTCGAAATTTAAAACGCTCCCGAAAACTAATTTTATATTTTAGCCATTAATATTGGGTAGGTTGGCATGTACACTTGGCATATTGTATTGTTTTGTTTAACTACTCTTTTGACCAGTACTGACTCAACAAAATTCCTTTGGCACGTCACAGGCATAGGTAGACTTCAAACTTTGATTATCGAAGTACCTAATCAAAATATATTTATTCCATTAATAATATGGATGGGTACCTAAGCACTTTAGAAATTTGAAAAAATATATAAGTTCTACTCGTGAAGCACTTTTTTAAGACACCGGTAAATACTCGTATGCGGCAACTACTCGTAGATCTCTCGATCGATCGGTGTCTTCCGAGGGATTGAGCTAGACGAAATCTGACTTTCGATCTGTATTCTATTTTCAACGCCCTTTCATCCCTCGGAAGACACCGATCGATCGAGAGATCTTCGAAAAGTTACCGCATAGAGTAGCTACCGGTGTCTTAAAAAAATGCTTCACGAGTAGAATTATTTTTTCAAATTTCTAAAGTGCTTAGGTACCCATCCATATTATTAATGGAATAAATATATTTTGATTAGGTACTTCGATAATCAAAGTTTGAAGTCTGCCTATGCCTGTGGCGTGCCAAAGGATTTTTTTATAGTACAGTATTTATTTCTATATAAGAGTAAATACCTTATTTTCATGTCGCTTTCGTTCCGGCAAAATAACAGACTACTAAATTTATTTGTACTCTTGCATGTGGTGGTGGTATTTGGTGAATGTAGCTACCTGAACGAAAAGCTCCAGCCACGCAAGATGATCCCAATGTGCTTCCCATCAGTGACAATATCAATGAAGAGTCTGTTTCTGTTACACGTAAGTTAGCCAACTTTCTGCTCTGCCACTGCTGATGTATTTTCTTTTTTTTCTTCAACTTCTGTCTTTACCCCCCTTTACAATAATATGTTAACTCTATATTTAACATAATATATATTAACATATTTTTAGGAAGCTCTTTTTGACTTTTTAATTTTGTGGGTAGTGATATACTAATTACATTTTTTTTCTAGCCTACAGTAACAAAAAATCTTCCGTTGACCAATCATTTGCTTCAATGCCTTCTTCATCTGTATCTACAACACTTCCGACACCAAAACAGGACACTTTGAAATCTGAAATTTCAGTACTTGAAGCCGAATTAAATGCCACCGTAAAAAAGCGAGATGCAGGACTTGGAAAAGACGGGATTGAGAAGAAAATAAGAAAATTAAGGCATGATACTGATATGAAGAAAAAAGAGTTAAAGAACAAAATAGTCCGTGCACAGAACATGCGAAAACTTAGGGCAAAACAAAAAGCTGAAATTCTGTGCCTGAAATCCGCTCATCCCAACGTGCAATCCTCGTCTATAAGAACTCCAGGGCGCCCTTCACTTGAAGAAAATCAGTCAGGCCTTCTTCAAGCAATTTGCGATATAGCAACACATGGAAGCTCAGCTGCTGATCGACGCCGATCAGAAGTATTGAGAACTTGTAAGACTCTTGATGAATTGCATGCTCGGCTTATTGAAGATGGATTTTGTATCTCGCGAACCTCTACATACCGTAGGCTGATTCCAAAGTATTCTGGATCCTTAGAGGGCAAGCGCCATGTCACAACTGTGCCTGTGAGACTGTGTCGAGCCCAAACAGATAGACACCGAGATCACGCCGATCAACATTTCTGCAAGGCTACTGTCAACGGCCTTGAGGAACTTGCATCTATACTTGGGCCTGAACAGGTTGTTTTTATCTCTCAAGATGATAAGGCGAAAGTACCGATTGGAAAAACAGCTGCAAAAGTACAGGCTCCTGTTTTAATGCATCTGAGTTATAAAGTGCGCCTCGATGACCACGATTTTGTTGTTGGAGAACGCCATCAACTAACTCCTTCCGTATATGCTGGTATCGTAATCAAAGAGAACTGCATGGGTAGAAAAGAAGCTGTCACATATTCTGGCCCAACATATATCGTTATTCGCAGAGGAAAACATAGCAGTTCGACAGCAACAACTCACGCCAAAGACCTTATCAAACTGTTAACATTAGATGATTTTAAAAATCTGGCCTTAGGGAAAGATGGAAAAGTTAAGCCTGTGTTGATTTTATCAGTGGATGGAGGACCGGATGAAAACCCGCGCTACAAAAAGGTGATATCTAACTGTGTAACGCACTTTAAAGAGTATGATTTGGATGGACTATTCGTGTTTACAAACGCACCCGGTCGATCGGCTTACAACCGAGTTGAGCGAAGGATGGCACCCTTGAGCCGTGAGCTAGCCACGGTAGTCCTTCCATATGAACACTGCGGGTCTCATCTCGATTCTCAAGGGAAAACCATCGATAACGAGCTAGAATTGAAAAACTTTCAACATGCAGGTATATTTAAATTAAAAGTGATATTGTCTTTCTGCTGCTAAAATATAAAAACTGGAATTTAAAAAGGTAATATATTTCTTTCTATATTATTTTCAGGCGAAACATTGGCTGAGATTTGGTCCCAGATGGTTATTGACGGCCACAATGTGATAGCGGAATATGTCCCTCCTGGAGAGGTTCTTCCGGAACCCGCACAAGTTTCTGACATCTGGTATGGAAATCACGTTCGTGAAAGTCAATATTTTCTTCAAATAACGAAGTGCGCCAATGAATCCTGCTGCGCTCCTCGCCGCAGTGCACTAAGGAATATTCTGTACCAAGGCTTTTTCCCGGCACCTTTTCCGATGTCACAAAATCCTTTCCGTATACCAAACCCAGATGAAGTCCGATCGGAAATTTTTCCATCATTGCTTGTGCGACAATGTATAACACTACGCCCGGATCTCTCACAGGGGAGAGAAATACCCTACGATACATATTGCCCATCTCTTAAGGATGACATCACCGGAAGGACGTGCTCAATTTGTGGACTTTATTTTGCCTCAAAAAGTTCCATGAACCACCATCGCAAAAACGTGCATGGTGGTGCAATGAACGACGTGTCTCGCGTGCGACCTCTGCGGATTCTCTCCAGGAGACCACAGGAGGTCTTGTGTGTCCTGAAGGAAAGTGTGGAGTGGATAGACGTGGAGGCTGTTGATGAGGAGAACATAATCACGTCTGAGGTAATTCTTGATGCCGCACCCGTGATCTACGATGTGTCGGATTGGATTGATGGTGGGAACATGTTCATTGAAGATGATTGAGATAAATAAAATAAATGTGCAGAAATGAAAAAAAATTTTTGTTTTTGTAAATTAAGTTCCTGTCACGATATGTTTTTAGATGGTTTTTTTCTTCCTGATAATATTTTTTAGTAGGTATGCATGCACATTGCACGCATTCTCGCGCTCGCATGTCACGCGGCATGCGCCGTATTAATAAAGACAGATTATTATATTCGACTTTCTGTTTTCAAATAAATGATTTTTGGATTACTATACTACGTGACAACTAGGGGGGGGGGGGGGGGGCTTGGAATATGTTACAGGTGGTCACTGAGGGGGGGGGGGGGGGGTAAAAAATGGTAAAAAATGGGTCACGTAGTATGGGTACGTTCCCTTAAAGGTGTTGCTAGAGCAGAGAAATATTGTTTTAGGGACAAATTTATTATAAAATATAGTCAAAACTTCCGTTACATCCTCTGAGTAACTCACAGGTAAGAAAACGCGGACATAGATATAATGTATTTTTTTAAGTACATAAAAAAACGAAACTGCGGTATTGAGCGAAATTATAATAAAACATATATATTTCTAAGAAATGCAACAGAAATTCCAGTTTAAAAATGTTTATTTTAGAGTCAACAACCAATTCATTCAGCCAAGGTGGAGAAAGGACATGTTTAATTTGTATGGGACGTGTAGGATGATTAAATTTCAAATCATAACTTTATGTATTATTTAATCAATATTATACAATATTAACTGCTAGAGTTGTTGTAGTAGGTTTAAAGTTACGGGTAAACGAAATAAACCTTTAAAAAAATGAGCAACTTTTCTATAAAAAGAATTTCTTTTTGTTGGACAAGAATTTCATCGAAATGTACAGTTTTTTTGAAAAATGCTCATCAACATGTTAGTAATATAATCACTTTACTTTATATTTGTCATTCCAGATGCCTGTGCCTCTATCAGGTACTAGTGATATGTTGATATGTGCTGCCTGTATTGATAATCTAAGGAACGTTCTCATATTCAGACAGCAGATTGAAGAAACGCAAAGAAGATTAAGAAATTTGGAAAAATTACAGCAACCAGTGTCAGGTACGTATATATATAATATAATTAGTGTCTTTCAGTGTGGAGACATCTGAATAATGTTGATATAGGCTTCCATACAGTGACAGAATAAAGGGATGACATCACACCTTGTGGAGTAGACAAGTTTAATGATTTATTCATATAAGATTATATTAGTTTACATGTTTAACTAGGTACCCATAACGTTTATTGTATGATTTTAATAAATAAATATTTATTATTTTGTGAACTCGTAAGTGTACTAAGAAAAATATATAAATCAATCTAAACCAACATTACAGAGATAAATATAATTGTTTTTTAATAATAAGTACTGATATAATTCACAAAACATATTATACAATGTTGTTTGTAAAGCGTATCTCCAGTGGCCGCCATATTGCTTTTTAGTATGTCTTATAATAAGAAATCCATATTGACTGGCCGAGTGGAAGGCAGGAGAGGGCGCGGACGGATACCGCTGAGATGGTCCGACCAGGTGGCAGAGGCCAGTGGTACGACGTTTCCGGAGGCACTGCGGCGGGCGGAGGACAGACCGAGGTGGGCCAGACTGATGACTCAAATAATACATGAAGGTCACGATCCTCAGGAATGAGGGACCGACTTGGATGATGATAATGAACTATATTCATGTAGGATTCCCTGGTGTTTGGACTGTAGTTTATAGCAAAACATAGATTATGAGAATGAAAAGTAAACTGGTTGTAGAATTATCTCATCCGAAAATAAATGTTCTTTATTTTTCAGTTCCATTGTTTGTTAAAAAGGAATATCACAGTGATGAGGAAGTCAGAGATAATTCTGATGATTGTGAAGATGTTTCTGAGAAGAGTTATGAAGAGAAGAAAGTATTGCCGGTCCCAGAACAGGTCAAGACCGAAGTTGTTTTACAAAAAGCATTGGAACGTACTAAGAAAAACATAGAACTTCTTCACAACACTTACTCTGAGAAAAAAATGGAGGTAGTCAAGTCTATTAGTCGTGAAGCTTCAAAGGATAATATTCCGGATTCAGAACCCGAGGATCCAGTTGAACGAAAGAGATATTTAGGGAGAAAAAACTATGCAAAAAATATTCCATTCAAATTAGAAAAGACAGATCGTACATGTAAAGTATGTAAGGAAACATTCCCGTCACACAAAGCATTAGCGGAGCACATGCCAACACATTATCCCAATTATATTTGTAATAATTGTGGGAAATTGTTTATTCTTAAGAAGCATCTGGAGAATCATATGACGCGCGCTCATAATGTGGTTAAAGTAGCATGTCCGGTATGCAGCAAATCAATGAAGAAAGAGAACCTTCGAAGACATCTACGCATTCATAAGGGTGAACATTACACGTACAAATGTAATTATTGTCCAGAAAAGTTTACATCGTACCACCCCAGAGAGAACCACATGTCCGAGAAACACGGTTATAGAACCAACGAATATAAATGTACCGTTTGTTGGAAAGATTTTAAAGCGTCCTGCAGTCTAAATAAGCATATGAAATCGGTACATTTCGGTGAGAAGAAACACCAATGTTCGGAGTGTGATTTACAATTCTTTACTAAGCATAGGTTAAATTTCCACATGCTGAAACACACCAAGGAAAGGAACTTTGAGTGTGAAGTTTGTCATAAGAAGTATGCGAGGAAGTATACACTGACTGAACATATGAAGATACATAACAATGTAAGGAATCATGTTTGTACTATTTGTGGAAGAGCCTTTACACAAAAGTGTTCTTTACAAGCTCATATTAAAATACATGACAAGTGAATGTTCAAACAACCTATGAAATATAATAACTTGTAGCAAATGGTAATACAGAATTAGTCTTATATGCTGCCTGACTGAATACATCCATAGTAATGCTGTATTTCCCACAGTGTCAGGTGTGCCAATGTGAGTACCTTAAGTTTTAAGAGTTTTAAGAGTCTGTACAAGATTGAGTATGATGACATGTAGAAAAAATGCATGGAAAACTTGATGATTTTATCAGTACGTTATTACAAAATTAATAACACTCTAATCTTGCAAATCGTATACTAAGGATGACAGTATTATCATAAGATGGAAAGAACAGAAATGAGCACCCCACTTTATTCCCTTGGGGTGGGCTGTTAGACTTTGAGGGTTTTAAATGTAAAACAAATAAAACATCAGAATAAAAATTGCTTTTTCTTCTCATATACACATCTATGGTTCTCCTGTTCACAATCCTATTTGAGCTGATCCTTATCAACGGCCTTCCTTCTATATTTCCAATTATTTTGTTACTCTTTATCAAGCAGATGATAAGTAATAACGTGGGCCTCGCCAAAGTGGGGGCAGCTGTCCCCGGGTTGAGATTGAAGTAAGTATATATATTTTTAGTACTAAGTAATAAAAGTTCACAAAAATCATACTTTTCCATCATATTATCATAAATTTTCATATTGTTGTGCAAAGTATTATATGGACCAGACCATACATTCAGTGGGGATAGTAAGCAAGCAGGGTGCTGAGAGGCGCCTCAGTCTTCTAGACGAACCGAATCAATAGTGGGTGCTCCTTTTCCAGAAGGATTCTCGACGGGGCACCCACAACGACGCCGACCATAGGTGGAGAGGAGGAACTCCAGAGAAAAAAATAATTGGTATTACATAATATATACTTACATTTTCAAATATACAATCCACATTACACCCTTCTTCACTATGTCTGCATCAATTTTTGTTGGCCGGCTGGCGATACCCTTGAGTAATAATAAAAGTATATTAACAAATTAATAGTATATTAACATGACGAAATATATTTGATTAAGTACTTCAATAATCAAAGATATTAACAAACCTAATTAAATTCTATGGTTGAGACTACGAACTTTATTCCAAAGTAAAATGTGAGTTGGTTTATAATCTTTTTACAATGCGATGCGTTGCTGTTTCTCAACCTTTCTCTTAAATGCAATCTTTCTCATGTTTACTGACAACAAAAATTTAATTCTTGAATTTGATCCACAATAATATGAATGCAAAACTCAAAATAAAGAGACCATTTCAAAAACCCGCTCTATAAGGCTGGCCACAACGTCCCGAAGTTCAGTTCCGGAATCGACCGTTTTGCAAAAAGGTTCCGACCAAAACCTCTTTCTGAATTTAAAATCGGGGTGACGCTGAATTCAGAGAGAGGTTTTGATCGGAACTTTTTTGCAAAACGGTCGATTCCGGAACTGAACTTCGGGACGTGTGTGACCAGCCTAATAGTTAGGTAAATGCCATGGATTTATAATACTAGTAAACTGGATTGAGAACATAGGTGTTTGTCTATACATTCTGTACGATTCTGGGGAAAATGGCCAGTTAGGCAAAAGAAGCAAAATGGAGGATTTTCTATACTAAACGGGCTACAGGAAACTGCGGTTTTCACATGGATTTTTGGTATTCACTGTTTATATTTTAACTGAAAATGAATTATAGACATCATATTGACATAATTATAGGACCAAGGGATGTAAATACTCCGTTAATCAGAATTTATGAACAATTTTATAACACAGGAAACGGCACACGGTGGAAGTAAATTAAATTACTTTTATTTATTTTTCTTATTCTTTTTTTTCAGATTTTCCTTTAAGAATTAAACCTTTTGCATCGCTTAAAAAAAATGAGAAAAAATGTGTTTTCATTAGTTTCCTATCACTTACTTACTTTACGGGTCCGGACTCTAGACCTTGCCACTCCAATGTGCAGCGACAGATATCGCTTTGTGATTTGCCATTTTTAAGTCCTCCATATTGCATGCTATCCGCATCAGCGGGCACGACAGCAAATGCAAATCGTCCTGCAGCGCCCCACAGTCGCAACTCGCGTCATCTCCCTCGAGGAAGCCCCACCTCCGTTGGTTCACTCTGCACCTGGTCACCCCCACCCTCAGTCTGTTCAAGGTTTTCCAGGTTGGAAAGTCGAGGTTTTGCGCGGTGTTACTGCCCTCCGACGGCGCTATCCAAAGTCTGTCACCAAGTTCGAGCTTCCATTGGTCCTCTCTGTATTGTTTTATTGAGGTATCCAGATCAGTGGTTGTTTTCAGGAAGCTCTTTCTCGATGCCAATCTCTGTGTCGCCATCTCGTGGCCGTAGAGGGGGTGTCTGGTATCGTGGATTTGCTTGTGCCTCTCCGCGTCCGCCGCCGCCTTTCTCCTGATGTTAGGTGGAGCTATACCTATTATAGGGTATAGTTTGTGTACTGCTGTAGGTTTGAGGCAGCCGGACACTAGCCGTGCCATTTCATTTACAGCAACATCTACTTGTTTGGCATGTGCTGACGTCTGCCAAACTGGGCAGGCATACTCGGCTGCGGAGACACACAGACTCAAGGCAGAGGTGCGGAGAACAGTTGGGGATGCTCCCCAGGATGTGCCGGTAAGTTTTCTCAGGATATTGTTTCTGGCTGAGACCTTCTGTTTGGTGTTGGAACAGTGTTGTTTGTACGAGAGTGTTCTGTCCAGAGTGACGCCAAGGTACTTAGGTGTCTGGCAGTTTTCTATCCTCTCGCCCTTCCATGTGACATTTAACTCTCTTCCTGCTTCCTTGTTTCGTAGGTGGAAAGCGCAGAGTTGCGTTTTGCTCGGATTTGGCTTAAGGTTATTCGCATCGTAGTATTGTCCAAGCGCATTGAGAGTTTGAGTGAGTCTTTTTTCCACTAGTTCAAAAGAGACCTCCTGGGCCGCCACTGCGGTGTCATCAGCGTAGATAAATTGCCTGGTCTCTATCGGTGTGGGTTGGTCATTCGTGTAGATGTTATATAGGATTGGTGCTAGAACGCTTCCCTGTGGTAAGCCATTCTTTTGTGACCGCCACCTGCTATCCTTGCCCTGAAGTGTTACGTAAAAGCGTCTGTTACTCAGGAAGTTGCGGATTACAGATGTCAACCGAAAGTCCTTTGTAAGTTCGTATATCTTGTTGACAAGTTTAGCATGGTTCACAGTATCATATGCGGCGGTGAGGTCCACAAAAGCCACTCCCGTCACCTTCTTCCTTTCAAAGCCATCTTCAATGTGCTGCACCAGGTTGAGCACCTGGCCAGTGCACGATCTTCCAGGTCTAAATCCAGCCTGTTCTCCTATTGTGTGATGGTCTATGTGGGCACTGATGCGATTCAGTATTAGGCGTTCGAAGATCTTGCTCATATGACAGAGGAGAGACACAGGTCTAAAGCTCTTCGGGTCATTGGGTTCTTTTCCCGGCTTGAGGAGTGCAGCAACACGAGCCTTTCTCCAGAGCTTTGGTATCTTCTCACTCTTGATGCATGCATTCATTAGTTCTAGGACCCATTCCATAGTTTTTGGTCCAAAATGTTTGATTTGTTCGACCCTCACCTCGTCCAGTCCGGCCGCCTTGCCGTTTTTCAGTGCATCTATTGCCTCCTTCAGTTCACCTTGGGTGAAGGGGTTTTCCAGAAAGTTATTTTCCTCAGATGTGCTACGGACTATGGGTATCCTCAGTTTTTTCCCACCTGTCTGGCCGTTAAGTAGCAGTTGGTGAGCTATCTGGTTTGGAGTGACATTATATTTAATGCTGTTCTGTGCTGTTGGGTTATTGCTGAGGTTTTTTATCACCTTCCACGCCCTTCTGCTGTTTTGCTTCATGTCTAGGTTTTCAATGAGGTTGCACCATTTATCCTTCCTACTGTTGGATATGGTCTGCATCAAAACCTCTCCGGCCCGCAGTGTATCCTCCGAGAATGGGTCGCGGTCGAACAATTTTCGGTATCTTTCAAAGCATTGTTTTGAGTCTTTAGTGAGTCCAGGGATGTATTCTGTCCTGCAACCTCGTGGTATATGCTGTCTTGACACTTTATGCACAGTTTCCACAAACAGGTCATACATCTCCGGCAGTGGTGCTATATCCTATCACTAATTATGATATTGAATATCACGTTTTAAATATATCATTTATTATGTAGGAATTTATTTTTTCATATTTTTTGTCATTTAAAGCTAATGTGTATGTATTTATGAATTTTCTTGCAATGTTTAATTTATGTTGTAATTAATGACAATAAAATAAATGTAATTTAATTTACTTCCATCGTGTGCCGTTTCCTTTGTTAAAGAAATTGCTTATAAATCCTGATTAACGGAGTATTTACATCCCTTGGTCCTATAATTATGTCAATATGATGTCTATAATTCATTTTCAGTTAAAATATAAACAGTGAAAACCAAAAATCCATGTGAAAACCGCAGTTTCCTATAGCCCGTTTAGTATGGAAAATCCTCCATTTTGCTTCTTTTGCCTAACTGGCCATTTCCCCTAGAACCGCAATAGTCGGCCAAGAGATGAATCCAGTTTACTAGAAGTATTATACATCCATGGTGTTCTGTGCCTGCAGCTGTCAAAAAGAATTTCTGTTCCTGTTGGAAGAAGTCTTGCCTCGCATTATTATTTAATAAATATTGCGTGTAAATTGAGAGAAGCCTTGCCGTGGTCTTACCTCACGCTATTGTGAAGGAGGCACACAGATATTGCACACAATATACTCCGTATACCTACTCTGAACTCTGTCGGAAGCGGGAGAAAATCGGCTGTTCCTGGAACTGGCTTATTTGTTGCGTGTATTATACCTAATGTTATTCTGGTTATTCAGCATTGTTCAGTTTGCTTCGCTGGGGTAACTTGTCATTTCGATTATAATAAAGATGGCCAAAATAAGTTTTATGTCAGAAGAGTTGTATATGTCGAGGGTTTGTCAGTGTTGTATGGATAGTAGTGGAGATTTAAAGAGTATGTTGCAAGAGTACACTTGTAATGGAATACAAGAAGTGTATCAAGATATGCTTCATGAATGTTTCTCTATTCAGGTATAAATACATATAATAATATAATGTTGATATCAACATGTTAGTAATATAATCACTTTACTTTATATTTGTCATTCCAGATGCCTGTGCCTCTATCAGGTACTAGTAATATGTTGATATGTGCTGCCTGTATTGATAATCTAAGGAACATTCTCATATTCAGACAACAAATTGAAGAAACTCAAAGAAGATTAAGAAATTTGGAAAAATTACAGCAACCTGCAGTGTCAGGTACGTATCTATATAATATAATTAGTAGAGACCGACCGGTTTCGGTTACGGCCTGTTTCGGCCAAAATAGCCGGTTTCGGCCCCAGTTTCGGTTTCGGCCAAAAAGTGGCCGAACCTTCGGCCAAACCGAAACTAGCATCCGTATTATATCGAGCATTGTAGGGAATCTTTAGAACAGGTTCACATTTTGTGTTTGTATTCTGTACACTAGAATCCTTTTTTATTTTACAAAAGTAAACTAGATTTATATCACTAATCATTTTTATAGACATCATTTATGTCTTATGACAAAAAAATTTGCCTGCGGCGCTACTTAAGCGGCTGTTTCCCTGATACAACATAACCAAATGTTCTACTTATCTACAACAAGATTCATCACTTTGCGCATTAAAAAAAACTTAATTGCCTGCGGCGCTACTTCTAGGCGCATCTAAAGGAAAAATACTATGAAGAATACAAAAATATTTGTATTCTACATACCTATTTTAGTTCAAAGATAATACTTATACTCATGGGCGTCGACGTCGGCAGGGGGGGCAGCTGCCACCCCCTAGAAGTTGGAATAGCTATATATTTTTCCATACTTCATGATAAGACCTCACAATAAATCACACTATTACCGCACATTTTCTCACCATGTCATAAATTTTGTAAAATTAGTATACAAAATCCATCAAAACACAATTGTTTCACAAAAAAAGCCTGCGGCGCTATTTATTTATTGCTTTTTATATGAAACATTGTTCGTACATAATGTTGTGCAAATTAATATGTACATTTTCAAATAAACCAAACCATATCACGGCCTTCTTCACTATGTCTCACAAAAAATTTTTCGCCTGTGGCGCTATTTACGCGTTTTTCATCCTATATCAATTTTGTAAATTTTTGTTGCCCCTCTTTAGCTCCGACGAGGCTGGCGACGCCCATGAATATACATATTAGCAAACTACACCACAACTTCGGTTACTTAACCTCCCGAAGAAAAATTGCATTTTTTATGTCCCCCCCTACTATGCCGTGGATACCTACATAACTGATGACATAAGTTGTAGTTTAATGGGTTCCTTTCTTTTGTGCTTACATTGATTTCCAAAAATGAGGCGTGGTTTCCTAATAAATATCTTAAGGAAACACTAGATATCAGAGCAGGATACCTATAATGATTTTTTTTTCAAAATTACAACTGAAATTCCTAAGTTTCGGTTTCGGTTTCGGCCGAAACTAGAAGGGGAGCCGAATATTCGGTTACGGTTTCGGTTTCGGCTAAAAATCCAGTTTCGGTCGGACACTAATAATTAGTGTCTTTCAGTGTGGAGACATCTGAATAATGTTGATATAGGCTTCCATACAGTGACAGAATAAAGGGATGACATCACACCTTGTGGAGTAGACAAGTTTAATGATTTATTCATATGAGATTATATTAGTTTACATGTTTAACTAGGTACCTATAACATTTATTGTATGATTTTAATAAATAAATCTTTATTATTTTGTCAACTTGTAAGTGTACCACGAAAAATATAAAAATCAATGTAAACCAACATTACAGAGATAAATATAATTGTTTTTTAATAATAAGTACTGATATAATTCCTTTGATTATTGAAGTACTTAATCAAATATTTTTTAGTCATACTGACTAGATCAGTTGTAAAGCATTTGTTTCAATACAACACTATGAAAATGTGTGTGAAGTCATTTCTTCGTTTTCATAAAATTCAATAAGTATTCTTTTGTTGATATTTGACGTTCACGATTTTCACAGTGTCAAAATGTGATTGTAATTAGATATTTTAATGTTAATATCCAATTGTTTCGCTCATCTAAGGATGCATTTTAATTTTAAAAAACATTTTATTATCCCCTAACGTGGTTTTTCTGATTGTGGTTATATATTAAGCCTCAAATTGTAATGTATCTTTCTATCGGTAAGCTTACGTTTTTTGGTTGATATCATTGTTAATTTATGCACCTCTTGACTAAAAATGCGACAAGTAAGGCTTATTTAGTTACTTGACTTATTTTTACGCTTAAAATAACATCGCAAATAATATATTTTTATTAAATTACACCTGCCATAGGCACATAATATCATCATCGAATCACACATCGAGCCATTGATATTTTAAGTACGCTCCCCGGATTTTACGAGTTATAGGCGTTTTCCAATCATTTTTACGTATAAATTAATAATGATATTAACGAAGGTGAAAAGATATATTTACATTTTCTAGCGTAATCTACATTTCCACACGACATTTGGGCATGTAAAGTATATTTTTATTACCTACAATGTTGTCTTGGGTGGGCGAAATGATTGTTTTTAAGCAGGATAATATATAATTATATGATCGACATTTAGACAGCTTGAATTTCTGGAATATGTTAATGTTTAGCATTTACATCACTATTATATAGAGTTCATTGTTTGTTCATTGTGTAAGAAGAAGAAGAACAGGATACACACTTCGAAAATAGTTCGAGGCTATGTATAATTCACAAAACATTATACAATGTTGTTTGTAAAGCGTATATTCAGTGATCGGCATATTGCTTTTTTAGTGTGTCTTATAATGAACTATATTGATGTGGGATTCCCTGGTGTTTGGACTGTAGTTTATAGCAAAACATAGATTATGAGAATGAAAAGTAAACTGGTTGCAGAATTATCTCATCCAAAAAATGTTCTTTATTTTTCAGTTCCATTGTTTGTTAAAAAGGAATATCACAGTGATGAGGAAGTCAGAGATATTTCTGATGATTGTGAAGATGTTTCTGAGAAGAGTTATGAAGAGAAGAAAGTACTGCTGGTCCCAGAACAGGTCAAGACCGAAGACATTTTACAAAGAGCATTGGAGCGCACTAAGAAAAACTCAAAACTCATTCAATGCACTATCACTGAGAAAAAAATGAAGATAGTCAAATCTATCAGTCGTCGAGCTTCAAAGAACGTTGATATTTCTGATTCAGTACCCGAGGATCCTGTAGAACGGAGGAGATATTTAAAGAGGAAAAGTTACGCAAAAAATATTCCGTTTAAATTAGAAAAGACAGATCGTACATGTAAAATATGTGAGGAAACATTCCCTTTACACAAACGTTTAGTAGAACACATGGCAACACATTATCCTAATTATATTTGTAATAATTGTGGGAAATTGTTTATGCTGAAGTGGCAACTAGAGAGACATATAAAGCGCGCTCATAATGTGGTTAAAGTAGCATGTCCGGTATGCAGCAGATCATTGAAGAAAGAGAACCTTCGAAGACATCTACGCATTCATAAGGGTGAACATTACACGCACAAATGTAATTATTGTCCAGAAAAGTTTACATCGTACCACCCCAGAGAGAAGCACATGTCCGAAAAACATGGCTATAAAACCAACGAATATAAATGTACCATGTGTGGGAAAGTTTTAAGTACATCCGGCTCTCTAAATAACCATGTAAAAGCAGTACATCTCGGTGAGAAAAGACATCAATGCACAGAGTGTGATTTACAATTCTTTAAAAAGCGAACTTTGGATTCCCACATGGTGACACACACCAAAGAAAGGAACTTTGAGTGTGAAGTTTGTCATAAGAAGTATCCGAGAAAGTATACACTGACTGAACATATGAAGATACATAACAATGTAAGGAATCATGTTTGTACCATTTGTGGAAGAGCCTTTACACAAAAGTGTTCTTTACAAGCTCATATTAAAATACACGACAAGTGAATGTTCAAACAATAGGATAAAATAACTTCAAGCAAAGGGTATTACAGATTTTGATTCAGATTTATAATTTGCTGCATGCTTAAATTATCTACATCCTCCCACTATTTTCCACAATGTCAGGTGTGTCAAGGTGAATACCTTAAAGCGTTCTGCTGTACAAGGTTGAGATGATCACAGATAGATAAAAAGGTGTGGAAAACTCGATGACATTATCTGTATGTTATTACAAAATGAATAACACTGTAATCTTGCATTGTTGTAAACTCAGGGGGGCACTGGGCAGTATCATCACAAGATGGAAAGAACACGTAATGAACACCCCACTTTGTTCCTATGTGGTGGGCGGTTAGGCTTTGAAGGTTTAGAATGTAAAACAAATAAAATATCAGAATAAAAATTGCTTTTTATTTCTCATGTTCACCTCTATGGTTTTCCTTTTCACAATCCTATTTGAGCTGATCCTTATCAACAGCCTTCGTTCTGTATTTCTAATCATTGTGTAACTCTTTATCAAACAGATGATGAGTAATAATAACTAAAATATATTTACCTAACAAGTAAATTCTGGAGTTGGCTGCAATGTTTATTGCAGATTAAAATCTAACACATTAAAGATTAGCCGTTGCTTATAATAAAGTAAAAACTGCCTTCCACCCTGATTTCAGGTAAACATAAAAATGGTTGGAGCATAGACTAAATAGCAAAAAATAATCTTAACAGAGGGCTGTGTACAATATATACACGTTTCACCTCGACTCAACTACCAGCCGTCGTAGCATAGCGGTAGAGTACCAGCTTGTCAGGTTGGAGGTCTGGGTTCAATTCCTGGATGGACTGGAATTGGTGAATGTTACTTAAGTGTAAAGTGATCACATTAAGCCAGCCGACGATCAGTCATAAGCCTGATGGAAGATCCATCCCTTGCTGTGTATCTGTCTACTAAAATGCGATTTAAATTATCTTTTTACAATGCAATGTGTGAGTGTCTTCCTTTACCTTTCTCTAAAATAATAATAAATGATCTGCCTCGTGTTCAAAGTGACTTGAGAGACAACAAAGCGCAGATTTGTTTAACTTAAACCTTATTTAATGGACTATTTTAAAAGCCCGCCCTAAACAGAAATAGGTACACGTATGTACCTATTATAAACACAAGTGGGATGAAAATAATGAAAGAATTGTTTATGATTTATTCATAGACCGCATAGACAATCCCATTGTTTGACACTTGACAGCAGCTGCCAAAGTGCCAAAATCAGTGACTTTCTTCTGTTTTTCTTCTCTCGTATTCTCTTAACTCATAACCTCGCGTATTTTTTATTTATCGTGCACTTCTTCATTGGAAGAAATTTACAGTTGGAAGCAGAAGCATAGTATAATATACCTACACAATACAATACTCTATTACTCTCTGTTGTGGCGTGGGAAAATCGGTGCCTGGAATTTACGTATTGTTATCGTGTGGCGTTATTCCACAATCCACATTACAGTCATTACGCCTTTTGCGCGGCGTCTGTATAGCTGATAGCTGGATTGACTTGTCTTTTCGGTTCGGTTTTGTATATTAATTTTTGTTTTAATAAAGATGGCCAAAATAAAGAGTTTTAAATCAGAAGAGTTGTATGATATGTCGAGGGTATGTCAGTGTTGTTTGGATAGTAGTGGAGATTTAAAGAGTATGTTGCAAGAGTACACTTGTAATGGAATACAAGAAGTGTATCAAGATATGCTTCATGAATGTTTCTCTATTCAGGTATAAATACATATAATAATATAATGTTCATATCAACATGTTAGTAATATAATCACTTTACTTTATATTTGTCATTCCAGATGCCTGTGCCTCTATCAGGTACTAGTGATATGTTGATATGTGCTGCCTGTATTGATAATCTAAGGAACGTTCTCATATTCAGACAGCAGATTGAAGAAATGCAAAGAAGATTAAGAAATTTGGAAAAATTACAGCAACCAGTGTCAGGTACGTATCTATATAATATAATTAGTGTCTTTCAGTGTGGAGACATCTGAATAATGTTGATATAGGCTTCCATACAGTGACAGAATAAAGGGATGACATCACACCTTGTGGAGTGTAGACAGGTTTAATGATTCGTTCCATGGGCATCGCCAGCCTCAGAGCTAGGAGGAAGCGGCAAAATTAAAAAAAAAGATGCTTTACAAACATGTAAATAGCGCCGCAGACGATATTTTTTTGTGATAGTGAAGAATGTTGTGATGTGGTTTGTTTATTTGAAATTGTATACAATACTTTGCACAACAATATGTATAAATAAATAAAGTAATAAAAAATAGGGAACTATAATATACTAGCGTGGCTTCACATTTTGTGAAAAACTTTTTTGTTATTTAAAATAACGTTGAAAATAATATTATTTCAGTCGGCTAGAGTGCGGGTAGGGTCGGACGAGGGCACAGAAAGTCAGAATATGTTTTTTTAAACGAATTTAGTAAATTTATGATGTTTTGGACTTGAAATGTCACTCCTGTCAAAAGTTTATCGTGTTTTAAAAAGGTGCTAAAAAGAGTTTTTTTCGCTGTGTTTAGACTGTAGTTTATAGCGAAACATAGATTATAAATATAAAGTAAACTGGTTGCAGAATCATCTCATACAAAAATTAATGTTTATTATTTTTCAGTTCATTCGTTTGTTAAAAAGGAATATCACAGTGATGAGGAAGTCAGAGATATTTCTGATGATTGTGAAGATGTTTCTGAGAAGAGTTATGAAGAGAAGAAAGTATTGCCGGTCCCAGAACAGGTCAAGACCGAAGTTGTCTTACAAAGAGCATTGGAACGCACTAAGAAAAACATAGAACTCCTTCACAACACTTACTCTGAGAAAAAAATGGAGGTAGTCAAATCTATTAGTCGTGAAGCTTCAAAGGATGATATTCCGGATTCAGAACCCGAGGATCCAGTTGAACGAAAGAGATATTTAGGGAGAAAAAACTATGCAAAAAATATTCCATTTAAATTAGAAAAGACAGATCGTATATGTAAAGTATGTAAGGAAACATTCCCGTCACACAAAGCATTAGTGGAGCACATGCCAATACATTATCCCAATTATATTTGTAATAATTGTGGGAAATTGTTCATCCTTAAGAGGCACCTAGAGAGACATATGACGCACACTCATAATGCGGCTAAAGTAGCATGTCCGGTATGCAGCAAATCAGTTAAGAAAGAGAGTCTTCGAAGACATGTACGCGCTCATCAGGGCGAACATTACATGTACAAATGTCATTATTGTCCGGAAAAGTTTACGTCGTTCCGCCCCAGAATGGATCACATGTCCGAGAAACACGGTTATAGAAGTAACGAATATAAATGTAACGTTTGTAGTAAAGTTTTTAAAGCGTCCACCAACCTAAATAAGCATATTAAAGCAGTACACCTCGGTGAGAAAACAGTAAAATGCACGGAGTGTGATTTACAATTCTTTAATAAGTATAGGTTGAGTTTCCACATGCTGAAACACACCAAGGAAAGGAACTTTGAGTGTGAAGTTTGTCATAAGAAATATCCGAGGAAGTATACACTGACTGAACATATGAAGATACATAACAATGTAAGGAATCATGTTTGTACTATTTGTGGAAGAGCCTTTACACAAAAGTGTTCTTTACAAGCTCATATTAAAATACATGACAAGTGAATGTTCAAACAACCTATGAAATATAATAACTTGTAGCAAATGGTAATACAGAATTAGTCTTATATGCTGCCTGACTGAATTCATCCATAGTATCGCAATATTTCCCACAGTGTCAGGAGTGCCAAAGTGAGTACCTTAAGTTTTAAGAGTTTTGCTGTACAAGGTTGAGTATGATGACATGTAGAAAAAATGCATGGAAAACTCAATTATATTATCTGTACGTTATTACAAAATTAATAACTCTATCTTGCAAATCGTATACTAAGGATGACAGTATTATCACAAGTTGGAAAGAACAGAAATGACCACCCCACTTTGTTCCCTTGGGGTGGGCTGTTAGACTTTGAGGGTTTAAAATGTAAAACAAATAAAATATCAGAATAAAAATTACTTTTTTCTTCTCATATTCACCTCTATCACCGCCTCCTAGAGTTGATACTCTAGCTGTGCTGTAACAGTTGGCAACATAGCATAATGATCACCACTCCTGTCAAATCTCCTAACAGAATATAAAGCGTGGTCTGTCATACTTGTTGTTATACCCACTGTTATTCCATACATTTCCTTAGCGACGATGACGGCAACCTCGCCTATAATGTTTTATGTATTAATCCTACATCATGGCAAGAGAAAGAGAGAAATGTCAAGGCGGCGCTGCCTCTATGGTTTTCCTGTTCACAATCTTATTTGAGCTGATCCTTATTAACAGCCTTCCTTCTATATTTCACAATGTAAATTTCGTTTTCCGTCGAAGATGTCCACCACAGAGCGGGACGAAACGTCAACCCACACAAGACTATGGCCCACAAGCCCGGAAAACGAAATTCTGCATCATTGTGTTGTCAAGCAGATGATAAGTAATAACATGGACGTCACAACGGGGGGGGGGGGCAGCTGCCCTAATATATTTTTCATACTAAATAATAAAACCTCACAAAATCACATTTTTCCATCATATTATCATAAATTTTCTAAAATTAGTACGAAAATCCAGTAGTTACACACGGTGCCTGCGCGGCAATATTTTATTTTTATCAAATAAAAATCAAATAACCACAACCTTCTCAACTATGTCTCACAATAAAATCGTCTACGGCGATAGTTATGCGTATTTTATGCTGTATCAATTTTTGTTGCCCCCCTTAGCTCCCAGGCTGGCGACGCCCATGAGTAATAATAAAAAGTATATTAACCTACCTAATAGTTAAATTCTGGGATTGATACTGAAGTTTATTCCAAATTAAAACGAGAAAGTAAAATGTGAGTTTATAATATTTTTACAATGCGATGTGTGGCTGTTTGTGTACCTTTCTCTTGAATGCAATCTTTCTCATGTTTAAAGTGACAACAAAAACGTAATTCTCGAATTTGCTCCACAAAATGAATGCAAAACTTATAACGAAGAGACTGTTTCAAAAACCCGCCCTGAAAAAAATATTGTATATGACTTATTTTGGTCATAGACAATCCCATTGTTTGTTGACAGCAGCTGCAGCTGTCAAAAAGAATTTCTGTTGGAAGGAGTCTCGCCTCGCCATCGCCTCGCGTCATTATTATTAATTAATATGGCGTGTAAATTGAGAGAAGCATTGCCGTGGTCTTACCTCACGTTATTGTGAAGAAGGCACACAGATATTGCACACAATATACTCCGTATACCTACTCTGAACTCTGTTGGAAGCGTGAGAAAATCGGCTGTTCCTGGAATTAGTTTATTAATTTGTTTCGTGTAACGCGCTAATGTTATTCTGTTTATTCAACATTGTTCAGTGTGTCTTGCTGGTTTAACTTGTCATTTCGATTCGGTTTTGTATATTGTTTTTTTATTAGGTATAATAAAGATGGCCAAAATAAGTTTTATGTCAGAAGAGTTGTATGATATGTGGAGGGCTTGTCAGTGTTGTTTGGATAGTAGTGGAGATTTAAAGAGTATGTTGCAAGAGTACACTTGTAATGGAATACAAGAAGTGTATCAAGATATGCTTCATGAATGTTTCTCTATTCAGGTATAAATACATATAATAATATAATGTTGATATCAACATGTTAGTAACATAATCACTTTACTTTATATTTGTCATTCCAGATGCCTGTGCCTCTATCAGGTACTAGTGATATGTTGATATGTGCTGCCTGTATTGATAATCTAAGGAACGTTCTCGTATTCAGACGGAAAATCGAGAAGAGTCAAAGAAGATTAAGAAATTTGGAAAAATTACAGCAACCAGTGTCAGGTACGTATATATATAATATAATTAGTGTCTTTCAGTGTGGAGACATCTGAATAATGTTGATATAGGCTTCCATACAGTGACAGAATAAAGGGATGACATCACACCTTGTGGAGTAGACAAGTTTAATGATTTATTCATATGAGATTATATTAGTTTACATATTGAACTAGGTATAGAAGTCTATGAGTTTAAGAGCATTTTTTGTAGTGTTCATGAAAGGAGGGATATACCTTCCTTGAACGATGAACGCATCTGTGTGCATTCTCGTTCAATGTGCGCTCACTAATACTACTATAACTGCGTGTACGGACTTCCGTGTAGTTACGCTGTCTCACACTACAAAAAAGGCTCTTAACCTTCCGCGACTAGTATATCTGTAATGTTTTTTGTATGATTTCAATACCTAAATACATTTTTAATATTATGTCAAATTGTAAGTGTACCATGAAAAATATATAAATCAATGTGAACCAACATTACAGAGAAACATATTATTGTTTTTTAATAATAAGTACTGATATAATTCACAATATTGTATTTAAAGCGTATCTCTAGTGGTTGCCATATTGTTTTTTTAGTGTGTCTTATAATGAACTATATTGATGTGGGATCCCCTAGTGTTTGGACTGTAGTTTATAGCAAAACATAGATTATGAGAATGAAAAGTAAACTGGTTGCAGAATTATCTCATCCTTAAATAAATGTTCTTTATTTTTCAGTTCATTCGTTTGTTAAAAATAAATATGACAGTGATGAGGAAGTCAGAGATATTTCTGATGATTGTGAAGATGTTTCTGAGAAGAGTTATGAAGAGAAGAAAGTATTGCCGGTCCCAGAACAGGTCAAGACTGAAGACATTTTACAAAGAGCATTGGAACGTACTAAGAAAAACTTAGAACTCCTTCACAACACATTCTCTGAGAAAAAAAAGGAGGTAGTCAAATTTATCAGTTGTGAAGCTTCAAAGGACGTTGAGTTTTTTGATTCAGTACCCAAGGATCCTGTGAAACGGAAGAATTTTTTGAGCAGAGTAAAGTATGCAAGGAGTATTCCATATAAATTAGAAAAGACAGATCGTACATGTAAAGTATGTAAGGAAACACTCCCGTCACACAAAGCATTAATGGAGCACATGCCAACACATTATCCTAATTATATTTGTAATGATTGCGGGAAATTGTTTATCCTTAAGACGCACTTAGAGAAACATGTGCGGAACACTCATAATGCGGCTAAAGTAGCATGTCCAGTATGCAGCAAATCAGTTAAGAAAGATAGTCTCCTAAGACATGTACGCGCTCATGAAGGCGAACATTACATGTACAAATGTCATTATTGTCCGGAAAAATTTACGTCGTTCCGCCCCAGAATGGATCACATGTCCGAGAAACACGGTCATAGAAGCAATGAATATAAATGTAGCGCTTGTAGTAAAGTTTTTAAAGCGTCCTCTAACCTAAAAAGGCATTTTAAACGGGTACATCTCGGTGAGAAAACAGTCCAATGCACAGAGTGTGATTTACAATTCTTTAATAAGCGATCCTTGGATTTCCACATGCTGACACACACCAAGGAAAGGAACTTTGAGTGTGAAGTTTGTCATAAGAAATATCCGAGGAAGTATACACTGACTGAACATATGAAGATACATAACAATGTACGGAATCATGTTTGTACTATTTGTGGAAGAGCCTTTACACAGAAATGTACTCTACTAACTCATGTTAAAACACATGACAACTTTAACTCGAATGTTTGTGACCAGCAACCTTAGTGGACATTATCTTCTTCTTCCGCGTATGTTAAGATCTGGGATCTGTTTGTTTCGGCGTTTTGTGCTCCTTCTTGGGATGTGGAAGACCAGCTATCTCTCTGTCTTTTTATAGGTCTTCCTGGCGGCCTTTGACCTATGGGGATTGCATTCGCAGCAATGTGGGCGAGTCTTGTTCCATCTAGACTCGCCAGAACCGACTCCTCCTCCGGCTCCTGACAGAGTTTCTAATTCTGTCTGAGGGTTCTACCGGCTATGAATCTTCGTTTTCGTTGTGTCTGCTCTTGTTTCCACATTGTATGTCATTATAGGTCTAACACATGTTTTGTATATGCGAGCCTTACTGTCTGTGGGCATATGTTTATTTTTCAACACAACATTTCTCAGGCATCCAACTGTTGCAGATATTGTATTGGATTGCTCTCTGACATTATTTTCATGGAAAGTAAAAAGTTTAGATGGTACATTATTGTGTAGTAGTACATTGTATATGGTGTGAATATGACTCAACTGTTTGTATTGTTCTCCGTTCCATTAAAAGTGCAATAAAGACACTTTACTGCATTATAAGAAAGCGACAGTTTCAGTCTGGAAACAGTTTATCACCGAGAGTTGTTGTTTTGAGGTAATCGTAACAAAACATAATTTTTCTTTTCTAGCTTACTACTAAATATAAAAGTCTACGAGTTTACTATAAGTGTACATATTTTGTTCTGTAGTAATTTTAATATTGATATTAATATTTTATATTTAATGATTTGACTCAACCCCAGTCAAATTATGTTCATACGCAAAGAAGGCATCTTGGTGGAAAATTAAAAATCATGATTTTTTTTATATCTTTGTTTTATTTTATCACACATTTTACAATACATATTTTAATATAATATGCAATATACAAAATCTAAAAATAATATTAACTTAATCATTAATATAAGGATGTACTAGTCAATCTTCTCAGTAAACTTCCTCTCTGACACAATTGTTTTTATTAAATAGTAGATGTCTTCGAAGGAATTAGTAAATAACATTTTTGTTATGGCCTAGTCTAGTTTGTTCCCTAATTATAAATATACATACTGACCTACTATTATTAACTATAAGAACCAACGTATTATCGTCGCAATTGACTTCGGTCGAAGAATTATACACAACCGGGATCTTCCTACTTTATATAATATTCGAAATGGGACCCCTAAATAATTTATTCTTCTACAACCAAAGTTTGTGAAAAAGTATTTCGGATATTTGTGACGATGTGGTCCTTATTTTATACGTAATCTTATCGTACATATTTGGTTTGGATTAATTTCCCCATTTAAGAGAAATATATGAATGTGAAATGCTTCATAATTTTATTATGAAATCAAATAATTACAATTTATCACTTGATCTCGAGAAATACTAGATCAAAAATATACGAAATATAACTCTAAACGTACAAATGTTAGTTTTGAACAAAAGGATTATACGAGTATAACGTAGATTCGAGAACTAAGGAGATGGAAACATTGAGAAGAATGTGCAAAAAACTATTTTATCCTAGGATTTTATTTATTTATTTTATTGAGACACTCACAGAGGATTAACAGATACACACAAGTAAAACATTCACACAAATTTCAGGTCAAGCCCCCAATTACGAGTGTCCACAGCAAAACATGCATGTAGTGTAGATATACCTACTATGTTACAAAACAAACAATTTACTTATAGGTATTAAAATTAATAAAAACTGAACAAAAGGTATGAAAGAGTGATTAGGTATATTGTGTGTGTAAGCATTTATCGAGGAAGCTCAAAATTAAGCCAAGCTTGTCGAAGCACGCAAATTCTAAGATCAATATTTGAAAATTCCCTAAATAAAAAATAACTTTGAAAGTACGCCTGAAATTTGCGCAATACATGGGTTATCCGCTTAATTTGAAGATGTAAAAGTCTAATTTAGCAACAATGTTGGTAAATATGAGATCAACAATTTGAGAGTTTTGAATTTTTAAATTTGGGCACTGTTTTTTTTTAAAGGATATAATTCATATTGTCGCTTACGTTATTTATATTTCGCGTTAACACTTTCATACAAAATTTGGGTAGACAGAACGATTTTTGCTCAGTGCATATAGGTCCCTAATAATGTTTATAATAAAAATTCCTCCACCATCGTGAGATTACAAAATATGAAAATATTTTTTTTACACTAATTATACATTTCCACAAAGTAAAACTTAATAATACATTCTCAGAATTTGTAGTAATAACATTGATGTATGAATATGCAACAATGTAATGCATACTAAGAACTGGTCAAATAAACTTAATGAAGTAATCGCTGAAGAAATTATCAGTTCGTCGTAAGCGATGCATACACATTATGAGTTATATGAAGATCTGAATATTTACCATTCAGTTTTTCAGATATAAAAGAAAAATAATTTAGCCAAAACACTGGTAATTATAATCTTAACAAATCAGCTATTTTAGATTTTTAAATTTCTTCCCAGGTTTCTTTTAAAAAGGTATAATTCACTTTGTCGCTTACGTTGTTCTTATTTTGCGCTACCATTCTTATACAAAAGTTGAAGCGGAAATAGAATGATTTTTGCTCAGGGCATATAAGCCCTTAAGAAAAGAGATATTATTATCTAAGTACATTAATAGTTTGTGGGATTAGTGAATGTGTATAGAACATATAATCCACACACTTATGAAAATAAATGCTAAAAAGGAAATGAAAAAAATATTATTCAGTCAAATCTTAAGTACTTAATTATAAGTTAATTTTCATTTTGGCCGGCTTCATGGGCGACGCCCTCGAGCTGGAAGGTCTCTTGGGGCTGAATTTGTTGGGAGAATTGATGACGTGATCAACGGCCGTCTGCAAGATGTGGTGCTCCATCTTCTTGTATTCCTCACTGATGAGTGATAAGTCTAAATCTGCGTCTAACACCAAAACCTGCAAATAAAAAACATGTACAGAATAGTAACTATGTGGTATCAGTCCCACCATGCGGTATCTCTTGTGAGGTACAAAGAGAGGACAGAGCGCCACACACACTTCTATCTTTACATGTATCTCTCACTTTCATCATACAAAATGTTCACACCTGGAGACTCTTGGACAACTGTACTTCCTCACACCCTCTCATTCATCCTCTCTACATATCCCTACAATTAGCAATTTTGTAATTTGATAAATAATGAATCAGTTACACGATGCTTGTATTTTAGGCCCCGCGCATCCGAGCCTAATCCTTTGATATCTGGATAGGCGAATGTTTCCCAGTATTTGGCTGATGAGTTTATATATCAATCATGAAGTATTGGCAAGCCTTGCCTCTGCGTAAAAACAATTATTATACTAACCGGTGCTGGTCGTTTGAAGCTGGTCCCGTGTACGAGCCAGTTCTCGTGTAACTTGTGTAAGTCCTCTATGTAGGAGAGTGGTACACACTGCTCCTCAGATCTTGCCCTCTTCCTTATCCTCTCGTGAACTATTGACGGAGTCGTCCTTAAGTAAACTGCAAAAGGAAAAAACATTGTTGGATGTTTAGGATGTTAATAATACGAAAGTATTGGTTTCCGAAAACCTATTTTATAAAAACATATTTTTTCATCGTCTATCACTACTCCAAATACCGGACTTAAGGAACCTATATATCGAGTCTTGTACTTTCTTAAAAATTACATTAAATGAGGAAGTTTTTAATAAAATTTGCCAGCTTAATGTGATATAACTTTTTTACAGTGTAAAGGAGTCAGAATTTGTTTATAAAAATAAAAAAAAAACTCGAGAGGCAGAATCAATGTTCTTTTTTTCAAAATCGAGGAATAATAAGTTTTATTTTGGACTATAATCAAATAACTGGATTATTCAGGATTAGGAATCAAAAATTACAACCCTAGAATATTGAATTTTGTGACTGTAGGGATCGAAAAACTGAACGAAGGTGTTGAATTTCACGAAAAACAAAAAAGTGCCGATATCTCGAGAACGAGCGATTTTTTACTAAGGTCATATTTCAATTTTAGAGTCCGTCATGAGCTGGTCTATCACACCTCCACGGGATATCGTTGATTTACGGGACACCCTGTACGAAGCCTGCGATTGTAGAGTACAAGCGTACATCCTCGAATTCCATCACCGCCATGAGTGGTGACGTCACCTTGTATCGGTGACAAACACCTTGTCTCGGTGACAAACACTTGGGCTACAGGATATTTTTTCCCATACATTTTCTCCCAATCTTGGTGACGTCATCATCGTCAAATGTCAGTTGAGCCGGGCCTGTATGATAATACTATTGCGTTTGGCCTCGCCCTGTATACAGAGATACACAATGATTCTTACCTATCAGATCTGCATGTACACTAGTGGTGGTGTTGATATAAGCAAACCACTGGTCCAGCACAGCCGTCATGGCTGGGTGCATTGTCTTGGAATGTATCATGTTCTCCACAAAGCAGTATCTTGCGCTGTATATGGAGCGCTCCATCAACTTGATCCTGGTGGGCACCTCCTGTGTGTGCATCTGGAGCATCGTCAGGGTGACGTAGGATTGGAAGGGCATGGCCCACTTTTCGGGATTTTTGTACATCAGGTCCTGAAGAGAAGAAAATAAAATAACAGTACTAGGATATGTATTGTAGGATAGCTGTTGTAACTATGTAGAATGAAAGTGAATAAACTAATATGGTTTGGGCATGTTGAGAGAATGAAGAATGACAAGAAAGATATATTTGAGCGAACAAAGTGGTGTGAGGAATGACCAGATCCTCAATGATGGACGCGTTTTGAGTAAAAAGAATCGGAGAGTATGACTGCATACACAAATGTGACGGAAGCTAGCAGTGTAAGCTAGTAGGGATAGGGCTGCCTGGCTTCACCCAGGTATATTTTCTTTGTTATCCTTTCATCATTCATCCTCTCTACATGTCCTAACCATCTAAACTTCTTCACATTCATTCTAGTCAGTTTTTACAACTAATTGTTTGAAACTGTTGTTACGTTAATCTCGATGTTTTCGACCGTTGGTACTTGGTGAAAATCCATTATTAAGGAAAAAACTAATTATAAAGTATTTTATTAAATAACTTATTAATAAAGTATTTTATTACATCACTTTATTCACAATCGCCTGATGATGAGGGTGCAAATCCTCAAATACTAGTCGCGAAAGCAAAAGTCATTTTTTGTGGATTTTAATCTAAATATTTAGTTTCTTCAATTTTTTTCTTTGTTATTATGTTAGTAATCTTACCAATAAATTCCATCCTTTAAGATTCCTCCACTCCTCCACAGGCTCCGTCAGCAGAGTGATGTCCTCAAACTGCTTGAAGTGATCCAAGAAGGTCGTCTTACCGCTGCCAATGTTTCCCTCCACCAACACCGTGAAGGGACGTTTCTTTGTGAAGGAGGAATAGTTTGCTAGGGAAGCCATTGGTCGCAGGATTTTATCTGAAACAGAAAGATTTCAAATCAAATTATGGTTCGATGGAGTAGTTGTGTAAAGATCAGTGTTCGGACTTGAATCTAAGATGAGATCCAATTTGCCTGTTCAAAAATATTATATGATGCGACCCAACATATAAGATTATTTTACTAGAATTATATTATTCAGTTACAGCCAAGCCATCTAGATGTGACCTTATCGAGACATGTAAGATTACGAATGGCTACTATGATGTTCCCGATATCGGCTCCATCTACACCCTGAATACCGGTACCTATTTGAGAGGACATTCTATGAAGCTCACCAAGGGACGGTTTCACAGTAATCCCAGAAAGAATTTTATTTGCACCAGAGTGGTGAATATGTGGAACTGTTTACTCGAAAATGTGATACAAGCACCGTCAGTGAACGTTTTTAACAACAGATTGGATGACTTTCTCAGAATGACAGATAGCACAGACATTGATTTGGGCCCATTAGACTAGGCTGCTTGCCCAAAAATTAATAATAATTAATCAATTTCATCACTAATTTTGGTAGTTCTTAATAAAAGCCTTGAGACTTGGTGATTGTATATTGAAGACTTTTTTTTTCAAGAAATTGCTAAAAGATTTGGTTTGAATTTTGACTGCGGCATTTACAGCTGTGTGCACGCAAAATTAGGTGAAATGCTAATCAGTAATATGTCCTTTATTTTGGTAATTTGTACTATGCTGGTTACCCTGTATTGTAGTAGTTGCGGAGATGATATGGATGGATGAAAAATCTAACAAATTAATTCAAAACAAATACAAAAAATGAGAGGTGTGAACAGAAATTAATAAAGAACGTTCAACAGAATGTAATGGCCCCACGAAGGTTGAATTGACTGGAGTCAAAGGTTTTTCTTTAATAAGGTTAAGAGCAAGAAGAAATGTTAAAGAATTGTCAATCTACCTCACCTAGGTTTGTGTGTTACATTTTCCTATGAAGTTTTAACATTATTATAGCAAAGGGCTTTTACAAGGACACAATAACCTACAATACAGCATTAATTTCTGAAATGTTACTCATTATTATTGAATGCAATAAAAACAACCGGCTTACTACAATAAAAAGAAAATGGCAAGTGAAAAACAGTCAGCATTGTGGTTTCCCTCTAGGTTGAAAATCTTAGTAATGTGAAGTGTGATGAAAGACGAATGAAATCAAAGGGTTAAAACCTGAATGCAACATACCTTAAAAGAAATTTATAAAACAAATAAAGTAGCGATGTGAGACGAATCTCTTGATAAAATCAGCCCGACCTAATTAGTGACGCGACGGTAAATGAACTTTTTACCGCCTTTTCTAACAACTATTCATAGAAATGGAAAATGGAGGGAAAGTCATAATAACGACATACTTAACGACATTTTGTGTGTTTGAAATATTCCTGAACATCCTCCACATTCGTTTTAACAATAAGAACCTAATTTAACTTGTATCTTTTAATATAATTGTTGTTTAATGTTTGAAACCAGATGCGCACATTCAGTAATTTTGTTATTTTATTTTTCTTTCTTTCTAAATTTTGACATTGAGAGACGGGGATTTTGACAGCAGACGGCACGTGGTGTGTGTTTTGTTCTTTAAGAAAAAATTCTATCCTTTTACTATAATTAATCGTTATCTTTGTTAAAAATTGGTTCATTACGTTAGCCACAGTGGATTCGCTATAAGTGTATCATTACCAATATATTTTTCATTATCTTTATAGTAGTTAAGTGTGTTCAAAGTAAGTTAGTGTATATACTAGGTTACCTACCAGGTAAGTTTTCAGTTTTTTATGATGGGGGACAAACCCCCAGACGGAATGACTCGGCCGCCGGATGACGCCGAATCGGAGACTGATGGCTCCATGATTTCGGTCCCAGACCTGGAGCCCCCAACTTCTCCCAGCCAATTCATAACGGTTCCAAATAAGCAAAAAAGAAAACGCAGGAAAGAGGTCACCGTCTCCTCTGATGAGGATTCACAGAAGGAGGTCCCAACTCCATCTCCTGTTTTGATGGGGCCTGTAGCCCCCTCATCCACTAACGCACAAAAAGCTTGTTACACCGAATTTTCAATTGCACCATATATAGTACACATCACTAATAAAAATAACTCTCCTCTCCACCCTTTATATTTTGGGCGATTGCTCATAGAAAATAAAATTAAGGGCTTGGCTGCTGGCGGAGTGCTGAGGGTGGGTAGGAATAAAATTCAACTCACCTTTTCCTCTGCCACTGCGGCCAATTCATTTGTAAAGGGCAATTTCGCATCACAAAACAACTTGGAGGCATTCGTACCCACTTACAAGACCTCGAAAATGGGCATTGTGAGAGGTATAGATACGGATGTCTCCGAAGAGGAAATCGTTAAATTCGCACAGGCACCTGATCGTTGCGGAAGAATAATTAAAGCAAGAAGGCTCAATAGAAAGGTTGTTTCAGCAGGCACTCCTTCCTGGGTTCCCTCTCAGACAGTGGTGCTAACATTCGAAGGTCAGATCCTCCCCAATCACATTTACCTCTTCCATAACTCCTTGTCCGTGGACCTGTATACCTACCCAACAACACAATGTTTCCAGTGCTTAAGATTCGGTCACCAGATGAAAAATTGTCGTTCTCAGGCCAGATGCTTCAAATGTGGGGGTGATGGCCACATTGGAGCCGCATGTAATCAGGAAAATTCAGGTAAGTGTATTAATTGCTCTGGAGATCACTTTGCTACCAGTTTATCATGCCCGGTTGTCATTAGAGAAAAAGAAGTAAAAACAACTATGGCAAGAGAGAATGTGTCGTACGCGGAGGCGTCCAAAAGGGTGCCTCCAGCGATGAAAACTTACGCGAAGGTAGCTGATACTCTCAATCCCTCAATCTCCCAGTCCACTCAATCTCGACGGGCTACCGTTTTCACAACACGTAGAAGCCCGGATCATAGAGCTCAGCCTTCCATTTCTAACATTAAAAACCAAATAGCCCCCCTTCTCTCTTACAGCAATGGTCAACCCCTAGACCCGGCAAACGGCTGCGCCTTCAACGGCCATTCGTATCCGGAAAATTCTACTGATCCCGACCCAAGTGTCATAATTACTACTATCTCTTCTTTACTCGTTTCTCTAATCCAATTGATACCTAATCTACCGTCCAACGTTGCCTCAGCTATCTCACTTCTAACAGAATCAATTCGCGATGTATCATCCACGCTCAATCATACAGTGGAATTGCCAAAGTCTACTCCCTAAAAAAACGGACGTCTTATACCTAATCAATAAGTTCCAAGCGAGCATCGTGGCCCTCTCGGAGACGTGGATAGTCCCTGAGTTCCGCTTTGGAATCAGTGGATTTTCATGTTTCCGGGGAGACAGGGCGGATGGCTGGGGCGGGGTTGCCCTTCTGGTCAGCTCGTCGCTGCCGGCCATTCCCTTATCGCTGGATGCACGTGAGGGGCTAGATGTGATTGGTGTTAAGATCGGTAAGCTGTCAGTTTTCTCAATCTACATTCCTGGTAGCAGTAGAGTGAGTTACTCTACACTCAGATCCTTTTTCTCTACCCTGACTCCCCCCTTCTTGGTGTTGGGGGATTTTAATGCATATCATTCTCTCTGGGGCTCGGTACGCAACGATCGAAGAGGTAAGGACCTCGTCGATATTTTGGAGGAGTTTAATATGTGTGTCCTAAATGATGGCTCTCCTACAAGAATTGATACTCCACTTCGTAAACCGAATGCAAGTGACCTCAGTATTGTCTCGGCGGATATAGCCGCTGGGTTTGATTGGCGGGTTCTAGACTGCACCCATGGCAGTGACCACCTCCCTATTCGGATTAATGGTTCCATCAGTTCCTATATAGAGGAACAAAGATCTTTCGTTTATCCTAGGGGCCAACAAAAACGAATTCGCTTTAATACTTCTTTGGCCGACTGGGAGAACTATTCCGATAACCTCGAATCAGATGTCCGATCATTGCCTCCTCCATCACATGAAAATCTGTCACTCTGCTACTCTAAATTCTCGGAGGCAATGATAAACACCGGAATATCCCACGTACCTCAGGTAAAGAAACGACGAAATAAAACAATTCCTCAACCCCCTTGGTGGGATAAGGATTGTCAGGAAGTTGTCGAAAAACGTAAATACGCCTGTAGAGTCTACAAGAATAGCATGAATATGGAAAACTACTTGAGGTATCGTAATGCGGCCGCACTCGCCAAGAAAACTTTAAAAAATAAGAAACGCGCGGGTTGGAGACGTTTCTGCTCCTCGCTGTCGCCAGAGGTACCATTATCGTCAGTTTGGAGAAGTATCAAACTTTTTTATAACCCTAAAAGCTTTCCTTTCCAGCACAATAGATATGACGGAGTTTGGAGAGAGGAGTTTATAAATAAATTGGCTCCTCCTTCAGTGCCGAACAAGAATGAAATTCCATTTGGTTACTCTTTCAGCGAACGTGGGTGGATGGATTCACCATTCAGCATGGACGAGTTGGAGTGGGTGCTGGTTGCGGTTCAGGACAGAACACCAGGGGTGGACAGTATCCCTTATAGTTTTGTTAAGATGTGTGATACAGGGGCAAAGGAGTACTTACTCTCATTGATTAACTGTGCTCTAGAGTGTGGTCAAATCCCTCCTGGGTGGAAAACCCAACTGGTTATCCCTGTTCTCAAGAAAAATTGTGACGCTGCCTCGGGTTCCTCATATAGGCCAATTGCTATTTCTTCCTCCTTGGTCAAGGTAGTTGAACACCTCATCAAAAGGCGATTGGAGTGGTTTTTTGAGCACAACAGTATTCTCTCAAACTCCCAATTTGGTTTCAGAAGGATGAGAAGCATTATGGACGTGCTGTCCATTTTGATCACCGACATTAATGTGGCCTTCTCTGGAAAACATTCGTTGGTCGCTGTTTTTCTGGATATCAAGTCTGCCTATGATAGGGTAAGGATTGATATTCTAGAGCGAAAATTGCTGGAAACGGGCGTCCCTCCGAGGATGAGTGGCTTCATTGTTAACTTGCTGGTAGATAGAACTATTCTCGTGGGGCCAGATTCACGTCAGGTTCACAGAGGCCTTCCCCAGGGTTCAGTGATTAGTCCGATCCTCTACAACCTTTACACCTATGATCTAGATCGGTCAATCTCGGATCCGTGTAAAATACTACAGTATGCTGATGATTTTTTCATTTACATGGAATGTCGTGAAGTGTTGCAGGCTGAGTCAGTCTTGAATTCTGCTTTAAGGCGGCTGTCCGTGTGGTTTGATTCAAACGACTTGGAGATCTCTGTTGGCAAGTGTGAGGTGGTTGTTTTTTCGAAAAAAACTAAAATACCAAGAATAAACATTCTGTGTGGTGATATATCACTTCCCATCATGTCGTCAGTAAGAGTTCTAGGGGTAACCCTGGACTCTAAATTATCCTGGAATTCATTCGTCAATTATATCTGTGACAAATCCTTGAAAGGGCTCAATGCTATGCGTGCCGTATCCCGTGTTTGGTGGGGTTGCCACCCTTTTGTACAAAGAATCTTCTACAACGCATACGTCAGAAGTCATTTAGATTTAGCCTGTTTTCTCATTGAGCCTACATCCAAGGAAAATCTCGCAAAACTGGATCGGATTCATGCGCAGGGTCTCCGCATAATTTTGGGCGCTATGAGATCTTCTCCTATTAACGCTATGCAGGTTGAGGCTGGAGAGCCCCCACTCGCCTTGCGTAGGCAACTTCTTGCTGACAAATTTTATCTGGGGCGCGGTAGGTTCATCAACCATCCTCTGCACTGTAGACTACGGATCCTGAACGCATTTTGCGATTCGTCTCGATTCTGGAGAAACAAATCTATCCCACTACTTGTCAATAGTCTCCGACACTATCAGTCTGTCATCCCTAAGGTTCCCTGTGGCAGGGAACTGCCTATTTATCGAGTCGATTATCGGGCTCTTTCTTGCCGGCCAAATATTTTGCTGTCTTTGGGCATTCATAAAGGCCCCTTTGCCCCTGCAGAGTTTCGATCCTATGTGGAATCGGAGTGGAGGGGACACCATTTGTTCTATACTGATGGATCAAAAGTTCCTGATTCTCCATTTGTTGGTGCTGCCTTCTACTCCGAGTGTAACGGATTATTCAAATTGTTTCAGTTGCCGGGTGAGGTTTCGGTCTTCACCGCGGAGTGCATTGCTATACTGGAGGCCCTTCAATACATATTGGAGGCTGCCTCTGGTGTCAGATGTGTCGTTCTGAGTGATAGTTTGAGCGCACTGGAGATGCTCAAGTCTGGCCCGTATCATTTTCCTGGGGATTGTATTGGTATCAAAATTGTACAGCTATTAAGTGATTGTAAAGATAGGGGCCTGGAGGTCACTCTGGCTTGGATTCCTAGTCACTGTGGCATTCGGGGTAACGAACTTGCAGATAGATTTGCGAGGATGGCTCTGGAGAGGGGTAGCAGAGCTCATTCTACTGTGCCCGTCTCGGATCTGCTAATTGTGGCTCAGGACGGGCTTTGGAGAGATTGGTCTCAACATTGGAAAAACTCATCAATTGTAAAAGGTAGATTTTTTGCAGCATTACAACCCAACCTATCTAAAAAACCATGGTTCGCGAGCATGAGACTAAGTAAATTCGAATCCTCATCAATTTGTCGTATGCGTATCGGGCATGTCTGTCTTAGATCCCACCTGTTTAAGATCCACGTGGTGGCGAGCCCGGTGTGCGACTGCGAATTGGCTGAGGAGGATATGGATCATGTATTTTTCGGATGTCCAATCAACGACCAATATCCTGACTTTCTCTTGGACCTGAGTAAGTTGGAAATTCAATTCCCAGTTAATGTCCCGTATCTTTTATCGCTTAACCGTAAACCAGTATACAAAGTACTGACCAAATTTTTATCATTGAATGGAATTAATTTGTAATGATTGTGTTGTACTAAATATTTTCTTTGTATTGATAATGTGCCTTTTTCTAGTTTTATAATTTTAGCCTTTTCGTCTACCTACGCCCATGATGGGCACGAATTGTCAACTCTACAGCGGTTCTTGGCGGAAACACTCTGGTACCGGGTGAAAAGCCAATCCATAATCACAGAACACATATACTCTAACGAGAAGAACTACAACTACATAGAAAACATATGCATACACGGAAAATGTATAGCACCGCAGTTGTGGCCAGTGCAAAGCTCCTTGAAGAAATTGGCGGCAGATTTGAATGTATTTCTAGACCATAAAGAATATTTTGATACCACTAGTAACTAAATAATTCCACTCCAGTCAAAAAAATGATGTTAATCAAAATTTTTAACTGAAATGAAATCATTTAATTACTAGTGTGCACCAAGCCCAATGTTACCGAAATGTAGAATAAAAGACACTAAATTCATCAAACTATTTATTGTTTAAATGGTAATAACACAGAGTATATAATATATATTTTAAGTGAATGTAGGATTTTTAGGATAACTGTGTTTCAAAATTTCATCATATTCATCATCAATTTCATCAAAATCAAAATTAAAAACACTTAAAAATAATAGGAGTCCTTGTCTCAGTGCAGTTAGCAATAAAAGAGTCTATTTCTCACAGTTTTAACACTTAAAAATAATAGGAGTCCTTGTCTCAGTGCACTTAGCAATCATCATCATCATCATGTGAGCCCCCCTGCGTCCATTGTCGAACATAGGCCTCCCTCATTGATTTCCACAGCTCCCTATCCTGGGCAGACCGCATCCAACCGCCTCTCGCAACTCGCCTTACATCGTCCAGCCCAACTCCATTTCTGGCTGGAAACTCTGTGAACGACATCGACGACCTTGGACCTCTCTCTGATCCAAACATTAGTTTTCTTGTCTCTCAGTTAAATACCCAACATTCTCCTTTCCATGGCTCTTTGTGTCACTGATAATTAGCAATAAAAGAGTCTATTTCTCACAGTTTTAACACTTAAAAATAATAGGAGTCCTTGTCTCAGTGCAGTTAGCAATAAAAGAGTCCATTTCTCACAGTTTTAACACTTATAAATAATAATGAGTCCTTGTCTCAGTGGGGTTAACAATAAAAGAGTCTATTTCTCACAGATTACACCTTGTAACTACAATACGAAAATGATGGAGTCTTTCAAAATGAACATTTGTTTCAACCAGTGATATATATCACTGGTTTCAACGCATAACAGAATCGTCTCATACACATGTTTACTATGAGGCAGTAATGTCCACGTGAACAAAACGAATAACAATCTACCAGTACGTCACACTTTAAAAGATATGATCTAAAAGTCTATTTCTCACAACACATATAGTTTATCTACATCACAACCATTAAAAACAAAACGAAAACACGAGAATGAACACGAGACGCCGATTCGTAAAAATGGCTGACATCAAAACAACGATTACAAACAAGCCAGAACAACGTCATTTCGTGTGCGTGTTGCCAGCTGTAAAATTTAAGATAACCTCACGGAAAAATTCGCCGTCAACGATTATTAGGCAGTAAATACAGTTTTTGTTCCCAAAATATATAACAAAATCTTATAATTATTATTTAATTAGGTTAAATTTTTATGATAATCGTAAGAAAACAAGACTTCTGAAAACCAAAAACACATTTTTTTCATATGTCCACATATTCCCATATGATTGTGTGAGAGTAAAGAGAGGCGACTATATTCTTATTCAGTTCATCCGTTCATGCCAAACGGATCCTATACCTAAGTATGCAAGTGCCTAGAACAAAGTCGTACCCCCGTGTCCATAATAGAATCATAGAGATACCATAAATCAGAGTGTCACACGTTTCTATTTTGGTGTTCTGCGCATAAGCCAACATCTACCACGTGGAGTGTGGCAAAACAAACACGTTTGAGGCGTGGGTTTGTATGGACAGTCCAGTACTATTGATAAAGAGGCAAATAATTGATTTTTAATAGTAAAATCACGGATTATCGCTGAGGGGAGTTCAAATTTCGTACAAATATTAGTACACAAAAATACGTTTTGCCACACTCCACGTGGCCGCCCCATACAAGATGTTGGCCTACGAAACTGTCTACTGCGCAGGTTGTCAAACACTCTAACTATTCCTATCTCTATGAATAGAATAGAATAGAATTTTGACATTTCGTTTGACAGGATGTAATATTGTTGCCAGATAAAAAATAAAATAATAATCGTTATATCGTACGATTCATCGCACAAACTGATCGTCCGATTGATCGCTCATGCAGCTCGTTCAAATATAACTATTTCCGCTTTTTTTCCAACGTTGGTAGTACTGACCCTGTCTATGGTTCAAACGATTTCAGCCAATCAGAGCGATCCATGTCAGCGACAGCTGAGGTGTACGGGATTTAATGGATTGTCGGCGAATGTGTGGGCAAAACTTCTATTATTGAAGTTATTCAGTATTGTAGTCTGGAAATATAAACTCCAGCGTTATCTAGAAATTATCTATTCGTCACGTATAGTGATAAAAGTTACAGTTTTATTCATATTGCTCAAGTATCTTACACTTTTCCGTCGGAGTGAAGTTTTGTTTTTATACCGGCAAAATAACATCAAAATGATTAAATTCTTAATTTTATTTGGTAAGTATCTAAACTAAACACCCAAAACTCTTTAATTAATCAAATTACTCTTAGTTCCCTCAATTGATACGCTTCATTGGGTCTTAAACTTACCACGTATTCAGGATTGTGCAAAACACAGTGATGTTTGTTGGAAATGAGTTTGTCTCTTAATCTGCTTAAAATGTAATACAAATCTTCTCAGATACCACCAGTTTATAAGCATATGGGAGTCTACAATAGTGTTTTATCAAGTTTTAGCTTCATACAGTTGTAATGTCTGATTGTTTGATACAAATAATGTTATGTTTACAGTGAGTCTAGTTGCCACAGTCCGAGGTTTCTATCCTGCCAGTGGAGATGTAGTGGATTTAACCCCAGCAAACTTTGATCGTCTTGTGAAACAGAGTGACTCAGTGTGGCTAATAGAATTCTACGCACCATGGTGTGGACATTGCAAGAATTTGATTCCCGAATATTCCAAAGTTGCCAAGGCGTTGAAGGTAATATCACCTAAGTTACACTATATAAAACCTAGTTTTATAATGTAGAGATGCTATAAGTTTCACAGTAACATGCGCAGTACCAAATTTTGTAAGCCAACATGGAGTTGGACAAAATACCCGTCATACCTGATAATATTTGTGTGGAATTGGAATAATCTATCTTCAGACGTTGCCGCCCAACGCTGGCAGAAGCCATATGAAACAATAACAATCTTCGTTGACATTTTACAATATTTATTTATTGTCTAAAAAATGTAATGTATTTCTAAAATAAATTCAAAATTCAGAAGACACAGAGATTGTATAAATACAGGAATGAGATTTTTGCAACGAACTTTTAAAAATGTATATTTCTTAATTCTATCCAGCAGTGGAAGGACCAAGGCTGATGAAGATGGGCGGCCTTATTTAACGCATTTAAACCAAAATTGAAACTGTTTAATGCTCCTCTTAGTAATACATTCATGTGACCCCTGCAAACTTCGAATAGGTATTTCACACATTAAGCCATTGATTACGATGATGCCCCCTATGCAGTATTTAATTACCTATTAATTTTTAGATATCATTTGAATTACATTTCAATAATTTATAATTATTGATTTCAGGGTGTAGCCAAAGTAGGTGCCGTGAATGCTGATGAACATAAGTCACTTTCTGGACAATATGGTGTGAGTGGCTTCCCTACCATTAAGATCTTTGGCCAAGACAAGAGTTCACCCGAGGCTTACAATGGTGCCAGGACAGCCAATGACATGGCTGATGCAGTACTCAAGGCTGCCAAGAATATGGTTAAAGCACAACTCGGTGGAAAGACAGGTGGATCTTCGGTAAGCATTCTTCTTATTGTTTATTGTTCTGAGTCGTCCCTAGGCCATTTGCAGGCACTTGGACTCGTCAAAGATACATGTGAACACAGTGAATAATAAATTAAAAAGAAGATAATAAGAGAAGGATGGACGCGTTTTGAGTACAAGGAATCAGAGAGCGTATATGACAGATTGCATGAATGTCACGGAAGCTGGAAGTGTGTGTAAGGATAGGGCTGTCTGGCGCTCTGTCCTCTCTGCCTACCCTGCAAGGGACGTGGCGTGAGGGTATAGATAGATAATAATAGATAGATTAGTAAATTATGTTTTCGGAGAGATGAGTGGATATACCTAATACCAATGTTGTTACTAGAATGAAAGAGAATAAGCTTAAGTGGCTTGGGCATGTTGAGAGAATGAATGATGACAGGATGGCTTAAAGATATGTGCGTGTGAAAGGGCGTGCGGAAATGCACCTGTGGATCGATCATGCCGACCAGGTCCCCAAAATTGCACGCATTTGAGTAAAACTAATTGTAGAGCGTGTGATGAATTGCATGAATGTGAAGGAAGCAAGAAGTGTGTGTATTTATTTTTATTGTTATATATATTGTGTTTTTCTTGCAGGGTGATTCTGATGTGGTTGAATTGACTGATGCCAACTTTGACAAACTGGTGATGAACAGTGAAGAGCCATGGCTTGTTGAATTCTTTGCTCCATGGTGCGGACATTGTAAAAACTTGGAACCACACTGGGCAAAGGCCGCTTCAGAACTCAAAGGAAAGGTACAGACTATTTATTTTATGGTCTGGTGTGGCGTACTTTTTCTAGAAAACAGATTGTGCCATGTTTATTTCTCTTTCTTTGCCTGAAACCCAGTAGAAACTGTGCAGTCACATACTTTGTAGTCATGTGAAAAATAAGTAGATTGAACAATTGTCTCAAGTCGTCAAATAACACAAACACTGTTTTGGGGCCCATCACCTTTGGTTGCCTATTTTTGTGTCAATTTTATGCCTTTATTGCAGGTTAAATTGGGAGCACTGGATGCCACAGTCCATCAAGTAAAGGCCAGCCAATACGGAGTACAAGGTTATCCAACCATCAAAGTGTTTGCCGCTGGCAAGAAAGATTCCGACTCTGTTTCAGATTATAATGGTGGAAGAACCAGCAGTGAGATTGTTAACTTTGCTACAGATTTGGCTGCCGAGAACATGCCTGCTCCAGAACTCTTACAGGTAATGTTAATAATCGTACAGATTTGTTCTAACGTGGTAACGCATTAAATTACAACCGTAGTAAAAAAATATTGCGACACTTCCATTGTGTTAGGAGTTAAAATGTGGTGTTATTTTTCATACATTTATGTCATTAATGTGGAAAATTTTTAGCTTTTAATACAAGAATATAAAAAAAAAAATTGGTCAGAAGACAATAAAATAAAACAAAAATATTTGAGAAAAACAAAAAACGCCTTTTTGTAAGATTTTTTTCAGTGTAGTTCTTCTTACTTTCAAAACCACATTGCTTTTGATGATGTTTTAATTACGATGTTTTCCAAAATAAAGGTCGAAATTCATGTCAAATATGCGAAAATTCACATTATATGTGTAAAAAATACGAAATTTTCGAACAAATTCACTTTATCGTGATCGCAAAATTTTCCAGTCTCTAGCTATCGCTCATCACTGCATTTGATTTACATCTAGTTTACTTTTGTCGTTCTAAATGGTGTTTATTTTGTTGTCAGATTGTAAATGAGAAGTCAGTGAAGGAGGCGTGTGGAGAGAGACCATTGTGTGTATACTCAGTGCTGCCTCACATATTAGACTGTGACGCGGCCTGCAGAAACAGTTACCTGGACATTCTCAAGAAGATGGCCGACAAATACAAGAAGAAAATGTGGGGGTACGTATCATTCGTATTTTGATAAAAGAGGACGACAACCAGATCCTCAAGGATGGATGCTTTTTAGTAAAAAGAATCGAAGAGCGTATATGACAAATTCCATGAATGTGACAGAGACTAGGAGTGTGTGTAAGGATAGGGCTGTCTGGCGCTCTGTCTCTGCCTACCCTGCAAGGGACGCGGCGTGAGGGTATAGATAGATAGACGATTTGAATATGTACGTTTCAGAGAGATCTGGGGTGGTACTTGTAAGCTGTCTCACCCAAAACACGCAGATAAAGTGTTTATGGAAAATGACCCTTGGAGCGATATACATAAGGGCATTTTTAGTTTGCATTTTATCTGCATGTTTCAGGTGAGAAAGCTTTAGAAATTTCCACCCCTGGTACTTGAATCTTGTGAAATTTGTTATAAATACCTATGTAATAATGTATTTTATTTTTGTTCAGATGGGTATGGAGCGAGGGTGGCGCCCAGCCTGGAGTTGAGGAAGCCCTGGAAATTGGAGGATTTGGTTATCCCGCTATGGCTATAGTTAATCCTAAGAAATTGAAGTATTCCGTTCTCCGTGGGTCCTTCTCAGAACAAGGAATCAACGAATTCCTCAGGTTTGTTACGATTTATTTAATCTGTTACAAACTAGTGCAAAACAATCTTTTTATACATATTGAAGGAGAGATGTGATCAGGGGAGTCTTATTGAGATATACTGTGTGTATGAGCACTAGGTAGTCCTGTGAGATACTACCAGCTATGTTCACCATGAGCTCTAATGTGCACCTGAGAGGACATCACCTGAAGCTATAGACAACATTATACCTACACATCCAACACACCACACAACCAATAGAGGTGGCAGTGTGAGGAATCACTTGTACTTGCTCCATACTATACAACAACTCCTTCAAGAATAAACTGGATACATAATTGCATATAAAAACATTTTAACTAGGATTTGGGTCAATGTTGTTAAGTTCCTTCAAGGGATTCGCATATTGGAGGTTTCTTATTAAGAATTATGCACTCAGAGTGCAAGACTTTTGTACCTTGTATTTGTTTGGTATTCTTATCACGTAATGATGTTTTATTTTAGGGACTTGTCATTTGGAAGAGGTCAGACTGCGCCCGTGAAAGGTGCCGAGATGCCAAAGATCTACGAGAACGAACCGTGGGACGGAAAGGACGGCGTACTGCCACAGGAGGAAGACATTGATTTATCTGACGTAGATTTGAGTGATGAGAAAGAAGAATTATAATAGACTCGTTGGTATTATACATATCACTGTCGTTTATTTACTTTACGAAGAGACTTAAATACTAACACGTGAGTTTGTATGAGAGTATCGAAAACAGCAATCCGTTGATTTTGCATAAATTGAGTTAAAAACGTGGAAATGTTCCTATTGTAAAACTACGCATTGTAAGATATTAACATGGCAACAAAAGCAGCCATAACCCATATAAATATTTAATCTGCAATATATGAGAGTCAAGAATAACAATTTAGATAAAACATTTTTCAATTTACGTCGAATCACTTAGAGATCCGATTGCTGTTTTCGACAGTGGACGAATAACTCATCTTTGTTTGCTCCATTTTGTAACCTTGTGCTATTAATTTGCTACAAAATAGTGAAATTAGGTTATATAGGATGTCTCTTTGTAATATAGTAAATAAACTTTAGCACTACTAATTACAATTCCTAGGTTAGTTTGAGATGGTAGTGGACACCATCTGTAAGTCATTTTTTACTATACTATTATTAATAAAATTGTATTGTGAATATAGTGTTAAGCAAACGTTTCAATATTATTAATTAGTACTACGTATTTCTGTTTGTCTTCCACTCTGATATTTCTCACAAAATTATATATGAAATAAATTGAGAGAACTTGCACAACGTTCAAAACTAAGGAAAAGTCCCGATCTTGGGTTTATTTTGAAGTGAGTAAAAATATGGGTACCATGTCCAATTAATTTTAATTACGATCCATCCTGATATTAAAATTCTTATTTTTCGATTTCTCTCTCTATTATGTTAAAAAGTTTATTTTTTTACACAATTTTTTCATTAAATCATGCAATTATTTTTATATTTTTTTTTCAAATCTATTGCACCATTAAATTAAATAACTCTCTAGAAATGTAGCACCTGTACTTCAGAAATATTTCACATTATGTATCAAATACTATTTTTCCTAGTGTTATTCTGAAGTGAGAATGTTGCTTTTATAAATGTCATATTGTAAATTTCTTACTCTTACTATCAATATCACATCAATATATTATTTGAGTACATGGTTGGTACAGTTGGTCAGAGCACGGACTTTTAATCAGGAGTTGCCTGGTGCGAATCTCTGTGCTGACAATGTGTTCCATACTTTACGACATAAGCTTTTAGCTCACTGCAAGCTATGCATAAATTATGCAATGCTTTCTTAGCCAACTTTTGGGGTGTTCAAATTTCACCACTTTTTTCAATTTGAACTGAACGAGTTATTGTATATTTACTAGCAATAATGAATTAAACGGACATATTACTACACAAGTATTTATTTTCTCGATGATATTTTTGGTACTTAACAAAATCTATCCATGGTCACACATGATTTGGCCGTTCTGAAACTTATCTGCAAGTAATTTTGAGGTGGTCGGTAACATGCTCGACTGTTAATCCAGTGGGCGCGGGTTCAATCCCCGACTTACTCCACTTCACAACACAAGCTTTTAAGCTTTCTGTGAAGTGTACAAAGATGTATTTGGGTTTATTTCGATAAACATTTCATTTAAAAAAAAAAAATACGAGCATTGTATTGCAAAAATTCCACATAACACACAATTTCCAGCATATTCTTTGCAACTAGTACATAACTTAATCTGTATAATATATTTACTATAAGGACTGAATAAGTTGCAAAAAAAGCATTTTTTATTAATTATGGCAAATCTTTTCCTAATATTAAATAAATAATTGTACAAATTACTTCTTGTTTCTCATTGTTATCCTTAGTTAAGTTAGTCACACGGCACTAAAGCCGCAGGAAGGAAAAAGGCAGAGGTTGACCTATCACAATGTTGGGATAATATGAGGGATGCCCAGTTACATGAAGTGTAGACTCAGAACAGAGGGTCCTGGAGAAGACAAGCAAGGAGAGCCGACCCCAAATAAATACGGGAAGAGGGAGATGAGAAAGAAGATAATGTCATGGGATAAGGAGTTAAATAAACACAGTCTTTATATAAAATATATTTTATTTTACAAAAGAGGCACAATAAGGAGTTACTTAATCTAAATACAAAATTATGTGATGTAAATCAAGTAGAAAAATATTACACAATCTTACAAACTAAAATGTCATGGTGAATACAAGTCACATAATGTCTTAGTTAGAAATATGCAATGTGAACAAAATTATAGAGAAATAGTAGTAATGGCAGTTATAAAAATGAACACATTTTTTACAGTATAAACTCTTGAGTAAAAATGGATAATTGACACACACTAGAATAGCATAATATTACTTATATTTAGGTTCCAATTTCAGACGATTATCTCACAAATATAAAGGAATGAAAAACGATATTTTGAGAATTAGAGTGAGATGATAAACGAATCTCCAAATGCACTTTAAATACAACAATAGCCTCTACAGTAAAAACAATTACAAGTTCATAATACATTTTTTGGTTCTTTCCAGATATATTTCATTAGATAATACTGTGGTTGGCGGTTAATGTAATCGCAGACAATGTTATTAACCACTTGTTAATGTGTGTGATTAGAATGAAGCCGTGTAATGAAATGATATGATGAAATTATAAAGAAATCATTGGCTTATACAATAAGATAATTAATTAAAATATTAATTTGAGCATTGAGATTCTATATAATGACTAAAATATACATTAAATACTTCTAAATTAAAGCAATCTTATCCTTATCGTCAAGTGCAAACCAACATTGATTAATCATAAACAAAAATTGTATCTCATTAAAGTCCATTATGCGAGCAAACAATACAAATATAATGCAATTTGTTACCTGTATGGATAGGTATTGTTATTGTCAAACATGAGCTCTAATGTGCACCTGAGAGGACATCAACTGAAGCTATAGACAACATCTTCTTCTTATCGTGTCGGTCATTATACCTACACATCCAACACACCAAAACACAAACACAACCAATAGAGCTGGCAGTGTGAGGAATCACTTGTACTTGCTCCATACTATACAACAACTCCTTACATACAAGAATACACTGGATATGCGCATATAAACACATACTAACTGGGATTTGATATAATTTGCACTTGACAATGATACAATATACGTATGTAGTACTATCTATACTAAAAGTATTACTCAGTATATGTCTAAGATATAATGCAATTGTAACATCTTGCATTATACTAATGTCTTTAATGAAAAATGCTAAGTGTAAATTTGTCATTGGATATCACACACTTAAAACAAGAATATAATTAATGTCTACCTACAAAAATAGTATTGCAAACACTCACATATTTGAGATTACTGGTCAATCATGTACATTACAAATTACAACCAATGTACGAATAAAATAACTCGCAAATCACAACAGTGTATCACCCAAGTGATACAGACTCGTAGGCTAAACTGGCTCGGGCACATTCTACGTATGCCCGCTGATAGCATTAACAACAGCAATATCACCCTGAAGGCAACACACGTCTGGGCAGGCCTGCAATGACCATCCAGAGGCTGTACACATCAGAGCTGCGCCAGGCTGGAATGACATGGGAACAGGCAACGGAGTTGGCCCAGGACAGAAAAGCCGGGAAAAACTGGGTGACGACCACATGCTCCACATAGGGAGCAGGCGTGGATATGTATGGGGAAAGAAATACATAATAATATGTATTGTGACAATTACATTCAAACTTTACTACAAATTTTCATATCTAGATTGGTCTTATAAAACATTAATACTAAACAGTTTATAAAAAATAAAGCCACATTTGTCTTTCAATACTTTAGAAACATAATACAATTGTTTGTTTAATAAAATAGCCTTCATTAATACCCTGGAGTCTTAAATCTCTACACAATAATCATATCGTTGTCAACAAAGCAACTCTAAAGCCTGATGAAAACGTTTCTTACAAACTTCAGAATAACTAGGGTTACCAGATATCCCAGTTTACCGAGACTGTTTTTTTGGGAGAAACAAACCTTTTGGGAGGTCTAAATGTCCCGGTTTTCAGAAATGTTGGTATATACTTATGATTTTTATCATTTTGTGGTATTTTTGACAGTTTATGTATAAAGTAAGGAACTACGTAGAAAACAACATAAAGTTCGAATTTTATTGGTTCGAGAAGTCAAATCAAAAAACTTTTCCGCTGACGGGGACCGGGAGAGGGTGTCTCGGTTTGACTTGCGAGAAATCTGGCAACCCTAGAATAACTTGTTAGGAAGACTCGAAACATTGGTGACAAAAATTTCATACAGTAAATTGTTTTTAGTTGACATACGAGTTTCACTTATTGTATCGACAACGACATTGATATTAAATGCACAATTTTGAGGTTATAACAATTGGAAGAACGGTGTTTTAAACGTTGGAGAGTTCTATCATATCGTAGTTCCTCTCTTTCTTACACAGCAACGGATAGAATATGAAGGTGTAGTAAGATCCGACGGAGAAGAGAATGACGCTGAGGACGATGGCGATGATGCCCCAAGCTGTGAGACCAGAACTGCGTTTAGTCGGAGGAGGAGTCTTGGAGTTAGCTGGAAAGGTAAAACAAAATTTAGTAAAAAAAGGACTCTCTAATGCTCGTGTTTCTTATTCTGTCTCTGAGAGTCTTCCTGCAATGTTCCTGAGTGTCCTCATCTCAGAGAGTGTTCACCAAAGGTATAATTAAATAAATAAATTAGTATAAAATGTATTATTGTTTGTGACTAACTTTTGTTATTTTCTTTGGAATACTGTTGACTGTATGCGCTACCACCATTATACACTGCACTAGCGGGCCTGGCACTTCCACTACTGTACTTGGAGGCCTTCATTCCCCCCATACCTCCTGCTCCTGATCTTCCCCCTCCCAGGCATTCTGAATAAACTACCACTGGAACAAAACAAACATACAACATTAGAAAGACCAAAGGAAAATCCCGCGGGCGGGCTTAAGGCCCTTCACATCCCCGCGTAGCTCAGGCGCATTAATAGCGACCTCTTCTCCTTCTAGGCAAATCTTATTAAGAGGTGGGCCCAGGGTTAGCCTTAGCCTAGCAAGACCAATTGGAGCAAGTGTATGAGTATGTACATTTGGGGAGATTGTTTACTAGAGATGGACGCTGTGATAGAGACATTGAAAGAAGAAAGCTGTAGTACTGTACTAGGGCATATGGTGCACTCAGACCAATTGTTAGTAGTAGCAATGTGGCTACCAAAGCAATGCTGTCTTATTACAGTGCCAACCTGCATGTATGCTAGTGAGACAAGGACATGGCTGAAGAAGGACCAATCAGGGTTCAATGCAGTGGAAATGTAAGAATATGTATATGTGGGGAGTTTGTTTACTAGAGATAGACGCTGTGATGGAGACATTGAAAGAAGAAAGCTGTTGGGTACTAGGACATATGGTGCACTCAGACCAATTGTTAGTAGTAGAAATGTGTCTATGAAAGCAATAGTGCTAGTGCACAATGCTGTCTTAATAAGTATGATAGAGAGACATGGACATGAGCGAAGGACGAATCGGGGTTAAATGCAGTAATGATATAGTAGAGAAGAATACAGATGAGCACCTGTAAGACGGGCATAGCAATTAGAATGAATGTGAATAATACATGGTTGGGGTATGTTGAGGGAATGAATTATGAAGGACGGACACATTTCGAGTTAAAAGACATCAGAGAGTGTGTGGAACGTTCCGGTCGATTACGTTTAACCACAATATGATAGGTACCTCGTGAAGGCATAGGTATGATAGGTATCCCATACAATGAAATAAACTTAACACGGAATTTCTTAGTTGTGTTCCATGGAATGTAGTGACTCATGTGGCAAAAGCTTATCGCAAATTATACCTCAAGTACCTGGGTGTGTGCAAACCTATTTAGTATGCAGGAAGCATAGCAAGGACATACTTAGTAGATTGGTCGCAAAAACAGGATTTTTGAGGCTTATTACTCAAAGTTTTATAAGAAATGCAAGTAAAGTATTCACACAGTTCCAATTAATGCAATTAATATACGAAAACCTGTAAAACATGCATGTTTGATGTTCTCATGCCCATCAAACTTTGGAATTATTATATGCAGAAACATCTTTTTTAGGAGGGTAATAAATTAAATATTAAAACTTACGTGATAATAAAACAAACGATATGCAATATACGTGCTTCATTATTTATAAATTCTGCCTATTTCAACGAAAATCCAAGCCCCGAAGCCTCCTCTAATTAATCACATCTCTTCTGTCATTCTTGGAATTCCAATCAACAAGGGCAGCCAACACTGACATAATATAAACAAAAAAAAATGTTGCCAATTAAAAAAAAAAAAAACATCCTGTACGACGAAGAGGTATCGTGCAAGGGAGAGCGTTCAATGTGTTGGTCAAAATGGTGATCGTCTGAGGCACACTTTATCTTTATCTATGATCCCGGTGACAACTACGCAACTTCCGTTTGCGTGTCATTCGCGGTGGTTGTGGTTATTCGGTGTTTTCGTACTATCGGCAATGGGGAAATTACAAATATCTCTGTTTTTATGTACTTTTTTGTTTCTATATACCCTTGGGGTAAATGTCGATACTGTGAGTAAAGATATAGTTAACAAAAATGTGGAAAGATCAATCGATTTGTCGACACAACTTGTCAAGATCTCCTCCAAAGTCACTATCGAAAACATCGGCAAGAGCCCCATCAAAAGCTATTTAATCGCTATCGAGCCTTCATTTAAACAAAATTTAGTGTACATAACTGCTAAAGATGCCGCGAAGAAGGATGCACGTTTGATAGAAACCACAGTGAGCGAGAAACCAGATGTAAAGTTCTACAGACTAGACATGAAAGAAGCGTTGCAACCTGGGAAATCTGTCATGTATGTGGTAGACATGGTGTTCTCCAAGGCATTGGTTCCTTATCCAGCCACCATCACTCAGAAAGAGAAACAGCTTGTCAAATATACTGGTAACCATTACTTCTATTCACCATACACCACCAATTCGCAAAAGGCAGTTGTGCAACTTGGGACAAGAAACATCGAGAGCCACAGCAAGTTGAAACCGTTTACAGCCGCTGATTCAGTTATCAACTACGGTGCATATGAAAATATACAAGGCTACTCATCTGATCAGTTGAACGTTCATTACGAAAACAATTCACCATTTTTGACAGTTAGCAACATTGAACGTACCATTGAAATCTCGCATTGGGGCAACATCGCTGTGGAAGAAACTGTAGACATGTATCATTCGGGAGCTGCGTTGAAGGGTTCGTTCTCGAGGTACGAATATCAACAGGATTCGAGCAGCGGACTGTCGAGTATCAAATCTTACAAAACTTTACTCCCGGCTTCTGCTACTGGAGTGTACTATAGAGACACTAATGGAAATATCTCTACATCCCACATGAAAGTGAAGAAGGATGCTGTTGAATTGGATTTACGTCCTCGTTTCCCGTTGTTCGGAGGATGGAAGACTCACTACACTCTAGGATACAACGTACCGAGCTACGAATACCTCTATCATTCCGGAGACCAATATCTATTAAAAATGAGATTGATCGATCACATATTCGACGATATGAACGTAGATGAAATCACCACTAGAATTATTCTCCCTGAGGGCGCCACCGATATCAAGTTGACTCCGCCGTATCCCGTGATAAGACAGAAGGATTCGCTTCACTTTACTTATCTCGACACCAAGGGTAGACCTACCATAGCGTTCACCAAGAGAAATTTGGTAGAGAATCATATTCAAGATTTCCAGTTGCGTTATTCTTTCCCTCGCATTCTGATGCTACAGGAGCCCATCTTAGTGGTGGTGTTCTTGTACGCGTTATTCCTGTTAGTCATTATTTATGTTAGATTAGATTTCTCCATACATAAAGACGAACATCATAAAGACTAAATATTTTAAGCACAAAGACTGTCGTACATCCTTACATCAGGATACTTGTACCGAGACTGGTGTGAATATAGTTCATTGTAGGAAATGAGAAAGTCACAACTTGCAGAGTAGAGAGGCGTAATCGTTTATTACAGTACAAAGGTAGTTTAAAAAAAAATTACTGGTCTGTTGCGCAAATGTCAAGCACATTATTATTTCGCTATGTGTAAGTGTAGCACGAAAAATGTATAAAATAATGTATACCAACATTACAGCAACACATATTTATCATTTTTTAATAATGGCTGCCAACATAATACACAAAAACAGATTATATAGTACTATTTCTAAAATGTATACCTGGTGGTAGCCATATTGGTTTTTCGTTGAGAACGTCAAATGAACTATATTCGCATTGGTCTTGCATCAGGTTACTTATTGTACTTTTAGTTATATATTGTTTTTCAACCAAACTGCATTTAACTTCTCTATTACAGCGTTAATCACTAGCAATATTATTGCACGGAAATATAATACCTAAAAGGGTACCACTATGCAGTCAAGATTTGCTCAGATTTTTCATGGTATACCCAGTAAAATAGCGAGCAATCTTTCAAATTATTTTTGTGCATGTCAGTACATTATACAACAGATGACGATCATTTACAAAAAGGCACACAGTGTACAAATTCTATATGAAATTAAGTAGCAAAGTATTTCAGGAGTTTTTTTGTGGTGAACCAGATATACTGACTTTGCTACCTAATTTCATACACTCTTGGAGAGTTTTCACGATACGTTCCTTGCGTTAATGATCTTAATATTTTGTCTTTTCATATAATATGTATATCACCTTGCTATGTGTGCTTAAAAATTCAAGATTTCATTCAAGCATTTTTTGGATAAACACAAATATCTATTTCTGTTTGTGTGTAAATATTCAGTTTGAATGTACCTAAATGTTTTATGGTTGATGCAATGTGTAGTAATGCCCTGTAGGTCACATTTAGATGATTTTTATAATAAGTTTAATATAAAGAAATGAAATGATTCTGTGTTTGTGTGGAGATATACAGTAATGATTACTGAAATCTAAATCATTATTCTTTTCACGTGTTTGTGAATAAAACATATTCCATTTTGTTAATAAAAATGTGTTATAAATTAAAGACTTCTTTATATTTTGTATATCTGCCCCAATCTTACAGTAGAAAATCATGATTTGTTGGTAAAAAACAAGAATTTATTCTTGGTGGAGGAGGATTTGTGGACGATATTGTTGGATCAGAGATATAAAATGTTCGAGGGTAAGAGGTAAATCAAGAATGAGATATTCACAAGTTCATGATCTTCAGTGTTACAAAGTTTTTGTTTAAGTAGGTACTCTATTAATTCAGGTGTTTTCTCTGGACTTTTCAGATGCTCGCCTTTGTTAATAAAAAAACGAAAACAAAAAAACTCATTTTTTTCACGAAATATCTAATTAAATGATCAGCAATTTAACAATTTCGCTGGTATTAAAATTCAGCGGTTAATTAATTTGAACCGCAATATTGTTTTTATTCGCATCATTATTCATTAAATATCAGGCGCAATAATCTGTTAGCAAAGCAAAATGTAATCCCGTTGGTTCAATGAGTAAAACACGTAAACACGGCTTGTGCAGCAATTTTTTTTATTTGGTCAGCAGAATTTGAAGACGTATTGACTATTGAGCACCGATGCTTCTCATTTTTCAACGCCCATCCAATAGTCTTTTTCAATACCTACTATGGGAGGCGGGAACTCCAGATATCTTATTTTTTAAATTTGAAGTAGTTTCAAGACGAATCTAACATTTTGCGCAGGAAGAAACTGTACCTAATACTGTCGGCCTACAAAAATCTTACAAATATTTTGTCACTACTTAGATTATATATGGTATATATAATCTAAGTAGTGACTATTTATTATTTATCGTATGGTCTTTTGTTATATAATATCTTAAAATCCATGAAGTATTTATTTTATTAATTATTTGCTGACCATTCCAGTATTATTGGTCAACCCTCGGTAAATTTTATTTGCCGACAGATTATTGTTTATAGCTGGCCAAAATCCAATTCACAGCCATATTTTTCGCAGTATTTTTTGACACTTTGACACACAGAACACATATACTCTGCTTTGACAGTTGTTTTTGTTTGGGAGTTTTGTTTTGTGCTATCTGAGTTTTGCAGTTATATTTTTTTAACATCCTATCTTTAATTAATTAAGGGCGATGTTCTGAACGATTTATTATCATCCCCAATCATTATTTTATTCAAAATGGCAATTGTGCGTCATGATAAGTTTCACAATCAACTTGGGAATTTACCTCGGATTTGCCAGTGTTGTTACTGTCTTTCGGAGGAATATAACTTGAAGAGCATGTATCAAAGCTATCCGCGTAGAGGAGGAAAGACGGAAATCTATTCTGAGATGTTGAAGGAATGTTTCAGTATTGAAGTGAGTATAAAATTGAGGTTATATTAATTTTGATGACAACAGTTACTGGGGTTCAATTAATCAATTCTATCAGTATAGTTCCACACTGCTGTAAGCTTTTAAGGTTTGTGTGGCTAGCGTTACCATCCGTCCGGCTAATGCCAAACAGTGTTAGGCTTTTTGACCTCTTGTTTGGCCAAATTTGACGTATCTTGCTGGATATAGGTCTCTTGTAACGTTTTCCAATTTCTTCTACTTTGAGCTTTACTCAACCAGTTTCTTCCTGCAACTGGGAGAACATCATCTACTCATCTTTTTTGGGGTCATCCTACAGGTCTTCTGTTCTCCCATGGTCGCCATGTTAGGATTCTGGTTGCCCATCTCTCATTTCCCTGTCTCGCAACGTGGCCTATGTATTACTATTTACATTACTATAAATAAATAAATCTTTATTGGCCAGAGAAAATATACATAGTTACAAAAACAAGACAATTATAGTGTGCCAAAAGGCGGACTTATTGCAAAACCAATATGTTACAGTCAATTACAGTCAATACTGTTATTGTATAGCAGTAGTATTCACATATTGTGTTAAATTATACTATGTTTGCAGATTGAAGCAAAGAAACATTACAAGAAAGATATTGTAATGATATGTGGAGAGTGTGTCGTCAAGTTGAGACAGTGTTTATTGTTTAAAGAACAAGTGGAAGAGACACAGAAGACATTTGCAGATTATTTAAAGCAACAATGTACGGTAGGAGATGAGATCGATGCAGATGACACAACGAATGTCATGGAAATAATTGATACTGAGTCAGGTATGTAGATAAATGTTTATTTAAAGTATTAAGAAAAAAATAAAAAAACTAAATATTTAGACTAAAATCCACAAAAAAAATGACTTTAGATTTTGCGACTAGTAATCGAGGATTTGCACCCTCGTCATCAGGATGAGGGTGCAAATCCTCGAATACTAGTCGCGAAATTTAAAGTCAAGTTTTTTTGTGGATTTTATTTAATCTAAATATTTAGTTTTTCATTTTTTCCTTAAAAATGGACTTCCACCATGTACCGACGGTCAAAAACATCGAGATCAGTAGCTGGTGGTAGAAAATCTTTAAATTATCAAAGTAGGTTGATTTCGCTTCATTCAAATACTGTCATTCCCTACATTTTAATGCATATGATCAATACAAAAATCTCTGCGACTTTCGTGAAACGAGTTTCTGTCTTTCGCAAAAAATATCAGAGGTGTTTTTCACAATTTTTTTGAGAAATCTATACTAAAAATATTTTACGGTCATTCCCTTAATAAAGGTTCAATGTATCTACTTTGTTTATTTCCAAAGCATATTTAGTAAGGTTGTCGAGATTTAAGGTCTCCCGTTTTTATGTCTACTCTTAATGGCCTTTATTATGCTCTGGTTAAAAATTATTCTGTTTTTGTTCCAACTTTTTCAAATTTTGTACGAGAGTGTTAGCACAAAATATAAATAACATAAGTGACGAGCTTATTGTGTAAAAAGGAGAGCTAATATCAAAAAATGTCTGCTACAGTCGCTGCCTCTTATCTTAAAACATTTTTTCAACCAAATTAAGTACTCCATATAATTTCCAAGTCGTCCAGTATATAAATCAAATTTACGTTACAAATAATCGAGTGATTGTTTAGCTTTAACGCGCTCGACCATCTCCTGAGGCATTTGAATACCTGAGTTGCCACAATCTCGAATTCCGACTGCCTTTTCCAGCGGAATTTGTGTATTTAAAACCAAAATGGAAACTCAAATGGATTTTGATGATATTTTTATTGCAGATGATTGCGTTGAATGTCGAGAGGACGAAGAATGTAATATGTTGCAACAACAGCCTGATATTTCACCATCTCCAAATCAAGACAGTAATGTCAAGGATAGGACACATTCTAGTGACGAAAATCACGAGATTCGTACCATTCGTGTTTCACAGAGACCTACAAAGCTTGTAGAGAAAAATGTAGAAATTATTAATAAAACTCTTTCTGATTGTACGACTGACGTTTCAAAAAATCAAAGCAGTGCTGCCGAGAATAAGGTATTAAACAATAACGGAGATAAAATTCGTAATGTCGTAATTATACAGGGAACTGTAAAACCAAAGAATGAAAAAGTACAACTGTCGTGTACCTCTCCAGAAACTCTTTCGAAGTGTCGGCCGAGTGTTTCTACACATCGAGGCGATACTGCGAAGAACAAGACACCAGATAACGTTGTCGATAGGCTTAGTGGCCAAACTCAGAAGATTCTTAAAACCGTACAGCCAGCTATGAAACCGACGCAAGAAAATGTAGGAAAGTTGCTACTTCTTTCCAATCAGTCCAAGGTTTCTGAACGTCTGCCTAATGTTTCTGTCTGCCGAGGTGACATTGCGAAGAATAAGACTGCAGGAATACAAAGGATTATTTTAAAGAAAGTTATAAAACCGGCACAAGAAAATACAGGACGATCGTTACTCCTTTCCAATCATAATCAGACTAATGTTCCCAAACGTCAAGAAAATTCTACCAACGATAAGACAACGAATAGTTCTCGTTCCCTTTTAGTGATGGAAGGAACTCTTAAACCAACGCATGAAAATGTAGGAACATCAAAAATTCTTTTTAATCAGCCTAACTTCACTTATTGTCGGACCAATATTTCCAAACATCAAGGTGATACCGCAAAGGATAAAATATCAAATGATAATAAAGAACCATCTAAAGATAAGACTTACTCTCTTCAAATACTACGGGGAACCGTAAAAGTACCACATGTAAATTTAGGAATAGGAAATAACTCTTTGAAAACTCCTTCCGAATGTCAGCCTAATACGTCCAGATCTGATGCGGTCGAAGACGATAAATCACCAAATAATATTGTAATTGAGTCCGATAGTGAAACAGAAATTAAATTAACGCAAAATATTACACCAAAATTGAATAAATCTTTAGGATCGGTAATGGATTTGAAATTTAAGGGGAAAATAAAACACAAATCTTACGTAGAAATGTGGCATGAAAAAGCAGATAGACTAAGAAAAAATAAAGAACCGTACAAAATAACCTCCACGGACACTAAATGTAAGATATGTCCTGCCACATTCCCAACGAGTCATAAATTAGGCAATCACATGGTTAAACATTTCTCTAATTGTATCTGTTTGATCTGCGCTAAAGTTTTCATAAAGGAAGAATATATGAAGAAACATGCGAAAATACACGAATCTAGGGTGCCATATCCGATTTGTTCCAAACTTATCAAAAGCCACGACATGAAACGGCATGTAAATATACAGCACGAAGACAACATTCAAACCTACAAGTGTAAATTGTGCGAAGAGTGGTTCACGAGTCAACATAAGAGAATAGTTCATATGGTAGAAGTGCACAAAGTGGGGAAAAAGTCTTACAACTGTAACGTTTGCAAGAAGAAATATTTTTCGCCGTGCGTGTTGTATCAACATTACAAACAGCATCACATGAAATTGAGACTGCATTCTTGTTCATCGTGTTCCAGAACATTCTATAGATACAGCCAACTTAAACACCACATGATTTCACACACTGAAGTAATGCCCTTTAGGTGTTCTGTATGCTCCAAACCTTTCGCGGCTAAATCGTCATTAAAGAATCATATTATAGAACGTCATATGCCATTTAAGTGAAAATGTTGCCTCATCGTAGACTCTTTTGGATTAGAGGCAACACTGACAAAAGGTTCCATTGAATTACTCAATATTTTGTAAGATTTAACATGTTTGATACTGATATTTGCAATATTTATTAAAAGTTGAAAAGCTGTGTTTTTTGTTATTGTCTGATATTTTTGGGGTGACAGTAGGACTTGCTAACACACTGCTTATGACACTGAGGTTAGACAACGTCTCGCATCCCAGAATACCAACCGCTTTCTTTACATTGAAGTTAGCCGCGATCTATAAAAAGATATTTACATTCACCTAGCATTCCACGATTATTGTATGAAAATTAAACATTGGATAGTTCATGTCAGGCATTTTATTTTGTAAATTCTTCCCTGGATACCTTAATTCCTTTTATCAGCCGTTCTATTCGTCAAAAATAATTACGAAGTTTATTTGAGAAGGGTGTCGTTGACAACTTCATTGTGTGTCCACAAAAGTAAACAGAGACGGGATGTTTTGACATGAATGAAGTCTGTTCAAGATTTTAAACGTCTCGATTAAGAGTATGCATGTTGACATTTCAAAAATTTCTAAAAACGGGAGACTTTAGATCTTAACAACCGTTACTAAATATGCTTTGGAAAAAATATAGTAGATATATTGAACCTTTGTTTAGGGAATAACCGTAAAAGATTTTGGATTGAAGCGAAATTAACCCCAAAAAATGGAAACAACGCTATTTTATCATACGATTGTTCATGCGGTTTTGAACCTTAATGCCGTGGGAAATTACCGTAACGTCATATGTAGTTGGGTCGGAAGCCTTAAGTAGCCACGTTTAAGATACTCCTCGAATGTAGGCAGTTTCAGAAGTCTGAGTCCCAATTGGTTTTTAGTCGCTTTTCTTCGTACCCTCTACAGCAGTTCAATAATTGATAAAGGTTTTACTTTGTTTTCAGTGAAAAGCGAGAGTGAGTTTGAAATTAAAGAAGAATGCATTGATCCATTGACTATAGATATGAGCGATGTCGGGGAGTCTTGCACAAATGAAGGTAAAACGAGGGATAGAGAATATAACGCATTGACTGTAGATATGAGCGATGTCGGGGAGTCTTGCATAAATGAAGGTAAAACGAGGGATAGAAAACAGAATGCAATGTCCAGCAGCGACGTCCTCAAGAGGGCGTTGGAGAGGACACAAAAGAATCTTCAGTTGTTGAACGAAAAATGGAAGAAACCCAGAGAAGAAATACCGGAAGAGTCTCTGCCAAAAGATAAGAGGGAACGAAGAAACTTTTTACGGCGTAAGAATTACGAGAGAAACGCACCGTACAAATTAGACAAATCTGATCGTACGTGTAAAGAATGTAACCAAAGCTTTCCGTCACACAGAATGTTAGTAATACACATGCCCCAACATTATCCGAATCATATCTGCACGCAATGTGGTAAGGTGTTTAGACTTCACGAACAGTTACGGAAACACATGTCTCGACACAGTACCGACATAGTCACGTGCGACATATGCAAGAGATCTGTTAAGAAAGACAGCATGCCAGGTCATATGAAAGCTCACAATGGAGGGAATTTCGTTTACAAATGTTATTATTGTCCCGAAAAATATAAGACGTACATCACGTCTATTAATCATATGGTGAATGAACACGGACATCAGAGCAACCAATACGAGTGTAATTTTTGTTCTAAAGTTTTTAGAATACTGTCGGATCAAAAGAGGCATATTAGAACTGTACATTTTGGTGAGAAACCAAAGAGAAATAGAAAACCGAAGCTCGACGAAGGATAGTCGTGTTAATGGGGCATATGCACTGAGCAAAGATCGTTCTATTTTCACTTCAAATTTTGTATGAGAATGTTAGCGCAAAATAAGAATAACGTAAGCGACAAAGTGAACTATACCTTTTTAAAAGAAACCTGCTAAGAAATATAAAAATCTAAAACAGTCAGTTTGTTAAGATTATAATTACCAGTATTTTGGCTAAATTATACTTTTATATCTGAAAAACTGAATGGAAAATCTTCAGATCCCGTAAATTTTAGGGGTACTTGTAGTGCATGAGGAATCTTGGTCATCCCTTTCAAAGTATGGCGCCGGGTACAATTGTCAAGTATCTGGCGCAAATGGTAGTATCGAGGCCCGCTACCAATCGTGGCTGGTAAATTACTGGAATGCCAGATTGTAGAAAGAGGTACAGAACAAATCGAGTGATATTTGGTAAAAAATTGTACAAAGTGAGTGGAACGAAAAGTGAAGGGAATCGAAGCGAGGAGTGTGTATAGGACAGTGTTGTTTTTTACCTACCCCGCAAGGGATGTGGAATGAGTGGATAATCAGACATGTAGATAAATCATTAATGGATATTTTGTTCTTGATATTGTTAATTGTGGGTACCATCAAATTATTATTTTTTTGAGTACACTAAATTATTTTGTTGGTGTGTTGGTACTTGATGCTAATGGCATATTTACCTGCATACATATATGGGTGCCTACGTATTAGTATATTTAATTGTTTTATATTCTCTTCTTTGATTGATTTGTAATGTACCTACCATGCGTGCATGCTGTGGACAATCTTAATTGGGAGGTTAACGCGAATTATATCTTTTGTGTACACGTCATAATGTATGTTTGTTAACTTTCTGTGTGTGTCCCCAATAAATAAATAAATATGAAACAATAAAATATTTGAAATCTGAGCTGTGTATTTTAATTTAAATTGTTACAAAATATATATAAACTATTAAGTATTTCAATATGCAATATATTAGATTATCTATGCTATGATACATACATACAATGTTATATCTAAACGCTAAACTCCGAGGGCTTCATGCGGAGGATTACGGGGACACTTGTGCAGGGGAGGATGGCCAACTCGGTGACGACGGCCGTCACCAGATCGGGCGGAGTGACGTCGTACGTGAGATTCAACAACGTCAGACTGTTGTTACTTCTCCAGTTGGCTAGGGGACTGTCCTTGTGCGACGGATCACAGTTGATGAGATCGTCCGGATTGCCTGTTGGAAATAAAATGATAGAATCAGAAACAAACTAAGTTTATTTATTAAAATAACAATTTATGCTTCGTGAGGCCATCAAAATTTTTCTACATGTCATAGTTGAATTTAACAAGTAGTTATATCTCAACAGATATACAGCGAAGGATGGACTTTCCATCAGGCCTATGTTACTGTTTTAGGCTTACGAATGTTACTTAAGTGTAAAGTGATCACATTAAGCCAGCCGACGATCAGTCATAAGCCTGATGGAAGGTCCATCCTTTGCTGTGTATCTGTTGAGATATAACTACTTGTTATTCTCTTTGAGCAAAATCAATGTTTTTACGTACACACCCACACACTATTTACCAGTTATGTACCTCTTTATAAAGTTTACTATATATCAGTATATTCTGATCTGTTCGTGCTGTCTTCGCAATACAGTCCGCTTTTGTTCGTACAAATGTATTACTTGATTATTACAGACTACTTACCAATTTCATTATAGACAATAGAATCAGTTTGGACTCGCTCGGAGAATTTGTGCGTTTCACAGCAGACCAGGACGGGTACATTGTGCGCATGAGCCACCATGGCTACCTGGGCAGTGCCGGCTCGAGCCATCACGTAACCATTGGCCAGGAGGGCCCCGGCGCCCAACAGAACCTTGTTTATCTGAAAATAACCATTGGAATTCTACAACAACTGTATGAAGCTATAGACAACAATATTCACAAACACAACCAATAGAGCTGGCAGTGTGAGGAATCACTTGTACTTGCTCCATACTATACAACAACTCCTTACATACAAGAATACACTGGATATGCGCATATAAACACATACTAACTGCGGGATTTGTGTTAACAAGATATCAATAATAAACACTAAAACATCTTTAAAACTATCGCTCAATTCCTAAATAACATTAAAACTAATACAGTTTTTAACTATGTAGAACAAAATTGCCCAAATTTATTTTTTTTAAATAAAATGAATCTGGGTTTATCGAAATATACCCAAATACATCTTTGTACACTTCACAGAAAGCTTTAAAATCTTGTGTTGTGAAGTGGAGTAGGTCAAAATTCTCCATACGATTTGACAGTTTGTAAGCACCAGTTTACTTCACTACTAGCATTGAGTACGCCATCTAGGTACTTAATATAAAAGTCTATGGTTAAATTAGCCTATGCTCCCTACACAATACCTAAAACAACAATTGAAATATCTCACCTCTCTCATAACAAAACTAAGAGCCGATATCATGATGAGAGAACACTTCACCCCCTTGGCCGTGAGACGTCGCAGTAACTCTCTGCCTTCGTTCCAGGGATGCGCCGTTACAATCACGACACGGAAACGCTTCTCGTGAGCTGCATCCGTGATTATCTTCTCGATTAACGAAGAGCTGTAATGAAGCATTGAAACAAAATAGTAAATACTACATTTTATTCTTACATACATCTCTAAATTCAACCATGCTCATTGATTCGGTGTCCGTCTTGAATGTCTGGTGAACATGTTCACTTCAGGTGAATCTTGCATGGCCACATTTTTATTCATTTATTTTTTTTAAAAAAGTATCGGGGGTCGCATACGCAAACCCAAATACTAGCTTGCACACCATGCACTAGGCTAAAAGCCTGTATTGCAAAGTGTGGAATACATTACTCTATATCTGAACATGATTACTCAGTTTTCAGGTGAACCGTGTAGATTAACTTTTGATCGGTTGATTTTGAGCTTCAGACAAACTCAACACAGTGTCAAAATGTCGATCAATAGTCAATCTACGCGGCTCGCCGAACACCGAGCATCATGTTCAGTGTTCACTATAGTTTATAATAAGTTCTCACCATCCGTATGTCAGAATGACATCTCCATCAGATATCTTCTTTCTCACGGCTATGCTGATTGCCTGCCTGGCCATTTCTATTGGCTCCCTGGCGTATGTTTCAATCGCTTCGTACAGTTTCGTCTTCGCCTGAAACAAAAAAAAACAACATTTTGACTGAATGATTTGAAATTTTTATTCCGGTTTATATTTCAGGTATTTTAAGACTTATGAAGAATGTATAAATAAGTTAGGCCTCAATACTCTTGGAAATTGGAGAAAGAGAGGGGATCTTTTAGCACCCAACACTATGACTGCCTTGAACTGGAGTTGGTGTTCTGCCTCAATCAAAATACTATAATTTATGAGGTCATAGTTTGAAGCTAAACACAGTTTTAAGCAGAATCCCTGTGCGTATTTCTTATCCAATAGAGTTGTGTATGTGTGGAGGATGGTATGGAGCTTGTTGTTGCACAAAGTGTGAATGTATTTAAACAATGTACTTGACAGACTGAATGAGTGAATACTGTTGTGAGATCAGACATATTACCATAGCCGCCCGACAGTTAATAATATTAATGTTTATACTTACATCATGTTCTGTAATGTTGTTGGGGAGATGTCTCAGTTGCCACGTGATGTGTTTCAGAGCGTTCTTCATCGAGACGGCTGGCAATCTGCACGAGTCGAGGAATTTGATGCACGGCTTCAAGTGAGCCTCCAGGCCTCTGGAGAACTCCACGTTTGGCGGCAAATTGTAGTCTGTAATCACCTGCAGATGAACGAGGAAAATTACGTTAGGTTACAAAGGAGATAATATTGGGGTTGGTTGGGAGAAATCTTGGCATGTGTTCATCAAAAGTGTGAATAAATACAAAAATAAAATATATTTACCTGTTTTAAAGCGCTCAGCAGAGCAATACACCGAGCGTTTGATCCCATCACAATGTGATTAGCGTATTGAACTCCTAGACGCACTATGGCTGGATGGATCTCCCTACAAAATTAAATATGTGTATGAGGATACTAACTGTCTAGGAAGAGTAAGCAAATAAATACTGTAGTCCATACACGGGTTGAGTTATGAGTACTAGACTTGTTATAATCAGAGCAACTATGTACAAAAAAATCCAAAACACATCAGTTAAGGCTCGGTTGCTCGACAAATAGTATTGTCGGCTAGTAATATTCCTATTTCGTTTACGCATGTAGCAAAAAGCGAAAGGGCAAACGAGATAGCAATATTACTAGCAGATGATACAATTCGTCGAGCAACCGAGCCTAAGTCAGTAAAATCTTCAGTTAAACTTAAAGAAATTTAGGGTGGATTATTAAGTATTTTTTGTTGATTATACAAAAAAATTACATACTGTGATTAACAGGACAGCAATCAGGACAAAAAAACATGCCACACTGTAATTATGTGAGTAAATGTTTTTTTAATACCACACTGCAGTTTTAGAAAATCTTTACTGTTACAAATATTGTAGAAACATTTACTCATGCGTTGCCACACATTACTTCAAAATTATAAAACAAATCAGGGGTGGCAGTTTATAACTCTACTCGCCTGCTATGTGACTTGTACACGACATACAACCATTGCTTGTACGTTGTGTACATGTCGCATAGTGAGCGAGTAGAGTTACAAAATGCCACCACTGGACTTGCATACAAACAAATAGATACCTACATTCAAGGTAGTATAAGAAAAGAAAGATGAAGACATTGTATTACGTTTGAAAAGAATTGGTAAATACGTTAGAGTTACATTGTATTTTACGTTATGCAGAGAAAGTTTATTAGATCGAAGTATGGTTTTATAGCAAGTTATTTGTTAATATGCATAATATTATATTGTGATTATTGCATATGATACCTTGTTAACCACAGTGGGGGTGAAGTCACCGAGGAATACGTTCTATGTTTGGGGAAAAATAATACTAGATTATATACACAATTATTGCATTTACATCTGTTGAGGCTCATTGGGCTTAAAAAAACGGAATGATATTGTACAACAGCCATGTCAAACTCAAAGTCACTAGTGGGCCAAAAGCACGAAGACTAGGTGGGCTGCAAAATCCAATCTTAAAGAAGGCAAACTACTCAAAAATCTTAACGAAAAAAAATACTATTATAAGACAAGCATATTTATTAACTTTCCAATAAAAAAGTACAAACATTAACTTCTTTTGCCAGATATTTGACATCTTTTGTCTTTAATTAAGTTGTCTATTTGTGGCGTGAATTTATCGGCAAATGGGTAACACGCGTGATCAAAAAATGAGACATTTTAATAATAGTTTTTCGGTTTTTAACACGCGCGGGCTGCATTAAAATTTATTCGGGCCGCAGAACGCTCAGTGGGCCGCATTTTTGACATGGCTGTTGTACAGAATTTTCAAGCATTCTACTGTTACTAACTACCTTTAATATATTATGTATGTACAATGGGGGAGGGAGGGAGTCCCGTCGGCGCCTCCACGTGGCGAACCCTGGGCAACGTGGGTGTCTTCGTCCCTCTTCGGGGGTCGGAGCCGCCTGCGGCGAAGTTCGACGGGATAGGGACGCTGGGCTGATCACCCAGCACCCGAAACTAATTAGGGATTAACAGGCAAAACACCACCAGGCCTCGGACGCACGGACCCGCACAGGGGGGGGCCCGCGCAGCTCGTGCATCCCCTGCAACGACCACGGAACTCAAAAGGTTTTTGAAAGTCGGGACCTACAACGTGAGGACGCTGAGACCGAACAAGGAGTTGGTTGCCGCCAAGGTAGCGAGCGATTATGGACTCGATCTGTTGGGTGTGTGTGAGGCGCGCCTGCTGGGCTCTGATCGGTGTGATGCCGGGGATTACTCCATGCTTTACTCCGGTCATAGAACATTACACAGGAGAGGCGTTGCCTTGCTCATGAGCAGACGAGCTTCTAGCTCGTTCCTTGACTGGGATCCAATTTCAGACAGGATCTTACGCGCATCCTTTAGGGCAGCGGGTGAAACGTTGACGGTACTTGTATGTTATGCTCCCACGGAGGATGCGGGCGTCGCTGCAAAGGACGGTTTTTATAACCTTCTGGAGGCTGTGACGTCTCGTATCCCCAGACGGCACAGGGTCATTGTGATGGGCGACTTCAATGCCAAGGTAGGCAGTGACCCGTCAAACGGACCCGGCGTAATGGGTAGGCATGGCATGGGAGTGCTAAATGACAATGGCACCCGGCTGATCGAATACGCGACACTCCATGGTTTCCTGATAGGGGGGACTTTGTTCCCCCATAAAGACATCCACAAATATACCTGGACCTCCCCTGATGGCCGAACCAGAAATCAAATTGACCACCTCTTAATCAGGGCTTCAAACCGTTCTGACTTGCTCGATGTCAGGACATACCGCGGAGTTGACCTGAGCTCAGATCATGAGCTGCTTGCTGGCTCTCTAAAACTCAGGTTCGAAAGATTTGCAAGACCACCTGCACCGCGGATACTTGATGTACGTAGGTTGGAGTGCCCTCAGTCGCGTATTCGTTACGAGGCTGAGCTTCACAGGAAACTTGAACCCGAGAGGTTTCTCTCTGACATACCCTCAGTGGAGGCTGCGTGGGAGAGACTCCGAGAGGTAATTAAAGAGTCAGCTGCTTCGATCATTGGATATAGGGACAGGAAGAATCCAGGCTGGATGTCAGCGGAATCATGGAGACTCATTCAGGATCGTCAAATGTTAAAGGTCCTCAGAGATGGCGAAAGATCCCCGAATAGGCTGGAGACCTTGAGAACTCAATACAGAGAGCTTGACCGCAAGGTGAAGCAATCTGTACGTCGCGACAAACGGCATAACATCGAAGCCACCATACAGCGGGCAGAATCTGCAGCGGCCGTGAATGACTCGAGGACTCTCTTCGAAATCTCCCGAGAGCTGGGCGGCAGGGGTCAGAAAAGAAGAATGGACGCGGTGCGAGACCGCAACGGAAATCTGATCTCTTCGCCTGACCTGCTTAGGGGGAGATGGAGAGAGCATTTTGAGTCAATTCTAAACCGACCGGACCCCTCCTCGCCCTTCAACATTGGCGAGGAGGAGGGAGACCTAAACATACCACGAGCGAGTGGTATAGTTGAAGGACCTCCGAGTCACGGGGAGATTGTGTCTGCTGTAAGGAAACTCAAGAATAACAAGGCTCCAGGAGATGATGGTATCCATGCAGAGCTCATAAAATGCGGCATGAACGCACTCATTGACCCGCTTTACCACCTCTTCAATAAGATCTGGAATGAGGGGCTCTGCCCAAAGGACTGGAGGAACGGAACCATCATAACACTATTCAAAAAGGGGAACCCCCAGGAATGTGGAAATTACCGTGGAATTACTCTACTGAGCGTACCCGGTAAGGTCCTATCTCAGATCATCTTGAACCGCATCCAGAAACCAATCTTAGCCATACTGAGGAAGCAGCAGTGTGGCTTTGTGCCTGGCAGGTCCTGTTCGGACCCAATTTTCTGTGCCAGGTGTGTCCTCCAACAATCACAAGAGTATAACTCGCCAGTCGCTTGCTGCTTCATTGATTTCGAAAAAGCCTTTGACAGCCCCCATAGAGAATCAATTTGGAAGATATTGGCCCTTTACGGTATTCCCACGAGGCTGGTAGCCATGATCGAAGCCCTGCACACGGACTCGGAGTGCAGTGTGAGAACCTCCTGTGGTCCAACTGACACCTTCAGGATCACAACTGGGGTTCGACAAGGATGTGTACTGGCGCCTTTCATCTTTGTTACCGTCATGGACTACCTTCTCAGAAAATCCACGGGGAACTCAGGGGGAGTGCCGTTATTGCAAAGACCTGCCAACGAAACAAACGTGGGAACTCTACACGATCTAGAATATGCGGATGATCTCGCCCTATTCGACACGTCTGTGGGTGGACTACAGCACAGCACTACAATGCTCTACAACAACGCGACACGCCTTGGCCTCAAGGTCAACACTGGCAAAACTGAGTACATCTGTAACGATGCATGTCCGGATAGGGTCACAGCTATGATTGTCAACGGCAATCAAATCTCCCAGGTAAACAAATTCAAATACCTGGGCGCCACCATCACCCCGGCAGGTGACCTCCGGACAGAACTGCCCATTCGCATCGGAGCTGCCAGTGGGGCATTCAACAACATGGACAAGATCTGGAAGGCATCCGGGTTTAGTATCCAGACAAAACGCCGCCTATTCAACGCCTGTGTGATCCCTGTCCTCCTCTACGGCTGCGAGTCATGGCACTTAACCAAGGCTCAAGAGCGTAAGATACTCAGCTTTGAGAATAAGTGTCTTAGGAGGATACTGGGTATCACATGGCAAGAACGTAAAACCAACGAATACGTTCGACGGCGTTCCCAGCAACGATCAATCCTGTCAGTAATACAGGAAAGACGTTGGTCGTGGCTGGGCCATGTTTTGCGAATGCCCAACGACAGCTGGCCAAAGAGAGCGCTGTTTTTCCACCCACAGGGGTCCCGACGCCCCGGAAGACCCTCTTTCACAGTGCACCGTTCCTATGACAACGAGATCAGAGCGTTAGGAATGACGTGGAGAGAGGTAATATCACTCGCACAAAATCGCTCTGAATGGAGACGCCTGGTAGCCTCCCTGTGCTCCCGAATGGAGACATAAAGGGCGTAGTAGTAGTAGTAGTACAATAATTTTATCCATGTGCAAACTAATATAATTCTCCTATTAATAACTTTGCAACAACTATGATCACTTTATCGGCAAATATATGTTGAAATAAGATGAAATTGTAAGGAAGAATGTGTGGGAAAACATTGAGAGATGGGATAAGAAATGAAGAGATTAGAGATGAGTGATTGAAAGCGATCAAGTTAAGATGGTTGAGATGACGGAAAGAAAATATACATGGATGAAAGAAGAGGTGTAAGAGACTATCCAAGAACTACTCGGCTTGACTATGTCGACCAGATCCTTTTCAAGGATGTACGTGTTTTGCGCAAAACGCATCGCAGATGGTGTAGGATGAATTGCTTGAATGGGGCAGGGCAGAAGCAAGAAGTAATGAAATTATAAGTGAAATACTAGAAATAAAGAATGGAAAACGTACTTTGAATTGAGTGGTATTGGTGACTCCAAGTAATTGCTCTCTCTCTGGACATACAGATGATCAAACAACTTGACTTTGTGCTGTTCTTGACTCTTGGCTTTACTCTTTTCAGGACTCTGCGACTTCTGCAAACAAATCACAATTTAAAACTTATTTACATATTTAAAAAAAAAGGATCTGGGCTTGCTTAAACCCAAATACTTTTCTGCACACCTTACACTAGGCTAAAATCCTGTATCGCAAAATGTGGAATATGTCGCCGCCGCCGGGTTTGAACCAGGCACCTCCCGCTTGAGAGACTACCGCCTCAACCAACTGCGCCAACCATGTACTCACAATAACATAAATTTAAAGTTTAAAACCTAAAAATATATTCCAACCTTTAATTCTGTCGCAATAATCTGCTGTATTGGTTTGTCCAGATGTTTCACTTCCGATTTCTTCTTTTCCTCTGCTTTGGGCGTCTTCACAGACTGCAGCATAGCCTTGGCAGCTCTCTGGGATTCTTGTTTGGCTCGTCTTTCCGCCTTGAGGGCGGCTTTACTCTTCTCAGATTCTTTTGATTCCTGATCGACCTGAGAAAAAAAAATTTTTAGAGCAATCGATTACAACAACAGCGAACGCGATGGATAGGCCATAACATAAGGCATCCTGGCCTGCTCATCACCATAGCAGGAAGAATGGTAGAGGGCAGTAATGTAAAAGGTCACCCAAGAAGCAGTTATATGGACCAGATTATTAAGACCGTGCGCTGTAGCACTTACACGGAAGCGAAGAGATTGGCGAATGACAGGGCGGTGTGGAAGGAAAGAACTAAAATGCTTGGTGCAAACTAATCTACATGATTGTAATCACATCATCATCCTTAGAGAGGTTAAGAAATGAAGAAATTAGACGGAGAACCAAAGTTGCCGACATCATGAGCCGTGTGTCAAAACTCCAGTGGAAATGGGCAGGACATATGGCCAGACAGGGTGACACCAGATGGGCTCCACGAATATTGAAGTGGAGGCCTTGGACAGATAGAAGGAGTGTCGGAAGACCACCAAAGAGATGGACCGACGACATTGTCCAAATCACTGGAGGAATTTGGATACGGAAGGGTCAGAACAGAGACGTTAGGAAACAGATGGAAAAGGCCTATATCCAGGAGTGGAGGGAAGAAGGCTGATGAAGAAGATGAAGATCATCCTCAGACATTCTCTCCACATGACGAAACCATCCATCCCAACTTGTTCACTAAATATGTTTAAGAACAATTTGGACAAACACTTTGACACTAACTACAATCAATATGTGCATCGCTAATCTATAATATTATCTGTTCATCATTCAATAATGATCATAATTTCCTAGATCACTCGTAGACGAGTGGATGGCCTGAAAACAGAATAATATCATAAATAACATACCTTAATCTCAGGCTGATTAGATTGATCCACATTCATCGTTGAAGTATTCACAGCATCAGTCGTTTCTATTTTCTTTTTATCATCGCTCGAAGGACTAATTGTCATATTGGATAATTTCTGTTCTACAACCGCCGTATCATCTGACTTGACTTTCGATTTATTCTTCGCCATTTGTTTGGCTAACTTCTTAGCTTCTCTTTCGGCTTTGATTTCGTCTCGTGACTTATCCACAGTACTAGCATTAACTTGATTCGAACTAGCGTTTGATACAGTCACATCGCTTTTCGAAGATTCATTTGATTCTTTATTATTACTACATACATTATTCATATTACTCGATGGCAGAGTATTATCTTTAGTTTTCTCACTAATCTTTTTATTATCAACTTTATTAATTACGTTATTAACTACAGCTTCATTATTTGGCGAAGATATTTTTACATCTTGTGTTAAATTTTCAGTCTTTCCTTTACTTTTCGCCATCTGTTTTAATTTCTTTTTCTCTTCACGCGCCGCCTTAACTTCGTCTCTGGATGTATTCAATTGATTCTGTTCCATTTTAGAATCTTTAAAATTACTTTCGAATTGAGAAATGAACAAAGAATCAGAGACTACAATGTCTATGGTTTTCACTTTATTTTTATATTCTGTCGGACGACTTTCGCAAGCTCTTTGTTCCTTTACATCTACAATATGTTCCCTTTTAATGACAGCATTATCGGACTGTATACCATCATTTAACAAGGCGTCAGTTTTTGACGGCAGCGCATCGCTTAATGTGTGTTTTTTTATCTCTGCAGCCTTTTTTCTTTGCTGTCGTCTCCGCTGCGACGACGTATAATATTTCTTAGGACTTCCTATATCCTCCAGGTTTCCGTCGCTACTATTTTTGTTGCAACCGTCGGACGACTTCGTGTTACTGAGCGTTTTACTCTGCAAATATATAATATACATCACGTTATGAAACAAATTTGAATTCAATGTATTATTCTTACAAATTGTATGCTAATTACGAAAAACTTTCGTAGTGAATAAGCAATGTTTCCAATTGGACACATCTGAATTTAATAATGAAGACTGCTGTACCCAATCGGCACGCTTCAATAACTAATAAGTTTAGGATGCCATACACCATATGCTGGCATTCAATCTGGGGCTGGCAAATGCCAATTAAAAAGTAAGTAGTAGTTTTTAAAGGTTGTTTAAAGAAACATAGAGGCTTATAAAAAAGATGTGTGTTTACTTATACGGCACATAGTTTACTCGGCATGCAGCACAGATATTAATGGAAAGGAAATCCTTCTGTAGTATTACAAATAAAATTATATTCAACACCAAGCATATTATTATCACTGCACATGGTTAATAAGCTAAAGAAATAAAATATAACATAAGTTGCATAGCATCAAAAGCTGCAATCAGTCGATTATGCGTAAATTGAGTCAAGAATGTGGAAATGTTCCTATCGTAAAACTAAGTACACATTTTAAGATATTAGCATGGCAACAAAAGCAGCCATAACCCATATAAATATTTCATATACATAGTGACTTGGTTTCAACTACACCAATCTGCAATATATGAGAGGCAACAACAGACATTTAGATAACATGTTTTTTCAGACTGTTGTTTTTGATACTGTGTGACTCATATACTGACGGTCAAATTTCAAATATTAAGTGCGTAAAATAAAATTAAACACATGTTAAATTTGTTAAAAGGATGTGGCTAGAAGAGTTTTTTTGCACTGCCTATGGCCCGGTTGCTCGACGAATAGTATCGTCGGCTGGCAACGGTAAGGAGACAGAAATTGTTGCTCCAAAACAAAAGTAATATGCTATCCGTTTACCGCTGCCCTCAGGTCCGTAAATAAACTCTCAGGTCCCCCAGTAAACGCAACGTACCGACGAGTACTGGGGCGCTATACTGGTAGATGAGTTCTATCTTAACAAATTGTAAAGACATCATGAGATTCAGTTTGATTAAGTGATCTAAGCACAACTAAATTTAAATAAAGACATACAGCATTATTAACTGTAATAAAATATATAAATTACTGAAGAGACAATAAGGATGTTAATACTACATTAGTACAGAACATGAGGCAACACATTGTTTGAGAAATTAATGTAAAATAGCAAATTAAAATTATTAAGCATTATTTAAAACATTCTTAATTATTAATAAACAAATGAACATGGCAAGAGTGTACTGCACACATCATAATAATATGTTTGTACCTCCTTTATGTCCATAACGGGATATATCTATTAGTTCCAGTCAGCTACAAAGAAATACATTTTTATCGTTAATAACGTACATAACCATCACTATTTCTACTGCAGTTGGAAATGAAAGTATTGTATTATAAAACTGTGTACTCACATTGTTAACTATTGAAAATATTTTATACTAATTTCAACATATTTTTCAAATAACCTCACGAAAATATTATGCAGCTGTTTGTAAAATGAAATTAAAATGACGGAGCTGTCAAACACGTCAAATTAGATAATGTTGGAATAATTTTGTCTATGGAGATATTTTTAGTAAGCATTGTAGTAAAAAGGGTATAAAAATCTAGCTATGTTTTAAAAACGTTTATATAATAATGGACAACTTTGTTATTTATTCGCAAGTTTTAATGTTCACGTAACTTGAAATTTGTAGATACTACGATGTCTATGGCTGGCTGATGCAATATTTCAAATATAAAGCGAGAGATACACATAGTAATAAATAATCAGGCATTCTTTCAACCAATGTCCAACCGTTTTCGTTACAATACAATACAAATCAACAAACTACCTACCTACGTAAAATTATGTTTCTTTCTGGCTTATTGTCTTTAAACGAAAATTAGAAGAATACGTCACATAACTGCAGGTAGGTGTAATTAGAGCTGCAGTTAAAACTTTTTATGAACCAATCGAGACTTAATGGATCTCTACAACAATTTTTGAAAATTCGTGATAGGTCGATGTGATTTTTGTGATTTAGTAAAGACGTATCATAACCCTCGTAACGTAACATAACCCACAAACAATCAAATTCCTTTCTATGAATTTCATCGAGTTACATCGAGTCGTGACGTCACAATCACGCTAAACAATGGCCGCTCGTTTCAGAGCACCATAGAAAAACTCGTCAAATTAACATTTTCAATTAATTATTATAAATTAACAGTACCTTAATTAAAATTACATAATTTTATTTTATTTGTAATTCTAGTAAGTAGAACTATCGATTTAATATATTTTTTGAACGATAAAAAAAATGCATGTACCCTATTATGTAATGGTCCTATCAGGTCCTATATTAATTTAGTGATTTCTTTTATTTTTTTTACAAAATGTGTGGCACACATTATAATTTGTGAAAGGCACATTTTTACAACCATAGACAAAGAATCTACTACAAATGGCCGAATGCCAAACGGCCGACATGGACAAACGGCCGACAGAAACAAATGGCCGACACGACCAACTGGCCGACTGGTACAAATGGCCGAAAGACGAAAGGCCGAAATCCAAACGGCCGACATGGACATATGGCCGACAAGTACAATAGGCCGACATCCAATAGGCCGACACGGACAACTGGCCGACAAGGACGAATGGCCGACAGGACGAATGGCCGACAATGACGTTTTCAATCAAAATAATAGTTAACAAGCATCGCCCAGCAGACATGGGACATTACTGTAAAAAAATAATGTTGACCGGTTAGGTTGTTTTTTTATTTATACTAGTAAGGTTTAATTAAGCGCTAAAAGGCACCTGCAGCCGAAACAAATGAAAAACCGTTTTTAACGCCTAAAAATTGTGAACCTGCATGTTCGCTGGAAAGTTGAAAAAGTAATGTCCCATGTCTGCTTGGTGTTTTTGATCTAATTCGTGTAGCGGCTACTCGCGGCGCTAGTAGTAGGTAATTCTTTCAAGTATGTCTCATACTTATTAAGTATACAGTGGTTGCATAAATTCAGGAGCAGATCTTATTTAACCTTGGGTGCTATTGGCAAAAACCAAAGAGATTACATATTAAGTACTAGAGATCTGATTCTATGTACTTTCAATAGAACGGAAGTGTAGCAATTTCACGCTCGGCACTTTTTGGTATTTTAGAGTCGCAAACCTCACACTATTAACAAGATATCAATAATAAAAACTAAAACATCTTTAAAACTATCGTTTTAGTCCTAAAAAAGTTAAAACTAATACAGTTTTTAACTATGAGAGCAAAATTTCGAAACCGTTGCCCACAAACTGTCAAAATTTTCCATACGATTTGACAGTTTGTGGGCACTAGTTTTGTTACACTCCTAGCATTCAGTACTCTGTCTAGGTAGTACTTAATATATTATGTCGCTGGCAAAAACAGTGTTACCGTTGTCTTTTTTTTTCAGAAGTCTCACGGAGCAAACTTGGTTTAGTGTTGCTTGATGTGATAATAAGATATGGTAACATTTTTTCGCTACTTTCAAATTATATTTCGGAACTGTTGTTTAAAAAACTAGCCAAATTTTGGATTGTTAGAATAAACTGGCAACTTTGTTTTTCCAACTTATGATGTGATCATTATTTCAATCTTTTTTTTGTGTCGGCCATTCGTCCTTGTCGGCCAGTTGTCCGTGTCGGCCTATTGGATGTCGGCCTATTGTACTTGTCGGCCGTTTGGATTTCGGCCTTTCGTCTTTCGGCCATTTGTACCAGTCGGCCATTGGTCGTGTCGGCTATTTGTCCGTGTCGGCCATTCGTCCTGTCGGCCGTATGTCTTGTCGGCCGTTTGTCCCATAGAGATAGGAATAGTTAGAGTGTTTGACAACCTGCGCAGTAGACAGTTTCGTAGGCCAACATCTTGTATGGGGCGGCCACGTGGAGTGTGGCAAAACGTATTTTTGTGTACTAATATTTGTACGAAATTTGAACTCCCCTCAGCGATAATCGGTGATTTTACTATTAAAAATCAATTATTTGCCTCTTTATCAATAGTACTGGACTGTCCATACAAACCCACGCCTCAAACGTGTTTGTTTTGCCACACTCCATGTGATAGATGTTGGCTTTTGCGCAGAACACCAAAATAGAAACGTGTGACACTCTGATTTATGGTATCTCTATGGTTTGTCCGGATCCCATAGACAAAAGCAGTATTTCATTCGCTTTTCTTTTCTATGTTTGTCGTTTGTCTATGGTGGTGTGACATTTCTCCATATTTTCTGCTCGTGCTCGCAGCGTTGCGATTTTGGGGGCTATCGCTTCTTTTCGGACAAATTTGAAGCTTACATCTAAACAGGTATTTAATCTATCAATCTAATAACATTTGGACATATCTGTATTTATTTATAATAACCCGTTAATATTTCACAACCCTGTCGTAAAGGAGGTCGCCATATTAACAACACATTGTGCGCGGCCTCATTTCATTTTATTGCGTTTATTTCTCTGTCGCTCAATATTGGAACTCGGCGATACATTTTTATTATGAATATCGTCCCGATACATTGTAAATTTAATGTTTGCCGTTGATTTTGTGTCGAAATTGTGTTAAAATCGACTTGAAAGTTAGCGCATGTGTCAACCTTTATCTGTAACTGGTGGTTTTGTTGTTTACGTCACATTTTTCCTTTCATTTGTGTAATTGTACGAGTGATCTTTCGTAATTATTGTAGCGGAGATGGCTCGCGGTCAACAAAAGTTACAATCACAGGCGAAAGCACAAGAGAAGACCAATAAGCTGAAGAAGCAACAGGGCCACAGTGCCAATGATCAGAAAAAGGCCGCACAGAAAGCCCTGGTACACGTATGCAGCGTATGCAAGGTGAGAATTTCGTAAATCCTCTATGTTCAATATGTTTAGACATCTCAAAAGTTGAATAATATCATTTTAATTTCACGCTGTGATGAGTGAAAGTCAATCTCTATTAGAGCGATTCTAATCTCATCAATCAATTTGTTTTGGGTGAGCGCTATGATAACATTGTTGTTGGGTTTTTCCAGTCCAATCACCAGATAGGTAATCATTGTTTATTTAGGATCTATTGTGAGTCATGGCAATCTGTTATCTAGGACTACTATTAATTAGTAATTAAAATTACTAAGGGAATTTCGTTCTATTGTAGAAGCGCGGCCCCATTCAAAGTCAAGCCTATTTTGTTTTAAAAAAGCGCTAAAAAATACCGTTTTTAGTACCTTTTTAAAACATGATAAACTTTTGACAGCAGTGACATTTCAAGTCCGAAGCATCTTAAGTTTACTTCGTTTAAAAAACACATTCCGACTTTCTGTGCTCCCGTCTGGCCCTACCCGCAGTCGAGCCAAGCGAAATAATATCATTTTTAGTACTTTTTTTTAATAAAAAAATGTTTTCACAAAAAGTGGGACCGCGCTACTGCAATAGTTCTGAAACTGCAGCATGAATTGTCGGATAGTGTGCTCCGACTACTGTAACATGTCTAAGTTTAAACAAATTAAATAATTTTTCATTGTGATATAGGTATTATATCCAATCTTTATTATAAAAATACGATTTTAACGAACTCTGGTTGCGAGAGCTTAACAAGTAATTGAAATACGGATAGTTAATTGGTGATTACTGTATCATTTAAACATAAGCCTGTTTTATTTATGCTTTAATATGATAAGATAACAGTAATTACATATGTAAGTATTGTCTTACGTATATGGGGACACTAATGAGTCTAATTGTCTATTACAGTAAACAAAAAAATGTATTGTATTTTCTCTGTTTCAGGCTCAAATGCCAGACCCCAAGACGTACAAACAACATTACGAAAACAAACATCCAAAGAACGATCTTCCCGAGGAACTAAAGGGCATCTAATACTCCCCTCTCCCCCGCACTGTCTTCAGCCCCGGCTCCCTCCATCGGTCGTATCTCCACACTGCTGAGTTCATTACATCTTCATCCTGTGAACTGTTCTCTTCCATTCTAATTACTACTCGTCGTGTATCCTCATGTTTGTGATGCAACAAGATATTTCTTTCGATGTAGGAACATTTATATTATAACAGTATGTATTATGTAAATTATAATTAATGTTTAAGTCGCTTGGATTCAGTTGTACCAACCTATGCTAAATCAAACCTCGACCTAATTTTATCGTTATTTTTTTGTTCTTTTTAATAACTCGACGAATGAGTTCAAATTTTCTACAATGCCGTCGTGATATATCCCAATCGTACATGGTTGGCGCAGTTGGTTAGAGTGCGGACTTCTAATTTGGAGATGCTGGGTTTTAATCTCAATGTTGACGATGTATTCTTCATGTAGATTTGTTTTTCGGGTAAATCGTGTAGTGATCAGATGCTCCGACGTTTAACCCGAGAAACTACATATGGATCATCGTGAAAACCTGCAACAAATATTGATGTATTCTTCGATTCACGACACAAGGTTTTGGCTTACTGTGAAGTGTGCGAGAAAGTGTTTGAGTTTGTGTGCACAAGTTTGGCCCAGTTGGTAGCAGCAGGTATGCCGAACGGTAGGCACCACGTTCAAACTCTATCGGTTTGTGTATACAAGCCCAGATCTTTCTTTAAAATATTATATTTATGTTTAGCACAGGTTGGTATGATCGAGTCGTAGTTAATTAAATTCTGTTTTTTATACTTATCATTATAATGTAATGTAATGTGTTACAAATTAAATTTTATTAATGGGAGGGTTTAATATTAATTAAATTAAATATACATTCTTATTATATTTATATTAATTATCTATATAATAATAATAACAATGTGGCATTATCATGTACTTCAACGTTTTACATTTAAAATATGCATTGTCGTCCGATGTAACGAGGTTCTGACTGACAAGACCAAAATCTTGAGAAAAATGAGATCAAAGTTTCTACAATTGGAACTTTATTAGTCTCGTTATTTGAGTAATAAGTTGACACACAGACTTCTAATCTGGAAGTGCCACGTGTCTCATGATGCAGGCTTTTAGCTTACTGTGAAGTTAGGTTTGTTTAAGCAAGCCCAGATCCTTCTTAAAAAAATATTTACAAAACACCTGAGGGTATTTGTTAATTGAACTCTCAGATTATGTCAATTAGAAATCAAAAGTCGAAATCTCACACTTTGCCAGTTAGAACCGTGTTATTCTTAAGTGACGACATGTTGAATTAATTAAAGGAATTGTTTTATCTGTGGTGAAGGGAAGGGTAATTCATAAAGTTAAAAAAAATCTATGGATTGCAGGATTTTCTACGTTTGTGTAGATTGATGCACATTTTACATTGAAAGCGTTCATTCACTGTTGAATGCGTACCCTGACTAGTTAATACTTTGTCTAAAATCTCCAATGACTGTATACATTAACTGTAAAATGTATACATTCACTGATTCATATTGTACATTCACAAATGTATACATTCACAACTTTCATTGTAACTTGTACATTTTTTATTCTTCTTACCCTTTACTACCAATTGGACTTAATATTGGACCAAATTTCTTATTACAAGCAACGGTTGCATTTAATAACCTTTACTATAAAAATAGGTGAATTTTTTGTGAACGGTTCTCTTACTACACGTTTTTTCGTGTTGCCGTGTTAATGTTTACTTATGAATAAGTTCTTTAATTTCATTTGACTGCAATTGTTTCATTTTGCGAACTTAAGTTTTATAGGCTGAAAACTGCATTAGATATTGAATTTCAGATCTGAATATTCAGAATTGAAAAAAAAAACAGCATTTCTTTTTAAACATTTATGGATTGTACTAGTACATTTTTTTTTTATCACTCACTTCACATATGTTTGTTTTAGCACAGCGATGATTTGTACTTATATTTTTTTGTAACACGATTTACTTCGGTACATGGCTCGTGCACCAATAACTTTTTTGGTTATTTTAATTATTGAAGCACACTGTCAAAACTTCTGTCGAAAATGGGCAGTCATAGTTTCTAACCTCGATATTGACATGTACACTTTATGATGCACGCAGTTGCTTGCACCAAAGTGTTTGGGTTTGTGTATTACGCAACCTCAAAGTTTTTCTGTTTATTTTTTTTTCGTCTGCTTTATTATAGTCAAATTCTTTCAAACTGTCGAACGCAGTCATAAAAGTGTGACCGAGAAGGGACGACTACCTGCTTTATTCGCACTTATGCCAGAGCCTATTTTTTTTTATTTCTTTATTTTGTGGCTGCGTTTGACAGTTTGAAATAATTTTACTTTAGATTTTTAATCTTTATTTCGCACACAGTTTTACGTCCATAGTTTATATTTTAATATATGTAATTTCTTGCATCTTGTAACACTGAAGATTGCCACATTTGTATCGTTTATGTATAATTAATTTTTTACCGCTGTCTCAAAATGTAAACAAGATCAATATGTAATAATATTTTCGTTGTATTAATGTTGTCAAATCGTATGTAACAATCACTGTGAGAGTAAAATCTTACCGAGAAATGTTGTTTTAAATGGGAGACTGTATCGATTTACAAAAGTGCATAATTATCAAGACAAATGTAATCCACTTATTACATTCTTAGTGGTTAATAGAGTCGTTTTGGAAATCATGCGTTTGCAAAATTTGAAGTTCTCTGAACAATAACGTGGTTGTAGCTTTGTCTTGGCTTAGCCGAGCAGTTTTGGGTCTAAAAAAGGTGGTCGGTAGCCTGGTTGGTAACGCACTCGACTGTTAATCCAGTAGGCACGGGTTCGATCCTCGATGCCGACCTACTCCACTTCACGACACAAACTTTTCAAGCTTACAGTGAAGTGTACAGTGGTGTATTTGGGTTTATTTCGATAAACCCAGATTCATTTTTCAAAAAAAATTCTTCTCCATTCTTCTATTTGATATTTCCTCACATTTAAAACAATTTTGACGTAAGAATTGGTTGAGAAGATTTGTGATTTTAACGCTGTTTTTCCTGTTCTTCGCTCATAGTTATTTATATTATAAAATATATCAGGGTATTAGGCGGCGTTATTTTTCTCAATCAATACTCGAAAAGTGATTGTATTGTAAGTTGTATTGATTATATTGTATGTTCTCTGGATCGGATTGTTTGGATTTTTCTTTTTCTGTGGTTCATTCAAAATTGAGGTGTCATATCATATAACAAAACACAGTTTTGTCGTCATGTCATGTCGCAAAGCACAGTTTTGTTATGTCATGTAATGAAGCACAGTTTTGTTATCATGTCATGTCACAAAGCACAGTTTTGATATCATGTCATGTCGCGAAACACAGTTTTGTTGTCATGCCATGTAACAAAACAAAATTTTGCTGTAACATTAAGTGACAAAGCACAGTTTTGTCGTCATGTCATGTCACAAAGCACAGTTTTGTTGTCATGTCATGAATCGAAGCACAGTTTTGTTGTCATGTCATGTCGTAAAGCACAGTTTTGTTGTCAGATTAACAAAGTACAGTTTGATTGTCACACAATGGCACTAGGATGTACCTACTGTCTACATAGTTATAGATATGATGTAGTTATACATAATGTGGGAGTGTATTGTATTGTATTGTAATATTATTATGTATGATGGATTGTATTGCAATGTTGTATGATATATAATTATTACTTAACTATGTTTCACTGTAACAATACAGTCGAACAATGTATTAAGATTTTTATACCAATAAAACTGTAAAAACACATTCCTTCGTCTTTCCATTCGACAGTCACAATCAAGTATTTTTTTATATAAAAGGATCTTTTATATACAAACCAAATACTTTCTAGCGCAGCTTGCAGTTGGCTAAAAGCCTGTATCGCAAAGTGTGGAATACATCGCCACCTCCGGCTTGACAGACTGCCGAGTACAGAAAGAATTGGTCCTGGATTTATTTGGAATTATTACAATTTTGTTGACTGGATATTGAAATACCAGTTGCTGGAGCCACTGGTACTTGCCCCACCTTCAAGAGTAGACTAGATAATATAAACACAACTTAACTGGGACTTGGGTCAAAACAGCGAAAGCTGCCTACCCAATAACAAATAATAATAATTAGTGTTGCCACTACGGTAGCCAAAAAACTAAATGTCAACTCTTTGACAGACTGTACTTAACTCACGAGTAGTCATCATGGGACAGTCCGCTGCATTCACTTTACACTTGTATTCCAAACCACAGTTTTGTGATTCTAGACCGCCATGTTAGGAAAAAAGGTTATTAAATTGAACAAAGCGTGTAAAATTCAAAGACTTTTTATTGTGCGTATCACATAAAATATAAGATAAAATATATTTGAAAAGGCACAACATTATTTGCTATTATAATTATAATAAAATATAACAGTTAACGTAATATTAGTTATGTACTAAAAACAACTAGAATTGTTCATCTTGTGCAAAACATGGCAACTAGTTATTAACACGTTGACTGCCGATATTATCTCATCAATTGAACCAGTATAGGCGACATGGAAAGGTTTCTTTCAGGGTATTCATTTAATTAAAGACACAATCTGAATGGGGACGTTTTCGATTTTTTCGCCACCAGAGTGCGCTGCTAGTAAATGGAGGTCCGCATAGATACGGCAGGTACTATATATTATTATTCTATGGATAATAAACAAATGGTTTGTTTTGTTATGACAGTATTGACAGTTGTGAAGACCTCCATTTACTGCAGCGCCATCTAGTGAGTGGTAAAAAATACGCCCCCCATTAACAACACGTAAAATATGTCAACTTAGGCACCACTGGAATGCTCTGATTTTGAAAAGGTGAAACACTGAAATCTTTTTTGTCAGATGAGTTATTCCTTCACCGTATGGTAACTGGTACTAATTGTATGTTTCGTTTGGTGCACGACAAAATGGCGGCAGACAACGAATTAATACATCTACTTTAAATTATTATTTTGTTATGTTCCATTGGAATGATTTGTGGAGATGTTTTTGTATCAAGTGCAGTGGCCTCACTGTGTTTTTGTGTGAGAGATTTGATCGTGAAATTAGGACTGCATTGCAAAAAACGAAGTGGCAAGCTGAAGGTGAATAATTTGTGAAGATTTAAGGCTCCCGACCGAACTATGCATTTTCCATGCCATTAAGGTTCAAAATCGCGTGAACAATCGCATAATAAAATAGTAAAAATAGCACTTTTCCTTTTTTTGGGGTTAATTTCGCTCCAATCAAAAAACTTTTACAGTTATTCCCTACATTTTAATGCATATTATCAGCAAAAAAAAATAAATTTCTCTGCGACTTTCGGGAAACGAGTTTCCGTCTTCCGGAAAAAAATTCAGAGGTGTTTTTCACTTTTTTTTTGAGAAATCTACACATGATATAAAAAATCTTTCACGGTTATTCCCTAGATATAATGCTCAATGTATCTACTCTATTTTTTCCAAAGCATATTTTAGTAAGGTTGTTGAGATCTATGGTCTCAAATAAATATTTTTTTTTTTACATGTCAATATGTCTACTCTTAAAGAGTAGGTACCACCGTACTTCTATAGATGCGAAGCAGTTTTTGTTAATAAAGATTATCGTTAATTTAAAAAAGCGTTTCGAAAATTTATAATTTATGTAATTCAGGCATTAAATTGGTTTTAGCTGGACCAAAATTTATATTAATTTCTGTCTTAAAATTAAAATTATTTATCTATATAATTTCACTTCATTTTTATTTGATATGTTTCACATAATTTATAAATTTATTGTCGAATTTTTGTGACAAACTAATATATATATTATATTATTCTATTCTATCCCTTATGGGGCAGGCAGACAACAGAACGCCAGACATCCCTATCGTCGCATCCGTCACATTCATGCAATTCGTCTTGCACACTTCGATTCACTCAAAACGCATCCGCACTTGAGCATATGGTCGAGTATGTATATTTCTTTGTTATCATTCCATCATTCATTCTCTCTACATGTTCCAACCTGTGACCGGACAAGAACCCGTAAGAATGTTGCTCAACATGAATAAATCCGGAAAAGACGAAAGCCCTTAAGAAATTTACCCAAATCTTATTGGATTATGAAAATAAAATTAATTGTATCTATTAGTATTCGATTTCTTTCAGTGTGTTGGAAACTACGGTAGATTAGAGAATAAGCAAATAAATCAGCGGATCTAAAATTGGATAGACAACAAAATGGTCAACATTTTGTAAATAATTCATTTACTGGAATCCAACTAGAAATTTTGGGCTGTTATCCGTTGAGGTTATTTTTGAAGAGCTTTTTTTTTTGTTTAGGATTTATTCTTGTTGAGTAACATTCTTATGGGTTTTTCTCTGGGAGCCGTCCCAACAATGTCGACTTGTTCACTTTCATACATTACTCATCACTTCATTTCTTATTCTATTACTAATATACAGAAATAATATTAACATGGCATCTACTCAGAATAACAAGGTTTAAACTGGCAAATTTTGTAGCTGAATTAGGTAATCTATGAGTAGAGACTGGAAAATTTAGGGATTGCGATAAATTGATTTTATTTGTGAATTTCGTGGTTTTTATGAGAATAAGGTGAATTTCGTGTTTTTTACAGGTACAACGCGATTTTTAGCATTTTTTACAAGAATAAAGCGAATTTTCGCATATCTGTCGCGAATTTCGACCTTTATTTTGGAAAACATCGTAATTGAAACATTATCAAAAGGAATGTGGCTTAAAAAGTATGAAGAACCACACTGAAAAAATCTTGCAAAGAGGAGTTTTTCTCAAATATGTATTCATTTTTTTAAAATTATATTCTTGTAAGAAAACCTGCAAAACCGTCCACTTTAATGATAAAATGTATGAAAAATAACACCCCATTTTGCAAAAAATAACACCATATTTCCCGAAAAACAACACAGATTTTTTCCAGTCCATATCTATAAGATACAATTAACAAAAACACCCTAATGTGGGGTAGTTTTGTAAATAACGAGACTGATAAGGTTCCATCTGTGTGTAAAAAATATGAGTGTTTCAAACTCATTTTTCTAAATATTTCGGTTTTATCAGTTACAACCTTGTTATCCTAGTGACAAGTGCAAAATAATTTAAGTGGCACTCGATATTCGAGTGTTGCTGTATTAAAAAAAAACTAACTATTGTTTTTCAAACAACAAACATAAAACAATATTAAATATTATGAAAAAATCACAGATTAAAAAATGTTTTTGCATTATTTGTTAAAGGAATACATAATTAGATTATGTAGCATCCATGGCTATATACAAATTAATGTTAATAAAATATCTGTCATATCGTACATCCGAAACGACAGTGCCACAACACAAAAAATGTAGTTTTTGAGAAAATGCATTTCACTTTTTTTTGTGTTAGAAAATCTAATAAAATTTAATGAGATGACATACATTACGCAATGGTTATTGGGTTTTTTTAGCAGATTAACTTGGAGACTTTGATCTTTTGGCTCAGACCAAGTGCAGGAAAGACCGGTCGACAAGTGTTTGAAATGCCTCACACCTTCCCACACATTTTTTGTTAGAAAAGTGGCAGAGATATTTGGTCGCAGCAATTGCTAGGAAGTCTACACATTCTAATCGTTAGGTTGGCAACATAATAATGACATTCCTCCTCCCTTTCTCAAATTTACTGGGACAAAGGACAATCTTAATCACCTAGTGAATTTTGTCTCTTTATATTTGTCTCTTTCTCATAGTGTATTTTTAGTAGTAGTTAAAGGGAGAAACACGGGACTACGTCAACTCTGTATTAAATTAATCTGATACTAGATTTCCAACTTTTTAGGTGAGGAGTAGCGGAGATAGGAGCCACCTAGCACAAATTTTGTATGAAAAATAATGATAAGTGTCTCCTATCTCCGCTATTCGTCCCTAAAAAGTTGGTGAAATCAGACATAAGTCTTTTGGCATACTTATTTACTTTTTGTGTTGTGACACCATCGTTAACGACCTGCGAAATTTCGGTAATTAATTTAAATATTAATTAATTATAGGTTAGTTTATCTTAAAGCTTGTTTTAAGGCACTGCCATGTTTGAAAATGGCGCTGAAAAATTGCGAGAATAACCTCGCCATGTATTGGTCCGTTGCTTTGGAAGGCCATATGCCCTCCAGGAATCCAATATGTCCTCCTCGAGCTGTTATCACAATGGCAAGATTACCCGATTTGCTTGCTTCTTCGACAGGAATAGCTGGAAATATATTTATTATGTAATTTAAATACCATGTGGCTGTATGTTTTTAATAATTGTTAAAATATTACGAAATTGACAGACAATATTATCATAAGAATTAGGATAAGAGTTAAAAGTTGGGAAGAATGTTCTGAATGAATTCTAACGAATGTCACAAGTGGTTGGTTGGCAGACATTGCCGATGGCAATAAACCCCCCATTTGAATGTTATTTTTATTCAATCAAGTTTTATTAATTTATATAAGAACTATTGAACATTGACCCCCTTCTATTATCTATGACGAATCTATGGTGGACGCCATGACAGTTCCAAACATATGATTGCGTGTCATATTGGTTGTCTACAATTACATGCAACCTGGTGATATTTCAGTGATTTTTGCGACTCATTATGTATAATCAGTGTGGAAATTACCTTTGGAATATAACCTATGTAATTAAATGGTAAATTAGCGTACCTTACATTGAGAAATAATGGCGTTTACCATTTGTCTGGCTTTATCCGTTAAGTCTTCCTACATTTATATAAGTTCCCTAGCTAATGCGTAGAATGCCAAAATGAGACATATAATACTTTGTAACAAATCACTCACCTTCAAGAGGTTGGAATGGATCATCAGCAGCACTGAGACACAACACTGGTATGGTAATGTCATGTAGTTTATTGTGTAATGTTGCCGCACTGTAATAATCTTCAACATCTTTATATCCAAAGTGCTTACTGGTAAATGCGGCATCAAACTCTCTCACCGTTTTGCTCTGTTTGATTTCTTCAAAATCCCAGTTACCCTGCAACAAAATGTTTGAATTTGACGACTTAAATTTTGTGATATATCTGAAAAAGTTTTTCAATAATATGATTCGTAATACATAAGCTTCTGTGTCTTCTTTGTACGAATCGAAAAATCAGGTGTGAATGCATCCGTAATATAATCGTGATAGTTTTAAAATTGATTGTAAATAAAATACCTGTGCTTCTTGCAATGGCTCGCATTTTTCAAAAGTCCGTCTAAGTGATTCAGTCAAATGTCTACACAGCATGCTATTCAGATACGGTTTCTCTATGCTCTCAGAACCTGAAATATATCAACGTAAATATAAGTGTTTTATTTTTAATCATAAATAAGCTTTGCTTACTTTCAGGATTGCAAATGATAGATGCCAACACCGTTTTTTCAAACCCTCTCATGCCTTGCAGGATTGGCTGAGACAACAGATCGCCAGTCTTTCCTATCATTACACACACTTCGTGCTTCCGTCGCATTCATGAATTAGTCATACACACTCTACGATTCCTTTTACTCAGAACACATCTGTCCTTGAGAATCTAGTATACATGGACGGCCACGCTTCCTTACACCTCATGTTTCACCCAAATATATTTTCTTTGTTATCCTTTCATCATTCATTCTCTTGACATGTCCCAACCATCTCAACCTAACAATGCATAGTTCATCAGTAATTGTTTCATTTTGTTCAAAAAACCTACTATTAGTTTAATACTTTTGAATTCACCTTTAAAGACATTCCACGGCACAGATATGATCATCGAATAGTCAATATTGCAGTCGTCTTTCTTAGCTGCCAAGTAGTTCCCTAGGATTAGTCCCCCCATTGAAATACCAGTTGCCCCCAGAAGTGTTGTGGAGTGCTTGGCTCGAATGTGTTTCACAACCTCTGTCAGGTCCTCGTAGTTAGCAGCACAGTACAACCGTGGTGTCTGCAAATATAAACATAATTAAATAACAATATTTTCAGTATAATTATGTAGTCTCTCAACTAATGTACAGTGTAAGATGGGCATGGTCAGGACCGGATTTCCAGTTTTCATAAGAATAGGCCCTGACATTTTCGCCGTCCACCCCCCCACAATTTTTTTTTGGATGAATTTAGATTTTACCTTGGCCAAGAAAAAATCGTAGAGGGGAGGAGGGAAATTGGGAAAGGGAAATTTCGGGGGAAAAAAAAGTGGGCGCCGCCCTCTTAAATCTCTGCCGCTCATAGTCCCCGGCCTTTTGGCAAATCCGGCTCTGGGCATGCTGGACTTAGGACTTTTGGGTGATCACTTTGCTCTCGAGAAACGTTCACCATTCAGCCCTTAACACCTGTGTGTGTGTGTGTGTATTCTTACACCTTTTCAGAGTATATTATACTCTGTAATCAGATTCATTGAATATTTACTTTATGCAAAACGTAGTGATTGTATGTTCCGTGCTTCATACCTTCAATTTCATACCTCCGAGTCCTCGATTATTGAATATAACCGTCCTGATGCCCACAGAGAGTGCTCCATGTACGAGACACTTGATGTATTCTGCTTGCGATGCTCCAGTCAGTCCTGGTAATATCACAACGACGGGACTGTCGTGTTGGCAACCGTCTTCCATCCAGTCTAATGCCACTTCGCCACCATCTGCTAATCGTAGGATTTCTCTGAAAACAAAAATTATGATTTTTCAAAGCAGCACATCGTAAATAATAATAAATAAACAAATAATTATATACAGATAAACACTGTTGTTTAATCGACTCGAATGTTTTCGCCCACAGAGTACTCTTGATAATGTCCACCAGTACTCTTGTTACTCTTGATAATATCCACCAGTACTCTTATACTCTTGATGGTGTCCACTAGTACTATTGATAATGTCCACCAGTACTCTTGATAATGTCCACCAGTACTCTTGATAATGTCCACCAGTAATCTTGATAATGTCCACCAGTGTAGACTACCACTTTTCCTTTAGAACACATACATACTCTCGAAGGCACCATATGTCCACATAGCATAGAGTATAGATTTGTTACATAAATAGACAATGTGAAACATCGTCAAGCACAACTATATTATTAAGTAAATTGCCGGACGCATAGCAATACGTCACTGTGTGGTTGATTATTCTAATTCTAGATATTATAATACGGCAGTCGCTATGCAGTTTTGCATATTCGCGGATGAATAATTTGCTAGATGTTTTTAATGCTAAAAGAAAAGTGGTAGAAAAAACCCTAGTCATTACCGAATCTTTGGGAGAAATATGTCCACACTAAAATCACCAGAAATTTAACAAGTAGTTATATCTCAACAGATATACAGCTAAGGATGGACCTTCCATCATGCTTATGACTGCTTGTCGGCTGGCTTAATGTGCTCACTTTACATTTAAGTAACATTCACCAATTCCAGTCCATCCATCTGGCGCGGCCGGGTTCGAACCCAGACCTCCAACCTGACAAGCCAATTAAATAAACTAATTACCGTGCTGTTTTTAACACCCTTTTTGTTAGTATTATCGACGATTGATAAAATCTGTTTATGCATGAGAAGTGCCGATAAAATACACGTAATTAGTACCTAGGCATAAAGTGTTATCAGTATAATTTATCAATACTAATTCATGTGGGAAAAAATCAATATAAATGTAGGTATTGATTTACTTGTGGTTTTAGCATGAAGACCTTGAGTAATACACATTTCTATAGATTTATTTGCAGGTTCATAACAATGGCAAAATACTGCAAAATAGATGACAAAAAACAGATGGTAAAAAACTGAAAAATTGTCGATAGAAAGTTATTGATTGCTCAGTTAGCATAGATTTTATTTTGTCTAGATCTCAGAGTAATATAGTATAGAGTTGACACTCTTAAGCCCTGCATGAGTAGACTTGTGCTATCTCCCTTTAACTGATACTAAAAAGTACAAACACGCTATGAGAGAGAGACAAACATAAGTTTCACTAGCTGATTTAGATTGTCCTCTGTCCCATGAAATTTTTGTGGAAGAGTGGGGTAGTTGGAGGAGGAATGTCATTATTATGTTGCCACAAGGTTACCAACCTAACGATTAGAATGCGTGGAATTCCTAGCAATTGCTGCGGCATTTGTGGCAACTTCAGTTTCTGCCTTTTGCCACCTATCTAACAAAAAACGTGTGGGACATTTGGAAGACCTGTCGACCAGTCTATCTTACACTTGGTCTGAGATGTAGATAACTCTAGATTTTTATGTCACCTATAACATATTAGATCATCAATTTTCTCGTTGAATTCTTCTAAATCGTTATAAACAACTATATAGATGAATAATCAGAGACTATAAAGTATGACTAGATGACAATAGATATTATGTATTTACATTAATATTGTTTAACGACTTCTAGCTAACTTCATAAATTGACTTCAATTGGATAATCCATGTTGTCATCAGCAAATTACTGTAAGATTCTCAATCATTTTATGGAGAGATCTATCCTATCGTGTTGCACGTCATGTGACGAGATAAACTTTAGTCTAATTTAATTTCTTTTGTAGTTATATATGCAAAATCTATCTCTCATGCTCACACTCCTTGCTTCTGCCACATTCGCGCAATTTGTCATACTCTCTTGTTCCTTTTATTCAAAATGGATGCATCCTTGAGGATCTGCAGGTCGTCATGATCGGTTCAGGTCAGTCTCGAACGGTCACACTTCCTCACACCTCTTCGTTCTCCCTATGATCATCCTGTCATAATTTGTTCTTTCAACGAGCCCACGTAAGTTTATTCACATTCAATCTACTTACAAACCCGTCACTCAGTCACTCATCTCTCTATGCAAAAATCTGTATTAATATTCCGAATACACAGTATTCCTGGAGTGGGATTTGGGTCCGTTAAATTTCACACGGCGATTCACTCGATTCGCTGTCATCAGCGCGAGTCAATTGGTTGTGTGATTCAACGTGTTCTATGTACGGCAGTTGACACTCGGTTGGTGCGATTAACGCCCAACAAATTTGTTATTAACATAATTTACATAGGTACCTTTTGTATTGTATGTCAGGTAATATGGAACTCCTTAATATACTGGCAAGAACAGTCTGGAGGCGGGGCTCGAAGCACCACATGGACGGCCAGAACTTCTCTTTGAGGAGCGGTATGTGCTCGTGGAGGAAATCTTTGAAAGGCCCATCTCTACATACTACATTGGGATGCTGAAACAACAAAAAACAAGCAATTAGGTTAGACATTTAAGATACATGTATATATAAATTATTTTGGGTATGGGAAAAGTGGAAAAAAAATAACAAAAAATATCTGCATTGCGCAGGTGTGGTGGAGTGGGTGAGTGTTGCTATGGGCATAAAGTGATCAGTGATCACTGATCACTATACATCGGGAGATCTGATTCTCCAGGTACCTGGGACTAGAAGGAGTGCAGGGACGTAGAGTGAACAAAAATATTATACAGTTTATTTACTTGTTAATACTACCTGCATAATGCAGGCTGATACAAGTAACGTGGGATTTATTGTTTACACTTCACTTATTGTTTTATTCCCCTATAGATTTTATGGTTGTATAGAATTCAGGTAAAGATGGAAACCCCCGTAATTTAAATACGAAGAGAAGCAATACTTTTGGTCACAAACCGTCTATGGAATTAGGGTATTAGTGATGATTTATTGCACCTCAGCAATAAAACGGCATCCAAATATCTGATATATATGTAGCTGATTAGTTAAGCTAGCCAAAGCACACTCGTAAGCATTGGAACACTCAACCTGCTTCCTCCCTAAGGGAGTTCACATAATGCTACATTATGTGAATGTAGATACCTCTTGCTACTGTTGAAGAAAAAACTGTGTGGAGGTCAGAATTACACGAGTGCCTAATACTATGGTGTTCAATATGGTATAAAGGTACTAAGGGTTGGTACAGTTTATCGAAGCATCGATTTCTAATCTGGTTCGAAGGTTCAAATGAATAATGATGTACTATTTTGCACTTCACAAGATAAATAAATAAATAAATCTTTATTGACCACAGAAAGATATGCAAAGTTACCAAACAAGACAATAGTAGTACTGTGCTAAAAGGCGGACTTATTGCAAAAGCATTATCTCACAGTCAACACGATAAGATAAACTTTTAGTTTACTGTAGGGAAATATTGTGTTTGTGTATCCAAGACTGGATCCAATTATATAAAAAAAGTGTTTTTATGAATTGGCCTAGAGAAAACAGTACAATAAATTACACTTTGTGGAAAATTACTGTGTGTTTTTATAATTTAAGTTGATTAAAACGGATTTGCTGACACAAAAACTTAAGAATATTAACATATGACGTAGGTATTATAAAAAAAAAAAAAACTTATATCACAAGGCAGTCACAGGTTAAATGAGTAACACTCGCCTAATGATGATAATATTGATCTATTTGGTTATTACATAAAGAGTAAAGTGATTAAATAATGGCTTAATGAATAATGTATGTGTGTGTGTGTGTATGTGTGTGTGTGTGTGTGTGTGTGTGAGGGTGTGTGTGTGTGTGTGTCTGGGAGGCAATTACGTCTACTGTATTATGTAGGTATCTAAGTACGTCGTACATCCATCATATCATGTAATTTATGGAAGCAATAATTGTTTCTCTAGTATATATTTCATGGTGCCTATCTGGAAGAGATAAAAAGAGACTGGAAGCTTTTGAGACATGGTTCTACGAGAGAATTTCAGAAATTTCTTGGAGGGATCAGAAAATGAATGAAGAAGTTATCAATAGCAGAAAGACGTGCCAGATGGATCGGCCACTTAGTGCGTCAAGAGGGTCTCCTATTTGAATTAATTGAAGGAATGAACGAGGGGACAAACTACAGAGGACGACCAAGGAAAGAATACCTAGACGACCTGTGCCAGGATATGCGGGCTTAGACTCAAATAAAGAGTTAAAAAGAACTGCACAGGACAAGGATGAGCGGAGAAGGAGACATGGCGGGGCTTTGATGAAGAAAAAAGATTTCTCAAGTTATTACTGAATAACAAAATCATCGAACTCCATATTACAGTATCTGGAATATCTACATTCCTAGAAAATTACTAGTGTGTTTAGGGGTGGAGAGTGCAGATGTAATTGGAGGTTTTTTGTCTCTAGAAAACGGAACTTTTTATGTTAAAACAGCCTACGATAAATCGAATAAGCGAGAACAAGTATTTGAGGGCAGATTTGTATTCAACAATAATATTAGGTATACCACTTATTTATTATCTACTAAGGAATTGATTGCGCAATCAAAATGCACTTCAAGTGAACATTGTGATACTGTGACATGTACTGTACATAGATGTTATTATATTGTGTTGTAACTAGACAGGCCATTAACCAGTTAGTGAAGTCATATTGTTATTTCATGGACAGACAATATTATCACACAACAGCATTGCCTTATCAACCCATTGCATTATACGAGCCTATATTACTACTTATTGCCTGTCTGTCTAAGAATCTATATATATGTAAAGTCTGATTTTTGTAAGTGTTCGCATAACTCCCGCATTTTACGATGCATTGCTGCGAAAATTTAGAATAACATTTGTGATAATATAGGCTGTGTCCTAACGTCGCCGGTTTTTGAAGAAAAAGGTTTTCCTAGGAGATGCCATGATGATGAGGGGATGCAAGGATTGTGTGGGGTCGAGTGTGGTATTGTATGAAAGGGTATTAGAAAAGAAATTCATATCTTAAGTCACAATTTGTCTAGTTCAAGGGTGGCCAACCTTTTTCAGCAGCCGGGCCAGAATCTAAAAATTAGATGGCTTACCGGGCCGCATAACCAAAAAAATAAGACATAGGGTCTTCTCGGGAGGGGGGGGGGGGGGTTGGCAACAGAAATTAAAATATTTTTATGACCTAAAAAAGGAAAGTAGCGCCGCAGGCGATTTTTTTCTTGCAAAACTGAGGGGAGAAGGCTCACAACAAAATGATTGAAAAATATTTTCTAATTAAAAAGAATATCCAAAATAGCGCCGCAGGCGAAATTTTTAAGGGAAAATGGGTGAAGTGATGAATCTGATTGTCTTTCTATAACAGGCAATGCATACGGTTATATTGTAAGACGGCTTCGCGGGCCGCATTTATACCCTCGGCGGGCCGCGGGTTGGCCACCCTAGGTCTAGTTCAAGCCTATAAAGTATGCTGGGTTGGTTTGTTAAATTTGCCGTTGCGAAGCACGGGTAACTCAGCTAGTATAGTATAAATTTTATGTGCATTTAATTGTATATAAGTTATAGAAATATGAATGTTGTATTACTACAATTGATTTTTACATGTCTGTCCTCTCTGCCGACCATGCAAGGGAGGTGGCGTGAGGGTATTGATAGATAGAAGTAATCAAGTAAAAAAATCAAGAACCACACTTACTCCACAATACAATAAAATAAATTAAAATATTAAAATATCGGCTTATTGGAGTGGTAGACTTTAAACCGGACACGAAAAGTAAGTAAGTAATTAAAATATACAAATTAAAACATGTTTATGATAAAACAGTAAGTACCTAGTACAATTTTAAGAAATATGTGTGCAAAGTTACAAAGTCTGGTATATTAAGGAGTTAATGAAAATTGAAGAGAAAAATGTAGATGCAGATAACGACAACAAAAGATTAAGTTAAATAAAAGTGTGACTTAACAAAGATATGTGGACTTAATATTGTTCAACACACTGGGCCGCGTTCTGTATCCGTTAATTTTCACTCAGCGTGTCAACGAGTGATTATCGCGCGAAGCAGAACGCATTTGGGTGATTGTTCCAATTGGAATTGTCAAACAGAGATAAAGATATGAGAGTACTAATAAGAGCGAGTTGATAGATATACATCGAGATAGCGATATCACTGCACTCTTCATTGGTAGACAGGGATAGACATATCGCGTGTTAATAAGAGTGAGTGAACTGCACGTGCGGACCATTCTATTATCTATGGCGAGCGAATGTCACCCAACAAATTTGTTGGGTGTTATTCGCAACAACCGAGCGTGTCAACCGTGCACATAGAACACGTTGACTCGCACAACCGAGTGAAACGCACCGATGATAGAACGGCGAACAATAGAACCATAAACAATCGAGCGAATCGCCTAGTGAATTTTAACGGATACCGAACGCACTCCTGTACGTACGTACATCCCTCCCTTACCCTATCCCATCCCATTTACCATTCATATATATTTAAATATTTATATGTATAATATGTTTATCTATGTATGTATTTATGAATTCAATTATTGTTATGTATGTATTTGTGTATTCAGTTAAGGTACCCTCTTGGTACTGAATCTATAATTAGGTATATATCTCATTTTTGTTTCTATCTTGGGTTGGCTGGCAGAAATTGCCATTTGGCAATAAGCCCGCCCGTTGTATGTTTTTCTGTACAATAAAGTTTATTTTATTTTATTTATATTGTTTTTATGTATGGATGGTGGATAAAATAATTTGATTTCGAATCTCTATAATAATTAATAGGTTCCTAACATTATGGCCTTGTAAATAATGAGATTATTTTATGCTAGTCATGCTAATATGTCGTGGCAATTATATCAACACAGGTTCAATTAATTCATTTTTCTAAGGAAAATTATTTATCGTAACGTATGGGCTTATCAAAAAGTGTGTCAATAAAAAGGTCAAACTCTATATTCGATAATTATAAACTTTTTAAAATTCAAACGTTTTTTTTTTTTTTTTTTTTCCTGTTAGGTCAGGGGACCGTATATCCCCTGCGTCACTGCGACCAGAGTAGGTCTATTGTGACACCCTTCAATGTTACAGCTCGTCCTCAAGGCCGATGTGTCTCATGTAGCTCACGATCTGTCTTGGTGCGAGTAGTCTTGCCTTCTCGGAGTCCAGTAGGGGCCCTCTAAGAGAGCGACTTCTTTTGTGAGTGAGTGCGTCACAGTTACAGAGGATGTGGATAGGTGTTTCGTTCTCCTCTGAACAGAATCTACAGACTGGGGTGTCTGAAAGCCCAATTTTGAACATGTGCTTCCGCAGTCTGCAGTGCCCAGTCAAGGTCCTGGTTAGGATTCTTATTTGTTTTTTGGAAAGCTTGAGAGTTTCGGTGGTGAACTTCTGCGAGTACCCTGTAATTAGTTCCTTCGCGTGTTTCAACCCTGTGCTGTTTGCCCAGATTTCATAACTCTGGTCTTTGGTCCAGCTTTTCAGGCTGGCTCTGAGAGTGTTACGCGGTAACCCGCAAATAGGTTCAGGGCCTACTGCGGGTCTTTCTGCGCCAATTCTGGCAAGTTCATCGGCCTCTTCGTTGCCCATGATTCCACAATGCCCAGGTACCCAGACCAGCCTCACTGTGTTTTTTGCACCGAGGCGGTTCAGGACCTGTTACATAATGTGTCTATTTTTTTAAATTCTTATCTACCTAATTACTTAATTAATTATTTCTAAGATTCATTATAAAATAATTAAAGCGTGAAATAGACATATCAGAACAGACGTTTTTCTACTATCTTGGCCGCAGGCGGATGTTACTTGCAAGATTGTGTTGTTGGTAACCCTGATTGGTCATAAGAGCTGTCAAAGGTCCGCAATATTCTCACATTGTATGTTTTACAAGTAACCTACAACACTGTAAATATTACAGAGCGGCGCTAGAGAAATCATTTTAAAGGCAAGATAGTTTTGAGAATTGGAAAAAGAAAAAATACTCCAATAATCCCTTTAAACCGCCATCACAAGTTTGAAAAACAATATTTGCCAGTTTATTCTAACAGTCCAAAAAATGACTTAAACGACAGTTCTGAAATATAATTTGAAAGTAATGAAAAACGGCAGAATATCATCAGGCCAGACACAGTGTTGTTATATTTGTATTTATAAATATTATTTAAAAACTTGTGGATTTTCTAGGTGATGTGATGTAATATTGATAATTAACTAGAAAGATAAAGTTCTTATCAATCTAACTTATCTAGATTGAAAAATCAACTACAATATTGAATTAAAATGTAGATAAGAACAAAAATAATTATTTTAGCAAGCACTATACTTATCGCCTTTCCAATAAAAAAGAAATAGTAAGCTAATTCTGTGTCCTTTTCATGTTGTTTGTGACACTTTCATCCTGTCCTTTGCACAGCTTTATGTTATGAATTCAAATCTAGTTTCATTTCAATCAAAGTAAGAAGCATGAACCGGCTGGAGGCATTTGAGTCAATATATTGGAGAATGCTCCAGATATCCTGGATGGATACGGCTGGGTCAGCAACAGAAGAATTCTTCAAAGAGCCAGATGAGAGCGAATACAGAGTTACTAACTAATATCAAAATCCGAAAACAATCATACTAGGGTCATGTGCTCAGAGGAGAAAAGTACGAATTGCTACACCCGATCATCATGGGAAAAATAGAAGATCAAACAAGTGTCGCAAGGAGACGAATTTTCTGGCCCCGCAATATACACGACTGGATTGGTATAAGGAGTGTTTAAGAGCTATTTTGGGCTGCCCAAGACATGGATACTTTCTCTTGGGTGATAGTCAGCTATTGGGGGACCTAAAACGATATCAAAATTGAAGAAGAAAATAAATATTATTATGACATAGATTGTTTCACCAAACGCACAACAATCAATAGACAATTTAACCCTATACCAACGACATTATATATTATTTGCCCTATACCTACTATTTGTATCCAGTCATGCATTATGCATAACAAATGATTTGCATGACGTTATGACGATAACAATGCATACATTACAATAATTAATATCTAGACACACAAGTTTAATTTTATAGAAGGTAGGTATTACATTACATCATGCTTTGCTTAGACTACGAGTCATAATGCATTTAAGTTTTCTCCTAAAGTATCCACAAAAATAGGGAATGAATGACACACATATTGACAAATTGATATTTAATTATAAAGGTTTAGCATACCTTTAAAATATTGACAATAGGTACGTATAATTATAATTTCTAATGTTATTGAACTTATGTACATAGAGCAGTGATTAAAGATTTATGCGTGGTGAGTGTATAATGTTTAAGTTCAGTAGTTAAGAATAATTCACAACTACATAGTTAAAAGCTTGTATCGTGAAGTGCAGAATACATCGTCAGCACTGGGATTACCGTCAATTTTGCGCAGAGAGACTGCATTAAGTGTTTTTATACACTCAGGATTTGCTGGTTACCCCATTATTGAGATAAAGAACATCTAGGTATTTTGATTGGAGTCATAAATTCCAAATCTTTGCTTATGGCAAGTTTATGGATAATGTCAATAATATTATGTCGCTGGATAATGTAGTATTCAATAAATTATCTATGGTAAAAAAGTTAGAAAAGGAACCCCCGAAAAAAGCGGCAAATTTGAAATTCAAAAAAAGAATACGACGTATCTTCTTCTATATAAAGTATGAATATTGATTATACTAGGCATTGTTGTGCAATATTTACAACACATGTTATGATAACGATGTGTGTTATGGAAAAACTGACGCTACGGACGCAAAACAAATAATATTAACGAATAACACAGGAAACTAAAGTCGATTAACTTATATATAATTTGTCTCTTACATAATATGTAGTTTCAATGTTGTACCATGCATGACCATGAAAACAGCACGTGGGATAATTAGGTACACGAAAATAATCCATAGCAGATAAGTTTGTAGGTATATGCACAGTAAATCATTACCGGTAAAAACTGGAAAATTTCGCGATCGCGATTATTCGATTAAACGATTTTATTCGCAAATTTCGTGCTTTTAGCGCGAATTTCTGTTTCAATTGTATTTTAATTTGTAGTACTCATTCAATTTAAATAGGTAAATAAACGATTCCTCCAAAAAATACGTTTTATTGAATAAAAAATACATTTTTCCGAAATCTCCGTGCCTAGAGTCTTTGAAAGGTGGCAGCCCTAAGTTCAGCCTAGTTCCTACCCATTACTCATAAACGTGCCAGAGTCTAATCAATGTAGTAGAAGTATGTTAGGTACAAATATAGCGACCGGCAAAATGTCGCACGTGGAAATAATATATCTTATATTATCTATGTCTATATTTCCTATCAGTTGGCACTCTTCCTGATTTGGAAGACGGAGTGATATACGGGTACACACTTATTAGGAATCTACATAATAATTATTTAATTATAGATCGTAGGTATGTAAGTACTATGTACCAAGTACCAACGCAGTATTCACAGTAATCGTTATATTCCAATAATGGGGTAACCAGTAAATGTTGCGTGTGTATAAACATACACACAACATTCAGAATGGGTGGTGAGCTCAATGATGGAAAGGGTGACATCATGTCTTATCGGGAGTTTTACGAACATCTCTGACTTACAGGACAATCGAAAAATTACCTATATAAAAATAATGTAACAATTCTACAATCCGGGGATTCCCTAGGGAAAAGGGCGGGATAACAAGTAGTTATCTCAAAGGATGTACAGCTAAAGATGGACTTTCCATCAGGCTTATGACTGGTCAGTGATCGTCGGCTGGTTTACATCCATTGTGATAACTACTTGTTATTTCAACTACGGCATGTAGAAAATCGGTAATTTCTTACAAAAAATAAAAACAAAAACAAAAAATTTTCATATTCGAAAATGTTGAAAGGGATACACATTTTTTTACATATATCTAAGAATTTTATCTTACATACAGGACACCAGAAAACAGCAGCATCAAAATGTGGGAGTCGTACCTACTCATTTACGAACTTTTCAATTTAATATGCATCGTAAATGTGCGAATTAAATGTTAAAAGTACAATCAACACTGCCTAGAAAATTATGTCCTTGAAATCGAAGGGTTTTTTTCGCATAAAATTGACCTATAATTGTTATTTTCTTAACTTAAATAAACTTATATTGAACAATTAACTTACCTTAACAACTTCCACCAAGTAGTATGTCGCGAAGGCAACCACAGAGAGACCAATAACATATTCACGCGGAAAATCTTGAATAACATTCATTATATTAGACATAATGCGGTATTCTAACAAGAAAATTAATATTTCTGTAATTATATAATTAAAATGTGATTTAATACGACGTTTTAACACAAAATTAACTTAAATTATTGTCTCGACAGGCAAACATGGTATATATTTATTATTATTTGTTTTTAAGGCAAAATTAGAACACTATTAACATAACCTCTTTAGTTCGAAAACCGCGAATCTCACGAGTTCGCACCGCGGCGTTCTGCACTTAACTGAACTGAATAACAATTTAAATTCAAACGTGTATTGTTATGTAGGTAAATATATATTGTTATAGAGGCACGCTATTATTTTCTGTATTATATAGGTTAACACTACACCGGCGCAGTGCACAATTTATATATTTACCTATAATAATATGCGAGCGAAGTGAATGCGACTACATAACGCTGTCGTGAATGGCTAAGCTAAAAGTACTATGCGGTGTGCGGTGTGTCGGAGTTGTGTACTAGCGACGAATTAATGAATAGATTTGTACACTAGCGGATCTAGGGGGGGGGCTAGGGGGGCTGAAGCCCCTCCCCCCAAACCACGAGTGACAGTACTTTATATAAGTACCTACAACTAGTTTCTAAAAATTACCACACGATTTCCCATCATATCAAACATTTTCTGAAATTAGTGCTTATGAATATATCCATTGAAGTACAATTGTTTTACAAAAAAAAATCGAGTTTCAAAAAATTCGCATGCGGCGCTACTCATATTTCTTTATTCCACAAGGTCATATTTGCTCGTTGGAGATACAGGGGGAGGGGGCAGTACCCACATACCCTTTTACAAAAAATTGGAATTCATTTTCTTTACTGATAGCTCGGCGAAACAGATTCTCAGCCCCCCAAAAATGAATCCTGGATCCGCCACTGTTTGTACCTAATGGTAATGATATACACAGATAAATGTAGTTAAATGTATCTAGATAGATTCCAATAAGAGTCGAGTATTTATTAAGAGTTATAGTGAGTCATTTTGATACATTAGGTACTGGGTACTGATAACTCCGATAGATAAAGTGGACTGTATAAGTGTATACTCGCCCAGTGCCAGTGATTGCGAATCTGCGATAGCGATTATAGTAAAAAAACTAATGACAAAACAAAGGGGAACCTGACCTAAAATGACATATAGTGCGTGTTTCTCAGAAAACAAAGATTTGAGAAAGAATATTTTGCATTTTTGTAGAAAGACAGGTAATGCTGGATTTCACAAACTTGTTAGGTGAGAAATCGCGGAGTTAGGAGCCACCTAGAATAAATTTTGTATGAAAAATAATTACAGGTGTTTCCTATCTCCACTATTCCTCACCTAAGAAGTTGGTGAAATCCAGCATAACTCTTGTCAAACGGTTGCACGAAGTTTTACCGCGTGACGAGCTTGTGGCGAAAAGTTATTCGGAAAATATTGTGTAGCTTTAGAACACCGATTTGATATATAAGGCTGGCCACACACGTCCCGAAGTTCAGTTCCGGAATCGACCGTTTTGCAAAAAAGTTCCGATCAAAACCTCTCTCTGAATTCAGCGTCACCCCGATTTTAAATTCAGAAAGAGGTTTTGGTCGGAACCTTTTTGCAAAACGGTCGATTCCGGAACTGAACTTCGGGACGTTTGTGGCCAGCCTAACTTATAAAGTTTAAGAATCTCTGACAGTATTTGCAGATACTAGATAAATAGATAAAGTTGCGTGTTCACCTTAATTCTAGGCACGATTTTTGAACTTTTCAGATTTTGGTACTTAGGTAATAATACCTAATTATTTTTAATGTTTCAACGTCCGATAACTAAAAAGAAAGTGATTTATGATCTATTAGGAATCTACGAATCGATAACACATATTATAATATAGCACAACGCAGAAAAAAGTTATCAGAGTTATTGAGAAGTCACAAAACTTATAAAACGTCACATAAAACTGTAGTTTTATACAAAAGTAAAGAAAAGGCAAGAAATGTTTGATTAGCGTATCCATGACTTCATATAATTCCATAAGCAATTGCCTTGCATAAGGTGTTTAAAAATCTTACGAAACAGCACCAAATTACGAGGGTACCTATCACCTGAACATGCATGCAATTTAAAAAAAATTGCCGGGAAAAGTAAGACACCTCAGCTAATTAGCCTTAATACTAAATTTTAAAATACTAAATTAATACTAAAGATCGTAAGGCTGAAAACACTGCTAAATGAGAAATGTTTTAGTGATTCTAGAAGTTAAAAATCTGTTTTTTGTAAATTTTCCCGATAAAAAATAATTCCTCTGAAATTTAGTGAAACTTGAGATTGTTACCGTAGTTTGTTCGAGTTTGTTAGATATAATGCTGTGATTTGGTTACAGAACGTAAGACGCAGTGACTCTAACGGATATTTTTTTTAATATTCGGTACCCTTTTTGTACAATAAGCTATAAAATCGGTTTAGTCGCTTATTATTAATACTGGATTTCACCAACTTCTTAGGTGAATCTTTATTTTTCATACAAAATTTGAACCAGGTATCTCCGCTATTCCTCACCTAAAAAGTTGGTGAAATCCAGCATCAGTCGTATATATATTGTTATTTTGCGCTTACATTATCAGTATTAAAATGTTGAAGCGATAATAGAACGATTATTACTCAGAGCACATCGCCTCTTGAGTCTTGAAGTATGTTCAACCTGCACCTGATTATAAAAAAGGCGTAGGTGTTTTTCTGCAAGTTACAATATGATAATTAAACATCTCTATAAGCCTGTCTACAGAACGTCGGATTCTGATGTCATACTCTTCAAATGTTCCAATAGGTAAGTAAAGCATGACGTAATATTTAGACTTGTCCGAGACTTATGGAGTTACGTATGTAGATATGTAAATTAGGTATGTAGATCTGATGTAGGTATTTAAGTTCATTCACTTAGGTGCTACGAAGACACATATCGAATGCGTATAAATACAGACCAAATCAAAGAAAATGTAGCCCAGATTCTCAAGGATGGACGTGTTCTGAGTAAAAGGAATGGTATAGTGTGTATGAGAAATTGCATGAACGTGACTGAAGCCCGAAGTGTGTGAAAGGATATGAGAGTGTGGGGATCTATTCGGATTCGGCGTGAGAGGATAGAATAGAAATAAATTCGAATTCAGAAGATAGATTTTGGTAATATACCGCAAGATACTGATGTGTAAGTTTACTAAAACTCCAGAACCTACCCATACCTATAGGGAGGGATGTTTATATAAATATTTCGCTAGAGGCTGCATGGATGCAAAGCCGCATGCGGATATTGATATTTTTGTACCTATAGGTACATTTAGGTGCTACCTAAATTTAGTAGTAGCATATTGGGGAGAGTGGGTTAATACAAGCAACATACCTACTCGTATCAATAATAATAATACCTAATGTACTTTGTAGTACTTGTGCCTAAAGGCGAACATTCGCTTCTTCTTTCTCTGCCGTTTGAACTCAAATGCTGGACATAGGCCTCCCCTTTGACTTTCCACAGATCCCTTACCTGGGCATGCTGCATCCACTTGCTTCCTGCATCGTCAGACCATCTTACCTGAGGTCTTCCTACGCTCCTTTTGCTACAGTTGCGAATTTTTGTAAACTTTCTCCAGTGGTATATATGGTATAGTTGTAAATTTTTAAAATGTTTGTCATCAGAAACAATAGCACTTGAAGCAGTAAAAAAAGTGGTTGAAAATAATTGGGCTTCGATATTCTAGCCAATGTTGCGCACATGGTTCCCGGACGAAAACCCATAAGAATATTGCTCAACATGAATAAATAACAAAAAAAACAAAAGCCTTTTACAAATATCCTCAATGAATAGAAGCCCAAACTTTCTAGTTGGATTCCAGTAGATGAATTATTTATAAAATGTTGACTATTTTATTGTTTATCCCATTTTAGATCAGCTTATTATTTATTTTCTAATCTATTGAAGATTCTAACACACTGAAAGAAATCGTATGCTAATTGATACAATTAATTTTATTTTTAAAAGGCAGTTAGATTTGAACTTTTGTCCCTTGAGCAAATTTCTAAAGGGCTTTTGTCGTTTTTTGGGATTTATTTATGTTCCTGTGGGTTTTTCTCTGAGAACCATTGATAGTAGGCAGAGGTGGGCACCGTTAATCAAAAAGTTAACTTCGTTAATCGATAATCCGTTAACTAAAAAGTTAACTTCGTTAATAGTTTAAGCGTTACATTTTGAAAAATGTAACGGAAATTAACATTAATCCGTTAAAGCGTTAATGCAAAAAATCACGGTTAAATGGCATGAAATACAACTACATTAGTACAACTACTATCACATTTACACTATCGCGATGTATCCCAACAAAGTGAAATTTCTTTTCCAACTCCCAACCCACATACGATACCACACAAACAGTGGATGAATTCTATGCAAACAATCAAATATTAACGGACTTAATTAACGGAAGTAAAATGTAACCGAAGTTAAATAATCCGTTAACAATTTTTAGAGGTGAGAAAAGCGTTAAATCGTTAACTAAAATGTTAACTTCGTTAATTAACGATTAACGCTTTTCTGCCCGGCTCTGATAGTAGGTTTGTACATACCACAGTTTGCATGCCTACATTGTGAGTACATAGGTAAAGAATAATTATATTGTAGAATTTGAATTGCAAATTACACAGCTGTATTTCATTTTAATTGACACCAATTTGTATAAAATCCATGCATAATGTATAAATACCTTTCCTAACTAAACTGTCTTCCTCTTTCTATTAAATTTCCATTTCATTCAAGTTACGTAATGGAAAATACTGCAGGTCAAATGAGTGACTATGAGCAAATAATGTAGAGTAATAAAATACCAAAAACAGACTGATAACAATGATGTAGATTTGTTTTTCGGGTTGATCGTGTGATGTGATCAGATGATCCGACGTTTCGGTGAACCTACATACTGCCGCCTTGGTCACAATCCAAAAAACAACCCGAAAAACAAATCTACACTACATATGAATCATCGTGAAAACCTGCAACTACTATTGATAAGAATGATGTTAATACATCACATCTGGTTAACACGTTTGACCTAGTTGATTGTCAACTTGGAATATCTTCTTAATCCTCTCTTTTCCTACAGAACACTATTTTCTTACAATATTTCAATCTAATTGGATTCCATTACGAATTGAATCCAAAGTGCTAACGAAATGACGACGTCATGGATCGTACAGCAAGGCTTAAATTAACTGCTTTATTAACGTCGTCATTTCGTTAGCACTTGGGCAGAGCACACTGCAAGACAAGACGAAAATCGATGGATTCCCAGACTCGTAAACTGGAGGCCATGGGAACAAAGAAGGTGTCGGGAGGCCCCAGAAAAGATGAGCGGACGACGTGACCTCGGTAGCGGGTAGATAGTGGGTCAGAAAGGTAAGAGATAGAAAAAACTGGAAACAAATGGAAGAGGCCTATATTCAGCAGTGGAGGGACCAAGGCTGATGAAGAATAAGATGTTATAATTGCAAGATCTGGAGACGAAAAAATGTATGAAAGGTAATAGTAAAACAAGTCAATTTGGTACAAAATATCAAAAATTTTTATTAAACAAAAAAAAAAACACAACACAAAATATCAATGAAATCAAATGAGTACATAATTTTATATTCCACATGCTTAGATGTTTTACAAATGAAAAAAAATATCAACGAACCATTACTGCATCCATACAGTACAAAAACTATTAAATTTATTCAGTATTTTTTTACATAATATGTACTTAATTTATACATCAAGAGTACGCATACTGACATTTCAATATTTCTAAAAACGGGAGACCTTATATCTCGTCAACCGTTACTAAATATGGTTTGAAAAAATAGAGTAGATACATTGAACCTTTATCTAGGGAATGACTGTAAAAGGTTTTTTATATCTTGTATAGATTTCTCAAAAAAAAAAATTGCAAAACATGGGCAGAAGATCAAAATTGAAAGTTTAACAGAGCCAAGTGTCTTAAGGGGTAATATGTTTTTATGAATTTTATTACGAGTCAGACTTTTGGTTGAGTGGATTCTGTGGCGACTTCTGCCATTCCTTAAAAAGCATTTGTTTCAACTGAGACAACTTGAGTGAAGGATTTTCCTGTTTGAGTCTCGGTAGGTTAGTGTCTTCGTAAGACGAGTATGCCGCTTTGAGTCGTTTTTCCGGATGTCTATCGACTTCTTCAGATTTCGTACTGAAACAAAATTTGAAAATAAATTTAAAATGTAAAGAAATATTTATCTAACTTTTATACTTTACTCTTAATATTTTTGTTGCCATAATTTTATTTTTATGTATTTGTTATCAATATGGACCGATCAACCAATTGTGTGCATTTGTAACTGGGCGTTACTTTAACTCTTCATGTAATGTACAATTTCTCTTGTAGTTGATTTTTAAGTTATGTCTGTATGTGTACCATTGAATAAATAAATATTTTTAACATTTTGCACTATGCAAAACACAGGTGACCCATATAATTTCTGACCCCAAAAAAACACTCTAGAATAGTTTGATACAATTCCGAATTATTGGTCAACTTGAATTGCTAATTAAACATTTACGTACATTTATAATAATGTACGTACGACACTGTCTAATGATATGCCGTCATCTGGCTTCAGCGCCCTGAATTGTTCTCAGTCAATACTGAGAGAATCGTCTTGAAACTGAAGACAGTGATAGATGAAAGTATGGACTACAGATTGGCTGTTTTAGAATTACAATATTTGGAAATTCCTTGAATAAAAAAATATTCCGAAAGTACCCCTGAAATTTACGGGATCTGAGGATTTCCCGTTCAGTTTTTCAGATATAAAAGTATAATTTAGCCAAAATACTTGTAATTACAATCTTAACAAATTGGCTGTTTTAGATTTTTTAATTTGTTCCCATGCTCTTCTTAATTAAAAAGGTATAATTCACATTGTCGCTTACGTTATTCTTATTTTGCACTAACAACATTCTCATACAAAATTTGAAAAAGTTGAAGCGAAAATAGAACGATTTTTGCTCAGTGCATATAAGCCCTCAAGCGAAGACTATTGTATAATAATATAATACGATGGATAAATAATACTTACGATAAGACAGAAAGGGCTTGATCAATAGTACTGGCCACTTCTCCTCCAATATTAATCCTATTTATATTCTCTTCTAATGGCTTTTCAACGTGAGTTTTCTCATCCTGAAAAAAATTAAAAATTCACATTATGCAACGTCGCAAGTACATGGCTGGGGCAGTTGGTTGAGGTGGCGAGCGGGAGGTGCCAGGTTCAAACCCCGGCGCTGGCGATGTATTCCACACTTTGCGATACAGGCTTTTAGCCTAGTGCAAGGTGTGCAGGAAAGTATTTGGGTTTGTTTAAAAAAAAAAAAAAAGTCTAGGACCTAGATGCACGACTGAAAAAAATATTCATCATCATCAGTGGCTCTACAGCCCGTTATGAGCCTTGGCCTCCTCCAGCATTCGCCTCCATCTCCCTCTATCCTGGCATGCACTCCTCCAGTCCCTAATGCCAACTGCATCCACATCCTTCTGTACTCCATCCATCCAACGGAGTTTGGGTCTTCCAACACTACGCCGACCTTGTGGCCTTGTATGGAGGATTTTCTTTGGCACTCTTTCCTCATTCATTCTCTCCACGTGCCCAGCCCACCTCAGCCTTCCTATTTTGATACATTTTATAATGTTGGGCTCATCATACAGGTTGTAGACTTCTTCGTTGTATCTTATTCTCCAAACTCCGTTGTCTCGCACGGGTCCAAATATCTTTCTGAGTATTTTTCTTTCAAATACTAGAAGGGAAGTCTCGTCCTTTTTACTCAGGACCCAGCATTCGGAACCATACATCAGTACCGGTCGCATAAGTGTCTTGTATATAGTGACCTTTGTTCTTCTCGACAACACTCGGGAGGATAGATGTTTTTTCAAGCCAAAGAAACATTTGTTTGCCATGAGGATTCGGTGTTTAATCTCAGTGGATGTGTCGTTCAGATTGGTCACTATTGATCCTAGGTAAGTGAATTTATTTAAATAAATATTAGTATTTTATAATACACAAAAAGTGTGAAATTGCATGAATGTGAGGGAAGCGAGAAGGCTAAGAAAGTCTGGAGATCTGCTCTCTCTGCCTACCCCACAAAGGACTGAGGATATAATAAAGTATACAGTTTTTGCAGTCTCAATCATTTTTGAGTTGTGGGCTTCTCACTGGCATTGAGCAGATGGTTTGAACTAAATGCTCATTCTCTGATATGGGTTTTTGTGGTTTCCCTTATATCGCTTTAAGACAAATGCTGGAGAAAGTTAAGCTAGAAAAGTCCGTCCACACGGCACTCTTTTGTGATAGTTATTGATCACTGTATTTTTTTGTTTGTTTACTAAATTATCTACCTTCTTATATTGTTTAATTACGGGCTTCTCCCAAAATATTGTTTCCATTCTTATAAATACTAAGTCTCTATATTCCTGCCTATTTTATTGACAAATGTCTGATGATGAGGGTGCAAATCCTCGGTTTATATATGATAATTTAAATATATATACGATAATTTAAAGTCATTAATGTGGATTTTAAAACTAAATATGTAGTATTTTCATTTTTCCCTTAAATATGGACAACCACCATGTACCAATGGTCAAAACCATTGATATTATTGAATTAAGAATATAAATTACCTCTATTTTCTGTTGTTTAAGAGCAGCTTGATTTCGTTTCTCAGTCTCGGCTAGGATTTGAGCTCTCGTTGTCTTGGCTATAGTTTGTTTTCCCTGGACTTTAATTGAACTCATTTCCTTTTCTAATAAAGCTTTGGCTTCCGCTTTCTTCTCTTGTTGTTCTCGTTTCTTTCTCTCTTGTTCTTCCTGGAAAATATTCAAATAATAAATATCCACAATACCAATCCTATCATTATTACAACAAAAACAAGTAAAGAATTTTTTTTATTGGTGACATAAATAATACTACACAAATAACTAATTTAATTAATTTAAGGGTATTGATACTGTTAAGGAACCTCCATATATAAAGGTGGAAAGAACTATTGAACATTGAGCCCCTTCTATTATCTATGACAAATCTATGGTGGACGCCATTTCCACTGCAAACATATGATTGCGTGTCATATTGGTTGTCCACAATTGCATGAAACTTGGTGATATTTCAGTGATTTTTGTGACTCATTACGTATAATCAGTGTGGAATTTACCTTTGGAATATAACCTATGTAATTAAATGGTAAATAAGCGTACTTTACATTGAAAAAAAATCGCGTATACCTAGCGGAAATGCTGGCAATGGTAAATTTTTGTATATGGCTTTATCCGTTAGGACTTCCTACATTTATACAGGTTCCCTAGATACTGTTGGATAATCGCTGGATTATTCCCACATCCTCAATGATAATCCTTGAACTTTGAGGAAAAACTATTCAGTATATACTCTGCCTACTGTATAAGGTCACATGCACACACCTTAAACAGCATTATCATAAAACATAATATTCTTATGAAAATCTACACCAATATTATAAGGTGACCATATATTTAAAAATAAAAAGGAGGACAAAAAACGCGTAAGTAAATAGCGCCGCAGATGAATATTTTTTTTGGGACTATTTTTTTAGAAGGCGCTATGTTTGATTTATTTTCTTGAAAATGTTTTCCATAAAGGATGTATCAAAAAAATATCGCCGCAGGTGAAATATTTTTCATAAGACATACCAAATTACATACAAAAGGTAATTAGCGCCGCAGGCAAATTTTTTTAGGAAACAATTGCATTTCAATGTTTTTTATATACTACGTACGAGTTAATTCATGTTATGATGAAAAAACGTGTGGTTTTGAGATTAACAGATTCCAGCTTTAAAATGTTAAAAAGTAAAAAAGGAGGACAAAAAGGAGGACACTTTTGGAGGGAGGACAGAACCTAGAAAAGGAGGACTGTCCTTCCAAAAGGAGGACGGTTGGTCACCTTAAATATTACTGTTTATATTCTTACTAGTTTCTGTTGTTTCTTAAGAAGTTGCTTATGATCATCTTTCCATTCGTCATCCTCTTTCTGCTTTTGTTTTATGGCATCCTGTTGACTCTTGGCTTCCGCTTTTCTCGCTTTTGCTACTACGGCTTTGCTATTCTCACCGACGAATTTCTTTGGCATCTAATTGAAAGGTAAAGGTTAGAAACATAAGGACAAATAACTTCACAATATAAGTTTGTAAAACATCCGTAAAAAAATCTGTTGGAAAATGCATAAAACCAAAGCTACATAATAAAGCAATTTATGTTAACTTACCTTATACGTTTTTTAACAGTCGGACATACAAATAACACGATTTTAATGATCGAAATACGCAAAAATTTATTATTTAATTCGCGATGACCGCCAGCGAATCGCACTAATAAAACTTCAATCGATAACTGTCAATGTCAAACGAATGAATCATAAACAATATTATTGAAAATTGTCTATGACGATTAGGGACTTCCTGTTTCAGAAAGCTGAAAGATTTCGAATTTTCACCTACTTATGTACCCCATTCTTATTCTTAGAAAAATTGCTTAGTCGGTGAAAATGTTGGTGCAGTTTCGGAAATTTGTATATCTAGGTACTTCTGCCTATTGACGATAAACTTATCTGCACCAATCCGAAATAAAAAAAAAATGAACAGTAGGTAAGTAAAGATTTATAATTATTTTAATACATTTGATATTAAATAACATTACATAATAATAATTGAAGACAAAACAGGTAATTTTATTTTAGGACAGAGAATTTATTTGTTTGATTGCTTGAGTCAAGTTCAAGGATTTTTCACTTTGAGAGTTGGTCTCTTGTTTGTGACGCACTTCTTGTAATCGCTAACATATTTAGCGCACATTAACGTCTGGTTGGGATTATCTCGATAACACTTCATGACCTGTGGGAATTAAAAAAGTTTAATAAGTTTCCACTGTGGTAAATTCCCCAGGCACAATCATAATATGAAAGTGAATAAAGTAAGATGGTTTGGGCATGTTGAGAGAATGAAGGATGACAAAAAATATATATTTGTGCGAGCGAAGGGGTGTGAGGAAGCCCGGCCGCCCGTGGCCTGGTCCGATCATGTCGACCCCGTCGACGATCATCATCAGACGATTGTGAATTTGATAAACACTTTATTCACAATCCCCTGATGATGAGAGTGCAAATCCTCGAATACTAGTCGCGAAATTTAAAGTAATTTTTGTGGATTTTAACCTAAATTTAGTTTCTAGTTTTTCATATTTCCTTCAAAATGGACTTCCAACATATACCGATGTTCAAAAACATCGAGATTATAACTAATACCATTAAGATCGTTTTTATGCATCTACTTTTATGTCTTGAGACAAAAGTATCATCTATTTAAAACGTGAAATAGTAGGTACCTATAATCTAATAAGTATAGAAAATTAGATGTCTGATTACCAATGCCTCCAATTCCATGCAAGGTGGATCAATGTTTTCAGCTTTTCTGAACATTTTAGAAGATTCTTGCACAGCCTTTTCATATTCCCTCTCCATTGCTTTGTTGATTGCGTCGTGGTTTTTCTTCAGATCATCAATTTTCCTTCTCCAAGCTTCCCCCTCTTTCATTATATTATATCCCGTAGTTACATCCCTGTATCCGGGCTGAAGATCAGTTTGCATGCCCTGAAAATACAATAAAATAAATTTAATTTTGTACTCGCGAGTCAACAATCAATCGACAATAATTACACTTGAGACTTGACAGATCAGATGAAATTTAATCTAATATTAATTTTAAATCAATAATATTATGACAACAACGCATTGTATTGCATTTATAAATGATTTACTAGAAAACTGTAACATTAATTTATACTTTAAAGAAAAACGAAACTATGAAATGTCACCTTTATTATATCAGTGGTTTGAGCGTCGCCAATTGCACGGTGTTCGGCGACTTGGGATATTTGTATCGGATTATCGTTATTAAAACTGCGTCTTGAACAATCATTCTTGCTTTGTTTTCCTCCCATTTTCAGTTTTTTTTACAACTCAATGATATTTTTGACGAAACATTGCATTTGAAAAGATGTCCGGGAAAACGAAGGAAATTCACGTCATATATTTATGTTGGTAACAATGACGGAAATGAAATTTGAATCACAGAATTTTGTACACTGCGTATCACATAACTTGTCACATGCAATTTTTTATCATCAATTTACTTTTTGTATTTATTTGCTTGAGTGGTATAAAAATAGTAAAAGACATTATCAAAATTCATTATAAGGCACGAAATATTTAATTTTTCAGGGTTACTTGTTATTTTATTACATGAAAAACGTTAAATAGTAATTTCGATTTTCCATGGTTGTCTGATCTGTATTGCCTGATAAAAAAATTAGTTAATAAATGCGAATTTTTCAAATTTTCAACCTACATAAAGCAGTAGCACTAGCAGCAGGTATTAGAAATTAGAATATGATTTTTCTACGAAATTTATTAATTATAGTGAGACTGAAATTTATTAAACTTTCATCCTGCAAGGTAAATTTATAAGGAAGTATTTTAATGTTGCAATGAGAAATCAGGAATATCGATTTTCATATTGTGGTAACACTGAAAATGCCATGTGCTAATGTCAATGTCAAAACAAAACATAACCTATTACGTTACGATCAGTCTGCGATGTTTATTTTGTCAACAATTAAAATTATTTTAACGATATCTTAGTTCTGTTTATAGTGAATGCTTAAAAATGCCGAAAATAAAATCAGAAAAGAAGTCGCGAGTACACACTGAAGTGGCTAAGCAAGGTATATATAATTTCATTTGTATTAAACGATTCTATCTAAATAATGCGTTGCTTAATTTGTGCGAGCATATTTATATAATTGAAACTAAGGGTGTATTAAAATATGCTAGTAATTCAAGAATTATGAGGTTAAAGCATCTTGAACGTTTTGTGTATAAAAAATTAGGGAACCATAATCGGAGGCAAACACTATAAGAAATAGCCTGCAATGTGATCCACAAATAATTATAATTTGTGTTTTTTTTAATTTATGCTTATGTTTCCCCGGCAGGTATTTTGTTTAACAAGAGTTTCGGGCAGCACATCCTAAAGAATCCACTGATCATTACGTCCATGTTGGACAAGTCTTCTCTCCGCTCCACGGATGTAGTGCTTGAGATTGGTCCCGGTACGGGAAACATGACGGTTAAGATGTTGGAGAGAGCCAAGAAAGTCATTGCTTGTGAAATTGATCCTAGGTAAATTTTATTTAAATGCACTTATTTAATTTGTTCACTGCTACAGGAAATATCTACATACTGATTGCTGAGTTGCAGAAATTTAATCATCCTCAAAAAACCCTAAAAAGTATGATATTCGCGTGTGCTACATTCTTTTTCGTATATTTGGTACTACGCGACAACAAAATAGGCCGAGGAACATTGAATAGTATCATGTCGCATATTTACATCAAAAGCACTGTGTCTTGAATCCGTGTCATTAGCATGCATTATTTTTTCTCCAAGTTTTGCCATTAAATTTTAAGTCATCCAGACTAGCTACAACTCTGAAACTTTCACCAATTGTGTAAACTAGATGATGTTACGATTCTGTACCACATTGGATCAGCTTTCTCCAGAAACAAAATAAAGCTTTTGAAGGGATTCAAGGGCTTTGTGGGGTTATGCATGGTATATGAAATGGCATTGGAAAAGAAATTCAAATCAAAAGTCAGATTTTGTTCAGTTTGAGCCATTGGCCGACATCGAGCGGTAGAGAGGATCCAGTGTTTGGTGTCTCATGTAAGTGCTTCACGATTGTGTAGCATTATTTATGTTACAAAGATTATGAAAGCGTGGCATCAAATTTTTTGATAATTTACTTGTTTATAATACAAAAGATGCAAAAATGTCTCATAAATAGGGACTGGAAAAAATCGGTGTTATTTTTTGGGAAATGTGGTGTTATTTTTCATACATTTATATCATTAAATTGGACAATTTTGCCAGTTTCAATACAAGAATATTAAAAAAATTGATTGTGAACAATATTATATACAAAAGTCCCTAAAACAATAAAATAAAACAAGAATATTTGAGAAAAACCATTTTTTAGTGTGGTTCTTCTTACTTTCAAAACCACATTCCTTTTGATAATGTTTCTATTACGATGTTTTTAAAATATAGGTCGAAATTCGCGTCAAACATGCGAAATTTGCAAATAAATTCGATTTATCGCGATTGTGTAATTTTCCAGTCTCTACTCATAAAGCTGGTCAATGCTGTCCTGGCAAGTACGTCCCTTTGTCTTAATAAACATACTTTTTATTCATTACAGATTAGTTGCAGAGTTACAAAAACGTGTTCAGGGTACTCCATATCAACCCAAGCTACAGATCATGGTGGGGGACGTCCTCAAAACTGAATTACCTTTCTTTGATATTTGTATCGCCAACGTGCCTTATCAAATAAGTTCCCCGTTGGTGTTTAAACTTTTACTCCATCGCCCATTCTTCAGGTGTGCCGTGTTGATGTTCCAAAGAGAATTTGCCTACAGACTTGTGGCTAAACCTGGGGATAAATTGTATTGTAGATTGTCAATCAATACTCAACTCCTGGCTAGAGTTGATCTGCTCATGAAGGTAAATGAATTTACTAATTATGATTGTTATCTATGATTAAAATATCACCAAGAACGGCGAACATCAGCTGCAAGTGGAGTTGCAAGATTGTATTGTTGGTAGCCCTGATTGTCAAATCTTGTCATAAGAACTGTCAAAGGTTCACAATATTCTCACGTTGTATCTCTTACAAGTAACCTACAATGCCGAAAACATTACAGAGCGGCGCTAGAGAAATCATTTTAAAGACAAGATAGTTTTGCGAGTAAAAAAGAAATAAATGCTCCGATAATCCCTTTAAACCGCCATCGCAAGTTTGAAGAACATTGTTGCTAGTTTATTTTATTGGCAATTTTTTTTAAACAACAGTTCTGAAATATAATTTGAAAGTAGCGATGCAATGTAACCATATCTTATTATCACATTAAGCAACACTAAACCAAGTTTGTTCCTGTGAGACTTCTGAAAAAAAAAACAGACTATATTATGTGAATTTTATTTGGTTTTCAGGTAGGAAAGAATAATTTCCGCCCCCCTCCCAAAGTAGAATCAAACATTGTCAGAATAGAACCCAGGAACCCACCACCGCCTATAAACTTCAAGGAGTGGGACGGCTTGACTAGGATAGCCTTCGTTAGGAAGAATAAAACATTAGCCGCTGCCTTCAAACAGACGGCAACATTAGTCACTCTGGAGAGGAATTATAGAGTACACTGTTCCATGAACAATATTGTAAGTATAAAGTTATTTGTATTCTTTTCAGCCCCTTTCCCTCCACTCTCTTCCACAATTCTCTGTTTTGGGCGCTCTGCCTCCACCCATGTCCCACTGACTCGATGATATCATCGGCCCATGTCCTTTGTTGTCTCCCTACACTTCGTTTACTTTCGTAGGGTCTCCAGTACTCTGGGGGTCCATCTGCCGTCGTTTTGCCTCCCCACATGACCCACCCACTGTCATTTCAGTGTCCCTACTTTCTCCGCAATGTCTGGGACCCTTGACCGTCGTCTTATGTCTTCATTTCTTATCCGGTCTCTCAGGGATACACCTATCATTCGTCTCTCCATTGTTCGTTGAGTGCATTTCAGTTTGTGGACACTTCTGGCAGTGAGCGACATGGTTTCAAGACCGTATGTTGTCAAGGGCAAAACACAGGAGTTTGAATTCCTATGTCCCCATGAGAAATGATAGAGATATTATTCTTCTTCTTCATCAGCCTTCTTTCCTCCACTGCTGGATATAGGCTTCTTCTAAATGTTTCCACTCGTCTCTGCTCTGACCCTTCCGCATCCAGGTTCCTTCAGCGATTTTGACAATATCGTCGGTCCATCTCTTTGGTGGCCTTCCGACGGTCCTTCTATCTGTACAAGGCCTCCACTTCAATATTCGTGGCGCTCATCTGGTGTCACCCCGCCTGGCCATATGTCCTGCCCATTGCCACTTGAGTTTTGACTCGCGGCTCATGATATCGGCAACTTTGGTTCTACGTCTAATTTCTTCGTTTCTTAACCTATTCCGGAGACTAACACCAAGTTATTATTATCTGTTTTTACTTACAGGAAATCCCCGCAGACTTTGACATCAAGGAGAAAGTTGAAGAGATATTAGTGAGAGTAGAAGCTGATAAGAAGAGAGCAAGATCAATGGATATAGATGACTTCATGCAGTTGTTACATGAGTTCAATCAGGCTGGGATACATTTCTCATAAGTATTACTCATACTTGCATCCTAATTTATTTTTTATCTGTTTCTCAATGTTGATAATCATCACACTTTTCATTAAATTGATTTAACCGATACAGTATCAAAAACAGTAATCTGTCGATTTGTGTAAATTGAGTTAAGAACGTGGAAATATTCCTATTGTGGAACTACACATTGTAAGATATTAACATGGCAACAAAAGCAGCCATAACCCATATAAATATTTCATATACAAAATGACTTGGTTTCAAATACACCAATCTGCAATATAGTATGAGAGTCAAGAACAGCTATTTAGATAAAATGTTCTTTCAGTTCACTCCGAATCTGTCTGAGATCGGGTTGCTGTTTTTGATATTATACACACATCTTGTATATATCTATAAGAAATTTATGAAATTCACTTACATTGTATGTAATATTTGTACAATAAATATTTTTATTAATATTCTCTTTAAATATATTTAGAAATGACCCATTCATCCCATAATTTTGTGATTGTAGTTTGTAAGAAAAAGTTGGACATGTTTCCATATTTTTTCATACCAAATAGTAACTCCCTTTCTCTCTGTAGAGATAAAAAGAGGCTGGGAGCTTTTGAGGCATGGTCCTACAGGAGAATTTTTGGAATTACTCAGAAGGATCACATAACGAATGAAGAAGTTTTCAACAAAATCAAAGGAGGTAGACACTTGCTCAATGCAATGACGTGCCAGATGGATCGGCCACATAGTGCGTCAAGAGGGTCTCCTATTTGAATTAGTTGAAGGAATGAACGAGGAGACAAACTACAGAGGACGACCAAGGATATAATACTTGGACGACCTGTGCCAGGGTATGGGCTTCCACTCATATGAAGAGTTAAAAAGAACCGCACAGGACAGGGATGAGTGGAGAAGGAGACATGGGGCTTTGCTGCAAACCAATTGTAACGATTGAAACTTGAGAAGAAGATACCGTTGTCTTCTTACTGAAACGACAAAATCGGGACGTATCCATATTAAAAAGACACATATCAATATTGAAATATTTTTATTATGATGTGCTTTCCTAAAGATGTATAATAATAATAATAAATACATTTAAACAAACAAAAACATAACACATGATAATAAACAATATTAACATTTTTTTAACATATAAATTAGACACATTTGCCTCAAAATAACAGAAAACAAGACGTACAAAAATATCTGAAAAGGTCAGATATTTCGTAATCTATAATAAGTCAGGTATATAATGTACCAGAGCACTGCCTCCTAGAGTAGGTACTCTAGCCGTGCTGTAACAGTTGGCAACATAGCATAATGATCAAACAGGACCACTACTGTCAAATTTCGTAACAGAATAGAATACATGGTCCATCATACTCATTGTTAAGGGACTGTTATTCCATACATTTCCTTAGCGACGGTGATGGCAACGCTGCTTAAAACGAAGTGGTCTCAAATTTCTACAGCATGGCTAGAGAAAGAGTCTCTAGGAGGCAGTGGCCAGAGACATAACACATTTTGGTATGGGACTACACAGAAACGATTCAAAATGAAACGATTTGATTAGATGAATCAGAATGACTAAATGTGATATTATTATAACACATAGGATTATAATGTCTTCGTATTGATTTTATATTTAATTATCTTAAATTAGTATTAAACTATCTATCATAATAATTAATATTCTCTTTCTTTATTTATTTATTTATTCATGTCTGTTGCTCAACCCCGATATGAAACAATGATAAAACTTTAGATTTGTTTTTCGGGTTAATCGTGTAGTGATCAGATGCTCCAACGTTTCGGCGAACCTACTGCCGCCTTGGTCACGGATCGTGAGGCGGCAGTTGGTTCGCCGAAACGTCGAGCATCTGATCACTACACGATTAACCCGAAAAACAAATCTACGTATGGATCATCGTGAAAACGTGCAACAACTAATGATAAAACTGTTAGAATAATTTGTGACCAATTTTTTTACAACAATAACGATGGAAATATATTGATATGATACAAATAGATAATAATGACAGATAATTTAGTAATTTACATATGAACCGATAGTAATTTATCATTATCGTGTTTGCTAATTGAATTTGATTTGGACATGACTGAAAAAGGATAAATTTATCATGTAATAGTCCCTTGACATTTGCAGTTTTACTTAGATCATATCTTCATTGTTCATTATCGTCCTTAGGCCCTAATTTTGGGCACTTGGACTCGTCAAATTTACCGTTGTATTCTCTGTGATTTTCCAGATAACTGAGAGACAGGATAAGGATTAAGGTTATCAGAGAGACGAGTGACTGTAAGACTAGGATGAAAGCTAACGAGCTTAGATGATTTGGGCATGTTGAGAGAATGATTGAGGACAGAATGACCGAAAAGAAATACATGAGTGAAAGATAATGGCCAGAAACCGCTATGGTCACAGAATCCTTAAGGATGGACGCTTTTTTACGAGTTAGTAAAAGAAATCAGTGTGCATGTATGACAATTGCATTTAGGTATTCTGTCACCTGCTTACCCCGCAAGGGATGCGACAATTCGTGCAGGTGTAGACTCGATATTCACAGTTTCGACATTTGCAGTCTTTTCTAAGAACGCAACCCATGCAAATGTTAAGGGACTACTGTAGTATGAATGCTAATTAAAAAAAGAGATCGTTGAGAAGCATGTTTGAAAAAACATTGAGAGGTCTAAGAGAAATGGAGTCATTAGAAAGATAAGTGTTTTGCAAGGCAGTGTACGAGTGACTACATTGAAAAATTATGACAAAGATGTATTGTCTATGATAAAAATTCACTTCCACATGTTTTCAAGTAATTTTAAGATGGAAATCCAAGGATTTATTAACTACACTTGTCAAAGGCAAGCTTATGTATCATAATTCTGAGAAATCTAATACTTTTCGTACACTTTAAGGACAAGATTTTTTCTCTGGACAGGCTTAGCTTCGGTGTGGAAATCGAAAAGCTTGGCATTCTGTTCTCTACGCCTACCTTGCAAAATGATGTTAGTATCGGATAGACATTGAAATTTTAATTTATGTTTCGAATTGTACAACAAATTAATAAAAAAGTGGTGAAATGTATTGTTGCTGTGGAGATGAACCGATGCAAGCCACTTATGGGATGTTTCGAGAAACAAACACTAAAATTCAAAATCATGTTTGATGTTATGCAGTCACATAGATTTTTTTACGTGTATCGTGCTCCGAGATTTTCTGGAAAAAATAGTACTCGTCCACCACCTCCTAGAGTAGGTAGTCTAGCCGTGCTGTAACATTTGGCAACATAGCATAATGATCAAACTGGACCACAACTCCTGTCAAATCTCCTAACAGAATATAATACGTGGTCTTTCGTACTCGTTGTTAAGGAACTGTTATTCCATACATTTCCTTAGCGACGGTGACGGCAACCTCACCTAGTATAATGTTTTCTGTATTAATCCTACATCATGGCTAGAGAAATGTCAAGGTGGCGGTGTCAAATTTTGTTGACAGCTGTGGCTTACCTCGGTTCAACTCAGCATTGATTAGTTAGTTAAGTTTTATTAGAAAGAATGTTAAAACTAGAATAAGATTAAGTTAATGTATATAGTAATTTAATGTATATAATAATACTTAGAATGTAAATGTATAATACATACATTGGAAGACTCATCGCTTTAACAAGCAGTCAACATGACAGGCCGTAATAAGAACCTCTATTGCGAGTATGTTAACTTAATGTACAGTACAATATAATATAGTAATTTAATGTATACACTATATTGTTTATAGTATTCATCTTATTAATGTATACTTAATTATTATTAGTAATAGTTAATGTATATCCTTAATGAGTAAATGTATATATTTTTAATTATTATTGTTGGAATGTATTCATTAATTAACACTAGACATATTGTTTATTGTTTAACTTACTCTGTATATTTAACTCATACATACAAAACAGTAGGTAATAAACAACAGCCAATTTATATAACATTTTTTCGTTTGTTCGTTAATGTTTTTTGTAAAACCAGTCGAATCCATTTTTTGGTCCGGTTGACCCGGATAACTCACGTCTAAATATTTTTTATTTACTTATTATGTGTTACTATGTTAATAATGATCAATATTGCTTGCTCATAATTAGTAAGCGTTTGGAAGATTTTTTTTTGGTACACTTTGCAGTAAGCGTGAAAAGCTTGTGTCGTGAAGTGGAGTAAATCGGGATCGGGGAACGAACCCGCGTCTACCGGATTCACAGTTGAGCGCGTTACCAACCAGGCTACCGACCACCTCTACCATGAGGTATGCCACCAATTCTGAATGTTATATAAGTGTTTGAGAATGTTGTGTGTATTTTTATATACACACAGCATTTACTGGTTTCCCCATTATTGGTAAATAGCCCAATACAGAAGTATTCGATTTATCAATTTGTAAATAATTGGTTTTACAAAAAACAGTAATCGTACAATCAACAATATTCAACATTTCCTCGTTTCACACTTCACAATACAAAATGACGGATTTATCTAAATTAGGTATTACTTTTTTATTAGAAAGAATGGTCACGTTGAAAAAATTATACGTTTTATATTTATAATCATCGAGTGAAATTATAGTTTGGTGATTTCTACTACATTATTGTGAATGTTTCGTTATATATCTCATTGCTTTGGGGTGAACAGGCACAAGCCACATGTGGGATGTCACAAATCAACGCACATACATATTCAACGATGTTCCCGATATCAGCTACATCTACACTCTAAATACCAATACCCAGTTGAGAGGACATTCTATGAAGCACGGTTTCAAGTAATCCGAGAAAGAATTTTATTTGCAAATTAGTGGTGAATATGTGGAACCGTTTACCCGAAAATGTGATACAAGCACCATCAGTGAACGTTTTTAAAAACAGACTAGATGACTTTCTCAGAACGACGGATGGCGCAAGCATTGATTTGAGCCCATCAGCTTAGGCTGCTTGCCCAAAATTAATAATAATGATATATTTGGAGCAGATGTAAGCCACAGGTGGGATATTTAGAGAAAAACGGCACTATGTTTTGTAGTTGTTTTTTGCTGTTTACAATTATTACAAAAAATTATGTTCGTAGTTATGCAATCACTTAGATCTCTTCACCATTGCATTCTCCGTAGTTTCCTGAACAAAACTGCATACTTATTCCTCACATTTTCTCAAAAAATGTGGCTTGCCTCAGTTCAACTCAACAGCATAGATATATTTATTTTTACAACAATTGTGCGATATTTGTGAGAAAATAAATTGACAGATAAATAATCATAACAAATATATCATTTCCTCGAATCAAATCCATAAACTATTAGATAAATATCTTCCGTTAATGATTAACCTTGATTATGATTTAAAATTTTCGCTAAACAATTGCATTTACGTTGATATGATAGTTTCTTCAGGCAGACGGTAAAATTAAGAACCTGATATGTTTTAATTATATCTATTGCAAGCCGTTAAAATATCGTCACCCGAGGATAACAAGGTTCGAACTGATGGGACGAAAATGTTGAGATTAATGAGATTAAAGTTTCAAACTCTCGTACTTTTTAAACACCTTATTAATATCGATGTTTACGAAACTACACCACTTAATTTTCTAGTTAGGACCGTGTTATTCTCAGACGACGATATGATGTTGAAATTGATATGATTTTTTAACCTGTTAGTGTCGTGTTTTACATTTTCACACCTGACAGACATACGGACATCTTATTAAGTAGAATATTTCTTACACAAATCGATACATATTACTTGGTATTTATTGTTCTTTCATCACAAACCTGGTTGACATCAATTGACTCTTATTGCTAATCAGTTATTCAAGTATTACAAAATTAATAACTCGTAATTTAGGCGGTTCGAGCAAAAGTGCGGTAACCCACAAAAATGAAAAACGATCTCAATATCGTGTTTTATGTTTAGTGCTTGGAATCAGTTGCCGGAGTCAGTGGTACTTGCTCCTACCAACAAGACCTTTGAGAATAGACTAGATAATATAAACACAACTTAACTGGGACTAGGGTCAAAACGGCGAAAGCCGCTTACCCAATAACAAATAATAATAATGGTTGATTCTGTCGGTTGGGACACGGACTTCTAATCAGGTGGTGCCAGATTCAAATCTCGGCGCTGACAATGTATTCTGCACTTAACGTCAAGCTTTTAACTTACTGTGAAGTGTGCAAAAAGTATTTGCTATACAAAATTAAAGAAAAAGAAATATGGGGTATCCCACCGGTATCCGACCTATCAAAAGATAGAGCTTTGCTTGTTTAATTCACATTGTATTTGTTATTCTACACTTTATGTCAGTTTCACTCGCGTGTGGCTTACCTCACTTTTGCTCTGACCTCCTCAGTTATTATCATTGATGTTACCAGTGATTTATTAGGGTACATATTCTAGTTATTACTATGATTGTGGGTCTCATAAAGATGGGTGTTGCACACTGTTGATCGTGCCCAAATACATTAATTGACTTCTCAGTTTTATAAAAAAAAAGCTAAACCCGTCTCAATGTTCCAAATTCATATGGTCGATAGCGTTCGCACATGTTGTTCTATCCACCATTGGGTAGAACAAACATTGTTCGCGATTCTCTGACAGGTAAAGCGATCAGTTGTCTCAACGAATTTGTAAAATCAATTGATTACCACTTGAAGTATTGAAGCCGAATTACTGTCCCTCATTGTGGGTGTCGAATTGACGCTGTTAACAGTGCTGGGGCAACTCGTTGGAGAGATATCGTGAGGGTGATTGATGCATGTTCATCCGAATAGGTATATTTGATACATTTGAGTGTTTATATTTGTATATATTTTTGTACACGTCTGCACATTCTTCGGCGCAAAGGCCTAAAAGCTGTCGTGCCGGAGAGTGGATTATTTTAGTTAATAAGTTTGACAGAGACAACGAATTGTCGGCAACGAGTCACCAGTGTACAACAGTAATTATTGTCATTTCAGATACATTCTCACGTTAACAATTTAATCCGTCAATCGTTTGTACGATTCAACCGACTTTATATGTCGACTCAACTGTTCTAAATTCAAAAGTAATTTTATGTATATGTAACAATATTGCACGAATTCTTTATGGATTTATCAGAGATGGTTCTAGTTTTGCAGGGCTCTAGACAATTAATTTCTGTAATTGAAATTAGATTCTTTAAGTTACTCGATATGTTTTTCACATTCTTTTATTTGTAAAATACAAATATTTCAAAGCCGTAACGACTTTTTTACGGTTATTAAAATTGTTAGTTATTTGCAATCCAGAAAATTGGAATTAGAATATGTTTATTTCGATATGTTTTTAAATATAAATGGGTTAATTTTTATCCTCTCTACCTACCTCACGAAAGATACATTGTCATAAGAGAGAGAATCAATTTTTTGATGTATATCTGTTGGGATAACTACCTGTTATCCAACTACGATATGTAAAAAATCCGATATAGCAAATTGTGACATTAAAAAATATGATACTTAATAGATATGTTAAATTTACTAAAATGATATTTTGATTCGCAAAGCCCAGATTAAACCACCTCTGATATTTTATACCGCCATTTTTACTGACATTAATTAAATATGGAATAACGGATTGTTATTCGTTATTGGTGAAATCAGTGGATAATATTCTAAATTCAAAGTCAAACCTTAAAATCAAACAAAAAACATATCTATGGCTCTCCACACACCGTCCGGAAGTTCAGTTAACTGAATCGACCGTTTGCAAAAAAGCTCCGACCAAAACCTCTCTGAATTCAGTGTTACCCTGATTTTTAGTTCAGAAATAGGTTTTGGTCGGAGCTTTTTTGCAAACGGTCGATTCAGTTAACTGAAGTTCCAGGCCTGTGTGGAGAGCCTAAAATATGTTTTTTTTTTTATGAACGTCTTTCATTGAACACTAAGTATGGTGAAAATTCCTACATATGAAAATATTGTGTAAATTATATCGGTGATTCTAAATAGAAGGATTTATTTATTTATCTAACTAAATATTTATTATTTAGGTATAATTTATTTATTTTATTGTCTGATGGTTTATTAATAATAGTACATTTTATTAAATAAAGTGAAATAATTCGGCCAAACAAACTAAATATTGCGTTGCGATTAAAAATTTACAATTCGGCATGCAATGAATTCTAGATTATGTACAATTGATAGAACATTAGTATCATTCAAAACTAAAGAAAAATGCCGATGTTAACATAATAGTACGTGGTTGGCGCAGTAGGTTGAGGCAGCAGTCTCTCCAGCGGGAGGTGCCAGGTTCAAACCCCGGCGGTGGCGATGTATTCCACACTTTGCGATACAGGCTTTTAGCCTAGTGCAAGGTGGGCAGGAAAGTATTTGGGTTTGTGTTTGCAAAAGTATCGTTAAATTGATTAAACAGAAATTTGTCATTATAATTTTTTTTAAATGTCTTTTTTCAAACACTTCTACATCCTAATCCATTTGTCGTACAGGCAAAATTATTTACCCACCATTGAATTATGTTTAGGAGTTATTCAACAACAATTGAAGAAAAACAATAAAATTCTAGTTTTTGGGGCCCATGTGTTTATTTTTTTAAGGTAGAGTTTTTTTTTGTAAAATCAACCATTTAGGCGCAATTTTACTTGTTAAATAATTACCTTCTGATTTTACACTGCCGACTTCTTACTTTTCTTTAGTTCTGAATGTTACTCATGTTCTATAGCATTCACGTTTCTGTGATTGTGACATATTGCTAACGTTTTGTATTTTTTTTTTATAAAAATGAATAATTTGTTGAAAAAACATAATATGTCTTATTTTTTTTTGAAAATATTATATAGTTAGGTATTATGGTACCATTGTGGTATTTTCCACGCTGCAATTAAAAAATAAAAAATTACATATAATATGACATACAATGTTATTCCAACTGTGCTGAAAAAAATTGCGTTAAAGCATTTTGTAGTTCAAAATTTTGCCACTAAAAATGTCACCACTGATTATTTTTATAAATGAAGTGATTTCTTATTTATATTAATTATTTAAGATGGTGCCTCGTAAATTAATTGTGTTAGAAACACATTTGTGCGCTTTTGAGTTTTTAAAACTACGTAAATTATCTTGCTTTTTTAGAAAAGTGTTCGCAGGAAATCTACAAGCGTTAAAAAACGAAAATAAAAAACGTTAATTTACGACGAAATGATAATTCTTTCACACTTACAATATTGGACAAGTCACAATTTTATTTATTTATTTATTTTATTTTATTATTGTCCTTGTGACATTTATTTATTTATTAGTCTATGCATCATAGTCTATAAGACCATTAATCTATAGAATTATCTACGTAGAAGTTGACAGTTAAGTCTTTGTAAGAAAAAAATTAACGTTAAAAAGAATCTATATACATAAATATTGAATTGTCATTGTAATGCGAAATGTAACATATTAGGATTTAATGTTTTCAATGATATGTAGGTATAATATTGTTTTTAAATGTCCAGAACGAGGTGGTCCAGGGCTGTCTGGCGCTCTGTCCTCTCTGCCTACCCTGCAAGGGATGTGGCGTGAGGGTATAGATAGATAGAGATAGACAGAACGAGGTGGGTAATCCGAAATAACATCTCACAATGATCAGCAAATTTAGTTATTATCTATTCACTCTATCTTGGCAACCAGCGGAGGTTAGCTGCAAGTGGACTTCTAGATTTTATTGTTGGTAGCACTGATTATCGAATCTTGTCATAAGAGCTGTCAAAGGTCCGCAATCCAAAAATTGCCTAGTTTTTAAAACGACACTTCTAAAATATAACTTGAAAGTAGCGAAAAAATGTAACCATATCTTATTATTACATCAAGCAACACTAAAACCAGGTTTGCACCGTGGGACTTCTGAAAAAAAAAATAGACTATATAATCCGTTTCGCACAGAAGTTCCCCTGAGTAAGCTTGGTTTAGTGTTGCTTGATGTGATAATAAGACATGGTTACATTTTTTCGCTACTTTCAAATTATATTCTAGAAGTGTTGTTTAAAAAAAATTGGGCATTTTTTGGGTTGTTAGAATAAACTGGCAACATTGTTTTTCAAACTTGTGATGGCGATTTAAAGGAATTATTGTAGTATTTTTTTCTTTTTCCAACTCGCAAAACTAACTTGCCTTTAACATGATTTCTCTAGCGCCGCTCTGTAATATTTTCGGCATTGTAGGTTAGTTGTAAAAGATACAATCTGGGAATATTACGGACTTCTGACAGTTCTTATGACAAGATTCGACAATAAGGGCTACCAGCAATACAATCTTGCAACCCCACTTGCAGCTAACATCCGCCGGCGACCAAGATAAACAAAACCATCTGTATCCACTCATTTTCTCTTTATAGGCAAAGAGACAGTAATGATATGTTAATGCAAATTATCTGGTTATCTCATGATATGTAGTTTTCTACGTTTCGAATTACAATGATTTGACAAAATTTGTCTAAAGTGCAACATTTTAAAATTTGATTTAAGAAGGTTTAACACGAACTCTAAAAACTTAACAAGTTTCATTTCAATATGTATTGTCTAATATTTTCGAATTGAGCTTGCTTTTTTTTCGAAATTGAATTTAAATTTTGAAATAGTGTTCCATAGAACTTTGTCCCATGTCAAAAATGGATATCTCCACTCATTAAAGATCACAGAAAAAATATTTCGCAGTTTGATTGGAAATGATAAAAATGAGAAATATAAATTAGAAATGGTTGAATGGAGGTTTAAATCTCTGGAAATTTATATAATTTATCTTGTTTTACAATCAAAGTTTGCAAAATTCAAAATTTATGGGTACATTATTCAAACTCAGCTATTTCTATCCTGCATTTGATCTTAAATTGTGGAGATATTCACATTTCAAAAATGAGATTGAAGTTTCATATCTTTTAGTTTTACACACAGATGGAACCTTATTAGTCTCTGGTAGTTATTTTACACCACTTTAGGGAGTCTTTGTAAATTGTACTCTTAGATTACGTCGGTTAAAATCGTTTTTCACGTAAAATTTCAAAATTTGTTTAATAAAACCTTCGTATGTCTTTTTAGAACCTTGAAATGGAGTTCTAGAAAATCATATGAATGCAGTTAAATCAGAAATAGTTATACATAGATATATTTATCCACTATTTATTTAATCTATTGTGCAACACAAATTAATTAGTAAGTGCCATTGTTAATTTTTATTTATTTTTGGTGCATTTCTTATTATATTATATGTAGATACATACATACACATTTAAATACAATTTTAATACAATATACATAAATTTTAGTACAATATCAAAAGGATGAGATAAAAAATTTGCTTCGAATCGAGAAGAGCCTGATGTTGTGTGCTTAAATAAGCGTAGGATAGTGAAAAGATATTATTGTCGTGAAGAAAAAGCACCAATTTGCCGTAGTATACTCTCCTACGCTTATCGCGTAAATTCCAATTAAAACGTTGATGCGTAATTCATCATTCATTGCAGGCCCAGAATACAATTCTTACAAATGTTAACATGCGTTAGAGTATATTATTATGTAATCAGATTTACGTCATGACAAAGAATAGAGAAATTAAATTGGTGATACGTTTGAATACGTTTGAAAATAATTCTTCATGTACATATAACAATAATAATGCCTATTTATTAGAACCATATCATCATTCTTATATTAATTCATAAATTCTTCAGCTGTCAATAACAACATATTGTCTGCTAAGATTTAATACACTACGTCTCATTTTGAATCGTAAAAAACTTGTGGATCCTTCGTGCAATTTTTTTAAGAGTAGCAATTCTAATATCTCAAATGCGGCATACTTTGTAGGGTAGACAGTCATCTTATATACATTTCCCGCTTCTATACCATCCGTCATACACAGTGTACGATTTCTTCCGCTCAACACACATCCATCCTTTAGTATCTGGTCAATATTACTTCAGGTAATTTAGTATCTGGTCAATATTACTTCAGGTAATTATTAGACACCCATGTTTCCTCACACCTTCTCTTGCAGACCTAACATTCTCTTTGTCATTCCATCCACAAACATTCTCTCCACGAGCCCTGTTCATCTCAGCTCGTTTACTTTCATCCTAGTCACATCCATGCATCTCTCTATTGATTCCCTCATAGGTTAGGTTAGTTTAGACTAGGTTGGGTTAGATTAGTTACTTTATCTCTCAGCGTTTTTCCACACATTCTTCTCAATGGCCTCATCTCCACTGCATTCATTCCATTCTCACCCTAGTTTAACCACGTCCATAACTCACTTGCGTACAAATTCTAGAGTTTATGTATTCAGCAATGGAGTGGATTTCGAAATAATCTATTGTACGTGTTACGAAGTGTAGGGAGACCACAAAGGAGATGAGCCGATAACATCATCGAGTCGGTGGGACATGGGTGGAGGCAAAGTGCCCAAAACAGAATTATGCGACAGGAAGAGGCCTATATCCAGCAGTGGAGGGTAAGGGGCTGAAAAGGAGAAGAAGATGGGTTTGGGATTCAACTTTGCAGATGAAAAAATTAACGCAGTGTATTAATTCTCAACAGACAAATCAATTTTGTCAATCTTAACGTATATATTATATACTTAACTTCATTATCCAACCACTGTACACTGATAATACGACGGTATTGCCGTATAATAATATATAACAACATTACACACTATGGAAGAAATAGCATAAGCTTCTTAATCATATTTAGAAGATGACGATATCAAAACGTTTTTCATGCATTATTAATATATATAAGTAATGTGAGAGATCCAATTAAACGTTTTATAGGTTAGGTTAGGTTATGTTAGGTTAGGTTTAATACATTTCGTAATGAAAATATGTAATAACTTTACAAAAAAAGCTCAAAAATGTTTTTTAATTTTAATTATTATTAGCCTCTAAAATGATGTTTTATTATTTTTTCTTCGTAATGTTATTTTTATATCTATATACAATCATGTCTGAATAGTTAATACATTAAGAAAATACGTCGAAAAAGTCAAATTCATTATTATTATCGTTATCGTAACTTACGCATTATTACAAACTTACGCTAATTACGTTAATACGTTTTTTTTATAGATAGAATTATACATTTAATAATTAGAAATTTTTTAACAAAGATAAAACGAATATCATAATAATATTATGTATTTTCAAATGACAATATCATTATTTTTTTCAATTCATTTTCAAATTCTCGTAATTTCCATGATAAAATATTTAATCTATTTCAACATTTCGAAATAATTGTCCATTTTATTTATTTATTATATTAATTATTATACAATCACACTAAAGGCGTATTGTTTATTTTAGTTTAAAAAAAAAACACGAAAAATATTTTCGGTACAAGTCTCTATAAGCAACGCACAACTAGCGCTAACTAGCGGCAATTCGAGGTACTAGAATAGCAGCATCTATATTTGTAAATGACATAATGGAACGATTCCTTTCATTCAAATATAGGTGGTGCTTATCTAGTACCTCGAACTGCCACTAGTCAGCGCTAGTGGTACGTTGCTAATAGAGACTTGTACCATATTTCTTATTCTTATTCGCATTTCATACATAGTAATTCATTTTCTTTCGTATTGTGCGATGATCCTTGAATGTGTGTGTCGAATTTCTTTACAGTATTGTCCTCGTGAGTTTATTGTACAATGTTGATACAATAATTCTCATATTTAGTTGTAGTTGTGTGCGTAAATTCATCGTTTGAACGTTTAAAATGTTATTGTGGTTTCGTTCATTGTGTGGTGTTGTTACGAATTGTATTCTTAGTATGAAGAATGTGGTATGAAGTTGGTTGAATGCCGTTCGCATCACGTGTTAGTTAAATGAGCAAAGACAGTCAGAACGAGTAGACTGACAGACATGATTATTCTGCTCGACCCTCCGCACAGTTGTATGTCAATTTCCTGAAAGAAAAAAATCAAATTGTAATATAGGATACTTTTTATCATCATACTTCACTGGCAATTCGTCTATGATAATTATTCAGTGGATAGTAACCGAACATTTGAAAATTGCGTCCGGAAAAGTAAGATTACTCAGTTAATACTAAAGATATCATCCTAAGACTTAAAACATGGATAAATAAGAATATTAAAGACTCTAGGAACGGCAGATGGATGGACTGGAATTGGTGAATGTTACTTAAGTGTAAAGTGATGACATTAAGCCAGCCGACGATCAGTCATAAGCCTGATCTTTGCTTTACTATGTATCTGTTCAGATAACTACTTGTCTAGGAACTAGATTTTAATATTCTTTTTCCATAAAAAAAGTATATCGAAATTGAAATTCACTTATTCCCATAGTTCGTTAGATATAATGCTGGAATTTGGTTGATAAAATATTTAAAAGGGGTCTATTTTGATTTCTTGTCAAAAGTTTGTTTACCTCAGGATGATAGTTGATGCATTTGTGAGGTCTCCTCCGAGAGTGTGTCGGATATCGGCACGGAGTGGGAGGCAGTTCCCTCGCTCCGGTCCCCAACTGTTTCACTCCACACGGACACAGGGTGTCCACAACCAGGAGAATTAAGTTGCTGTGCGGAATCTTCTGAACGCTGAATGGCCTGAAATAATTACATCAAAATTATAAACACCAGACTTCATGCTTTTGTCACATTCTACAATTAATTTTACTCAAAATACGTGAATCCTTGAGCACCAAGCACCATATAGTTCTCTTCTTTTAACCATTGTATATTTTCTTTGTTATCCTTTCATCATTCATCCTCTCTACATATTTTCACCACCTCAACTTATTCACTTTAATTTAACACGCAACATTTTTCTTCATTGATCTCTCTAATCACTTCATATATATTTTTTTATTAAAAAAAATAATCTGGGTTAAAGTAAGTTACACTTCACAGTAAGCTTGACAAGCTTGTGTTGTGAAGTGGAGTAAGTCGGAATTGGGGATCGAATCCATGCCCTCTGGATTTACGGTCGAGCGCAATACCAACGAGACTACCGACCGCATCACCTCAAATCTTATTCAATCTCTCCATAAATCTCATTTCAACGTCTTTCGACCTTCTTCAGCCATGACCACATCTCATTAAGACAGTTATTAAATATTTTTATACCTTTCACATCCAGTGACATGACAGTTGGTAAGTTTCCCCTTCAACGGTTGACTCATGTTGAGTCTCTCAGCTTGCAGGACGTAGAGATCTGTCCTCTTGTCACAAGCCCTCACTCCCTGGGGGCCTCCCACAGTGCCCCCCACCCCCATGGGGGGCGACGGGCCTGCGGGGGGCGCTGGGGGAGGCGGCGGTGGGGGAGACTCTGCTGGCGGGTCTATTGGAGGCTCGGGGGCCAGTGGTGGAATGACGGGAGGAGGTAGTTCCTCCATTGTTGGATACATGTTTTCTTGGTCTTCGTAATCGCCATATGCAGGATCGGAATAGGCTGGAAATATACGATACATTTGTCATTAAAAGTTCATCCTCCATCCAATTTTTTTTAAAACTATGTTATTATTGCAAATACTATGTACATTAAAACGCTTCTTTACATATTGTGTGAAGTTTGACTTCATTTTAGGACCCAAATCTCGGGAACATACATTATATTAAACATATACTTACTTTGCACCCCCCCTTGGACCACTCCACGCCCCCCAAGTGGGGGCGCACCCCACCGGTTGGAAACCCGTGCTCTAGTCAGTTCGGCTACTAATAAATGATAGTGAAGTGATACTTACAATCTTCCTGCGCATACGCATGAGCTCTAGAGTCTGCTGGAGTCCACAGAGGGAACCAAGTGATAGCCACGTGCCAGACCCACTTGGACAACCAGCTGAATGGATGAATTGGCTGAAAAATTATACAATAATAAATTAAAATTATCAGTGGCACAAAGAGCCATGGAAAGGAGAATGCTGGGTATTTCACAGATCAAATAAATATGGAAACTTACTGCCAGTGGACAACCTTTAGCACTGTAAGGATTCTTCCCGTTGGGACACCTCCCTTGATAGTCAAACAGGGGCACTTTTCTGTATATCCTGTCTTGCACCAGGGAATCCATGATGGTCCCGTCAATCTGGCCAAAGAACTGTCCCGTATGGGTGCTTTCCTCAGAAAGAATGACAAAACCATTGTCGTCCAGAATGTAACAATCCAAATCTTGTGATGCACAGTTTTTCTTGCAATTTCCGCTTCCGGTACACTGAAAAAATAACATATTCATTAATATTTGTTATTGGATAGGCGACTTTGGCTGATTTCACTCAAATCCCAGTTAGTATGTGTTTATATGCAATTATCCAGTGTATTCTTGAAGGAGTTGTTGTATAGTATGGAGCAAGTACAAGTGATTCCTCACACTGCCAGCTCTATTGGTTGTGTGGTGTGTTGGATGTGTAGGTATAATGTTGTCTATAGCTTCAGTTGATGTCCTCTCAGGTGCACATTAGAGCTCATGGTGAACATAGCTGGTAGTGTCTCACAGGAGTAGTGATGTGTTTAAAAATTGTGTAAGTACGAAAAGTTTTGTAAAACTTACAGCGGATGTTATATTGACGAAATGTTTGGCCAATGTATTCAGTTGAAAGTGGAGTCCTACGACAGCCGCAGGGGCCCTGTGCCCACGGTGTTCCACAAACACGGCATGGGTTGCCAGCACCAATGGATCAGGTTCATCTGGCGACACTGTCCCTTCCCTGAACGGCACGGAGAAGACAAAACTCTCCGGTTCTACTGAATGATGGTCCACGGCCCTTTTGTACCATGGAGCGTCAAAGGCTCTCTGATATACTTCACTGAAATGTCTGAAAGAAATTACAAGAATGTTACTAAATGCAGCAAGTCATCTGCAGGAATATTACAAAATACAGTCATCTGCATCTCTGCAGGAGTGTTACAAAATTTAGAAACTCAGGCACAAGAGTGCAGCAAGTTATGTAAAGAAATGTTACAAAATGCAGTAATTCATCTGCAGAAATGTTACAAAATGCAGTAAGTCATATACAAGAATGTTACAAAATGCAGTAAGTCATATGCAGAAATGTTACAAAATGCAGTAAGTCATATGCAGAAATGTTACAAAATTCAGTATGTCATCTGCAGATATGTTACAAAATTCAGTATGTCATCTGCAGAAATGTTACAAAATGCAGTAATTCATATGCAGAAATGTTACAAAATGCAGTAAGTCATATACTTACAAGACGTTAAAAAAATGGGGGGCCAAATAGTTTCTCAGTAACTTACGGTTCAGAAGAGTCAGGGCTGGTGTTGGTATGTTCAGTCCATCTCAGTAAACCACTTCGGGTAGCCACGAATGAAAGGGTCACTCCAAACATTTGGTACCCTTGTCTGAAAACAGTCAATTGATTAACCAAACCGAACAGATATGATATGAAATTGCACATTATTGGGATCACACATTTGTTAGTAAACCAATAGGAATTTTAGTCATTCTCGTTGTTCTAAATTCAAATTATCTTAAACTTGCCATGTGTAAATAAATGTATTAAAATTTTGCCACATGTAAAATCTTTAAAACATCTATTTGAAGAGTTTCTATCGATTTGTGACAATTTAAATTAGATTATTTCACAAAAAAAAAACTGTTTTATTTTAATAATTACTATAAGTATACCCAAATACATTTCTATACATTTTACATTAGACTAAAGTCTGTGTCGTAAAGTACAGAATGCATTGTCAATGCTGGGATTTGAACCAGGCACATCCCACTTAGGAAATTTTATTAAAAATTGGATTCTAAATTTTCAAGGTTTTTTTTGTATTACTTTTTTCACTGCAATTTGGACTGTAAACATAAATAGGTATCTTTTTGCTTTCATCTAATATTTATGATTTTGTATTACCTTTACTTGGCTAATACAAAAAAACTAATCTCCTATACAAAGAAATCTTAATTTTAACAGTATTTAGGGGCTATTGGTTTACTATTTTCATTTTATTTATCGCTCAAAAAATGTAAAATCATCGGTAAAGCGCTGGAATGAAAAAAATCAGTAACGATATCATCCATTTTGTTTTTGCTCCATCAAATTATCCAGCTAACTGTTTAGAAAAGAAAGTAATTTTAATTAGTAGTTATAGTTTTCCTTGCTGCTGAGAAAAAAACGTATTAATGATTCAGAATGTTACCTTATCCATTTGTGGCTTGATTTCGTTGGTAGGAAATAAAATAAAATAACAGTTAATATAATTTGTTTTTAATCCCAATTGTGTCGAATATTTGTAAGTCTGGCAACACTGCATGTTGAAACAAGTCACAGAGATAGCGATGCCCGCGTAATATTATCATGGAGGCCAGGTCTAAGTGACATTTGGCAATAATGACATCACAAAAGATTGAAAGAAATGTATGGGAAAAAATATTCAGTAACCCAAGTGTTTGTCACCGAGACAAGGTGACGTCACGATAGAGTGGGGTTGCCATGGTGATGTTATTTGTATGTCGAGGCTTAGATAAAATCGACGGCTTCGGAGATAGGATAAGCACAGACTTTTATAACTTCAGACCCGATATGCACTGAGCAAAAATCGTTCTATTATCGCTTTAACTTTTTCAAATTTTGTATGAGAATGTTAGCGCGACATAAGAATAACATAAGCGACAATATGAATTATACATTAAAAAAAAACAGAGCCCAAATTTAAAAATTAAAAACCGTCGAATTGTTGATCTCATATTTCCCAAAATTTTTGCTAAATTACACTTTTAACCCATGTATTGCGCAAATTTCGGGGGTACTTTCAAAGTTATTTTTCTCTATGTTTTTTTTTATATATATCTGTTTACATATTAATTTATATTTATACTTAAATGGTTAGAACATTAAACAATTAGTAAAAATATAATAGATCAAGAATTTTTAAAAAAAAAATTCATAAATCAAATTAAATAAAACACAAAACCTAATTTACCAAAAAAACTAATAAAAAATACAGATTTAACAAATTATACTTAAGGCAGTAGAAACACAAACAACAAATTAGTAAAAGTAAAACAATAAATAAAAAATAAACCAACAAATTAACTAAATGATAAAAACCACAAAAAAAGAAAATACAGAATCTACTAAAACCGATCATTGTAAAAAATTCATAGTAATACAAATAGAGGTACATAATACAGCGTCAAGTTCAAGTTTTGATCTTCTGAATTCAAATTTTCCTGCTATTTGATTGGTTATCTCAAGTCAGCTAATGATTGGTTGCATGGTGCAAGACAAACCAATCAGAGAAGAGGAAAATTTGAATTTGGAAGGCTGGAAATACTGAAATATATTAGCTGATAACTACAGTCCATTAAAAAACATATGGTTCGTGATCACTTGTAGAATTTCAATAGAAATGTCAGCATTGCCAGCAAACAAAATTGTAGTTCTTAATTAATGTAAGACTATCTCTTTTTGACAGACAGTTAGGAACAAATATACCTATTTTGAATTGGATGCAGTCAAATTTATGACCAATATCCTAAGTTCTTCACAAATCTGAGAACGTTGGGTATTCAATGCAATTATTGCTATCAAATTAGCCTATTTAAATTCAGTTTTTATACAGAAACAAACAATAATATTGTTTATCTGAGAAAATGTTTTTTTTTAAATGAAACACTGAAGTTTTAGAAAAAAAGATATTCTAAAACAACAGTGTTTAATTAAAAAATAATACTGATGTACTTATGATATTATTGTTTGCCCCTGATTAAAAACTGAACATAGTTGGGCACATAACAAATTAAACAGTGAAATTTTAGAAAACAGATATTCTAAAATTTCAGTGTTTAATATAAAAAACTCTCGCAAATATGACGGAGGTTTATACAAAATCTTTCAACACAGTGAATAAAAAATGTAATTACGTTGTGAGGAGAACAGTTATAAGTCACACATGAGATGTTTCGAGAAAGAATGGTAAATTTGAGGTGGTCGGTAGCCTGGTTGGTAACGCGCTCGACTGTTAATCCAGTGGGCGCGGGTTCAATCCCCAACTTACTCCACTTCACAACACAAGCTTTTAAGCTTTCTGTGAAGTGTACAAAGATGTATTTGGGTTTATTTCGATAAACCCAGATTCATTTTTATAAAAAAATAAATAAATTGATGTATATAAATCATTCTTCACAATAGTAATTAAAAAAAACATATTTACAGTTACATAATCGCTTAGATCAGTGCTCCCCAAACTTTCTATCGCCGCCGACCGGTCAACGTTTGATAATTTTACCACGGCGCAATTTTTTTGACATTTCAGATTGTTTTGATTTAATAATTTTCATTTCATGCCTTCGAAATAAAATTAATTAGGTTACACAAACCCGAAAAAAATATACAGTAAATAAAATGGAAATTGTTTAGTACCACTTGATTTACGGACTGGGGGTTGGAGACCACTGACTTAGATCTCTTCACCACTGTATTCTCTGTGGTTTTCTGAACAAAACTGTATACAACTTATCTCATTTTCTCACAAAACGTGGCTTATATCTGTTCACCTCCACAATTCATGTTTACGGTTAGTATTTGTAACATACAGGGTAACACTCTCCACACAATTATAAGTCTGTTTGTTAATAAGATTAATAAATGTTACTATAGTAGTAACGGATTGTACAATCTGTTACTTTTGTTTACTTGTTACTTTACCTGCTAAGTAATGCCATCAATGTGGCTATAGGGCTAAACAAACATGGTGCAAACACATTGTGTATTAGTAAGTGAACATAACATAGAAATATTGTAGTTTTATAACAAAATTGATAAAATAACATAAAATTCATACATTTTCTGTGCTACTTTTGACTAGGTACCAGGCGCAAACCTACCTAAGAACACGATTTCCATCAAATTACCTTTTGGAAAAAATGATAGGTATAATAGTGTCTATTCTGACGGAATCCCATAAGAAATGTTAGCCCCGGCTTCCCTTCTGGGGAAATCTACCCTTGGCCACTGCTAGGTACGTGAACATTTTTATAGGCCAACTGAAAAAGTGACTCGGTCATGGTCCGATCATGTCGACCAGATCCTCAAGGATGGACGCGTTTTGAGTAAAAGGCATCAGAGAGCGTGTATGACAGATTGTAGGAATGTGACGGAAGCTAGGACTGTGTGTAAGGATAGGGCTGTCTGTCCTCTCTGCCTACTCTGCAAGGGACGCGGCGTGAGGGTATAGATAGATAGAATGACTCAATTTGACTCTAGGTTTTTTGTTGTTTTATAGTAGGTATTTAAAATACTTCAGACACAGCTTGAGTCAAGGTCTCAAAGACCCGAGATTCGACTAGAGACTAGTGTCTTGGAGAAAACACTGGTGAAATTGTTTCACAGTACAGCAAAATGTCTTTCAATGGGTTAAAAGTTGGGCTGGGAATAAAAGTGATCACCTAAACCAGCCTGCAAAATATCATTTTTTTCTATTTTTTTAATTAAAGAATGAAATATACCCAAATTGTTCACCCCACGGCGAGTTAGATAAGCTCGTGTTGTGATAACGGCATTGCGTATTAAATAAAAAAGTTTGCACAGAAAATGTTCAATAAAAACTGAATATTATACATAGGGTGAAATGTGCTTATTTTTCATGCAATTCTTGTCTTTCAATACGAATAAGAAGGAAGATTATCATAGATTAATTTTATTTTGAGAGCTTATCCATCAAACATTGTATGCGATTAACAACCTAATCCGTTATACGCATAAGACATATTTCTCCATGTCATATTTATATTAGTTAAGTCCTTTTTTCTTATGAATAAGCCATAATTGTTTGAACGGCTCTACATATTAATCCTATTGATAGATGTCTTTTTTCATTGAGTATTCTATTACGTCTTTAGCACGGGATTTATTTGTTATAGAACGTGGAAGTATTCAAATAATTGCTTTAATTGTCGATAAAATGGACATGTTGTGATTAGGACATGAGGGAAATTGAACCTAATACCTTCTTTTAAGTATTATTTAAGGTTAGAAAAATATTTCATGGAATTTCAGTGACATTCAAGTGAAATAACGAAACAAAGAATTGGAAGTATTGGCAGCTACGTCCTTGTAAGTATAGGTTAGGTCACGTCCTTGCTCATAGATTAGGTTAGGTTTTTGTCAGGATAGATTATCTTACGCTATTGTGAGTATAGGTTGGGTTAGGTTGTGTCATTGTTAGTATAGGTTAGATTAGGTCATTGTTGGTATAAGTTAGGTTACGTTCTTGCTTATAGGTTAGGTTAGGTTATTGTCGGGATACATTATCTTACGCCATATGAGTATAGGTTAGGTTACGTTGTTGTGAGTATAGGTTAGGTTAGGTAAGGTCACTGTCAATGTAGCTTAGGTTAGGTTACGTCATTATAAGTGTAGGTTAGGTTAGCTCATTGTTACTATGGATTAGGTTAGTTAAGTTAGTAAGGTTTTGTACATATTGGTAGCTTACGTATCCCAATGTAGCTATTTTTTTTGTTTTATTCTCAAATAACCATTTTTTTCCTTTTGCAATGTGCTTCTAGTTACAAAAAGTACACAAGTGTCTCATGCAAGGCACACATGGTGAATAGATGAAGCATATAATTGGACAAGATATTGAATATAACTTACTGCTTGTGTCCCGTGTGACTCGTCCGTGCATCTAATCCCTCCATCACCATAGCGTCTCGCACGAGAGACTGGACTAAGGTTTTGTCACCTGAAATTAAATGATTGTTAAGTTTGTAGACTTGATGATAATGTCGAAATAAAGGAGAATGTTTTCTTAAAGTCTCATGTCAGGTTCATCTGATTGTGCAGTTCAGAACGGTCAATACAGAAAATAATTGACATTTCAGAACAAATCAGAACAATGTCAATACAGAACTGATCAGTCTAAAACAGAATAAGGGTATTACAGAACAATATTTACACGGGACATTCCCAAAACACAACAATATAATCCTATTTAAAAATATGTAAATAGATTCAGATGCTATGTTTTTTCCTCATTGTCTTTTGACATGCTTCTGATTTGTAATCGTTCTGTATTGGTTATGTTCTGAAATGTCCATTTCTGTATTGACCGTTCCGAAAATGGTCAGTTCTCTATCAGAACTTTCTGTGTTGGTTTGTACTATACAGTCCAGTCGCCGTAATAATATCATTCATATTACTATGGTCGACAACAAGATGATTTGAGTACACTGTATGTTAGGTTAGGTTAGGATGTATGGTTGGGTTAGGTTAGTATTAAATATCTGCCATTTTAAACGTAACTAATAACGAAATTAAGAAAATCTTACAATAATAGGAGTCTTTCTCCTGTTTCTTGTGGTGATGTTCTCCTCTGGAAGGAGATCTCGGTCTCAGGGACATCCATTTCCATCCTGGTCGACCTGCACGAGCCAAGAAGTGAAGTAAGCGTTCTTCGGGTGTTTGGAAGTTGATTTCTGATGCTGAGTTGTATTCGCAGTACACCCTAAAAAGTAAAATGTGAATTAGTTGCATTAATGTATTGCATAAAACAATATTTTAAAAAGTTGCCATGTTTGAGAGTGATAGTAATTTTTTTTCACTTACCAATCAGGGTGCACCTTCCAGTTTGTGTCCTTGAAATATTCAGTTACTGTAAAAAGAAATTGAATTAAAAAATCATACATGAACACAAATTTTAATAATTGATTATTAACAAGTAGTTATCTGAACTGTGAAATGTGGCTTCACCAGAGAATGCTCAAGATTCCATAGACTGATATGATCACCAACACAGAGGGTCTCAGGCGAGCTAGAGCAGATGGAGAACTGCTCTCATTAATTAAAGTTGGGAAAATTTCATATCTGGGCCATGTGGTAAGAGAGGAGAAGTACCATTTGCTCCAGTTAATACTGAAGGGTAAGATAGAGGAACGACGAGGAGCTGGTAGGAGACAGACATCCTGGCTGCAAAACGTAAGGGAATGGACCGGAATTAGAAGTGTGGAGGAGCTATTCCGGGTAGCCCAGGATAGAGATACTTTCGCTAGAGTGATCGCCAACGTCGGGGAGACCTGATACGGCACGAGCAGAAGAAGAAGTTATCTCAACGGATATACATTATATACTTTCCATCACACATGTTTCTATAATATTTTTTTTAAAAAGTTGTGATTATTTACCATTTATTTGACTGTGGCGCACTTCTTGTTCAGCCAGTAGTTCGTACATTCCGTAACCGTCTGGCAACACCACAGCCAATGAGAACGGAGTGCCATCTATTGGACCGTAGAAGTATCTCTGTCTTCTCGTAGAAACCCGTCTCATGTCTTCGTAATGCACTTTGATGGCCACCTCCGTTTCACCCTCTTTCTGCTCAATCATTTCACTACGCAACTGGAAATAAATTACATTGTTACACAAATTGTAATAGATTGTAATAAGGATTTAGACACCACTTTTTAGTGGATGCAAATAACTCAAGGGCTTATATGCACTTCTATTTTCGCTCCAACTTTTTCAAATTCTGTATGAGAATGTTAGCGCGAAATAAGAATAACGTAAGCGACAAAGTGAATTATACCTTTTTAAAAGAAACCTGGGAAGAAATTTAAAAATCTAAAACAGTCAATTTATTAAGATTATAATTACCAGTATTTTGGCTAAAATATACTTTTATATCTGAAAAAACTGAACGGATAATCCTTAATTCCTGTAAATATCAGGGGTACTTTCGGAATATTTTTTTATTCAAGGAATTTTCAAATATTGTAATTCTAAAACAGCCAATCTGTAGTCCATACTTTCAACTACCACTGTCTTCAGTTTCAAGACGATTCTCTCAGTATTGGCTGAGAACAATTCAGGGCGCCGAAGCCGGATGACAGCATATAGGACCTTAAGCCAGACTCGAGACTCAAGAGTCAATCGACTAAGTCAACAACACTGTTAGAATATGAGAAACTTACATCAAGCAGCAAGGAGTGATTCTCCCTTGGAGTCGACTCCTGTTCAGATAATTCCATTTCGGTTACATCGACAGTACTGTAAAGTGGGCGGAGTGTCTCAGTGTACTGAAAATATAAAATAAAATGTATTTGTTTATACTGATTGAGTCAAAAACAGCAACTCGATCTCAGACTGATTCGGAGTAAATTGAAAAAAACATGTTATCTAAATTGCTGTTGTTGCCTCTCATATATTGCAGATTGGTGTATTGCACTGAAACCAAGTGACTTGTTATATGAAATATTTATATGGGTTATGGCTGCTTTTGTTGCCATGTTAATATCTTACAATGTGGAGTTTTACAATAGGAATATTTCCACATTCCTAACTCAATTCACGCAAAATTGGTGGCTGTTTTTGATTAAACTAAACAAGATCGTAACATAATTGTGTATAAATTATTTTTAATCGTTTGTAAGTACTTACCTCCTCATTGTTATACTGCAAAGAAAGACAAAAATATAATTATTTTTTTGTAATATTTTATATTTTCATAGTTTTTTTACACCGAGCAATGCAACAAACGTCCCGAAGCTCAGTTCCGGAATCGACCGTTTTGCAAAAAGGTTCCGACCAAAACCTCTTTCTGAATTTAAAATCGGGGTGACGCTGAATTCAGAGAGAGGTTTTGATCGGAACATTTTTGCAAAACGGTCGATTCCGGAACTGAACTTCGGGACGTGTGTGGCCAGCCTAACCTATATAAATGTAGGAAGACTTAACGGATAAAGCCATAGACAAAACTTGAGCCCCGCCATTGCTGCTACTAGCATTTCCGCTAGGTATACGCCATTTTTCTCGATGTAAAGTACGCTAATTTACTATTTAATTACATAGGTTATATTCCAAAGGTAATTTCCACACTGATTATACATAATGATTCGCAAAAATTACTTAAATATCACTAGGATTCATGCAATTGTGGACAACCAATATGACACGCAATCATATGTTTGCAGTGATAATGGCGTCTACCATAGATTTGTCATAAATAATAGAAGGGGCTCAATGTTCAATAGTTCTTCCCACATTTATATAGGTTCCATACTTTACACCTCTATTTAGCTAGTAACAATTGTACTTACCAGTGGCCTCAGATCAGGATGATAGAGAACATGCCCGTTGTTGTTCACAATGAAGGAATATCCATTAGCACCCACCTGTAAAAACAAACGTAAAGTTCTTGTTTAAATACCATTTTATAAATATAGATTTTAAGGTTCCTGGCAGACGTATTACCCTAAGATCATTTCTACCAGCCAACATCAACGTAAAAAGATCGAAATGTGGTTTAAATAGCTTACCAAAAAAAATTAAAAGAATATTTTTTGTAGAGAATTTAGTAAGGATTATTTTTGTCATTGACCATTTTCTCCAATCTTTTAACCTATTCATAAATATCGCGAAAGGGGACTTTTTCAGGAGGGGGGGGGTTGAGGCAAGATTTTGATATGCAACCCTAGTTCAATGTATGTATTACCCTATTGGTAAGCTATCATTTAAACCACATCTCAATCAAATAACAGATGCGTCATATTTTTTGCAACTGGAGCTTGTGATACAGTTTGTCATTTTAGGTTAGGTTAACTTTGTCATGTTAGGTTAGGTTAGGTTCAGTAAAGCACTTTTTAGATTGACTTACTTTGTATGGAGGCACCAATTTCTTTATCTGATCGATAGGAACGTCTGTACCCACAACACCAAGAAGGTTGGCTTCTCTTTGCTGAAATTAAATACAAAATATCAATTAGTTTCTCATACTTTGTCTACACAACAAAAGATAATGTATTTTTTCAATAGAATTTTAAGCAACAATTGATATCTTACAGTGTGGTTCCTCCTATCAAAGACTGGGGTAGTCACCGAGGTCATCATCTGACCCTGCCCGTCATCTGACAATCCACTACCCTGGAAATAAAAAAAGGAAAAAAATCGTAGCTTTGACAACAAATTCACTTATGCTTAGGGTTGCCAGATTTCTCTCAAGTCAAACCGGGACATCCCCCCATCGACCAAAAAGTTTTTTGATGCATTTTTTATTTTAGCGCTCTAATTCTTTTATCCAATTAAAATAATACTTTGGCCATGAAAAATATCCTCGAGCGGGGGGGGGGGGGGGGGGATGTCTATGATTTTTTCTTGGCCAAGGTCAACAGTTTTCGTCTGCATTGCATTTGAGCGCTAAAATAAAAAATGCGTAGTTTCTTACTTTATACATAAACTACGAAAAATACCACAAAATGATAAAAATCGTAAGAATATATAAACATTTCCGAAAACCGGGACATTTAGGTGTCCCGAAAGGTTTGTTCGGGACACGAGGCGTAAAACTGGTGATTGGGGACGTCTGGCAACTAGGGCTGCCACCTTTGTAAGAGTGTAGACCCGGAGATTCGGAAAAAACGAATTTGTGACCATAGTTGACCTTTTTTTTTTTTTTTTGTTATAAAAGCCAGCCGAGGTCGTTGTGAGCCCGACAATGTTCATCTTGAATTCTACAGTGTTGTAGAAATACTGCATTATCGAAATTAGACTTTGCAAATTGGTTTGAGAAATTGCTATGTCCTGGTGACTTCTGAGATACTTTAATATGTACCTATTACTCCTGATGTTTACGCAACCACTATGGCGGCACCGAAAAGCTAAATTTGTGGTACAGGTTAATCAATTAAAAATATTTACCCTTCCACCAACGTAGGATGGACTCCACTGTATTGGATGATCAGCTTGGTACATGACCATTGGTCTCGCCATCACTGAGATGTAGTTGAAAACTTTGTCTCTGATCTCATCATAGCTGTTGATGCGGGCATAGAAACCTGGGAAAGAAAATATTACAATTTGCAAAACTGTATAGGAATCTACAGTAAATGTCTCAAAAGTTTTTTTGGTCAGACAAACGGTTTAGGCGCTAGAGTTTGAAAAATTTCATCAGGATTTCATCATTACACCTAATACTAAAGATATCATCCTAAGATTTAACATATGGATAAATGAGAACATGTTTTAATAACTCTAGCAGTTACAATTTTTATTTTAGTAAGTTTTGTCGATTAAAAAATAATTCAAAAGTTATAGGAATTTACTGAAACTTTCAAAATAGTTTTTCTTAAAAAGTTGATACAATGTTCAAGCGATGCAATCACTCTAGCGGATATTATTTTGATATTCGCGTCCCCTTTTTATAAAACTAGCCGAAATCGTTTTGGTCGCTTACGTTATTCTTACACGCTTATACCTATTCTCGTGCAAAATTTAAAAAAGTTGCAAAGCGATAATAGAACGATTTTTATTCAGAGCACCGCCTCCTAGAGTAGGTACTCTAGCCGTTCTGTAACAGTTGGCAACCTAGGATAATGATAAAACAGGACCACCCCTCCCGTAAAATCTCTTAACAGAATATATAATGCGTGGTCTGTCATACTCATTGTTCAGGAACTGTAATTCCATACATTTCCTTAGCGACGGTGACGTCAACCTCGCCTATAAAGTTTTATGTATTAATCCTACATCATGGCTAGAGAAAGAGAGAAATGTCAAGGTGGCGGTGGTCAGAGCATATCGGCCCGGCGGGCAGTTTTCCCCAAATTTTACTCAATCCTCCAAAAATTCGCTTCACTCAATGTGTGCCTTGAGTAAATGATTTTTTTCTGTTGTATACTCATATAAGTATAGATATAGTTTGAAATATTGTAGTAATAAGTGAAATTTTGTAACCTCCTTGGACAAGGATATTGAAGGAACGTAATTCGGGGGTGGGGTTTGCCGGGGGGCTCCCTTAAGGCTAACCCTGGGCCCACCTCCTAATAATATTTTGCTAGAAGTGCGGGTAAAGAGGTCGCTATTAATGCGCCTGAGCTACCCGGGGATGTGGAGGGCCTTAAGCCCGCGGGATTTTCCTTCAATGTTGTATACTCATGTATATCAACTTACCTTTATTGGAGCAAGCAATCCACTGCATATGGCTCGCTCCTGAGGCATCACTCCCAGCTAGGTACGTGAACACCCTCACAGGCATGTGGGGCCAGTTGTGCGTTCTAAAGACGTCGCGCGGGGCGCCCTGAGCGCCGCCGGCTATCAACATAGTCGCCTGGTTACATTGGCAGCCCTGACCAGTGCGATTATACTGAAAAAGAATGAAAAAACACTGTAAGTAGCGAAAAGTAAACATTTTATTCCACGAGGTATTCTCGAGTTTTAGACTTCTCCTAGCTCTTTTTTGTCATTTTTTCGTGTGTCCTATAAAAGTCCGGTGTTCACAAAAGACATTTCACATGTTTTTTAGCAGTGAGTCTAAAAGGGTACCATTCTGAATAATTCTGCACATTTTTTCGAGTATTCTGTAAAATTAAGTTTTTTTTTTTTAACTTTGAAATGTTTGAATACAAACCCAGGAGTCAATCAGAAATCAGTTTTACAAGAGGAAACTCTCAGATAACTTGTTTTAAGTAACGATAGAGTAGAATCCTGGTTATAGGAAGGGTCTCCTTCTTCTTCCTGGCCTTATTCCCAACTCATCGCCTGTGAAGGCTGTTAGGGTCAGCTCTCCTCGTCCTAAGGCTGTATACTCTTCGATTCTGGGCCGCCTCCGCTGTCAACTCTTGTCTCAGCAATTGGTTACTCCTTTGCGCCATCCAGGTGTTCTTTGGTCTTCCCCTATTCGTTGTTCGAGGGATGTCTGCCGCCATAGCCTGCTTTACTATGTGATTTTCGGGTCTTCTTAATATGTGACCATACCATCTCAATTGTCTTTCCTCTATTTTGTTGTTTATTCCTGTCACCCCTAAGCTTCCTCGAATGTATGAACTCCTTATTTTGTCTTCTAGAGACACTCCCGTTGACCATCTTAGCATACGCATCTCTGTGGTTTCCAACTGTCTGTGATAGGTAAATAAATAAATAAATAGGAAGGGTATAAATAAATAAATAAATCTTTATTGGCCAAAACAAAAATGCATAATAATTACAGAAATAAGACAATCCTGTGCCAAAAGGTGGACTTATTGCTAACGCAATATCTTACAGTCAACCAGAACCAACAAATTATTAATAGGTTAAAACCGTTAAAGAGAAAGATGACTTCTGCGAAACAAGATGTATGCAATAGAGGTTGCATAAAACCTGAAATACACGCGCAGGCCGTTGGGTAAATAAAGCTAGTCTGTAATAATATTATAAGATGAATGTATGTTTGTTTGTGTGTAGGTATGTGCGTGAAATATTTATGAGTCGACATCTGGAGACTGGAGAGACTGACTCCCTCATACTATCTTCCTTCCTATTCTACTTCCTACCTTCTTACAGTCTTACCTGTTAACTCCTGTCCTGCTTATTCTTATAATATAATACCCCCTCCCTCTACTTAACAGGATAAACACAGGGTTCTTACATCTTTTCCATTAAGAGTATGCATACCGACATTTCAAAAATTTCTAAAAACGGGAGACCTTAGATCTCGATAATCTTTACTTTCCTTGCTTTGGAAAAAATACAGTAGATATCGTATATTAAACCTTTTAAGGAATAACTGTAAAATATTTTTTATGACTTGTATAGATTTCCCAGAAAGAAAAAGTGAAAAACACCTCTTATCTTTTCTCCGAAAGACAGAAACTCGTTTCCCGAGAGTCGGAGATTTTTTTTTTGTATTGATAATGCGCATTAAAATCTAGGGAATGACCGTAAAAGTTTTTTGATTGAAGCGAAATTAACCCCAAAAAATGGAATAAACGCTATTTTTACCATTTTATCACTGTTTTTGGGAATTATATATTAGTAGCGATTATTTAAAAAAAACTATAAATCGAATATTCTAACAAGTAGTTATCTCAACGGATGTACAGCAAAGGATGGACTCTCCATCAGGCTTATGAGTGATCGTCGGCTGGTTTAATGTGTTCACTTTACATTTGAGTAACATTTAGCAATTCCAGTCCATCCATCTGCCGCGGGCTGGATTCGAACCCAGACCTCCAACATACCGGTATAAAAAAATATCGCTACAAAAACCAATGGTTTATAATTTCTGTGTGCGTGTACGCAATACTCCTCTTTCTCTTTCTAGCGCTTGTTGACTTTTGTTTTGGCGCGGGAAAATATTGTATGGAAGTACACAATAATATTCTTTATTCAAAAAAGGAAAATATGGAATAGATAAGAAAAATTATAATACATAATAATACGTAGGGAGGGGAATTCCTGTATTGTTTGAGATCCCGGGGCCCTTTTTGCTTTTATATTCTTTCCAAAAGATTTCCCATTTAGTGATGGGCGATGTAATCCATGGCAGATTCGATTACATCGACAGTAAAAAAAATCGCAACTATGTTTGTTCATATTATCGATTTCTACAAGTCGACTACAAGAATAGTATCGATTGAAATATTCGACTTCTGCAAGTCGATTGTAACTAATAATCGACTTGTGATAATACCAATTATAATTTGTTCGGTATATATGTTTCTGGACGGACTAGAAGATATTGCTTTCGAATTAAGTCCGCCCTTTAGGAAACTACTTACTATTGTCTTGTTTTGTAATTTGTGAACATTTTTTGGCTAACAACGACTTATTTATTTATGTTATATATGTGAAATTGTAAGTGTTATAATTTGAATAAATAAATTAAAAAAAAAAACTCATTACGTTTGTATTAGGTATCAACAGATTTTAACGTCGTGAGTTCTTTATAATACGTATATTCAGTCGATGGCTCATTCAGATATAGGAAGTCATCGAAGCTCCCTTCGTATGATCGTAGGCCGCACTCTGTCACAATGTGGCCCACAGTCTGCCTCTCCGCCCCACAGTTCAATTTAATTTGTGACGACCAAGCTTGCTTGCGAAATTTATCATTGCCCAATGCCCAATGCCCAACCTTCAAACTTTTTCCTTTGAGGGATGTGATATACTTCTTTTGACTAAATAAACTAAATAAACATCGTGAGTCGATTATTCAATCGATTGTAAATTATGAACAACTTCGATTATTTCGGCTGTAAAGTATGACACAATGGCCCTTCACTATTCCCATTATTGATTTAAGTACAAAGATATCACGTAGAAGTGAAAATTTGTAAAAAAATCTTACCTTGTGTAGAATTTCAAAGGCGACTGTGAGTGCTGCCGTGAAGTTGGCATCATTCCCTGATGGCTGGCTTGTCTCCAGGGCGTATTTCAGCTCACGGACGTTCTCTTGAGTGGCCTGGAAATTAAGGACACAGAGATTTGGTACAGTTATTCATCGATGGAGATACTTTTTCGTCGTAGGGTTGAGAGAAAAGAAAGGACTATATGACGATAAAAGATGTTACCTTAAAAAATTAAAAGAACTAAATGACTGTGAGATTCTTCAGGTGGTTTTTCACAGGCAATTTTTCGAGCAATAATTGCTCGGCGTCTCGAATTGATCAACATGGAGCAATCAATGGAGCAATATCGAGTACATAGTTGACGCGGTTGGTTGAGGCAGCAGTCTCTCGAGCGGGAGGAAACCTCAGCGCTGGCGATGTATTTCACACTTTGCGATACAGACTTTTATTCTAGTGCAAGGTGTGCAGGAAAGTATTTGGGTTTGTGTATGCAAGCCCAGGTCCTTTTTTATAAAAAAAATATTTCGGCAATATTTAATCCATTTATTTATGTCGGCGACGCGAATTGCTTAATATCCAATGAGTTTGGAAATTTTAGTCAATTCTCTTTCTTGTTTACACGCAATATCGTTGTCTCGCTTTAAATATTGCCTAAATAATTGCTATATATTGCCAAATAATGTTAATCAATACGATTTGTCCAATTTTTCTCGAAAAATTGCTTGTCTAAGAGCACCATAATAATTGTCAGTATTTATAGTGAACGCATATTACCTTACGGTAATTTCTACCAGCTAACAAGGTTTGTCTAGGCGAAAAAGGCCTACAAAAAAGGTTTACAATGACCCCGAAATTCTCGAGGTGAACCAGATATATTAACTTCGCTTTTCAAACACTCTACTCTGGGAGAGTTTACACAATGTGTGCCTTGTGTAAATGATTGTACCTGTTATCTACCATATATCAATTACTGGCCATGTGCTTGTAAATCCTGTTTTTTTTTTACCTGTACTAGCATGTTCTTGTAACAAGACACCAACTCTTCTACGGCATCGCTGAATGTGAAAATGTTGACAAAATCATTAGGACCCAAGGTATCCAAGATTGCCGCAGCTGTCGCTTTGGCCAAAGAAAATCTATGACTGTTGACTGACGATGAGACGTCCAGCAGAATTACGATGTCCTTAGGACTGGTGGCGGCCTCCACAAACCATGACGATGACCTGAAGTCGTAGAAGTCTCTGGCGTGATGAGAACGACCGTCCTCCGGTGGCCAAGATATCGCTGTGGAGAAGAAATACAAAATTATGCTTAGTTACTTTTACAATTGATGCATCATACTACAGAGGCTTTTGCCCTTATAGTCTAATCAAAATTGTGCTGTAAGAATTATTAATGAAATTAAGCATAAATCTAGCTAACTCAACTTAAAATAATAGGAATACATGGCTAGTTTTTGGAGCTTCATATCTCCGCTGCTATTTATTTTAGAGAAAATTTTCATATTTGTAAGAAATTATGTGGACTTTTATTTGGATTAGGAAAGTTACTTGCAAAAAGTCGATAGTTTTCGAGTTATAACTCAACAGATAAGACACAGTTATATTTCAACAGATACACGGCTTGTCAGGTTGGAAGTCTGGGTTCGAATCCCGGCCGCGGCAGATGGATGGACTGGAATTGGTGAATGTTACTTAAGTGTAAAGTGACCACATTAAGCCAGCCGACGATCAGTCATAATCCTGATAGATGGTCCACCCTTTGCTGTGCATCTGTTGAGATATAACTTCTTGTTATATTCAACTACGACATGTAGAAAATTCCGATGGTCTCAGAAAACATAAATTGCGATTTTCAAAATAATCTTCTATTCAGTGTTATTTTGCCTCCAATTATTATACGTTCAATAAAGTCTTTATACTGTGTGGTAAATAAATAAATAAATAAATAAAGTGACATACCTGGATAGCGTCGAAGAAATCCGGTGGAACTCCCGAAGTATTGCCAAGACAAAGCAGGATCACTCTCATAATTGTTGGCGAATAATGGATCCAGATGTTCGGTCCATGCGATCTGATTCAGAGCTTCGGGATCTGTATAAAAATAACAAATTGTTCTTGGAGGTGGCTAAACGGAACTTCATCTTCATTATTGCGGAACAAAACAGAAACAGAAATATAAAATTCTGGCAAAATGTGGTGTTTATTCTACAAGTTTGTTGAATTATGATGTTTATTCTACAATTTCGATAAATTATGTTTATTCTACAATTTTGTTAAATTATATGGTGTTTATTCTACAATTTTGTTAAATTATAATGTTTATTCTACAATTCTGTTAAATTATATGATGTTTATTCTACGATTTCGTTAAGATGTTTATTCTACAATTTTCTTAAGTTATGATGTTTATTCTAAAATTTTGTTAAATTATGATGTTCATTCTACAATTTTCTTAAATCATTATGGTGTCTATTCTTATTAAATAAATTTCCATACCTTCTTCATCCAGATATGGTGGTATTAAGATGGCGCTGTGGCTCGTATTAACTGACAGATGGTCGAAGTGTCTGCTGGGTGTCAGATGGAGCTTCCTGGACCCCGAGGCAGGTCTGCCGTCAGGGCCGAAGACGTTCAACCTCCTGGCGTCGTAGTAGGAATGCGGCCCGGCACTGGAGCTGCCGGATAATGCTGCCTGTTCTGCTGAATCCATTATCCTCTGCGAAAGAAAGGAAAGTTTTTTTTAATAAAACACAATTTTTATAAGAAAGGTGTATGCACTGAGCAAAAATCGTTCTATTTTCGCTTCAACTTTTTCAAATTTTGTATGAGAATGTTAGCGCGAAATAAGAATAACGTAAGCGACAATGTGAATTATACCTTTTTAAAAGAAACCTGAGAACAAATTAAAAAATCTAAAACAGCCGATTTGTTAAGATCATAGTTAACAATATTTTGGCTAAATTATACTTTTATATCTGAAAAACTGAATGGAAAATCTTCAGATCCTGTAAATTTTAGGGAATATTTTTCTATTTAAGGTACAACTGATAGAACATGATAACATTCAAAACTAAGAAATGTCCTGGCAAAGCGTCGTTAGCTCTCATAATTCTATGCATAATATCGTTAGGTTAGGTGGCAGGGAGTGTAGGGACCTATTCCGTACATAATAATATTGTGTTAGAATTCCTATGAGAAATTGCAAAATCGATATTTACTCGTATATAAAATGAAATTACATTAGCAATAGAAATGTATGTAGGTCATCAGTTCGTGTTATTATTATTTAGAGGAGGTTATACTCTCCTCCAAAGCCTCTCTCCAATCGTCCTGTCCCGTCCCTTACTAACTTACCCCTCTCTCCCAGAAATGGGGTGGCTAGAACCCCCCAATTCACACCCCCGAGAAAAGCAAACAACCCCCCCCCTATTCGTATGCATTTACTTGTTTATTTTATTGTTAAGTGCACTTAGAACATGACTAGTAATAATTCTGGAATCGTCGAACTCGCCGCGATCATGAAATACACTTTCAACGAAAAGGAAATAAAACGAAGTCGTCGGTAGCCTGGTGGGTAACGCGATCGAATGTTAACTCAGTGGGCGCGGATTCAATCCCCGACTTACTCCACTTCACAACATAAGCTTTTAAGCTTTCTGTGAAGTGTACAAATATGTATTAGGGTTTATTTCGATAAACCAAGATTCTTTTTTAAAAAAAGAAATATTCAAATTCAATTTTTTTTATTGGGTATAGAATTACAAATTGTAAAGAAAAACAAATGAAACTACAACTCAATATAACACAAAATACTTAAATAAAAAAAATAAAAATATTTGGCACTCTAGGTCGGTACTCGGTAATATATAATCCAATTAGTATTATCAGCTACAGGTATAATACCAAAATCGCTAATAAATAATTTAAACAAATAAGATTTACCAGATTTATACATAAAAATGCAAATATTGGTAAATATTAATACTTGCAATATTGTAAGACGATTTCTAAATACTGATATTTCAGGCACAATGCTTGTATTTCAGGCCCCGCGTTGAGCCTAATCCTGTGATATCCGTGATATCTGGATAGGTGAATGTTTCTCAGTATTAGGCCGATGAGTTTATATGTAAATCATGAATGATAATACTTTTTTATAAATTTTTGAAATGTCGGTATGCGTACTCTTAAGTTGATATACTCGTATTTCTCCGACACATTATTAAATTTGTATTATAATAATCTTCTACATAATTCTCTTGGGTGGCGATGTAAAAAGCGTGTCGCGTTCCCATGTTTTGTATTCAGAATGTGTCTCGACTGGAATAGCTCATGTACTCGCGTTGTATATACAAATGTATAATGTATTTTCAATTTATTTGTATGCAACAGTCATATACCACACTCAAATCAACATGATTCCGCGCTAAATAAATTTTATAGGGAGGCGACAAGCGTGTTGATTTTACATCGATATTTAGTCATCGAAAACATCGATGAAATACAGGGCAACCAGCTCTAGTTCACCCACGGTTATGCTTTTAAAACGTAGATGAGTTGATCATCTATTGATTAATGTGAACACAAATGAATTGAAATGCCAAACTATGTTTTTATGTGTACACTATTATGACCAATAAAGAATCTATCTACCTATCTATCGAATATCGATGAAGATGTGCTTTTCTTGAAGGCACGTCGAACAACACCTGTATTTAAAATCATTTCAAATTTCCAATTCCAAATGATTAATTTATACTTTCGTCTGTTATTGTTGTTGGTGTCTAAGTGTACATTTTCCTCTCAAAAATTAATAGCTTCCCTCCATATTATTTGCTTTGGGTGAGAGATTAAAATTGTAGCAAGTATAAGTAGGTACTATATTTTATAATAAACACGATTCAGTTGGTAAAGTTTTGACTAATTTAATTGTGTATCAACTTTTAAACAATAATCAAGTAAAGCTGAATATAGGTCGGATTCCGCGCTCCGATTAATTGATAGCCGACTGGTTTACTGAACTTTTTATTTTTCAAAATGGCTTACTCGATTGGTTAGGATTAATTAAATTCTTTTCTTCATATTTTTATTGAATTAGGTATACTTAGTTTAAATGTTTCTGTAGATATTGAATTGTTCACATCAACCTAACCTAACTGAGCGAAGATTTTAATAATATTTCAACGATGTATTTATCGATGGTTTCGTTTGTTTCCGTCGATAAAACTCCGACATCTCTATTAATATGATTACAGAATACAAAGACGTTGAAAATATTATTATTTATGACGCAGAATAATGAATATTGCGGGACTTTTTTATATTTTACAGTATATTATTCTTACAAGATTTTATTTAACTTCACTGTGATGTTTTTACTATGTTTTTTCATCTGTGCGCAAATCTTGTGATCGGTTTTTCAACCACTTCCTGACTACTTTAAGAGCTGAAACTTTGCAAACGTACGTAAACTCAGTGACAATACGATTATATGTAGAAATGGATCAGCTTTCTTCAGAGACAAAAAAAATTGTAAGGCGTTTGAGGGGGTCCAAGGGTTGTGTGGGAACCTGGATGGGGAAGGGTCAGAGCAGAGACGAGTGAGTGGAAACAGTTGGAAGAGGCCTATATCCAGCAATGGAGGGAAGAAAGCTAATAAAGAAGAAGAAAGAAGAAGTATCTAACATCAGATAGGAATATTATCAACTATTTCCATTTTAAATCATCACTTTCTGATAACAACTTTAGCGTACTATTCTCTCGTATGAAAGTACGCTCTATATCTAGGCTGAATAATACTCGTATGAAAGCTGCTGTGAGCTTTGCTGAATACTGCGGAGTTAGTAAAAGTTTCAGTGCAACAGAATCGGATGCATTATTCCATTACATAAAACTGGTAGAATCCAAGTCCAGTATGTTTGTAACGGTAGGTCTTTGGCAAGTTTAGCAAGTTCTATGAATTTGTCCCCTGAATGCGATTGCGGAGCCGACAGGCAGACCATTCAACACATAGTTACCGGGTGTGCACTCAGAGCGTACACTGGCAATGCATCAGACTTCCTAACCCTTAGCGACGAAGCAATACAATACATAAGAAATCTAGATTTAAGTCTCTGACAGGCAGTTCACTCTGCGCTTTTAACATGTTTTTACACTTTGACATAACGAGTGTTAAATGATACATATAGGCGTGATGTTGGCCATACAATAAATAAATAAATATGAATTTGTATGTGAATTTAAAGCAGCTACGCGTTCATGGGTGGCTAAAAATGTTCGTCGCAGTCTCACTTTTTGTACCGCATGTTTGAAAAACATATTATTTAACCAAGCCTCCGTGAATTTTCGCGAGTAGATACCCACTAGTATTTGTATAATATGCACGTATGCATCTGCACCTACAACATGCACAGAATATGACAATATGCCTCGCAATAGAGGCTTTTCTATAGCTTACATACAACTGGGGAAATACGAGTATACAAAAATCAATTTGAGTTTATCACGAATTCGAAATCAATTTGTTTATGTCTGTCTGTGTACTTATATATTTTTTATTCAATTATACAACTAGAAAAACGGGAAAGATCTCGACAACCGTTACTAAATATGCTTTGGAAAAATAAGAGTAGATACATTGAACCTTTATCTAGGGAATGACGGTAAAAGATTTTTTATATCTTCTATAGATTTTTCACAAAAAAATGGGAAAAACGCCTCTGATCTTTTTTCCGAAAGACAGAAACATTAATAGTAAAGATGCATTAAAATCTGGGGAATAACCGTAAAAGTTTTTTGATTTAAAAAAAAAAAACGTTTGGTGTCTCACGCATTCCTGTCAATTAGTTTTGATCAGGCTATCCTACGATTTTAGTCTAAGGGCTACTCAAGACGCCAAAAAGATGGTGGAAAAATGGTAAGGTTTCTAGTGTCCAGACATGAGCGTCTAGCCTCGGAGCTGGGGGGGGGGGGGGGGGGAACGAAAATAAAAAAAAAAGATATAGCATGAAAAACCTGTAAATAGTGCAGCAGGCTAAATATTTTTGTGAGACATAGTGAAGAAGGTCGTGATTTGGTTTATTTAATGAAACATTTGTATTTTGATGGATTTTCATACTAATTTTAGAAAATTTATGACATGATGAGAAAATGTGTGGTAATAATATGATTTTTGTGAGGGTTTACCATTTAGTATGAAAAAATATATACCTATTCCAATCTCTAGAGGGGGCAGCTGCCCCCCCCCCATTCCTCCCCCTGACGACGCCCATGATACACACGTAGGTATAGGTACCTACTGATATTATGTTTTGGATTCAGACGGCAGAAGTACTCGTAAGATATTCGTTTTGTAGTAAGAAGAAAGTATTGTGAAATAAAGAAGTACTTTAGGAAGAAAACTTTAACATTACCCATACAGACAGACAGGATAGTTGGAGGAAACAAGCAAAGTGCTGTGTCAGCTTTCAGAATGAAATATGAAAAGTTTAGCGTCTCAGTTGGAGCTAGTCGCTAGTGTGGTGTTTGTAGACTAGTCTAGTAAAAATCTATCTGTTGTATTACACAGGGCGTCCCAAAAAGTACGACCGAGCGGAAGGCCAGATATAGAGGACCTCTGGGGTTACCTAAATACCCCAATTTATGTTACGGGATTTTTTTTAGTTTTCCTTTTATGATTTTTTTCTCAGATCCTGACTTGCAAGACATTATTGGTCGCAGAGACACCAATTATTAAGATACATCCTTTTTTTTTCTCCAAAATAGGTAAATAGTATACCTTACTGACGCAATTAAGCAATTGTAGACCTATATGATACATTCGCGCCATTAAAAATGTTGAATTTTATATTATTGTTGAATGTTAAATTAATCCGAAATTTTCATTTTTTAAGGATTATTTAAAAAAAATATATCAATACAAAAAGTTGTCCCAAATATTTTCAAAAACTTACTAATTTTATGGACTGTTTATCTTACCAAGTTCATTAAGCTATCTCTACGGCATCATACATAAAAAAAATATTCCAAAGTACAAAAGGGTGCTAATTCACGTAGAGAAATCCTATTTTGGAGAAAAAAAATCAAGGATGTATCTTATCTTAATAATTGGTGTCTCAGTGACCAATAATGTCTTGGAAGTCAGGGTTTGACAAAAAATACGAAAAAAATCGTAACTCGAAAACTACAAAAAAACGCGTAACATAAATTGGGCTATTTACTATTTAGGTACCCCAGAGGTGATCTATCTCTGGACTTCCGCTTGGTCGTACTTTTTGGGACACCCTGCATGTGATATGTTCTGGACGGTTTCTCATATAACTTGAATATTTTGAATAATACGAAATAAAACATGCACTTATTGCTTTGTTGCAAAATTGCTAATACCATTTTGTCTGAAAGATGTATATTGGCCTTTCTATATAGGTTTTTTGTCGGTTCGTGACGAGCTAAAAGGAGCATTTAAAATTTTCGTTTTATATGGTATAAATATGAGTAAACAGCGCCGCACGCAATTTTTTGTGAAACAACCCCTCTTCCTCTGCCACCCCCCAATTTTTCGCATTATTTACGAAGATTGTAAGAGATAGGAGATATTGGTCAATGACAAATATAATCCTTACTGAATTCTCTGTAAAAAAATCGATACGTTTTTGACTGGCAGTTTACCCGCAATAACCGGTCAAAATTGCGATTTTTTTTGGAATTGGTACAAAAAAATTTACTAAACTAAAAAAAAATAATTGTTGTAAAATCTTTAATGATGGCGCCAGACGCTTGCCGAGCATCCACAAGTTTTGTGTTAATGAGTAAAAAGGCGTGTGGTTGGAGCGTTTGTCTTGGGTCGTGTGCGAACCGACCGTTAACGCCTTTTTGCTCGTGGGCACAAAAATTCTGGTATTTTATAAGTGTCAAGGATAATAATATTATGATTGTTTAATAAAGACTTTATCACACAAACAGTTATCAAAATGTGTTTTGTCTGGTGGCCGAGTTTTGAACTACATTTAACTTATTTACCTTGTAACTTCTACTGCTAACAATAACAATAGTTCATGCAACAAATTCCATTAGATAAAATTATATCATTATCTTAGGTTCACTAGACCTTCAGACTTCAGAAGGTTTCGTTCTTTATCGATTGTTTTTCGTCGGGCGATTCGCTCGTTTATGGTTCTATTCATGGATGACATCAGGGGGGGAGAAGCTGAGAGATTGGAATAGGTATATATTTTTTCATACTAAATGATAAAACCTCACAAAAAAACACGTCATTGCCATAAGTTTTCTCATCATAACATAAATTTTCATGAAAATCTATCATAAAACAATTTTTTCATTTAAAAAAATTGCCTGCGGCGCTATTTACGCGTTTTATGCGTTTTTATGAGGGTGGCGACGTCCATGTCTACATATCTCAATTTGTAAATTTCCTTTAGTGCAATCGCCTAATCCATAGCGACGGTGACGACAACCTCGCCTATAACGTTTTATGTATTAATCCTACATCGTGGCTAGAGAAAGAGAGAAATGTCAAGGTGACGGTGCCTAATCGCGTTTTAGCGAAACGCCGAGGGAAAATTAACCATGAAAAATACTATTTCAGACTGTCACATTCGGTCCCGTATAGGAAAAAAAACGACAACACATACATAAGTAAATGTAATTCATATAGTATGTGTGAACAGTACACAAGAGTAATAAATATTTTTGAAAATGGATTGTGATGGAGCTGTCAAAATACAGCTTGAATGATGCCAGGGGTAATATTTTATTCTATCAGGGTTGCCAGAATCATAATTCGTAGAATTCGTATTTTGGAAAACATCGTAATTGAAACATTATCAAAAAGAATGTGGCTTTGAAATTAAGAAGAACCACACTGAAAAAATCTTGCAAAGAGTCGTTTTTCTCAAATATTTTTGTTTTATTTTATTGTTTTATAGATTTTTGAATAAAATATTGTTCACGATGAATTTTTCACTTTTTTGTATTATATCCGTGTGAAAAATTGACCACTTAAATGATATAAATGTATGAAAAATAACACCACATTTTGCCAACATTGTTAAAAATTACACCCCTTTTTGCAAAGAATAACACCACATTTTTCCAAAAATAACACCAATTTTAAAATCCCTAGTTATAAGCATCCACCATGAATCTTCGGTCAAAACTACTGACAATAGTGTATCTAAAGTTGCCTGAAATTGAATACTACTGCGTGACACAGCTGCACCCTTGTTGTGCGAACATAAAATAATAATAATTGTAGGTTGAATAAATATCAATAAAAGTCTGTCACATGACAACACGCCATAGATCCATCCATTATTGTATTATGTGTGATAATACCACACTACTATACACTATATTAACCATGCATATTATCAACTAGATGGCGTGGTATATTATGGTGGATGTGCTGCCACCAAAGGGATCGTAGAACTTTTACCGTGGCTGGATCATATACTTCTTCTTCTTCTGCAGCCACTCAGGTCCATTGTTGGACATAGGCCTCCCCTTTGGTCCTCCACAGCTTCCTGTCTTGGGCATACTGCATCCATCCACCACCGGCACATTTCCTAATATCATCAGACCACCTTGCCTGGGGTCTCCCGACGCTTCTTCGGCTTGTTCTTGGCCGCCATTCTATTATCATCTTGGTCCACCGGGAGTCTTGGCACCTGGCAATATGACCAGCCCAGCTCCATTTAAGGCTAGCGACCCTTTCCGCCATATCGGTTACTTTGGTTTTCTCTCTTCGGATCATATACACAACACTTTATTTTGAACAAAAAATAACACCATTTTTTTTTCAGAAAATAACACTTGTTTTTAAATTATTAACACAATTTTTTGCAGAAAATAACATAATTTTTACATAAAATAACACTACATTTTACAAAAAAAACACAGCTACAACATATTTGGTCAAAAATGTGAAAAATATTTCACGATGATAATAACATAAATTTTACCTGAAAATAACACCGTTATTTTCGAGTCCCTAGGTATTGGCAGTGTTCTGAAAATGACCATCGACATCTAATGTTACAGAACCGACCATTTCAGATGGTCAATAAATAACGTGGACATTTTCAGAACACTGCCAATATCTAGGGACCGGAAAAAATCGGTGTTAATTTTCGGGAAAATTTGTGTTATTTTTCAGTTCTTTGACCAAACGTAGTGGTGTTGTTTTTTGAAAAAAGTGGTGTTAGTTTTGAATAAAAAAAAATGTTTTTCGGGATAAGTAAAGTTATTTTAAAAAGTGGTGTTTTCCGGATAACTGATATTAATTAAAAAAAATAGTGTTAATAGTCCAAGAGCCCGCTGCTTAATTTATGACGTATCTGTTTTTTGATCGAAATGTGGTACAAATGATAGCTTACCAATAGGGTTTTACATCGCACTAGGGTTGCCTATCAAAATCTTGCCGCAACCCCCCCTGCCCCCCCCGAAAAGGTCCCTCTTCGCGGTTTTTCGCATTTTGTAGGAATATGGTAAGAGATAGGAGAAATGAGTCAAAGACAAAAATAATCCTTGCTAAATTTTCTACAAAAAATGTTACATCAATATTTTCGTAGAACTAGCAGTTTACCCGCAATAGCCGGTCCAAAATCGAAATTCATTTAAAAAACTAAAAACATGAATTTAAACTAAATTGGTTGAAAATCGATAAGAGCTACAGGAAAATAGTCAAAAAACGAATTAATTACCATAGTCTTAGCTACAAAACGAGCTATAACTTATTTTCATACATCAATTAATTTAGGAGTTATTGCAATAAAACTCAGTGACGAAAATTCTTAAAATTTAGTTTTTCATAAATAACCAGCGATATAGCGCCTCAGGCCAAATATTTTTTTCCATAAAATGTTTGTGATAATGGGTGGAAGAAAGTTAAAGAAAAAAAAGAAAAAAATAAAAAAAATTTTTTTCAAAAAATATCATGTTTTTCGACCGGCGATTACGGGTAAACTACTAGTCCTATGAACAAATTGGCTTAACATTTTTTGTAGAGAATTTAGCAAGGATTATTTTTGTCATTGACTACTTTCTCCTATCTCTTACCATATTCCTACAAAATGCGCAAAACCGCGAAGAGGGACCTTTTCGGGGGGGGCAGGGGGGGTTGCGGCAAGATTTTGATAGGCAACCCTAGTGCGATGTAAAACCCTATTGATAAGCTATCATTTGTACCACATTTCGATCAAAAAACAGATACGTCATAAATTAAGCAGCGGGCTCTCGGACTATAAGTATTTCGGAAAAAAGTGGTAAATAAGATAGTACGTCCAGGAGTAGACACGTATCTTAACATTCTCAACTGGGCTCCTTATGTTTCACGTAGGAACATTTTACAAACAGAAATGAACGACACAAATTAAAATTATAGCAAAATCACCATTTGACAATCTCTGCAATGGTTTTTAGTGAGCGTATTGTAGGTACTAGCTGTGTGTACCCGCGCTGTACGATGTGTATAATACAGTCAGATTACTAGGTGTTAGTTAATAGAATTTGGGATTGTGTGTAGAGGAGTGTGTTTGTTATTGAATGCTGTGTTATGTAAGGGTATACACACACTAGTCTATGGTCTGCGATACACACAGGGTGTCCTAAATGTAACGAATTGAACGTAGTCGAGAGGCATATGAAAGGAGAAAATAATTATACAGTTTCTTTAAAATAATATGCTATGAAATATGGACAACCTGTTCGCAAGCTTTAAGACGTCTTCTTGCTAGATCTTGAAAGGGAGTTTGTACAGTTCTACAAATTAATATTTTTTGGGGTTAATTTCGCTTCAATAAAAAAAAAACGGTAATTCCCCAGATTTTTATGCATATTATCAATACAAAAAAAAATCTCCATGACTTTCAGGAAACGAGTTGTTATCATTCGGAAAAAAAACAACAGATGCGTTATTTTAATAAAAAAATGAGAAACCTTCACAAGATACAAAAAAAAATTGCTGGCTGGCTGGACTACCTTCTGCCCATTTTTGTGTAACAAATGCATTACAATAACACATTTTTTTTTACAAAAAATAACACATAATTTTTTCCCTGAAAAATAACACCGCTATTTTCGAGCCCATACTTATAGGACATTCTGTGTACTGGTCATACAACATTACATAGACCAAAGTGCTCCATAGACCATACAATACATAATACCTTCTCTATATTGTATTGTATTACATTAAATCATTTCTCTATTGTTCCCTATTCGGTGACACGGGGGAGGGCGAGGGTCGTTAAAGGGTTAATCAAAATATCAATAATACTTATTCTGTTCTGTTATATACCACTCCATGCTTTATGGGTTAAGTGGACCAATATTTATGACAATTCAGAGTTCATCGAAATAAACCCAAATCCATATTTAAGGAAAAAATGTAAAACTAAATATTTAGAATAAAATCCACAAAAAATGACTTTAGGTTTCGCGACTACCATTTGAGGATTTGGACCCTCATCATCAGGCGACTTTGTTCACAATCGCCTGATGATGAGGGTGCATACTGCATATCCTCGAATACTAGTCGCGAAATCTAAAGTCATTTTTTGTGGATTTTAATCTAAATATTTAGTTTTTCATTTTTTCCTTAAAAATGAACTTCTACCAAGTACCGACGGTCAAAAACGTCGAGATTACCAAATCCATATTTATTTCGGTAATGTGCGCTGTAGAACCTATCGAGAAATGAAGAGGCTTGCAGGAATGCAGGTAGCAGAGATAAGTGGAGGGATAGAGTTCTTAGTGCAGGCCAATCTTATGTCACCGTCAACGCCCGCGAGCCACCACAAGCTTCTTGTGTTCATGAGTAAAAAGACGTCAACGGTCGGTTACGTACACGTCAAGACAAACGTCCCATCCACACGCCTTTTACTCATGAACACAAAAAGTCTGTGGTGGCTGGCACGCGTCTGGCGGCGACATTAGGATAGTGACCTCTCATTGTACACTAGTAAAGCTTGTATCGTGAAGTGGAGTAACACTTATTAATGGTATTTTAGTATAGTAGTAATTTAGTATAAGCTAGCCAAAAATCCTCAGGATTAGGCAAAATGTCATGTAATATATTTTTGTAAACTTTGAATAATAAATAAAAAAAAATGAAAACCTCACAAATCTAGCTACTGAGCACCTCAAATAATTGTGTTCTATATTACCTATCCCATCACACCCTATCCCTTGCAGGGTAGGTAAGGAGGTCCTTGCTTCCGTCATATTCGTTTAATTTGTCACAGACGCTATAAGATTTCTTTTACCCAAAACGCATCCGTCCTTTTGGTCTACATGTTCGACCCAGATAAACCTCTTCTTTCACTCCCATATATATTATCTGGGTTATTGAAATAAACCCAAATACATATTTGCACACTTCACAGAAAGCTTGTCATCATTCATTCTCTCATCATGCCCAAACTATCTAAGCTTATTCATTAAATGAGAGTTTATTGATTAGAATAAAAAAAAAATCTTATCAATAAACCCCCCTTTCGTCTCCTCATTTAATTACTTCATTTCTTATCCGATCTCCCAACATTTTCCCAGAAATAATTACTTTTATATTATTTTTTGCAGAAAACAACTCGTGCCATTTCTCTTTTGCTAGCAAAATTAATGTGAGCTCTCAAAAGTATCTAAGTATGAATAATTTGATATCGAACTATTTCAAACTATTTGAAATATCTCAAAAATTCTCAAAGATCATGAAATTATTGTGATTAGCATTATTTGGGTGGTGGGGGGGTGGAATATCTTCCATCGGGGTGACTCCCCAGTCCCACCCCCCAGATATGCTACAGGGGGGTACAGTCTTTGGAGACACTCCCCAGCATATTCAACTTCTTCTCGCTTCCAACTCTTGGTGCCTACATTTTAGTTTCAAAGAGCAAAGAGGTATTTCTTCTTAATATGTAAGCTCGCTGTAAGCTTGTCAAACTTTTTAATACATTTCTTATGCTTCAATTCTTGCCTTAGATAGTTTTTCATAATATACAGGGTGTTTGGTAGATGTATGTATATATCTTCAGGGGTGATAGTAGAGGTCATTTGGGCTCTTTTGAGCCAAACTTAGCTTAGTCTATAGTCGGACGGTTCTCGGGTTATTCGAGATTTTCACTTTTTATCGAAAAACCCCGAATTTCTCAAGTTTTACCACAATAGCTTCGTAATTAAAGGTACCTACAAATTTGTGCCCGGAAGAATAGACGAACGAACACATCATTTTATAATAAGTAATCGAGTTTTTTTTAAACCCTGATTTTATGATTTCACATCTTTGAACTGTTTTTCGCGGTCCTTCAAACGATACCAAACACGCCTTTCCGAGGCACTTGGGTTCCTTCATTTCAATAGCGCCTCCCACCAAGAATCGACAGACAAAAAAAAATATCTGCGACTTTCGGGAAACGAGTTGCTGTCTTTCGGAAAAAAGATCAGAGTTGTTTTTCGCTTTTTTTTTGAGAAATCTATACAAAACATATAAAAAATCTTTAACGGTTATTTTCTAGATAAATGTTCAATGTATCTACTCTATTTTTTCCAAATCATATTTAGTAACGGTTGTCGAGATCTAAAGTCTCCCGCTTTTAGAAATTTTTGAAATGTCGATATGCTTACTCTTAATAAATGTATTGTATGTCAACTTGTTGCGGCGACCTGGCTAGACACACCTTAATTACTTGCTTTAAAATTAATAAACGACTGAAACATGACAGGTGACCCGCGGCTAAGTTCATGTCATAGTGAAAAATTAGGGGTCAAAATTTCCATACAATTTATCTAGACAGTTTTAGAGTCTTCTCAGGCGGGTGCGACGCCGTCCCTTTCTTTCCCGTGGTGGTGGAAGCGTTCGAGAGGGACGGAGCAACCGCAGTGAGCATCTAAGACCACGAATCAATAACCCAAGCATTCTCCTTCTCCTTCTAACGTTTCTAACCCCCTAGTAGTAGTAGGTGGCAGTAGTATCTCCTCCTCACCTCACCGATCTCGCCCAGTACTCTCTCCCGTCGGGTATCCCGAATATAAACCCTTATTGTTTTCGGAGCCGGGTCTTAAATCAAAATATTTTTACCAGTCGCAAAACTTTTGGCCTTTGTCAGTAGACATAATGTGAAGTTCCTACAACTGAAAGACATTGGCGTAACAACACTAAGGGCCCCTGCAGCTAATGAGACTTTTCTTGACATTCTATGTGTTAAATGTTTTCACGTATACTTAATTTAGTCTTATGAGATTAGAATATTTTTTGAACTACAAAACTTTATCTATTTTTTTTAAATACTAAATAGTAACCCTCCTCTCTATACCGCAGCCATGGCGTTAGGACGGTCCTTAGTTTTGAAACTTCTTTCAAAATATGTTTTTTCTTGTAACTGTCGTAACTATCCATAAAAAACTGGAAAACAACGTGACAAATTTGAATTACGGTTGTCTAAATATAATAGCAATTATACATCTTCTTTCTCAGCCGTTTTAATTCCAATGCTAGACATAGGCCTCCCCTTTGACTGTCCAAAGATCCTTATCCTGGGCATGCTGCATCCACTCGCTTCATGCGATTCGCTTCACATCGTCAGACCATTTTGCCTGAGGTCTTCCTACGCTCCTTTTGCTTGTTCTAGGTTGCCACTCGAGAATCTTTTTGGTCCATCTAGAATCTGAGCGTCTGGCAACGTGTCCTGCCCAACTCCATTTTAAGGGAGCTACTCGTTTTACCACGTGGCACGTATCTTCTTCTTCATCAGCCTTCTTCCCTCCACTGCTGGATATAGGCCACTTCCATCTCTTTCCACTCGTCTCTGCTCTGACCCTTCCGCATCCAGGTTCCTCCAGCGATTTGGACAATGTCGTCGATCCATCTCTTTGATGGTGGCCTTCCGACGCTCCTTCTATCTGCCCACCTGGTGTCACCCTGTCTGGCCATATGTCCTTCCCATTGCCACTTGAGTTTTGACACACGGCTACATACATGTATATACATGCGTACTGAAAATTAATAGATCATAGGGCCCGATATTTCCAACACCACGGCTCAGATTGACCTCGCCTTTACCCCCCTGACTACCCTGATATAGTATTATCTCAGACTCCTACACAGCATTGCATATTCCACAGAGGTATCTTTGTCAGTTTCTCATATCCCATACCCTGGCCCCCAAGGTATACGAGCCCTCTCTACACCACTGAGATCTCGAAGATATTGTTACAATGACTAATATTATCTTAATATGTTGTACTATTGTAAAACTCTTGTACGAACTTAATAGGACATATTATGCTAAGTTTTCGTGGGACCGAATTTATTCGTCCCTTGCGGGGGTAGGAAGAGAGGACGGAATGCCAGATCGCCCATCCATACATACTCCAATTTATGATACATTCGTGCCATTTGCAGCAAAAAAATATAAGAAAACGGGAGATATTAGATCTAGAGAACGATCTATGTGGATTTTTCAGTAAAAATAACCTGAAAAATATCTCTGAAGTTTAAATTTATATTTTAAATATACAAAATAACAAAGCCTTTCTTGAAAGGTGCGAGTGTTTTAAGAAAAAAGGCGCGAGAAAAAAAGAAAAGAAAGAAATTCTTTACAATAGAAAAGTGTGAAGTCCATACGTTCAACATTCTCAAGTATTAAGGCTCCTATAACGCTTAATTTAAGAGGGACTGAAAAATTTACAAATTTCAGAAAAAATAATAGGAGAAAGAGTGTTGGATCGCTTCTGTGTGACAATAATCACTGAAACAATATGACATCTCATTTTTAATCTTATTTTGTTTTTTTTTTATTACTATGTGCGTCTTTTAACAATTTCACCTTTTTTACAATTAAACTATATGGAAGGTGCCCTTGGGGCGATATTTATCGCTAAACCGCGCCAAATAAGGGGTCCAATTATTATCGCTACCCCATCCCATGCCAAAGGATAATAGGTCCGTTTCTCTAACTAAAATAAGTTGGTTTTAAAGTTTTACTATGAAATAATTGAAAAAAGAACGTCTTATTTTAATTAGTTACGGAATTGAATCTGTCATGTGAATTTAAGTAGCGTCTTTCCAAATCGATGCAAATATATTTTATCTGTATAATTTTCCTTTTATTTTAAGATTCATGAAGTGAATTACTGGTATATGTGCAGTGTATATTGGGGCAGTATCTCTAAATATCATAATGATGCTAAAAAATGTCTTTCTGTGCAAACTACTGAAAATTTAATACTGAAATTGATGTGAAAAAAGCGGGGGAGTATAAAACTACAAACACACCTCGGTAATGTCCCGCAAAAAATACGGCAGAAAATTGAAATCGTTTTGGAATGTTGTATTGGTGTAAATGGGAAGGAGCAGCGTGGATATTGTGACCGGCCTCCGTGAAAGTGGCCTTGAAGGAAAAGAAAAGAATCGAAGCCTTTGTCTTCAATAGTACAGATGATCGGAGAATTTTAGTACAGGGTCTGGTGAAAGAATAATAATAATAATAATGAAGTATGGGGGGGTTAGAGGGGGGGGGGCGTGTGAAAGGAAAGGAGGTGAGTATAATGGAGGGTTAATCAAGCGTTAACCAAATTATATTAGCACATCCCTTTCAACCACTTCAGGGGTGTGAATTTAAGGGTCTGCGGTCTGGTGAAGGACTGGGTAATTTCATATTTTACAAGGCGTACACATTGTGTAAAATCTCTTCACGTAGTAAATCACGTAGCTCGATGTTTTGACCGTCGGTGCATGGTGGAAGTCCATTAAGTAAGAAAAAAATACTTTAAAAAGATTTTTGTGGATTTTAATCGCAATATTGAGTCTTTCTTTTTACCTTAAATCACGTAACGATGGAAGCACAGTGAATAAAACCGCGGCGAACCTACAGGGTCCCATCCACGGAAGGATTTTGATTTTTAGAGAAGTATTATGTATCTTCTTAGTCTAAAGATGAAATCGACAATGTGTGAGACACTCACAACTTATGATGGGTTGAATTTTGGACGTTCCTCCCGTTTAAAGCGATCACTTATGCCAACTAATGATGGGTCTTAACTACTAAGTCTGATGAATTGCGAATTAATTGTTGTTGGGACTGTTAGTAAGACAACAAGAATGTAAAAAAATCCTAAAAACACAGTTAATAAACCAAAATTAAACGATGGTATATTAAAATCTATGAGGAATTTGACATATTTTTGACATTGACAGCTGTCAAAATCTCCCTGACTTCTAATGTTGTGAGCTCGAAATTTGAGATTCTGAATAAGTTGAACACCCCTGGTTTGAAATTTTTCAGACAGTTTGCAGATCATCTATTGAAGTTCTTATAAGGATAGACTGTTGGTACTGAGACTGAGATGCACTGTACTGAGAATAGAAAAAATAATACAAAGGAAAGTATTGATTCTAATAGCCGATAGATTTCAACAAAAAATAAGAAAAAGGTTTGTAGTATGGCGTGTGGGTGTCGAAGGGTTAAAACTAGACGCTGAAGTTCAACCGAAAAGTTAAGAATCTAAAAAAAATATAACATTGTACATATTGCACATTTACTTATTTTGCCTGCTACGGACAAAAAAAGTACAATAACTATCTATCCATCTATACCCTCACGCCACGTCTATTGCAGGGTAGGCAGAGAGGACAGAGCGCCAGACAGCCCTATCCTTACACTACACACACTCCTACAAGTGGCCTCCGTCACATTCATGCAATTTGTCCAACACGCTCTGCGATTCCTTTTACTTAAAACGCGTCCATACTTGAGGATCTAGTCGACATGATCGGACCAGGTCAGTCTTCGGTGGCCGCGTTTTCTCACCCCTCTTCGCTCACTCAAATATATATTTTTTGTCATACTGTCATCTTTCAGTCTCTCAACATGCCCAAACCATCTTAGTTTATCCACTTTCATTCTTGTCACAACACCAGTCTTGCAGTCACTCATTTCCCTACAAAGTACATTAAGTACATTTAAATGAGTGTAAGATGACATGATGATGAGGGGATCCAAGGGTTGTGTGGGGCCGTGTGTGGTATGCTATATGGTAACTACTATAATAAATTCCTTTTGATTGTTATAGAAAATTAAATTCTTTTTGATTGTTATAAGTTATAACTATCTCAATTTGACGAGTCCAAGTGCCCGAAATTAGGGCCTAGGGACGATAATGAACAATAAACGTTTTGCATGGTAAAATTCTCTATTACCTGGAGTAAACGGATGGTTGGACGCGTTTCAGGTCGTACCTACTGTCGATATACTTTAAATTTGTCGTTGCTCAGCACGGGTAACTCAGCTAGTTTTTAATAATAATAAGAGCGTGTATGTACGTTCTGTTAAATTACCCGCATAGATTAATAGTGCACTTATGCAAAGTGCTGAATGCAGTGCAACGGTTCATTACACATTGGAGGGTAAACGGAGGTACTTACTTGAGTACTTATTACTGAAGTGTTTAGGAACCAGTCCCATCTATCATAGCTCGTAACGAGACCGGTGTGAATATAGCTATTCATTTATACCAACCTGCACACTGAAAAACTAACATGGCGACCACCGTAGAAGCGTTTTGAGAATAATACGTATTTAAACTGTTTTTGTGAATTGTATTAGTTGAGATTAACAGAAAAACGATGAATATGTGTTTATGTAATGTTGGTTTACATTAATTTATGTAATTTTATTAATAAATAAAAAAAGTGCTTCACATTTACGCAAAACACCAGAAGAAATCTATCACCCCGGTGATAATGGCGATGCGTACTAACAAAGTGAAGAAAAAATAACGATGTTTTCTGCTAAATATGATCCAAATAGTGATCCGAATATTGAAAAATCACAAAAAACCAAATCTTAACCAAAACTCCTGTAAAGGAGAATGCTCATTTAGTATGGGAAAAACAAGGCTTGGCGCAAACGCAATGTAACTCAAATGATAGGTAATTAAATACTGCATAGGGGGCATCATCGAAATCAATGGCTAAATGTGTGAAAGACTTTTTATGAATAAATCGTTTAACCTACCTACTCGGTAAGTTGTGACGTCATTTCCTTCTTATGTCAATGTGTATGACTGCTGCTATATTCACTTCGGTCTTGGTAACATTAAGGGAACATCAGAAATACATCTGTCGTATTGTAATGATTAAAGTGTGGATAAGTTTTCAAATAAACAATAATACTTGAGCCAAACTATAAACACCACGCCATATATAAAGTAATGTATATGTATTACATAGTACAAGTATAAGACAAGTACAATACTTATACAGATAATGGGAAACAATAAAGAAGGGTTTTTATTGAATTATTGGCTGAATGTAAATATAGGGATGTGTAGCATACGTGGATGAAATAATAATAACATCGATTTTTTTTTGTCAAGCTTTTTTAACATCGTCTGTCGTTACTGTTCTTTCCAATGTCACAGCATATTGAAATTTTGCACATATATTTACATCGCGTTTTCTATATTATATTGGCAGCCGGCGGAAGTTAGCTGCAATTGGGGTTGCAATATTGTATTGTTGGTAGTCCTTATTGTCGAGCCTTGTCACAAGAGCTGTCAAAGGGGATCCGGACAAACGGCCGACAAGACATACGGCCGACAGGACAAACGGCCGACACGGACAAATAGCCGACACGATCAATGGCCGACTGGTACAAATGGCCGAAAGACGAAAGGCCGAAATCCAAACGGCCGACATGGACATATGGCCGACAAGTACAATTGGCCGACATCCAATAGGCCGACACGGACAACTGGCCGACAAGGACGAATGGCCGACAGGACGAATGGCCGACACAAAAAAAAGATTGAAATGATGATCACATCACAAGTTTGAAAAACAAAGTTGCCAGTTTATTCTAACAATCCAAAATTTGGCTAGTTTTTTAAACAACAGTTCCGAAATATAATTTGAAAGTAGCGAAAAAATGTTACCATATCTTATTATCACATCAAGCAACACTAAACCAAGTTTGCTCCGTGAGACCGAGGCCGTCGCCATATTGTTCATGAAGGCCGGGCCCAACTGACATTTGACGATGGTTACGCCATCTAAATTGTATGGTAAAAAATATTCCGTAATTCAAGTGTTTGTCACCGAGACAAGGTGTTTGTCACCGATACAAGGTGACGTCACCACTCATGGCGGTAATGGAATTCGAGGATGTAGGCTTGTACTCTACTATCGCAGGCTTCGGTGAGACTTCTGAAAAAAAAGACACGGTAACACTGTTTTTGCCAATAGCACCCAAGGTTAAATAGCTCTGCTCCTGAATTTATGCAACCACTGTATACTTAATAACTATGAGACATACTTGAAAGAATTACCTACTACTAGCGCCGCGAGTAGCCGCTTCACGAATTAGATCAAAAACACCAAGCAGACATGGGACATTACTTTTTCAACTTTCCAGCGAACATGCAGGTTCACAATTTTTAGGCGTTAAAAACGGTTTTTCATTTGTTTTGGCTGCAGGTGCCTTTTAGCGCTTAATTAAACCTTACTAGTATAAATAAAAAACAACCTAACCGGTCAACATTATTTTTTTAAAGTAATGTCCCATGTCTGCTGGGCGATGCCTTAGTCGGCCATTCGTCCTGTCGGCCATTCGTCCTTGTCTGCCAGTTGTCCGTGTCGGCCTATTGGATGTCGGCCTATTGTACTTGTCGGCCATATGTCCATGTCGGCCGTTTGGATTTCGGCCTTTCGTCTTTCGGCCATTTGTACCAGTCGGCCAGTTGGTCGTGTCGGCCATTTGTCTCTGTCGGCCGTTTGTTCATGTCGGCCGTTTGGCATTCGGCCATTTGTAGTAGATTCCTGTCAAAGGTATATTTTACGAGTAACCTACGATGCCAAAAATATTACAGAGCATCGTAGAGAAATAATTTTAAAGGCAAGATAGTTTTGCGAGTTGGAAAAAGATAAAATACACCGTAATCCCTTTAAACTGCCATCGCAAGTTTGAAAAGCAAATGCCAGTTTATTCTAACAATCCAAAAATTGCAATTTTTTTAAACAACAGTTGTGAAATATAATTTGAAAGTAGCGAAAAAATGTAACCATAACTTATTATCACATCAAGCAACACTAAACCAAGTTTTTTCGATCTTGCTTTCGTGAGAGTTCTGCAAGAAAACGGACAGTAAGAAAATTTACACATTTACTGTTTCTTTGCGAGTATACATACCTTTCAGTTTCTCTATTTTGAATATTTAATCGATGCTCGATGACATAATTTTTCACCCTTTCATGTAGCAGCAACTGAAAGGTCTAAGTTAGTGTCGGCAGGGCAGGGCAGGGAGGGTTGTAGGGCATGAGATTCTCTTGAAGATTTAATAGGATTTGCTTAATGTCTGCACAAGTTATATTATTTTATAACACAACAGTTCTGTGCCGCGCAGCGTAACCTTAACCTTTCAATAAAATATAAAATAACACAGTGGTTCATAAATCGTAAGCCATATTCCTATTCGTCGTGCAAAATATCCGGTATCCGGAGAATACCCTGCTGGTATCCGGAGATGCCCTGCTGTGAGGTCGTGGTGAGTTTCTGTGACTATTCTGAACCTGTTCCCTAATTCTTTGACTTTTTCCTATACAATCATTCACCTTCTTTCTTACCTTTTTAGTCTATCTGCCAACTCCTGCATCATTTCGGTCTTTATACTGTAAATTAATCTTTCATTTCCTCGGTATATAGAAGAAATTGCTCCACGTATATTTATAAAAGAACTTGCTCCACGTATATTAACAATATTTACAAAAGAACTTGCTCCACGTACATTAAAATTTATATAAGAACTTGCTCCACGTACGAGTATATTAAAATTTACTTGATCCACGTATATTAAAATTTATAAAAGAACTTGCTTCACGTATATTTAGGACATTAATATATCATCATTTAATATATAACTCCATTTGTTTTAGTAAATTAAATAAATAAAATATAAAAGAGGTAAACCTAGTAGCCAAATTTCGTGTGAAAAAACAGGTTCATTGGAAGAAAATGAGAGGAGGAATAAATGCTCTTTTTGTTAACTTATTTAGCCAACTTGATTGCTAATATTTATTTATTTATTATAAACGGCAGTGGAAAGAAAACAGACTGAAAAGAAAAAGAAGATACCTTATAACGAAATATGAATTTAATATGGACAATTTTACTTATAAAAATGTTGAGAGCCACTGTCTGATATAATATGTTTTTACCCCACAGCTTTGGTTACATAATCAGATTAATTTAATATGCCAATAAACTTCATGCAATAAAAACTTTTACAAAAATAAAACTTCATTCATTCACTCACTCACACATTCGTGCTATTCGATATTCTTCTGTTTTGTTTATAAGAATTTCCCGGCTGAAAATTTTTCTCTGTATTAGGCTGATGAGTTTAATTATACATATATCAATCATGAATGACAATATAACATGTAGACTCTTCTGGCTGATAATACTGAGAAGTGTGTTGGCAGGTCCTGCCTCCGCGTAAAAAATAAAATCTTCAAACCTGCAAACCATACGTTGTGACGTCACAACTTTCTTATGTAGATGCCTATACGATGAACTATATTCACGTCGGATTCGACTGAAATTCTAGGTAGGTACTATTTCCAGATCTTATCCATCATGGCAGGTCTAATCCAAATCATTACCTCCAATTATGTATTATTACGTGAGGTGAATCACCTACTTATACTGGAATATTCCAGAGCCTGTGATGAATAATGATAGTCATATGTCAGGATTATCCACAATAATTACACGGAACTATTGTCTGTACATCCATATCAACATATGTATTAAGATTATTAAACTAGTTAAACCTTATCTACGGTAAGGGCAGGTTGCTTGACGAATAGTTAAGTATAGTCAACTCGGATGAGAAAGATTAGAAAGTACCACCCGTATGGGAAAGGTGACGAAAATCTCGCCCCTAAAAAAGTGAAGTGCATTACCGGTTGTGTCAAAATCCTACCATCAGGCTTTTAAGGACTTGGTACCGAGAATGACGTCACAGTCATTTTCCACGGCATTAAGGTTCAAAATCGCGTGATAAAATGGTAAAAATAGCGTTTTTCTAATTTTTTGGGTTAATTTAGCTTCAATAAACTTTAACGGTCATTCCCTAGATTTAAATGCATATTATCAATGCAAAAAAAATTCTTTGCGACTTTCGGGAAAAGAGTTGCTGTCTTTCGGTAAAAAGACCAGAGGTGTTTTTCACATTTTTTTCTTACAAATCTCTACAAGATATAAAAATTATTATACGATCATTCCCTAGATAAAGGTTCAATGTATCTACCCTATTTCGTTCCAAAGCATATTTACTAAAAGTTATCGAGATCTAAGGTCTCCCGTTTTTAAAAATTTTTGATATGCCTACTTTTAAGTCGGGTAAAAGACTGGTTTCTGGAATATTTCAGTATTACGAGAAATGCATTTATGTTATACAGGATGTAAAGAAAATACCGAGAAAGAAAAGTATAAAATGTTATTATTATTGTTGTATTGAACAAGTAGAGTAGGTATAATATAAGGTGGCGGTAATCCACCATGAAATGCAATCATCACGTACAACAAACAAACAATAATACACGAGTTAAATATAATTATACTTAAAAGTAAGAAGAAGTATCACTATAACAGAAATAAAAACAATTTTATTATTCTGATTAATTCAACAAAGTGGTAGGAATGTATTGAGCCGTCGTTTAGTCAAGAAGATGGAGGTGTGGAGAGAGGTCACTATTTAGTACACAAAATATGGGGACCTGCTTAACTATAACTAGAACTTCTTCTTCTTTCTCAGCCGTTTTAATTCTAATGCTGGACATAGGCCTCCCCTTTGACTTTCCACAGATCCCTATCCTGGGCATACTGCATCTTCTTGCTTCCTGTGATTCGCCTCATATCGTCAGATTGAAACTTATGATTTAAATAGACTAAACACATACACAGGTAACAAAAAAGAATGATAGAACTAATTAGGTACCTTTACTTACGATGCTATCGGGCTAAAACTTGAGTAATTCGGGGTATTTAAAAAAAAAAGTTAAAATCTCGAATATCTCGAGAACCGTGCGACTTTGGACTGAGCTAAGTTTGGCTCAAAAGATCCCAAATGACCTCTACTATCACCCCTGAAAATATCTGTATCTAACTATCTATCAAACACCCTGTATACGTCACATCTACTTAAAAAATAAATTATTCGATAAATAAAATATTTTTAATTTGTGGTAGACTGGACTCTTAAAATTAACGCCACCGTTCAAAATGGCCGTCGGCGTCGTATTCTATGTAACAACAACTTTCTTTACATTTCCACTCCACAGGCCACGGGGTGGGCGACCGACTGGGCGAAGAAAATATTGGGATTTGTTTTGTTGGCGCCATAAATTCCACTGAGCCATTAACCGTACGCCACCCTCCCTACTACACTGAGACGAGACGGTATACGACTCCCGTTTGTTACGAAGTTGTTACGTCCTGCGACATGACTGCGACATCACTGCGACATTTTGTTACAAACTCAAAATAAACAAGTATGAACATTCTACTGTGGATTGATTTTAAGAAATTATCTTATTTATGCAAGAAATTGTCGTATTATGATTTTTAAGTTCCTATTTTCTAAGGAAGTTAAGGCTCGGGACCCAACTTGACGTCACGGTCATTTCCCGCGACATTAAAGTTCAAAATCGGATGAACATTTTTCATGATAAAATAGAAAAAATCGGCTTTTTGAGAAATCTATACATACACGAATTCTGTCACGATATAAAAAATGTTGTGATTACAAATCTACTTCTTCATCTTTTCTTAGATCCTGTGATCTGTTTATTCAAGAAAGCCCTCATTCTTGGAAGGCTGAAGTGCAGATGCCCCTCAATCGTTTTGGCGGTCTTCCGGGGAGTCTGTGAACAGCTGGGATTTCGTTGGCCACAACATATGGGATTCTGTAGTCATCCATCCCATTTACGTAGTCCCTCCAGAATCTTCTCCTAGCCCTGCCCCATCGCACGATGTCTTCCCTTTCACAGGAGCGCCTTATATAAATACAAATCTGATTTTTTTTAATTGTCGCATTATCAAGATTCGTATTTGCGACATGATGTTACGACGTCACGGCGACGTTGCGACAAGTAACACCCGCAATTATTATTACAGCATTACATGGCTTTATTATTACAATTTCAACTCCAGAAACCCGACATTATCCACAATTCACTACTACTAGTTACTACCACCACTGTAATATATCGTAACGTAATATAGATATTATTACAGAGCCGCGACGAGGAAAAAGAGAGAGGGGCTGAAACCTCAGACGCAATAATTGAGGGGTGTCGAAATTGTCGGTTAGAAATAATGAAATACTTATACTTGAAATGATAATCGGAAACTACACTAGATTTGACTAGATACACAGTTTTATTGGGGTTTATTTTTTTTATTTTCGTTAGGCACGAATTGGGACTTTTGAATCATCATAATATGATAGTATCAAAAAATACACAGTCGATTTTGCGTAAATTGAGATAAGAATGTGGAAATGTTCGTATTTTAAAAGTATACGTTTTAAGATAATAAATGGCAACAAAACCACCCATTAAAAATTATGTACAATTCTTACAAGATGTTAATTAAAGAAAAAAGAGTTGGGGGCGCAATTCCACAACCTGCGGATCCCACGGGGAACCCTGAGAAAGGACGTGGTGAAAATTTGCCTTAGGGCTGCTCTGGTACAGCGAGAAGTTATTCTACGTTTTTTTACTTGTGTAAGAAGTTTGCAAACAGACTTAGAATAATAAATTTTATGTAGTTTTTATTACACTTTCGGTCACACCGTGTATTCTATACTACTCCCTGTATAGTATGCTACCTATACAAGTCGTAACTTTCAACAATTTACCTATGTTTTTTTACCTACATAGTTTATAGTGTCGTAAGAAAAAGGAGATTGATCATGTCGACCAGAATCTTAAGACTGCATTTGTGCATTTCTCCGGGAGATATTCGGGATAAACTTTGATTATTGAAGTACTTAATCAAATATTTTTTCTTCATACTGGGATAAAGATAGAGTAAGAATACTCCTCCGCGTAAAGGCTCCCTTCCACTGAGGCAAAAAAAGGTTTATTTTCCATTTCATGGGGTAAATTTCGCTTCAATCAAAAAGCTTGTACGGTCATTCCTTAGCTAGATTTTAGTATGCATATTATCAATACAAAAAAAAATCTCTGGGACTTTCGGGAAACGAGTTGCTGTCTTTCGGAAAAAAAGATCAGAGGTGTTTTAATAATCTATACAAGATATATAAAACCTTTTACGGTCATTCGCTCTAGCCCAAAAAAATGGAAAAAACGCTATTTTTACCATTTTATCATGCGATTGTTCACGCGATTTTGAACCTTAATGCCGTGATGTCATAGTTGGGTCGCGAGACTTAAATCGGAAATGCAGGAAGTATTCATTACTTTATATTACAGTTTTTTATATACAGCTTTCCACAGATTTATATCCGAGTGAAGAAAATGAAATAGCTACGTTTTTTCATTTGGTTTCCCATTGATTGTACCTCTGATTATTTACAATCAATTCTAGATACAAGTCGAATAATTAATACCGTAACCTAGTTTTAAAATATTTATGCTACAAAGTTCTGTTTAATTATCAGAAACTAGCTGAGTTACCCGTGCTTCGCAACGGCAAATTTGACAAACCAATCCGGTATATTTTATTCATTTATTTGGGACACACATATGAAATACCCAAATAAAGATTATACCTAGTTGGGCAGTCCCGGTGATGCACTGTGTATATTTTATTTGTGAATAAATAAAAAAAAATCTCTCCTGTGTAGGGGAGATTCTGGGTGGAGATAGGTATTTCGGCCCCTACGTAGGAGAGTTTTATGTAGAATTTAATATGAATTTATGCTCTTCTAGGTGTTGCTCTTTATTAAATAAATAATATTATCTCTGTTTTTGTATGCCAATTATTTAGGGGTCCCCTGCATAGGTGTAAGTTGGTGGGATTGGGCATGAGTTCTTCAATTCTCCTAAAAACTTATCTGAAATATCCTCTTTCAAACTGTTCGGATGCCTTTTATAGATACTCGTTAGTATTAGAATATGAAACTTACCATAACAGCGCTCATTTTGAAGTCCATAAGGTTCTTGACTTCAGCAGCCATCTCCCTTACAAGAAGGAGACCATCCTTCCTCGCCACCTCCAAATCCCAATCGTGATATTTCTGAAAATAAAAAGAGAAAAGATATTAACATCTCAGAAATCTTTTCTATGACTTTTTACAACATCATTACGGTATTATTTTTGTATTTATTGGTAATCCGCAGAACCTTCGCTGGTCTATGAAATGGTGATGTTTTTTTTTTGTATGTATTTATCAGCGACATAATATATTAAGTACTACCTAGACAGCGTACTCAATACTAGAAGTGTAAAAAAACTGGTGCCCACAAACTGTCAAATCGTATGGAAAATTTTGACAGTTTGTGGGCAACGGTTTCGAATCTTTGCTCTATAGTTAAAAACTGTATGGTTTTTTATGATAAAAAAATAAAAAAATCGTAAATCAGTAATTGTTGTTTGATTTATGTAAAATAATATGTTTATGGGTAATATCGGTTATTAAGTGATTTAGTAGGGACTAGGGGGGCCTTGAATCGCGGGACCCTGGGCAAGTGCCCACTGGAGCTAATGGAAGAGAGGGGCCTGCATATGTATATACCGTTGACGATATGTTGAAAATTTTATTTGATGTATGACGAAATGTCAATCAGAGCCCTTTACACTCTGATTGGCATTGATCTGATAATGATATTGTTTATGATACTTTGTTTAATGATATGCTGTGAAATGATATTGTAAAAATTGACGAGTCCAGGTGCCCGAATGGGCCTACGGACGATAGAGAACAATAAAACAATAGCAACATGGGCGTCACCAGCCTCGGCACTATGGAGGGACAATAAAAAAAAAATTAAATTGATATAACATGGAAAAAATGTACTTACGAGTATATAGCGACGAAGGCGAAATTTTATTGTGAAAACAAAAAGTCTCGATGCGGTTTGGTTTATTTGAAAATGTATATAATACTTGGCACAATAATAGGTATGAACGAAAAACATTTTATAAAAAAGGAATAAAAATAGCGCCGCAGCCAATTTTTTTATGAAACCATAGTATTTTGTTGGATTTTCATGAAAATTTATGATATGATGAGAAAATGTGTGGTAATAATGTGATTTTTTGTGAGGTTTTATCATTAATCATTTTTTTTATTTAATCACTTTATTACAAAATAACACAATATTAATAAATAACACCACTTAAAATATAATCACATCCTCTGTATTATTTTGGATACTGCCCTCCTTAAGAGTGTGCATACCGACATTCCAAAAATTTCTAAAAACGGGAGACCTTCTATCTCGACAACCGTTACTAAATATGCTTTGGAACAAAATAGGGCATTGAACCTTTATCTAGGGAATAACCGTAAAAGATTTTTTATATCTTGTATAGATTTCTCAAAAAATATTTTTAAAAACACCTCTGATCTTTTTTCCGAAAGAAGGAAACTCGTTTCCCGAAAGTCGCGGAGTAAAATTTTATTTTTGTACTGATAATATGCATTAAAATCTAGGGAATAACCGTAGAAGTTTTTTTATAGACCCAAAATTAACCCCAAAAAATGGAAAAAACGATATTTTTAGCATTTTATCATGCGATTGTCACGCAATTTTGAACCTTAATGCCGTGGGAAAAGACTGTGACGTCATTCCTGGTGTCATGCCCTGCAACCGAATGCTTGTGTGGAGGGCAGGACTCGATCAAACACAACAAATGAATACTCAAAACAGTTGCAGTCTACACAATACAAATGTTGATACAAAAGTCAATTCCTTCACAATAATAACAACGACACAAAAATAAAACATTCACATCATTTAGTATGAAAAAGTATAAACGTATTCCAATCAGTTGCCCCCCCCGTCCCCCCTGTCCCCCCTGATGACGCCCATGCCTAGCAATGATGTAATTAATCAGATACTTAGCTAGGTATAGTTTGAGGTAATAAATCTTAGTAAAAGTGTATTATTACAGGAAGGTATAAGCCCCTTCTTATAATAATACATTATAATCAGAATATAACTTGATTAAATACCAAACTTTATCCATACATCATCCTACCCTTAACTTAAGCTTAGTACCTATATTGAAACAGTTCTCCTCATACGGTTCCCGGAGAAAAACCCGTAGGAATATTGGCCATGGTCTAAGAACCCCCGAAGCCTGCGATAGTAGAGTACAAGCCTACATCCTCGAATTCCAATACCGCCATGAGTGGTGACGTCACCTTGTATCGGTGACAAACACCTTGTCTCGGTGACAAACACTTGAACTACGGAATATTTTTTCCCATACAATTTTGATGGTGTAATCATCGTCAAATGTCAGTTGGGCCCGGCCTCCACGAACAATATGGCGACGGCCTCGGAACCCCAAAAAAGACAAAAGCTCTTCAGAAATATATGCTCAATGAATAAAAGTCCAAACTTACTATTTGGATTCCAGTAGATGAATTATTTATGTGACCCAAATTAATGTTTTTTTTTTATTATTTTATATTTTCATTAAAATATATCTTGTTTGATGTGAAATACCGATTCCACATAAACTTGCTACGATTTTTTTCATTTTTTTTAGTGTGGTTCTTATTACTTTTAAAGCCACGTTTCTTTTTTACCTATAATGTTTCAATTTTCATCTTTTCCAAATAAAGGTCGAAATTCGCGTCAAATATGCGAAAATTCGCGCTATTCCTGTAAAAGAGAACTATAATTCGCGTTATATGTGTAAAAACAGATCATTAGGCCAAATATTTCGCGTTTTGTTAGGTCAAATTCGCGTTATATATAGAGGCTGGAAAATTACGAGATCCCGGTAAAACGAATTTATTCGCGAATTTCTCGCTTTTTACGCGACTAACACGAATTTCTTGTTTTTTAGTAAAAAGCGCGAAATTCGCGTATTAGTTCGTTTCATCGCGATCTCGAAATTTTCCAGCTTCAACATATAACGCGAATTTGGCCTAACAAAACGCGAAATATTTTGCGTAATGATCTGTCTAAGCTAAGGTAATGCAGGGATCTGATATCGGCAGTACAAAACACGTAATGGGTTTTTAATATGTTTATAGAAGGAACCACCTATTTCATGATGAAAAAACAAAGAATCATTAGGTGTGGGGTGGGTTCCTAACATTATGTTATAAAAAGTTATCAATAAAATCTCATCAGATATAATGGATTCATGGTTAATCAAATTATAGGTTAACGGTGCTAAGAGTTTTTTTTTTCTATTATCAAAAAGGCTTGTTTGCAAGGTTTGGGTGCAGCAGAACAGAGCAAGAACGGAACAAGGGTGCTGTAACTTCTTGCTCTAGAGGTGGGGAAAGAGGGACAATCCTGAGTGTGAATGTGGTGCTGTTCAGACAGTCAGACACTTGGTCCGGGACTGCGAGGCAAGGAAATTTCCCGGTAGCCTCCAGGACATCCACGAGGCAAGACCGGAAGCGTTAGTCTGGTCTGGACCAATTTCGGACATTTTTCAGTATATAAAACTAAAAAATGTCTGAAATTTCGGCAGTTTTTCACACAAGGGCGAGGAGGTTAAAAATTTGGATTCTGAACCACGAGACTAACCTAAATAACGTACAAAAAAATAAATTTTTGGATTACATTTTGTTTCATCATACCTACTATACTGAAAGTTGCTTAATATTCATCTTACATTTTTTCAGAAGATTATGATCTTTATAATCTGAATAACTCTGTTGTTTTTGGTCCGAGACAAAAATTTGGGAATCAAACTTGTTTTAAATTGAACGATCTACAACATTAACTTACAACATTTTTCTATACAGACTACATTTCAGGAAATATATTTAAAAAATGAGAAATTTTGTAATATGCCAGTAGATCTAAGATTCGTTAGTATGGAGACCTAACATTAAATCAGGTAGCCGTGAATTTTTGGTATGTTATGTAGGACAATAAATAAGTTAAGAATCCAAATTTGCACAATTTTCCTCCCTCCGCCCGCTTAACCAACAGCGCAACCTTAAGAAATCGTCACTTTTTATATATTATGCACTATAACTTAGTTATTTCGCGTTTTAGGTCAAAATGAGTTATTTTCTAATTTGTACATTATAAAATTTCCTACAACTTTTGTTTATAACATTTTGCTCTAAAGTAAATACCAACGGAGCTTTAAAGCTTCAAAAATTGGACAATATTCAGTATTTTTTCAATTTAGAGTTTTTAGCCAAGAACCATCACGATAACTCCGTCATGGTTAACTTCAGCCCAAAAATTCTTATAACATCTTATAGAGTATTTAATTTACTTCAAAACGCGTATATCAAAGTTTATATTATGCTCAAAATAGCGGAGTGAGGACAGATTTAGAATAAAAACGAAATAGTGATTTTCATGATTTTCCATACATTCTCGAATTTTACATACTTTTCGAAAATTTATGGGAAAAAGTTGTCTTTTTTACGTTTTAGTTTAATTTTGTCCATTATTGATAAGTTTTATGAGGAATATTTTACCTTTTTGGAATCAACTGATATGACGGAAGTCTTTATGATAAATAAGATACAAAAATATAGTGAAATATTTTAGCTATAGGTCTTCGAAAGTTGGCAAAAATTCCAGAAAAATATTATTTTGGTAAACATTGTAATTTTTTTAATCAATATAACATTTTCTCTTAAAATGTATTAAAACTAAGTATCCACATCTTTACTGAGTTCTACTGAAGAAAATAAATTATAAAAAATATTCAGGTTTTTTCTCTGTGTTTCAAAAACTAGAAAATGGAGTAAATTTTAGGAAATTCGTTTATCACAGTGTATCATTCAGCCTAAACCCAAATTGAAATCACGTGATTATTAGACTAAAATACATTCAAATATCTATCATTAGAATATACACAGAGTGTCCTATGTCGCATGCTGGAAAAGATACAGGTTGTTATAAAAGCTCATTTCATTATTGTCGATGAATTGCACTGTCTTTTAATTTTCGTTCGACTGAGTAAAAACCTAAAGCAATTTTAATTATATTTTTAATCAGGCGGGTAGCTTAAGGATATAGGTACTCAATTTAAAACATTTTAAGACATGGTTTTCTATTTGAAGGAAATATGACGATTGTTTGCGAATTGAATATTTATCAAAAAAAATATTTCAATTGTTAGAACATCTCTAATCTATATATTTTGTATAATAATTATCAAAAAATTTTCTGTAATATTTGCTGATTCCAACAAGGTAAAATATGTGTCATTAATTGTAAGAACAATCGATATAATTAAGCGTATATTTAATTATGTCAACTTTTCTTCATACATTTTCGAACGGTATGTGTAATCAGAAAATGTATAGGAAATCATAAAAAACACTTTTTTGTTTTTTTCTAAATCTATCTCTTCGTCGTTGTTTTAAGCACAATATAGATAATGCTGTACGCGTTTTGTAGAAAATTAAATTCTCTATAGGATGATAATAAAATTTTCTGGCTAAAATAAGCCATGACGAAGTTATTGTAATGTTTAGTGGCTAAAAACTTAAAATTGAAAAAAAAATACAGAATTTTGACCAATTTTGGGAGCTTGAAAGCTCCGTTGGTATTTACTTTAGAGCAAAATGTTATAAACAAAAGTTGTAGGAAATTTTATAATGTACAAATTAGAAAATAACTTATTTTGACCTAAAACGCGAAATAACTAAGTTATAGTGCATAATATATAAAAAGTGGCGATTTTTTAAGGTTTTTTCAAGGTGGCGAAGGGGGCGGAGGGAGAAAAATTGTGCAAATTTGGATTCTTAACTACCTCATTATCCTACATAACATACCAAAAATTCACGACTACCTGATTTAATGTTGGCAAAATTGCTTCATCGACTATAGTAACAAAATGCATATTTCACATAGCGTTTAGTATTTTATGCAGTATTTTCTTTGTAACACTCTAGTATAATTTAGTATTTTTACGCGAAAATTTTAGTAGTTTCTCTAATTTTGAAACGGCAACACTGAACGTCAGACGAATACAATCAATACTACCTAGAACAAAAGGCTATGACACACAACCCAAAATGGCGGCCGACAGGCCTAAGCGAAATGTCAAATCTGGGCTTGTGTAGAGTATAAGTCAGTGTTCTTCTGCGATTTCTGTCCTGAAAATGTCATCCAAGCGCCAGAATTCTCCATTATTAATGAAATAATTACATATGATAGTGGAAGATGGGAGTTATTTTAAACAAAACAACATTTGACTTTCGACCAGTAGACCTTTAATAAGAAAATATTCATCAATACCACACAATTTGCAAAAGATGTCACCAATAAAACATATAATAACTACAATATCTCCTTAGATCAACTCTAGGCTTTGAAATAAAGAATAATTATACACCTCATTACATAAAATAATGTAAAGGAAGGATATATATACTTATACGATACAAAATACGCACGACTATACCGGTACACAAATCGACCTAACCTCACATCAAAATTAACAAATAAATGTCAACGATAACACGCGTACACATTATAAGACACAAGGATAACGTTTTATTATCATAAATAATCGAGAAATATCATTAGATACCCTCGAATATTGGTTTGGAATATATTTTTTCCGGTGAATAGCGAGAAGCCATCTTGATCGCAGCACAGTCTTTTGGGAAGATAAAAACACGAACTTTTGGTCCTGAGGCGTAATTTCCTTTACAATTTGTAACACAACACTTGTTCACCATCGTAAGCAATGTTTTTAAACCGTATTTAGTCTATTTAATCACTGTTATACAACAAATATAGCGTATCAACGAAGGGCGACCGCACGTCCGCCATACAAAATCAACGGAAATACGTTATGGCAACGGCCTATGATAGGCCCCTTGACGAAGAATTTACCGCTAGGGGCGCTGCTAGTACCACGGCTTTATACTATAGGTGGTATTGATACAATACCAAATCAATCATATATTATAAACAGTGTTGCCGTTTCTAGTATTTTTAATACTAAACTAGTATTTTTTGAGGCATTTTGAAAAATCTAGTATTTTTTTAGTATATTCCGAAAATCTGGTATATTCTAGTATTTTTGATCAAAATCTAGTATATTTAGACCTAATTCTAGTATTTTCCGGCACTTTGCAACAAAAATTTCTTACGCTTTCAAATTTCGTTCAGAAATCAGTATTATTCATTTTATTAAACCCCCCCCCCCTCCGCTCGTCAAATTTTTAGTCGTCAAGGTCAAAAGAAAATAGCACGATTAAAAAATTTTATAAAACATAGAATTCTCCCCCCCCCCCCCGTCATCAAATTTTTTGTGATAGAAGTTTTTAGCTGGCGACGAAAAAAAAAAAAAAGGTCGTCAATTTTTCCCAAGAGTTACTTTTCCTAGGGACCCCCCTCCCCCCGTCGACGTATTTTCACAGAACAGTGACATTTTTCGCGGAGGACCAAAAAAAAAAAAAAAAAAGGTCGACAAAAAAATTATCTGGTATTTTTCTAGTATTTTGTCGACCCCCATCTAGTATTTTCTAGTATTTTTTGACAAAAAGTCTAGTAGTTTTGCTAATTTCAAAACGGCAACACTGATTATAAAGAACATAACCTAAAATGTTTTGACAAGAACACATTCGTGATACGTGATAAGCAGTCGTTGCAAATTGTTATTGATCAACCTTATAAATATAGTGCTATTGTACTCCGTTACGTCTGGTGTCGGTGACAATCTTGATTTAGTAATAAGTTTATCATAAAGAAGATCAAAAGATATCATTATGGATGAAGCAAGTGCTAGTGTTCATAATGACGGCATAGTGGGGGATGTTCAAGTTTGTATAACTGATGAGGAAATCGCGGACTTTCTAAAGAATGTTAATGTCAAACAAGAACCTACCGAGGAGGAGAACGAAGGTGATGTTGGACATGCTTTTAGTTATGGGGACATTGATATATACGAACCTGATATTAAAGTAGAGTGTGAGAGAGCTAGCAGAGAAACCGATTTTACTACTGAGGCCAGTTCATCTTCGAAATGTGACAAAAAGGTTGTACTTTCCAAAGGGATGCAAAGGAGTGAACACATCAATAAGGAGAAACGAAGACATGCCTGTAATATTTGCATGAAGACATTCAGTTTAGTGTCGTCATTGAACACACATAAACGAATTCACACCGGCGATAAACCTTTTAAGTGTAATATTTGCATGAAGACATTCAATGATAGTTCAAATTTAAGAAGACATAAACAAATTCATACCGGTGAAAAACCTTTGGAGTTTAATATTTCCATGAAGAGATTCAGTGTGATGTTGAGATTAAACAAACATAAACGAATTCACACAGACGAAAAACCTTTTGAGTGTAATATTTGCACGAAGACATTCAATGATAGTTCAAATTTAAGAAGACATAAACGACTTCACACATGCGAAAAACCTTTTGAGTGTAAACTTTGCACGAAGACATTCAGTCAGTTGTCAGCTTTAAACGTGCATAAACGAATTCACACCGGCGAAAAACCTTTTGAGTGTAATATTTGCACGAAGACATTCAATGATAGTTCAAATTTAAGAGTTCATAAACGCATTCACACCGGCCAGAAACCTTTCGAGTGTAATATTTGCATGAAAATATTCAGGCAGGTTTCAAATTTAAACAAACATATTAAACGGATCCATGAGTCCAATAACTGAGTTGTTGGTATGACACACTAGAATATGTAGGCACCCATAATATAAATATTTTATAAGTATATTTAGATGATGTGGTCGGTAGCCTGGTTGGCAACGTATTCGACAGTATATCCGGTGGGCGCTGGTTCGATCCTCGATGCCGACTTCACAGCACAAGCTTTTCAAGCTAGCTGCGAACCCAGATTAATTTTATAAATAAATAAAAATAAATTTTAATATTCTTCGTTTGTAGTTTGTTTTATAATATGACATTTTAATTAATGAATGGAGGGTATTATATAATATACTAAGAATTCTTCAAAACAATATTTAACAATCTTCCTTGCTATCCCATCCTTCTCCTCCCTTCTACTGATTTCATTACTTTTTCTTACTTAATATTTTAACTTTATTCAATTTTGACAAATAATTTTAGGTTAGTTTTTATCTCAACATACTTTTTATTAATTATTAGTAGCTACTGTAGTTTAGTATTTTTTTCTCTTTCTTTCTTACTTCTTCTTCAGCCCTCTGTCCTCCACTGCTGGATATAGGCCTCTTCCATATTCCTCCATTCCTTTCTGCTGTTTGCTGCTTGCAGCCAGTTTTTTCCCCCTACAGTGGCTATGTCGTCGGACCACCTCTTTTGGGGTCTTCTCTCTTTTGGGATCTCTTTTATTCTCCCAAGGTCTCCATTTTAGGATTTTTGGGGTCCATCTTGTGGGGTCTTGTCTTGCGACGTGTCCCGCCAATTGCCACTTTAGACTTGCTACGCGATCCATGACGTTTGCTACTTTGGTTCTGTTCCTAATTTCCTCATTCTTCCCTTTCTTACTTATCCTGTCTTTACTCGTACTCAATATGTGTGCTTATGTGCAAATAAATAAATAAATGGGAAACATTCACCTATCCAGATATCATGGATATATTTATTTATTATTTATTTATTTTTGTGAAGTTAAAATTACACTGAGCAACATTACAGCTTTAGCCTTTGCGTCACTCGGTGTAAACAATTACAATACATCATGACATTATATATATATATATATATATATATATATATATATATATATATATATATATATATATATATATATATATATATATATATATATATATATATATATATATATCTATCAAATATCACAAATAAATTCAACAATATATCAAAGGATCAGATGCTCGGGGCCTAAAATACAAGCATTGTGCCCGAAATATCAGTATTTAGAAATCATCTTACAATATTGCAACTTGCAAGTATTAATAATTACCGATTTTTGCATTTTTATGTGTAAATTTTCCAGTAAATCTTTTTTTTTTTATATAATAAGTACATATTTATTAGCGATTTTGGTAGAATACCTGTAGCTGATAATACTAATGGCATTATAATATATACAGACCTAGAATGCCAAATATTTTTTTTATTTTATGATATGTATTAGTAAAAATTGTATTTCTTTTTCAAATAAACTTATGTAAAAATTATTTTAAAACAAGTAAATTTGTTTTAATTAAAATCCAACGCACGTGTGATAATTCCTGAACGAGAATGGATTACCTATGTATGGCGTTAATACATTTTTTTAAAGGCTTGTTTGACTGATAAATTACGTGTAAGGTATAATAAAATATTACTTACCGACAAAATAAATATTCTTCCACTTACGTTCATTAAGGCTCGGGACCCAACTATGACGTCACGGTCATTTCCACCGACATTAAGGATCAAAATCGCATAATAAAATACTAAAAATAGCGTTATTTCCATTTTTGGGGTTAATTTCGCTTCAATCAAAAAACTTTTACGGTAATTCTCTAGGTTTTAATGCGTATAATCAATACAAAAAATCTCCGCGGCGTTCGGCAGACGAGTTTCTGTCTTTCGGAAATAAGATCAGAGGTGTTTTTCACAATTTATTTTGAGAAATCTATACAAGGTATAAAAAATCTTTTACGGTTCTTCCCTAGATAAAGGTTCAATGTATATACCCTATTTTTTTCCAAACCATATTTAGTAAGGTTGTAGATATCTAAGGTCTACGTTTTTAGAAATTTTTGAAATGTCAATACGCATACTTTTAATGTATTAGTTTGATTGGCAGACCATTAGGAACACACCTAGCTAATAATATAAATACGTTGTAAGTATATTGAAAAAAAAAAACTAAAAAAAACATTAACATTTTATCTAGATTAGAACATGACGTTGAAAAATCGTTGACTTGGTGATTCAAATTGGTTCGATTGAAAGGTGAACACAGTTTCGAAATTTGAATTATTTTTGAAATATGTTCTACGAAACAAAAGCAGTTTTTTTCTAGGTACTTTAACACGTAGTAGAAGACGTATTTAGCAATTAGCAATGTTTAATCACTCGACAGCGAGTGCTTTGCGGAAGAAAACGACCATATGCATTGTGACATAAGAAAGCTAAGGAACCTATATCAGGTTCCCTAAAGAAAGCGATGACGTCACAACTTACGGAGTAGGTAAATTTATTCATTTGTTTTTAAAAAGGATTCAAAGTTTACTTTTTGCAAGTAGTTATATCTCAACAGATATACAGCAAAGGATGGACCTTCCATGAGGCTTATGACTGATCGTCGGCTGGCTTAATGTGATCACTTTACACTTAATTAACATTCACCAATTCCAGTCCATCCATCTGCCGCGACCGGGAATCGAACCCAAACCACTAGAAATAGCGTTTTTGGTGCGATTTTAATACTTTTGCTGGTCTGTTGAAGCACATTTATTATTTTGCTAATTCGGATTGACTGCAAGATATTGCTTTTGCAATAAGTCCACCTTTTAGCACACTACTACTGTCTTGTTTTGTAACTTTTCACTTCTTCTTCTTGTCTATGTGTCCTGTCGGGTCCCCCCGACATTGACGACCACTTGGGAGAACGCCTCTCTGTCCTGGGCAGTGCGAAACAGCTCCTCCACAGTTCTGATTCCGGTCCACTGCCGAATGTTTCGAAGCCAGGATAGCTGCTTCCTTCCGACCCCTCTACGGCCTTCTATCTTCCCCTTCATAACGAGCTGGAGAATGGAGTATTAACTTTTATTAGTAGTAACTTTTCACTAATAAGATTTTTTCCCTCATTTTCAATCTCTTTATTTCCTCTCTATTTTCATCTCCCTCTCTTCTAGTTACTACTCGCTTTAAATATTATTGTTTGCAACCTTCTCTAGTATTTCTATTCGTAGAGGAGTTATAGGAAGGTTAGGTACTAGAACTTCAAGGTACTCGAGTAGTTATGGGGTACCTACATAAACTCTTACTGGGAATAAATCCTATTACCATATAGATGGGAAAACACAGAACTAAGAAAAACAATACATCTTGAATGGAAGTAGCACAATAATACCCACATATATCTCGAATAGAAATAACATCTCATCATGTCACGAATTTTCTTAAATTGTCATATTGTATTGTAAAAAAAAATTGTCTGTGGCGCTGATGACAAGCATGCAGAGGTTCATTACTTTACAAATTTTCTAAAAAAATTCGCCTGCTGCGCTATTTTTTATTCAAGGAACATAAATCGAACGATATCATGAACCTCCACTTCACTCAGTATTAAAAAAAAATCGCCTGCGGCGCTATTCTAATTCGTTCTTTCCACATGGTCATATATGCACATGAAGATACAAGGGAGGGGGGGGGGGGCGATGAACCATATACCCTCTTACACAAAATTTGGAATTAATTTTATTTACTGAAATAGCTCGGCGAAACCGACCCTCGCAGCCCCCCCCCCCCCCCCCCAAAAGTAATCTTGGATCCGCCACTGATTGTTTCTATTCCAAACCCTCAAAATTTCAACTACGAGTCGTCCTCTTAAGTCCCTCTCGAGCTAGAAGGCAATTCCACAATAAGGGATAAGAGATCCACCCTTCGACTTATCGACTTGGAGAACTTGTTCACAATCAGTTGGCTGAAGTATCTACTCCTACAAGATCTGCCCCAGTTCCTGCGTGAAGGGTAAACTTTGACTTTGAAGTCGACTTGAAAACTTTCTGATGAATTCTACAAGAGTTTGTATTAGGTACTCGTAGGTAAAGATAAGTATTATTTTAACATTGAAATAGTATACTTACAAGAATAATGCCCAATCCCACCAACTACCACCTAGTAAGGAGAGCCCTAAGAAATTTCCATACAAAAACAGAGATAATAGTTATTTAGATAATATTCTATTTATTTAGTTATGGAGCGTACGTCCTGCAATAATTCCATATGAAATGCAACTCACCTACGTTAGGTGCCCAAATATCTCCGCTCAGAATCTCCTCAGTTAGGTGAGTTGCATGTTGCATTTCATATGGAATTATTGCTGCACTACGATTCATAACTAAATAAATAGAATATTATCTCTGTTTTTGTATGGAAATTTCTTAGGGCTCTCCTTCCTAGGTGGTAGATGGTGGGATCGGGCATAAGTAATCGTGCAAAAAAAAATTAAAAACAAGATTTTATGACCTAGCGATACCATGCAAGCACGGCCTTCCGAGGCGCTCGGATCCCTTCATTCCACAGGCGCCTCCCACCAAGAATTGACGGATTTCAAAATTTGTAAAAAGATATGAGTTCTGCTCGTAAAGCACTTTCGTTAGATACGAAACACGGCGGTACGCGGTGACTGGATCCTCTCGATCGTTTGGTGTCTTCCGAGGTTTGAGCTGGACAAATTCTGACTTACGATCTAGATTTCTTTTCTAACGCCTCTTTTATACGATACTACACGTGATCCTATGACCCTTAGATCCCCTGAAACGCCTTAAAACTTTTTTGTCTCTGGAGAAGGATGATCTATTTACTACAGAATTGTATTGTCACCGAGTCTACGACAGTCAACTTGTTATTTATTTATTTAATCTTTAAGTGAACAGGAAATGCATATAAACAGAAAAAAATTGACATAGTACAGATTATAAATCGTTGTTCACTAGGGCGAACTTATCGCAGAACTTCGATTTCTTCCAGTTAACCGCAGATAACCTTTTTTTTTTAATTTTATTAGATGGGGTGTATTATGTACTGCGACCTATAAGATCTATTGTACTCCCCCTACTTTGCCCATCTGGTAACTACCCAGTTAGAGCAACCCCTCTAGTCCTAGACGTCTAATAACCATATAAGAAAACCTTATAATTACCAATATTTTAGCTCAATTAATACTATTACATCTGAAAAACTGAACGGATAATCCTTAAATCCCGTAAATTTCAAGGTACTTACGGAATATTTTTTTATTCAAGGAATTTCCAAATTGTAATTCTAGGACAGTCAACTTGTAGTCAATACTTCCATCTATCACTGTCTTCAGTTTCAAGACGATGCTTTCAGTATTGGCTGAGAAAACGAGATTAAAAATGCCTAAGTCAAATGGCAGCATATGGCATTTTAATAAGTTGCAGATTTGACTCCAGTATTACAAAAAAAATAGCTAAACAGCGATATTAAGGGCTTGGCACCAGGAATGACGTCACAGTCTTTTCCCACGGCATTAAGATTCAAAATCGCGTGACAATCGCATGAAAAAATGGTAAAAATAGTGTTTTTTCCATTTATTGGGGTTAGTTTTGAGTCTATCAAAAAACTTTTACAGTTATTCCCTATATTTAAATGCATATAATCAGTAAAAAAAAAAATTCTCCGCGACTTTCGGGAAACGAGTTTCCGTCTTTCGGAAAAAAGATCAGAGGTGTTTTTCACAATTTTTTTTGGAAAATCTAATCAAGATATAAAAAATATATTACGGTTATTCCCTAGACAAATGTTCAATGCGTCTACCCTATTTTGTTCCAAAGCATATTTAGTAACGGTTGTCGAGATATGGTCTCCCGTTTATAGAAATCTTTGAAATGTCGGTATGCATACTCTTAAATATTTATATACCACTAAAAAAACAGAATTCTCAATTACTTCTTTTATATCTCAAAGGTCTGACCTTCAGGGGCCACGTGTAGGTCATTCAAGGGCTTAGAGTAAATAGATACATACCTACAATATAATCCCCAATTCACCTGTATATAAACACTCAATACCTTTATATACCTTCTATAAATTTAATTACTCTTACTGCTTGGGTATTGCTTCGTAACAGCCCATACAACAATTCAACACTCCACAGCGGGACTTTTGCGCCGTATTCATTTGCTTCAATGGGGGCCTTTGGGGGGCGAGTTTCTGTGTTTTTATTTACTTTTTATTTTAGAGGTGTGAGGAAGCGCGGCCGCCCGAGACTGGCCTGGTCCGATCATGTCGACCGATCCTCAAGGATGGATGCGTTTTGAGTAAAAGCAATCGGAGAGCGTGTATGACAAATTGCATGAATGTGCGACGGAAGGTAGGAGTGTGTGTAAGGATAGGACTGTCCGGCACACTGTCTTCGCTGCCTACCCTGCAAGGGACGTGAGGTGAGGGTATAGATAGATATATTATTTATTTTTATTGATTAGAATATAATGTGGCCAATACACCCTCGCCATGCGCCCAACCGAGCGGGTGTTCATTAGTAAAAAGACGTGTGGATGGCTCGTTTATCTTGGTTTGTGTACGTAATCCACCGTTCACGCCTTTTTACTCATGAACACCCGCTCGTTCCGGCGCTTGTCCAGCGTGTGGATGAGGCATAAAATAATAGGAGTAGAAGAATTTAGCACATAATGTGGTCTAAAGCAAAACGAAGCAGTTTTAAACAACCTACAGCGCAACGATGGATATTCACCTTACTTTTACATTAATGCATTGCTTCTATGATTTTCCAAATTTTTCCATTTTTTTATTTAACTTCATCTGTTGTTGGTTTCAGAGCACAATTTCCCTTTGTCCCATAACTTGAAATTTGGCACCAAAACATAATTTAAAAAAAATTGGATGCGTAGCGGCGACGTTAAAACAATTGAAGTATTACAGTTTTTAACGCTACATTATGTGAATGAAGATGCCTCTCGTCTCTGTTGAGGAAAAAACTGTAATGTATTTCCGTCTGTGCAATGCAGATAAATTCCGGTTCCATACCTAAAATATTTAGGTATATCCCAAATCAATTGAAGTATTTTTAAAAAGTATGATAGAAAGGCGTAAGACAGGCGGCGAAAATCATTCCTTGGAAGAACATCCAATTTACACCACTTACTGATACTTTTTTGTTGTTGGATTGTAAATGATACTCTGTAAAGTATGTATACCTACAGGTAAATGATATTTCATATTAAGGCCCAATTCCAATGAGGCAACACTGAAAGACATGCGGCATACTACTTTGTTTCCAAGTATAGCATGCTTTTGGCGATGATGCGCCACAAAAATGGCCATAAAACATGTCGCATGCTTGCTACAAGCCGACACTACGAATCATCCCTGACATGCAGAGCACCCCCCCCTCCCCCTTTTCCCTTCTTCATCCTCTCATCGCGAACTCTTCCTCATTTTTTGTATTCTTGTTTGTTTTCTCTTTTTTTGTTTAATAAAATAGTAAAATCTGAGGCGTGCGCGTGCGATGGGTGAGTGTGTGAGCGAGATTGAGTGTGGGTGTGTGAGACGACCGGAATGAACTTATATGTTTTAATTGAACTGTGGCGCTTGCTTGTGGGTGACAGCTGAATTATGAATGGACTAATCTTCATGATATTACTTTATCTATAGTTGTTATCTGTTTTGTGCTTGTATTTGTAATAAAATAAAAATGTCGAAAGTGAGGCATGCGTCCAGCAACAGCATCGAATTGTATACCGTATAGTAGACAGACTATGTCTAACATGCTACAAATAATTGCTACATATTGCCTAAAAGTTGCCTCGGTGGAATGGGGCCTTTATACACACATATTTACAAAATACTTTCACTGCCATACAACATAACAATACGATACACTTTTCATTTGAAAATGGAAAATACTTTTCTCTGTTTAACCGACGGTGTCGAGTACCAAACGACCCAGGGTTCGTTCTATTTTCGCTTCAACTTTTTCAAATTTTGTATGAGAATGTTAGCGCTCAATAAAAATAACGTAAGCGACAATGCGAATTATACCTTTTTTTAAAGAAACCTGGGAACAAATTAAATAATCTAAAACAGTCACTTTGTTAAAATTATAATTACCAGTGTTTCGGCTAAATTATACTTTTATATCTGAAAAACTGATTGGAAAATCTTCAGATCCCGTAAATTTCAGGGGTACTTTTGGAGTATTTTTTTATTCGAGGAATTTCCAAATATTGTACATAATTCTAAAACAGCCAATCTGTAGCCCATACTTTCATCTATCACTGTCTATAGTTTCAAGACGATTTACTATGTAGCACCGCAGTGTTCCCTTGAGGAACTTCAAAGGGCGCTTTTGTTGTATAATCGGATAATATGATAATTTTTAAATCGGGATTTGCTTGTATTTGGAAAGTGGAATTTGGAGGTGAAAACAATCGTCGTGGATGGTGGGGGATGGGGAGGGGGGGTGCAAGGGTTGAGAAGAGTGAATGATGGGTGGGGAGATGCGAGTGGGGAGGGGAAGGTTGTTTAGGATACACAACCCAACATGCTGAAGGGTAAAGAAAATATTGTGACAAGACACAGCGAGAGCTGTGAAAAAGAACAGTAACATTTAAATATAACATCTGCCATTTAAAACCAACGATATAGACAGAATGGATTAATTTCTGGCACTTAGACTCGTTAAATTTATATGGTTATAGTCTATTAACAATCAAGAGGAGCAATAAGAAAATATAAGCACATCAGTGCTAACAGAGTGTAGAACGTCTGCTAGCATTACGTCGGGAACACATAATTCAATTTGAACAATAAGCAATTTTTAATAACCAATTCGATGGTGAGATGTACCAATAGTCTCATGCCAGCATCTCGTACTAAACTGACAAGAAACCATCCAACATTTAATCCGGAAAGAGTGGCAGGCACAAGAGTGCGGAGAGATGTGACTGTGAATATCATGCAATATGCGTGAATTAGCAGCGATTTCTGATTAGTAACTGTGATTCAAATTTCGGTACACACGTCTCTTGTTGTATAGAGTTATAAAAATACAGTGAAGTGATGATTTTTCAATAGCGACCTACTCCTGTGCCTGTGCTTGCCTACATATGCTAATAATAATATTATACTTGTGAATACATGTGAACGCGTAAGGATACTATTGTGTTGTAGGTATATTAAGAGATGGAGATGTTATACTATAGGACTACTGTGTATATAGCGCCTGATTGTGTATTGAGAGAGTAACATTTATATAACATCCGATGAATTTAAAGAAATGTTTGCACGTTTTTTAACACTTCTAACAGAATCGTATAACTGAAAGTTACAAAAGTTACTTTCAATTTATTTATAGGTTCGTCCTGTGTGTGTGATTGTTCGTTTGTAAGCCCATATTATGTATTATTGCCATATTAGTATGCTAGTGAGACGTGAACGTGGATGAAGAAGGATGAATCAGGATTGAATGCAGTGGAAATGAGGTCGTTAAGAAGGATGTGTGGGAAAACATTGAGAGATGAGATAAGGAACGAGGTTATTAGGGAAATGAACGACTGCAAGACTGGTGTTGTGACAAGAATGAAAGTAAACAAACTAAGATGGTTTGGGCATGTTGAGAGAATGAAAGATGACAGGATGACAAAAATGATATATTTCAACGAGCGAAGAGTCTGCCCTGGTCCGATCATGTCGACCAGATCCTCAAAGATAGACGCGTTTTGAGTAAAAGGAATCGGAGAGCGTGTATGACAAATTGCATGAATGTGACGGAAGCTAGGAGTGTGTGTAAGGATAGGGCTGTCTGGCGCTCTATCCTCTCTGCCTACCCTGCAAGGGACGTGGAGTGAGGGTATAAATAGAGATATATAGATTATTATTGCATATATATTTAAATACACACTATTACTGAAGATGGGTGAGAACCCGAAAACGTTATAATCAAATGTGTTATTATACCGGAAATGTATGCAATCCGTCATTGTGTGCATTTCCTAGGATTTATATACATTTCTTAAATTGACCCAGCATTACAATTCCTAAATTTCATACATTTCCTGTAACTTATACATATAAAATAGACAAAAAGTATGTTGATAAAATTTGTTATTTTCAAGTGCAAAACATTAATTAGATTTCTCCAAGTGGTTCTACGAATTACTTTCAGTGGGTTGCAAAATAATAATATGGTTCTGAAATAAAATAATTATTGTTAATGGTTAATTAATGTATAGTTTACTTACATTTTGTATTTGGTTCATCTTGGTGAAGTGCCTCCCGAATTCCCACAAATCAACACCAAATTTTAACGCCCAATTCTTTACTCTGAAACAAAATAAAATAAACACAATTAATATAAGATAATTTACATGTTCTACAACTTAAACATTTTCGTTACATTAAGGTTCAAAATCGCACGAACAATCGTATGATAAAATGTAAAATATAGCATTTTTCCATTTTTTTGGGTTAATTTCGCTTCAATCTGTCAAACCCTGTTCGTCATCAATTCTCTCAACATGCCCAAATGATCTATGTTTATTCAGTTTCATTTTAGTCAAAATAATATAATTCAAGATTGATATTACAAAGTTTCTATGCATATTTATTTTCGTTATTTTTAAGGAAAGTTTTTTCCCACTTGTCACACGGAACACGGAGAGGCCATACATTATTTCATAAGTATTCATAATATAAAACAAGAGGGTATCCTCGTAATATTGAATTCACAGAATATGAGCTTAGAATCCTAACGCCAGCGCCGCGACGTCCATATTATGCGAAGTGCGTACTAAGGACGCCGCGACGCGACTCTAGGGAACATTGTACGAATCAATTTAGTTTCCTACATTAGGCTCAAACCAAGACGTGCCGCTTAGGCACCCTTCTTCAAAAATATCCCCATGCTTTTTTTATATTTAAGGATCTGTTATATATGTTTTACTAAAAGTTACGGAAGAAAGCGTCTTCTTCTTCTTCTTTCTCAGCCGCTTTGAATTCCAATGCTTGAATTTCAACAGATCCCTATCCTGGGCATGCTGCATCCACTCGCTTCCTGCGATTCGCCTCACATCGTCAGACCATCTAGCCTGAGGTCTTCCTACGCTCATTTTTGCTTGTTTTAGGTTGCCATTCGAGAATCCCTTTAGTCCATCTAGAATCTGAGCGTCTGGCAACGTGTCCTGCCCAACTCCATTTTAAGGCAGCTGCTCGTTTTACCACGTCGGTGACCTTGGATTTTTCTCGTATCCATTCATTTGTCCGTCTGTCTCTCAACGAAATGCCCAGCATTCTCCTCTCCATGGCTCTTTGTGTTACCAGCAGTTTTTGGGTGATTTACAGTAAATTCAACTAATACTAATAGAACTAGCGATCAATTTGACTGACTACCCATTCCGAATGTCACATACATGATAAGAAAAATGTTGTGTGTTTTTATACATACACAACAATCACTGGTTACCTCATTATATAGTATAGTAGTAAAATGAAAAATACGTTTCTTGGTCAAACCTCGTGGTTTGACCATGTAGACCAGGTTCTCAAGGACGGACGTGTTTTGAATAAAAGCCTAGGAATCGTGGTAAAACGAATTGCGTGAGTGTGACGGAGGCAACAAGTGTAGACAGCAGGCGCGAAGCTACCTAAGAACACGATTCCCATCGAGTTACTTTTTGGATAAAATGATAGGTATAATAGTGTCTAATTTGACGTAATCCATTAAGAAATGTTAGCCCTGGCTTCCGTTCTCCAGAAATCCACCCTTCGCCACTGGTAGACAGGTATACATGGTAGGAAAGTCTGGCGATCTGTTCTCCCTGCCTACCCCACAAGGGATGCGGGGTGAGGGGAATAGAATAGAATAGAATAAAATATAATACATTTAAAATACTTATATACTGTTTTCTAAAATAGAAGAGTAGATAATAGAGCAAACAGAACAGAGGAATACCTCTAGTAGCGTATAAATACATTACATATTTGTTTCAAATACATAAAGGGTCGCCTCGGGGTGCGCTTTTGACAATATGTATATATAATTCTGTGTATTACACACAAACATACATATATATATATATACAAACAAACAAACATTATGTAAATATCTAGTATGTATATAAAAATTTCACTGAAAATTTTCGTTAGATGGCGTTTTCTATATTTGGTACCATTTTTAAACAAATTATAAAAAATATATTGGTGCCTTTTCTATTGCAAATAACTTCAAGAGAAAATCCTTTTCGGGCTTGCATACACAAACCCAAATACTTTCCTGCACACCTTGCACTAGGCTAAAAGCCTGTATCCCAAAGTGTGGAATACATCGCCAACGCCTATCTATCGATGAAGATTTTTAAATTTTACTTTATTTTTAGCTTTTTGGTAGGTATTTATTATATACCTCTGTGTTTAAAATTGGGTGCCTCTTTAATCTGGTTTTAAATAAATAAATGAAATCTTCATTGAACATAGTACCAAATGGCGGATTTATTGCCGTAGGTAATGTCTGCCAACCAGCAACTGCCTTTAGATAAATAAGTAAGTCTTCATTGGCCAAAGAAAATAAGCGTAGTTACACAAACAAGACAATGGAAGTGTGCCAAAAGGCGGACTTATTGCAAAATCAATATCTTACAGTCAAGCTTTTCTAGGGTCCTGTTAAATAATCATGTCATCAGGTGGGACAGGGAGGATTTCAATAAGAATGAAACAATAAAAATATCTCACAAATAATTACACCTAACTCATTCCATAATCTATCTGAGATATTCGTATACTCTTAGAAACCTTGAATCCTATTTTTCACCCCCTTGGGGGACAGGGAAATTTACAAAAATCCTTGCTTAGTGGAAGGTTTTGTTTTAAAATCCATCTGTTTTCAAAATCTCACTTCTCTACGTTTAGCCGTTTGGGCTGTGTGTTAATAAGTACGTAAGTCAGTCAGTTAGTCATTCAGTCAGGCACATTGTTTTATAAATTTAGATAAAGCTCCGCTAATTACGCTATTAAAATGACAAGATAAAACAATCTACAAGATATTGTCGTGGCAATAAGTAGATTGATATACAGTAATTCATTTAATCCAGGACCTAACCTTCACCTCAATAATTTGTAGAGCAGGCTGGGGTCCCTACTGTGACTGGAATTCTTGAAGGCCGTCAGTTCCCTGGTTTCTTTAGCCTCTCACCTCCTTATTATTAATACACACCTACCCTTACACCTATACGCACCTATACACACAGACTCTCAGGAGCAAGGAAGCTTCTAGATGTGCCTTCAACAAATAAATCACAGTTATAAGATTATTTTAAAATCACAATTTTATATTTTTGTGGGACTTTTGCTGTACACGTATCTGTTGAGATATAACTACTTGTTATATTCAACTACGACATGTAGAAAATTCCGATGGTCTCACAAAAATATAAAATTGTGATTTTCAAAACAATCTTATAAAATCCATCGGTGCTTGTATGTAAGTACATAAAATTGGCATAATCTGTCTACCGCCATCTACCCTGATCCAAGACTTCAGGGAAATATAAAAATGGTTAGAGCGTACATTAAATACCAAAAAATTGTCTCAACAGAGGTCCGTTTCACCTCGACTTAACGATCAGCCGTCATAGCATAGCAGTAAAATCCCGGTTGTCAGGTTGGAGGTCTGGGTTCAATTCCCGGTCGCGGCAGATGGATGGACTGGAATTGGTGTTACTTAAGTGTAAAGTGATGACATTAAGCCAGCTGACGATCAGTCATAAGCCTGATGGAAGGTCCATCCTTTGCTGTGTATCTGTTGAGATATAACTACTTGTTATATCACAGAAAATTCCTTTGGTAGTAGTCCAAGAGCCCGCTGCTTAATTTATGACGTATCTGTTTTTTGATCGAAATGTGGTATAAATGATAGCTTACCAATAGGGTATTACATCACACTAGGGTTGCCTATCAAAATCTTGCCGCAACCCCCCCTGCCCCCCCCGAAAAGGTCCCTCTTTGCAGTTTTTCGCATTTTATAAGGTAAGAGATAGGAGAAAGTAGTCAATGACAAAAATAATCCTTGCTAAATTCTCTACAAAAAATATTAAGTCAATCTTTTCGTAGAACTAGCAGTTTACCCGCAATGGCCGGCCCAAAACCGAAATTCATTAAAAATACAAAAAAAAATGTATTTAAACTAAATTGGTTGAAAATTGACAAGAGCTACAGGAAAACAGTCAAAAGACGAATTAATTACCATAGTCTTAGCTACAAAACGAACTATAACTTATGTTCATACATCTAATAATTTCGGAGTTATTACAATAAAACTCAGTGACGAAAATTCTTAAAATTTAATTTTTCATAAAATAACCAGTGATATAGCGCCGCAGGCCAAAATTTTTTTTCCATAAAATGTAAGTAGTAATGGGTGGAAGAATGTGAAAGAAAAAAAATCAAACTTTATTTTTTTTTTTTCAAAAAATATCCTGTTTTTTGACCGGCCATTACGGGTAAACTACTAGTCCTATGAAAAAATTGACTTAACATTTTTTGTAGAGAATTTAGCAAGAATTATTTTTGTCATTGACTACTTTCTCCTATCTCTTACCATAGTCCTATAAAATGCGAAAAACCGCGAAGAGGGACCTTTTCGGGGGGGGGCAGGGGGGGTTGCGGCAAGATTTTGATAGGCAACCCTAGTGCGATGTAATACCCTATTGGTAAGCTATCGTTTATACCACATTTCGATCAAAAAACAGATACGTCATAAATTAAGCAGCAGGCTCTCGGACTATAGCGTTTAAAACAAGCGTATCAGTGAGATTCAGCGGGCCTGCTCCAGGATTTTAGATTCTATGCAACCACTATTGCTTAATGTTGTTTTTTTTCAAAGCTAGGCATATCGATAAAAAATAAATCTATATAATAAAACGAAGTCCGCTTTTTTGTAAGTGTTCTTAAAACTCGCGCATACGATGGATTGCTACCTGCTTTAGGTTCAAACGTCTCCATTTTTGAAAAAAAAGCTTTTTTCAAGAGATGTTATGTTGTAAAATCTAAATATGAAGAACACTAAAACAAGGCGCCATCTTGGAATCCACATTGAACTTCATTTCGAAGCCTGCGATAGTAGAGTACAAGCCTACATCCTCGGATTCCATCTTTGCCACTATCGGTGACGTCACCTTGTATCGGTGACAAACACCTTGTCTCGGTGACAAACACTTGAACTACGGAATATTTTTTCCCATACATTTTCTCCCACTATTGGTGACGTCATTATCGTCAAATGTCAGTTGGGCCCGGCCTGTATGACCAATATGGCGGCGGCCTCGTTCATTTTCTAACCATAGATTATTATTAGGAGACAGGTTATGCCCGATATCACAGACCACATATAGTAGTAATTGGTACCTAATTAATATAAGCTGTGTCCTAACGTCGTCGGTTTTTGGAGAAAAAGCTTTTCCTAGGAGATGCCATGGTGATGAGGGGATCCAAGGGTTGTGTGGGGTCATGTGTGGTATCAAATTGAAGGGCTTTGAAAAAGAAAATCAGATCGTAAGTCATATTTTGTCTAGCTCAAACCATCGGGTGACACCGTGCCGTTGCGAAGCATGGATAACTCAGCCAGTATTAAATAAAAATATGTAATCTGAGAGTTCTCCCGTGTAAAACTGATTCCTGGACGGGCGATTTAGTAGACCTAATGTTATGGTTAACTATTACTTAAAGAATAAGTAAAAACATAAATGAATATCACAAATATAACAATCCCATAAAGATCTGTTCTTTTTCGCCTGTGACTTTGTTTCACAGTTGATGTTTACTTCTCCGATCACTCCACAGGGGCGCTGCTCTCTCATCACACCGCTATATAACGCCACCGCACCGTTCCCCGTTCGCTTCAAGGTGCTTGGGGTGTACGCGGGATAGTCATTCCTTCTCCCAGCCCAGGACAGAGGTTGCCAAGTACAGGATAATTGCCGACATTATAGGATGATTAATAAGCACTCTCCTTATCTGATGATATACCTACCGCGATCCTCTACTTTGCACAACTCCTTAAGAGTATGCATATTGACATTTAAAAATATTCTATAAACGGGAGACCTTATATCTCGACAACCGTTACTAAATATGCTTTGGAACAAAATAGGGTAGATACATTGAACATTTATCTAGGGAATAACCGTAAAAGATTTTTTATATCTTGTATAAATTTCTCAAAAAAAAATAATTAAAAGACACCTCTGATATTTTATCCGAAAGACGGAAACTCGTTTCCCGAAAGTCGCGGATAATTGTTTTTTGTACTGATAATATGCATTAAAATCTAGAGAATAACCGTAAAAGTTTTTTGATAAACGCAAAATTAAGCCCAAAAAAATGAAAAAAAAAACGCAATTTTTACCATTTTATCGTGCAATTATTCATGCGATTTTGAACCTTAATGCCGTGGGAAATTACCGTGACGTCATAGTTGGGTCGAGAGCCTTAAGAGCCTATATACACTGAACAAAAATCGTTCTATTATCGCTTCACTTTTTACGAATTTTCTATGAGAATGTTAGCGCGAAATATGAATAACGTAAGCGACAATTTGAATTGTACAAAACATGTACAAAGAAACAGGGCCCATTTTTTTTAAAATAAAAATGATCTGGGCCTGCATACATAAACCAAAATATTTTTCTGCACACCTTGCACCAGGCTAAGAGCCTGTATCGCAAAGTGTGGAATACAACGCCGCCGCCGGCGTTTGAACCTGGCACCTTCTGCTTGAGAGACTGCCGCCTCAACCAACTGCGCCAACCATGTACTCGAAGCCACAGAACTCTCTAACGAGCTCGAAACTGTCTAATTGTTGATCTATATCTTTTAAATAAAAGCACGTATCGCTCCAATTTCAGGGGTACTTTCAAAGTTATTTTTTTCTCCGGGAAATTTTCAAATATTGCAATTTTGGACCTGTCAAATAGTAAACAATACTATCGTGTTTACCTGACTTCAGTATCAAGACGATGCTCTCAGTATTGTCTAAGTCAAGGGTGGCCAACCTTTTTCAGCAGCCGGGCCAGATTCTAAAAATGAGATGGCTTACTGGGCCGCACAAACAATTTTTTGAAACAAAAAAAAATAAGACATAGGGTCGTCTCGGGGGGGGGGGGGGTGGCAACAGAAATTAAAATATTTTTATGACTAAAAAATGGAGGTAGGGCCGCAGGCGATTTTTTCTTGCAAAACCGAGTGGAGAAGGCTCGCAAAAAATGTGTGAAAAACATTTTCTAATTGAAAAGACTACCCAAAATAGCGCCGCAGGCGAAATTTTTAAGGGAAAATGGGTGAGGTGAGGGAAAAGTGACGAATCTGATTGTCTTTCTATAACAGGCAGTGCATACGGTTATATTGTAGGACGGCTTCGGGGGCCGCATTTAGACCCTCGGCGGGCCGCATGCGGCCCGCGGGCCGCGTGTTGGCCACCCTAGGTCTAAGTAAATGAGTTAGCGCCAAAACCGAATGGTAGCATATAGCCTCTTAAATGATGTCACATTAATTTTGCGCAGTGTCTTATGAAAGTTTCACGAACACCTGAAATACAAAAAAATTTCAAAAATCGGAGGATCCATTCTTCTTCTGCAGCCACATAGGTCCATTGTTAGACATAGGCCTCCCCTTTGGTCCTCCACAGCTTCCAGTTTTGGGGACACTGGAATCCCACAGCATTATAAAGGCTGTTTCATTCCGCGAGTAAAATCACTTGAGGGGTGATAGAGGATGAAGTTCAATGATTGCAACCGTTTTGGAGATATGGCCTTATAAAAATTGACTAAAATTGGAATGTCAGAAAACCCCCGCTGTAGATTCTGCTTTTTATTATCATTTAGTATGGCTTCTTCCACCGTTGGGCAGCAACGTCAGAAGATAAGAGAATTATGCTATCTGTTACATACAGGAGACATGTACCCTACAGAGCGACATCCAGGCTTCCAAGCCATTTGAGAGCATTGGGTGTGGCGTTGTGGATATCTGCATATGGTCCAGGGGCTCTTAGAGGACAGTCTTAGACAATGTGCTTGATGGATTGCACTGGCTCTTCGCAGTCACAGGCAGGAGTCACAGAGGGCGTAATTGTGTACGTTTCCAAGTAGTGCACCTCGGGCAACGTAAAAATAAATAAAAAAAGAATAAGTCAAAAATTTAAGCATATTGGCATTAAAAAAATGAAAAAGGGAGACCTTAGATATCGACAGCCTTAATAAATACACTCTAAAAAAATTAGAGTAGATACATTGAACATTTATCTAGGGAATGGCCGTAAAAGATTTTTTATATCTTGTATAGGTTTCTCAAAAAAAAAATGTGAAAAACACCTGTGATCTTTTTTTCCGAAAGACAGAAACTCGTTTGCCGAAAGTCGCGGATTTTTTTGTATTCATAATATGCATTAAAATCTAGGGAATGACCGTAGTATTTTTTTGATTGAAGCGAAACTAACTCCAAAAACGGTAAAAACCTTAATTTTACCATTTTATCATGCGATTTTTCATTTGAACCTTAATGCCTTGGGAAATCACCGTGACGTCGTAGTTGGGTCGGGAGTCTTAAAGGCAGAACACATCATTAGGTATTATCGAGATTCGAACCCACGACCGCCCTTTAAAAAAAGGTAGGATAACACTTTAACCAACTTAACCAATTATAAATATTCAATGATAAATTCCCCGTTACTCCTTTCCCGAGAATATTCTGGGACGATGAGAGCAAAAAAGATGGGGATAATGATGTTATAAAAAAATAATATTGTAGCATGATATTGTTTTTTCCTGGAAATTTACCGTCGGTTTAAAACCCCACTCCAAAGCGAGAGAGGCGTCTCGCCTAGATCAATATCCCACCCCCACCCGCCGCGACCCCATGTTTAGCCGCCCTGTGTCACACCATAGCATCTCGCTTAAGGTTTTTGCAGAAATAATACCATCTCTCTCTTTCATCCCATGAACCTTTACAACATATAAAATATATATTTTTTGCCCCCAAACACACTTCACAAAAAAACGAGAAAGAGTGATTAATTCGGGTCACTCTTTTTATTTATTTTTACAGAGCAGCAGAAAAAAAACAAACAAAATTAATCCAATATTTAACGCTTCGTTTAATCTGTTAACCGTTCATTTATCCTTATCACAAGTTAGCTAGAAGAAATCGTAGAATAAGCATAATAGTAAATACTTTTTTTACGATAAATAAAAAATTACCCAATGTGTTTATCATAAAAGTAAATACATAAAATGTTTGCCAAATTGCAAGGATTCATAAGGATTTGTCGAATAAAATATCATACATTATCTAATAAACTACGGGAATAATCTCAAGTTTTATTTTAATGAAAAAATAATCCCAAATACACATCTTTGCACACTCCACAGAAAGCTTATGAAGTTGGGTAAGTCGTCATCGGGGATTGAACCCGCGTCCACCGGACTTACGTTCGAGCGTGTTACCAACTATGCTACCAACCACTTCTAAGTTTCGACCAATTTCAATTAAAATTATTTTTTATTCAGGATACTTCGGCTTATAATTAGAGATTACTACTGTCATAGAACACATTCTCATCCATGTTTTACACAGCCCAATTCATGTTTTAAGTCATGGGATGATATCTTTAGGATCAGCTAAGTAAACAATTTTTCACATATTTAGTTACTAAATAAAAAAATCAGTTTTTCAATTTGTTTTCTCCATAGTTATTAACTCAGTAATGTCTATCAGCTGTATCAGTAATTGAAAGCAAAATTCTCAGCCAAGAATACTTGGCAAACAATTCTACACGTTCCTATATCGTCACCCGAGAAAAACAAGGTTCTTGCAACTGGACCAAAATGTTAAGAAAAATGAGATCAATGTTTCAAACACTCATCTAATACACACAGATGGAACTCTTGCTATTTACTAACTACCCCACTTTAGAGCGTTTTTACAAGATATTAGTTAACTTCACTGTGGTATTTGTATTACTTAGGTACTACATTTTTTGTTTTTGCTCGTGATTTTTCAACCACTTCCTGACTACTTAGAGACCCGAAACTTTGCAAACGTACGTAAACTTGGTGACAATACGTTTCTGTACAATTCAGATATCTCCAGAGACAATAAATATGTAAAGCGTTTGAGGGGGGTCCAAGGGTTGTGTGGGGTCATGTGTGGTATCGTTTGTTGTAAATAATTCTAGATCGTAAGTTGGATTTTGTCCAGCTCAAGCCTCGTAAGACACCAAGCGATCGAGAGGATTCAGTCATCGCATACCACCGTGTTTGGTATCTCACGAAAGTGCTTCATGATCAGAACTCTTTTTACAAATTTTGAATGTGTCAATTCTTGGTGGAAGGCGCCATTGGAATGAAAGAATCCAAGCGCTGGGGTGCTTGGTATCGTTTGGAAAACCGGGAAAATTGATCTAGGATGTGGAGTCATAAAATTTTGGTTTCAAAAAATATTGTCATCTTTCAGATTTGATGACTTCGCAATGTCCCAGCTCCTTGAAATTTTGCACACATATTTGCTTTAGGTGACGGTTGAAAATTGTAATACTGTTTTATCATAAACAGGTTAGATTTTAATTTATGTTATTTTTACATTGAAAAACATAAGCGTGGTTCTTATGAAGTTTCTACGATATTATGGGTTTGGGTATTCTAGGATGTTTATTAAAACAAACTTTGCGATTTCTTTCAAACGTAAAGTTAAAGTTTATCTTATAAAGGATTTACAAAGATACCTGAGAAGAATTACTAACAAATCGTGATAAAACTATTATAACTGGGAGAATAATAGATCCAACGTAGTTTTCATTTACTATTACTTACTATATTTTTTCGTAGGCATCGCTGTACCCAACACATTTCACTTTCAAATAACCATCGGAAATACACAGAAATAGCAGGTGAAATAAAAAATATTTGGCATTCTACGTCGGTATACTCGTACAAAATAATCCCATTAGTATTATCAGCTACAGGTATAATAACAAAATCACTACAAACAATAATTTAAATAAATTAGATTTGCTGGCAAATCTGTATATATATTATCTAATCAAATCTGTAATTAACCTACATGCGAAATTGTAAGAAGATTTCTAAATATTGATATTTCAGGCACAATGCTTGTATTTTATATGGAGCAGTATATCTGAGCCTAATCCTTTGATATTCGTGATATCTGGATAGGTGAATGTTTCCTAGTATTAGGCTGATGAGTTTATATATCAATCATGAATGATAATATGTAGACTTTTCTGGCTGACAACACTGAGAAGTGTGTTGGCAAGTCATGCCTTCACGTAAAAGTATATACTAAGGAATTCCTTCTTGAAATCCTTCATCTAATCCTTTATCTAATCCTTATTAAACTTCTTCAAGGTATTATTTCATTAATATCCTACCCGAACTACCCTTATTTCATCTACCCTCTCATCCATCCGTAACTCTTCTTCTTCTATCAACTATTCTCTACTGATAATCCTTCACAAAACAATATGTATGAGACGTGGTATAATCTCCAGAAATATATTGTGCACATCTCTGTAAATGCTTTTTGTTCTGATGCCTCACGTAATAATAAGAAATATGGAATTATCTCAGATAGGAATAAAATGGGATGTTTCAGAATGACGTAACTTTGGTGTAATTTCGGTGACAATTTGAATTAGGTAGCGATAATATAGTTTCACATGGCAAAATGACGTCTTTTTGGAGTAATTCTGATAAAAATTCGAAATTGTTACAAATAACTTAATGTTACTCAACAAAAATGACATTATTTTGGTTTAATTTCAATGACAATTTTGAATTGGGTAGGAATAATATGTTACATGGCAAAATGACGTCATTTTGGAGTAATTACGATAACAATTTGAATTAGTCACAAATAACTTAATATTACTCAACAAAAATGACATTATTTTGGTTTAATTACAATGACAATTTTGAATTGGGTAGGAATAATACGTTTCATGGCAAAATGACGCCACTTTGGAGTAATTATGATAACAATTTGAATTAGGTAGGAATAATTTTAGGTAACATTGCGGAATGACGTCACTTTGGTGTAATTCAGACTGTCAATTTGAATAGATGCATTTCATGTCATAGCAAAATGACGTCATTTTGGTGTAATCTCGATAATAATCTAAATTAGGTTGGATTAAAACGATAGAATGTTACAAAGTGACGTCAATTTCGATTACAATTTTAATAATATAACAATATATGACGCCTTTTAGTCTAATTTAATTTAAATGGAGTAGAAACAAAATGATGGAATGTAACAGAATGACTTCACATTGGTGTAATTTCGATAACAATTTGAATAAGGTAGGGAAAAAAATGTTTGTTCCAAAATGACGTCATTTTGGAACAAACATTTTCCTTTTGTTATTCCAGAGACGTCACCCACGTGCGTCACGTAACGCTTACTCATACAAAACAAACACCTGACGTCGTTATTTACACAGGTCCAACTGACCTGCAATTTATGGCAATCTATAATATTGGGGGGGTCTGGGAGGTCTGGGGGGTCTATTAGACGCCTACCTACGTGACAAAACGCGTGGGAGTATTCCTACTACCAATTCCGCCTACAGGAATAATATCAAATCTGGTCATAGACCCTTCCATTCATACAGAAATTAACTGGCAATTTTATGGAGGGAAAATAGACATAATATTCCACACTTCACTAGTCTGTTAAGACTCCTTTAAGGCCTTATTGATGTGGGCTGGACAATTGAAACATTCGGCAGTTAAGAGGAAAGAGTGCTGGATTACTACGCTATCCCAACATCCCACGCGAAATTTTGGGCAAATATATTAAAATATTGCGAAATACTGGGTAAAAGAATATGTATTAAAAAAATAACAAATGTGTAGTGATTATAAGTAGGTAGTGGTACATGGTTGGGGCAGTTGGTCGGTGCCAGATTCGAATCCCGGACTGCATTCCGTAATCCGCGTATTCACGATACAGGCTTTTCGCCTAGTGTAAAACGTACAGGAAAATATTTCGGTTTGTATCCCAGATTCTTTTTATTAATCAATCGTAATCGTTTTAATAAACCAATCGTAACGACTGAAACTGGAGAAGAAGATTACGAAAAAATATGGGAACTATTGTCGAAGCGCGGCCCTATTGATTACAAGCTTATTTTGTTTTAAAAAAGCGCTAAAAACGGTAATTTTCCGCAGCCGAATCGAGCGAAAAAATACCGTTTTTAGCACCTTTTTAGAACACGATAAACTTTTGACAGGAGTGAAATTTTAAGTCCAAAACATTGTAAATTTTCTAAATTCGTTTAAAAAAAACTCATTCTGACTTTCTGTTCCCTCGTCCGGCCCCACCCGCAGTCGAGCCAAGAGAAATAATATACCGTTTTTAGCGCTTTTTTAAATAAAAAAAAAAAAATATTCACAAAAAGTGGGGCCGCGCTTCGCAATAGTTCCAAAATATGTATAAATAGTGCAAACTGTAAATAGAAATTAAAAAAATAATAAAATTTAGAAAAAACTTACTCATTGTGTGGTATATCCTCATCCTGGTCGGCTCTCACAGGACACATCACCATTGCAATAACTAGAGTCACCTTTGTACACAACCACATTTTGACTAATACACAAAATCACACACAATTTAAAAAATATATATTACACAATACTTTGAGAAACACTGGTTATTAGTACAACTGCGAAGTGATTACTGATGCTACTATCGTTCTAGACTTAACACTATTTGAGAACTTTACAACATTTTTATGATCACCCATTTTATTTATTTATTTATTTTAGTCGCTGAAAAAAACAAGATTTTTTTTAGCATTTTCTTAACGTCCGGGCGGTTTAAGCAAAATCTATCTACTGAGTCTATAGTATAGCTCTTTCCGAATCGAAGAAAATGGTTATTGAAGCCTAGGTTCTAACCGCTGAAAATATGACCTATCCCTTTTTTTTAGTGTGATTTAAATTAAAGTTGTCACATCATAGGGTCATACTGTATACTGACTCATACATCGCCACAGGGTTGCCTAAAAAAATCTTTCCGCGTCACATTCCTAGACCCCGGTGAGGTATCCTACGAGGTTTGTGGATATTTTTTCTGAAAATACAGTTAGTAAGTACTTAGAGCCAACTCAGTAGATAGTTTTTGGTGCCCCGGAATAATCGTACATAATTGACATGCTATTTTTATATTTTAAGTTAGTTTTTTAGGTTTTCTATATGATAAATGAAGGTGTAGTGATTTTGTAGTCTCTTAGAATAGTTTTTCGGCTTGGGCGTGTGTCGGAAAATAAAAAAAAACTCTAGCATTCTTTTGAAGAACCCCTCCACAAAATATGACGGTCGAAATTTTGGGTCACATTTCATTATCTTGCAGCCCACAGCCTACAGCCCACAAGTCCAGAAATTGTCGCACCAGTGACTGACCGAAAACAATTAAGGTCCTATATGCTGTCATTCGGCGTCGGCGTCCTGAATTGTTCTCAGCCAATACTGAGAGAATCCTCTTGAAACTGAAGACAGTGATAGATGAAAGTATGGACTACAGATTGGCTGTTTTAGAATTACAATATTTGGAAATTCCTTGAATAAATAAATATTCAGAAAGTTCTCCTAAAATTTACGGGATTTGAGGATTTTCCGTTCAGTTCAGTTCAGATATAAAGGTTTAATTTAGCCAAAATACTGGTAATTATAATCTTAACAAATTGGCTGCTTTAGATTTTTTAATTTGTTCTCAGGCTCTTTTTAAAAAGGTATAATTAACTTTGTCGCTTACGTTATTCTTATTTCGCGCTAACATTCTCATACAAAATTTGAAAAGTTGAAGCGAAAATAGAACGATTTTTGCTCAGTGCATATAAGCCCTTCAAATTTACGCAAAACCGACAGACTACTGTTTTTGATAGTATAATACTCGATTCTTTGTCTTGGCTTCCGTCACATAAATGTAAAATACGTAATTACTCGTAGTTCGTAGTACATTGTTACTTGTAGCTATGTTCACTGCATATTGTAGGAATATATATAAAAAGTTGCAGTATATTTGTAAATGTCAAACACAGTATATTATGAACCATACCCGCTCAAACAGACGGGTTGTAATTTTTAATTAAACTAAACTGCATATGCACCTACTTCTAACTAGGTACTCTACAGTAAAAATCCTTATATCCGGAACAATAAAAGAGAGCGTCGAAATATCAGCAGGATTTTTCCTAGTTTTCGTATTCACCGTGGTGGCGCTACAATCACTAATTTCAGTCGTCACATTACAGTCCATTTTTTAGAATTCTCACGGAGGAAACTTAGTTTAGTGTTGCTTGATGTGATAATAAGATATGGTTACATTTTTTCGTTACTTTCAAATTATATTTCAGAACTGTTGTTTAAAAAAACTAGCCAATTTTTGGATTTCTAGAATAAACTGGCAACATTGTCTTTCAAACTTGCGATGGCAGTTTAAAGGGATTATCGGAGTATTTTTTCTTTTTCCAACTCGCAAAACTATCTTGCATTTAAAATTATTGCACTAGCGCTGCGCTGTAATATTTTCGGCTTTGTAGGTTACTTGTAAAATATACTGTGAGAATATTGCGGACCATTGACAGCTCTTATGACAAGATTCGACAATCAGGGCTACCAACAATACAATCTTGAACCCTACTTGCAGCTAGCCTCCGCCGGCTGCCAAGATATAGAAAATGCACAGTATTCGAGTACCGGATAAATGAGAGTCGACTGTGTTGGGTATTTTGACGTATGAGGTAAAAGTTATACGTAGACACTAGATACATGTTGCACACGTAAAGTAGGTCACCGTTACTTCAAAATATACGTAATTAAAACAATATAACATTAGAATCATTATGTACGTACGTTTTATATACAGAGAAAATTGTGCATTCAAATACGTAAAATTACATTGATGATTTCTGATGACGCCTGAAATGGTTCCCGGAGAAAAATCCATTGCTCAACATGAATGAATCCCAAAAAAGAGGAAAGCCCTTAAGAAATTTGCTCAAGGGACAAAAGCTGAAATCTAATTGGATTTTGAAAATAAAATTAATTGTATCTATTAGTATACGATTTCTTTCAATGTACAAATAAATCAGCGGATCTAAAATGGAACAGATAAAATAGTCAACATTTGGTAAATAATTCATCTACTGGAATCCAACTAGAAGGTTTGGGCTTTTATCCGTTGAGCATATTTCTGAAGGGCTTTTGTCTTTTTTGGGGTTAATTTACCGTGGGCACTCTTATCGGTTTTTCTCCGGGAAAATGGGATACAGATGGTGATAGTATCGAAAAATTGGCTAATTGTGAAACGATCTCGAATTGTAGCAATACAACTTGCGGGATGTAGTGAAAATAAGGGTGAACATTGCCCTGGGCAAAATGTGATCAATTAAGCCAGCCAAAGCCTGGTTAGAATCTTGTTATTCTCAGATTGCAATATTGCAAACTGAATATAGGTACAATTTCAACTAAAAATTATTTAAGAAAAACCCAGAAATACTAAAGGAACCTCGTTAGTCAAGGAAAATCCCCTTAAGTATGAAGTATAGGGAATCCCGCCAATTACCCGCAGACTTATAGATGTAGGAGAGTGCTATTGGGAACTACATACTACTAAGTCACGGTACTGGGTTAGCTGGAAGAGATAGTTGTAAATCGATAAACTCGCCCTAGTGAGCATGACTTATTAGAGTACAGTGGATATGTATTATCTTGCTTATATTTTATGCTAGCTGTATTTCCCGTGTGTCGGTAGGGTTACTACTCATCTTTTCGACACCAAAAGTTATATGGATTCGAAAAAATCATTTTGTCACACATGTCCTCGTCCCCCCTCCTTTATCCCATATCCCCCTACGATCCATTCTGGGGCAAACACAACAATTTGCCAAAGTTTCGTCTCAATCGGATGAACGTTTTAGGAGTCTATAAAGGATAAGGTGAAAAAAGTTACGTACGTAGGTACGAACTAAAATATTTATGTGGTATTTTTCATGCAATGTCCACCTGAATAAAAATATCCCAATATTGGGGTAATCATTAAATACTCTAGCGAGTAAAATCACACATGACATTCTCTTTGTGACATAATTTATATGCGACATTCAGAATGGGTGGCAAATTTCATTGCTGAAAAAGATTAGAAAACTTATGAAGTTTTAAGGACACCCAACTCTCATAGGTCACTCGAATAAATGTCAAAAAAGGTCGGAGCCACTTTACAACCCCGACAACAAAAATATACGAATTAGGTATTTTACAGTTATTTTAGGAAGAAAATTTGTATTTTCTTTAAAGAAACAAATTAAATGTGAGAAAACACAAATATCCGTGGGTTGACTAAAGCAAATCGCTCAATAACGATCATAAGCTCACTGTAGTAAAAAATATTAAAAGAGTGTTGGATAATTTGCTATGGAATTCTATTCTATCTCATCATGTCGCATCCCTTGCAGGGTAGGCAGATAGAACAGACCGCCAGACTTTCTTATCCTAACACACACTCCTTGCATCCGTCACATTCATGCAATTCGTCATACACATTTTGCTTAAAACACGTCCGCTCCTGAGCATCTGGTCGACATGGTAAATCCGGGTCCTCTTTTTCAGCCACGTCCACTATTTTTGAAATCCTACACTCACTCATTCTTTCATTATGTCCAAACCATCTTAGTTTATTCGCTTTCATTCCTCCGCAACACCAGTTTACAATCACTATATTATTTTTGCTATAGAAGAAATAAAATCTAGAATAAACAGTTCAGTGCAGAATTTATACCAAAATAGTTTTACTGAAGACTTTTTCAATTATAGTTACGTTTTAATTTTTAAAATTCGCACTATCAATTTGAGATAATGTCAAAATTACTGATTGCACGGTAAATTTGAAACAATTTTACATAATTTTACGGTAATGAAGTACAATTTGACATCAGAGGTAAACTGAAGGACGAAAAAATACATAACATGGTGCAACGAATTGAAAAACTGGTATACCCTATGTAGTTGCATTTTAGTTTAGTTACCTATATAATTCTGCAGAATCCCAATTTCATTTTCCACTACACAAAAGATAAAATAATACATCAATTTATTATCTAATAATATTAGTTTACACAATTTAATCGGAAGTTTACACAATGATAACCAAATAGTTTACACAAATTAATCCGAACACACGTTTTTCAAATGAGTACTGCTACGTCGAACATCCGATAGTAAAATTCAAATTTACACACCCAAAGCCGGTTAACTCTCTCGTATAGAGTACCTACAAAATTCACTACACACAAAATTTATTATAATATACGTATTTTAACATTGAAATTTGACATAAAACTATAAATTAAACACAAAATTAACGCGTAATTAGCGTTATACGTTTAAATTTAGTGGTTTACCGTTTATTTTCGTGGTTTTTTTGTAATATAATTAGTTATTTCACACATTTTTCGGAGTGAAATTCACGGATGTCGAGAACATGTCCGTTTTGAGTTTACGCAACGGTTTCGCTCGGACGAAAAGCGAACAGAATATTATAGGGCGCATGCTTTAAAACTAAAATACAAGGAAAATATCGATCGCGAATAGAAGCAAAACCTTAGCGGCGATAGAAATGTTCTCTCATTTGGCAACGAACGAAAATTCAACAATACATAACCGTATTGCCAAAGTAATCAAGTACACATTTCGTTCGCTGCCATATTACACGTCGTCTATTGAAATGATGAGAATATTATGTTATACCTTACACGCAATTCTAACCCTTAATAACTTAAGGCGGTTGACGTGTGTAGTAGGTCACAGGGCGCATGATCTGTTGTTTCACAACGTAGCCGCCATGTTGAATTAACCCCTTTGGCGGGAAAATGTTAAACTACGTCGTAGAGTGACTCGCAGAAGACTACGATACGTTTATTATATTTTCGATGCGCCGATGATTGAACTTGTGACGTGTACCGCCATCTTTAGAAGGAAATCTAAATTATAATATCACGCAGCCTAAAAAAGGAACATTCAAAATGTAAATTTAGATTAGCCAGTTTGTAAATCTCATAGTAAATGATGCTTCAATTCTAAGAAAAATATTCCATTCCATTTTTAAACTGAATATTTAATTGCCTGTCAATACTATTCTAAAATTCGAATTGTTGTAGAACTCAAACTGAAGCAATTTGTAAGACAGGGGAATACCAACAGTTCCCGCCAAGAGTTTTTATTCATAGAAAACATAGAAATGTTTTTTAATTCAGTACCTGCTTAGTTTACTTTTTTGTGGTTTCCTCAAAACAGACTTAAGAAAAACCATTTCATATACTTTCTGCGTTTATGTCCTTGTGTTTTCACAGATTGATTTTTGGTTTTTTCTAGAGACCGACCGAATATTCGGTTTCGGTTTCGGTTACGGCCAGTTTCGGCCAAAATAGCCGGTTTCGGCCCCAGTTTCGGTTTCGGCCAAAAAGTGGCCGAACTTTCGGCCAAACCGAAACTAGCATCCGTGTTATATCGAGCATTGTCGGGAATCTTCGGAGCAGTTTCACACTTTGTGTTTGTATTCTGTACACTAGATTCCTTTTTTATTTTACAAAAGTGAACTAGATTTATATCACTACCCATTTTTATACACATCATTTATGTCTTATGACAAACATTTTGCCTGCGGCGCTACTTAGACGGCCGTTTCCCTGATACAAATAACCAAGTGTTTTACTTACCTATAACAAGATTCATCACTTCGCCCATTAAAAAAAAAAATTGCCTGCGGCGCTACTTTTAGATGCATCTAAAGGAAAAATACTCATAATTATTATTGTATTCCTATTTTAGTTCAAAGATAATATACACATGGGCGTCGTCGTCGGCAGGGGGGGGGGGGGGGGCAGCTGCTCCCCTAGAGATTGGAATAGCTATATATTTTTCATACTTAATCATAAGACCTCACAATAAATCATACTATTACCGCACATTTTCTCACCATGTCATAAATTTTGTAAAATTAGTATAAAAAATCCATTAAAACACAAATGTTTCACAAAAAAATTGCCTGTAGCGCTATTTATTTATTGCTTTTTATATGAAACATTGTTCGTACATAATATTGTGCAAATTATTATGTACATTTTCAAATAAACCAAACCATATCACGGCCTTCTTCACCATGTCTCACAAAAAATTATCGCCTGTGGCGCTATTTAGGCGTTTTTCATTCTATATCAATTTTGTAAATTTTTGTTGCCCCCCTTTAGCTCCGAGGCTGGCGACGCCCATGAATATACATATTAGCAAACTTCACCACAACTTCCGTTACTTAACCTCCCGAAGAAAAATTGATTTTTTTTGCCCCCCCTAGTGTTACCTGTGCCATGGATATCTACCTACATAACTGATGACATAAGTTGTAGTTTAATGGGCTCCATTCTTTTGTGCTTAGACTGATTTCCGAAAATGAAGCGTGGTTTCCTAATAAATATCTTAGGGAAACACTAGATATCAGAGCAGGGTACCTATAATGATTTTTTTTCAAAATTACAACTGAAATTCCTAAGTTTCGGTTTCGGTTTCGGTTTCGGCCGAAACTAGAAGGGAAGCCGAATATTCGGTTACGGTTTCGGTTTCGGCTAAAAATCCAGTTTCGGTCGGACACTAGTTTTTTCTTCACAAATTGGTACCGCGCTACCGCCTTCAAATACTTTGCATCCGTGAAAATTGGTGCTTAACTCACTGGCTAAAGACATCATCTCTTGTTGGCATTTGTGAAAAAAAAAGTTTGCTCAATGTTTTTTGGGATAATACAAATAAAAAATCGGATATCAATATATAAATTCCATATATTTATGGCTATCTTTTTATTTACTTTAATAATTTTGTCAACTAAAATAATCATTATCATCAAATTTCATATAAAACGTTGCAAATACTTAAAAAAATTGGCATAACTTAAAAAGTCAGAGGTATTTCACATCAATGTTTACACAATACAATAAAAAATACTTTATAAAATATAATAAGTCGACTACCAAAGGTTTATAACTCCTCTTTATATACAAAAAAATATTTTTTAAACATAGTTTACATAATTTAGCATTTTTGTAAACATAGTTTACACAATTTACCATTTTTGTAAACACAGTTTACACAATTTTGCACTTTTGTACACATGGCTTACACATTTATTACATAATCTTGGCTTACACAGCTTTGAAGAAGTGAAGGTTAAACAGTAAGTACATAACTTCAGTAAATTTTAACAAGGTAAATAATTTTACTTGTTTTGATTAGTAAATTAGTTTACTGGCTAACAAGTCTTGTAGTAAATTGTAAAATAAATTGTACACGAAAGAGGAGTAATAAAAAATTGTTGTAAACTTTGAAAAAAATGTACAAAATTTTACAAAAATATTAATTAGTTTACTTTACATGTAAGACTTTCATGGAACATCCTAAACTGAAAATTACAATCAAAAATATATTTTGTCAAAATACAAAAGCGTTATATATGAGAGAGACATTTATTGTGAAATTAATTAAACATTTATAAGGTGTAGATGACTATCAAAATATAGAATACTAAATGTAAAAAACAGCGTCAAAAAGAGAAATATTTAATGTCAAAAACAGAATGCTGTCACACATTACGGATTAGGACGATCCATGCAAGACTAGTTTTAAGTAATGCATTAAAAATGACATAAAATTATATAAATGCTCCTATTTAATAATAAATAATTATAATTTTTATTAAATAAATACACTATTACGAAATAATTAAGTATTTTACACTTATTATAATACGTCAAAGAAACATTAAATTAATTATTGTATCATTCGAGAGATTGTACAGAATATTATATGAGATTTTTGGTCAAAATATTATTTGTAAGACTCGTTTTTGCATTAAAAAACAAATACATATGTCAAATTAACAACATTTTTTTTAAATGAATCTGGGTTTATCGAAATATATTATGAAATAAATACACCTTTGTACACTTCATAGTAAGCTTGAAAAGCTTGTTTTGTGAAATGGAGTAGGTCGGCATCGGGGATCGAACCCGCGCCCGACCGCCTCGTGACCAAATGATAACATTATCGTAAAAAATATGATCAAATCTTTGACATTTAATAATACAAAAACGAGTCTTAGACAACTAAAAGAAATATTACTATTTACTAAGGAAGAAAGATGACAAAACAAAAAACGAGATTCGTTGTAATTATAATAGAATGTATCTACAAATGTAAAATAATGAGTTAAAAATGAAAAATGTAAAAATTTAAAATAATCTGTCAGTGTTGCCAGATTTGAAAATCAAATACAAGATAATTAAATTTAGGTACATAAAATTAATGTAGATAGACCAAAAAAAGCATTTATTCTATATTCTGTTGAAATACAAATAATTTAAATTCGGGTAAGATTTGAAATAAAAACTTACACAATGTAAAATTAAATGGCAAGCAAGTGAGGCAACAACATTTAACTTAAATGAGAAAAGGATGAAAAATAAGCAAGACCGACATGAATACAGTTCAGTATAATTCACAAAAACAGATTATTATCCTTTTTTTTAAATGAATCGAAATTATCGAAATAAACCCAAATCCACCTTTGTACACTTCACAGTAAGCTTAAAAAACTTGTGTCGTGAAGTGGAGTAAGTCGGCATCGGAGATCGAACCTGCGTCCACTGATCAACAGTCGAGCAAGTTACTAACCAGGGTACTGACCACCTCTATCATTATATATGCATTATTTCTAAAATGCATATCTGGTGGCCGCCATATTGGTTTTTCAGAGTGTGTCTACAGGACTGATATTCACGTTGGTCTCGCCGTAATTAAAACAATAAATAAAATGATTTAAATAATTATTAACGACAATAAAAATAGTCATTCGAAATAGGAACAATATATTTTGATGAACAAATTGCAAGTTATTCTATTCTGATTTTGAAAAAATCAGAAATAAGAGAGCCGTGTCCCTCTATTGAAATATTTGAAAAGTATTATCTGACAGTTCAAATATAGAATGAATTCGAAAATATTCACTATGAATTTACGGAATGTTTACTAACGGATGGATTGTTTCAAATATGAACGTAAAACAAGAAATTTTGACACAAATGATAACCATAAACCAAAGTAATAAAATTTTGACGCAAAAAATGAATGAAGAGAGAATGGTATTACAATAATGATACATTTAGAAATGAAAAATCGTGCACTGAGAATAAATTTAACACATTACAAAATTCTGAATTAAAAAGACCATCTAACAACGTTCGTCTACTACTGTCAAAGCGAAAAAAAAACCACAAGAAAAAAGTTTGTGGGTTGGCTGAGATTTGAACCTGCAAACCCAAAATTCTGCTTAATTTCATATAGAGTTTACACAATGTATGTTTTGTGTGAATGATTGTCATATTTAGAGTACATGGTTGGCGCAGTTGGTTGAGGCGGCAGTCACTCGAGCGGAAGGTGCCAGGTTAAAACCCCAGCGCTGGCAATGTATTCCACACTTTGCGATACAGGCTTTTATCCTAGTGCAAGGTGTGCAGGAAAGTATTTGGGTTTGTGTATGCAAGCCCAGATCCTTTTTTAAAAATAACATGTCTCTGTTTTTATTATACACCCAATCATGGATTTACACTATCATGTGTAATATGCACAATTTTTCACTTCCAAATGCACAAAAAAAGGCAAAAAAAAAAACTAATAACAAAGATGAGACAATTTGTACTGTTCGTAGGTAGGTATAATAATAATTGTGAATTTTTAAATAATATGTAACTAAAATGAAGACAGTGCGTCAAAAGAGAAACAAATTCATTATTGGAGAAGAAAAACAATATCACAAACTGGAGAAGTTTCCATTTTGAACTGAGGCGAGAATCTATGCATATTTTTTTTTTTGATAAATTCAGTTAAATTTACCCAATTAAGGATCCAACTATGACGTCACAGTCATTTCCCATTGTGTTACGGTTCAAAATCAAATGTACAATTGCGTAATCAAATGTTAATAAATTAGCGTTTTTTTATCATTTTTTAGGGTTAATTTTGCTTCATTAAAAAAACTTTAGAGCCATTCCCTGGATTTTAACGCATATTATCAATAAAAAAAAATTGTTGAAAAAAAAAAGAGTTGATGTGTTTCGCAAAAAACATCAGATATGTTTTTCACAATTTTTTGGGAAATCTATACAAGATATAAAAAATCTATTACGGTTATTCCCTAGATACCCTATTCCCTACCCTTTTTTTTCAAAGCATATTTAGTAACGGTTGTCGAGATATAAGGTCTCTGGTTTTTAGAAATGTCAGTATGCATACTCTTAATAAAATGAATCTGTCCTTCTTTTGAAGCAGTGTCTTCAAATAAAATTATATTCGTTTCTACGTAAAAAATAATAGTTTTAATTTAATAAAACTACATAGCATTTATATATAAAGGTAATAATTATTAAGTTACTACGTTAGCTTAACCTATAATCTCAAATTGATTAGTGTCTATGGTAGCGTACCTACTATGTCTACCAGTATTATTAGTCATTCCTTTAAATAAAGTCTACCGTAAGCGTTATGGGTACAAAACATTATATATTTTTCAATTAAGGCTCAAATTTTCAATTAGGGTTCAAAATTGCATGAACAATCGCATGATGAAATGGTAAAAATAGCATTTTTTCAATTTTTTGGGGTTAATTTTGCTTCAATCAAAAAACTTTTACGTTCTTTCTCTAGATTTTAATGCACATTATCGCGACTTTCGTGAAACGAGTTTTTAGAAAAAAGATTAGAGGTGTTTTTAACATTTTTTTTAGGAATCTATATGACTACACATGTACAGTCTATAAATGCAAGAAATTCTAATTTTTCTATAGTACAGTGTTGTGAATTTTTGTTTCATAACCAACGAGGATGAAAAAATTGAAATAATTCAAACTCATTGACTAAAAAATGTGAAGTTTCCCCATTACTGAAATAAAATAACTGTAAAACAGATGAAAATATTATCAACATGGCAACACTTTACCAGTTTCTCAGTCACAACCTGATGCGATACTGACATCAATTTTTGGATTGTTAGAAATAACTGGCAACATTGTTTGTCAAGCTTGTGTTGGCGGTTTAAAGGGATTATCAGAGTATTTTTTCTTTTTCCAACTCGCAAAACAATCTTGCCTTTAAAATGATTTCTGTAGCGCGGCTCTGTAATATTTTCGGCATTGTAGGTTACTTGTAAAATGTGAGAATATTGCGGAACTTTGACAGCTCTTATGACAAGATTTGACAATCAGGGCTACCAACAATACAATCTTGCAACTCCACTTGCAGCTAACGTCCGCCGGCGGCCAAGATATAAAAAACACACTCTAGGTTACACTCAAAATTTGATTTTTTTGAAAATGGGGAAACTTACACACGAATTTAAAAAAGAAAATTGATTAACAAACTTAAAACTATCTAATAATTATTAAAATGTAATAGTCTTCCGTGATTTATTAAACTATTTATAGTAAAAACAGATCGAATCTCCATAAAGCGAAATTCACTAGACCAAAAAATGTTTCGAAAGACATAAAAAGAGACTGGAAGATTTTGAGATGCGATCCTACGGCAGAATTTTAGGAATTTACTTGGAGGGATCACATTATGAGTGAAGAAGTTCTCAACAAAATCAAAGGAGGAAGACACCTGCTCAGTGCAATAACAGAAAGACGTGCCGGATGGATCGGCCACTTAGTGCGTCAAGAGGGTCTCTTATTTGAATTAATTGAAGGAATGAACGAGGGGACAAACTACAGAGGACGACCAAGGAAAGAATACCTGGACGACCTGTGTCATGATATGGGCTTCGACTCATATGAAGATACAAAAAGAACCGCACAGGACAGGGATGAGTGGAGAAGGAAACATGGGGCTTTGCTGCAAACCAATCGTAACGATTGAAACTGTAGAAGACAATGTTTTAGTAAATTTCGTTGCAAAGAGATTCGACCCGTAATAAGTTAAATTAAATTAAAAAATACATTTCAAGGTATATGATGTGTCGTTCCCTAAAAATAATACAAAAACTATCTAATATGTATAAAATATAATAATAATTAAACTATAATACTTAAATAAATTAGTAAATACAATTTAAATATATCGTCTGTCATTTCATTTCACTTGTTCGTGCAATAAACAAAAAATTACACAACTTAATGCAATAATAATTAAAAATAATAATACTTTACAAAGATAATTTGTCACTTTTAATAAACACCGCACAATTTTTTTAACGTCAATGTCTCGATACGTCACTTTCGTGTCCCGAATCTCGACCATTTTCTCTATGATTGTCTCTGTCTCGATATCGGTCACGATCGCGGTCACGCTCTCTATCCCTGTCACTTCTAGTTTTCCTAAAATAATTCCTATCGCTTTCTCTCTCCTTTTTATGATTCTTGTCTCGATCTCTATTATCTCTATCTCTCTCCCTGCTGTCTCGACTACGGTCTCTATTATAATCTCTGTCGTAATAGTCGCGATCGTACGAATCTCTGTCGCGATCACGGTCGCGATCTCTGTCACGATCGCGGTCACAGTCTCGTGAATAATAACTCCTTCTCGAATGGCATCGTTCACTCGATACCGGAGTATGAACTTCCACTTTTATATTCGCCGTCGCGGTCACTTTAGTCGTGATTCCTCCGACTGACGACTTGTTTGTCGGCGTCGATCGTCCCGAATTGGAATTAGTGTCTGTATTGTACGTCGTTGTTTCCACCACAACTTCTGGCTGTACGACGATCGATTGAAGAGATGAATGCGAATGCGATCCTGGTTCTTCGGTGATGGTTGTTAGCGAAGAAGGTCGCGGCCTCGAATGATGAGGCGGAGGGGGCGCTGGACCGGAGTTTCGTCTCGTCCTAACGGGAGAACATTTGGGTGACGGGGTGGAGATACGATCGGGATGCTCCAATGGTATTACCTGAGGGAAGAAACAATAAATAATAAATCACAACGTAACAAACAAAATAAAATCACATATTTAATTGTCATTGCTGTGCCAAATATGTAGATTTAACATTGAGACAACCTACAAAGTATACAGAATTAGAAGGTGAAATAAAACATATTCTAGGTCCATATTACCAGCAACAGGTATAATAACAAAATCACTAATAAATAATACTAATTTTAATAAAATAGATTTGTTGTTAAATCTGTACACAGAAATGGAAAAATCTGTAATTATTAATACTTGCAATATTGTACAAAGATTTCTAAATATTGATATTTCAAGCACAATGCTTGTGTTTTATATAGAGCAGTATATATTTGAGCCTAATCCTTTTAGTCCGAGAGCCCGCTGCTTAATTTATGACGTATCTGTTTTTTGATCAAAATGTGGTATAAACGATAGCTTACCAATAGGGTATTACATCGCACTAGGGTTGCCTATCAAAATCTTGCCGCAACCCCCCCTGCCCCCCCCGAAAAGGTCCCTCTTCGCGGTTTTTCGCATTTTATAGGAATATGGTAAGAGATAGGAGAAAGTAGTCAATGACAAAAATAATCCTTGCTAAATTCTCTACAAAAAACGTTAAGTCAATTTTTTCATAGGACTAGTTGTTTACCCGTAATGGCCGGTCAAAAAACAGGATATTTTTTGAAAAAATAAAAAAAAAAGTTTGATTTTTTTTCTATCACATTCTTCCACCCATTATTACTAACTTCTTCTTCTTCTTCTTCCTCAGCCTTCCTCCCTCCACTGCTGGACGTAGGCCTCTTCCATTTTCTTCCACTCATCTCTGTTTCTCCCCCTCCGCATCCAGGTTCCTCCGGCTTGTTGGACTAGGTCATCAGACCACCTTTTGGGAGGTCTTCCGACGCTTCTCCTTTTGTTCCAGGGCCTCCACTGTAGGATTCTGGGTGCCCACCTAGTATCCTCTTGTCGAGCCATATGCCCAGCCCACTGCCATTTTAATTTTGCAATGCGGTCCATAATATCGGTAACTTTAGTTCGGCGTCTTATTTCCTCGTTTCTAATTTTATCTCGAAGGCTCACGCCGAGCATCTGTCTTTCCATGGCCCATTACTAACATTTTATGGAAAAAAAATTTTGGCCTGCGGCGCTATATCACTGGTTATTTTATGAAAAACTAAATTTTAAGAATTTTCGTCACTGAGTTTTATTGCAATTACTTCGAAATTATTAGATGTATGAACATAAATTATAGCTCGTTTTGTAGCTAAGACTATGGTTATTAATTCGTTCTCTGACTATTTTCCTGTAGCTCTTATCAATTTTCATCCAATTTAGTTAAAATACATTTTTTTAGTATTTTAAATGAATTTCGGTTTTGGACCGGCCATTGCGGGTAAACTGCTAGTTCTACGAAAAAATTGACTTAACACATTTTGTAGAGAATTTAGCAAGGATTATTTTTGTCATAGACTACTTTCTTCTATCTCTTACCATATTCCTACAAAATGCGAAAAACCGCGCAGAGGGACCTTTTCGGGGGGGGCAGGGGGGGTTGCGGCAAGATTTTGATAGGCAACCCTAGTGCGATGTAAAACCCTATTGGTAAGCTATCATTTGTACCACATTTCGATCAAAAAACAGATACGTCATAAATTAAGCAGCGGGCTCTCGGACTATTTGATATTCGTGATATCTGGATAGGTGAATGTTTACCAGTATTAGACAGATGAGTTTATATATCAATCATGAATGATAATATGTATGTAGACTTTGGCTGATAATATTAAAGAGACATGTGTTGGCAAGTCCTGCTTCGCATTAAAAAAATTATAATTGTAAAGTCTATCTTACCTCTGCAGCAGGTCCAACCAGCGACAATAAAACGGGGAAGAATACAAGGCCATTGACAAAGCCTATGGCGATCAACACCAGAAGGATGCAGAAGAAATATCTTGTGACGAAGTTGAAGTCAGACATGGCGAGCATGATGACTGCTAGCAGAGATGTGAAGGCTCCGTGCGTCACTGGGGCGAACATGTGCTCGAGTGCGAGGCGAGTTCGTCTGTCACGGCCTCCGATGGATGTCACAAAACTCTGTGAACAAAACAAATAAAAATTAGTTTAGTTTATGGTCGTATACTATCCAAAATATCAATCTGTCGATTGTGGATAAATTGAGGTAAGAATGTAGAAATGCTCCTATCGTAGAACTACATATCCTATGATATTAACATGGCAACAAAAGCAGCCATAATTTATATAAAATGTGACTTGGTTTCAAATACTGCAATCTACAATATGTGAGAGTCAGGAACAGCAATCTCTTCTCCATTCTTCTCGGGTGTACCAATAAGGATCGCGAAAATCTACAAAGCTATAGAACAGCAATTTCGGTAAAATGTAATTCACTCCGAATCAGTCCGAGATCAGATTGCTATTTTTGGTAGAATGTACCTCATACGGATATCTAAGAAAAACTAGATTATTGCAAGATCAACATCAAAATTTGATGATCAAAATGAGAAATTAAAAGATAACTTACCAGACAGATGTGTACGGTGAAGTGTACTCCGATTCCAACAGCGACAATCAACAAAACTGCCGGAATAGCCGAGAGATTGATGCCCAACAGTGCCATGGAACCGAGCAGTTGCAGAACCATAGCAGCCAGAGTGATGACAACCAAAATCGCAGCCCAAATGTTGAGAAGTAACAGCCCGACCACGATGAATATCGCTCCCAACGCACAAGCCAATGCCATCATTAAATTCGGTCTCAAATGGAGATACTGCTCCCAGAACGTGAACGGAATTCCCGATGGGAAATTCGCTAATCCCTTCGCTTCGAACTTTGCGCAGAGATTTCTCACAGACGTAATCAAAGTCTTCATTGATTCCGTATCACTCAAGCCGTGAAGGTAAAAAGGCAGCTGCGTATAAACGAGAGGTGGGGATTTCGGTATTTTCAGTTCGTAGTCCGATTTCAAATGAATGTATTCTTTGGGGTCTGGTTTCATGTTCGCTTGCGATGACGTGTACGCCGAAGCGTCGTTGCTCACCCAAGCGGATAAATAATTGTAAAACGCTTTCGGATTAATAATTCCTTCGCCGTCTACTAACCTCGTTTGAGTTATAAGAGATTTATCGATAGGATTATCGACGTAACCCGTCTGCACGAGCAGTTTATAAGCTAAGACAGCTTCGTCGCTAGCGTTGTTGAACCATTTCTCCTGCGTTATACATCCAGACTCGTAATCTTTATCAAACGCCTTTTGCAGATCTAACAACCAGTCTCGGAACAACGGTAACCAAAAGTGAGGAAGTCCCCCATTGTCGTTCTTCATTATGTGTGGAATTCTGACGAACGATTCATGATAATCATACAAGAGTTTTTGGTTTGTAGGATATTCGAAGTCTCCCTGCGTGACAGCGTACATACTGTAGAAACCAAAGTATTTTCCTTGAAGCGATAAAAATTTGTGTTCGTCGGTTCCTTGCGGGACGATGTCGGTTAACTGCAGACCGTCTGAGACTTTTGTGGCGCCCCATATGCTCGCTACAAGGATGGCGATGAGCGTCAACATTGAAAACACCTGAAAAAGAGCACAATTACATTAAACAAATTATTTTGAAATGTGGGCATCTCTAAAAACGGGAAAAATTGGCAATTCATAAACGATTTCTTTCAAAAAATAGGTTAAGACAGAAAATGAGACAATTATAAAAATTATTGACCGGAATGAAAGTCAATAAGCTTAAGATAGGTAGTTTCGGAATTCTGGGAGAATGAATGAGAGAAGGATGACTAAAAAGATGTATACACAAGCGTGATTCTCGAGGATAGTTACATTGTGAGTAAAATTTATAGTAGAGTGTGTACGACTAATTGCAAGGATGTGATGGAAGACCGGAGCATGTGTAAGGTTAGGGAAGTTTGGCGTCTGTTCTTTCTGCCAATCCTGCGAGGGATGCAGCGTCAGGGTAGAGAAGCATTTTAGATGAAGAGGATAAATTAAAAACTTACTTTGATAGCTGGTTTCATGAGGAATGGAGCAAAGTGAATTTTGGCAAATTTAGTCAAACTGAGACTGATGCAAATTGGAGGTTCTTTGTCATCGTGATTTGCATTTGACTCGGGGTCCAGGAGTTCCTTCGAAGAGTCTCTCCATGCGTCCTGTAAGAAAATAGAGAATAGAATTATTGAAACTAAACTTTGCAATATTTAATACTAGGGTGAAAAACATGCTAAAAGGCGTCAGTATTGGCAGTACTGTCAGTATTTTTTAACAGATATGAAGATAAAATAACTATAGGGTGTTTTTTTCGCGTGGTACACATTTAAAATGAAATTAAACCCTTTAAAATCATGGTAATGTCCATAAAAATGGCTTCATTGGTAAGATGAAAGCTTACCATTTATGTTTCAATATGATTTTGGGCATATGTATGCCACACTGGCTCGAATATCAAAGCCCAATTTTCAACCGTAGCTTAAATAAATAAATAATTTAGAAACAAACCTTTTCCACAACGCTAGTGACAGTATGCAGTCTATCAGGCGGCAAGGCTCTGGTTACAGCCTGGACCTTCTTTGGAGGCAGCAATTTCCCAGCTGCGGGGATCTTGGGCCCCAGTCGAGGACCACACGGTGCGCCCGGCCCTAAACAACACAGCAGATCCGAGCGCCTAGCAGCGCGTCGTCTCATATCCAAGGATATCATGGCCGGATACACAAACAGCATCGCGCACATGTTGAAGAGAAGTAAGATGGCCGCCTGGATAAACAGAAAAGAAATCAATTATTATTTGTTGTTGGGGAGGCAGCTTTCGCCATTCTGACCCAAATCCCAGTGAGTATGTTTTTATATGCGCATATCCAGTGTATTCTTGTATGTAAGGAGTTGTTGTATAGTATGGAGCAAGTACAAGTGATTCCTCACACTGCCAGCTCTATTGGTTGTGTGGTGTGTTGGATGTGTAGGTATAATGTTGTCTATAGCTTCAGTTGATGTCCTCTCAGGTGGACATTAGAGCTCATGGTGAACATAGCTGGTAGTATCTCACAGGACTACCTAGTGCTCATACATACACACACTGCGTATAAGTATATGTTGTAATAAGTCATCTATTTTGTAATGGAAATGAATGAAGTTAAAACTTACTCAAATATAATTCCATTCTTTACGAAGAGTGCATGAAAGTCATAACAGAGAAATTAAAAACACACTCAGTAGGACAACACAAAAAATGCATATTTTTTTCCGAATATTGTTAATAATATTGATAGAAGGGTTGACAATAATTAAATAGACTAATTTTCATTAATTATATCCTGAAACGTCGATGAAGATTATTCAAATTCCATGCAAATACTACTACTAGAAAAACAGATATTTTGCCCAACTCCACGTGGTCGCTTCATACTAAGATGTTGCCTTACAAAATTTAGTTCTGGGCATTTTGTCAACCCCTCTATCGTATACTATCTCTATGGTTGAATACAACTAAAAAATCCATGCATACTAATATCTATGGTTGTCAAAAGAAACTATTCAAATGTAGAACACAATGTTATGTGAATGAAGATTTTACCTGAAGTGAAAACACTCTCAAAGCCGGAATCGGTATAAGAGCTGCAGCGAAGAAAGCGCAAACATTGCAGAGTGAAGTCAGCAACACACTGAGGCCAGTAGTTCGGAGCACGGCGGGTGTCTTGGATGAGCAGCCTTCTCTGTCGCCGCATGGACTCTCCGCATAGGCGTGAGTGAGAAGGAACATGTCGTCGACTCCCAAACCTAGTGCGAGGAAAGGCACGATCTGCATTGTTGAAGCGTTAAATGGTATGCCTGAAAATGCATAAGAAAATAATTTTAATGTTGGCAACACTTTCTTTCAAAATAGTTCCATAGAACTTTTTGACAGCTGTTTTGACGAGATTTGACAATAAGGGCTACCAACAATACAATCATGCAATATGTAATCAAAAATAGAACATGTAGATTGCACTTGTTTTAAATTTGAAAAACTAGAGAACAATTTCCAGAATTATGTATGCTCAGTTTTATAGGAAAATCCTCTTTATTTGCTTGCCTAATAAGGAACAGAATCCCAGACCAGCGATGACGGTCATGCACAGTAACAGGACACCAGCAATGCCAACACCAGCTTGCGATTTCACCGAATCTTTCCACTGGACTAATGAAAACGCTACGTAAATCAGCTGGAAAAATTATACAACAAAATGTTAATAAACAATTAGAAAAAAATTAATAAAAAACTATAATTATTGGTGTTTAATAGGAAAGTCAAATGAGACATATTCTTATGTGACTAACTTCACTATTGATGGCTAATTTCCATTCATTTTCTGTTGCTATATTCATTATATATACAATGGTCACATGACAAATGTCAAAATCTATCCAATTCAAATTATTGATGTGATTCTTTTAGATATACACTTACAATGCAGGCATATCCTATGGCAATCTTTGGAATAGAGAGCTGAGTGAATTTCCCGAGGATATCGTTCAGTGTTGCTGTGGAGAACGCAAAGAATTCGTACGACTTCACATCGCTGTCTACGTGCCCCATCTTGTGGATTTCCTGTGAAACAGAAAAAAAATTGTCTTCGTTCACTCGCTAAATCTAAATTGTCAAAAATGATTGCCGCCTAAAGTCTATTTCGAGTAAGAAGACGCACGGAAATAAATTGGTTAGGTGTTGCTAGATGAAATAATAAGATATGTATGGTCATATTTTTATGCCTTTTCGAGTTAGAATAGTTTGGCCACATTATTTTTCAAATAGCTTTGTAGATTTTCACGGTCCCTGTTAATGTCTTCTCCATTCTTCTCGGGTGTACCGTGTGTAGATTGTCGAGCTTTCGGCCTACTTGCTGAGACCATCTTCAGGATTACTGCAGCGATCACGAAAAATGGAGAAGAGATTATTTTTTCAAACCTGTAATGGCTGTTTAAAGGGATAATCGGAGGATTATTTTGTAATCCTGATTGTCAAGTAAGAAAAAATGATCTGTAGGTGTTGGTTGCAAAAGAAAGTTTAGTAGTCTTATGCCATCAGAAAACACTTATTACTCACCTCTGAGAACTTTCTCTGCCAAGCATCCAGGACCATGCCAGCTTTCTCCCTTGACCATCCAATGTCTTTCACTTTGTAGTTGTCAACGAGATAATCGTAGAATTCTCTATCAGTCATGAGTTGTACGACAGTCTGCAGGGCCCTCGCCCATCTCAGACCTCCGCTTTTATTGTGTATTCCTCCCCCTACGATCAGCTCCTCTGGCCAGTGCATGTATTTAGCGGCTATTCCATAACATCCGCCCGACAGCTCGGCCGCTACATCTGGTGTCTAAAACAAAGAAAATTTAATATTTTAGTATTTATTTTATGTCACAACCATAGTCACAACCGTACCCAGATGGTGTACTCAACGCTAGTAGTAAGGTAAACTGTGACTAAAACATGAGTAGACAATGACAGTCATTTACACAATGAACTCTAGTATCTGGTTCACCCTAAGAATTTGGGGTCGCAGGTTCAAATCCCAGTCACCAAACAAATCTTTTTTAAGAGACCTTTTTCGCCTTGATTTCTGGTAGAAATTACTTTGAGGTAATGTGTTCACCTGAGATACTAACAACTATGTACCTATACAGTTTGTCAAGAAGGAGTTGGTCTCGATTAATTGTGAACTACAATTTTGTTTGCCGGCGACAATGACATTTCTATTGAATTTCTAGAAATGTTGCCACTACGGTTGCCAAAAAGCTAGAAGTAGCGCCCTCATCGAAAGCCACTTCTTCCTAGACAGACTGAATCAACGGATGGAAAATCAAGGATGTGAAAAAGTTCTTAAACAAATTCGAGGAAAAAAATAATAATTCAATTGAAATTGAAATTGAAATTGAAATTGAGTTTTATTGAAAAGAAAATATAACATAAACAATAAATAACACAGCAACAGCATCAGAAACAACATAAAACATAAAAAAGGTCCCCAGACAGCATACGCTGGTATTAGGGAAACCAACAAACCACAACACTAAGCCACATATACCACTCCACACACACCTTCAAATCACTATATCAACACACCAACATAAACGTACAAAAAATAATAATATAAAATAACAATAGATTAAAATGAATAAACGATAACAATTATAATAGAATAAATAATAGAATAAATAATTGATAATAATTATAATAGAATAAATAATTGATAATAATTATAATAGAATAAACAAATAAATAGCAGATAATAAGCAAAAATTGATAATAATTATAATAGAATAAATAATTATAATAGAATAAATAATTGATAATAATTATAATAGAATAAATAATTGATAATAATTATAATAGAATAAATAATTGATAATAATTATAATAGAATAAACAAATAAATAGCAGATAATAAGCAAAAAAAAAAACAACTATAAATCAACCACACACATGCATCAAAAACATTTCCTCCTTCAATACCCACTAGAATAAATCAAACTATAAATTATCGATAACAATAATAAAATAATAAGCAAAACAGCATCAAGAAATCAACCACTAAGCACGATCTCGACTCTCCAATAGCCATTTCTTTCAACTCTGGAAATTCGATTCACAAACTATTACCTACTTAAATTGTATCAAAAGCCAGGAGCAGGTATAGAGTTGGTAATATCTCTATTATTTTTCCACATTATTGAGCATTTACAAAACCTTGAACATTTCTACTTGAATTTCTGCCCTTTACAAAATTTCTATAGGTGAGTAAATAGATGATTAGACACACTCTGTCAGGTAGTAGATTCAAGTTACGCAAAATAAAGGATTTCTGTACACATATTAATGTACAGATCAGGTAAAATTGTACATCAAAATGGTCTACATTATTCAGCGCATCAAAATGGTCCAATTACGGAGTTATTACGTAGTTTCAGCCAAGAGTGCGTTCTTTATAGATTGTTTTTCGCTCGTTTGTTTATGATTCTGTTGTTCTCCTCAGACATTTTATCTATGGACCACTAGCCTAAACATTTGAAGAGTGAAAACATTGCTGCAGCTCATCGTTGGCAGAAGCTTTTTGGAGTTGTTTAACTCAAGTTTAACTCAGCACTATTATAAGTTGATGTGAAGTAAGAGTTATTTTCGGTAAAGAGAAGAAATATGGGAGGATAGTTATCGGTTATAGTGATAAAATTCAAATTTGCCAACCATCATGTGACCCTTCCAGTACAAACGATGTTTCCACCCTAATTTGTTCCTGTACCAGCTCAGGCTGACAGTCCATAAAGATAATGTCTATGGTCGTTTGTAGACAAATCTGTCTACAATCTGTAGTGTTGAAATGACTATCTATCAATGGTGCACTACTTGGTAAAAAAAAATTACGTAATGCAAGTTTATTTGCTCCATTATACAATCTACCGGTTATGACATTTCAAATCCATAGATTCCTTATCTAAACCTATCACATGAATTATTTCCAAATATCTTTGATTACTCTATCTAACAGCAACATTGACTTCTGGTTTTTATAATATTCTTACATAATAATCATGGATGTATAATACTTCTAGTAAACTGGATTCATCTCTTGGCCGACTATTGCGGTTCTAGGGGAAATGGCCAGTTAGGCAAAAGAAGCAAAATGGAGGATTTTCCATACTAAACGGGCTATAGGAAACTGCGGTTTTCACATGGATTTTTGGTTTTCACTGTTTATATTTTAACTGAAAATGAATTATAGACATCATATTGACATAATTATTGGACCAAGGGATGTAAATAGTCCGTTAATCAGGATTTATAAGCAATTTTTTTAACAGAGGAAACAGCGTACGATGGAAGTAAATTAAATAACTTTTATTTTATTGTCATTAATTACAACATAAATCAAACATTGCACAAAAATTCATAAATACATACACATTAGCTTTAAATAACAAAAAATATGAAAAAATAAATTCCTACATAATAAATGATATATTTAAAACGTCTTCACATCCGTGATATTCAATATCATAATTAGTGATAGGCAACTACTGAAAACACATTTTTTCACAATTTTTTTTTCTTAAATTATGCAAAAGGTTTAATTCTTAAAGGGAAATCTGAAAAAAGAATAAGAAAAATAAACAAAAGTAATTTAATTTACATCCATCGTGTGCCGTTTCCTGTCTTATAAAATTGCTCATAAATTCTGATTAATGGACTATTTACATCCCTTGGTCCTTTAATTATGACAATATGATGTCTATAATTCATTTTCGGTTAAAATATAAACAGTGAAAATCAAAAATCCATGTGAAAACCGCAGTTTCCTATAGCCCGTTTAGTATGGAAAATCCTCCATTTTGCTTCTTTTGCCTAACTGGCCATTTTCCCCAGAATCATACAGAATGTATAGACAAACACCTATGTTCTTCATCCAGTTTACTAGAATAGTATTATAGATCCATGATAATAATACAATATTGAATTTCCACCATAGAAATTTGGGGGACCAAGTTAAGACATTATTTTTTTTTTATTCTTATTTTAAAAACGTTTTATAAATCGAACTTCCCGCGTGTGCGAGATGAAGATATACGCGATCCAATACATCTGAATGAGACAGATGATCTAGAATTACAATGAAAATGATTGGTTCTTACCACGAAATTGATCTGAGGGATAATGCGTTTCTCAGTAATCGTTATTTAGTACAATACTATTATCTTTTTTCTTTGATCGCCCCTTTGTCAAAATGTTATGTAATTATTAAGATACTTTTTTTACGATTCATTCATATGTTTGAACTTTTTTATAACGTGGAATGTTTGAGATGAAACTTTCAAATTTCGAACGTTGATGTCTTCTTTTAATACTCAGAGTTTCTGAAACTTTTGAATATTAAAATAAGCCATTTTATTGGACCTATTAAAAAATGCTTTTAGTTTTCGTGAAAAGAAGTTTTTCCACCAATTAACATTACGTGTTTGTTTCTTGTAAGAGTCAGGTATAAATTCTATAGAACTTTTTTTAATCTTATTCAGCAATAAAGTTTGCCACCAATTTAGTCACATTAATTCTACGCGTGACCACTTGGCTCTACCATGTCGACCAAGGATGGAAGTGTTTCGAGTAAAATTATCGACGAATGGGTATAACGAATTGCGTGAATGTGACGGTAAGTGATGATTTGATGTCCTTTGCCTCCCCCGCGAGGGTCAAGGTCCGAGGGAATATAAGAGAAAAATGTATTGATTAGCATTACTTCACAGTTTGAGAATCATTGTACGCACGCACAACACAATAAGGACCCCTAAAGTTTTTGTCAGTTTTATTTTTTCTGGTGTTGTTTTGTTTTGTTCCCCGGTTTGAAAACCTTCTTCGTTCTTTTTCCTTCCTTGTCTCACTCATATGACGATGCTATTTATGGCACGCGTGCGAGGGAGAGGGCGCTGCCGAGATTGAGAAGTTGTTTGAATTGTCCCGCCACCCACGCCGCAAGACGCGGTCTCATTTATACAAATCTTTTTATGGATGGAATAACCTACGTGGATGTTCGTGGGGAGGTAAACCAAAAAGTTTTTCAAACATGATACATTGGGCATAACACTAACCGGCCACCCCTCCTAACTCGACAGATTGAAGCACTCCGATAAGTTCGCCCTAGTGAACAAATGTCATAGTGTCGTGTGCAATTTTTTAACATATGTATTTTTGTTTTTTGTTCACGGAATGAGTGACTATTATAGACTAGAATGAAAGTGGATAAGCTTAGATGGTTTTAGAATGTTGAGAGAATGAATGATGATAGTAAGAATAAAAAGATGATGAGGGAAAGACGAGGTGTGTGAAAGACTGACTTGAACAGATAATGTCGACCGAATGCCAAAGGACGGACGCGTTTTGAGGAAAAGGAATCGGAGTGTGTATGACAAATCGCATGAATTTAGTGGAAGCAAAGGACTGTGTGTAAAAATGGGGCAGTTTGCCATTTTGTCATATTTGCGTACCCCGCAAGGGATGCGGAATAAACAGGTTGTTCAGTTTAAGGGCTCCCATAGACGTTCTGAAATTCAGATCCCTGAATCGACCGTTTGCAAAAAATCTCCAACTAAAACCTCTTTCTGAATTCAAAATCAGGGTGACACTAAATTCAGAGAGTGGTTTTGGTCGCAGCTTTTTTGCAAACGGTCGATTCGGTGAACTGAATGTCAGCAGAAGGTGTGTGGGAGCCCTAAGTAGAAATAAATATGAAAGTTGAGAAACGCCGAGAATTTTCAGAACACCGAGGTGTCGTGGAAATAAATCAAGGTGTTTGAAGTGCCCATAATTATAAATTACCTACAAAAACTACAACAGCCACAGAACAGAACAACAAAAAAACTAGAGAAAACAATACCACAGTTCTAAACTAAATTATTACTATAGGTACGGGTATTCAAAATTTAAACAATGAAAAAATCGAGTATAGAACAAAACAAAATGATTCCAAATGTTAACATGGCGAAAACAAATAAAATTCGATGACAAACGACAAAAACTCTGCAGTCAAAACAACAATATTTGACGATGAATTATGATCGATTGTTCTTGAAACTATGAGCAAGGTAGGCGACAATAATTCACTCATTTCAAGCAGTTACATTAAAAATAAAAGCAAAACAATAAAGAATTTAACAAAAATCAAGTCAAAAAAGTTAAAGATGTCAGAGGAAGCAAAATGGGAGACCTTTCCGAGACCAACGTGAGTATAGTTAATATAGGACTCAGCAGTGACATAAAAAAGTGATGACGTCACTGATTTATTCTAATTTTGCACTAAAAGCAACGTTTTTTGTATAAATAGAATTGAGCAGGACACGTTGCCAGACGCTCAGATTCTAGATGGACCAAAAAAATTCTCGAGTGGCAACCCAGGACAAGCAAAAGAAGCGTGGGAAGCCATCAGGCTAGACGGTCTGACGATGTGAGGCGAATCGCAGGAAGCAAGTGGATGCACCATGCCCAGGATAGGGATCTGTGGAAAGGAAAGTCAAAGGGGAGGCCTATGTCCAGGATTAGAATTAAAACGGCTGAGAAAGAAGTAGAAGAAGCTGTCCTTGACCCTCATATATTGAAGATTGCTGTATTTGAAACCAAGTCACTTTTTCTAATAAAAAATTACATGGGTTATGGCTACTTTTGTTGCCATGTTAATATCTTAAAATGTGTAGTTTTATAACAGGAACATTTCCACGTTCTTAACTTAATTTACGCAAGATCAACAGATTGCTGTTTTCAATACTATATTACACTATTAGTCAGAAAGATGTTGGGTGATTCAAGTTCGAATATGTCTTCAAAGACCATCTCAAAACACAATGACAGTATTCAGGTAGAATCTATTATGTCTTCCTTCATTGTTGGCCAAGCGTGAAGGTAAAATCAGAAGAAAGGAGAGAATACTAGAATTAAACTCTCAAAGTAGTGCAGCTCGGTTGGTGGTTTCCAAAAAAAGGTAAATACATAAATAAAATGACAAAAATAATTTTGGTTCTATTCACTGAAGATCTCTAAGGTAACCAACATAGTAATTTTCTCAGAAGTAAATCGAAATGAAACCGTTTTATAGACGCTGCTAAATAGTGATGCCCAATATTCGATATTGACAATAAATTAAAATATTTTAATCGCAGTGACCGAATACAATGCAGTTAAAAATAACAGCGATTAAATTCTCAAATTCAAAATTAGCATTCCAAAGTTTGGTGTTGCTTACGTCTAAGAAGTTGGTGAAATCCAGCATAAGTCTATTGAACAATACTAGAAGAATACAGTATTCCTACAAGGATGAACATTAATGATGAATTAAGCCAGCCGAGGTCGGTCGTAAGCCCGACAATGTTCATCCTTGATTCTTCTACACTGTTGTAGGAATACTGTATGGATATACTTCGGAATGTAGAAAAATCCAACGCTTTACAAGGATAATTTGTAAACCATAAATAATTCAAATAAACTACAAGAATACTTTTTGCACGCAATAATTTTCGATTGTCGAAACACAATTTTTTAACGATTCGTTTCTCCAAAATAACAACCAAAACGTAATAGATGTTGTTCTTGCTATTTTATTTCCACCATAACTAATAGTATCAACCAACTGAGAATACACAAAAACTTTATAATATTATTATTAAAATGTTATGAAACATCGCGGAATGGAGTCGTTTCCTTGAACAAGTCAATTGAAACCGCCGTGTTTTGATGGCAGGGGAAGCAAAAGATTTATATCTTTATAATTCCATACTATGAGTGGTACTACGGTCTACCCACAGCCACACAGGGCGAATTTTAAATCGTTAACATCAGGCTGAGTCAACTCTGGTTTTAGTACTTGCCAACAAGCATATTGTGTAGTTGGTAATACATCGCTGGACTTTTCGATGATAATCATGGTATTGCCTGGGCAGCTCAGCGGGGAATGCGTAAGGGATATATATCGCATCTCTTCACTCTTTCACGATCTTATGGGATTTGTATGACAGACGCAAAAAATAGAATTACTGATTATGAAAATAATTCCGAAATCTTAACATTACAGTGAATATTAAGAACATAAATGTATTATTATGTTATCATGCAATATTTTTATTAGTGAATTAATATTTATTTCTTTTTAAGAAACCAGATTTCGAGAAATATTATACAAGTCTTTTACATTTTGCAAGCTGGCAATACAACACCAATGCCGTTTGTAAACAACACGCGGCCATATTTTTTAGTGTTTCTGTCGCGTCGCCTTTCCAAAATTTGTTTCGTGATCGTTATTATTACATTGTTTTGAACTAGGTTTGTGTAAAATATAAACATCTTTTTTGTGTTTTTGCGAGACATGTATGATTCGTCATTTCGGGATCCTGTGTTTGGGAGAAATATACGTACTCGTTTGTGTGTGAGAAATGGAGACTAATTCTATGATGGAGACTTGTTCTATATTCAATTATTGTCGAGACCAGAGACTCGTGTAACTTGTTTTGTGTTATAGTTTTGTGAGAAATATTCTGGATTTCACAAACTTTAGGTTCGGAAAAGCCATCTGTGACAAATTTTGTACGAGAAATGTTGACACGCGACTGCAATCTTTACTTACTGAAATTCCTCAATCAAAAAGTTGGTGAAACGCTCTGATAGACTCATTATTTCGTATTATTTTTGTTAATGGTTCTTTTGAACATCTTTTTTACTTGTCTCTACGTAATGTTTATACAATATGTGTGTATTATTTACTTACAATAAATGCCAATGTCATACTACCTACTGCTGCATTTTAATTCTTTGGTTATTATACTTATTTCCAAAGGGTTAGTGCGCATTAATGATTAAATAGTTGTATTGTAGTGTAAAAATGGGATATATGATATGGATATGTCCCGCTTTTGTATTAGAGTACAACTATTTTTAATCGCTAATGCGTATTGATCCATATAAAACCTCAATAATCGATTTATCAAGGCGCCATTGTTTATGTGGGCAAGAAATGAATGAGAGAGAAAGCTAGATGAGATCTGTCATTTTCGTGTTTGCATATATTTTCTATGAAGTTGGCATTCTTCTCTCGTTAGAGAGTATATGTGTTCTGTGGTTAACATTCTCGAGTTGCAAATCATAATACTACTAAATGTAACAAATACCAACTCAACTAGCTGGCTGGTATTTATGGTTATTCTGAAAAGTTCTATTATTGGATTGCCGTCCATCCAATTGCAATGCATACCTGGCTTCGAAATTCTAATCGCTATGCAATAGCGCTTGTTTTAGTTATTCTGAAATGACGATTAGATAGTCTATGGTCAATGAATTGGAATTGACTAAAATCTGCGTGGACAAGGCGTGGACCCGTCTATATTCTATGGCGTATCTGTCATTGTAAATGTCAAAGTGGTGTCAACAATGGCGCCAAATAGCGCGGAGAAGCTTTCGTTGTTTCGATTTTATGATAAGTGAATGTTATTCTCCTTTACAGATGTTTACTTTCGTTCAGTTATTTAACTTTTATGGTACTCGTATCCTTCGTCGTGCGTTGCATACTACCTCTACACCAGTGACGGAAACAGTGATTAAAATAATTTCGAATGTCAGTGCGAATGTCGAAATCATTGGAAGACAAGAGTGTATAATTACTAGTTAATTGTTATTGTTAAACACGATAGATTTCTGTGAATCTATCTTCTGAGATCGCAGGTTTTGTCTATTTGTTGGCATGTTATATAATTTTTTATTATGCAGGTGCATACTTCTCGCCAGAGAGTGTGAGTGTTCTGTGGTACATACTAGATCCTACATACACACATATACGTGCAACAAAATTTGGTTGACATAACCTAGAAATACACGCGCAACATACGCGTCGTTGGTCAGTATAAAATAGACTTTTCAGATTCGAGAAGTTCCTTCTGGATAAAAATTGACAAAGTTTCATACTTTTGTGCCATTTTTAATAGAAAAAGTGTACCAAAAACATATTAAAACAGCCTATTGCAATCCAGTCAACACCTTCAAAGCACTTGACGAGAATTCTAATGATTGGATCATAATTCTAATAGCCCGGCAATAGTCAATCCAATAGGATGCGCGTTCAGAATAACCATCTGTTAAGATTCCAATTGCCGCCATCTTGAATTGACTTGATTCTAATCAGTCAATCGCTTGCATTCATTTCAGAATAACCATAATTATGAGTAAGTATTTCACCACAGATAAATGATAAGAAAACGAAATAACATTCTGAGCATAGAATTGATTATTGAAAGACTTATGCTGGATTTCACCAACTTTTTAGGTGACGAATAGCGTAGCTAAATAATGATAAGTGGCTCCTATGTTCACTATTCGTCACCTAAGAAGTTGGTGAAATTCAGCATTAGTTAGATCATTATCTTTTGCTAGGTTTTGTCTTTTGGCTGCATCCCTGGGGACCTGATTCTAAGGAATGACAAGGCGATGATGACCCACCCGGACACGTAAAGTAAGTAAGTAAGTAGGGAAGTAAGTTAGGTTATGTATGTATTTAGTCTTTTTAACTCATTAGTTTCAATCTGAAGCAGCAACAATGATTAAAGAATATCAGATATAGGTACTACTTATACTCTTAGGTCCAGAAATGGTTATTTTGATAAAGACTGACGACTTTGGAAGGGACTTGTCGGAAAAATCTAGAAAAAACCTAAAATCCCTCCGTCATATTGTTTCAGTGTCAAGGCTTGAATAAATCACGAATCGCGATGGCTTTGGCTAAAATCTAGTTTTGGGAGAGCAATGATTATACATAATAAAGACAAGCTTCGATTAGGTTTGATCCATATTTGGGTCGATTATTGATTAAATACATCGTCCGGCATGTCTAGATTACAGCAAAATGTTAATTTTGTGGCAATTAGGGCGTGGCCATATCAATTGCGTAATGTAATCTCTTTTTTATTCAATTTACATAATACTCATACACAAACATTCAGTCGGTGTTCTGCTAAATGAAATTTTGATTCACGAAAGCAATAATTATTGTCTTTCTTAATTAAATTAACAACTTTAGTTTCCTATATAGCAATCAACGTCGATACTTTTATGATCTCTTTACACTATTATCTACGTACGTAGGGGAGAACCACCATGAAGAGAACACTTTTTTTTCCTTTGCTCCAAATAATATATTAGTACACTAATTAAAAAACTGAGTATGGCGTTACGTAGAGTATTCTTTTTATTTCTTAAATCCAAATCAAAATTTTAAATATTCTAACTGGATCTCAGGGTATGGCTGATTTTCTAAAAAATGGGAAATGTTCACTTCAAGGGATTGTGTACTATGAAGAGAACACAGGTCCCCATGAAGAGAACACGCCTAGACTTGGATCACAATGTGGACTTATGTTTATATATTTTTACAGTTAAACATTAAGAAATATATATATATAGCATTTTATTAGTGAAAACAAGAATACAAACATAATTTAGAAACATTTGCGACAAAAAAAATTGAATTTTCCCTTTTGTCCGCAAGATTCATGGCTCCATTGGCTACAAATTTTACACATCAGCCATTCCTCGCTACTCCTGAAATAATCTTCACTGCAAATATGGCACACAGTATTGTCAGTGTTGTGAGGGGCACAATCTATTAGGGTTTGGAGGGTAAGGGAAGAATCCGATGAATCGTCATGTATGGAAATTTGTGTGTCGGTAGATTCAGAATCACTCACGTTTTGTCTTTTATTTTGTTTTATTTTAGCATTTTTGCCGTTCTGTGTCTTTTTCTGTATTTTTGCTGGTTTAGTCTTCAATATAATTCCCTTTGTCTTCTTTCCCTTGGATGGTTTTTTCTGTTTTTTTTTATTTTCCTTCTCAATCAATTTATTTTTTTCCGGTGTATCTGTGATTATCGTAGATTTTGCTTTGTTTGGTCCTCCTTTTCTTGTATTTTTTCGTGGAGCTGCTTTCGGGTATGGTCTAATTATGTCAGGTGAAATGATCCCCAGTAGTTTACGACTCTCACAACTAGTCGATGGCTGAGGCTCAAATGATTGTTCAATGTTTGAGATGTGCACTGTTTGTTGATCCTGATCTGGAACCTGAGTTGTTATGTCACTCTCAGCAGGTGAATTCTCCATATTTATGAACGGTTCTATTGTTGTTGGTGGTATTTGGTCGAATGGACGGTCAGTGACAGAGGAACAAAGAAAATCGGTCTCATCAAATATATTTCTATTAAATGGATATATGCCAGTATTCAGGAACCCACTACAGATATTTGTTATTGAAAACGATGTTCCATAGGCCGAATTTACCAGCTCAGCTATCTCCGTTATCGTCACTCGTTGTCCTGGGTTGGTTATCATCCAGTTGTTCATAGCTTGGCGATATTTGGATTTGAATGGCCCGTAAACTGATACATCCAAAGGTTGCATCTTATGACTACAATGTGGTGGCAAAGTTAAAATGATGATGTCGTTTTCTCTAGCAAAGTCTACTATTTTAATGTTTATGTGTGTTGTGTGATTGTCAAAGATTATCAGGGCTTTATTGTCCTTTGAGGGATTCACATGTTGCTTGAAGTGTTTCAGCGACTCCAGAAAACAGTCCTCAGTCATCCAACCAGTTGAATAGGCAAGACCTTTACTACCTATAGGAGCACCTTTGAGCATCCTGTCTTGGAAATGTACTCTTGGAAATACAAATACAGGTGGCACCGTATTGCCCGCAGCATTGATAAAGAAAAGAGCAGTTACTAAGTCTCCTCTTTCAGCAGATGTCACTTGCCCAACCTGCTTGGAACCTCGAACAGCTATTATTTTTGGTGGTTTTGTAACTGTTGTGCAAGCTGTTTCATCTAGGTTCCATATCATATTTGGAGGAAATTTATACTTCTGCATCAGCTTCTCCAAATTATCAAAGAAAATGGCAACGTTTGCGGCGTTAAAGCTGGTAGCTCTGCCCAAAGATGTACTTTCTGGCTGCCGTACTGAAAGTTGTGGTTGCCTCTTCATAAACCCGTCTAGCCAATGCATCCCAGCTTTCTTGTTGCTTACCCAAAACGCCGGAGTATTGATGTTGTTTACATCCGCGAATTGGTATGCAAGCTCCCTGGTTTGAATTTTAGTGAGGCCGTAGCACATTTTTGAAGCTGTAATTAGGTATGTTGCCAGCAAATCCTCATGTTCCGGACTGAATACTTTTCGATTGCCTATATTTCTCGTATATTCAAAACCCTCACCAACTTCCTGCGCCTGCTTTGCTCGTTTGATTACTTTCCAAAGCAAAGTTGTAGCTATCCCCGTCTCCTTAGCTACACTTCTAATACTTTTCTTGTCAACGATGACGGCATCTATCGCTTTTTTAAACTCATCGTCCGTCTTGCGATTTATTTTTGGCATCTTAAAAGAAAATGTATGATTAGATACATTCTACACAACAAATTGTTTAAAAAAAATATTATTTAATAAATATCCCACATATTAAACGAGTATCACGCGAAGATAAAATACACACGATGCTCGGAAACATCATTTTATACCTAATAAAATACATGCTGTTGAAAAATAACCATGAAAAGAACATTAAGCCCATGAAGAGAACGTTCCCTTCATGGAACTGCGCGGTGTTCTTTTCATGGAATTATGACTTTTTTTTTAAAAACATTGAAATAATAAATTGGATTATAATATTATTCAAATTTTTACTCACTGTATAACAACTATATAGTCAGGCTACACTTTAGATAAGTCCTCTTAACTCCAAGTTCACTATTAAAAAGTCAGCAGATAATTGAAATACAAGAGAATTTTTTTCTGAGATGCGCGGGAACTAATTCATTCCACTGTCACGAGAACACTGAGTGGAGATACATCTAACTTTACTCGCGTTGTCAACACAGGACTACGAACACGTGATGGGATGCTGAGCGTCTCTAGGTCATTAGTATGCGTGCAATTGCAAATGTTCTCTTCATGGGCCGTTCTCTTCATGGTGGTTCTCCCCTATATAATTAATTTTTAATTGAAATACAAAAGTTATGGAAATCAAATTTACTTAAGCATATAAACAGCAGTGACGAAAGGTCTTAAGAATACGATTCCCACCGAGTTACCTTTTTGATTTAAGAGGATGATAAAATAACAGGTCTAATCTGACATATAGGTGTACCGATGCTTAAGAATCTTCATCGATGCTTAACAAACGTTCTTAAGATAATTTGCAATGTGTCTGCCATAAGAGGTAGAGGAAGATCCTCCACTAGATGGACTGATCAGATCAAGGCTGCCACAGGTGCATCAGTGGTTGGAGTAATGCGTACGGCGGTGTGTCGGGAGAGGTGGAGGACGACAATCCAAGATGTGATACGGACAAGGAGAGTAAGATGTTTACGACCCTCAGCAAAGAGGACATCGGGGCAGAGGAAGAAGCCTTGTGTAAATGATTGTCGAATGTTGTCTATTCATATAACATGTGTATCAACTTGCTGCGTGCTTGAAAATTCAGGTTTCTACAAAGACAAATTGAAATATTTCTAAAACCTTACCTGTTGTGACTTCTTGTTGGGCGCTGTTTCTGGACATAGTGGATTCTTTGGGTCCAAACAAGGCTTCTCTTGGTAACCAGTGGTGATGCCCGCTCTCTTCATAATCCCTTCCAGGGTGGAGAACGAGAAGGACTTGTAGTCCATCTCTTTCGTCTCTTGGACGAGTTGGATTGGGTTCAGATTCGACCAATTTATTCCAGAGCCTCGATTTCTGTCGACAAAACAGTTTATTTTTATTAAAACCATTAGCAAAGTTCGTCAAAAGTTGTTGCAGGTTTTCACGATGATCCATATGCAGATTTGTTTTTTCGGGTTAATCGTGTAGTAACCAGAAGCTCCGACGTTTTAGGTAGGAGGGCGTTAAGTGTAGGTAGGTCCTTTAAGGTTAGAACTGTTACTAAACTGAAACTGAAAAAAATGCAGGAATACTTACGGAATGGTAACAGGGTAGTCAGGTCCGTGAAGTTTGGACCCTTCCCAAAAACAATCTAAGGGTGTGATGATTGCGCAGGGCATAAATAACCTAAATATATTATCTATAGCTTCATAGTCGAAGCTCATCATTCCAGAGACGGCGCAGATATCCCGCAGTCGCCATGAAATGTCGAACATCTGGACGGTCACCGAAGTGGCGACGCGTAGTGCCTTCTCGTGGGCCAACACCGCCTTGACGCTGAGGACGTTGACCGTCGGATCGCTCGGCGCTTGGATCGTGAGCTGATGCGTGCTCGGCATCTCGCTGGACGAACCGCCATCGTTTCCGCCGAGGACTCGCCGCGTGTATCGCAACTCGTCCTCCAGTCGACCACCCTCTGGAACAAAAGAGAAATACAAAATTTAGAGATTCAGAAATGAATGGCAAACTATACAATATTCGTTAAACACAAAATTTAAGGGCAGTATAAACAAATAGTGTACATAATGCGAGTGTGCACCTGAGGTTTAAGAGTTTTTTGAGTTCAAGTGAATTAGGTAAGTCACGGTGTTTTTTGCTTTTTGAAAATAATTGGTCAAATACGACAAAATATTTTATTCTAATGTACATTTTTTTAGAAATTGGCCGTAAAATTGGAATTAAAAACATGCGGGCAAAACCAAGTTGGAGGTTCATTTGTGGATAATCTTTTTTTAAGTTCTACTTTCGCATTAAGGGGATCTTAAAATTCCAGGTGCTAGATTTCTATGAATATCAATGACTCCTTATCCTAAAAAAATATTCATCCTACTTCTTAATTTTAAGTACTTATGGGTTCTAAATAGTGTAATAATGCGACCATCAAAAGTCCTGGGGAAAACATAACTGATAAAAGTCTCTTACAAAATGTCGATGAAGCTATCAAATACAATAGGATCAGTATTTCGATCGATTCTCTCGATCATCATGAAGGCCAAAATATTTGGCACGTCACATAATAAATCCATAAATCATTTTCAATTATTGCCCAATAAATCACTCTCTGGGATAGACTGTACGAAGCGGACAATGACACAATAGACTGTTCAGACTTCGTGGGCAGAGAAAGAAATAGTTTGGGTACAATTAACGATTGTATTTTCATCGGACAGGTGGCCAATTTCAAATTCATGGAAAGACTCCAATATAAAGACATCACCTGTATAATATCCTTTTGATATATCATATTGTTTGATTCTACATGTTTAATTCAATGTATTATAAGAGAGATTAAAGAAAAATCCACAATTTCGGGGGAGTTTTGGGGGTCCAAACCCCCCCGAAATTTCTCAGCCAGCCCACCGTTCTATACATACGATAAGAGGAATAAATCACATAGCACCACGTTGTTTCTTCATCATGTCATGAATTTTCAATAATTATTGTGAAAATCCATTAAATCACATGTGTTTCATTTTTTTGTTTCCTGCAGAAATGTATTTAAAAATCAACCAGGTTTATCAAATTACCCATTTTATAAAAAAAAATCACCTATGAACCTCCCCCCCCCGAATCTCCACGTGGTTGATATCGCTCCAACTTGTTTGACGTAATTGATCCAACAAGCAGTGTAACGTGTGAGGATCTCTTTACACCCACAAAGCTCGACTGGTTGTGGTGGAATGCCATTGTAAACAAAATAATTCGACTAAATTTACATAATACATACCACACATAATATGATATACAATGAAAGTCTCGACATTTAGTAATATAATGTTGCATACGACGTTGTTATTATTTATCGTCGTACGAACCGAATAATAGAAAACCAACAATGTTGAATTGTATAGTAAATAATGACATGATTGCATTCCAGTCAAAAGGTCGCATCCTCCATTTACATAAATCATACATCATCTTGAAATTTCTCGATTTCCCCATACCAAAGAAGACTCGAGAACCCATACCAAATGACTCTATTTCGTGTCACACCCTCACCTGTCGCTAGTGTGACTGATAAATGGATATTTCTCTTGCAATAAGTCCGTCTTTTGGCAAACCACTGACACTACTATTCAGCGTTCGCTAAAATCTGATATTTATTATATAAAGATCGGATATGTCAAAAGTTGATATAAATATCCAAAATTGGTATATTATATCCGATTTACATCAATAGAAAACCAACTTTTGAAATATTGTCGCCCATTTTACGAATTTTAATGTACAGGATAGTATGATATGAGTATACAACAGACGAAAATCATTTACACAAGGCACACATCTTAAAAAAAGATCAAAATCTGAAAAAAAGTTTGTGGGGTGACTGATATTTGAACCTGGGACCCCTAAATTCTTCGGGATAATAACTTCGCTACTTGATTTCATACACTCTTCTTGAGCTTACACAATGTGTGCCTTGTGTAAATGATTGTCTACTCATATAACGCTGAATGAAAATCCAGGATTGAGCAAAAAAACTTGGACAAATTAAAATATTTTCTATCAATGAAGAACGGAGAAAGTGGATGACAAATTGCACGAATGTGATGGAAGCAAGGAGTGTGTGTGAGGATAGGGATAGGTTTGGCGTTCTGTCCTCTCTCTACCTACCCCGCAAGATAGATTGAATAGAGTTGTTGTAACAAATGATTCCTTGTATGCTCCAGATGGTCTATAGATTTCATACAAATATCTAGTAATAACAGTAATGAATATATTTCGTTTGGACATGCCCGCCCCGGGATACGATCCAGTGGTCATCTACTTGGTGGTAGTCTCCTTGCGTCCGTCCCCATCATCCACAGACCATCGATAATCATTTTTATTAATTCTCTAGTTGAAGGGAAAAACATCATATGTCTAATAATCAAATAATTTTGATGTAGGCTTTCGCAGCGTGATGAATCCATAACATATTCGTTGTTGGCTGCGTGTAGAATGGTTGGATGATAGAATAAAGAAGAATATAAAAGTGTCACAGACAGGGTGTAAGAAAACGGCGATCGTCTAATAGAATTTTCTTCAACATTCATATTATTTACTTTTTAAATGCGAGTGAATTCACGACAGACTGCGCCAATTAGACTATGTCAGGTGTAAACGTTAGCGGTTGCTTTAAATCGGGGAGGGGTTTGTTTGGGGGAGCCCTTCAGGTGATCCCTGCGCCCTCCTCACTGTGTAATAATTTGTACAAATATTGGATGAAATAAGAACTGGCGTTCCTGTACCATCCAAGGGTAAGTGGGAGGTAGTAACCCTTAACGGGGTATGTCAGGTGTCGACAGTTTATCAAAGCGACTACGACGGACCTTCGTTTTGGGTTGACTGGTAGAAATTGCCGCTTGGCAATTAGCCCCATATTCAAAGGAGTATTTTTTACAATTACATATTCTCTGTAGAATTAACAAAATTGAACATATCATGTTTTTCCATCACAGCATTACTATTCATTATTCAATATTGTTTTATTTTTTTTGTAATTTACATTAGTTACTATTGCTACGTCCGCCCTGGGCTGGGGTCTTGCCTGGGACCTGGGATCGGGAGCCCGAGGTCCATGCAGTAATGAGATAGTGGGTTAATTGTTATTATGGAATAATATTCATGAAACTGATGTAGGTCTCGTCTGGTAATACTCTGTTCTCTTTTAGTTGTAGTCGGAAGCATTCCCTTAGTCTTCGCCGAGTCTTGGGTAATCTCGTCATGATTAGGGTGACCATCACAGTACCAGTTTTTATCAACCGAATTTAGGTTAGGTTTAGGTTATAATATGCTTACGTCGAGATCTTTTTATAAAAAAAATCATTCTTTATTATTATTTCGTATGGCTTCTGCCACCGTTGGGCGGCAACGTCAGAAGATAAGGGAATTATGCTATCTGTTACATACAGGAGTCATGTACCCTACAGAGCAACATCCAGGCTTCCAAGCCATTCAAGGCCATCGGGTGTGGCATTGTGGATATCTGCATGTGGTCCAGGGAATGCTCTCAGAGGACAGTCTTCGACAATGTGCTTGATGGATTGCACTGGCTCTCCGATTCTTTGAAACGTTTTGAAGTTTTTCGCTTTGTAGTTACAAAGCATTTATAAACAAGTTTATTTATAAAAAAATATAGGCGTAGGTATATTCTCCCTACGAAAGTTAAATCGGTCCATCATTTTTCTTCCAATCATTCATCTAGATCTGGGAGGGCTCATCAGGTCGCCGTCGCACTGGGGAGACAGGGCATGACTTGGACCCTGCTGATCGATTAATAATAATACATAAGATACATATTATAATAACGTTGTAGATATTTCGTGATATCTCTATTACCATTAACCTGAGTTTAAACAGTAATTATTATAATATCCTAGGGTAGGTACCTCTACCCACCTACGGAGCAGTTTACTACTAGGTAGGTACTATTATTTGTAGTCTATGGATTCTCTATGGAATACATTTATAACATAATTAAGTCATTTACTTAATTTTTATAATAATATGTACTATGAGAATCCCATTGAACTCTACATTGTACTACTACTAAAACAACGGAATGTCTGTTTCTATATGAGTAAGGAGTGCAGATATAATTGAAGGTATTTTGTCTCATTGAGAGAAATCATGTCGCTGGAGATTTTTTAATGTCACCATTTTCAACTGTTGATTCATTTCTGAGCAAAGGAATCACATGAATGTAGCAGAAGCAAGAAGTGTGTGCGAGGATATGGTTGTCTGGAATTGTGTCCGCTCTCTCTACCCTGCAAGGGATGCAGCGTGAGAGCATAAATAAATAGATAGAACAGTGGAAGGCATCTAAACCACAACTCTATAGTAACTAGGAAGAAATAAGAAATAGATAATATAGAAAATAAAGAATTAGAAGACCTCATAAAAGGTGGTTTAACGACAGAGTCAGAACCTGGATGCGAAAGGGGAAGAACAGTAACGAAAGGGAGGGGATGGAAGAGGCCTATATCCAGCAGTGGAGGTTAGATGACTGAAGAAAAAGAAGAAGTATCGAATTTAGAGATGGATTGACGACAAGAAATCACCAAACCCTTTCTTTTTCGTAGTATCTCACACAAAATCTCGACTTAACTCGCCGCGTATAAAATTAGTATTCCTGCAATAGTCTCAGCATTATTATACGGTTTAGTATGCAGGCCGCATTTCATTCGAGCATCAAACATCCCACCATTTCATCCTTCGTTTGTGATATTTCCTGTCACCTGCTATCACAGAGAGACATCGTCAAAGCGTCCAACAAAATACATGACATACTAAGATACACGAATACTTGACTAGGAAATGAAAATGAATACATTAGTGTTAGAAATTGTGTAGCAGAGCTCAAAAGCCAATTCCCTGTAAAACTAAGAAACTAACAAGTAGTTATATCTCAACAGATACACAGCAAAGGATGGACCTTCCATCAGGCTTATGACTAATCGTCGGCTGGCTTAATGTGATCACTTTACACTTAAGTAACATTCACCAATTCCAGTCCATCCATCTGCCGCGGCCGGAAATCGAATCCAGACCTCCAACCTCACAAGCCGGTACTCTGCCGCTGTGCTATGAAGGCTGGCAGCTGAGTTGAAATGAAACGTGTTTATATTGTACACGGCCCTCTATTGAGATTATTTTTTGGTCTGATTCGATCAAAAATACCGATTTTCTCACAAAACATAAATTGTGATTTCAAAATAACTAAGAAACTAGGAAACTTTTTATCTATAAACAACAATGTAAAATTACTTGTAATGGCTAAAAGATCGACATCAAATAACGCAAAATGAGATATTTGATGCACAATACAGTGAAAGTCACGTTGACCTATCATAGAATTTGAGACCGGGACAACAATTGCCCTTTCGCATGTAGAAAGCACCAAAAAGACTTTGAGTGGAGGTTACAGGATGCAAAAATAACTTACATAGGTGGAGCATGAGTGAAAATGAGGAAATCTCTTGTAGTTATGGAGAAATTCAAGATCACAAACACCTCCGCCGAGACATGGAGAATGGTAGAGATGAGGAGGACCTCACAGGGCCAACGACAAGGCGATTGCAGCTGAGGTAATAATAACATGGACAATTTCTAAGGTGCCGTTTTGTGGAGCAAGTCCACCTCAAGGGCGCCTTTTACAATTTGATGAGCTAACCTAAGTACTTACATCTACTTATTCTATACTATACGAAACGATTTTTAAAAAGGTGAGTTTTAAGCTGGCTCTTGAATTCAGCAGTTGTTCTCGCTTTTCTGATGTGTACAGCTAAGTAAGCAAGTAGTATTTTACGTACATTCTACTGTGTGGATAAGAATGCACTTATGTGTGTTTACCGAGATTACACGAGCAGTAAGCGCCGTGGTAGTCCGTAGACCGCATCCGCAAACAGTTAACCGCTTCGGGCAATTAATATACTAGTAACTTACAATCAATAATCTATCAAATTATGTATATTAATAATGCATACCACGAGTCGCTCAAGAATTTCATCTTGTCTCCTACAAGACCATCAAATTATTCAATAAACATCAGTGTTAAAAAAATCTCTTTCGTAAGAACAATTTATTCAAATTATTGGAAAAGTTCGTGGACAGCACAGAACAAACCAACTTCAGAATGTTCTGATACGGAAGACGCCATTTTAAAAGAAACGACGATTTCGGAAGAGTCAATACAGAAGTTGACTTTTTAGAACACTAACAAAACGGAACGATTACAAATCAGAACATGGGCAAACCGAAACATCCTCCGATGTAGAAACTGTCCCCTTATTCATCCTGTTGTCCTTCCTCTCCTCTCAATCCAATCACAAATCGATTACGTGTTCCCGACGAAATGCTAGCAGATGTTCTACACTCTGTTAGCATTGATGTGCTCATCTTTTCTTACTGCTCCTCTTGATTGTTAATGTAATAACCATGTAAATTTGACGAGTCCATGTGCCCGAAATTAGGGCCTAAGGACGATAATGAACAATAAACAATTCCTTAGTGCGATGTATCTGTTTCTATCATATTATTGCTCTTTTTTTAACTACTATGATTTTAATGTTTTATTGCATGTATTGCTTTGTGATGTTTTGGCAAAGGTCGCCTCTCAAATTTATACTATTTGTCAAGGTTAACTAGAAAATTGGCTGAGGTACGAGAATTTCTTTCAATGGTCCCACGACAAAAGTGTTGAGGAACAGGGAATCCACTCAAAACCTCTATACTGAATCTGCGGGTAAAGAGGACGCTATATGCGCCTGAACTACCCGGTGATGCGGAGGGCCTTAAGCTCGTGGGAGTCCCTTCAATATCTTTACATATAGAGTGAACACTTGGACACTGTTGATGGATTCAGAGAATATCGGTGTACTCCAGAGTGACATAATAGTCTTTCTCATCAGTCAAAGCTACAAGGCTCTGTATATGTTGTGAAAAGTTCTCTATCTTACTACGGCGCCGTATGCGAGAAACTTAAATGAATAATACTGATGTGAGAGTACCTAGTCCACACCTGGTGGGTATAATAACGGCCTTGAGTTACGTGGAAATGTTAATTAGTCTTCTTCTTGCACACGTTTTTCTCCCATTAACCTTTTCTTTTTCGAGTGTACTGCACGAGTAGTTACAGGTATCTTACATATTGATGGTCGAGCTGTTTGATAGGTTCATTAATAATTACTATATTTACTAGGTCAAATTAAACGTATTTATGAATGTGACAAATTTACGTCAGTTCCTGCCAAATTTTAGTCAAGTTGATCAAACTTAAGTCTCACGGGCTTCCTCCGTGAACTGGGACTGGGACTTGAAGAGGACGGCACCTGCAGATTCTGTGAGGAGGAGGAGGAAACTCCCCACCATCTTCTGGCAGACTGGGATGCCGTAAGATACATGAGGTTGAGAACTTTGGGTAAGCACCAGATAGAGGTGGAATCATTTCCCACCCCTAGACCCCCTTTAAGTGCTGAACTTCGTAAGACGTCTAGGACTAGAGGGGCTGCTCTAACTGGGTACTGGGTAGTCACCAGATGGGCAAAGTAGGGGGAGTACAATAGATCTTATAGGTCGCAGTACATAATACACCCCATCTAATAAAATAAATAAACTTAAGTCTCGTCAATTTGATCACACATAGAAATATGTCATTTATTAAAGTCTGATATCCAATGCCGCTAGCCACTGGAGGAATTCTGGGGACAGGCTGAGCAGCACCGTCAACGGTACCGAGGTAATCGCGTGTTGGGCAATAAAGCACGACGTTTTGAATGGTTTGCTTCGGGTGTCCATGGTCATTGATAAGTTCATCATATGCTGTGTATCTGTCAATACATCTACATCCACCCAGCTGTTTTCGATGTCTTCACAGTGCTTTCACCGTTGATGTGGTCGACCGAAGAGTTTATTTTGAATTAAGAAAACACGCCCATAAAACAAATCATAAAATTGAAATGTTTTTATTATTTAGTACTACATAACTCATACAGTTCTACGTGGACTAAAATATTCATAGTAAAGGACGTTGGTTTAAGTTACAAAAATAGATTTTATGGTTATAGACAAGCCGATGGTTAAAATAGCTTACTAAAACATATTACTTATACTTGTTAATTCAATCGGGCACAATAATGCTGGTATTATAGGCCCCTTGCATCTGAGCCTAATCTAAATCTATAAAAAGCAAAATGCCCGACTGACTGACAAACTCATTCATCCACATACAGTTCAAGCTGCTAATCGTGAAGAAATTAAACTTAATTTTAACAAATAGGAAATTTCGCACCTAAGGGGGTAAAAAAATAGGGTTGAAAGTTTTTTTTAGAGTATATGAATATCTCAGAAACTAATAACAACTTAAGATTTGGCATAGATTCTCCTATCGAAATTAGTCTACAATATTTCAGATACAATCCTGGTATTTTAGGCTCCGTGCATCCGAGCCTAATCCTTTGATACCCATGATTTCTGGATAGATGAATGTTTCCCAGTATTAAGCTGATGAGTTTATTTATCAATCATGAATGATAATATTATGTAGACTTTTCTGGCTGATAATACTGAGAATATGTTGGCAAGTCCTGCCTCCGTGTGACAAATAAACATACGAGACTGTAACTAAACTAGATAACAGAATATATTTGGTACTTCACGTTTAATTCATAAAAAAGTTATTATCGCTATGGTATGTATACTATTTTTATTTACTATATTATAATGTATAGCTGATAGTATATAGTTCCAATTCAAATACATTCATGCATACCTACATGCCAATGCTGTGACGCAACTTTGCGAATACTTAACCTAATTGTCATAACGTATATTAAATAAATAAAACTTTTATTGGAGGAAATGAGAAAATAATACTACAGTTTCAGAACAACATAACCAAACGGAACAACCACGTTTAGATTTCTCCCTATAAAAATTTAATTAATAAAAATTTAACAATACACCTGTTCCATATTCAAATATGAAGTTACCAATCAAAAGTTTGCAGACGCCATATACCTTATTGGTTCATTCCATATTATTTTTAAATAGAGAAATGTACACTAAAATCGCGACTCCTTCCAGCTCATCTTAACACATATATTTGAGAAACAGTTTAGACCCAAACAACACAAATAGAAAAAACATAAAACATTAAACACAAAAACATAAAAAAACATAAAACTAATAATTGGGGTTGGCTGGCAGAGATCGCAGCACTGCAATAAGCTCGCCCTAGTGAACAGACATTATAGTATCTAAACATAATATTTCTGTATTTTGTTTACCAAACAAATAAATAAATAAATAATAATTACAAAAAACATTTAATAGTTGTATATGAAAGGGAAAATAGAAGGCCGTAGAGGGGTCGGAAGGAAGCATCTATCCTGGCTTCGAAACATTCGGCAGTGGACCGGAATCAGAACTGTGGAGGGACTGTTTCGCACTGCCCAGGACAGAGAGGCGTTCTCCCAAGTGGTCGTCAACGTCGGGGGGACCCGACAGGACACACACAGAAGAAGAAGAATATGCGCACTTTTGATATCCACAAAATATTAATTTGGTAATTTGAGCTATAGTATTATCTCACCGGACCAGCGTTACAATGAATCGGTATGCGAAATACACGATTTATTTCAGAGCGAGACGGGTTCGTTGTGTAGAGCGAGACAGCTGTACGACCGGTGTGCGAGGGAGACGCCACACTGGCGGGATAGACAATGATGCGAGGAGAGACGGGGACAGATAGCGACCACCCAAATGCAACGCGGGTGGTCGCATCGCCCGTGATATGCGCGTTCATGTCTTCCATATTATAATAATCTCGAGCTCAAATACACGGCGCACGCCGGGTTGCAACAATGTCGCAATTTTACTTCTTTGAAAGTTAATTTTATTAGAGGTACGTAGAGAAATTATAGGTACTATAGTGGAATTAATTATAACTGCCAAACGCAGTCATAAAAATATGACCGAGAAGGGACGACTACCTGCTTTATTCGCACTTACGGCTCTGGCATAAGTGCGAATAAAGCAGGTAGTCGTCCCTTCTCTGTCACATTTTTATGACTGCGTTCGCCAGTTATAATTGATTCAACTATAGAGAAGCAATTCCATACGAATTATCAGTTTGAAACTTGCATCCACCGAATAAAAAGCATAATTTCGACACATTCATAACAACTGGTAAAGATTCTTTTGACGAAGAAAGGAAATAATGTGACCCTTTCTGTGCTAAACCACTCTGTAAAATACTTACCGTGTGCAATAACTGACGATACCTAAAGACTGAAGTGCCTGGGGTGGCAAAGGTTTGAAAGTGGCAAAGGGTTTTAAACCTGCCAGTTTTTAAGCCCAGTTTCTTATCCATTGCATAATTCCAGGAAGAGTAATTCGTAAGATCTCTGTTGGACTGGATGAACCGAAATGTCATACGAATCTCGAGTGTAAAGTGATCACTTAAGCCAGCCGAGGTCGTTCGTAAGCCCGACAACATTCATCTTGTTCACTGTTGTAGAAATACTACACGAAAATATTGATTTTTGAAATAGAGGAAGTAAGGACAAATTGTGTGATTAAGGTTGGTCTCGGAAATTAAAGTTTTAGTCAAGTGGATGTGTATGTACATTTCGGGAGTTTGTTTACTAGAGATGGACGCTGTCATGGAGACATTGAAAGAAAAAAGCTGGATGGTACTAGGACATATGGTGCACTCACACCAATTGTTAGTAGTAGTAATGTGTCTATGAAAGCAAACGTGCTAGTGCTCAATGCTGTCTTGGAGCCAACCCTTATGTATGCTATGGAGCCTTGAACATGACTGAAGAAGGATGAATCAGGGTTGCATAGAGTGGAAATAAGAGAGAGAACAAGGGAACATACAGATATTCAATCTTGCAAAACCTATTGAATATATTTTATTACTGAGTAAAATAATAATATACCGTATGAATGGGACTTCTATATAAACCTAATATATAATATTGCCTACGCGCAATACTTGTGCGCATGTACATAAAAACAACATGTAGTATATAGATCTTTAATACATTAACTTAATGGCTCTTCTAATAGCAACGATCACGCTAATGACATGTCGGTGTGAAAGTCAATCAGTGGATCAAGGATTGGACCTACCGGACCGGATAAACCATAGTATGGATCTATACACTTATTTTGGATCTAAACGACCTCGATCATTGAATACATAATGAATAGATCGATGGAGGAAAATGAAATTGTGCCTATTGACTTTACGTGTGGATACAAAATTGGTATTGCATGTTGCCAGACGCTCCGATTCTAGATGGACCAAAATATTATCGAGTGGCAACCTAATACAAGCAAAAGGAGCGTAGGAAGACCCCAGACAAGATGGTCCGACGATCTGAGGAGAATTGCAGTAAGCAAGTGGATGCAGCATGCCCAGGATAGCGATGTGTGGAAAGTCAAAGGGGAGGTCTATGACCAGCATTGGAATTAAAACGGCTGAGAAAGTAGAAGATACATACGTAGATAAGTAGAATCCAATTTCGATTTCGAGCTATTCGGGACTAGACATGAGCGCCGCGCCGGCGCGCCGCCGTAGATCATGGTCGGCGCGCCGCCGCCGGTTAAAACGCTCACGCCGGCGGCGTGAGATCCGTGTGACCAAAAGTATTTATCTTGTGTTTCTTGATACAGAAATCGAAATAAGTACTTTTCCAGGTAATAAAATTGAAGCATTCAGCTGTGGGGATGCTAGGGTTCAGTAATTATATAAAATGTCGAATAATAACTACTTAATGCATTGTCTTATTTATTCAATTCTAAAACAAGAAATAGGATGGGATTTATTTATAGTTTTGACGGCCACAAGGCATTAATAGTTTGGTTCTTCATAGTGGAAATTAAATTAAAAACAAACGTTATTTTATGTAACTGGGAATTATAAGGAAAAATCAGAATTTATGGTTTTTTGATCGATTTTATCATACCACGCTGAAATTTTTAAACCACGTAAATTTTGGCAGAGTATCTGACCAAAATTTTCGGCCTTTCATCTTTTCGGTCGACCGTTCTCTCTTTTCATTAGTTTAGCCTTTGATTATCGAAGTACCTAATCAAATTTATTTTCATTCCACTTGACTAGATTCGCTATATTTCATTTGTTTCAATACAACACTGTGGAAATAGTAATGACTTCTTTTCTCTTGACAAAAAACGATATTCATTTGGTAATTTTTGAGGTTTACGATCTTCAAAGTTTCAAAATGTGATTATAATTAGATATTTTAAGGTTAAAAACCAATTATTTCGCTAACCTAAGGCGGCACTATAATAAAAAAAAATGCTATCCCCTAACGTGGTTTCTCAGACTGTGATTACAGACTACTCTCAAATTTTTTATGTTTTGATTTACTTTTTTATTGTTATAATGCTCGTATATTTTGTACTTATGGCCTTAAAAGCCGTATGTGATTGAAAATAAATAAATAAATTGTATTTTATCTTTCTACCGGAAAGAATTACGTATTTTGGTTGATATCATTATTAATTTATCCACCTTTCGACTAAAAACACAACAATTTATGTTTATTTGATAATTATCCTTATTTTTACGCCTAAAATAACATCGCAAATATGATAGTTTTATTAGGTAAATTACATAATTTTATTAAATTACCCTTCAATCCAAACAACAGGACATATAACACATATGTTTTTACAGCTTTTGCTCAACTGTAGTTCTCAGCTACATAGGAGTTTTGCATTTTGTGGAAGGTCGACCTCGTCATCGCAATTTATTTCAGAGTTTGAATTCACAACACTGTGGAAATAGTAATGACTTCTTTTCTCTTGACAAAAACGATATTCATTTGGTAATTTTTGACGCTTACGATCTTCAAAGTGTCAAAAATGATTATAATTCGATATTTTAAGGTTAAAATTCAATTATTTCGCTCACTTAAAGCTACGTTATAATAAAAAAAAGAAATTACTATCCCCTAACGTGGTTTTTCGGACTGTGATTACAGACTACTCTCAAATTGTAATTTATCTTTCCACCGGTAAGCATTATGTATTTTGGTTGATATTATTAATTTATGAACCTTTCGACTAGAACACCACAATTTATGCTTATTGAATAATTATTATCCTTATATTTACACCTCAAATAACATCGCAAATAAGATAGTTTTATTAAATTACATAATTTTATTAAATTACCCGTCCACTCCAAACAACAGCACATATAACACATATGTTTTTACAGCTTTTGCTCAACTGTAGTTCTCAGCTACATAGGAGTTTTGCATTTTGTGGAAGGTCGACCTCGTCATCGCAATTTATTTCAGAGTTTGAATTCCACCCAACATTTAGCTAACAGCCCAGGTATTGCCAAAAGAGAAACCTGTTCGACTACATCACTGCCCATACTGAGGCTCTTTCTGACGCGTTTGACTTTATGGATTAGTTTATTTTGACCTGTCCTCCAGCGCCATGAAAAAGCAATAATGTAATTATCCATTATTTTTCAAATATGAGCTTTTATTTCACTTTATTATTGAAATAATCATAGTTTTTCAAAATAAATAAATCGATTTTATCATTATCCTTTTCACATATACGTATTTAATCATTTAAAACAATATTGCAAAAAAATCCAATGTTTCCCCCCACTTTGGATCCACGCCGCCGGCGTGGCGCCGCCGCCGGCAATTTTAGACATGGGCGCCGCCGCCGGCTTTTTTGCAGCCGGCGCACATGTCTATTCGGGACTTAATAAAGATCTAATAATAATAACTCCCAATCTTTTCCTTTTTGACTACCAGGCTTTTAGTATATCAATAAATAACATAAATCTATATTTTATGGACATAGTAAATAATTACATAATAGAGACCGACTCTACGGAATATGCCTCTAGTCACCGGGACCGCGCATACCGGTAAAAAATAAAACTGTTTTATCTACCATGCAGTGGAATTATTAATGATAATAAATGATAAATTGCTCTCCAATAAAATAAATTAAATAACATCATTTTAATTACAACATTAATATTTTGTAGATAAATAAATAAAATCCAGTAGGTTATGTTTCAATCTACAACAAAACACAGGATGGAAATCTCAAATGGAACCAATACTTAAAAGATTATGGCTATGGTTCAATTTGGTTACACTGAATCTTTAAAGTGTGCCCTTGACTGGTAAAATACCCTAGAGTTTAATTATTCGTAGTAGAATTGGATGTTTTGATCGCTTCTCAAAATTGAGTAGTCTCATGCTTTGACGAGACGCTAGAGTACACATTTCGCCCTCAAAAATCCGCAAGCGCCATCTAACTCACTATCTGTTTTGGTGTGACAAGTCTAACCCTGTGGCCCTTCAAGGGTATGGTTTCTTGTGTGAGCAATTTGAGCGTCAGAGTTTTGAGCTGGAGGAAATTAATAAAAAACATGAGGTATTATGTGAAAACCGCATGAATATTTTAAAACTCTTGAAAAAAATTTATTGGTTAATGGTTTGTTTTTAACTTCTAGACGTTACGAATTGACTGATGGCTTTTATGTCCATAATGTTGCATAACTACGATTGAACATGTCGTATCAATAACTACTGATAAAATTATCGATTAGATGCGCGACACAATCGTTGTAATTATTGGACATAAAAGTGATAATATTATATTGGCCACATTGGCCACGGACGTCGAAGACCAGTATAATAATATCAGCAAACCATGAACGAATGAACGATATTAAGTGTCCAAATATGTAGCCAGATATTTCAAAATGTCAAAAAAGCGCTTTGAAACATACTAGTAATTACAAAGACTATATTTGAACAAAGCATCTTCGATTACGCGAGTCTGATTATTATAATCATAAATCAATCATAGGACCTAAACCAGTCCCCTGAGGGATTAACCACATTTTCAAATTGCAGACTTTTGATGTACTCGTTTGCGAAATTCAAAATGTCTGAATGGTGCTATAGATTGATGACTTTACTAAAAATTTGTGGCCACCAAGATTTCACCCACCGAGTGACAAATTGTAGAATGTAAAATACTATTACCAAACTGTCCTTGGATGATGTCAATGGTGTCGAATTTATTATGAAATATTTACATTTTTTAATAAAATATGCGAAATATGATACGTATTTAAATAAATTTATTAATAATACAGGCTTTAGCAGAGACGACTAAAATCTTAGAAACAGCTTATTAACCAGTTAGGTACTTGAATCAATCATAGGACCTAGACCAGTACCCTGAGGAATACCACATCTTTAGATTATAGATTTTCAATGTATCTTTGTTTTCGTGTGTCGCCAAAAACGTCCCTCGTGGATGGCCACGAAGAAACCCCTATTTCAACCTTCTAATTAATCATTTTTACTCCCCTCAACTTCGGAAGAGTTGTAGCCTTCAGAGGATCTACCAATCTTCATGGAAGAATTAATGGTTGAGATCAGAAGGAAAAGATTGTGAATCGGTTACAGAAAACCAGATGTATTGTACTTAATCGTTCCAATGAAGACCTCACAGACAGAACCAACAACATCAAAATAAATGTAGTAAAGACAATACATAGTAACTAACAACCGGTTTGTCAATAATATTACAACAATTTTATGTAACAAACAATACTGTCGCTTCATAATACAAAATAGAATCTCAATAAAATTTACAATACACACGGATCTGTGTAAAATAGACAATGCCAGGTAAGACAATCATTGTCATTTGTATCGAAATGCTTGAAAAAAAGGTAAATAATGGCATAATTTACGACATTCACACTGATTCAAAGATGTCTCATGTTGACTAGAGAATTGACAACGATCAGAAAACAATTTATGTAATCTAAATGATAATGAAATACTGATTGATGGTCACAGAGACCTTTTCGCATGGATAAAAAAATGCTTTTTCAAAGTTTTGGTGTTGCTTACGAAACAATAAAATATGCGTGTAATTGTTTGCTATTTGCTATATTCAGGTGCAGCCTTGTCCAAAGTGCGACAGTGTGCATGTCCAGAATCGGCCTCCATAGTCACCTTCAATGACATCGTCGGCAGGACCAATAACAACGTGGCAGCGATTCTTCTGAGTTATAGACATGCTCGGCAACGAGCTCTTGGCATTATTATTGTATTCAGGGAATAATTTACAAAATAAAATTTTAAAGATAACTTCTGAACCGCCAAAGTATAAGATTTTTTAAATTCCGCAACGATATACTTTGACTATAAGTGAACTATTTTTATTGTTGATTAGACTGAATGCAATTTTACAAAATATAAACGAGAAAGTGTATAGAATAATATCATTTTCATGCCAAGAATTCGATGTTTACAAAATGCACTTGCACTGAATATTTGAAATTGTCTGCATACCGCAAATTTGGCATGGTTTAGTAATAATCAAAACATTTTTAAGTATCATAAATTACGCAAACAAAAAATAAATAAAAAATGGGAGAAAAGGAAAAAACGACGAACCGCTGGCTACAAACGGTCGAGATGAATAAATTGATGCAACAATGTTACAGACGAAAGGAAATACAATCTTATCCGTCAGACAACTAAATCCAAGTAATGTTAAGGAATTTATTATCAAAAAGGATTAATGATAAACATGACGATGAAAATAAATCACCGCAAATGCTCGACACACTTTTATACAATGTCTGCAAATTATTTGCGGATTGATTGAAACAACATTATCAAACATCGTGTTTGGGACCACCACGTTGAAAATACATACGTATAGTCATACTTACACAAAGCAATATAAACATTACTGTTTTGATTGTGAAGTATAAAAAAAAACGTAGGTACTGTCAAGCTGAATGAATAAATTGATCGTTTCGGAGAAATTGCAGACTTTAAAAATACTCCGTGCAAACAGTTTGGTACATTTTAGTACTGTTCATTTGCTGAATGCTTTTCTTTTGATTCCGACTCTTCTTTTCTGTATGTAAGTCATAAACTCATAACAGTCATAACATCTCGGGTTAACGAAAGTGAGGCTCGCCACCCATCATACCGCACCAAATAATAGTGGAGGCACAAAAATGTAGGTGGAACACGGGATATAATAATGAAATGTGAGGATGTTGAAACTCAAATGAAAGTGCACAAGTTAAGATGGTTGTGATATGTACAGAGGATGAACGATGGAAGGATAATAAAGAAAATATATGTGGAAGAAAGAAGAGGTGTAAGGAATCGCGTCAGTCAAATACCACTTGTCTCAACCGTATTGAACAGATGCTCAAGGACGGGCGCATTTTGAGGAAAAGTAATCGTCGAATGACGAATTGCATGAAGGATGATAGAAGTGCGTGTAAGGACAGAGCAATCAAGGGACGCGACGTGAGGGGATAGTTAGATAGATAGAAAAATATTTTAAGACAAACAGACTAAAGTGCCATCAAAATAAACAACGTGAGTACATAGGCAGTTATTGAACTTATGCTTATAGACTTAAGTCTGGGAAAGAGTCGTTTTGTTATAAATACTAATTGTCTCAATTATTTTTAGTAAGAGCAGACTGAAGAATAATAATAATAATCACAATATTGTCAAAATATCACAGACAAAACATGTGTTAAATTATGTCCCTGTCAAAACACAAAGCTATGTCAAACATTACGAGGGAGAGATCAAAGGAAACGATGAGTGATACGAGTGCGTATAGAAATCTTAAAGAGATAAGTCTCGTCTTTGATAATTAAAGCTACTAATTGATTTCTTAACTTCAAAAAAAAGAAAATGTGAAGAGATTGAGCAATAATGATAAAAAGAAATAAATGAAACATAAACTGATGGATCATCAAAGAATGAAAACTTATCGCAGATAAATAAGAATGATATAACTGAACCGGCAGACACTAAAAAATGCTTAGTACTTAATAGGCTCTCGCTCATTTTTGATATCACAGAAATAGCCAGGGTAATTCTCAAAATGATTTTCGACACGAAACGATCTAATTGAAATTCGTGATCAATTTTACATAAAACACGACATGAATATAAAAAAAAATCTATACTTGAGTTCATGTTGGTTACAACACGGAAGTCTATTAGGCAATAGGTCCCAGAGTCATAGGTCACATGTCACGACAAGCAATGTACTACAAGACAACACTGTGTATCGATCAAATCAAAACATGTTCAACAAGTCAAACAACAGTGAGTCATGATTTCAAAACTGACGTTTAAATAGACGACACTATCCCCTCATACTTGCAGGACAGGCAGGGAGAACAGAAACTCACGTTGGCTTACTTGCATTTGTAATGCATACTCTTTGGTTCCGTGTACTCAATTGATCTCGTCACTGAAAAATTGGTCTGTGTCGCTACTTGTGCATATGTCGCACTGTGTATGTACTCTTATTCCCATTGTTTTTAAAGGAAAATACCTCTTTAGTTATTTCGCCTGCAGCGTCAATTAAAAACGATTTAAGATAAGATCATTCTCTGAAATTTGGCTTGAAATTTTGGTGGCGTATGGGCTTCCTAGAGCGGCGAGTCGTAAAGATAGAATAAACGCGAGTATTGCATGGGTTTTTGAGTAGGTGACTTCAGCCTAAGGTTCAATCCTTGTGGCACACCTCGGTTAATCCCGGATTCCTCACTGTAGGTAACTCCTATGAAAAAAAGGGTCTGAAATTGTAAATATACCTACAGACAGATCCAAAAACTGAGGCCAGCTGAACTGGATGTAGAATTAGTATTTTCATTGCTAGTTCTATTCTAAAACTGATTCATAGTTCTACGAGTAAAACGGTAATTGGTACGTTGTTGTTTCTGTTGTATTCAAAATATTTTGCCATCGACTCGACATCAATCGTATAAATATTGACTAACTTGTTGATTCGAGAATATTTACCTCGGGCATAAACATTGTTTAGTAACATCGTATTTTGCGATTGTATCTGAACCAAGAATTCCATAACCGTTTGTCGTAATAATGATAGTTTCACATTTATTATTGACACGACTAATCTCACTATTAACTGTTGGTATTGAAATATTGGGAGATTCAAGATGGACCCAAAAATCTTAAGATGGAGATCTTGGAAGAATAAAAGAGGCGTCGGAAGACCCCAAAAGAGATGGTCCGACGACATAGCCGCTGTGGGGGGAAAAAATTGGCCACAAGCAGCAAACAACAGAAAAGAATGGAAGAGTACGGAAGAGGCCTACTTCCAGCAGTGGAGGACAGAAAATATTAAGAATAGACGAAATCTTTACATCATTTTCGCAAACCATGGGTTATTTTGACTAATTTTGAGATTGAGTTATTTTGAGTTGGAATATAAGACATGGAAATGACTGTAAAAAGACGAATGCTGCCGAAAAGAATTATATATAGATCATGTTCTAATTTGTCATCATTCTGCATTGGCATTGTTCTGAAATGTCCATGATCTATATTGATCGTTCTAAAAAGGCCAATTTGTTATGGCGTGCTCTGTATTAAATAATTCTGTGTCATTTTGTCCTGTGCGGTTCGGTCGGCGTAAGATTAGAAAATGCCTACGAAAAAACTGAAGATATACCAATATACTGATTGCAAAGAAATATTGTTCACGTATGACTATGCATGTGTTCCTTTATTCACGCGTAGTAAAATCTATCTAATCCTTCGCGGTGTTTTAACTTTTGTGGCAATAATTTCCCAATAATTTAATTTAAAAGTTGTTTGTTTAACGACCGCATCGGACTTATAGGAATTGCTATAATATTATCTACAACGAATATCTTCACACACGTAATAGCGTATTTTATAGCTGACCATTATTATGTCTTATATCTGTCGTGTAATAATTCACAGCATTTTATGTATGAAGGAGAATATGATGATGATGATTCCTATAGTACTGCAATGAAATGCGAGACGAATGATGTATTTCTCTAAGTCGGTGTGGTATTTCAACTTTGTTTTTCATTCTTCATTGAAATCATAGAGATAGGATGCATCATAGTGTCACAAGTCTCATTTTTTGCGTCCTGCATCAGAATTTACAAAGCATACATTTCTCTCTTTTTGGATCACAAAAAACCCTCGCATTTTTAATATTATTTCATTAGCACTGCTCTCTTATATATTCGGTATTACTCATCAGAAAAATACGTAATTTTGACAGCAATTCTGTCAAGATTTGACAATAAGGTCTACCAACGATACAATCATGCAATACATCACTTACAGTTAACTTTCGAATCGCTAAATTATCTGAGACAGTTTGTAATTAAACTAACCAAATACAGAATTCCTTAATATTGAGTATTATGTACGTACTGTGTCAATAAGTTGTGAAAGAAAATGAAAAAGAAATGACGTGGAGAGAAGAAATGCGGAATTGGATAATAAAACAGGCAAATATTATGATGTTAGTTATAATAATAATCCACAGAAAACAACAACAGTGAATTCCAAGCAAAACATTGAACATGCTAAGACCACGCGTGGGAATATTTTATAGGGTAATTTAAAAACGGGGAAAACACGAACATTATCGTTCATATATTCTTTATCTCAATTTATTTGCAGTGTTTAATATCGTTATGTTGGTACATTCAGGATGACATATTGAAAACATTTTGGAACCACATCACGATAAAAGCATAGTTGATTCACGTTGTAGTTTTGGGGTGTGTCAGCACTCAAATTTTTACGAGTATCGCATGTGTAAATATGCAGAGGAATTTATTACAATTACAGAAAATGAATAACAGAAAAACTGAAGAGATGTGCTGACCCCATAGTTTCAGATTTTTTTTTTAATGAAATTGGGTCAATCGAAATAAACCCAAAGCTTGTGCAAGCAAAGCCAGCTTGTGTCGTGAAGTAGAGTAACTCGGCATCGGGGATCGAACCGGCGCCCACTGGATTAACAGTCGAGCGTTCAGGCTACCGATCACCTCGAAACGCATAGAAAGAGTTTTCCATATTTTATTTAAAATGTGACATAGATCTGGCCTAAGCTTCTCTAAAATTTTCCACGTATTGTGTTATGGCAGAGAAAATATCTTCATAGCTAGGAAAACCATAAAAAATACCCACGTTAAAAATCATATGACAGAACTCTTGTTACAAATTTTCAGAAAAAAGCTGATTTGAAGTATCGTGTGAATCAATCAGAGATACACGAATAAATCTATGAAACATGCGTAGTCATGAATGAAGAAATAATGAATCTGAGAATAGAAACAATCATCGATACTAATAAAATACAAGTGTTTGAGTCAGCATTTATAAAAACGATGAAAATATTTGCTTTGGCTTCATAATAATTGCGGCATTTCATGGAAAAACCTTGAGAAGAAATTGGACATCTCAAATAGATCATCTTACTGAAATGCAAAACAATGGCAGAGAATTTCTTGGAAAAATATTTTCAAGTTCGTGTGGTACTTACTTTACTTTTCGTGTGGCGCGGTGCACCCATTCGGGTATATCAATTCTTTTTTCTATCTATCAGATCACTAGCCAGAGAGGACACAACGCTAGACTGCCCTATTCCTAGACACACCGCACTATATTTATCTTTGTCACATTGTCAAGTATTAAATTTAACTCTGCAGTACACAAAGTTACTGGAATCCCGAAACCGTAGAAACTTTTTTTTATTTGTATCTATGTATGTGCTGTCTAAATTGTACAATATTTGCCTCTAGATTAAGATTTAGTAAGTAGTAATACGTAATTGTAAGATGCTAGTTTCTAAGAAGAGAAAATGTAGTAGTGTGTAGATCCTTGCAGTGAGAGTCTCCTCCAAGGAACATTGAGGGTGTTCAGTAGTTTCGGGGTGAGTTTGTTGAAGGGAGCCCTTCCGGCGAACCTTGAGCCCTCCTTTGAAAAAAATTGCGTAAAAGACTGGATGACATAGGATCTGAATCTCCTGAAACATCCAGGGGTGGAGGTGGGTTTACCCTTAATGTAGTAGACCGTAGATCCAAAGCGAAGACCAAATTTCAAGAACGATAAACAGCTACGCAACTTAATGACCAAATTCGGTACCACCTTCATTTGGCGTATTACAATAATGCCCATCATTATGCATAATACTAATTTTTCCTCTCACACTTCATTAATTTTCATTACGCCCTCCTCTCCCCCCGGGTCGATTCTGCCCATTCCTCCTCTTTATAATTTATTCTTCATTAGCCACTTATTCTACGTCATTAAACATAACATAATTGTGATTAATTATACAGAGATTAATATCAATTAAACATTTTCCCGCAATTAAAACAACACTACCGCCGCCGCCGTCCGATTTTTTGTTGTTACCGTTTCGCTAATACAAATTATAATCATTATTAATAGCGAAAACTATACATCGTATGGGACTGCATACATATTATATTACATGGTCGGTTACCGACTTTACAAAGATTAGCATTAATTAGCAGACAGACGTACATCAACCACTCGACCGTTTGCAATTTATCACGCCTCAAAAATTTGACTTCTGAATATTTCGTAAGAATGAAACATTAAAAATTATTAACCGAAATCCCGCAGCCGAAGACTTTTAAACTGTCATTTCAAGATTCCAATCCTAGTTGGACATAGGGCTGCCACCTCTCTGGGTTTGACCCGGAGTCTACGGGTTTGAATGTTGTTCTCCGGGCTCCGGATTGGCATCGTATATCTCCAGTTCAGTCTGGGTGGTGAGACAGAAGGGGAAGGGAAGCCCTATCCCGACCTATACACATATTATGAAAATCTGTTAAATCTCATTAAAAATTAAATTGTTTCATCAAAAAAATCAAAATTTCTTCTGACCTTCCATTTTCGAGTGATCGAATTATTTCTTGGTCCAGTTAGTGCGGTTTCCACTAGGGCCACTAGTATCTCACACAATAACAAAGAACCTTCATTGATTCGTACGTCGTACCTACAATGGTATTCTACAATCAAAGACATCCATCCATAAGTGCCATCGTTGTGGGTTAATGAATTATTGATGGCTGATGGCATCCTATATCGCGTCATTACCTTTTTAAATACTAATGCATCGTAAACTTTATTGCTTTTACCATTACTCTATATAAGTCCATACCATATAGATAGACTACTGGGAGACCACAGTGAATGTATAGATCATTGTAGGTCTCCACACTGAGACATAAAAAAAGACGACTTTACAAAAAAAAAATCATGTTTATTAACAAGATTTTCACTATAACCTAACTCAAAAGCCACAGCGTAAGCCTAAATTATTCGCTATGATTTTCCGTTCGTTTTATCGAAACTGATTGAGCAGTTTGTGAGATGTTGTCAAAAAACAAAATGAATAATAAATAAATGCATTAAAAAACTTTTTTTCATATTGTTCCATCCTCTATCACCTCACCAAATATTTAACAGACGGACCCAATCACCCTGTGTGTAATGTGAATAACATTATTAAAAAAAAACTAATTTTACTATTAGATGCATGCTTCCATTTACGTACTTTTACACAAGTGTACCTACCGCTAATACACAGACAGAAAGTAAAATAAAACACAAATTTTCCTTGATGGCCATATTGGTTTTATAACGTGCGGGCCCGTATGAAATATTCACGTAAACGTCTCGACTACTGTTAAATGAATTATAGTTTTACTGTTTTATTTTATCCAGTCCTGATACTTTGTTGTCCGGGTCCGGTTTGGTCTGCCCCACCACCCAAGATCATTATTCAGGATCGGGTCCATTAGGACGCGCAGCCCCAGGGTCCTTTTTGAAGAATTAATGTCTGAAACTATTACTAGGAGGGGACCGGTATTTAAAAGGATATTAGCGGACCTCTAAGCGGTTCATTTTCATAATCTTCTCGTGTAGTTCCATCCGCCACCCACTCGTGACTTGGACTATGTTATTAAAGTGATAATTCTATCCCATCAATCTGCGTCCCTTGTGGGATAAGCAAAAAGGACAGAACTTACACATATTGTGTGCTTCAATCATATTCACGCAAATCGTCGTACAAGCTCTACGATTCCTTTTACTCAAAAAAGCGTTCGTCCTTGAGGCAGACCCTCAAGATCCGTCACCAGACATGATCCGTCAAGGTCATTATAGTCACTACAGCCGTCTTTTGCAATCGCTCACGAACTCATTAATTTCTTATCCGACGTTTTTCCATACATAATTTGTCAATATGTTTTCGATTTTCCTGCCGGGACCATTGGTGCATTTGGCACAGCGATATCAATTAAATAAGTGGTTATTTTTCACCTAGTATTTGAATTTTGCATGACAAATAACCAACCCAATATAAAAAGTTGATAGATAATCTTCGTTTTTTTTTAGACAGACAGCTGTAGTTTTCAAACGGGGAGGCCTATGTCCAAAACTGAATACAGAATGGCTAAAATAATTTCTTAATTTACAGTTATCAATTTGTTAAACGTCTTCAATGACCATTGTATTCAAATTGATATACGCGTAAGTGATTGTTATTGGAGAGCATTAAGATATCTGTATAGTGAATGTAGGCATTATAATATGGAAATACAATACATGATTCAGTGTGGGGAATAGAGAGATAAAATCATAAAACAATCATAGCATACCCGCATATATTAAAAGTAATTGAATTATCTATAGACCCACGAAAAATAGTTTAGCTCTGGATGCACTAAACGTAAAGAAATGCTACAACCGAAAAATCAACCAATGAGAATCTATAAACAGCTCGTACGTTCGTAATTCAAATTTAACGATATCGAAAAAATGGCTGCTAGAAACATAGAAAATTGAAGAAAGAGATGTAAGAAAACGCGACTGCTTAAAAAACATTTGGATGAGGGTAGCAGAGCTCATTTTTGCCCAAAATGTCGCACGTGAAGGTAGACAAATAAATTGCTTTCTAAATGACTTTTGTCTGTCAATTTTGAATCTTGTAGATTTAAAAAAATCTATTTTATGTAAAAAAACAATTCAATCTTATTGTTTTCATGGGTAAATAAAATAAAGGTCGTTCAAATTCTGTACAAATGCTAGAACGATGACAGATATTTTACCCAACTCCACGTAGACAATCCCCGGGCAAGGTTAAAAGCTGTACAATTTGAAGTTTTTCACAGCCATGGCAAAAAACAACAAAGGTTACACTCTAAAAACCTTGTCACAAACCTAGTTTCTATTCGTGTGTTTTTTTTTTTAATTTTGAGTTGTGTCTTCATTTTCTCCGTAACAACGTCAGTGTACGATACATAATATGAAGACATTGAGGGTGTGGTTACTTTTAATAATTATTAGGTAGAGATAGTATTTCCTTTATGGCTCACTGACGATTTATCTAATAGAATAAGTCATGGTGGCTCAAAGTTAAACATTTCACCTAAAAATGTGAGAAATCAAACGATTTCTAAGATTTCTTTACTCAAATAATCACAAACAAATTATTTATTTCACGGTATGTGTAGTGTCAATATGATGGTTAGAACTCGAAGCTGAACCTCAAGCTTCCTTAGTTCTGCAGTTTAACTATGTGTCGAACTTCACATTTTCAACGTCCTTTTGGTGAATATAGGATCGCAACCACGATTCTACCATGTTGTATATCAAAAGTATTCTTGACAAAAGGCTAACCAGTAATCAGAGCCTTTTACAATCTGATTTAACATCAACTGTTTCATTTCATCAATTTCTGATAATATCTATCTAAATTTATTTAAATCTCGAAGAAATATAACTGTCTGATGATAAGAGCCTACTTTCGGTCCCATGTAATTGACAGACATTGTCAAATCGTGTCAAAAGAGCAGTCAAAATTCCATCATTTTCTGACACTGGATGTCAGAATTAGTTCCACCCAAAGCGGGCACTTTTCCTAAATATTGCATAGAACATTTTAAAGAATCAAGATGAACAATATCCAAAATTCAAATTCTGATTAAGGAATCTGTTCCATTAATTAAATTCAAAATCTTAGATTTAAATTTGGAACATTATTGGTTTAGCTACAGAACCCAACTAGTCTCAACGCCACCGCCCGGCATTTTTTATATACTTAATAATATACATACCTACACTACATGCTTACAGGTAAACTAAAAATTCTTAATGTAGGTATCTGCTGGTATATCTACTACATAGAATCTATTGTATATGAAATGATTAAGACGTTAGAGTATCTATGTGTTGCTTTATTTATTGTAATATTATTAGAGTCTCTGATGCCACGGTGGTATAGGAAATTGATTGCCGATAGACTACGCTTGTCATAAGTGATGTATGAACAAATTTTATTATGGGGTGTTTACAAATTTAGACTATACTGCTTTTTCTCTTGTTGAGCTGTTTCAGTTGTACCAAAATAATGTCAATAGGTATTTCGTTGAGAGATAGACGGACAAATGAACGGATACGGGAGAAATCCAAGGTCACCGACGCGGTGAAACGAGCAGCTGCCTTAAAATTGAGTTGGACAGGACACGTTGCCAGACGCTCAGATTCTAAATGGACCAAAAAGATTCTCGAGTGGCAACCTAGAACAAAGCAAAAGCAGTTTAGGAAGACCTCAGGCAAGACGGTCTGACGATGTGAGGGGAATTGCAGGAAGCAAGTGGATGCAGCATGCCCGTTGTAGGAAGCAAGTGGATGCAGCAGGTACGGTACCCTAGGTTGGTCTTTTGCGGACATCTATCGCCTTCAAAGGTTTGGCAAGAACTTTCTCATCTAGGTAATTAAGGTTTTTTTTAAATATATTCAAATTCCACTAAAACAATACAGAATCACCCTGTGAACCTGGGCATAGATTATAAATTACGAAACAGATATGGCCACGAGTTCAACATATCTCCAGGTAGGGTATAATAATTTGGGCGCTGATGTAGGGCCGGCCTACATGGTGGAGGTACAGTGTACAGTGCGCTGCGTATTATCTGGACCACAGTGTATCGAGCAAGCAAGACCCGCCACTATTATTATTATTACAATTCACTAACTGTTTTTTTTTTTATTAATATTGTATATTATATTATGATGTAATACCTGTCGTTGGCACGATACGGATGTATTTCAATGGACATTCGAGGCAAATGTCAGGAAATAATAAAAATATCAAACTCTGCCTCACAGTCTTCAAAGCACTACACAATGTAACTTCCAAATTCATCTCCGAACTCTACAATCGTTCACAAAATGAAAGACAAAGCACTTCGGGTCACGAACGGATGCTTGCAGTAGGCTGGTAGAGCCCAATATCAATAACAAATAGATATCTGTGAAAAGCTTTCAGCTCAGCGGGGCCTTCTGCCTGGTGGAGTAAACTTCCTGTACACATCAGAAAAGCGAAAAGAACCGCTGAATTCAACAGTCAGCTTAAAACTCACCTGTTTAAAAAATCGTTTAGGATAGTATAGAATAAGTAGATGTAAGTACAATGCTATGTTGCCAACGGTTCCAGCACGGCTATGTTGCCAACTGTTACAGCACGGCTAGAGTAGGTAGACCTACTCTAGGAGGCGGTGGTTGAATTAAGCGACAAAAGAACGATTTTTACTCATAAGTAGGAAAATCGGCTCCACGTATACAAACAAACATGCACTTTCAAATATTACGTATGATGATTTCAAATTTGTCGGCTATTGTATTAATAATAATACTAGCTGTATTCTCCAATTCGTCTGGTTACATTCAAAATTGTTTTCAACATGTTAATCTTCGATTAGCTTTGCCTACATAACCCCATTAAATTAAATTCAACATCTATGACTCTGGGTCCACTATAAATAACTGCAATGGTCTTTTTTTTATTTGTGGGGGGGTCGGCGTCCTTTATTACATTAGAATATTAAAATATATCCATCTCTTTTATACAATCAGAGAATTATAGAGAAAAGAAAGAGATGATGAGAGTGGTATGCAGGCGGTCTTATAATTAGTTTATGCTGTACAGTGAAACTGAAGTAAATTGAGAAATAAAATCGGGACAACGAAAATTTAAAGTAAATATGATTCACCTACCTACAGAAAATAATAATTTCAGCAAGGTTTCTAAAATACAAATTCGAAATGCCATGAAAAAAGAAGAGAAGGATTGATATGAGGCAAAAATCACTCGACAACGGGTGAATTGGCGTCAAAAATAAGTACCTATGACTTTTTTATTTAATTTTTGTTTTAGTGAACAGATGCGAGACGGGTGTAGTGACTCGTTTAGAATGAAAGTGAATACGTTTAGATGGTTCGGACACGTTGAGAGAATGAACGATGACAGGATGACTAAAAGGATAGATGCATTTGAGTGAAAGAAGAGGTGTGAGGAAGAGCGGCCGTCCAAGAACCATTTGGTTCGACCACGTCAACCAGTTGCTCAAGGACGGACGTGTTTTCAATAATTTGAATCGTATAGGGTGCTCACATTATGGAAGAAAGGTGTGTAAGTGCAGTGGCGGATCCAGGATTTCATTTTGGGGGGGGCTGAAGATTAAATTTTTTTTTCCGAGATTTCTTTTTGTTGACCTTTTTTTTTTTTGGTCCTCGCCTAAAATTTTGAGCCGTTCTTATGCGGCGGAACGATCGCAGACGGGGAGGGGGGGGGGGGGGGAATCCTGCCGTAATCAACTGATGACCTTTTTTTTTTGGCGTCGTCTAAAATTTGTTGACCTTGACGCCTAAAAATTTGTCGGGGGGGGGGGGGTGAATTGCATTCAGTATACCAGATTTTCAGTTTAGTATTCAAAGCACTAGAAACGTCACTCAACGTTTTGGGGGGGGCTAAGGGGCTGAAATCCCTACATTTGTTCTATATATACTACTGTAATCCATGGTTTTGGGTGTAACTGTACAAAATCGTAACAGTGTAACTGTAGCAAAATCGAGAGTGCTCTTCTTATCCCACAGGGGCACGCCGTGAGGGAATAGAATATAACAGAAAAATCGATAAAATCCAAAATACAAAAGTTTTACTGTGATTGAAAGAACATAATTATTGACCACCGACATCGACTCGATTCGGTTCTAATTGATTTTAGTTACTATTACAATTTCAATTATTATCTATTACTTCGATTATATACAGAGATCTACCCACTCGATCCATAGATCCACATTGATCATTGATCGACATAAAAACTATAAATAGTAAAATATGAATTACCATTAACAAAAAATAATAGGTTATTACTATTTCGTTTTGTAGATCGAAAATTATTATTTGGATCAATAAAATTGATCTTATATTATGAAGGGAAGTAAGTAGCGTCTACAGGTAGTCTAAGATTTAATAATAATAATGTAACCAATCAGAAATCGTATTAGTTTCAATTGAATTAGAATCGATCTCCAATTGCGATCGACAGAGAATCATCAAATCTATTTAGAGGTGTATTGAAATTTTAAAATAAGAATAAATTCGATATTGATGATTGAGACCATAGAAGCAGTAACGCCATTTTGCAGATATGTAATTTATGGACTTTATGCATTTAAAGTCAAAACTACATACTGTCCCAGATAATTTGGAAGTTCTGAAGTTATCTGCAAGAGACGTGTTGCATAACTTTTGTTTGAATATTAAAGTATTGGTTAAAATTTAACCACAAAAACTGTGATTTCTTTATAAGAAATGTAATTCTAGGAATAAAAAAGGATACAACCGATGCGATACAAAAAAAGTGTGAAATGTGAAGAATATGAATTAGGGACAAGAGACAAAAAAAAAACGATTTTAAAAGAAAAATGATTCGATTGTCTCTCTGATACGTGTCCACATTTTTTTAATCATTGCGTGAGTTCGACATTTGCAGGGTTCGTAAACTCTAAAAAAAAGACGCTTACTAAAACTAAAAAAAAGGTCGAGTAGAAAAAGTGTGAGATATGACAACTTCAGTAACTGGACTGCAAACACTATTTAAGAAAATTGAACGTTTTAACCTAAAGTTCTTGGTGGAAGTTTATTGTGATAATATTAAAATTAAACACATTGTTTAGCATCTCTCACAGACTTTGATTTATTGAATAGGCGACTAATTTACAGAATTCGCGTCTTGTGTAAGTAAATTATTGTCGTCTGTTGTCGTGCATATTGGATATTACATAGAAAAAGATACTGGTTATAATTGCCCCACTAGACGATAGTCTGTTCTGGGGCAATAGGATTTACCTACATAAATAAAAAATTGAGTTGATTACACTATAACCAGTTTTTATTTTAAATACCAAATGTAGATTTAAAAATTATAATATAATCTAGATTAACTGTATGAGGAATAATCCGGCCCGAAGGACCAAAAATCTGTTTTAATGTGCAGGCCTATATAGTTTAAATAACTTTTTGATGTTCAGGCCTACAGTTTGGCGCCCAACGCCGGGCCCTCCCCCAATCATGAGATAAAGGTAATAAAACCTATGAACACGTCACGTATGGGACATGTTTATGGAGAAGCATTGCTTTGAATTAAATGTGTCTCGTCTTACGAGTACACGAGTCACGTTGAAAACAATCAAAAACTACATTTCGTAAAAATGATTCCCAAAGTGTATCACAAAAACGAATTTCCTTCACATCGGTGTTAGCTAGCAAAGATCCGAGCACTGCAATAAGCCCGCCCTAGTGAAAAAATCTTTTAGTATCTATTACTTGTTATGTAAACATAATGCTGTATTTTATCATCATCATCTTCTTCTTCCTTAAGCCATCTCTCCACTGCTGTATATATGCCTCTTCCATTTGTTTCCACTTTTCTCTATCTTAGGCTTTGCCAATCCATCTTCTACCCGCGACTGGGATAATATTGTCCGCCCATTTTTTCTGTGGCCGACCTACTCCTCTTTTTTTATCCCACGGTCTCCCTCTAGGAACTCTGGGAGTCCATCGCTCTGTCCCCTGTTTGGCAAGTTTTATCATAAATCATCCTAAGCCAATTTGAAAGCATGTTGTTAGAATTTCTTCCGGAGATATTACCAGATAATTTCCACCAATCAACGAGGTTCGTCTACTATAAGCAACGTGAAAAAAATTCGTTGAAAAAGGTTTCAGTGTGACTGGAATTCGAACCTGCGACACCAAAGATTTTTGATACACCAACCAACTTGATATCTATGGCAGATATACCAACTTCGCTACTTGATTTCACACGTTCTTAGAGAGTTTACTCAAGTGAGTGCCTTGTTTAAATGATGTCATCTCTTGTCCATTCATATAATGGTTTATTGGTTTTTAAGGACACTTGGAATCGTCAGGTTTACATACTGAATAAACATTACAAAGTCAAATGCAGCAAATTAATAAACAGTTACAGCAAAAAAATAATGAAGTCAATAAACACATGGTGGCAAAACAAAACTATAAAACAGGTGTGGATTAGTTCAATGCAGATCTGGATGTAAATGTCCAAAACTACATTGATAATATAACAGCCGTGTGCCCGTTGCCGAGCATGTTTTTAGCTCCGAAGAATCGCTGTCACGTTATTACTGATCCTGTCGATGATGCCATTGGAGGTGACTATGAAGGCCGATTCTGGACATGCACACTCTGTCATACTTTGGATTAGGCTGCTCCTCATTTGTGACGGGTCTGCGGGTGATGGTTCTGTTTTACGGGCCAGTATAATTATCTATGATCCTCCACCAGTTAATGACAACAGGATAATCCGTATTCGTGCAAAAAAATTAGGGAAAATTAAAAATTATTAAGAAATTTACTGTACAAAGTTGGGCAATCATCAGAATGAAACTAACGAGAAATGTAAATCGACACATAAAATAGTTGACAGAGACAATAATGTCTTTATTAGAGAGATACAGTAAAAAGTATAACATGAACAATGAACATAAACAATAAAGTAACATAGAGAATAGATATCCTACAGAATGTATGGTAATAGTCGTAGAGATAAAGATATCATGTGTGGGCGAAGCAATCAAAAACCATACTCATGTTAGACCACATACTTTTATTAGACACATTTGTTTTTAAAACAATGGATTGTTGTGTTAGATCTTATAAATTTTAATTCAGAACTGTAGTAGGGTTGGCCATTGTTGGGCAAAATTTATCAACGATTGTAATTTGTCCGACAAATACAGAAATCATTAGTATGGAGACCCAGCAGGTAATCGGTAATTTTTGGTGTTGATGGCAAAATGAAGAACCAATTATCGCGATTTTCTTCCAACGCACTCATGAAAAAAAATTAAAAACTCTCAATTTCTCAAATTAGGTATTTAATATGACCTCGTTGTTTCGCATTTTAGAGCAAAAAAGTTTCTTTCAAATGTGCAAAATGTTGCTCCAAAATTAATAGCAGCGAAGCTCCAAAATTTCACACAAAAAACACGACTTGTGCTCAATTTTGAGGAGAGAATGTTATTTATATATAACGGCATCTTGCTTTTTGTTGTATATTAGGTATTTGTATTCCTATGGTAATATGGGGTTAGCTGGCAGAGATCTCAGCTCTGCGATAAGCTCGCCCCAGTGAACAAATGTTATGAAATATATTTGTATTTGTAATGTTAACATATAACTGTATGGTGTTCACCAAAGGTGCAAATAAACTAATTAATTAAGAAAAAAACAGTATTATGCATTGAAATCGTTAAAATTGCAAATGGTTGTTGAGACTACGGGTGGTCAGCAGAATACTAATATCCATAGACAATAATTTATCCGTAACGAATATATATAAAAAAAAGCTATCTACAATTGCCCCGATTAGGATAGAGTGGCTTATGTCTTAACTCAATATACTCTGTGGGCGATACTAATCTTGTAGTATGTGGGGAATTTTTTTGTTGAAATTGATTAGCAATCTTTTAAAGTTAACAAACTGTTCAAAGAAAAAATTAAACAAATTATTCAAAGAAAAAATTAAACAAATTAAAACATGAAAAAAAAACGGTGACATTTAAACATACATAATATAAAATCGCTAATTCTTTTTATCTAAGAGGTGTGAATTAATTTCTTAAATTCTGTATTTGGAAAGTCAATAGACTGCGAGTTAAGTATATGTTTTTTTTTTTTTTTTTTAATGAATCTTTGCACACTTCACAGAAAGCTTGTGTTCTATAATATCAAAAACAGCAATCTGCTGATTTTGTAAGAATGTGGAAATGTTCCTATGGTAAAACTACACAATGTAAGATATTCACATGACAACAACAGCAGCCATAACCCATATAAATGTTTAATATAAAAAGTGGCGTGATTTCAAAAATCGCTGAAAATATACGAAAATCTGGTGCAGTGGCCATACAAAACACTGATTGTGAAAAAATCTTTCTCACTTGCCATAATTATTAAAATGTATTGTTATACTAGTGGCTGGTGCAGGCAGAAGACCGGTGGGCCGCCCAAGAAACAGCTGGCAGAAGCAGGTGACAAAGGTGTGCGAGGAGAGACTGTGGTTGGAGTGGCCAGAGGTCCTGGAAACTGCGAGTGACAGGGGCCTCTGGCGAAGATACACAGAGGCTTTGAGCCCCCGGCCCAACCAAGGATAGAAAGGGAAGAAGATGTACGTATGTATGATACTACTGACTTAGGTTGCTGCTGAAAATCCACAATTTCATTCAATCAAAAGGTCCTGTTTATTATATGATTCTAGTTGATAATAATATTTAAGACTTCGCGTACCGCGTATGTAGATTGTACGTACACGTACCATTATTTATGTATAGGTAGTATAATGTTGTGTATAATATTGTGTATGTGTGTATGTAGGTGGTCGCGGAGGGTATTCGACATCAACACAACCTCCAACATTCGACAACAAGAAACCGCGACCGCCGTGCGCCGATAGGAAATAAACATTCAACAAATACAACGCAACCAAAAGCGAACAACAGCTAAAGATTGCCCATCACTACGTATTTTTCTAAACTTGACAAAGTTTGCCGTTGCTTATGTAATAACAAAAAAATACTTATACTAATTGTCTGCTATATCCAGATATCCATGATGAAAATTGAAGGTAAGAAAACAGTGTTTTATTTTTATTCACAAATAAACTTTGCTCATTTTTATGACTGCAAGTGATTGCTAAGATTATTTTTCCAAATACATGATTCACCGGAATCAACGCAGCAATTCGTAAATTTTAGATAACTAATCACGGATCTATAATTTAATAAGCACTATTCTTCATATGATGTAAATAACGCAATATCAGCAAAGTATGTATGATGACAGCTCTTTTTACAATATTTGACAGGGCTAAATCACATGGGATCAAAAGTGAATAATAATTTTTTATTATCATTTCCGAACCGTTAACACTTTGGATTCCGGTTCAGATCCCCGTCTTCCGTCTCACCGATTACAATATGTTGATGTCTCAATCGAGAGAGTGGCGGTGGTGTGGTCTGCGAGAGTAATTCAGGTTTAATAATACTCCAATAATAATAATAATAATAATAAACCCGCCAGGGCCGCGCTCGGCGCTCTTACGAGAACAACAGTAAACAACAAACAATAACATCAAATATACCTACGCAGGTATAGCAATACCAAAGCTTTGAGAGAGTACCCTTAATAAACATCGAAGTTCGTAAATCGAAGTTCTCTGAGACGAAATTTGATTTCTATCGATCCTATCACGCCGTGTCCTTTCGGGGTAGACAGAGAGAACATTCTTAACTGAAAGCAGCAGGGGCCTGAGTCAAACCACGAAACGTGACGGAAACATTGGCGTTTTACGTGTTGTTGCATGGTGATATCATTGTTGCCATGGTGATAACACTATCACCGTGGCAACAACATAGCATGGCTAGTAGTATAAAAAAGCATTCGATGATACGACATTAAAAAACATTAAAAATTACAAGCGAATTTAAAATAATTCACAAGAAACAAATGCAGTGCGTTTCAAATTTAGATCCGAAAATTTGAATTAGTCGTCAAAATGAACATATCGACAGCAAAAAGAGAGTTTGTAAGGTAAAATGGCCTAAAAAGTTTAGAGATAGCAACACCATAGAATTTGAACATAGACAAAAAGTAATAGAGGTATGTAGACGTATTTAGGCTAGAAAATAAAGAAATTCTAAATGACACCGGCATAGATAGACCCGCATAAGTGATTATTCATGCACGAATTCATATCATACATTTCCATCAACGGTTGTGAAATACATTTCGTTTTAAAAAATAACTCAAGTGGATCAATCAACGATAATAATATGTAGAATGATTTTATTTTTCACTATGCAACAGCTTACTAATTTACGTGTTACAATAAATTTATATGGACTCGAATGAAAGTGAACGAGTAGAGATGGTAGGGACGTGTACAGAGAATGAATGATGACGAAAGGATAACGAAGAAAATACGCCTGGGAGAAAAAAGAGGTGTAAGTAAGCGCGGCCGCCCGAGAATCACGAGGACTGACCTCCCAGAACAGATTCTCAAGGACGGACGTATTTTTAACAAGGTAAAAGGAATCGTAGATGGCATTATGGCATAAATCACTCGTTGTCGGGTGGATAGCCATTTGCCTTTAAATGAAAAAAAAAAGGAATCGTAGAGTGTGTACGACGAATTGCATGAATGTGACGGAGGCGACAAATGTATGGAACGATAGGAAAGTCTGGCGATCTGTTCTCTCTGCCTACCCCGCAAAGGATACGGTGTGAGGGGGATAGAAGACTGTGCTGCTTGTCGACTACGGTTTCGTTTTTTAAGTCTGTCACATTGTACGGGCTGGAGCTAGTAAATTATAATGTTCAGTTCACACTTCACAAAATGCAGGTAATTATCGTAATTAACCATATCTGTCACTGACTGCTCAATGTGCCCGCAACCGTGGAGAGGTTAACACTGACATTAACCCTAAAATGCCCTCTTAAACTACGAGTACAAGCAGAATAAGGAAAGACTGTGATAAGACACTCATCAAACATAACACCACGACACTACACTGATAAGTGTCAGTTTATTACGTGGAACACTAAAAAAAAGAAGTTCAAAAAACGTTCGATTGATTTCGAATCGAACGATAATCAATTTGAAATATGCGCCCATCTAGACCATCGAGAATTTACAATATAGAGGCCTGGTCCAAGCGACATTAACAAATGAACAAGATTTAGAGTGAAGTAAATAGTATGCAGGATTTGCAATTTAAATATGTACAATTTTCTTGTATCTATTAAATATTATTAATTATTATAGATATATTAGTTTACTTTTTGCACTAGAAATAACGATTTTTTGTATGTTTTTAAAACATATTTTTGGTCGCCAACCGCACGTGCATCTCGAAAAATACATAAATTAACGTAAACTAACATTACAAACACACACATTTATCGTTTTTTTAAAAAATCACTACTGATATATAATTCACAAAAACAGTTTTTTCTAAATACGATTTATGGTGGACCTCCGCCATATATTGTTTCAGTGTCAGGGCTCGAATGCACGAAGGCTTCGCACATATCAATAATGGACGTACAAATGTCTTCATATAGTTTCTTGCATACGACTGTTTATTATTGATGTGCATTTTTAAATGGCGAAACTAATGATTCAAACTGGCGATAAAGATGGCTCGTAACAAGTTGTACATGGCGTCGTTAAGTTTTTAATTGTCCCGCAACAAGACATCGCCAATAAACTTCATACGATGTCGTGAAAAAAGAAAAAAAACATTTGCGTTTTAAAAAAAAGAATAAAAAAAATGTAATCAAAAAAGAACAAAGGTTTATCAACAATGTATAATGTTCCAACGGAATTAAAGATTATTTAGCAAAGATATTGCAGTTATATGTGTCTATAGGTGTGAGAGGTGCAGATGTATTAGACCTTTTTTGTCACATTCCCACTCACGTAAATCATACGCTAAAAACCATGTCGTTGAAGATTTTTCAATTTTATAATCATTTTGAGTCGTTTTTTCATAAAAAGGATACTGGTTGCTGTAGCGAAATGTATGCTAAAACGTTTAACCGTGACAATTAAAAAGTTCTAATACAAGTAGTTATCTCAAGAATGGACCTTCCATCATCAGGCTTATGACTGATCGTCGGCTGACTTAATGTCATCACTATATACTTAAGTAACATTCACCAATTCCAGTCCATCCATCTGCCGCAGCCGGGAATCGAACCCAGACCTCCAACCTGACAAGCTTGTGATGGGAGGTCCATCCAGACAGAGAAATTTGTTTAGATGAAGAAATATGCCAGCAGTAGTATGTAGAGTTCAATGCAAAACTGCAAGTATATTTTTCTTTGCAAGTCAGTTTAATAATGTTTTTTTTTATGTTGTTTGTGAAAAACGCAATTATCAAGTTTACACACAAAATTTAACGCCGAAAACGTTTCGATTATACGGTCTTTTTATTGTGAAAATTGTGTATCTTTGTACAGCTCAAATCTCACGAAAATGAATGCATTAAAATTCAAACAGACAATAATGCAATGTAAACTTAAAATGCTATCGCTGCTGTGAGAGCGGCCATGTCGAATCAAATTCAAATATTGGTTATTTAAAATCGTGACGATACGCAATTAAACAATTTAAATTGTAAAATCGTTTTGAAGGAAAATAAATACTCTCAAATGATAAGCCAGAAATTGAATTCCGTGGAACCATCTCTTCTGCCAGAGAAAATACTGCATTCAACAAACTATGAAGTCAAAAGATATGAATGAAATAATTTTGTTATTACCTATAGCATTTCCAAAACATAAACATCTACAAATAATTGGGAAACATTTTTGTTAAGAAAAACATTCAATAACATCGCGTGTATGTTTTTAACAATAGTTATTTATAATATTATGACCCCAACCAAGTCTTAGGGCAACGGACACAAAAGTTTATAAAGTCGTTGGCCTAATTAGTAACATCAATAACAATTCAATTTCGCATTATTCTCTTCAAGTCCTGCGTTCATTTCATCATTCAACGCTTCCGAATCACGTCAATCTGTTAACTATTTTTTGAATAATTTGGAGAGCATCAAACTGGCGTAATAAACGACCATTGTACGAGGATATTAACTGCGCCACATATGTCGAGTTGAAGAGAGCTGCAGAAGACAGAGAAGAATGGAGAACAAGATGTAAGAATTCGCTGCAAACCAATCCGCAAGAATAAAACTGATGAAAAAATAAGAAGGTATACACTTGAATATGAATGAAGAAGGACGAACCAGGGTTGAATGCAGTGGAAATGAGGTCTTTGAAAAGAATGGACGAGAAAAGACTGAGAGATAGAATAAGAAATGAGGTTATTAAAGAAATGAATGACTGTAAGACTGTTATAGTGACTAGAATGAAAGGGAATAACTCTACGACACACTCACGACCTGCTCTCGCTGCAAAAGTTAACATCTCATACTTACACTACAACCTTACACTAGACTGCTCACGCTGTACAAGTAAATACTTCATACAACACACACACACATCACAGGGAAGAAGCCACTACATAAGTCCTGAAGACGGCCTCAGCAAATAGGCCGAAAGCTCGCAAACATCGACAATCTACATACGGTACACCCGAGAAGAGATTAACAACCGTAAAATCTACAAAGCTATCGAAATAAACATAGATGATTTGGGCATGTTGAGATAATGAATGGGATTATGCTGTGAATGGATATATTTGATATGACGTGATTCCACACATAAACGTGAATAATCACGATTCTGAAATCAAGATTGGATCGATATGGTGATCTGAATTTATGCGGAAGAGAGATTAAACCGCGTTGATTATAGATACACATACTGTAGACGTGTTGTACGATATATCGTGATGGTTTGGAAGACGCCACCGGAAGTACCGGTACAATCTCCCCTTTTAATAATAACATCTAATCATGTTGACGCAGCGTCAGCAGCTCCTACTAACTACACAGTTTCCTATGCGGGATCATTATCAACACATCCAGAATTGAAAGCAAACAAAAGCAAAGTACTGTAGACACGCACGTGTAGCCAAAACTACGTCTAGACAACTAATAGTATTATTCAATCAGTCTTACAATAATTAAAAAGATGTGTACGAACGCAATAAGGAGAGTGCCTGAAATGAAAGTAAAGTTCTAGCTAGAGACATACAATAAAAATAGTCTTATTCAAGTAAAATGTATTAAGGGATGATAGAGGACGCAAAATTAGGGAAGAAAGTTTGTCGAATGCTATGTCTCTATCACGCATTTAAAGACAAAACATGCTGAAAACAACCTCAAAAAGACAATACTTCTGGGTACGTATTTCGTAGAGACTCAGATATAAAAATTATGATAATGTGGCTTACCTTGAACCCAGAGTTGGTCAACTCTCGATTGCAACTGTGCTGATTTGAGTCCAACGCAGAATGTGGATAAGAGTAGCAGCGCAACAAATAAAACTTTGCCCGCGTGCGCGTGCAAATCCTCCCCCAGCGACTCGAGCCGTCTCTGGAGACGGGCTCGAATCCACAGCGCCCACGCGCCACCTGTAATTCGGCCCTGAAATAGAAAAAATAAAACAATTATTGTAAGGGTCGCAATAATAAGGGATATTGGAGCAAACTTTTAGATGGTATAGACATTTAAACAAGTAAGTACTTATATTCTCTTCATAGAGACGTCGTTGACGTATCCAAGCTCAGATGGCTTGGACACATCAACGATATGCCAGGCTTCTAATAAAAACCGAGGGAGCAGCCAGAAGCAGGTGGAAAAGGTGTCGTCAGAGATCTTGGAGACTGCAAGAGACAGCGGCCTCTGGAGAAGATTTATACAGATGCTTTGAGTCCCCGACCCAGCTCAGAATTAGGGGAAGAAGATGTATGTAACACTTGTATAAGAGGACAGTTAACAAAATGAAGTGATAAATGATAATTTATTGTAAATCAAATAATATAAAAATTAACCCAACTTAATTCCACACAATCCTAAACCCTCATCATAACTCATTAGTAGTCGTGTCGTGGATCAAAACAAAAAGAAGCAGTAAAAACTAAACATACAACTTGTTCAAATGCCAAAATAAAAAAGAAAAGATCTCGTCGATCTTCAGAGGGTTCCATAAATCATGTCAATGGAAAAATAATAAAAAAAGAAAGAAATGATCTAAGGATCGTAAAAACGTTTAACGATCGAAATCAAACAGAAAGCAAATAATGTTATATTTTAACGACAAAAGGAGAAAAACTACACAAAGATCCAAGGGACACGATGGTTTTATATACAAAGGACTGGACATCAAAATTATCATTGAGACGTAAAAGTTTATTGACAAACATTAAAGTGTTTTCATTATGTTATCAGATGTTGAAATAAGTCGCCCGTTGACTCAAAAGGACTAAACTAAAGAGCTTCAGTATTAAAAAGCGATTAAAAGATACTCTCTGTGAACCATAACGAGAAGATCCGACCCAAACTAAGGGATTGGGCAGAACAACCAATAATTCAAAACTCTCTATCCATGTATCTATCCTCTCACCTGGCGTCCCTTGCGGAATACGGTTTATGTATATGTGTTCCAGTATTGAGTGATTGAACATATTCGTATTACTACTGTTACTTCTTAAGGCTTCCGACCCAACTATGACGCCACGGTCAGTTCACACGGCATTAAGGTTCAAAATCGCGTGAACAATCGCATGGTAAAATTGCAAAAAAGCGTTTTTTTCCATTTTTTGGGGTTAATTTCGCTTCAATCAAAAAACTTTTACGGTTATTCCCTAGATTTTAATGCACACTATCAATTCAAAGAAAAACAAAAAAAACCGCGACTTTCGGGAAACGAGTTTCTGTCTTTCGGAATAAAGATCAGAGGTTTTTTTCACATTTTTTTTTTTATAAATCTATACAATTTTTAAATAATATTTTACAGTTATTTACTAGAAAGAGGTTCAATGTATCTACCCTATTTTTTTCCAAAGCACATTTAGTAAGGTTATTGAGATCTGAGGCCTCCAGTTTTTAGAAATTTTTGAAATGTCAATATGCATACTCTTAATAATTGTTTATATTTGTTGACATCGACGTCATACCACATCCCACCTGTTTTAGTCTGTCGTTGTAATTTTATCGTACCACGAAAATCATTATAATGTTGTCGTTCCTAAAAAAAATTCCTGGCGGTTTTCTGTGTGTGTGTACACTTGTCACCTTTCATTCGCCGTTGATTCTCGTCTGTTGTCTCAATTAGTTTTGTTAATAATATTTTTAATTACAGTATTATTATTAAACGTGCAATGATTTATGTTAATCGTTTAAATACTCATTAACATATTACCAACATTTTAATTTGCATTTTAAATTTTATTCAATGTTTATTTTATAAGTAAAAGATACTTTTGTTATTTTCTTCCTATACACATCCAAAACATGACATCAAAATACGTAACGCAAAGACAGCCTTTCACAATTCATAACGCTCGCCATTGAATTAACATTTACAATTTGAGAGATAATTCGTATTTATTTATTTATCGTTTGGCAACGTCGAAGTATTGTCACATCGTTTAAGTCTGACATCCAGCGCCTCCAGCTATTTCGTATGATCAGATATTTTAAGCAAATCTTACGAAGAGTAAAAAAATATCAGAAGAAAGAATAAACAAATACAACTAAGAAATCGAAAAAAAGGATTGATATAATTAGAAAAAAAAACAGGAGTGTTGGACATTGTTAAAAGACTTGAACAATAAAATGGCGTTAGGCTCCTAGGACCCATGAGAAAAACCCCGGAAGAGCCCAGTTTCGATGGAAGGATGACATTGCGACACATGGCAGAATAGCATGGATGAAAATAGTCCAAGATTTGAGATGGATTAGGCATGGAGGAGGCCTATGTTTGGGAGTGGACAACTACAGGCTGAAGAAGAAATATTTGTAATTACAAGAAAAAAGGTAAATAACAAACTAATGATTGTTTATGATGAGACAGAATTAGTTGTGTGTGTATGGCGGTTGGTCTTGAGACGAGGCCAATATGTCTAACACACTAAAGATATTATTAGTCACAAATCGAAATATTACAACTCTGTCATTTAGAGAGCATTCAACTTCCTTTTAAAATCTCACGGCTACCGACAACGACGAATCATACAACATGAGTTTTTTCAACTAAACATTACGTAAGATTGAAGGAAACCCGTGAAAAATTACAGAACGTCGTGAAGACACTCGATTTCAAATATCAAGTCAAATTACTTAGTTACTTTTGCTAACAGAATCTATTAGGGTAAAGATATTAAAATGAAGACACATGGCTGACGAAGGCTGGCTGAAGAAGAAAGATTTAGGGGGTGAATGCTGTTGATATGAGATCCCTAACAGGAATGTGTTGAAAAACTTTGAGAGATGGGACAAGGAACGGAGTGATTGGAGAGTTAAATGACTGTTAGACGGGTGTAGCAACTAGAATAAAAGCGAACAAGAGATACAAAAACGAAAAATCAAAGAGATGAAAATAATGAGATATAAGATGGTACAGATTGTATCTTAAACGTCCTAAATGTGGAAAAAAAAGTCATTCGCTCACGGACAAACGTAGATTAAGATTAATAAAATTAGGGTCGTTAATGACTGTCCAAAAAGACAGAAAAAAAACACAGTTCTATTTATATAAGTTCGTTATATTACATTTGGCGCGTGACTTTTGAGACACAGTTTGCATTAGCACCGACCTATTAGGTATTATTATTCATTGAGTACCTACCTATAACAATTTTGTTTCCTATGTCGATAATGTATCTTAAATATTTCACAATTCTTGACTCTCCAGCAGAGAGAATCAAAACTTTAATAGTTCTAAATGGAATTTAACTGTCAGGTAAATATCTTCCAGTGCACTCTAGCTCCGGTGTAACGTACAGTCCATAGTACTGGAGCTGATGTCATATAGGTCTGCCTCCTCCTACTATTGCACCAGGTAGTGTGGTAGCGAGTTCAGGAGGTTCCAGTCATACCAGAGCAGAGCCACTTGGTAACCGATCAGCAGACTACTAGGATCTCTATAGAGACCCTCTACATACCAGGTAAATGAACACAACATCAGGGAATGAAGTATACTATACCCACATGGAAAATTAATATTCTCGGACTAAGTTGTACTAAAAGGTAGTAGTCTAGTCATATGGTGTTTTCGCGGAGAAATAAATACAGTAGTCTACTTCCCTTTCATACTTTACGTATTTGGGGGCGCTGAATTCGAATTTCAACTTTGCCACCTCGTAAATGTGATGCGTTCTGAGATATTCGAGAAAAACTCAGAAGAAAACGTTCTTTTTAGAGACTTTCGCTCATAACTCGAAAAGTATACATTTTAGAGAAAAGAATCTCGAGACAAGAATAAACTCGAGTAAATTTCCTACAAATAGCGATGATATTCATTTTTCTGAAATAAACCGCTTACGCGCTACTATGCGCTAAAAAAGGGCATAAATTCCACTCTTTTTTAAAAAATATTTTCTCTTTTAATTTATTGACTATAACTCAAAATATAAAGAGTTTTTAGGAAAAATATGTTGTACATAAATAAAGTACACTATATTTTCTACAATTAGTGCTAAGAAGGTTTCTGAGACAGACTAACCTCTATTACGTTAGAGCGCATTGAAGTTCACTATAGTACATTAGAAGAAAATTCTTCATTATTTAAAATGAATATATAACATAAAAAAAAATAAAAAAATCTACTAAACTTTCTTGATGCTATAAACACAAGGCTGAAATTTTTATATTTAAATGTTTGCTACCCCTCAATAGCGATGGGTTGGTAGAAATTTGAGAATTCCTTAGAAACAAAAGCTCATTCTCCAGTTTTTTGTCCATAATGTGAAAATTAAAAACAATAGGGACAATTATACTAAGACAAAAATAAAGTACATTTTATTATCTATGAACTACCTTAATAACTTTTTTTAGTCAAATAGACGATTCAGCAGCCAGAGTCCGTTAAAAATTTTCCATATCTCGAAAATATTCTAAAATTTCTACTTATTTTGGTTTACCGCCTGCAAATAAGAATCTAAACATTTTTAAGAAACAAAATGTGAAAATTCATCAAATTTCCTACAAATTATGTCTCTTGCGTTTTCGCTCAGGCGGACTGGTTCGCTTTTAAAAAGCATCGAAATTTGGTATAGCGTGTCATATTAATTAAGCGTTGATAATACGAACTACGACTATGGTATGTAACATCGAGATATGGAAAATTTTTAACGGACTCTGGCTGCTGAATCGTCTATTTGACTAAAAAAAGTTATTAAGGTAGTTCATAGATAATAAAATGTACTTTATTTTTGTCTTAGTATAATTGTCCCTATTGTTTTTAATTTTCACATTATGGACAAAAAACTGGAGAATGAGCTTTTGTTTCTAAGGAATTCTCAAATTTCTACCAACCCATCGCTATTGAGGGGTAGCAAACATTTAAATATAAAAATTTCAGCCTTGTGTTTATAGCATCAAGAAAGTTTAGTAGATTTTTTTATTTTTTTTTATGTTATATATTCATTTTAAATAATGAAGAATTTTCTTCTAATGTACTATAGTGAACTTCAATGCGCTCTAACGTAATAGAGGTTAGTCTGTCTCAGAAACCTTCTTAGCACTAATTGTAGAAAATATAGTGTACTTTATTTATGTACAACATATTTTTCCTAAAAACTCTTTATATTTTGAGTTATAGTCAATAAATTAAAAGAGAAAATATTTTTTAAAAAAGAGTGGAATTTATGCCCTTTTTTAGCGCATAGTAGCGCGTAAGCGGTTTATTTCAGAAAAATGAATATCATCGCTATTTGTAGGAAATTTACTCTAGTTTATTCTTGTCTCGAGATTCTTTTCTCTAAAATGTATACTTTTCGAGTTATGAGCGAAAGTCTCTAAAAAGAACGTTTTCTTCTGAGTTTTTCTCGAATATCTCAGAACGCATCACATTTACGAGGTGGCAAAGTTGAAATTCGAATTCAGCGCCCCCAAATACGTAAAGTATGAAAGGGAAGTAGACTACTGTATTTTTTTCCTGAAAATGCCATTAAATTTGCTCTCGTTACTGCACTATAGATATGGCGAGTAAATAAACGTGATACAAATAGAAATACATAGAAATGATCGATCACTACCCGCAGATAGTGAAAGACAGGGTATTTCAACGTTAAAGACAACCTGCCTAGTCTGAGTAGTCATGTCGATACAGAATGACAGCAATCAGGCAAAGCTCTCAATCAAACGTCGGTAATTATTCATCAACTTATAATAACAACATCATCCTGCGCCGCTTGTCAATCTGTCTCTTTAGTTGACATTTTCTGTTTCATTAATAGTCCGCTAGGACGCCAAGATGTTGCTTGATGAATGACACGAAAGAAAAAACTGGAATGACTGATGGTAAGTCTGATGTGTATGAATCTACAACAACTACTGATATTATCATCATTAACGATGCAAACTGTAGCGAAAAAGAAAAAACGAAATCCCACGCAGTCACTGAAATGGCAAACGGGACATATTTACGCATTTTTTAAGGCAAAACGTCTTGTCTCGGACAGCTGTTCGGTCGCCAAAAATTGCAGCTCCGATTTACGTGTTTTGTGACAATACGAAAATCATCGGTCGTAAGCAATTTTGATTTTCACTTATTGCATTGTTTGCGGATAGGATGGGAGAAATACTGGCTGCCAAAGTTGTCGATGGACTGGCGAGGCGACATTATCCAAATCGGAGACGAGTGGAAGGAGTTGGAAGAGGCCTATCTCCAGCAGCGGAGAGATGATGGCTAGAGAAGAAGAAAGATGTGGAAATGTTACCAATGTTCATGTGGATATTTAGCACATTGCGAATATGGGTGTGTTTCATAAAGAAATTAATACTGTACCTCTTTAAAAACTCAGCCCAACATTGGCTGAGAATCTGACGCTTTCAAATGACTTGGGTAACGCAAATAATGCAATTCAACACTTCCTCAACGTTGATGCACTTATCATTTTTATTGTTGTTTGGTTGCTCGTATTCCAAAACTTGATCGTACCGTGCAGTTTTATCGAGACTGTCGGGTCATATTTTTATCGAATGTCTGGCTTTTCTTTCACCCACCAAATATAATGCGAAACGTCTTCCGAGAATTGTATTTACATTGTAGCTATGGAGAGTTTATCGACAACAATACAACAAGTATGCTCGTAGTTGGAAAGGTCTTCCTTCAGCTTTGCGGAATATCCAGATAACACTCATTCAAGAGAGTGCCTGAGATCCACCTTTTGTCATCAAATATAGCATCTAATCTCTAACTTCCCTTCTTTTTCCTCTCCTGCTAATGCATATTTTTTTTAATACTGTTATTATTTCACTGTCATACTATTTTTTTATAGTTTTATTTTTTTCAGTTTTCTCAATGTTCAAATTTTTATTGTTCCATTTTTCTATTATTACACTGTATATATGCGTCCGCAGAACCTGCAAAGTTGAGGACATCGTAGGATGGAGCATGAAAAGAAGGCGGTTCTGGAGGGATCAGTTTGAAAGGATGGACCCGAGACAAGAATTTCTAAGCTGGTCGTGCAAGAGATTCCTGAAGGACGCCAGCCACCGGGACGTTCACTGAAAAAACGGAGAGAGAGTTGGACCTCTTCATCACACGAACGAGACTCGAGCCCTGACTAAACAGATTCAAGATCTATTCAAAGAGGACAAAGTAGCGACTAGTTCGCCCTAGTGATCATTACTAATAACAAACGCGTACTATCTTGTCAAATCACATCATATTACATGTAATGTTCGCTTAAAGATCAAAACAAAATAAATAAGAATAATTACAATAACGAGTAGAGAAGTATTTATTTATTTACAAATAGTTAAAGTGAATAGCGCCAGTGACACCCATTATAATGATAATATCCAACTGATCAACAGCGTTGATGATCTATCTACAAGATCCATAGATCAATATCACCACATACACATTAATAACAATGTAGTAGTAGTTGGTGTTGTAGGTATACAAGTTTCACCAATCTCCACTTCTCCGCTCGCCAAGTTCCTCTAGATCTATACTTTATCTCTTGTTGTACTATTAATGCCCGCGTGGTATGCAAAAAGCAAAGAGGACCACAGGCGTACTCCGAGGTGGGTCGACGTGTTCAATCGTCAGGGATGTGGCAAGCACTCCTACTGAACTAATGAAGAACAATATTAAGACGATGGGAGTCAGTCCAAAAATAACAACGACATATGGTCAATACGCTGTAGTAATATATTGGACGATATAAACAAACTAATCACACACTTGAATTGATCTATTGGTCGTACGGCTGTGCCTTGCAAAGGTCAATGTTGTTGTACTTGAAACTCGGGTTCATCTCTAGTGTATGTTGTATTACTAATTATTATATTGTCAAGTATTGAATTGGATCCAAATTAAAGATTGTGGTTGGATTGGCCGATTAAAAACTGTATGGATTCACAGGGAGTTTATGGAACATTAATGGAATCTGTGATAGAAAGTCTAAAAATTGAACCGTTTTAACCATTTCTGAGGAGAAGTGTAAGAGTCAATCAATTACGAATGGCAAAATCCTCTTTACTAGTACGTTGTTCCTAAGACGATTTGACCAAGCCGTTACAGACATATAAATAAGTAATCGTACGAAACTTTTTAAGAATCACGCTAATATAAATCCATGTATTTGTATAATTTAAAATAATTAAAATTTACCAATTGAAATTAAACTGTTACATATAAAGCAAATATGTGTGCAAAATTGCAAGGTGCTGGGAGATTAAGAGTTACTAAAATTTGAGGACGAAAATGTTAACGAAGACAACGACAGATGATGTTAAATAAAGGCAGGCAGATAATGTTATTAAAAGGCAACGGCAGATGCTGTTAATAAAGATGTATTTCAGGAACAAAAACGCATAAACCGCAACACTTTTAGGTACATTTAGGTAAAAACGGCATATTGTTGTGTAATTCAATTTGAATTCGGAAATGGAACACAATCGAGAGAATAATAAAATCTAAGAATTCCAAAATAACATAATTACAAACGTCGTCGACGGCATTACAAAAAGTAGACTTGGGTTAAAACTAATTCTACGAACGTCAATCATTTGAAACGCTTCCGAGAATTGTGTAACATGCGCATTGATCCTGATGTTTCAAATGAGTTGAAAAAGGGACAAAATGCAAGACTTCAAAAGGAACACTGTCAAATTCAAAGAAAGATGAAAAAGCCATTTAAAGTCAGACAAAACTATAATTGTTACACACATTTCCTTTTCTTACTATGGAAATATAACTTTTTGTGCCTTTGACTCGGTGATGGACCCATTTCAAATCACATTGTAAACGAAAATGAAGACATTTAAGATAATTATAACGTAAAATTTTGATGAATCTCTGTATCATATTTCCGACCAGACCACAGGCAAAAAAATTAAGCCAACATTACAATGTTATGTGGAAAAAAACGGTACATGTATGTATCCGTTGGTAGAAAGCCCAGAACGTCAGTCCTCCCTGTCTACACACTCCTTGCTTCCATCACAATCATGCAATTTGTATTATACGCCCTCCGATTACTCAAAGATATAGTCGACATGATATCGCTTCCTCACACCTCATTTTTCACTTGTTGGTTACCCTGTAATCATTCATTCTCTCGAAATGCTCAAACCTAGTCATAACACTCATCTTACAGTCACATATTTCTCTAATAATCCTATCTTTAAATGTTTTTCCACTAGCATACCTACGTGTCGGCACACGGCACTTTTACTTTCGTAGACTTTTTACGATGACATTGGATTCAGAGTTTTACTATATTCTTACTGTAAAAGTATTAATAGAAAAAAAACTAAAAAGAATGTCATATTTTACTTATTATCTTATCATTATAAATTAATTAATATATCGCTATCTGTGGTCAGCCCTGATCGGCGCCATTGGCATTTTAAATTTGTATAGTCGGACCACACACGGCGGATATCGTGGACAGATTCAATTTATCTCCCTCCGATAATAATAATAATAATACAACATAATATTATATTACTACACAACACACTAAAAACACAGCAAAATACGTTACAATCAACCTATACCAAAAACTTGAACGAATCAACAATGTCAGATGAAAGAACCGGCGAAGCACCAATGACAAAACTCCACTGCCACTAATCACTGTGGCATTTCTGGTGAATTGGGTCAACGACGAAAACTTAATACATCTGTGCAGAAGATAATCAAATTAAATAACTTTGGATTATGAATGTGAGACGAATATTGCGCTCACGTCAAAAAGAGCTAAGCATAAACCCTTCAGAAAATTGTCTTCCAAAGGACTTTTACGGAGGTATAAAAGTTGTCCACACCAAAAAACCAACTCAGAACGCTCTGTAGCAGAACAGACCAAGAACGAACAAAACATGAACATTTCAGAACACTGCAAATACTCAGCTGAACGATGGCAATTGAAACGGGGACAAATCATAACAATGCGAATACAGAACTGACTATTACAGAGCATTACCAAAACAGAACGAATACTTAAAAATGTAAATGGACTGAGTGCTGCATTTGAAAAAGGAAAATAGTGCAGCAAACGAATTTTTTCGAGTGAATATTTCAAAATAAGTTCTCCTAGAGAGGTTTGTCTTGGTAGTATTCTCTAATACCCCTCTTCTGTTTCAGACTATTCTGTATTAGCATTCTTCCGGTTTGACCGCGTTCTGATTTTTCATCTTTCAGTATTGGCGGTGTTCTGAAATTTCCACGTTATTCATTAATCAGTTCTGTAATGGAACTACACGTTTTGGTTTACCGTTTAATTTATACGGTCCATCTTAAAATTGAAGAATGTGTACAGCACAAAATCTTTAGTTCGCAAATCCCAATGAAAACGAAAGTCTAGAGGTGATCTTAAGACCTACTTAGGAAATAAAATTCCAAAGTTCTCGATATGGGGGAATCTGATGAGGCTACGTTAAACGTATGTCCTTCCAGCATCGCAGATCGGTTACGTGTCGTCGTATCACTTCACTGGGTGATTACCATATGTCACGTCGCGTCGTCTTTGTCGACCTGGTGACATATGGTCAATCGTGAAGGGTACTGGATCGAATAATGGTCTTTTGATATCACGTCTGCGACTAAACATTCTCGAAGTGAGTAATCCTATACTTTCTCTCTAGTTCGATGTCACGGCGCGTTCAGTTCAACCCACGTACTAATTTGTTACATCAATTCTTTTTTGTTGTTACTTCAAATCGCCCACGCCTGTATTTGATATCTTAATCTTAATAATTATTTACTTATCTACTTTGCCATTACATCTATTTACGATTTCGATATGTAATTTAAGAATATTGATAGTCCCACATAACTTTTCGCATACACACAAGATTGGTTTCCATAGCTTACGTATAATAAAAATTGCTACCCGGAAAATGATTTGAATTTATTTATTTATGGATCACCCAAACCTCTCATATCTTTAATATTATTTAACAGATGGACGAGGCGACTGCTGGAGTGGAGACCAAGGGGCGATAAAAGACCACAAGGGCGACCACCTACCAGATGGATGGAAGACATCAAGAGGTTTGCCGGACCCCAGTGGATGGGAATCGCACAGGAGGGGGAGAGGGGAGGCCTTTGTCCTGCAGTGGCCAAACGCGGGCTGATAATGATGACTGCTCTATAATGTATTCGACATTATTCTTAACCATGCACTGAGACTTGACAGACACAGAGCAAGCGCAGCGGCCAAAAAAATAAATAGCGGTTACACAATACTTTTTTTTAAAAAAACAGCCACATCTTTTAAAATGTTCACCATTACGTATCAATTAGATTATGCTTTATATGGAATATCGCATAGTCATCGAGCACGTGTGAAACATGACCGAGCAACTCGGTAAGAAAAAAAAAGAAAACAAAAAAACAACTGATTGTAGAATTTTTGACAGACGAGGATGAAAACTTTCAAAAAAGGAATTCGAATCGTGCGGAAGTAGGTGATCCATTGTTATATTATACATAGATATAGGATTATATATTAAACGCTATTATTACATACCTGGGGCCGGCATGCGTGTAGGTGGGGGCGAAATTAAGATACGTAAGTTTTGCCGATGAAATTTTGCCGCATTCTTTATTATAATAAGCTGAAGATTGGGCGTTACTCGTATCGAATCTTTTTTTTTTTTTGTTTACAACACACGGTACATCCACTATTGTTATGTAATCTGTGGTTTTAAAACAAGTTTGCATTTAAAAATACCGATAATTTAGTACCTAAGTAGTCAAAATCAGTCTTTTCTAAGGCAGTATTCAGGTCGAAAATCTTAAACATAGAACATCTCATTTTCATCATATATAAGCAGAAAGGGCAGAAAGATTGTAGTTACCGGAGAAATTAAGTACCTAGTTCAAGAATAAAACCATCTTAAGTATCAGAGGCAGATGAAACAGTATACTAGTAAGACTTGGACAAGGCGTAAGAAGGATGAATAAGGGTTGAATGCAGTGGAAACGAGATCGTTGAGAAGAATGTGTGGGAAAGCATGAAGAATGAGATTATTGGAGAGATGAGTAACTAACTGTAAGACGGGTGTAGGACCGGGAGGCTTACGACCGACTTCGGCTGGCTTAAGTGATCACTTTACACTCGAGAAACATTCGCCATTTCACTGAAAAGTGATTACTTAAGCCAGCCGAGGTCGGTTGTGACCCCGACAATGTTCATCCTTAATTCTTCTACACTGTTGTAGGAATACTGCATTGTATATATTACGGAATGTAGAAAAAATCCAACGCTTTACAAGAATAAATTGTAAACCAAAAATAATTCAAGGGAAAAAATTGACTTATTTATTGTAAACATGTCTTCGTTGAGGAACCGCTGATCTAAATGATTAAAAACACCGCTAAGACGCGATGATGTCTTCATTCGACGAGAATTTGACGTAGGTATTGTGAACTGCGGTTGCTGGCATTGGCATACTACCTAGTACCTACTTACCTAGTAATAATATTCCCTTCTCGATCGAGGTTCCATGTTTGCGGTCAGAGACGATAAACAACAATAAAAAAAAACCGTCGTCGCGCAGTGGAATGAAGACATTTTGAGGTTAGATGTGATAATTGTCCAGTCATTTTGAAAACGTGATACGGTTAAAGGAATTTCGGGTTTAGTATTTTCGGTGATAACCACAATCAATCTGAAGATCCTGTTTCTGAGACTACAATCGTGAATATGTACTAATCCTTTGGTGATAGTGTGGAATATGTCAGAATTATTTTCAATTCGCGATAAGGTCGCCTTTGTAGACTGTTCTGTTCTGACGTATTTTTTTTTTAATTTAGGTTTTATCAGCGTGTAAGATACAGTGTCACAATAGACCTTCTCTGGTCGCAGTGACGCAGGGGATAAACGGTCCTCTGACCTAACAAGGAAGATACACTATGACGCTGAGAGATGCATGGCTGAAGAAGGATGAATCAGGGTTGAATGCAGTTAAAATGACATGGTTGAGAAGAATGGAAAAATTGAAATTTATGATAAGCGATGAAGTAATTGATAGAGAACTGAGTCGATTTAGGACAAGAACTGTGACTAGGATGAATGAGAACGAGTTGAGATGTACAGGACATGTGGAGGGAATATCTGAGAATAGAATGACAAAGAAAAGTCAGAAACAAGAGGGTGAGAAGAACATCTTGACGTATTTTGAGTAAAATCGTAGTGTGTATGACGAATTGCATAAATATGATGGAAGCAAGTAGTTTCTAAGGATAGGGAAATTGGGCACTGTTTTCTCTGCCTACCCTGCAAGGGATGCGGCATGGGGTGATAGAATACAAATATTACAATAGGTTAAGAAAAATGTTAACCTTTACCATAAAAATTATGCTTATTTAAAACATTAAAACACTGTTGATCCAGTGGGCGCGGGTTCGATCCCCGATGCCGACCTACTCCACTTCACGACACACGCTTTTCGAGCTTACTGTGAAGTGACAAAGGTGTATTTGGGTTTATTTCGATAAACCCAGATTCATTTATTTATTAAAAAAAAAACATTTTCGACTCGCAAACAAATTCGAAAAACATTCGAATTAATATGTAGTTAGGTACTTTGAAAAGTTTCTAAATTAGCTTACAGCAAAAACATTGCAGGCGACACACACCCCTCATCTGAGTCTCAATATGGCGACACGTGTGTCAGTGACGTCGTCAAAGAGGGGGAGGAGTTTTTGTTGTTTTGTTCATGACTTTGATTAATCTTCTTAGAACGCTGGCAACACCATATGTGTGAAACTGTTAATTTGACAACATTCTTGACAGGGATTGTAATTTGAATTCTTTCGATTCTAATGAGATGATTTCGAGACTCTCCTACGCAGACTTTTTTTTCAGAAGTCTCACGGAGCAAACTTAGTTGCTTGATGTGATAATAAGATATGGTTACATTTTTCGCTACTTTCAAATTATACTTCAGAACTGTTGTTTCAAAAATTGAGCAAATTTTTGGATTGTTAGAATAAACTGGCAACGAGTGTTTCAAGTTGTAAAGGTTCTGGGTTCGAATCCCAGCCACGGCAGGTAGATGTTTTGGAATTTGTGAATATAATATTCGAAGTTGCACAAAAGATTTGACATTCTAAAAAATATTATACACTTTTGGAATATACATAGGTATATCGTATGGCGTCGTTGGAGCGACCAGAGTCAGAGATTAAGTTCGTAAGAGCTCAGGTATTGAATTGCCTCAGGAGTAGTCAGGAGACAATTTGTGGATGTCTTCCATTGTGCCGCTGAACCTAGAGAACTGATATTCTTCGACGATGTGGTTAATGGACTCCACCCCACCACAAGGGCACTTTTGGAATGAATAGGTTTGACGGCTCCCTATATAACTGAAAGGAACTGAAAGGGAGTAAAGATTGGAAGAAATTTAGCTACCACTGCTACCACCAAGAGAGTCGATTTTATAATTAAGTGGTTAGGTATATAGGTATGCATGATAATTCCCTCAACACCTGTTTGCATTAGGTATCTTAGGCAATCATTTTACCTTGCCTCGGGTTATTCATTGATAGTTAGGGAACTTTCGCGGCATCCCTTTTTATCCCCGCACATTGCATGAATTCTGGCGCATCTAATTAAATCTCCACTACTAACATCTTAATAAGGACACTCTCAATAGTCTCAATGCAAAATTAGTTAACTACAATACGAACCGTTGTGTATCAAAAACAGAAATCTGTCGATTTTGCCCGAATTGAGTTAAGAATGTGGAAATGTTTCTATTGTAAAACTATACATTTCAGATATGGCAACAAAAGCAGCCATAACCCATATGTATTTTTTAGCCTAAAAATTGACGTGGTTTTAAATACAGCAATCTGCAATACATGAGAGTCAATAACAGCAATTTACCTAGAAAAAGGTTTTTTCAATTTACTTTCAATCAGTCCGAGATCAAATTCCCGATTTTGGCGATTTTTATACTATACGACTCACAATTTAAAAACATATTTAGTTACTCCTATCAGGGATTACAAAAAAAAACCGATATTTTAAATAAATTAACTATTGTGTGAAAACGTTTGGTTACGACTTTTTTATTTTAAGCTGAATAAACCATAGAATAATATTTTAGCACCTGCCAGTGTTTCATCTCGTATTGGTGCATTAAGTATCTACCAAGTTACCTACACAAAACATAGTAACAAACTGATATATGTTTTTATTTTACAAATAATTTTACAATGTGCTTCCATAAAGTTAATCTTCAAACAATCAATAAATTAATATGTATTTATTCAAAAGCGAGTTAGGGGCGGGGAGGAGTAGAAGCACGTCAAAATTCACAAATTTTCTAAAATTGCGTCATGCCGAATATAAAAGTTTTTTTTCTTGTATAGTTTTCTCAGAAAAGAAAATTGAAAAAAACCTCTGATATTTTTTCTGAAAGACAGAAACTCGTTTCCCGAAAGTCGCGGAGGTTTTTTTTTTCTTGTACTCACTGATAATATATATGCATTAAAATCTAGGGAATAACTGTAAAAGTTTTTTGATTGAAGCGAAATTAACCCCAAAAAATGGAAAAAACGCTATTTTACCATTTTACTACGGGATTTTGAACTTAATGCCGTGGGAAATGACCGCGACGTCATAGTTGGGTCGCGAGCTTTAAGTAGTCACCTGATTACGTTAGTTCTGTCCACATTTTCTGAATGAGTGTAATAACCATTCACATTAATTATTAGTATAGCGGCTATTATTATATTATCAATATAAATATAGCAGTAATATAATAATTAACATGGGTGGTCTATAAGGAATCATATAATTGCGTCATTCATGTTGCCGTACAAGGCCAGAGGATGCACGATGCAACTAGGGACGAAGAAATATACATCGTCCAAGATTATTTTGAAAATCACATTTTATGTTTTGTGAGACCATCGGAATTTTCTACATGTCGCAGTTGAATATAACAAGTGGGTAGCTATATCTCAACAGATACACAGCAAAGGATGGACCTTCCATCAGGCTGGAGATCCTACGAAAATAAACGAAGTGTGGGGAGACCACAAAGATATCATCGAGTTGGTGGGACATGGGTGGAGGTAGAGCGCCCTAAACAGAGAATTGTGGAAAAAACAAGAAGAGGCCTATGCCCAGCACGGGAAGGGGCTCAAAAGAAGAATAATCGAAGTAAATATGCATTGATTAGCGTCCCTATTGCAATTATTCAGTGGATATTAAACGAGCGTATGCAATATTGGTCACTCGTAAAAACGCTATAAAGATTACTATTAATAAATAATACTGAATAGTCTATAACGTTCATTATACTCTGCAAATAAAGACTACAATGTTATCATTATAGGAATTTCTTGCGTCGACCTATTCAGCAAATCACTCAAGTCAAAATAAATAAATAGATACCTAATTTTGAATTCAAATCAAATCTCAACTATTCAAAACACTTCTTCAAAGAATAAAATGTGCGTATGACTCCACTCCAACTAAATAAGAGAACAATTTATGATTCCAAGTTATGGAGTCCCACAGGGCACGGTTTTGAACCTCACGATTTTTTACTTCTTAATGATCCTTGAGACCCTTCAATCTAAAAATTGGTCTTCTTGGTGATCTCTCACTTTTCTTGACTGAAAAAATTGGTGCATTGACTATAATTTGTGTACCAAAATATTGTGAAATGAAATTACTATAACCACAGATAATAAACACAATACGTTCTGTTTGCCAAATGCAAATTACCCCAATAACGCAATCAGTTAACCAATGTTACATAAAATTTTCATCCTTATGTTATTTTTTAACAAAAAGGGATCGTAGCTTGCAGATACAGGATTAAAATAATACCAGAATCATATATGAAATGAAAAACACACCGTCACTCGAAACTAGGCAAAAAAAGTCCCTCCAATTCAAACCAAATATGCCAAATATGTGCTTATCGTATTGCTTTCTATTGCAGTTACGAAAGAAAATACTATTGAAATTCTATTAGACTTGTGTTTATACGTAGCGATACCAAATAGTATTCTCATATTACGAGTAGAACATAGTGTGTAACGTTGTACATTGTTAATATTATGATACCCGTAGATTAGACAGCCCGGGGAAACCAGTTTGCCATCAGCCATCGGGCCAACAGCGAAGACGAGACCAATACGAAGGACCACACGTCGCGAATACCGTGTGTTTGTAATGTCAAATAGGGTTGGCATACTGTCATCCGTACAAATATAATATCAATCAGCTGATCGGCAGTATAAATAATTTAAATTACATTACATATAATGACAATTGATTTGTATTCCACAGGTAAATAAATGAGATCATTCCACGTAATCTAGCGAATACGTGCGAATCATAGAGATAGTATAAGGTGGGAAGAACAATAATTGAACATTGATCCCTTTCTATATCTATGAAAAATCTATAGTGGAGTTGACAACATGCGCAGTATTATTTTTTAAGCCAATATCTTAGTATAGAGCAGCCACGTGGAGTTGGGCAAAATATCTGTTATTTTAGTAGTATTCATATAGAACGTTAATAACCTCTGTCAACATTTCAAAATCAAGTAGTATTTATTTATTGTCATCCCTTTATCAATATGATTCCAGACAGCATTTGAGTTTGATTTTCTTACACCATGAAAATATGCGTACTATTTTCTTTGTTTTATCGTTAGATGTGACCGTAAGGGCAACAAGATTGAATCGTTTTCGCATAAATTATGACAATATTGAAAATTGACCATTTAAATTCACTCAGTTCTTTCCAATGTTTGTGGGACTGCTCTGGATATATCTATCTATCTCCTTGCAATGCAGGCAAAGAGACCGGAACGCAAGACATCGTTCATGAAATTCGATTTGCACACTCTGCGTCCTTGAGAATATGGCTAACGTGCAGTAATGCATAATATGACAAAACGTACGCACAAAAATTCGATCGTCATGGACAAAACGAATAGGTATGTATCTTTTTACTACATTGTTATCGGCAATTCCACGCCTGGCGTCAAATTGCATTAAAAACACTGTCTAGCTTCGGTACTTACTTAATCGTCTTTTATTATTATTTTTATTGGCAACACTTATCACATTAATGATAACTCAATACTTTTATTGCGTTTTAACGGAAGTAGGTACACCTGCCCGGCTAGCTCAGTCGGTAGAGCATGAGACTCTTAATCTCAGGGTCGTGGGTTCGAGCCCCACGTTGGGCGAATTGTTTTTTTTTTTCTGTTTTAGCGAAACCACAAATTTTTATCGAAAAGATGTTAATTTGGTACTATTTTATATGCAAGAAATGATGTTACATTGAATGAGCCATGAACCACATTGAATCAGTCTTCTCCAGAGACAAAAAATATGTTTGTAAAACGTTTTGAAGGGATCCAAGGGTTGTGTGGAGTCGTGCGTTGTACCGTATGAAATGGCGTTGAAAATGAAATTCATACCGAAAGTCATATTTAATGCAGCTTAAGATAACAAAGATTATAAGCGTGTCATCCATCATTTAATTTATAATTTACATTAAAAAAACCGCACTTCAAATTTACCCAGCCCTAGTGAAACAAGAATTGATAGCAGATGCAATTTAGAATCATTCTTACAAATTATCATACATGCATATCTATACAATCAAATAAAAAAACGAACACCAATAACATAAATAAATAAAAAAAAACAACAATACTAAAACGAAAACAAAAGCAAATCGACGCGAAAACAAACGAATAATGAAGACATTATGCAAGCGAAATTGTGCATAAATTACAATTGATTTGAATACATAATGCAATATGTATAGATGTGTTATTTCTTTGCCGACAACTTGTTTTTTTTTAATTCGTTTAATAAATAACCGCGGATGGTCCATTATTTCTTAATAACGGTCTGGAAGTCTGTATCCATATGGTAGCTACATATATGAGTAAGTTCGATTTCAGGCCTTTTGTCGAATCGAAAACGACGTGAATATGGTTCATATTGGACTTGGACTGCACGTGAAAAACTAATATGGCCACCACTAAATGATTTACACTTTTTTTCTCAACAAAGACGAGAGGCATCTTCATTTACACAATGCAGCGTTATGTGAACTCCCTTGGGGAGGAAGCAGGGTGGGTGTTCCGACACTTACGAGTCGGCTTTGGCTGGCTTAAGTGATCACTTAATGCCCAGGGCGACGTTCACCCAAGGGAGTTCACATGTGAATGAAGATGCCTCTCGTCTCTGTTGAGGAAAAAACAGTAATGTGTAATGTATTTCCGTCTGTGCAATGCAGATAAATCCAATTCAATACCTAAAATATTTTAGTTATATCTCAAATCTCAATGATTTTTTGAGTAATCACACAAAAGTACGCGCCTAAAATCACGCGAAAATGTTATTTCTAGTGCAGTCAGTAAACCAAGCTAATCTTTTATGAATAAAACATTAAACCTCTCCGTAAAATGTGACGTCATCGTCACCTACTTACTGTATGAAGCGCTAAACGTGTAAAGAAATTTACATATTTTCTGACGAATTTTTCGATTAGATTTACAATATTATCGTACAATGTATAAAGGACGATACAAAATAGGATTGGGTGTGTGTGTGCGGGCTGGTTGTGCCGGGTTCGAAGTCCCGTGTTCCTGGAAGTACAACAGGCAAACCATCGGGGATCATACAACACATGCGCATACACACAAAATAACAGAATTACTATACACATCTATCTCTATAGAAGTATTATCAAATGTATTAGGACCGAACGAGCGAGATGATACAATGTATGCATCGATATTCGATAGTGATGCCTGATAAAACATAAAAATTTCGATTGTTATTAAAAAAAAAACGATATATATTTTTTTATAAAAAGGATCTAGGCTCGTATGTACATAAACCCAAATACTTTCCTGTATACCTTGCACTAGGCTAAAAGCCAGTATTGCAAAGTAATAGTAATAGTACTTTCTTAGATTATATATGGTCATTGAAATAATTGTTACAAATTTGCATTATACTTAGATCTACCTAACTAGGCAGAGCCCGTACTAAGGTAAATCAATTGCGGTCCTTTAATTTCAAGTGTGGAATACATCGCCAGCGCCGGGGTTTGAACCTGGCTGAATATGAAATGATATTAACGATGTAATTGTTTCGATGAACGTAATAGACTCATTTGTAAACGAGTAAATAAGCCTTGATAGTTTTGGACATGCTGAGAAAACGAAAGACGACAATATGGTGGAAATGAGATCGTTGACAAGAATGTGTGGGAAAACACTGAGAGATCGGATAACAAATGAACTTATTAGAGAGATGAGTGACTGTAAGACATTAGGGTGTTGTGCCTAGACAGAAAGAGAACCAAGCTTAGATAGTTTGGGCATGTAGGGAAAATGAATGACGACAGAATAACTAAAAAGACATATTATATGACTAAAAGAATACATATGTGTGAAAATGCTGTCAGAGACTGACCTGGACCGATCACGTCGACATTTTTGACGCATTTCGAGTAAAAAGAATAGGAGAAGGTGTACGACAAAGTGCATTAATGTGACGGAGGCAATCAGAGAGTCTGTACCGTAGGACAGACTTGCGTTCTGGATTCTAAGTCTGTCACGCAGATAATCGATAAGTTAATAATAATAATAGTATTAATTGGACTATTTTGGGCGCCGTTTAGCGGCTAAATCGCCCCAAAGACACTTTACATTTTTCTTTATCATCATGTTAGATAGACATTTACAAAAAATCGACCCTTAAAACACCATAAACAACAACATTCTGAAAAACGGTTGCTTTCACGTTGTCGATTGGGATTTTTGGAAAACGTTTTGGACCTACTTTACCTACTTAGTACCTACTTCAACGACTAGAAAAATATTGTACTACGAAAATTTGTAGGACCACGTTGTCCATCCCTATACGGCATGCAACAATAATGTACTCGCGGTGGTCCCGTCCTATTCTACCAAACAATAATACGGCATAATACATACAGTCCATCTACTCCTACGAAAGTCTCCTCCAATCTTTTGGATACTATTATTATTACTTCTACAAAGACATCAAACCATAGAAACATCATTTTTTACTATAAAGAAATCTATCTCTTTCACGCCAACGTAATTATCCGTAAATTCCACCGGGATAAAAGATACACTACATTTCGAATTGTTCCAAATTTGAATATGTATGCATAAAGTTCTAGAATGTTCCAGAAACGATTGAGCATCTATAGAATGTTAAGATTCTTTAATCAAAATTTAAATTTTGTTCTTTTAAATGAAGCATTGAAAAGTAATTTCAGGGATGTATGGATGGACAGTTCTACATTACTTTCTGCGTATGGATACAAAGTTGGTATTGCTAGGTTGCTATTGTTGTTATTTACGTTATTTTATGGTACAAATACAGTCACAACAGTACAATAAAAAAACAGTAAAAGTATTGACAAACTTGACCAATTACATTTGTACACAAATAATAATAATACACAAACTTAGACCTATTCATAAATAGCGAAATGGAACGAGAAGGAGAGAAAGGGAAAGGAATTGGATTGGGAAGAAAATATCTGATAAAGTGATTATAATTGTTTACTGTATCCCAATATCCAGGGAACCATTTACAAAATAAGATGACATGAAATATCCGACGTTTTATTTTCGCAAAAATTAATACATTTATTTATGCAAAAAAATATACATCTTAGATGCATTTTACATAATTTAAATTACAAATAAAATGTGTATAATGTCAGCAAATATTCATTAGACATAATTATTAATTACGAAATAGAATAAATATACAAATATTTTGCATATCATTAATATGTATTATGCACTTGTTAGAATTTACCAAATAATATCCATCAATTTTATTTCTTGTAGTTAATAGTTATTAAACATCTTTGCGAATTGTAAATGAGGCAATTATAGCATTTTTATTGCAAAAATGAATGTTAATACCTGCGATAAATTTTGAAAAAACAGATAATTAAATTCGTAAGCCCAAATAAGGCTAATAATATTACTGAAATTAACCCAAATTTCTAAATTACAAACCTCGGTTGAACCAAAGACTTTTAAATGTTAATTTTAAAAGTGCATAAGCAAAAAATACACGAAGATAATAGAATTAAATATTTGAGAAAGGACCTAATACAGATTTCTCCCGTGCAATCCAGTTTTTATACATCATTTCATAACTGTGCCTACATGCATACCTTTAAAACTTTAAAATCAACAAACGAAAAATACTATCGCATTTTAAACAGCATTTCAAAACGCGTGACCGTGAACGTTCGACCGAACCACAAACTTGTACAGATTGTATGTCAAGGATCGGTTCGAGGCGAGGAATGGTTACCAACAAAACCGATTGAAAAAAAAATGTTTAGGTCGGCTTTTGATGTCTTCATTTTCTTGGGACACGGTATAACATTTTAATGTGGTTCGGTTCGGTTACCCAACCCAACTCTCGAAATAATGACTTCATTTTGGATGCCGTTCGGGGCGAACCCGGAATCGAATACTTAATTGAGACATTTAGAAACGAATTTATGTGGAAGATTAATAATAATAAAATACGAATAAATTTACAATATTTTGTTTACACTATAGAATTTTTATTTATGTGTATATTTTAAGTTAAAAACGCATTTAAAAGTATACATTTTGAACTACTTTGTACATTCTTTGATCAGATATTCAACACAGATGCAGTATTTTGGGCAAAAAATAGGATTTAGAATTAATTTAAGTACAATTTAACTTGCCGAACTATCTCATATTTTCTCAAAATTTATTCATAACCTTAAAAATAAACTTCTAAAATTGATTTATGGATAAATATGACTGAAAACGTATATTTTATGTATGAATAGCCATTGAAATTAAATCAAACTTTTAAAAATGTTATTACGACAAAACGAAATGACCTAGATGTCTGCAAATGTTGCACAACGCAAGAACGAAAAATTGCGTACGATTGGTACAATTTAGCGAGTTTCAATTGTCAATTACTCAGGCCTTATTCGTTTTAATAAGCGTGTTATTTAAAAAAAGAACTAAGAAGACATTAATTTAAAAAAATAATAATTTGTATTCAAATTGAGCGCGCCAAAAGAGTATAAGGCAGAAAACATGGTGACCGACGGTACAGATAAAATAGTTCGTGTGTATACCGCCATCACACTCACCTACGTACGTACAATATGCATGTAGGTAGACATTTCAAAACATTGACTTTTTATCGTGAATTGTTGACATTCCAGTAAATAAACACATTACGAAAATATTGAATAAACGTTATTTTAGCGTATTACATAGAATATGAGGTAATATGTATGTTTTGAGGTTATTAATTTACCTTCTCGAGTTGGTTGAGCGCAAGGGCCGCATCAATCCAGCTTGTCCTAATGTACAAATCCCCACGATGTTTTTCAGTGCCCCTATCTTTTAGGGGCCCTAAGCTGTCTGCCGGATTAGCAGGAGTTGGTACCACCATGGTCTCAAGCCCAAAACTGTCACCTTTATCCACATTTAGACGATTTGTCACCGCCGTAGCATCACAAACATATTTATAATTTCACCTGTCATTTTGACTCTAAATCACAATGCACACTCCTCATAAAACAGCACGATAATTATTAAAAACACTTCACTATAATTTGTATTGTATGATTTTTATAAACACACCAAAATTTATTTACACAATCGCCTAGCAACGAACGAAACGACCAACACGCACGATTTTTCTAAACGCACTGAATTTCGGCCGCCATGACTGTTTTGATACGGTTACGTTGGCGCTCTGTCGGGACGAAGAGAGCCGAAGACTGTCGAAAGTAGCCGAAGTTGTTTTCTCGGTAAGTTGGGAATGCCTCCGAGTCGCCGGACGGATCCGGGACCACACACGGGGTGTTTTGTCTCTTTCTCTCTCATATTACCGCCAGACGTTTTTGATAAAAAAAATGTTATAGTACTCACTGGACATACATTCTTAACATTTGGTGATGATTTTATTATAATTAAGTTTTTTTTACACTTTTATTTCTTTTCAGATTTACGTCCCAAACTTTCCTTATGTATGTAACAGGCGCGAAGCTACCTAAGAATACGATTCCCATCGAGTTACCTTTAGTTAATCCAATAAGAAATGTTTGCCCCGGCTTCCCTTCTCCAGAAATCCATCCTTCGCCACTGGTAGGTACTAAGTAGGCATGGGCGTCGCCAAGGGGGGGCAGCTGCCCTCCCCTAGAGATTGGAATAGGTATATATTTTTTCATACTAAATGATAAAACCTCACAAAAATGATATTACTACCAAACATTTTTTCATCATATCATAAATTTTCTACAATTAGTATGAAAATCCATCAGTTTCATAAAAATAATTATTGTACTGCGGCGCTATTTATTTTTGCTTTTTTGTTAAGAACATATTTTTCATACATATTGTTGTGCAATTATTACATATATTTTCAAATAAACAAACCACATCACGACTTTCTTCAATATCTCTCACAAAAAAAATTATTATACATACTTATGAGTTATGTGTAGGTTGAAGTTACAAATTTCTCAGAAAAACAAATTGTTCCATGAACCAATTGTTTGTGATAAATATACGTAGATTTTGATTGTGAAGCTATTGTATATTATATACCTACCTATGTATAGTACCTATTATTATTATTTAGTAACTATATATAGGTAAATAACCAGTATATAGTATCTATCTCCATACTAGGTAGGTACTTATTTAATAATTTCTACATATTAGGCATTTTATTTGATATGTACATGAACAGAAATGCGATGTATCTATGTATCATTCAAACCTAAAGAAAAGTCATAATAAAATTCCAAATTCAATAATTAAAATGTTCTCGTATCTAGGTTTATTTACATTTTTTTTAAAGGACACTAAAATCGTTTGAAAAAAAAGAAAAAAAAACATTCGCCCAACGTGGGGCTCGAACCCACGACCCTGAGATTAAGAGTCTCATGCTCTACCGACTGAGCTAGCCGGGCAGATGTCGCCGGTTTCCGAAAAGTCGAATATAAATGTAACGTACGGTAATAGGTAGCTAATTTGCAAGTTACGATATTTCTGTAACGAAAGTAGATTTTCTCACGACCCAACTGTGGCGTCGCAGTAATTTCCCACGGCATTAAGGTTCAAAATCGCATGAACAATCGCATGACGAAATGGTAAAAATAGCATTTTTTCCATTTTTTGGGGCTAATTTCGCTTCAATCAAAAAACTTTTACGGTCGTTCCCTAGATTTTAATGCATATTATCAATCCAAAAAAAAAATTGCAAACTTTCGTGAAACGAGTTTCTGTCATTCGAAAAAAAATCAGAAGTGTTTTTCACAATGTTTTTGAGAAATCTATTCAAGACAAAAAATCTTTTACAGTCATTCCTTAGATAAAGGTTCAATGTATCTACTCTATTTTATTCCAAAGCATATTTAGCAACGGTTGTCGAGATCTAAGGTCTCCCGTTTTCAGAAATTTTTGAAATGTCAACATCTACTCTTAATAGGGTTGCCAGACGTCCCGGTTTACCGGGACGCGTATTTACGTTTCCTAGTTCAATAGGAGGCAGTACTGCCTCGAAACCAATACGGGTTTGTAACGCTAAAACCCTTTCCAAATCCGTATTCAATTCGAGGCAAGCGTCCTCCAGTCGCGCTCGGGTTTGTTACGCAAACTGTTCTTCCAAATACGTATTCAATTCGAGGCATAGAACGCAGCCGTAAATTCGCGCGTAAACTTCGCCGTTTGCATCTCACTCAAATATTAATGATAATGAGCCTCCTGCCAAAAAACATTAACTTTGTATAAGTATGTCATTATTATTTCAGAAATTTCCTAATTCTTTATCTATATCGATTTTTGCTATGTCTACTACTAAAGTTAACATTAAATTATTATCTTATTCGTTCAATTATTGCTTATAAAATGATTTGATTATGTAGAATGATTATTTTTGTGTGCATATTCATCCATAATTAGTCGCTTAAAATATAATTAATAGTATAAATAATAACAGTGTAAAGCTGAAAAGACACTCATTTTTGGCATGTCGCCTAGTGCTTTTCCCCATTTGAAGTGATGTTTCAACTATTTTTTTTTTTCAAAATGGTATATAAAAAATCCACTCATTTAAATACTACGAGATTCTTCTAGCACATAATATTAACGTTTTTTGTTACTATTTTGTGAATCCTAAAAAAAACTTTTGCCTCCGAAATCGGCCATAGTGGAAATTCCACTCACGAAACAGCGATTTTCAATAATTTTAAATATCTCATTATTATGACTTAATGTTGTAAACATATCATCACTTAATGGTTTTAATATGTATATAAAAAAATACGTTATTTATATACATAATCTTAAAAAAAAAAACATGCATAAAAATTACCATTGCTACGAGTGGAGGACTCTTGCCTCGTATTGAATACGGATTTGGAAAGGGTTTTAGCGTAACAAACCCGAGCGCGACTGGAGGACGCTTGCCTCGAATTGAATACGTATTTGGAAGAACAGTTTGCGTAACAAACCCGAGCGCGACTGGAGGACGCTTGCCTCGAATTGAATACGGATTTGGAAAGGGTTTTAGCGTTACAAACCCGTATTGGTTTCGAGGCAGTACTGCCTCCTATTGAACTAGGAAACGTAAATACGCTACCGGGACTGTCACCGGTTTTGCGCCTCGTGTCCCGGTGTCCCGAACAAACCTTTCGGGACGCCTAAATGTCCCGGTTTTCGGAATAGTTGGTATATTTTTAGGATTATCATCATTTGTGGTATTTTTGACAGTTTGCAATAATGTAAAAGACTTTTTTTTTTAATTTTCGATTTGAAACTTATTCTCCCGCCTGCACCAAAACGTTTTTTTCTCGGTGAATGTCAACAGTTTATGTCTTTCTCCTCGTCCTAGGTACCCCGGCCCCAGTTTTGGATTGGAAGATTTCACTTTTTACGTAGACAAGTTATCTCAAAAATTTCGACAGCGGCGCTATTTACACGGATGCTTTGCCAGCTATAAGCAAACAACCAGGTCAGCATTTGTCTAAAAATTTTCGCCTGCGGCGCTTACTTTTTAGTGCGTTTCATGTAAGATAAAAAAAAATATGGGGAAGGGGGCGGCGAAAAGTCAGAGACTAGAAAAAGTGTAAATCCGGCGCCGGTACCCCCCCCCCTGCTCATGAAATTTTTCGTTTTTCCCGGTTTGACTTCCAAGAAATCTGGCAACCCTAACTCTTAACCGTAATAGATATTTGATTTTTCAGGATTCTGCTCTATCGTTACTTAATACAATATGTAGTCAGAGAGTTCTCTGGTGTAAAACTGATTCCTGGAAATAAGTGATTTACCTTACTCAAATATTATGGTGATGTTACAGACAAAGGTGTGATAATCGCTTTTTGCCGAATCGGATATGCGATTTACTTTAAGTATCTTCGCAGTTTTGCACTAATGTGTCGAAGTGGGAGTATGTCTATACGTATTTATACCTAGAGCATGCATTATACTGAGAAGATCAGTACGTTTTATATTCATACTAGTATTCAATGGCCTGCTACAAGAGGCGACAATTAATGAAACCATTGTACAAACAGTTTGTTAAGAAAAATATAGTAGCTTTTTGGCAACAATAGTGGCAACACTTGTAGAATTTCAATAGAAATGTCATTGTTGCCAGCAAACAAAATTGTAGATCTCAACTCAATTAATCCTGGACAGACTGTATAATTTATCGTACTATCTGAATCATGGTTTTGATATTGTGTGGGTTAGATTTTAAACGCAGAAATCAGTTATCCATACTCTGTAGTCTCGCTAATCCGGCACTTCAGTACATCAACACGTCCGATAATCCGGCACCCTACGCCACCGCTCTCTCTACCCCCGCCTCCTCATCCCCCACTCCTTACTCTCAATTGATGGCTACATATTTTATGATAATTTAGTAATTGAATTATGCAGACTGACCTGGTCCGATCATGTCGACCAGATCCTCAAGGATGGGCGCTTTTTGAGTAAAAGGAAGCGGAGAGCGTGTATGACAAATTGTATGAATGTGACGGAGGCTAGGAGTGTATGCAAGGATAGGGGTGTCTGGCGTTCTGTCCTCTCTGCCTACCCTGCAAGAGAGTGGCGTGAGGGTATAAATAGATAGATAGAATTATGCAGTAAATAAACACATATCTTCTTATTCTTACACTTAGACTCTATTGTATTTCAAGTGCTTCAAGTGTCTCAAGATGAATAGTCCAAGAGCCCGCTGCTTAATTTATGACGTATCTGTTTTTTGATCGAAATGTGGTATAAATGATAGCTTACCAATAGGGTATTACATCGCACTAGGGTTGCCTATCAAAATCCTGCCGCAACCCCCCCTGCCCCCCCCCGAAAAGGTCCCTCTTCGCGGTTTTTCGCATTTTATAGGAATATGGTAAGAGATAGAAGTAAGTAGTCAATGACAAAAATAATCCTTGCTAAATTCTCTACAAAAAATGTTAAGTCAATTTTTTCGTAGAACTAGCAGTTTACCCGCAATGGCCGGTCCAAAACCGAAATTCATTTAAAATACAAAAAAAATGTATTTAAACTAAATTGGTTGAAAATTGATAAGAGCTACAGGAAAATAGTCAGAGAACGAATTAATTACCATAGTCTTAGCTACAAAACGAGCTATAACTTATGTTCATACAACTAATAATTTCGGAGTTATTACAATAAAACTCAGTGACGAAAATTCTTAAAATTTAGTTTTTCATAAAATAACCAGTGATATAGTGCCGCAGGCCAAAATTTTTTTTCCATAAAATGTTAGTAATAATGGGTGGAAGAATGTGAAAGAAAAAAAATCAAACTTTATTTTTTATTTTTTCAAAAAATATCCTGTTTTTTGACCGGCCATTACGGGTAAACTACTAGTCCTATGAAAAAATTGACTTAACATTTTTTGTAGAGAATTTAGCAAGGATTATTTTTGTAATTGACTACTTTCTCCTATCTCTTACCATATTCCTACAAAATGCGAAAAACCGCGAAGAGGGACCTTTTCGGGGGGGGCAGGGGGGGTTGCGGCAGGATTTTGATAGGCAACCCTAGTGCGATGTAATACCCTATTGGTAAGCTATCGTTTATACCACATTTCGATCAAAAAACAGATACGTCATAAATTAAGCAGCGGGCTCTCGGACTAGAATGAATAGCAATAAACAATCTTTTGATTTGTTCACAGTAAGACATACAACCAGCAACGATTACTACAATCGTTTTATTATAAAGATGATAATATGAACAACTACTAACCCAACTTCTTATACACTCGGTTAGTACTTCGGAGAAGACCACCCAGAATAGTGAACAATGGGCCGGTTTAGTCACTTCGCCACAACGAGCAGATGCTTAGGAATCATACGTCATGTGTGTGCAATAATGTGAATCATTTATTTATTCCTAAGTAAGTACTTATATCCTGATAATAATGATATTGATAAGTACATATATTTGGACAACTTATATATCCTTAGCACCTCGAGGACAATATAAAATTCTCTACTAGATACTTTGTGTCTGCAACACAAGCTAAGCAATATTGAGTTACATATCGCCGCTCGCTTTTTACTTTGACTAAAGCGACACAGGGTCAATTTTTCAGGAGAGCGATTTAAAGTTTAAAAAAACAGAAAAACCCTGATAACTTTTTTATTTATGAACCGATTTAAATAAATTGTATGGGGGTTTTGTTCATGGATTTTTTTCCTATTTTTTAGTATATAATGTTAATAAATATAGTCTCTTTTGTGTGAGTTAGATGGCGCTTAATCCCTTAATGCCTAACCTGATATTTAGTATAATTCGAAATTTATTAATTCAAAACAAGTAAATTACCACTTTCCTTAAAATCATGAAAATTCAAAATGACTAACATGCCATTTGTACTCTTCCACCAAAAAAACAAAATAACTTACACGTCATTTATATATATTTTCTAATAATTCAAAATGACTAACACGCCATTTGTACTCTTCCTCAAAAATATCAAAATGACTAACACGTCATTTATATATTTTTTCTAATAATTCAAAATGGCTAATAGAACTTTTTGTGACAAACTGTATCAAGCAGAACGTCTAAATTAGCACTGAAAATAAAATCGTTATAATTCAAAGTGATTAATGCAACCATGTTTTCCAAACACTTCCAAGTTAAAATGGCTAACACACAAACTCTTGTATTATATATACAATTTTGTGAGTAATAAAAGCTGAAGCTCAATGTATTGGAACTCTAAGTATTCATCTTCATATCTGTTTCAAAAAAGAAGGAAAGAAAAAGTTTTCTAAATATATTATTTATAAATATTTCTTAAATATATTCTAAATAGGTATATACGTTCGCGCCCATCGCACACAAAACCAACACGTGTATTGACAATGAAGTTGTTAGTTGAACGACCGATAATAATATTTTCAAACCTTATAATTCTGTCTTAAACATTTTGTCTTAAACGACGACAGATGTACCAAATATCAGCTATCGTTATAACCGCAAAAATACTAAAGTGCAAATTCAATTATAAACAATTAGTTAGAACGATTAACGGATAACATAAAATTAAAAAGTAACAATCCAATGTGACTAATGGCCATTTCAATTAAATTCAGTATTAAGTAGAAATGACTTAAAAGACATGTAAAGAGTAATATCCAAAATTCAAAAAGTCTAAACGACAACTTAACATTATTTAGTATCATGTAAATGTGACTAAACGAAGGACATGTTTAGATTTAATATTATACGATTTGACTAAAGTGCATCTGTCTAAATAATTTTGATAAGTCAAAAAAGCTAAAGCGCCACTCGCATTGTTTTATGTGTTAAGTTTGTTTTTCTTATAAACCAAACATTCATGAATTGTGAAAATTTGGCAAAACAAAGCGCCATTCGCGATTTATAAGTTGTTATTTTCGTCGCTTTACCTATTTTTTGAAAGATAAAAGTTGGTTTTTTATTTGACTAAACGACCAAAAAAGTTGTCTAATTGACCTTGAACTTGGACCATTCGATAAAGCTCGCCGAGACGATTCCAACGATATATATAACTCATTTTATACCTAAGTGGCGCTTTAGTCAAAGTAAAAAACGAGCGGCGATATTATGATTAGTGACTGTATTGAACTATGCGTGCACTAGAGCTTATTTTTTGTTTGTTTATCGTCCTTAGACCCTATATTGGGCACTTGGACTCGGCTTTTTTAGATAATTAGACATAATAATCCATTGAAATACCTATACAGCAGGTATTATGCACAATATCAATGCTAAATGAGTGTAAAGGGCTCTCTGTTAGCACTCCGTCAGAGACATGTAGCACTAAACAGGATATTTCGACTACAACGTGCTGAAAATATACACAATAAACAATTTATGATAGTTAGTTCAATGATGAGTGAATGTAAGTGAATGAATGAATGAAATAAGTGAATGAATCAAATGAAGTAAATAGTTCATAAACGAGGTAGGTACGTTTTCACTGCTCTCCGAAATTTATTATCACTCAGAGACTTCATTTCTTCAGGCAACTTATTGAACGGTTTACCATTAAATTGCTTAAAAAGTAGTCATATAATGTATCAATTTTAACATTTATAAAGAAGCTTCTCTTATAATAAGTTCTCAATAATTAGAGTTAGAAAAAGCAATGGAGCGACAGTATTCGATATTGAAATGTTTTTTTTTTTACGATGATGTGATTTAAATGAAGGTAAGCCCTTTTTCATTTACTGGATTCGCCTCTGTGATGTCAGAGTCAGATAATATAAGAAACATATTGGTTTCAATTTTTCTTTTTCAAGCAATCAGCGAAATAAAAAAGCAATCACTCACTGATGAAATATTTATTAGGGTTATTTTTCAAACAACACACTGATACATGAAATGAAATCTACCACAATCTACCCAAACTAAAATATCATCATTGTACTATGGAATCTACACAATACAAACCAATCAATATTTGAGCTACAGAAAATTAACCAAAAAAGTGTTTTTAATTTAGGCACGATCAAAATACTACGTATCATAATGTGGTTAGCGTTGCCATCTCTAAAAATTAGAAAGCCGGACTTTGTCGCTACAAAGCCGGACTTTTGGGTCCCAGGACCGAACGCAAAAAAGGATTTTTGACTAAAAAATCGAATAAAACACATTTTGCACATAACCCAAACAAGTACTCCTTTCTTGCTTACTGCCGAGTGCCGATCGACTGAGGTACGAAACGCGAGGTGATAAGAGAAAATAAAAATCTTAACAAAAGCCGAACGGGCCGGACGCAGTCAAATTTGGCCGGACAAGAGGTCAAAAAGGCTAACACTGTCCGGCTTTAGTCTGACGGTTCGCAACAGGGCCTGGTTCGCAAAGCTATATTATGTGGTGGGTAAAACAATTTGATTAAATTCAATCAAATTACATATACTATGAACAAATGATTTAAAAACATTTAGACCTAATCCAGTACTCTTATAAATTACAATAATTCACATACTATTGATAACCTAATATGGAATCCATAATCATTCCATGGATCATATTACTCCCAAATATGGCACAACTCTTCATTTATCAGGTCTGTCGGCCCACTTGGCGGTCAATCAGATATTCATCATTTGAATCCATAAACGGCACACCAAATTAAGTTGTTTCATTTTTTTGGCACAAAGGTGAATCAAAGGCGGCATTATTACCACACATACTCTATAATTTTCGCATCATATTTATTATAGAAGGTATTATAACGAAATCGTTAATAAATAATTTGGGTAAATTAGATTGGGATGTGGAGTGACGGGATATCATAGAATAGAACTCGTAGCTCGTATCTAAGATTGCCAGATATGTTAGACAAAAAAACTGGACAATTTATAGTTTTTGACCCCCCCCCCCCCCTTTTTTTTAATGCACTCTTACACAATTTGCGCCGCAGACGAAAATTTTGTTAATAATGAGTTCTGAAGAGTGATATGCTCCCTTAACAAAATATAAAAAAAATATTAATCATACATGATGGAAATAATCAAAAACTGTATTCCCTTGAGGATCTTTATGGAAAATTAGTTATTGATAAGTCTGTAATAGGCTGGAACGTGTTGAACTTCTTGAGGTCCGATTGAAAAAAGCGTACAGCCCTTTGTCCGGTTTCCCAAGATTTTTTCGACCGGACAGATGTAAGAAAAACCGGATAGTCCGGTCAAAAACCGGATAGTCCGGTCCAAAACCGGACATCTGGCAACCCTACTCGTGTAGCACAACCACACTTAGGAATTCACATGCAGAATGGATATCACTGGTTTTAATTGACCTAGAAAATCAATCAATGGCAAAATAATACCTACATAAAAATATAATAGGTAATATATTCTCACAGCTTGTGTGTTCTGTTCGGATTACTTGTGTATTTTTCGCTCGTATTTATTGTTGGGGATCCATGTTGACAAAGACACATACGTGACTGTCGGTATCTTCAGTACGCAAGTCAATAATTGCATTTCAATAAAATCATTTGCAAACTAAATCCTCTGTTGTAATCATTGCACGTACTAAAACATAATTCCATATTAGCGATGGCGTCTGCGGTGAATCCAACACAAATCCTCCTAGAATTTTATTGACCAGTAGTAAAATTTAACTGTTATATATGAAAAAAATCCGTTTCAAGTCTGAGACCTCATCCGCTCCTAAACGAAGGTCTTTTCATGGCAAACGATCTTGGGCTATTTGTATCACATGTTGTTCCGGCATAGGTGTCCGGCAAGGATGTATCATGTCTCCTCATATATTTAACCGTGGTTTGAATCATTGATGACCATTTTTCAACAGTGAATTTTGATTAGTGCATTTTTGCTTTCCCAACAAAGGGACAAAACAGGGCTTTCTATCTCAACAAGGAAAGTTAGCATTTGATGACGGCTTTCGTTACGAGCAGGAAGAATGACATTTAGACCAAAATTGTTATTTAAAGTAACCATATTATTGGATTCATTTTTCTTCTTCAGTCTACTACCGTCCACTCCCGTCCACTCCTGGACCAAGGCCTCCTCCATCTGCTTCCACACCGCTCTATCTTGGGCTCTCTGGATCCAGTTGACACCAACGTACTTGACTAGGCCGTCTCTCTATCTTAGTGGTAGTCTTCCTACCCTCCTGGTAGTCGTTCCAGGTTTCCAGGTTAAGATGCTCCTCGATCATCATCTGGATATCTAGCCATGTGACTTGTCCACCGCTATTGGATTTATTACAAGTTTCAAAATGATATTTAGTATAGGTAAGAGAAAGCGGTCACCGGATGTGGATTACCATAGTATTATATAAATAGTGAACATAAGTAATGTTTTATTGTTTAATTTGATTATTGATTATTATTTAATGTGCACAGTTTATTAATATTCCAATCATTATTTAATGAATACACACGAATCCATTGTCTCCTTATCTTATGATCAGACCGCTTCTGAGACACACAGTGTTTGCAAACTAAATAAAACATTTTTCATAGAATTTGTGAATTTTTTGGCCATCTTGACACTTCTTCTTCTCTGGTATGTGAGCGACCACTGTACAGTGTATCTGAGAGTCAAAGCTCCGCGTCAATATTTCTCAAATATTCTATTGCCCTTGACGTCACCTCATGGATTTCCCCAAAATTCCCTTGGAACTTCTTGTTAGGACAGTGCCCCACGATGTGATCAATCGACTCGATCTCGCCGCATTGGCAGTAAGGATGCTCCCTCTTTCCCCACCTGTGGAGGAGGTGTCCACATCTTCCATGTCCGGTTCGAATTCGATTTAGGGTTGTCCATGGCCTAATGAACTAATATTAAAAGAAGTGGCAAGCCAACCACATGAATGTTCGTCCGAATTCTCCATTACTTCATATCATTTGGATAAGTTCTGTATTAGATGTTGTAGCATTAAAACACATATTGCTTATATTGTAGCCCAAATCGGTGCAAGAGATCAAACAAATACATGAGAAGGCCATCAGTACTAATTACTATGAACTTCATGAGATAAAAGTGATCAAAGTGTGCTAACTGCCACCTCTAAATATTATCCAATCTTCTTGAAATTTGGCATATAAACAGTCAGAAGCGTACAGAAACTAAAACGTGTTCAGCGAGCAATGGAAAGACATATGTTGGGCGTCAGTCTTCGAGATAAAATTAGAAATGAGGAGATCAGACGTCGAACAAAAGTTGCCGACATCGCAGAAAGAACAGCAAAGCAAAAATGGCAGTGGGCGGGACACGTGGCAAGACAGGACAGTGTCAGATGGGCACTTAAAATCCTGAAGTGGAGGCCCTGGGAGAACAAAAGAGGCGTAGGAAGACCACAGAAAAGGTGGACAGATAGCATTGTCCAGCTTACGGGTCGTAGATAGCAGCAGATAGCCCAAGATAGAAAACAATGGAAGAGTTTAGAAGAGGCCTATGTCCAGCAGTGGAACGCAAGTGGCTAGCAGTAAGTAAGTAAGTAAGTAAACAGTTTTTACATAACATAGACTCGGATCGTAAGCGAAAACTTAGTAAATCATACAAACATGGAACTCCCTAGGGTTGCTACACTAAAATAAATAAATAAACAAAAAATTCAATGTTAACACATCTTTGCGGTCACCCAGTATTATGTACCTAAGTACACGGTGTTCACAAAGGTGCATAAGTAACGCACCTTCAATGTATTGTACCTACTGGGTGTACACAATATACTTTGATTGCATTGCAATACGTCTGTAACTTGTTTGAATATTTAATTAAGCAACTATTATTTGGATATCGAAATGTCATTCTATTTATATTTTTATAAAAACTAGCTGTAATACCCGACATATCCCGGGTATGTATATTAAACGAATAAGCAATGAAAACATCATTTGTTATCCTATTTCTCACCAGCCGTTGAGATGTGGTGCTACAGACGCATATTCAAGATTCACTGAACAGCCCACATCTAGCAGCGAGGTGTTGAGTAAGGCTGGAGAGACAAGACAAATCTCGAATAAGTTTGCCCAACAGTGGTGGCATTTTGTAACTCTACTCGCTCTCTATGCGGCCTGTATACGACGCACAAACAATGATTGTGCATCGTGTACACGTCGCATAGCGAGCGAGTATGAGTTACAAAATACCATCCCAGAGAGCCCGATGGATAGGCCATAACATCAGGCAGGCACCCGGGCCTGCTCATCACGAGAAGGAACGGTAGATGGCAGTAATATGGCAGATCATTGAGGGCGTGCGCTGTAGCACCTGCACGGAAGTGAAGAGATTGGCGAGTGACAGGACGGAGTGGAGAGAAAGACCAGAATGCTTGGTACAACAAACCAAACCACTCTGCAAGACCATCAACTGCTTGTTACCTCTCGTTTCTTTGGTGTCTATAATAACTTATAGGTTTCCTTTTTGTGCGTTGTAAATACATCATAAATATTTATTTATTTATTTATTAATCCATAAAACTATGTAAATATAGTTTAATATTATATGATTAGAGCTTATTAGACTTAGTAATTAAATAGACGCCATGGTTTTATGGCAATTTAACGACGAAGTGCGGCAGTAATTCAAGTAATAGTTCCCGGAAATAAGATTGTCGTTAACTTTTAATGATTGACTATGGAGGTAACGGTCTAAAACCTTATTTTTTATTAATATTTATACCTAATAACTATATTTTATTACAACTCGGTCATTAGAAGTCAACCAGATTCTTTCGCCATGGTTCTGCCCTTAGACAAACATAAGGTAGACTGGACAACAGGTATGTAAAGTGTCAGAATGTAGTAGAGACTCACAGAACACATAGAAAGTGGTAGAGACTGAAGTGTGACATTTCTCTTCCACTCCCCGGCTCTCCCTCAGATTTTCTGGGACAAGGAATGATCTGAAATCAACTCGTGAAACTTATTTTTGTCTCTTTCTCATAGAGTACTTTTCGTAGCAATCGTAGCAGTTTAAAAGGGAGACTGCACGACTCTACTGGCGTGTCATCTCTATGCTATGTTACTCTGAGGTTCTGCCCATGCTGTCAAAGTGTCAAACGTTCTTAAACTGAATAGAATGGGTTGTTTTATAAGCAGCTTCCAGTAATGCCCACTAGGTGGCAGCACACACGTAAGGGTCTATTGTCAAAAATCACACACAGACTATAGAATATCGAATTTGCGTAGGTACTTGATTGTTGAATTTGTTTGGCAATTGGGTACTTGATAGTATTACTACAGTATGTCATTAAAGAAATGGATTTGGATTCGGATTAATCGAGAACTGCACAATGTTGTTTGCTGGAAACAATGACATTTTTATTGAAATTCTACAAGTGTTACCGTTACCACTACGGAATACGGTTACCAAAAAGCTAGAAGTAGCCTCCTGATCAAATAGCATATTTTTCTTCACAAGCAGTAAAACGTAGTTCTATATAAAAACCACGTACGTGATCATGGTGATCCATCTGACTTATAACACTATTATATTACCTTTAAAAAAATAATTATCGGATAGGTATTGTCCTTTGAGGTTATGAATTCTATTTTGACATTAAATTTGACAATAGACCCTATTTGTCGGTACGCCCCTAGCGGAAAAAAGTAAAACAAACAACCTATTTCCAGAAACATTCAAATTCAAAAATGACATTTTTGCCTCTAGAATAGTGGATATTCTTAGATAATAATGACGATTCGATCACAAATTGAAAGATAAATAAAGTAGATAGTTTTATAAATGATCTTGTTTAATGTTTCCATAGAACAAATAATTGTTCTCAGCGACCACCTGAACACCGATTTGATAGATAAAACCACAGATAAAATGATCTTAATATCAGTACCACCTAATTACGATCCCTCGTTAGACTATTTTTATCTTTGCACTAATGTTTTAGTTTTCCGAGACAATCGTACTATCTCGAGTTTTCTATGACCAATAATGATAAATTAGGAGTACGCATATTGACATTTCAAAAATTTCTAGAAACAGGAGACCTTAGATTTAGACAACCGTTACCTACCTACTAAATATGCTTTGGAAAAAAGAGAGTACTCCTGGTTTTATATAACTTGGCCACTGGCTACATAGTAATTCTATACAAAAAGTGTGACAAGACGGGTGAAACGAAATGTAGATACATTGAACCTTTATCTAGGGAATGACCGTAAAAGATTTTTTATATTTTGTATAGATTTCTCAAAAAAAATGTGAAAAACACCTCTGATCTTTTTTCCGAAAGACATAAACTCGTTTCCCGAAGTCGCAGAGATATTTTTTGTATTGATAATATCCATTTACCACTAGGGAATAACTGTAAAAGTTTTTTGATCGAAGCGAAGTTAACCCCAAAAAATGGAAAAAAACGCTATTTTTACCATTTTATCATGCGATTGTTCATGCGATTTTGAATCTTAATGCCGTGGGAAATTACCGTGTCATCATAGTTGGGTCGGGAGCTTTAATAACAAGCCGTACAATAAAAATCGCATCAAAGGAAAGATTCAAATTTTGAAACAACGATTCCAAATTTAAATAATGTTCTTTTTTTTGTTCTTAATGAAGACATTTAAGTTTAAACTTTTGAAGGTAATTAGCCAGAGTGATTTTATGGCCCCACCTCGTCGATTTCTTGATCATTTTATCAGTGATCCATCGATTCACGATACTGATAAAATTGATCTAATGCCTGTCTAAATAAATGTCTAAAAATGTGGCTTGAGAGATCAATTCTTTGAAATCTACGAGTAAATATCCTACTAGGAATGTTGACCGCAGGTTCTTGGTGGAAGTTCATTGTATAGAGGTAATATTATTAAAATGAAAACACAGTAGGTATATAAAATCATCAACAGACTTTGAATTTATTAGAAAGGCGACTAGATTACGGACACGTCCGTGTCTTTCGGACAAAATTCTATTAAAAATTATTTTATGAATTACGTAATCAGTCGCAGATTTGGACCTTTAATTTAAAATAATAATAATTTTTATGTAATAATCATAAAAAAACACGAAAAAAAAAGCAAAAAGCAATGCCCCGGGTGAGGCTCGAACTCACGACCTTAAGATTATGAGACTTACGCGCTGCCTACTGCGCCACCGAGGCGGGTAGGTCGTGCACGCGAAACGTCGTATATAAATATTCGCATACTAATGTTCCATGATCGCGCGGTATGTGGCTCGCGATGTAATAAGTACCTACCTATGTATACATATTATATACATGTATGTATGTATTTATATCAGCTGTAACAAATACAGATAAGACTATAATATAGCCTATATAATACTATAGCGATCGTAAAGTAAGAAACCTATTTAATTTTATAGCGTTATAAAGATTGCAAATCGAAATATTTTGTCCACCATCCACACGTCAGTATTTTTACGTAGTATTGTGGAGATGGCACATACGTATGTATGGAAACCAGTTACAATCTGTCAAGGAAGAGGTAGTCTAGAATTAATTGAGAACTACCTACAATTTTACTCGCTGGCAACAATGACATTTCCAATGAAATTTTACTTTATTAAATTCTACTTCTTGGTGTTGCCACTGGGCTGCCATAAAGCTTATCTTTAAAAAAAAACATCTCTTTTTTGACGGAGTGTAAGTCCCGAAATTTTTTCATACTAAACAGTAACACTCTCCCTCCATATCGCTGTCTTCTTACCTTGAACGTTTTGGATGACTAAAAAGATATATGAATGAAAGAAAGGTGTGAAGAAAACGCGGGCGTCCAAGAAGGTACCACTTGGCTCAACCATGTCGACAAGACGCGTTTCGAGTAAAAGGAATCGTAGAGTGTGTGCGAAAAATTATGTGAATATGACGGAAGTAGCGTTCCCATGTCTAAAAATTAGAAAGCCGGACTTAGCCGCTAAAAAAGCCGGACTTTTGGTCCCAGGGCCGGACGGACCTTTTATGACTAAAAAATCAATTGATTTGACGGACTCAGGTTTTGACGAATCTATCAGAGAAAATACAAAGCCTAACAAAAGCCGGATGGGGTCAAATTTGACCGACAAGAGGTCAAAAAGCCTAAGACTGTCCGGCCTTAGCCGGACGGATGGCAACATTTGCAAGGAGTGTTTAGGAACATTTGGCGTTGTGTTCTCTCTAACTACGCCACAAGGGACGTGAGAGATAAATAGACAAATGTAATAAATATTAGGAAGTCAACATAATACACTTACAGATAGTTAAAGTAGCCCTCCAAGAAAAAAAAAACAGTAAACGACAATTTTCTCGGAATTTTAAAACATAAATTCGTTTCTCTACATTATAGATCATATAAAAGGCATCATAATTATGTTTTTTAATTTTATTTTTATGAGCGTGTATGCTAAAATTTTATTATAGCGCTTATTAATATTATTAGGTACCAACATGGAAACTCAGACTCAAAGTCAGGGGCCACCTGCAACGCATTGGGCCTTGGGGCCGTGTCCAGATTAGATTTAGCACGCTACAGTATCATTAAATTATGAACTAAATTGTTACAAATTACTTTATTAATACGACGTATTTTCATTGTCACAGTAAGCTCTGCCTTATTTGAAAATATTTTCGTCCGTCCATAACAAACATTGGGCGTAGAGCAATATTAGAATTTAGATTTTCTATACAAACTTTTGCTCTAAAAAAAGAGCAAGCTCCCAAAACTGGCCGAATTTTGCATTTTTTCAATTTTGTGTTCTTGCCATTATTTATTAAGTTGACTTCATTATGATTTAGCCCGAAAGTTCCTGTAACTAATCTTATATTTATCTAATTTAATTTCCTTAAAAAACTCATATATTATTGTCCATTTTACACTCAAAACAATGGAGTAGGGATAAATTTATAAAAAAAAACGTAATTTAGTGATTTTATGACATTTTCTAATTTCATAAACACTTCTGAAAATTCTGAAATGTATGGGGAACACCTGTCCTAGCTAGGTTTATTACACGAAATATTTGAATTTAACGTAAATTATTACAGAAATACATATCAAAATATTTTTAAATTTGCTCTATTACTAATTAGACAATCTTTTTCTTCTTCTTATTCAGCCCTCTGTCTTCCACTGCTGGATATAGGCTTCTTCCATGCTCCTCCATTCCTTTCTGTTTGCTGCTTGTAGACGGTTTTTCCCCCCACAGAATGACAATACAAGACTATAAATCCAAGTGCATATTCCTCATAATGATACTGTCCGGTTCAACAGTGACACAGATAAAACAGTGTTTATTGTAAGTACTAAACCAAAACAAAATACAATGTATTCTTAATAACTTTTACAGATTTGGCAATAATTCTCAACGCCGGCGGTACAATAATTATTTCTAAATTCATAAAAATAAAATAAAATATGATAGTTTTATGATGGCCTACCTTCCTACCTAATCTGGACATGCATTTGGTTGATTTTCTATGCCAACCTCAGGCGTTCCTCAGGGATGCGTTTTAAGACCTTTCAATTATAGTTTGATAATGGATGCAAAAACCTGGCTGGTTCAACAAAAATTGCTTCATGCATATATTTAAATATGTATTTATAATACATAGAAACGCTCAGATTCTAGATGGACCAAAAAGATTCTTGAGTGGCAACCTAGAACAAGCAAAAGGAGCGTAGGACGACCTCAGGCAAGATGGTCTGACGATGTGAAGCGAATCGCAGGAAGCAAGTGGATGCAGCATGCCCAGGATAGGGACCTGTGTAAATTCAAAGGGGAGGCCTATGTCCAACATTGGAATTAAAACTGATCAGAAAGAAGAAGACCTAAGATGACACACCTAGTACAGGCAGAAGAAGTCTTGGTAGGCCTCAAGCATGGTGGTCGGACGAGTTGCGGGAGGCGGTTGGATGCGGTCTGCCCAGGATAGGGAGCTGTGGAGATCAATGGGGGAGGCCTATGTTCATCAATGGACGCAAGGAGGCTGACGTGATGACGATGATGTGTAGGTACTTATGTTTCTGGATTAGGTCCTTTAATGTACACTAGTATATCAGCTATAATAAATTGATATTGATAGATATTTTATAATGAAACCACCACATGCTATATGCATGTAGGTGTAGATATGTATATTATGTATAAACGTACTTAAGTTGTAGACTTCTTGGGTGGTCCGATCAATTACATTAAGCCAAGAATATCTAGGCATATAATAATACACTACATTTATACTATGTATAAATATACAAAACAACATAATACTCGTAGTTCTTATATACACGCAGCAAGGGTTACCCAAAGCACGTAGCAAATTGATGAAATCACCATAAAATTGACAAATTACTTGGAACAAGAGCTTCCACCGACGAGACTATGAGGAAATGAACTTACTTACTTTGTACTTGTTTTATCATTCTGGCACATCCGAAGAGCCTGGTTTCCACCTGCCTCGCAGGCAGTGGACCGCACTCAATAGTCTTAGGACGGGTCATGGTTGCTGCAGTGACATGCTCCACAAGTGGGGAATGAGGGATGATCCACAGTGCGACTGTGTACATCCGAAGCAAATCATGCAGCACATCTTGCGTGATTGCCCCATACGTGCTTACCCCGGTATCATTGGCAGTGCTGCCAGCCTGTCCCCTGAGTTCCTCCAGTGGCTGGAGGCGCTGGATGTCAGACTTTAACTATGTGACAATACTTCAATAGGTAAATAAATCAATCATTCTGGCTTATTGAATTCTGTTGCGGGGAGAGTTTCGCTATGGTAATTTTTGTCATGTCATGAATTGTCGTAGGACCTAATGTATTTTCTGGTTACCACCATTCTTTTATATATTTTTTCTACTTTTTTACAGCAAGGCACCCACTGTCGAGTGTTTTATCCACATTTTTTTAAATATACTGAAATATTACAGATATTCTTTTGGTGCATTTTATCCGGCCCTAAACTTGAATAGAACGGTACAGTGCAGGCACGCTTATGTGGTACCAACCTACCTAGAAGCAGAACATGTTTTTGAGCTCCTAAGACAAGTTAAATCATTTATCATATCGGAATATCAGATACATTATGAAATTGTTTAGGTACTAAACTACATGAATCTTTAACATGTCCAGACTAACTACATTGACAAAATCAATGACAGATTTTTATGCGCCACTTTCTAGGTTTGCTGGATTTGGTTTCCTGTAATCGTCTTGTAAAAAAAATCACTTGTGGCGCTAAATTGTTATAGTTATAAGAAAATTCACATGAACTTGAAGATTCGACGACTCATAGTCAAAATTGGAAAGTCTCAGATAAATGTAAAAACTATTATTATTAGGTGTTATCAGACAGGCAGCTATGGTGATATGTCTGATCTCACAACAGAATTCACTCATTCAGTCTGTCAAGTCCATTTTTAAACACATTAACACTTTCCGCCACAACTAACTCTGGCGGCAGACCATTCCGTGGATCCACTACTCTATTGGATAAGAATTGCTTCCAGGGATTCTGCTTGAAACTGTGTTTGTTTAATTTCAAACAGTGACCTCTTAAATTGGTGTTTTGGTTGAGGCAGAACATCAGCTTCAGTTTCGTTCCAATGTACGCTGATGTCCTCATATTGGGGATTCTGAACTCTGAATCAAACTTTGTGTAGAACCGCCACTGCAAGGTATCAATTTGACACTTCATTGCTTCATTGATAAGCTTCGTTGTCAATTATTAAAATGTCGCTAAATGATGTTTCAATTTTACATAATTTCAAGAATATTCAATAATTATTACCTGAATAAATATTTCAATAATACGTATATTAATTAAAATACGTCTCCATTACTGGTCGTACAATAATAATACGGATTATTGTGTGTGGATTATAGCCTTTTATTGCCACCATTACGGCATTGTTATTACCGACCACCCACGATGCAGTTCTCTGTTTTACCGACCTACCCAACAACACTTACTATGGAATTAATATTCTTATTTATTATACAGGATCGCAAAATTTTAGTAATTAATTAATTTTATCTAATAGAAACACATTTCAATTTCACATTAAAGATTATAAAAAGTAATCTAATAGAAAAACGAACCTAATAGAAATTGACCATGATCGGCCATATACTGAAAAAAATAGACAATGTCTGTTCTTCCATTTATGAAAATCTATTTAAAAATTACTATGTTGACATTACTATATGCTGAAATTACTATATTACGGTGTGACTGTAAGATATTGCTTTTGCAATAAGTCCGCCTTTTGGCACACTGTATTATCTTGTTTTGTTTTTGTTGTCACATATATTTACTGGCCAATAAAGTTTTATTTATTTATTTATTATTATTTATTTATGTTTTATAAAAAAAACACCTGCGGCGTCGTCTCAGCGTTTTTAGAGAAAAACTATCAAAAGTATTGTTTTATTGTTTTATTGTTCTCTATCGTCCGTAGGCCCATTCGGGCACTTGGATTCGTCAATTTTTACAATATGTATCATTATTCATAGCATATCATTAAACAAAGTAAGTATCATAAACAATATCATTATCAGATCAATGCCAATCAGAGTGTAAAGGGCTCTGATTGACATTTCGTCATACATCAAATCAATTTTTCAACATATCGTCAACGGAATAAAATTCTTTGTCAACGAGGTACTTCTTCACCCCTCCGCGGAAGGCCCATGCAATTGCTGGCGCTGGCGATGTATTCCACACTTTGCGATACAGGCTTTAGCCTAGTGCAAGGTATGCAGGAAAGTATTTGGGTTTGTGTATATGCAAGTCCAGATCCTTTTCTTGAAAAAAAAAAATGTTTGCTGAAGGACGTTTTTCCATAAACCGAATTATGTTGCTTTTGACACTTTTTTTTACTGGGTTTATATCGAATTATATTTGTAAATTAGATATACGGAAATCAAAATACGACAATTTAGCATTTTTTGACGTGTCACTCGTCTTTTCTTTTAGGTGTGCGAATAACAAATCGAATGGAAAAGTAGAACACCCTCTACTATTTACTTAGATATACATAATAGTTCAGCTACAGTGAGTAGGTTTGTATACATTGTATTGTATTATGGTCGCGTTCTAATTGAATTCGATATGCACATCATATCTCAACTCGCGAGATGTGATACAACTGCCTGATAGAGTAGACAGATGTACCCCGTTGTACGGTACCGGCCATCCATAATAGCATTTTATTAGCATAGATTATTTACTATGACGTCACGGTCATTTCCCGCGGCTATAAGGGTCAAAATCGCATGAACAATCGCATGATAAAATGGTAAAAATAGTGTTTTTTTTTCATTTTTTGGGGTTAATTTCATTTCAATAAAAAAACTTTTACGGTCATTCCCTAGATTTTAATTCATATTATCAATACAAAAAAAAATCTCTGCGACTTTCGGGAAACGAGTTTCTGTCCTTCGAAAAAAAGATCAGAGGTATTTTTCACATTTTTTTTTGAGATATCCACACAAGATAAAAAAATTACGGTTATTCCTAGATAAAGGTTTAATGTATGTACCCTATTTTTTTCCAAATCATTTTTAGTAAGGTTGTCGAGATCAAAGGTCTTTCTAATTTCATTTCGAGTGTCCCTTTTTTCTTCTTTTTTGTGTGCAAATTTCAAAGTGCTGATAATGGAAAGTTAACAAAATATGAAATAGAAAATTTATACGCAGACAACGACAGACTAAGCTAACAAAAGTGTGGTAAACATATATGAGTACATACTAAATTAGTACATCGGTACAAACAAATCAAATCATATAGGTACATTTAAATTTATAAGAAGGTACATGTACGAGTATGTATTTGATTCAATTCCATCACAACTTGGGTGGTCCCATACAATAAAATTTCGGATTAAACATGTAGGTAGGTACTACGGATATTATATAAATATGTGGATTCATATGTGATATAATACATAAGTTGATTTGATACTATTGTATTGTGTATATTTATTAGAGGTAACTTTCGTACGAATATCAGTGGTGTATTGCCCAATCCCACCAACTTCAACCTAGGAAGCAGACCCCTATGGAATTTCCATACAAGATAATTTCAGTGATTTTATAATGATGTACAACTAGGGAGCTATAAATCCATACAAAATACAACATGCAGCCACTTAAGTTAGGGAGATTCTGGGCGGAGATATTTGGGCACCTAACGTAGGACAGCTGCATCTGCATGTTGTATTTTGTATGGAATTATTGTTTCCTAGTTGTTATCATTATGAAAACACTGAAATTATCTGTGTTTTTGTACGGAAATTCCTTAGGGGTCTCCTTCCAAGGTTGAAGTTGGTGGGATTGGGCATATGTCTCCCAATAAGCCTCTAAAATCCAAGTAGTCCAGTCCGAATAAACACAAACCACCTCCTCGATGGAAAGTTGTGGGGTCGTCTGGTAGTGCAGGCGCTGAAAGGAGTTTCGTTTGCATAATACGAGGACCGAATTCCATCATTTTTTTTCATTCATTATGTTTTTTGGGGTGCCAAATGCGAATCCGAGATTTGCCAGCAAAATTTCGTGACGGAATACGGCGAAACATAGCGAAAATAATCAATATTAAAGATTTTCGTAGAAGGAAAGGAATTTAAATACAATTATTACCAACAAAATCTAGTCTGTGTATTACTGGACTTCTTGACTCATCCAGAAGACAAGAATAATGATCCAGCTAAATCCTATATAGTTGTTATCATTCTAAATCCATAATTCTGCCGTCCTAAATAAGAACCACGTATAAGACAACTTTGGCTCATTCATTTTTTATCCTAATGGGTATTTCAACCAAAGATATATCCGTTTCAATTATAAAAAAATCCAAATTTCTCCAAACAACCCCATATTTGTCAACCCTTCTATTCCACGCATATTTGTATGGAATTATATTGACTTTTTCGTGATTAAATCAGTTTCAGTTTCAACGTTTTGGTTTATACACGGTCCTTACTTCGGATAGATAGTCAATCATAGCAAAGTATAGGTAATATAATATGGTATGTTATCTGTAGAGCAAATCAGTGGTAGTAGGTGGTTTGTATGTCTTGTAGGATGATTAACGAACATTGGAAACAAACATGTATGTTATCTATGAACTAGTAACTGGTATATTATATTCTATAACTATACAGAAGTCTCAGACAACAATGATATACATTGTTGTAAGCTAAATGTAGGAGCTTCGATCGTACAGTATGACATGTCTCATCTCTGTTAATTTTTCAATCTCTCAGTCAGGCCCGGACAGGCCTCAGGGCAGTTCGGGTCAGAGGGCTGATGGGCCGGTCTAGCCAAAAGACCGTCTATCTAACAACGCCGACTGATTACATCGCGAAAAAAATATGTGAAAGAAACTGAATTGTACCGCCATGTAGAAAATGTTCTGTACAATTGGGGACAGTGTACTAAGGGACAGGTCCCGATGTTTCATGTCCCTATCTTCTTACGTTTTATGAAAAAATTTCACCTACGGCGCTAGTTCTTTATCATATTATGACCCAGACATATATCCAGATGCCTTAGTATTGAAATCAACCAAGTTCATAAATTCACCCATTTTTGAAAAAAAAATCGTCTGGGGCGCTATTTATTAGTTTCCTGGAAAGTATGGGACCGACGTCTCTAAAAATGCCAGGGCCGGTTAGAGGTCCCAGTCCGGTACTGCTCTCAGTATAATGAGTACTCGTAGGTACAATTGTATGATAAAATGTTAAAAATAGTTAATTTCACTCCATTCAAAAATCTTTTGCGGTCATTCTCTATTTGACGTTGTTCAGGGTAGCAACTGTGTCAAATAGCCTCAAAAAGCTGGTAGAATTCCTATATAATTTCATAGTGCCAGAAAATTGGGGTGATTCAATTGCATGAAATTTTGATAGTCAAAATATGACAGTATATGAGTATATTCAATGTTGATACATTACCCATATAAAAATACAATGTAAGTATGTAATACGTATGATGTAAATTGTAAATCATTTATGTAGACCACACACGATCAGCGCGTGGTGTACGACATTTTATGTAATGTATATTATTGTATATACTGTGTGACATAATATACACATAATTTGTATAGGTGTATAAATAAACAAAGTAATACTTCCCTAAGCAGAATGTTGTGTACAATTTACAAAACTGTCATTATTTGTAAAATAGAAACATGGTAACAGGATCCTCTCAACAGATGGCGCTAGTATCGAAATATTGGTACATTGTGAAATATTCTCGAACTGTAGCATATTATCTTCGGGAAAAAATTGGCTGCAAGCAGCAAACAGAAAGGAATGGAGGAGTATGGAAGAGGCCTATATCCAGCAGTGGAAGACGGAGGGCTGAAGAAGAAGAACTTCAAAAATTGTGTGGACGAATGGGCGAACGTTTCCCTGGGCATAAAGTGAGCACTTAGGCCAGCCAATGCTGCATTGTAAGAACCGGAACGTCCATCCTGCGTCCTCCCAAGGGAGTTCATAAAATGTGACATTGTGTAAACATCTCGGTTCTGTTGAGCAAAAAACTGTTATAGGAAGATGATGTTTTTGCTGTGATTTGCTGTCTGTGTAAGTATAAATTTTCCTCTTCAAATTTTAATAACTTCCCGATGTCCCGGCATCTTGAAATTTTGCACACTTAATTTGCTTTAGATTTCAATAAACTGTTCACAAAAATATATAATCTTATCCATATTCGGTGACATTATTAATTCTCCTACGCCACACCATAATCAAATAATCCATTTGCCATCCATTAGTGAAAACATGGCTACTGTGTGGCATGCAGAATGATACACGACAACGAAACAATTCACCGATAACGTCATATCAAATACTAGCAGATTACACTGTTTCGCCTGGTAACATAGGAGATTACCAGCTTTGGAGCTAGTAAGGAACCTATATAGAGGTGGGTAGAACTATTGAACATCGACCCCCTTCTATTATCTATGACAAATCTATGGTGGACGCCATTTTCGCTACAAACATAATATGATAGCGTGTCATATTGGTTGTCCACAATGAGGCAGTAACGCATGTCTGAAATGTGCTGTCAAAATATACTAGAAAAATCAAGAAAAAAATTACGATTACCAGACTTTTTGAATTTTTCAAAAATATGGAATAGTTCCGGAGATATTAGGCGTCAAAGTTGGGGTTGCTGAAAAACGCTTGGTTTTATCAAATTCACCTCGTGACGTCACATTACCGTATGGATCTCAGCCCCTATACGGGGCTAGTATGCGCTCCATACATTCACATTAAAAATAGTTATAATTGATTGTAATTAGTAGGATGTTTGTCCTTAAATTCAGATTGGAAGTGATTTTGTTTTGTTTTTTTTTTATTGTTTAACGATAATAAAGTAAGGATTTGTAAGATGAGAATCTCCCAAAAGCAGATTATTATATAGCATAAGTAGAAACGGATTTTGTTATGAATTTCAGTTTCATGAGTGCTGAAATTCGTAGCGTGAAATTCGCAAAGTGATTATAGTACTTACTTGTATAGTACCTATTACCTAATCTACAAATATTTTTGCTAACTTTCGCTCTTTAACAACGCTTCTCAAACTTTTTTGAGATTTCACAACCTAGAGTGACGCTCAGAAACTTGGTTGCTTGTAAAAAAGTGGGACTAAAATTACTTAGAGAAAAATTTTTTTATACTTAGTGAAGAAGGTCGTGATTGATTTATTATTTAATGAATACAAAAAATACGTTTCGCAATAATAAGTATGAAAACTGTTTTCTTAGATGTGGGTACATTATGTAACAAAAAGATAGCGCCGCAGGCGAAAACTAAGACATACAAAGCCTACATAAAAGAGGTAGTAATGTAGAATTAGTTTATTTTTTGTAAAATAAAAAAATACTTAAGTAAGCAGGTATCTATACAAAATTTTGCATTCAGAGTAACATGGATAACGCGTCCTCTCCGTTGTGCTTTTTGTGTTCCTATATCTTTTCAATATAAAACAAAAGTTTAAACGAATACTAAATAGGTAGTTATAGCAAAAGTTTGAGAACAACCGTTTTTTGCTAGTGACAAACTACCACTTTTTTTTTAAATATTGATGCCGAATGTAAAATAAAACACATTTTAAATGACGGTACAATATTCGTCCTTCCACACTGGTACACCATGCTGGGGGGAGAGACATACATAATACAATGCTATTGTATTATTAAAATATAAACAATGCAATAAAAACAAAAAAAATAGACAATGTTTTACAACAATACTACCTAGAGTTGAGTATATGTTCATTCATTATATTTATATTATAAGACACGATATTAAGAACTATTCTATTCTATACCCTCACGCCACGTCCCTTGCAGGGTAGACAGAGAGGACAGAGCGCCAGACAGCCCTATCCTTAAACACACTACTAGCTTCCGTCACATTCACACAATTTGTCATACACGCTCTCCGATTCTTTTTACTCAAAACGCGTCCATCCTTGAGGATCTGGTCGACATGATCGGACCAGGTCAGTCTCGGGCGGTCGGTATATCTTTTTTGTCATCCTGTCATCATTCATTCTCTCAACATGCCCAAACCATCTTAGTTTGTTTACTTTCATTCTTGTCACAACACCAGTCTTGCAGTCACTCATTTCCCTATTAATTCCCTTTCCCATTCCCTATTCCTAATATCAAGAACACATAGGTAAGTAATAAGCAGAAACAGCTTCAAGGATAAAAATCTCCCTAGAAACAATAGGTACTTAAGTGTACCTACCATATTTTTACTATTTTTGGTTTGATTATTATTAGATATTTTATACCAGTTTTTTACAAAGCACATTTTTTTATTTTACCTATCGAAAATCGTGACGATAACGTATGTCCAAGTCATCTCGTAGACAAAATACTTCATAATACTATACTGGCCCGTTGTATGGAGAACAGTACGACAGATAATGTGACGTCATGCGCTATTTAGGTATAATCCGACCGTTTTTAAAACAGTCAACTTTGAGCCTCTGTAACTCTGCTGTTTTTCAAGATATCGAAAAAATTCTTTCAGTTTTGTGAATGTGATTTTTAGGAAAATTTTATTGAATGTTAAAAAAAAATTGCGTTACTAGCTCATTGCATGAAACTTGGTCATATTTCAGTGATTTTTGCGACTCATTATGTATAATCAGTGTGGAAACTACCTTTGGAATATAATCTATATAATTAAATGGTAAATTAGCGTACTTTACATCGAGAAAAATGACGTTTACCAAGCGGAAAGGCTGGTGTGTGTGAAAATTGCGTATACCTAGCGGAAATGCTGGCGGCTGTCAATTTTTGTCCATGGCTTTATCCGTTAGTACTTCCTACATTTATACAGGTTCCCTAATTTAAATAGTCTAAATATGACGTCACGCGTCATTTACCGTGGCGTTAAGGTTCAAAGTCGCATGAACAATCGCATGATCTTCTCTTTTTTCTTCGTTGGATCTACGGCCCATATCGAGCCTTGGTCTTCATGAGACTTCGATCTCCTCCAACCTCCCCTGTCCCCTGCACATTTAGTTAGAATCTACCTTAAATACACAAACGTCGCATTTAAAAACAAATCTATAAAAACAGATTTGAGCTTTTGCAAACCCATTTACTGGTGTGGCCTACTCCAAACTCCAATACTATTCCACTCCATGACTCACTCTACAAGCCACAGTGACCAGTGTTCGGTAGAAGACCCAGACCTCATCAATCATAATAAACTACGTATAATGACTTCGTCTGGCCGAGATTTTTATTTTACTCAAAAATCGGTTATAATATATAGCAGGTTCCATTTTTGTCATTCTGCATACATCACACGTGGAAAAAAATAGTTTTTTAAGTAATTTAAAAGGACCAGGGTATCGCGTATTTTTTAGATGTAAGATCTAGACAACCTTACCAAATATTTTTATAACGACTTTTGGGAACCGAGCTTCTGTCTTTTGGAAAAAAGATTGTGATAAATTTGTTTAAGGCTCCCGACCCAATTATGACGTCACGGTCATTTTCCACGGCATTAAGGTTCAAAATCGCATGAACTATCGAATGATATAAAGGTAAAAATAGCGTTTTTACCATTTTTGGGGTCAGTTTCGCTTCATTGAAAAAACTTTTACGGTCATTCCCTAGATCTTAATAATGCATATTATCAATATAAAAAAATTCTTCGTGACATTCGGGAAACGAGTTTGTCTTTCAGAAAAAAGATCAGAGGTGTTTTTCACAATTTATTTTCACAATTTCACAATTGAGAAATCTATATGAGATATAAAAAATCTATTACGGTTATTCCTTAGATAAAGGTTCAATTTATCTACAAAGCATATTTTGAAAGGTTGTTGAGATCTAATTAAGTCCTCAAAAATCTATTTTCAAGTCCTTGTCCGGCAATGAGTACAATCGATTCAACAGGATGTAACAGGAAGAATTGAACAGTATAATTGACTTAATTATAGGCTTTAGGTGTGGATATACGGGGTCTCAGGAGACGCGCCTCCAGGCACTGACAAAATGGCGTCAGTCTCTTCAGTGAAATACACGACGGGAGATTTTCGTCTCTAGAGACGGCATCTCTAGTAAAAATGGCCGACAATCGCCTCCTGTCATCAAATTCTAAAATACACGGGACTATCTCGAGACGCGAGACTTTGGTCTGTTGCTGCATTTATTCTATTAGTATTTTTGGCGCCATAATGGCGTTTGGTTTTGTGTACATATTCTAGTGTCATGTATTTACGAGTATTGTGATTAAAAAATATAATTATATACCGCTTTGAAATTATTTATCGATTCAGTAATGTACATATGTCGGTCGGTACTTTACTTACATGCGTATGTGTATATTTCCTTTTCTGCGTTAGTAAATGAAATAGAATACTTAATTAGACCTTCTTTTAATGTACACCATTCCTATGACATCAGTGACAAAGCAAGTATCGGTATGCACTACATACCCGAAACCGTTGTGAGTAGCGAAATTTTGTTTCCTCCTTATGTTCCTTCGATGAATATTAAAGGGTGAAATGGTAACTACATAGTTTGCTATAAATGTTGTAGGATATGAAGGGAATAACAAAACACGTAATGTTAATGTATTTTTCACAACTGTATTCATATTTCAAATGCAAATGCAACTCTATTATTAATCCGCCATTATTTAAAAATAATATTATAATTATAATCAACTAACAATTTTATTATTAACAATGTACTAATATCGTCACAATCGCAGGAATGTTTAAAATTATATATCAATACAAAAACCACGTGCCCACGCGCGCCAATCCAATTCAGTTGCAAACATCTCCAAGAGACCTCAGATTAAAATTGAACATGTCAAAAGACCGGAGACGCGTCCCCTGAGACGAAAATATGTAAAATACACGACGCGAGACTTGCGTGCGCAGACCGTCTCAGGAGGCGCGCGGTATCGAGAGATATCTCGCGTCTCCGATGTGTTTACACACAAGAGACCTGTCATTTTGGTATCCGGGAGGCCAAGATCTCTCGTGTGTATCTTCGCCTAATACGCACAAACAAACAACGTCAAGAAAATTACTAAGTCAAACACAACAAATTTAACACAATTGTGCGATTGTGATGAATGAAAAAATCGGATGTGAATGAATGAAAAAATCGGATATGAATGATTATTTTATTGTTATTATTGACACTATACGCTTCTGAATGAAACAAAAAAACCATTGTATATTTTTTTTAATGATGAACGATAATGATCTGTTTTTTACGCGATTTTGAGGTCGTAGTAACCATCCATTTTGGCGCCAATGCCATTGACAAAAAAACTACAGTGCATTTCTTATATCTTGCCAGTCGTCCGACGTTAGCTGCAAGTGGGGTTGCAAGATTACATTGTTGGTAGACCTGATTGTCGAACCTTGTCATGAGAGCTGTCAAAGGTCCGCAATATTCTCACGTTGTATCTTTTACAAGTAACCTACGACGCCAAAAATATTACAGAGCGGCGCTAGAGAAATCATTTTAAAGGCAAGATAGTATTGCGAGTTGGAAAACGAAAAATCACTCCGATAATCCCTTTAAATCGCCATCACAAGTTTGAAAAACAATGTTGCCAGTTTATTTTAACAATCCAGAAATTGGGGATCCGGACAAACGGCCGACAAGACATACGGCCGACAGGACAAATGGCCGACACGGACAAATAGCCGACACGACCAATGGCCGACTGGTACAAATGGCCGAAAGACGAAAGGCCGAAATCCAAACGGCCGACATGGACATATGGCCGACAAGTACAATAGGCCGACATCCAATAGGCCGACACGGACAACTGGCCGACAAGGACGAATGGCCGACAGGACGAATGGCCGACACAAAAAAAGATTGAAATAATGATCACATCATAAGTTTGAAAAACAAAGTTGCCAGTTTATTCTAACAATCCAAAATTTGGCTAGTTTTTTAAACAACAGTTCCGAAATATAATTTGAAAGTAGCGAAAAAATGTTACCATATCTTATTATCACATCAAGCAACACTAAACCAAGTTTGCTCCGTGAGACTTCTGAAAAAAAAGACAACGGTAACACTGTTTTTGCCAATAGCACCCAAGGTTAAATAAGATCTGCTCCTGAATTTATGTAACCACTGTATACTTAATAAGTATTACCTACTACTAGCGCCGCGAGTAGCCGCTACACGAATGAGATCAAAAACACCAAGCAGACATGGGACATTACTTTTTCAACTTTCCAGCGAACATGCAGGTTCACAATTTTTAGGCGTTAAAAACGGTTTTTCATTTGTTTCGGCTGCAGGTGCCTTTTAGCGCTTAATTAAACCTTACTAGTATAAATAAAAAAACAACCTAACCGGTCAACATTATTTTTTTACAGTAATGTCCCATGTCTGCTGGGCGATGCTTGTTAACTATTATTTTGATTGAAAACGTCATTGTCGGCCATTCGTCATTGTCGGCCATTCGTCCTGTCGGCCATTCGTCCTTGTCGGCCAGTTGTCCGTGTCGGCCTATTGGATGTCGGCCTATTGTACTTGTCGGCCATATGTCCATGTCGGCCGTTTGGATTTCGGCCTTTCGTCTTTCGGCCATTTGTACCAGTCGGCCAGTTGGTCGTGTCGGCCATTTGTTTCTGTCGGCCGTTTGTCCATGTCGGCCGTTTGGCATTCGGCCATTTGTAGTAGATTCCAGAAATTGGCAATTTTTTTAAACAACAGTCTGAAATATAATTTGAAAGTAGAGAAAAAATATAATCATATACCTTATTATTACATCAAGCAACACTAAACCAAGTTTTCTCCGTTAGAGTTCTATCCGTTGTTGATAATCCCTTTACACCGCCATCACAAGTTTGACAAACAATGTAGATAGTTTATTCTAACAATCCAAAAATCGACTAATTTTTAAACAAGAAAATATAATTTGAAATTAGCGGAAAAATGTAACCATATCTTATTATCACATCAAGTAACACTAAACCAAGTTTGATCCCGTGAGACTTCTGAAAAAAAAACAGACTGTAGGTACCATAGAATTATAATGGTCCAGAAGCCGTGTGTAGTACAAAATTAGTCAACAAACATGCGACCGCTTTTGTTTACATGTGTGTGTGAGCCAACGGGCGGGTTGTGTACGTATACTGCCTTCAGTTGTGTGCGTTTTAAAAATAATGTTGCTAGAAAATAAATTTTTCGCCAGAAATTCTTAAACAAATTTGGACTTCTAACAAATTTTGAAAATAATTACGGGTTGATAGAACAATAACAATTATTAGGTGGGTATCGTTATTAAATTTATGAACATTGGTTTTATTACTCATTTTTATAATTTAATGGGAATAATTAATATATTACTAAGAAAATAAATTTGTCAAAATCAAATTACTTCTGTGGTTCTGATATGATGGATAAGGAGTAGGTATTCATAAAAAATAAAACTAAAATATTTATTGTTTAAAAAATATTTATTGTGTTTTAATATTAACATAAATTATATTAAAAAATGGTTAGCGATTCACAACAACATATAATATTTTAAATTATATAAATATTAAAACTGAAAATATACCATTTTGGGTTCGGCGCCTTTAACAATTCTTCGGTAACCAAGTTTAGTGAGGTACATATCTTCATCACGAAAATGTGCTGAACATATTACGGTCGTTTTACTCGGTTTCCATGTTACTTCACCTCGGCTTCTTCTTACAGTCTCAGTCCATCGGCTACAAACTATAGGATCAGCGGGAAATCTGGCAAAAAAAATAAAAAAAATGGCGAAATGGCGAAAAAAAAAATTGTATGTGACAACATTCTCATCCCTGTAGTGACGGTTCGTTGGAAATTATTCGGATAACTTATAATTACCAATTAAACAAACAAACAGCTTTTAAAAGATAGTACTTACAAATGAAATGTGATTCCCGTACTTTTTACATTCTTGCTTGATACATGCTTACAACATAAAACCGCACAAACCGTCATTTTTAGCAGTTTTATTTCACGCACCCCGGAGATGTCACCCCTAACGAAAGTCAAATCGTACTGACGCCCGGGCGAGAGCCACCATGCCACAGTGGCATGGATCTATTGGGCATTCTATCTTCGCGCCAACTAGGTATCTAGACCATATATAATCTAAGGTAGGTACACTTTACAGTAAGCTAAAAGCTTAGATTATAATTCTATGGCTAAAAGCTTGTGTCATCAGCTCCGAGATTCGAGCCCAGCGCCTCATGATTAGAAGTCCACCAACTAAACCAACTGCGCCACGAAATTATAGCGTATATGTATTACGAGTATATAAAAAAATTATATGGAAGGGGTTCAGTATAGGTTAGAATAGGGCACAAGAAGTGTATTATGAGGGGAAGAGGGGGGGGATACTCTGAGGCCACCCACGTTGTCTACTTGGGTGGTCCCTTACGGGCGCCAACCAATTAGAGCACTGGCTATTGTCAAATATTGTTTCGTGCTCGGCACCCATTGGCTGATTTGAATTCAGAATGATTTATCAAGGGAGAGTGGAGTAGATACTATTCTTATTTCAAATTTTTAACTAATTTTGAATACCTAATATGGAACAATGTTTAGTTGGTGTTTTGGGATATTTGAATTCGCGCCATAAAGTTATGAAAGGAGTTTGCAAATAAAAATATTTTAGCCCCCATGCGTTAGTAAGAATTTTATTGTACCTACCATGTAGCATTGTACCTATATGCTTAGATGGTAGTGAGATGGTACCTATGCACTATGCAGGTACCTACGTAGAGTAATTAGTATGGAACGTATTTAAGTGCCTAGATTTTTTCATACTAAATAATGCCTAGGTGCTGGGACTTGGAGAGGTTATTAAAATTTAAGGAGGACAATGTAGAAGCATACAAGGAGAACGACAGATGTAGTTATATTGAAAAAATCTCTATTTTTTTTTAAATAGATTACAAGACAATTTACGCCGGAATTGCCCAACTAGGTACAGCCTGAATTTGGCTCAATCCCTCAAATGTACAACAATAATAAAACAGAAATAAAATAGCACAAAATAAGATAAAACAGATTAAAAACAAAATAAAATAAACCAAAATCAAATAATATAAAACAAGTAAAATAAAGTAAAAGACTGAGGTAAAGTAAGGTAAGGTAAGGTAAGGTAAGGTAATCTGAGATGAGACAAAATAAGATAAAGTAATATAAAATAAAATAATACAAAACAAACTAAGGTCGTATAGAAGTCTCAATCATTCAACATACAGTCATACAAGTGTGTAATTAATTTTATTTTATTTTATTTTATAACACAACAGCTTGTGACATTTATAATATACGAAGATAATAAAATACTTAAAGCCTATCACAGTCGTGTTACCTTATTAATATATATAATTAGTTAAAGTGATTCTTATAATTGTAAATATCTATTAATAATCAATAGTGAGCATTGGGAAGGGGATGAGGATAGGAGAGAGGAAGGGCTACATCCTTATAACAAATTTAAATTTAAATTTAATAAGAATATTCGCGCCCCACAGTTGTGCAAGTTGATTCACGAATACAGGTAAGTATATAATATCACGTAATACCTGTATATGTTTGTAATATTAAATTAATTTTAGTATTATTACATAACATATACTAAGTATATACTATTATAATGTATATAATGTAAGATATTATATAACAATTAGCGACGGTTTTAATAATATGCGTTTAATATGTCATTATACGTACACTAGTGTTCAATGGTCTGCTGAAACAGACGAAAATATATCTGCGAAATAGTGCCTAAAAGCAGATATGTTCCTAAAAGTGAGGAAAAAACTGCTGGTACTCTTATTGGTCATCAGCCTTCATGACACAGCGGTATAGAGTACCGGAGTGTTAGGCTTGAGGTCTGGGTTCGATTCCCGGCCGCGGCATATGGATGGACTGGAATTAACGAATGTTTGTGTGAAAGTGCGTAAAGTAGTACACGGTTGGCGCGGTTGGTTGAGTCGGCAGTCTCCCAAGCGGGAGGTGCCAGGTTCAAACCCCGGCGCTGGGGATGTATTTCACACTTTGATGCAAGTTGCCCTGGAAAGGGATGGAGGAGGCCTACGTCCAGAAGTGGATTGCTACGGGCTGAAGAAGAAGATTTGAAGTTTTACGAACGCCTGACTTACAGGACACTCGAAAAAATACCAAAAAAGAGTGGCAGGTCAATTCTCACACGCTCTCTCAAATTCTCACTCACAACGTCACAACACACCAGTGGCGAAAAGTGAATTTCTGTAGGAGGGAAGCCGGGACAAACATTTTTGATTGAACTATGTTGACCTATATAACTTTGTCATCCTAAACCGAAAAGGTAACTCGACAGGAATCGTGTTCTTAGGACCCTTCGCCACTGCAATATACACACAACATTCGCCTGCTGGTTACCCCATTATTGGGGCATCGTGATGGTGCAGTAGTACCTAGTATACATATGCTACTTATAGGTACATAATACTATTTACTCTATAAGTATATAATTATTCATAATCAACGAATATACAAGAAAAGAGCATATGAAGGGGACTTCGATGATTTCCCATACCTGAATGAGCCAGCGACTGAATATAATAAAGAACGTTCAATTTAATTTCTGACGACCAAGCTTGCTTGCGAAATTTATTATTGCCCAATGCCCAATCTTCAAACTTTGTCCTTTGAGGGATGTGATATACTTCTTTTGACCATAGATAAATAAAAAATAAATAATAAATATACAAATCGGTAACATTATGTGGATATGTATGTAGGTAGGTACACTAGTTTTAAGTCTGGCGAAAGCCAGGAAAACAATAGCTCTAGTAGAATCCAAATAAAAAGTTTGAACAAATTTCTGAAGGGCTTTTGTATTTTTTGGAGTTTTTTTTCACAATGAGCAACATTCTTATGGGTTTTTCAGTGGGAACCCGTCAAAAATATCAACACCCGTATCCCAGATTTTAAGGTTAATCTTAGTAATTAAAATGGATAGGTGTAAAGGGGATACTCCATAGATATCGTATGTAAAGCGAAATGTTCTGTATGCTGTGTGTATGTAATATTGTATAGTGTTGACTTCAATCTATAGTTGTGTACTAAGGGGCTGTGTGTTGATTCTGGGTGGTCCACAACACTCTGAAGATGTGATACAATTGGAGGCGAAACCAGAGACGTATTGGACATTTAATAATATAATAACAATACCATAATATCAAATAACAGACATAATTTAATTGAGAAATATAATACGTGCCACAACAAAATAGTCTCACAATCATTTTTAAGACGCTGTGAAATGTGATTTCCCAGGATATTTCTCGATAAAGGAGAATGTGGATTATGGCCTATCGGCGGCCATTAACGAATGCTGTGTCAAATGAAAGTACCTCCTAAGGACTAACTTTTACTATGGACGTTACGTTGTATCCCATCAGGAAAAGATATTAATTAATAAGGGATATTTGTATTTAATTTTGTTTTTTATATTCATACTCAGCAAAACGATGCATAATGTTCTAAAACCAAAATAAATTTAACTCACTTCGTATGTGAACCACGGCGATAAAACTTCTACGCAGTAATTCTAGGTATAAATAACACATTAGTAAATATCAAAATTATTCCTGGCCGCGAATGGGCCAAGCTCCATACAATTTTGCCCATTCTGCTTTGACTAACAGCTAATTAGACTAATACTAGTATTTATCAGAATGTGTCAGGCAACAGATTTAGAAAAACATCGTATGACATAAAAAATTGTGCCTACTGTTGGCAAACAGATTGGTACTGTGGGTTTTATCTAAGAATAAGCCCAGAGACATCTTTGCACACTATTCACAGTACCTAAGCTATAAAAGCGTGTGTCGTGAAGTGGAGTAAGTTGGCATCGAGGATCAAACCAGCGCTCACCCAATTTACGGTCGAGTGCGGTGTTAACCTAGCTAGTAGCTACCGACCATGTCGGTTGAAAAAGTCAAAAATATCTACGACCTACGTACTTTTCTCGATCTCCCATACCTCTCTGATATGATTGTGTATCGGTGCGGCACAGTGGTATCCTAATAATCAGGAAGTTACAGTTAATTTTGATCGATTTTCATTTATATTATACGTTCCTTGTGCTTAGGTATTCAGTTCCAACGATGGATTTTAGTATACCTAAAGATAGATCCCTCTTTTTATACCGTTTCAAAATACGCGATTAATTTACATATTATGTAATTCGACATGAATAATCACATTTAACTTTCTTATATATATTGTATCTGCTAAAAAGGCAACATTCTGACATGCATGTTATATGCGTAGACAACAGACAATCATTTACACAAGGCACGCATTGTGCAACCCTTCGAAGAGTGTACGAAATCAAGTAGCTTTTTCGGTCGCAATCGCAAGTTTATTTTCCAGCCAACCCACAATCTTGTTTTTATGGATTTTTTTACCACTTCTACACTCTCACAGAGTCTACATCAAGTTTACACAATGCGTGTGTCTTGTGCAAATAATCGTCGTCGTAGACGGTCTACACGACACATTATAAAATGTTGGTAGGTGTATCGACTTGCTTCTTCTTCTTCGATGACTCTACGGCCCATATCGAGCCGTGGCCTCCATGAGATTACTCCTCCAACCTCTCCTGTCCCCTGCTGCGACCTTCCAATCTGTTGCCTGGAGTAGTTCTGCTGCGTCCTCCCTAACCTCATCTTACCACCGTAGCCTTGGCCTCCCGACCCTCCTTCTTCCACCTGGGTGCCCTTCCAGGATCCTTTTTGGAACCCATGATGGTGGCATTCTCTGCACATGTCCGGTCCATCTCAGCCTGCTCAGTCTGGCATGCACAGATAGCCTGGGTGCCTTGTAGTTGTTATACAACTCATCGTTGTAGCGTATACTCTCTAGGCTTTCCCATCATTCACGGGTCCCAGTATTCTACGCAGCACTCTCCTCTCGAAGGTGTCTAGTAACTCCGCAGACTTTTTTTGTACCTACGTCGACCTGCTAAGTGCTTCCAAATTCGTTGTCACCGCATCTTTGAATGATAGCATTTCACAAAACCGCGCTAATCAGATGATCGCGTAGTATTTAATTCATGAGACGGTTGACTGGCGTGACAGTCGTGCGGGGTGGTCTTGTTATTTATCCGATCCATGACGGGGATCTATAAGAAGATCTATTCAGTCAGATATATCTATAGGAAGAATATACCTAGAATGATCTACTGATTATCTGCGTCGAGGATTAATGTCAAATATGATTAACAGCGCAGGTAACTGACAAGGACACTACATTCAGAAATGTGGGAAATGTAGGATTTTAATACTATAATCGATTATCGTCAATGTCACCTGAGAATAACAACGTTCTAACCGACAAGACCGACGATAAGTGGTCAAAGATGGTCTTAACCTGGAAACCCAGAACGACTACCAGAAGTGTAGGAAGACCACCACTACGATGGAGAGACGACCTAGTAAAATACGTGGGCACCAACTGGATCCAGAGAGCCCAAGATAGAGCGGTATGGAAGCAGATGGAGGAGGCCTTCGTCCAGGAGTGGACGGGAATAGGCTGACGAAGAAGAAGAAGAAGAGAACCGACAAGACCAAAATGTAAAAAAAATGAGATCAAAGTTTCAAACATTATTATATTTTAATCACAGAGATGGAACATTGTTATTATCGTTATTTATAAAATTTGTGGTGGTCGGTAGCCTGGTTGGTAACGCGCTCGACTGTTAATACAGTGGGCGCGGGTTCGATCCCCGATGCCGACTTACTCCACTTCACGACACAAGCTTTTCAAGCTTAATGCGAAGTGCACAAAAGTGTACCTATTTGGGTTTATTTCGATGAACCCAGATTTATTTAAACAAAAATGTCGGTTGGAAATATTTTCACATAAAACAGAAAAAAACTTTAAATTTGCTACCTGGTTAGAACTCTGTGATTCTCACTTTCTCAGATGACGCCGAGCCACATCCAGTATCTTTATTTAGATTGTTGAAATTTTTGACATTTCTAAATTGATAACATTATAAAAACGTCAAAAGAATTTTTATTCATCAAATTGATTTGTCCAAATGGCCATTAATAATTCGGTAGATATTCTAGGTATTTTTTATTTATTTTTAAAATAGTTTATCTATTCATTGGCGTAACTGGCATTAGTGAAAATAAGACGCATTAAAGCCAATATTTTCCTACGCTGTCATCCGGCTTCGGCGCCCTGAATTGTACTCAGCCAATACCGAGAGAATCGTCTTGAAACTTGAAGACAGTGATAGATGAAAGTATGGACTACAGATTGACTGTTTTGAAATTACAATATTTGGAAATTCCTTGAATAAAAAAAACATTCCGAAAGTACCCTTGAAATTTACGGGATCTGAGGATTTCCCGTTTAGTTTTTCAGATATAATTAAGTATAATTTAGCCCAAATACTGGTAATTATAATCTTAACAAATTGACTGTTTTAGATTTTTTAAATTTCTTTCCAAGTTTCGTTTATAAAGGTATAATTCACATTGTCGCTTACCTTATTCTTATTTCGCACTAACATTCTCATACAAAATTTGAAAAAGTTGGTGCGAAAATAGAACAATTTTTGCTCAGTGCAAAAGTTGTCTGATCTCACAACAGTATTCACTCATTCAGTCTGTCAAGTCCATTGTTTAAATACATTCACACTATGTGCAACAACAAGCTCCATACCATCCTCCATACATACACAACTCTATTGGATAAGAAATGCACACAGGGATTCTGCTTGAAACTGTGTTTGTTTAGCTTCAAACTGTGACCTCTTAAATCAGTTTTTTTGTTGAGGCTTGAGGCAGAACGTCAGCTTCGGGGCAGTCGCATATTGTTGGTCTAATATTTTACAAGTTTCTTTGAGAACCCCTCTCTTTCTCGGATCCTCAAAAGTAGTGCGGCCCAAAACATTCATTCAAATATATGTATGTAGGTACTAGTTATGTATCTAAGTAGTAGGAAGGTGTAGGTACATAGCTCAAAGTGTGTAGGTACCTACTGGGGACCACCCAAGATGATTTTACGTGGTATATATGTAGCTGGTAGATAATCGTAAGAATATTTAACATTCTTATATATACCTACAGTACAAAATACAATAGCCAGTTATTTTATATAATTCTTTACGCCCTAGATAATATTAGACATTGCTACTATATTTTGCCCCTCTATGTTCCGCAAAGATACATAGGGAAGTAACAAGATATCTCCATTGTTAAAGGTTCTGTTCGCCATATTGTAGGTACTCGTAGATATATAAAAACGCACAACATTACTCTGAACTCTGAAGAGAAAGGCACTGGCAGGAGTGTCGAAACGTCGAACAAAAATATATCCACTGGGCACACACGGTTTATCGAAAATAAAGCCATCACACCCAACATTCTCTTTGCGCCGACATCGTAGATACTAAGTGGCATTCAGAATGGGTGGCGAAACCCACTGCTGAAAATATTTGAAATGGGTATCTTATGGGAGTTTAAAACAAATACCTGATTCTTACAGGTCGCTCAAAAAAATATCGAAAAAGAGGTGGGGAAATTTTACAACCCTGGGATCCCCACATAATAAATCGGACATCGATTAAAGAATTTCTAAATTCCTGACAGAAAAATAAAGATTCAAAGATAAACATTTGTTTAGCATTTTGTACAATGCACAATTTTTTTGTAGAACTCTGTAAGCTTCTGAATTACGCCCCAAAAAAGGGGGCAAATTTAATGGGTGCTGTGTAAACAATCATATCCACTTCACATAGTCGTATTATTCTACTGTGAATTGTGAATAAACAACACAAAAGTATTAAAATCATATCCTGTTAATGCTACCTGTTATCACGTTGAACAGTAGCAATCCTTATAATAAGTCTGTTGGTGTAAAGAACAGTAACAATATGAGCTGTTATTTCTGGTAAAAAATCACAGAGCATAGTAGCAGAAAAGGAGAATGCTAAAAAAACCCAGGCCCGGCGCAAACGAAATGTACCTCAAATGATAGGTAAAAATGAGTAATTAAATACTGCATAGGGGGCATCATCGAAATCAATGGCTAAATGTGGGAAATACCTATTCGAAATTCAGGAGACACATCGATTGTATAAATTCAGGAATGAGTATGTTGCAACGATCTTTTATAAAATATTATTTATTAATTAAGGGACTAAGACTGAAGAAGAAGATGAAGACGGGCTACCTAATACTCATCGTATTAAATACGCATTTAAACCGAAATTGTAACTGTTTAAAATTCACAATACCCTATTATATTATTCGATTTGTAACAGTTAAAACTGTTATATTTCATCCTTTCACTGTTCTTTACATTCTTAATTCACGTCTAGACTTTTTGAATCTTGAGTTTACCTGGTAAAATAAATATTTACAAGCAAAACATGATGTTTTCGCTCAACTTGCTTCCAATTGTCCATAAAAACTCAAGAAGGAGAACAATTCTATTTATTTAGGGAACATTTCTTCTAACAAAACACACAGAATTCTTTAAATAGTTCCACAATATAGGGTTCCTGTTATTTTAACTTTACAAATAGTCATTGTTTGCGGAACATGTTTCAAATATTTTTTCAGGATCAACAAAACCTCACCCGAGAGCAACTGACGAGACCAAAGTATTCTAGGTATTTTTTACACCTCCTCGTTTTACAATTTCTGCTAGCTAACCCTAATAACAAAAGTGCTAGTGCACAGTGCTGTCTTGGTGCCGACCCTAATATAACAAGAATGTGTGGGAAAACGCTGAGAGATAAGATAAGGAATGAGGTTATTAGGGAAATGAGTGACTGCAAGACTGGTGTTGTGACAAGAATAAAAGTGAATAAACTAAGATGTACAGGGCATGTTGAGAGAATGAAAGATGACAGGATGACAAAAAAGATATATTTGAGTGACCGAAGAGGGGCGAGGAAGCGCGGCCGCCTGAGACTGACCTGGATCTATCATGTCGACCAGATCCTCAAGGATGGATGCGCTTTGAGTAAAATGAATCGGAGAGTGGAGCCCTTTCTGCCTACCCTGCAAGGGACGTGAGGGTATAGATGGATAGAATTTCAAGGTGCTGGGATATTGAGGAGTTCTTAAAGCCTCAGTCCTCAGACAACGACAGATGAAGTTAAATAAGAGCTGGTAAGTGACTCGAACTTCGAAGTTCACCTATTCAAGTCGAAAAAGTAAAAAAAAACTTGTATGTAATACGTATAGTACAAACTGGTCTATGTGTAATGTACCTACCTAGAATTATGTCTAAATCTAAAATTATTTGAGTTTTGATAAACATATTAAAATCTAGAAATAATTGTACAGATGGATGACTGTCTTATTACAGGTTTTACAGTAGGTACATGTATTACTAATATATGTATATTATGTATGTAATTTTTAATGTATTTGTATGTATGTTGATACCAGCAATTTCTATGTTGTATATGTAGGCCTATGATTGCTCAATTTACCTTCAAATTGTACAGTTCTCCCCAAAATGACGTTTACTCGTTTAACGAAAATTTGAAAATATCGAATCATGATTTGTATAAATAGCATTCCAAATAATACATTTAAGCACCAGCTGGATTGCAAAGGAAATAGGAGATAAATAATAATGCATAGTTGGCTACAGACATTCATGTCGATAAATAAAAAGGCGCCCTTGAGGTGGACTTGCTGTCTTGTTCTACAAAACAGCGCATTAGAAATTGTCCATATAATTATTAACGATTTTAAACCATAAGTGTGTAAGATTGAAGATTTAGTATTATCTCAATTATCTGTGACGTTGTTAAGGCTCGCGGCCCAACTATGACGGTCACGGTCATTTCCCACGGCAGTAAGGTTCAAAATCTTGGTAAAAATAGCGTATTTCTATTTTTGGGGTTAATTTCCTTCAATCAAAAAAATTTTACGGTTATTCTTAATACATATTATCAATACAAAAAAAAAATTGTGCTACTTTCGGGAAACCAGTTGCTATCTTTCAGAAAAAAACATCAGAGGTGTTTTTCACATTCTTTTTTTTTGAGAAACCTAAACAAGACTTAAAAAAACTTTTACGGTTATTACCTAGATAAAGGTTCAATGCATTTACCCTATTTTTTTCCAAAGCATATATATATTACGGTTGTCGAGATCTTAAGTCTCCCGTTTTTAGAAATTTTTCATATATGTCGGTATGCATACCCTTTTAATATACTTACGTCCCTACCCGCATTGCGTTGTAAAATTGAAGGAGCGTAACACGAACACTGACTGTAAAATTATACATAATTTTATTCAAATAAGATTTTGTGGTTAGCTTAAAAACCTTCATTAGAGTTTTAGGTTTTAGGTTAGGCTTTAAAAAACAAAATTTATAATTGCTTTATTAAGGCCCAAGTGTTTCCATCCCAAATCCTGATCTTTATGAATAAGAATTAGTTATGGCTACCATCATATTCCAACCATAAATATTATTTATGGTCGCCAGCTTAAGAGTATGCATACCGACATTTCAAAAATTTCTAAAAACGGGAGACCTTATATCTCGACAACCGTTACTAAATATGCTTTGGAACAAAATAGGGTAGATGCATTGAACATTTATCTAGGGAATAACCATAAAAGATTTTTTATATCTTGTACAGATTTCTCAAAAAAAAATATTCAAAGCACCTTTGATGTTTTTCCCGAAAGACGGAAACTCGTTTACCGAAAGTCGAGGAGTACAATTTTTTTTTGTACTGATAATATGCATTAAAATCTAGGGAATAACCGTAAAAGTTTTTTGATAGACGCAATACTAACCCCAAAAAATGGAAAAAATGCTATTTCTACCATTTTATCGTGCGATTGTTCACGCGATTTTGAATCTTAATGCCGTGAAAAATGACTGTGACGTCATTCTTGGTGCCAAGCCCTTAAATAAAATAATAACCTTACCTACATAATTAAAAACAAATAATTTTAAGAGTTATCGCTGGTTTTGAAATTGATTTTTTTAAACACATAAAGATGAGTTCATAATGAAATTAAATAAACCATAAAACATTAATTTCTTAAATAGCGCATCAAGATTTACAATTCAAAATCAAATAGAGATATTAGTACGACGTACATAAATATCGTTCTCTCTGATATACTACAACAAATTTTGATGCTTTATTAACTCCGAACCCGTTCGTCTGAGTGAAAAATATTAACAGACATAATTTGTAGAAAATTTAATTTTCTTTTATATTTTTTTCATTAAAAGTACGTACCTTCTCAGCCGTAGGCGAGAAACCAAAGAAAGTACAGTAATTGGACGATTTTTCCATTTTGATTAAATTTTAAAGCGTTCTGGCTCTTGAATGGTTCATCCGATTTTAAAAAAATGTGGAAGTGATTCATAGATAATTAAATGTAGTTTACATTTTAAATAAAATAATTCCTTTAAAGTTTTAAATTTTTAAAATACGGACAAAAAAACAAAGAAATAGCTATTGTTTCTGAGTTATTCTGACATTTCTATAAATGCAGCACTATTAAGTGGTGGCAAACCTTAAAATATAAATATACCAGCCTTTGTTCTTATATATTCAAGTGCATTGCCTACAATTAAGTATTTTTTTATCGTTATATATCAGTTTAAATAATAGTCAAAACTGCTTCTAATGTACTATACTGAACTTCAATGCGCTCTAGCGCCTAGACTGTTTGTCCGTCGACGAAACACTGGTATCATAAATTTAATTTATTAAAGAAAAAAATATGCACTTTATTTTTCTCTTAGATATTTTTGCTCAAAAGTTTGTTGGTTCTGAGTTATGAGCGAAAAATTACAAACATATATATTTTTGGCTGTAGGGTGAAAATTACGCCCTATTTTAGCTCGCTCTGATGCCTTAAGGGCCATAACAATGCCATTCGGTACTTTTCGGTACTTTTTCAAAAGTTATATAACCGCATCCTTTAAAGATATAGCTTTGAAAAAAATATATTGTATTCCTTTATCTTTTCTCTAATGGATTACTGTTTAAAATAAAAGATATGTTTTATAGTTTTATTGTAATTGAATATTTAAAAACACCCGTTTTTGACGCTTTAAAAGCTATAATTCAAAAACAAATTGACATAGAAATATGTTTATTTTTTCAATTGATAGGTATTTTATATATCTAATCGATTACTGTTTAATTTTTACGAAATCGTTATTGTTTTTATTGTAATATCTAAAAAACTACATTTTTATATTTTTGTGATGCGCCTTGCCGAGACTCGATAACGCGCGCAAGTTGAATAATAGATCTTAACGACAAACATTCTGGTGTTATAAGCGAGATGTTTGTATATCATTCCTCAGTTCCGCCCACAATCTTGCGGCCTGCAGACGTGAAATCTGTGTTGATTGAACATCAAATTTCTATACAAAAAGGGGAAGGGGTTACCGCGCCGAAGAAATGTAGACCCGCCCAATCGCTCAAGGCCATTGGCATGATAATTGCCCTTAACGGTTTATGCCACAAAAAAGATTTATATGTCATTTTATAGGAAATTTGGTGAAGTTTATTTTTGTCCTGAGATTCTTTTCTCTAAAATGAATACTTTTTGAATTATCAGTCAAAGTATGTAAAAAAAGCATTTTTTTCTCTTTCTTTCTGAGATATCTCAGAACGCATCACATTCACGAGGTGGCAAAGTTGAAATTCGGATTCAGCGCACCCAAATACGTAAAGTATGATGGAGAAAAAAATGTCTATAGTTTTTTCTCCGCGAAAATACGATATTATTGTACTAAATATGGTAGTAAAGTTTTTGAATTTGTTTAATAATTTTAGATTGTTTAATATTTTTAGTTGTTAAGAGGGTCGTAACTAGTAATGTTTTTTAAATGAAAGATGCATAAAAATATAGCACCGCAGGCATTTTTTTTAAATAATGGTATATTTTGAATATTCATGATATGTTGAAAAAACGATGTGGTAATAATGTAGTTATCTCAACAGATATACGGCAAAGGATGGACTTTTCATCAAGTTTATGCCTGATCGTCGGCTGGCTTAATGTGATCACTTTACACTTAAGTAACATTCACCAATTCCAGTCTATCCATCTGTCGCGGCCGGGAATCGAACCCTAATGTTGAGATAACTACTTGTTATATTCAACTACGACATGTAGAAAATTCCGATGTTCTCACTAAACATAATTTGTGATTTTCAAAAATAATCTGGTAAAAATGTGATTTTTCGGAAACTAGTTGTAAATAGTGCTGTCATTCTTGGTTTTGGGGAAGGGGGCTAGGCGGCTGAAGCCCCCCCCTTGTGTGGTCTTCTGAAAAAACTCTGAAAATGCACTTATCCTAGGCATTTCATTTAGATTTATAACTTAAAACTAATAAGTCAATATGTAGTAATTAAATAAAATAAGTACACAATATTTATTTATTTATTTGAGTGTAGGTGGGGCGGGGTACCTATTGGATTACATACAAATGATTTAAGAAGAGATGATAATTATTATCGCCCTGTAGATCGTCAGGGATCGTCAACCCATCGATATTGTGGTCGATTCTAGATTCTAGTTTCGATCTCATGCCTCACCCACACGCTTGGCGATCGTCGACAAGTTTTGTGTTAAAAAATGAGGAAATGGGAAGGATGAGAAGTGAGAGTGTTAGGGGGTTGATGCAGAGCCGTATTTACACTTTTCACGGGAATAGGCCTTGACATTTTTGCCACGTCCCCGTCGACGTTTTTTTTTATTTTAGCGCTTAATTTTATTAAAACTGTTGACCTTGGGCAACAGTTTTTAGTCAATTCCAAAAGAATTCCGTGAAAACCAAAAAGTGGCCGTGGCCGGCCGCCGCATTTAACGTTTCATAGATAGGAAACTCACAAGCTTTTTTGTTGTTGTTTTGAACGAGCGAATGCCGCCTCCGCGAGGTCTGCCGTCCACAGTCCCCGACCTTTTGGCGAACCCGGCCTTGGATCGATGAGAGAAGATTCCTTCTTGAGACGACAAGTTAGGTAGAAGTCGGAATTCAGTAGGAACATGTATTCTATAAGAGGTTGAGGCGGCAGTCTCTCGAGCGGGAGGTGCCAGGTTCAAACCCCTATGCTTTTAGCCTAGTGCAAGCTGTGCAGAAAAAGTATTTGGGTTTGTGTATGCAAGCCCAGATCCTTTTATAAATACATGTATCCAAAGGTTATCTTTCTCTGGTGTAGGTATGATAATGTGGTCGGCATATTTTCAAACAGTGTATCGCCAGATCTTCAAGAGTATTGGATTACGTAGGCTTTGGTAGGTTAGGTATATGATAATACATAAATACATACATACAAACAATTACTGTAATAATATAAATATTTTAATAAATACATACTTTGTATATTACAAGTATCAATCAAATGACTAAACCACACATTCTCAAAGTTTAATCAAATTAATAATGATATGAGGTGATGAGGTTGGTAGCCTGGTTGGTAACAATGTATTTGGGTTTATTTCAATAAATCCAGATTCATTTCATGTATGTATATAAAAAAAGTCTGCTCTGTAAAAATAGGGTAGATACCGCACATCGTGAATGATCGTATAATATTTTATATAGGTACTTATATCTTGTATAGATTTTTCCCGAAAGGCAGCAACTCCTTTCCCGAATGTCGCGGAGATTTTTTTGTATTGATAAAATGCATTAAAATCTAGTAAATGACTGTTTGTTGGAAAAGTTTTTTGAATGGAGCGAAATTAACCCCAAAAAAGTAAAAAAAAACGCTATTTTTATAATTTATTTACGCGATTGTTCATGCGATTTTGAATCTTAATGTATAGAGTCGGTGGGACATGGGTGGAGGCTGAGCGCCCAAAACAGAGAATTGTGGAATGTGGAATTGTGGAAAGGGGCTGAAAAGAAGAAGAAGGAGAAATCGACAGTAACTACTATGGCTGTTTGAGAACCACTGTATTGTGTGTACTGGTTTGGCTATATTGTTGATAGTAACCACACAGTTATACAGCCGAGCACATGGTGTGGTATCGTATGTATGTACAGCTATCCTTAGTATATGCCCCAACCTCTCATCTCTCGAGATTCCTCAACATCAAATACTTGGCGTCACACCACATCACTCATTTTCACTTTCAGCTTGATTGCCGCCCAGCACAGGGACAGACTGAGGGAATAACAATATTATGTTGGTACCCAATAAATAAAAAAAAATGAAGAAATATCAGCAGCAGTTTCTCACCTCTTTTGTCGGCCTGTGATATCCCCTATAATATTCAGTATCTGTACTTATCTTCTTTTTTTTTTAAAAAAAAAGGATCTGGACTTGCATACACATTACACAAACCCAGCTTTCCTGCACATTTTGCACTAGGCTAAAAGCCTGTATCTCAATGTGTGGAATACATCGCCAGCGCAGGGGTTTGAACCTGGCACCTCCCGCTAGAGAGACTGCCGTCTCAACCAACTGCGCTAACCATGTACTCACCATCAACCATCGTTCTGTCTCGCCCACAGCCATTTCTCCGTTTCTTTTTCTCTTTCCTAGACTTAATGGTGGATCCATGCCTTATTTAGGGGGGGGGCACGAAGGGTGTATCTAGGATTGTTGAGTCACCATTCACACCAAATCAAGGACGATCAGTGATGAATTTGGCTATCTTTGAAAGTCCATAGGCTACCGAAATTTCAAGCACTCCCCATTACCTATGCTTAACTGGCGCCGGAGACGATATTTTCTCAAAGGTGTTTTCCTATAAAAATGAATATGTACCTAATCCAATACATAGGGTCGGGTCGGAGATGTTTTTTTTATGAAAAGATTTTAATTGACTAGGTTTTTACAATAAATGCATAAAAAATATTCAATAAAATCATAGCGATCGAATCTGTTTAATGGAAAAAAGAGTGTCTATTGTTACTAATCCTGAACCATTACAGCGTTTTCAGTCTACAACGTTCTATAATCATTTACTTGTTCTTCAGTGTTTTTGTTATTTTTTTGTCCATACAATTTAGCCTTGAACTATTATATTGTAGTTATTATTGCCCCAGAACAGGCTTTCACCTAGTGGGGCAATAAAATCCAATACTTGATTCTTACTTATATTTTATTTACTTATATTTTATTTACTTATATTTTATATTGTGTGGATATTAAATAAATGAAAAATGAAAATGAAAAAAATTGTTTGAAATAATTTCCTAACGACGCCTCTGAGTTTATCAATCGGCATCTTTTGATGTTATCTCAGTGACCGCCGATTCCCCAATCCACTAGACGTACACGTCCAGCTGACACAACACACCACCCGGCTGCGGGTTGTCCTGCAGGAGCCAGAGCATCACAAACATGGACCACCGTACCACAAGCTTCCGGCGGAATGTAAGAAACATTCTTCAGGAATCACAAAGATTAACAATTAACATTCAAGATGTTTTGTTTTAAATAGATCCTACTACTTTTGGCTGTCCTGAATCGATAGGGAACTAAAGAACGGACGCGGTTTGAGTTAAAAAAATCGGAGAGCGTGTATGACAATTTGCATGAATGTGACGGAAGCAAGCAGTAGAACAATGGTGAGAGGATGATAAAGAAAAATACTTGGGTAAAAGATGTGTATAGAAACGCGGTCGTCTACGAACTACGTACCGGGACAAATAGCCGAGATAGACAAATAGCCGACACGACCAATTGGCCGAATGGTACAAAAACGAAAGGTCGAAATCCAAATGGTCGATAAAGACAATTGGCCGACACCGTGAAGTAAGCAAGATTAGAGATTCGGCCATTCGTCGTGTCGGCCATACGCCTTTTGGCCGTTTATCCGTGTCGGCCAATTGTCTTTGTCGGCCTATTGTCTCTGTCGCCCATTTATCCACATCCTGTCGGCCAAATGGCTTTTTGCCATTTGTAGTAGACTCCTACGAACCATATTCTGAATTTCTGATTTTCGACGGGTTTTGAATAAAAGAAATGTAAGAGCGTTTTTGACAAATTGCATGAATGTGACTGAAGCAAGGATAGCTGGGCAATCTGGCATTCTGTCCTCTCTGCTTACCCCTCAAGATAGATAGGTATACAATTTTAATGCTGGATTTCACCAACTTTTTAACTGAGGAATAGCGGAGATAGGAGCTACTTAGCATTATTTTTCATACTAAATTTGTGCTAGGTGGCTCCTATCTCCGCTATTCCTCACTTAAAAAGTTGGTGAAATCCAAGTTTAGAGTACTATCCACACTATTATTCTATCATGCACATAGCTTGCTACCACCAGTGGCGTAACCGATGCAATTAAGGATTCAACCATCAAAAAGATTTCTATTATTTTTATTATAGGCATGCGGTTTGTAAGGAAAGAAACCAACCGTGTAGCGTACCTAATGAAACTAAAACTCTTATCTATCTATCCTTTTTATAATTTGCAGTTAATTCTGTATAAAGGAAATAAGGATATTTAAGTGACATTCTATAAAAGGTTCGTCTTTTGGTTAGATTAAGATTTCAGTGGTTCTCAACATGTTCTCAACATTTTCAGGTCGATTCAACTCAATATTTGCACAATAGCTTGCGTTTTTCAACAGGGTCCTGGAGGCAAAATTAATTTTACTAAGTAATTTATTTAAAATTAATTAATTTATTTATATTGACATTTCAAAAATTTCTAAAAACGGGAGACCTTAGATCTCGACAACCGTTACTAAATATGTTTTAGAAAAAATAGAGTACATGCATTGAACCTTTATCTAGGGCTAGGGAATAACGATTTAATAAAAGATTTTATATATCTTGTTATTACTCAAAAAAAAAACGTGAAAAACACTTCTGATCTTTTTTCCGGAAGACGGAAACTCGTTTCCCGAAAGAGAGAATTTTTTTTGTTATTGATAATATGCATTAAAATCTACGGAATGGCCGTAAAAGATTTTTGATTGAAGCCAAATTAACCCTAAAAAATGAAAAAAAAAAACGCTATTTTTACCATTTCATCGTGGGATTGTTCACACCATTTTAAACCTTAATGTCGTGGGAAATGGCCATGACGTCATAGTTGGGTCGCGAGTCTTAAATGTAAAGCGATCACATTCAGGCCAGCCGATGATCAGTCATATACCTGATGGAAGGTCCATCCTTTGCTGTATATCTGTTGAGATAACTACTTGTCACATTATCTATTGAAGATAAATAACACATCAAATTTTGAAGACTTTATTATTGCAACGAACAATAGAATGTCTACAGGTTTTTTTACGTGCCCCAAAAAATGCAGGTGACTCTAAAAAAACTTTTCCAAAAATCTCTTCCCACGGATTGAGACATAAAATGCTTTTTTTTCTTTAAGGAATCGAGTTAAAATAAAATGAAATAGATAAAATTGGGTATATCTTAATAAAAATAGAAAAAAAAATAATTCGTAGGCTAGTCCAAAAAATATTTTGTAAGCATTTTTTTTGTTTGTTTGTATGTCGATCCGAGTATAAGATAAAAATATTTTTTCATTGATATACATGAAACCATAGAGATATTAACTCCACTAAAGGTGCACTTACACAATCAATTTTTCTAGCAATAATTGCGGCAACTCGTACAAATCGTATCGATTAACATTGTTTCGAATTATTTGGTTCGAGTTGGTCGGTAGCTTGGTTAGTAACGCGCTCGACTGTTAATCCAGTGGGCCCGGGTTCGATCCCCGATGCCGACTTACTCCACTTCACGACACAAGCGTTTCAAGCTTACTGTGAAGGGTACAAATGTGTATTTGGGTTTATTTCAGTATACCCAAATTCATTCCTCCCAACACAAGTTTTACTTTATAAGGGGGGTAAAACGTTATAATATGTAGTTTAAGATCTATATCCTCAAATATAAATTTAATCTGTCAACTTATTGTAATTACACAATTACACAAAAAAATAAAAAAATCGGCAACATTTAAAGCGAGACAACGATATTGCGTGCAAACGAGAAAGAGAATTATCATGATGTCTGCGACACGAATTTCTGAATATCCAATAGGTTTGGTCATTTTAGTCAATTGTCTTTCGCGTTTGCATCCAATATCGTTGTCTCGCTTCAAATATTGCCCAAATAACTGCTATATATTGCGAAATAATGTTAGTCAAGACGATTTGTACGAGTTGCCGCAATTATTGCTTGAAAAATCGCTCGTATAAGAGCACCTGTATGCGCAGAACGCTTAAAATGAGCCTTGTTACACTCTGATCTAGTCCATCTCTATGATTTTACTAAAAAATCTTAATATCATGGGTATATGTTGCTAGTATACAAAATAAAAACATGGCGTTTTGAAAATTAAATCAATTTATCAAAGTTTTGTGGTCAAAAATAACTACCGTAAAAATAAATTAGTCACAATAGAGTCCAAAATTCATCGCAACATGCTGCGAACACAATACTAAGAAAAGCTACGTAAGTTTATTCGGAGAATTCAAAGCAAAATCGTCTTTATTGATGCGTCGACTTCATTAAGGTCGAAAATCGTTTGTGTACTATTGTGTATTGCAATATTAAGTTATGTTTGTGTGTTTGAATTTTGTGTATGGTATTATTGTATTTATTGCTGTGGTCCTATTGTATCTTGTATAAGTTACAGGAAATGCATGAAATCCGTCAATGTATTCAACTCCTAGGAAATCATTAGGAAATGCGTACAATGCCGAGTCAATTTTTATTTCAAACTATATTGAAGGTCCCTCCTCACACCCGAATATCACAGGCGCCAGTTAGGCGCCTTTTTATTCGCACTTACAGCCCAAAGTTACTCAGACGGCCCCAGGGTTAGCCAGAAGGGCACCCCCCCAGCAACACCGTCCGGAATGACACCTTCAATATCCCTGCTAAAAGGATGATATAACAAATAATGAGCTACATTACATAATAACTTAGACTAATTACAAAACTATTCGACCGAGCCAGGGGCATCAAAAATAAAGGACCCTGAGGACTTGACTAAAAAGACTGGTTTCAATGCCGTGGCGCCAGGCGCCACAACCCGGCGATTGTGTGGATCAAAACAAACAAACCTCCCCGCATGGGACAAATAAAATTTCAAACTGTCGAACGCAGTCATAAAAGTGTGACAGAGAATGCCGCTTAATGACACTGACACTTATGATAATGAGAATGACACTTATGCCGGAGCTATAAGGTGCGAATAAAGCAGGTAGTCGTCACTTCTCGGTCGAATTTTATGACTGAGTTCGACAGTTTGAAATAATTTTACTTATAGAGAAATGTGTGAAATAATTTGTCATAGGTTATTTAATACATACTTTTCTTGGGAAATATGTGTTTTAATAACTCAAAAACCTATCATTTATTTCGGGTAAGCTGGCAAGTAAATAAAATGGAGAATATAAACGTAATCAAACGGAAGAACCTATTTATTTTTTTCAGGTAAACTGGAGTCGCACGTCGCACTTGTAATTACATAATTTGATGTATTTTAGATTCCTGTTTAAAAAATGTACATAATTCCTAGTTAAGTGTGTATAATATTATATAATAAATAATATATTAGATTAATATACATGGGTGCCGCCGAGGGGGCAGCTGAGATTGGAATAGGTGTATATTTTTTCATACTAAATAATAAAACCTTACAAGAAATCACATTTCTACCACATTTTTTCATCATATCATGAATTTTATAAAATTAGTATGAAAATCCATTAGTAAACATTTTTCATACATATTGTTGTGCAAAGTATTATCTTCTTCTTCATCAGCCTATCTCCGTCCATTCCTGAACAAAGGCCTCCTCCATCTGCCTCCATGTTGTACTGTCCTGTGCAGACTGCATCCAGGTTGCACCGACATGTCAGACCAGGTCTATAAGTATTATAAGCATAAGCTCTATAGAAGTATTATATACATTTACAAATAAACAAACAACATTACGACCTTCTTCACTATGTCTCAAAAAAAAATCTCGGCGCTATTTACTCGTTTTTTATGCTGTATCAATTTTTTGAATTTTTGTTGTCCCCCCTAACTTCGAGGCTAGCAACGCCAAAATACATTTTTTTTTTCACATTGTATACATATTTCCTAGGGATTGTAAACAATGCCGGCTTTCATACATTTCCCGTAACATATAGGTACACTATAAGCAAATACGTATATATTTATTGGACCTCCCAAGTTGTTGTGGGACCACACAAGTCGATTTGCAAGAGAAGAAACGCGTTGGTTTATATTTTGTTTGGCTCAATGGAGATTACGAAGATATATTATTAAGTTACCAGTGTTTAAAGGTCTGTGGCAATACGCTAAAATATAAGAAATGTCATAAATATTAAATTATAGAAAAAAATATTTCAAACTGTCGAACGCAGTCATAAAAGTGTGACAGAGAAGGGACGACTACCTGCTTTATTCGCACTTATTCCAGAACCATAAAGTGTGACTAAAGAAGGTAGTCGTCCCTTCTTTGTCAAATTTTACGGCTGCATTCGGCAGTTTGAAATAATTTTACTTTAGGACTCGCGACCCAACTATGACGTCACGGTCATTTCCCACGGAATTAAGGTTCAAAATCGCTTGATAAAATGGTAAAAATAGCGTTTTTTCCGTTTTTTGGGATTAATTTCGCTTCAATCAAAAAACTTTTACTGTCATTTCCTAGATATTAATGCATATTATCAATATTAAAAAAAAATACTCCGCGTCTTTTGGGAAACGAGTTTCTGTCTTTCGGAGAAAAGATCAAAGGTGTTTTTCACATATTTTTTTTGAGAAATCTATACAAGATATAAAAAATCTTTTATGGTTATTCCCTGATGGATAAAGATTCAATGTATCTACTCTATTTTTTCCAAAGCATATTTAGTAATGGTTGTCGAGTCGAGATCTAAGGTCAGTTGACTAAGAAATTTTGGGGGGGGGGAGGGGTTTGAACCCCCCTGCTTGCGGCCATGTCCAATGTCCATACATTAGTGGTTTTTAGTTGCATTTGCAATGTCATAAGTGGTTGGTTGGCAGAAATTGCCTACGGCAATAAACCCGCCATTGGGATAAAATGAATCACTCAATAAAGATTTAATTTATTTATTTATAATTTACAATAGATTTATCAATATTATTATGCATACTCCTATGTTTCTTAAACTGTAGTCAGATAGTTCTTAAAATCACAGCTTCTAAAAAGGTTTAGTACATCTAAAATTAAACAATAAAAAAACAAACAACAACATTGATATTAAAATATACCACATTATTAAAATTATTAAAACACTATAGAGCTTGCAAATTAAATTATTTGATCTACCATTCATATTCATACATTAGTATTTAAACATACGTAGGTGGTACATACTTGTACATCGAATTATGTAGTATTATTCACGCAGAGGCAAGACTTGCCAACACACTTCTCAGTATTATCAGCCAGAAGAGTCTACATATTATCATTCATGATTCACATATAAACTCATCAGCCTAACACTGGGAAACATTCACCTATCCAGATATCACGGGGCCTAAAATACAAGCATTGTGCCTGAAATATCAGTATTTAGAAATCGTCTTACAATATTGCAAGTATTAATAATTACCGATTTTTGCATTTTTGGTGACCATATTTTTTCTTACTAAACACTACCCCCCTCTCCATACCGCTGTCTTCTTATTTTTGTTTAGTTTTTTTAAAAAGTCCTAACTAGGTCATTTTAGTATGAAAAAAAAACATGGGCCCCTATAACTGTGTATGTTCCATGTTAATTCTACGCACGTAAGTATCATCCAGTTGCTTTAAGTTTTTTAACGTATGTGTGAGGGACGAAATAATTAAATGCGCAATCTCTATAATACGTAGATTTATAATTCTGTGGATGATTCTAATTATAAGATTATAATTTCTAGTTCTATAAGGACAGATTGTATATAAATATTACAAAATATAAGTTAGGACATTTTTTTCTAAGAAAGGAGAATGTTCATTTAGTATGAAAAAAAACCCAGGCACGGTGCAAACGAAATGTAACTCAAATGATAGGTAACAATGAGTAATTAAATACTGCATAGGAGGCATCATCGAAATCAATGCCTTAATGTGTGAAATACCTATTCAAAGTTTACAGGGGTCACATGAATGTATTAGTAAAAGGAGCATTAGACAGTTACAATTGCGGTTTAAAAGCGTATAATATGATGAGTATAAGGTAGACCGTTTTCTTCTACATGAGCCTTGGTCCTTCTAAGAAATAAAAATTAAAAATTTTAAAAGATCGTTGCAACATACTCATTCCTGAATTTACAGAATCACTGTGTCTCCTGAATTTCGAATAGGTATTTAATACATCAAGCCATTGATTTCAATGATGCCTCCTATGCAGTATTTAATTACTCATTTTTATCTATCATTTCAGTTACCGGTTTTAATTTGTGCCGCACCAGGGTTTTATTTAAGTATTCTCCTTTAGGAAAATTAGGAGATAAGTAGGAAAATAAGTTTGACGCAACAAAAAAAAAGAAATCATTGTTTTACATAGCCTATTTTAATATTATTAATGTACATATCTATAAATATAACACAACACAGATATCTAAATATATAACACATATTATATAACTAATTTCATGTAATTACATAGTATTTTATCACACATCGCTCTCAGGAGTAAGGATCCACGTTTTTTGGAACTATTGTAGTGGAGCGGCCCCACTTTTTGTTAAAAGCTTTTTTTTATTCAAAAAAGCGCTAAAAACGATATTATTTCGCTCGGCTCAACTGCGGGTGGGGCCGCACGAGGGCACAGAAAGTCAGTTTGTGTTTTTTTTAAACAAATTTAGTAAATTTACAATGTTTTGGACTTGAAACGTCACTCCTGTCAAAATTTATCGTGTTTTTAGCGCTTTTTTAAAACAAAGTGGGGCCGCGTTACTACAATAGTTCCCGTTTTTTGAGTCTAAATATGACAAATAAAAAAACATACGAAATCACAATGCATTTTCTATATCTTAGCAGCCGGCGGAGGTTAGCTGCAAGTGGAGTTCAAGATTGTATTATTGGTAGCCCTGTTTGTCGAACCTTGACATAATAGCTGTCAATCGTTCACAATATTCTCACATTCTATATTTTACAAGTAACCTACAATGTCCAAAATATTACAGAGCGGTGAAAGTTAAAAGGCAAGATGGTTTTGCGAGCTGGAAAAAGAAAAAACTACTCCGATAATCCCTTCAAACCGCCATCGCAAGTTTGAAAAACAATTTCGCCAGTTTATTCTAACAATCCAAAAATTGGCCAATTTTTTAAACAACATTTCTGAAATATAATTTGAAAGTAGCGCAAAAATGTAACCATACAACTAATGGTGCTAAAAACCAGCTGTAATTTTTTAAAATTAAAATATTTATTGAAATTAGGGAAATGAGTGACTGCAAGACTATTAAAAGTTCAAGTAGTTATCTCAACAGATACACAGCAAAGGATGGACCTTCCATCAGGCTTATGATTGATTGTCGGCTGGCTTAATGTGATCACTTTACACTTCAGTAACATTCACCAATTCCAGGCCATCCATCTGCCGCGGCCGGGAATCGAATCCAGACCTCTTACCTGACAAGCCGGTATTCTACCGCTGTGCTATGAAGGCTGGTAGTTGAGTCGAAATGGAACATGTGTATATTGTACACGTTTGGAGACGTTTCGCACGAGAGTGAAAAAGTATCTCGTCGATAATTCTTTTTATACAATTGACGAAATGCTAAACAGTGGAAGTAACACTCTTAGCATTGATAATTTTTGAAAATATTTTATGTTCAGTTGACGATTTGCAAGTCAGAGCCTTTTACACTCTGATTTGTAAAGATCTAAATAGTATGTATGTCTTTCATATTTTATTTTGTATTGTATTTTATTTTATTGTGTCAACTGTAATATTTTGTGATAATATTGACGAATCCAAGTGCTCCATTGGAGCCTACGGATGATGATACACAATAAACAATAAACGGCCCTCTATTGAGATTATTTTTTAGTATTATTTTTGGAGGGTCCATCCTTTGCTGTGTATCTGTTGAGACGACTACTTGTTATATTCAACTACGACATGCAGAAAATTCCGATGTTCTCACAAAACATAAATTGTGATTTTCAAAATAATATTATTAAAAATTCATTTGACACACAGGACTTTCACAGGAAAACCGTCGAAACGGCGCACTAAAGGTCCTAGAGATTACAGACGTTAACTTCATTTCATCATATTCTACAAATATGGAAGTACACATTGTTTGTTCATTTCAAATAAATATATTTTTTAACTAAGTTCGAATCCAGCGCCGGCGTTGATGGCATACAGCAGCTTTTCTTTGAGCGTAGTCTCCGAGTGGAACTCTGGGAGCTTGAGGAGATTCATGCACGTGGAAGCCGACGGGAGTCTCTCGGAGGTGCCGGCGTGCTGGATGCAGAATGGGGGATCCAAATCCTGAAATTTTACAAAATCATTGTTTGTACAGGGTGATTTGTTCCATACGTCAAATATTTGAAGAGGATGATAAAAAATTATTTGAATGCATGTATTTCCAAAAATGAACCGTTTTGGAGATATTGCCTTTTGAAAATTGAAGAGTGTGGAAGTATCTCATTTAGATTTTTGACAATATCTCTCAAACTACTAACTCAATTTTGACAGAGCAAACTAAAAATCATAGTAAATAATAAATTTGGGCTTTCGATAAAAATCTTAATTTGTGGATTTTGCGTTAATAAAAAAAATGCATTTTGGTGCAAAAATTGGTAATTTTTACAATAAGTATCAGATTTAAAAAAAAAAATTGCACCATAATGTGTCCATTTTTACATTTTACAATGAACTGCTCATTTTCTCTGTTCCCATGAGGAACAGTGATAGGTGAGATTAATTAGAATTTCCGACACCGATTAAGAGTTCAAAAGAGAGTGCAAATTCACCTTAAAACCTAATAGTGGTGGTCTGGAACAACTTGTCACAAACTTGAGGAGCTGTCTCTTCTGAATGTCGGTGAAGTCCTCCACCACCTTCCAGAAGAACTTGATGGTGGGGTGGTCTAATGAGTAGCCACCTGAAACAACAAATACAATACGTCAGCATTGAAATTCTAACACGGCCCCTCCCGCTTGATAGTTCATACACTAACCAACTGTGCCATAATCACTGACGATTTTTTATATATAAAAGTTATTTAGATGTGTTTTTTTCTGTTTTATCTAATTGGGGTTAGCTAGCAGAGATCGCAGCATTGAGACAAGCTCGCCCTAGTGAACAAATGTTATTATTATTAATATCTGGAGGTGGTGGTAGCTGGGTTGGTATCATGCTCGACTTGTAATCAGGTGGGAGTTCGATCCTAGATGCTGACTTAATCCACGTGTGTGTAAACAAATAAATAAACAAATATTCACCTCCATAATTGGTATGAAGTCTAAGATCTTCAACATCCACAGCACTCTCGGCTCCTGACACCAGAAGTCTCAACTCCTTGGGACCAAAGAGTCTCAACCACGCAAGCGGCACGACACCGTTGAGACCCTGACGACACGCCGCAGTCTGTAACCGCACTTGACGCGACAGTTTCCATTCGGCGACCAGATGAATGTATTCGATACGATTCTCTGCCGTCACGGGAATGTTTGAACCGCCTGGCTTCAACTCCTCAACCTAAAAAAAATTACACCATTTACCAAATTGAATACAAAATATTACACTATTTATCGAATTCTCAAGAAATATTACGCAATTTACTAAATTGTTTAGCAAATATTACACTATTTACTAAGCTGCCTACAAAATATTACACCATTTACTAAATTGCCTACAAAATATTACACCATTTAATAAATAGCCTACAAAATATAACAATATTTATCAAATTGTCTAGAAAATATTACACAATTTATTAAATTATGTAAATAACAATTATTTACCCTTTGTTCTCCGAGTTCATCGCTCATAACAGTGAAATCTAGACCAAGATCTGCGACGGCAGCTGGCGGAAGAGCCCTAAGTTGCAACAAAGATCGATGAAGTCTCTCGTCTAGGGCTCCTAATCTGTGTATGTCAGCTTCTCCGCTATCCGCCTCGCCGACCAGAGCTTGCAGAAAGAATTCTGCCAGCGGTAATTCTACCAGCAAACCTTCGTATAAAGCCTGAAATAAAGAAAAACTTGTCATAATAGAAATTACTTATACCACAATTTCCATAGATGCTGATAGCGTAGATGAATAGGTGCAATGTGAAATAGTTCAGAACTACGACATACAACAAGTTTCTTTTAAATTGCAAATTTTGTCGTTTCAATGCTTGTTTGTTGGAGAAACCATTTTTGGGGAAATTGAAACTTTGGGAATCTGGAGAAACATATATTCTATCAAGAAAAAGATGATGTCAGATTACTTTAGGACTACAATTTTATTTGCTGGCAGCAATGACATTAAAAAATAAATTGTATTTGCCAAAAAGCCAATGCCCTCATCGAAAACTGCCTCTTTCTTGAATGACAGTATTTTGAAAAACAACCTTTTTTTATTAACTGTACTGTGCTGAATGGTTTCAAGTGCCAAGGCCTTGTAACCTCTTTGTGTTCTTTTGGGGAGGTTAAAGAACAAAGTATTAGCTGCAATGTTCTTACCTTGCCGAGCATTCTACCGATGAAGTAATAATGCTGTTGAAAATTCTCTACAAGCAGATGAACAGCCGGATTAGGGTAGAGTGTATTGTCTCTGGTTAATCGGAAGAAACCTCTATTGGGATCGCAGGCGGTGCGAAGCAGCTCAGACAGGAACTCACGGAAGACACCACCACCATCCACGCCAGCTTCTTCAAGTCCGACTTCGTTCATCAGCTGAACGCGCATCTTTAAACGGAGATCAGGTTCTGGAAAAAAATTGAATATTCAAATATAAAACAAAATCATCTATGGCTCAATCACCGCCACCTTGACATTTCTCTCTTTCTCTAGCCATGATGTAGGATTAATACATAAAAAATAATAGGCGAGGTTGCCATCACCGTCGCTGAGGAAATGTATGGAATAACAGTCCCTTAACAACGAGTATGGCGACCACGTATTATATTCTGTTAGGAGATTTGACAGGAGTGGTGGTTCTATTTCATCATTATGCTATGTTACCAACTGTTACAGCACGACTAAAGTACCTACTCTAGGAGGCGGCGGCTCAATTCATATGACCAGAACAGAAAATCACAAGAATTTTAATACTAAATCAATACGTAGTGGAAACATATTAGGGTTCGATTCCCGACCTCAGCAAACGTATGGACTGGTAATGGTGAATGTTATTTTAGTGTGAAGTGATCCCATTAAGCCAGCCGACAATCAGTCATAAGCCTGATGGAAGGTCCATCCTTTGCTGTATATCTGTTGAGATAACTACTTGTTATTATAAACTTAATTGGCTGAAGAAGGGTGGATCAGGGTTAAATGCAGTGGAAATGAGATTTTGAGAAAAATCTGTGGGCAAACATTGAGAGATAGGACAAAGAATGAGGTTATTAATAGAGAGATGAGTGACTGTAAGACGGGTGTAGTGACTAGAATGAAAGTGAATAATCTTAGATGGTTTGGGCGTGTTGAGAGAATGAACGATGACAGGACAACCAAAAAGATATACAAGAGTAAAAAAAAGGTGTGAGAAAGGATTGTTCTCGTTGGCCAGATCCTCAAGGACAGATGAGTTTTGAGTAAAAGGAATCGAAAAGATTGTATGACAAATTGCACGAATGTCGCAGAAGCAAGGATTGTGTGTAAGGATAGAGTTCTGTCTTCACTACATGAAAATTTAAAATTAAGGCTTACCGTTTTGTGGACTGAGTTTATCGAAGGCGTCTTCGTAGAGATGCGATCTCCTGATCATTACGTGGATGCTGGGACCCTGGAGGAAGCTCACCAAGTCGCCCTGGTGCTCTTGTTTATCCCTGAAAAAAAAATGGGACCATTGTAAACCATATTCAGATCAGTGAACGCTTAAGAACTTATGCCTAGGGTAACGTTCACACATTCCACCATATCCTGCCATCAAAAAGCCAAATTTTTGGAGGTTGTACAGATCGAAATTGTTTCATAGTTAACCAATTTTTCAATACTAACGCCATCTACTGAGGAGTGGACTTAAAATAAAAGTTTCCTTCGGCACAAAGTGTTGCTGAAATGGATATGCAAGAAACATAAAGTGTTGCTAAAACAGTTCTACAAGAAACACAATGGATTGATCAAATGATTGGTATACATACTTCATGATTAGTCCTTGAAAGATGAGAACACGTTGAGAGAAAGGGACCACGAATGGGATTTCCTTCAATATTGTCAAAGTCCTCACTTCTTTCGTGGTCAATGGAGGGCCATCCTCTGTAAAAATAAATATGCCAAAATGTTAGTATTTTTCTGTGACAATTCTCGACAAACTACTGTAAGGCCGGTTGCTCGATACATGATTAGTAACAGTAGATTACCGTTGCCGTTACTGGTCAGACTACGTATTAGAAAATACATTGATGTAATGGCAAACTAATAATATTAAGGCGCCATGTGCTGTGAACTGGCTTTGGCGCCATAAATTTTTCTCAGTCAATACTGAGAGCATCACCTTGAAACTGAGGACAGTGATAGATGAATGTATTGACTACAAGTTGACTGTCCTAGAATGAGAAAATTTGGAAATTCCTTGAATAAAAAAAAATCCGATAGTACCCCTGAAATTTACAGGACTTATGGTTTATCCGTTCAGTTTTTCAGATGTAAAAGTAAAATTTTGTCAAAATATTGGTAAATGCTAGGTTAACAAGTTGACTGTTGTAGATTTTTTAATGTGTTCCCAGGTTCTTTTTAAAAAGGTATATAATATGTCGCTTACGTCATTCTTATTTCGCGCTAACATTCTCATACAAAATATGATAAAGTTAAAACAGAACGATTTTTGCTCAGCGCATATAGGATCTTAACTACAATGATGTTTTATTTGCTGTTTCGCATTCGGTTACGCACGCAACCGAGACAGCAATATTAGGTATCAAGGAATGGTTCTAGGAGTAGAGCACTTTACTCCTTACCCTTACCAGTTTATACTATTCGTCGAGCAACCGGGCCTTACTGAATGCTTTATTCCTTACCACAATCTTCTCTAGTAAGTGCCGAGAAAGCTGCAAATGGTCTATACAATCTTAATCTATGGTTCCTTCTAGGATGCAGCAGATGATGGGGCCTGTCTGCCAACAGGGGTAGCGCGGGGCCCCCTCCGTTGCCCATGCACCATTCCCTCTCTCCAGTGGTGAAGTGTAACCGTTGATCTCGAGTGTGGAGTTGTCTGAGTAATCGTACGGAAACCTGGGAAGAAAAAAGAATTTCATCATTTATTTTTTCTCCCTATCTATCTAAACCCTCATGCCGTGTCCTTTGCCGGATGGGCAGAGAGGATTTAAGGCTAGACCGCCCTATCCTTACACACACACCTAGCCTCCGTGACATTCATGCAATTTGTCACACACACTCTCCGATTTCTTTTACTCAAATCGCATCCATCCTTGAAGATCCAGTCGACATGATTGGTCCAGGTCAGTCTCGCGCCGCTTACCCAAATATTCATTAATTCTCTCAACAAGTCCAAACCATCTTAGTTCGTTCATATTCATTCTAGTCACTATGACCGTCTTACAGTCACTCATTTCTCTAATAACCTCATCCACATCTTAATTCTCAGTGTTTTCCCACACATTCTTCTCAACAACCTTATTTTTTAACCAAACTTATCAAACTGTGTATTCAATTATTTTGAGAAACTGTAGTATATACGAACTATACCAATACTTATCTCTTGTAGGATACAACGAGAGGACTTAATATTTGGTTGCCTTACCTTGAAGAGATGAGCCCACACGGCTGTCTGATTATGGAACTGATGACCTGATTTTGACTTTTGAGCATCTGACGAAAACACAGCACTTCTGAAAATACAAAATCATTATTATCATTTATGTAGGCGGTAGTATTCTGTCGGCAGCTTTCGTTATTCTTAGTGTGTAATCGTTAACTCTAACTTTGGCGACCACTGTATTGACAGTTTTTTTTTTAAAGGATCTGGGCTTGCACACACAAACCCAAATACTTTCTGGCACACCTTGCACTAAGCTAGAAGCCTGTACGGCAAAGTGTGGGATACATCGCCACCGCCGGGGTTTGAACCTGGCACCTCCCGCTTGAGAGACTGCCACCTCAACCAACTGCGCTAACCATGCACATGAATATATTAGAAAACTTACTTGTAGTCCTGTCCAACATTAGGTCTCTGTTCAGGGAATGCCAACTCTATGAGCCCCGTGCAGACTTGTCTGAGCAGTACGCACAAGGGCCCCAGCTCCGTGAATGAGAAGGCCTGGGTCACGGTGGGTGAAGTCGAGGACTCCTCTGTAAAATAAGAAGTTACATACCATTAAAGATCTTGTCAGTAAGAACCTCGCTATTCTTTAAGTAAATAATTTTTTTGAGCAAACAAGTTCACCACCAATTCTGATGTATTTTGTACACACAGCATTCACTGATTACCCCAATATTAGAATCTTTCTTACCTGCTATGTTATTCACATCGCTATTGGCGAATTCTTCATCGTGCAGGGTCGCCAGCAATAAAGAATACAGAGAACAGAATGTCGCAAGCGGCGGTAGTAATCTGGCAGCCCTGTGTCCGATCCCTTGAGACAGATCCGCCAGTAGAGTCCCTCCCCGACCCCCCGGGGCACTGGGATTGTTGGAGATGAGACCGCCGGAGGTGCTGGCGCTGTTGTTCGAAGGGATTACCTCCAAATTACTTGCCCACGACCACAAGGAACGGAGGAACCATTGTTTAAACGCTAATGTATACGTTAGCCTGAAAAAAAGTACAATATAAATTACACATGTTTGGGTAAGTTATAAAATATAGACAATTAAGTTTGTTATTGCTTATGTAATAATTAAAAATGCTTATAATTAGTAGTTATCTCAACAGATATACAGCAAAGGATGGACTCTCCATCAGGCTTATGACTGATCGTCGGTTGGCTTAATGTGATCACTTTACACTTAAGTAACATTCACCAATTCCAGTCCATCCATTTGCCGTGGCCGGGATAACAGCCGACGATCAGTCATAAGCCTAATGGAAAGTCCATCATTTGCTGTATATCTGCCTGGGACTGTGGAGAACCAATAGAGACTATCCAGCACATCGTGGAGACGTGCCCTCTGAGAGCGTTCTCTGGCACATATACTGACATACATGATGCCACTCCAAACGCCTTGCAATGGCTTGATGATTTGGATGTTGCTCTCTAGGTCTCCTGGATGTAACAGTGAAAAATCTTTGACTCTCTTGTCTTCTGACGCCACCTTTCAGTGGCTGACGCCAAACGATAATAATAATACTACAAATTACAAATATTTAATTAACTTACTTATAATGTATGGCAGCCTTATTGCTCAACAACAAATGATGACAGACTCCAGATATATGTTCCAAAGCGGCTTCGTTCCAATCGTTCTGGCCAGCTTGCGAACACATGTATAATATACAACTATTACTACTGTTCAGCATCTCGGCACACTGGTTATGGATCTCGGTCTCCTTTTGAGAGATGGGGTCCTCATCCCCTTCGCTCTCGCTGTCCCCATCGTACCCCGATTGTGTGTTGAACGGATACGATTCGTCCGTCGGAGTCTTCAACACTTTCAAGCAGAGGTTCTCCGTCAGTTTGGAGATTAGTTGAAGGTAATTTATCACTTGTGGATTCCAGAAGAAGTTTGTGTTTTTCGTGCCGCATATTGATTGCACTGTAACAATAAACGAAATATTTATTTATAAATTTGTTTGCACGAATCCAGATGTTATATGAGAAGGCAACAGACGTCAAACATTCCCACAGGGAACATACATTGTGAGAGGCTGTAAGATGGATGTTGTAACTAGAAGCAAAGTTAACAAGTTGAGATGGTTAGGACATGTGGCGAGGGTGAATGATGAAAGAATAACAAAGAAATATATGTACATGGGTGGAGAGAGAGTTATACTTAAATGTGGCCATCAAAGAATGACTTGGCTTAACCATGTCGACCAGATGCTCAAAGTAAAATGAATTGTAGAGTGTGTATGACCAATTGTATGAATGTGACGGAAGCAAAAAGTGTGTTTAAGGATAGGCAAACCTGGCACCTTGGATCACTGACAAGACCAAAATGTTGGGATAAATGAGATCAATGTTTCAAACACTCATATTTTACACGCAGATGGAACCATATTCATTCATCTTATGAAACATTTTCACACAAAAAGTCAAAATCTCAAAATTTGTTCTTCACAAATTTTCAAGATGATTATACTGATAAAAAAAACTGTGATTATTCACAGATATCAACGACATGCAAAATGACTGTTATATTTACCAAAATTAGGTGGTTGCAGGTAGAGCACACAGTACAGCAGCCACATTGTGTAAGGTATGGGAGGCTCCTGGTCCTCGTCCGGCCTCAAACTCCACACGAGCGCCGCGTACGGAAGGACTGTACCGTTCTTGAGCGCCGGCAACACGTACATCTTCACCACCTCAGTCAACTCGGGACATAGGATGCTCGAGGCAAATTCTCTTAACACTACATTACTGCAAGAAAGACAGAATTTTTAAAAATTTAAGATATACCTAAATTATTTTAGAACTGGATTTTTCTGTATTGCGCAGATGTATACACATTACGGCACATACACAACTCCCAAAAATTACACGATTGACAGTAGGATGCGGTGGAATAGGTGAACGTTGCCCTGGGCATAAAGTGATCACTTAAGCCAGTCAAAGCCAGTGGTAGGTTCATGAGCGTCAGAACACCCATCCTGTTCCTCCCCAAGGGAGTTCACATAATGCTGCATTGTGTAAATATACATATTATTCTTCCGACACCCTAAGTGAACAAAATACAGCAAAATGTCAAGTAATAGAGGTCAAAACGATAGTTCACTAGGGCGAGCTAATTGCAGTGCAGCGATCTCTGCCAGCTAATCCCAATAATAATTATTATTAGGTATCGGTAAGGCAGTTTCACTGATTTCGATCAAATCCCAGTTAGTATGTTTATATGCGCATATCCAGTGTATTCTTGTATGTAAGGAGTTGTTGTATAGTATGGAGCAAGTACAAGTGATTCCTCACACTGCCAGCTCTATTGGTTGTGTGGTGTGTTGGATGTGTCGGTATAATGTTGTCTATAGCTTCAGTTGATGTCCTTTCAGGTGCACATTAGAGCTCATGGTGAACATAGCTGGTGGTATCTACAAGTATATGAATTATTGTCTCGTATCGTGACTTACTTGTATTCTACGGACTGCAGAGTCTCGACGAATGGGAACGGTCTCACCATGAGTTCAAACAAAGAGCCCGCTAGGGGCACGGGTGGATTGGGTGACGGGCCGTACAAAGAAGGAGTTCTGGACTCGAGCAAACATCTGATCTCTCTGTAATAGCCTGGAAAAAATATACATTGACGTGTTTAATCGATATTGCAGATGAAAAATTTCTTTGAAAAAATATGCTGTCATCCGGCTTCGGCGCCCTGAATTGTTCTCAGCCAATACTGAGAGAATCGTCTTGAAACTGAAGACAGTGATAGATGAAAGTATGGACTACAGATCGACTGTTTCGAAATTACAATATTTGGAAATTCCTTGAATAAAAAAATATTCCTAAAGTACTCCTGAAATTTACGGGACCTGAGGATTTTCCGTTCAGTTTTTCAGATATAAAAGTATAATTTAGCCAAGATACTGGAAATTATAATCTTAACAAATCGGCTGTTTTAGATTTTTAAATTTCTTCCCAGGTTTCTTTTACAAAAGGTATAATTCACTTTGTCGCTTACGTTATTCTTATTTCGCGCCAACATTCTCATACAAAATTTGAAAAAATTGAAGTGAAAATAGAATGACTTTGGTCAGTGCATAAAGCCCCTTAAAAAAACAACAAAGATCACGCTTTACCTCTTTTAATAAGATAAAGTAGTGTGTCTGCTATGGTAGTGGTCGCTACATCAGGAGGCATCACATTATTTACAGTGTCTATACAAGTGAACACCTCCAGCATACGTAGCGGGACCGCCAAAGAGTCCCTGTCTCGACCCTGGAAACAAACGTAAATAAACACTGAAAAATAGTACAGATACTTAAAAGTCAAACACGATAAAAAAATGATGCTACTTTGGGATCGGGACCCTATAATTGGGATTCGTTGACCTTTTTTGTGAGCTTGACGATCGAATTATTATTTCGTATGGCTTCTGCCGCCATTGAGCGGCAACATCAGAAGATAAGAGAATTATGCTATCTGTTACATACAGGAGACATGTACCCTACAGAGCAACATCCAGGCTTCCAAGCCATTCAAGGGCACTGAGTGTAGCATTGTGGGTATCTGCATATGGTCCAGGAAATGCTCTCAAATAAGGCATATGGATAATTGAAAAACGATAAACGATACTTACATCAGATTTTTTGGAATTCAACAATTTTAAATGTAGAGCCAATAGTCTTCTTATTTGAAAATAACTCCCGCCACTTTGTAACACTTTGGTCCATTGTTTCAATAGTTGCTGTGATATTAATATCTGAAAATAAAATGCAAAAATTATGTAGATATCTCAACTTATATACAATGCAAGATAAGCAACTGATTCATGGTAGAACACAGATCTTTTGTCAAATTTTGAATTGGTCAATTCATAGTGGGAGACTCTATCAGAACGAAGGAATCCAAGCGCTCAGAGAATTACTTAGAATCTTCTTGAACGCTGTGGAAACAAAGCGAACTTTGCAGAACCTTCTAGAAAATTGTAGAGATTAATTGAACCTTGTAGAAGTTAATAGAACATTGCAGAACCTTCTAGAAAGTTGTCAGAATGAATGAACAGATGTGAGATGAATGTGATTCGGGTCATACTGTCGACCTACTTCACGAATTTGCTGTTGTGAAGCACGAGTAATTCAGCTAGTGATAATATAAAAATTTACCAGTCTCGAAAAGTCTTCAGGTTGATTATAAAAAAATAGGAGTCTTCGTATTAAATAAATTAAATCAACTTCATTAATTGGCCGCGAGTTATTCACTCGGTTCTCAAACTGTTGTCGCTCACTTGCTTTGCATCTCACTCGAGTTATGAAACTTCTTACGAACGCCTGAATCTTTATGGTACTGTTTAACCTTCTTCTGTGTTCCTGGAAAAAAATAATCGATACATCATTATTATAATAAAAATCTTGCTGTTTTTTTGTAACATTGTGATTTTTTTTAATAGTCAGTTTAATTGTCTTTGGTAATTTTAATCAGTTTTAAAAAATACCAGGTGTCTTAGACAGCTCACTTCTTTCACTCATATATATCAGTTTTGTTATTCTAGGTCATCATTCATTCTCTCAACCTCAGTCCTTATCCTATCTCTCAATGTTTTCACACACATTTCATTTCAACGATTTCATTTCCACTGTATTCAACCCGGAATTTTTGCAAACATTTATATGACATTCAGAATGGGTGGCAAACCTCACTGGTGGAAAAGATGTGAAATGTCTTATGGGAGTTTTACGAACGACTGTTACAGTGCACTCAAAATATCAAAAAGGAGTGCAGTCGATTCTACGATCAGAGAGTCCTACTGTGGGGTTAACTGAAAGAAATTGCAACTCTGCGATAAGTTCGCCCTAGTGAACAACGCTTCACAATCTGTTTTATGTCCAATTTTTTTTATATTATGTTACCTACTTTGTTTAGTTTAAGAATAAATAAAAAACTGGGCAAGCAAAAAGATGGTGTAATACTTTTTGCATTTGAGTCACACTGCAAATTAGATCTAGGTGTAGAAATTTCTAGAACATTCTATTCAGGGTACTTAGAAACAGCACTTAACCCAAAAACATTATTATTTACTGAAGGAGGGCAGTAAAATGACATTGTGTCTCATGCAAGGACAAATTAAGCACAAAATACAAAGAAAACTAGACTTTTCCATGCATAATATTGGGTAATTTACTTACTTCTCGCTTGGTTCTCTCCTCCTGGGCTTGTTTTAACAACTCGTCGCGAGTTAACGTGTGTCTCGCACTCGCCCCAGCCAAATTCTGCTGAGGTCTTCGTCTAAAATCACCTTCAAACGAATACATCTTGTCCAGGAAAATAAAACAAAAATGGATCAATTACAACACAAATATCCACAGGTTAATTTGACGAAAATATACAACAGAGTTCCCTTTACACATAATCTATCTCAGAAAATGTTCATTTAATTGTTAATTTATTATAAAAATAGTCCGAAACACAACCGTTTATCAAAACATTTCACATAACTTTTTTACAAAATAAATTGTCTGTCATTCACAATCACAATGTACGAGAAACGTCATTTTACATTGAGGTTGCCATAACCTAAAAATTATAATCTTTATGGCTATTGCGCTAACACAAAACAACATTTAACTTCATTAATATCTAATTATTAAGAATTTAATGGTGATTAATTATTTATTTTTATAGAAAAATCACTGATTTATTATCAAGTAACGGCGTCTTTTCGAAAATAAAAGGTAACTCAAACACGCACGGACTCACGGAGTAATTAAATGAAAATTAAAAACTGCATATTGGGTGTTAGGTACGATTTATTAGTCAAGTAAGTTTTAATAAAAAAACATTATTAATAATTAACTGCGTGAAGAAAGTCCACTAAATGAGGATAAAAAAATAATTAAAATGATTATTTTAGGTTACATTTGACAATCATCTGTTTGGTGTTGCCATACTGCCTGACAGCTAAATAACCGCGAAATATAAAATTATCATAGATAAGAAACTGTGCATCATACAAACTGAGTAGGCACTTATAAGATACTGCTTGATATGAGAACTATAGTACGTACAATTTTACTGATAAGGCCTTTGTGTAATACAGATAAACTTGTAGAGAAATTATCTATACACTGATAATATGAAACGTGTCTGCTGTATTTAAAAACAGATTGCCTTATCAGGCTCAACATGCCCAAACCATCTAACTAAAGCTTATTTACTATCATTCTAGTCACTTACACCTGTCTTAGAATCACTAATATCTTTTATTAACATTTTAATAGGTAATAAAGAGATTTTTAAGAACCAATGCAAATTCTGTGGAATGATTGGTGTGGTTAATAAAACAAACAAAGCTTTTTCAATAACAATATTTATCATACTATCTGAATAATGGTTTAAATATTGTGTGGGTTAGATTTTGATCGCAGAAATCAGTTATTCATGTACAGTAGAGTCTTGCTAATCAGGCACATCAGTACATCGACACGTCCAGTAATCCGGCACCCTTCACCAACCCCCTACATTCAATTAATGACTACATATTTTGAGATAAATTAGTTATAAGTATGAAAATTGTCATATTGAATTATGTAGTTAATAATACATATCCCTTTATTCCTTCATACATGTGTGGTGCTTTATTTTCCATCCTTTCTCAGCCGTTTTGATTCCAATGCTGAACATAGTCCTCCCCATTGACTTTCCACAGATCTCTATCCTGATGGGCATTCTGCATCCACTTGCTTCCTGCGATTCGCCTCACATCGTCAGACCATCTTGCCTGAGGTCTTCCTACGCTACTTTTGCTTGTTCTAGGTTGCCACTCGAGAATCTTTTTGGTCCGTCTAGAATCTGAGCGTCTGGCAACGTGTCCTGCCCAACTCCATTATTTACCTTGAATTTCCTTATCTTCCTCTTCTTCTTCGTCAGCCTTGGTTCCTCCACTGCTGGATATAGGCCTCTTCCATTTGTTTCCAGTCTTTTCTATCCCTCGCCTTTCTGACCCACTGCCTACCAGCTACCAAGGTTACGTCGTCCGCCCATCTTTTCTGGGGCCTTCCGACACCTCTTCTGTTTTCCCATGGCCTCCACTTTTCTAGTCTGGGAGTCCAGCTATTTTCGTCTTGTCTTGCTATGTGCCCTGCCCATTGCCATATTTGAGTCTTGCTGTACGATCCATGACATCGACAACTTCGGTTCTTCGTCTGTTTCCCTATCAACCCAGTAATCCGAACCTTCCAATAATCCGGCACCTTCTGCTTTTTACTAGTGCCGGATTAGTGAGACTCTTCTGTATATTATAGGTACCTACCTACCCATATGTTGTTATCTTTCACCGCAAGTTGATATCGGAAAAACTCAACGCTGGTGCGGTTATAAGAATCTTCATAATGAGTCACGTTATAACGTTTGTTGGTAATTTCAATCCATTGTCAACTGTTCAATATCACATTGTATCGTTTGAGACTGTAATATATGCAACACATTCTTGCATATGCAAATTAATATGCATCATTCGTTTCAATATTGAAATGAATAAAATATGCAAGCATTCTTGTGGGAAAATAACTGTTTGCTTCGGGTACTTGTTTTTTATAGAATTACAATGTTTAAAACAAGTGTCATTCTTTAAATGGGATAAGAAAGAATACTGTTTTCATGGTAAAACTTTCAAAAGCAGTGTCTAGACAATTTGCAATAGAAGGCGGGCTTATAAAAAAAAATTGGTAATAAATATAACCTTTCTAGACAATTTTGTTAGATGTTCCTCATTCAGGTAAACTAGTGGGGTAACCAGTGAATACTGTGTGTATATAAAAACACAACATTCAGAATGGGTAGCTTACTGATGAAAAACTTTACTTGAAAAAATATCAAAAACAACAACATAGCGATCCTAGGGATTTTTTTTATTGCATATTATTTGCATGCATATAAGTCAGCAGTCAGCCTTTACAATATTATATTTTTAGTGTAACAGAATACTTTGATACAAAATAGACAGATCTAAGGTAGAAATACCCATTAAAAAAAACTCAAAATACCTAATGTTGGTTTAAGTGTGGTTCTATGACAGCAGAACAGAGATAACAATAATAACAAACAAATAAATTTAGTCATAATTCATAGCATATTAAAAAAAAATGTGCATATTCTTGCATGCATATTGCATATAAGTCAGCCTTTATAATATAATATTTCTGATGATAAAACAGTGTAATACTATACTCTGATAGTGATGTGCATGTGATGTGTTATTTATTAACAAAGATAAAAATAAATCAATTTAAAAGTATAATGTGAATAACTTATATAAAAATGTATTTCAAAGGGAGGAGTTTGTTTTCTATAATAGTTCTATTGCTTTTTGAGACACACAAAGTTTTTGGTGGTAAATTGATTTGTCCAGCTGAATGTATTTGTGATCTGTTGGACAATGAGTATCGCAGAGTTTCCTGTGAAAACAGAAACTTAGTAGACATTGTCAATGTGCCTAAGGAAGTGAATATCTTCAGTTTACGAGGAAATGCTATACAAAAGTTGGAGAATTATTGTTTTGAAGTGAGTACTTAGACAATATATTGCAACCGTTGTTGAAATAATGTATTAGATTTAGTTAGGTATTTCGTTTGTGAAAATTAGTCATACTAAAACAAAGGCTCTTGGTAAAAAAGTGTCTTATTTTAATTAATAATTTATTTGATAAGATTATTTTTGAAAAGCACAATTTTATATTTTTGTGAGACCATCGAAATTAATTTAAGTACTTAATTAATTTGTTACTTAAGTGTAAAGTGGTCACATTAAGCTAGCCGACGATCAGTCATAAGCCTGATGAAAGGTCCATCCTTTGCTGTGTATCTGTTGAGATATAACTACTTGTAATTTTTTATTTAATTTATCATATCATATGAGGTGGTTGGTAGCCTGGTTGGTAGCCTGGTTGGTAACGCGCTCGACTGTTAATCCAGTGGGCGCGGGTTCGATCCCCGATGCCAACCTACTCCGCTTCACGACACAAGCTTTTCAAATTTACTGTGAAGTGTACAAAGATGTATTTGGGTTTATTTCGATAAACTCAGATTCAGTTTATAAATAAAAAATATAAAAATTTTGACGGAAAATTATGAATGTCAGATTTCATCCATGCAAATTTATTCTTTCCTTCGTGTAATCTAAACTCACTCATGTATTTTCACCTTAATTTGTTTCAGAACACCGACATGATTATGGGTTATTACAAGTACCTGATTGAGCTGGACTTATCAGAAAACCACATCTCCGATATGGACATGTACGCCTTCCGTAATTTGCAATCGTTAGAACGAATAAACCTCAGCAGAAATCGCCTGGAGAAAATTTATCAATATCTGTTTATTTACAATGAATTACTGAGAGAACTGGATTTGTCTTACAATAATTTCAGAAAATTAAAGGACGAAGTCATATTTCAACACAAAAAACTCAAGGTAACATTATTTAACAGCACATTCTTGTTAACATTGCATTCTGGGTCATGGTTACGTTGATAACTTATATTGAGTTTAGCAATTAGCATGACATTTAACAATTAGTGCTAACTAGCTGAGCTAACCGGCGATGCCTGGGTGAAAAACTACCCATTCCGCACAATTAAATTTATAGGTTTGCGACTCGGCTACTTCTGTAAATTTGTATGAAATATCCTGGTTCGCAACCGCTATAAATATGTAAAATGTTGCCATATTGTGGAATTAAGAAAATTTACTCATGTTAATCTAAGGTTGGTACTAATTGTCGGCTTTGCGCATGCGTCAGGCAATCATCTGCACATGCGTATAGCCCGGTCTGTCTACTGTGGCGTGACGTTTGTCATGACCAATATGGCCGCCTTGTTTTGGTACTGCCTCCGTATTTCGATTTCAAAGTTAAATATCTCTTAAAATAAGTGTTTTTTTCCAAAAATGGCGCCGTCAAAACCTAAAGCGGATCGGTAGAAGTGTTTATGTGAATTTTCACAGCAATCCAACGTAAAATGCGCGAGTTTTGCGAACACTTGCACAAATTGGGACTGTTGCTTAGTTATATAGATTGTGTGACATGATACCTTACAAACTTTAACTTACATACAAACCATACGGTGAAAGAATCACTCATTTAACATGAATGGTCCCAAAGTTATGCCTTTTTAAAATAGGGTCCATCTTTTTCGATGTTCCTTTATATGAATTCTCACAAAAACTAGCGTCGTTAATATTTCTACACTGATTCCAGGTACTCAATTTGAGCAACACGCAAATAATACAACTCTACAAATCAACGTTCAGCGAACTTCCATCACTCGAGGTTCTGAATTTGAGCGGAAACAATATGGTATCATTGCAGTTATCGGTTCTTCAACCGATGATTTATCTAAAGTACCTTTCGTTGAACGATAACAACTGGAGATGCAATCTTGGATTCAACGACGTACAACAATGGTTACTTAAGAAAAGAATCGACTTCCAAACTCAATGCGGACAAAAGAAATCAGAGAAAATGATTATCGCACCTTCGTACGTGGAAAACGATCGTAGCGAAGAAGATTTAAGTACGAAGTGGAAATTGTCGAACCCGGGAGAAAATGAAAGAATCGAAAAGAACGATAAACCATCTGATACTTCAATAATTAACTTCGATACTTCGAAATCGTTTATCAAATTATACAACGCGAAATTCCCATCTATTTGGAGTTTGATTATAGGATTACAAGTCGGTTTGTTGATCGGCATGTTCATAACGTATTTCTGGATGAGTGAGTCGTGCATTTGCAGGAAATGGAAACGAAGACCGACTTCTTTTAATTCCGGACGAAACGGTAGAAGACGCCGTAATCTTTTGTTGAGTAATACGCAAACATCGCACACCGATACTCCTCCGATTGTCAGAAGGCAGTTGTCCGGTGTTGAAGCGTTTCCGAGGAGTCATTCGTGGGAAACGGGGACCGTGTACGAGCCACAGACGACGAGACTGCTTTTACATGATGTTAATGAAATGAGTTTTATGCCAAGACTCAGAGCAGAGACCCCTCCCCCGCCCTATGCCGATTATGTGAACGATAATGTCGTTCCAAGTAGCGAACAACGTAACGATAACGTTGGAAATAACGCCACCGTGAACAACGAAATCAGAAATGAAATACGATCTTGAATACGCAAAATATAAACAATGTGTATTTAATGGAAGTGCAGGAATTGTAACAAAAACTATAAGTAATTTGTATGCTACCGTAACAAGTAATTGTAATGTAACAATTGTAACAATAACAATATTTTGTATGCAACTGCAAACTAGCACCCAACTGTAACAAAAACAATACTTTTTATGTAACTTGAACAAAAACTATACGTATTTTGTATCAAATTCCAACAAAAGCTACATGTATTTTTTGGGAAATTGTAAAAAAACTAAGTATATGTATTTTACATGTAATTGTAACAAAAACAATATGTATTTTGTATCAAATTGTAAAAAAACCTACATGTGTATTTTGCATGTAATTGTAACAAAAACTATGTAACTCTGTAATTGTAACAAAAACTATACTACGTACTTTGAATGCAATAATTGTAAGAGAAACTAAACATATTTTGTATCAAATTGTAACAAAAGCTACACGTGTTTTGTATCAAATTGTAACAAAAACTACATGTATTTACTATGAACCACCATGACAAATAATTTGAAGTCACAAATCTTTTACTGATGATTTTTAAACTGTGTTTTTGTTTATAAACAATTTTATTTTTAACGTTTGTTGGTGAACCTCGAATGAGGAAATTCATGTGCCTTTATAGTATTAATTAGATTTAGTGAATAATTAGAAAATATTATAAAAAAAAAACCCAAAGAGAATTTTCTGTGATAAGAAAACAATAATATAGTTAGTATAACAGGTCCAATTCTTTGCTGCCATTTGGCTTTGGCGTTTACTCAGCCAATACTGAGAGCATCGTCTTGAAACTGAAGACAGTGATAGATGGAAGTATTGACTACAAGTTGACTGTCCTAGAATTACAATATTTGGGAATTCCTTGAACAAAAAATAATTCCGAAAGTACCTTAGAAATTTACGGGAAGAATCCATTACTTGTTCAGTTTTTTAGATGTAGAAGAATAATTTAGTCAAAATATTGTTAATTATAAGATTAACAAGCTGACTGTCGTAGATTTGTCAATTTGTATCCAGGTTCTTTTTAAAAAGGTTCACATTGTCGCTTACGTTATTCATACTTCGCGCTAACATTCTCATACAAAATTTGAAAAAGTTGAAGCGATAATAGAACGTTTTTCCTCAGTGCATATAGGCCATTAAGTGGTAACTAACTAAAAATAAGACATTCTTTTTTCAGTTATTCCATAGTAAAATTCAAAACACTTACTTATCTTAGTTTAAAAAGTTATAGAATCGGACCTATTGTTAACATTGATCTAGTTTGTAAGAATTTATTTAAATATGCATAGTCACAACCTAAAATATTAGTTAAAATTTAGAAAAAATATTTTTTGTTATATTTGCATAAATTTGAAAGCATTAGAACATGCTAGGGAACCTTTATAAATGTAGGAAGACTTAACGGATAAAGCCATAGACAAAACTTGACCGCCGCCATTGTCGTTCTTAGCTTTTCCGCTAGGTATACACCATTGTGATGTACGCTAATTACCATTTAATTTCATAGGTTATAATCCAAAGGTAATTTACACACTGATTATACATAATGAATTACAAAAATCACTGAAATATCACCAGGTTTCATGCAATTGTGGACAACCAATATGACTTGCAATCATGTTTGTAGCTCCCATGGCGTCCACCATAGACTTATCATAGATAATAGAAGGGGCTCAATGTTCAATAGTTCTTCCCACCTTTATATAGGTTCCTTAGAACATTCACCCCCGTTTCCACCAACTTTTACCTAAGAAGGAGACCCCTAAGAAATTTCCATACAAAAACAGAGATAATATTCTATTTTTTGACACGCAGGCCTACCAACCACACCCTAATTCCATACGAAATGCAACACGCAACTCACCTAGCCTGGGCAGAGATATTTGGGCACCTAACGTAGGTGAGTTGCGTGTTGCATTTTGTATGGAATTAGGGTGTGGTTGGTAGGCCTGCGTGTCAAAAAATAGAATATTATCTCTGTTTTTGTATGGAAATTTTTTAGGGGTCTCCTTCTTAGGTAAAAGTTGGTGAAAACGGGGGTCAGTGATTTGAGTGCGTACTATTTCAGACTTCATATTTGTTAGTCAAACATTGAGGATTAAAAGATATTTATTTTTGCTAGAAACAAACCACAATCTTCTTAACTCAGATACTATGTTTACCGCAAATGCAGACCACATATACATCCTTGTTTGTATTTAGAGCAGAGATCCCCTAACTATTGTTGCGCACTTGTATACATATTTGAGAAACATTATTTGAACTAGAAACCTACCCAGAATGTTATATTTTATTTCCAGTGTTTCTCAACTTATTGCTATTCTGACTAGTCCCGACATTGTTTCTAATGAGACCCAAAATTATTATCCTTGTTTCTCAATCTATCGTTTTTCACGGATTGAACTTTTGGAATGTTTGTCTACTTAAAAAATAATAATTTTAAAATAAGAATAGAAATCCGTTAAGTTTTCCTACTTTTCTGCCAGACTTTATAGACTTTGTCTATCGATGTTTGACAACGAGACATCAAAATTTTTTTGGACATGATTCATGACTTGACCGTAACGACTCTTGACACAATGGTTATATATTGAAATTTGAGTACATGGTTGGCGCAGTTGGTTAAGGCGGCAGTCTCTCAAGCAGGAGGTGTCAGGTTCAAACCCCAGCACTGGCGATGTATTCCACACTTTGCGATACAGGCTTTTAGCCTAGTGCAAAGTGTGTAGGAAAGTATTCGGGTTTGTGTATGCAGGCCCAGATTCTTTATATACTTATAAAAAAAATACTTGAGACTCGACTTGACTCTTGGTCTTGAAGTCTGGAGACGTGACTCTAGTACAACACTGCTTTCAATAGGGATAACTTACCTAGTGTAACCTGAGAAAAAAAACAGATTAATAATTAAAATATTGATTTAATTTTAATATAAAACTATAATCAAATATTTCTTATTTACTTACAATACAATAAACTATGTTATCAATAAAACATGATTCAAAAAACAATATATTATTTATAATTATGTGATAGATATTTTAAAAGAAAATATTAATTTGATATTAAAAATATATTTGTTAAAAAATTCATCCAGAAAATTACAAACAGCCAATATTCGTTGTTTTATTTCAAACACCCTTTACTGTTTCATCCAGACACATAGGAATACTGTCAAAGTTCTATACTTGGAGAACAGATTTTACTCGAATCCCAGTTAGTATGTGTTTATATGCGCATATCCAGTGTATTCTTGTATGTAAGGAGTTGTTGTATAGTATGGAGCAAGTACAAGTGATTCCTCACACTGCCAGCTCTATTGGTTGTGTGGTGTGTTGGATGTGTAGGTATAATGTTGTCTATAGCTTCAGTTGATGTCCTCTCAGGTGCACATTAGAGCTCATGGTGAACATAGCTGGTAGTATCTCACAGGACTACCTAGTGCTCATACATACATACACAGTATATCTCAATAAGATCCCTCCCAATCACTATTATTCCTAAGATTATTTTTCAAAATCAAAATTTACATGAGACCATCGGAATTTTCTGCAAGTCGTAGTTGAATACAACAAGTAATTATATCTCAACAGATATACAGCAAAGGATGGACCTTCCATCAGGCTTATGACTGATTGTCGGCTGGCTTAATGTGAACACTAACTGAATGAATGTTCAGTTCAATCAGTCATGACCCTGATGGAAGTTCCATCCTTTGCTGTGTATCTGTTGAGATATAACTACTAGTTACTATTATTCCTGTTATTCTTTCACATATAACCAGTGGTGTTAAATAATTTTCTGAATAAATTTCAAAACTATAATAAAAAGAATATAATTTATCCATTATGATATTTTTTTACATATTTTTCACAAGGCAACACACAAATTATGTACACGAACAAAAAAATTATAACATTTGCATAGAAAATATACAGCATTTTTAATTTATATTTGGCAGAAGCTACTGAAAGTTAGTAATTTGTAAAAAAAGTAATTATTTTAATGACTTGAATATATTTTATACAATATTTTGAAATTTTCAATAAGATTTTATTCACATGATACATACTAATATAGATATAGTTTGTACAATCTTATAAACCATAGAGATGGGATACAATAGAGGGGTCGACAACATGCGCAATACCAAATTTTTTGAGTGAAAAATGTTGTGTTTTAGGTTGGTATTAAAACTGTGTGCAATAAATTCAAAAAAAATAATAGCGCCGCATGCATTTTTTTTGACAAATGGGTGAAGTGATACACCTGGGTAACTTTCGTGTTTTAAAATTATTGTTTTAGATTTCGGGAGGGGGGGGGGGGGCTATATATGCCCTTGACATCTACGGTTTAAACATGTGATAGATAAACTTTGTGATATATAGTTAATTTTAAATATACATACATATTAGATTTGTATAGCCGATACAAACATTTTAATGTTCTGAAGCACACAAAAAGGTATATTAAATCTTTCACTTGTAATCAAATGTTTTCTCAACAATCTAGTTTAGTTCTTTGTGTAAACTGAATAAGAAAATTAAACTACATACATAATTAAGTTCTTCACGTTTTTTCAACATGTATTCCACACTTTACGATACACACTTTTGCAGCCTAGCGCAGGAAAGTATTTGGGTTTGTGTATGCAAACCCAGATTCTTTTTTTTTTTAATGTTTCTTAAACAAAGAAGCAATATTTAAAATGCATATAAATAAAACCACCATTTTAAATGCCCACAGAAACATTGTACAATAAATACTTAATATTTATTTGTACACATTGGAATGTTATCAATTTATTTATTTATTGTATGGCCAACATTATAAATATAATATTTTGTTATTAATTGATTAAGTTGGCACAGTATTTTAATGTAAATATTACTCGTAAATGTTAAAAATATAAAACATACTATTTCATAAATATTCAATACATTTTGTTATAATATGCACCATATTTTTTTGTTAATGGCACAAATATCTGAAAAACTACCTATTCTGGCTATCCCCACATACACACTTTTCGCTTCTGTCACAATCATGCAATTTGTCATACACACTCTCCGATTTCTTTTATTCAAAACTGACCCGTTCAACATGATCGATCCAGATCAATCTTAGATGGCAACGATTACAACTCTTTGTATATATCTTTTCAATCTTCATTCATTCTCTCAACATACCCAAACCATCTAAGTTAATTCACTTTCATTCTAGTCACAACACCCATTTTACAGTCACTCATCTCTCTATTAATAACATCATTCATTTTTATATCTCTAAATATTTTCCCACACATTCTTCTCAACGATCTCATTTCCACTCCATTCAACCCCGATTCGTCTTTCTTCAGCCATGCCCATATCTCACTGGCATACATAATGGCGAAAATACTTAAAAAAATATGTATAGTACTTATATTTCTAATGATAAAATAGGCGTATGTATTATTATCACAAACATTCACAAGTTTGAGAGACACTGGTTTAAAACTATATTTTGTATTATAACAAAAGTTCAATCAGCGGCTCTCAAATATTATAACAATGGCAAACACGAATAATACAGCAATATTAATACGCAAACGTTTCTCAAAATGCAGTTTTATATTTTTTGCTTTTCACATTTGAATTTTCTACATGTCATAGTTGGACAAGTAGTTATCTCAACAGATGTACAGCTAAGGATGGACTTTCCATCAGCCTCATGGCTGATTATGATATTGGCTTTCAAGATATTAACATGGCAAAAAAAGCAGCCATAACGCATATACATAAATATTTAATATAAAAAGTGACTTTACTTTCAAATACATCAATCTGCAATACATGAGAGTCAAGAATAGCAATTCGGATAAAACATTTTTCAATATACTCCGAATCAGATTGCTGTTTTTGATCGTGACTGGACAAAAACCCATAAGAATATTGCTCAACAAGAATAAATCCCAAAAAAACACGAAAGCCCTAACGAAATTTGCTCAAGTAACAAAAGCTCAAATCTAATTGGATTTTGAAAATAAAATTAATTGTATCTACTGAAACTACTATAAATTAGAAAATAACCAAATAAATAAGCAGATTTAAAAAGGGAGACAATAAAATACTCAACATTTTATAAATAATAATTAATCTACTATTTTTTCGGGATTTATTCATGTTGAGCAATATTCTTAGGGGTTTTTCTTCGCAAACCGTTTTTGATATAATACGACTCATATTGCAACAAAATAAGCAGATTTTGAATAATATCTTATTTTCACAGCTGGCGACATTGACTAAATACATATCCTACTGGAAACACTTCATTATTCAGGTACGCACACTCCCTTTCTCCTTATTGTTCAGCACCAACTGACTGACATTCATGTACTCAGGATGCGAAGAGAAGATTTCTACGAGCTGGGCAAAAGTCGGCCTTTCCTGAGGCTCGTAAGCCCAGCAGTCTCTCATCACTGTGTATATCTCGGCAGGACAACTTTCCGGACGTTCTAAACGGTCTCCTTTTTCGATCAGTTCGATTGCCTGAAAACAACAATAAAAATTATTTCGATTTGAGATATACCTAAGTTATTTTAGGTATTGAACTGGATTTATCTGCATTGCACAGACGGAAATACATTACAGTTTTTTCCTCAACAGAGATGAGAGGCATCTTCATTCACATAATGTAGCGTAATATGAACTCCTTTAGGGAGGAAGCAGGATGGGTGATGGGGCTTTGGCTGGCTTAAGTGATCACTTTGTGCCCAGGGCAACAATGGGTCAATGTGAAATAAGTTCCAGCTGTAGCATATATACAACTCCCAAAAATTACATGACAGCTCTGGGCATAAAGTGATCACTTAAGCCAGGTAAAGCCGACTCGTAAGCGTCGGAACACCCATTCTGCTTCCTCCCCAAGGGGTTCACATAACGCTACATTATGCGAATGAAGAAGCCTCTCGTCTCTGTTGAGGAAAAAACTGTAAAAATTATTTCATTACGTTTATGTCCATTGAATGAGTTAAGTGTTGGTGTGGACCTAAATGGAGTGAAAGTATGTGCATTAATGTTTGCATCTTTGCATTTAGTGTTGATGGCTGATGATGAATACGAGTTACAGCGAATAGTATCCTGTGTGTATGAAAGCTGCGATAGGAATGGAAATAAATGTAAATAAAACAAAAGTATTAATGTTTGAAAGAGAGGAAGTAAGGACAAATTGTGTGATAAAGGTTGGTAATGACTGTCTGGAGCAAGTGTATGAATATGTATATTTAGAGAGTTTGTTTACTAGAGATGGGCGCTGTGATGGAGACATTGAAAGAAGAAAGCTGTTGGGTACTAGGACAAATGGTGCACTCAGACCAATTGTTAGTAGTAGAAATGTGTCTATGAAAGCAATAGTGCTAGTGCACAATGCTGTCTTGGTGCCGACCCTAATGTATGCTAGTGAGACTTGGATGTGGCTGAAGAAGGACCAATCAGGTGTGAACACAGTGGAAATGTATGGGGAAAAACTGAGAGACAGGATAAGGAATAAGATTATTGATAGAGAGATGAGTGACTATAAGATGGGTTTAGTGTTTAGTTAGTTTGGACATTTTAAAAGAATGAACGAAATAGACTTTATTACCTCCGCCCCTCTTAGTTCTCCGTAAGGCTGTTGTCCGTAGGAGTACATCTCCCAGAGCGTGACTCCGAAGCTCCAAACATCGCTCTTGTGCGAGAAATTGCCGTAATTGTAAGATTCGGGTGCGTACCATTTGATGGGCCACTTACCACCCTGACTGGCCTTGTAGTACGAGCTGTCTGTTGAGAGTGCTCGGGACAGTCCAAAGTCGCTTATCTTCGCTTGATGTCTGAAAACAAAAACATTAGTACTCCTTAACTTAACAACATTGAAGGAGACGTAATTGAGGGGATCTTACTGAGATATACTGTGTGTGTATGTATGAGCACTAGGTAGTCCTGTGAGATACTACCAGCTATGTTCACCATGAGCTCTAATGTGCACCTGAGAGGACATCAACTGAAGCTATAGACAACATTATACCTACACATCCAACACACCACACAACCAATAGAGCTGGCAGTGTGAGGAATCACTTGTACTTGCTCCATACTATACAACGACTCCTTCAAGAATACACTGGATAATTGCATATAAACACATACTAGTAACTGAGATTCGGTCAAATCGGTCAGAGCTGCCTGCCCAATACCAAATAAAAATACATGTATTTGTTGTATTAGAATAAAATTTCTACCTTTCAGAGAGCAATATGTTTCTCGTGGCGAGGTCTCGATGGACGAATCTCTTCTCTTCAAGGTAACTCATACCACTGGCGACTTGACAAGCCCACAGCTTGAGTTCGTACATCGGGCTGGCCTGCTCGGGATTTTCCACCAGAAAATTGAGCAGAGAACCAAGGGGAGCCAGCTCCTGGACCATGGCTAGTTGTTGAGACTGAAATTTATAATAAATATTGAGATATCTAGTGTTGGACATGATCCTACATGCCAGTGTGGAGAGGACGATAAGTCAATAGACCATGTACTATTTGCTTGTCCATTGCGGGATTGTGGTGAGGACTTTTACCAACATGATTTCTCCAGACCCTTTAGCTCTGTTTCGCTTCCATCAATGAAGCCTAAGGAATCATATCACGTAATTGCGGGATTTCTGAAGAGTTTCGACTTGAAACTTTAACAGATTTGAACTTCTGAATTTCATTTTATCGTAAGCAAAAAGCATTCAAAAGTTACCTTTAAAATTAACTAGAACTTGAAATTATTCCTATAGTTGTTACATGCAATTCTGCAATTTGTTTGATAAAATGTGATACAAGCACCATCAGTGAACGTTTTTAAAAACAGATAGGATGACTTTCTGAGAACGACAGATGGGACAGACACTGATTTGGGCCTACTAGGCTGCTTACCAAAATTAATACATAATAATAATAGTATAAAATATATCTATCTATACCCTCACGCCACGTCCCTTGCAGGGTAAGCACAGAGGGCAGAGTGCCAGACAGCCCTATCCTCACACACACTCCTAGCTTCCGTCAGATTCATGCAATCTGTCATACACGCTCTCCGATTCCTTTTACTCAAAACGCGTCCATCCTTGAGGATCTGGTCGACATGATCGGACCAGGCCAGTCTCGGGAGGCCGCATTCCTCACACCTCTTCGTTCGCTCAGATACATCTTTTTTGTCATCTTTCAATCTCTCAACATGACCAAACCATCTTAGTTTATTCACTTTCATTCTAGTTACAACACCAGTCTTGCAGTCAATAATTTCAATAATAAAATATTTACCTTGCATATTCCAATAAGTTTGACAATACACGGATGGTTTAGTCCAATCATGACTCTGGCTTCCCTCAGGAACTCCTCGCTGTTGGCTTCCACGTGCTGCGAATGCAGAGTCTTGATGGCCACAGCAATCGGGAGGGCATTCGGAGGAGTGTAGGTTCCACGGAACACTGAACCGAATTCTCCCTCGCCCAAGACTTGTGTGCGAGTTAGTTGACTACTTAAAATAAATTCTGAAAAAAAAAATCGTATGGATTAGGTACACTGAGAAGAATGTGTGGGAAAATGTTGAGAGATAGGATTAGGTGATTAGGAGTCGAGTGAATGTAAAACAGATGTTGCGACTAAAATGAAAGTGAATAATTTGAGATGGTCGGGACATGTAGAGAGAATGAACGATGAAAGGATAACAAAGAAGATATACCTGGGAGAAAGAAGAGGTGTAAGGAAGCACGACAGTCCAAGAACCACATGGCTGGACCATGTAGACCAGATTTTAAAGGATGGACGTGTTCTGAGTGAAAGGAATCGTAGAGTGTGTATGACAAATTGTATGAATGTGACTGAAGCACGAAGTGTGTGTAATGATAGGAAAGTCTGGTGATCTGTTTTATCTGCCTATTCCGCAAGGGACGTGGTCTGAGGCGATAAAAAATGCTTATAATTGTTTGCTATATCCAGGGAATATTTATAAAATAACATTAACTTCAAATATCCAATGTTTTATCATCACAAAAACTGTTGAATTCTACTGTTATTCATAACATAACCAGAGATATAGGATAGATAGGGATTAAAAAAATACTTTTACTAACCTTGCAGTGTCGCCAGCTGTCCGGACGAATCGATGGATATTTCATTATATTTCTCCATAAGCGGCAAAACTGGATCGTTATTCTTTGGCACGTTGTACGTTTCGTTACTAAAATCCATGTCACTCGCATTGGGGGGAAGACTTAACGTGGAACCGAGATTCAGCTTTGTCGTTGGACTCGAAAGAACGTCTTTTTTAGACTGAATTATATTATTATTCGTCTGAGTCTTATTTTTTTCGTTGCTTTGCGGAATTGGACTAACAGGATTGTTATTAATATTACTTAACGTAGACTTAATACTCGGATCCGTGATGAAATCCGTGGAAAAAGATAAATTTCTCGTGAGAAGATCCATGGACTTAGCGTTGTTACTGTTGTTGTTTATCGGAAGAGGGGGGATTGGAGGGGGGGAGGGCTCCGAGACAGGTAAAGAACCCTTCCTCGGTGATTTACTTAATTTTAAGGAAGCGTTTAGGTTTGTTGATGAGTTTTGTTTTGTTCGATGCGGTGATGTTTTGTTCGCACGTGGCATTGTAGAGAACTGTAACAAAAAAATGTACTTATTAGTAAAAAAGTGATTGTAAGATTGGTGTTGAAACAATAATGAAAGGGAATAAGGCAAGAGGTCTGGAAATCTTAAAAGAATGAGTGACAACAGGGTGACAAAAAAAGTGTATGTGGCTGAAAGACGTTGCCGACCTAGGGTAATATGGACTGACCATTATCGATAAGATCTTCAACGACAGACATGTTTCGAGTAAAACTAATTGTATATTACGCATGACAAATTCATGAACATGACAGAAGCAACTAGTCCATGTAAGAATAAGGCAGTGTGGCGGGAATGGAATTACAATTATTTCCTTTCATATAGAAAGGCTAGTTAAAGTGATTGTTCCTACGTAACAAGTAGTTATCTCAATATCGCTCCCCCTTAAAAGATCACCCAAGAAAGGTTAATGACTTTCTCAGAGCGGATGGGTATACAGTGAGTGCCGACTGACATGATGAGAAGAAGAATAGATATACAGCAAAGGATGGACTTTCCATCGGGCTTATGACTGATTATCAGCATAACACTTAAAAAAACATAGTCCTACATAACAACTAGTAATTTAAGTTATACAAATTACAAAATTCAATGTCAGTTGAGTTACAATATTAAAAAACTGACCTCTGGAAGTGCGGGTTTAGGGGGTGGAGGTACTGGTATCTGCAGACAGGTTGGCAGTCCATCCGACATGATGCTGTAGTGGTCTATGAGGTGCTCCAGGGAGTCCAAGTAGGGACCATCGTCTATGAATAACTTCTCTTCCTGCAACAATAATAATTCCATGAATGTAAAGGAAGCAACAAGTTTAAGTAGGGATAAGGCAGTCCGGAGTATTGTCCTCTCTGTATAGCCTGGAAGGGACGCATGAATAGACTTACATAGACGTAAGTAAGAGAACATTTTGATATTATTATCTAATCTATCTCATGAAGTCACATCCCACGTGGAGTAGCCACAGAGGACCCAGCGTCACACCTTTCCATCCTTATATCTGTCTTTTCCACCATGTTCATGACGTTTGTCACAAACGCTCCTTAAACAAATATCTGGTCAATCTGTTTACTCCATGTAACTCTTGGAAGACCGCTTTTTTTTTCAGTGTTTATCGAAATAAAGCCAAATTCACTTCACAGTAGGCTTGAAAAGCTTGTGTCGTGAAGTGGAGTAGGTCGGCTTCGGGGATCGAACCCGCGCCCACTGGATTAACAGTCGAGCGCGTTACCAACCAGGCTACCGGCCACCACTCTTCTTCCACTCATAAATCTGTTTGGTTATCCAATCCTCATTCATTCTCTCAACATGTCCAAGCCAAACTCCTGTTTCAAATCCACAGTAGATATAACAAAGAATTGTTTAAGATTACGATCTCACCTCTTTTCTGATAATAAAGTTGTAAGGCTGATCTCCGTTCAACATTGACAGTACGTACGCTCCCGTGTTCTTGTCGCTGTAACGCACCAGGAATGTTCCATCAGTGGACGAGACCGAGTGTCGTTTACAGTAATCTCTGAGCAGCCTGACAGCTTCGTCTCTGCTCAGAGTTCCGTGGTACCACTGGGCTCGAGTTGTCCTCGGGATAGGAGGGGAATAATTTTCTGAAACATTAAATTTATTGTTATGTGTTATCAGTATACATCGGGGTATCGGATTCTTTTACCTGAATAGGGGCAATAAAACCTTTCCTATGAATGAGATTCCATAGTCGGCTCATGAGCAAAAGTATTATTTCTCTTGGAATTTAAATTACAGGGGTTTCCATATTTACCTGAATTCGATATAAGCATCAGTATCTATAGGAGAATACAACAATAGTGATTTGTAAACAACAAATTTCATGTAACTTGTATCAGCGTGCATTATAAATAAAATAAAAATAAAATAAAATAAACTTTATTGTACAGAAAAACATACAAGGGGCGGGCTTATTGCCAAATGGCAATTTCTGCCAGCCAACCCAAGATAGAAACAAAAAATGAGATATACCTAATTATAGATTCAGTACCAAGAGGGTATGCAGGTAGTATTCACAAAATTTGCGAAGTAAATAAACTATATACAATATACATAATATTTTTGTTCACTCTACGTCCCTGCACATCTCCAGAAAAGAATCCGATGTATAGTTATCAGCCAGGCAGCTATGGTGATATGTCTGGTCTCACAACAGTATTCACTCATTCAGTCTGTCAAGTCCATTGTTTAAATACATTCACACTTTGTGCAACAACAAGCTCCATACCATCTCCATAGATACACAACTCTATTGGATAAGAAATGCACACAGGGATTCTGCTTGAAATTGTGTTTGTTTAGCATCAAACTGTGACCTCTTGAATTAATATTTAAAGGACTTACTTAATAGCTCATAGCACTCCAAATGTCCGTTCTGCTTGGCCAAATCGGCAGGCACCAGATTGTCCACAGTTCTGGGATTAGCGGGGGCATTCAAATCTAGGAGAGTCTGAAAAAATAAAATATGTTTGGTTACAATGCGATTACTATATGCAATTATCCAGTGTATTCTTGAAGGAGTTGTTGTATAGTATGGAGCAAGTACAAGTGATTCCTCACACTGCCAGCTCTATTGGTTGTGTGGTGTGTTGGATGTGTAGGTATAATGTTGTCTATAGCTTCAGTTGATGTCCTCTCAGGTGCACATTAGAGCTCATGGTGAACATAGCTGGTATAGTAATATCTCACAGAACTACCCAGTATATCTCAATACTATTTCTAATATACTATGTACACAGGTTTCTTACCCTGACACAAGCAATGTGTCCGTTCATAGCAGCGTCATGCATGGGCACTTTACCCGATTGAGGATGTCTAGTTTGCACATTGGCACAGCCCTCACTAACCAGCAGTTTCACAGTTTGGGGGAAGTCTGCTTGGCAGGCGTACTATAAATAAAATATTTTGATTAACAAAAGAAGAAGTTTAAAAACTTTACGTATCTCGCATCTCCCCTGGGGAGTTTACTTACATGCAATGGGGTGTATCCGGCTGTATCTCTACAGTTGACACTAGCGCCACCTTGCAGAAGCTTCAGGAGAATGTTATTGATGCCCGACTTGGCAGCGAGATGCAACGCAGTCTGTCCTTCCGTGTTCTTGGCATCTAGACTTGGAATACTGCTCGTGAGACCAGAGACGATGGCGTAATGGCCCGCCTCGGTTGCTCTGCAAATAAAATGAAACAAATCTAATAATAATGACACACCTGAGAAGGCACCAGCTGAAACTTAGTCGAGACATATTTAAGAGTACGCATACTGACATTTAAAAAAATTCTGAAAACGGGAGACCTTAGATCTTGACAACTGTTACTAAATATGCTTTGGAAAAAATAAAGTAGTAGATACATTGAACCTTTATCTAGAGAATAACCATAAAAGATTTTTTATATCTTGTATAGATTTTTCAAAAAAAAAAGTGAAAAATACCTCTAATCTTTTTTTCAGAAAGACAGAAATTCGTTACCCGAAAGTCGCAGGGAATTTTTTTTTGTACTGATAATATCCATTAAAATCTTGGGAATAACCGTCAATAGTTTTTTTATTGAAGCGAAATTATTTTACCTATGAAGCAAGGTGGAATTTCCGTGCGTTCTTGAATTGTGTGGCGGAGGTTCCCCTTTACAAACCACAGCCAGTCTTGTCACAAGTCCTGTGGAGTCCCCTTGGTAGTGTTGGATGAGGGTGTCTAGTCCGTGGACTGTGGTGTGCTCCTCGATTGAGAAGAATGCATCCTCACCATGACGACGGATCTGGTAATGGACCACTTCACCCTGCAATTAAATATTATTACAAATTTTTGGGTAAGCAGCCTAGGCTGATGGGCCCAAATCAATGTCTGTGCCATCCGTCATTCTGAGAAAGTCATCCAACCTTAAAAATATTTACTGATGGTGCTTGTATCACATTTTCGGGTAAACGGTTCCAAATATTCACTACTCTATTGCAAATAAAATTCTTTCTCGGATTACTCAGAAACCGTCCCTTGGTGAGCTTCATAGAATGTCCTCTCAATTGGGTATTCAGGGTGTAAACGTTACAATTAAAGCGTTAATTTAGTGAATGCACGCATTAACTAGCCAATGTATACATTTGTTAATGTATGTATATTGTATAGGTACAATACATTAATCCAAGAATCAAATTTTGTATTTTTTGTTGAAGAGAATATTACCTTATGTAAGACAGAGAGGACATAATCTCCAATGGATGTATTGCTGTCTCGCACTAAGAAGACCCCATCTTCACCCTCTGAAATAAACAAAAACAATATTCTTTCAGTAGAACTCAGAACTATTATCTTTTCACTATATCTTGGCAGCCGGCGGACGTTAGCTGCAAGTGGAGTTCAAGATTGTATTGTTGGTAGTCCTGATTGTCGAACCTTGTCATAAGAGCTGTCAAAGGTCCGCTATATTCTCACATTGTATTATTTACAAGTAACCTACAATGCCGAAAATATTACAGAGCGGCGCTAGAGAAATCATTTTAAAGGCAAGATAGTTTTGCGAGTCGGAAAAAGAAAAAAACACTCCGATAATCCCTTTAAACCGCCTTCGCAAGTTTGAAAAGTTCAGTTTATTCTGACAATTTAAAAACTGGCTAGTATTTTTTAATAACAGTCCTGAAATATAATTTGAAAGTAGCGAAAAAATGTAACCATATCTTATTATCACATCAAGCAACACTAAACCAAGTTTGCTTCGTGAGACTTCTAAAAAAAAAGGACTGTATGTATGTACTGTCTGTCCCTACATTTAATATGTAGTAACAGTATAATTGGACTGCATAATGACAACAAATCATATTAAATTGATCAAACCACATTGCAACATATGAGTTGCAGTTCATTGAAAGGGTAAACGAACTCATGATATCGTAAGATGCATTTCAATTAGCTACTTATTAATATTTACTAGAGTCAAAAAGTCTAATCTATTATATTCCATCACACCACGTCCCTTGCGGGGTAAGCAGAGAGAACACATCGCCTGACAGCCCTATCCTTACACACACTCCTAGCCTCCATCACATTCATGCATGCAGTCATACACGCTCTATGATTCCTTTCACTCAGAACACGTCCGTCATTAAGAATCTGGTCGGCATGATCGGACCAGGCCTATCTCGGGCGGCCACGTTTCCTCACACCTCTTCGTTCGCTCAAATATATGTTTTTTGTCATCTTGTCATCCTTCATTCTCTCAACATGCCCAACCATCTTACAGTTACAAAAATAAGTAGGTACCTAGTTTGTTTGTTGTTTAAAAAACATTACATTTGGACCTTGTATACAATAAATTCAATAGAGGACGACATCTACTCTAAATTTTTACAACTTGGGGAAGGTAACTGAAAAAAAAATACAAATAAATGCCTAAAACTATGGCTTACCTTCTTTGAGTAGCTTTTCGGCGGCTTCTCGCGTTATTTTCCCGTGAAACCACCGTAAATTGTCATCGGCATTCATCCTCAGAAGGTAAGAATTCGTCTAAAAACAAAACTTTGATGTGCATAAAACTTTGAAAAATTATAAAAAATGAAAAATTTAATCGCGAAGAAGTGAAAAACGTCTTTAGGGACGGGCAAATAATACAAATATCTCGTTTCAATGGTTTTGGAAAAGTAAAATCCGCTCAAAACTTAATCGATTCTTAATTAATTGGAACACAATGACAAATCATGACAAAGATCACTTTGTGATTGTCCTGTCGAACAGTATACAAATATAACAACTTTTTTCACAAAACAACGCGTTATAATGTCTCGAAAATGTATAAAAATAGTTACCGATGAAAAATTGCGAAAAATATACATACGCTAGCATGAAAAAAAGTTTCGAATAAGTATTTAAAAAGTTTTCAAGACATCGGACATGCGTGTCACAATAAAGGCGATTTGTTTCTTTGACATGACAGTGTTGCTACTTCTACTAAACAATTGGCTATTTTAATATATTGTTATTAGATAGCTTTTAGACAGATTTGTATATTTTCACGGTCTTTGTTTATCTTTTCTCCATTCTTCTCGGGTGTACCGTGTGTAGATTGTCGATGTTGTCGAGTTTTCGGCCTACTTGCTGTAGAAAGTAGTACTTACATTAGTCCTGAAGATGGCCTCTCTCAGCAAGTAGGCTGAAAACTCGACAACATCGACAATCTACACACGGTACCTACACCCGAAAAGAATGGAGAAGTGATATTGTTATTAATTCACCACTTTAACCACGACAAGCGCAGAACTTAAACGGAACCAAAAAGCGAGTCGATAAAAAACAGTGCAAGTATTGTTATTTAAGTTCAGTAAAACATCTTAATTATTCCATAAGTTACAAGACCAGGTTTATTTCTCCTTTTAAATAAATAAACAACAAACTACATTACAATAATATATTATTAAAGTTTTTATTAATAAACTATATCAACATCATAATATAACAATCATGAAAAATAAAATAACAATCAATTACGTCGTGCAAAACTTCTCATATTTCGCGTAGATGTTAATAATATGGCAACATTATAATTTGTCTGTCACATAACCACCGCCGGAGTCAACACGACCACTTTCAATGAGATATTCAAAACAAAATAATAGGTAGGTACCTACGTATTTACGAATGACCATCGCATGACTCATAAAAATAATACATAGGTATAATGTAACGTAAGAAAATTATTTGATTAGCTGTCAAAGGTTTTTCACGACTAATTAATTGATATCAAACTGCATTATTATACACAATTACATAATAACAATAAAGGGAATTATAAATACCTTCAACAAGATGAAAGACGGCATATTTGTCTTCGTCATTATAAAATTAAATTCAAAACGATTCGATTCGAAATTTAAAAATACCAAAGAGTTTATTTACAATTTAAATTTAGAACATTTTTTTTTTCTTGGGATGTAAACTAGAGTTTTAAATGAGATTTCTTATGAGATTCTTCTTAGAACAATGGTTTTTTACTTAGAAAACACTGTACAACACAATAAAATGTCTATTTGTTATTAAAACGGCGTGTTTTATTATAATTGTATCAGAATAACACATTATGCTGAGCGTGACTGTTCGCCACACTGCGCGAGATTCCCGACTCGTAATACGAATGACTCATAACAAGGTCAATTCCGACTGATTATGATTCATCGTCGATATGTACATAATAATATATCATGTAGTACATAGAACATTGTTATTTATTTTACTAGCGAGTACCCGTGAAGATTATTCACTTTTTTATTAACTAACTACTCATACTGCCACTCTACCACGCCCTTTAAAGTTCTTCGAAGGAACATATCAGAGAGGGTTTTGGTCTTACCTACTTTCCTTACTAATTCTACATACATACGTACCACAGTAGGTACCTAATTACCTATAGTAAGTATAATTAGGTACTTAAGAAAATCGAATTGCACTTATATGTCCTTGATTATTTCAAAATTATTTTCATTCATTATTTCATTACAGCAGGTACAATTCGAAATTTCAAATTCTCATTCATAAAACTTTACGTCTAGACGTATTAGTCAACCAATATTTTTTGACCAATTTAAAGCGCTGATGGTATAGTGAATTAACAAAAATTCCATACTTTCGAACAAAAAACTGATATTAATTCCATTATTTACAACGTGCCATTCGATTTCATCAAGCTCTGCAAACATGCGATACAAAAAGTGAGACTTCGACGAAAATTTTTAGCCATCCATGAACGCGTCGCTGCTTTAAATTTACATATATATTCATAGAACTTGCAAAATTTGCCAAAGGCCCATCGTTACATAGATACGAGACTTGGATTCTACCAGTACTATGTAATGGAATATACAATGTCTACCTAGGTACCTATCTACATTAATACAGTCATGTTTACGTAATTATACCGCAGTGAGCCAATCATACTTTCACGCATTTCTACAGATATCTCGGTACTTACTTTAGTTTGGTTATGTAAACATCGAATCTCGAACTTTTGAATTTCGCGCCTTTTTGAAGTCTTCATTGGTTTTCGTTCTTTAACAGCGGCTCCAAACCTTTTTAGTCTTGTTACCCCGAAGACCTAGCACGGAAACAGATTTTTACAGTCACCTGTAGCTAAAATAGAGTTTCCCACGGGTTTGCTGTTTTTGAAATAGGAACTGGCGTTCCTGTACCATCCAAGGGTAAGTGGGAGGGAGCAACCCTTAACGGATGGTTTCCTATCTGTGAAATGTTAAATCCCATTTGATAAAAGTCCCAAATTCCCAGTGCTCATTCCAAATTGTGCATTCTTTATTGGATAAAAAAAAATTGAGAGCGAGGGGGGTAGTGGCGGCGATAAAGTCAGGGCCTATCAGTGGCGAAGGGTGGATTCCTGCAGAAGGGAAGCCGGGGCTAACATTTCTTATTGGATTACATCAATTTAGACACTATTATAGCTATCATTTTATCCAAAAGGTAACTCGATGGGAATCGTGTTCTTAGGTATCTTCGCGCCTGGGGCCTATTCATAGGTATGAAAAGTGTAAATTCGGCCCTGCTACGTACTACCTACTGAGTAAATTTAATATAAGTACCTATACTTCCCATTAATGATACTGAATAAAGAGCAGGTAAATGCATTCACCTTTTTACCGGGAGAAGTGGCGAAGTTGTAAATTCCTTCTAGAAACCCTGTTACCCCCAGCAACGTAGAAAAGCGCGCAAAATACTTAAGTACTTTAGAATTCTATTTGATTTTTTTTAAGTGTATGATGTGTGAAATCATGAACCTGCTTGTCTTTCTATAGGTACTAGGTAACGCATCTGGTTATATCGTATGAGACAAATATCGTGTTCATCATGATGTAAACGTGGACATCCCCAGTTCGAAGCTAGGGAGAGCATTGAAGGAAAATCCCGCGGGCTTCAGGCCCTCCGCATCCCGGGTAGGTAGCTCAGGCGCATTAAGAGCGACCTCTTTACCCGCACTTCTAGGCAAATCTGATTAATAGGTGGGCCCAGGGTTAGCCTTTAGGGAGCCCCCCCGGCAAACCCCACCCCACTCCTTCAGTGTCCTTATCCAAGGAGGTTACAATTCATGGTAACCTCCATGGCTAGTGAGGGCAACCAAAATTCAAAACAGATATAGTATTTCTTTTGTGTGACATAGTGAAGAACGTCGTGATGCGGTTTGGTTTATTTGAAAATGTGCTATTTACGCGTTTTTCATCCTATATCAATTCTGTAAATTGTGCCCCCCCTCCTTAGCTCCGAGGCTGGCGACACCCATGGTTCCTATGCTTCAAATATTATGAAAAAAAAAAGAAATTTGTTTTATACTTAAAACGTTTATTGCAAGACAAAAACATTATACAAAAATCTTATACATACCTAAATATTAATTTTTAATTATATTTTCTAACCCTAAGTAGTTAACTACTTGAGAAGGAAGCCGAGTGTTACGATAATAATCTTAAATGTATCTACGAATATTTTTCTATAAAAAAGCAAATCTTATTTAAAGTATCTTCACGCAAATTCTGAACATCAAATGTTTGTCGTCTTGTGCCTTCGTATATGCTTGGTCAAAGCTGATTTTTTATTTAATGCCTTCATGCAAATATTACACTTAAAAGATTTTTTACCAGTATGAGTTCGTTTATGTCTACTCAAATGTCCGGTCATACTGAATGTCTTCGTGCAAATATTACACTTAAAAGGTTTTTCGCCACTGTGGGTTCGTTGATGCGCGATTAAAGAAGGTGCATAACCGAATTTCTTCTTGCAAATATTACATTCAAAAGGTTTTTCGCCACTGTGGGTCCGTTGATGCACGTTTAAAGAAGCTGTATGACCAAATTTCTTCTTGCAAATGTTACACTCAAATGGTTTTTCACCTGTGTGAGTTCTTTCATGTATGTGTAAATGACAAAGGTCTCTGAATGCCTTGGTGCAAATGTTACACTTAAATGGTTTTTCATCAGTGTGAATTCGTTTATGGGTGCTTAAAACCGAACTATTACTGAATGTCTTCATGCAAAAATCACATTTAAAAGGCTTTTCACCAGTGTGAATTCGCATATGATTGTTAAAAGATGACAATTCACGAAATGTTTTCTTACAAACATTACATTCAAAAGGTTTTTCACCGGTGTGAATTCGTTTGTGCCTAGTGAAACCTTTATTATCACGGAATCTCTTTTCGCAAATATTACACCCAAAAGGCTTTTCACCGGTGTGAATTCGTTTATGCTTGGTTAAAGCTGAACTCTCACTAAATGTCTTCATACAAATATTACACTCAAAAGGTTTTTCACCGGTGTGAATTCGTTTGTGAGTGTTCAAAGTTGAACTATGACTAAATGTTTTCATACAAATACTACACTCAAAAGGTTTCTCACCAGTGTGAATTCGTTTATGAATGTTCAAAGCTGAATGAGCACCGAATGTCTTCATGCAAATATTACAGCTGTAAGGCTGTCTACGCTTATTATTATTTTCACTGTTTTGAAGCTGGTTGGTAACTATACACCCCTCGTCCCATATATAAGATGAACTGGGTACTGAAGTTAAATTGTTTTCTCTGCTACCATCAGATTTTACATCAGGTTCGTACGTTATGTCAATTTCTCCATAACTAATAGCAGGACCAAGATCACTTTCTTCCTCGACAGGTTCTTGTTTCACTTTAGGATTATTTATATAGTCCTCAATGTTTTCTTCAGTTTTGCAAACTTGAATATCATAAACCATATTGTTGTCTCCATAACTTGTATGTCCAACATCACCCTCTTCCCCGGCAGGTTCTTGTTTAACTTCAAATTTAATTTTAAAGTCCTTGATGTCTTCATCTTCAGTTTTACAAACTTGGATACCATTCACCACGCATTGTTTTCCTTTAATATTCACGCTGGCACTAGTTTCATTCATGATGATACGCATAGTCTGCCTGTACGCAATATATTTTGGCAAAGTCTATTTCCACGAGATTTGTTTACAGAAAACCAAAGATAAAATTATCTTTTTGTCTATGGTAGAAGACATTTTAACATCATAGACATTTATTGTTTATCGTAGAGATAAATTGTGTATCATAGGCATTATAGGCATTAATATACACGCGCTCTATGTTGTATTAGTTCGATGTAGGGTAACACATACAGTGATGGGACAGTGACAGTGATGGGACGAAAGAGATTAAAATGAGAATAATAAGATTCTGAAAACTTATATATTGGCAAATCAACTTTTTACCGGGAGTTCCAACCTTTACGAATAATAAAACACTTAAAATCCATAGAACCGGCCGTTAAATACTGTGATTCAAGGTTAGTTATCTGGCGTGTACAAAAAACATCAATAATCTTACCTTTTTATTAAGAAACATAACCAAGCAAAACCAAATTAAATTCTAATTGTAAATACATACATTACTATTTTAAGTGTCCTATGAGGACATAAGGATATGCTGAGTGTTTCAGTTTTAATTATTTAATACATTTTGTATATTATATAAGTCTTTATAGATGTCCCATCACTGTGATTGAAAAAGTATGAATTTTAGTGATGGGACGGGTGTCCCATGACTATGATGAGTAAATAAACATCTAAAAACAGTGATGGGACAAGTATAAGAAGTGTCCTATATACCCGTAATATTTATTTAGTATAAATTTTCTGTCTCATTACTGAGTACATATTTATTAATTAGTATTTTTATTGCCCTAGTTCACAAAAATGTTGGAGAAAATTGAGGGTTACTTCAATAAAATTTACCAAAATTTCACTTGTTATTAAAATTAGGTTGATTGGTAGAAATTGCCAACAGGCAATAAATCCGCCCATTGCATGTCTAATTTTCATGTAATAAAGTTCTTATTTAGTTATTTAATCTTCATGGAAGAATATTGCTAAATTAAAGTGTAGGTTTAAATAAATTCGCCTGCGGCGCTCTTTGTAATGGGCGATCGTGAATTTGAAAAATACATACAGCCATCACGTTAATCAGGCAGCACAGCAAGGAATTTGAATAGGCTCATAAATTTCAGCACACAATCACAAAATCACTTTGATCCCACAACGTTGTTGGCCAAAAATCACAAAATTTGAAAAATTAAAGTTAAAAACCATTAAACTGCACTTGATTCATAAATAAAATTACCTTAGGCGCTATTTATTACTATGTTTATAAAATCTCAAGAGCTTTTTTTGAGTCTTTGGGGTCCCAAGAGTCTTTGGGGGCCCCGGGTCTATTATAGTCGATTGTATGGCAAACTGAAAATTTAGAGCCAGTCCCCCAGGAGGCCCAAATTGGAGTGACTATAGTTGAATGACCTTTATTAATATGTAGTAAACGCATTTTATCCAGAATTAGTGAAAAATAATATTAAATTCCATAAATCTTCCATATAAACTAATAAATGTACCTGTCCCATCACTGTATATTAGTACTGTCCCATAACTGTAAAATGTGTCCCATCACTGTGTTTTTACGACCTCTTATCTTTTTTATTAAAAATAAAATTTGTCTTATAATTTTTGGTAATTTTAAGTATCAATTGTTATTCTGCAATAATCAACCTGTCGAATAATGATTAAGTGGTTTTTTCATTAGCAATGGTGATTTTTCTATTCAATAAAACATTTGAAAAAATCCTTAACTGTCCCATCACTGTATGTTTTACCCTAACTCGGAAAAACGCATGCGCAAAAACATTGAGCGCACTGATTGGTTGAACCCAGTGTTGCCATATATACAGATTTATCTGTATTTATACAGATTTTAGGGAGCGGGATCGGACAAATACAGATGACAAACTTTACTCCATTTTATAGAGATTTTGGGATTGAAAATAGTCTTTGATAAATCAGAAGAATAAAATTAAAAAAGAAAAACAGATTTGAGCACGATTGTCATATAATAATAAGTAAATAGATGAAAATCCCATTCGTTAAATGACTGAAAACATCTAGGTACAAAAAGAAATTAATATATTTTATGTAGGTACCTACCTACCGTTATTTTCTCAAAAAGATTGGTTTTTCAATAAACTAGGTACTCTATTTTATTGGTTTTAAAATTAGATTAATTTATACTGATTTTATGCCTTTTTATACAGATTTTGACTTATTATAATCTCATACAGATTATATATACTAGACTTTGAGATACAGATTTTTATTTTTCGTTCATGGCAACACTTTGTTGAACTGGCTGTCAGATGAATATTTTGTCGAGGACTCGAGATGGCTGAAGTTTTGTTTACCAAAGTTTTTTTTCTTTAGTTTTGTGCTTGTGCATATTTAATTCCAATTTGGTGAACTTTTACACTATTATGTACACTAAAGCAATCCTTACCTAATCCATGGCGTTGAAGGACCCAAACCAAGTGTCAGTAAGTATACAAGTCTTGTAATTTTGGTACCTACAATTTTGTTTTCCATTGAAAAACTTACATCTCTGATTGAAATGCTTTACAGAAGGGGTGCCTGATACCTATGGAATGAGGAGGAGAACTTTTAGAAACATGGATGTATAATTAAGGTGCTGGACAGCCGACAGACACTTGGAAAAATACTCATAGCCCTTATAAATACAATCCAGCAGAGTTCAGTTTTCTCAGCAATTCAGGGGAACTGTTGATTATGGAATCTGATGCCCCGTGACAGTTGGCAAAAGTAAGCTCTGCTTGTACACTCGCACAAGTGTTGGTGCGCTGAAAGATCCTCTTTCACTCAAATCAGATACATAATATTATTCCGTAGGTATGCACTTGTATGTAAATGCTATAATATTTATTCCAGAATATTTCATGAATATAATAAAGTACATAGCCAGACAGGTGCAGGATATCGAGCACCTCCTCACATGCCCGATGCCTCCCGGGCAGTGCGCATGGGAACTCCATGGAGCGCGCCCCTTGAAAGATGGCACAGGAGAGATTGTGACTTTCTGGGAGTGGATGGGGATATAAATTAGTGCTGACTGCTGACCAACATAAGAAGATGAATATTGTATAATACCTTTAATTGTGTACCTTTACATAATATTTTATTGTACATTTATTATTATGCAATTTGCATTAAGACAAAATTGTTGGCTTACATGTTCATGAACTTATGAATTTATTGAGTACATTAAAATACCTTATTTTTAAATACCTTGTGTTTGCTAATGTTTTTGCTACGTCCTGAAGCTTCTCGTTTAAAATCCTATGACAAGATTATAATTGTTGTCTGAACCATGCAATGTTAGAAGTTGAAAGACAATGAAAGGTCTAATTTTAGTGTACAATCTGCATTGATTACTCTTAACTCCAAGGAATGGCTTTCTCTAATACTGTACCAGAAGTAGGAAATAAACTAGAGCTCGTTATTAATATTAATCCATCCTAAGTAATTTTGAGGTTACGTGTGCACTTTGCATATTTGGTTAGCACTGCATTCTATTGAATACTTATTATTATTTATTAACAAAAGTAAAATTATTATCGAAACAGATCAATTACATATGTACACAAACAACTACAATACAACAAACACCAACTTAAACTATGTAATACATAAATTGCGAAAATATAACTACATAATGTATCTGGAAGAAAAGCGACATTCTTTTGTATTTTCACGCGTATCATGAACAATATGCGTTGAAACCATGTTGAAACATCCCGATTCTGCAAAAAAATACGGAGACTCGGTCTATTCCATTAATCAATAATCTGTCATGTTCTAAATTCCATAGAAATCCACAAAAATTACACTAAAAAAAGTTGTTTATGTTTGTCCCGTTGCCATTAGTAACGTTATCAAAAATTAACGACAGTTAACAACTTTTCGGATAATTTCTACGAGTTAACATTTATCGTTAACATATAGTTAACATATCATCGTAGAAATAGATTTAAAATTTGACAGTGACATTTCTGACAGCTCGTTGAAATAGTGTATACGTTAAACAAAAGTTCTGTCGCGTACTCTTATTGCTCATCGGTGGATGACAGTAGTTTGTTCGTTAAGAGTAAAATATATCGTATACACTATTTCAACGGAATCTACTACAAATGGCCGAATGCCAAACGGCCGACATGGACAAACGGCCGACAGAGACAAATGGCCGACACGACCAACTGGCCGACTGGTACAAATGGCCGAAAGACGAAAGGCCGAAATCCAAACGGCCGACATGGACATATGGCCGACAAGTACAATAGGCCGACATCCAATAGGCCGACACGGACAACTGGCAGACAAGGACGAATGGCCGACAGGACGAATGGCCGACAATGACGTTTTCAATCAAGATAATAGTTAACAAGCATCGCCCAGCAGACATGGGACATTACTGTAAAAAAATAATGTTGACCGGTTAGGTTGTTTTTTATTTATACTAGTAAGGTTTAATTAAGCGCTAAAAGGCACCTGCAGCCGAAACAAATGAAAAACCGTTTTTAACGCCTAAAAATTGTGAACCTGCATGTTCGCTGGAAAGTTGAAAAAGTAATGTCCCATGTCTGCTTGGTGTTTTTGATCTAATTCGTGAACCGGCTACTCGCGGCGCTAGTAGTAGGTAATTCTTTCAAGTATGTCTCATAGTTATTAAGTATACAGTGGTTGCATAAATTCAGGAGCAGAGCTATTTAACCTTGGGTGCTATTGGCAAAAACAGTGTTACCATTGTCTTTTTTTTCAGAAGTCTCACCGAAGCCTGCGATAGTAGAGTACAAGCCTACATCCTCGAATTCCATTACCGCCATGAGTGGTGACGTCACCTTGTATCAGTGACAAACACCTTGTCTCGGTGACAAACACTTGAATTACGGAATATTTTTTCCCATACAATTTAGATGGCATAACCATCGTCAAATCTCAGTTGGGCCCGGCCTTCATGAACAATATGGCGACGGCCTCGGTCTCACGGAGCAAACTTGGTTTAGTGTTGCTTGATGTGATAATAAGATATGGTAACATTTTTTCGCTACTTTAAAATTATATTTCGGAACTGTTGTTTAAAAAACTAGCCAAATTTTGGATTGTTAGAATAAACTGGCAATTTTGTTTTTCAAACTTGTGATGTGATCATCATTTCAATCTTTTTTTTGTGTCGGCCATTCGTCCTGTCGGCCATTCGTCCTTGTCGGCCAGTTGTCCGTGTCGGCCTATTGGATGTCGGCCAATTGTACTTGTCGGCCATATGTCCATGTCGGCCGTTTGGATTTCGGCCTTTCGTCTTTCGGCCATTTGTACCAGTCGGCCATTGATCGTGTCGGCTATTTGTCCGTGTCGGCCGTTTGTCCTGTCGGCCGTATGTCTTGTCGGCCGTTTGTCCGGATCCCATTTCAACGAGCTGTCAGAAATGTCACTGTCAAATTTTAAATCTATTTCTACGATGATATGTTAACTATATGTTAACGATAAATGTTAACTCGTAGAAATTATCCGAAAAGTTGTTAACTGTCGTTAATTTTTGATAACGTTACTAATGGCAACGGGACAAACATAAACAACTTTTTTTAGTGTAATTTTTGTGGATTTCTATGGAATTTAGAACATGACAGATTATTGATTAATGGAATAGACCGAGTCTCCGTATTTTTTTGCAGAATCGGGATGTTTCAACATGGTTTCAACGCATATTGTTCATGATACGCGTGGAAATACAAAAGAATGTCGCTTTTCTTCCAGATACATTATGTACTTATATTTTCGCAATTTATGTATTACATAGTTTAAGTTGGTGTTTGTTGTATTGTAGTTGTTTGTGTACATATGTAATTGATCTGTTTCGATAATAATTTTACTTTTGTTAATAAATAATAATAAGTATTCAATAGAATGCAGTGCTAACCAAATATGCAAAGTGCACACGTAACCTCAAAATTACTTAGGATGGATTAATACATATTAATAACGAGCTCTAGTTTATTTCCTACTTCTGGTACAGTATTAGAGAAAGCCATTCCTTGGAGTTAAGAGTAATCAATGCAGATTGTACACTAAAATTAGACCTTTCATCGTCTTTCAACTTCTAACATTGCATGGTTCAGACAATTATAATCTTGTCATAGGATTTTAAACGAGAAGCTTCAGGACGTAGCAAAAACATTAGCAAACACAAGGTATTTAAAAATAAGGTATTTTAATGTACTCAATAAATTCATAAGTTCATGAACATGTAAGCCAACAATTTTGTCTTAATGCAAATTGCATAATAATACATGTACAATAAAATATTATGTAAAGGTACACAATTAAAGGTATTATACAATATTCATCTTCTTATGTTGGTCAGCAGTCAGCACTAATTTATATCCCCATCCACTCCCAGAAAGTCACAATCTCTCCTGTGCCATCTTTCAAGGGGCGCGCTCCATGGAGTTCCCATGCGCACTGCCCGGGAGGCATCGGGCATGTGTGGAGGTGCTCGATATCCTGCACCTGTCTGGCTATGTACTTTATTATATTCATGAAATATTCTGGAATAAATATTATAGCATTTACATACAAGTGCATACCTACGGAATAATATTATGTATCTGATTTGAGTGAAAGAGGATCTTTCAGCGCACCAACACTTGTGCGAGTGTACAAGCAGAGCTTACTTTTGCCAACTGTCACGGGGCATCAGATTCCATAATCAACAGTTCCCCTGAATTGCTGAGAAAACTGAACTCTGCTGGATTGTATTTATAAGGGCTATGAGTATTTTTCCAAGTGTCTGTCGGCTGTCCAGCACCTTAATTATACATCCATGTTTCTAAAAGTTCTCCTCCTCATTCCATAGGTATCAGGCACCCCTTCTGTAAAGCATTTCAATCAGAGATGTAAGTTTTTCAATGGAAAACAAAATTGTAGGTACCAAAATTACAAGACTTGTATACTTACTGACACTTGGTTTGGGTCCTTCAACGCCATGGATTAGGTAAGGATTGCTTTAGTGTACATAATAGTGTAAAAGTTCACCAAATTGGAATTAAATATGCACAAGCACAAAACTAAAGAAAAAAAACTTTGGTAAACAAAACTTCAGCCATCTCGAGTCCTCGACAAAATATTCATCTGACAGCCAGTTCAACAAAGTGTTGCCATGAACGAAAAATAAAAATCTGTTTCTCAAAGTCTAGTATATATAATCTGTATGAGATTATAATAAGTCAAAATCTGTATAAAAAGGCATAAAATCAGTATAAATTAATCTAATTTTAAAACCAATAAAATAGAGTACCTAGTTTATTGAAAAACCAATCTTTTTGAGAAAATAACGGTAGGTAGGTACATAAAATATATTAATTTCTTTTTGTACCTAGGTAGATGTTTTCAGTCATTTTACGAATGGGATTTTCATCTATTTACTTATTATTATATGACAATCGTGCTCAAATCTGTTTTTCTTTTTTAATTTTATTCTTCTGATTTATCAAAGACTATTTTCAATCCCAAAATCTCTATAAAATGGAGTAAAGTTTGTCATCTGTATTTGTCCGATCCCGCTCCCTAAAATCTGTATAAATACAGATAAATCTGTATATATGGCAACACTGGGTTCAACCAATCAGTGCGCTCAATGTTTTTGCGCATGCGTTTTTCCGAGTTACATCGAACTAATACAACATAGAGCGCGTGTATATTAATGCCTATAATGCCTATGATACACAATTTATCTCTACGATAAACAATAAATGTCTATGATGTTAAAATGTCTTCTACCATAGACAAAAAGATAATTTTATCTTTGGTTTTCTGTAAACAAATCTCGTGGAAATAGACTTTGCCTTTGTTTAACTCTCTATGTAGGTATATGTAGAGATGGCGTTTAAACGTACAACGTTATAATGATTCGTTAGAAAAAATAAATTGTTTAAACGGTTTCAATATACAGCCATCAACGTTTAAGCTTCGACATCTGTGTAATAATTATTTAAGCAACAGCGATGCAACATCGTACGTGCGTTATTTTAAGTGCATGATTATTTAAGCGTACAATGTTGTATTAGTATTTTTGCGTTGTTTTAAACGTACTGTTTATTTAATTACCCTATTATTTTCAGTCTGCTTTTTTAATTTGGAGGAGGCAGACGTCGCGTTGTGTTGGAGAATTAATAACGATTCGTGATATCGGAGTTTAAACAGATGTTAGTCTTTTTTAATTACGAATTATATTTACCTATTTTTTATTAGGTACTTATCCCATTCTCTATGGGGGGGTGCCCCCTTACCCCCCCCAACCCCTCACCCCCCCAACCCCCCCTCACCCCCCCAACCCCCCCTCACCCCCCCAACCCCCCCTCACCCCCCCAACCCCCCCTCACCCCCCCCCAACCCCCCCTCACCCCCCCCAACCCCCCCTCACCCCCCCCCTTTTTTTTTTTTATTATACCTATATTTTTACGTATAGGGAAATAAACATATAGCCTTTAATATAAACGTTTATATATATAAACACAACGCGTGCGACGTTATAGAAAATAAGCAGTAAACGCCATCTCTAGGTATATGTAAAGCACTAAGATTGAGCGATTGTTTTCGTCTGTTCAGAATGTGTTCACTTGTGATAATATGAATGATAATATTTCTGCTAATCTCACGCTTAGGTATCTTTATCTAGTCCAGACACCTGTCACTAATTTGAGGTTATGTTATGTTGATCAGTGTTGCCATAGCAAAAATACTAGTTTTTTTTCTCGAAAAAGGACCTACTTTTAAAAGTAACTTTACGGGAAATACTAAAAAAAATACTTGATTTTCCCAAATGACTTCATAAATACTAGTTTAGTACAAAAAATACTAACAACGCCAACACTGATGTTGATGTTCTTTGGCAGTTCAGTGACAACAAATTAAACAACAATTTGTATGAATCTGTCAGAGGTTTTTGGACCGGACCGCTAGGGGCGCTGCATTCACATTACAAATTTTACAAGGGTACCTATTTAGATTATGGTAATTCCGGATGTGGGTCAAATGTTTTAAATGAAAAGATAAATAAATATAAATAAAAGATTCATTAATTGATTTTCTACCATATTATACATAGGTACTCCTAAATATTGTTATAGGTAGTTAAGCATGCAACATATAAATCTGATGTGCTTGAGCCCAAGAATTTGTGATATCACTGTCAAGTCCATTCTTAAAACTATTCACACTCTCAGCAACAACCAGATCCCGGGGCAGCCTGCTCCAAGCAATACGTCAACAATTTTGCATTCTTATTTCTCCACCAGATATACGAGGGCGGAACGGACCTAAAATACGATACAATAACTTAAAGAGATCGCAACTAATTTAAGCTAATTTCCATACAAATTTGGAAACGGGAAATTGAAAGGAAATGTATCGTTCATTATGCAATCAAAATATGTATGGAAATTTGCTAAGATTAGTAGCGATCTATTTGAGTTATTGTATCGTATTTTTATGAAACTAATGTTTTTTATAATGTTTTGTATATCATTTGAAAGAGCATAAATCAGAGAAGTTTTTTCAAGATTTATGAATCTTTAGACATTTTTTTTCTTATCGAAAATCCCCTCCAAAGACTCGACTCGTTTTTGAAATATCTCTTTCTCGAAACTTTAATGGGATATTACATACCATTGTTGTTTTTTCAGATTAAAACTAATGGCTAAAATAGATTAAACACATATTCTAGTAACAAAAAATAATTATAGAACTAAGTAGGTACCTTTGCTTACGAAGCTATCGGCGTTTAACTTGAGTAATTCGGGGTTTTTCGATAAAAAGTTAAAATCTCGAATATCTCGAGAACCGTGCGACTTTTGACTAAGCTAAGTTTGGCTCAAAAGATGCTAAATGACCTCTACTATCACTCCTGAAGATATCTGTATCCATCTATCAAACACCCTGTATAAAGTACCATGATATCCAACACCATCCAGATGTTATAAAGTTATTAATATATTGTATCCCACACACAAGTACATGTCGCACTTTATACACCTCGGTTGTTTTCAACCAGGCTTCTGCACCTCTGCTGCTTTTTAATGTAAGAAGGCAAATGTTGGGTTTAGTGATATACGGGTGTCCCGTAAGTCAACGATATCCCGTGGAGGGGTGATAGACCAAGTCATAACGGACCAGAAAAACGAAATATGACCTTAGTAAAAAATCGCTTGTTCTCGAGATATCGGCACTTTTTTGTTTTTCGTGAAATTCGACACCTTTGCTCAGTTTTTCGATCGCCACGGTCACAAAATTGAATATTCTCAGATTATAATTTTTGATTCGTAATCCTGAATAATCCAGCTATTTGATTATAATCCAAAATAAAACGTACTATGTCACAATTTTGAAAAAAAGGACATTGTTTCCGGCTCTCGAGTTTTTTTGCTTTTTATTGACAAATTTCGACTCCGTTACACTGTAAAAAAATTGTATCACATTAAGCTGACAAATTATATTAAAAACTACCTCATTTAGTGTAGTTTTCAAAAAAGTACAAAACTGGGCATAGATCCTTTTTCAAAAAAAGATATTACTGTTTTGCTTCAAAAAGAGCCCATTATAAAAAAAATCTAACGCAGGGTAATAAATAGGTTTCTTAGATCCAATATTTAGAGAAGTGATAGAGGATGAAAAAATATGAAAAAAGAGTATAACAAATGTATGTCCAAAAATCAACCGTTTTGGAGTTATGGCCTTTTGAAAATTGAGGTATATGAAAATTTCTCATTTAGGTTTTTTGACAATAGCTTACGAACTACTAACTCGATTTTGGCAAAATAAACTAAAAATCATAGTCAATAATGTAGGCGTATTATTAGTTACTAGCTGTATTACCCGTGCTTCGCAACGGCAAAATTTGTGTATGGATGGTGAAGTAGGTCGGCAATGGAACCCAAAATCAGTGGTACCATCATGTTTAGTTAAAGTACTGCAGAGCCAATAGAAACTCACAACAGTTTTGGGGGATCTGCATAATTTATTTTTTTTCAATTTGACCCCCCCCCAGCCCCCTAACTCCCTCCCCTTATTCCTGCGGATGTCGGGAGGGTGACTATTCATCTTATTGAGGCGGAAAACTATGGATTCGACACTAATATCACTTTTTTCATTCCGACCCCCCTTGCCCCCCCCTAACTCCCTCCCCTTATTCCTGTGGATGTCGGGAGGGTGACTATTCATCTTATTGAGGTGGAAAACTATGGATTCGACACCAACATCACTTTTTCATTCCGACCCCTCCCTAGCCCCCCTAACTCCCTCCCCTTATTCCTGCGGATGTCGGGAAGGTGACTATTCACCTTATTGAGGTGGAAAACTATGGATTCGACACTAATATCACTTTTTTCATTCCGACCCCCCTTGCCCCCCCCTAACTCCCTCCCCTTATTCCTGTGGATGTCGGGAGGGTGACTATTCATCTTATTGAGGTGGAAAACTATGGATTCGACACCAATATCACTTTTTCATTCCGACCCCTCCCTAGCCCCCCTAACTCCCTCCCCTTATTCCTGCGGATGTCGGGAAGGTGATTATTCACCTTATTGAGGTGGAAAACTATGGATTCGACACTAATATCACTTTTTTCATCCCGACCCCCCCAGCCCCCCAATCCCCCCCCCCCTCCTTATTCCTCCGGATGTCGGTAGTGTTACCATTCATCTTTTCGACACTAAAAGTTATATATATTTAAAAAAAAAAGTTTTTTTTCTTGCCCCCCCCTTTGTGCCCCCCTCCTTGTATCCCCTACCCCCATTAGAACACTCCTTGGGGCAAGCACAACAATTTCCCAAAGTTTCATCTCAATCGGATGAACGGTTTAGAGTCTATAAAGGATATGGTGAAAATGTTAGAAACATTGGGACGAACTAAAATATTTACAGCAGGTACCTACCTACTTACAATATATTTATTTTTGTGGTATGGCAATTTTTTGTGGTGTAGCAACTTTGCATTTTAATAATTGTAGAACATCGATTAACAAATATTCGGAAGCAATATAATCTATGTCAGATAGAGAAAAAATACTGCACCCATCTAGAGAATATGACATCTGTGCAACAGAGAAAATATATGAAATATTGGTATGACAAAAAGACAATATGAATATTTTGCTCTTGTCGTAAATTTTAATTTGGCAAATGGCAAAATTTCATTTACAAAACGTAAATAAAAGCCTATTTTACCTTTTACATTGCAAATAATGATAGGCAATGTCTATTTCCACGAGATTTGTTTACAGAAAACCAAAGATAAAATTATCTTTTTGTCTATGGTAGAAGACATTTTAACATCATAGACATTTATTGTTTATCGTAGAGATAAATTGTGTATCATAGGCATTATAGGCATTAATATACACGCGCTCTATGTTGTATTAGTTCGATGTAACTCGGAAAAACGCATGCGCAAAAACATTGAGCGCACTGATTGGTTGAACCCAGTGTTGCCATATATACAGATTTATCTGTATTTATACAGATTTTAGGGAGCGGGATCGGACAAATACAGATACAAACTTTACTCCATTTTATAGAGATTTTGGGATTGAAAATAGTCTTTGATAAATCAGAAGAATGAAATTAAAAAAGAAAAACAGATTTGAGCACGATTGTCATATAATAATAAGTAAATAGATGAAAATCCCATTCGTAAAATGACTGAAAACATCTAGGTACAAAAAGAAATTAATATTTTTATGTACCTACCTACCGTTATTTCCTCAAAAAGATTGGTTTTTCAATAAACTAGGTACTCTATTTTATTGGTTTTAAAATTAGATTAATTTATACTGATTTTATGCCTTTTTATACAGATTTTAACTCAGGGGTGTCAAACTCAATTTTGCAGAGGGCCGGATATTCAATTTAGAATCTGTAGGCGGGCCAGATTAAAATAAAAAAAAAAGTACTGAATCAGTGGCGTATATAGGATTTCATTTCGGGGGGGGCGATCAAATATTTGACTTTGGGGGGGGGGGTGGAGGCAACTAAAATTTTGAGATAGACGTACAGCATAACAATTGTAATAGCGCCGCAGGCAAAATTTTTTCGTGAATGTAAGTGAACAAGGTCGTGTTTTGAGGTAGTATTAATATTACGTCCAGAAAATACAAAGAAGAAGAGCGCCGCAGGCGAATTTTTTTTGAATAATGGGTGAAATGATGAACTTGAGTAACTTTCATGTTTTAAAATAACGTTTTTAAAGAATTTTTCAACATTTCGGGGGGGGCGGGCCCCCTCGTCCCCGCCTATATACGCCACTGTACTGAATTATTACATTTTATGTGCGTCGCCAGCCTCTTAACTATAGGGGGCAACAAAAATAAAAAAAAATGATATAGCATAAAAAATATGAGAATAGCGCCGCAGGCGAAATTTTTTGTGAAACTGATGGATTTACGTACTAATTTTAGAAAATTATGATGAGAAAAGATGTTCATTTGTAGAGGAATCGAGTGAAGTCTAAAAACATCTTTCTTCTTTCTGTGATACGCGATCGCGGGCCGGATTGATACTGCCCGGGGGCCGGATACGGCCCGCGGGCCGTATCTTTGACATGGCTGTTTTAACTTATTATAATCTCATACAGATTATATACTAGACTTTGAGATACAGATTTTTATTTTTCGTTCATGGCAACACTTTGTTGAACTGGCTGTCAGATGAATATTTTGTCGAGGACTCGAGATGGCAGAAGTTTTGTTTACCAAAGTTTTTTTTCTTTAGTTCTGTGCTTGTGCATATTTAATTCCAATTTGGTGAACTTTTACACTATTATGTACACTAAAGCAATCCTTACCTAATCCATGGCGTTGAAGGACCCAAACCAAGTGTCAGTAAGTATACAAGTCTTGTAATTTTGGTACCTACAATTTTGTTTTCCATTGAAAAACTTACATCTCTGATTGAAATGCTTTACAGAAGGGGTCCCTGATACCTATGGAATGAGGAGGAGAACTTTTAGAAACATGGATGTATAATTAAGGTGCTGGACAGCCGACAGACACTTGGAAAAATACTCATAGCCCTTATAAATACAATCCAGCAGAGTTCAGTTTTCTCAGCAATTCAGGGGAACTGTTGATTATGGAATCTGATGCCCCGTGACAGTTGGCAAAAGTAAGCTCTGCTTGTACACTCGCACAAGTGTTGGTGCGCTGGAAGATCCTCTTTCACTCAAATCAGATACATAATATTATTCCGTAGGTATGCACTTGTATGTAAATGCTATAATATTTATTCCAGAATATTTCATGAATATAATAAAGTACATAGCCAGACAGGTGCAGGATATCGAGCACCTCCACACATGCCCGATGCCTCCCGGGCAGTGCGCATGGGAACTCCATGGAGCGCGCCCCTTGAAAGATGGCACAGGAGAGATTGTGACTTTCTGGGAGTGGATGGGGATATAAATTAGTGCTGACTGCTGACCAACATAAGAAGATGAATATTGTATAATACCTTTAATTGTGTACCTTTACATAATATTTTATTGTACATTTATTATTATGCAATTTGCATTAAGACAAAATTGTTGGCTTACATGTTCATGAACTTATGAATTTATTGAGTACATTAAAATACCTTATTTTTAAATACCTTGTGTTTGCTAATGTTTTTGCTACGTCCTGAAGCTTCTCGTTTAAAATCCTATGACAAGATTATAATTGTCTGAACCATGCAATGTTAGAAGTTGAAAGACGATGAAAGATCTAATTTTAGTGTACAATCTGCATTGATTACTCTTAACTCCAAGGAATGGCTTTCTCTAATACTGTACCAGGAGTAGGAAATAAACTAGAGCTCGTTATTAATATTAATCCATCCTAAGTAATTTTGAGGTTACGTGTGCACTTTGCATATTTGGTTAGCACTGCATTCTATTGAATACTTATTATTATTTATTAACAAAAGTAAAATTATTATCGAAACAGATCAATTACATATGTACACAAAAACAACTACAATACAACAAACACCAACTTAAACTATGTAATACATAAATTGCGAAAATATAACTACATAATGTATCTGGAAGAAAAGCGACATTCTTCTGTATTTTCACGCGTATCATGAACAATATGCGTTGAAACCATGTTGAAACATCCCGATTCTGCAAAAAAATACGGAGACTCGGTCTATTCCATTAATCAATAATCTGTCATGTCAATTCCATAGAAATCCACAAAAATTACACTAAAAAAAGTTGTTTATGTTTGTCCCGTTGCCATTAGTAACGTTATCAAAAATTAACGACAGTTAACAACTTTTCGGATAATTTCTACGAGTTAACATTTATCGTTAACATATAGTTAACATATCATCGTAGAAATAGACTTAAAATTTGACAGTGACATTTCTGACAGCTCGTTAAAATAGTGTATACGATGGGATCCGGACAAACGGCCGACAAGACATACGGCCGACAGGACAAATGGCCGACACGGACAAATAGCCGACATGACCAATGGCCGAATGGTACAAATGGCCGAAAGACGAAAGGCCGAAATCCAAACGGCCGACATGGACATATGGCCGACAAGTACAATAGGCCGAAATCCAACAGGCCGACACGGACAACTGGCCGACAAGGACGAATGGCCGACATGACAAATCGCCGAAAAGACGTATGGCCGACAGGACGTATGGCCGACAGGACGTATGGCCGACAGGACGTATGGCCGACAGGACGAATGGCCGACAGGACGAATGGCCGACAGGACGAATGGCAGAAACGGTGAAGTAAGCAGGAGTAGCGATTTGCCATCACGTATTTTATAATTATTTACTTTCATTGGTTAAATATATAATCTTAGTTAACGTTTTACACTGAAAAAAAAAACGATTTTCTAAGCACGCCCTCATAAAGATTTTTTCTAAAGGTAACAGTAGTTTGACAGCTTGATATGTGTTATCTATTCTGTCAATAAGTTGGAAAATGCGGGTTTCATTACATTTATGTGTTTTGTGATTGTTATATTATATTGTATTTCATATGATTAATTTTCACTAGATCGTTAGGTAAAAAAAGTAGTAGCTTAATCGTTGAAAATATGCATATATGGAAGTGTTCAAAAGTGTTCGTGTGTATGTTGTGTATTGATCATTTCTACTGTTGTTTACAGTTTGTAAAGATAGAGAACTGGATAAAATGTTGATTGTATATCAATTGATGATTACTTGGAACACGATGACTTATTTTCCGGGGTCCTGGAGGACCAAGTCCACGAAGATGTGGCATCCAACCATGGAAACTCCAGAAGTTGCAGACTTCAGTGTAGAGTTGGGCAGTTGTCGTGTTTGTAAGTTTATAGGTTCTCTTATGGTTATTAATTTTTACAAAATCACATGGCTAGGTAACCTTTATCGGAGCTATTATGGCCCCATTTTTAGAAAAATTAAAATTAAATTTTAAAATAAAATAAGCTTAAAAAGGTGGGGCCCTAATAGAGTAATTATTTATGGATTTGTGTTACGTGAAATATAAATTTATTTATTTTATTGTAATAGAACAAAGTCATCTTTATGGGACTGGACTGGTCGAAGCCTGCGATAGTAGAGTACAAGCCTACATCCCCGAATTCCATTACCACCATGAGTGGTGACGTCACCTTGTATCGGTGACAAACACTTGAACTACGGAATATTTTTTCTCATACAATTTTGATGGTGTAATCATCGTCAAATGTCAGTTGGGCCCGGCCTCCATGAACAATATGGCGACGGCCTCGGACTGGTATAAGGAGTATTAAGGTCTACCCGGGACAGTGACACTTTCTATCGGGTGATCTTCCATGTTCTTCTCAATGTTCGGTGCTCTTCTACGACCAGAAGTTAAGTGTCAAGTGCAATGTGTACTTACTTGTGCATTGATTTAGTTCATATCTACAATTTTTGTAGTGTAATAAAGTTGTTAAAGTAACAGCGATCGAGTTTAATTATATTTTTTTATCAGCTTATGTTCCTCACTCTACTTTATATATCACAATTTGTATTTTGTGAAATACTGTTGGATGAATGTTACTCATGTGTAAAGTGATGACATTAAACCAGGCGACAATCAGTCATAAGCCTAATGAAGAGTCCATCCTTTGCTGGGTTGTCCCGGTTTGACATGCGAGAAATCTGGCAACCCTATATAAAAACAAGTATGATTGAAAGTCGCAACAAAAAGAATTAGTAAAAGTAGGGTTGCCAGATTTCTCGCAAGTCAAACCGGGACACCCCCCCCCCTGTCGACGAAAATTACTTTATACATAAACTGTCAAAAATACCACAAAATGTTAAAAACTTAAGAATATACGAACATTTCCGAAAACCGGGACATTTAGGCGTCCCGAAAGGTTTGTTCGGGACACCGGGACACGAGGCGTAAAACCGGTGACAGTCCCGGTAAACCGGGACGTCTGGCAACCCTAAGTAAAAGAAAGCAACACATGCATACACACTACACATACACAACAACCAGGTACAAATAGTCAAATCAAGTGATTGAATAGTGGACAGGTGGAATGGAATAAAGTATAAAACAAACAAATTTTGGCTGCAATCTCCTACGACAACTCTAGTAATCTGCTCACACCCTTTTTGAAAACACGGGGTGTTGAAGCTAACATATCGAATTGTGTAAATTTGTTCTTCGGTAGAGGGGTTCTCTAAGACAGGCATTAGTGTTTGGCTTATCCAAATAGAAGATTTCTTGTGAGCGAGTAGAGCTCGGTATCCTAATCTGAATTTCACTTAACAGGGTTGGTACTAGGGAATCCAATCCCGCATCAAAATCGCGATCCCGCAAGCCTGCGGGATTGAGGTCATCAATCCCGTGGATCCGCGGGATTTGCGGGATCACTCGATTCTAACAGAAAACTAGATATTTACGGGGTACGAGATAAGGAAAAAACCTTCTTTTAGTCATGCCTTGATAATAGATGCCATCTAAGAGAAATTAACAATGTGTGATCTATAACAGCTCTTAGTGCATTTGGAATTGCAGTACTACAGGGGTCCATACTGAGCCCATTAATATCAATGGTCTGCCTAACAGTGTTGATGAGGATAATTTTTAAGTAATGTTTGCGGACGAAACATCCCTGTTACTAAACCTACCACCATCATCTGCACCTACACTCCCAACTTATGAATCATCTCATTCTTTGGGAAACTCTCACACGTTGCGCAAGTTTACAGTGATAGAAGAGAAGGATATCAAAAAACTTATACAGGCACAACCAAATAAACAGTGCAATCTAGATCCCGTTCCCACTTGGCTTTTAAAAGCATGTGTCAACGAGCTGACACCGGTAATAGCGAAAATAGTGAACCTATCATTATGTAGTAGTATAGTTCCCAAAGACTTTAAAAAATCAATCATAACTCCTGCTCTGAAAAAACACAACCTTGATCCTGACTCTCCTGATAATTACCGTCCCATTTCTAATCTGTCCTTCCTTTCCAAACTTTTAGAGAAAATAGTATCTTCCCAAATTAAAATTTTCTTGGATTCCACAAATGTACTTGCGAAAAATCAGTCTGCCTACAGGAAGTTTCATTCCACAGAATCAACGCTATTAAGAACCATGTCTGATCTTTTCTCGAGCATTGAAGCTGGCAACTTGGTACTAGTGTCCTTCCTGGACATGAGTGCTGCTTTCGATACTGTGGACCATGCTATATTACTTCGAAAGTTGGAGAGAGAGTTCGGCTTAAAAGACGTGGTCCTAGAATGGATTGCGTCATACCTATCAGAACGTGAATGTGAACTTAAGTTCAATAACACGCCCCCTGAAACAAGCTCATGCGTATACGGAGTTCCTCAGGGTTCGGTACTGGGGCCTCTACTCTTTAATCTGTACACTAACGAGCTAGAATTTATAATCCAACACCTTGGTTTCCAAACTTATTGCTATGCTGATGATCGACTATTCTTTAAATCCGGTTCCCCAGATTCACAAGACCAACTAAAACAAGGAGTTATCTCATGTATCACAGAAATCTCACACTGGATGTCGGAAAATAAGTTAAAAATAAATCCCACAAAAACAGAATTCCTCTGGGTAGCCTCGCCCAGAAGACAACATCTTATAAACTACGATCCCATATCCATTCAAAACATCAGCATTATTCCGTCCAAACACGTCAAGTTTCTCGGAGCCCACATTGACAGTTCTCTTTCTATGGACAAGCACATTTCATTCACAGTTAGTAAATGCTTCTTTGCACTGAGACAATTAAATCCTATTAGAAGATGTCTCACTTCTCAGGATGCAAAAACTCTAATAAATGCCTTTGTCGTATCACGATTGGATTACTGTAACGGTATTTTGGCCAATTTACCACAATACCAGCTTCAGAGAATTCAATCTGTGCTTAATGCCGCTGCTCGATTCATTTTTAAATTGGATCACCGTTCTCACATAACAAATACCCTCAAAAATCTTCACTGGCTTAAGTGCGCAGAAAGAGTGTCTTTTAAGATCTGCCTCACAGTTTTCAAAGCGATCCATAATATGGCCCCGTCATACATAGCTGAACTGTGCACACAAAAGGTCCCAAATCAAAGGCAAGCCACTCTCCGATCAGGCGGCGATACTGGTGTCAGGTTGACGGAAGTCAGTGTAAGAGGCAGACCGAAGTACTCCTTCCGAGCCTTCAGCTCTGCTGGACCGTCTATGTGGAATGATCTTCCTGAACAAGTGCGTAAGACACAGTCTCTTGCTGGGTTCAAGAGCTTGTTAAAAACTCACTTGTTCGGTAGGTCATATAGTATGTAACTAGGTTAAGCTATGTATGTATTAATATTTAGGAGTGCCCTTGAAGTCCTTGAAGTGGAGTAAATCCAAAAAACGGCGCATTATAAATTGTCTATTTATTATTATTATAAAAGACAATATTCCAAATAAAAAAGATGCCTCGATGAAGACCTTGAAATTGAACGGGGTAAAAAAATGAACGGGGCGAGAGGGTGGTTTAGTGACAAAGGTCTCGAATTAAATATGACGAAGACCGGTGATATTCACTTCTCTGTTAAGCGACCGTTGGGGGTGAATCCAGTGATGGACCCACTTTCTAGTCCATCTTTTAAACCAGTTGACTAAAATAAGTTTCTTGGATTCCCAATAGATTAACAATAGACGGAACGGTTCAGTGATCTCCGCACATTGAGGTACTTTGAAGAAAGATAAATCCGGCTATATTTGCTGTCAAAAAAATAGGCTCACCTGTGGACTTGAAAAGTCTGTACATTTTACTTATACTTCCACAGCATTATGTCTTATGTCTGGGGGAGGGGGGCAGCCCCCACGCTCTTTTTTATTATTTAATTATTTTTAGAGCACATAAACGTGGTATTTTAAAAGTTTTTAAATATTTTTTTTATATTCTGATTGGCATTGATCTGATAGCATAGGATTAGGAATGGTACCTCCGAGCTTTCTAACTTTATGTCTGATAGTGATGATGCGATTTTGTTCATTTTTTGTTAAGGATATGAATTGTAGTAATGTACATAATTGTAAAAACTAATGACAGCTGCCCGGATGGGCCTACGACCGATGAAAAACAATAAAGTTTTTGGATCCCGCATGAGATCCCGCATGACTAATCCCTCGTTTTGAATCCCGCAAAAAAAGGCGCGGATCCAGCATTTGCGGGATTGGATTCCCTAGTTGGTACATCAATGGCACACATCCAGCATATCTCGTCTTTTGGTTAGGTCAGGAAAAGTGTAGTTGCCAAACTTCAGAGCGAGCATGTGTCTATAAAAGCAAAAGTGCTAGTGCACAATGCTGTCTTGGTGTCGACCCTAATGTATGCAAGCAAGATTTTGACGTGGCTGAAGAAGGACGAATCTGGGTTGAATGCAGTGGAAATAAGGTCATAAAGAAAAATGTGTGGGAAAACGCTGAGAGATAAGGTAAGGAATGAGGTCATTAGGGAAATGAGTGACTGCAAGAATAGTGTTGTGTAACAAGAATGAAAGTGAATAAACTAAGATGGTTTGGGCATGTTGAGAGAATTAAGGATGACAAGAAAGATACATTTGAGCGAACGAAGTGGTGTGAGGAAACGCGGCCGCCCGAGTTGGCCTGGTCCGATCATGTCGACCAGATCCTCAAGGATAGACGTGTTTTGAGTAAAAGGAATCGGAGAGCGTGAATGACAGATTGCATGAATGTGATGGAAGCTAGGAGTAAGGTTAGGGCTGTCTGGCGCTCTGTCCTTCTGCCTACCCTGCAAGGGACGTGGCGTGAGGGTATAGGTAGATAGAGAAATAAAATTACGGGGGTAAGTGTTTCTTTTTATTAAGCTTTGATGGTACATAAAAATATTATATCAACGATAACAATAAAAAAGTATAACATGAGATGTATCTTATTACAACATTATTATTAAAAGCTTTGTTAATATTGTAACAAAATATAGCAAATTATCATATTACACTACAACAATACAGATCAACGATAACAATAAAAAAATATAACATGAGATGTACTACCAATAAATAGGTATCTAATGAAATTGTAAAACATGGAATCTCGAGAACTTGGTAAATTGCAGTGAAAATGAAATCAATATTATAAGAACCTAACTCTAAGTAAAATACAATATTTCTATATCATTTTAGAACTGAGATCATCTTATTACAACATTATTATTAAATGCTTTGTTAATATTGTAACAAAATATAGCAAATTATCATATTACACTACAACAATACAGATCAACGATAACAATAAAAAAATATAACATGAGATGTACTACCAATAAATAGGTATCTGGGTAAGGCCGTATTTTTTTCCACATGTAACATTAGTCCTTTTATGTTACGGTAACGTAAAAGTAACATAAAGGTAACATTAAACCATTGTAAAGCTGGATGCACAGTGATATTTTTTTATAGAAATATGAGGAGCCCCATACCGTTCCCCGTTAGAACGTAGTGAGCGCCGACGCCACTATAATCTTTTCCTCGGAAACCAGAAGTTTTTGAAGCTGGGAATATTAATTACATTCCCAAAGTCCACATATATGAAATCAACCCTTAAAATATTATTTCTTCATACGAAAACAGTAAAAAACTACAAATTTTGTACGTACCGACCGAAATATTTATAAAAAAATTATAGGTTACGAAAAACGTAAGACTGCTAATGGAGATAATGGAGAAGGTTTTAATTTAAAGGCCGACATGTTTGACAGTGCAGTTAAATTGTAGTTTGAAAAATACTAATGCCCGGTAGTTCTGATTTTTTTTTGTGTGGTGTTAATATTGGCCCTTGAATGGCAATAAAAATAAACCTCACGCGTAGTGGGTAATAAAAGAACATAAAATGATAATGAAACGTTGTTTAAATCTAATATTTTTATTATATTTGCAAATTCCAAATGAAACGTTCACAAAATATACGAGTATTAAAATTATTGAGAGAATTTAAATGTACTTTTAATTATATAAATGTGATGATCGTGTGTATCACCAGCTTTACAGTGTACTTACGTTACGTAACATAAGTATTTTTTTACGATACGTAACATAAGTAACATAAAAGTATCATAAAAGTAACATAATCACAGTTTACAAAGCAGTAAATTCAACATAAAATCCAAAGCAGATGAAAATAGGTATTGCAATATATTTCATAAAAAACTATAGGTGTATACGCATAGCATAATATTAGAATTCATTGATAAAATGGTAAACATACTGTGATAACCACTTCGAAATTTTTTGAAAATTGTGTAACCAAATTTTTTCCCAACACTTTTGGACACAAAACCCTCAAATATCACTTAAATTTTGACGGGAAATGTACTCTTACAGTAAGGTGAAGGATTACTTGTGTAGAAAACACAATTCGACGATTAATATTTCGATTTATTATAATAGAAAATTAATATCGAAAATTGGGTAACGTAAAAGAAGTGTTTTGGTACACTTTTTCAGAGTCTGAAAACTACCCTATGTATTCAGACTAAATTTCTAAAATTAAAGGATATTATACCTTTGAACTACGTCTGTTTCATAGAAAAAGAATTTTTCAATTATATGTTAACGATTTCTTACAATGAAGAAAAAAGTTCACAATTTTGATTTGTGTCAAGGCGTTTTTTCATCAAAATTCCCCCGTTTTGCTTTTATTTTGTTGATTATTTATATTAATTGTAACCTTTATGGTAAATAATTTATTGAAATTATACAGCCAAATAGACAAAGAATTAAAACGAATCACAATTATAACATTGGGTGCAACGGGTTTCCTGAAATCTGGTGGCACGTTTTTCATGCGTCAAATGTGGAAAAAAATACGGCCTTACCCGGATATTAACGTTAAAATATCTAATTACAATCACGTTTTGACACTGTGAAAATCGTAAAAGTCAAATATCAACAAAAGAATGCTTATTGATTTTTATGAAAAGTTCACACACATTTTTATAGCGTTGTATTGAAACAAATGATTTACAACTAGGGCTGCCACCTCTCCGGGTTTGACCCGGAGTCTACGGGTTTGAGTGGTGTTCTCCGGGCTCCGGGTTAGCATAGTGTATCTCCGGGTCTGAAATTTTTGTCAGGACTAAAAAAAAAAAAAGGAAAATACTCGGGGTCCCGGTCCCCCCCATAGAAAAACTGGGTCTCCGGGTCAGCATAGTAAATCTCCGGGTTTGGAATTATGGTGTGGACTGTGGACCAAAAAAAAAAAAGGTCAACTATGGTCACAAATTCGTTTTTTCCGAATCTCCGGGTCTACGCTCTTACAAAGGTGGCAGCCCTATTTACAACGGATCTAGTCAGTATGACAAAATAATATTTGATTAAGTACTTCAATAATCAAAGAGATGGTCACCACACAGTGGACTGGGAAGATCATTATGACTTGGTGTGGTTGCTACACTTAATGAGTTCTCACCATCCACAGTACAAATAGCTGAGCCTTTACCGGTGTTAGCAGACGCTGGAGTATTGCAAACATCATCATTATTAATTGTATTTAAATATTTAGTGTTCTTCATTCTTTTCAACTTTTTATTCATGGCCCGTAATTTTTCCTGGTGAAGACTTTCACAACTTCCTATATCTTTTTTCCATTTTTCTATTTCCTTTCTGCACTGTGTTTTCATCAATGAAAATTCAATGGTACAGCTATTCAATTTATTTTTAAAATCATGCAATAAATCCTAAAACATAATTAAAACAATATTATCCAGTTCTGTTAACCATCGATTTGTACCTTGAATGTTAAAATTGTATATTATGTTGAAATATTATTATAACCTTACTTCCAGTTGTTTTATGGTGGCAGTTTCTAGTGCTTAGCTACCCATCCATATTATGAGTGAAACAAAAATAATTTGATTAGGTACTTCCATACTACATCATCACTTGGAATCTACCTATGCCTGTGGCGTACCAAAGGAATTTTTTTATATTTATCTCCTCACAACACGAAACAAATGATTTCGCACGTCAATGTTAAAAACAATTGCTGAAAATAAAACAAACACATACGAAAACGGCTCACGGCATATATATGTGGGCTCCCTACCCCAGGGTGAGGGGTGGGCGGCGGGGAGCGAGGAGGAACGTGCTAGCCGGCGACGCTGGCAGGCAGTTGATCTGACAACCCTGACGCGTGAAGACGTAGTAAAGACTGTTTTGTAGTGTATATAGATTTATTTAAAGATTAAACGCGATTAAGTGAGCATTGAGTTTTTAATTAACAAATCCCACATATATATATATATATTTATATATCCCACATATGTAGGATTTTTGTGAAAGGAACTTTTGCTATTTTTAGAGATGTTTTATTTTAAAATGTCAAAATTAATAGAAAATTATAGCATCAAAATTCGAAGGTAAAATTGTTGTTTTAGAGCAAAGTAATTGGGAAACGAGAAATACCTAATATTAAATACTTTAGTACCTACATATACTTTCAATTTTACTCCAGATGACTGCTTCGACCGGAGCAGATGGAGAGCGATGAAAAGCCCAACATATCTTAATATAACGCAGGGCGTCAAATAATGGATTTAGAATTGTGTTCGTTATGTAGAAGTTTTCCCAAATTTCTTAGGTAAACTTAATGTTAATACCTGTGTGCCACTATCTCCACTACAGGTGGCCTATAAGTACAATATAAGTAAGGCCTATACACACAAATCCTATTATAACTTACCTTATAAAAATGAATTTAGAACCAAACATAATAAAACACAATTTTTTTTTAAATCAATTCTACTTTTATTCAATGATAATAAATAGGTACACGATGAACACAAAATAATATATGTCATGGGAAAAATGTTTCTGCCGCCAGACAGTATAAGCAAATACTACATATGTAAGTACTACTACGTTTATGTTATTTATTAATTATTAACAAATAGGGATGCCAACGATACATCAATGTTTACAAAACATCGATGTATAGTTCATAAACATCGATGTTTTGATGAAAGATACATCGACATTGTATGACAACGATACATCGTTGATACGTCGTACATTTTATAAGGTTTTCGTACGTCCAATTATAACTAGATACCTACTTATTCCATTTCAAAATTGTAACGTTCAAATATTTGAAAAGATATTGAAAAAGATTTCTAGTTTGATTCAGTTGTTTTTATTGGTATAACAATTTGTGTGATGGATGAGATAATTAAAACATCGGAAAAACATTGATGTATCGTTTTTATTGTCGATGTTTTTAAACATCGATGTTGGTCACGGGAACATCGATGTTTTTAAGAACGATGTTGCATCCCTATTAACAAAGATACACACAGACAATATCATCTATATTATAAGGACAAGATTAATAGACAAGAACAAAATATTGTCATTATTACCACCCTATATGAGGTACACACAAGGATACAGTATTATATGGTCAATTTATATATTATTAAATTATTCTACCTAACTAAGCCAACATAACATAAGCTGTTTGCAGTAGGTATTGAAATTAGGGTCAAACAGTTTATTCTACGTACTAATTAATAATTCCCTAACCTAAAAATTTCATTGTCAATGCTTGTTTGTATAGTCTGTCAAATAGGTTAGGTATATAAAAACAGTTGTTATTAAAGACAAAATATAATAAGTTACAGTACCTTAATGGCATGAAGGATCTGGGAATAGGGAATTTAATGGGGAGTAACCATACACCATATTATATCGCTACTGTTAAATACTCGTACTTCCGACAATTACATTAACACACAACACAACAACTTTATCAATAATGATTGTCTTTTGTTCAACACTATCTTCTTTAGGTTCCTGACGAAAGGTTTTGCCTGCGTTATCCACTTCAGCTCCTCCGGTAAGGAATTAACATCAAAGGATTGTATACAAATGTTTCTTCGTTCCACAAAATGTTGCTAAATAATATTGAACCAGATAAGAGTAAATCCTTTCTTTCTCAACGCTCCTGTCCATTTATCCAAACAGCTTGAATCAAACAATGGAAACCTGGAATATAAAAAAACAATAAATATGCCAGTATGATAGCTGCTTTTTAAACACAACATGACTGTAGTATATGCAACCACTGCCTAGGGCTTTGATCATGCCAGTTTACTCACCCTGCTATTTAATTTGGAGTAGGACCAATACTTCGAATATAATTTGGAGTAGGACCAATACTTCTTATGTAAAATAATGTTCAACTTCCATAAATATCAAGTCACCGCCAATGTAAAGAGAGAGATACAATTTTTACCTATGAAATGTGATTAGCTTTGGCTGCGATTTGTATAATCATAAGGTACATTAAGACGTCATTTTTTACTTTAAAACTATTGCAGTTCACATTTCAACTATTCGAAATAATCGACAATATCGTAAGCAATATAATAGTGGCCATGAAAGGCATATAAAAGGCTTCTAAATTATAAAATTACCAAAAACAGTCTAAAAAAAACCGAAAACACATAGTAAAGCGATTTCTTTCTGCCAACAAACTGTCAAGTCAAATGCAAACAGTGTTGCCGTTTTGAAATTAGCAAAACTACTAGATTTTTTGTCAAAAAATACTAGAAAATACTAGATGGGGGTCGACAAAATACTGGAAAAATACCAGATAATTTTTTTATCGACCTTTTTTTTTTTTTTTTTTTTGGTCCTCCGCGAAAAAATGTCACTGTTCAGTGAAAATACGTCGACGGGGGGGGGGAATTCTATGTTTATAAATTTTTTTAATCGTGCTATTTTCTTTTGACCTTGACGACTAAAATTTTGACGAGCGGGGGGGGGGAGGTTTAATAAAATGAATAAACCAACAATATATTCACATTTTTTCGTTCATTCTTTACTGATTTCTGGACGAAATTTGAAAGCGTAAGAAATTTTTGTTGCAAAGTGCCAGAAAATACTAGAATTAGGTCTAAATATACTAGATTTTGATCAAAAATACTAGAATATACCAGATTTTCGGAATATACTAAAAAAATACTAGATTTTTCAAAATGCCTCAAAAAATACTAGTTTAGTATTAAAAATACTAGAAACGGCAACACTGAATGCAAATCACCGCAAACCTTGCCCGTGTAAATAAAAAAGGAATAATTAAAAAAAGAAATGCTGGTAAAGGATTAAATTTTTTTTTCGCATTCAACAGCCATAAAAAGGAAAAAAAAAAAACAATTTTTACATTCAATAGCCATAAATGTAAAAAAAAAAAATAACAGCTGTCAAATAAATGTCAAACTTGAATCTGACGTTTCTAAATTTTTTTCTATTCCCTTTCTATGGAATGGGGCTCCAATTGTACAATATGTAGTACCTTACAATCATGGATGTATAATACTTCTAGTAAACTGGATTCATCTCTTGGCCGACTATTGCGGTTCTAGGGGAAATGGCCAGTTAGGCATAAGAAGCAAAATGGAGGATTTTCCATACTAAACGGGCTATAGGAAACTGCGGTTTTCACATGTATTTTTGGTTTTCACTGTTTATATTTTAACTGAAAATGAATTATAGACATCATATTGACATAATTATAGGACCAAGGGATGTAAATACTCCGTTAATCAGGATTTATAAGCAATTTCTTTAACAAAGGAAACGGCACACGATGGAAGTAAATTAAATTACATTTATTTTATTGTCATTAATTACAACATAAATTAAACATTGCACGAAAATTCATAAATACATACACATTAGCTTTAAATGACAGAAAATATGAAAAAATAAATTCCTACATAATAAATGATATATTTAAAACGTCTTCACATCCGTGATATTCAATATCATAATTAGTAATAGGAAACTACTGAAAACACATTTTTTCTCATTTTTTTTTTCTTAAGCGATGAATAAGGTTTAATTCTTAAAGAAAAATCTGAAAAAAAGAATAAGAAAAATAAATAAAAGTAATTTAATTTACTTCCACCGTGTGCCGTTTCCTGTGTTATAAAATTGCTCATAAATTCTGATTAACGGACTATTTACATCCCTTGGTCCTATAATTATGTCAATATGATGTCTATAATTCATTTTCAGTTAAAATATAAACAGTGAAAACCAAAAATCCATGTGAAAACCGCAGTTTCATATAGCCCGTTTAGTATGGAAAATCCTCCATTTTGCTTCTTTTGCCTAACTGGCCATTTTCCCTAGAACCGAACAGAATGTATAGACAAACACCAATGTTTTCCATCCAGTTTACTAGTATTATAAATCCATGCTTACAATACATTATTATCTTGAAAACGTCATTGTCGGCCATATGTCCTGTCGGCGATTTGTCATGTCGGCCATTCGTCAATGTCGGCCATTCGTCCTGTCGGCCATTCGTCCATGTCGGCCATTCGTCCTTGTCGGCCAGTTGTCCGTGTCGGCCTATTGGATGTCGGCCTATTGTACTTGTCGGCCATATGTCCATGTCGGCCGTTTGGATTTCGGCCTTTCGTCTTTCGGCCATTTGTACCAGTCGGCCAGTTGGTCATGTCGGCCGTTTGTATCTGTCGGCCGTTTGTCCATGTCGGCCATTTGGCATTCGGCCATTTGTAGTAGATTCGTATACGATAATGATAATACCACCTCTCATTAGTTTAAAAACAACTTATCATTTTAAAAAGTGACATTTGGACTAACACAACTAATGGTGGAGATTTTCTTGAAAAACCTTGAATTTTGATGTTTTTTCTAAAGAAATATCTCATTCAAGACTACAAATTATTAAACTTTTTATATCCTAAGTGTATTTTGAGAATGTTTTCTAAATGCACTCAATAAATGAATGCACAAAACCATTTCATATAAAAGATTACCCCGGAATGAATTAACTGGAAATTGTGGAAATTGGACACAAAGTACTCTCTGTTTCAAATATGTTGTACGTTGGATTAGTAGTAATTCTATGGAAAAAAATTGTATCCATGGAAACCCATGAGAGAAATGATATTAAATGGGAAGTGGTGATATAAACAAACGAACTAAAATATTTATGTGGGATTATATTATTATACTGTAGGTGTATTATCAAAAGATAAAGATCCTTATTTTTGGCCTTTTCTTTAAAATCTAGTAAAAATTCTGTTAAGAATCATGTATTTTTGTGAAATAATATTTTTATTTTACAGAATTTTCACTTGATTCTAAGAAAAAGGCCACAAATCAGGATCTCTATCAAAAGCCTACATTATTGACTATGATTTTTAGTTTGTTTTGCCAAAATCGAGTTAGTAGTTCGTAAGCTATTGTCAAAAAACCTAAATGAGAAATTTTCATATACCTCAATTTTCAAAAGGCCATAACTCCAAAACGGTTGATTTTTGGACATACATTTGATTTACTTTTTTTTTCATATTTTTTCATCCTCTATCACTTCTCTAAATATTGGGATTATATTGGATTATATTATATTAGATTATATTGGAACCTATTACCCTGCGTTAGATTTTTTTATAATGGGCTCTTTTTGAAGTAAAACAGTAATATCTTTTTTTGAAAAAGGATCTATGCCCAGTTTTGTACTTTTTTGAAAACTACACTAAATGAGGTAGTTTTTAATATAATTTGTCAGCTTAATGTGATACAATTTTTTTACAGTGTAACGGAGTCGAAATTTGTCAGTAAAAAGCAAAAAACTCGAGAGCCGGAAACAATGTCCTTTTTTTAAAAATTGTGACATAGTACGTTTTATTTTGGATTATAATCAAACAGCTGGATTATTCAGGATTACGATTCAAAAATTAGAATCTGAGAATATTGAATTTTGTGACCGTGGCGATCGAAAAACTGAGCAAGGGTGTCGAATTTCACGAAAAACAAAAAAGTGCCGATATCTCGAGAACGAGCGATTTTTTACTATGTCATATTTCGTTTTTCTAGTCCGTTATGAGTTGGTCTATCACCTCTCCAGCTGGGAATAATAATTACATTCCCAAAGTCCACATATATTAAACCAATCCTTAAAATATTATTTTCTCATACGAAAGAGGTAAAAAACTGTACAAATTTCGTACGTATACTACCGACCTAAATATATAAAAAAAATGAGAGGTTGCGAAAAACGTAAAACAGCTAGTGGAGATAATGGAGAAGGTTTTAATTTAAAGGCCGACATTTTTGACAGTGCAGTTAAACTCTAATTTTAAAAATATTAATGCTCGGGTAGTTCTGATTTTTTGTGTGGTGTTAATGTAGGCCCTGTAATGGTAATAAAAATAAACCTCGGGCGTAGTCATATAAAATAATAATAAAACGTTGTTTAAATCTAATATTTTTATTATATTTACAAATTCCAAATTAAATGTTCACAAAATATATGAGTATTAAATTATTGAGAAAATTTAAATGTACTTTTATTAATATAAATGTGATGATCTTGTGTATCACCAGCTTTATAGTGAACTTACGTTACGTAACATAATTATTTTGTGTTACAGTAACGTGAAAGTAACATAAGTGTAACATAAAAGTAACATAAGCACATTTTACAACGCAGTAAATCCAGCATAAAATCCAAAGTAGATGAAAATAGGTATTGCAATATATTTCATAAAAAACTGTATATGTATGCGCATAGCATAATATTAGAATTCATTGATAAAATGGTATACATACTGTGATAACCACTTTGCAAATTTCATGAAAATTGTTGACCTTTTTCTTTACTAACATGTGTGGACACAAAACCCTCAAATATAACTTAAATATTAACGGGAAATATACTTTGACAGCAAGCTGAAGGATTACTTGTGTAGAAAACACAATTAGACGATTAATATTTCGATGTATTATAATAGAATATTAATATCAAAAATTGGTTACGTTAAAGAACTGTTTTGGCACACTTTTTCAGAGTCTGAAAACTACCCTATGTATTTAGACTAAATTTCTGAAATTAAAGGATATTATACCTTAGAACTACATCTGTTCCACAGAAAAAGAATTTTTTAATTATATGTTAACGATTTCTTACAATGAAGAAAAAAGATCAGAAAATTTGATTTGCTACAAGGCGTTTTCCCGCTAATATTCCCCCGTTTTGGTTTTATTTTGTTGATTATTTATATTAATTGTAACCTTTATGATAAATAAATTATTGAAATTATATAGCGAAATAGACAAAGAATGAAAATAAATCACAATTATAACATTGGGTGCAAAACGGGTTGCCTGAAATCTAGTGGCACGTTTTTCATGCGTCAAATGTGGAAAAAAATACGCTGTTATCCCCAACAACGTAGAAAAGCTCGTAAAATACTTAAGTACTTTAGAATTCTATTTGATTTTTTTTTAAGTGTATGATGTGTGAAATCATGAACCTGCTTGTCTTTCTATAGGTACTAGGTAACGCATCTGGTTATATCGTATGAGACAAATATCGTGTTCATCATGATGTAAACGTGGACATCCCCAGTTCGAAGCTAGGGAGAGCATTGAAGGAAAATCCCGCGGGCTTAAGGCCCTCCACATCCCGGGTAGCTCAGGCGCATTAAGAGCGACTTCTTTACCCGCACTTCTAGGCAAATCTTATTAAGAGGTGGGTCCAGGGTTAGCCTTAAGGGAGCCCCCCGGCAAACCCCACCCCACTCCTTCAGTGTCCTTATCCAAGGAGGTTACAATTCGTGGTAACCTCCTTGGCTAGGGAGGGCAACCAAAATTCAAAACAGATATAGTATTTCTTTTGTGAGACATAGTGAAGAACGTCGTGATGCGGTTTGGTTTATTTGAAAATGTGCTATTTACGCGTTTTTCATCCTATATCAATTCTGTGAATTATGCCCCCCCTCCTTAGCTCCGAGGCTGGCGATACCCATGGTTCCTATACTTCAAATATTAGGTAAAAAAAACGTCATTTATTTTTAAAAAATGTTTATTTCAAGACAAAAACATTATACAAAAATCTTATAGGTACCTAAATCTTCTTCTTCAGCCCTCTGTCCTCCACTGGTGGATATAGGCCTATTCCATAATCCTCCATTCCTTTCTGCTGTTTGCTGCTTGCAGCCAGTTTTTTCCCCCTACAGCGGCTATGTCGTCGGACCACCTCTTTTGGGGTCTTCCGACGCCTCTTTTATTCTCCCAAGGTCTCCATTTTAGGATTTTTGGGGTCCATCTTGTTGGGTCTTGTCTTGCGACCTAAATATTAACTTTAAATTATATTTTCTATCCCCAGTAAGTAGTTAACTACTTGAGAAGGAAGCCGAGTGTTACGATAATAATCTTAAATGTATCTACGAATATTTTTCTATAAAAAAGCAAATCTTATTTAAAGTATCTTCACGCAAATTCTGAACATCAAATGTTTGTCGTCTTGTGCCTTCGTATATGCTTGGTCAAAGCTGATTTTTTATTTAATGCCTTCATGCAAATATTACACTTAAAAGATTTTTTACCAGTATGAGTTCGTTTATGTCTACTCAAATGTCCTGTCATACTGAATGTCTTCGTGCAAATATTACACTTAAAAGGTTTTTCGCCACTGTGGGTTCGTTGATGCGCGATTAAAGAAGGTGCATAACCGAATTTCTTCTTGCAAATATTACATTCAAAAGGTTTTTCGCCACTGTGGGTCCGTTGATGCACGTTTAAAGAAGCTGTATGACCAAATTTCTTCTTGCAAATGTTACACTCAAATGGTTTTTCACCTGTGTGAGTTCTTTCATGTATGTGTAAATGACAAAGGTCTCTGAATGCCTTGGTGCAAATGTTACACTTAAATGGTTTTTCATCAGTGTGAATTCGTTTATGGCTGCTTAAAACCGAACTATTACTGAATGTCTTCATGCAAAAATCACATTTAAAAGGCTTTTCACCAGTGTGAATTCGCATATGATTGTTAAAAGATGACAATTCGCGAAATGTTTTCTTACAAACATTACACTCAAAAGGTTTTTCACCGGTGTGAATTCGTTTGTGCCTAGTGAAATCTGTATTATCACGGAATCTCTTTTTGCAAATATTACACTCAAAAGGCTTTTCACCAGTGTGAATTCGTTTATGCTTGGTTAAAGCTGAACTCTCACTAAATGTCTTCATACAAATATTACACTCAAAAGGTTTTTCACCGGTGTGAATTCGTTTGTGAGTGTTCAAAGTTGAACTATGACTAAATGTTTTCATACAAATACTACACTCAAAAGGTTTCTCACCAGTGTGAATTCGTTTATGAATGTTCAAAGCTGAATGAGCACCGAATGTCTTCATGCAAATATTACAGCTGTAAGGCTGTCTACGCTTATTACTATTCTCACTGTTTTGAAGCTGGTTGGTAACTACACACCCCTCGTCCCATATATAAGATGAACTGGGTGCTGAAGTTAAATTGTTTTCTCTACTACCATCAGATTTTACATCAGGTTCGTACGTTATGTCAATTTCTCCATAATTAATAGCAGGACCAAGATCGCTTTCTTCCTCGACAGGTTCTTGTTTCACTTTAGGATTATTTATATAGTCCTCAATGTCTTCTTCAGTTTTGCAAACTTGAATATCATAAACCATATTGTTGTCTCCATAACTTGTATGTCCAACATCACCCTCTTCCCCGGCAGGCTCTTGTTTAACTTCATATTTAATTTTAAAGTCCTTGATGTCTTCATCTTTAGTTTTACAAACTTGGTTTACCACGCATTGTTTTCCTTTATTATTCACGCTGGCACTAGTTTCATCCATGATGATACGTATAGTCTACCTGTACGCAATATATTTTACTCTTAACGAACAAAGCTACTGACATCCACCCATGAGCACTGAGATTACTCAACAGAACTTTTGTTTAATTCTCTATTATATGTAGTGAAGCACTAAGATTGAGCGATTATTTTGGTCTGTTCCGATGAATGTGTTCACTTGTGATAATTTTTTTGCTAATCTCACGCTTAGTTATCTTTATCTAGTCCAGGCACCTGTCACTAATTTGAGGTTATGTTGATCAGTGTTGCCATAGCAAAAATACTAGTTTTTTCTCGAAAAAGGACCTACTTTTAAAAGTAGCTTTTCGGGAAATACTAAAAAAATACTAGATTTTTTCAAATGACTCCATAAATACTAGTTTAGTACAAAAAATACTAAAAACGCCAACACTGATGTTGATGTTCTTTGGCAGTTCAGTGACAACAAATAATAATAATAATAATATCTTTATTCCAGATCTGGAGGTGGGTTGTGCAAACCTCTCAGGTCCATATTATGATACTACTAGTAAATAAATAAAAAAACAACATAACCGGTCAACATTATTTTTTTACAGTAATGTCCCATGTCTGCTGGGCGATGCTTGTTAACTATTATCTTGATTGAAAACGTCATTGTCGGCCATTCGTCCTGTCGGCCATTCGTCCTTGTCGGCCAGTTGTCCGTGTCGGCCTATTGGATGTCGGCCTATTGTACTTGTCGGCCATATGTCCATGTCGGCCGTTTGGATTTCGGCCTTTCGTCTTTCGGCCATTTGTACCAGTCGGCCAGTTGGTCGTGTCGGCCATTTGTCTCTGTCGGCCGTTTGTCCATGTCGGCCGTTTGGCATTCGGCCATTTGTAGTAGATTCTAAAAATAACAATTACAAACTACATTTTTTTCTTAACAACTATGAAAGTATACATTCAGACGTCATTCATTACCTTTCATTAATTCACAAATAGTCACGCTACAAATGCTTTTTTTTCAAACATAAATTAGATACAAATTAATTAATATATTGAGAGTCAACCATAAAATAGCGCCGCAGGCATTTTTTATGAAACAATTGTATTATAATGGATTTACGTGATAATTTATGATATGATGAAAAAACGTGGGGTGATAATGTAATTTTTTGAGAGGTTCTATCATTTAGTATGAAAAAATATATACCTATTCCAATCTCTAGGGGGCGCAGCTGGCCCCCTGACGACGCCCATGAACACTTAAATTATATTTTCTGTAAAAAGTAAATGTATTTGTAGGCATGCATACATTTTGTTGAATTTGTCCCTAAATGTCTTCACGCCAATACGCAACATTAAATGTTTGTCGCCTCGTGCCTTCTTATATGCTTGGTCAAAGTTGAATCATCATTAAACGTCTTCATGCAAATATTACACTCAAAAGGTTTTTCACCAGTGTGAATTCGTTTATGTCTGATTATATGTGATGCCCGACTGAATCTTTTCTTGCAAATATTGCACTCAAAAGGTTTTTCACCTGTATGAACTCGTTTATGAGTTCTTAAAGATGAACTTGCGCTGAATGTTTTCATACAAATATTACACTTATACGGTTTTTCACCAGTGTGAATTCGTTTGTGATTATCCAAAGTTGATTTATCTCTGAATGTCTTCGTGCAAACTGTACACTCAAAAGGTTTTTCACCTGTGTGAACTTTTTCATGTCTCCGTAAATTTGTCAGGTGTTTGAATGCCTTCGTGCAAATATTACACTCAAATGGTTTTTCACCACTGTGAACTGGTTTATGCTTGGTTAAATCAGAACTATTACGGAATGTCTTCATGCAAACGTCACACTTAAAAGGTTTTTCACCGGTCTGAAACAGTTTATGATTATTTAAAGAAAAAATATGTCTAAATGTCTTCATACAAATATTACACTCGAAAGGTTTTTCACCTGTGTGAATTAGTTTATGTGTGTTCAAACTTATCATTCGACTGAATGTCTTCTTGCAAATATTACACTCAAATGGTTTTTCACCAGTGTGAACTGGCTTATGCTCGCTTAAATCAGAACTAGTACGGAATGTCTTCATGCAAATAGTACACTCAAAAGTTTTGTCACCGGTGTGAATTCGTTTATGCCGGGTCAATTTTGAATTTTCACGGAACATTCGCATACAAATATTACACTTAAAAGGTTTTACACCCGTATGAACTCGTTTATGAATTCTTAAAGCTGAGTTTGTGCGGAATGTTTTCATACAAATATTGCACTCAACAGGTTTCTCATCGGTGTGAATTCGTTTATGTGTGTTCAAATTGATCAACTGATTGAATGTCTTCTTGCAAATATTACACTCGAAAGGTTTTTCACCGGTGTGAACTCGTTTATGCTTGATTAAATCAGAACTATTACGGAATGCCTTCGTGCAAATATTACACTCAAAAGGTTTTTCACCCGTATGAACTCGTTTATGAATTCTTAAAGATGAACTTGCGCTGAATGTTTTCATACAAATAGTGCACTCAAAAGGTTTTTCACCGGTGTGAATTCGTATATATATGTGTGTTCAAACTTATCAATTGATTGAATGTCTTCTTGCAAATATGACACTGGAATGGTTTTTCACCAGAGTGAATTCGCTTATGCTTGGTTAAAGTTGTACTCTCACTGAACATTTTCATACAAATATCACACTTAAAAGGTTTTTCTCCTGTGTGAATTCGTTTGTGCTTGGTCAAATCTGCATTATAACTAAATGTCTTCATGCAAATATTACACTCAAAAGGTTTTTCACCAGTGTGAATTCGTATATGCGCGGTCAACGCTGATTGAATACGGAATGTTTTTAAGCAAATAACACACTCAAGACGATTTTCGGCAGTTTGAATTGGCTTGTTATTATGTTCATTCTGTACAATTGTCTTGTCGCATTTGGAAGATGAACTGGCCGCCGAACATAAATAGTTTTCTCTACTAGCTCTCTCACACTCTGATTTTATATCAGGTTGATATACGTCAATGTCTCCATAACTAATAGCATGTTCATCTTCACGTTCTTTCTCAGCAGGTACTTGTTTCACTTCAAATTTATTTATAAAGTCCTCGATGTCTTCGTCAGTTTTACAAACTTGGTTCACCACGCATTGTTTTCCTTTATTATTCACGCTGGCACTAGTTTCATCCATGATGATACGTATAGTCTACCTGTACGCAATATATTTTACTCTTAACGAACAAACTACTGTCATCCACCGATGAGCAATAAGAGTACGCGACAGAACTTTTGTTTAACTCTCTATGTAGGTAATGTAGGTATATGTAAAGCACTAAGATTGAGCGATTGTTTTGGTCTGTTCCGAATGTGTTCACTTGTGATAATATTTCTGCTAATCTCACGCTTATCTATCTTTATCTAGTCCTGGCGAGAGTCTAGGCACTGATTTGAGGTTGTGTTGATCAGTGTTGCCATAGACTTTTATAAAATAATAGTAAATAATAAAAAAAAAATTACTAGATTTTCCAAAATGACTTCATAAATATACAACTTTTACAAGCGTATTCAGATTATGGAAATTCCGGATGTGGGCCAAATGTTTTAAACGTAAAAATAAAAAAGTATGAATAAAACATTCATTAATTGATTTTCTACCATATTACATAGGTACTCCTAAATATTATTATTGGTAGTTAAGCATTAAGTTAGTAAAAGTCACTGACGACATTAGGGGTGCGATGGAGGAAAAAAAACTCACACTTCTCTTACTTCTTGACTTCAGTAGCGCCTTTAACTCTGTCGACTTTGACATATTACTCGCAAGATTCCAACACTTCAATCTTTCAGACGTCTCACTCTCCTGGTTTGGGTCCTATCTAAGTGGCAGACAACAATGTATCAAAACTCAAAATAACAAATTGTCTAATTGGCTGTCACTTAGTACAGGAGTCCCACAAGGTGGAATCCTTTCTCCACTTCTCTTCTCAATCTTCATCAACTCTGTAGTTGAACATCTCACCGTTAGATGCCACCTCTATGCTGATGCTCTCCAAATTTACTCTCACTTCGAGCCGAATCATACCATATCTGCAATCGATCTTATGAATGGCGAATTAAGTCGCATCTCTCAATGGGCACAGCAAAATGGATTGTTACTCAATCCTTCCAAGTCCCAAGCCATTCTTATAGGTAGCTCTCGTCTTCTCTGCAAATTAAATATCAACTCTTTACCCCCTCTTCTTCTTGATAATGTTGTCATTAAATTATCTGAGAAGGTAAAAAATCTCGGTATTATGTTCGATCAATGTCTCTCTTGGCGACCTCAAATGTCCGAAATAAATCGTAAACTATTCTACTCTCTACATTCACTAAAGAGACACCAGAACTTTCTCCCGAAACCGACAAAGATTCTCCTTTCTCAAACCCTTCTCCTACCTCTACTGGATTATGCGGACGTTGCATATATGGATATTACATCCGAACAAACCATGAAACTGGAACGTCTGCAAAATGTATGTATTAGATTCATCTTCGGTTTGAGAAAATATGACCATATCACAGACTTTAGAAATGAACTAAAGTGGCTAACGATGACTCAGCGTCGTCATCTCCATATTCTCTCTCTTCTTTTCAATGTTCTGAATAATCCTGCTTCACCTGATTACCTTAAGTCCAACTTCACACGCCTGGCATCTCATGGCTTATCTCTACGTTCAAGTGGACGCCGTTTGTTAACCATACCCTCACATCGCACATCTTTCTTCACTTCTTCTTTCACTACACACGCGGCTAGACTATGGAATAACCTTCCACTTCCTATCAGACTAGCTCCAAATATTCTCTCTTTCAAAAGTAAACTGAGGCATCATTACCTTTCCTTAAATAATCCATCTAACTGACAATCCCGTGGTTCCTTCCTTGTCCTTCATCCCATCCACATTTATATATGTATTTTTATGTATGTATAAGTATTCTATATATTATTATTATTTTCATATTTATTTATATTTTTCTTATTTTTCATACACCTGTATGTAATGTGTACATCAAATTAATGTCACAAGTGGTTGGTTGGCAGATATTGCCTACGGCAATAAACCCGCCATTTGGAAGATATGTTTTCTTTTCAATAAAGATTTTTTTATTTATTTATTTAAGCATGCAACATATTTAAATGTGATGTGCTCGAGCGCCCGAGAGTTTATTGTGATATCACAGCAATCTGTCAAGCCCATTCTTAAAACTATACTCAGCAATAACCAAATCCCGGGGCAGCCTGCTCCAAGAAATACGTCAATAATTTTGCATTTTTATTTCTCCACCCAGATATACGGGGCCGGAACGGACCTAATTTATTAGTCTGTACAATAATTGCCATTCTGCTGCAGGCCTGCCATAAGGCATTTAGCCATCCTAATAATAACTTACCTACCTATCACAACAACTCATTCTCAAATAATTCCAGAATACTCACATTTGAACCTAAATCATAGGAAGACTGGTGCGACACACAAAAAATAGTTTTCGATGAGGGTGCATCATGAAACTTTGTAGTGTTGGCAAAAATTATTTCAATAGAAATGTCATTGTTGCCAGTAAATAAAATTGTGCATATTTACAAAATAATCCATAAAATAATCCAAGTCCAACACTTTCTGTGGATTATATTGGTCCAAAATAATAATAACAATAAAACAATAATAATAATAATATTATAAAAAGGATGAAATAAAAACCTGTGCCTTATTATTTAATTTATTTAATTAATCCACGCGAAAAATATACTTAACAAAAACAATGCAGTAATAACTAATAAGGAATATAATGTAGTACTCTACTAGGAAAAAGGAATAAAAACATGTTATATAAGAAAATTACAATATTTTTATGAGCGACCAATATTGATATCTGAAAACACATAAAGATTAGTCTATACTACATTGTCATCTCCTAATGTAGCGAGTTATTCTAAAAAACATGTAAAAGAAAGACAATAATACTTCACATACTAGAATGGGACTTTCTAAATTCCAACCTCAAGATTCATAGGAGATCAAAGTGATCTAAAGGATAGCTGAGGACCACAGTGACTCGGAAACTCCCTATACTGACTCCCACTCATTGCAAAGGAGTCCAAATCTCAAAGAAGGAATTAAACAGCTATAACATAAGCAACAGACTCGACTATCGACATGGATAATTGATTTGCGATAATAAGAACTAAAGTGCAGAAATATTTATTATGTCACTTTTACTGATTCTTATCTACATTTACATAGTACTTATATGAAAGTTTTCCTTAAACAATAAAAATGGGGAGATAGGTAATTTAATTTTTTTATAATATTCATAATTCATATCTTAAAAATAACAATTACAAACTACATTTTCTTCTTAACAACTATGAAAGTATACATTCAGACGTCATTACCTTTCATACATTCACAAATAGTCATGCTACAAAGGCCATAGCTTATTTTTAACATTAATTACCTACCAACTTAATTAATATACTTATTGAGCGCTAAGCATTTTGACAAGGAACCAAACAAATGCTAAGAGCTAAGCTAAAATATATCTTATCAATAGTTTTACAAAATTGAGCATAATAAAACATAAAAATACATATATTCCAACAATTCTTTTTGATTTTAGTAGACCAAATTCGAACCTATTATTATAAATTACAAATTGCCCATCGCGTATTGCGTAGTCGGAGGTACATGCGTAAATACGTCACTATCAAGGTTAATTAAGGTCATCCATCATAACCTCACTTTTGTCCGAAATGTCACCAATAAAAACATTCATATTTTACTTGAACCTGAATTACTGTCACTGTGTGCTGATCATTTTCAGAATCTTATCACTGTATCTTCTACGTCGCAAAATTACTTTCGGCTTGACATGACGCCGGAAGCGGATATACCTATTCGAAAGATGACCTCGTTGCGGCCCTGGGTATGATGCTACCGGGGTTATGATGAGAAATGTGATTTTTAGAGAGGTTTTATCATTTCAAACCTATTCCAATCTCTAAGGGGTGCATGTGCCCTCAGCCCCCTGACGACGCCTATGAACACTTAAATTATATTTTCTGTAAAAAAGTAAATCTAGTTGTAGGCATGCATACATTTTGTTGAATTTATCCCTAAATGTCTTCACGTCAATACGGAACATTAAATGTTTGTCGACTCATGCCTTCTTATATGCTTGGTCAACGTTGAATTATCATTAAACGTCTTCATGCAAATATTACACTCAAAGGGTTTTTCACCAGTGTGAATTCGTTTATGTCTGACTATATGTGATGCGCGACTGAATCTTTTCATGCAAATACTGCACTCAAAAGGTTTTTCACCTGTATGAACACGTTCATGTGCGTGTAAATGTTGCATTTGACAGAATGTCTTCATGCAAATATTACACTTATACGGTTTTTCACCAGTGTGAATTCGTTTGTGATTATCCACAGTTGATTTATCTCTGAATGTCTTCTTGCAGACCGTACACTCAAAAGGTCTCTCACCAGTGTGAATTTTTTCATGTCTCCGTAAATTTGTCAGGTGTTTGAATGCCTTTGTGCAAATATTACACTCAAATGGTTTTTCACCACTGTGAATTCGTCCATGCCTGCTGAAATCAGAACTATTACGGAATGTCTTCATGCAAACGTCACACTTAAAAGGTCTTTCACCGGTGTGAAACAGTTTATGATTATTTAAAGAAAAAATATGTCTAAATGTCTTCATACAAATATTACACTCGAAAGGTTTTTCACCTGTGTGAATTAGTTTATGTGTGTTCAAACTTATCATTCGACTGAATGTCTTCTTGCAAATATTACACTCAAATGGTTTTTCACCAGTGTGAACTGGCTTATGCTCGCTTAAATCAGAACTAGTACGGAATGTCTTCATGCAAATAGTACACTCAAAAGTTTTGTCACCGGTGTGAATTCGTTTATGCCGGGTCAATTTTGAATTTTCACGGAACATTCGCATACAAATATTACACTTAAAAGGTTTTACACCCGTATGAACTCGTTTATGAATTCTTAAAGCTGAGTTTGTGCGGAATGTTTTCATACAAATATTGCACTCAACAGGTTTCTCATCGGTGTGAATTCGTTTATGTGTGTTCAAATTGATCAACTGATTGAATGTCTTCTTGCAAATATGACACTGGAATGGTTTTTCACCGGTGTGAATTCGTTTATGCTTGATTAAATCAGAACTACTACGGAATGCCTTCGTGCAAATATTACACTCAAAAGGTTTTTCACCCGTATGAACTCGTTTATGAATTCTTAAAGATGAACGTGCGCTGAATGTGTTCATACAAATATTGCACTCAAAAGGTTTTTCACCGGTGTGAATTCGTTTATGTGTGTTCAAACTTATCAATTGATTGAATGTCTTCTTGCAAATATGACACTGGAATGGTTTTTCACCAGAGTGAATTCGCTTATGCTTGGTTAAAGTTGTACTCTCACTGAACATTTTCATACAAATATCACACTTAAAAGGTTTTTCTCCTGTGTGAATTCTTTTGTGCTTGGTCAAATCTGCATTATAACGAAATGTCTTCATGCGAATAGTGCTCATAAAAGGTTTTTCACCAGTGTGAATTCGTTTATGTCTGATAACATGTGATGACTGACTGAATCTTTTCATGCAAATATTGCACTCAAAAGGTTTTTCACCTGTATGAACTCGTTTATGTGCGTGTAAGCCTTGCATTTGAGAGAATGCTTTCATACAAATATTACACTTATACGGTTTTTCACCAGTGTGAATTTGTTTATGTTTATTCACAGTCGATTTATCTCTGAATGTCTTCTTGCAGACCGTACACTCAAAAGGTCTCTCACCAGTGTGAATTCGTCTATGTGTGTTCAAACTTATCAATTGAGTGAATGTCCTCGTGCAAATATTACATTCAAACGGTTTCTCGCCAGTGTGAATTCGTATATGCGCGTTCAAAGCTGATTTATTACGGAATGTTTTCAAGCAAATAACACACTCAAGACGTTTTTCGGCAGTTTGAATTGACTTGTTATTATGTTCATTCTGTACAATTGTCTTGTCGCATTTGGAAGATGAACTGGCCGCTGAACATAAATAGTTTTCTCTACTAGCTCTCTCACACTCTGATTTTATATCAGGTTGATATACGTCAATGTCTCCATAACTAATAGCATGTTCATCATCACGTTCTTTCTCAGCAGGTACTTGTTTCACTTCAAATTTATTTATAAAGTCCTCGATGTCTTCGTCAGTTTTATAAACTTGGTTCACCACGCATTGTTTTCCTTTTTTATTTACGCTGGCACTAGTTTCATCCATGATGATACGTATAGTCTACCTGTACGCAATATGTTTTAATCTTAACAAACAAACTACTGTCATCCACCGACGAGCAATAAGAGTACGCAACGGAACTTTTGTTTACGTCAATTTTATAGAGCGGTATCTAGTGATGACCAATTCAGTGTGTACATTATCCTTAGTACTGTTGGTGATAATACAGTCGTTAGCTGATCAAAATATTTAGAGGCACGGTAAAATAATTAACAATGCAAGCAACTAGACTAGGCACTTGCCAAAACCGCCTAAACGTTAAAATGACGGAAATGCTAATCATATAAGACAGCCAATAGTCATAGATGCAAATGATGAGATGATGATTGTAGTCTATGGATTGTAGCAGGTAGCATGATCACCAACATGAGGGATTAAAATAATAATCACTCTTCAATAGATAAAGGTTCCCTAGGTAAATGTGAACTCACACATACGAAAATTTATAATCTGAAATTGATTGTTTGTAAAAAAAAAAGTTCGACCAAAATAGCTCTCTGAATTCATAAGCGGGGTAACAATGATTCGTCGTCGATAAAAGTCGATCTTTTTTACAAACAATCCAATTCAGATTATGGAAATTCCGGATCAGTCTTGCCGTTTTTACTTTTTATACGTTTTTTATAAACTAGTATTTTCTGACGCATTTTGAAAATTCTAGTAGGTATTTTATTTAGTATGTTCTGAAAATTCGTATTGTTTTATCTAATTTCCGTATTTTTTGGTATGTTTTCAAATTTTGTACAGAAATAAATTTGTAAGATATGTAGCATTACACATATCTAGGAGTCAAAATACTTCAGAACCTTGCCAAGTCATGTTCGTGCCATCAGTCCAGTTATATTTAAGTGGGAAATCATCAAACATATTGTACCTATAGCCTGAAATGTAGATACTATTTTGTAATTATTGTAGTATACATACTGTATATTTATATTTAGGTTGAAATGTTTAGTGAAATATATTGTAAATAAGTATGTATACCTACAGGTAATGTTGAGTAATCCTTCCTTCTCACGAGACTTGTCTCATAAGCGAGGAATTAAATGTATTATATTGTTTATGCTATGTCCATATGTAAATATATTATTGTACTGTATTAGTATTTTGTTTAATAAATCCCACATAAATATTGTTGTTCGTACCTATGTTTCTAACATTTTTCACTATATATATCCTTTATAGACTCCTAAACCGTTCATCCGATTGAGATGAAACTTTGGGAAATTGTTGTGCTTGCTTCAGGGAGAATTCTTATGAGGGCAGGGGGTATGAGGAGGGGGGCACGAAGGGGGGGGCAAGAAAAAAAACGTTTTTTTTTCAAACACATATAACTTTTGGTGCCGAAAAGATGAATAGTAACCCTCCGACATCCGCAGGAATAAGGAGGGGGGGTTAGGGGGCTGGGGGGGTCGGTACGAAAAAAGTGACATTAGTGTCGAATCCATAGTTTTCCGCCTCAATAAGAAGAATAGTCACCCTCCCGACATCCGCAGGAATAAGGGTAGGGAGTTAGGGGGGAGGGGTCGGAATGAAAAAGTGATTTAGTATCGACTCCATAGTTTTCCGCCCCAACAAAATGGATAGTCACCCTCCCGACATCCGCAAGACTAAGGGGAGGGAGTTAGGGGCTGGGGAGGGGGGGGGGGGGGTTGGAATGAAAAAAGTGATGTGGTAAAACAAATACATATATTCATTCCTACACCCCAAAAATTAAATCATTATTTAGTATGCCTTTATGCAGAGCCACTAAAACTGTCGTGAGTTTTAGTGGCTCTGCAGTACTTTGACTAATACATGATGGTTCCACTGATTTTGGGTTCCACTGCCGACCTACTTCACCATCCATACACAAATTTTGCCGTTGCGAAGCACGGGAAATACAGCTAGTAAATAAAATAAAATAAAAACATGCGTCTGTACTTTTAAATTCATAATTTTATTTCATTTAATCCACACAAAAAAATAATAAAAACAATGCAGTAATAAGCAATTCATAATAATGCAAACTTGTTGTTTATGTCACATAGGTACGTCTTTGTAGATAAAAAAATAAAAACAGTTGTATACAAGAATATGAGGTTCAATATTTTATGAGCATTGAAGGAAAATCCCGCGTCCACATCCCCGGGTAACTCAGGCGCATTAATAGCGACCTCTTTACCCGCACTTCTAGGCAAATTTTATCAAGAGGTGGGCCCAGCGTTAGCCTTAAGGGAGCCCCCCGGCAAACCCCACCTCTAAATTACGTTCCTTCTGTGTCCTTATCCAAGGAGGTTACAATTCATTCTTACAAATAAGAGACTTAAATAAGAATCACATCTACACATGTACAAGTATTAAGTACCAAAGTTTACAAATGAATTCTAAAACTATTTACAAACACATAATGATTGTTATTACATTAAAAGTATTTTTATGAGCAAGCTATATACAAGCAAGGATGAATCCGGGCTGAATGCAGTGGAAATGAGGTCGCTAAGAAGAATGTGTGGGAAAACGCTGAGAGATAGGATAAGGAATGAGGTTATTAGGGAAATGAGTGACTGCAAGACTGGTGTTGTAAATAGAATGAAAGTGAACAAACTAAGATGGTTTGGGCATGCTGAGAGAATGAAGGATGACAAAAAAGATATATCTGAGTGATCGAAGAGGTGTGAGGAAGCGCGGCCGCCCGAGACTGGACTGGTCCGATCATGTCGACCAGATCCTCAAGGATGGGCGCGTTTTGAGTAAAAGGAATCGGAGAGCGTGTATGACAAACTGTATGAGTGTGACGGAAGCTAAGAGTGTGTGCAAGGATAGGGATGTCTGGCGCTCTGTCCTCTCTGCCTACCCTGCAAGGGACGTGGCGTGAGGGTATAGTAGTAGTAGAAGCAATATATTAATGCTTAGCGACTTAGTACACAATTATATTCGTCAGGTCTTTTAGTAGAATAAAGCAAAATATTTTACAGCCAACCGTGATATTTGAGGTCGCCAAAATATAATGAAAATATATTGTATTACACAATTTTTAAATGTTAAAGAGGTAGCCACTTGTTACGCAAATGTTTCAAAGGTTTTTCACTGTGAATTTGCTTGTGTTTGTTCAAGTTTGATTTCTCACTGAATGTCTTCAAACAAATATTACACTCGAAAGGTTTTTCACCGGTGTGAGTTCGTGTATGACTGGCTAAAGTTGCACTCTTACTGAATGTTTTCATACAAATTTTACACTCAAAAGGTTTTTCGCCGTGAATTCGTTTGTGTCTGTTCATAGTTGATTTATCACCGAACGTCTTCATACAAATACTACACTCGAAAGGTTTTTCACCGGTGTGAATTCGTTTATGCGTGTTGAAATTCGCTACTTGAGCGAATGTCTTCAAACAAATATTACACTTGAAAGGTTTTTCACCAGTGTGAGTTCGTTTATGACTAGTTAAAGTTGAACTCTCGGTGAATGTTTTCTTACAAATATTACACTCAAAGCGTTTTTCACCGGTGTGGATTCGTTTGTGCCTGGCGAAATCTGAAGCATTACGAAATCTCTTCTCGCAAATATTACACCCAAAAGGCTTTTCGCCAGTGTGAATTCGTTTATGTGTGTTTAAGTTCGACACATGATTGAATGTCTTCATACAAACGTCACATATATAACACCGCTTACGCTTATTAAGCTCATTGTTTTGAATCTGTTTGGAAACTACAAGCTTCTTCTTGTCACATTTGGAAGATGTACTGGCTGTTGAACTTAAATAGTTTTCCCCGCCAACTCTCTCAGGCTCAGATTTTATATCAGGTTCATATATGTCAATGTCTGCGAAACTAATAGCATGACCATCATCACTTTCTTCCTCAGCAGGTTCTTGTTGCATTTCAGGATTACTTTTTAGATAGTCCTCGATGTCTTCAAGAGATTCATTACGTGCACTAGCACTAGTTTCTTCCATGATGACGTATACTGCACGCAACGACATTCTGTACTTGATATATAATGTCTTTGTCTTTGACTGCACGTACACTATTTTGAGGTTATGTCGAAGTTTGTTGACAGTTCATCAGTATAAGCGCGCGCTATTTAGATCGATTTGTTATTCATTACATCAAGTATCACATATTATTATATTATCATTATGAATTGATGTAATAACGTTTGCACTCACTATTGACGAGGAATATCTCAAATCTCAATATCATATCTGTCACGAGTTGGAACAATACCACCTATAGTATAAAGCCGTGGTACTAGCAGCGCCCCTAGCGGTAAATTCTTCGTCAAGGGGCCTATCATAGGCCGTTGCCATAACGTATTTCCGTTGATTTTGTATGGCGGACGTGCGGTCGCCCTTCGTTGATACGCTATATTTGTTGTATAACAGTGATTAAATAGACTAAATACGGTTTAAAAACATTGCTTACGATGGTGAACAAGTGTTGTGTTACAAATTGTAAAGGAAATTACGCCTCAGGACCAAAAGTTCGTGTTTTTATCTTCCCAAAAGACTCTGTGCTGCGATCAAGATGGCTTCGCGCTATTCACCGGAAAAAAATATATTCCAAACCAATATTCGAGGGTATCTAATGATATTTCTCGATTATTTATGATAATAAAACGTTATCCCTGTGTCTTATAATGTGTACGCGTGTTATCGTTGACATTTATTTGTTAATTTTGATGTGAGGTTAGGTCGATTTGTGTACCGGTATAGTCGTGCGTATTTTGTATCGTATAAGTAAATATATCCTTCCTTTACATTATTTTATGTAATGAGGTGTATAATTATTCTTTATTTCAAAGCCTAGAGTTGATCTAAGGAGATATTGTAGTTATTATATGTTTTATTGGTGACATCTTTTGCAAATTGTGTGGTATTGATGAATATTTTCTTATTAAAGGTCTACTGGTCGAAAGTCAAATGTTGTTTTGTTTAAAATAACTCCCATCTTCCACTATCATATGTAATTATTTCATTAATAATGGAGAATTCTGGCGCTTGGATGACATTTTCAGGACAGAAATCGCAGAAGAACACTGACTTATACTCTACACAAGCCCAGATTTGACATTTCGCTTAGGCCTGTCGGCCGCCATTTTGGGTTGTGTGTCATAGCCTTTTGTTCTAGGTAGTATTGCAGGGGGATGGAAACAGTGTTGCCAACCTGACAAGAGCGAATGTCGCCAAGCGGAGGTTAAAAAGCCGCTGGAAGTCGACTCTTTTATATTATTATTTTGTTTATCAAGAATGCTGGTGCGAGGGGAGGAAGGAATTACTATATTTAAGAATAATTTACTGTAAAAATATTAATGCACCATGACCAACGATCAAAGTGTGAGCCAACACTTTGATCGAATTTCAGAACCGCACTTTAGAACCTTATTTTATTTATGCCTGTTTAAATTCGCTCCTTGATAAAATTTCTTCATGCAAATATCATACTTAAAATGTTTTTCACCGCTGTGAATTCGTTTGTGCCTGTTTAAATTCGCTAGTTGGTTGTATGTCTTCATGCAAATATTACACTTAAAAGGTTTTTCACCAGTGTGAATCCGTTTATGGCTGATCAGTAAAGATCATCATTAACATTCGGTGCTTTTAGTTTTAGGAATAATTTACTGTGAACATTTTGACGCGCCATTTTATCAGAAATCCTGGCATAGTGAGATGATAGTGAGCCAACCCAGCCAACACTTTGATCGAATTTGAGAACTGTACTTTTGAACTTCATTTAGGCACCAAACTCGCAACAGTACAGAAGACATAGGGGCAATTTAATTGGGCGGTTGGATATAAATGTTCATTTATTTGCTTTCTTTACAAAGTTATTGTTGTTATTGATATTTTTCCTTTCCTTTGCCAACCAGTCTGTCACTATGTTGTAGATTTCTATACTGGGAATCTCCACACAGCAAGCTAGTGGAATAGAAAATAACACTGTCACAAAAACGAGCCCGAATCCAGAAATAAACTGAAAAAAGAAAGAAAATTAATTGTAATGAAAACATTATCCATTAAAACAATGAGTACTGTTTCTCATAATCTGGGGTACCCAGCAAAACGAGTATTATTGCATTACGGGGCAACAAAAATGTCTAAAATTTGATATATAGCATGAAACAAACGTGAGTAGCGCCGCAGGCGAATTTTTTTTTGAAACATAGTGAAGAAAGTCGTTATTCGGTTTGGTTTATCAGAAAATGTATATAATATTTTGCAGGTATAATAGCTATGTATGAAAAAAGTTTTTCAAAAAAGTAGATAATAAAAAATATCGCCGCAGTCAATTTTTTTATGAAACAATTGCATTTTGATAGATTTTCATGAAAATTTATGATATAATAAGAAAATGTGTGGTAATAATGTGATTTTTTGCGGGGTTTTATCATTTTAGTATGAAAAAGTATATTCCTATTCCAATCAGGCAGAGGCAGCCCCCCCGCCCCCTCCTGCTTCCCCCTGACGACGCCCATGTCTTCTGGTACCTACAGTATAGGTGCTGGGACATTGAGAAGCTATTAAAATTTGAAGAAGAAAATGTAAATGCAGACAACAGCGATGAAATTAAAATTAAAGCGTAACTTTCCTCACCTCATTGAATACTTCAAATCGCAAGCTTTTTTCACTACACGCAGCCATTGTGTATGAAATTACTGGATTGATCAGGTAAGCACAATATGACAACCTGGAGAAGGGGATCCAGATCTTGGCCGACAGTAAATCATTGAGGATCCCTGGAATAAAGGAACACACATATTATTTTAAATATTTCACTTTAGGGAAATTCACCCGAAATTAAATACTATTTCACAATCGTGGTAATAAAACAAGAAAAGTATTAAAGAAAAGATTTTCTTAAAAATCTTATTCCAGTTACCATTTTTTTTAAAGGATTTGGGCTTGCATACACAAAACTTTCCTGCACACCTTGCACTAGGCTAAAAGCCTGTATCGCAAAGTGTGGAATACATCGCCAGCACCGGGGTTTGAACCTGGCACCTCCCGCTTGGGGGACCGCCGCCTCAACCAACTGCGCCAACCATGTTCTCTGGATGGATGGATCTCTATATCTGGAGACAATTTGTCCTGGGAGACCTTTTTTTGTGGATTGGGTTGGCATCATAGATTATGTTGGCATTTAGTGTAGGTACGAAGTACGAACTATCTAACATTAACATTTTACTTAGTCATTTATATGGTAGATGGCGGTAGTCGACACAGCCAAATTTGTGCATCTTTCGCCGTAAATCTGTCGTAATTTCAACCATGTTATTCAACTGTGTTATTCGATTGATTTTTTTTAACATCACCTCCATTCCCTGTAAGACAAGCCAATATGATCCATCCAACACAAGCAGCCCAGATGTATCTACTGAAGCAAGTGTGTATGATACTCCAAGCCAAGGACATGTTCCTATCCTTGAAACCAAATTCTAAATAGGACATCGTAGCTACTACAGCTGTCCATATGAGAGAGATCCACATCTGTAAAAAGAAAACACTTTGGTTTGTTGGTTTTTAATCATCCGTAGGCCTTATTTAAGGCATTTGGAATCGTCAGGTCAGAACATACATTACAAAATCTAATGCAGCAAATTAATAAACAGTTACAGCAAAAAATAATGAAATCAATAAACACATGGCGACAAAACAAAACCATAAAACAGGTGTGGATTAGTTCAATGCAGGTTTGGATGTAAATTGTCCAGAACTAGGTACATTACGTCAATGACAACTTGTATTATACTTGTACTGGAGTGATGTACTGGAGTACAAATGGAGTGAAAGTATGTGCGTTAATGTTTGCAGATGATTTAGTGTTGATGGCTGATGATGAATGTGAGTTACAACGGATAGTATCCTGTGTGTACGAAAGCTGCGATATGAATGGTATGAAAATGAATGTAAATAAAACGAAAGTATTAGTGTTCGAAAGAGAGGAAATAAGGACAAATTGTGTGATAAAGGTTGGTAATGACTGTCTGGAGCAAGTGGATGAGTATGTATATCTGGGAAGTTTGTTTACTAGAGATGGACGCTGTGATGGAGACATTGAAAGAAGGAAGCTGGCCGGTACTAGGACGAATGGTGCGCTCGGTCCGATTGTTAGTAGTAGCAATGTGTCTATGAAAGCAAAAGTGCTAGTGCACAATGCTGTCTTGGTGCCGACCCTGATGTATGCTAGTGAGACGTGGACGTGGATGAAGAAGGATGAATCAGGGTTGAATGCAGTAGAAATGAGGTCATTAAGAAGAATGTGCGGGAAAACGCTGAGAGATAAGATAAGGAATGAGGTTATTAGGGAAATGAGTGACTGCAAGACTGGTGTAGTGACAAGAATGAAAGTAAACAAACTAAGATGGTTTGGGCATGTTGAGAGAATGAATGATGACAGGATGACAAAAAAGATATATCTGAATGAGCGAAGAGGGGTGAGAAAGCGCGGCCGTCCGAGACTGACCTGGTCCGATCATGTCGACCAGATCCTCAAGGATGGACGCGTTTTGAGTAAAAGGAATCGGAGAGCGTGTATGACTAATTGCATGAATGTGACGGAAGCTAGGAGTGTGTGTAAGGATAGGGCTGTCTGGCGCTCTGTCCTCTCTGCCTACACTGCAAGGGATGTGGCGTGAGGGTATAGATAGATAGAGATTATACTTGTACATAATGTAGTACCCGATTGACATTTTGAGTTAATCTTTCCATTCTTTGTAAATTGATGAAAGTTTCCCATGCCAGCCAAGAGAAAAAGTCAAGGATTTTGGAATTTGCGTACAAGATTATGAATTTAGTCGTATAGTATTAAAACAGCTATCTGATGTCGGACTGATTCGGGGAAAATTGAAAAAATATTTTTATCTGAATTGCTGTTCTTGACTCTCATATTTTGAAGATTGCTGTATTTTTAAAACCTGATCACTTTTTATATCCAATATTTATATGGGTTATGGCAGCTTTTGTTGCCATGTGAATTGTATCTTAAAATAGGTAGTTTTAGAACAGGATCATTTCCAAAAATTCCATAAGAATCAACAAAGGTGTTCGAAAATTATGTTTTGTTTCTTTACTTACCGTCTCAAGTTTAATTTTTTTACTCATATGAAGGCAATACGAGTAGCCAAATATAGTTCCAATAATATATGATCCGATTCTCATCCAAGGTGGGTAGTAAAATATAGCAATGTATCGGTAAAAATGGACTGAACTGAAATATAATAATTAATGATAAATAGCAGAAGGATATGGGGAAAAATCAGAGTCTATATGGGAAGTTTATAAACAGAAGTGCAATATTTCAATGGGACATTTTATAATTCATTCAATTATGCGTGAATTAAAATACTTACAATGATTTGTAATCCATGACGTGTGTTGTATAACCAAGGAAAATGACAGATGCTAACAGCATACTGAGCAGAATCGTCGCAGCTAATTTGAAATATCTAGGAAAATAAAAGTAATAGATGATTTGTTTAAAACAATGAAGTAGAACCATTGAATCTGAGTTTATCAAAATAAACTTAAATATTATAGACTTCATAGTTAGATTGAAAAGCTTGTGTTGTAAAGTGGAATAAGTTGGAATCTGCGATCGAACCTTCGCTAGTCTAGCAACACAAATACCGACCACCTCGATAGTCAGTAGTCCAAGACGTCAAATAGAATAGGTATTCCATAGGGTATCGTCTTGGGTCCCTTGCAAATTATATCATTCTCTAATACTATATCCTCGTAGCCATTAATTAAGTGTGGCAGATTTTTAAAAAAATATATTTATATTTATTTGGTCAGATCGTCAACACAAGGTTGTCTATAGGCAAAAAAATAACATCGGGTATACCACAGGGACTCATATTAGGTCCTCCACAAATTTATGTTATTTTTTTTGTTTCTGTATTTATTACGAGATCTAATCAAAGGTAAAACAATTTTATAATGTTGTATAACTGTATTTTGTACTTTTTTACTTACCTTTTTGACAAATAACAGCAAAATGTGACGATCACAAAGAACTGCATCTCCAGAGATAAGTAATACGTCCAATACATGCACATGTTCTTCCCTGGATAAATGTTATTAATGTACAAAATATTGGTCCACCAATATTCTCTACAGATTATATCGTTTCTTTCATTTATCCATAATGAATCCATGGTGTGATTCCAAGAAGCAAGAACGATAGTCACCAGCATAACCACGATATATGCTGGAGATAGTCTGAAATTATATATTTATTTTTAATCTCAGTTATTTCGTTTATACACATTCATTAGAATTGCTTTGGTTTAAAATTTACCATGACTTACCTCATGAATCTCTTAAAAATTCCTTTCAAATATGTTATCCCTAAATTGTAGAAATCGTTTCCAATGTCGATTTTTGAGTTGAAAAAACTGTAAGCCATTAAGAATCCGCTGAAAATATAATGAACAATAAGTTATATAACGAAAAAATAAGTAATATTAGAAATCTTCTTAAAAAGTATTCCCGCTGAAAGGATCAACAACAGTAGCTGTCTCCAATATCTGGGCAGGCCTGCAATGACCATCCAGAGGCTGTACACGTCAGAGTTGCGCCAGGCTGAAACGACATGGGAACAGGTAACGGAGTTGGCCCAGGACAGAAAAGCCTGAAAAAACTGGTGATGACCACATGCTCCACATAGGGAGCGGAAGTGGATATGTATGTACCAGCTATGTATGTATCAATTTAATTCAATTCAAATTTAGGAATAGAATAGTGTCCCTGGGTATGTGCTTACTAATAACTGGATAACATATGCCGAATCCCACCAACTTCCACCTATGAAGGAGAGCCCTCAATCCATATGAAATGCAACATGTGACTCTCCTACATCGGTGCCCAAATATCTCCGCCCAGAATCTCCCCAACTAGGTGAGCTGCGTGTTACATTTCATATGGATTTAGGCTGTGGGCTGGTGGCTGATGTTCTTTATTCTGTTTTTGTATGGAAATTACTTAGGGCTCTCCTTCCTAGCAGGTTGGTGGGATTGGGCAATACACTTCTGGAAATTTCCAGAGAAACATCTCCATACTTAGAATTGGCACACAAACCTCATGCAGAAAAAAGCATCCGTAGAGAATGATGAGTTCAGAAATATCTGGTTCGGGTACGAATCCACAAAATCAAAAGCAGCCACACGATTGTTATAAAAATCCAAATGGAATAATGTGCTGTGGCTGATGATAACAAAGAATGTTGTGTAAACTCTAAAAAATGCAATTAGAATTAGTTATAACAACAATAGCTGGCAAATGGAAATAAAATGTAACCAATTCTAAAATTGAAATTTAAAAGACAAGAAACGTAAAAAAACTCCATACTCCGTGTAAAAGAGACTGAAAATGATACCCTGCCTTACAATAAGAGAAGTTTTTATGATTTTTGGATATGTTATAAAGGTCGGTCTTGTGATTCAGAATTCAAGTTTGCGACCTTCCCACCCTTGTGCGTTCACTAGGGCGAGCTTAAAACTGCCGAAATTCTGGCCGTTTTTCAGTTCAATGATTATAACTTTTTACAGGTGCACCATAGAGATTTTTTTTCATCAAGAATTATAGAAGTACTTCTCTTATTGCAAGCCAAAATCCTTTATTGCTCGGCTTTCTCAGCATGTGCATTTTTCGAGTTTTTTCATTGTGTCTATTTTCAAAATTTATCGAGTTTTCGACTTCAAGCTGGATACATTTTGAAAATAGACGTAGTGAACAAAAACTAAACGTAAAACACTCAATGGACGTGGAGTCAAAAAAACTTCATAGATACATTTTTCTGTTTTTACCTCAGACCGCAGATTGGACTAAATTTTTCATATCCTGCTGTCATATTGAAAATACGTTGAAAATTTCTTGTAAAACTGAAACTCGTCAACACCTTCATCCATACATTATCACTGATATCTGAAAATGAATAGAGATTAATGCATATTATCAGTAAAAAAATAAAATATTCCCTCTAGTAGCCCTCTACCATCCGTCGTGACCGCACGTGTTTCTTCTCGTTATTGTCGTTAATACTATTTCGTGTATTCCACCTTCTGTGTCGTTCCTTCAGTGATTTTCCAGTCAAAATCGTGTTTGTGTGTCTTCGAGTGCTTTTACTCAAAACCCACTCAGTGCCGGAATTATTAAGCTTCTTCCCCTAGTATTACTGGTTTTTGCCTTCGTACGCCATCTTGTCCTCTGTTTTTCAGACGCCATTTTATCATACTATTCCATACGCGTGGTCCCCAGGCGTCCACTGAACGCAAAATCAGTAGCCCTCTACCATCCGTCGTGACCGCACGTGTTTCTTCTCGATATTGTCGTTAATACTATTTCGTGTATTCCACCTTCTGTGTCGTTCCTTCAGTGATTTTCCAGTCAAAATCGTGTTTGTGTGTCTTCGAGTGCTTTTACTCAAAACCCACTCAGTGCCGGAATTATTAAGCTTCTTCCCCTAGTATTACTGGTTTTTGCCTTCGTACGCCATCTTGTCCTCTGTTTTTCAGACGCCATTTTATCATACTATTCCATACGCGTGGTCCCCAGGCGTCCACTGAACGCAAAATCAGTAGCCCTCTACCATCCGTCGTGACCGCACGTGTTTCTTCTCGATATTGTCGTTAATACTATTTCGTGTATTCCACCTTCTGTGTCGTTCCTTCAGTGATTTTCCAGTCAAAATCGTGTTTGTGTGTCTTCGAGTGCTTTTACTCAAAACCCACTCAGTGCCGGAATTATTAAGCTTCTTCCCCTAGTATTACTGGTTTTTGCCTTCGTACGCCATCTTGTCCTCTGTTTTTCAGACGCCATTTTATCATACTGACCGACGAAGACGCTGACCTTGAGGACTTTCAACGGCTGGTAGTGGGATACTTCTGGTGGTGGTAGTTCTATTTATTCTATTTATATTTCTATTCTTATTATATTATTTTGTATATATATATATTTCTACTAACATGGTGGAGGGAAACCAAGACACGGGACCTATAGGTCCTAAGATGTAAGAAATTAGGTGGTGGTCTTGACGCATGGAGTCGATGAGGCTCGCCACCCATCACGCCGCGTCAAGGACCAGGGAGGGCGCAAAGAGGAGGGCAGAATGCCGGATTGGTGTGTGGAATATAAGAGGAGATATGGAAGGTAAGATGAATGAATTGCGTGATGTTTTGCATGAGAGGAACTTAGATATATTGTGTTTATGTGAGACGAAAAGAAAGGATAGAGATTGTGATGTGGTGAATGGAATGGCAGAGATGTGGTCTGGAGTGCCTGAAAATGAACATGGACGTCAGGGAGTGGGTGCTATATTATCAAAAAGAATGACTGAATGTATGGTGAAGCGTAATGGGTATGGACTGGTAGGACCGAGACTCATCTGGATTCGTTTCAAGGTAGGCATGACCAGGCTGTTCCTTATTATAGGTTACGGTCCAGGGAATGATGCCTTGGATGATGAGAAGGATGAGTTTTGGAACTTAGTGCGGGAGACAGCGGATAAAAGAAGAGCGAATGAAAAAGTAATATTGGCAGGTGATCTGAATGGTTGGGTCGGTGTCAGAAGGAAGAATTTTGAGAGAGTGTTGGGATTGCATGGCGATGATAGGGTGAATGATAACGGGAAAAGAGTGTTAGAAGTATGTTTGGAGTTGGATCTCTTTGTGGCGAACACATTCTTCGCACACAAGGAGATCCACCAGTACACTTGGCAAAGAGAGAGAGTTGATCGTATTGAAAGGTCGATGATTGACTTTGTATGTGTGGACTCTGAGCTCCGGAAGGCGACAAAGGACACCCGGGCATTTCGGGGCGCCGGACTGTGGACGGATCACTTCCTTGTGATAACAAGAATTGATCTTTTCTCCGGTTGGCGCTCGAGGGCTCGGAAGTTGGAGCCTGTCCGGAGAATCAGGGTCGAAAAACTGAAAGAGACGAATGTTAGGGATGAATATGAAAGACTAACTAACGAAAGGCTAGAAGTACATGATGATGAGGAACGCTCGACGAGTGAACTATGGAATGTTATGAAGGAGGTGCTAGTAAAGAGTGCAAGAGAAGTATGTGGAGAAGCGTTGGTAGGAAGGAAAAAAGGTGATGCGTGGTGGGATGATGAGGTGAAGGATGCTGTAGTGAGGAAAAAGAAAGCGTGGAATGATGTGCTTGGTGCGAAACCAGATGATGGAGGTGAGAAAGAAAGAAAGAAGAATATATATAAAGCGTGTAGGAAAGAAGTGAAAGAAATGGTTTGCCAGAAAAAGAGAAAACTTGAGGAAGAGAAATGTATGAAATTATCGAGGAACGCCGAGGAGAATTTGAAAATATTCTGGAAGGAAGTAAAAAGAAAGAGATCTGGAAGTGAGAAAAACAGTATGAATTGCATCAAAGATAAGAATGGTGATTTAGTGATGAATGGAGAAGAAGTTGTTGAAAGATGGAAAGAATACTTCGAAGAATTGTATGAAAGTGGTACTAGTACAAACCAGACGAATGTAGCAGATAGTATGAATGTAAATATTGCTGAGGACGAGGAAATACGTATGAATGAAGTTGTGCTTGCATTGAAAAAAGCAAAGAATGGAAAAGCTGCGGGACATGACTGTGTGGCCATAGAGTTCATCAAGCAAGGTGGCCCGAAGATTCTCGAGTGGTGCCTGAGGCTCTTCAACTTGTGCTGGGAGAGTGGCTGCACTCCTGAGGATTGGAGGAGGGCAGTCATCTGCCCTTTGTACAAGGGGAAAGGCTCAAGGTTGGAATGCGGCAGTTATCGGGCTATCAGTTTGCTGAGCTCTGTGGGCAAACTGTATGGAAAGGTATTGATTGAAAGAGTAAGAAAAGTGACTGAAAGTAAAGTATGGGATGTGCAGGGTGCTTTCATGAGTGGCAGGGGGTGCACCGATCAGATCTTCTCCCTACGGATGGTCGTGGAGAAGCTTCTGGCTAAACACCAGAGGCTCTTCTGCGCGTTCGTGGATCTGGAGAAGGCGTACGATCGTGTGGACCGAGAAAGACTGTGGCCAGGGCCGTCCCTAGACATAATGCCGCCCTTAGGCAAGTACCAAAATGCCGCCCCAAAATATATGTAAATTAATAGGTACCGTATAATAAAGCCCACACTCCGTAACAGTTTCCAAATACATAGTAGGTATGTGGAGCAACTAACATTTTAAAATTGATTTGGCATGGAAACGAACAAATAGCGCCGCAGGCGAAATTTATTGATAAAAGGGTGTGCTGATGAATATGTTTGAATTTGAGTAAGTATATTGCAGAAGACAAAGGACAGTGTAATCAGCGCCGCAGGCGATTTTTTTTGTAACAAAACAGTAGGTAGGAACATAAAATGTAGGTAAGAGGTTTTAATGAAACAATCGCGATTTAATAGATTTTCACAATGAAAAAACATAAAAACCTATTAAATTACAAGTAATTTACATAACATAATTGAACTTACCATTTTTCCAAATCCACATCAAGTTTGATTGTGAATTGCACACATACCATAGGTTCCTTACGCATACCTGCTTCACTTTTTTTTTATTAAATCATTTAGAAAAAGAAAGCAAGTAGGTATGTATTTTATACAGTATACATACACCTATACACCTCGCGCATTTTTCCACATTTGTATTAAAGAAAAGTTATCCATGCACAAACAGTTTACATTACCTTACGTACTCGTATTTTCAAAAGAAAATCACTGGCTTTTTCTTATCAAAATTGTTGATTATTTCATTCGAATTTAGTTCACTAGCCGCTGGTATTTCATTTAGCTTTCAAAAAAAAACTATCCTTTACAGAGAAAATAAAAATATTCTTGACACATGGAAAATTAAAACAATACAAATTGTACACCAGTTTAACAAAATGATTATTTTATTCCAAGAATAATTTTTAAAACGGACTAAATAACTGAGAACATGTATTTACTGCATTTTTTAAGGTATAGATACTCTGAGATGATATTTCGTGTAGACAAACATTAGAAGAATACGGGTGTAAAGTGTGACGTCACAAACGATTTGCGTTCCAACTGTCAAGTTTGACAGCGATTTTCTATACTAAACGCGCAACTTTATAGTCAAATATCTATGTGTTTTACTTTGTAATTTCACCTAAAAGTGTGGCACAATATCATTATTTTATAAGGGGAACATAAATTAGCATTAAAATGTAAGAAAATTTGAATTAAATAAATCATAACCTAATTCAACGAAAATGTGTATGAAACTGTCGGAGCTTTTTGGAACGCACCGCTAAGGGCGCTGCATCCACTTTACACCCGTATAGAAGATTACAACAAACCGAACGTCCATCGAATACTGGAGATTTTACGCAAAATGACAATTTGTGTTTTTTTTAATATACGTACCTACTTTATATATCTACCATGCACCTTCTATAATGTAAAAAATAACCATAAAAATAATTTCAAAAGTCTAAGATCAAAAAGACAATAGGAAAGGCGGCGAAAGATAGTTTTATTGGGGAGCATTGTTCTTCTGGACGGTCATAATTTCATTGTTAGAAGGTGTCCTATTCAAAACATTCAAAGTTGTTTTGACTGCAATAGCCAACATGTGCTTGGATTCTTTGAACAAAGGGTGGGTGGTAAACATGTGTTTTTTATTATGCGACTTAGAATTTGACATTCACGTGTTCATTGATTTCACGAGCCTTTTGAAACCAAGAGTTCTCAAAGTTCATTAAACCAGCAGTTCTCAATTTTTCCTATATTTTTTTTTACTATTCGTTCAGATTGCCGCCTCCTCGTTTTGCCGCCCCTTCAGAGTGCCGCCCTTAGGCATTGCCTAACTTGCCTATTAGGTAGGGACGGCCCTGACTGTGGCGTGTACTGTCGGAATATGGGGTGAGCGACCGACTGATTGGCGCAATCGCGTCTCTATATACGGAGAGCTCTGCTTGTGTCAGGGTGAATGCTGCGTTGTCGCAGTGGTTCACTCTCACAAAAGGGGTTAAACAGGGTTGCGTCATGTCGCCTTGGTTGTTCAACCTGTTCTTCGACTACTGCATGCGTCCTCTGAATGAGCTGAATGTTGGTGTGGACCTAAATGGAGTGAAAGTATGTGCGTTAATGTTTGCAGATGATTTAGTGTTGATGGCTGATGATGAATGTGAGTTACAACGGATAGTATCCTGTGTGTACGAAAGCTGCGATATGAATGGTATGAAAATGAATGTAAATAAAACGAAAGTATTAGTGTTCGAAAGAGAGGAAATAAGGACAAATTGTGTGATAAAGGTTGGTAATGACTGTCTGGAGCAAGTGGATGAGTATGTATATCTGGGAAGTTTGTTTACTAGAGATGGACGCTGTGATGGAGACATTGAAAGAAGGAAGCTGGCCGGTACTAGGACGAATGGTGCGCTCGGTCCGATTGTTAGTAGTAGCAATGTGTCTATGAAAGCAAAAGTGCTAGTGCACAATGCTGTCTTGGTGCCGACCCTGATGTATGCTAGTGAGACGTGGACGTGGATGAAGAAGGATGAATCAGGGTTGAATGCAGTAGAAATGAGGTCATTAAGAAGAATGTGCGGGAAAACGCTGAGAGATAAGATAAGGAATGAGGTTATTAGGGAAATGAGTGACTGCAAGACTGGTGTAGTGACAAGAATGAAAGTAAACAAACTAAGATGGTTTGGGCATGTTGAGAGAATGAATGATGACAGGATGACAAAAAAGATATATCTGAATGAGCGAAGAGGGGTGAGAAAGCGCGGCCGTCCGAGACTGACCTGGTCCGATCATGTCGACCAGATCCTCAAGGATGGACGCGTTTTGAGTAAAAGGAATCGGAGAGCGTGTATGACTAATTGCATGAATGTGACGGAAGCTAGGAGTGTGTGTAAGGATAGGGCTGTCTGGCGCTCTGTCCTCTCTGCCTACCCTGCAAGGGATGTGGCGTGAGGGTATAGATAGATAGAGAGAAATAAAATATTCCACGACTTTCGTCATTCGGAAAAAAGATCAGAGGTGTTTTTTTTTTAAGAAATTTATACATGATATAAAAAATCTTTTACAGTTCCTAGATAAAGGTTCAATGCACCTACCCTATTTTGTTCCAAAGCAAATTTAGTAACGGTTGTCGAGCTAGAAGGTCTCATGTTTTTAGAAATTTTTGAAATGTCGGTACGCATACTCTTAATTAATTTATTTTGCTTACCATATTCTTCATGTTGCTGTCCATTTTTCGTTTCACAATTATTGTTTTGATGTTTTATTGACATTCTGGTTTTTGAATCAACTATAGTTGCTGTTAATGTGAGCAATATTATTGCAAACAAAATTACACTGAAAAAAAAAATTTTTTTTTTACATGAATCTGGGTTTATTGAAATAAACTTTGTGCAATTATATTGTTATTGAAATACATTTTAAGGGCGCAAGCCGTATATGTCAAAATAAATCAATAAAAGACTAAAAAGCTTGTGTCGTGAAGTGAAGTAATTCGTAAGCATTTATTAATTTAATTGCATTACATTTATCCTTTATCAGGTGAGGTAACCAGAAAATGCTGTGTATAACACACAATATACTCTTTCCGCAATTCCCCAGATTTTAATGCATATTATCAATGCGAAAAAGATCTTTTTCTTTGCGACTTTTGGAAAGAAAGTTGCTGTCTTTCGAAAAAAAGGTATTTTTCACATATTATTTTTGAGAAATCTGTACAAGATATAAAAAATCTTTTAAGCTAATAGATTAAAAAAAAAAGACCAAGATAAAAGTTCAATGTATCTGCCCTATTTTATGCAAAGCAAAGTAAAAAAAATGGTAAGGTTTCGAGATCTAAGGTCTTTAAATATTTTTTTGAAATTGTAATTCGCTTACTCTTAATTGTTTTGAATGCATAAGTATATTAATAAATAAATAGATAAAAAAATCGTTGTGTATGAGATAAAATAAATTAAAATAAAATAAATAAATAAATATGACATACATTAGAGCTATCGTAATAGGATCTCTGATAGGAAATTCCTCTCGAGTTTTCTTTACTTCTAATACACTGAGTGATGTGTTGTACAGAAGCTGGTAGCCGAATGTCCCTGAATTCAGAAAACCCTGAAGACATGAGGATATTTGGTCTTCAGTGCAAGATGCTGGAAGACATAAGCCAAGGGAAATCTTCGTCTGAAAAAAATATACATAACCATATTTATTTATCGTATGGCATTTTGTTACATCACATCTTAAAATCTCAAGAATAAGGACATAAAACAGTAATAATAGCACAGGTAGGTCTGATTGTCAAAGGTTTAGGTCATTGTTTAAAATATATTCGGTCGCTGTATCCGTTAGTATGAAGAAGTCCCTGATATTCCCCGCATATGCTCTAAGGCCGGATTCAGACACAATATGGTGTATGGTCTGTTTCTCCGCCCCGCAGTCACATCCAGGGGAATCCAGCCAGCCACACTTGTGGATGAAATCGGTACATCTGATGCCATGCCCTGATAGGATCCTGTTTAATGCGGACCAGAATTTGTTATTAAAAATATTGTTAAATTATTTCCATGTAGTAGATTCTGTTACTTTTCGTACTAAAATAAGTCCCTCTTGGTGTAGTGGATAAGATCTCTGCAATGCGAGACGAAGATCTGGGTTCGATTCCCAGCCGAGATGAACCGAAATGTCGATGTTTCCCGAGTGTAATTTTATTTGAAAATGTGTATAATACTTTGCACAATAATATGTAGGAAAATTGTCTTTTACAAAAAAATAGCGCCGCAGATTATTTTGTTATAAAACAATTGTAATTTGATGGATTTCCATGAAAATTTATGATATAATAATGTGAAAATAATGTGATTTTTTGCGAGGTTTTATCATTAAGTATGAAAAAATATATACCTATTCCAAAATCTAGGGCCCCCCTGACGATGCCCATGTAAATGGGTCTTATTACCAAATGGGTCATATTAACTTTTTACATGAAATATTTATATGGGCTATGGCTGCTTTTATTGGCATGTTAAAATATCTTAAAATAGGTAGTTTTACAATATGACCATGCACCACATTCTTACACTCAATTTATCCAAAATCAGCTGATTGCTGTTTTTGTTACTGTACCTCATTTTCCCAATAGACGGATATCTGGAAGTCTGAATTGTGTCGAAGATATGCAACGAAATAGTCCACAGGAAACGGTGGAATGGCTGTCGGAGCTATCGCCGTAGTGGAAGGATTCTGATTCAGATTATCATAATCTGTCCTCGAAGCTGCCAAGCACTGTGCTCTGGAACCTAGCCAGAAGGTGTTTCCCCAGTGAAGACCCGTGCTTGGGGACCCAGAAGCATCAAACACTGAAAACGACAACAATGTCAATAGATGAAGACGTAATAAACAAATTCTAAATGTTAAAAGTAGCGTATTTTTTAAGCTTTTTCGGGTTAATTTCGCTTCATTCAAAAAAACTTTTACGGTCATCACTAGATCTTTGATTTGGATAAAAAGTTGTTGTCTTTCGAAAAAAATATCAGAGGTATGTATTTTCTTTTTGAGAAAGCTATACAATGTATAAAATATCTTTTACGGTCATTCACTAGAAAAAGGTTTAATGTATAGACATCCAAGGTCTGAAATTTTTTTTCGTTTCGAAATGTCAACATGCCTACTCTTAATAATAAACAGTACCACAATTTTGAACTGTCGCCTAAAGCAAATATGCGTGCAAAATTTTACCGAGTTGCGATATGGGAAGATATGAAATTATGAAGAGAAAAATGTAGTCCCAGACACCATCAACGACAAAAACAACAACAGATAAAATTAAATAAAAGCACGATAATTATTTTGAAAGTCATAATTTATTTTTTGTCAGAACATCGGATTTTCTACATATCGTAGTTATCTCAACAGATATACAGCAAAGGATGGATCATCATGTACCATGCGAAGATATAATTAACTATAATTAGTACATTAAATATCAAAAATAATTTCAACGGAGGTTGGCGCACAATATATACTATACAAGTTTAATCTCGACTCAGCAACCACCCATCAAAGCACAGCGGTAGAATACCGACTCGTCAGGTTGGAGGTCTGGTTGATGGATGGACTGGAATTGGGAGCGTTACTTAAGTGTAAAGAGATCACATTGATCAGTTGTAAGCATGATTGAAAGTCCATCCTATGCTGCTTTTGAGTTAACTATACTTAGCACGGTAATTAAAAAAAAAAACTTGAATATTTGACTGCAACTTACGTTTTACTGCCCACATTTCTCTGTTACGAAGACTCTCTCCTATGTCCGTCAATTCATCTTTACAATGGGAATTTTTCAGGATTTTTTCAGCCGCTGAAACCGCTCCGTAGAAAGCTGAATAATTTTCCTCGCCCACGTACTCACACACACTCAAATTACTTAACATCGACACAAATATAATCAAAATGAATTTGAATTTGGACATTTTATTATTTTTTAAAAGATTTGAAAATATCTTAATTTTTAGCACGAAATCTGGATTTTTAAGCACTTTTTATTTATTTATTTAATCTTTAAGTGAACAACAAATACATATAAATATAAAAAAATGGACATAGAACAGATTATAAATCGTTGTTCACTAGGGCGAACTTATCACAGAATTGCGATTTCTTCCAGTTAACCCCAACACTTAGTATTTTTCGTCGAAAGTTTGAAAAAAACACCTCTTTTCCCTTAAAAATAACACCGTTATGTAAGAAAATTATGCATTTTTTAGATACACGTATGAAAACTTTTCTGAAAAAATAACTGCTTTTCTCTTTCTGAAAATATAACACAGCGCCGTCACACTTCTACTATTTATTATTATTGCTACTATTTATTACTAGTACTTTTTATTTTTTACGCGGAGGCATGACTTTGCCAACACACTTCTCAGTATTATCAGCCAGAAGAGTCTACATATTATCCTTAATGATTCACATATGAACTCATCAGCCTACAATACTGGGAAAAATTCACCTATCCAGATATCACGGATATCACAGGTTTAGGCTCAACGCAGCCTAAAATACAAGCATTGTGCCTGAAATATCAGTATTTAGAAATCACCTTACAATATTGCAAGTATAGATAATTACCGATTTTTGCATTTTTATGTATAAATGTTCCGCTAAATCTATTTTTTTAAAAGTTATTTATTAGCGATTTACGTTATTTATTATATTACTATTACTGTTTATTAGTATTACTACTATTTATTAATAGTACTATTTATTATTTATCTTGTTGTTCACTGATGGCATGTTATTCGAACAAAATTTTACACAAAATTATTTTATCTCAAAATTTACTAAATATTGTTTAAGATTCCAAGATCACTTTTTTAGTAGACTAGATATTCTCACAAGACACAAGTGAACGATATTATCATGAGAACAATGTGAGAATTAATGTACTTTACTTGAATATGGTAAAGGTATTAGGCGTACCTATACATTACCATTTTAGGTGAACATGAATCATCATACAAGTCTCATACAATTTGTATAGGGTATCAATTTATCATTATAATATACCTTAAATGTTTGCAGTGTGTTTGTTGGGTTGTAAAAAATATTCAAAAGTGTACATAACCTCAATAGACGGCCCTGTACAATATATACCCCTTTCATCTCGACTCTACTACCAGCCTTCATAGCACAGCGGCAGAGTACCGGCTTGTCAGGTTCCCGCTAAGGGTTGCTCCCTCCCACTTACCCTTGGAGAAGAAGCCTGAAGGTCCATCCTTTGCTGTGTATCTGTTGAGATAGCTGCTTTTTACATACATTTTTTTGTCTATACACGAATCTTCCAAACGATTTTTCAACCACTTTCAACCACCCTTAGAGAGCTGAAACTTTTCAAACGTACGTAAACTCGCTGACAATATCAAATTGGATCATCCTTCTCCAGAGACAAAAAAGATGTAAAGCGTTTCAGGGGGATCCAAGGGTCGTGTGGGGTTATGTGTGGTATCGCATGAAAGGGCGTTGGAAAAGAAATCCAGATCATGAGTCAGATTTTGTCCAGCTCAAACCTTGGAAGACACCGATCGATCGAGAGGATCCTGTCACCGCATACCATCGTGTTTGATATCTAACGAAAGTACACGAGTAGAACTCATATCTTTTTACAAATTTGGAATGTGTCCATTCTTGGTGGGAGGCGCCATCTGATTAAAGGAACTTAAGAACCACGGGAGAGCGTAGCTTGTATCGTTTGGAAGACCATGAAAAACAGGCCTACGATGTGAATCCATAAAATCTTGGTTTTAAAAAATATTTTGTACCATTACTTATTTTAATTTGTTTTGTTTTGTTTTAAAGAATCTATTGAATAATTATTACTTATATGTCACTAACTAGATGAATCCTTTATTTTCGAAAAGATCCTTAAGGAGGTGGTCGGTAGCCTGGTTGGTAACGCGCTCGACTGTTAAACCGGCGGGCATGGGTTTAATCCCCGATGCCGACTTACTCCACTTCACGACACAAGCTTTTCAAGCTTACTGTGAAGCGTACAAAGATGTACCTATTTCGGCTTATGTCGATGAACCCAGATTCATAAAAAAAAGGAAACCGCAGTCGATAATCAATGCCAATATTATCGCCTGTTCATCAGGTTATTGAATACTAGTACGAAATATTTTTTATAGCTACATATGCAAATGTATCCATGTACCTATTCATTTTACCAAAACCCATAGAAATATGAATTCTATATACTTTATTACAATAGACAGAACGTGAATAACATCAAAATCAAAGAAAAGTCCTGACGCAATCGTTTCTGAAGACAACTGTATGGAGATAAAAGGTCACTATTTAGTATGAATTCAAAATCGCACGAACAATCGCGTGAAAAAATGGTAGAAACAGCATTCTTTTTCATTTTTTGGGGTTGATTTCACTTCAATCAAAAAACTTTTACGGTCGTTCCCTAGATTTTAATGCATATTATCAACCACGACTTTTGGGAAACGAGTTTCTGTCTTTCAGAAAAAAGATCAGAAGTTTTTTTCACATTTTTTTGAGAAATCTAGAAAAAATATAAAAAATCTTTTACGGTTATTCCATAGATAAAGGTTCAATGTATTTACTCTATTTTTTCCAAAGCACATTTGCGAGTAGTAACGGTTGTCGAGATCTAAGCGTCTCCCGTTTTTAGACATTTTTGAAATGTCAATATGTCTACTACTCTTAATATTTTTTTATCAGATATGATGAGACAAAGGGACATATGCGCATGTGCATTGCGCACTTCCATGATGATCATAATATACATAATTAATTAATAACTTATTACAAATTCACATGAATAAACAATAGTTTCCTATTTACTATGGTGCATTCAAATATTATATGGTGACTAATATTTAACTAGTAAATTAAATATGGATATTTTAGATTTATATTTCATGACAATTTTGTAGTTATTTAATTACAAGATTTTATTTAACTTCACTCCGTTGTATATACATATATTTTTTTCTTTTTTTTTTCTTGGATCCCCTAAAATGCCTTAAGTACATCTTTTTTGTCTTTGGAGAAATCTGATCCAATGTTGTACAGAATTGTGTAGCCATCGGGTTTACGTATGTTTGCAAAGTTTCAGGTCTCTTAAGTAGTCAAGAAGTGGTTGAAAAATTGTTTGCAAGATTCGAGCACATACAAAAAAATAAAAAAAAACTACGCAGTGTAGTAGAATTGCTACGATTGAGTACATTGTTGGCGCAGTTGTTTGAAGCGCTGACATATAATCTGGAGTTGCCTGCTTCGAATCTCTGAGCTGACTGACGCAAGTTTTTAGCTTACTGTAAAATGTATTTGGGTTTGTCCAGATCTTTTTTTAACATGATCACCGTATAGATTAGATACCTGCTACCGCATGGATCTATAAATCCTTGTCGATCCAAATACATAAATCTAGATCCATAATCACATGTAAAATTAAAGTGATCAATTATTTATAAAATCATCGATCAATATTAATCATGTATCATGTTTCGTCCTTTTCAGCTGCATGACTAGGGTTTTAGAGCAAAGTAAGCCCGTGGAATAAACTGGGGTTAACTGGAAGAAATCGCAGTTCTGCGATGAGTTCGCCCTAGTGAACAACGATTTATAATCTTACTATGTCCATTTTTTATATTTATATGTTTTTGTTGTTCACTTGAAGTTTAAATAAATGAAAAAAAAAATCCCAAACACAAAAAAATAGATGGATTTTCACAACAGATGGTATTTGTTATTTGTTATTAGTAGATTGTATTTTTTTAAACATTAGGTTGGGGCCCCAAAATGTGTTTTTGCATAGGGCCCTCGGATATCTTAATCCGCTACTGGGTTACCCTGCGACATGCATTTATGTATTTTCTTGAATTTTTGGGAAAATCTATAAAAAATGCGTCAACAATTGATTGCATAAGTCTATGACGTCATATTTGTGTCTGTCAAGTTCTCGAATGTCAATTTATTGTGTAACTAGTGTTCATAAGCTTGTTTAACACGAAAAATAATGTTTAAAAACTAGTATTGCTTTAGTTAGCCTGTCAAAAGGTATTTTATTTAACTTGATTGTGTTTTTTTTGTCTCTTGTCTGTGATGGCATCTTGCAATCGATTTTTCAACCACTTCCTGACTACTTAGAGACCTGAAACTTTGTAAACGTATGTAAACTTGGTGACAATACGTTTCTGTACCACTTTGGATCAGATTTTTCCCGAGATAAAAAAGTTGTAAGGCGTTTCAGGGGATCCAAGAGTCGCGTGGGGTTATGTGTGGTATCGTATGAAAGGGTGTTGGAAAAGAAATCCTGATTTTGTCCAGCTCTAACTTCGGAAGACACCGAGTGATCAAGAGGATCTAGTCACCGGATACCGCCGTGTTTGGTATCTCACGAAAGTGCTTCACATTTTTGATTCTGTCTGTTCTTGGTGGGAGGAGCCATAGTAATAAAGGAATCCAAGTGTCTCGGAAGGGCGTGTTTGGTATCATTTGAAAGACCCCGAAAAAAACCTGTAATCTTGTTTTTAAAAAAAAATACGATGACTTATTTTTGATTTTGTTATTCCTGGGTGGCGAGTCTTAGATATTATGTTACCGAATATCATGCGCCACGAGGGTCTCCTACATGACTTAATAGAGGGAATGATTGAGGGGACAAACGACGGGGGGCGCCCCCGACGGCAGTACCTGGACCAGGTGTACGAGGAAATGAACTGCGCCACATATATGTCTAGCTGAAGAGAGTTGCGGGAGACAGAGAAGAGTGGAGATCAAGATGTAGGAATTTGCTGCAAACCAATCCGCCAACATTGAAAAAAATGACGAAGTTCCACAACACGACATACGCACAGCAAGAATTTTATTACAATGATACCAAGACAAAAGATGTCTTCTAGATTTTCTGGCATGATGGTATTTCCACTATTGACTTGGCGCTGCATGGTTGGACTGGACAAATATTCAAGCGAAACTAAGAAAAAAATGACCAAATCCAAACACTCCAAATATTTGTTTGATATTTTTCGTTCAAGTATCTCAAATCTAAAGTGTTGTCGCGTATTTCGAAATGATCTATTGTTATCGAATGATCTAATACAAACAAGCACTTTGTTTATGTAAATTGTAAATTAAATGATTTAAAAAAAAAACGCTTTAGTCGACTTAAAACTATCAACAAATGACGTCACGGGCGTTTCTCGCGGCATTAGGGTTCAAAGTGGCATGAAAAAATGTGAAAAACTCTTTTTTTGTTTTTTTTTTTTTGGGATTAATTTCTCTCCATTCAAAAAACTTTTATAGTCCGAGAGCCCGCTGCTTAATTTATGACGTATCTGTTTTTTGATCGAAATGTGGTGTAAACGATAGCTTACCAATAGGGTATTACATCGCACTAGGGTTGCCTATCAAAATCTTGCCGCAACCCCCCCTGCCCCCCCCTAAAAGGTCCCTATTCGCGGTTTTTCGCATTTTATAGGAATATGGTAAGAGATAGGAGAAAGTAGTCAATACCAAAAATAATCCTTACTAAATTCTCTACAAAAAATGTTAAGTAAATTTTTTCATAGGACTAGTAGTTTACCCGTAATGGCCGGTCAAAAAACAGGATATTTTTGGAAAAAATAAAAAAAAAAGTTTGTTTTTTTTTCTTTCACATTCTTCCACCCATTATTACTAACATTTTATGGAAAAAAAAATTTGGCCTGCGGCGCTATATCACTGGTTATTTTATGAAAAACTAAATTTTAAGAATTTTCGTCACTGAGTTTTATTGTAATAACTCCGAAATTATTAGATGTATGAACATAAGCTATAGCTCGTTTTGTAGCTAAGACTATGGTAATTAATTCGTTCTCGTACTATTTTCCTGTAGCTCTTATCAATTTTCAACCAATTTAGTTTAAATACATTTTTTTTTGTATTTTAAATGAATTTCGGTTTTGGACCGGCCATTGCGGGTAAACTGCTAGTTCTACGAAAAAAATGACTTAATATTTTTTGTAGAGAATTTAGCAAGGATAATTTTTGTCATTGACTACTTTCTCCTATCTCTTACCATATTCCTATAAAATGCTAAAAACCGCGAAGAGGGACCTTTTCGGGGGGGGCATGGGGGGTTGCGGCAAGATTTTGATAGGCAACCCTAGTGCGATGTAATACCCTATTGGTAAGCTATCATGTATACCACATTTCGATCAAAAAACAGATACGTCATAAATTAAGCAGCGGGCTCTTGGACTATTAGGATCGTTCCTAAATTTAAATGCATATTATCAATACAAAGAAAAAAATCTCAGCGACTTTCTGGAAACGAGTGTCGACTCAGCGACTTTTCGGAAAAAATGTCAGAATGTTTTTCACACTTTTCTGATATATAAAAAAATCTTTTACGGTCATTTACTGGTTCAATGTACCTACCCTATTTTTTCAAAGCATATTAGGGTTGTCGAGTTCTAAGGTCTCCCGTTTTTTTTTTGTTTTAATTTTTTTAATATCGATATTCGTAGCTTTAAAAAAATAGATTTTTCAGACCTTGGATCTCGACAACCGTACTAAATATGCTTTGTAAAAAAAATAGTACATATAGGTATGCATTGAACCTTCCTCTAGTATGATGGTAACAGATCTTTCATATCTTGTATAATTCCCAAAAAAATGTGAAAAATACACCAGAATATTTTTTTCGAAAATATCAACTCTTTTCCCAAAAGTCGCATGTATTATACTTGTGGCCTGTCGCTCATTTATAATTTCAAATGTGGCCCTTCCAAAAAGTTGGCCCAGGCCTGTTAATACTTAAAAAAACATATTGATAATAGGATGATATCTTTATTATTAACTTACTAATATTTGGCCCTCTTAATGAGAACAGGGTTGAACATAGGTTTAAAAAGGATTTTTATGAAAAGGAAAAAAGCTGTAATTCAAAAGACGTTTTATATATAAAGTAGGTATATATTATTATTCATAAGCTCTTACTAACTACGTAATATATACAAGTTATATAAAATATATCTTAAAATATAAAATTAATTGGTAAAATACTTTATATGTATACGAGTAATTAAGCACATTTATCACTATACATGGTAAAAATCTATACCTATACGAGTATATAGTCCCCGTTGGATCTCCGGGCTTTAGAATAGTCCCCCACTCTTTTATGAATTTTTTTCGAGTGATATGTAATAGTCAGGTGTTTGTATAACTTCCTTACATAAGACTTTTTATACCTTTTTCAGAAATAACGTTTGTCAACAATTCTGAAGGTTACGTAATTTTTGCAAAGTATGTTATTTATACGCACATGTTGTGTTTTAACTCTTTTTGTATAGTAGTGGTACAATAAATGATTCGTTTACACTGAAAAAATGTAACGCGTGACTGAATGGGTGGCGAGCCTCATTTCTGAAAAAGATGTTAAAATGTTTTATGAAATAATCACGAACACTCGACTCTTAAAAAGAGATTGAAAAACGCGAAAAAGGGTAAGCAGAGACCTATTTTACAACCCGGGATCTTAAGGATCCCATAACGTCATGATTTTTTTAAAAATCGCCCTTTTTAAATAAAACAATTTATTAAGCTTAAAGAAATGGTAACCTTAAAAGAAGTTGAGTGTATTCCTATTTGTCGAGTATTTTTTTTTTTATTTCGTACTCACCGGTTCGTGCGAATTTGTGAGATTTTTTTGCAAACAGTTACATAGACGATAAAGAGTGTTCTATGTAGGTTCTGTATCTCTTATTCGTATGAGTTAATTTCTACCAGTCAAGCTCAAGCATAGTTTATTGAATGCAAATTTTAAAATAGTAGAATAGAATGGGTCAATTATAAATTATTCTGAAAAACTTACAACAATTATCATAAAGTTTAGAGTTAAATGTAATAATGAGTTTTTGCGAACCGGTTTAATTAACTCTAATAACATTTTAAATTACATTCTAAATACAAAAAATAGACACATGTTAAATTAATACCTAATGGTAACAATTTTATTTTATAATATAGAAATTGTTTATGTAGTTACTAAAATATATACCAAATTTTTAACTTATATTAATTTATTTCATAAATTAAAGAAAATTATTCTGCTTAAGTAATGTTTTCCAATTTTTCACAACAGAACCGAACGCCCATGCAGTGTCCTCCCCAAGGGAGTTCGCATAATTTATTTATTTTCACAAGTATTGTGTGAGTATAGATAGATAGAGCTATTATATTTTGGTTAGTATTGCCCCGGAAAAGGCTATCGCCTAGTGGGGCAATAAAATCCAGTACTTTTTTGTTTATATTCTTACTTTGTAAAATGTTTTTTGAATAATAAAATTAAATGAAAGATAACACATAGTACTGTTGAGGAAAATTTATGTAATGCAGATTGAATCCAAATCCAAAAAATGATTTAGGTAGGTACAAGACCTTAAGTTTTTTTAAATCATTTCCAATCACAAAGTTTATAATAACTAAATAGAAACATATAAGTTAAAAAGTAAATTTTCTTGTTAATACTTAAGATTCTTCAACTGTAAGATTCAGAATTCATCTGCCATCTACTTAATCAGCAGGCGAAACATCTTCCATTAAAATTAAATGAATCATTTCATAAATAAGTAATATTATAGAGAAATAAAATGTTAACAATAAAGCTATGATCACATCGTTCTGCTTTCAAAACTAATGTACAGATGTCTCTACACAAAACTATACTAACAATGAAAAATAATTATATCATATTGTAACATACTCATATGGGTAATACTATATACTTACAAATATGTATTTTAAATCTAATATACAATTATTTTCTAATACTACAAAATTTAATACTTTTTATAAAATCTCTCGAAAACATGACACAATAAAAGATCCATACCCTGTCAAACGCATGAATGTTATTGCAAACCAGCCATATCCAGACAATTTATTTCACACATGGTCAAATTCGTTTACAAATATAGCCAACTCCATTCTTTTTGTTACAAACGTAGCCATATCTAATAAAATAAACTTGTAGGCTTTCGCAGCGTGATGAATCCGTATCTTCGTTCTTGGTGCTTCGGGTTTACTTACTGCGTGTAGAGTGGTTGAATAACTGAAAAATGAATGGTTATTCAACCACTCTACACGCAGTAAGGAAACCCGGAGAACCAAGAACGAAGATATGGACATATCTAGTAACTTTGTTACATACAACCAAATTGGTTCATTGTGTTACGAACTCAGCCAAGTCCAGTAAGTTTGTTATAAACATAGCCAAATAAGGTATTTTTTTTACAAATGGCAAAATTGCGTAATTTTATTACAAACATCCATTCATTTTTGATACAAACATAGCCAAATCCGTTGATGTTTTCGAGCGTGAGCCGAGCATCGGTTCATCATTTCGACTTGTATCTTTTAAATGTGCACAATATTTCACATCACCCCACAAATAAATTACAATACCAATCAATGGTGTCGTCGTAAAATTAAAAAAAAAACGATGCATATTTTTTTAATTCATCAAAATCAGATAGATTTTTACGAACCGATGCAACCGTACGGACGACACCCCAACACTATGACTACAGAAATGTCTTTCAGTTCAACACTATACTAAAAAACTTCTTAAAATTACGTAAAACAATTAGCCTCATCTACACCATCAGAACAATCTGTATGATGGTCACAGAGTTGTTCCAGGGTTATGCATCTGCCATCGACACACCTCAATTCCCCTTGCGGACATGGCGACGAATGTGACGTCAACCCTGAAGCTGCTTCCATCTCTTCAATCTTCTGCGTCACGTTGAATACTGGGGAAGGCGTCGTGGAAACGGTTGTCGGTTTCCTGTCTTCTGAACCGATCCCTCTAGAATACGGAGACAATCGGCTTGACAGGATCTTCCTTTTACAGTTTGGATCCCCGACTGCGCACAATGTCGAGCGGTGTATGCTTATCGATGACGATGTACTGGTCACGACTCTAGAGGATGTTGACACTTGGTTTTCTGTCCTTTTGCGCAGGGACATGGAAGACAGAGGTTTTCTCAATGGCATCAGAGTGTCGCTCATCATTAAGAGTTCTTTACTGTTGTCATACTCCGTGGCAGGTTTGATTCCTAGAAAGACAAAAAAATAGAAATGATGCAAATGTGAGCAAACATTTTAAGATGTGTGACTTTGAACAATATTCTGTTAGCATCTCGGCCCTTGCGGGCAAGGCAGAGAGGGAGATTACAGATTACACTATCCTCACACACACTTTTTGCTTCTTGCATCCATCACAATTAGTCTGGCATAAACACTCTTCGACTTAATTTATTCTGTAAAAAAGTCCATGAATTTTACAGTCCACAAAAAGTTTCGTGTATTGGTTAGAATTTGAATCTGCGACCCAAAATTCATGAGGTGAACCTATCTAATACTAACTTCGCTGCTTGATTTCATACCTTCTGAGAGAGTTTCAGCAATATGTGTCTTGTGCAAATGATTGTCGTCTGTTGTCTAATAATAATTTGTATGAGATCTTGCTACGTGCGTATAATTCCAGGTCTCGTGCAAAGAAACTTGGACAAAACGCAAATATTTGATAATCACCTGTATTATTTCTTTGTGCCATGGCTTGCAGACGAGAGGGTCTCGGTAATTTCACTGGTCTTGGATGTTGGCTGGCTGCTCCTTGGACGTCAGGGACATCAGAATTAGCCTCTCCATCTGGAGCGCATCCATGTTCATCAGATCCTTCTGGAAGGCAGTCTACGTGACCATCGCAAACCCATTCTTCGGGAATGCAAGTGCCATTCTCTCCACATCTGTAATATAAAGGCATTTTATCACGTTAGTAGATAAAGAATGCGCAGTGAACTTCTTTGCTGAAAAATATGAAAAGCCTCTTAAGGAAGTTTTACGGAAACCTGACTTTTGGACATTCGAAAAAATATAGGAAAAAACATTTTGAACTAAGCTAAAATACTCGAAAAAGTGTGGAATTTCCCTCTCGGGAGACCGCCGCCCCAACGAACTACGCCAACCATGTGGTCATGGAAAGTTGTATTTTAAATGACTCATATTTGGTCATACTCACTTGAATTCATTTGGTCCACACAGCGCATCATCACAACCTTGTTCGTCTGTTCCACCGGGACAATCAGTTATCCCATCGCATCTCCAATGTCCTGGAACACAGGATCCATCAATGGCACACCTCAATTCTCCCGTGGGACAAGTTGCACTCTTGACCGCCCCGGATTCTTTCAAAGGAGCACATTCGTTTTCTTCGACAGGATATTGGGAGCAATCGAAGACTGCTGATAGTTCTGCAGATGCGGCTGCGATCACATCTTTGCAAGATGCTGAAATATCTGAAAAAACATTTGTAAAATATTAAGCCAAATCTTATACCATTGTGATCGCATTTTACCGAGCTTAAAGTTCAAGTTACCTTCACAAGCTGCTCTGCACGGAACTAGAACTTTCATTCCCCTCGGTCTGCACTCTGGTTCCAAGAGAGAACACAGGAATTGACGAGCACGAGGACTGCAGCCTGAACGAAGAAGAAGTTGCAACAGGGGAGTAGCTTCCAGAAGTCTAGCACCACCCACGAGTGGGAGAGTTGTCAAGTCATACGGAAGAACTCCGCGACACATTGATAGTCTTGTTGAGAAGCAGATACCTTAAAAAACAACAGTTTATTTTTAAAAGACTCGAAGGTAATTGGAGATAAAATGCTGACCATTGATTCAATTATTTGAAATGCTGTTTTGATGATCTTCTGAAGAGGTCACGAATTGAATATTGTTCAATTCTGTAAATCCATTGAAACACTTGGACTCGTCAGTTACAGTTTACACAAGGAACTTTAGCAAATGACAAAGTACGAGTATTATGTGACAAAAAAGCCAATGCCGACAAGAGTGTAAAGTTGTGTAAAGTGTTCTGATCAGCTTTTTATAAATTAATATAGCAAATCAAATAGGTGAGTGCATAAATCGAATGCCATGCTGAGTATATGGATTTCAGAACAGCATTCTCTTCAAAACAGAGAACAATTGATGACAAGGTGAAATAGTAAGAACATTAATAATGCCTTATTTGAAGATCTGAATTCCAGATTTAGCCATTTTAATTTTTAAGCAGGATCCATAAAATAATTTATCTTACCATCTTCAGTAGTATTCCATTTGCTTCTAACCGTTGTACTTCCATCGCTATTCCTTCCTACCATTGTCGGAAGAGTTGGCGAAACTCTGGTATTGTATAGAGCTGATTGCGTCGTACTCCTTACGGCTTCTTCGATAGGAATACCGAAACTGTTTTGATGCCCAGATGTAAAACGCGGTGCTAATTTCAATTTATCCACATTGTGATCGGAAATTTCTGGTTTGGGTTCCAAATCTGATTCGTTTAACGATTCAGTTGTGGGTCTCAATGCCCCTCTGTTGATAAAAATTGCATAAGTTGGTGTGAAGAACTTGTTTTCATAATCTTCAGTGGAGGTTTGGTGGAATCTCTTTTCGTTTGAAGCAGCGTCTTCATGCTCGTTTCCATACTGAACTGATGGCGAAAGATTCTTTGGGAATACTGGCGCAGAAGTGCTTGGAAGCTGCTGGAAGATGTGGGGATCCAGACCTAATCCAGGACCAAGTTTTATCACACTCTCAATACCTTCATCCTCCCGATTATCGTCCTCGGAATAGCCAAAGTTGAGTTCGTCTAAAACAACAGTAAAAACACATTATTGCTATGCTACTACTATACCATAACTATTGTACTCGTCCCACTTTGCCCACTCAGCTAGGGCAACCCCTCAGTTTCAGGCGTCTTACGAAGTCCAGGAGTCGGATACGTGAAATAGTGTATGGAAGGACTGATTTATTTATTTATAGTTTTGACGGCCACAATGCCTTTGGAAAGTTACAATACAAAAAGTTAAAAATATCAATACAATAAAGGTACACAGCCAATCAATACACAGCAACAACAGACAAAAAAATCACAATTAAGACAGTATGTAAACACACAATATGGACAAAAAACAGTAAAATAAAAATCGTAAAACAATACAGACTTAAAACAGAAAACACAACAGTACATTAAACTCTGGGAGCCAACCCATTGCGAAAGTGCAAAGTGAGTTTGCACTTGGTAATCACTTCACTATCATTGAACATATCTATGACATGATTAAATCTATTACCTAACATGTGCAAGCGATTAATTGTGCAGTGGCGAGCGTAGTTGGTGCGAGCATTTTCTTCCGTAAACAAAATACTTTGCCTAGTTGGTTGATGACAATAATAAAAAAAATCACCTTTTTCTGAATCCACGATGATTTCAAACGGCTGTTTCGTAGTGTTGTCCTTGGCTGACGCATCAGTTGTTGCACGCGAGGAGTTGGTATCTGTTTTCATTGTAACATTCTCTGTTGGCATCAGATAAGGTCCATTGTTGGCAGAATGCTGTGAATCCCAGTCGGCTGAACTGTTATTGAACGATGGAACTTGCATTGGATCAGTTTCTGTAATTAAAATGAAATAATTTATGTACCATAATTGTTTTTAAGGGACGATGTGCTCTGAGAAAAAATCCTGCTGCCTATTATCGTTTCAACTTTTTCAATTTTTGTGAGAATGTGAGCACCAAATAAAAAATTCTAAGTGACAAAATTAATTTTGGGTTATTGTATGAAAAAGCGATAGAATATCAAAAAAATATTCATCAAAATCACTGCGTCTTATCTTAAACATTTTATCAACAGTATTGTATCTAACAAACTACGTGAATAATCTCAGATTTCAAAGGTAACTTTGGAATTCTCTTTTCACGATTAAATTTTTGAGCGCTAGAATCTCCAAGGAATATTCTCATTTATCCAAGTCACTGAAGTTCAGTTAACTGAACCGACCATTTGCAAAAAAGCTCCGATCGAAACCTCTCCCTGAATTCAGTGTTACCCTGATTTAGAAATCAGAAAGAGGTTTTGGTCGGAGCTTTTTTGCAAACGGTCGATTTAGTTAACTGAACATCAGTGCATGTGTGACCGCGCTTAGTATGTATGTTATCTTTAGTATCAGCTGAGTAATCCCTCTTTTTCCTCACCCTATTTCTTATTTCGTTAGACTTCGAAAATTGGAAAGCATTCTCATCTTTTCGGTAAAATTATGGAAGATTTTTAAGCTAATAACAATATGTCTTCATAATTTCAGCACGAAACATTTGATATATAATTTTATAAGATTAATTATGATGCAATAAATCGTAGATCATTTTCGTTGCGATAGTGATCTAGTTAAGTATATATCAAAATAATGAAAATTACATTTTACCTACATACAGACATTTCAACAATATTTTCTTACCGAAACACGCAACATATGAATGTGGTTCTGTAGACAATGTTGAAGATCGCGACCCAACTATGACGTCACGGTCATTTCCCGCGCCATTAAAGTTCAAAATCGTATGATAAATTGTAAAAAAAAGTAGCGTTATTTTTCCATTTTTTGGGTTCATTTCGCTTCAATCAAAAAACTTATACGGTTGTTCCCTAGATTTTAATGCATATTATAAACACCTAAAAAAATCTGCGACTTTCGGGAAACGAGTTGCTCTCTTCCGGAAAAATGATCACAGGTGTCTTTCACAATTTTTTCTTAGAAATCTATACAAGATATAAAAAATCTTTTAAGGCCGTTCCCTAGATAAAGATTCAACGTATCTACTCTATTTTTTCCAAAGCATATTTAGTAAGATTGTCGAGATCTAAGGTCTCCCGTTTTTAGAAATTTTTGAAATGTCAATATGCCTACTCTTGAGTTAACATTATATTTGTAAGAAAATATGTCTATTGTTTGCATTTGTCTATGTTACGTTACGACTTGCATGAGATTTTTTGTGTATATTTTATATAATGTTTGTGTATTCTGTAAATAAGGTCGTAAGGTCATACAGATTATATAAGACAATATATAATAATTATTGTTTTTATTATAACCTCTTCAGAAATTATTCTATTTTTTCTGTATTATATATTGAGGAAGCATCATTTAATTGAATTTCTATTATTAGTATACATAATTTTCTTAATAACAATAAATTATTGCGTTGTCCTCGACACTCCATCCATAAAATAATAAAATTTTCCTAGAAATGCATCATTTATGAGTTATTACAGTAAGAAACTGAAAAAAGTCCAAAATCTCGTAGGTTTTTGGGATCCTGTATACAGGGTGTTTGATAGATGGATGTATATATCTTCAGGAGTGATAGTGGAGGACATTTGGGATCTTTTTAGCCACACTTAGCGTAGCCCAAAGTCGCATAGCTTTTGAGTTATTGGAGATTTTGACTTTTTATAGAAAAACTACGAATTATTCAAGATTTCACCCAATAGCTTCGTAAGTTAAGTTCTGTAATTATTTTTTGTTACTTGAGTATGTATTCAATCTATTTAATTCATTAGTTTTAATCTGAAGAAACAATATTGATAAAAACATTTCCGATTACAGTTTCGATAAACAGTTATTTCAAAAACGAGTCACGACTTTAGATGGGATTTTACTAAGAAAAAAATAGCCTTAGGATTCAGAAATTTGGAAAAAACTTAGTATGTATGAACAAAGAAGTTCGTCATTTTCTCGAGCCACAGCTGGTACGTGGTACAAATCGCTATGAAGATTAAATTCTTAATTTAATGTGAAAAAATAACAATAAAAAATATTAAGTAGGTTATTTTAATAATTAATTTCGTAAGGAGAAATTATATTGTAAAGATGATTCTATGATCTCATCAGTGCAGTGTGGTGAAATATTTAGATAATCAAAATTATCAAATAATGACCTATAAAGGTCGTGGCTTCGATTCCTAATTCGAATCGCAAATATTAGAAAATTAAAGTCGAATTTTCGAATAGTGCACAACGCCATTCTGGTGTTCAAGTTTGACACTTATGTATGGAGCGTATGGAGAGTATGGAGGAAACCCGGAGGATTTCTTGACACTCAACGAATCGGCGACCGAATATTTGAGAAACAATACTTTTAATTATTAATTTCTGACAATAAAACATGAGCTCTATTATTGTAAATTGATGTGATGTACCATTATTGACCATACGATAAATAAATAAATATGTATGGAAGTGAGGCATGGATGTTGTTATAAAAGGATGTTTATTGTTTATTTATTTTGTTGTTGTTTATTGTATTTAATCATACGTAGGCCACTTGTACTCGTCAATTTCTACATATCATAAACAAACTAATATGCAATACACCTGAACAGATTAAAGAGAAAGAAATCAAATCTATCGACGCCGATTGGAGTGTAAAGAGTTCCAATTGGCGTTTCATCAGATTCATACATGGCGATAACAGGATCGAATGCTGAACTGAGTGTATAAGGATCAGGTCAGCATTCACGTCAAACAGTAAACGGCGCTTACATTGACCACACATTCTGGCAGTAAGAGGAGGCCTGTACATAGTTTACGGTGTTAATATATAAATTAGGAAATTAATGAGAATGGAATAAATGCAGTGAAGATGAGGTCATTGAGAAGAATGTGTGGAAAAACGCTATAATTATGTAATAGAGAGGTGGGTGGATATAGAACGATTATTGTGACGAGGGTGAAAGTTTTTATTTTATTTATTTATTTAACATAAAATACATTTTACAATTTACAATTATTAAATACATGGTAAGAATATGATTAGCAATGATCTTGTTACTCCCCGGATATGAGTATATTACTCGTGTTCCGAGGAGGATCTCAAAAGTAATACAATATATATACATACATACATTTACATATATATACATATATACACACACACACATACAATGGAAAATACACAATTACAAATTACAAACACACAACACAACAGCAGAACGACAACAAAAAACAAATATTCAAAATAACATATAATAGCACTATCTAATTTCAGACTTTATTTTAGACTTAAATTTGAGATAGTCTGTGCAGCCTCCATGATATCTATTATGACCACTCAAGGCGTTGTACCATTTCACCCCCAGGAAGGAGTAATGATGTTGGCCTGTGGTAGTTCTACAGAGAGGTATTGTTATCTTACCCCTCGTGCGTGGCCTAGTACTCACCTCCTGAGAATGAATGCCGAGCAAGAAATAGTCTTTGAAGGTCTGACACAGTGCTCTCCGTCTGTATACAATGTCTACACTCGGAACAGGGAAGTCCCTGAATAAATCCAAGGTATGTTAAATGGGTTTGGGTATGTCGAGAGAATCTCTGAGGACAGAATGATAAAGAAATTAAAAAAACTATGTAAAATTTAACAAGTAGATATCTCAGCAGATATACAACAAAGGATGGACTTTCCATGAGGCTTATGACTGATCGTCAGCTGGTTTAAAGTGATCTGTCAAAAGCCTGATGGAAATTTCACCCTTTGCTGTATATCTGTCGAGATAACTACTTGTTTTATTTAACCGCGACATGCAGAAAATACCGATGTTCTCACAAAACATAAATTGTGATTTTCAAAAAAAAAATTATGTAAAATTTATTATTGAAATGTCTCTGAAACACTCAAATGCCGCTGAATTTTATTTCAACATAAATAAATAAATAAATAATTGATTAATATTTATAAAATAATAATTTCCCTGTAAAAGGGGTCTAAAAGGTTAATGCATCTATTCTAAATGCATATTCTAATGTAAAATTTCAATTTATTAATACGCAACGAAGGCAGCATCACCCGCAAATCGGGTGCAATGCCGTAATAAGTAAAGAAGAATACGCAACGAAGTCCATATTTTAATATTTTATAGTCTTTAAGACATGTTAGTGGATAAACTTTAAATCAGTAACACGTATGTCGCCATGTTGCATTGATTCTGTTATTCAGGGGCGTCGCCAGCTTCAAGTTACGTTGGGGGACCAACGATTTTTTTTAAGAGTATGCATATTTCCATTTCAAAAATTTTTGAAAACGGGAGACCTTAAATCTCGACAACCGTTATTAAATATGCTTTGGAAAAAAAAAGAGTTGATACATTGAATTTTTATCTCGGTAGTAACCGTAAAAAAAATATATCTTGTATAGATTTCTCAATAAAAAAAAATGTGAAAATCACCTCTGGTTTTTTTTCCGAGTGACAGAAACTCGTTTCCCGAAAGTCGCGGTATTTTTTTTATGTATTGATAATATGAATTAAAATCTAGGGAATAACCAGAAAAAACGCTATTTTTACCATTTTATTATGCGATTGCTCATGCGATTTTGAACCTTAATGCCGTGGGAAATGACCGTGACGTCGTAGTTGCGTCGGGAGCCTTTTAAATATTGATAGTACTACAAAAAATTGAAAATAGTCCGGCAGACGAATTTTTTTTTGAGACTGCGTGAAGAAGGTCGTAATACTATATAGATTCAATTTACTGCCCTTAAATAATAATGTATAGAACACGTTATACAATTACAACTATAATTAGCGCCGCAGGCATCATTTTATAAAACGATGTGTTGGCATACCTGGTTTCTAAAAAGATGTGAAATGTCTTATGAGATTGTATCGAACTTTTACAGAACTTTAAAAAAAGAGGGATGAGAGACTCAATTCTTATGCTTCGATTTACAAAACAATTTTTGAATCTTAATGATATAACCGTACTCTGGCTGGGGAAAAGGCGATTGCTGTAATGCTGGCCGGTGATATATTGTATATTCCTATAAAATAAAAATAAAATAAATGACGAAAAACGATGTGGTACCTAATTATGTGACTTTTGTGAGGTTCTGTAGGTAAATGTATGAATAGGTGCCTATCCTATTGGTCCTTCGAAGCGGATGTTTAATGATTGTTCAGATATAGTTGATTAAAAATGAAAGACCAAACGTACTTGGTAAACTTGAGTATTTAATTTAATGTAAAACACAATACATTTAAGCCTTTTTCAAGACAATAATTTTACACCACGATGCAACGCTCACTATGCAAAGCCAGACGGGAAGACGAAAGAGACAGAATGACAACTCTCTAACAGAACGTGGTCATAGACAAAAATCGTCTACCCGTTCTGCCAGAGACAACTGTAAACTTAACAACTGTCTCCCCACCGCCCCACCCCTGGCGACGCCTCTGTTCTGTTATTGTCGCTTTAATGTAGTACCTGTTTAGTTTTGTATGATACTCGTATGCCTTATATGTTGTGCACTAACTAGTATTTTAAATATAATACCAAGTACTTAAGGCCTTTGTACCAAGAATAACGTCACAGTCATTTCCCACGGCATTAAGGTTCAAAATCGCCTGAACAATCGCATGATAAAATGGTAAAAAAAGCGTTTTTTCCATTTTTTGGGGTTAATTTTGCGTCTATCAAAAAACTTTTACGGTTATTCCCTAGATTTTAATGCATATCAGTAAAAAAAAATACTCCGCCAGTTTCGGGAAACGAGTTTCCGTCTTTCGGAAAAATGATCAGAGATGTTTTTCATTTTTTTTTTGAAAAATTATACATGATATAAAAAATCTATTACGGTTATTCCCTAGATAAATGTTCAACGCATCTACCCTATTTTGTTCCAAAGCATATTTAGACACGGTTGTCGAGATATAAGGCCTCCCGTTTTTAGAAATTTTTGAAATGTCGGTATGCATACTCTTAATCTATTATGGCGTTTTAACAAGTTCTGCATATCTAATACGCCTTATTTTAATACTTAATAATATTTTGATTATAGAAATGGTACCTGATAAACTAATCACTGTTATCGATTTTACCTGTTATTGCGTAACTGTTACACAGTAATTATTAACATGTGAATTTGATAACAAATCACAGCTTGCTACTTTTAGCTACGCATATGGCTACGAGTGTCTTCAAAAGAGATTCTAGAAATAGCATAATACAAGATGTTTCCTTCCGTGTGTAAAATCTCTTGAGGGGTGATAGAGGATGAAAAACTATGAAAAAAAGTTTGATGAATGCATGACCTTTTTGGAGGTATGGACTTTTGAAAATTGAAGAGTATGAAAATTTACTATTTAGGTATTTACCGCGCTCGACTGTTAATCCAGTGGGCGTGGGTTCTATCCCCGACCTACTCCACTTCACAACACAAGCTTTTAAGCTTTCTGTGAAGGGTGCGAAGATGTGATTCATTTACTTTAAAATATATATGCACAAGCTCTCAAAACAAAACAAGCACTCAAAGGTTTTTCGAAAATATCTCACAATGCGGTGACGCGATTTTGACGAAATAAAATAAAAATCATAGTAAACATTTTAGGCTCTCTACAAAAACCTTAATTTCTATTAATAAACCTCTTAGACTAGTTAAAAAAACTGTTATTTTCACACATACTTCACCAATTATTAGAAATAACAGTTTAACACTTTTAGCAGCGGATTTGTGACTGTTATTTATTCTATACAGTCCACACCACTAGTGGGTTACAACAATTAGCATGTAATTTTATAATGAATGTGTGGAGCAGAACTTGTATGCAAATGTGGACCAGTGTGTGTAATAGTTTATAATAACTTCAATAATAATTGACGTGTTTATATCAAAGTTACTTAGTCTTTATTACATATGATATGAGACTAGAATTATACCCTAAGGATAATGTTAATATGTCATGACCTAATCTAGCACTGATTTTTTTTTTATTATTTGTGTCTACATTTATGCAAGTTGTTTCCGCGATAATCAATTTTTTTAAAGCATCAATGTTTGATTATAGAAAAGAAAAAAAGTAATCTTTTTTATTTGTAAAACATGATTTTATGACTTCACATCCTAGAATTGTTTTTCGCTGTCTTCCAAACGATACCAAACACACCATTACGAGGTGCGTGGATTCCTTCATTCCAATAGTGCCTCATCCCACCAAGACAGAATTAAACTTTGTAAAAAAAATATGAGTTCTACTCGTGAAGCACTTTCGTAAGACACCAAATATGGCGAATCTGGATCCTCTCGATCGCTCGGTGTCTTCCGGGGCTTGAGCTGGACAACATCTGACTTTCGATCTGGATTTCTTTTCTAACGCCCTTTCATACGATACTACACATGACCCCACAAGTAGAACTTAGAACTCTTTGAAAAACTTTACATCTTTAAAGTAAAACAACATTCAATTCATCGTTTTTTTGAACTTCGGTTGCCATGCAAGCGATTTTTATATAAATAGGTACTTAATGCTTTCAATCGACACAAATCTGTTTTGATGGGAAAAGCCCAAAGCGTGAGGACGAGTATGAAGGTTGAAAAGATCCGCACCCGGATCTTCTGCACCTAGCAATACTATCTGCAGTGCATACCATAAAGGAAGTCTACATATAACACCTCAATGTACGTCATTCAATGTTCTCTGTATTTTTATAGCCGCTGCAAATTCTTCGGATCAAAATATGTAATGATACACAAGAAAGGTCATACAGCACGATATGCCATTGGTTTGCAAACGGTGTTTCCCAATGAAATTAGGTATAATATCCTATGGATGAGAAACGCATCTTTTAAAAAAAAGAAGAATAGTAAAATTATACAGGGTAGGCAGAGAGAACAGATCGCCAGACTTTCCTATCCTTACACACACTTCGGCCTTCCGTCACATTCATGCAATTCCTCATACACACTCTACTATTCCTTTTAATTAGAACATGTCCGTGCTCGAGAATTTGATCTACATGGTCAAGCCATGTGGTTCTTGGACATCTGCGCTTCCTTGCACCTCTTACTTTATTAAATATTTTATAATCAGGGTAATCAGGGAGAAAGTCAAACAGTATGAACGTGTATTTTTCTTTGAAATGAGATTTCGGCATCAGCACCCACACCGAAAGCTAGAATCATTTCTCCCCAAAGAACACTCAGCCGACGGAGACATCACACCGCGAAAGTTTTCAAGAATATTGGGCTTTTGTTACTTTTGACTGTATGCCACAGAGGGCATTCAGAGCGGATATTTCATGATTTTTTTATTGTTGAGAACCATGTGATTGTAGGTACTTATCTATATAATGTAACCTATTGATGGTTCTCTATAGGTAATACTTTAGTTGTTGCGACCTCACGTTGTTGAATGTTTCTTATTTTATGATCTTATTACGACCAGACCGATCAGCTGAAGCGGATTGTAATGAATCGATCGTAAAATCAAAATACACTAGAATCAAATTATCCTACACAACTCTCCCCTCTTTTATTCAAAATATGCTTGAGAACCTACCAATCTGCGTAGTTTTTTTTTAAATCAATCTGGGTTTATCAAAATAAACCTAAATACACCTTTGTACACTTCACAGTAAGCTTGAAAAGCTTGTGCATGTTATGAAGTGGAGTAAGTCGGCATCGGGGATCGAACCCGCGCCCACTGCATTAACAGTCGAGCGCGTTATGAATCAGTCTACCGACCACCTCAATTAACTACCTTAATTGCTATTTGTTATAGAAATTACAGTTTTTTTTCCTCAACGGAGACGAGAGGCATCTTCATTCACATAATGTAGCGTAATGTGATCCCTTGGGGAGGAAATATTATTGAAAACCAGTTTATAATTAGGTACTTACTCTATTTTTCTCGGTGAATGAATAATCACCCCGAAATAGTTTAGTTCGGTTAAAGGGGCTTCGATTGCTGATAAATATACGAAACTGAGTGACCTTTATTATCTCATTAAAACGAAGAGTAAATTGTTTTAGAGTGTCCTGTAAGATTTCTAATAATACCCACCCATTCTGAATGTCTCATCATTAAATAACACTAAACACAAAGGTGCGGCGAGAATGTTTTATTTTATTTTATTTTATTTTCTTAACGGAATCAAACAGTCACAACAACAAATAACATAAATTAACATATCACTTATAAACAGACCAACAAAGATTCCATATTTTAACTACAATATAACAAACACAAAAAATCAAAAAAAGAAAAACAAAGAAGAAAACCTGCAGGTATGCATGAACTAAAAAATACGAATCTGAACACTAATAGATACAAGAGCAATATGCAAGTGTGAATAAATAGAGAAAGTAAATCTGAATTAATTTCAATAGATACATAAATAAATAATTGGGATTGAGATACATATGGATATAATTAGATACTAGACGTATGAATGGACATAAAATCAAACACAAAAATCAATAATATTAATACTCAAAGATAGATAATAAATAGTGAATCCGAATAAAATAGAAATAGATGTATGATTGAGATATATATACAATATACATGGACATCTTTAAACATTGAAGTATGAATGGATATAAATCCAAACACAAAAATAGATAAAACAGTATAACATAGTGTACAATGTGGATAAATAGTTGCAAATAAATTATGAATGAATCTAAATAGATATAATAAGTAATGGGATCGAGATATGCAAAGACGAAGACAAATATAAGTGTGAATAAGTAGTTATAAATAAATAATGAATGAACTTGAGTGCATGTAGATAAATTAACAAATAAATAAATTAATCAAATAGTACAAATAAATAAATTAACAATAGGATTGGGACATGCACAGGTATAGATATAGATAAATATAAGCTTGGTAAAATATGAATAGATATCAAATACAGCATACAGATGGGTCAAGAACGCTCAGCGACCACTGGGCCCATCAATGCTGCCGCAACACCCCTTCTAAACTCCTCTAGGTCCATGGCGAAAATGTCCAAGCTCCTGAAAAACGAGTCGAAAACCGAACAGCCCCTCTGTAGAAAAGAATTACGGACATAGTTCGTAGGACAGGGAGGCAAACGAAAGAGGTAGGGAGCCCTTGTGGCTCGAGGCGGACAGTTGAAGTTGACACTTCCGAGCAATTTTGGTGAGTCCACCAAACTCCTAACAATTCTGTACAGGCACATCATATCGGCTTGAGTTCTTCTATTCTCCAGTTTAGACAGGCGGTGATATCGGATGGCTCTTCCATAGCCCTCCAAGTTCTGGCCCGTCAAGTAATTGAGGTGTCTAATAAACTTCTTCTGTATGGATTCCAGATGATCAATATAAGTTATATACTGCGGACTCCACACGACTGAGCCAAACTCCAACTGACTCCTCACAAAAGCATAGTACAGAATCTTCACCGTTTTCACCGATTTAAATGGTTCCGAGATCCTCATAACAAATCCGAGCATCCTGTATGCTCTCTCAGTGATCGTATACACGTGTGTCTTAAATAGCATTTTCGAATCAAGAATTATTCCCAGATCTCTTATCTCCTGGCACTGTTTCAGAACCTCCCCATCAATACTGTAAGAAAAGACTGTCGGAGTCCTGGACCTCGTGAAAGTTACCGAACAACACTTAGAGACATTAAAAAATAACTGATTTTTTTTGCAATACGATGCAAGTCTCTCCATATCCCGCTGGAGCTCCAGGCAGTCCTGCACACCAGAGACTCTCTTATATATTTTAGTGTCATCGGCGAACATGAGAAAATCAGAGGCAAGGAAACATGATGAAATATCGTTGACATAAAGGTTGAAGAGGAGGGGGCCCAGATGTGAGCCCTGGGGTACACCGGAGACGCAAGGTCTAAACACGGATAGTGCGCCCCCCACCGCCACAGCCTGTGAACGATTCTTAAGATAGGAAGTAATCCATCGGAGTAAGTCTCCGTGCACTCCCATACACCGGAGTTTATGTAGGAGAATTCTGTGACTAATCTTGTCGAATGCCTTTGCAAAATCTGTGTATATTGCATCCACCCGACCACCTCGACTCATAGCATTTAGGACAAAGTCGGTGAATTCAAGCAAGTTCGACTCCACGGATCTACCCTTAGTGATCGAACACTTCGATAAATGATAATACATATTTTTTAATGTATGGTTTTTTATACTATTTCAATTCAGTATGATGCATTTGGCAAGCTAAAAAAAACTGGCAAGCCACCGCGAGAATTTACTGTTTTTCAAAAAAAAGGAAGGTATTTTTACAGGCCATGAGGATAAACTGCTAGTCCTATTAAAAAAATATAGATTGCCATTTTTTGTAGACAATTTAATAAGAATTATTTTTGTCTCTGACCACCTCCCATCGCTTACCGTTTTCCTAAAAAATGTGACAATATCCTAGGGGGACCCTTTTGGGGTGCCAGGGGGGTGACGCAGCAAGATTTTGCTGGGCAACCGTGTGGTGATGTATGACCCTATGTGTAATTAACTTTCATTTAAATCGCATTTCGTTTAAAAAAAAATAGATACATACCCCCGTTTTCACCGACTTTTACCTAAGAAGGAGACCCCTAAGAAATTTCCATACAAAAACAGAGATAAAATTCTATTTATTGACACGCAGGCCTACCAACCACACCCTAATTCCATACAAAATGCAACACGCAACTCACCTAGCCTGGGCAGAGATATTTGGGCTCCTAACGTAGGTGAGTTGCGTGTTGCATTTTGTATGGAATTAGGGTGTGGTTTGTAGGCCTGCGTGTCAAAAAATAGAATATTATCTCTGTTTTTGTATGGAAATTTCTTAGGGGTCTCCTTCTTAGGAAGAAGTTGGTGAAAACGGGGGTCAGTGTTTTAGCGGTGGGCTCTTAGGCTCTTGATTGGAATAATGTCAAAATTTCTTTACCTGGCATCAGGAAATAGATGAGAAGTATGAGCGCCGTGATGACTGCAGTGAGCGCCAGGGGCCATCTGAGCAATCTGTAGAGATTCCTAACTCTGGAAGTCCTGCCGAAGCACCGTCCGTTGTGTAATCCTTCGTGGCCAACCAGCTGAGCCACGCGGTACAGGGAATCTGGATGGGTGCCCTGGAAATAAAGAGAAAAACAAATTAGTTAGAAGTAGTTATCTCAACAGATACACAGCAAAGGATGGACCTTCCATCAGGCTTATGACTGATCGTCGGCTGGCTTAATTAGTTAGGCACTTGATATCGAAAGAGAATTTTTATCATATAAGTTGAGGATATTTCATATTCACGCTATTTTCGACATCCTATCTTTATACCTCCTTGGACAAGGATATTGAAGGAACGTAATTCAGGGGTGGGGTTTGCCGGGGGGCTCCCTTAAGGCTAACCCTGGGCCTACCTCTTAATAATATTTTGCTAGAAGTGCGGGTAAAGAGGTCGCTATTAATGCGCCTGAGCTACCCGGGGATGTGGAGGGCCTTAAGCCCGCGGGATTTTCCTTCAATTCTATCTTTATTCATTCTCTCACAAGCCCTAACCATCTCAACATAAATAAATAAATTTCGTCTATACCTGCCTATGTAATTCAGTCTCATTTCGGAAGCTCGTGTTGATAGGAGGAGTACATCATAAATCGAATATTTATTTTATTATGGATCACAAATATCATCAGCTGATGATAAATCTTCTCGTGAGAGAAATTCTGCGATTGTTGCAAAATATTACGTCATTATATATTATTTATTTATTATTTTTACTACAGTATTGTTTGTGAAGTTCATCCATGATTTATAGAACAGTATGATAATTAATAAGTAATAGTAAAAAAATTAAGAACCACGCTTACAATTCCCCATATAAAAAAAAAATAAAAAAAATTTGCTAACACAAGCTCGTTCCATTTTCAAAAGTAACAAATCGAAAGTTAGAAGACGTAAATACATTATTTGTCCATCCCAGTACAAGAAAAGAAATTCATCAATTTTGACTAATCAAGTTAGACTTTGGTGCAGTTCCAGATTTGCCAAAATGCTGAGTAGGCCGGGGACTATGGGCGGCAGAGACTTCAGAGGGTGGCGCCCGCCAACATTAAATATTTTGGTTTGCACGGAATTCTCTTCGAAATTATCCCCCCCCCCCACGAAGATTTTTTCTTGCCCGAAGTCAACAGCTTTAGTCTTTGTAGCTTTTCTTAGGAATCCCCCCCCGTGGGCGAAAATTTTTTTAATTTACTAAAAAAATTAAAGCACTAAAATAAAATAAAAAATATCAAAAAAACACAACACAGCAGTTTTAACAGCTTTAACAGCAGAACAGTTTTAACGTGTTAATAATAAAAAAAACAGCACCTACTACGATTTAAAACTGTCACATAGAGCAATGGTGCCCAATTTTTAGGTGTTGAAACATTGAAAAGTTGTTAAAATTTGAAGAGGAAAATGTGGACGCAGACCAACAACATCGACAGATAAAGTTATATAAAAGCATCATCATCACTGGCGCTACAGCCCACTGTGAGCCTTGGCCTCCTCCAGAATTCTTCGCCATTCTATTCGGTCCATCGCCAGCACCTTCCAGTTTGTCACCCCAATTGCCCTGAGGTCCCTCTCCACGCCATCCATCCATCTCAGCTTAGGTCTCCCCACATTTCGTCTCCCATCTGGTCGCGTGCTGAGAATCTTCTTTGGTATTCGGTTGTCCTCCATTCGCTGGACATGTCCCAACCATCTTAGGCGATATGATTTGATGTACTTTACTATGTTGGGTTCGTTGTACAGACTTTCCAGCTCATGGTTATACCTTATCCTCCAAATTCCATTTTCGTAGAGAGGTCCAAAGATTTTTCTCAGCACTTTCCTTTCAAAGATCAGAAGTAAATAAAAGCATGGTATCAGAAATATTACTAAGGTAGTTCCGACTCTTAATGGTAAAATGATGGTCGCTGATTTGATTTTTATTACCGTAGAGAAAGATTTTTTTATTGAATGTTGATTATATTATTGATTCGGTATTGTGAAATACCTATACTCTTAAATATTATCTAATTTATATACATATCTACTTAATTATTATCATAATGCTTGCAAATATCGTTAAACATTCCACATACCTCTATATTTATGGACACACATATTGACATTTCAAAAATTTCTAAAAATGGGAGACCTTAGATCTTAACAACCGTTACTAAATATACTTTGGGGAAAAAAGAGTAGATGCATTGAACCTTTATCTAAGGAATAACTGTTAAAGATTTTTTATATATTGTATAAATTTCTCAAAAGTATTCTGAAAAACACCTTTGATCTTTTTTCCGAAACACAGAAACTCGTTTCCAGAAAACCGCGAAGATTACTTGTTTTTGTATTGATAATACGCATTAAAATCTAGGGAATTACCGTAAAAGTTTTTTGATTGAAGCGAAATTAATCCCAAAAACGTTATTTTTACCATTTTATCATGCGATTGTTCATGATTTTGAACCTTAAGGGCTTGGCACCAGGAATGACGTCACAGTCTTTTCTCACGGCATTAAGTTTCAAAATCGCGTGACAATCGCATGAAAAAATGGTAAAAATAGCGTTTTATCCATTTTATGGGGTTGATTTTGCTTCAATCAAAAAACTTTTACGGTTATTCCCTAGGTTAATGCATATTATCAGTACAAAAAAAAAAATAATCCGCGACCTTCGGGAAACGAGTGTCCGTCTTTTCGATATAAACTCAGAGGTGTTTTTCAATTTTATTTTTGTGAAATCTATACAAGATATAAAAAATATTTTACGGTTATTCCCTAGATAAAGGTTCAATGCATCTACTCTATATTTTCCAAAGAATATTTAATAACGGTTGTCGAGATCTAAGGTCTCCCTATGCATACTTTTAAAATATTTCGCAGTTTTTTTGACATTATTTCGTCACAAATGTTCAGACAATAATTCAGTGCATTTTATGTGGGTTATAGGCTCTCCACACAAGTCCGGAAGTTCAGTTAACTGAATCGCCCCTTTGCAATAAAGCTCTGATCAAAACCTCTCTCTGAATTCAAAATCAGGGTAACACAATTCAGAGAGAGGTTTTGGCCGGAGTTTTTTTTGCAAACGGTCGATTCAGTTAACTGAACTTCCGGACGTGTGTGGAGAGCCATGTACTTTGCGAGTGTAATACTCGTAAGTATGAAATGAGTCATACGACGTAATTTAAGTTGGCAGTAAATGTGGGTGAAATTTAACGGTATGTGTCAACCTTTCAGATTGTAATCTCTGCCAAGTTATCTTAAACCATCAGCTCTGTATTATATTGTACTACTAGCTTCAGTCCTCGGTAAAGACCAGATTAATAAATTAATTAATAATATGTATATGTTGTACAGCAGTAGGGATCCTAGTCGACAGTCGTTTAAAAACTGATAAATAGCTATAGACTTTTTATTTCTTTATTTTATGTTATATGTGACACCCACAGAGACATCAACAAAACATGAATACACTATCATACAAAAAAGAAAAACATCTCATGTCGACTCTCCAATTAAGGGCGTCCGCAGCATACACCAATAACAAAGGCAGTAAAAAAAAAACAACTAAAACCATTCAGTGCTCGCAAAAATACCACCAAACAACGAAGTCATTATACAACTAAAAAAGAAACAATAATTAAATTAAAAAACAATGTTTTTAAAAGTGCATTATTTTTTTTTTAAGAATATTCAATGATATTTAAAAAAAATCACGTGGACTTCTGGGCTGTAAAATTACCCCCTTCTCCCCCCACTTCCTTTTGATATTTTTTTAGTGCCCTGTAATAAACAGGTGTTCGCCAATCTTCATAAGAAGCTTTTATTTTTATTTACCAAAGAGGTTCGAAAGTTATATAAAAAGATAATCTTGTGTTTTTTTTTATAATTCGAGAACTTTGATACGAAATGTCAAAATTCTCCATACCATCTGACAGTTTGTAGGCACTAGTTTACTACACTGCTAGCATTGACTACGCCATCTAGGTAGTTGATATAAAAGTCTATGGAATATTCGGACGGACAGACAAATCTACAGCCTATTTATAATATTTTGATTGATAGTTGGTGAGATTCAATATGATATTCTTCTTCTGTATTGTGTCGCATGAACTGTATTGGAAATGAAAGTTCAATTATTTATTGTGGCATAATTAAATAATGTATTCATTCTTACAATTCACTACGACATCGATATACGGAATGATAATTTTATTAAGAATCTTGGATTCAAAGAGCAATATTGAGAAAATCGCAATGAGCGTAGTACAAGAATAACATATTTATCGACAAATTTAAGAAACAGATTTAAAAAATATATTTCAGTCTTATTTTTTAGTTTATTATAATCGTAAAGTGAAGTTGGGTTATTAAGTGAAATATGAAAATAAAAATAAAAAAAGTCTTTGATATTGATATGATAAAAAATAACATAAAATATGAAAATGGTAGCTTCCATTGTACCATCATTCAGATTTCTAAGTTGAGGCGGCAAGATGTGAGGACCGGCAACTATGTTTGGATTCCTATTTCTGAGATAAATAATCAAAAAAACATCTTGCCGGTAACTGCGGTGGTCCCCTCTAGTCCCTTCCCCTCTCTTCTTCATCCCCCCTGGTAATTGTAAACAAATAAGTCGTTATTACAGAGACCCAAAATTCAGGCGGTCGTGAAATTTTGATATGTTGAATAGGTCGATACGATAGTGAATAATCCAGTTTTGCACGGTTTGGAAGTAAATTGGAGACAGAGTGTAGGCATTATTTAGCTGTTATTGTTGTCTTGTGCGGACAATTGATTTATTCTTTGATATCGGATTAAAATTATTCTTTTGTGTTTGAATAGGAAAATAATAAACAAAAAACTAATCCAATGGATTGCTAGATAAAGTGTTGTTAATATAATCTTGTATAGAAACTTTGTTAAGATGAATATCTCTCAAACAGAAGTGAAATGTTGCCGTAGGAAGTAGAAGACAAATCAATATTGAAGACATCATTGTGTATTGATGATTATCAACGTTGTGTAAGTATTTGAAATATCAAAATTTCTAAATCAATTTTTTTATTGGGTATAAAATTAAAAAATATATAAAGAAAAACATATGCTATCATTAAAACTCAATATTACATAAAAACTACTCCCCAAAACTTTACAGAGCCCATTCTTTGGAGAGGAGCAAAACATAAGTATAACTATTAGTTTCATTCATGCATATACGAGTATGTCTCATTACTTATTAAAGCTCGCAACCTAACTATGACGTCACGGTCATTTCCCACGGCATTAAGGCTCAAAATCGCGTGAAAAATCGTATGATAAAACGGTAAAAATAGCGTTTTTTCCATTATTTGAGGATAATTTCGCATCAATTAAAAAACTTTTACGGTTATTCCCTAGATTTTAATGCATATTATCAGTATATAAATAATTTTCTCCGCGACTTTCAGGAAACGAGTTTCTACCTTTCGGAAAAAGATCAGAGGTGTTTTTCACATTTTTTTTGAGAAATCTATACAAGACATAAAAAATCTTTTACGGTTATTCCCTAGATAAAAGTTTAATGTATCTAATCTATTTTTTCCAAAGCGTATTTAGTAAGGTTGTCGAGATCTAAGATCTCCCGTTTTAAGAAATTTTTGAAATGTCAATATGTATACTCTTAAAGGAACGTATAAAGAATAATTATGCATAAAAATATGAAAAAGAAAGTGCCTTATTTGATCCCCGGAAGCCAAAAGTTCATATGATTTCTATTATGTACCGACATAATACAATTCATTATCAGTCTTATAATCATTGAAGCATATTCAAAGATTATTTTTCACACGTCTCGCTTCCATATTCATAATGTCTTTAATTCATCAACTGTCACATGAATCACGTAATGATATGGGATGTATGATGTTGTATAGAAAACTTGGCTGTCAAATTTAATTGTTCATCTCAATATTAAAATGTCTGGCCAATGAATGCCGCATCTTTTTTTATTTTATTTACTCGGAACAACAAAAAGATACTTACAGTCTATTTCTTTTCAGAAGTTTCACGGAGTAAACTTGGTTTAGTGTTGCTTGATGTGATAATAAGATATGGTAACATTTTTTTGCTACTTTCAAATTATATTTCAGAAATGTTGTTTAAAAAAAAAAGATAATTTTTGGGTTGTTAGAATATACTGGCAACATTGTTATTCAAACTTGTGATAGCGGCTTGAAGGGATTATCGGAGTAGTTTTTCTTTATCCAACTCGCAAAACTATCCTGCCTTTAAAATGATTTATCTAGCGCCGCTCTGTAATATTTTCCGCACTGTAGGTTACTCGTAAAAGATGCAGTGTGAGAATATTGCGGACCTTTGACAGCTCTTATGACAAGATTCGACAATCAGGGCTACCAACAATACAATATTGAACTCAAAGCTACGGCCTTGAGTTCAATATTGTTAATAAATAGGATCTAGTGTACACGAAACTAAATGTTTTACTTCAAAATTCACAGTAAGCTACAAAAGCTTATGTCGTGAAGTGCAGGATACATCGCCAGTATCGAGATTCAAACACGGCACCTCCTGATTTGAGAAGTCCGCGTTACAACCGAATGTACTCAGTTTTAAATTTTATTTATATTTTTCAGTTTTGATTTTATATTTTACTCTCAAATACTTTCTAGAAGAATTCGTGTAGAGAAATAACAAAACTGGGTATTTTTGAAAGTATTTTATATTTTTCGAGTTGTCGACCCCTGCTATCATACATCTCGATCATTCCATCAATCACATGCAGTATTGTGTCGTCCATATCTCTCGAACCATCTACACGGGAGCCGCCTGACAAACATAATATATTACTGCGTGGCGTGGGTCTCATACATAATAAGGTATCTCAATCACTCATACATTCTCCATACAATAATGGCTTAAGTAGCTATTGTTCTGCTTTGAAATTTATTGGGAAATATTGGACAAGTTATCAGATGGTGGCACTGCAATCAACGTATATTTATGTGGGTGAATACTTCCGGAAATCAGTTTTATGCTGCAGAACTGTTTCAAATAGAGGAAAATTTTAATAGGAAGCTTAAACTGACGACCGATCTTGTCGACCAAATCTTCAAGGACAACGGTGTATTGAGCAAATCTGTTGGCATTTCGTCAGTGACATAGTATGAAGCAAGATAATTATATAATGAAAGCCCAATAAAAAATTATGATATAGTCAGTTCAATGCTGGAGTGAATGTAAATGGTTCATTCCAGCATTTCGTCGACAGAGTAAAACGAGCTTTCTACAAGGAACGTTTTCACTGCTTCCCTAAATTTACTATCACTCAGAGACTTCATTTCTTCAGGCAACTTCTTGAACAGGCGCACACTGAGGCAAACAAAACTTTTGGACAGATTTGCCAATCTGTGTTTCACGGGTCGGATTCTTCCCTTGGAGCGAGTGTTGTAGTCGTGATAATCTGATTTAAGAGCATGGCACCAGGAATGACGTCACAGTCTTTTCCCACGGCATTCAGGTTTAAAATCGCGTGACAATCGCATGATAAAATGGTAAAAATTGCGTTTTTTCCATTTTTTGGGGTTAATTTTGCGTCTATCAAAAATCTATTACGGTTATTCCCTAGATCTTAACGCATATTTACAGTACAAAAAGAAAATTTTATCCGCGACTTTCGGGAAACGAGTTTCCGTCTTTCGAAAAAAGATCAGAGGTGTTTTTAAATTATTTTTTTGAGAAATCTATAGAAGATTAAAAAATCTTTTACGGTTATTCCCTAGGTAAATGTTCAATGCATCTACCCTGATTTGTTCCAAAGCATATTTAGTAATGGTTATTGAGATATAAGGTCTCCCGTTTTTAGAAATTTTTGAAATGTCGGTATGCATACTCTTAAGAGGGGTGTTGGGCTTGTGATTGTCATCTGTTGTCTACTCATGAAATATGTTAAGTTAATGAAAAGTGCACCCATCTTTCAAAAGTTTTCCTAAACTTTCATCAATTTGTCATTCTTTTAGGGTGTGACGCAATCGCTAATAAAGTATTGCCTAACAATGATGTCACAATATAATGGAATGTAGTGTAAGCAAGCTGATGCCAGGAGGTCTCATGTCTAACAGAATAACTAAAACATAAAATCAAATATATCTTATATCTACGAGAAACGAATAGATATATTGGAAAAATTATTAATCCTCTTCGCCGTAAAATACTTATATTTTGTATTAAACATGTACGGACTAATATTGCTTAGCATTATTTAAATTTAAAAATGAATTAGAATTTAGAACGAATTCTCTTGACAAAATCAAAATTTATCAGTTCATTACTTAGGCCTCGCGACCCAACTATGACGTCACGCTAATTTCCCAGGGCATTAAGGTTTAAAATCGCATGAACAATCGCATGATAAAATGGTAAAAATATCGTTTTTCACTGGTTTTTCCCATTTTTTGGGGTTAATTTTGCGTCTATCAAAGAACCTTTACGGTTATTCACTACATTTTAATGCATATTATTATCATTACAAAAAAAAAATTCTCCGCGACTTTCGGGAAACAAGTTTCTGTCTTTCGAAAAAAAAACTAGAGGTGTTCTTCACTTTTTTTTTTTGAGAAATCTATACAAGATAAAAAATCTTTTACAGTAATTGCCTAGATAAAGGTTCAATGTATCAACTCAATTTTTATCCAAAGCACATTTAATAACGGTTGTCGAGATCCAAGGTCTCCTGTTTTTAGAAATTTTTAAAATGTCAATATGCATCTTAAAATACAATTTGGCTGGACAATAGGTATCAGGCGCGAAACTATAAAATGTAAGGCATAAATAAAATGATAGGTATATTAGTGTCTAATTTGACGTAATCCAATAAGAAATGTCGGCTCCGGCTTCCCTTCTCCAGAAATCCACCCTTCGCCCCTGATAGGTAAACAACATTCTACAAAGTTCAAAAAAAACTTGCATTAGGAAGTAGGTACTTTTCTAATCATGCAGATTTTTTTGTAGTTGTTATCGTTAGTCCGTTCTATCCAATTAGTTAATGATGCATAACCCATATTGACCCCATGGTCTGACGCGACGCCAATTTTACATCTAAATCTGCATGTCTTTACATATACTACAATATACAATAACCCATACATAACAATTATTACGTATTGTAAAAATTCATATCGAGATAACATTATAGTAATGTAACTAATAAAATGATAAATGGTAATAGGGATGTGCACTATATTTTAATAAATCGATGTTATTTCTTCCTGTGCCGCTCCTATCGTAGGTTGGTGACCAATCGTTCAAAAGCACTCACGATCCTCTAGACCTGAGCGGTGCTATTTACTCTTAATTTATTTATTTATCTATGGTACAAATACAGTCACATCAGTACAATAAAACATGAAAATGTATTGACAAACCTGACTAATTACATTTGTACACAAATAACAACAACACACAAACACAATAACACAAACTTAGACCTATACATACATAGAGAAAATAACTTAACTAATTTATTTATTTATCGCATGGCCAACATCACGCCTATATCATATAACATTCGTTATGTCAAAGTGTAAAAATAAAAGCCAAAAGCGCAGAGTGAATTGCTTGTCAGAGACTTAAATCTAGATTTCTTATGTATTGTATTGCTTCGTCGCTAAGGGTTAGGAAGTCTGATGCATTGCCACTGTACGCTCTGAGTGCACACCCGGCAACTATGTGTTGAATGGTCTGCCTGTCGAATAACTAATATATACGAGTATTATGGTTATACAATATATGAAAGGATAGGATGGAAATGGAAAGAGGAGAAGGAGAGGGAGGGAAAGGAGCAGGAATTGGATTAGGAAGAAGATATCTGGTGTGGTACAATTCTATTCATGTTTGAATTTGATCAAATTAGATATGTGGAAAATATAGGCCCAATTTACATATGTATGTAACTCGCTTGAGCGAAATATAAAACTTCTCGCATAATTAAACATGATTTGTTTCAATGATTTATATTTTCGATGATGTTACTATCAAGTGCACATCACTAAATATAATTTTATAAATGATTCGATGCCATTTACAGCATTATTTTATTAGTATCATTAAAAACTAGATATTTTAACATACTAATATTTTTCATTGCTTGCTAATTGTATTGGTGGTATTTTAAATATTGAGTTTAATAACATTTAGTAGAGGCTATAGATATTATATTTTATACCTGTTAATTAGATGATTCGTTAATGGAGGAAATTGAACTTCTAAAAGATTGAGTGCTTTCGGAGCTTTTCACGTTAGTATGGAAGTGTGAAAAGCTTTGTGAAATATACAACAATGTAAATGCGATTAATAGGAATAGGTGCCTATTTCAAAATATTCTACAGGATGTCCCGTAAATCAACGTCATCCCGTGGAGGGGTGATAGACCAGCTCATAACTGACTAGAATATCGGAATATGACCTTAGTGAAAAATCGCTCGTTCTCGAGATAGGTTTTTTTAAATTTTCTCGTTTAGTGTAGTTTTTTAAAAGGTACACAACCGGATTCCCTTTACAAAAAAAGATATTCCTGTTTTACTTTAAAAGGAGCCCATTATAAAAAAAAATCAAATGGAGGGTCATCCTTATGTCCAATATTTGGAGAAGTGATAGAGGATGAAAAAAAAAGAAAAAAAGTACAATAAATATGCATATGTCGTAAAAAACCAAGCGTTTTGGATTCTTTTGAAAATTGAGGAGTAAGAAAATTTCTCAGATGTACGAATCGTCTCATCCCAGCATCTCGTCCTTAATAATGTTTAACAAAAGGAACATTAACATTACAGTCGCGACCTATGTCAACTGTATCCATTGCTAGAAATGGATATGTATGCTAAAGGTTATAACTTATAAATATAGGTTATGTACTAATTATTGATACTTGTGAGTATCATAGTCAGGCACAGCAGCATAGGTCATATATAATACAGAGAATATTATAAAGACATCATCACGAATATCATCTACAAGGTATCATGCGCCTCGCCAGCCTCCGAACTAGAGGGGGGAGGGCAAATTAAAAAAAATGATACAGCATAAAAAACGCATAAATAGCGCCAAAGTCGAGTTTTTTTTGTGGGACATAGTGAAGAAGTGATGTGGTTTCTTTATTTGAAAAATACTTTTATTGTACAATAATATGCATTAAAAATGTTTTTTATAAAATAGTAATAAAAAATTGCGGCACAGGCAATTTGTTTTATGGAATTTTTTAAATGTGTCATTGTCTTGTTGTTGATGTTGTGTGTTGAAATCAATGAAAACCCCGGAACTCCCCTCCAATACAAGAGGTCTCCTCACATTGGAGGGTAGTATGGAAAATTGTAAATATTGTAATTAGTTTTATATGTATGTATTAAATGTAAGATATTAGTTACTAATAAATTTATTTGAATTTGGAATTTGAACTGGTGGATTTTCATGCTCTTTTTAGAAAATTTATGATATCATGAAAAAATGTGTAGTAGTATTGGGATTTTTGTGAGGTTTTATCATTTAGTATGAAAAAATATATACCTATTCCAATCTCTAGGGGGGCAGCTACGCCCCTGCCCCCCCTGACGACGCCCATGTAAGGTATTATGTTATTTTGGGTGGAAATTATCCAATAACAATTACATCTCACTTTTCATCAAGGTCATTGATAATGTGAACTACAATATGATAATTGTTATAATTATATGATACCTCAATCACAGCCCTAGGTAATAATTACTACACATGTGATAGCGCAAAGAAGAACAGCGATAATCATATGTGACTGTGAAATCTGATACTGCTAATTTTGTATTACGCGAAGGTAGGACACACGATTCAGTATTGTCAGCCAGTTAAGTCTACACATAATCATACATGATTGATTATGTTTCCATCCTTGGAAAAGGACACACAAGGAATTTAAGTTAGGAGTGGGGTTTGTCGGGGGGCTCCCTTCTGATTAATTCTGACCCCACCTCTTAAAAATATTTTGCCAAGAAGTGCGGGTAAAGAGGACGCTATATGCGCTTGTGATACCCGGGGATGCGGAGGTCCTTAAGCCCGTGGGAGTCCTTCAATGTAATGTATGATATATAAACTCGTCGGCCTAATACTGGGAAACATTCACCTATCAGATATCATGGATATCAAAGTATAAGGCACGGATATATTGCTCTATATAAAATACAAGCATTGTGCCTGAAATATCAGTATTTAGAAATCGTCTTACAATAAATGCATGATTTTTGCATTTTTATCTACAGATTACAGAATGACCTAAAATGCCAAATACATTTTTATTTTACACGTTAGCTCTGTATATTTTCTTAAAATAAATAAAATAGACAAAACAAATAAATAAAATAAAATAGACAAAACAAATAAATAAGAAAATAATAAGTTGGAAAGTTAAAGCTATTTCATTTTTGACACCAAAATAACTAAAAAATCACTGCTATTTTCACATTCGGTTACCTATTGAAATTGAAAGTGATTTTAAGTCAGAGTCGAATAAAAAAATAACAGTTCATATGTAATATGATATCGTGTCGTGACTTATGGGTAAGTGGTTATAATGATCGTACGTGTAGGCAGATGTATTAAGTTCATATCCGAGTAATGATCTTACAACCTCTACCACAAAATACCAGCATTATTAACTGTAATATTCGATTAGCTGATATTGTTATTGTTAACCTTCATAAGAAAATCACGCATGAAATAACAATAGCAATTTGTGATTAACAAATTAAAACATTCAAGGGTGGAGATACGTTCACCCTTAATGTAACAGCAAAAGGCATCAGTTCTCTAGCTTCGCACTTTTGTGGGTAGGCACAGAGGACAGAACGCAGCCTGCTCTATCTACAATCTACATACACATTACACACTTTGATATTAAGAGTGTGCATATTGACATTTCAAAAATTTCTAAAAACGGGAGACCTTAGATCTCGACAACCGTTACTAAATATGCTTTGGAAAAAAATAGAGTACATATGAAGCTTTATCTAGGGAATGACCGTAAAAGATTTTTTATATCTTGTATAGATTTCTCAAAGAAAATTGTGAAAAACACCTCTGATTTTTTTTCCGAAAGACAGAAACTCGTTTTCCGAAAGTCGCAGAGATTTTTATTTGTATTGATAATATGCATGAAAATCTTGGGAATAACCGTAAAAGTTTTTAGACTGAAGCGAAATTAACCACAAAAAATGGAATAAACGCTATTTTTACCATTTTATCATGCGATTGTTCACGCGATTTTGAATCTTAATGCAGTGGAAAATGACCGTGACGTCATAGATGGGTCGGGAGCTTTAAATGAGGGAGCTAAAAGGAGTATTGAAGTGCAGAACACATCATCAGCGCCAAGACTCGATCCCGGCATCTCCCGTTAGGAGATTAACTGAACCAACCATGCATTCAGCCATTATTCGTCCTTTTTCACCCATATCCAAGTTTCAGCAGTGTTTTGAGCTTCCGTATTAAAATGCAACTATTTTTATTGTCATATTAAATACTCTCTATTTCGCAATCGATAATTGAGACCTAATGTGAAAAAGTTCTAATGGAAACTACTAATTTTATTATATCTAAACAATTCTGAATACACAAATATAAATTTAAAACATCTTTTAAGGTTAGGTCACATCTTTATCTAAATGACCTTACAAATAATAATAATTCTTAATAAATATGCTAAAATCACTTCATTTTAATAACTTTCTCCCAAGCTATTTGTGGTTCTTAAACTTTACATAAATTATCAACACTGTAGGCACTATAGTACTTTTTTTTCAGAAGTCTCACGGAGCAAACTTGGTTTAGTGTTGCTTGATGTTATGATGAGATATGGTTAATTTTTTTCGCTACTTTCAAATTATACTTCAGAAGTGGAGTCATGATTGTATTGTTGGTAGCCCTGATTGTCGAATCTTGTCATGAGAGCTGTCAAAGGTCCGCAATATTCTATTTTACAAGTAACCTACAATGCCGAAAATATTACAGAGCGGCGCTAGAGAACATTTTAAAGACAAGATAGTTTTCCGAGTTGGACAAAAAAATACTCCGATGATCCCTTTAAACCGCCGTCACAAGTTTAAAAAACAAAGTTGCCAGTTTATTCTAACAATCCAAAAATTGGCTAGTTTTTTTAAACAACAGTTCTGAAATATAATTTGAAAGTAGCAAAAAAATGTAACCATATTGTCATACATCAAGCAACACTAAATGAAGTTTGCCCCGTGAGACTTTTGAAAAAATGTAGACTGTAGGTATGTTGGGTAGAAACGTTTTCCTGCAATGAGTCAAAATTTCAAATTTGATAATATAGATAGAATCTTGTTGTTCAGATGAGAAATGAGCCCTCATAACTATTTTTTTGAAATTTTGGAAATCTGTGTACAAATTCACTGTGTTACTTGAACCTTGATCCTAATTTTAATAATAAATTATACTTAGTCACATAATTTGTTTAATAACATCCACTTAATCAATTTACCTTCTAGAGAGAAATGGAAAATAACTCTAGAAAACTAACATCGGAAGTATCATTACAACATATCTTATACGTATACAACAAATGACATTATATTATGTAACTACATTAACATATCAACAAACAGGCGACAATATTGGCGTAATAGAAGACTTAACGGATAAAGCCATAGACAAAAGTTGACCGCTGCCATTGTCGCTACTATAGCATTTCAGCTAGGTATACGTCATTTTTTTCTCGATGTAAAGTACGCTGATTTACAATTTAATTACATAGGTCATGTTCCAAAAGTAATTTCCACACAAATTATACATAATGGGTCACTGAAATATCACCAGATTTTATGCAATTGTGGACAACCAGCATGACACGCAATCATATGTTTGTAGCGCCAATGGCGTCCACATAGATTTGTCATAGATAACAGAAGGGGCTCAATGTTCAATAGTTCTTCCCACCTTTATATAGGTTCCTTAGTCAACACTATTTACTTCTGTCACATTCATACGATTTGTCATACACGCTTACCGATTCCTGCATTTCCATACGCATCTTTTTTCACCAATATTTTTCGTCATCCTGTCGTCAATCATCCTCTCGACATGTCGCAACCATTGAAGTCATATTCTAGTCATAACACACATCTTACAGTGTCACTCTCCAATCATTTCATTTCTTATCCTACTCTCGGTGTTTTTCCACACATTTTCCTCATTTCCTCTTCATTCAATCCTGATTCAACTTTCTTCGGTCGTGTCCAAGTATCAAGATGGTTTTGACATTTTGAGAGAATGGACGAGGTCAGGATGACAAAAGAGATGTATTTTTATATAGTTTTAATGTCGATCAAATGCTAAAAAAGAGACGTGTATGTACGTGACAAATTTTATTTATTTTATTTTATTAATCTTACGAGTACAAACACTTTTTCAACAAGCATAAACAATTAACATCAGCAACAAATACACCAGCGAAGACTCAAGGATTACCAAATTATTTGTGTCACAAAAGCAATTCATTTTTAAAGGAAAATTAAGATAAAAATCACATTATAGACAAACACACAATAAACCTAACTAGTCAGTTAACAATAATAATTGGGAATAGCCAATATTAAAAATTCAATAGACAATCACATACAAATTCGACGATATAATAATAATAAGAGATAATTAATAAGCAGAAAAATAAAAGTGAAACGCGCACACACACACACACACACACACACAAATTGCACGTATGTGACTGAAGCAGGGTGTGTGTAAGGATAGAGCACTCTGCCTTTCTGTCTTATCTGCCTACCCCGGAAGCAATGCGTCGTGAGGGACAGATAGATGTATTTTACAGTTTAACATTCTGTTTGAAGATAAGTGCACCAGGAATGCACTTATAAATCTTTCTCTTTATTTATAGGCGAGATGAAATGCGATATATTTTATTTAAAGAAAGTTTTACTGAAGCAGATGTAAGAAATACTTTTGGATCACGTATCGAAGGTCGTAAATTGGTTTATCTCCCAGTCAACCAGATATGTGGAAGTAATAAACACTGTTGTATTTTCACGGACATGCTATTCGGTTACTTATCCTTCAATAAACAAAAAATAAATAACATCAACATTAAAGAGGTATAGTGGCTGAACAAAGATTGCTCATCTTTTTTTTTTTTTTTTTAAAAAAAGGATCTGGGCTTGCATACACAAACCCAAATACTTTCCTGCACACCTTGCACTAGGCTAAAAGCCTGTATCGCAAAGTGTGGAATACATCGCCAGCGCCGGGGTTTGAACCTGGTACCTCCCGCTTGAAAGACTGCCGCCTCAACCAACTGCGCCAACCATGTACTCAATATACTAAATATCTTATACTAAAGATGTCATCCTAAGATTTAAAACATGGATAAATGAAAATATGTTTTAGTAACTCTAGTGGTTAGATATTTTATAAATTTTCCAGAAAAAAAGTATAATCCCAATGTTATTTCTATACATAGGTTCCATGGAAAGATGGAGGATTTCAAAGGTTTGACGACTGAAGCCAAAGCATGGCTGAAGGACAATCATGTGAATTTATTGCGACTGATATGCTATACGTTGAGAGAATGAAAGATGACAGGATGACAAAAGAGGCAAATTTGAGTGAGCGAAGAGGGGTGAAGAAACGCGGCCTCCCGAGACTGACCTGGTCCGATCATGTCGACCAGATCCTCAAGGATGGACACGTTTTGAGTAAAAGGAATCTGAGAGCGTGTATGACTGCATTCATAAATGTGACAGAGGCTAGGAATATGTGTAAGGATAGGGCAGTCTGGCGCTCTGTTCTCTCTGCCTACCCTGCAAGGGACGCGGCGTGAGGGTATAGGTAGATAGATTATTCGTTTACGTTAAGTATGTTTATTCTTAAATTCTTAGAGCAATCTAAGCAAGAATTCTCAAAGCAAGAATATTCTTATTTTGCGCAAAATACACTCTTACAAAAATTAATTGAAGCGATAATAGAACAGTTTTTATTCAGTTACTGTGGCCCCTTCGGCATTATGTAGCTATGTGTTTTTACATTATACACCTGTAAGTACTCGTAGTGAGTACTACAGGTTACATAAATTACGTGAGTATCCGACAAGACAGGAATTCACTTTGATATCAAAACACAATCAAGTTTACAATATCATATGAGCCCTTATCAAATTTATATGCGCATAAATTTAGCGTGCGTTCACAAGGCAACGATACTTATTTTAATTAATTTATAATGATAATAAATTTTCATTAATTTCAAATGTTTCAGATTTCTATACTTCTTATACAAAAAACTTTTACGGTTATTCCCTAGATTTTAATGTATATATCAGTAAAAAAAAATTTTTTACTCCGCGACTTTCGGGAAACGAGTTTCCGACGTGCAGAAAAAGATCAGTGGTGTTTTTTTTTTTTTTTTTGAGATATCTATACAAAATATAAAAAATGTTTTACGGTTATTCCCTAGATAAATGTTCAATGCATCTGCCCTATTTTACTCCAAAGCATATTTAGTAACGGTTGTCGAGATATAAGGTCTCCCGTTCTTAGAAATTTTTGAAATGTCGGTATGCATACTTTTAACGTGCGTTCATTTTATGTATAAACTATACTTATTTTGTCACGCTTCTACTAACTTTATGACTCTTTATATGTGTCTACATTTTCTTCTTCATATTGGAATAACTTTCCAATATCCCAGCACCAGCCTTTGAGATGCGGTCTTGCCGGAGAATTTTAGGAATTTCTTGGAGGGATCTCATGTGTGTGTTTTTTTTGTTTGTGATATAATTTTATGTTTACATGATTGAAGGATGTTTTTAAAAATTGCTTAGGTTCTTTTGTTTATAATTGATCGTTTTGATGGTGCTTTGTTGTTTGTGTTTTTTGTTAATGGCTTACGCCGTGTATGAAATAAATAAATAAAAATAAATAAATAACGAACGAAAAACTTCTCAACAAAATCAAAGGAGGAAGCTGGAAGACGCCTGCTCAATGCAATAGCAGAAAGACGTGCCAAATGGATCGGCCACATAGTGCGTCAAGAGGGTCTCCTATTTGAATTAATTGAAGGAACGAACGAGGGGACAAACTACAGAGGACGACCAAGGAAAGAATACCTGGACGACCTGTGCCAGTCATGGCTTCGCCTCACATAAATAGTTAAAAAGATCCGCACAGGACAGGGATGATGAGTGGAGAAGGAGACATGGGGCTTTGCTGCAAACCAATCGTGACGATTGAAACTTAATTTTTTTATGGAGAAATACGAACACAATTTTTTGCAATATTTGAAAAGTAGGTATATTTGGTTCGACATCACTGTTTGATTTTCGTTCGGGATGGGGTAACTATCTAGGGTTCTTGGACCGTATCTAATTGCTCAACGTTTCGAATGACCAACACTCATTACGTAATTAAGGTTATAAGACAAAAAAAAATCTAAAAATCGTTTTTTCGTGATTGACTAAAAAAAGAAATTTTATTAGGTAGTAAAAATTATATAGATCTATGTTTGATAATATGAATGAAGTTAAGTACATCAAATGAGAAAAAAGAGATCAAAATCGTGACGTAGAGATCTGTATAATAAAAGAAATTTCATTGATCTATATCTCAATCTAAATAAATTGACATAACCTTTTGCTAATAAATCGCCTAACGTTATGAAATTTTAGGCATAGATCATAAGGTATATTGCGCATTCTTCAATATTGTACCTATTACGCAGGAGGTGTCGGTATTGCAGAAATCTACGGTGAATTATGATAATCTTTGTAAATCTTTTGATTAAGTAAGTGTCGGATATGTATTAATTTTTATATGCAAATTAATGTTTTGTGGATGGATTTCAAGACATTTTTTGTTGTTTATTATTTATTGCTTCTCAATCATCCGTAGCCTTATTAAGGAACTTGAAATCATCAGGTTTACATAAAATGGGCACAATAAACAAATTTTATATAACCGTAACCACAATCAGGGGTCCAAGGAAATGTCAAGCGCTGTAGCCTCTGCATTTTAACTCTACTCTCACCTACCCGTGGTGGACCCTGTTACGTTGGTCCAGGCTGAAATCGTGGTGCAAACCCGGTGGACGCTAGGACCAACAAGCAGACGAGAGAGGGGTGCCCTGCGTGGCTTTCCAACATGCAGGGCATATCCCATACCTACATCCTATTATCCTTCCTCTTAGAAGCCCCTCCCATCCAATTTACCCTGTCCATCATTCCGGAAGGAGTAAACCTTTCTGCCCAAAAATCCCCAATCTAAGGTGTGATCATCCGTGCCGAGGGATGCGTGGCTAACGGGTAGGTTAGTCGTAAACGGAGGCTCCCTCAGCTCCACCAGGCGACCTCAGGGTGTTTCTTTGCCTTACCTCTACATGCGGGGCTCTGTAGGGGTGGACCTTTATTTCCCTAGCTAATCGTGGGACCAAATATGGATACAAAAATAAAAACACTAATTGATGATACGAAGAAGATGGCTGTGGAGGATGCACCTGGCACCTCCGCAGTGGAGATGGATGTGGAGGGTACTCCTGGTACCTCCACAGAAAAGAAGACTGGTGTGGAGGATACGCTCGGTACCTCCACATCATTGGTCAAAGGTGACGCCACGTCCCATGACCAAGAACCATTGCTGCGACCGGAGGGTAGGAGTCCAATTGGGAACTACCTTTCGAGAGCGGCAAGAGCCGTGAAGGATGCACCTGGCACCTCCACGGAGAAGACAGATATGGAGAGTACACCTGGTACCTCCACAGAAAAGACGACTGATGTTGAGGATATGCCCGGTACCTCCACATCAGGACCGTCGCCGCAACCGGTGAGTAGGAATCCTCCTAGGATCCATCTTTCGGGAGCGGCTAGGAAGCGACTGAGTAAGCTGCTTGCGGAGGGCAGGAGCCGGGAAGAGGCACTGACTCTCTGCAAAAACACTTCGGAGAGGCAAGTGGAGACGAGGGCTAACAAGAGACCGCGCTCCACGGAGGAATCTCCGAAGGGGAAACCGAACAAAGTCCGGAAGCATGGAGACATCTCAGGTCCCTCTTTCAGAGACATGGCCAGCTCTATTAGAGTAGGCATCCAAGACCTGAACAGGAGTCTCAGGGACGAGGAAATGAGAGTCATAACAGATTCGATTCTTCGTAAAGTGGATGAAATCTCGGGAAGCGGAATGGGCCCAAGATTTCTGGCAACTCACTTCCGAACGGGTTGGCTGACTGTGGTTTGCGGCGATGAGCGCAGCAAGTCATGGTTGGTCGACTGTGTCGGGAGTCTGAAGCCCTTCGAGGGGGCATGTCTTCGGGCCATGGATGAACGGGACATGCCCAAACCCAACATCGGGACGGCGTGGATTCCGGGCCCTTCTATGGAGCCAAAAGTCCTGCTGAACCGCCTGGATGTTCAGAATGCGGGTCTGAGCTGTATGGGGTGGAGAATTCTGCACAAGATCACCCATGAGGGAAAGGGGCAACTTGTGACCTTTTCCTTTGACGATGTCGCCCTCGAGGGACTAGGGCGAATACAGTTCAGACCCATCTTCGGGTTCGGAGCCATCCACATACGTGTGAGGCCTCAGACCGGCAGGGAGCCGATCCCAGGGCTACAGGATGTGAGGGCCGGGACCTCCGCAGAGGAGAGTACTAGGGATCCAAAGGGACCTGAACGCTCTGCCGACGCGAGTGGGCCTGAGCCCCTGCCTGGGCCCAGCGGAGAAGCGACCACAGCCCAAGACGAACCCGTGCCTGAGGACCCGGCAGCTCCAAAGAAGGGAGTGCTGCTCAGGCAACAGCAAGTACCAGCGCCGACTGGGGAGGAACCCATGGGACTCCCCAGGAAAAGACGCTACAGAGGCTCGCGGAGGAGGAGAGGTGCTCAGCAGCCTTCTCCCGCCGTAGTGCCTAAGGAAAAATCCCAATCCCCTCCCCACATCTAAAAATGTTACCCCAACAATTAACTCCCATCCCTAATCCCACTCCCAATCTCTCTCCCAACCCCCTCCCTCTCCCAATCCTCCCATCCAACCATAATAAAAATCAAGGCACGTTCAAGATAATTCAAATAAACCTCCAGCATGCGAAGGCCTCCTCCGCACTACTCTCCGAAAAAATACTAAGGGAGAAACTGGACATCGCCTTGATACAAGAACCGTGGATCATCAAGAACACGGTAGCAGGACTTGGCACGGCAGGGAGGGTCTTATACGCCACTAATGGTACTAGACCAAGAGCCTGTATTCTGTTTGCCAAAAACATAAAATTCATGCCCATACCGGAAATCTGCACGGATGACCTGGTAGCAGCATATGTAACTTTCCCAGGACAGGCAACCCAAAGAATAGTAATATGTTCGGTGTACATGCCATGGGAAAAGGATGACCCAACGTTGCAACTAGCTCCTGTAGTGGATTACTGCCGAGACCAGGGAGCCCAGTTGATCCTAGGTTGTGACAGTAATTCCCATCACACTACATGGGGCAGCACGGATACGAATCATAGAGGTGAATTACTATATGATTACCTCTTGACGCACAAACTACACACACTCAATCGTGGCGCTACACCAACTTTTGTCACTAGAGCGCGAGAAGAGGTATTAGATATCACTGTCTGTGCGGAGACATTAATGGACCACACACGACACTGGCATGTCTGTGGAGACATAACTATGTCAGACCACAGATACATCAGATTCGACGTCCTAGTTAATAAAGCTAGAGAAATCGAAACTTATCGAAATCCTAGAGCCACTAACTGGGATGGCTACAGGCACCAGTTAGAGGGAGACATAAAAATAATAACTAAAACCGTTAGATCAGTCGAGCGAATTGAGTCGGCGGTAGGGGATCTTAACTCTTGTATGCTGAATGCATACAATGATAATTGTCCCCTAAAAACCACCAATACTAACCGCAAGGTCCCTTGGTGGAATGCAAAATTGAATTCACTAAGAAAGGAATCCCGAAGACTCTTTAACAGAGCAAAAATAAACGGAGACTGGGAGTCATACAAACAATCTCTTACAGAATTCAATCGAGAATTAAGGAAGGCCAAAAGACTGTCTTGGAGGAGGTTCTGCGAAGAGATTAATGGTCCTTCGCATGTGGCCAAGATCCACAAGATACTGTCAAAGGCACCTCCTTCCTATCTGGGATTACTAAGGAAAACCGATGGGACATTTACCGAGAATGTGGAGGAGACCCTGGGGCTTATGGCACAGGTTCACTTCCCAGGCTCGAATATCATATCTGAATCGGACACTCTACAATCACAGGTCACCAAGAAGTCCAAACCGGACCTTGAAGACTGGAGAAGAGCGTCAGAGATTTTCAGACCTAACCAGGTTCTGTGGGCTATGGACAGCTTCCAACCATACAAATCTGAAGGGGAAGATGGCATATTTCCTGCCTTGCTGCAGCAGGGTGCGAAAAGCATCCTGCCTGTAGTTATCAAAATCTTCAGAGCAAGCTTTGCATGGGGATATATACCGACGGATTGGACAAGGGTTAGGGTAACATATATACCCAAAGCTGGTGACAAAGATAAGTCACAGCCTAAATCCTACAGGCCAATTAGCCTTACCTCCTTTCTGCTCAAAGCAATGGAGAAAGTGCTAAATCTATACATAAGGGAGAAATATCTCACGATAAATCCCCTGCATACAAGACAACATGCCTATCAAACGGGCAAGTCTACCGAATCCGCTCTGATCGAATTAACCGACAGACTGGAGAAGGCCATAGAGGACAAGGAAATTGCCCTATGCGCCTTCCTTGATATTGAGGGTGCTTTTGATAACACCTCAACGGATGTCATACTTAAGGGCATGAAAGAAAGAAGCATCGATCAAACGACACTAAACTGGATCGAAGCGATGCTGTCAAATAGGACTGTCAAAACGACACTATTAGACAAAACATTAGCTGTACGAATAGCGAGAGGATGTCCCCAAGGAGGTGTCTTATCACCCTTGGAATGGTCCATCGTAGTCGACAGTCTTTTATGGAAGCTAAATAATGCTTATTTCAACACACAGGGCTATGCAGACGACTTGGTCATCACGGTTGTAGGAAAATTCCAAGGCACCGTATCCAGTCAGATGCAAAGGGCCCTGAGATTGGTGGAAACCTGGTGCAAAGACTATGGTCTTTCGGTGAACGCCAACAAAACTATCATAGTCCCCTTTACCAACAAGAGAAAGCTGGATGAACTTAAAGCTCCAACTCTCTTTGGTAAAACAATAACATTTTCCAAAGAAGTCAAGTATCTAGGCGTAATCCTGGATAAACGACTGACGTGGAACCCCCACTTGGAGTACATCACCAAGAAAGCTAAAATAGCTTTAGGTAGCAGCTTCAGAATAGCTGGGTTAAAATGGGGCCTACAGCCGAAGCAAGCCCTTTGGCTTTACACAGCCATGGTCAGGCCAATGGTCACCTACGGCTGCGTAGCATGGCACAAAAAAACCCAGCAGAAGACGTGCGTAGATGACCTGAACAAGGTTCAGAGACTTGCGTGTCTCCTTACAACGGGCGCCATGTCCTCAACACCCACGACTGCGCTAGAGGCGATGCTGTGCTTAGTGCCTCTACATGTACATGTGCAGATGGAGGCTCGCATGGCGTTACTTCGGGCGGCGGCGGGTGGCAGGAACAACTGGCGCTCCAGCGTATTTAGAGGATTGAATTCGGACCTCTACAAAGCTCCCATCATGGGCATGCCTTCGGATACCATGAATGTGGCATACAGCTTTGTCAAACACTACACAATAGAAATACTCGAGAGAGAGACATGGAGAGAGAATGATCCCTACTCCTTTCGAGATGGAGACATTGTATGGTACACGGATGGCTCCAAGAAAGATGGCCGGGCAGGGTCTGGAGTTTTTGGTGTGCGCCCTAGGTTGAAGAAATCAACCAGTCTGGGCGAGTACGCCACAGTATTCCAGGCAGAAATGAGCGCTATCATTGAATGTGCTCATTTGAACCTTCACCGATCATATCACAACAAAAGCATCTACATCCTCTCCGACAGTCAAGCAGCGCTAAAGGCTCTTGAATCGGTAGAGGTTAGATCCAAATTAACCCAGGAATGCATACAGGTCCTGAACCGCCTCGGTGCAAAAAACACAGTGAGGCTGGTCTGGGTACCTGGGCATTGCGGAATCATGGGCAACGAAGAGGCCGATGAACTTGCCAGAATTGGCGCAGAAAGACCCGCAGTAGGCCCTGAACCTATTTGCGGGTTACCGCGTAACACTCTCAGAGCCAGCCTGAAAAGCTGGACCAAAGACCAGAGTTATGAAATCTGGGCAAACAGCACAGGGTTGAAACACGCGAAGGAACTAATTACAGGGTACTCGCAGAAGTTCACCACCGAAGCTCTCAAGCTTTCCAAAAAACAAATAAGAATCCTAACCAGGACCTTGACTGGGCACTGCAGACTGCGGAAGCACATGTTCAAAATTGGGCTTTCAGACACCCCAGTCTGTAGATTCTGTTCAGAGGAGAACGAAACACCTATTCACATCCTCTGTAACTGTGACGCACTCGCTCACAAAAGAAGTCACTCTCTTGGAGGGCCCCTACTGGACTCCGAGAAGGCAAGACTACTCGCACCAAGACAGATCGTGAGCTACATGAGACACATCGGCCTTGAGGACGAGTTGTAACATTGAAGGGTGTCACAATAGACCTACTCTGGTCGCAGTGACGCAGGGGATATACGGTCCCCTGACCTAACAGGAAAAAAAAAAAAAAAAAAAAAAACCACAATCAGAAAATAAACCATAATTACCTACAATAAAAAAAGAAAACAAATACACGGCGACGCACGTTCCTAATTTTAAGAAAATACAGTAATCTGAGAAAAGGTATTTATTAATTTAATTAAAATACCTATTACAATCTTCGGCGTTACAGCGTTCAGCCTTTGCCTGGAAGAGTGTACACAGAATAAGTTACAATTCATTACAACAAAAAACACGAAAATAAAACAACATAACATACCAATAAGAGTAGGTAATTTACCCTGGCTATCACAATAACATTATAATGAACACTACGAACAAAAATACTATACGAAAAACAAAAAGAAAAGTTATCGAACCTGAAAAACATTAATGCCCGATCCCACCAACTACCACCTAGGAAGCAGACCCCTAAGGAATTTCCATACAAAACCACAGATAATTTGAGTGATTATTATAACTGTCATAACCTTTAAGATATAAATCCATACAAAATACAGCATGCAGCTCTACTTAGTTAGGTGGCCAAATATCTCGGCCCAGAATCTCCCTCACTTAAGTAGCTGCATGCTGTATTTTGTATGGATTTATATCTTAAAGGTTTTGACAGTTATAATAATCACTCAAATTATCTGTGGTTTTGTATGGAAATTCCTTAGGGGTCTGCTTCCTAGGTGGTAGTTGGTGGGATCGGGCATAAGGAACACAACTTTATTCATAGTCACTTGATGATGAGAGTGCAAATCCTCGAATACTAGTCGTGAAATCTAAAGTCATTTTTTTGTGGATTTTAATCTAAATATTTAGTTTTTCATTTTTTCCTTAAAAATGGACTTCCACCAATTACAGAATGGTTTTATTCAATGCAGGTCTGGACGTAAATTGTCTACAACAATGTACCTACCTAGTTGTAGTACAACTAGGTAGGTACATTACGTCAATGACAAAAATATTGATACGATTACGATCACACAAGCCGGAATTTAGGGTGTTGTACTTTTATCTACAATACCAGTTACCTAATGAAATGAGTGAAATCAATTTCTTCCAAATAAACATGTTGTTATTCCAAATACATCGATAGATTTTCATAATACTTTCAAGACTTGTTACCCGGCTTAGGAAGTCCAAACAAATTTTGTAAGTGTATTTATAATTTTATCGAGATTCGTTTTTCAAGCTCATTTTTTATCAGAGGTGGCGGTCAAACTTATTGACCACTGAGGCAATAATGTTCTCAAGTCATATTGATAATATACTACACTCTCACACTGCGTCCCTTGCGGGGTAGGTATAGAAAGGAAATGCTCGAGAAAAAACAGTAATAACAATAGCTAGATAATGGAGGTGGTCGGTAGCCTGGTTGGTAACGCTCTCGACGTTAATCCAGTGGGCCCGAGTTCGATCCCTGATGCCGACTTACTCCACTTTACGACACAAGATTTTCAAGCTTACTGTGAAGTTACAAAGCGGAAGTTAACGAAATAAAGCCAGATTCATAAAAAAAAATAGAGAATGCAGTGAAGATTGGGACCAGAAATCCGCCTTCGGAGAGATTGAAATAATGAAAAAATCGGATATTTGTAGGAAGCCTGTTCTACAATCTAGCGCCATGACCGTAAATGAATCCGTATAAAAACTGGTATATGATGTGATGGGATCTGAAGGAGATTGTTGCGGCTTGAGCGAAGAGGAAGTCCATGATTAGAAATGAAACCTTTCCTTCAAGTAAGATATATGCCCAATCCCACCAACTTTAACCTAGGAAGGAGAGCCCTAAGAAATTTCCATACAAAAACAGAGATACCCCCGTTTTCACCAACTTTTACCTAAGAAGGAGACCCCTAAGAAATTTCCATACAAAAACAGAGATAATATTCTATTTTTTGACATGCAGGCCTACCAACCACACCCTAATTCCATACAAAATGCAACACGCAACTCACCTAGCCTGGGCAGAGATATTTGGGCACCTAACGTAGGTGAGTTGCGTGTTGCAGGGTGTGGTTGGTAGGCCCGAGTGTCAAAAAATAGAATATTATCTCTGTTTTTGTATGGAAATTTCTTAGGGGTCTCCTTCTTAGGTAAAAGTTGTGAAAACGGGGGATAGTATTCTATTTATTGAATAAGGAACATCAGCTTGCAGCACCACCACAGCCTAAATCCATATGAAATGCAACATACAACTCACCTACGTTCGGTTCCCAAATATCTCCGCTCAGACTAGGTGAGTTGCATGTTGCTTTTCATATGGAAAGGCTGTGGTTTAGCTGGAAACTGATGTTCTTTATTCAATAAATAGAATATTATCTCTGTTTTTGTATGGAAATTTCTTAGGGCTCTCCTTCCTAGGTTAAAGTTGGTGGGATTGGGCAATAGTGTTTGATACTTAAAAACAAATACAGGCACACTTACAAAATGTTATGTAGTCAATAAAATAGTAACTTGTACTGATTAGGGCTCAGATAATGTGACACATCAATTAATATTAAACATGAACCAATCAATTAAAGTTAAGATCACTTTACTAATTCATTATTCTCTATTCTTACATATGAATTATGTAGTTGTTAGATGACAGATAAACCCCCGTTTTCACCAATTTTTACCTAAGAAGGAGACGCGAAAGAAATTTCCATACAAAAACAGAGATAATATTCTATTTTTTGACACGCAGGCCTACCAACCACACCCTAATTCTATACAAAATGCAACACGCAACTCACCTAGCCTGGGCAGAGATATTTGGGCACCTAACGTAGGTGAGTTGCGTGTTGCATTTTGTATGGAATTAGGGTGTGGTTGGTAGGCCTGCGTGTCAAAAAATAGAATATTATCTCTGTTTTTGTATGGAAATTTCTTAGGGGTCTCCTTCTTAGGTAAAAATTGGTGAAAACGGGGGACAATGTACGTGCTTAAGAGTGTGCATACCGACATTTTAAAAATTTCTAAAAACGGGAGACCTTTTATATCTCGACAACCGTTACTAAATATGCTTTGGAAAAAATAGAGTAGATATATTGAACCTTTATCTAGGAAATAACTGTACTTAATAGATTTTTTATACCTTGTATAGATATCTCAAAAAAAAAGTGAAAAATACCTCTTGATTTTTTTTCCGAAAGACAGAAATTCGTTACCCGATTGTCGTGATTGTTTTTTCGTATTGATAATATGCATTATAATCTAGGGAATAACCGTAAAAGTTTTTTGATAGACGCAAAATTAACCCCAAAAAATGGAAAAAAACGCTATTTTTACCATTTTGTCATGCGATTGTTCATGCAATTTTGATCCTTAATGCCGTGGGAAATGACCGTGACGTCATAGTTAAGTCGCGAGCCTTAAAGTTAAGATCACTTTACCAATTAATTATTCACCACTCATACATATTAATAATGTAGTTGTTAGATGACAGACACAATATACGTACTTAAGGTAGAAACGTCCCTTTACCTTTTATCGGTTCCATCAAACTTTCTATTCAGGGCCGAATTTACCTATTAGGCTGCAGCCGAAGGGGACCGAAAAAAATCACGTGATTTTTGTCATATTATATTTATTTAGTGAACAAAGTACAGAGATATGTTTAGGCTTGCGACCTAACTATGACGTCATGGTCATTTCCCACATCATTAAGGTTCGTTAAATAGGGTTTTTTTCCATTTTATGGGTTAATTTCGCTTCAATTAAAAAAAATTTAAGGTCATTCCCTAGATTTTGATGCATATTATATATTTTTCTATTGGGAAATTTCTTTTTTTGGGAAATGTATACAAGACATAAAAGATCTTTTACGGTTATTCCCTAGATAAAGGTTCAATGTATCTACTATATTTTTTTCCAAAGCATATTTAGTAACGGTGGTCAAAATCTAATGTCTCCCGTTTTTAGAAATTTCTAAAATGTCAATATGCATACTCAGATAGTGCGAATCATGCTGGGGTATTCTAGTACATATAATTGCATAACAGTCACGTAAATTTATGCTTACACTCAATGATTTATATTGGAAATGATTTAAATAGTATTATAATGACATGCGCACTATAATGAAGTTAAGTATTATAAATTACTGTCACCTAATGCAACACAATTATTTCAGATTACTTTATTGCACCATAATTAAACAATAGATGTGTAATATTATATACTAACAGTGTTGCATCATTTATGTAATCATTGTGGAGGTACAGTCAAACTTTGAATACTGTAAATTCCTTATTCAAAAATTTTCATTTTTACTGTAATTTGGTGACGAAAAATAACAAGTATGATTTTCAAAAACATAAAAAATACAATATTTTCTGTTTTACTCGTATGTCTGATGAGTAGGTCGACTACAATAGGCGGCATTCTTGCCGGATAGTCGGCTTTCCCGAATAGTTGGTATAGGTACACCTCTCCTAAGATTTGAATTTAATTACGAGCGTAAATTTTTTTAATTCTTGTATTTCCCATATTGTAGTGAATTTGATTCTCAAAAATATAAAACGTATTGTACCTAGGTACCGGCGATTTATTCCTGTTATTTCTTGTAGCTATATCTTTATATATAGTCGGCATCTTTTTCCGATTAGTCAGCCGACTACATTATTCGGCATTTTTCCCGGATATTCGGCTTTCCCGACTAGTCGGTACATCGCTAAAAAAAACTCTCATCAAATCCATAATACCTAAGTTGAACCATTCTCGTTAGTATTTTGTGATTATGTTGTAAATATATTTATATCTTATTGCATTAACAACAGCCATTGTATTCGGATAATTCGGTTCGGGTCAACTTAGTAAGTCAGTGGATCGGATGTTCTCTGTATTATATTATAGAGAGACCTACTAACATGTTAATGATTTTATGGCCAACACATTCAAAAGTGTTTTTTTATTGTTGTCGTGACTGTTTTCTAACAACTTCCTGTTTTGGAATCATTGCATAACTTCCAATTTCAAAGTCTATTGATTCAAATATTTAAAGCTAGGCATATCGACATTAAAAAAAATCAAAAACGGGAGACTTTAAATCTCGACAACCATACTGAATATCGTTTGGAAAAAAATAGGGTAAATACTAGGGAATGCAATCTCGACCCGAGATTGCAAACTCGAGATCTCGTGAGGTTAGAAATTACAATCTCGCGAGATCCCGGCATTTTCGAGATCCCGTATAGTTTTATAAAAATAAAAAATAAATTGTTAAATTCAGATGACCAAAAAGCGATGAAAGCTGATTGGTTGTTAATTTGTAATTATGAGGTTAATTAAAACAAAATATTAATTAAAAGAAAAAAAAACTTTATTCTTTAATATAACATCAACAAAAACAATAAAAGAACACTGAGAAAAAGGTAGTTCTAGGGGTGATTTTGGAAATAACTTCTTATGAAACAAAAAGTATTGAGGGTGCTGTCTGATAAACGGCATCTTATGTCAGTCGCTATGTACCTTGCTGAAAATGCCCTCTCTAATTCAACACTGGTTGGCACCAGCGTGAGCCCAATATCCCGTCAATCTCGAACGAGATCTCGTCAAATCATGCTTCGGGATTGATCTCGAAAAATGACTCGAGATCTCGCGAGATCGAGATCTCGCGGGATCGGGATTGCATTCCCTAGTAAATACATTGTACCTATATCTACGGAATGACCGTAAAAGATGTTTGATATCTTGTATAAATTTCTCAAAAAAAAAGTGAAAAACACTTCCGATCTTTTTTCCGAAAGATAGCAACTCGTTTCCCGAAAGTCGCGGAGATTTTTTTTCTATTGATAATATGCAATAAAATCTAGGGAATGGCCGTAAAAGTTTTTTGATTGAAGCGAAATTAACCTCAAAAAATGGAAAAAAACGCTATTTTTACCATTTTATCATGCGATTGTTTATGCGATTTTAAACCTTAATGCCGTGGGAAATGACCGTGACGTCATAGTTGGGTCGCTAGCTTTAATTTTGAGTTGAAACTTTCGAATAACGTATACCACATTGTAGCAATTCTAATCTTAATTTTACATTCTGAAACACAAAATATTCTTATACTGAGAACATACTAGAACATCTTTAATAAATAATACATAAATATGTTAATGAGATGAGAGATAATTTTAATATGAATTTAGTGTATTTTAAATCTTGTATGAGGATTTCTCAACCTGCATTTCGTTTCAACATGTAGAAATATTTTATCACAAATATCTACATGTAGGTATTAAGATTACAGTAAGTAATTAATTTTTCGTATATTAGGACATTGTAAGATTGAGGGACATGTTCAAATTAGTGATGGGCGATCGATGATACCACAGTAAATAATCATTTTATATTTATTTATTAGCAATCGATTATTTTGAACTATTCGAAGAAGTCGATCATAATAATCGACTTAAACTCGTCATCTGTGAATAACAAATTTGGTTGGAGCACGGACTTTAAATCTTGAAGTGCCAAATAGAATCTTGGTGTTGACCACGTATTCTGCACTTCACGACACTAGCTTTTAGCTTAATATGAAGTCTGAAGGTCATTTATCACTCGCAATCGGGTGCAATGCCAAAAGAGAATTGTGCAGGAAAGTATTCGGGTAGTACACAAGACCGAATGCTTTTTTGTGAAAATGTTTCTAACTGACATAATCAATTATTATTTATTATAATTAGCAAAAAGCACCCTAAAGTGGGGTAGTTTCTTAAATAACGAGACTAATAAGTTTCCATCTATGTGTAAAAAATACGATTGTTTAATTCTTTCTCTAAATCTATTTTTGTAGAACATTTTCGTCTTGTCAATAAGAACTATGTTAGTGGATAATCTAAATCGATTGTAAATTGTGAACGACTTCGATTATTTCGGCTGTAAAATACAACGTGGTAATAGATCAAAAAATTGATAATCTGACCAAATATCGATTATTTCGACTATAAAATACGGCACTATTGCGCATCACTACTCCAATCGGATTAAAAAATAAGTAATTAGACCAAATATGATTAGAAATGAATATAAAGAAATACCGTGGGAGTCTAATGAGTCACTTATTTACCGACGTAATATAAAATAACAATAACAATAAAGAGTTGTTATTACATAAGTCGCTGTAATAATAATAATACCTAATAATAACAAAAGTAACAGTAATAATAAATAACTAATGGGTACCTACCCGTGAAAATCACGGAGGATTAAATATGTTTTTGTGTAACCACTATTAGTACTCCACCCTTAAAAGTTCCTCGAGTATACACAGGAAGATCACAAGGCTCCGTCTTTTCCCCGTCTCTCCAAAATCGTCATGAAAGTCTTAAAACCAGATTCATGTCGTCGACTTTTTCAGTTGGTACCCACCCCTGAAAGCCACAAAACTTTTCTTTCATGTCTACCTACATATATATAGGTACTTTACACACATATAGAAGGTGGGTACTTTAAATAGTTCGATTTGCAATCTTTACGTGTATAGGTGTCATGTCGCCTTGGTTGTTCAACCTGTTCTTCGACTACTGCATGCGTCCTCTGAATGAGCTGAATGTTGGTGTGGACCTAAATGGAGTGAAAGTATGTGCGTTAATGTTTGCAGATGATTTAGTGTTGATGGCTGATGATGAATGTGAGTTACAACGGATAGTATCCTGTGTGTACGAAAGCTGCGATATGAATGGTATGAAAATGAATGTAAATAAAACGAAAGTATTAGTGTTCGAAAGAGAGGAAATAAGGACAAATTGTGTGATAAAGGTTGGTAATGACTGTCTGGAGCAAGTGGATGAGTATGTATATCTGGGAAGTTTGTTTACTAGAGATGGACGCTGTGATGGAGACATTGAAAGAAGGAAGCTGGCCGGTACTAGGACGAATGGTGCGCTCGGTCCGATTGTTAGTAGTAGCAATGTGTCTATGAAAGCAAAAGTGCTAGTGCACAATGCTGTCTTGGTGCCGACCCTGATGTATGCTAGTGAGACGTGGACGTGGATGAAGAAGGATGAATCAGGGTTGAATGCAGTAGAAATGAGGTCATTAAGAAGAATGTGCGGGAAAACGCTGAGAGATAAGATAAGGAATGAGGTTATTAGGGAAATGAGTGACTGCAAGACTGGTGTAGTGACAAGAATGAAAGTAAACAAACTAAGATGGTTTGGGCATGTTGAGAGAATGAATGATGACAGGATGACAAAAAAGATATATCTGAATGAGCGAAGAGGGGTGAGAAAGCGCGGCCGTCCGAGACTGACCTGGTCCGATCATGTCGACCAGATCCTCAAGGATGGACGCGTTTTGAGTAAAAGGAATCGGAGAGCGTGTATGACTAATTGCATGAATGTGACGGAAGCTAGGAGTGTGTGTAAGGATAGGGCTGTCTGGCGCTCTGTCCTCTCTGCCTACCCTGCAAGGGATGTGGCGTGAGGGTATAGATAGATAGATAGACGTGTATAGGTACGTACTAGGGTATCCGGAACCGGTGTGTTTTTACAGAACCGGGATTTCGGTACCGGCCTTCAACGGAACCGGGAAATCCCGGTTCTTTCGGTACTAGGATACCAGCCTATGAAGGGAGTAGAAAGTGGTGCTACCAAATAATTAAAATGATTTTTAGGTACTGCAATGTGAATTTTTGCCCTCACTGGTTTGGGATTGGTGCGTCCACCCTACTATAAAAACTAACCGATATGATCATAATCATAAAGAAACACCTTACCAAAAAGATTATGTTTAAAAAATAAGACTTCCGAATTTTGTAGTTTTCGATGACAAAACAACTGACCCCTTCCCCTGCTAACCGCATCACACCACGTCTGCAAAGCCCGCAGTCTGCACGCGCCACATAAACCAAATTTTACGTTTCGAAGTCGAGTCCCGAAAGTACCGAAAGAACCGGGACATAAATTTTAAATCCCGGTTATTTGTAACCTCAAAAGAACCGGGAATTCCCGGTTCTTTCGGGACCGGGATTTCCCGGTTCTGAACACTAGTACGTACCATTTAGATGTATGAGAATTCGATTTTTTATTATTTGATTATTTCCACGAAAGAAATATTGCAAAACTATTTTCGTTCATAATTTCATTAGCAGGTAAGGTACAATTCGATATTTCAAATTTTCATTTATAAAAAGTGAGACTTCGACGAAAATTTTTAGCCACCCATGGAGGCGTCGCTGCTTTAAATTTACATACATATATTCATAGAACTTGCATAAATTTCCAATGGGCCAGCGTTACATACCTACATGACTTGGATAATACCAGTATTATGTAATGGAACAATAAGTACGTGTGGGTTGAAGTTAGGAACAGATAACAAGAGTGCTAATTAATCATTATTTGGATGTATTTGCAGTAATTTATTGTTACATTATGTAAATATTGGGTCATCTTATAACGGAAGAGACTTTTGTCCGGATGTATCATGAAGGTGTTGCGCAGTTTGAGAACTTTTTTGGTGAAATAGAAATAAAAATAAAAAATATGTTTGCGCTTGTTTTTATATAATAGAAAACAAGAAACTAGAGATGTGTAAAAGTAAATTATAATTATTATTAAAAAAAAATCTTTGTACACTTCACAGAATGTTTAAAAGCTTGTGTTGTGAAGTGGAGTAGGTCGGGGATTGAACCCGCGCCCACTGAATTAACAGTCGAGCGCGTTACCAACCAGGCTACCGACCACGTCTTGGTCTTGTGTATTGATATTTTTTTACTAATGTACCAGTCAATGTTTGTTTTTGTGACTGTATCTGTTCCATACTACATAACTACAGCGGCTTGCAGAATAGAACCACCCGCAGACCCATCACAAATGAAGAGCAGCCCTGTCCAAAGTGCGACAAAGTGTGCTTGTCCAGAATCGGCCTCCACAGTCACCTTCGATGGCATCACCGGCAGGACCAATAACAACGTGGCAACTACGTAGCAACGATTCTTCGGATGCTTCATAAATATGCTCGGCAACGGGCTCTAGGCATTATTATTATTATTATCTGTTCCATGTCTAATAAATAAAAGTGGACTGTATGCGATTTTAGCGGTATGGTTTGGCGAAAAGGAAATTAAGTTTTTACGGAGAATATTAATTAAATTGCGTAAAAAAATAAGTAATATTATAGTACTTAGGAAAAAATGTAAAAGAAACATACCTGATAATCATATTTGTTGTTGGACTTAGGAGTTTCACTGCTGTCTCTTTGATTATCAGAGATGTATTTAAATCTCTCATTACTGTTGACCCCGTAAGGGGTGTCTCTGCAGAAACATTCTTCTTTCCCAGATTCACCGGTTACACAATCTCTTATATTATTCCCGTTACCATTACTTCTTTGTTGATCGTCCTTGGCTTGATGGTAATCGTGGTAATCCTGCTGGACATCCACGGGGTATTCGGGGTAATCATTTTCATCCACGACGCTTTCAGCAATTGTGGGTAAATTGTTCCCACAATTGTTAATGGGAGATGAGTTTGTTAAAGGAATCCTTATTTTGTATCCTTGAACTGGAGTATAAGCTTCAGAAGAATGATTACTATTGTTGTTGAAACTACTGTTGTTAAAAGAAGCAGCATTATTTTGATTTGATAAGGAATAATTGTAATGAATTCTTTGAACATCAGAATCGTAAATTATGTTACTTTCAATTGGTGGCAAATCTTCTGGTAACGGTGTTATACGTTTCAAATCTAAACCATTGTGATTGTGACTGTGATTTACAGCTGGAAATATAACAGGAACAGCTCTTTCTACTTTGCTCTTTGGATGTGGAGTCGAATAAGTGTATCTGCTATTATTCACCGGTGAATATTGCGGCGAATTGTATTGTGTTCCAACTGATGTATGTTTGTGGTATATGTTTTCTCTTCTTTTTGATATATTGTTAACATTACCGTTTTTATGACCACCTTTTCCATACGAGCTGTTTGGTGATCTCTCATGATATGACGAAGATTTTTTGTCAGATTGCACTGTGTAGTTTCTGCTGACCATTTTGAAGGCTTTTTATTTTGAACACATTTCTAACAACACACAAATGCACAAATTAATATGACTCACTAATTTATTTATTTCCATGGTTGTCACATATTAAAACTTATCAATATACGTTCAGGGGTGTCGCTATAGCTTTGAATCTAGGGGGAGGCAACTAAAATTTTGGTATTGACGTAGAATATGTATGTATTTTTTTCCTCCAATGATTGTCACAAGTGGTTGGTTGGCAGACATTGCCGACGGCAATAAGCCCGCCATTTGAAAATTATTATTTTTCAATAAAGTTTTATTTATTTATTTAGAATAAAAAGTAAGTATATAGCGCCGCAGGTTAATTTTTTTAGAGAAAATGGTGAACCTGGTTGGTAAGAAACCTGCATAATATATTTTTTACTTATAGTATAACGTTTTTTGTTTAATCTCAGGTAAAAAATAAAAACTTTTATAAAGAATGCTTATCACACCAAAACACTTCAATGAGCGCCGCAGGCAAAATAATCATGTAACATTTATGATGTTATGAATTTTCACAATAATTTATGAAAATTCGTGATGAAAGATGAAAAAAAATATGGTACTAATGCGATCTTTTTGTGATTGAATAGGTAAAAGAAAATACCTTAGTGGCAAAGGGTAGATTTCTGTAGCAGGAAAGCCAAGGCTATCTTTTTTTCCATCAGACATTATTATACCTATTATTTTATCATCCTAAATCAAAAGGTAACTCGATGGCAATCGTATTCGTAGGTATCTTTACCCCTAACAGTTATTCAATTATTTAGTCCACGTGTCAAAAACTTATATATACGTCCCATATTAGTTCGCGACTCGTAGATTGAATATAACTGATCTTACGAATGCACTGGCGCCGTTTATAATGCAAGCAGACATCAACATTATTCATATAAGTAACTAATCAATGTAATAATAAATGTATTTGTACCTTTTGTTGAATAAAGTTACATGTAAATAAATAACTACACGTAAGCTTGTCATTATTTCTTAAATGAAAATTGATTCGTCATATGAATTGATTAACACACTTACATAACTAATTGTCGTACCTTCAAGGGATTATAAATTACAATGTATTATGATTTTCTCAGTGCAGTCTCGAGATACTCGGCCGCCCTCTCTGATAGAAAAAAAATATATGTCAACTACGCGCAATGAATCGATTTCCCCTCTCACTACTAGAATATAATAGAGGGGTTATAGATTTTTTTGACTATGGATTTAATATATGTCAATTTTTATATGAAATTAGAATAAAAATAAATTCCGTTTTTCCGTTTCGGACTTAGACCCATGCCATCCACGGAGGACACTGGTAGTTATTTACTGGTAAAACATATTTAGTTGCAAAATCACCCGTGGACGGGTGCGTGCCAGATCTAAGTAAGAAGAACATATTTAGTCATAGACAATGAACATTCTATAATATGTTTACCATGGATTAAGTGTGAAAATGTGCTTCAAATGGATTTTATTTATTTTATCTTCGTGTCCTCCAGCAGGGACAGTGGTAGTGAGAGGGTTAAAAAATATTGCGATATCTGTGGAATATAACACATAGAAAAAATAGTACACTGTGATGGCAAAATTTAGTTTCGCCTCTATGCAGATATTTGCAATACAAACGTAGGAAGTATGACTTAAAACAAATAAAATTGCTTAACACGAATTTCACACATTGAAGTATTGATAATTATCCAGTCTCCGTACCAATTATCATTATGTATATAATTGTTTATTGTTTTCTTGAATTCAATGAATATAGTAAACAAAAAATATACAATTAAAAGGATATGTGTTTGAGGAAACATGACTGTAGAAATATGATAAAACTGGAATCGTCATCATTTGAAATGACAGTAAAATATTCTATAAATTAAATCCGAAATAATCATTAAAATGACTTCATAGCATATACCCCATCGACTACCTTTGAGGGGGTGTAAAAAAATTATCAGAAAATTGAAGGGAAAGAACGGATCCTTAATCTTTGATCTATCCCCAACAATTATCTATTTATGGAATTCGGTCCTCATATTATGCAAACGAAACTCCTTTCAGCGCCTGCACTATAAATTTGTCTGGAGTAATAAAGGGTTGACTAAAAATAAACAGATTGATTTTCTTGAACAATATCCTGAAATGTTGACAAAGATTATTCAAATTTCATACAAATACTACTAAGGAAGACAGACACGAATATTTGGATTTACAAAATTTAGTTCTGTGCACATGTTGTCAACCTCTCTCTATACGTACCTTATCCCATCTCAATGGGTTTTTCCGATAACTATAAACATCTGAAAAATGTCAGTTGGAATTGATTTTTTTTATTACAATTCGATTGCAACGATTGATTAGGTACAACGGAATTAATAAAATACAATCGAAATAATACCTAGATTCTTCATAATTTGGCAATAAAGGATATGAGGTTGTTATTGTTACCTAATAACATAGTTGACATTATTTGACAATTGCAATGAAATTATATGGTATCTCATTTAGCACAATAAATGTAAGTACATATAAATGAGGACATACTAAACGAACCTTAAAGTAAACTTCATAGAAAGTAGGTAAGGTGAAGAACGAAATAATACCTATCGTCTATTCATCACAGAACTGTCAAAACACGCAGTTTAAAACTAGGGATATCGACTTTTCAAAATATAAAAAAAAAAACGGAAGACTTTATAAATCTCGACAACCTTACTAAATATGCTTTGGAAAAAAATGGGTAGATGAATTGAACCTTTATCTAGGTAATGACCGTAAAAGATTTTTTTATATCTTGTATAAAATTTTCAAAAAAAAAGTGAACAATATCTATGATCTTTTTTTCTGAAAGACAGCAACTCGTTTCCCGAAAGTCGCAGAGATTTTTTTATGCATTGATGAAATGCATTAAAATCTAGGGAATAACCGTAATAGTTTTTTGATAGACGCAAAATTAACCCCAAAAAGTAAAAACACAATATTTAAAACATTTATTCATGCGATTTTGAACCTAATCACGGTGGAAAATGAACGTGACACCATATAGTTTTAGAGCACCATAGAGCTTTAAAATCATGTTAGTATTTTGTGAGATACACACCTATATTAATTTATGAATTATTTTTGATTTACAATTTTATTCTTGTAAAGCGTTGGATTTTTTCTACATTCCGTAGTATACAGTGTAGTTTCCCACAACAGTGTAGAAGAATTAAGGGTGAACATTGTCGGGCTTACGACCGACCTCGGCTGGCTTAAGTGTTCACTTTTTATGATATTGAATTTATGATATTGAACTTTCGTTTTTATCATCGTCTACAGTCTAATTGTGATTATTATGAAAACATAAATAGCGAAGTGACTTAAGTTTTTTTGCTAGACAGCGTTGTTTGGTAATTGAGTTAATTATTTACAATATACCTACAGACATTATGTGATGTGATGATATTATCTCACACACATTGTGAGAAAATTGTCAAAATTCTCGCAGAAATCACAGAACAATGATGAAGGATATTAAGTAATTTAATAAAACAATTATGTCGTAATGTCAACATCATCACAAACATCAATCATTAACAAAAAACTTGCTGCTCGAACATTTTTTGTTTACCAATATTAGTCTCTCCACACACGTGGGGAAGTTCAGTTAACTGAATCGACCGTTTGCAAAAAAACTCCGACCAAAACCTCTTACTGAATTCAAAATCAGGGTAACACTGAATTCAAAGAGAGGTTTTAGTCTGAGCTTTTTTGCAAACGGTCGATTCAGTTAACTAACCTTCCGGACGTGTGTGGAGAGCCTTAATACTACTGTATGATTTGAAATATTATACCTAAATTTAGGTATTGAACTGGATGTATCTGCATTGCGCAGACTCAAATACATTCCAGTTTTTTCCTCAACAGAGACGAGAGGCATCTTCATTAACGTAATGCAGCGTTATGTGAACTCCCTTGGGGAGGAAGCAGGATGGATTTTCCGACGCTTACGAGTCGGCATTGGCTGGCTTAAGTGATCATTTTATGCCCAGGGCAACGTTCACCCATTCCACCTCATCCTGCAGCCAAAGTCGACTCATAAGCGTCGATACATCCTGCTTCCTCCCCAAGGGAGTTCACATAACGCTACATGCTGCTGCCTCTCGTCTCTGTTGAAGGAAAAACTGTAATGAGAGAGAAACTGTCACCTAATGTGTGTGCAAAATTGTAAGATTGGTTGGGACATTGGGAAGTTATTAAAATTTTACCTGAAAAACATAGGCGCAGACAACAACGCCGGATGAAGTTACATAAAAGCGCAGAGAAAATCTAAGAAGGGAAAAAGTGTTAAACAGTATTCTGATGAAACAAATTAAAAAATACACAACGCTTACAGTAAGTAGCAAATAGGTTAAGTAATTCGGATGTATTGCATCATGTCTGCTTATTAAATAATAATTATTGAAATCATAAGGTTCTTAATTATTAAAATGGACGACGGATAAACAATAAAAGTTGCTAATGTAATAATACAGATCTGTATCTCCATCTCTTTTCTCAATTACGATTTTCCCGCGGTTTTTGTCTATGGTTTGGCGGGAACTTTCCCACACATGGCAACACAATGGAGTGTTGCTCACCACGAGAAGCGAAATAAAACAATATCGCAGGGATGATCAATCAGACGATCGCAATCATATTGCGGACGTGTATAATTTGTAATTTGAATTATACAGGGTGTCCCGTAAATCAACGTCATCCCGTGAAGGGGTGATAGACCAGCTCATAAGCTACCAGAAAATCGAAATATGACCTTACTAAAAATCGCTCATTCTCGAGATATCGGCACTTTTTTGTTTTTCGTGAAATTCGACACCTTCAATCAGTTTTTCGATGGCCACGGTCACAAAATTCAATATTATGGGATTAAAATTTTTGATCTGTAATCCTAAATAATTCAGCTATTTGATTATTGTCCAAAATAAAACCTATTAATTCACAATTTTGAAAAAAAGAACATCGTTTCTGCCTCTCCAGTTTTTTGTTTTTTATTAGCAAATTTCGACTCCTTTACACTGTAAAAATTTTGTATGACATTAAGCTGACAAATTATATTAAAAACTTCCTCATTTAGTTTAGTTTTTAAAAAGGTACAAAACTGGATATAGTTCCCTTTACAAAAAAAGATATTCCTGTTTTACTTCAAAAGGTCTTCATTATAAAAAAAAATCAAATGCAGGGTTATAGCTTCCTTATGTCCAATATTTGGACAAGTGATAGAGGATGAAAAAATATGAAAAAAAGTTTAATAAATGAATGTCGAAAAATCAACCGTTTTGGAGTTATGGTCTTTTGAAAATAGAGGAGTAAGAAAATTTCTCATTTAGGTTTTTTGCCAATAACTCTTAAACTACCAACTAGATTTTGACAAAATAAATTAAAAATCATTGGAAATAATGTAGGCTTACGATAAAATTCCCAATTTGAGGCCTATTCTTCAAATTTTTGTGATTATTCTGTTAAGAAACATGTATTTTTGTGAAATAATGATATTATTTTACAGAAATTTCACGAGATTCTAAAGAAAGGCCATAAATTAAGATCTTTATCGAAAGCCTATTTTATTTACTATAATTTGTCGTTGGTTTTGTCAGAATCGAGTCAGTAGTTTAAGAGTTATTGGCAAAAAACCTAAATGAGAAATTTTCATACTCCTCTATTTTCAAAAGACCATAACTCCAAAACGGTTGATTTTTCGACATTCATTTATAAAACTTTTTTTCATATTTTTTCATCCTCTATCACTTGTCCAAATATTGGACATAAGGAAGCTATAACCCTGCATTTGATTTTTTTTATAATGAGGACCTTTTGAAGTAAAACAGGAATATCTTTTTTTGTAAAGGGAACTATATCCAGTTTTGTACCTTTTTAAAAACTACACTAAATGAGGAAGTTTTTAATATAATTTGTCAGCTTAATGTCATACAAAATTTTTACAGTGTAAAGGAGTCGAAATTTGCTAATAAAAAACAAAAAACTCGAGAGGCGGAAACGATGTTCTTTTTTTCAAAATTATGAACTAATATGTTTTATTTTGGACAATAATCAAATAGCTGAATTATTCAGGATTACAAATCAAAAATTTTAATCCCATAATATTGAATTTTTTGACCGTGGCCATCGAAAAACTGATCGAAGGTGTCGAATTTCACGAAAAACAAAAAAGTGCCGATATCTCGAGAATGAGCGATTTTTAGTAAGGTCATATTTCGATTTTCTGGTAGCTTATGAGCTGGTCTATCACCCCTTCACGGGATGACGTTGATTTACGGGACACCCTGTATATTCCGACACTGAATATTTATGCCAGAGAAAATTATTAATTATAGTTATTTTGGGTCATGTGTTCAGGGAAGAAAAATATAAATTACCCCACTTGACCATTATGGACAAAATAGAGGGTCATAGAGGGGTTGGAAGAAGGCAGATTTCTTGGCTCCGCAATATACGAGACTGGACTGAAATAAGGAGTTCAGAAAGTGTTTCGAGCTGCCCAGGACAGGAGCACTTTCTCTCGAGTGATAGTCAACGTTGGAGGGGACCTAACACGACACCGGAAGAAGAAGATAGTTCCACGTAATTTTCGCTTGGATACAAAAATTGTTATCAGGTGTTGCTTACGTAATAATAAATTAAATAAATTGTTTACACTACCCCGATATCCAGGGAATAACTTACAAAATAAAGTAATAATGAATGAAATATCCTATGTCGTGGAATTGTTTGTTGTTGTTCCTCATCCCTAGGCCCTGATTCGGCACTTGGACACGTCAGAATCAGAATTATTGCAGCATTTCTTTCTTTTTGGAACATGCATTATCCTCGCATCTTTAACATTATTTCTCTTCTAGCACTGCTCCAAAATTATAACATTTTGATACTCGCCAGTTGAAAAATTACCACTGAGCTTTATACAGTTTGTTTCTATTATTTATCTTTTAATAAATCGTGCCCTGCATGTTGGTAACCTCTTCAATATTTTGTCTGTGTGCATACAAAACTTTAGCAAAGCAAAGTATACATTACACATTACGTATATAGAATATCACACAAGGTAATGTTGGTATACCTGTATAGTGAATATAGCAATAGTATTGAGGTACTATACTGCACTAGTAAGTAAATAGGTAGGTTGATATATAATAATTACATACTATTTGCAACATTTTGTACACTATAAATGTACATAAACACTTTTCCTATTAGAATTCTACACCAGATACGAACTTAGACAATGTCACATGAAATGTAAGAATAATCGGGTTGACTGTAAGATATTGCTTTTGCAATAAGTCGGCCTTTTGGCACACTGCATTGTCTTGTTTTTGTTATTATACATATTTACTGGCCAATAAAGATTTGTTAATTTATTAAATAATCGATACAATTAAGCATAAATCTAACTAAGTCAGCCATTCTTCATACATTTCAGCTAATCTCACAATCGAAAATACTTAATATGAAAATTTCGCCAATTTTGGAGATTGTCAGCTCCGCTGCAATTCATTTCAAGCAATTTTTTTTCACCAAATCTGTAGGTAACAGCGACATAATATATTAAGTACTACCTAGACAGAGTACTCAATGCTAGAAGTGTAACAAAACTGGTGCCCACAAACTGTCAAATCGTATGGAAAATTTTGACAGTTTGTGGGCAACGGTTTCGAAATTTTGCTCTCATAATTAAAAACTGTATTAGTTTTAACGTTATTTAGGTCTAAAACGATAGTTTTAAAGATGTTTTAGTTTTTATTATTGATATCTTGTTAATAGTGTGAGCTTTGCGACTCTAAAATACCAAAAAGTGCCGAGCGTGAAATTGCGTCACTTCCGTTCTATTGAAAGTACATAGAATCAGACCTCTAGTACTTAATATGTAATCTCTTTGGTAGGTAATTTTTAATGATACTCGTATATTACTTACAAAGAGTTGATTATTTTTGAACTATAAGCAAAAACTCGAATATCTTGTTTTTAATATTTTTTACATATTTTTAAAATGTTCCGACACGAAATTTTGTTGGCGAACCTCAAATTCGAATTCAGCACCCAAAAAACATTCATAATGGTAGAAACCAAAACTACCCCCAACTTTCCTAGTAAAAACACAATTTCCATTTTTTACATAAGTCCTGGAATTTCAGGCACAAAAAAATTGTACAAATTCAAATATTTGTACAGAACTTTTGAATCGAAAATTTAAATTAATTAAAAACTCTCTTAAGGTGTGGATATACGGGGTCTCAGGAGACGCGCCTCCAGGCACTGACAAAATGGCGTCAGTCTCTTCAGTGAAATACACGACGGGAGATTTTCGTCTCTAGAGACGGCATCTCTAGTAAAAATGGCCGACAATCGCCTCCTGTCATCAAATTCTAAAATACACGGGACTATCTCGAGACGCGAGACTTTGGTCTGTTGCTGCATTCATTCTATTAGTATTTTTGGCGCCATAATGGCGTTTGGTTTTGTGTACATACTCTAGTGTCATGTATTTACGAGTATTGTGATTAAAAAATATAATTATATACCGCTTTGAAATTATTTATCGATTCAGTAATGTACATAATGTCGGTCGGTACTTTACTTACATGCGTATGTGTATATTTCCTTTTCTGCGTTAGTAAATGAAATAGAATATTTAATTAGACCTTCTTTTAATGTACACCATTCCTATGACATCAGTGACATAAGCCAAAGCAAGTATCGGTATGCACTACATACCCGAAACCGTTGTGAGTAGCGAAATTTTGTTTCCTCCTTATGTTCCTTCGATGAATATTAAAGGGTGAAATGGTAACTACATAGTTTGCTATAAATGTTGTAGGCATAGAATTAGGTTGTAGGACATGAAGGGAATAACAAAACACGTAATGTTAATGTATTTTTCACAACTGTGTATTCATATTTCAAATGCAAATGCAACTCTGTTATTAATCCGCCATTACTTAAAAATAATATTATAATTATAACTAACAATTTTATTATTAACAATGTACTAATATCGTCACAATCGCAGGAATGTTTAAAATTATATATCAATACAAAAACCACGTGCCCACGCGCGCCAATCCAATTCAGTTGCAAACATCTCCAAGAGACCTCAGATTAAAATTGAACATGTCAAAAGACCGGAGACGCGTCCCCTGAGACGAAAATATGTAAAATACACGACGCGAGACTTGCGTGCGCAGACCGTCTCAGGAGGCGCGCGGTATCGAGAGATATCTCGCGTCTCCGATGTGTTTACACACAAGAGACCTGTCATTTTGGTATCCGGGAGGCCAAAATCTCTCGTGTGTATCTTCGCCTTTACGGTTCTGTATTTAAATTCATAAGACAGTGACGTAACAGTCTCCCATATAAGCCACTGACTGAGATCATTGTTGCTACCTACTGATGATGGAACTAAATACAAAGACGGTTCCCAAGCTATGGCAGTGCTGGACCTCAATTCAAGATACTATCACCATTAATATCACAAGCGTTCCATAGATTACTGACGATTCGTTTTACAATAATTCGCTCAAAAACTTCAAATATCCTAATTTTATGACACTAACGATTTTTTTAAATGTTTTTTATATCATTTCATTATCATCAAGATACTCAACAACGATTTAAGAAAATTGACATTTGTTGAGAAAAACATTACAATTTAAAATCGCTGATTCTCAGTTATTTTTCAAAGTAGAGAGTAGTATTTGTACTCAGTAGACGAATAATTTTATCTACTTTTATTCATTCATAGGAGAACAAAATTTTCCTGGAAAGCTTCGTTTAGGAGTTATTAATGAAAAACTGAAAAAAGGTATTTTTTTTTGTTTTTGGGACACCCTGTACTTAGCACAAGCGGAAAATTGGTGCAAACTTTAAGAAACCTTCTTTGCATGTTAATGAAGAGATCAATAAAGTTTCCAGCTTTCCGAGAATTATTTACTGGATTTCCTGGGCTATAAGGTAAGTTTAGCTCAAAAGATCTACCTCAATCAATCTATCAAACATCCTGTACCTATGAATAGTCATATCCTGAAGCGCAAAATGCAATGTCTCGTTTTTTTTTAATTTTACATTGAAAACACCTCCGGGGTGAGCTCTTTGCCGCTGAAGTGTGTAAACATTTTTGTTCAATTTCTTTTTTTTCTGTTTTCTCCTGGGGTTAACTGGAAGAAATCGCAGTTCCGCGATAAGTTCGCCCTAGTGAACAACGATTTATAATCTGTACTATGTCCATTTTTTATATTTATATGTGTTTGTTGTTTACTTTAAGTTTAAATAAATAAAAAAATAAATAAATAAATAAAGAAAAAGAGTTAAGTAATTACTGCGTATACTCAAAGTTTGCCTGTAGTTCATCAAGAAGATTACATATTAAATCCATATGAAAGATTGCTTTTCAGAATACAATACGTGCAATCAAATAAAATACACACAACAGCACACAATACAAACAAAGAAAATTATTAAGCATTTCACCTAAGTATGTTATGTACCGTCAGTCTACGACAATATAATAATGTATGCGTTTTAATATACGGTGACCCGGTGTGATGGCGGGTATAAGATTTTGTTCTCAAGATATGTAATGAGTTCCTACTTATATAATTTTCGTCGAAGCCGGGTATGAATGTAACGCAAGATGGCAACTTTAGCAAGTTGTTCGAATATATTCGGAAATTAAAAAGCATTTCGCGAACGGTGCGCCTTTAGCTATTGTCGAAAATTTTTGGTAAAACCATATTTTTCCCTTCACATTACGAACCTACCAAAAATTTTGAGTACTTATAATCATTATTAATTATTAATTTTATTTGGTAGAATAGAAAATATAAGGTAAGTGTGCTAAATAAAAATAATAATTTACGGTAATGCTGGCGCCACATGATCGTCATGGGTCGCGTCCGAGAGGTGTTCGTGAGTAAAAAGGTGTGTGGATTGAATGTTTGTCTTGACGAGTACGTAGCCGACGGTTGACGCCTTTATGCTCATGAACACCGTTTGCTCGGAACTCGGACGGGCGTGTGGCTGGAGCATTAGAATGTACGCCAGTACAATAATATATGTAATTAAACGTCCAAGGATAAGGAAGTCTGGGGATATGATGTCTCTGCCAACCAGTGACAAACTGACAAAAGGTCCTTAGAACACGATTGCCATCGAGTTACCTCTTTGACTAAGGAAGATAAAAATAATAGGTCTAATCTGACATAATGCAATAAAAAACCCCAGCTTCCCTAGCGCAGAATTCCACTGTTGCCTACTCCGCAAACCGCGCCATTTTTGACGGGTCACAGCTGGTTTTATACTTTACATAATGGACGAGAAATAGAAGATTGGACATGTAGAATGAATGAGGAAGTAATGCTATTAAACTAGTAGTTTATGTGAAGCTAGTGAGATGCTCTAGCATGATACTCTCATTAGATTCACGTACATAATTATGTAAACTTAATTTGAAAACAACAATAATTTGTGACTTGTAAGTAAATACATTATGGAGAAAGTGATATTTGGAATCGCACTCTGCGGTAGAAGGCTCAGCGAGTGATATAGAAATTAACAGTAATCTTCTTCTTCTTTCGTATGCACGCGACCATTGTATGGAGTCATAGCTCCGCGTCAATATTCTGCAAGTAATCTACTGCCCTCGGCGTCACCTTATGGATTTCCTCAAGAACCCCTGCAAACTTCTTGTCAGGACACCTCTCTACTATATGGTCAACAGTCTCGATCTGGCCACATTCACAAAGGGGATGGTCCCTTTTGCCCCATTTATGGAGCAAGTATCCGCATCTACCGTGGCCAGTTCGGATCCTGTTTAAGGTCGACCATTTTTGTGACGCGGTGGAGATGAGGTCATTGATAAGAATGTGTGAAAAAACGCTGAGAGATAGATTAAGAAATGGAGTAATTATAATAGAGAGATGTGGGTTTGGATAAACAAAGTGTCTGAGTATAGAGTGACAAAGAAAATATAAAAGTCTAAAGGAGAGGTGTGAGCAAACGTGATCGTCCAAGAGTAACAAAGAGTGAAAATACCTATGGAGCATATTATGCTAAAGGACGGACACGTGTTGAGTGGGAGAAACTGCATCACTAGCCGTCTGAGAGTCGTATTATTTAATACTTTATCTATTGATCGTGACGGCACGTCTTTGATTGTGAATCTAATGTGATAATGTAACAACTCCGGTAAGTTGTGTATAGATGAGTACTCTACCTACCAATAAGTTCATTGCACTTAGAAGTATAGCGATCAATAGAAGTATAGAGCACACGGTTGGCGCAGTTGGTTGAGGCGCCAGTATCACAAGCGGAAGGTGCCAGGCTCAAACCCCGGCGCTGGCGATGTATTTCACACTTTGCGATACAGGTTTCTAGCCTATTGCAAAGTGTACAGGAAAGTATTTGGGTTTGTGTATGCAAGCCCAGATCCTTTAAAAAAAATACTGTGATTAAACCGCATAAGCCTATTTGTATCTTCTTACATTTGTTATTTTTGGGTAAAAACGTCTTTTTTTTATCTTTAAAAATAGACCTCCACCGTGTACCATCGTTCAAAAAGTAATGTGTAATTTTTATTTTGTGGTCACTTAGATTGAATGCCAATATTTTTATATAAATAATGAATCTGGGCTTATCGAAATAAACCCAAATACATATTTGTACACTTCACAGTAAGCTAGAAATGCTTGTGTCGTGAAGTGGAGTAAGTCGGCATCGGAGATTGAACCCGCGCCCGCCGGATTAACAGACGAGTGCGTTACCAACCAGGCTATACCGACCACCACTTTTGTTTTCAATAGTACATAGATCTAAGCATAATAAACAATTTTCAGAATGATTACAAACAAAGATTCTGCAATGATTTTCTTACAGATGTTATTCAACGACCGCGTAAAGTCGTGATTTACATCAATATGGTCAGGAAAGACATAAATTTTACTGTTTTTGGCGGTGGGTAAATCGTGCAAATCTTTCGCGGATATACATCGCATCAGAACATGAGCATGCTACATATGTTCTTTCTAGTAAAAGAACACCAAGAATATAATGCAACTAGTACCTGCCCGCAAAAAATAAATAAATATGGGATTTGTTTAACTGCATGCTATTACTACATATTACTGGATACGTACACCATCCTGTATGAATCTGAGTTATAAATAATAGTTAATTTTAAAAATAGTTCTACTGTCATTTACCGGTAACTGACGATTATTGGTAAGTATAATTAAAACAGTTCACATTTTTGTATAGTGTCGGTAATATAGTGAAATGTTAGTTGAATATTTTTCTATGACAGCTAAATGACAGAATACAGCAAAAGTTTTAGATTCCATATAAGTATTCTCGTATTCTAAACAACTTGCAAAAATTGACACGGTCCAGCACTACATTCATACACGGTTTCGAGGAGAATTATCTATGTTATATGTACCAAAACATGAGTACAATAAATAATTCAAAGATGAATTTGTATTACATAAATTTCTACTAAACGCGTGCCTAATTAGTTGTAACATTCCATTACATTACAATTCACTATGTTATTGTAATTTCGCTACAAATGAGTAGGTAATGGTATCAACTAAATAGTATGATGCATATTATTTAGTGAAGTTTCACTGATGCCGTATATTCACGGAGAATCGTGTTAGATGAAAGTGATTTTATGCTTAAGGGCATGGCACCAGGAATGACGTCACAGTCTTTTCCCACGGCATTAAGATTCAAAATTGCGTGACAATCGCATGATAAAATGGTAAAAATAGCGTTTTTTCCATTTTTTGGGGTTAATTTTGCGTCTATCAAAAAACTTTTACGGTTATTCCCTAGATTTTAATGCATATTATCAGTACAAAAATAAAATTTTACTCCGCGACATTCGGGAAACGAGTTTCCGTCTTTCGGAAAAAAGATCAGAGGTGTCTTTAAAATTATTTTTTGAGAAATCTATACAAGATATAAAAAATCTTTTACGGTTATTCCCTAGATAAAGGTTCAATGCATCTACCCTATTTTGTTACAAAGCATATTTAGTAACGGTTGTAGAGATAGAAGGTCTCCCGTTTTTAGAATTTTTTGAAATGTCGGTATGCACACTCTTAATATAGGAGAGTAAGTAGATAATTTAGTGTGTATAATTATCGAATTATTGCTGTAGCAAATTATATACAAATTGCCCATCTCTTTTAGGTACCAGGCGCCATGATACCAAAGAATACGATTCCTACTGAGTTATCTGTCGATTTAGGCTCTTGAAATTCAAAATTAGAGACCCTGGCAAACGTAAAAAGTAAGTAGAATATAGATAATATGCATTTAAATCTATGGAAAGACCGGAAAGTTTTTTGAATGGAGCTAAATTAACTCAAAAAAATAAAAACGATATCTTCAACATTTTATCATGTACATGTTCATGCGATTTTGAACCTTAATGCCGCAGGAAACGACCGTGACGTCATAGTTGGGCCGGAAAGTATCGTTTTCATTTATATAACAAAGCTTTTGTTAGTTACGTTACGATACGATAATATAATCTTACAGTGAAAAGAACATCAACGCATATATCTTGATGGGCACGAAACCTGTGCAATCATTGCTGCTTATATTCGTGGACCGATATGGTCAGTAATACGAACGTCTTTCAGAGAGCTGGAGCCAGTAGAGAACTACTGTCGAATATTAAAGTAAGGAAGGTTTCTTATTTGGGTCACGTACTACGCGGGGAGAAATACCACCTCCTCCGATTAATATTATACGGCAAGATAGACAGAAGACGGGGAATCGGTAGAAAGCAAATGTCCTTGCTGCGCAACATCAGAGAATGGACCGGAATGAGACGAGTGGAAGATCTGCTCCGGGCAGCCCAGGACAGAGAGGTTTTGGCACGAGTGATCGCCAACGTTGGGGGGACCAGATAAGGCATAGGAAGAAGAATATTCATATACAAAATTAACTGCTATATCTATCATGTTATTTTATTGACGACATAAATAGCAGGTAGTGCTTTTATTGTTACATAAATTATGACAATTTCTGGACCCAATTAAAATAATTTAGAATGTATGAATTACTGTTTAATTAACAGTACTTATTGCAGTTAACAATCTACTTATCATAAATTATGATTATGATATGTTATTAAGGCGGCAACTAACTTCGGCGCCCTGAATTGATCTCAGCCAATACTCAGAGAATGGTCTTGAAACTGAAGATAGTGATAGATGAAAGTATGGACTACAGATTGACTGTTTTAAAATTACAATATTTGGAAATTACTTGAATAAAAAAGTATTCCGAAAGTACCCCTGAAATTTACGGGATCTAAGGATTTTGCGTTCAGTTTTTCAGTTATAAAAGTATAATTTAGCCAAAATAGGTAATTATGATCTTAACAAATTGACTGTTTTATATTTCTAAATTTCTTTCCAGGCTCTTTTTTATAAGGTATAATTCACATTGTCGCTTACGTTATTCTTATTTCGCGCTAACATTCTCATACAAAATTTGAAAAAGTTGAAGCGAAAATAGAACGATTTTTGCTCAGTGCATATAAGCTCTTAAAATTATAATCAAATGATATGTTAAACGAAGCAGTGAAAAGGAACAGGTTATATAACAGTGATTAATAATAACAGATGCTAATTTTATCGCCACTAATTATAATGTCATTTTAATGGACCAATCAAAATATTTATTCTATATTTAAAACAATAATAACGTTCGTAATTCAAATGTGGCGGAATTTCCTGTATTAATTAGTGACAACCATAGACAATAAATAAACCATAAATGTTACCATAAAGAAAATTTCACTGTTGCACCTAATAATTTATAGGTTACGTTTTCGACAATTATTCACATTATTTAAAAAATTAACACAACATTAGAACGACTTCTTTATTAAATTAATAGAAATGCTTTTTTTGTAATAATTACGACACTTTTATACAGGTGAATTGCGTAAAAAAAGTAAAAATGCACTATCCAACTTTTAGAAAAATGTTACAAATCACTGTTTTAAATGTTACACAAAATCTAAAAAAAGTTTTCAAAATATTCATATATAGAACTATTTTTAAAACGCAATCAAACACTGACAGTTTTTCTGTCAAAAATTTGAAAAAAGAATATTTGAGTGACAAAAAAAGAACACTTTAAAATTTTAATAAAAAAAATGAACATGAATTTTTTGAATAAAGAACAACTAGCGCGTCCATAAACAATATCAGTTTTGACGTCTACGTTAACGTTAACTGAAAAACTCAATGCAGCCAACAAAACAGTGATATGTAAGTAGTTTATTATTAAAACGTATTAATGTAACAGTTGATTAACTATTGGGTGAGACGGTAGACATGTCCGTGACAGGTAAAAGTAACTGAACAGTTAAACGGCTTTTTGCAAAAAAGCTATAATTAAAACGAGACCATCGAGAAATTATATAGAGGCCTGGTTCAAGTGATATTTGACCACGATTTGTGGTATAAATTAATATGCAGGATTAGCGATTTATGTAGGTATAAAGATTATATAATTTGTACTAATCTATTAATTTTTTTTAAATGAATCTGGGTTTATAGAAATGAACCCAAATACATTTTTGCACACTTAACAGAAAGCTTGAAAAGCTTGTGTTGTGAAGTGGAGTAAGTCGGCATCGGGGATTGAACCCGCGCCCGCCGGCTTAACAGTCGAGCGCGTTACCAACCAGGCTACTGACTACCTCAAAATAAATATTACATTAGTCTAATTTTTGTACCAGAAAAAACGTTTTTTGTATTATTTTAGTTTTTTGCGAAAATGTGAAGCACGTTTATTACGGCGCTAACTGCAAGTGTATTACGAAAAATAAGTACATAAATTAATTAATATCAATATAACAGAAACACATATTTATCGTTTTCTATTAATTACTTCTAATATAATTTTCAAAAAACAGATTTATTATAGTGTTTTTCTTTTAATTACGATTTATGGTGGATGTCCACCATTTTATTTCAGTGTCAGGGCTTCAAAAGACGACAACTTCTATTAAAATGATATTGCATAACGGAGCTTCTGATGTCATTTTCATACATCGCTGAATAAATGACAGGTCACACTACTAGGTTATGTAAATTATCTATTAAACGATGTTTGGACAAATTTAACGGGTGGTTTTTTTTCTAATTGGCAACCCAACAATAGGTGATTCATGTTGATTCATGTAAATCATGACATACAGACAACGGAAGTACCTATTTTATATATGAGCACTAAGCAGTCAACCGATCAACAAGTTTTAAACATTCAAATTGTTTTTCAAAATAAATTTCTGAATGTCCGAATAGGTTCCCCTACGTGGTTTTCCTCAATTTTTAGTAAAACAGTAAGAGATAGAAGAAAATAGTCAAAGACAAAATAGTCCTTAATAAATTCTATACAAAAAAGGTTCCACTCATCTTTTGATAAGACTAGCAGTTTACCCTCAATGGCCGGTCGTAAAATCGTATTTTTTTTTTGAAAAAGAATTAAATAATTTTTGAACTCAAATTTGAACGCAATAAAGTTTTTATTTATTTATTTAAAATTCACAAAAGCTAAAAGAAAATGGTCAAATAATAAACAAATTGCTATAGTTTTAGCATGATTAAAATGAGCTATTATTTACTTTTGTGCAATTTATAGTTTTTGGATTATTCCAAAAAATTGCCAATTTGGAACTGCAAAATGCCTGAGTTAAAATCATGAGTCCCAGTAACAAGAATCAAATCACACAAAAAAACAACAACACTTTTACATTGATCATATTGGATCATTAATAGTTTTTCAGATTTAGCAACACCCAATAATCCTTCAACTATCCCCGAAAATTTTCGAATAGGTATCGGTTTTGATTTATTTTTTATTTCAATGATATTTCCCTTTTGACTCTGACATCTTAATTTAGTTGCAGAAATATCAGTGTCTTGTATTTTGTATTTGTCGTTTGTTTCCAAAAAACAATAGCAGAAACAATTATCACATCGGTTCGTGGGAAATGGATCACTGTACCCTGTACCCACTATTAGTATAAGAAATACAGTATTATTATATTAAGTAGGTATTTTATGTACATCTGCATGGTTTTCATCTATACATACCTATAACAATTACAAAACTTAATAAAAACAACAAAATTAAAATAAGTAAACGTAATATTTTTAACAAGATTTTTGGAAATCCACATCCTAGAACTGTCTTTCAAACGATACCAAACACACCCTTGGATTCCTTCGTTTCAATGGCGCCTCCCACCAAGAATAAAGAAATCAAAGTTTGTAAAAAGATATGAATTGAGTACTCTTGAAGCACTTCCGTGAGATACCAAACACGGCGGTAGGCTTAAGCTGGGCAAAATCTGACTTACGATATGGATTTCTTTTCCAATGTCCTTGAATTCGATACCACACATGGCCCCTTACAACCCTTGGATCCCCTCAAACGCTTTGATTTTTTTTTGTCTCTGGAGCAGGCTTATCCAATGTGGTACAGAATCATAATATCCTTTATAGTTTACACGAAATAAGTTAAAATTCGATTACAAGATTTGGAGACCCACTCGCCGCGTCCCTTGCGGGATAGGAAGAGGAGGCCAAACTACCCTATCCTTACACTCATTCCTCGCTTCCGTCACGTATATGCAATTCATTATAAAACGCACCTGCATTATAATACTTTATACCTGAATTAATTACATGCCTAAACATTAATTAAATTAGTTTTATTTAACGTAGAGACAAATAAATGCATTGTAGATAAACACAATACACATCAATTAATTACTTAGATAATTTTATTGCTCATTAATTAATCCAATTGTCTTAGAACTTTTCGCATTCTTCGACAGATGGCGGTATCGTACTAAATTTATATTATAATGTATATTATGTATTTTGATTAATTATCTACGACTACGAGTATTTATATCCACGTTCAACACTACCGCTGTTTTTACTTTTAAAAATAACATTGCACCTTTATCTAGGGAATAACCGTAAAAGATTTTTATTTCTTGTATAGATTTCTCAAAAAAAAAAAGTTAAAAACACCTCTGATCTTTTTTTCGAAAGACAGAAACTAGTTTTCCGAAGTCGCGGAGGAGATTTTTTTTTGGTGATTAAATAAAGAAGGTCAAGATTTAGTTTGGTTTACATACAGAAACTACGGTAAATAACGCCGCAGGCAAATGTTTTTAAAGAAAAATGAATGAACTGATTTTTTTATGAAACAATTGCATACTTACTGAAAATTTATGATATGAAAATAATGTGATTTTGTGTGAGTATCATCATTTAGTCATCATTTTATCATTTTGAAGAAGTATATACCTTACCTATTCCAATCTCTAGGGGGGCGGGCAGCTGCCACCCCCGGACGATGTGTATGCCACCAAGCATTGGTTTTAAGCGTTGGGACGTATTCCTTCCCCAGCAATTCTTTGGCTTCCTTTAATAAGATTCGATTACATAGCAATCGAGTAAGAATCAATTAACTTATAAATAGCTATGACTAATATGCATTCTGAAATATTACAGTTGATATTGAAAGTAGTTACCATGTAATGTAACACAGAATGCAGTGAATAGTTTATCCATGGAATTTACTAGAAGCAGATTATCGGCATTCAGTAGGTAATACAATTTATGTCACTTTCTACTACTGAATCTAAAACAACTTATTTATCTTTACAACTAAGTAACTCCTCGTTATATTTAACTCGTGTAGGTATTTCTTATTAATTACTAACTTTGATCATTATTATTTGCATTGGCTATTCTAAGTACAGCTCAACAATATTAACATGACAATATATTTAAATTTTTGGTGAATAAATACAGAATTATGTTAACAACGAAAGGAATGAATGATAGTAAATTAGAGGGACAGTAAAAACGTACCTCGTTGAAAAATCGTTCCACTCTGTCGACTAAATGCTGTAATGAACCATTTAGTATTTACATTCACTCCAGCATTGAACTGATATATCATAAATTGTTTATTGAATTTGAATTATATAATTATCTTGCTCCATACTATGTTACTGTCTCTGAGGAAATGCTAATAGAGCCCTTTACACTCTTTAGCATTGAAATTGTGCATTATTACTATTACTTTAATTGTTATATATCTAATTATGTAAAACTGAGGAGTCCAAGTGCCCGATATAGGGTCTAACAACACAATAAACAACAATAAACAATAATAAATAACATAATAACAATTATTCACTAGGGCGAGCATAGCAATGCTGCGATCTCTGCCAGATAACTGTTATGTTTTAACTAGGGTCAACAATAAACAACAAAACAATAACATATTTTCAGACAAAACTACCATAAATTAATAATCTCAAGGTTTTTGACCGTCGGTACACGGTGAAAGTCCATTTTTAAGGTAAAATAAAACACTAAATATTTATTTTAAAATCTTTATTCACAATCGCCTGATGATGAGGGTGCAAATCCTCGAACACTAGTCGCGTAATCTAAAGTCATTTTTGTGGATTTTAAACTAAATATTTAGTCTTTCCATAAATTAACAATCAGGCGTTTGTGTCGCCAACATTATAGAAATCTACCAACTTATAATTGTTGAACTATTCTGATTTATACAATCCATTAGTTAGTAGCTGATGTTAGTATGCATCATTTGTATAGACTAATGCACTTAATTACGTGAATTAATATATTCTAATATACAATCATATAGGAATGCTTGCCAACCAATTATATTTACTTACCTGATGCGTGCGTGCAATAAATAGGTATTCTATTTACGGGAATTAGGAAATTAAGGGCATGGCACCAGGAATGACGTCACAGTCTTTTCCCACGGCATTAAGGCTAAAAATTGCACGAATAATCGCATAATAAAATAGTAAAAATAGCGTTTTTTTCCATTTTTTGAGGTTAATTTTGCGTCTATCAAAAAACTTTTACGGTTATTCCCTAGGTTTAAATGCATATTATCAGTACAAAAAAAAAATTACTCCGCGACTTTCGGGAAACGAGTTTCAGTCTTTCGGAAAAAAGATCAGAGGTGTTTTTCACATTTTTTTTTGAGAAATCTATATAAGATATAAAAAATCTTTTACGGTTATTCCCTAAATAAATGTCCAATGCATCTACCCTATTTTGTTCAAAAGCATATTTAGTAACGGTCGTCGAGATCTAAAGTCTCCCGATTTTAGAATTTTTTGAAATGTCAATATGCATACTTTTAAAATCCACATACATTATGACATGCAATAGATTATTGTGTTTTTATATCCACTTTTTTGTCATCGCCACAGGTCCAGTTTTTCTCGTTTTTCAGATTAAATAATACGTCATTATATCTAAAGATACCTCGTGTGATAATAGTGTTATAAATAATATTAGTTATTCTAATATAAATGAAATCGAAATGAAAAACTTGGCCAATAAAAATATTTTATCGCATTGGAATTCTCTGTTTAGTGATGTAAAAATACAATGTAAGCGATGGGCAATCATCGATCGTACAAATAGTAAATATTTATTGTGAAAATCACAATTTATGTTAATTGTGGGAACAACGGATTTTTCAGTTACCTCAACAGATATACTGCAAAGGATGGACCCTTATAGAGGGCCGTGTACAATATATACACGTTTCATTTCGACTCAACTACCAGCCTTCGTAACACAGCGGTTGAGTATCAGGTTGGAGGTCTGGGTTCGATTCCCGGTCGCGACAGATGGATGGACCGGCATATATCCAAAGCATATTTAGAAACGGTTGTCGAGATCTAATAGGTATCCCGTTTTTAGAATTTTTTGAAATGTTAATATGCCTACTCTTGAAAGTATAATATGCAATTTGTACCTAGTTAAATAATAAGTCGTTATCTCAACAGATATACAGCAAAGGATTGAACTTTCCATCAGGCTTATGACTGATCATCGGCTGGTTTAATGTGATCACTTTACACTTAAGTAACATTCACCATTTCCAGTCCCAAGGAGGGAGGTTTTACCCAGTGCCCCCCCCCCCCTCCCTATGAATCCGCGCTTGATTATGTTAAATAAATCTGCTATCTACCTCTGACTTTCATACAACATACAAACATACAGATATAACAAGTTCTATTATTATCTATAAGTATGTAATTGATTTGATGTGATTTTTAATACTCATTATGTGACGATATGCATCTACCGAGATGTCACCGAGTAAGTGCGGGTATAATATACAAATCTAGTTTTATTGCTAATGGAGTGACTTTAATAATAGTTAATGTTAAAATATACAATATCTCTCAGAGTGAATTTATGTATAGGTACGTACTTCAGAGGTAACGACTCGTAAGTCTACGTAATCAACAGTATGAACTTAACATACATTGAAAGACTCCCACGGGCTTAAGGCCCTCCGCATCCCCGAGTAGCACAGGCGCATATAGCGTCCTCTTTACCCGCACTTCTTGGCAACTTTTTAAGAGGTGTGCTCAGGCTTAGCCAGAAGGGAGCCCCCGACAAACCCAACCCCTAACTTACATTCCTTCAGTGTCCTTGTCCAAAGATGGAAACATGAACTGTATGAATTTAATTAAATTGTTTGAAATTAGGTATATTCATTCATTTCCGGGTCCGAGCTTCTCCCCACTAGGCCACCCAACTCCAGAAATTAGCAGCAGTAACGGCATTGTCAGTGAGCATTATCAGGGTCTTTTCGCATCGCACTTCACTGGCATGTCTCGACTTTCGACATACGAGGAGGTGCTCGTCAGTCTGGGTCTCGCCGCAATCGTAGGAGACATCCTCCGATAAGTTGTGAATAAACAAATGTTGTGATTTAGATTTGAAATATTTACATATCCCTGTATCTTGTTCACCAAAAGTCTAAATAAATAAATAAATGAAGTCAAACAAGTAAAATTGTATACAAAATCAAAACATAATATGCTTAAAGATGTGTAATTGTAAAAACAAATTTATAATTAAGATATAAGCGAAGGATAAAAAATAGATAAAAACATATGATACCTATATTTTTTATATGGCATCTATATTGTGATAGCAGTGTCTGCAAATGTAGGTACATTTGGGATTAGTGGGAAAACTCGCTGTTCAGCGTTGATAGATATCATTATTTACGAATCTGAATTTTGTTACATAACGACTTACGAAGCTTTGCCTCTGACGATAAGATCTATCTCTTAATTTCCACGTTTAGAAAGATTATTTATAACCTTAATGATTATTATAGACTATTCTATATTCTATATGAATACTTACCAGTATTCAAATTCTGATTCGCCATCATTTAGCCAGTGTTGCCATTCATTACGATTGATATAAATTCTGTTATGGCAAAGAATGTCGCTCTTCAAGCGCACGGTTAAAATAATATTACATAAGTAGCTGGTACCTACAGTCTTATGAACACAAAATCTTTCCTAAAGGCTAAAACACGCGTTCACCAGGGTGAGATTGTCGATTGCTGCGATCTCTGCCAGCAAACCCTAAATCTATCCATTTGGTCTAAAGATGGTCTGTATAGCCTGGTTTGTAACGCGCTCGACTGTTAATCCAGTGAGTGCGGGTTCGATCCCCGATGCCGACCTACTCCACTTCACCACGCAGGCTTTTCAAGCTTACTGTGAAGTTTACAATGGTGTAATTGGGTTTATTTCGATAAACCCAGATTCATTAAAAAAAATGATGATATATTTTGGTTTATCCATATGAAATTATTTTTACACCGCACACCTCTCGCTGATTGTCTCACATTGGATTAATTCGCAATGGTGGTTTAACCGACCGCCATCCACATACTTACAGAAAACTCTGAAAACTCCCCACCAACAGCCAATCACGCATCAGCCACGCGTTTAACATTTAGAACGAATTCGAATTAAATATTTCAAATGTCATATCGCTGTGTTGCCATGTTAAAAAAATGTAAACAAGATAAGGGAACAATAAAAAGTTATTATTTAATGTGAAATTAGGTGAGTACTGTGTAGATACCAACATACATATGTAGTATTTAAGGTCCTAATGCTGTCATCCGGCTTTGGTGCCCTGAACTGTTCTCAGCCAATACTGAGAGAATCGTCTTGAAACTGAAGACAGTGATAGATGAAAGTATGGACTACAGATTGACTGTTTTAGAATTACAATATTTGGAAATTCCTTGAATAAAAAAATATTCCGAAAGCACCCCTGAAATTAATGGGGTCTGAGGATTTTCCGTTCAATTTTTCAGATATAAAAGTATAATTTAGCCAAAATACTGGTAATTATAATCTTAACAAATTTACTGTTTTAGATTTTTTATTTGTTCCCAGGCTCTTCTTAAAAAGGTAAAATTTACATTGTTGCTTACGTTATTCTTATAGTCCAAGAGCCCGCTGCTTAATTTATGACGTATCTGTTTTTTGATCGAAATGTGGTACAAATGATAGCTTACCAATAGGGTTTTACATCGCACTAGGGTTGCCTATCAAAATCTTGCCGCAACCCCCCCTGCCCCCCCCGAAAAGGTCCCTCTTCGCGGTTTTTCGCATTTTATAGGAATATGGTAAGAGATAGGAGAAAGTAGTCAATGACAAAAATTATCCTTGCTAAATTCTCTACAAAAAATGTTATATCAATTTTTTCGTAGAACTAGCAGTTTACCCGCAATAGCCGGTCCAAAACCGAAATTCATTTAAAAAACAAAAAAAATGAATTTAAACATAATTGGTTGAAAATTGATAAGAGCTACAGGAAAATAGTCAAAAAACGAATTAATTATCATAGTCTTAGCTACAAAACGAGCTATAATTTATTTTCATACATCAATTAATTTAGGAGTTGTTGCAATAAAACTCAGTGACGAAAATTCTTAAAATTTAGTTTTTCATAAAATAACCAGCGATATAGCGCCGCAGGCCAAATATTTTTTTCCATAAAATGTTAGTGATAATGGGTAGAAGAAATTTAAAGAAAAAAAAAACATTTTTTTTTTTATTTTTTCAAAAAATATCCTGTTTTTCGACCGGCCATTACGGGTAAACTACTAGTCCTATGAAAAAAATGACTTAACGTTTTTTGTAGATAATTTAGCAAGGATTATTTTTGTCATTGACTACTTTCTTCTATCTCTTACCATATTCCTACAAAATGCGAAAAACCGCGAAGAGGGACCTTTTCGGGGGGGGCAAGGGGGGTTGCGGCAAGATTTTGATAGGCAACCCTAGTGCGATGTAAAACCCTATTGGTAAGCTATCATTTGTACCACATTTCGATCAAAAAACAGATACGTCATAAATTAAGCAGTGGGCTCTCGGACTATTATTTCGTGCTAACATTCTCATACAAAATTTGAAATAGTTGAAGCGAGAATAGAACGATTTTTGCTCAGTGGATATGGGACCTTAACTTTTATTTATTGTTCATATCATGTCAAAGCAATTAAAATGTGATAAAATATTTGACTTACTTATTTTTAGAAAGACACAAATTCATTTTTTATTACACTATTTATAACCACGTTTTTATTTAACCTTATCTTGTTATCTGAGTCTACATTTTCTTCCTTAAGTTTTAATGACTTCCCAGTATCCCAGCACTTTGAAAACTGAAAAACATTTTTTTATTCAGGAACAGGTAACAGTGCAGTATTCCTACAACAGTATAGAAGAATTAAGGATGAACATTGTCGGGCTTACGACCGACCTGGCTAGCTTAAGTGATCACTTTACACTCGAGAAACATTCGCCATTTTAGTTCACCCCGGCTGGGATTCGAACCCAAAGCTTCATTTCGCATTATTGGGATTAGTAGATGTATAGGATGAGCGTTGTAACTAGACTGAAAGTGAACTTGTGGTGGTTTGGGCATGTGGACAGAGTGACAAAAAATCGGGTATGAGGGAATGTGACCATCCAAGAGTTCCCGTCCTAGAGTGAACATATTGACTCGAGGATGTATGCGTATTGAGTGGAAGATATCGCAGAGCATGTATAAGACGAATGTTATGAACACGATGGAAGCGAGAGATGTGTATGTAAAGATATAAGTGCGTATGTGACTCAGTTCTCTCTGCCTACCCGGCAAGGAATGCGAAAGATATAGATATAAATTTAATGTCTGTTACCACACACGAACGGCGATGTCAATGACATTTTCGCTATCAAATTAAATATATAGGTACTTAATAATTATAATAGGTACTATTGAGTATAGATAAATCTGTCTAATTACCAAGTGGAAACTATATATTTATTGGAAATTATTTTATAGTCTTAGTATCATATTAATTATATGACTATATAGATAGATCGTTTAAAGGGTAATTCCAAGCAAACGTACTGAGCATTTTTCTCTGAAACTTAATGTTTAGGTTCACTCCAAAACTTAAAAAAAAAAAACATTTTTGTATCTACCTTCCATGTTTTATGAAAAAATTTCGCCTACAGCGCTAGTCCTTTATTATGCTGTAGCCCAGAAAAATATCCAGATGCGTTGCTATTTAAAAACAACCTGGTTGGTCAATTCACCTATTTAAAAAAAAAAAACGATTGTGGCGCTATTCAGTTGCATTTGGCAATATCACATTATTTGTTGTGTCCCCAATCTATACAAGATATAAAAAATCTTATACGGTTATTTCCTAGATAAAGGTTCAATGTATATACTCTATTTTTTTCAGAAGCATATTTAGTAACGGTTGTCAAGAACTAAGGTCTCCCGTTTTAGAAATTTTTGAAATTCAGTATGCGTACTCTTAATTATTACATCGAATTTTTACATACTGAAAAATCCAAGATTTCGTACGTATAAATATGAACAAACTCAAATATTTCTAAACAAATTATATCTGTACATAATTTACGAATAATATGGAGTCTTTGGCCTAATTTTGAGGTCCCCCAATCTTCAAGATTCGAAGCCTTTGCCTCATTCGCATGTTGGATAAACCGCCACTGAGCACACATGACAACAACCCGTACAAAATGACGGAAGTGTGTAGAATATAATATAATATGTATATAATTATTAATTAGAGTGCGTCACATCTCTCTTGTATGAACCTATGATAAACTATTGACACTGTATACTCGTACTTATACAGTTGGCAGTAGCAAAGGTTATACACAATCATCATCTATGTATAAGAGAATTATTAATATGCATCACATACAATGTTAACTTATGCAATCATTTCACGTAATATTATATAAGAAAATTAATAATGCAGATTAAAAAAAAACGAGTGTAAGCCTATATGGAACCCTAGAAGAACTAAAGCTCGTATTAGCCTGAACAAAACAAGTCTCAAAACACTCACGGGCTTCCTAACGGGTCATTGTCGGCTCAGGGAGCATCTCCGCAAACTGGGACTTGAAGAGGACGGCACCAGCAGATTCTATAAAGACGAGGAGGAAACTCCCCACCATCTTCTGGCAGACTGTGATACCGTAAGATACATGAGGTTGAGAACTTTGAGCAAGCACCAGATAGAGGTGGAATCATTTCCCACTCTAGACCCCTTCCGAGTGCTGAACTTCGTAAGACGTCTAGGACTAGAGGGGCTGCTCTAACTGGGTAGTTACCAGATGGGCAGAGTGGGGGGAGTACAATAGATCTTATAGGTCGCAGTACATAATACACCCCATCTAATAAAATAAAATAAAATAAGCCTATATGGAGGAATTAGTATAAACACAAATAAAAATTGAGATACGAAGCATATTTGAACACAGGACCTTTCCTTTGGAAGTCCATCCTCCATCGAAGTTGTCCACTTTTCAATATTTAATGACAAAATAATTTGTTCTCTTCAATTTACTTATGAAAGATACCTTTGTAACTATGCATATTTTCTTTGGACAATGAAGATTTATTTAAGTATCTATTTGTTTATTTACCTTTAATATGTGTTTAGTTTTGTCTAGATGTTCTATGATACATACCTGAAACAAAAGTAAAATAAACATTAGAAATGAAAACAGATATAAAAACTCATATACAGACACAAAAATAGTACCTATTCTAATTGTGTGTACAATTGTACATTGGTAGTAGCAGTGGCCAAGTAGGTATAAGTAATCTTGTAGGCTTTCGCAGCGTGATGAATCCATATCTTCGTTGTTGATTCTTCGGGTTTCCTTGGACTTCAAGCTGCCGAAAGCTCGGTTATTCAACCACTCTACACGCAGTAAGGAAACCCGAAGAACCAACGACGAAGATATGGAGGTATAAGTATGTTTTTCAGAACAATATCTCGAAAACCTTACAAAATCTACTTGGTACTTAATAAAATAAGGTAGATACATTGAACCTTCCTCTAGTGTATTACTGCAATAGATCTTTCATATTATCTTGCACAGATTCATGAAAAAAATGTGAAAGATACCTCTGATCTTTTTTTCGAAAGACAGAAGCTCGTTTCCCGAAAGTCACGAAGAATTTTTTTTTGTATTGATAATACCCATTAAAATCTAAGAAATTACCGTAAAAGTTTTTTAAAAGGAAATTAACCCCATAAAATGAAAAAAAAAAACGCAATTTTATCATGCGATTTTGAACCTTAATGCCGTGGGAAATGGATCGTCGAAAAGTCATCTGCATTGAGTAGGTATGTCAACTGAATGGCGAATGTACGGGTGAACTGAAATGGCGAATGTTTCTCGAGTGTAAAGTGATCACTTAAGCCAGCCGAGGTCGGTCGTAAGCCCAACAATGCTCATCCTTAATTCTTCTACACTGTTGTAGGAATACTGCAATGTCAACCAGATTCCTAAACATGACTTTTTAATTTAGGTATATCTGACTCCACATTCAAAAGTAGGTAAGTATCAATAAAAGTATTGCGTGTTAATTAAATGGATATAGCGTGGCGTGGTGTGATAACCTTTGCCTTTGCACTGTCTCACGCGGATTATGAACACTTATTAATTGTTACATATTATTCATATTTGCTAATATTTTACATACTCTTTAAGTAAACACACTTTATATAATATGAACTCAGCTGATAATAAAAGAGTAGCTATCGATATGATAATAGGTATTCTCGCACCAGAGCCAAAGTGAAAATACTGCACCTAATTCTTTGCCCAAAAATGGAAACCTATAATATAAACCTACGGTTGTGTTGTAGAGAAATATCTTTTTTTATCATCAATCACTTCACCAAATATTGGACATAAAGAACCTATGACCCTGCATTTTTTTTTATAATGAGTTCCTTTCGAAGTAAAACAGAAATATCTTTTTTCTAACGCGAACTATATCAATTTTAGTTCTATAATAATTTTTCTTTTTAAAAACTACACTAAATGAGGAAGTTTTTAATATTGGTCAGCTTAATGTGATACAATTTTTTTACAGTGTGAAGGAGTCGAAATTTGCTAATAAAAAACGGAAACCGGAAACGATGTTCTATTTTCAAAATTGTGGGATAATAAGTTTTATTTAGGACTATAATCAAGTAGCTGGATTATTCAGGATGACGAATCAAAAATTATAATCCTAGAATATTGAATTTTGTGACATGACTATCGAGAAACTGATCGAAGGTGTCGAATTTTACGAAAAACAAAAAAGTGCCGATATCTCGAGAATGGGCGATTTTTTCTAAGATCATATTTTGATTTTCTGGTAGGTTATGAGCTGGTCTATCACCTCTTCACGGGATGACGTTGATTTACGGGACACCCTGTATATATTACGGATGTATAAAAATCCAAGGCTTTACAAGGATAATTGGTAAACCAAAAATAATTCAAAAAGTGATTTGAGATCCTGCTTCCTCCCCAAGGGTGTTCACATAACGCTATATTATGTGAATGAAGATGCCTCTCGTCTTTGTTGAGGAAAAAACTGTAATTCAAATAGTTTTCTAAAATTGCTAGTTACACCCATGTTATTCTCAGATGATGCTTTAATGTACTTAGGTATATTACACATGATTATCAAATTAATAGAATGCACTTAATTGTTAACAAAGAGTACCTACCTAATAATGCAATTCTTCTTATCTACATTGTGAATAACATGTGTTTTAGTAGTGCTGACTTTGTTTAATTAAACATTATTTCATTATCTAATTATTAATGTATGCAATATGTATGCAATTAGGTAGGCACTACTTGTTACCAAGACCAAAGAAATGTGCAATAGGATTCCAAGTACATATTTATCATTATAAGTACAATATCTGATGCAATGGTTTCCAAAATGGTCTGTTTCTTTAAATTATTGTTCTAAGAAGTAATGACTAACGGACGAAATGCTGGTCGGAACTTTTTACACTCCGATCAGCATTGATCTTGAATCATATTTTCTGTTCTATTGTTGTATAATTCTATATACTTATATACTAATGTGCTATTGTTTATACATAATTATTTTTTACGTACATTAATATTATTAATACGTTCAAATGACGATTCCAGGTATCCGGTTGGGCCTACGGATGATAAACAACAATAAACAATATCGACCCCTAGGAGTCGAATGCAAGGGGTCCAATTCGATGAAAACATAAACTAAAGGAATGAGATATGAATGGGGGTCTACAGGACTAGATCATATTTAAACAAATTCGCTAACGATATCTTATACATTACAATATTATTTTATACAAGAGACAAGTAGGTACATAATAATTGTGGTGGAGCTATATTTGTGGACTGTAAAAAACTCCCACATTTAATACCTGTGTACCCAGTTACCCATGCTTTCAAAATTTGTGTCGACCAATTTCTACCTTGCAGCTTTTATAATTTAATTAGAAAGTCCGAGTAGGGGAAAGAGGGGGGGAGGCTACCCAAGACAGAAAAAAATATACGTGGTCTACGAGATAATTAAAGTTTGGAAACTACTGAATGGATGTTTACTCGAATTCTCTTCTTACATATAAACATTATTTATCATGCAAATAATTTTCCGCTAAAAGTTAAGATAAATTATGTAGGTACAAAAGTACCAGTGGGATATGCCATTTAAGATCTATTTATGAGTACGCATACTGACATTTCAAAAATTTCTAAGAACGGGAGACCTTAGATCTCAACAACCTTACTAAATATGCTTTGGAAAAAAATAGGGTAGATACATTGAACCTTTATCTAGGGAATAACCATAAAAGATTTATTATATCTTGTATAGATTTCTCAAAAAAATCTGAAAAACACCTCTGATATTTTTTCCGAAAGACAGGAACTCGTTTCCCGAAAGTCGCGTAGATTTTTTTTGTACTGCTAATAAGCATTAAAATCTAGAGAATTACCGTAAAAGTTTATTGATCGAAGAAAAATCAACCCCAAAAAATTGAAAAAACGCTATTTTTACCATTTAATCGTGCGATTGCTCACGAACCTTAAGGCCGTGTGAAATGAGGGTCGGTCGGCAACCTGCGACCCCAAGTGTACCAGAATACTAACTTCGCTACCTCCTTGATTTTCGGTAGGTACTTGTAAATCCCGAATATCTTAAAAAAAAAAAATCGAAACCAAACAATTGTTTTGAGGCTTTGATTTTCAATTGTAATTCATAATACCAACCTCTATAAGTTATTCTAATGAACATATTTTACAATGTATTAATATGGTAATTATCGTATTAGATAAATTATTGCGCATGCCCTTGAGCTAGTATCAAAGTGTGTGAACATATGTATATACATACATACAAACATCTAATGTTTTATTGATGTAAAGTGCTTCACATTAAATTAGGTACTTACCTATAAACAACAACTCGACATTGCTCATATACCCAGCATTGCAATGAAATCAAGGAATAAGCTTAAAAAGCATTTAATAAAAATAAATATGTAAATACATATACACACAGGAGAGGATAGGCGGGATAAGGAACAAGGGACTGCTCGCTGTGAACAGTTAGACCTGAGGTGGACGACACAGAGGAGAAGAAGCCGGTAAGACTAGCGACCAATGATCATCCTACGAAATGTATACAGGGTAGAACAAGTACGAATATTAGCTGGGAGCTGATAGTGGATTGCTAGTAATGAGTTGGTTGAGAGATTAGAACACAGATGGCGGTGCAGGATTCTGAAGTACTTACAAGGGATATACTTGGACATAGGAGGGGGTTTTCAATATTGTGGAAGGTTTTTCTGAAGGTGGGGACAACCCAGCATTCTGGTTTTACACTCAGCTGAAGACAGACATAGCGTAGGCCTTCATACATTGTAATTATTGTTGTTCAATATAGAGATATTGTGTGAAACTGTGTTAATAATTTCTTTCACTGCCCACACTTGGAAAGGACCTTAGAAGCTCTCAGAAGACTGGATTCCAAGGGAATGCCAGTATATTTCATAAGTGTTCCGTAAATAAGCTAAACATTTATTTTACGAGCCCTGATCCTTTATTAGGGTTAGCTGAAAATGATCGCTTTATTTTGAAAGTTCGCCCTAGTGAACAAATTTCATGGTATCTTATTGATTGTGCATGATCTTAACATGCCTATTTAGGTACTTATTTCTATATTTTTTCACCCAAAGTATAAATAAAATTGGTTTTTGAATTCATGTGCGAGTCCATCATATACAAAGACACAATTCAACAGTTTATTTTTTTAAACTCCTATAGATCTTGTGGATCTTTTTTGTTATTTATTTTCTCGTCAGATCCATTTTAGATCAATGCGATAAACCATAACTGCGTATGATGAACATGGCCAGGTAGATATTACTGACATATCACGAATAATTTGAGTATAGGCATGGGCGTCGCCAGCCTCAGAGCTATGGGGGGGCAACAAAAATTTATGTAATTAATACAGCATGAAAAAACGTTAATAGCGCCGCAGAAGAAAATTTTTTGTGAGACATAGTGAAGAAGCTCGCGATGTGGTTTGGTTTATTTGAAAATATATATAATTATTTGCACAATAATATGTATGAAAAATGTTTTGTATAAAAAGTAATAAAAAATGGCGCCGCAGGCAATTTTTTTTATGAAATAACTGTATATTGACGGATTTTCATTCATGAAAATTTATGATATGATGAGAAAACGTGTGGTAATAATGTGATTTCGTGAGGTTTTATCATTTAGTATGAAAAAATATATACCTATTCAAATCTCAGCTGCCCCTCCTGCCCCCCCCCCCCTCTGACGACGCCCATGAGTAGGTACCTGCCAGCTAAGTGAATCTCCATTGCAGATTTGAGATTATCAAATATAATATTGTTTATTACGAATATTTTAAAGTTTACATCAATAAATTATATATTGTTGTTCCGATAATGATCTACCAGCGAATCATGTATTAGCAATGTATCACAAAATAACAGGAAGAAAAGTAACAGTGATTTGTAACAGTTACTGTTATTTTAGAATATCATTGTGAATATAAGTACGTTATTGTTCTGTACTGAAAAAAGTAGAAAACAGAAGACAAATCTGTATCCAGAGATGGAATCGACAAATGCAAATTTGAAAACAGAAATGGAAACAGCCCGTTAACGTTATTTTTCATATTTTTCAAAAACGCATTTCGTTGAGGGATGATATTATCCAATTATCATGCTCTGAGTAAAAATCGTTCCATCATTCCTTCAACTTTTCGAATTTTGTTTGAGAATGATAGTGGAAAATATAAATAACGTAAGTGACAAGATCAATTAGGGAGCGAAAACAAAATTACAGCATTATATCTAACAAACTAGGAAATAATTTCAAGTTTCAGTAAATCTCAGAGGTAACTTTGGAACTATTTTTCTCAAAAAGATTTAAAAAAATCGAATTTCTGATCACTTGAGTCACTAAAACATATTTACATTTATCCATGTTTTAAGTCTTAGAATGATATCTTTAGTATTAGCTCAGTTATCTTGCTTTTCCCAACACAATTTTTCATTAAATCATCTCAACTCATTCGCTTTCATTCTAGTAACAACAAACGTCTTTCTCATTTCGATTATCAGTGGACGAGTATTTCTTATTCTAGACACACGCAAGTATCGTCATTCAAACATGGGAACCGCAGTTGCTACTTTTTAGGTGCTAACTACATAAATGTGACTGCGACTTTTCAACACTTGCCTAACTCACATGTATTTTGATATGAATTTATTGATTTATATCTGCGTTTAGTGTAATTGACATTAAATATCATTGCATGGTTTTGGATGAGTCAATTAGTATTGAAATATCACAACGAGGAGGTCTTTCAGAATATCATAAGCTGGAAGGTTAAATGTTGATATTTCTAAAAGATATCATAAGTTAGGTTTAAAATATCATATAATAGGTATGATTTCATATCGTTTAGATTGAATTTGTGTAGTATTGCTATGCCCATAAATAATATATGTAGGTTGGCTAAATTCGTCGAAGAGCAGGCTCAAATGTTGGGGGTTTAGATTCAAATTCGATTTATATATTCTGAACTTCACAACAAAATATTGAAGGAAAATTCCGCGGGCTTAAGGCCCTCCACATCGCCGGGTAGCTCAGGCGCATTAATAGCGACCTCTTTACCCGCACTTCTATCAAAATATTATTAAGAGGTGGGCCCAGGGTTAGCCTTAAGGGAGCCACAACAAAATATACAGAAAACAAGGTATTTCGTTAAGAAATAGACGGACAAATGAATGGATACGAGAGAAATCCAAGGTCACCGACGTGGTAAAACGAGCAGCTGCCTTAAAATGGAGTTGGGCAGGACACGTTGCCAGACGCTCAGATTCTAGATGGACCAAATAGATTCTCGAGTGGCAACCTAGAACTGGCAAAAGGAGCGTAGGAAGACCTCAGGCAAGATGGTCTGACGATGTGAGGCGAATCGCAGGAAGCAAGTGGATGCAGCATGCCCAGGATAGGGATCTGTGGAAAGTCAAAGGGGAGGCTTATGTCCAGCATTGGAATTAAACGGTTGAGAAAGAAAAAAAAGAAGATGCCAATAAATATTTTATGTAGGTTGGCTAAATTAGTAGAAGAGCAAACTCAAAGATTGACGGTTTGGATTCGAATTCGAGAATTTAGCTGCTCTCCCCCTTAGACCCTGAAGACGCCGGGGAATAGATGCGGGTGAATTATACACCGAAGGCCATTGGCGTTACTTGTATTCTTAATGAAGAATAAAACAGCGGGCTATACAGGAACAACACACAAAGAAACCCATAAAGAAAAACCTATTTAACATACATTATTCATACAAATTCGACGTATTAAATTACTTCCTACCGTTTTCCAAATACTTTTTGACTGTATAATAAAATGAACACTGTGTTATTGTTATATATTTTTTTATTACCCATGGTTAAACACAACCGCGTATTAATTAGCACCTCATTAGAATAAATATAAAGTGATATTATAGTCAATGATTGTGAGTTGTAACACTGTTTATGTTAGGTACCACTTGTAATTGTTTGTTAACTTTTTTGTTCGTATGTTCATGTTTGTGAACATAGAATTCAAGGAACAAAGCATCTCTATATGGAATGCAAAAAAATGTAGGGAATCTGGTCCAAGAGGCTCCACTGACGAGATTTCTGTAAAATATTCTAATACTGCATCACATTCTGCGAAAGAAACGTGCTCTGTCTTTGTCTTGAGACTTGTTTTGAGACTGTCGAAAATATTATACAAAAGAGGCGTCCTGAGAATAACTTTGTATTAGGGATTCTTGAGGAAATCCACCTTTGACGCCAAGGGCAAACAATGTTCAAAGTTTGTGACCCAACTATGACTGAAAACAGCGTTTTTTTTTTCTTTTTATTGGGTTAATTTCGCTTCAATTCAACTTCAACTCTTACGGTTATTCCCTAGATTTTAATGCATATTATCAATAATAGGAAAAAATTAGTCCACAACTTTCGGGAAACGAGTTTCTGTCTTTCGGAAAAAAGAACAGAGGTGTTTTTCACTTTTTTTTGTTGAGAAAAATGTTTTACGGTCATTCTCTAGATAAAGGTTCAATGTATATACTCTATTTTTCCCATAGCATATTTAATAATGTTTGTCGGGATCTAAGGTCTCCCGTTTTTAGAAATTTTAGAAATAACAGTCAGTATGCGTACTCTTAAACTCGATCCATTCTGGGAATTTGAATAAAAAGTTTAAAGGTGGGAAAGATGTGGGAATATAGCATAATTTACAACATAGGCACTTCTTCTTCATCTTCTTATCAGCCCCTTTCCATCCACTGCTGGATATAGGCCTATTCCTGTGTCTTCCACAATTCTCTGTTTTGGGCGCTTTGTCTCCACCCATGTCCCACCGACTCGACGATATCATCGGCCCATCTCCTTTGTGGTCTCCCTACACTTCGTTTACTTTTGTAGGATTTCCAGCTCAGTACTCTGGGGGTCCATATGCCTTGCCACATGACCCTCCCACTGCCATTTCAGTGTCCCTACTCTCTCCGCAATACAGGCAGCATTAGGCACTTACCTATATTAATTTATGAAATACCTAACCTACTTACCTTGTTTATATTTTAAAAATAATTAACAGCTATAGAAATTAAGTAAGTAGTTTTTAATTAGGAATGAATTTGCTAACGAACACTTCTCAGATAATAATCCAATGATTGAGTCGTGATGTGCAGAGGAAGTGATTGGCCAACATCTCACTAATGAAAAATATCGATTATAAAATAGATAAATCCATATAATGGTATTGCCATTATGAATAATTTCGTCAGTACATTATAGCAATTATGTTGCCATGAAGTTGAATCTTTCGAATCTTAATAATATACCTATACCCATAGGCGTCGCGAGGGGGGGCTGCCTCCCCCCTACAGATTAGAATAGGTATATATTTTTCATACTAAATGATAAAACCTCACAAAAAATCACATTACTACCACATATTTTCTCAAAATAAAAAAAAAAACATTTTTTTTTAATTTTTTTGGTGGTATAATATAAGTACAGTTATAATTTTTCAGCAGTTAGGTACAAGATTTACATATTTTAACGTTGTACTACTCTCTCAATAAGTAAATAAATACTTGAGTGTATGAATGAATTAGTATGAAAATTCATCAGTTTCAAAAAAAAGTTCCCTGCGGCGCTATTATTACTTTTTTTTATATAAAACATTTTACATACAATATTACTGCGCAAAGTGTTATACTTATGCATTTTCAAATAAACAAACCACCTCACGACCTTCTTCACTATGGCACATAAAAAATATTCGCCTGCGGCGCTACTTATGCGTTTTTATTTCCAGTATATCTTTTTAAAATTTTAGCTGCCCCTCCCCCCCTTAGCTCCGAGGCTGGCGACGCTCATAATATAATAGGATAATTTAAGTAACATTTTGCAGTGGAGAAGAGTTTAAGATGCTATGGGTCTAACGTTTTTTATTGCAACTATAGTTAAATTATTTTTAACTGTCGAACGCAGTCATAAAACGTGTGACCGAGAAAGGACGACTACCTGCTTTATTAGCACTTATGGCTCTGATGAATGTCTTCCATTATGCCGTTGTACCTAGTGAACCAATTACTGCAAACGGAGCCCTTTACACTCTGTTTGTATTGATTCTACTTCTCTGGCACATTGTCACTGTTGCTCTTCTTGATTGTATACTATAACTCTGTAAATTTGACGAGTCCAAGTGCCCGAAATTAGGGTCTAGGGACGATAATGATCAATAAACACAAATTGTACGGACAACGCCTGTACACCTAATTAAACTATAGGTATAGTTTAAGAGTATGCATACCGACATTTCAAAAATTTCTAAAAACGGGAGACCTTATATCTCGACAACCGTTACTAAATATGCTTTGGAACAAAATAGGGTAGATGCATTGAACATTTATCTAGGGAATAACCGTAAAAGATTTTTTTTATCTTGTACAGATTTCTCAAGAAAAAATTTGAAAAACACCTCTAAGCTATTTTCCGAAAGACGGAACTCGTTTCCCGAAAGTTGCGGAGTAATTTTTTTTTGTACTGATAGTATGCATTAAAATCTAGGGAATAACCGTAAAAGTTTTTTGATAGACGCAAAATTAACCCCAAAAAATGGAAAAAACGCTGTTTTTACCATTTTATCATGCGACTGTTCACGCCATTTTGAACCTTAATGCCGTGGGAAATGACTGTGACGTCATTCTTGGTGCCAAGCCCTTAATACTCACATTGAAATATTTTAGAAGACTACTTTTAACTAGGGCACTAATATGAGAATTAAGATTCCAAAATCTATCATCTTACTCTCCGTCTAATGACTTTTATATTACCTACGTGGTTATTACGAAACGGCGCAATTTGTATTAAGAGATTTGAAGATTAGAATAATTGACTATTATTAATTGTTTTTAATCATCTACCTACTGTTTAAGCCATTAAGAGTGTTTATATGATGTTTTAATGGTATTTATTTATTTTATCTATCTATTTATGTTATAATATTTTATGTACGTATATACATGTCACACACACACACACACACATTTTCTGTAAATTGTTTTTTCTTTTTTTACCACACATTGTTTTTTGTCTCCCTTGGTCCCTACATGGTCAACTTGATGATCTCTCACGGTTGTACAGTGTACACCTGTGTCCTAATAAAATAACTTTATAAACAATTCCTCAACCATTGTGCCATCATCACTATACAACTCTTTTTAATCGTTTGCTTATAATTCAGTATTTTGTCACTATATTATTTTTTTGTACATACATGTAACCTTGAGCTATTATATTGTGGTTAGTATTGCCCCGGAACAGGTTATCGCCTAGCGGGGCAATAAAACCCACTGCTTTTTGTTTATATTTTTACTTTGTAAAATGTTTTGGATTCCAATACAGACCTTCTTCTCGCATAGTAGGGATCATATCCACTACGCCACGAGGAGCGATGGCTGTGTTGTCGAATTTCGTATACATTAAGTACCTTCACTTAAGCCAGCCGAGGTCGGTCGTAAGCCCGACAATGTTCATCCTTAATTCTTCTACACTGTTGTAGGAATACTGCATTGTATATACTACGGAATGTAGAAAAATCCAACGCTTTACAAAAATAAATTTGTAAATTAAAAATAATTAAATTGAAAATAAAATTCGTCTACTTAATAAACACTGTTTTGAACTACGTACCTAAGTACATTTTTTATATTTCGTTATGCGAAAATATTTAAGTCTTCAGGGCTCGTTATAAAATAAATGGACTGAATTGAATTGTACAATCTCATTTTAATTAAAAATACCAATTCCAATGTTAAACGTATTGGTGAATCATACCTAATCGACGTTATAGTTAAGGCTCCCGACCCAACTATGACGTCACGGTAATTTCCCACCGCATTAATCGCATGAACAATCGCATGATAAAATGGTAAAAATATATTTTTTTTGGGGGTAAATTTCGCTTTAATCAAAAAACTGTTACGGTCATTCCCTAGATTTTAATGCATATTATCAATACAAGAAAAAAAATCCCCGAGACTTTCGGGAAACCTGTCTTTCGGAAAAAAAGATCAGAGGTGTTTTTCACGATTTTTTTTTGAGAAATCTATACAAGATATATTTTTTTTACGGTTAATCGCTAGATAAAGGTTCAATATATCTACTCTATTTTGTTCCAAAGCATATATAGTAACGGTTGTCGAGATCTAAGGTCTCCCGTTTTTAATTTTTTTTTGAAATGTCAATATGCATTCTCTTAATATACCTACATATGTAGATGATGTCGAGATACCGGTGTTTCTTGATGTCCTTTCTTGATGACACCTTCATCTCATCAGACCCATCGTCACATCGGTGCTGGATAGCTCAAGGATTTCCACTTCATTAAGAGACATCGTATTATGTATCTGGGCTTTAAGATTTCGCCTTGGGCGATATAATGACCCATCATGATGCGAACTGCATTCATTATTATTTATGTATTTACAACATCGCTATCACTCTCCGAGATAACAGTTTAAAACTCGAAGATAAAAATGATTATTATGTAGTTGTGGTAATAGGTATAATTTTTACTGTATTCTATCGTAATAGTCACAAAAAATGTCAGTGGGCGGGTCACGTTGCCAGACAGGGGACTGAACGATGGACACCCAGAGTTCTAAGATGGAGACCGTGGGATAAAAAAAGAGGAGTAGGTCGGCCACAGAAAAGATGGGCCGACGATATTATTCCAGTCGCGGGCAGTTGATGGACATGGATGGATGGTAGCAAAGCTCAAGACAAAGAAAAATGGAAGCAAATGGAAGAGGCATATATCCAGCAGTGGAGAGATGGCTGAAGGAAGAAGAAGAGTCACATTTTTTTTTATCACAAACCTTATAAAATGCCGTATTCCTACAACAGTGTAGAAGAATTAAGGATGAACATAGTAGGGTTTACGACCGCCCTCGGCTTGCAGTGATCACTTTACACTCGAGAAACATTCGCCATTTCAGTTGACACCGGCTGGGATTCGAACCCATACCTCCGTCCCGCATAGCAGGGATCTTATCCACTACACTACGAGAATCGACGGTTGTGTTGTCGAATTCCGTGTACATTAAGTACCTATAATTTATACTGATGCAGGAAGAGATGGTATTTTTATGTTTACTACATTTTCATCCTGTTGAAATCGAATCGAATTTTCTAAAAAAATTGATTGATTTTCATGTAAATTTTAGAAAATTTATGACATGATGAAAAAATGTGTGGTAATAATGTGATTTTTTGTGAGGTTTTAGCATTTAGTATGAAAAAATATATATCTTTTCCAATCTCTGGGGGGGAGGGAGCACCTGACCCCCCTCTGCCCTCCCCTGACGACGCCCAAGGTAGTATGTATTGAAAATAGGTGTAATCTAAATTTATAAACTACTGAGTTTTGTTTCAATTAGGTGTTGCGAAAAATTAATCATACAAATCAGTTTCATCACAACATTTGCGAATTTCATACTAACATGCATGATCCTAAATAAATTTTAAAATACATTGATTATTTTCGTGTTCTGTGTAATGCATATAGCATTGCAACATAACTGTGGAAGCTGTACAATGATTAAACATACTGTAGCATGTAAACATATTGTAGCATGTATAAATATGCATCAGTATGTATGTTACTGCAATCTTATAGTTCTCAATTAAATACATACATATGGACCTACATACATTTACCCACAAATTCTATTCCACACCTACATTGTCAGTTTTCACCATAAACATAGGAAATAGGAACCTTTGCATGGGCGTCGTCAGGGGGAGCTAGAGAATGGAATAGGTATATATTTTTTCATACTAAGTGACAAAACCTCACAAAAAATCACATTATTACTACAATTTATCATCATGTCATAAATTTTTTAAAATTAGTATGAAAATACATCAGTTTCATATATAAAATTGGAAGCCCTACCCCCAGGACACGATCTATCCTGGCCAGCGTGGAAAACCCTCAACAGGATCAGATCTGGGGTCGGTCGCACTAGGGAAACCCCCAGAGATGGGGAATAACTGAGGACACGACGTGCGACTGCGAGCAGTTGCAGGACACTGAGCACCTCCTGGCCTGCCCAACGGCTCCTGGGCGGTGCACATGGGAGAGTCTCGCAGATCGCTCCCCCTTCGGAAGATGACGCAGGAGAGATTGTGACTTTCTGGGAGCGGATGGGGATATAGTGAGTGCCGACAAATACTTTATAACAATAGTAATACGTGCAGCTTCGTTCGATTTTTATAATTGCGATACTAGCGCCAAACGGGGCACAAATGCGGCGCGAGATGAAAGCTTTCGAAAGAGATCAGCCGTTCAATACAAACTTCATACAAATCATGACTTTAAAATTGAATGAATTATGTTCATATTTTAAAGAATTGGAAGCATAAAACACGAGAAATTTACATCCTCTATTCATCTTTAGAAGGATATAACACCATAAATGCAGATTAAATGCTGTGGGAGGATTTAAAAACTGTTTAATTTTCCCGAGCTGTCCATACAATATCTATGGGGGGGATATTTAATTTCATTACGGTTCGCTAGAATCGCTAGATGGCTCTAGTAACAATATGATCGCTACTTTGTATGGAAAATGTCAGAAGCTGCACGTATTACTATTGTTATAAAGTATTTGGTGCCGACCGACACGATAAGGAAAAGAAGAAGACTATACATTCTCTTCGATGATCTTATCTCCACAACATTTATTCTCCTTTCATCCTTGTTTGAGCCAAAAAATGCTCCAACAAAAATAGATCGAGAAGTAGGTATACCGTATACCAACCGAAAGAGAATGTATCAAATACAATCGTAAAGATTAGTATGTTACCTACTGACTATTTTAATGCTTTCTGATGGTGAGCGACTGACAATTGCAAAAGCCCATATTTTATTATAGGTACTTAAAAACACAAACATTTGCCTTACACAATATTTTACGGGATTTAGTTTATTGAATTATGAAATTACCATAAATCAACTTAACATCTGTAAGAACATTCAATGTAAAAATCCATTAAATCCATAGGTATAGGTTTCGTTCTCATAGCGTCGCGTTGAAGTCTTTTGGTATAAAATGTCGACACCTTCCCGGGACTGCATGGGCGTCGCCAGCCTCGGAACTAGGGAGGAGGGTGGCAGTCAAAATTAAAAAAAAAATGACAACATAAAAATATGTAAATAGCGCAGCAGGCGAATTTTTTTGTGAGACATAGTGAAGAAGGTCGTGATGTGGTTTGTTTATTTGAAAATGTATCGTATATACCTAATACTTTGCACAACAATATGTAATAATATAGGGCTGTCTGGCGCTCTGTCCTCTCTGTCTACCCTACAAGGGACGTGGCGTGAGGGTATAGATAGATAGATATATAATTCAGTATTAAAAAATATATACCTATTCCAATATAATGTTTTTTTTTTCTTTGTATGTGGGTATGTGGCTGATTTATTTTATGTGATTTTACTATGACCGGGTACTTTATTTTCTATGTCAAGATTACGATTGAATTATTTTATTTTTTATATGTAGGTATATGGCTGATTTATTTTATGTGATATAGATGGATTTATTTGAATTATTTTATTTTTTATATGTTGGTATATGGTTGATTTATTTTATGTGATTATTGACTAATTTATTTTATATTTCGTGAATGATTTGAAATTTGCGTTGTGTGTCCTATTTTGTTTGACATGTTTATATGTTTGAGTTCGCTCACCTAATTCTCAATTTGAATGTAATTATGTACCCAGTTCATTACAGGTTTTGGATGCACATATTATGTGTGTTAAAGTGTTTTTTTTGTTTATATTTTGGTTTACTTTTTTATTGTTATAATACTCGTATATTTTGTACTAATGGCCTAAAAAGCCGTGTATGATTGGAAATAAATAAATAAATAAATAAATAAATAAATAAAATATCTAGGGGGCAAGCTGCCCTCCCAGCCCCCCTTGGCGACGCCCATGCGGGATTGTATTATTATTTGGTTTAAATATAAAAGGTCTTGTATAGGTCAAAAGGTTGTCTACCACTCGTGGTGTAGTGTGTACCATGCATTGTGATGCAGCGACAGTAGATTGTAATGGAATGCAGATATCAGTGTATGATCATGCAGGTTATGCAATGTTCTCGGGCTCCATAACATTAACATCGAAGATCAGAGATGCTTGATGTCGTCAAATAAATTAGTAGGCATAATAATACACCTATAGCTTCACAGTACATCCACTATTAAAGAGCTTTGAGAAGTGAATATAAAAAATAAGACGTTACGTACCTTCCTAGCAAGACGGAAATTTGCAGGGTTTATGTATGATCATCAGTGTCATGATGCAGTCGAATGGTATTCAGATAAAATTATGGGATATCTGTTCTATTGTCAGAATACCGACAGCACTAACTGAGTACAGGTAGTTTCTATGCAAAATAAACTTAGGACTCTAGACAAAAGAAAAGAGGCGGTCCTTTGGTGCAATGTGAAGGGGTTCGAGGGGAATTTTTGTCATAGCCCCACCCATTTGCGAACTTTATTTTGGTTCACTGTGGGCTTTAAACCACAACAATATGTTTGAGTGTTGTGTTGTGTGAATATGAATATAAAAAAATAGGATAAATAGCCATCATCGAGGGTGTTTATTACTCTAATCTCTCTAAGTCTATCTTCGTACGGGGCTCATGCTCAGTTAGGTAGATAACCACATGCTGTGATATCTAATGATTTCTATGCATAATATATATAAATTATTAATTGAATATCGAGATGGTGAATCTGCGGAAAGTTAGCTGATAAGGGCGACAGCAGCGCCAACGGTGCCCAGTGACAAAACACACACACCCGAGTTGCAGGGTAAAGTCTCCATATTATCACACCGCTTACTAAACAAAAGCAGTGATTACTTGATTAGTAGCCGATGTGATAGTGGAGACAAAATGAAATGAATCACATCACATTCAGTTATAAACTTTTATACGCTAATTCGTGAATGAGAAGTGAACGGGACTTAGTGTAGATTCTCGTTATCCCATTGTTGGAAGGAGTTTACAGTATAAAATGAAGCTATTATTATGTAAAGTAGGTACTCATACATTATGTAGGTAGAAGTATTGTCGTAAGTGCAGCTGTCTTTGTATTTAAGGACAGAGATATAATATTGTAAAATCATAACTGACCCTATTGTGTTGTTCATATAAACTATTTGCACGATCTGATGAATGTAAAATTCCTTACAGAGTTCAGAAATGGTCTGGCCTTTTGAATCTTGCCTTTTCGGCTTTTTTAAAATCAGGGCGGACTTCCAAGGTGCAGGTGCCGGGTTCATATCATATCACAAATAATGATTATATATTTAATCCATGCTTACAAATCTCTGTACTACGCATAAATGTTAATGATGCCTATAAATGAAGCAAAATATTAAAAGCAAAGCAAAATATTTCAAATTTGCTCGAATCAAACTAGACAAACTGTTCGAGTAAATATTGAGACTTTCACGGCCGGCGTCAATCATAGTAGTTGGATTATCCGGGCTGTATGGCCGTGGTCTATTGGGTGATGTAGTCAGTCCCATCGTTTCGCCCATCTTCTGTGGCGGGTTTCTTCAGGGGTGACTTCTTGACAATTATATCAATTTAATTGTCAAGGCCTTGCCCAAATTAAATTCCAAATATCAGCGAAAGATCAATATTGGTGGTGACGAATCGTTGGGATCTCAATCACCCATTCAGCTTTTCGCTAATAGCATCGATAGGTGATGCCTTATTATGATGAATATAAGTACACTTATGCCCAATCCCACCAACTACCACCTAGGAAGCAGACCCCTAAGGAATTTCCATACAAAAACACAGATAATTTCAGTAATTTATAATGATGGACAACAGAGGCCGCAATAAATCCATACAAAATACAAGCAGCAGCTACTTAAGTGAGGGAGATTCTGGGCGGAGATATTTGGCCACCTAACTAAGTAGAGCTGCATGTTGTATTTTGTATGGATTTATTGCGGCCTCTGTTGTCCATCATTATAAATTACTGAAATTATCTGTGTTTTTGTATGGAAATTCCTTAGGGGTCTGCTTCCTAGGTGGTAGTTGGTGGGATCGGGCATTAGGTTCACAATAATACATTTATCAGATAGGCACTTACCTCTATCTATTATTATTATAAAAGTTCAACATTCTGATTCACATTATGTATTGTTAATTCCGTTACAAAAATATTTTTGGAACAGCCTTCGGAATTTCGCAAGCTGAGTACATTATTATTGAAACTATATTATCGCTTGGGGCTCAAAGAAGGTCTTGTATAGTCTCTCAGAGTTAACGAAAAATAATTATTAACTAATTTATCTATATCTAATAGAGCGCTATTCTTTCCTTTAACGCTCTGCACAGGTGGTTCGACGACATAGCCGCAGTAGGGGGAAAAAACTGGCTGCAAACAGCAAACAGCAGAAATGAATGGAGGAATATGGAAGAGGCCTATATCCAGCAGTGGAGGACAGAGGGCTGAAGAAGAAGAACAGAGGTAACTAGTTACAAAACCAAATGTTGACAGGTCCATTGATTTGTCATACACGCTCTCTGATTCCTTTTACTCAAAACGCGTCTATCCTTGAGGATCTGGTCGACATAATCGGACCAGGCCAGTTTCAGGCGGCCGCGTTTCTTCACACCTCTTCGTTTGCTCAAATATATCTGTTTTGTCATCATGTCATCCTTCATTCTGTCGACATGCCCAAACCATCTTAGTTTATTCACTTTCATTCTAGTTACAACACCAGTCTTGCAGTCACTCAATTCCCTAAAAAAACCTCATTACTTATCTTATCTCACAGGGTTTTCCAACACATTCTTCTTAACGACCTCATTTCCACTGCATTCAACCCAAATTCGTCCATATTTTCCATATTTTTTAACGTCTTTATTGTACCGTATGTAAGACTTGTGTCATTATTTGCAATATCTATACATCATCTGCAAACGAGATTCGAACCTACTATATCTCCTATTTGGACTACACTTTTTTAATGGAACACAAATTATGAAACAGCGGTTTGCATTCAAATTCTGAAAAAAAAACTTGTCATTTTTTAGTCGATTGACTTAGGAATAATTTCGTAAAATTTGTTAAAAACTCTGTCACACAATACCTATATTTTAAAATGTGGTAAAAAAGAAAAAAAGTAAAACTTTAACGCGATTGTCCGAAGGTTAAGTTTTTAACCGCAGGCAAAACGATGATTAGTTAAAATAAATATATTGCATTAAAAGTTACATTTTTCTATACGTTATGAAGCCAATAATTCTCACGATATAGACAGATAGGTCGCAAGAATTTTTCATTAAGGTCCTATATATGCTGTCATTCGGCTTCGGCGCCCTGAATTGTTTTCAGCCAATACTGAGAGAATCGTCTTGAAACTGGAGACAGTGATAAATGAAAGTATGGACTACAGATTGACTGTTTTAGAATTACAATATTTGGAAATTCCTTGAATAAAAAATATTCCTAAAGTACCCCTGAAGTTGACGTGATCTGAGGATTTTCCGTTCAGTTTTTCAGATATAAAAGTATAATTTAGAAAAAATACTGGTAATTATAATCTTAACAAATTGGCAACTGTTCTAGTTTTTAGAATTTGTTCCCAGGCTCTTCTTAAAAAGGTATAATTCACTTTGTCGCTTACGTTATTCTTATTTCGCGCTAACATTCTCATACAAAATTTGAAAAAGTTGGAGCGAAAATAAAAGGATTTTTGCTCAGTGCATATAGGCCCTTAATATTATTAAATGCATTGCAGATAGCTGGTACCTAATCTATATTGTTAAATGTTAATTTTATGTTGCAGGTACATGGTAATGAATTTAGTCGATAAGGAATCAATTGAACTATAGGCATTTAATAAGGTCACATTATACTCGGATATTTAGATCATCGTTAAATTAACATAATAATAAAAAAAATATAATCAAATCTATGTAATAAAACTATAAAGTTACTAACGTATTTATTAGTAGAAGCCCCAATGCGATTCGCACTAACTGGGGATGTACCAGCCTTGATTTTTTTTTATCAAAATGGGTACTTCACATATATTCAACCCCCCCTCCATCCTCTTCTGCATATGTGTATGGAATTACATCGGAGATACCAGATGCTTTTTTTTTTATTTATATTTATATTTTTATTGATTTTACCTTATTATTTTAAATCGTTGTTCACTATGGCGAACTTACTTCAGAACTGCGATTTCTTCCAGTTAACCCCAGCTTTTCGTGATTATCTCAATTACAAACTTTTGGCTTGTGCGCAATTCTTACTGAAGACTGCAGTACAAAATTGTTTTATACAGGGTGTTTGATAGATGGATACAGATATCTTCAGGAGTGATAGAAGAGGTCATTTAGCATCTTTTGAGCCAAACTTAGCTTAGTCAAAAGTCGCACGGTTCTCGAGATATTCGAGATTTTAACTTTTTTTCGAAATACCCCGAATTACTCAAGTTTTAGCCCGATAGCATCGTAAGTAAAGGTACCTACTTAGTTCTATCATTCTTTTTTGTTACCTGAATATGTGTTTAGTCTATTTAAATCATAAGTTTCAATCTTAAAAACAATCATGTTAAAAAAATATCGGATTAAAGTTTCGAGAAAGAGATATTTCAAAAACGAGTTACGACTTTGGAGAGGATTTTAGATAAGAAAAAAAATGTCCAAAGATTCAGAAATCTGGAAAAAACTTCTCTGGTTTATGCTCTTTCAAATGATATACAAAACATTATAAAAAACATTAGTTTCGTAAATCTATGATACAAAAACTTAAATAGATCACCTCTAATTTAAGCAAATTTCCATACAAATTCGGAAACAGTAAATTGAAAGGAAATGTGTTTTTCACTATGCAACTGTACCTATAGTAAATTTGTATGGAAATTTGCTTAAATTAGAGGTGATCTATTTAAGTTTTTGTATCATAGATTTACGAAACTAATGTTTTTTATAATGTTTTGTATATCATTTGAAAGAGCATAAACCAGAGAAGTTTTTTTCCAGATTTCTGAATCTTTGAACATTTTTTTTCTTATCTAAAATCCTCTCCAAAGTCGTAACTCGTTTTTGAAATATCTCTTTCTCGAAACTTTAATCCGATATTTTTTTAACATGATTGTTTTTAAGATTGAAACTTATGATTTAAATAGACTAAACACATATTCAGGTAACAAAAAAGAATGATAGAACTAAGTAGGTACCTTTACTTACGATGCTATCGGGCTAAAACTTGAGTAATTCGGGGTATTTCGAAAAAAAGTTAAAATCTCGAATATCTCGAGAACCGTGCGACTTTTGACTAAGCTAAGTTTGGCTCAAAAGATGCTAAATGACCTCTTCTATCACTCCTGAAGATATCTGTATCCATCTATCAAACACCCTGTAGATTTTTATTAACTATACAAAAATTGACTGTATTCAAAAATCTGGTACTGTGGCCATTTAAAAAGCTAATTGTGGCACATTAGTAGGAACGTTTTAGACTATATGCGAAAAAAATCATAACGACGTTAGTAATTCAGTGAATGTGGATTGGTTGGAAGAAACATTCAATTAATATCTGACACTTAGATTGCAAATTCCATTTAAGGCGATCTTGGATTCTTGAGTGATCTTGGATAGCAAAAGATCTCCAATTAATTGTTGCACTCTCACCTTTCTATTATAGATATAGATCCGTCATCGTATCCTTGTTTTGACATTTATAATTCACATTACCTCATGTAATATGTCCTTTAGACCTGACTCCTTAGGCAATGTGTTATATTCTACTATACCTAAACAATGTTATACCTATTCTCTATGAATATAACTCTTTGTCTAATCTAACATAATCACATGACCTAAAGCAGTAGTAGGCAACCATTTTGTAAAAAAAGTTTTCAATTTTCATGTCATCGTATGTATGCCAAATTATATTTTATTGTTTAATATTGGCTATTATCTTTGGATTAGTCGGGACAGTTGGAATCGTCAGTTTATATTTGAAATGATCATTTTGATATTATCACTTCGCCAACCGAATTCACAATCATCATTTTAACAACCAAACTAATACCAAAATCGTAAATAAATAATTTAAAAAAATAGATTTAGCGGAAAATTTATAGATAAAAATGCAAAAATCGGTAATTATTAATACTTGCAATATTGCAAGTCGATTTCTAAATACTGATATTTCAGGCACAATGCTTGTATTTTAGGTCCCGCGCATCTGAGCCTAATCCTTTGATATCCGTGATATCTGGATAGGTGAATTTTTCCCCGTATTAGGCTGATGAGTTTATATGTCAATCAATGATAATATGTAGACTCTTCTGGCTGATAATGCCGAGAACTATGTTGGCAAGTCTTGCCTCCGCATTATAAAAATTATTGTAACATTTATCACTGTGACAACCAAATAGATAACAGTTATCATTGTGACAACAAGATAGACGACAATTATCATTGTAACAACCACATTGACACTTATTATCATTAAGATAACAAAGTAGACAATGTTTACTGTGACAACTGAATAGACAACCCTCTCTGTGAAAATCAACGAAACAATAATTATCACCGTGACAATCAAATTGACAGTTATCATTGGGACAAAGAAATTGTCAATTATCAATTTGACAACTAAATTTACAATTATTGGAATTTTCACTGCCAAACTCAAGAATATCTACATCCACACTCGTCCAACGTACCATTGGTTGATGCTGTTTGATTTTTGCACTATTACATTTAGTTTCCAAGTATTCTCCGTAAAGTCACCGATGCTCTGTGAAACTAAATATTATACTGTTACCTGTTATAAATTATTATTTACTTTGAATAGAGTATAAAGGTCAACTACTAGGAGCGGTCTTCAGAATACCCGTGTAAGATCAATGCATTGTTAGGTACTTGAATGCCTTCAAATGTGTTAATAGCATTAACAAAGCAATAAATCACTGTGAAAATTAACAGTAATTATGAGATTAGAGAACAGTAGATTATTATGAATTAACAAATAGTTATCTCAGCGGATATCTCAATAAGTAGTTATCCCAAAGCAATAAGGATAGACTTTCCATCGGGCTTATTTTTACTGATCATCGGCTGGCTTAATGTGATCATTTTACACTTAATTAATCATCATCCATCTATCATCCATCAGCCGCGGCCGGGCATCGAACCCAGACTTCCAGCCTTACACGCCAACAAAGCTACTCAAGCAACAAAGAAGAATGATTGAATTAAGCACCTGCTTAATTCATTATTATATTGATTAGACGGATGATTAGAGGGTGCTCCCTCCACCGTCCTACGTTACCCCCTCCCCCGTCTATCAATCTTATCATCCCTTAAGTTAAACTTTCTGTATTTGTTTTTAGTTTATAATCTACGCTCGTTAATGACGCTCAAGCTTTGAAACCGCGGTAGCGTTGTCTATCAAACTCAAGTGACGTATTACATAGTATAATATTTAAACTCTTCATTCAAAATTACAAAATGCCATCCCTCATACATCTTGTAAATAGCAGCGATTGCTCTTTATATAAATACAGTATTATGCACTTTACAATACATACATTTATTACAGCGATAGAACAAAACCATCCTTGAAATTATAGCGGTACTTTATAGTACATCATATTATTACTATACGTATACATACTATTTAATCTTACATATCGCAGCAGAGTCAATAAGCACTCAATAAATCCTTTATTACCATCGAATCATTTCACAATCCAACATTCATTACTTATTATATGTACAACTTTACCAATATAAAAAGAGATAGACACATAGATAAATATTATGATTTATTATTTAAGTACGTCTTTAAAATGAAAGAACTTCTTTTATGCGCTTCCTATATTCTTTCATTAGTCATTGGACCACGGAGTCTATTGAGTTTTTCAATCGATTTTACCATTATGTTCATGAAAACATAATTTCTAGACGTACGTACCGGACTTTTACGGAAGACCTTCGTGTCCGCTCCGTTGTTGCCTGTATACCTTTGCTGTTAATTTTCAATAGATGTCGCAAATATTTACTTTATAAGTTTCAAACTTAAATATTTTTGGAAGCGATAAGTGATGCTTTATTTTGTATTTTATTTTATTTGACCTTTCAATTACGTAATTTTTGACTTCATACCCTGTTGAAAAATGGAGGCTATTATGCTAATATTCCCCTGTTTCCGGGCTTTTTGAAACCAGTTTAACGAACACATCTTCTTTTTCAGCCCTCTATCCTCCACTGCTGGATATAGGCCTCTTCAATACCCTTCCGATCCTTTCTGTCAATTTCTGCTTGCAGCCAATTTTTACCCCCACAGTGGCTATGTCGTCGGACCATATCTTTTGGGGTCCGACGCCTCTCTTATTCTCCCAAGGTCTCCGTCTTAAAATGTTAATTTTAAAACGAACACATACTTGCCTATAATGTATAACAAATTTATAAAGTACATAATGTAACTACTACCAGAAATGCAATGTAAATGCCTAACTGACACAAATACCTAACACATTAATCTGAAACAAAACTTAATTAATTATAATCAATTAATTAAATTATATTAATTAAAATCTTTTTTATTTGTTATTGATACCTAATTACTTAAATCTAATATATACCATTGTTTTATCATTATTATTTCTACTAATTAATCGTTAATTGATCGTTGAATTAGTTTAAATTAAATTGGTTATTTCAGTCGAATTAGTGTTACCTATTCGAATACGCGTACTTCTTCTTTCGTATGCGAATACAGCCATTGTACAAATGATCTGGGAGTCTGAGTCAGAGCTCCGCGTCAATATCTCTCAGATATTCAATTGCCCTTGGCGTCACCTCATGGATTTCCCAAATACCCCCTCGAACTTCTTGATGGGACAGTGCCCCACAATGTGATCCACCGTAGAAAAAATGGGTAGTTAGATGAACCTGGTAAGGCATCTCAATAGCATCTCAATGACCTTAGCACCTGGCTATATTTCTACGTACTGTGTAATTTTAAATCAAATTGGATCAGCCTACTCCAGAGACAAAAAATATGTAAGGCGTTTGAGTGGAATCCAAGGGTCGTGTGGGTTCATGTTGGTATCATATGAAAGGGCGTTGAAGAAGAAATCCAAATCGTATGTCAGATTTCCCAGTAATACATTTCCAAGAAATCGAGTGCTTCACGAGTAGAACTCATATCTTTTTACAAATATTTTGATTTTCTCCGTTCTTGGTGGTAGGCGCCATTGGAATGAAAGAATTCAAGCGCCTCGGAATGGCAGACCACGAAAAACAATTCTAGGATGTGAAGTCATAAAATCTTACGCATAGTCGAGTACGCATATTGACTTGATTTCAAAAATTTCTAAAAACGGGAGACCTTAGATCTCAACAACCGTTACTAAATATGCTTTGGATAAAATAAATACATTGAACCTTTATCTAGGGAATAATCGTAAAAGTTTTTTGATTGAAGCGAAATTAACCCCAAAAAATGAAATAAAAACGCTATTTTTACCATTTTATTATGAGACTGTTCAAGCGATTTTGAACCTCAATGCCGCGGGAAATTATCGTAACGTCATAGTTGGGTCGGGAGGCTTAAATTTCATTAGTTATTTTAGTCGAATTACTATTACTGCACCGTCATGGTATATCCCAATAATTTTATTTATTTATAATGAATTAATAATGAAGTAACCAGTAAATTCTGTCCGACGGTTCAGCACCACTCGTCAGATGAATGATAACTTCGTTGGACAAATCGACAGACAGTTACAAATATGCGCTACAAATACCCCACAGCATAATATGCATTAAAATGTTTACGATTGTGCAATTCTCTGCATCTGCTTATTTATGAGTAAATTCTCAAGTAATTATTCCTTTTGCATTGATCGATCTCCCAAGGTAAAGCGAATTGTGAAATTTTTGGGACCAATTTCAACAAAATTGTACAATTCATGCAAATTAGTAAAATACTTCATACGAGTAGATGTACCGAGCACACTATTAAAATTTCATAGTTCTGTATTCATACGTATTGCAATAGTGATGCCCAGGGCAGTCTTTACCTTTTGGAGGCCCAGGGTACTTTACGATAATGGGGCCCCTATCACTATATTGAAGGTCCCTCCGCACACCCGAATAACACAGGCGCCAGATAGGCGCCTTTTTATTTGCTCTTTCAGGCCAAAGTTACTCAGACGGCCCCAGGGTTAGACGGAAGGGCACCCCCCAGCAACACCGTCCGGAATGACACCTTCAATATCCCTGCTACAAGGAGGATAACAAATAATGAGCTACATTACATAATAACTGGGGGGGCTAACACTGTGGTATCATCATCATCATTTGTTCTTCTAACTCCTGGGGAGCATAGGGCGGCAACAACTCCTCTCCATTGGTCTCTGTCCTGGGCCATGGTCTTGACATCCGGCTATTGTAGACAGCTCCCCTCAACTCTGCAAGCATGGAGCGTCGCCAAGTAGTGTTTGGGCGACCTCGTCGGCGCCTTCCTGAGGGCTCCCAGTCCAATGCTTGCTTCGGGATGTTTCCCTTGTGTCTTCCCTGTAGTATGGTATATTGTAAATAGCGCCGCAAGCGATAAATTTTTGAAGAAAGTTTGAATTAAATTTTTTACAGCGGTAGTTAAACTTGTCCAGTTTTTTTGCCAAACACGTCTGGCAACACTATAAACCACAGAAAATTTTGCATAACTAATTATTCAAACGATTTATTTCTAATATGCATTTCGCGTTAGAAATCCCCTGGTGCAAACTTGGTTTAGTTTTGCTTGATGTGATAATAAGATATGGTTATATTTTTTCGCTACTTTAAAGTTATATTTTAGAACTGTTGTTTAAAAAAATTGCCAATTTTCGAATTATTAGAATAAACTGGCAACATTTTTTCTAATTTGTGATGGCGGTTTAAAAGGATTATCGGAGTATTTTTTTCTTTTTCCAACTCGCAAAACTATCCTGCCTTTAAAATGATTTCTCTAGCGCTACTCTGTAATATTTTCGGCATTGTAGGTTACTTGTAAAAGATACAATGTGAGAATATTGGGAACCTTTGACAGCTCTTACGACAAGATTCGACAATCAGGGCTACCAACAATACAATCTAAACTCCACTTGCAGGTAACGTCAGAACGGTGGCCAAGACGGATGGTACAGATAATATTTTCAATGATTGTTGATTAATAGTGCAAAAATATTAGCATGCAATTACAAGATACCTGCTTAGTGCCTGCCCAAGACTTCAAGGATGAAATTCAAATTAATCAGACAAAATTATAATTAGTTATGTTTTAATCATATATAATGTTACGACTACCTATTGGCTTAAAGATTAAACATTTGATGCATATTTTCATAATGGAACCTGCTAATAAATAATTGATGAATTATAAAGATATCTGATAACTGGGGACTGGATTTTTTTTGTTTTGTGGGACATAGTGAAGAAGGTTGTGATGTGGTTTGGTTTATTTGAAAATGTATTCGATACTTTGCACAATAATATGTATGAAATATATATTTTTTTTAATAATTAAGAAAAATAGCAGCGCAGGCAAATGTTTTTATGTTTTGTATTTTGATGGATTTTCATACTAATTTTAGAAAGCCACCCACCTGGTGTCACCCTGCCTGCCCATATGTCCTGCCCATTTCCACTTGAGTGTATAATTGTGTTTGATTTTTAACTTTAACAGTCAATTCACCCACGGAAAATGTATTTCTATTTATAATATTTCTTTAAATAGAATATTCATACATAACTATGAATTATTTTAAAACGTCTCATGACCTCATTAAGCAGCCGTATTGTCACACAGATGAGATATGGACAATATTTATTACAAAGAAGCCGTAACATATAAATTAGCATAATATGCCCGCCGGGAAATATTCTTACCAGTTGTTCTTGTTACGAAAATGCCAGAATACTTCTACAGAGTGTTTCAAAAACAGCAGAACGTAGATTGGCCATTAGTTATGGATGTAAAATCAGTAATAGAAAATTAAAAAGAAGGACAAAATTTTCGGCTGCATGCGGCGCTAGTTACGTCACCACTTGTCTCGCACAATAGGTACTATTAAAGGCACCCAGACAAAAACATTCTAAGTAAGTATTTTCGCCCCATTTTTTAAATTAAATTATCTATATTTTGCTAATTGAAACGTGTTTATGATAAAACATTACTTTCTACAATTTTAGAATTCAATTTCAAATATGTGTCCAAAATTTCAAGGTGCTGGGATATTAGGAAGTTATAAGAATTCCAAGAGTTCTCGTTGTTGTCGCTTTCCTCTTCAAACTTATGGAATGTAGGTACCAACACCCACTAAAAATGTTATTAGGCATATGGCGTCTTCTAACATTTGATTGGTTAAACCCTATATTTGAATATGGAATGAGATTGTATATATTTTTTTTTTTATATGGAGAAATATACCTACCTACTCGTGTGTGGTATCTACTTACGATTACTTATTTTTACCATCTTATGATATTTTGTAATGTTTTCAATCATGCTGTATATAATATAACTTAAGAGACACAACGAAAGAAGACAAAAAGTGTAATGTAATCTCCAAGCAGACGACCTTGTTGGTCCATCTTCAGGTCCAAAAACAATACCGGTTCAAGAACCTTCAAGCACATCGTAAAGCCGACCCATAAAACAAGAACACACTCACCAAAAATATTTATCATTTTCACGAACGAAATTCATACGTTGACTTAATATTTTAATCATTTTTGCTACAAAACTTTTAAGTTTAATTTGCTTTATTTATTTGTTGTTATTACTAGCACAATTTACCCGCCAGCATTATTTGAAAAAAAAATCTATCCTCTAGTATTCGGTAAAGATTTATTTTACGCATAGAACTTAAAAACAATTAAAGTCTCACGGAGCAAACTTGGTTTAGTGTTGCTTGATGTGATAATAAGATATGGTTACATTTTTTCGCTAATTTCAAATTATATTTCAGAACTGTCGTTAAAAAAAACAGCGAATTTTCGGATTGTTAGAATACACTGGCAACTTCGTTTTTCAAACTTGTGATGGCGATTTAAAGAGATTAACGGAGTATTTTTTTCTTTATCCAACTCGCAAAACTATCTTGCCTTTAAAATGATTTCTCTAGCGCCGCTCTGTAATATTTTCGGCATTATAGGTTACTTGTAAAAGATATAATGTGAGAATATTGTGGACCTTTGACAGCTCCTATGACAAATTCAAATTCAAATTCATTTTTTTTGATTGGATATAGAATTACACATTGTAATGAAAAACAAATGACACTAGAACTCTATATAACATAAAAACTACTCCCCAAAATTGAGCAGAGCTCGTGCTTTGGAGAGGAACAAAACATAAGAACTTATAACAATTAGTTTATCTATGCATACATATATGCATGTATCATTACTAATTAAGAGAAAGCATTAAAGAAATGCATAAAAGAACGACGGAAAGACAAGGTTCGACAATCAGGGCTACCAACAATACAATTTTGAACTCCACTTGCAGCTAACCTCTGCCGGCTGTCAAGATTTTTTGTTTTTTCTCACATATGTATGTACTTATGTATATATTTTCTATTTCGTATATATTTTTTTTATTAATAATAATAATTATGGGCTTCGATACGCCATGCAGAAGGCTGTCCTGCTATCATCTTGCAGGATTGTTAGAAGGTTTCTCTCTCTATAGCTCTTAAAAACTCTCTCATGATAAGTGCATTTTTGTGCACATCATGGGAGAGAGGGACACCCAATAGTATATAGGTAGTTTTTAGTTCTATGTAATATGTTTATGTATGTTTAAAATTTTATATTATTATTTTTATTTTAAAGCTAGTTATAATGTTTTTGTATTTTTTTTTTATATGAATGTATTATATAGAGCTGAGAATTTTTTGTATACTTTTGTGATAATAAAAGTGATTTGAAATAATAATAATAAAAAGCTTTATTGTAATAAAAATTACATTACAAATGGCGGGTTACAAATTACATTACAAATTCAATTTCTTTTTTCTGTTTTTTCCAATATTTTTGTTTAATTTCTTTTTTATTTTTTTCTGTTTTTCCCTGGGGTTTACTGGAAGAAATCGCAGTTATGCGATAAGTTCGCCCTAGTGAACAACGTTTTATAATCTGTACTATGTCCATTTTGTATATTTATATGTGTTTGTTGTTTACTTTAAGTTTAAATAAATAAATAAATAAATAGAGGAAACGATCTGTACACACACACACACACAATCATTTCTGTAAAATATATTATTCGATTTAGTTTCACATACTGACCCATTGAGATGATAATATATTATAGTTACTGGTATACATATAATTACATCATTCTACTAGTACCTATAAATATAATGCACACAAGTTTCGTTTTGTGAAATGTACCTACGAGTCTTTTTATTTATTTATTTATTTATTTATTACACATGGAACAGATACAGTCACAAAAACAAACATTGACAGGTACATTAGTATAGAATATCAATACAAAAGACCAATAACATCCGTTCACAATTAGCACACACGCAGAACAAATTGATTACACTACATAGTTAAAAATATATATCTTATATCTATAAAACATTTATGGTAGGGAAGGAGGAAGCATGGGAAGAGGAAGAAGAAGAGGAAGAAAGGAGGGGGAAATGAAGGAAACAACGAAAGAAGAGTCAAGAACTGATATCAAGAACAATAGGATAATCTGTTTTTATACAACTCTTATTTTCTACTAAAGGTTTTATGGGACAACGCGTTGTCATCATCCATATTGTTGGTAAACTCTGCTCTAACTAATGAAAAACGTAATCAAAAAATATTTTTTATAAGTTCTTGCGATACGTCTTTTTTATAGATGCCAATCTTTACAATTGGCATAACTTATGCCAAGCGTTCTCATAAGAGTATCTAGGTTAGATAGTAGCCATAGGTATAAGCCAGCTGAACCAAGGATAAAGTTTTCATTGATTGGTAGATAGTAAGAAATGTATCCAGTTTTTTTTGTTATTTTTAGAGTGTTATGTAAGAGTCAGGTGTTCGTAAAACCGAAGATATTTCTTATCCTTACTAGCAATGTGGTTCGCTACCCATTCTGAGTATGCGCAAAGATAATGTTTGCTTTTATACGCACAGAATTCACCGGTTACCCCATTATTGGTATAATAATAGTAGATAGATGTCAGATAGTACAAACATATTTTTTTTAAATAACGATACTAATATGGTTCCATATGTGTGTAAAATGTATGTATATGTCGATTGTTTGAAACTTTGATCTCATTTTCTCAATATTTTAGTCTTAACAGTTGGAACTTTGTTATTCTCAGGCGACGCTATTTCGTATTTGCTTACAATAAAGAATATTGCTTAGTTTATAATGAAAAGGATCACGTTTAATTTCTAGTTCACGTTTTGTTGCTGTAAGATTACAAATGTTACAATAGATGAAATGCCTAGTAGGGCAGTGCAGTGCTCAAGTTATTGTAACACTGAATGTGTAATCTCGTCTTGTAATAAAGTAGTCTAAAGTTGTTACAGAAATATTAGCATTAATTTACAAATAATAATGAAAATATTACTTATTTTATTTATTTTATTTTATTAATCTTTCGAGTACAAACAGTTTTTCAATAAGTATAAACAATACAACATCATCAACAAATACACCAGCGAAGACTCAAGGATTACAAATTATCCGTGTTACAAAAGCAATTCATTATTAAAAAGGAAAATTAAGATAAAAAATCACATTATAGACAAACACACAATAAACCTAACTAGTCAGTTAACAATAATAATTAGGAATGGTCAATATTAAAAATTCAATAGATTACACAAAGCTCCAGTGCCGGATTTGCCAAAAAACTGAGTAGGCCGGGTGGTGAAAAGATGGTAGCGTTTCTAGTGTCCAGGCATGAACATAATACTCACGCAGACATCGGGTAATCCAATGTGGAACAGAATCGTAATGTCATCTAGTTTACACAATTGGTAAAAATAACAAAGCTCTAGCTATTCTGGAAACGACTTAAAATTCGACTGCAAGATTTGGAGACTACAACGCAAAGCGAATCTAAATAAAAAAGCATGTAAAAATACTTTTGACAGTAGCTTGAAGACTTTTGAATATACTGCATAGTATATTTCCATTTGCATAGTCATGTAAAACAATTTTTCATACTAAATATAAACCTCTCGAAAAAATATGTTACTAATTATTGTAATTATTACCACACGTTTTCACATCATATCAAAATTTTTCTAAAATTATGATGAATATCCATTAAAATACACATTTTTCGTAAAATAAATTGCCCGCGACGCTAATTGTGGTATTTTTGTGTTATGTATGTACCTATGTTTTTTATTTCACTAAAGATATATGTACTAGATTTATATCACGCTTGTTTTCAGAGTAATTTCTATTTAACAGCAAGACAGTTCATCCCTATACACAATTTCGCCTGCGGCGCTATTTTTAGTTCCGTTTTTTTCTTTCATTCATAAGTGTGCCGCCCGCAGTGATACCTCACATTGTCTTATGTGGCCCTTGATAAAAAACAGTTGTGACGATCGCTGGTATATTTAATATACCGTATAGCATATTTAATATACCGTATGTTATATTTAGTATAATTCATGTTAAACAACATCGTGCAAGTATGACAATATTAAATGAAGAAATTATGAGATTTATGGTGCGTAAAAAATAACATTACTATTCCGTAATTTCCCAATATATTATATTACATTGCCTAGATATAAATAACAGTTGGTATTTTTCACAGTGATAATTATATTATGCAACTGTTTTAATATTTTAACTTATTATTTTTAATAATTTTTTCACCTAAAGGGCAAGAGATTTTTAATTTTTCACACCTGAGCCTATAATTAACTACTGCTTGAACCACGAAACTATACACACTTGTTTTTTGGTACTCTTCCACTATTGCGGCCCCACCCGCAGTTGAGCAGAAAATTGACAGAAAAAGACATAGAATAATATGTCTGTTAAAAAGAATTTAGTAAGTGATAAATCTTTGTGTTGGTTTTTAAAAAGATACTACTACAAAGTTTTTTTTTAACTTTTTTGCGAATTATACAACTAGGGTGATCACTCACTAAAAAAATTCGCTTGTTAGGCATTTTTTTTGTTAATTAAAAAAAAAACAATGACGATCTATATCTAGTCTACATCGCGAACGATCTTTAAAAAAATCTTCAGAAATCACGGATATCACAGGATTAGGATCAACGCGGGGCCTAAAATACAAGCATTTTCCCTGAAATATCAGTATTTAGAAATCGTCTTACAATATTGCAAGTATTAATAATTACCGATTTTTGCATTTTAAATAATTTTCTAAATATGGGTAATAATTATTTATTTGAATAGCTAATGCGGCCCTTAATCCAAAAAAATCCAGGTCTGAATTCAGAGCAACATCTGTAAAGTATCAAAATACCTATATTTTAAATTTTACTACAAATTCAATCGAATTTTATACAACAGCATTTTTCCATGTTCGTCCTTCTCTAACCTCGCCTAACCTAATAATAAATTGATTAAGTTAGTTAATAATTTATTTTATAGTCTTGTGACACCAGGTAATCAATAATTCTCTTAAAACATCCATTTGTAACTATTTTATTATACAAATACACGTCCATTACGATTGTAGATATCTACTTTTATTTCTACAGTCTTATCTCTGATAGTAAAATGTTTTATGTTCTTTTGATTATAGTGCACTGAGAAAACAGGCATTGTGAATTTATGCGGAATTCCTCACATTTTATTCGGAATTCAAGATAAAAAAGGGATTGCAGTTCTTACTTATAAGTTATCAGGAAGCGGCGGCCTGTTATAATATCAGGCCGCCGCTTCCTGATAACTTCACAGTACGTACTGATATACTATACATTCTCATACGAATAAGTTGACATTTATTCTTGTTAATTTCACAGTACGTACTGATATACTACACATTCTCATACGAATAAGTTGACATTTCTTCTTGTTAATCTCACAGTGCGTACTGATATACTATACATTCTCATACGAATAAGTTGACATTTCTTCCTGATAACTTTACAGTAAGTACTTATAGGTTATTCGCTCTCATACGAATAAGATAGCAAGTCTTCCTGATAATTTGACGGTAGGTGTCAATAGATTATTCGCTCTCATACGAATGCTTTATTAAGTTTTCTTGATAGTTTGTTAGTATTGCGCTAATAATTTATGCGTGCTGTCATGTTAATTATGTTCTACTTACTGATAACCTCTAAGAAGCCCTAATATTCTATCATACTTACTGATAGAATATTGGGGTTTCAAGGTGTGGTTTATCAGCAAATAGAAGGTAACTAACACAACAGCATCGCATAAAGGATTTTAGAAAAATATAACAGAATAATAAGAATATAGGTAAGTACATAATAAGTGCTTGTTTTTTTAATTGGTGAAGGTATATGTTTCGATTTTGAGGTGACATGAAATATAAAAGCAAATATTAAAGTTACAATTATTTGAATTTATTTTCATTAAAAACAAAGAAAAATAAATACACGTATATAATATATAAAACTATGTACACGATTATATACAATACTACTGCACCCCATAAGCAACTGAACGGTTGAGCGGGGTGAATATACCTACACACATAATGGTCCTTGGTGTATAAATATTTTCATATCAACCTTATATACCAAGCATATAATACACCTATATACAAGGTATATAATACCTAAAATACATTTAATATAGTCGTTGGTACATAAATACTGGCAAATTAAGCTTATATACCAAGTATAATACACCTACACACAAGGTATATAATACCTAAAATACATTTAATATAGTCGTTGGTACATAAATACTAGCAAATTGAGCTTGTATACCAAGCATATAATACACCTATATACAAGGTATATAATACCTAAAATACATTTAATATAGTCGTTGGTACATAAATACTAGCAAATTGAGCTTATATACCAAGCATATAATACACCTATATACAAGGTATATAATACCTAAAATACATTTAATATAGTCGTTGGTACATAAATACTAGCAAATTGAGCTTATATACCAAGCATATAATACACCTATATACAAGGTATATAACACCTAAAATACATTTAATATAGTCGTTGGTACATAAATACTAGCAAATTGAGCTTATATACCAAGCATATAATACACCTATATACAAGGTATATAACACCTAAAATACATTTAATATAGTCGTTGGTACATAAATACTAGCAAATTGAGCTTATATACCAAGCATATAATACACCTATATACAAGGTATATAATACCTAAAATACATTTAATATAGTCGTTGGTACATAAATACTAGCAAATTGAGCTTATATACCAAGTATAATACACCTATATACAAGGTATATAATACCTAAAATACATTTAATATAGTCGTTGGTACATAAATACTAGCAAATTGAGCTTATAAACCAAGCATATAATACACCTATATACAAGGTATATAACACCTAAAATACATTTAATATAGTCGTTGGTACATAAATACTAGCAAATTGAGCTTATATACCAAGCATATAATACACCTATATACAAGGTATATAATACCTAAAATACATTTAATATAGTCGTTGGTACATAAATACTAGCAAATTGAGCTTACATACCAACCATATTACACTCATACATAGAAGGTAGATGCATACCTAACATTAAATGAATAAAATAAATTAAGTATGTAAAATAAATAAACAAAATATTTCACAACGCAATCTCTGCCAACCAGCTTTAAGTATGGTGATTGCGTCCTTGTCAAAATCCAACAATAGTGGGTTATGTATCCTCTGGAAGTAAGAGATAACAATACGAATTAGTTGGTTATATACTTAGGTAAGGTTAAATAAATTCTCATAGAGGTTCTTAAACACACATACAAAATAACATGCACACAATACTGACCTTCTGGAGTTGGATAAAGCGATGCTGCTAAAGCATTCATTCCATCATATAAGTATCGTAGACGACCATACTCTCTGCCCAGAGACTCTCGTACGAGTCTGCACTTTTCAATTTAAAATCATTTCGTGGTTTTTCCTCTGCAAGAAACATATAACAGGAATTAGATACGTTTAATTAGATAGGCGCGTTTTGAGTAAAAGGAATCGGAGTGCGTGTATGACAAACTGTATGAGTGTGACGGAAGCTAAGAGTGTGTTAGGATAGGGATGTCTGGCGCTCTGTCCTCTCTGCCTACCCTGCAAGGGACGTGGCGTGAGGGTATAGTAGTAGTAGACACGTTATATAGGGTTACACTATGTATATATACATATAAGTAATTTTTTTATAAAGGTCCTTAAACGCACACACACAAATTAAAAAAAAGAAACACACAAAACTCACCTTCTGACAAGCTGAATAATGAGATGCTACAGCCTTCAAGGGATAAAACCAAGCACTAAACTTCTTAAAAAATCCCAATATATAGTATACAGTACATAAATTATGTACATTCACTGCACAGTGCACACGAAGACGACCGATAGATCGAGAAAAAACGATAGAATGAATACTGCGGGGAACAAACACAAGAATAATATTTGGTTATGCGTATATCATGATAATGTTGCCTGATAAACTATGATGAAAATGGCATAATATAGTATTAGGAAATACGTCACTAAAACATAACATTTCCTGTACGAATAATTTTACAAGAAATCCCGATAATTCATCGTTACGGATCGACGTAATATTAGTCTTGTCATGATAAAAAGTAGGTAAGAACAATTTGCAATACAGTTATCATGACGTCCTGATAAAATAACACGACATACTAATAATGATGAAGTATTCGGAAATCATTATTGTATTTTTATTAGTAATCGCCCGAATACAACATTCGTCTTCAACATTTTGGACGCATACATTATTATTATAATGTTATTTTATGCGGAACGTAATGATATAATATGATGCTGAATGGATAGATTATAGTGATAGTGATATTTTATTAATCAGACTTGATAATTCATCATGAGGACAAGAATGCAATTTTCTCCGTGTGCCCAAGGTAAAATTAAATATTTTAGACTGTTGGAAGTATGGAAAAATGATTATGAAAAGGTCTCACCTAAAGAAATGTTGGGCTAAAGAAATGTAAGTGAGTCGTATATAAAAAAACATCAGCAATCTGTCGATTCTGCGTAAATTAGGATAAAGGTACGCATATTAACAAATTTCAAAAAACGGGAGACCTTAGTTCTCGACAACCGTTACTAAATATGCTTTGGAAAAAAATAGTGTAGATACATTGAACCTTTATCTAGCGAATGACTTTAAAATATTTTTTAATATCTTGTATAGATTTTAAAAAAATGTAAAAAACACCTGTGATCTTTAGTAAATGTTGAAGGTTTTCACAGTGTGCGATTGACATTGTTTCTTGGTTTTTCGGGTGAACTGTGTGTAGATATACTTGATAGACGTTTCGACACTTCTACTACATTTCGTTTCACCCGTCTTGTCACACTTTTTGTATACACAGAATTACTACGTAGCCAGTGGCCAAGTTATATGAAACCAGGAGTACACATTTTTCATACATTTATCCACAGAGGAAGATACCAGTGGGAGTGTCAAAACGTCGATCAAGTTTATCTACACACGGTTCACCCGAAAAACCAAGAAACAACCTCTGATCTTTTTTCCTAAAGACAGAAACTTGTTTGCCGAAAGTCGCGGAGATTTTTTTTTATACAATAGGTACATTATTATACAATCGAAAGACGCACACGTTTTTAATATCCTACCAATAATTCGTCATGACATTGATCTTTTATCCGATGAACTTTTGTTCATCCATCACAATACTAATTTTCTTAATTACGTTGTGAATAAAAGTTGCTGAAATAAATAACGATTAAAATATTTATATAAATAAATAATACTTATGCACTTCTGTTGTTGAAAAGTATTAATTTCAATGTCTTTGCATGTTAATGTTAGTTGATTTTATGTATATTTAATAATTAGTAATGGATTGCAATATTACTATTAACATTAAAATTTGCATAATTCCAATATATCATAAGTATTTAAGCAACGTCTAAAATACTTGAATTATTTTTAATTTACAAATTTATTTTTGTAAAGCGTTAGATTTTTTCTACATTCCGTATTTTCTACAATGCAGTATTCCTACAACAGTGTAGAAGAATTAAGGATGAACGGGCTTACGACCGAGAGTGGATATGATCCCTACTATGCGAGACGAAGGTCTGGGTTCGAATCCCAGCCATATAGGAATAAGCCAACGTGTGTTTATTTACTGCATAATTCGAAGACCAGATTCTCAAGGACAGACGTGTTCTGAGTAAAAGGAATTGTAGAGTACGTATGACATATTGCATGAATGTGACGGAAGCAAAAAGTGTGTCCATTGTGCAAGGATAGGAAAGTTTGGCGATATGTTCTCTCTGCTTACCCCGCAAGGGATGCGGCGTGAGGGGATAAAATAGAATTGAATAAAATATTGTATTTTGTGTAAATAAATGGGCAGTGGTCAATTCTTATGCCACATCGTTGATATACGAGTAGGTATGTCCAATTTCTTGTACGTATTTTTTCATACCAAGGCTTGCCTGGTTGGTAACGCGCTCGACTGTTAATCCGGTGGGCGCGGGTTCAATCCCCGATGCCGACTTACTCCACTTCACGATACAAGCTTTTCAACCTTACTACTCTGAAGTGTACAACGATGTATATGGGTTTGTTTCGATAAACCCAGATTAATTTAAAAAAGACACGTTTGTCTATATTATATGAGTATTCTACTAAATTGAGCAATTGTTATACCTTTCTGAAAATAAATTACCTACAATTAAGGTGATGGGCCCTTAATATTGTGTAAGAATCACCAGTAAGACCACGATCCTCAGCAAGCTGTCATCCCAGGTATCATCACTGCTGATCTTCGCAACATCACCGGTTCACCTTCATGCAGACTGCTGTGAAACTTGTACGAATTATTATTGTCGAATTACGTTATCATTATATTTGTACAAAAACTGCAGAGCGACAGGTAGGGTTACCACCTCTCCGGGTTTGACCCGGAGTCTACGTGTTTGAATGGTGCTCTCCGGGCTCCGGACTATCATTATGCCTCATCCACATGCTCGCTGACCCTCCATGTTTTTTGTGTGAATGAGTAAAAGGACGTGCGGACGGGGTGATTGTCTTGGATTGTATACGTAATCGACGGTTAACGTCTTTTTACTCATTCACACAAAAAACGTGGAGGGTCGGCGAGCATGTAGATGAGGCATCATATATCTCCGGGTCACACCGGGTGGGGAAACAGTGGCTTAGCTATCACCGAGCAGTCCCCTCCCGACTTGTACATATTATGAAAATCTATTCAATCTCATTAAAAATTAAATAGTTTCATCAAAAATTCGCTTGCAGGGCTACCTTTTTAGTGCATTTAGTATTAGGTATTGTTTTTTTTTTTACAGAAAATAAATCTGTATTCACTCAATCAACTCGTACTCACAAAAATTTACCGTCTGCGGCGCTATTTGCGAGTTTTTCTTCCACATTTGTACTAAAATATAAAAATACATTTTTTCGGAATCTCCGGGAAGGAAAGGTGGGAGCCCTAGCGACAAGTGGAGGTACGAATTACAGGCGAAGATTTTAAAATTAATGTCAGCTCCACTATGTAGCAACAAGATACAGCGAACACCAAATAATCGGACGTTTTGCAAGTCCAGATCCCAAAACACTTGTGGATATTGGTATAGATCGTTAGTTTCGTACGCATACAGACAGTTCAAAAATTTCTAAAACGGGAGACCTAAGATATTGACAACCTTAAATATGCTTTGGCAAAAATGGGGTAGATACATTGAACCTTTATCTAGGGAATGACCGTAAGGGACTTTTTATATTTTGTATAGGTTTCTCAAAAAATTGTGAAAAACACTTATAAACGATATTTTTTTTCCGAAAGACAGAAACTCGATCGTTCAGTTCAACAATGCGAAGTACTGGATTATTGACTCTCTTCTCGACTACGGAATTGTTAATCGTTTCTGTTGATTTATCCAACATTTTAATGAACGTTTATCTTATTTCCATCAAAAAAAATATTTTAATTTTTATGTAGTTTTTGTTGGTAGGTGCGTGAATATTTACGGGTAACAGCTAGTTAATTATATTCATATTCAAACAATCAACAGAGATGTAAACACTTACTTAATGGGTAGGCAGAGATACCTACTCTAGACACAATGTGGGATCTTAATTTATCATTGTATGTTGCACAGCCTATACAAAGAACAAATGTATACAGAATCGCGATCTATTGTAATTTACATACACAACAATTCATCACTGAACGTGTACATAATATACCTACAACATAGTGGCATAATGATTAATTAACAAGATCATGTCTGACAACATGCGCATTAGGCGCATTATAAACACAATGCGCATCTACTTAAAAAAAAAAACAAAACACTTAAAAAAATGTTTTCTACATGACATGACAATGTCATTAGACTAATTGAGTACATGGTTGGCACAGTTGGTTGTAGCGTGGGTCTTCCAGGCGGAGGTGCTGGGTTCGAATCCCAGCAATGGTGTTGTATTCTGTACTTCATGAACAATTTGGTGGTCGAGGTGGTCGGTAGCCTGGTTGGTAACGCGCTCGACTGTTGATCCGGTGGGCGCGAGTTCAATCCCCGACTTACTTCACTTCACAACACAAGCTTTTAAGCTTTCTGTTATTCATTTTATATAAAAAAAAATACATATATCCACGGCCGCTCCCTATGTGAAGCATGTGGTCGTCACCCAGTTTTTCCAGACTTTCCTGTCCTGGGCCAACTCCGTTTCCTGTTCCCATGTCATTCCAGCCTGGCGCAGCTCTGATGTGTACAGCCTCTGGATGGTCATTGCAGGCCTGCCCAGACGTCTGTTGCCTTCAGGGCGATATTGAAGACAGCTGTTGTTGATGCTATCAGCGGGCACACGTAGAATGTGCCCGAGCCAGTTAAGCCTACGAGTCTGTATCACTTGGGTGATAAGTGGCTGCTGAGTTCGACTTCGAAATCAAATATATTGAATTAAAAAAATACGTTGTAAATAGCATAGCTCGTAAGACTTATATATAAGTATAGATATAGTTTGAATGGTTTGAAATATTGTAGTAATAGGTGAAGTTTTGTAACCTCCTTGGACAAGGATATTGAAGGAACGTAATTCAGGGGTGGGGTTTGCCGGGGGGCTCCCTTAAGGCTAACCCTGGAACCACCTCTCAATAATATTTTGCTATAAGTGCGGGTAAAGAGATAGCTATTGATGCGCCTGAGCTACCTGGGGATGTGGAGGGCCTTAAGCCCGCGTGATTCGCCTTCAATGCTGTGTTCGACTCCTGACTTCATCGTTAGTGACATAGTCAAACCATCTGAATCCCAGTATTCGCCGCAAGTATCTGTTCTCAGCGCTGAGTAATTTTCTATTACATAATGAACGATAATAATTCTGTAGGTAAGTGAGTAGTTTGTATAGACAAAATAAAGAAATGTGTATGAAGTCAAGGTCGTCTCTGTGATGATTTATGATTTAACTATAAATATTTACTTTGCGGAAGATCCATTCTGCCCATCATTCTTAATGCAACAAATTATTAATCAATTTGATACTTGTTTTCTACAGAATTACAATGTTTCCGCTACGCTAAAACGGCGCTGGGCTGGTCATGTTGCCCGTATCTCAAACGACAAATGGACGAAACGTCACTTGTGCTGGCGCCCTAGAACATCACAAAGAAACCCCGGACGACCCCAACTTCGATGGAGAGATGACATTGTCAAGTTTTTTTTTTAATACATCTTTGTACACTTCACAGAAAGCTTAAAACCATGTGTTGTAAAGTAAAGTAAGTCGGGGATTGAACCCGCGCCCACTGGATTAACAGTCGAGCGCGTTACCAACAGGGCCGTCTCTCCCATTAGCCACGGTGGGCACTTGCCCAGGGCCCCGCGATCCAAGGGGCCCCCAAGCATTGTTTGCAAGCATCATATTGCATTATTTTCCGAAAATCTAACAATAATTACTGACTATAAATTATAATATTTATCAGATTTTTTGGTATTCTAATGAACAGGGGCCCCAACAAACAATGCCTGTCTTCCTCATTACGATATACGGGGCCCCCAAGTTCCTGCTAGATCACGAATTGATGATATTACTTATCAGATTTTTTGGTATTCCAATGAACAGGGGCCCCAACGAACAATGCCTGTCTCCTGTCTTTCTAATTATGATCTACGGGGCCCCCTAGTTCCTGCTAGATCACGAATTGATAATATAAGGTACTTATCAGATTTTATGGAATTCTAATGAACAGGGGCCCCAACGAACAATGCCTGTCTTTCTAATTACGATCTACGGGGCCCCCTAGTTCCTGCTAGATCATACGAATTGATGATATTACTTATCAGATTTTTTGGTATTCCAATGAACAGGGGCCCCAACGAACAATGAATGAATGAATTCTGGATTTTGAACTACATTGTTTGGTAAAAAAAATTCGCCTGCGGCGCTAATGAAATCTCTTGCGTTTATCTTATTACTTCACTGATTTTTCAAAAAAATATAGCCTGCGGCCTATAATTCCAACCCTGCCAAAATTTAATTTTACTTGCGGCCCGTCGCTCATTTATAATTTCAAATGCTCCTTCATCCAAAAAGTTTGCCCAGGTCTACTATAGAAAGACAACAAAATAAATCAAACTATAGGTATAAGAATCATGACCTTTTTTCACTCAGTCTCAAAAAAAGTCGCCTGCGGCGCTATTCACACTTTTATTAGCACAATATCATATTTGTGTGTGACAACCTACACCGCCCCCCCCCCCCCTCTCCCTCAGTCGACAATTTTTTCTTGCTCAAGGTCAACAGTTTAGTTCTTGTAATCCAGCTCTGCATAGGGGCCCCATTAGAGTAAAGTGCCCAGGGCCCCCAGTAGGTTAAAGACGGCCCTGGTTACCAACCAGGCTACTAGACCACCTCAGGTGGAACATGGATGCAGAAGGCGTAGGATAGACAGGAGTGGAGAGGCTTGGAAGAAGCCTACGTTCAGGAGTGGACGGTTTCGGGCTGAGAAGAATAAGAAGAAGGGGTATCTATCTATCTATACCCTTACGCCACGTCCCTTGCAGGGTAGACAGAGATGAGGACAAAGCGCCAGACAGCCCTATCCTTGCACACACTCCTAGCCTCCGTCACATTCATGCAATTTGTCATACACGCTCTCCGATTCCTTTTACTCAAAACGCGTCCATCCTTGAGAAGGAGTGAACATATGAATCTTTTTTTTTTGCAAATTGACTAAAATTACATCATTGCAAATTAATTTTTAGGTAGGCATGTGGTCTTTATGAACAAAAATTGGTAAAAACCTGTTAGATAAGTATATAGGTACCCAAATACCAATGAATTCCTACCTACAATCAACTTGCTAATTAAATTTGCATACAAATAGATAATTTTTACTCATTATCGTAAAAAATTGCACTTTTTGTTCAAACAACGTATACCTATGCGTTTTATCGTAATATTTATTTATTTATTTATTCCGATATCGCATGACTGGACGACCTTGGATAATTTTTAACAATACCCACTAATTTTATACTACTATTTACTTAATTGTGTATAATTTTATGCATAAATAAATAAATTTAGTTATTTTTAATTATGTGAATTGCATAAGAACTTACAAACGACTAGGCAATGTAATATCATTATAGGTCCATTCCATTGCAAGAAAAGAACTTTATCAATGAGGAACAATAATGAAGGCTACCGACTCAACTATGACGTCACGGTAATTTCCTACGGCATTAAGGTTCAAAATTGCATGATAAAATGGTAAAAATGTTTTTTTTTCCATTTTTGTGGGGTTAATTTCACTTGAATTAAAACACTTTTGCGGTTATTGCCTAGATTTTAATGCATATTATCAATACAAAAAAAAAAACTTCGCGACATTCGGGAAACGACTTTCTGTCTATCGAAAAAAAGATCAGAGTTATTTTTCACATTTTTTTTTTGAGAAATTTATACAAGATATAAAAAAATCTTGTACAGTTGCTCCCTAGATAAAGGTTCTATGTATCTCCTCTATTTTATTCCAAAGTATATTTAGTAAACTTGTCGAGATCTAAGGTCTCCCTTTTTTTAGAAATTTTTGAAATGTCAATATGCCTACTTTTAAATAAACTTTAAATTTAAATATGATAAAAAAGTACTACAATTTTAAACTGTCATCTAAAGCTGGTTATATATGCAAAATTTCAAGGTGCTGGGACATTGGGAAGTTATTAAAATTTTAAGATGAAAGTTTAGACGCAGACAGCAATAACAATAACAGATCAAGTCCATAAATGAAAGCGTGCTAAACAAAAACTGAATATCTTTAAAATATTACTTAGATGACAACCAACAGCTTAGACAGAACAGTTACTTCAGCATATTGTGGTAATTTTAATACCACAATGGTATGGATGGATTATTGTAATATAACCACAAGATGCGGTACTTACTCTGATTTCATGTAATTACCGTGACCAAACAAACCTAAGATTATCTTCAAATATCATACCACATTTCTCAACAATGTCTACATACTAATAAATCTAGTGTTATAAATTATAATGTTATCATCGTGTTTATACGTATGTGTGTTCGAACATAAAATTGTAAAGCAAGTTAAAAAGTCCTATCACTAATCAGTGCCTGATGAAGCCTCTTGGAAGCCTATAATTTAGAGTCCTCACCATTACACCGCAATGGAAAAGCAAACAGGTCAAAAGACACGCAAAAAAACACGTAATTCGATATACCCGAAAATAGCGCCGCAGACGATTTTTTTATAAAATATTTGTAATGAGATTTCATTAGATTACTAAAAAAAATCTTAATAAAAATTATAGTGTCCGACCGAATGTTCGGTTTCGGTTTCGGTCGAGTTTCGACAAAAAAACGGGTTTCGGTTTAGTTTCGGTTTCGGTGGCAAACCTGCCGAAACTACGACCGAAACCGAAACTGCATTCGGGAGTTTTCGCGCTGTGATCGGTCATGTTCGGCGCGTTGTGACGCGATGAAGTGTATTCATGTCGCGACTGGCAAGCGTTTGCAGGTCGTTTTGTTTTGTTTGTGTTTGTGACGTTTTGTTTGTGTCGTGGGATTTATTTTGAATTTGGTAAGTTTTATTACGTGATATAGGCTATACCATATACATTCATAAGAATAGGTAGCAAACATAAAAAATAATTCAATATAACAACAAACTAATACATAGATTATAGTAGAATCAAGTTTAAGAGGGGTTTTCACGAAATAGGGGGTTTTTACAAGATAAATATCTGCTCACCTGTACACAATAGGCTAGTAAGATGTTAACAGAATATTGAGTTTGTACCGTTGTCTAGTGGATCCCTTTTTGATTATAATTAAGTCGTTTGGTTTTTGTTTTTTCTTACTGAAGAAGTGTCATACAAAATGACGAATTAAGTTTATTAATTATTGTTAATTTGTTCTTAAGATACAAGTGATTTATTTTGTTTTGTTAATAATTCAAATATTAAAGTACATATTCGTATTGTGATGTTAGGTAACAACTTAAATAAGTAATTTTATGTTTAATATTAAAAAAAAAAGAATAATATTCAAAGGATGAATCTACCTACTCAAATAAACACCTCACCTATTTTAAGTATTTTTAAGGCGCAATCAATAATATTTTCTTAAAAAAGGGGTTGTTATGTTGATTATCAATAAGTGAAAATATCGAAGACTGCATAGTTCTGTGATTTAAAAGTAAAAAAGTAAAGTCTGACTGATTATAATAACGTTTTCTTTATTTTTCCCTCAAAACATGTTCTTGTAAGAAAGTTTCGGTTTCGGTTTCGGCCGAAACTGAGACCGTTGCCGAAATTCGGTTTCGGTTTCGGTTTCGGTCATAAAAACCAGTTTCGGTCGGACACTAAAAAATTATGATTATATTTTCGGAGAATCCCAGAAATCGGAGGAGAGTTATGTGAGCACACACCGACAAACCTTATCGGTTTGGCGTGACTCTCTTGAATTTCTGTATTGTTTGTGTTATATTTCAAATAAATAGAATAACAATAAAAAAAGTAGTTGCATTGCGACGGATTACCTTAAGATAATAGTAGGAGTAGGACTTTGGGAAGGAGAAAAATAAAGAAAGCCTATATGCAGAAATGGAAGCTGCAGGATTCATAAAAAATGTACCTAATGCTACTTCAATTATACATTTCTTTAGTTTTTATGCTCGTAGTAAATAAAACCCAGATAAATCATTGGACTAGAGAACAAATAGATTTTTCAAAATAGTGTTTTCAATTTGAGGTGGCCGGTAGTCTGGTTGGTAATGCGCTCAACTGTTAATCCAGTGGGCGCGGGTTCAATCTCCGATGCCGAATTATTATATTAAATATATTTATATATAAAATATTTTATTAAAAAAATTAATAGCTAACGAACGCGAGAGTTGGTGGGTAAAATACGCTAGTTTTTTTTATAATACTCACATCACGTAAAGCTTCTATCTATATTTTAAACATTGTTTTAAAACAATTGATACAACCTTATACGATAGAAGAGTATACCTTTATGTCATGATTGTACTATGTCCCATCTCGACAGCATTGTGAGTTATGACCCAAATACCCATGAAAGGTTAATCCAAGTGTTTCTATACCCTTTTTATTAAGCAACGACAGTGTATTAAAACATTATCACAATATTATATGTACAATGTCTCGTAAGATAATAACACCTCTTCATAGATTATCGGGATTCCTTTTGCATCCACAACGACTTCAGGACAACCAGCGAATACTTGTGTACAACTTGATTAATTTGATCAGCCCTTAATTTATGTTAAGGGCTGATCAATTGAAACATTTAGCAAAAGAGGGCTGGATTTTGATAAGGGCTGGATCACTATTCACTACCCCATCCCATTGGAACGTGCGATGTCCAACCAAATATTTTTAAAACATAATTAATTGCCAATTGTTTTGTAATGAAAGGTCACTTATGCCAGAGCCATAAGGTGAGAATAAAGCATGTAGTCGTCCCTTCTCGGTCAAATTTTACGACTGCGTTCGACAGTTTGAAATAATTTTACCATAGACATACGAACGTCTTTCGGAATTTCTTTAAAACGTAGGTTATTATTTTATAATTGGCTTAGTTTTTTTTTTCATAGAGATTGTTTATTTGTTTTAATTATTTATTAAAAAAAAAACCCCTAGGTCATTTTATAGAGAAACGCCCACCATGGCGAGCATATCGCAAACTCTTCCGGCTAACCTTGACGAATAAATCTGAGAAACAGTTCTTACAGCACATGCATTCAATAAAAATGTAAATTACATAAAAACACAAATACGTACTTAATTACAAAAACAAAGGATAGGAGGTAGAAAAGAGAGAAGATGGAGAGGAAGAACAATAGGATGAATTAGGGGACAGCTGCTCATATGAATAGATCTTTAAATAATTTTGTGTAATTTATTTAGAAATTCAGGGCTTGGCACCAAGAATGACGTCACAGTAATTTCCTACGGCATTAAGGTTCAAAATCGCGTGAACAATCGTATGATAAAATGGTAAAAAAAGCGTTGTTTCCATTTTTTGGGGTTAATTTTAGTTAATAATTATAGCGTCTATCAAAAAAATTACAGTTATTCCCTAGATAAATGTTTAATGCATCTACCATATTTTGTTCCAAAGCATATTTATCAACGGTTGTCGAGATATGAGGTCTCCTGTTTATAGAAATTTTTGAAATGTCGGTATGCATACTTTTAAGTATCAGATAATATTGTTCAATATTCATCGTATTAAACGCCAACAATTGCCAAGATAGGATCCTATTTATACCGCATTGTAACTGTGCGAAGGAATGAAAGGTCATTGTAGAGTTTAACGTATAATAATTTGATATCCTCAAAATCACTGCACAGATTACAATTATTACCTGTAGTGTTGTATGACCTATCACGTGAGGTCACATCCGTGCACCTCACCTTAAATCTCTTCATTCATACCAAGTCATATTATTATTAGACGAATTATAATATTTAAATTGAAATGCTATATGAAATTTTTGTAGAAGGATTGTAAAATCTATATTATGTGTCCTCCACAATGTTGTTTGGAACTTTGCTAAATTTCCCACAACAGGTAACGTTTCAACAAAAATAAGAAAGTTCTTATTTCATTTATCACCATATAATATTTTAGTAAAGATGGATAGGTACAAAATCGCCTATGTCCAGGAATCAATTTTACATCAAAAAACTGTCAGACTATATAATTTGAGCAACGATAGAACAGAATTCTGCTATGACATAGGCAATAAAAAAATCAAATAACTCTTACGTTTATAGAGAGAAAAAAATTAAGAGTGAGCATACCTATTGACATTGCAAAGAATTAGCAGAAAATAAAACGTTTTCAGAGAAAATTATTTTAGGAGTAAGCATAGTGACATTTCAAAGAATTAAAAAAACGGGAGACCTTAGATCACGACGACCTTACTAAATATGCTTTGGAAAAAATAGATTCGTTGAATCTTTAGCAAATGACCGTAAAATATTTTTATATCTTGTATAGAATTTTCAAAAAAAAATTGAAAAACACCGTTGGCCTTTTTTCCGAAAGACAGAAACTCGTTTCCTGAAAGTCACAGAGGTTTTTTTTGTATTGATAATATGCATTTAAATTTAGGGAATGACCGTTCAAGTTTTTTGAATCGAGCGAAATTAACCAAGTAAAAAAACGTTTTTTACCATTTTATCATGCGATTGTTCATGCGATTTTGAACCTTATCGCCACGGAAAATGACCGTGACGTCATAGTTGGGACCCTCGGTTTAAAAAAAGAAAAGAAACATGTTGTTTCGGAAGAGTACCTATAGGTACTGTTACTTACCCGTACAAAATATTTAAAAGTGTGTTAAAACTTATATTTTACGAGTATTATAACCAAATAATGAAGATTAATTATCAAATAAAACACTGTTTGCGTTTGAGGAAGTTATAAAAAACTTAATTAAATAAAACATGATTATTGATTATTGGATTCAATCAACACTCAATGTGTCGATGGTAATTTAATTAAAATCATTATAAATTAATATAATTTACATTCCCAGAATACGATTTTATTATATCTGTTGCATTTTTATTATATAATTTGAAATAATCTTTTATACCCGGCGAAGCTCAGATATATCCAATACAGTATACAATACCTAGAAAAATCTATAACATTATTTATAGCTAGATGTGTGTACGTCTATCAAAATTTTGCAAAAGGCTTCGTGTGCACTCGGTTGTTTCCGTATGTAGTTTTTTTTTTTTGAATAGATGTCGTAGTTACAATATCCGTTTTAGTCACTCGTTTCTCTTATCCTATTTCTCAACGATCTCATCTCGACAGCATTTATTCCTAATTCGTCCTTCTTTAGCTAAAAATTTCCCGGGCGGAGAAACAGACCATACACAGTATTGTATCCGAATGCGGGGAGACTTCTTCATACTAACGGATACAGCGACCGAATATATTTTAAACATTGACCTAAACCTTTGACAATCAGACCTACCTGTGCTATTATTACTGTTTTATGTCCTTATTCTAATGGCTATATCCCACGGAAGGTGAATCCTGCTTCGTCCGTAGATTCGCATGCCGTGGGAAGGAGTGAGTCCGTGAATCTACAGACTTTTTCATAGCGATTTGTATGGCGGTACGTGATATCGCAGACGTGCACGGATCGTGGGAAATAGGTTGCCTGTGAATCCGCGGACACGCCTTGATGAATCCAGATGAATCCGTCTAATCCATAGCGTTTGGATAACTTGCAATTCAAGTGTTGAATCCAATATACATATACGTAGATATTTCTTTAGGAAACATCCCAAACAGACAGTTTTTATCATTTTATTTCTTCTTTTCTATTTTAAAATGTATTTTAATAAAAATTAAACTTTTTTTCAATTATTTCAATGTTAATTTATAGTTTGATAATTACAAAATGTGTAATATAATTATGTGTGTGTGTGTGTGTGTGTGTGTGTGTGTGTGTGTGTGTGTGTGTGTGCGTGCGTGCGTGCGTGCGTGTGCGTGCGTGCGTGCGTGCGTGCGTGTGTGTGTGTGTGTGTGTGTGTGTGTGTGTGTGTGTGTGTGTGTGTGTGTGTGTGTGTGTGTGTGTGTGTGTGTGTGTGTGTGTGTGTGTGTGTGTGTTGATTCTCACAAAATAAAAAACGTTTTATTAAAAAATATAATTATGTATATATTTATGTACCTATTAGCTTATTACGTTACTTCATTTTCTATAGTATAACTATTAAACGTAATACATATATATTCCATTTGTCGCCGCCCACAAGTTTTTTGTGTATATGAGTAAAAAGGCGTGTGGATGGAACGTTTGTCTTGGCTCGTTTACGTAACAGACCGTTGACGCCTTTTTACTCATGAACGCAAAAAAACTCGTAGACGCTCGCAAGCGTGTGGCGGCGACATTAACTTTTACTTAAAGTATTATACCGAATCGGTAGGTATTACCTATATAATTGGCACCAGGAATGACGTCACAGTCTTTTCCCACGGCATTAAGGTTCAAAATCGCGTGACAATCGCATGATAAAATGGTAAAAATAGCGTTTTTTTAATTTTCAGGTTAATTTTGCGTCTATCAAAAAACTTTTACGGTTATTCCCTAGGTTTTAATGCATATTATCAGTACAAAAAAAAATTTTACTCAACGACTTTCAGGAAACGAGTTTCCGTCTTTCGGAAAAAAGATCAGAGGTGTTTTCCATTTTTTTTTGAGAAATCTATACAAGATATAAAAAATCTTTTACGGTTATATACGGTTATATAAAGGTTCAATGCATCTACCCTATTTTGTTCCAAAGCATAATTAATAATGGTTGTCGAGATAGAAGGTCTCCCGTTTTTAGAAATTTTTGTATGTCGGTATGCATGCATACTCTTAACATTACTTACTGTAAATTAATACTGATTCAAAAGTTATTCATAGGTACAAAAATACATAATACAAGAATATGATACTAAATTGATAACATGTAGCTACCTACATTAACTGAAAATAACGTGTTGTAATTTTTGCTAGTCGGGTAATTTGTATATTTTTGTAACAATTTTACAATAAAAATAATTATTATTCGATATATTTTCGGATATATATTCACTAACAACGAGGGTTGTCAACCGTACTAGAGTATAATAATAATATTGAAAGTGAGTTGCAAGAAATATATGGATCGCAAAATACTATATATTTTTTTTTGGCAACATTAAAACTAAGAAAATATCAACCAAATCCGCTTCACTTGTAAAATTTAAACGCAGTTTAAGAATTATATCATTGCCTGCAGTTTTCGACTGACGAATGAGTGTGTAATTTACATTAATTTGAAAATTGAGAAAACCACACTTTTCTAGCAAATAAAAATATTATAAAATTCAAGCAGTTCATAAAATGACAGTTTTTATTTAAATAGATAAGTAGATATTTATTTATTTATTGCACATGGAACAGATACAGTCACAAAAACAAACATTGGCAGGTACATTAATACAAAAATATCAATACACAAGACCAATTACATCCGTTCACAATTAGCACACACGCAAAACAAATAGATTACATTACATAGTTAAAAATATATATCTTATATCTATAAAACATTTATGGTAGGGAAGGAGGAAGCATGGGAAGAGGAAGAAGAAGAGGAAGAAAGGAGGGGATAATGAAGGAAGCAACAAAAAAAGAGTTAAGAACTGATATCAAGAACAATAAGATAATGTGTATGTTTTCTTTTATTTTCATAAAATTATCGAATTACACCCTGATACATATTTGTACACTTCATAACAAGCTTAAAAGCTTGTGTCGTGAAGTGGGGTATGTCGGCATCGAGGATCGAGCGCGTTAGCAACCAGGCTTCCGATAACTTTTTAAAATTATTTATTGATGCAGATGGAATAATCAGCTGAAAAAATGTTGACAACCCTACTTACATGTTTCAGCGCATGTATACACAACGGTTTCCGAAGAAAAACCCATAGGAGTATTTACGATGATGTAGTATGAACCCCAAAAAACACAAAAACCCTTCAGAAATATGACGTACTTAATGTAGTTCTGGACAATTTACATCCAGACCTGCATTAAATTGTACCACAAATGTGTTATAGTTTTGTATTGTCTATGTGTTTATTGCTTTCATTCTTTTTTGTTGTGTTTATTGATTTATTGCATTTGATTTTGTGTTTGTAAACCTGACGATTCCAAGTGCCTTAAATATGGTCTACAGATGATTAAAAACCAATAAAAAATCCTCAAATAATAAAAGCTTAAACTTTTTAGTTGGATTTCAGTAGATGAATTATTTATAAAATGTTGAAATCATTGTCTATCCCATTTTAGATCCGCTTGCTTATTCGTATTTTTTAATCTATTTTAGTTCCTAATATAATTTACTCGAATACTAATCGATACAATTAATTTTATTTACAAAATTCAATTAGATTTGTGCTTTTATCCCTAAAAAAAATCCTGTGTGGCTTTTGTACGACTTTTGTGGGGTTTATTTATTTTGAGCAATATGCTTATGGGTTTCGTACTGTTACAATATACAACGAGAGTGAAAGAGACGACGACACCCGCATAATTCGAAAAAATAAAATCAAAATAAATAATGTATAAATTTAGATTCCCCAGTTGCCATAGAGTGGGGAACATTATATTTTCTTATTATTTATTGAATTAATTTTTCTGGAATTTTGTTACATCGAATTATAAGTCCATGTGGTGCATTTTATCAGTATGATGCCAATCTTTCAAATGTCTCCCTTCAAAAATTATGTACCTAATCTATTAGTCTAAATAACACACGAATGATAAAGAAATTATAATTTTATTTAAAATGAAAAAAAGTTTAAGGTACCAATCATTATATTTTTCTAATACCACGGACCTGAAACAGCACAATTTTTGCACTGTTACTGGGCCGGTATTCTTTTATTCTGATAATATCGACATTAATAATATTAAAAATAAATAAATAAATTATTAAATGGGTTCTCTAATTTCCAGTTATGGCAGACATTTTTTCCCGTACAAAATAAATATAATGTACACCCCGACACATAATGCGCCCGCTACACGCTCGCGAGTCACCGCGACCTTTTGGTGTTCATGAGTAAAAAGGGGTGCGGATGGATCGTTTGTCTTGACATGTACGTAACCGACCGTTGACGCCTTTTTACTCATGAACACCAAAAGGTCGTGGTGACTCGCGAGCGTGTAGCGGGCCCATAACGGGACTGAGAGAGATTAGCAGCTAATTTGAGAAAAACCGGTGTTGAAAAATAACGCGTGATACAAGATACAAAAACTCCGTGTGACAAACTTTAAAAAATATCACCCACAAACAAGTTTAATTAATGCCGCAGGCAATGCTTTCTTTTTTTTTTTTTACTAAATTACAATCAATATTGGTGTAAAGACAATAATTTATTCTCGTACCTGATCGATCTAATTTTTAAACACAAAAACAGAATTAGTATATATTCAACAGTATGACAGAGATAATTATTATTATATATTTATTTATTTATTGCTTCAACGGACTCAAGATATTTTCAAAATTTACAACGTTAAAGTTAAAAATATTAATACAATGAATTATTATATTATTATAAAAATAGGGAACTATTTCCCCATACCCCGTGCACGAAATCATCCATCCGGAAGGGATTAATCCAGATTCGCGTACGAATCCGGATTCACTTGTCGTGGGAAGGCACCCTAAGATTGTAAGATGTGATGTAACAAAATGCCATACGATAAATAAATAAATCCTGGTATTACACTAAATCCCGGACATATAATCAACCCACAAATAAACGTAATTACTATAAGTATAAGTACACTCTAAAACATTACTTTAATTACGTAATTACATTTGCGATTGAATAGTAATTGAATATTTTTTTCGCTAACCCTGAGACATCTGTAAATGCATCGGTACTTTATTTATTATTTATTTGCTCAATTTATTTTATTATAAATCCATTCAGCTAGACATGGTAATTATTGGTAGGTGGATAAAATAGTTCGCATTGCAATCAAGGACATTATATTATATTATCTTCTTCTCAGGTTTCAATCCAATGGATTTGTTTGCAGCAAAGAACACCTCGCTTTCCACTCCCCCCGGTCCTCCGCACAACGCTTCAGCTCCAAGTATGAGGAGCAGCTCATATCCTGGAGAACCTGCTCCATATATTCCTGTCGGGGTCGCCCTCTGTGAGTTGTCCCCTCGGTCATTCCCTCCATTACGGTGTGGAGGAGGTTTTCGTGTCGTATTGTGTGGCCTATCCACTTGGCCCGTCTCTCTGAGATTGTTTTGAGAAGGTGCCTTCCTTCTTCGATTCTGTTGAGAACTTCGTCATTCGTGATGTGGTCCCTCCAGGATATTCCTAGGATTCTTCTGTATGACCACATCTCGAAGGCCTCTAGTCTCTTTCGATCTCTTTCGGTTAGGCACCATGTCTCACAGCCGTACAATAGGATACTCCACACATAGGTTTTTACCAGTTGTTTGCGGAGCTTTATATCTATATTATGTGACTCAAAGATCTTTGCTTTTTTATTAAAAGCGAGTCTTGCTTGGTGTAACCGACTATCAACCTCTCTTCTTGTACGGCCATCCCAGGTGATCCTACTCCCGAGGTAGACAAACTCTTTGGTGTGTTTTAATGGGGCTCCAGACAACGCCACACTCGTTTGCTGTTCATTTCGGCTTACTGTTGTCACCTTTGTTTTGTCCTTGTTAATTTTCATATTATATTTAGTGTTGAGGACATTCTCCATGGTTTCTAATGCTTCTTGCAGTTCTTCTTCACTTTCCGCTATCAAAGCAATGTCGTCCGCAAACCTTATCATGTCTATTTTTTGCCCATGGACTCTTATACCTTTTCTATGGTTCATTCTTTCCCTGATTTCATCAATTGCATATTGTATATATCCATTAAAGAGTACTGGTGATAGAGAGCAGCCTTGTCTTACACCTTGCCGTATATTCGCTTCTTTTTGGTCACTTCCGCATCTAATTAAGGCGGCTTCATTTTTATAGAGCGCGTAGATTATTCGTCTTTCTTTGAATTTCATCCCCATCATTCTCATTATATCAAATAGTGTTTTCCATTCGACTTTGTCGAATGCCTTTTCTAAATCCACGAAGGCAATGTAGGTGTTTTCATTGTGCCTGAGCCTCTTTTCCAAAATAATACGTAACGACAGTTTAGCCTCTCTGGTTCCCATTCCTCTTCTAAAACCAAATTGGTCCCAAGTAATATTATATTCAGAACAAAATTCACACATTTCTGATGATCCCATATACTTTGACGGTTTTGAAGTTATCTGCAGGTGAAATATTGCATGATTGTATTGTTGGTAGCCTTCACTGTCAAATCTTGTCAAAATAACTGTCAAAATTACTCAACCTTCTGACATTGGGTTATTCACAAGTGAAGAATAATGCCAAATATATTATAGAGCAGTGTTAAGAAATAATATTAAGAGTACGCAACGCATACTGACATTTCAAAAATTTGTAAAAACGGGAGACCTTAGATCTCGACAACCGTTTGGAAAAAATAGAGTTGATACATTGAACCTTTATCTAGGTAATAGCTGTAAAAGATTTTTTTATATCTTGTAGAGATTTATAAAAAAATAATGTAAAAAACACCTACGATCTTTTTTCCGAAAGACAAAAACTCGTTTCCCGAAAGTAGCGGAACTTTTTTATTTATTTTGATAATGTGCATTAAAATCTAGGGAATAACTGTAAAAGTTTTTTGATAGAAGTGAAATTAACCCCAAAAAAAGAAAAAACGATATTTCTACCATTTTATCACGCGATTGTTCACGCGATTTTGAACCTTAATGCCGTGGGAAATGACCGTGACGTCATAGTTGAAGTGCAAGGGTTTTGTGTTACCCAAAAAGAAATAAATTCTGCGATAATTCCGATGAACTTTTTGGAAAAATAGTGTTGGGAACTTTCATTTGTAATCCTAAAAACATGGAAAGTTCATTTATGATTAAAAATATCTTATAAATAATTTATTACATAAAATTGTAGGATATTGATCGAATAGATGCAATAAACCACATATTTAAATAATATTACTTATGTCAATATTGCGCAACACATAAGTATGACAAGTTGCATAATATTACATAATTATGTGAAATTTCTACGATATTTCATATCTAACAGTAACACCGGTAACTCATATTATATTTTATTAGTTCATTTCCCATATTTCCGCTAAATTTGCAATCTGTTTTCTATATTGGAAAACAGAAATTCTGAACCTTTTAAGGTAGAGAAATAAAGATTTAAGACGACGGTCAAGGGTCTCAGACATTGCGGTGAGAGTAGGGACACTGAAATGGCAGTAGGCGGGTCATGTGGCAAGGCAAAAAGACGGCAGATGGACCCCCAGAGTACTGAGCTGGAGACATTACAAAAAAAAATAAGCGAAGTGTAGGGAGACCACAAAGGAGATGGGCCGATGATATTATCGAGTCGGTGGGACATATGGGCACAGCGCCCAAAACGGAGAATTGTGGAAGAGACAAAAAGAGGTATATATCCAGCAGTGGAGGGAAAGGGGCTGAAGTTTGTAAAAACAGGTAGGTAGTTCACAAATCATCGATTCATTATTCAATATGTTATAAGCTCGCATACGAGTATCTATAGAGGTAATATGATTTCTGACGAGTTGTCTCGACTTCAGAGAGATTATTAACATCATTTATTGATTAATTATTATGAAACTACCAGGAATGCAGAAGATTAAAGAGGTGTGGTCGATTTAGTCACTTCCCTTATCAATAATAATTATGTTACTTTGCGTTGCGCGTAGGGCCAGGGTATCGAGTCTAGGTGTACCTAATATATCCGACAAAATTCAGGGAAGCAGATTACGGTGGCACGGGCATGTGAGTAGAAACCCTTCCGAATACATTGGTAATAGGGCACAGTCCTTAGTCATCCCTGGTAGGAGATCCAGACGAAGACCCAAGCGGAGGTGGCGTGAGGTTGTGAGTCAAGATATGAGAGACTGTGGAGCATCCCCGGAAGATGCACAGGATAGAGCCGACGGGCGGCGAAAGACAAAAATGGCAGACCCCACCATCATGTGGGAATAATAAATGACCAGGGAGAGAGAGAGTAATTGTGCATACGACTTTGATAGACGCGGGAAATATTTTCAAAATAGTTGTTCCCTTAAATAGCAGGTACCTGCAAGACTGCTCTACCTTATTTCCATGCTTCGGGCAACTCTATGATGGCTAAATAAGTATGTTAAATAATGTATGTGATATAAATTCGTATTTCCAATCAATACATCATAATTTCCTGGTAAGGTAGGCAATTAATCATACAAATCAATTAACATCTTGATCTAAGCTAAATGCTTGATTTAATGACGTTGAGACAAAGTGATCAGACATGTTCAATATTTATAGGAAACTGTTAACATTTCATTATTGAAATGATCACATTCAAGTTGTAATCACTGCACACGAACACGATAGAAATTTGATGTTTTTTTATTAATTTATACAGGGTGTTTCCTTCGATGTGTAAAATCTCTTGAGAGGTGATAGAGGATGAAAAAAATGTATGTCCGAAAATCAACCGTTATGGAGTTATGGCCTTTTGAAAATTTAAGAGTATGAAAATTTCCCATTTGATTATTTTGTAAATATCCCACAAATTACAGACCCGATTTTGACAAAACAAAACAAAAATCATAGTAAACATTTTAGGCTTTTTACAAAGACCGAAATTTGTGACTTTCGCCTTTGAATATATAGCAAATTTCTATTATCAAACATTTCTTTTGTAAAAAAAAATATTGGCAACAGAATCGATTTTAAATCGAGTGTCATTCCATCTTCCATTATATTTTATCTATTGTCATTGACAAAGTGATAGTCATTATAATTGACTAACTACTGATGGACATTCGCCAGTAATCATTTTCTAATCCAATAACACTTTCATGGAGTCATCAATCTAATTACTATTAAACTTTGTGTTATTATTGACTGTTTTAATTCTAATGAAAAGTAACTGTAAAAGCAAATAGTAAAAGTAATTACTTGATGGGAAATGAACTTAAGACATTCCAAATGCAGAATTGCATTACAATGTATCATTATGATGTATTAACTTTTTGTTTTAAACTAAATTAAAGCTCCCGACCCAATTATGACGTCGCGGTCATTTCCTACGGCATTAAGTTTCACAATGGCATGATAAAATGGTAAAAAAAGCGTTTTTTCCATTTTTTTGAGGTTAATTTCGCTTCAATCAAAATTTTTTTACGATTTTTCCCTAGATTTTAATGCATATTATCAATATAAAAAAATTCCGCGACTTTCAGGAAACGAGTTTCTCAGAGGTGTATTTCACTTTTTTTTCAAAAAAATCTATACAAGGCATTAAAAATGTTTTACGGTCATTCCCTAGATAAAGGTTCAATGTATCTAGCCTATTTTTTCCAAAAACATATTTAGTAATGGTTGTCGAGATCTAAGGTCTCCCGTTTTTAGAAAATTTTAAAAAATGTCAAGTGAACACTACACTATCCAAGACTTGAAACATACCATTACCTTGCATATCACATAGATAAAAGAAAGCAATAAATAGTACCTATAGGATAAACTACATGAATTTCCTTCAGGGCAGTTATTATGTCTCATAAATAGACAATCTATCAAGAAATATTACAAGATTCGTGTGTCTGTAGTGTGAGAAACAGAAAGCCGATAATGATTGAAATAATAGATAGAAAATACTTAAGTGTCGATATTGTCGACATTATTTCGGGGTTCGACATCTGAGAGCCCAAGCTTTTCTCCTACAAAACTCACATAGCACAAAATAAGTAATGGTAAAAAAACAATAATTTATGACATCACATTCTAAATCTGTTTTTCACGGTTTTCCAAACGATACCAAACTCGCCCTCCTGAGGTGCTTGGGTTCCATCATTCCTCTCACCAAGAATTGACAGAATCAAAAATTGTAAAAATTTATGAGTATCTACTTTAAAAAAAATAGCGCCGCGGGCTTTTTTTTTTGAGAAACCATTGTTTTTTAATGGATTTCTGATTCGATGGGAAAACGTATGGTAATAATGTGATTTATTGTGAGGTTTATCATTAAGTATGAAAAAGTATATACCTATTCCAATATCTAAGGGGGGGGCTGGCTCCCCCCTGATGAGGCCCATGAATAGATTTTATAGGTCGCAGTACATATGTATAACACTCCATTTAATAAAAAAAAAAAAACCCTTCTCTATTAAGGAATGCAAGTTTTCTTTTGACTAATTTGTGTCTTTACAAAAAACATTTCCTATCATGTTTCCACAGAAGTGATAGTTCAAGTTGATATACGTAACAATACTACCAACCAAACAATTGTTACAATTTACTATGACCAGGCTTTCTACATCTAAAACACAAGAATAAATTGCCTTTCAGTCCCATTATCCTTTCCTTGCGGCACTTTCGTATTGTTTTATTGATAGAGCAATTTATTTAATTAGGTATACAAATAAATATATAGTTAAAACAAGATAATATGTGCTGCCTAGATCATTATATAATACATATTTCTATTCATATCGCTTGTTTGCGAGAACAGCGGTATAATTCAAAAATCGTCATTTTGAAAAATTCACGTTAACGATTTCAAATTTAATTATGGAGCGTTTTCAAGATGGTTTTTGAATTACTGCTTTGTAGATAATAAAACGTACAATTGCGTCTTTTTGAGTAACATTTGTTTTAAAAAAAAAATCCCCCCCGAAACCATTTATGTAGCACAAGTGATGTTCTTTTCGAAAATCGCAAAACAAGTTCAGAAAATCATGTTTAGATATTTATGTTTATAAATTGCTATTTGTTACTTTTGACAGATATGTGATTGAATTTCTAATTTCTTTTGTTTTTTTTTTTCAAGATAATCGACATTTATGAAGAAAGGAAGTAAATAAATCAGTTCTTTTTTGTTAAAAAGTTTATTATAAAAACGTTGTCCCAATAACTTGGTCCATCTCACTCATCGGAACACCAAGACACAACTCGAGATTGGACTTTGCAAAGAATATGTACGAATGAGAAACGCAATAATAATATTTTTTCGATTATTTTAAAGCTCAATTTTCGCGAATCGTCGCCTCAAGTGCGCTAAACTACCTTTTAAAGACTAAATCTAAAGCATAATTAACTAACAATAATATAAGGACAGTATGCAATCTCTGTTTTTGACTATACTATAGGATATTTCGTTGTGAGACCTTGACATAACATGGATACTGGTTCTACAAGGAATTTGACATTAATAATTCTTATAAAATCTCGTTTGTGTCACTATCCTCGCAAGCAAGCGTTATGGTACCCGGGGCAGGGACCCATCATTACAAATTAGATTTGCTGTACACACGAATAAAATAATTAAATAATTAATATCAAGTTACAGAGTCGTTACAATTAACGTGATTGACTGATTGATTGGTAAAATGATCATTATCTTATTGTGTTGAACATTTTAATTGACGAAAATCACATTGATCTAATGTGTAATTACGATCTTATTGATCATATTAAATTGTCTTCCGCATTTATGAAAACAATGATCTATAACAAAAGCAGACATGTTGTAAACAAATTAATAGATGTCGATAGCCATATTTAGTTTCTTATTTAAAATTTCAAGATTAATTTTTTATTACCTCCTGAGTGCTGAGAAATATATTTTTTTAATAGCAATAATTTTTGGGGAGTGAATTTTATAGGTCTTAAGGGTAACCAGAAAAATATTTTTAAAAATCTCGGAAGGAAAATGTGTATTTTCCATACTTACTATATAAAGTACCACGGTATCCAACACCACCCACGTATAAGGGACACTGACAGATAGTTAACAACACATACACAATAACAAACATAAAATGAGAAACGCATCAACCCTCCAATTCACCCATCATATTTTGTTTTTGTTGTATAGTTTTGTCCATATTAAGTGATATTTTTTTTACGATTGTAATAAATTCTTCATAATATAAATTTAAATGTTCCATTTACTACATGTACTACATTCGCTTACACTACCAATTGTGAGAATTTTTTATTGTTTTTGATTATATTTTGTATTTTTCAAAGGCCGTATGGCCGTTTATGTCATAATAAATAAATAATAAATAAATAAAATAAATAAAAATTAGAAGTATGCACAACTTACATAAATTATTATCATTATATATATATATAACTAAATATATACGTATATCCAACTATTAATAAAAATAAATAAAACTACTCACCGAAAACACCACCTTGCATTTGCTTAACATTTTGAGGAGCTCCGCTAGATGGCGCTAATTATAATATCTGATGATGAGTTTGATAATCACTACACAATTAAATTGACGATGCTCAGTCAGTTGGCACGCCTGAAAAAATAAAACAAAATTATAATTAGAAATCAATCAATGGAAAATACTAATCTATTATATTTTTATATAATAGCTGGCAGAAGCAGGTGACAAAGTTGTGCGAGGAGAGACTGTGGTTGGAATGGCCAGAGGTCCTGGAAACTGCAAGTGACAGGGGCCTCTGGCGAAGACACACAGATGCTTTGAGCCCCCGACCCAACCAAGGATAGAAGGGGAAGAAGATGTATGTATGTATATTTATATATATACGTACAATATTACGAGGAACATTTTCTATCTAGACCACCACGTTTACTGTTCTAAACACACACTCAAGAACTACATAGAACTAAGTAGGTACCATTCCTTAGGGAGTAAAACTTGAGCAATTCGGATTTTTTCATGAAATGTTAAATTTCGAATATCTCTAAAACCGTTAGACTTTGGACTTAGCTATAAGGTTGGCTCAAAAGATCCCAAATGACCTCTACTATCAACTTTTAAGATATCTTTATCCATCTATCAAACATTCTATATAATACAAAAATGATCTTAGCTAAAATAGGTGTAGGTATATAAGAACAAAATGTCTATAAGAAATAAGTCCGTTTTCTCTTTCAATCTGTGCCATTACTTTGACAATACATTGAGACTTAAAATAAATGGCCTAATTTTTTTCTACAATAATTCATAATTTGTTATTGGCATTATAGAAATAGAGAACTTATATTTTTTGCGATCCAAACTAGTGATGGGCGACAGCGTCATAATTTTCAGTCGATATTTTGAACAGAGCTCGAACACTTACTCGTATAGAATTAGAATTAAGAGTATACAAATAAAATATTAATCGGACCCCTTTTAATAATAATATAATAACAGGATAATTTCTATAGTATGGACCCACCACAAGGGCGCTTTGTTAATCTAATACTAACTTATATAACTAATTAATATTATTAATATAATAGGCGACATATATAACTAATTAATATAGGCGACGTTTGGGGATAAAAAAATGTTTTAATATTCGACAATTTGATAATTTTGGTACGACAACATAGCGATTTTGAAGGACTACATATTTAAATGGTAGCTTAAGTACCCATTTTCTATTTTACTTATTTCTTTTTTATAGGTGTTTCCAGTTGAAAGAAACACCAGTACTACGGTAAGGTCGTACCTACTAGATAACAATCATATCTGGAGCTTATTATAATCGAATAGTTTCGATATTTTTACAATCGATATAATCGAACGTGCTATCGATTAATTTCCCATCACTATCGAACCACTCGAAGAAAACTGACCAACTTAAGTTAGGTATATGAACCTAAACTATAACTGCCTTTTATAGATAGAGTTTATAGTTCTAGATATCTGTTTCTCTTACTCTCTATAAAAGAAATGTAAAATGCAAAAAGGTGAAATTGTTAAGTCTTTTTATTTTGACAGTAAAAAACTGAGTGTGGTCAAACACCAGAACTAATCACTGTCGTAGTTTTATTGTTCATATAAAAGTATACGAACGTGTCCATAATTATGTCACTTCATACTAGTAGCAGGTAAAGAAATATTTGTCATTTCCTGACACTGACGAGTCCAAGTGTCCGAATGAATGGAAATTAAAATAAGCATGAATAAGAAGGAATCAGATATGAATGCTGTCGTGATGAGATCGTTAAGAAGAATGTGCGTAAAAACGTTGAAAATAGGATAAGAAATTATTTGATTATTTTCGAAAATCACACAACTACCAACCATTATAAATAGCACAACGGTAGAATACCGGCTTGTCAAGTTGGAGGTCTGGGTTCTATTCCCAGATGGTCTGGAATTGGTGAATGTTACTTAAGTGTAAAGTGATGACATTAAACCAGTCAAAGATCATGAGTCATAAGCCTGATGGTAGGTCCATCCTTTGCTCTACATCTGTTAAGATAACTAAGAAATTTTGTGATTAGAGAGATGAGTGGCTATATCATAAGGATGTTTGTGACTAGAATGAAAGTGAACAAGTTGAAATGATATGAAGATGTAAGGAAAATGACTAAGGAAAGGATAAGAAAATATTATAATGTATATATACATGGGTGAAAGAAGAGGTGTAAGGAAACGCGATCGTCCAAGAACCCACATGGCTTGACCATGTCGACCAAATGCTCTGATGATTTAGTACTGTCAACTAACAAACCCAAATTTTTGCACATTTCAATATAATAAGCTAAAAGTTGGCACCGAGAATCGAACCCAGGAACCACTTTGAATTACAATATGTACCATACATCGACATGTACCATACCATCAAATGGTATAGGTAGTAAAAACGTTACAATGTTCCAATTTGTAACGATACCACTCCCTAAGAATTACATAGTTTGATACTTAATAAGGTTACGTGTATGTTGAATACGATTTGTATATCATAATAAATCTATATTGGTAATAGAATGATAGTCTATATAATTTATGGTAAAGGTATAAGGTAAGATTCTCATGAAATTTCGCAGCAGTTCAATGTATCAAGGATTCTGTCAGGAGCGTAGCTACCGCCGTATCAATGATACGGGGGCCCCGGGCTAAAAGGGTCCCCGGGCCGTGTATGACCAAAAATTCGTAAAAGGCTATTCAAAATCTCACTTAAACTCTTAGGCCGTACATCCCAGGAAAAAATCATATCTTATCGCACGAAATCATATAAGGATTCATTTTCAACTACTTATTAATTTATCAATACATACTTTATAAAAAAATATTATATGTATTTAATAAAAATATATGCTTGTTACAATTCGTTACAATTGTTTAATGCACGACCTTAGATTCTGAATGCAGTATCATATACCATGCCTTGGACTGGGCTTAAATCAGTGGCGTAACTAGCATTAGTGCCGCCCGGGGCGGACCCTGAAAATGCCGCCCCCTAAAGTACCTATACAAGTAAATGTGTAATTGTGTACCCAGGGTTGTATGCAGCTTTGAAGCTAGACGTGGCACAATAAATCATATAAATAGCGCCGCAGGCGAAATTTTTCACAAAACTTAATGAAAATGAAGATCGTGTCGTAGTTTTGTTTACTTTCTTTAAACAAAGACATATCATATACAAGTACGTTTAACAAGGTAACGTTTAGAAGTGACAAAAAACGAGCGCCGCAGGCGAAATTTTTTAGACAAATGGGTGAATTGATGAACCTGGCTATCTTTCTATAGTAGGTAACACATATAGTTTTTTTTTCCTTTGTTAGGTCAGGGGACCGTATATCCCCTGCGTCACTGCGACCAGAGTAGATCTATTGTGACACAACACATATAGTTACAGGTATTGTAAATAGGGGAAGTGACCATGCAAGAAGTAACCAAATTTTAGTAATATAAGATATCGTAAATCTAGCTTACTTATCATGAAATAAAAAAAAACTTAGGCACCTAACACGCAAACAGGTTTTATTAGCGCCGCAGGCAATTTTTTTATACGAAATTTAATGTAATTTAACATATTTTCATAATAATTTAAGAAAATTCAGAGATTTTTTTTAATTTGTGTGTTTTATCAAGACGTTTTTTATATGTTGATCCATTTTGCCGCCCCCTGAAATCTGCCGCCCGGGGCGGACCGCCCCCCCCGCCCCACCCTAGTTACGCCACTGGCTTAAATAAAATTTAATGATTACATGATAAAACATGTCTCCGATGGAAAATTTCATTACATTTTGGACTAGATATGTAAATATTAATGAATATTCTTTTAAAACGAGAAAAAATATTTTAACTAGGCTAACATATATTTTGATGCAGGGCCCCTCTGAGGCTAGCTACTCCACTGGATTCTGTAAGCAATTACTACTAACAATAGGAAATGATTGTGCGATAATAGGGACATTGAAAGCCTACGTACAATGTTGTCGCTTCACATACACATTACGCAGAGACCTGAGGCGGTTATTGGAGTCATCCATACATCAAGGACACTTCAGTAATAAAAAAATACTGCTGTAATGTTAGTAATAAAGTTAATAATGGATAAGCACAGAATAACTATTCTAGAGAACTGTCTTAAGGATACGCTTGGAGCGTATGATTGATTTCATCATTTTTTTTTATTTGATTGTCACATAGAGGTAAAACCAACAAAAATACCTATAATATCACTACTTTGTAATGGTTTCCACAGTATATGTGAGTAAACTGCCATCTATTTTTCCGTTTGATATAAAGAATTTTCATAAATTGTTATGGCTCGCAACCCAACTATGACGTCACGGTCATTTCAAATCGCATGAACAATCGCATGATAAAATGGTAAGATTAGCGTTTTTCCCCTTTTTGGGGATTAATTTCGCTTCAATCAAAAAAATTTTACGGTAATTACCTAGATCCATATTATCAGTACAAAAAAAAATCCTCCGCGATTTTCGGGAAACGAGTTTCCGTCTTTCGGAAAAAAGATCAGAGGTGTTTTTCACATTTTTTTTTGAGAAATCTATAAAAGATATAAAACATCTTTTACAGTTATTCCCTAGATAAAGGTTCAATGTATCTAATCTATTTTTTCCAAAGCATATTTAGTAACGGTTGTCGAGATCTAAGGTCTCCCGTTTTTAGAAATTTTTGAAATGTCAATATGCGTATTGCGTACTTTTAAAATAAGACTTTACATTCCTCTCAATGTGTTGCACTTAGTCAATCCGGTAGGGGACTATGAGTATTTGGATAAGCCACATCTATAAATTTATAAATCTGTGAACAGTACGTGGAACAGACACAACAATACGCATAATTGATCCAATGAAGCATTATTATTTCGCTCAACAAGATCACCTTCATTTGTCAAAAAGGATCTATAGATCATTTGAAGAAACACTGAATCATTATTGATTTCAATTCCGTTGATCCCAAAGCGACAGCATTGTATGTAATATCTATTATTAAAAAGAATAAAATGCAGATATTTTGTATATTACCATCAAAATGAGACATTTTTTACACTGTTCCGAGTGTAATGAAGATATTTCTACCAAATAACCAGGTTTGTCTCCATCCAAGAAGATTCGACATTTTGTACAAACATAAAAAAAATGATTTTGAAAAAGGAATCGAATATAAAAAATCTTACTTATTTACGTTCTTCAATTATTCACGTTGCATCTAATGCCTCCGCCACACGCGTGCCACCACGAGCCAACTGTTTACATGAGTATAAAGGCGTGTGGATGGAACGTTTGTCTTGACGTGTACGTAACCGACTGTTGACGCCTTTTTACTCTTATACACAATTGGCTCGTGAGGCAATAAGTTTTTTCAGGGGTGTCTTTGGAATATTTATATCAAGAAAGTTTCGATAATCACGATTTTGGCGGTGTCAGGTACCAAAACATAGTCCTAATTATCACACGAGGTTTTAATTTTCGTTACTGAAAAAGATGGAGAATCTTATGGAAGTTTTAAGAACACCTTACTGTTACAGGAGATTCGAAAAATAAAATAAAAAGATGGGGCAATAAATCCTGAATTCCTTTAACAGATATTTTATCGTATTTTGTCTCATATATCACCAAGCCAAACAGAAGTGATTGCTAGTAATTATTACAAACAACAATATTCGCCTTGGCCTTGTCGACACCTTTTTTATGAATAAATAATAAGTACTTGAATATTTTGATTTCTTTTGTGCTGCAAAAGCCCAACCCAAATACCCACATCGACAACGATATAGAATGTTTACATTCATAATATGCAGATACCTTGTTAGTGATGCTAAATACTTTTTTTTATAAGTTAGATTATAACTATTATGAATAATATTAATATGGTATAATGAACATCGAAAAAAAGTGATTTGAATACAAAAACCATAGTTTTTTATGTAAGTTTTTTTTAACGACGAATCGAACACATGATATGACTGCTTGCAAAACGGTCACTGTTCGTAAGTTCGAGTAAGTATGTCTTGATATATAATTTCACAATTGACATTTCAAAAATTTCTAAAAACTGGAGACCTTAGATCTCGACAACCTTTACTAAATAAGCCTGGAAAAATAGGGTAGATACATTGAACCTTTATCTAGGGAATGACAGCAAAATATTTTTTATATCTTGTATAGATTTCTCAATAAAAATTGTGAAAAACACCTCTGATCTTTTTTCCGAAAGATAGCAACTCGTTTCTCGAAAGTCGCAGAGATTTTTTTTGTATTGATAATATGCTTTAAAATCTAGGGAATGACAGTAAAAGTTTTTTGACTGAAGCGAAATTAACCCCAAAAACTATAAAAAAATGCCCTTTTTACCATTTTATCATGCTATTGTGACGTATGCTTTTTATTACAAAAAGGATAAATAAATAAACAAATACATACATAGATAACTCCTCTTGCATGTTTCCTATGATTAGATACTAAACGGCTCTATATAAATCATTTAATCTGATTTCATCATTATGTATAGAAAGATCATCACAACGAGGCCGACGACTCTAGAGATTATTGGAATTGGATTAAATACATAGATCATGCGGTGTAGATCATGAATGCGATCGTCGATCAATGAATTTAATAATACATTTAGGTGTTGATCAATATTGATGTACGCACTACTAAGCCGCCCACATGATTACAATATCAAACAGTTACGAATAAATCCGTAAAAAAATATGAGGTTGCTACTAAAAAACCACATTCATATAATTTAAGGTCTTCCAAATGATACCAAACACGCTCTTCCGAGGCGTTTGGATTCCTTCATTCCAATGGCACCTCCCACCAAGAATGGCCAGAATCAAAATTTGTAAAAGATATGAGTTCTATTCGTGAAGCACTTTCGTGATATACCAAACACGGCGGTATGCAGTGTCTGGATCCTCTCGATCGCTCGATGTCTCCCAAGGCTTGAGCTGGACAACATATGACTTACGATCTGTATTTCTTTTCCAACGCCCTTTCATTCGCCACACATAACCCCACACGACCCTTGGATCCCCTCAAACGCCTTATATATTTTTTGTCTCTGGATAAAGATGATCCAATGTTATACAGAAACGTATTGTCACCGAGTTTACATAAGTTTGCAAAGTTTCAGGTCTCTTATTAGTCATGAAGTGGTTAAAAAATCTATTGCAAGATTTACGCACAAAAAAAAACAACGGAGTGAAGTTAAGTAAAATCTTGTAAATAAACATGCACGGACTCAGACGAACTAAAAATAATAAAATAATATTTACGAATTACTAATTGCAAGTTATATGAATCCATACGTGTTCAAACATAAATAAAGTATCGCCTACAACAAACACTAAATTATTTTTATATGAAAAATGTTATAAAGCTGCGTATTTATTTCTATATAATAATATAGTTATTTTACAATACGTACTTGATCTTATAATGTGACAGCTTACGATGTGCAAGTTATAATTACACCTCAACGATTGTATGTTGGCAGACCGTAAGTAATTTGGTATAAAGAAACTTTTAACTGAAATGATGCGTTTGTGTGAGTGTCTAATTGATTTCTGCATCTTAAAGTTCAATTCTTTATATTCTAGCTTTTGTGTCTGGCATAGGCTAGAAAAATAAATAAGTAGGTTAAGAAGCTTATCAACTCATAAAAACTTCTGCCTACCTTTATTTTGAATAAAAAAAAAATTACATCCAACTATGCTGAAGATGGATGTATTCAGAATAGTATCCGAAAGATCATGAATTTAAAAACTGGAAGAAATCAGTGTTTTTTATTTATTATATATTTTTATAGCGACTGAATATATAAAGCAATTCAATTTCTGACGACCAAGCTTGCTTGCGAAATTTATCATTGCCCAATGCCCAACCTTCAAACTTTTTCCTTTGAGGAATGTGATATACTTTTTTTGACCATACGATAAATAAATAAAATAATATTTTATATCAAAAAGGATCTGGCCATGAGTATAAAAGCCCAAATTCTTTTCTTCTAACTAACCTGTTTTAACCTAACCTGAACTTCAAAGTAAGCTAAAAGCTTGTGTCGTGAAGTACAGGTAAGGTACATCGTACCGCACCGAGATTCGAATCCGGCACCTCCTGGATTTGAAACATGTTAATTTTGTGATTCGAACAGGACTTTTATCACCATGAATGTAGGACTATGTAACAGTTTAAAAATCTGCCAAGTTCATAATGTTTGATTATAATGACTATGATAGTATGTAGCGCCTACATATGATTGGTATGTCAATATCTCACAGTCAACGAGTGACACGTGAGGTTAAGATTATCACGACCTAGGTTTATATTCATATAATAATACTCTATCACTGTACACCACACAATATACAGTAGAACATTAAGAAGCTTTGTTCTCTCACATGCTTCAACTCCTTGATATGATCTCATAAATCAGGACACGCTTTATATATGAATCTCAAACTATAACAGTCTATCTGTCCTCTCACGCACTGTTCCTTGTGGTGTAGACATAGTAGAGGACAGAATGCCAGACTGCCCGATTGTCCTAGTCCTACGACGGTCAAGGGTCTCAGACATTGCAGAGAGAGTAGGGACAATGAAATGGCGGTGGGCTAGTCATGTGACAAGGCAAAAGGACGGCAAATGGACCCCCAGAGTACTGAGCTGGAGATCCTACGAAAATAAACTAAGTGTAGAGAGACCACAAAGGAGATGGGCCGATGATGCAGAGCGCCCAAAACAGAGAATTGTGGAAAGACCTATATCCAGCAGTGGAGGGAAAGTGGTTGAAAAGAAGAAGAAGATTTGTTCAACTATATCAAAAACCGACCATTATTCCATATTGGGATCAGTGTTTCCTAACATTCAAACGCCTGCCTACGAACAACTGTTTGACAATCTCACAGGTCATTAAGATTATACTTTACGATATTACAAGAATGTGAACTTATTGTGAATATAATAAATAAATAGTTGTGTTGTTGTGTGGCGGTCATACGATTAATTAATCTGTATTGTTACAATTACTATTTATTCAATCAGGACAAAGATGACAGCACAAGATACCTCTGTTCTCTAGAATTTAAAGGTAAATAAATGGTCAACTGAGATACCACCAACTATGTGAGTTGGGTATGACTATGGGGAAACTAAAAAAATAGAATGTATAAGCAATTAGATTATTTTGAAAATAACAATTTATGTTTTGCGAAAACATCGGAATTTTGACGAGAAAACATGACGTTCGTAAACATGATGTTCTTTTTTTTCAAAATTGTGATTTAATAGGTTTTATTTTGGATTATAATATAATAGCTGAATTATTCAGGATTACGAATCAAAAATTTTAATCCCATAATATTGAATTTTGTGACCGTGGCGATCGAAAACTGATCAAAGGTTTTCACGAAAGAAATTCACGAAAAACACAAAAGTGCCGATATCTGGAGAATGAGCGATTTTTTACTGAGGTCATATTTCGATTTTCTGGTAGGTTATGAGTTGGTCTATCAACCCTCCACGGGATGACGTTGATTTACGGGACACTCTGTATAGAGCGGTACATCTGAGCCTAATCCTTGATATCTGGATAGGTAAATGTTTCCCATTATTAGGCTGAAGAGTTTATATATCAGTCATGAATATGTAGACTTTTCTGGCTGATATACGACTTACAAAATATACACGACCTTTGAATAAATGTCAATAAATGTTGAACATGTCTGTAGATAAATTGACATCAAACTTTTATTAATTATTTCAACGTCAAGACAATAAATCTAAGAAAATCCTGCGGCGTTTATCCTGCTAGATCATTTAAAAAAATCTCGTCCTTTTATTTAAAACGCACGATGTCGTGCAAGTGTCATAATTCTAATGATCTATAGATCGAAACACCTTTGTTGTTGATTATTTATTAGATCATTGTAGATCGCTCAGGGTCAAGAGTCAGCAATGTTTTAACAGTAGCAATAAATTGTAAAATATGTATATCTTGCGGATAAATCATTTTTTTAATTACTGCTTTTATCGATACGTATTCAAATCAATTAAATTTGACGTTCCTAATATTTTTCTTACAAGATACCACTTAATAATTATAATACGGTGCCGTTAGATTTCTCGATGGAAAGTTGTGGGGTAGTCTGGATTTCTCTCATTCTATACGTTTTTTGGGGTGCTGAATCCGAATCCGAGGTTTGCCAACAAAATTTCGTGACGAAACATGGCGAAAAATACAAAAAATGGCGAAAATATTCATTCCCATCAAATCCCCACTACCCCACAACTTTCCATCGAGGAACTGATATGTGTTTGAAGTTACTGGATTATTAGGAAATACAATACTTTGGTAAAACCAATTAACTCCAAATATTATCTGGAATGCCTCTTTCTGTACTTTTATATAAAAATGAGTGAGGTCTATAGGGATGAATAGTGCAGATATATTCTGATTAAGACTCTCGACCCAACTAAACCCAACTACGAGCAACAACCAACCCGGCATGAACAATCGCATGATAAAATGGTAAGAATAGCGTTTTTTTTTTCCATTTTTTGGGGTTGATTTTGCTTCAATCAAAAAACTTTTAAGGTTTTTCCCTAGATTTTAACGCATATTATCAGTACATAAAAAAAATTGGTCCGCGACTTTCGGGAAACGAGTTTCCGTCTTTCGGAAAAAAGATCAGAGGTGTTTTTAAATCATTTTTTTGAGAAATCAATACAAGATATAAAAAATCTTTTACGGTTATTCCCTAGTTAAAGATTCAATGTATCTACCCTATTTTTTCCAAAGCATATTTAGCAACCATTGTCGAGATCTAAGGTCTCCCGTTTTTAGAAAATTTTGAAATGTCAGTATGTGTAGTCTTATTTTTTCTTTTATTTATTTAAACTTCAGGTGAACAACAAATACATATAAATATAAAAAATGGACATAGTACAGATTATAAATCGTTGTTCACTAGGGCGAACTTATCGCAGAACTGCGATTTCTTCCAGTTAACCCCAGTTAACATCTAAAATGTTGTTGTTATTGTTACATGCGAATTTATTAAATAAAAGTAGGTAAGTATTCAATAACAATATTGTGCCAAATTATTTCATCGATTTTTCATTTGATCAAGGACGAATCATCAAATTATTGGTATTCAAAGGCGTGTTATTTATTCAGTGAAGAAGGTATTTTATTATTGCGTTATGTTGTATTATTATTATTATTACACCACAAATGATTTATTAGATATTGCGATTCATTACGAAATTCATTTATTAAGAAGTCGGTATGATTGGTTGCGTTTCGTATTCGCGGTTTCGGTATTCGCGATTTCGTTATTCGCGTCCAATTTTTTTTGTTCTGTAAAAAAAATCGTAGAGCCACGGCCTCCTAGAGTATGTACTCTATCCGTGCTGTAACAGTTGGCAAAATAGCATAATGATCAAACAGGACCACCACTCCTGTCAAATCTCCTAACAGAATATAATGCGTGGTCTGTCATACTCGTTGTTAAGGGACTGTTATTCCATACATTTCCTTAGCGACGGTGACGGCAACCTCGCCTATAACATTTTATGTATTAATCCTACGTCATGGCTAGAGAAAGAGAGAAATGTCAAGGTGGCAGTGGTTGAGTCCATATCCTACTGAAGATGGCAGTAGTATCGCTGCCGAAAGCTCGGTTATTCAACCACTCTACAAGCAGTAAGAAAACCCGAAGAACCAACAACGAAGATATGGATTCATCACGCTGCGAAAGCCTACAAGATTATTTGAATCGTAGAGTATGTGTGACAAATTGTATGAATGACACGCCTTTGACAAATCTGTTCTCTCTGCCTACCTCCCAAGGGACGTGGCGTTTTTTTTGCACTTAATCCTGGATTTTAGCAAGAGCAAGTTGATATAGTGTTAAGTGCATGTAGTCTAGCCTAAGCATCGGAACACCTATCAATAATGAAAAGCCAGGAAAAAGATCACAAAAAAGCAGTATTCGCGCTATCTGTCGGAACGTAAGTATCCCTCGTGAATCCGGAACTTCGACGAGATACTAAATAAAGAAGAGCTTTGTATATTTGCAATACCTAAGCAATACTGAACATCTGTCTAAACGAAGTACCTCGATTGTAATTAAATAGGTGATATTAATAAAAATTGTTAGCAATCTAAGAATTGCCATGTTATTTATTGGTTTTTATTTTATTTATATACTGAATAATTGCGCGTATTAAATTTCCCATTATTTCTAAACATATTTTTTCACAATAAGTTGTCGCCTGCTGCGACTTAAGAGGCTATGAGTTAAATAAATTACGAATTCAATAAGATATTACTGATTAGCTAATTGATAAAGTAGCCAGGCTTAGCATCTCTACGTAAATGGGCAATGGGCAATGGGCATTATGAATTATTATGGGTAAAATGAATTTATGCCCATAAGATGAGCTAATTTAATGTAATATGTAGGTACTGCAGTGTATGTGAAATCTATACAGATCGATTCCTCTATCTTGGCAGCCGGCGGAAGTCAGCTGTAAGAGGAGTTCAAGATTGTATTGTTGGTAGCCCTGATTGTCAAACCTTGTCATAAGAGCTGTCAAAGATCCGCATTATTCTCACATTGTATCTTTAACAAGGTAACCTACAATGCCGAAAATATTACAAAGCGGCGCTAGAGAAACCATTTTAAAGGCAAGATAGTTTTGGGAGTTAGAGAAAGAAAAAAACTACTCCGATAATCCCTTTAAACCGCCATCACAAGTTTGAAAAACAAAGTTGCCAGTTTATTCTAACCGAAAAATTGTCTACTTTCTTTAAACAGCATCAGTTCTGAAATATAATTTGAAAGTAGCGAAAAAATGTAACCATATCTTATTATCACATCAAATTAACGCTAAACCAAGTTAGCTCCTTGAGACTTAAGAAAAAAAATAGACCATACGTAGTTCCGATATAGACGTAAAATGTCGTGAATAAAAATATAGGTATTCCTCAGATACAAGGGAGAACTTTCAGAGACAGGGTGAGAAACTCGCAGATCAGATACTCTCGGGAGACAGAGGACATCGTGCGATGGGTTATAAAAAGATACGACAATATCACTATGGACAGTCCCAGAATACAACCTCATGTGGCAGTCCACAATATACCTGCCGGACATCGTCTCCCAGGAAGACTGTAAAAAATATGGAAGAATTGCTGATGCTCTAGGATGTAGGATAGATCATTGATCTAGCACGCGGATTAAGAAGGTACAAGTTTGGTTGGATTTTCCAAGCGGGAGGTATGGTACTGGATTGTTATCTTGGCGCTGTCAAATTATGACTAAAAATAGCAAATGTAAAAAAAATGTATTGTATCATTGTTTTTAACATCCTTTTAGACAAAAAAAAGTTCAACTGTTAGACCTTGGTGTCAATTAACGAAATCATCTTTTAATCTGTTCAAAGCAACCGTGTAATTAAATTTATTGTATAAGTATCTTTATTTTCTATGTACTTATAATACATGTACATACAGTCCACTTTTTTAATAATATGTTTAATATTACTTTAGACATACAACTACTGCTCAAATTTGACAGATAGACAAAAACCAGTGTTTTTAAATTTTTAACAAAATCTGATAATATTATCTGTTTACTATGTTTTGGCAGCCGGCGGACATTAGCTGCAAGTGGAGTTGAAGACTGTATTGTTGGTTACCCTGATTGTCGAACCTTGTCATAAGAACTGTCAAAGATCCGCAATATTCCCACATTGTATCTTTTACAAGTAACCTACATTGTCGAAAATATTACAGATCAGCGGCGCTAAAGAAATCATTTTAAAGGCAAGATGGTTTTGCGAGTTGGAAAAAAAAATACTCCGATAATCCCTGTGAACCGCCATCCCAATTGAAAAACAAAGTTGCCAGTTTACTCTAACCAAAAAATTGGCTAGTGTTTTGAAACAACAGTTTTGAAATATAATTTAAAAGTAGCTGAAAATGTAACCATATCTTATTATCACATCAAGCAACACTAAACCAAGTTTGCTCCGTGAGACTTCTGAAATAAAAAGTGGACTGTATTTATAGTGCACAGATAATTTTCTGTCAAACATTTTGCGCGGGAAGCCCCGACGATAAAAACCATAGACATTAGCACCATTATGGTAGCTAATACATAAATGTTTACTTTTTTGTGATTTTTTCGGGACACGAACCTCACATTAGCAGCAACAATGCGGAAAGCAAGAGATTAAACATTTATTGTTAAACTAATGATAAATTCGTGTGACCTTCTTGACGAAAAAACGTGACAAAACGACATTGCTTCTAAATTCTAACGCCTCAGGTAAGATTCTTATTGTACTTTAAATAAATAACAATATTGTTGTATATGCTGATTGTTTAGGTGGCAACACTGACTCATAATAAATTATTTATAGGTATGGCAACACATTGTAGTACGCAACGCTTTTGGCGCCAATTTATTCGAAATTATTTCGACACCTTTTCGGTGATCAATAACGCCTTTTTGATTATGGAATGTTCAAGGTTCGGAATTCAAACTTATTGTTATATTTCGTGCGATTGGTAAATTTGAATTTGTTAATAATCTGATCTAATCCAAGTTTTTAACACCAACACAAGATAATTGATGCGAATTTTAGACACCATGTTGTGATTCCGTATTGCGACACATCCTCTGCTACGATCTCACAAAGACAGTTTATGACGTCACAACTCGTGGTAAGAAAATGTACGGCGGTATTTTTAATGATTTTTCATGCGATTTTGAGCTTAATGCCGCGGAAAATGACCGTGACGTCATAGTTGGGCCTCGAGCCTTAAATTTAATAATGCCAGTAATAAATTAATAGTGGCACACAAATGCACACATATAACGTTGCATAATGTTAATTAAATTGAAGAATTGTACAATAAAATAATTAAATGCCCATCACCTATGTACATTTAAATGAGAAAATTATGTACACTTAAGGTCCTACATGCTGTCATTGGGCTTCGGCGCCCTGAATTGTTCTCAGCCAATACTGAGAGAATCGTCTTGAAACTGAAGACAGTGATAGATGAAAGTATGGACAACAGGTTGGCTGTTTTAGAATTGCAAAATTTGGAAATTCCTTGAATAAAAAAATATTCCTAAAGGACCCCTAAAATTTACGGGATCTGAAGATGTTCCGTTCAGTTTTTCAGATATAAAAGTATAATTTAGCCAAAATACTGGTAATTATAATCTTAATAAATCGGCTGTTTTAGATTTTTAAATTCCTTCCGAGGTTTCTTTTAAAAAGGTATAATTCACATTGTCGGTTACGTTATTCTTATTTCGCGCTAACATTCTCATACAAAATTTGAAAAAGTTGAAGCGAAAATAGAACGATTTTTGCTCAGTGCATATATGTAGGCCCTTAATACTTGTAGTAGCGTGTTGAGAAATGTAAATTGAATGTAACAAATAAATAATTCATCAATAATTACACGATCTACAATGTAATAATGGACCGATAAATATCATAATGTAGATCCATGATCCATAATGTATCTAGTAATCACGCAGATTAGATCAAAAGTGATACCATGTACTTACGTTTTATTAGGTGAGATCAAAATTAGTTAATTGACCCGGCATTGTCCGGATATAATTTTAATATTTTTTGCTTTGTTTTACTAAATGTGTATATCATATACTTACCTACCTATTTTTATGAATTTTTTTCGACATACTTAATAGGTTTTGAATTGTATTATGGTGAAAATAGATATTTTTGTAATATGTTATAATAAAATAAAAACATACCTGGGAGAATGAAGAGCTGTAATGTCGCCTCCAATCACTAGCGGATCCAGGGGGGGCTAGGGGGCTGAAGCCCCCTCCAAAACCATGACTGACAGTACTTTATGTACAACAAATCTAGGGGTTTCAGCCCCTTAGCCCCCCCCCCAAAACGTTGAGTGATAGTACTTTTTACCATGTGACGACATTTAGCCCCCCCCCCCCCAAATTGAATCCTGGATCCGCCACTGCCTCCAGTGTCCACAAGTTTTTTGTGTTCATGAGAAAAAAGGTGTTACATCCACACCCCTTTTTGCTACTCATATACACAAAAAAAGCTTGTGGACTCTCACGAGCGTGTAGCGGCGACATAACGAAGCGCGGTCGTCATAGAACCACATGGCTTGACCAAGTATGCCAGATTCTCAAGGACAGGCGTGTACTGAGTAGAAAGAATCCCGGAGTGTGTGTAATAAATTGCATGAATGTGACGGAAGCACGAAGTGCGTGTAAGGATATGACAGTGTGGTGATCTGTTCTCTCAGTCTACCCTCCAAACCACGTCATTCTTGACGGGTTACAGTTCGTTAGGTTAGATAATAGAGGTGGTCGGAAGCCTGGTTGGTAACGCGCTCGACTGTTAATCCAGTGGGCGCGCGTTCGATCCCCGATGCCGACCTATTCCACTTCACGACACAAGCTTTTCAAGCTTACTGTGAAGGTACAAAGGTGTTTTTGGATTTATTTCGATAAGCCCAGATTCATTTAAAAAAATAAAAAATAATAAGGCATTTATCGACAGATTGTATTTTAATTTCGACGAATCATTGCAGAATACAGCATCGCCTATTAATTGTTGATTATCATACAAGAACACATTAATCCTGATTGACTAGAAGATGAGATCAAATAATTAGATTGATGTGTCTATCAAACTCTCACAACGAGTCTTTGAATTCAATTAGAAGTATAAAGATAAAGGTCATTATTGTTTTTTTTCTATTTTTGATGTCCATATTTTGGTGATGGTTACAGAGTAGCTTAAGATTTGGACTCCGATGTTTATTCAGAGTTAGTACAAAAAAATATATTTTGTTCATATAAGTACCATGGGCGTCGCTAGCCGTCGGAGCTAGGGGAGGGGGCAAAAAAAAATTGATGCAGCATGAAAAACGCGTATAAACGATTTTTTTTTGTGAGACATAGTGAAGAAGATCGTGATGTGGTTTGTTTATTTAAAAATGTATATAATACTGCACTACACAATATGTATGAAAAATAATTTTCATAAAAAGTAGAGCCGCAGGCTATTTTTTATGAAACTTTGGATTTTTATACTAATTTTAGAAATATTATGAAAAAATGTAGCGTAGTAACGTGATATTTTGTGAGGTTTGATCATTTAGAATGAAAAAATATATACCCATTCAAATTTCTAGGAGAGGGCAGCGCCCCCCCCGCCCATCCTTGGCGATGCACATGCATATAATAACGACTTACATCAAAATTCCATTAAATTACACATAAATTTAACAATTTCCATTACGATTCTATCACACAATCAAAATAATTATACAAAATCATATAGTCACGTGTCTATATGTTTATTGTTCATTATCGTCCCTAGGCCCTAATTTTGGGCACTTGGACTTGTCAAATTTACATATAGTCTTAACAATCAAGAGGAGTAACAGTGACAATGTGCCAGAGAAGTAGAATCAATGCAAACAGAGTGTAAAGGGCTCAGTTTGCACTTCGTCATGCAGATAATAACATCCTTACATAGTGATCCATGCTAAACTGGACTTATTGTCCTGGATAGCATTTCGTCAATTGATCAATCAATAGTCTACCTGTGTCCAAAATGTCTACAAGAACAACACAATTGTTTATTGTGGCTAGATATGGCTTCTTGTAAGTGTATCATTTCACATAGACATAGACATGGTCTGATGAACGCGAAGAACTATCACCATCAGATTCACCGATGCATAGTTAGTATTATCACATAACAATCATAACATAAACAGGTAGGTATACCTTGTTAACATTGTGTTAAAGCGTCAACTATCACAGAAAGGTTTAACATAGGTATACAATTACAAAAGAAAAACATTGTCTTTTTATATATCTGCCGAGTCTCTTGCAGGGCAGGCAGAAAGAGCAGAAATGACTGCACTGTTTTGCTGCCCTATGCTTAATACATTCCTTGCTTCCGTTACATTTGCACGATTTGTCATATTCCCTCCCGGACTGAGGATTTGACCTTAGATCTCGACAACCATTATTCTAAATATGCTTTGGAAAAATATAAGATAGATACATTGAACTTTTGTCTATGGAATGACCGTAAAAGATTTTTTATATCTTGAATAGATTTCTCAATAAAAATTGTGAAAACACCTCTGATCATTTTTCCGAAAGACGCGAAGAAATTTTTTGTTTGTGTTGATAATAAGCAATAAAATCTAGGGAATGATCGTAAACGTTTTTTGATTGAAGCGAAATTAACCCCAAAAAATGGAAAAAAACCTCTATTTGTACCATTTTATCATGCGATTGTTCATGCGATTTTGAACCTTAATGCCATGGGAAATGACCGTGACGTTATATTTGGGTCGCGAGCCTTAAAACACTTATGTTCTCTGGATTGAACACTATTAAGAAAGAAAAAGGTTGCGTGCATGTTTAGTGAGAATTTCCTATAACTTCAAACGACACAGGATCGGCGTTACGATGCTTAAGAGTAGACAGCAGTGACGAAGGGTGTATTTCTGAAGAAGGGAAGCGGAGCTTGGCTTATACTCCTTATGGGATTACGTCAGATTAGACACTATGATAACTATCATTTTTTACAAAAGGTAACTCAATGGGAATCGTGTTCTTGGGTAGCTTCGCGCCTGGTAGACAGAGATTAGTTTTAGAAGAGGATAATTGATTTATTATTAATTGTTTATGGTAAATTGCTAGATATTACATACTTTGTAATCAATTTTCTCAGCATGCATAGATGAAAGACTTATTTAGTCATTGCGTGTATAGAAAAGCATTGTGAGTAAATACTTAAGATATGCAATATGCATTGTTCACCTTGCACGTTGCATGGTGAATAATTAAATTGAATAATACTAGGTACGTGAAGTGCATTAATATTACTGATATTTCATGCCCAAATGTTGTATTTTAGGCCCTGCACATCTGAGCCTAATCCTTTGATATCCATGATATCTGGATAGGTGAATGTTTCCTAGTATTCAATCCAGTATCAATCACAGTGGCGTATATAGGTTTTTATTTCAGGGGGGTACAGTATTTGGGTTTGGGGAGGGAGGGGATGAAAACTAAATCTGACCACTCAATTTGAACAATAGCGCCGCAGGCAAAAATTTTCGTGGAGGTGAGCGAAAAAGGTATTCAAAAATTGTGAAGTAAAGGAAGGTAAGTATTGTAATTGTGGTGTACAAAAAGTACAAAAAAAGAATGAATGGTGCCGCAGGCAATTTCTTTGAAAAATGGGCGAAGTGATGAACCTGAGTGTCTTTCTAAATGTTTTAAATTACAGTTCATTGGGGGGACCCTATTTTTACCAAAGAGGAAAAAACGCTATTTTTAGCATTTTATCATGCGATTGTTCACGCAATTTTGATCCTTAATGTCGTGGGAAATGATTGTGACGTCATAGTTGGGTCGCAAGCCTTAATAATAAATAAATAAAATATATTTGCATAAAAACAAACCCCTTGCGATTTTACTAATGCATAATTTGTTCTTTGTCAATTAATTTACTTATTAATTAGGTAAGTTTACCATATTAATTATTAAAAAAATATATAAAAAAATTAACAAATATTTACCTATCTCTCGAGTCCAGTGATAAATTTAATATCCAATAATTTTTATTTCACAATAAACTTTGTCTATGGTTATTAAATTTACTCTTCTTGCATAAATTGTACAATTATTTGACGTTACGACAGAAAAAATACAATATTTAGAAATAAATATTTGGTAGGTTGTTAAAATAATTAAGTATTATGCAAAACACTGCACCGTCAACCTTGTGCTTCAATTTCAAAATGTCATTTCACAATAAATATAATAATTTTACACGATTTACGATAGAAAAAAGACAAATTCTCATTCAAACTTTTCAAAAAAAGAATTAAACGTCACTTTAGAATAGCTTCTAATGGCAATTTGAAAAAAAAAGAAACAGTCGTGAACACTGAAAGAAATTTTTAAATAAAGAACACAATTTTCTTCGCTGTTTTTTGTCTATAACTTTTAACTAAAAGTTTAAATTTTCGAACGTGTTTGAAATTCTTTTGACAGCTCTTTTTTTTGTTTATTCTTTTATTGATTATCTACGATAAACGTTGTTTTGTTTGATTTTATCGATATGGTATACAGCCTCTCACACGCGTCGCGTTCGGAGCTGTCAAGCGCCGTAACTAATGCTTCTTGTACAACCAGTTTGCGGTAAAGGCTATGCAACTTCTTCGCCTGCAAAAGGAGTGAAAGAAATAAAAAAGGCGGGAGAAGATGTACATAATAATATTGTACAATTTATAATTATGTAGGACCTTTAATATTCCTTATACATAACTCTATATTGTTTTAATACTGTTTTATACGTCGGTCGTGGGTGCAAGGAATTGTATAACATAACATTAAAGTGTTGTAAGTGCTTACCTACAGAAAGATGATATTTTAATGGCAATGAATCATCGTCTATGGTTTCTCGTTTTTTAAAAATAGAATATGATTTTATTTTCGTTCTATTTTTAGCTCATACAAATTACATAATTATATGTACATTTCGTTTCACCTTACTTGCCACACTTTTTCTATAGAGTTACTATGTAGCCAGTGGCCAAGTTATTTGAAACCAGGAGTACTCTTTGTTTCGAGTTACTTGGCCTCTGGGAACATGATTCTTCTTCTTCTTATCAGTCGCTTTCCCTCCTCTGCTGGATAAAAGCCTCTTCCTGTGTCTTCCACATTTCTCCGTTTTGGGCAATTTAACTTGATTAATTAATAGTATTCTATTGAAAATATTCGTATCTATGGTAACCTGTGAGACAAGTAAGGTAAGGTGTGTCATTTTCCACGGCATTAAGGTTCAAAATTGCATGATATATGTAAAAATAGCTTTATTCATTTTTTGAGGTTAATTTCGCTTCAATCAAAAAACTATTATGGTTATTCCCTAGATTTTGTTGCATATTATCAGTACAAAAATAAATTCTCCGCGACTTTCAGGAAACGAGTTTCTGTCTCTCGAAAAAAGATCAGAGGTGTTTTTCACATTTTTTTAGACATTTTTCTGGTCATTTCCTGGATAAAGGTTCAATGTATCTACCCTATTATTTTTTTCAATGTATATTTAGTAACGGTTGTCGAGATCTAAGGTCTCCCGTTTTTAGAAATTTTTGAAATGTCAGTATGCATACTCTTAATAGGTATATTTCTATAATCTATACGTCTTATGTCCCGATTTTTTTAAAAACACGTTATAATTTAAAACGCTTATACCTGGTACCTATTTGTCAGGATTATTTTGCTAAAATACGTATTTATAAAAACGTTTCTTTTGACATTTTGACCTTGACGCCCGCGGTGGGATTACATAATGATTTTATTTTTATTGTATACGTAATCATTAGTTTTATATAATAACAACTAATAATCTAAACTAAATATACATCTTTATAAAATACATAACCAAACAATACATTAGAAATAACCACGTTTTCATGAAAAATTTAAGCACACAAATGCGTGTGCGCAGAATCCTACAACTGAACACAAATTATATAATAAAGGTCGTCCTTCGCTCTACATTATTTATTTATTTATTTATCAACAAGACACACTCGCAGACATTGAATACAAATTAGGCAAAAGAAAAATATTTCATTAGAAATACATAGTTAATTCAACGCCCTATTACAGTGTACACAGAGGAATCATAATATTGTGGGGACAAATGCATAATGAAAATATACAAAACTAAATTCTCTACACTAAATTTTAAAGCAACCTTCGTACCTATCTAGCTAGATAAAACTAAGTCAATAAATAAAATCATAACATTATTATAACCTAAATATTTGCAAGCACCAATCACAGGTCAATCACGAGTATGAAGGGAGTTAATGAGGAAGGGAGATTGGGAATAAGGTAATGCAGAACATATCTCGGTATAATTATACATTTAAAGTTTAATTTGAACCTAATGAATGAAATAGCGAGAGATAACGTAGATACAATCGAGGCTCAATACATGTCTTCCAGGTTTCGCGTCTTTCGTCATACTCGTGCCTATATGAATATCGGCATATTGTGTTTTCCTACGCATTTAAAATTAATTACGTACTCGTATCATCTCCTTGCAAAACTACACAATATTATTGCAAGACTTTCGTAATCATTGTTACAAAAAGACATACCTATCCTATTGTATTAGGTACAATCAGTGGCGAACTGGCCAGGTTGTCAGCTTGCCCAATGGCATATGGACCACTCCAGCCAAGGGCATATATAGCGAAACGCGAGGGGGCCCGGATCCGAGCCCCCCCCCCCCTCGTCCAAAATACAATAATTATTTTAAAAACTTTAAAAATTTTAAAACATGAAAACCCAGGTTCATAACTTATTTACCCATTTTTATAAATAAATTTCGCCTGCGGCGCTATTCTGCTTTGTATTTTTTGCACACAATTTTAATACCAACATAAATAAATAAATCTTTATTGAAAAAATATATTTCTCAAATGGCGGGTATGCGGGTATCGTACAACCGAAAACACGACCTTTTTCATTCTCCTTTACGAAATAATTTCAGCGTTCTTATTTATTATGTATTTTTCTATAGAGGTAGGTGTACTGGGACCTGGCTCTATTACATGTCAACCTGAATTTTTAATGCCAGTCCGCCACTGGTACTGTTATTATATCAAAATAATAAAAATTAGATCCTATACATTCAATATAATATCGCAATCTTGACAACGCATCGTAATAATGTTGTACAACATAATAAATATAAACCAAATAAGTAAACAAACATAACATTAAGAAAAAAATCGAGAGCATTTCGCATCTGTAGGTTGGTACCCACTGCAATAAATAATTCTAAAATTCAAACATTTCACGCCTCTCGAACGTTCCATTTTCAAATTACAAAGCACAATCACCCGCGCTGGGTCGTGCTCGTGATAGGTCACATCGCATCATAGACAATATAAAACAATTATGGTACCTATTCGCCCATAGATAGAACGAAAATTATTGGTACTTAGGCGGAGACATCCTTTTGTTTATTGGTTTATTATTTACTAGCTGAGTTACCCGTGCTTCGCAACGGCACGGCGTCTCCCGATGGTTTGAGCTAGACAAAATATGACTAACGATCTGAATTTCTTTTCCAACTCCTTTCCATATGATACCAAACATGACCCCACACAACCTTTGGATCCTCCCATCATCATGGTACCTCCTAGTAAAAGCTTTTTTTTTTCAAAAATGGTGACGTTGAAACTTAAAGCAGATCGGTACGAAAGTTTTTCTAAATTTTCACAGCAATCCATCGAAAAATGCGGGAGTAATGCGAATTTTACAAAAAAAACGTCTTTGTTTTATATAGACTAGTATGTAGCTATATGTATGGTCTAATAAATTAAAAGATCAATATTTACCTCCGATAAAATCTGTGGCATTTTTTCCAGAATTTTGTTTATTTTCTAACGTCGCCTATTAGTTTGTTTGTAAAATGTTAAAGACAGCGTTTTTTAACGTTGTGGGGTTAATTTCTCTTCATTCAAAAAAGAATTCTCTATACTAGAATATCTCATACTATCAATACAAAAAAAATCTCTGCGACTTTCGGAAACGAGTTTCTGTCTTCCTGAAAAAAGATCACAGGTGTTTTTGAAATATTTTACGGTTATTCCCTAGATAAAGTTTCAATGTATCTACCCTATTTTTTTCCAAAGCATGTTTAGTAAGGTTGTCGAGATCTCAGGTTTCCCATTTTTAGATTTTTTTGGAATGTCAATATGCCTACTTTTAACAGTGATCTACCATCTACCAGGTATCAATTTTCATCGAACTCTTCATCAAATCGTAGGTACAATACGTAAATACAATACCTATGTAAGATATTTATTTTTCTAGTCCAAAGTCCAGACATGGTCTATTAGGTTCAATGACACAGTGACATCATGATTGAGTATGACGGATGATAAGACTAATTAGATATTTTGACATTAGGTCAAAATCCATTTTTAATAAATAATGACTATTTGCTTTCATACTTGACCTTTTTTCATATGGATCTGTTTCTATAAGAAGTTTAATGGTTCCAGGATTTTTTGTATAGGTACCTGATGCTTCGGGTTGATTGTAGGACAGTGTAATAAGTCCGTCTAATAAGATTTGTTTTTTATATTTGGTCTGTGGTTAATAAAGATTTATTTATTTATTAACTAATGAGATTTTTCTTACGGAATCTTTATAAGTAAGTATATTCGATTTTTCTTATGCGAATTTTTCATACTGAGCTTTCTTCACCCTGGGCTTTTTTCGTACTGAGCTAATTTCTATTTTCGGCAAGGCACCCGTTGTCGAGTGATTTATGTTTGGGGCCTCTATGCATGAGCTAATGAGCCTTTTTCGTCTATTATGTGATATTTTCATGCGTTTTTTTTAGGGAACCCCCCTTGGTGGTATTACAGTATGCGCAGACTAGCTGCGCAGTCGACAAAGCCAGCCTGCGTCTAACATAATGTTGAACGTGCAACAGAAAGTACAGTGCATCAAACAATACTTGCAATAATAAGTTACCGTTCAGCGAAAGAATCACTAATTTAACATGAATGGTTCCAAAGTTAAGCCTTTTTAAAATGAGGGCATTTTTTTCGATGGCTCTGTACTCTTCCTTCTCTCCGTAGTCCGTACTAACCTTCTCGCGAATTACTGAATCGGATGCTGTGGACCAATCGTCAAGAAATGTCGTGTTTTTTTCTGGCTCAAATTCATGAGAACTCATTAAGGCTTCATTGTGTAATGAAAAAATGGACACATTATGGGGCATTTTTTTTAGAAATTCGGTATTTTTTAGAAAAAATAAAATTTACAAAAAAATGTTTATTAAGAAAATTTTCACTATATTCTAATTCAAAAGCCCCAAACTAAGATCTTTATCGAAAGTCTAAATTATTTACTAGGTATATTCTTTTATTTGTTGTTGTCAAAATCGAGTTTGCAGTTTGCGACATATTGTCAAAAAACCGAAATAACAAATTTTCATACTCTCAAATTTTCAAAAATCCGTATATCCAAAATGGATGATTTTTGGATATGCATACTCTTAACTTTGTTTTTACATTTTCTCATCCTCTATCACCTCTCCAATTATCTGGCATACGGAACCAATCACTCTGTATATAAATAATAAATAAGATGTATTCCTCTATTTACAAGATGAGTGCAATAGATCAAGTGGGTACCAAGCACCTTGAACATAATGTCAAAGAATTTATGTGGGTATTAAAGATTCCTATATAACCTACACTCAAGTGAATCAATCAATTTACGTACATTGTACATTACTGCATAGCACGTTTTTCAATTTTTCAAAATTGAAAAAAAAAGGCTTTTTTTTGGGATTTATTCATGTTGAGCAATATTGTTATGGGTTTTTTCCGGGAACCAGGTCATGCATAAATTTTCTGTGACTGAGATTCTGAATGATACAGCAACAAGAAAAAACACAAATATCATGCAAAATATAGTGTTTATTTATAAAAAATATATTTAATAACATTTCCTATACTTTTTTCTACAATATTTACAGTAATGTATTTAAAATTATTTTAAAACAAATAATAATTAAAAGAAAACATACTTACTTAAAACTAAGATTGACACATTTCTCATAAAACATGAAAAACATATTTCAATAATATTTTTTTTATTTTTTTATGAAAGTTATATAGTGTCAAAAACAGCAATCTGATCTCGGACTGATTCAGAGTAAATTGAAAAAACGTTTTATCAAAAATCATATTCTTGCCTCCCATATATTGCAGATTGGTGTATTTGAAACCAAGTCACTTTTTATATGAAATATTTATATGGGTTATGGCTGCTTTTGTTGCCATGTTATCTTACAATGTGTAGTTTTACAATAGGAACATTTCCACATTCTTAACTATATTTAAGCTTGTGTCGTGAAGTGGAGTAAGTCCGCATCAGAGATGGAACCCGCGCCCACTGAAATAACAGTCGAGCGCGTTACCAACCTGGCTACCGACCACATTTTCACATTCTTAACTCGATTTACACAATTTTGAGAGGTTGCTGTTTTTGATACTAGTATTATGATTTCAAAATTACTGGCAGACATATAAAATTAAGCAATAAACATTACAAAAAATATACAAAATTTTAAAACACGACAATAATTCTTTTTCAAAAAGAGATCCTAGAAAAATATACTCCATAATATTACAAACCAATGCAGAATTTTCTATTATATCGTCTGCAATATTATGGGCCATAGTAACCCACCTTTAGAAAAACAAATCAACTAATTTGGAAAAACCTAAAAACGTTCTGCCTATCTATCTGTACCCTCACGCCGCGTCCCTTGCAGGGTAGGCAGAGAACACAGAGCGCCAGACAGCCCTATCCTTACACATACTTTAGCCTCTGTCACTCACTGCCCTAATAACCTCATTCCTTATCTTATCTCTCAGCATCTTCCCACCCACTCCTCGTAACGACCTCATTTCCACTGCATTCAACCCTGATTCGTCCTTCTTCATCCACGTCCAAGTCTCACTAGCATAGATTAGGGTCGCCACCACGACAGCATTGTGCATTAGAACATTATTTACTGTTTAATAACAAATACAGCTAATTTTAATTTATCTCACGTACACTTTGCAACACAGATAAAACGCAACCTTGAAAAAAATTAAACAAACAAATATAATGCGAAAAAATTAGATAAAGAAATCCAAAAACTGAAGCAAAACACGATAAAAATAATTATTATTTCAATAACAAATATAATTCCCTCGTCTCAGAGACTTTCATAGATCTGTTTTTGTAAACTTGACACAAATTCAAATACTATGATAAATATAATTTACAACCCGTCAAAATACGAGATGGTATCTGATTAATTTGGGACTAAAATTTTATACGATGGCAACAATGATATTTCTATTGAAATCATAGACTTTTATATTAAGCACATAGATGGCGTACTCAACGCTAGTAGTGAAGTAAACTGGTGCCTACAAACTGTCAAATTGCATAGAGAATTTTGGCATTTCGTGGCAACATTTTCGAAATTTTGTTCTCATAGTTAAAAACTGTATTAGTTATAACGTTATTTAGGAATTAAGCGATAGTTTTAAAGATGTTTTAGTTTTCATTATTGATATCTTGTTAATAGTGTGAGTTTTCCGACTCTAAAATACCAAAAAGTGTTCTAGGGATGATGGAAGCCCATCTTTCAACGTTTACCAATCGAGATTACTACCACTTGTTAATTGTTATCCAAAAAATGTAGGAAAGCCAATGTTTCTCTTTTAAAATAAATAATATTTAAACAGTAATTTAAACTAAAGATTAATAATTATAAATTAAAATTAACTAAAGAAATGATATGATGCATTCTTGTGCCAACTGGTTAAGTCCATTGGTTAATAAAATAACATAAATATACAAATTTAAATTTAAATAATTTGTTTAAAAAAAAAACATATTGCACTAAGAACCCAATTTGGCCTAAAATCCTAAATATACAAACATTGATGTGATGGTACTGTATAAAAAAATCTCACGCGAAACACCCTTCACAAATGTTTATGAAAAGCGTAGCAAACTGACACTTATGGTGTTGTACAATAGAGTACTAATTAGTTTGCTTCATATAAACATTATCGCAGCATGTTTCGCCCTCAACAATTTTTCTTACTTACTTTTATGTATATTTTCATCTACTTTTATGTAATTCACAATTTGTCATTTGAGAATAACAAGGTTCTAACTAAGAAATATAGATATTTCAACTCTTTGTGTGAAAATGTTTCCAACCGACATAATTCGTAAATACAACTAAAGTGGGGTAATTTCTCTCAATCTTTGAGTCTTGTCGGTTAGAACCCTGTTATTATCGAGTGACGAATTACTTTGATACAAAAATACAGTAAACTCTTCATTATCCGATATTGCATTCAGTTGAATCTAACTACACATTAAAAAAATATAAATTTTACAAAACTACGCATATTTTTATGTTTGAATTTTTTGTACCTTTTCATCTTTTTAATCCACAATTATTTTAATGCATTGGGATCGATATCCTCATGTCAAACGGTGTTCACGATCTGATTAAAGCAGTTGGCAACGAACTGTTCCCTTTCTCCGAGTTTCTTTGTCGATGTTGGGTCATCCTTTCTCTGCAGGGCCTCCTTAAGTGCCTCCAAAGATTCCGTACTGAATTTCTTTCCCACAAGCTGCGTCACGACGGACGCTTCTCCGTGGAAACCTGACGCCATAAATCCTGGGGGAATGCTCAGCGTGACGTCTGAGATGCGTCCTTTTTCGACGGACATTTTAATGCTGAGCTGTTGGCTGTCGGCTTCCGCTTGCGGGACATTCGATTCGGTCGGCAGAAGATTTGAAGGAACATTGAATGATCGGCTGATGTCGAACGTAGGAGTCTTGCCGAAACGCCAGTCCCAGCTAGCCAATTCCTCGCGTAGTTTGGTTATACCTTTGAACAATAGAAACAGGATATTAAAATACTTGTTGTAAAAGATGAGCTCATTGAGAAGAATGTGTGGGAAAAGGCCAAGAGAGATGAATGGATGAAGGATTAGTGTTGTGACTTTGATAAATGAAAGGAACTTGAGATGTACAGGACATGTAGAGAGAATGAATGTTTGAGGATAGAATGAAAAAGAAAATATATAAGTCTGACAGTAGGGGTATGAAGAAGTGTTGTCGTTCAACGTGCAGCAATGCGATAAGCTCGCCCTAGTGAACAAATATTATTGTATCTATGACTTCTTAGGAATGTTATAATATTTCTTTATATTGTTCAATTACGGCGCAAATACATAAATTAGTATCAATCAAACAATCATGAACTAACGCAGTTGGGAGGTGAGGGGGAGTAATCACAGATCATGTACGACGTTAATGTTATATATGTGATGTTATAATGTGACATTCTGTCTCTCTGCCTACCCTGCAAGGGATATTGTGTGATGGAATACATAGGTAGAGACGAATACCTACCGAGATTTGATACTGTAAATACCTATAGTGATATAACAGAGCAGTAGGCACATTATATACCTACATATACAATGTTATCTCGGGTTATTCAGGTCCTAAGGTCTCGAGACATGATATATAATGTATTATCAGTGAGAGACTTGATATGGGGCCCTTATTAAGTAGATCCCCCGTCACCCAAACGTTGACACGATGATATTTATTCAAGAAAACATCTTAAACACGGGTGCATTAGTTAATTTACGAACATATCTATCTATCCCAACAAATTTGTAGTTTTCGATTGTTCCAAGACCATCTCTTCCTTGAGAAACTGTAAGTTTGTACAATGGTACTTGTCCCCCAAACAGAATTACAAAGTTCAATACAGGTTTCACTTTTAGAATATAATAATAACATTATTTCAAAGGTAGTGCATCTGAACGATTTACAACAGAAGCTGGTAATGAATCACGAAACAAATGTTCAATCTTCTTATTCTTCATTAACCTTCTTCCCTCCACTGCTGGATATAGGCTTCTTCCAACTGTTTCCACTCGTCTCTGCTATGACTTTTCCGCATCCAGATTCTCCCAGCGATTTGGACAATGTCGTCGGTCCACCTCTTTGGTGGCCTTCCGACGCTGCTTCTATCTGTCCAAGGCCTCCACTTCAATATTCGTGGCGCCCATCTGGTGTCACCCTGCCTGGATACATGTCCTGCCCATTGCCACTAGAGCTTTGACACACGGCTCATGATATCTCCGTCTAATTTCGTCGTTTCTTAACCTTTCTTCTTTCAATAAACAATCAAGATATTTTTACATATTTTTATCAGATGTCAACATGTTGATCCCTCCGTGGATTTTCACAGGTACCGACTAGCGATAAGTACAAAAACGAAACGAAAACAACATAATTTAATTAATCTCGCGTGCAATAATTTCCAAGTAATGTTTATTATTAATAAATATATCTGCGGTAATAAAATAATATAATGTGGGACCATAAAATACATTTTAACGCTAAATTGGATGTCAAGAGTTCACATTGTTCGAAAAAAACATAAATACTCTGTAATCAAAACGTGGACTTTGTCCAATCCTAATAAACAAATAATACGTAAACTTCTACTTATCTGGTCTTAAGACAATAAACCCACTACAGAAATATCCTTATAATCCATTAATCTCATTTAAATCATCTAGGCAGTGAGACGTGGTGCCTATCTGAACGAGATAAAAAGAGACTGGAAGCTTTTGAGATGTGGTCCTACAGGAGAATTTTAGGAATTTCGAACGAAGAAGTTCTCAACAAAATCAAAGGAGGAAGACTCTTGCTCAATGCAATAGCAGAAAGACATTCCAGATGGATCGGCCACACAGTGATAGAAACCCTGATTGTCAAACCTTGTCATAAGACCTGTCAAAGGTCCCAATATTCTCACATTGTATATTTTACAAGTAACCTACAATGCCGAAAATATTACAGAGAGGCGCTAGAGAAATGGTTTTAAAGTCAAGATAAATTTGCGGGTTGGAAAACGAGAAAAATACTCTAATAATCCCTTTAAACCGACATCACAAGTTTGAAAAACAAAGCGGCACAGTTTATTCTAACAATCCAAAAATTGGCTAGTTTTTGTAAACAACAGTTTTGGAATATAATTTGAAAGTAGCGAAAAAATGTAAACATATCTTATTATCACATCAAGCAACACTAAACCAAGTTTGCTCCGTGGGACATCAGAACAAAAATAGGCTATAACTGTTCCAGTTAATTGAGTACCAGATTATGAAGATTTTGTTGTGCGAATCTTATCTCCCTGGCGCGCTGTACCTAGCGTGAGTACGAATACCAAATTGCAATTGAGTTACGATAATATGACTGGCAAAACAAACAATAAATCAAATTGAATACGAAGATATGGCAGCCGACAACACGTTGCACGGCATGAGGTACGAAGTTGTATCACCAGACATATGCGTCTTATGTCAAATCTAAATTTGTGCAATAGATAACAAATGCAATTATCAATGAATAGCAACATGTTCTGTATAATACTATCAATTGTGCTGTCAATAGCGTGGTAGGCAGAGAGGACAGAACGCCAGACTGCTCTAAGCTTACACACACTCCTCGCTTCTGTCACACTCAAGCAAGTTATCATACACTCACTCTGATTCCTTTTACTCAAAACACGTCCATCCTTTATATCTTTTATTCAATATGTGTTCATCTTTGAGGACCCGGTCGACTAGACTGGTCCAGGTCGTTCTCCGCTATGGTCAGTTGACGTTCTGAACATTTTACAACATTTCATGAGTCAGTAAGTATTAGCATATATTTTTACATGTACGTTTCATCTAATTTGTTTTACAAATCGGCTTGAAAACAAAACTGAATAAGTTATAATATAATATAATACATGATGATATGTGTGATGATTTCATATTTAATATAATTTAACTAGTAAACTATTGACCTTGTTGTTTCACGCATGTTTTCAATGCATTTGTTTGTTAACTCGCCTCGCCCCACACACACACAGTATTATTTATTATCATATGAGTATATAATTCATGAATATGTATCTCGCTAAAGTGAAACACCGCGAGACCCTTATCAAACTACAGTAGAAACACAATAAAAATGGCTATCATGGCTCACAACACTTAAACGATAGAGTAGTCTCGAGGTTTTTGACCGTCGGTACATGGTGGAAGTCCATTTTTAAGGTAAAATAAAAGACTAAATATTTAGTTTATAATCCACAACAATGACTTTAGATTACGCGACTAGTGTTCGAGGATTTGCACCCTCATCATCAGGCGATTGTGAATAATAAAAGCAAAAAGACAACCATAACTTTTATTCACAATCGCCTGTTAATGAGGGTGCAAATCCTCGAACACTAGTCGCGTAATCTAAAGTCATTAGTGTGGATTTTTTAAACTAAATATTTAGTCTTTCATTTTACCTTAAGGCTTCCGACCCAACTATGACTTATTTCCCACAGCATTAAGGTTCAAAATAGCGTGAACAATCGCATCATAAAATGGTAAAAATAGTTTTTTTTTCCATTTTTTGGGGTTAATTTCGCATCTTTCAAAAAACTTTTACAATTATTCCCTAGATTTTAATGCATATTATCAGTACAAATATTTTACGGTTACATATTTTACGGTTATTCCCTAGATAAATGTTCAATGCATCTACCCTATTTTGTTCCAAGGCATATTTAGTAACGGTTGTCGAGATAAAAGGTCTCCCGCTTTTAGAATTTTTTTAAATGTCGGTATGCATACTTTTAAGGATAGAATAGAACATATGTACCTAGAATATGAATTTGTGTACGGATAATGAGAGTGTACTGTAGCCATATTAATTAATGTTGCATAACACATGAGACCTCTTGACTCCCAAATATATTTCTGTATACTTTCATTTAGTATATTTATATTACCTACAATACTTCACTCCTTATCACTTGTTGTTTGTAAGAATTTCAATTCCCTTATCAACAGAGATGTTTTATTTATGCAACTCATTACCCGCAATGATGATAAACATAATAATAGGTACATTGTAAATTGATTAAAAAATATATTATGCATCTCGAAAACGTATTACTATGCTAATGGGCTCACAGCTTATAGTTGATATGCTCATACATATCTAGCTTGCACAATCAATTGTCTCTCAAATACTTGTCCAGCTTATTTTTAAACACATTAACACTTGGAGTGCTGATAATATCACTAGGCAGTCTGTTCCAAGCCATAATAACATACTGTATTCATCTATCCGCATCCCTTGTGGTGTAGCCAGAGAGAACCAAACGCCACACTGTCCTATCCTTACACACACTCCTTGCTTCTGTCACATTCACCCAATTCGTCATACACGCACATGTATTCCAAATTACACATCCATCTCTGAGGATCTGGTATTATATCCCCCTCTTTTACGTACTACATACAATCTTTTTATCATCCTTTCACCATTCATCCTCTCTAAATGTCCCGACTAGAGTTGTGTCAATAATGGTCAAAAGTTGATCTTCAACAGTTTTCTTATTTAACACGTCAATACTGTTGACATAAAAGATGTACAGCAAAGGATGGACTTTCCATTAGGCTTATGACTAATCGTCGGCTGATCTAATGTGATCACTATACACTTGAGTAACATTCACCAATTCCAGTCCATCCGCTGCTGCCGGGATTCGAACCCAGACCTCTACTCTACCCGCTGTGTCATGAAGGGTTATGAACGAAGGGTAAAGGAAACTCTATAACTACTTGTTATTTCAACTACGTCCCGTAGAAAATCCGATTTTTGATTTGTGATATTCAAAAACATTATATTTAAAGTGTACTATTCCTACCTGGGAACCATTCCTCCGTTGGGTTTAAGAACTGGAAGCCCTTCTGCTGTCCAATAAGTTCCGTGCCTCCGTCAGCAATGTGCAGGGCGGGAGTGCGGAGGAATTCCCATCCGATGGCAGTCTGCAGTCCATCCACAGTCACACGGCTGCTCTCCTCACATAGGTTCGTGATTGGGGAGCGGACAGACTGAGTCGCGTTGGTCGTGATACCAGTCTGGAAACAAGAACAAATCGAATTACGTCAAATTAAAAAATTAAAGTATAGAATTTTGGACTGTTGTACATCACAAACACCGCATCATTTTGTACAAAATTCTCAGTATAATGTATCTTCAATTTGTCCCCGAAAAACATTATTAAAAAATGTATTAAAGCATAATTATTCATTGTAACAAAGTCTAATCTCAGAATAATGAAATATTTTGAACTGAAATTTGAATGATGTTACAACTTGACACAATATTTCAGCGTCTGGTGGTGCAATATATTTACGAATCAAGCGTTTCCCATCCTTTTGTATGTCAATCATATAAGATATGTAATAAAGCCAAAGAATATTTTGATGCTGTACCTACAGTAATTAAAAAATCATTTTCCGTACACTGAATTATATACGGATTTTTCCTAACTTTATAATTGTGTATGTTTGTACGCCTTTGTTTTGACATGGTATATTATACTTGATATATAACAATAAACTGTTTATGTTTTTAGAATTGTAATTGGGTTAATTGTATTCATTCAATAACGCAGTATATTTCATGAGTATTTATTCACATAATTATATATAATGTATACCCAATAATGTAGTGTCCACATTATGTATCACCCACTGGGTACCCGAGACATTTCACACATTTTCAGCAATGAGGTGCGCCACCGATTAGCAATTTACAATTGGACATTAGGGGACGTGCGACTGCGGGCAGTTGCAGGACACTGAGCACCTCCTGGCCTGCCCAATGGCTCCTGAGCGGTGTGCATGGGAGAGCCTCGCGGATCGCTCCCCCTTGGATGACGCAGGAGAGGTTGTGACTTTCTGGGACCGGAGGGGGATCTATTGAGTGCTGACCGACACGATAACAAGAAGATTGGTCAAGTTCTATTGCTGTGAGTGGCAAAAAGGCCTACAGCTGTAATGCCACTCACTGTTTTGTTTTATGAGAATAAAATAAATAAATAAATAGAATAAAATCTGTGTGCAAAAGTGTTTGTTTGACTTTGATCACGATCACATTTTCTCCACATTGTCAGCTACAAAATTCAATAGTTAAAATGTTTTATTATGTTGACACTTTATAATACTTATTATTTAATATTATGAATATAAATATTTAATAATAGCAGCAAGTCTTATAGTAGGAGTAGGTATAAATAAATGATAAGACACTTAGGGATTTACGATAAGACTTATATACTTGTGAGAGAACGCTGAACACGCACATCCCTAGTGTCTCGCTGTTATCAGTTGGTCGTCTCTCTAACAAACACACACAGACACGCTACATCGTAATGCCTAATACTGGGGCAACCAAACACAAAGATAATAAAATAAAATGTATACAATCAAACCGCTTTAAATCAAGACAATCTGGACGTGGATGAAGAAGGACGAATCCGGGTTGAATGCAGTGGAAATGAGGTCGTTGAAAAGAATGTGTGGGAAAACGCTGAGAGATAAGGAACGAGGTTATTAGGGAAATGATTGACTGCAAGACTGGTGTTGTGACGAGAATGAAAGCGAATAAACTAGGATGGTTTAGGCATGTTGTGAGAATGAAAGATGATAGGATGGCAAAAAAGATATATCTGAGTGAGCGAAGAGGGGTGAGGAAAAACGGTCGCCCGAGACTGACCTGGTCCGATCATGTCGACCAGAACCTCAAGGATGGATGTGTTTTAAGTAAAAGGAATTGGAGAGCGTGTATGACTGCATGCATGAATGTGACGGAGGCTAGGAGTGTGTGTAAGGATAGGGCTGTCTGGCGCTCTGTCCTCTCTGCCTACCCTGCAAGGGATGTGGAGTGAGGGTATAGATAGATAGATAGAACTTAATATGTTGGACATCGTTATATTATGAGTAAACACAACAAACGACAATCATGATAGTCATGTTTTATACCCCAAAAAACACTTCGTGACTAATAGAGCTGTCAGTGCTTTAATTATACGGAGAGGTTTGACTGTATTATTTTATGTACGAAACGAAAATACACATTTGCAAAACTGACGAGATAACATTACGTGATTAAAAAAATGAGGTTAAAACACTCGGAGCGTATAATAATAAATTATTAACTCCTTATCACACGACGACGGCGAGTTTTAAGGCAACGTCCAAAGGTATAAACTAATAATACAACGGTAAATATAACCTAAAACATCAATCATTGTGAGGTAGGCGTCTAGGAATACATTGTTACGTACAGCGAGACATAATAGACATTAGATTGCGGCTATTTTTAGTTCGTATCATGCTGTTATTGTTGTTGTTTACCTCTTATTAATAAACGTAAGCATCATTCGCAGATAAATACATTGTATTCGTTTCTATGCACGGTACAAAGTCATGAAGATGTATACACACTATTACAACTACATAATGCATTCAGCGTTATTTTACAGGAATAACGCGAATTTTCTTATATATGATGCGAATTTTGACTTTTATTTTGGAAATAATCGTAATTGAAACATTATCAAAAGGAATATGGCTTTGAAAGTAAGAAGAACCATACTGAAAAATCTTCCAAATGGCGTTTATTGTTTTTCACAAATATTTTTGTTTTTAAAAAAAAATTATCGTGAATAAATATTTTTCATGATATTTTTTTTGTAAGTATATTCTTAAAACCTACAAAATTGTGCACTTTAATGATATAAATGTATGAAAAATAACACTCCTTTTCGCAAAAAATTAAACCGATTTTTTCCAGTCCCTATGTATGACTAATTTCGGAATTCATGCTGTGTTCTGTATTTTCACAGCAGATAGAACAAAGTACTACTAATTAAAGATTACTAATTTGTAGGATAAAATCTTACAGCAATGACTTCAACGATATCATACTTGATGTAATCCATAATTCCTGTCTGTATAATAAATATCTAATGAAGGAATTGAACCTTGAACAGATAGAGCAGTTATCAGAGAATCAATATTATGTTGTACTGTTAATCACGTATACAAAGTCTACGTGCAAATCTAACAGTACACACGACACGATATAGTAATACTATTTGCAACATCTGTAAACATTGTGTCATGGAGAGGATGAAAGTGAATAAACTAAGATGGTTTGGACATGTTGACAGAATGAGTGACGCTAAGATGACAAAATAGTGTATTTGCTTGAAAGAGGAGGTGTTAGCAAACGTGGCTTACCTAGGATAACCCAAATTGATCATATCTACAGATCATCAGAGACTACTTTACACACAGGAGGTGAACTAGCTCATACCTTTTTTTGTCATCCTTCATTCTCTCAACATGCCCAAACCATCTCAGTTTATTCACATTCATTCTTGTCACAACACCAGTCTTGCAGTCACTCATTTCCCTAATAAGCCCGTTCCTTATCATATCTCTCAGCGTTTTCCCACACATTCTACTTAACGACCTCATTTCCACTGCATTCAACCCTGATTCATCCTTCTTCATCCACGTCTAAGTCTCACTAGCATACACTAAAGTTAATAATTATCCCTGGGGCAATTGGAGTGGTTAAAAATACAAATAAAAAGATAGAATGGTTATTTACCTCATGTTTGGCAAGCGCCTGACTCAGGTTGGCCTTGTTGGCATTGACGAGGACCGTGCAGTGATGGTAAGCTGAAGGACGTCCTAGTTTTGCCGCAGTTCCAGAAATCTGCTGAATAATCTCTAGTTAAGGAAAACAACACTAGTTTCAAAGTAACATTTTGTATTCAAGTAAAGATGAGAAATTTCTTATGGAAGCACTGACTCTTGTAGGATTCCTACTCGAAAAAATATCAAAAAAATGTAGGGGACTAAGCGTACAACAGGAGAGAAGAAAGTTTGTTATAAAATATAAAAATTAAATTATCTAAATGTGGGAGAAAACTGTGGAAGCTATTCAAAATTGTGATGCATTTTTTTTTTTTTTTGCATATTAAAATAGAAAAAACAAGTTTTAAACAGACAATATCAATACAGTTTCCATTAATCCATAAATTTAATCACTATATTTTGATAAAACCAATTTATATTCGTACTTTCCATTTCGTTCGGTTATTGTTATACGACGAATAACCCAACATTTTTAGGAAGTGGAAACAATCACACAACTGTTGCTAGTTACCTCACATTAAGCGAAACACTTATGTATAGATTGATAAGACAAACAAAATGTCAGAATCTCATTGCAATAAAGTTAAACCAAGGGTAATTTTCGTAACCTAAATAAATACAAAAATAATTCGAAAAAATCTGACGTATTATTTTACAGTATTTGTAAAAGGATACTTTATATTTCTGATGCACGACAATGTCTTGCCTCTCGTTGATCTCGCTTCGTAACGAATACTCTCTGAACAGCGCTCTTGTAATCAGCTCCAAATTATACTTCCGATTGTAATTCTCTTTCGTGGAAAAGAACGTCAAGTTAACGTTTCCTCTATCGTGGTACACAGTACCACCACCGCTATTTCTTCTAGCCAACGGGATCCCTTGTTCGGTTAAATATGAGATATTCGCTTCGAGCCACGGATTCTGATGTCTTCCGATCACGACGCACGGATCGTTTCTCCACAACATCAAGATGTGATGATTATCGAACGTACAATTCTTATAGATCCAGTCCTCCAAAGCCAAGTTCGTAAAGATGTCTGTCGATTGAGAAATAAACACAGACTTTTTGATGTCCTCTTCTTTGTACACCTTTTTGTCTTCGTTTTTCACTGCCGAGAAAGTCCGGGAAACCAACGCGAAAGTCGACACGTTACCCTTCTTTGCCAACCCTCCAAACAAACATGTCATGTTCATCAAATTCTTTTGCACGAATAAAGCCATTTTGAATTATTAATGACTATCACTTGTTTTGTTCGTTTGTTTTTAAAATGTCTACTTCACAATTATTTGTTTCGGTTAAAAAACGACAGTTTACAATTTTATGCGAAATGTGTCAATTTTTTTTTATAATAATACGAGATTTCAGTCTATTTTTCAATTAATTAAAGGTCCTTATTATAATAATCACTTAAATGGGTAACTTAAAAATTAACAGAATTCGTGAAAACGAGGATTGGCGTCTGTGTCGGCTGAGGACAGAGCGATGAGATATTCGTGAAGGGCGATGGTCTGATGTAACCACTTCCAGGTCTGGTGAAGGGAATTAGTTCTGTATCTGATTCCCAGACAATCACGGCAGTCTCTTGGCATCCCTTTTCTCATGAGCAACGGGCTAAACAAAAAGTCACAAACGTTTAAAACAAAAGAACAAATGAACACAAAACAACGCCACTTGTGTGATTTGAAAAAAGAATTAGAACACTTGTTGAATTTGAACAAACTTGTTAGTTTAAATTGTAATGAAAATGCTATGAGCGACACTTGTTATTCAGTTGTAGAATACAAACGGAATGAACTGATTTACCTTACTGTGTGCCATTTTATTAGTTACGCTGAGTGATAAGCAGCTGAAATGATAACGCTGGTGTTGTTGCTGTGGGGGGGCCCGAGGGGGCGAGGATGTGAAGACAGCAGAGGGCGAAAGGAAGTTAACGCAGCGGAGTTCGTGATTCGGGGCACTCTCCGCTGATAAAATGTCTAATTATTGGTGTGATGGTGTAACCACACGCTCTACGCTACATATTTTTAATATAAATTGACTTAATTTCATAAAACTAAATAGAAAACTTCACATTTTTGTAACAATAAGAATAGAAATTGGACAAGGTGACAAGACAATGACGTTCAATGACGTTTACGTATTTTAGTGATGCCAATAACCTTCTGAACCAAAATAATTCGTTTTTTACTTTTCGTATTACGGTTGGTATAAAAAGTTATGAAAATCAGCGGAAATCTCGAAATCGAAACAAAGTTGTTGTCAGAATTTTACGTAGAACAGACTTTTTAATAAATATCTATCTAAAATCTGAAAAAACGCTTAAAATTAATAACACTCATGAAAATTCTAATCTACTTCTTATATTTTCTTAAAATTTACTATGCATACAGTATCAATAGGGTATATATTATCAGTACATAACCTATTTTACATTTACATCAGTTCCAATGGTTTTAAAATTACTTACAGAAAATTGTGATATAACATGGATATAACTGAGAAATTAACGAGATATCTCGAATTTATTGCTTTTATGTTTTAAATTTATTTTGGTTTATTTAATACTCTTTTTTGAGCATATTGATAAGATATGAAGTTACCTTCTTACATGTAAACAATATTAATACCTAATAAAAAAAAAGATAAAACGTTATTTCGCCGCGACCTAAATATAAAAATTTATAGTAGGTAGGTACCTACTTATTTGGAATCAGAAAACGACTTTTTAAGTAATAATTGCCAATCTCTATTGACGATAAAACAGATTCCTTCCTACACTATTTTCTGTTGACGTCTGTCATTTAATTTGTCAACTTCTTGTTGAATTAATTTCAGATTAAATGATAAATTAAGGAAACGAGTTTGTTTTTTGATTAAAATATTGTGTTTGTCTCGTGCTTTACCGCGATTTTATCATTTCCCAAGGCTCAGTTTATATGCTGTACTGTGGATCCGTTTAAATTGGCTTTTAAAAGAGTTATTCATTGAAAAATTTACTACTCAATTGATTGTTCAATATTTGTTATTTTACGATGCCGTCTCGGCCAATAATTTCTCTGACAAGGAGAGAGACATTCAGTGCTGGTCACAGACTCCACAGGTAGGGATCACAATGTTTTTTACCACGACTAATTATGTAGAAATAAATCACTACCCACTTTCAATGCTAAGAAGAGAAAGGTATTTGAAAATAAAACATTGCAATGAAATAAATTCTTATAACTGTCAGACGCTTTGACCAGAATGAGATAATATAATTCGTTTACCTCTAAGTCTGATAAACACTGCTTGCTAGTGTAGGGATGCCTGGTGGAAATTCTACACTTGTAGAATTTCCTGTACGTAATGGTGTACTCAATGCTAGTAGTGAAGTAAACTGGTGCCCACAAACTGTCAAATCGCATGGAGAATTTTGACAGTTTGTAGGCAACCTCTTCAAAATTTTGTTCTCGTAGATAAAAACCGTATTAGTTATAACATTATTTAGGAATTAAGCGATAGTTTTCAAGATGTTTTAATGTTTATTATTGATATCTTGTTAATAGTGTGAGTTTTGTGACCCTAAAATAACAAAAAGTACCTAGCGTGAAATTGCTTCACTTCCATTTTATTGAAAATACTGGAGTCAGATGTCTAGGGTACATAATATATAAAAGTCTATGCTTCCAATACAAATGCATTCGTTGCTGGCAAACAAAAATGTAGTTCCAGTTTAATCCAGTATGATCGCTTTCTTGAGACAGTCTTTTATTGTTTCTCTGCTTTTGTTTTTCAGTACTCACCTAAGTGATGAAGAGAATAAAGAGATTTATGGGAAATGCAATAATCCTGGCGGACATGGACACAACTACGTAGGTAAGTACCACAAATCTTCAAAATCACAAAGTCGTCAGTCATTCCCACAACATGCCCAAACTATCTAAACTTCTATCTATCTATCTACACCCTCACGCCACGTCCCTTGCAGGGTAGGCAGAGAGGACAGAGCGCCTGACAGCCCCGTCCTCACGCACACACCTAGCCTCCGTCACATTCATGCATGCAGTCATATTCGCTCTCCGATTCACTTAGTATTAAGATAATATATATAACTAGCTAAGTTACCCGTGCTTCGCAACGGAAAATTTAACAAATCAACCCGGCATACTTTATGCTGTACAAAATGTAACGCAAGATCTGAATATCTTTTCCAACGCCCTTTCATACGATACCACACTCGACCCCACACAACCCTTGCATCCCCTCATCATCATGGCATCTCCTAGGAAAAGCTTTTTCTCCAAAAACCGGTGACGTTAGGATAGAGCCAATATTATCGCAAATGTTATTATAAATTTTTGCAGCAATCCATCGTAAAATGCGGGAGCTATGCGAAAACTTTATATGTATAGATTACCAGTTTTACAAATCTGTTTGTTCTCAGTTCTAGTCACAGTACGGGGTCCCGTGGACGATCGCACAGGCATGGTGATCAACATAACAGACCTGAAGAAATATATGCACAACGTCATTGCTACCACACTGGACCACAAGAACTTGGACAAAGACGTACCTTACTTTAAGAATGTCGTAAGTTGAATTATTAACTTGAATTATTTTTGGTTTTACAAATTGTTCTTGTAAAGCGTTGGATTTTTTCTACATTCCGTAGTATATACAATGCAGTATTCCTACAACAGCGTAAAAGAATTAAGGATGAATATTGTCGGGCTTCCGACCGACCTCAGCTGGCTTAAGTGATCACTTTACACTCTAGATACATTCGGCATTTCAATTCATCCCGGCTGGGATTCAAACCCAGACCTTCGTCTCTCATAGTAGGGATCTTATCCGCTACACCACGTGGAACGACGACTGTATTGTCGAATTCCGTATACATTAAGTAACTATGTATTGTTGCCATTCTCACTGTTGAAGGAGGAAGGTTCACAATCAACTTCTTAATTCTTCTACAATGTTGTAGGAATACTGCATTGTAAGTATTATTGTCAAACAGTATCAACACAACCTGGATTGCTGGTAGAAATCATTTTATTGATTTATTTACACTTTTGGTAAACAAAATACAGAGATATGTTAACATTACAAATATAAATGAAAGCATTTGTTCACTAGGGCGAGCTTATCGCAGTGCTGCGATTTCTGCCAGTAAATCCCAATCACCTTGTAGCAATAATAAGTCCACATCAAAGCAACTGATGCACATGTTATGAATAAGCACAACATTCATGCAATATTCATGTCATACACACTCCCGGATTCCTTTTACTCAAAACGCGTCCATCCTTGAGGATCTGGTCGACGTGATCGGACCAGGCCAGTATCGGGCGGCCGCGTTTCATTATATTCCATATACAATATCTGTGCTTGTTTTTATTTTATGTACATTAAATTCCAGGTTTCGACTACAGAGAACTTAGCCATATACATATGGGATCATTTACAATCGCAAATGCCAAAGCCGGAACTCTTGTACGAAGTCAAAATATTGGAGACAGAGAAGAATCACGTGACATATCGCGGTGAATCTACCGAGAATATATACAGGCGTGACAGAATACCACAAGCGGGAAACAACATCTCGTCTGATTCCGATTAAACGACTTCCATGGACCGCTGATATCTACGGACTCTTGACATAATAGTATTATATGTGATCGGGGGATCTTTTTGAGATATACTGTGTGTGTATGTATGAGCACTAGGTAGTCCTGTGAGATACTACCAGCTATGTTCACCATGAGCTCTAATGTGCACCTGAGAGGACATCAACTGAAGCTATAGACAACATTATACCTACACATCCAACACACCAAAACACAAACACAACCAATAGAGCTGGCAGTGTGAGGAATCACTTGTACTTGCTCCATACTATACAACAACTCCTTACGTACAAGAATACACTGGATAATTGCATATAAACACATACTAACTGGGATTTGGGTCAACTCGGCAAAAGCTGCCTACCAGATACCACTGGCTCTTGAACCTCGAATAACATTGTATTATTTATGTGATCGATGATCTTTGATATTGTATTAATAACTTAGATTTTACCTCAATTTTAAGAACTGCATTATTTTATAAATGTTACAGTGAAACCCCTTCCATTGTAACATATTGTACTACATCCGTACTACTTAAATGCCCGATCCCACCAACTACCACCTAGGAAGCAGACCCCTAAGGAATTTCCATACAAAACCACAGACAATTTGAGTGATTATTATAACTGTCATAACCTTTAAGATATAAATCCATACAAAATACAACATGCAGCTCTACTTAGTTAGGTGCCCAAATATCTCCGCCCAGAATCTCCCTCACTTAAGTAGCTGCATGTTGTATTTTGTATGGATTTATATCTTAAAGGTTATGACAGTTATAATAATCACTCAAATTATCTATGGTTTTGTATGGAAATTCCTTAGGGGTCTGCTTCCTAGGTGGTAGTTGGTGGGATCGGGCAATAGACTTTTCTATTTAGTACTAGCTAGATGTCCGACTCTGCGTATTTTCAATAGAAAGGAAGTGACGCAATTTTACGCTCTGCATTTTTTGGTATTTAGAGTCGCAAAACTCACACTATTAACAAGATATTAATAATAAACAGTAAAACATCTTTAAAACTATCGCTTGATTCCTAAATAACGTTAAAACTAATACAGTTTTCAACTATGAGAACAAAATTGTGAAAAAATCGCCCACTAAATGTCAAAATTCTTTATACGATTTGACAGTTGACGTCACCAGTTTACTTCACTACTAGCATTGAGTATGCCATGTGGGTACTTAATATAAAAGTCTATGGTTCTACTATTACTATAATGTTTGTGTTACATTTATTATATTTTATTCTGATTATTATCTAATGGTACTGCCGCATAATAATATATTAATCTAATTGTATGAATTGAATTTGTTTATATTTTATATTAAACCAAATGTATTTTGCATCAATAAATCATCTGTGTTTTTTCTATAATCCGCTCTTTAAGACCCCAATCGATTAACAAAATACAGTGGCTCCCAGTTGATAAAGGGTTTTTTCGCTCAACTCAGGTGCAGAAAAAAAACAACCCAACCGGCAAACTATGCAAAAAAAAAAGAATTGTCTTTTATTTTAATAGTACGGAGTCTCTTGGGAACATTATGGCACTTTGATCCATTCCTTGTTAATATTGACAATAAGGTCTACCAACAATATAGCGCAAAATATTAGAACCAAGACCTAGAGTTGCAGTAGGAACCTGGAGACTGAGAAGCAATGAGGAAATTCGTACATTGACGGGACAATCATTAATCACCAGCGAGATCAGGCATGTCATCAGATCGGGAGAAGAAAGAGCCAAAAGACATCTCCTGCAAAATAAACCTGTGGACTGGAGATCTCTGGGCAGACCAAGACAGAGATTGATGGTCAATGTTACCCGAGATCTGAGCGTACTAAATTTTGGTGATGACTGGGAGTCCATTGCTGCAGACAGGAAGGCCAAAACTCTACTGGAGTTGTACAGCCATTGGAAGTAAGTAAGTAACATTATAGTCATGCAATATGCCACTTGCAAATAACTTCTGGACTGCCAAACCATCTGCGACAGTTTGTAGTGATTTGGGCATAATAAAAAGTCAACATTCGAAATAGATTCTTTTTATTCAATAATAATTATACAAAATATAAATTAGCTATACATTGATATACACAATTAATAGAATTATATTCAATAATTATATAAAACAACAGCCTAAACATTGATATACCTTATTAACTAATACAAGTCGTATAGTATCAAATACAGCAATCTGTCAATTTTCCATAAATTGAGCTAAAAACAGGGAAATGGTCCTATTGTAAAACTACACATTGTAAGATGGCAACAAAAGCAGCCATAACCCATATAAATATTCAGTATAAAAAGTGACACAGTTTCAAATACACCAATCTGCAATATATGAGAGTCAACAACAGCAATTTGGATAAAACGTTTTTTCGGTTTACGCCGAATCGGTCTGAGATCAGATTACCTAGTGTTTTGATACTATACGACTTAATTCTAAATACACTCAATAGTACGTAGTATGTACTAAAAAAAGTAACTTTTACATCACATCAGAAGTACCTTCAGTTATGACCAGAACTCGGTAACTTTAAGAACCCTTATGTTACCGGAACTTTAGTAACCGTAAGAACCTTTGTGTTACCAGAAATTTGGTAACCCTAACCACCTTGTATACACAAACGCAATGAGGTGGTCGGTAGCCTGGTTGGTAACGCGTTCGACTGTTAATCCAGTGGGCGCGGGTCGCAATCCCCGATGCCGACCTACTCCACTTCACAACGCAAGCTTTTCAAGCTTACGGTGAAGTGTACAAAGGTGTATTTGATACAGATATATTTTTATATTAAAAAAAAATACTTTCCTGTATGCTTCACACTAGGCTATAAGCCTGTATCTATAAAAGGAGAATACATTGTCACCGCTGGGCTTTGAACCCAGAACCTCCTGCTGGCGATCATTATATCAACGCTAGATACTCGAATACGATTTATCACGATGTAATAATCTAAACCAGACAAGACCAAGGGGCGACAAAAGACCACAAGGACGAGAACCTACCAGATGGATGGACGACATCAAGAGGTTTGCCGGACCCCAGTGGATGGGAATCGCACAGGAGCGGGAGAAGTGGAGGAGGAGAGTGGAAGCCTATGTCCTGCTGTGGACAACCGCGGGCTGATGATGATGATGAATAATCTAATGTGAATGAAGGTACATCTCGTTTCAGTTAAGGGAAAAAAATGTAATGTATTTCCTTCTGCGCAAAGCAGATAAATCCAGTTCAATACCTAAAATAATTTAGGTATAACTCAAATCATAGAATACCAACTGGTAGAAGTGGAATCACAGTATTCCCTGCGCCTCCTAGAGTGGAGTAGATGGAACCACATAAGGGCATCAATTGCAAAATACCTATTATTCAATTATTCAATTCCTCATATTCATTCAATACCTTGATGGAAAATATGCAAACCACACGCAAAAAAATGAAAAAAAGGGTTTGAAAAAACCGTAGACATTTAAATTAAGTACCTACTATATGGCGTACTCAATACTAGAAGTGAAACAAACCGGTGCCCGCAAACTGTCAAATCGTATGGAGAATTTAGGTACTTAAAATGGAAATCAATGGAAAAAACATTTTGTATGAAAACAAAATGGATGACATTCGAAATACACATAAAGATAAATTTATTTAGTACCTTCAAGTAGATGAAACTACCGATGGATTGGGAAGAAGCATTTAATGTGATCGCCCGACAAAACCACACCTAGTAGCTTGCAAAGTACTGCTAAAATACAATGTGAAAGTTAAAAAATTTAAGTGGGGGGGCAAGAATACAAGAGTATGCAGATAAAGTTGTACTATTTGTAGAACAGATGGAACTGTGAATAAAGAAAGTTCCATGTTTAGTACAGAGCTTCTAAAGAAATAAGGTTGCAATACCCACATATTAACAGCTTAGTTTCAAATATTAAAAAAAATAACCACATTAAAGATGCAGGGATTCAAGGGATCTTTTTCTGAGATACCGTTACTCCCAAAAACCACACAGAAGTAAATGGAAAGAAGTTAGAGTTAAAAAAGATGGAAGAAGATAAATTTATTGTTTTTATCTCTTTTTTAGAAGTTGCCAAAATTGGGAGAATTGGTGGCTAAAGCTGCAGAAGCAACCAAAACTGGGAGAACTAGTAGTTGCTAAAGCTGTAGAAGTTGCCAAAACTAGGAGAGTTGGTGACTAAAGCTTTGGATTTGCATATATAAAGAAAGTGCCATGTTTAGTACAGAGCTGCTGAAGAAATAAGGTTGCAATACCCACATATTAACAGCTTAGTTTCAAATATTAAAAAAATAACCATCAAAGATGCAGGGATTGAAGGGATCTCTTTCTGAGGTACCTTTACCCCCAAATCAGAGATAAATGGGGGAAAAATAGAATTAAGAAAGATGGAAGAAGATAAATTTACTGGATTGGGAAGAATCATTTAATGTGATCGCCCGACAAAACCACACCTAGTAGCTTGCAAAGTATTGCTAAAATACAGTGCAAAGACAATGCGGAAGATAACTTACTATGGAAGATAACTTACTACTTAAACATAGAGAAACTTTGATAGCAAGAATAGGGAGAGGGATGAGGAGCTGAGGAGGTTCTCAGAAAATAACAAGCTCATATTGAAGAAGCTTGAAGTCATGAACACCACCAATAAGAATTTGAGAACAGCGTATGATGATCTGTATGAGAGGATGGAGAGAGGAGAGATGGAATGTAGCGACGTCTTGAGAAACAACGGCAGCGCAGTAAATAGACTGCCCCCTGTTCAGGACCGTCAGAATGCGCAAGTTGTTTCACCGTGCACTCCAAAAAATAAATGACTCTAACGATAGTATGTTTAAAAACAAATAACTGTTAGGTAAAGGTGTAGCGAATCTAACTGGTAACACTGAATATATAATTGTTGCAAACAGCTGAGATGACGTCATAATAACAAAGGCGAACAATATCTTTTTCTCACAAATAATTCTGTCTTCGATCGTCGCCTTTGTTAGATCGTCTCATCTCGCTTACTTTTTATTCCGCGAATTCGTAACGTAAATTATTGTAACTTTTTATATATGTGAACTTTTCTTTGTTAATATAGAATCAAGTAAATAACTGTGTTTGATTTAATGTGGTAAGATTTTCCATCTCTCTATAAATCCCTCATTCTCTTATTCTATACTCCCGTACTTGGGAAGATCAAAGAACTCAGTTGAACAACCGTGCCAGACTCTAGGAGAACTCAATCGCCACCATCCATTGGCAGCCAATAGATTTGGGTACAAAAACCTTCTGATACAATTCCATTTTCTCTCTGCAAGTAGATCAGGTCAGAACTAACACACAGCGGGCCTGATCACTTCAAAGGTACCCTTTTGGTACTAAATTTATAATTATGTAGTTATGTCTCACTTTGGTTTCTGTCATGGGTTAGCTGGCAGAAATTGCCATTTGGCAATAAGCCCGCCCTTTGTATGTTTCTGTACAATAAAGATTATTTTATTTTTTATTTTATTTATTTTTATCGGGGATAATCATGCAAGGGGTATGGGCTCCAAACTATATAATAAGAGTATGTATAATGTACAACGTTTTACAAAAAAAAAAACAATAAATAATTTTGGTGGGGGGGGCAAGAATACAAGAGTATGCAGATAAAGTTGTACTATTTGTAGAACAGATGAAACTGCATATATAAAGAAAGTTCCATGTTTAGTACAGAGCTTCTAAAGAAATAAGGTTGCAATACCCACATATTAACAGCTTAGTTTCAAATATTAAAAAAAAAAAACCATCAAAGATGCAGGGATTGAAGGGATCTCTTTCTGAGATACCGTTACTCCCGAAAACCACACAGAAGTAAACGGAAAGAAGTTGGAGTTAAAAAAGATGGAAGAAACTAAATTTATTGTTTTTATACCAGCTCATGTATGCTGTCTGGGGCCATGAATAACAATTATTTAGTATTGAATTATACATGTATGTGTAAATTATAATTTAATGTATGATAATATTATTTGTTAAATAAATTGAAATTGAAAAATACCTCTTTTTTGTATACTTACATTATTCACTGTGTAAACATGTAACTTTGACGAGTCCAAGTGCCTGCAAATGGCCTAGGGACGATTGACAACAATAAAAGAAAAAACATGAGGGAGTTAGTGAACATTAAAATTTTTCAAACACATTGAGATATGTTTATTATTCACATGAATATCCGTAGCATTAATAAAATTTTTGACGAATTTGTGTTATCCATAAGTAATTTGAAAAAGAAACCGGACCTCATAGTCTTAACAGAAGAAGACACTGGACCTCATAGTGTTTAAGCAGCAGAAATGCTGCAAACGGTGGTCGAAATCGTACGCAGAATACCCGCAGAAAATACGCATGAAATGCTTAATAACTATTGTTAAGAGACAATGAAATTGTTTCCGTCATATGGCAACACTGTCATAGATTATTGTTTTTGATCTTTTTCCTGTTTCCTTTTTCCACTTAGCGCCATATTGACTTTATGTCAAGTAGTGTACTTTTGCTGGTTGTGTAATTAATTAAATAAAGAATTGCCCAGTATAAAAATAACCTTTTATTTTATCAGGTTATGGGCCCAGGCTTGTTAGAAATTGAAATAATTATAAAATTAATACTGGGTGAATTAGATTATACGCGATTGCGGTTGGCATCGAAAAAAAAATGGATCACTCACATTTAACCACGATTAGATTGAATAACAGCAATTGGAGTACATGGAAATTTCAAACAAAAATCATCTTAAACGCCAAGGGATTGCTCCAAATCGTCCAACAAACAGAAAAACTGTTGGATGACAAATGGGTGAAAGAAGATGCACGCGCCCAAGAAATAATAGTTACAAGAATGGAGGAGTGTGCCGTCGTACATATTCTAAGCTGTTCGTCGGCTGCCGAAATGTGGGAGAAGTTGGAAAGTGTGTACGAAAGAAAATCGAATGTAAGCCTCCACCTTTTGCAACAACAGTTCTTCGCGATAAAATATGAAGATAATGTGCATGGTTTGATTACTAGAATTCAAAACTTAGTGACACAAATAAAGCAACACGGAGAACAGATTTCAGATAAGATGATTATAACAAAAATATTAATGACGCTACCCACCCAATACAGACATTTCTGTTCAGCTTGGGAGTCAGTACCCAGCGAGGAACAAACGATTAACACCTTAACAGCAAGACTCCTAATTGAAGAAGAAAGGTTAGGTGGGTTAGGCGGCGAAGGAAAAGATGTCGCATTAGTTACCAAGATGACACGAAGAGATTTCAAGAGTGAAAGAAGTTTTAATAGTCAGAAGAAAGTGCAATGTTTTTTTTGTAAAAAAGGAGGTCATGTTATGAAAGACTGCTGGTTTAAGAAACGTAAAGAAAACAATAGTGATAGAAATGCATATACTGCTTTGCTAGCAGGTTGTGACAGCAGGTTACAAAGTGTAAACACTCAGTGGTATCTGGATAGTGGTGCATCAGAACATATGTGCAAAGATAGACATTTGTTTAAGAATTACAAAGAATTAAATGACATTAAACGTGTTAAGATTGGTGATGGATCTTTAATTACGTGTATTGGTGTTGGTGTGATAGAACTATATTCACACAATGGTAAACAGTATAAAAAAGTAATTCTTAATAATGTTTTGTATGTTCCTGAATTAGATGCAAATTTGTTTTCTCAAGGAAGTGCTTTGGACAAGGGTTTTAAGATGGTATCAGACAATAAAAGTGCAAAATTCATTGATTCAAATGGTAAAACGATTGCAGTGGCAGTTCGGGATGGCAAAATGTTTAAAATGCTTTTTAAAATCTATGATAACCTAAATTATGAACTTGCAAGAGTGTCAAAAAGTATAGAGAATAAAAGTGTGATGTGGTGGCACGAAAGACTCGCTCATCAGAATATAAATTATGTGAAATCAGTATTAAAGAGATATGATATAAAGTATAGAGATGAAAAGGAACATTTGTGTGAAGCTTGTGTTCAAGGTAAACAACATAGAGACCCATTTCCCTCCAGTACAAACAAGTCTCTACAACCATGTGAAATAATTCATATTGATTTGTGTGGACCTATGGAAGTACCATCAATTGGTGGGTCAATATACTTACTGGTTTGTAAGGATGATTATTCGCATTATAGAACTGTATATTTCTTGAAGAATAAATTTGAAGTTCATGAGAAGCTGAAGGAATTCATTCACGTAGCACAAAATCAAACAGGCAAGAATATAAAAATCTTCAGAAGTGACAATGGTACAGAAATTGTTAATCGACAGGTTATACAACTGATGAAGAATTATGGAATAATAAACCAGTTAACCGTACCTTACACACCTCAACAAAATGGAGCTGCTGAGCGTGAAATGAGGACAATAATGGAAGCTGTTAGGACCATGTTGGCAGCAAACAAATTACCAAAAAAATTATGGGCTGAAGCTGCCTCCACAGCAACATTTGTCATAAATTGTACAGGTACTAGTTCAGTTGCTAATAAAACTCCATATGAACTCTGGTATAATAAAGATAAGTTCAATATTCAATCGCTTACATCAGTTTTCGGAAAAGAAGTATGGGCATATATACCCAAAGAGAAAAGACAAAAGTTGGATATGAAAAGTAAAAAAATTCCTTTGGCAAGCCACAGGCATAGGTAGATTTCAAGTGATTTATTAATTTTATTAATTTTAAGAGTACATCTGTACAATAAAAACAATCACAATATTATCAGCAAATAAACCAGCGAAGTGATGAAGTAGTATGGATGTAGTTTATTCTTTGATTATCGAAGTACCGTATGACGAAAAAATATTTGATTAAGTACTTCAATAATTAAAGGAAGTACCTAATCCAATAATCAAATTATTTTCATTCCACACATAATATGGATTAGTACCGGTACCTAAGCACTAGAAATTTGAAAAAAGATGTGAGTTCTACTCGTATCGTGAAGCACTTTTCTAAGACAACAAACACGCTAGTACCTATGCGGTAACTACTTAACTAGATCTTTCGATCGATCATTGTCGTCCAAGGAATTGATCTAGACAAAATCTGTAAATTGATCTGTATTCCTTATTAAATGCCCTTTCATACGATACCAGACACGGACCCTCACAATCATTGGATCCCCTCAGAATGATTGTTTTTGTATTTAAAGCCTTAAAAAGTGAACCTTCCTCTTAATGGATTTCACCCAATCTCCTATCAGTTCATCTACCCCTTACCAAAAATCTACCACCCAAGTTTCACGTTTCTGCGACGCATAGGTTGGCCGCAAACGTGCGCACAAGAAAAGGGACATATATATATATGGCTTATATATATAAACTTTTAAACCAAGGTCGGATTCGGGTTCTCCTGGTCCTAATTAGTGATACTGAGTAGAAATTTTTCAATTCTGCGACATCACGGGAGAAACGAATAGGTAGAGTTCCTTATGGAAATCTACCTAAAAGGATTGTTTGTCGGATACTGTGAACATACAAAAGGAAGTCGAGTATATTTTCCAGAGACCAACAAAATATCAGTTCACAGGGAACTCGCATTTGTACCTGATAATGTACCTAATAATGAAGATAAACACCATGTCGTCGTAATAGAGGAAAATGTTGATGAGTCGACACATGAAGAGGAACCAAATAACCATCAGCCTTCTACCAGTATGGATCAAACAATACATCATGAACAAGAGATAGAAAGAGAAGAAATATCCGAAACAGAGGGAGAAAGTAATAATGAATACTTCAGTGATGATGAGGAGCAAACAATAAGTGAAGAAGAAGAAAATACGCCTCCGAGAACAACAAGGAGCGGTAGAATAGTCAGAAAACCAACGTACCTACAAGACTACGAGACTGGAATGGTGGTGAACCTGGACAGCGAACCAACCACTTACGAAGATGCAACTACGTGTAAGGAGGCTATACAATGGAAGGAAGCTATGCAGGAAGAGATTAATGCTCTGGAAGAAAACCATACTTGGGATATTGTAAGAAAACCAGATAATATAAAAGCTCTAGACGTGAAATGGGTTTTCAAAAGAAAACCAGGTAATACTTTCAAAGCAAGGTTAGTAGTTAGAGGTTTTCAGCAAACTAATTGTATTGATGATACTTACTCACCTGTTGCTATGTTGAATACTTTTAGAATATGTATGGCCATTGCTACTAGATTAAATTTGCAGGTAAAACAAATGGATGTATGTAGTGCTTTTTTGAACAGTGACATACAAGAAGAAGTTTATATAAAAATTCCACAGGGTTTTAATGTTAAGGATAAAAATGCAGTATGTAAATTAAATAAGTCATTGTATGGTTTAAAAAGATCACCCAAATATTGGAATGAAACATTTGATAACTTAATGTGTTCCATAGGTTATAAGAAATCAGATAAAGATTGTTGTTTGTATACTAAAATTAATGGAGATGTAAAAACTATCTTGTTATTATATGTTGATGATATTATATACTTTGGAAATTCAGAGGAAGAGTTGATGAAACTAAAAGAAATGTTATGTAATAATTTTAAGATGAAAGATATGGGAAATGTAAAAAAGTATTTAGGAATAAGTGTTGTACAAGATTTAAAAAATGGTATAACTAAAATTAATCAAACAGAGTATTTAAAAAATGTATTGAAATCATATAACATGTCTGATTGTAAACCATTGTCTTTACCAATAGATAAGAATTTCAAATTTGAATTGTTAAAACGAGAAAAATCAGAGGGAGTAGAAATAGAAACTAATTGCAGAAAATTAATTGGTTGCTTGATGTATGCGGTCATGGGAACGAGGCCGGATCTATGTAATGTTGTAACACTACTGAGCCGATTCCAAGGTTGTGCATCAATGTTATTGTTTAAACTATTAAAAAATGTGTTAAGATATGTTAAGGGGACAATTGATTTGAGTTTGATTTATAAGAGAGATGGGAAAAACCTAGTAGAGGGTTATGTGGACAGCGACTGGGGAGGCTGCCCCAGCGATAGGAAGTCTACAACCGGGTATTGTTTCAAATTTTTTGGTTCAGCAGTTATGTGGGGTTCTAAGAAACAGCAGACAGTGGCTTTATCGACAGCTGAAGCTGAACTGGCGGCCTTGAGTAAGGCCACCAGTGAGGCATGCTGGTTGAAGCAACTGTCGGCAGGGCTGCAAATCAATATAAATGTAGTTCTGTATGAAGATAATCAATCAACAATTAGAATCGCTCAAAACCCGGCCTGTTGTAGGATAAAACACTTAGAAATAAAGTATTACTTCATAAAAGAAAAACTTGATAAGGGGATGATTAAGATAGAATATATAGATACAGACAATCAACTTGGGGATTTATTTACAAAGCCTTTGGGCGTCATAAAACTTACAAAATTCAGGGGAAAGATTTTTAATGTGTGATTACTGATTAGAAATATGTACTTAGTAATAGGTAATATGTAGTTTCATTTTTTGTTTTTAAAAGATGACTGAAATAATTCCATTGAGAGGGAGTGTTAAGAGACAATGAAATTGTTTCCGTCATATGGCAACACTGTCATAGATTATTGTTTTTGATCTTTTTCCTGTTTCCTTTTTCCACTTAGCGCCATATTGACTTTATGTCAAGTAGTGTACTTTTGCTGGTTGTGTAATTAATTAAATAAAGAATTGCCCAGTATAAAAATAACCTTTTATTTTATCAACTATTAAGCTATGCAGAAGAAAATAACGAAAACAAAATGGTTGACATTATGGACAATAGTAATCTGACAGAGAGAGTTTTTGATGTGTTTGAGTATTGATATTTTTTTGTACATGTCTGCACATTCTCCGGTGCAAAGGCCTAAAAGCTGTCATGCCGGAGAGTGGAGTTTTTTTTAGTTTATTTAATAATAATAAATTAGCAAACATTAAAGTATTTCAAATGGATTTCAAACCATTATTCAAGAATTTATGACAAATATAGCAAGGACGTAAATATTCCAAGATAATTTACAGTTACAAAAGTCACTTGCCAATGTTGCCGTGGCATATGTAAGCTTAGAAATATATTAAAAAACCCTAATAAAGATGCTGGGATTCGCAGAATCTTTTTCTGAGGTACCGTTACCCTACAATCCACCACCGATTTGGGGAGAAACCTGGTTAGAAGCAGTGGGTTATTGTGCTGTACATTACAGAGAAATAAAAGCTGTAATTATACAATTCAACAGGAGTGAAGGTGCTTCAATAGCTGAAGCGAAAATCCTGCTAGAAAATGAGAGTCTTGTCTCTGATTTATTTTGATCTGAAGGTCAAGATGTGTTCCTTTTTTTAGGCACAAAAAAACCGACAGATTTCGGAGAAACTTTCGACAGTTTCAAGTTGAGATGGAATACATTAAACGGCGCCAAAAATCATCCATCATCATCATCATAAATTGTTGAAAAATTTCAGTCACTGTTTCAACCTAAAATTGCCAAGTATAAAGCCCTAGCAGATGACCGGTTAAACCCAGCCGAAACGTCAGGCAATCTTCGGTCTTTTTCAAGACCAACCAAAAGATACGCGAACTGCACAACAAATATGTAGTAATTTTTATATCATCACGTACATTAATCTTAGAGCAAATCATATTTTCCTATCCGTTTATTGTTGTTATTGCTAAAATAAACAATAGCCTTTGAAATTCAAAACTTATATGTTGCACAGTTAGTACAATTTTTGTAGTGTGTCGACTCAGATGTGTTTTTGTTGCATATTGAAACTGTATAATATTATCGTATTAAGTGTGGTTAACTATTGCAAAGTTGTATAACCACCTCAGTGCACTGAGAATTGAAAGGAAACAGAGCCATTGCAGCAGTACAAAGAGGTAAGATCAAAACATATATCTACTCATCAAACTTATAATCGCGAATATTGTATAGCTTATTCGTATTCACCACTAAGAGGGCAAGATGTGAACCATACATAGTAATTGTTTAAAAGTATATAATGTCGTACACACACACACACACACACACACACACACACACACACCTTGCCTATAGGTGAATCTTGGTAAATAAAAATAAAATACTTATTTTGAATATCCACACTTCAAAATCTTCACTGGCTCAAAAGTCAGGAAAGAATAAAATTCAAACTCTGCCTCTTGGTCTTCAAAGCACTAAACAATATAGCTCCTAAATTTATCTCCGAACTCTGCAATCCCCGCGCCCCCGGTCACAAAATGCAAGACAAAGCACGATCAGGTTAGGAACGGATGTTTGCAGCAGGCTGGCAACACCGAATACCAACAACAAACCTAGATATCTAGAAAGAGCTATCAGCTCAGCGGGGCCTTCTGCCTGGAATGAACTTCCTGTACACATCAGAAAAGCGAGAACAACTGCTGAATTCAAGAGCCAGCTTAACGCAGGTTGGCGTCGTGTATACAGACTATGCCAAAGCCTTTGATAAGATTAGTCACAGGATCCCAATACACAAATTGAAGTCTTATGATATACATGGAAATCTTCTCGGGTGGGCTGCGTCGTACTTCGAGGGTCGGTCGCAGGCTGTGGTGGTGGACAGGAAGTTTCCTGTTGACCTACTAAGAATTGATTATATAATACATAGTTAGGGAAACAACAGCCAGAGACAGACCAGCATAGAGAAATGTAATTAAGACCTATGAAAGTGTCCCCCGTTCCCACAGACAATACAATAGACCTCAAGAGAGTTTTACCTGCGAAACATGCAATAGGGTAATTAAGTCCCGCACTGGCCTTGTACTAATAATATATAATTCTTTTGCCCATCTTTTTTGTTTGCGGACGCCTAAAATATACACATGCACATGAACCAATTCGACAATCAATTTTGGGTTCAAATTTCAACGTTCTGGCATAAACTTAAAGGTACAATTAACAAAAATATCCCAATGATAGAACGTCCAAACCCGTGTCCTTCTGGAAGGTTCCCCAAGTCTTTTACTTGTAGCCATTTCGGCCAGAGTGGCCGAAGAGATGTGATTCAAAGTAGAAATCCTCATATGACAAGAAAATGTGCGTCCTACCGGTAGGACGTGAAGGTCCCGCTGGCAGGACTCTGGACGTTCTATCACTAAAGTGGTGTAGTCTGCGTAAATAACTACTAGAGACTAATAAGGTTCCATCTGTGTGTAAAAGATATGAGTATTTGAAACTTTGGATTCATATTTTTCAACATTTTGGTCTCGTCAGATAGAACCTTGCTATTCTCGTGCGACGAAATATTCAATGCCCTATGACTTCTCGTGTATAATATTTTACAATGTAGATTCTATAAAAAATATTTTATTTATAACACTATTTTACACCGCTCACTAACGGAGACTTAAATTAAATGAGTAACCGTCATTATAAGTATTGCACATACAGAAAACACAAATATGTAGTCATCGGGGATCTTATCCTGATAAATATCGGATATTTATTGTGATATATATCCAATACATATATGATAAATATTCTATATATATCATGATAAATATTCTATATATATCATGATAAATATCGGATATATATCATGATAAATATTGGATATATATCACAATAAATATCCGATGTATATCATGATAAATATTCGATATATATCATGATATATATCCGATATATATCATGATAAATATCAGATACACATCATGATAAATATTGGATATATATCATAATAAATATCCGATATATATCTTGATAAATACCGGATAAATATCATAATTAAACAACCCCCATACTGAAGTGACGTGTTTTAACAGTGCTCCACGATTTTTATATTTAACTCAAATATTTCTAAAATATCTTTTTCTAAACCGTTAAAAATACATTCTGTACCTCAAGCTGAATATAAGTGATTCTGTTAATAGTGATAAAAATTACTGGGAAAGCCTAGAAATCCAATTAATAATTTTAAATTCAGTTAAATTTCATAAATTTTAAATCAATAATGCCAAACCCAGCGTGTGAGTCGTGCAGCAAAATGATCGCAGGAGATGGAGATAAATTTAAATGCGCCGAGTGCAAAGGGCATTTTCATCTACAGTGCGAAGGAATAGGGAAGAAGGTGTTCCGAAGACGCAACCAAGAACAACGCGCCCTAACTAGATGCAAGAGATGCACTACACCACCACCACCAGACCACACATCTCTGCAAACGTTAGGAGCAACACCTAAACACCAAACAACGAGCGAAACATCCACTGAAATATTGAATGAACTGAGGAGCATCAAACTCAGTATTAACACTATTTATACTGAGTTCCACGACTTCAGAAACTCCCTAAACTTTCACGCTGGCAGGATGGACGAGCTGGAGAAAAAGATGCAAGAATGCTTCGCGAAGGTCAACTCCATCAGTGCATTGGAGGAAAAAGTTTCACGTCTTTGGTCTGGGCACACTGAGAGGGAAAACAAAACCCACGAAGTTGAGCAACAATTAAAGTTGAACAACTTGGAAATCTCCGGAGTTCCCGAAGTTGACAATATGTCTGCAACGGAATCCTTTATCAACGTGGCCAAAGCAGTTGGAATTAGCATTGCCCCCACTGATGTAGAATATGCGTCTCGAACGGCGCACAAGTCAAAAACCGAAGATCGCCCCAAAACAATAATCGTAAAACTAAATAACGTACTACTTAAAGACAAAATCTTGACAGCCATCAGAAGGAGAAAGGGACTTAAAGCTAATGAAATAGGACATAACACAAACAACAACATTTACATAAATGAGCATTTAACATCACATAATAAGAAGATTCTTCGAAAAACGAAGGAAGCTGCGAAAACAAACAATTTTTTATACGTGTGGACGAGACACTGCAGCATTTGCGTTCGTCGAAACAACCACTCTCCTGTGATGATGATACGAACAGAGGAAGACATACGGAAGATAGTCTGACGACCTACACTACCCCCAGCACACCTTGCATGAAACCAGCCCTTCTCCAGGACATCGCAAATAATCAAACCACTAATCAAGTGAGCATTCCCCATCACCCCACCACCACCACCCCCCTTACCCTCATTCATATTACTATTAATAACATTAAGACATACATTCTAGCATCACATACTACATTATTACACTATTACAAGTCGCACAGTATTGAAACATTAGGCATTTATTTGTGCGTCGTTAGTATAATAGCGATACGTGTTAAATACACTCCACCTATTACATCAAAACAAATAACACCACTAATTTATTACTATTATTCTAGAAACTATGTCCCTAAACTGCATTATTATTATTACTTTTATTGCAACCAAAACACTTTACATTTATTTTTTGTGTATAATAAACAATCTATCACAGTCCTCTACTACTATTATTATTCGACCACCACACTGTATTCACATGTGGTGTCAATTTGTCTATATTTTTTTTTGTATTCCGTCTTACACCAGAATCATTCATCATTAAATATCTCATGTTCCACCTTAGTATCAATATCTTTATGTAACTATATATTATATACTCGTATATTGCGAGTATACATCTTACTCCACTTAAGATCGATCTTTTCTAAATCCGTATCATATTTCTACTTATCAACTTACATACTGCATTCAAACCTTATGAACAATGTTTTATTATGTTACCTTTCAAAATGAATTCGCTAAGCATCTACTATCAAAATGCTCGTGGACTTCGTACAAAAACGGTTGATTTTTCTCAAAATGTTCAAATAAATAGTTTCGATATAATTGCAATAAGCGAGACCTGGTTGATTGATGGCATACTAGACTCCGAGTTAGTAGATAATCGCTACAATGTATTTCGACACGACAGGGTACAACCATTGACGGGAAGTATACGTGGCGGTGGAGCCATGATTGCAATAAACTCAAAGATAAGCGCATATCACAACCCTAACTGGGAATCCGATTCAGAATGCGTCTGGATCACCATTCCACCTTCATCCACCACGGCAAATAAAAATATTCATATCGCTTGCGCCTACATTTCATCTAACCAAAACCACAGTTCACTCTTTACGAATTTTACTGATAAACTCTTTAACATTATCAACTCTCGCCCCGACGATATTTTCATTGTTCTCGGGGACTTCAATCTCCCACACATCTCGTGGAATCCATCACTCCCGAACTGCTTTCTCACACCCGACATAATGGATACTTACACATTAAACCTATATGATAACATTGCCCTCACAAACCTAAACCAATACAACCACATACTTAATGATTACAATCGCATACTTGATTTGGTTCTTTCAAATACCGACGTCTCCATATCTCATTCCTCACAACCCCTGGTGGGTGAAGACAGCTACCATCCGGCATTAGAAATATCTCTAGACACAGTTTCAGTCAAAATGTTACGTGAAGCACCGCGACGCGTGTACTTTTTTACGAAAGCAGACTACACTGCAATAAATAACTCATTATCGACAATCGACTGGGACGAGACTCTTAATTCGGACAATTTAGACACTGCAGTGAATAACTTTTACAAAACCATCAATGACTCGATAGAAAAATACGTACCGAACAAACTACTCACTAACAATCATCATAAATACCCGAAATGGTTTTCTCCTTCATTAATCAACATAATAAAAGAAAAAAACAGGTTCCACAAACTGTGGAAAAAACACCGAAACGATGCTGATTACCATACCTTCTCCCTACTACGTGCGCGGCAAAAGAAAGCTTACACAGAATGCTACAATGAATTTATAGAAAGTTCCGAGATTAACATAAGTAACGATCCCAAAAGAATCTGGGGATACCTCAAGAACAGAAGGAAAGGGAACTCCGTACCAAACGAAATTCACCTAAACGGGGAAATCGCGACGAACGGTCAAAGCATTGCCGAAATGTTTTCGGAATATTTTAAGTCCGTTTTTGTTACAGATACTACATCAGAGCCCCATCATAATCTGTCAGAGAATTCCCCATTATACACTGATCACATATCCACTGTAGAAATAGATAAAAACCTAGTCGAAAATTACCTAAAACAACTAAATATTAACAAAGGACCTGGAAGTGACTTAATTCCACCCATATTTGCCGTCAATTGTTGTAAAACTATATCTTACCCGTTATGCAAAATCTTCACACGTTCTGTCTCCGGTGGCGTCTTTCCGCAGGTATGGAAAATAGCCAATATCATTCCTATCCACAAAAATGGCCCGAAGAGCAATGCACAAAACTACCGCCCAATATCCATTCTCCCAGTCTTCAGCAAGATGTTCGAATTAATCATTTACGACCAGATTTATTCGACTGTTTGCAAATCTATCCCCTCAGCCCAACACGGATTTCTAAGAAAAAGATCGGTAATATCCAATCTCACAGAATTCACCGATCTCGTTTACAAGGAGATGGAAAGAAGAACTCAAGTGGATACTATCTATACCGATTATTCAAAAGCTTTTGATAAGGTAAACCATCGGATCTTACTTTTAAAATTACAACATGTCGGCATACATGGTGACCTGTACCGTTGGTTTACATCGTATATACATAATCGCTGTCAGTCGGTCGTAATAAGCGGTTATAGATCAGCATCCACTGTCGCATCTTCAGGAGTCCCGCAAGGATCACACCTAGGTCCTCTACTATTCAACATTTATATATATGACATCGGCACATGTTTCGAACACTCCCAATTCTTAGCATATGCCGATGACATGAAAATACTTTTACCCATTAAAAGTTCATCTGATTGCCAGAAACTACAGTCTGACCTTGATAGACTAAGTACATATTGCACCAACAATAAACTACTCTTGAACATAGCCAAATGTTCAAAAATTACATTCACAAGAAATCACCGACCCGTACAATATAACTACACTATAGATAACATAAACATTGAACACACCAACAAAGTCCGCGATCTCGGTGTCATCTTAGACAGCAAGATGCAGCTAGACCACAATATGAACCATATAATTGATAAGGCCAATAGAATGCTCGGTTTCACAATAAGAAATTGCCAACCATTCAAGAAAGTTTCCACAGTAAAAACTGTTTATTTCGCATATGTCAGAAGCATATTAGAATTCGCCTCTACACTATGGTCTCCTCATCAGATTACATACAAAGCAAGACTAGAAAAAATACAAAACAAACTACTGAAATATCTGAACTACAAAGCCCACGTACGATTTCAAAGCCATTCTGAATCTGCAAACTTTCACGGGATACCCAACTTAGAAAAAAGGCGAACCTCCGCTGACATGCGACTTCTTCATGACATAATTCACAACAACATAGACTCGCAATACATGAACTCTACAATAAAACTTAGAATCCCTCAAAGAAATACGCGCACACAAGCTCTGTTTCACATAAAAACACATAACACAAACTACATTCGAAACACAGTACTTAATAGAATTTACGAAACATATAACACTTCCTTCAATAATTTAGATATCTTCAATACTAGTAGAAACACATTCATCAACTCGGTCAATAAAATTTTACACACATCACCCCCATAAAAATAAAAATGAAAATAAATAACATTGAACTACCAGCACATAGAATACCTAATATATTATATTATTGAAAGTAGATTGCAAATTATTAGTTTTAAATATTTTTTTATAAATACGTTTGGTATACTATATTATATTATATTATATTATAAGAACACATATTATATTATTTTTTTATAAGAATGTAACCCTTTCTCTCTCCTATCCTCATCCCCTTCCCAATGCTCACTATTGACTATTGATTATTAATCGATAATTACATTTATATGAATCACTTTACTTAACTAATTATATATATTATTAATAAGGTAACACTATAATAGGCTTTAAGTATTTTATTATCTCTGTATATATTATAAATGTTATAAGCTGTTGTGTTATAAAATAAAATAAAATAAAATAAAAATAAATAAAAATATATCATGATAAATGTCTGATCTACATCATAATTAATATTGGATATATATCATGATAAAAATTGGCTATATACCTATCATGATATATAAAAATTATATAAATCCGCGACCCCTCCATATTCTACAACGTACATCAGTATTTATTCAATAAAACAATTTTTGATATAAAAAGTTATTAAATACAGCTTCTTTACAAAATCATCTAAGATATTTTTATAAGAAAATAAACATTCGTTCTACAAATAAATCCTCATCTACAAATATAATTATAGTCTTTTAGATACGAGAAGTCTTGTACGTACAAATATAAATTCTGACTTAGATATATTTAGGGAACCTTTGAACCTATATAAATGTAGGAAGACTTAACGGATAAAGCCATAGACAAGACTTGACCGCCGCCATTGCCGTTCATAGCATTTCCGCTAGGTATATGCCATTTTTTCTCCGTGTAAAGTACGCTAATTTACCATTTAATTACATAGGTTATATTTCAAAGGCAATTTCCACACTGCTTATACATAATGAGTCGCAAAAATCACTGAAATATCACCAGGTTTCATGCAATTGTGGACAACCAATATGACATGCAATCAAATGTTTGGTACTCCCATAGCGTCCATCATAGATTTGCCATAGATAATAGAAGGGGCTCAATGTTCAATAGTTCTTCCCACCTTTATATAGGTTCCTCAGATATATTGGTTTACAGATATAAGTATTTTATTCAACTGTGTTCGTGTAAAAGTTATTAGACCACACATTTGAAACTTTAATGGGCTAATTACTAATTATATAACCTTAATTTATAAATTGGGATTTTCTTCCCAGTTCCATGTAATTTAGCATCTGAACAAATAAGTTAATCAATGATATTCTAAAATAAATCAATTAGAAAAACTGAGGTTGTAGACCGGTCAAATAACACTAAAAAAGGGGGTATAGCGTAGATAATTGTCGGAAAGCTGGAAACTGTTTCAATCCCTTCATTAACATGCAAAGAAGGTTTTTTGAAGTTTCCACCAATTTTCCGCTTGTGCTAAGCACAGGGTGTCCCAAAAACCATTTTTTTTTACCTTATTTCAGTTTTTCACCAATAACTCCTAAAGGAAGCATCCTAGAAAAATTGTGTTTAAATTAAATTGTGTCTATTGAGTGCAAACATTACTCTGTATTTTAAAAAATAACTGGGAAACACCGGTTTAAAACTGTATTGTTTTTCTCATCAAGTTGTATTTTTCCTAATTTTCTTGAATATTTCTTGAATATCTTCTAATCTAAGCTACTTACAACAAATTTTACTGAATATGATTCGAAGGTCGGTTAATTTTCTATAAACTGACATTAAAATGTTACCTCCGTATTAAATGGTTTAGGATGTAGAGGTATTTAAAGAGAGACGAGTGAAATAAAGAAATTTATTAAGTGATTGATTCCGGTATGTGAAAGGTAAGCTAATATTTAACTAGCACATTGAGATCTTAAAAACCGTCATATTTCAACTAACATTTCCACGACTCTAGACATCGCCCGAAGCCTCTGTGAATTCAAGCCCTGACACCAAAACAATACAATAACAATATCGTGTTCGAATGTCACTTAGACATAGCCTCTATATCTCGATGGTTCTGCATTGCCTACCGAATTATATAAAACGACATGTAAAATTTCTATCAATTCAGTGGCCACAAAAATGCCCTCAATTAATTACTCTAAAAATAACATCACTGTAAAAACTTAACCTAAAAATATAAATACATAAATACAAATAATATGTCTTATTTCTGAGTAGCCTTAAAGGCAATAAATATACTATACCACATACATATACATTGGCAACGTAATATATCACAAAATAACAGACACTAGAAGTAGTATTAGTATCTGATAGTTCATAACTAGTAGTACAGCGGTTCTCGACCTTTTTGGCACGCGACCCAAAATATGAATATATTTGAAGCCCAAGACCTTAATAGTCCAAGAGCCCGCTGCTTAAATTATGACGTATCTGTTTATTGATCGAAATGTGGTATAAATGATAGCTTACAATTTTTTTTTCCATAAAATGTTAGTGATAATGGGTGGAAGAATGTGAAAGAAAAATAACAATATTTTTTTTTTTTTTCAAAAAATATCCTGTTTTTTGACCGGCCATTACGGGTAAACTGCTAGTTCTACGAAAAAATTGACTTAAATTTTTTGTAGAGAATTTAGCAAGGATTATTTTTGTCATTGACTACTTTCTCCTATCTCTTACCATATTCCTATAAAATGCGAAAAACCGCGAAGAGGGACCTTTTCGGGGGGGGCAGGGGGGTTGCGGCAAGATTTTGATAGGCAACCCTAGTGCGATGTAATACCCTATTGGTAAGCTATCATTTATACCACATTTCGATCAAAAAACAGATACGTCATAATTTAAGCAGCGGGCTCTCGGACTATAATATTTTATTTTATTTTCCAGTGATAATAAAATGATCAAATTATAGACAGAGCCATTCCTAGGGTTCTCGGCGCCCGGGGACAAAGTCTGTTTCTGCCTTCCCACTCCCCTCTTGATTGAAGTTTTTATTCAACTTTTAGTCAAAATTTATTAACCCCAATAAAGCGAAATTTTTCAGATTTTTTGTCAACAATTGAAAAAAAAGTCGCTCATAGGAGATTGCTGAAACTCGCATTTCTAATTAAAGAGATTCCAGCCGCGCAGCGAGAATTTTGTGATCAAGAGAATTAAAAAAAGATTAGAATTTACCGAGCGATCAAAATAAAAAAAAAAGATATCAAAAATGTATCGAAAAATGAAATTTTGCCTCTTCTTTAAAGTCGTTTGGGGATTTCCCGCGACCCACCCCAATTTCTCTCGTGACCCGAATTTGGGTCTCGACCCGGGGCTAAGAACCGCTGTAATAGTATATTCATTTCACATTGATGGTTGCATATGTTTTAAGTAGAAATTAAAATACAAAACACACTGACATTATTTAAGATCTATGATGTTCTACTGTATGTATAATCTATCTATCTATACCCTCACGCCGTGTCCCTTGCAGGGTACGCAGAGAGGACAGAGTGCCAGACAGCCCTATCCTTACACACACTCCTAGCTTCCATCACATTCATGCATGCAGTCATACTCACTCACCGATTAATTTTACTCAAAACGCGTCCATCCTTGAGGATCTGGTCGACATGATCGGACCAGGTCAGTCTCGGGTGGCTGCGGTTCCTCACCCCTCTTCGCTCACTCAAATATATCTTTTTTGTCATCCTTCATTCTCTCAACATACCCAAAGCATCTTAGTTTATTCACTTTCATTCTAGTCACAACACCAGTCTTGCAGTCACTCATTTCCCTAATAACCTCGTTCCTTATCTTATCTCTGTGTATATATATCTGTGTAATAATAAATCTGGCCTCTTGACAAATCACCCAATTAGGGTGGACTGCCTAATTAAAAACTCTGTGACTGTCTTTAAATATCAGGAAATAAGTCAGAGCAGTGTTTGACTTTTATCGATACGTAAGGTACACCGAGCTCGAAATCATTACGAGGCCAATATTTCAATACGGGAACCCGTTCGGGCATCTCTTCGAGCACGGTGAAATACGAGAACAACACCAAAGCTGTGTATCCAGAGATGAATATAAGTACGTGCCACAATCCGTGGAGATACGGGAAGTTGATGGCAGACCACGTCTCGCAGAAGAGACGATCGTTGATCCAGCAGAAGACGGCCAGGACCCAAGCCACTGTGCAGCGAATGCCGAGTCTGTACACTCGAACACATGTCACTCTGAAAACAGTTAAAATGATTAAGGTCCTATATGCTGTCATTGGCTTCGGCGCTCTGAATTGTTCTCATCCAATACTGAGAGAATCGTATTGAAACTGAAGACAGTGATAGATGAAAATATGGACTACAGATTGACTGTTTTGAAATTACAATATATTTAGAAATTCCTTGATGGGATTTTCCGTTCAGTTTTTCAGTTATAAAAGTATAATTTACTGTACTGGTATTTATAATCTTAACAAATTGACTGTTATGGATTGTTTAATTTGTTCCCATGCTCTTCTTTAAAAGGTAAAATTCACAAATTGCTTACGTTATTCTTATTTTGCGCTAACATTCTCATACCAAATTCGAAAAAAGTTGAAGCGAAAATAGAACGATTTTTGCTCAGTGTATACAGGCCCTTAAATAGGATAATAATGTGAAAGATAAGACTGTTTGAAACGTTAATCTCATTTCTCTAAATACTTTTGTATTGTAAATTTGTGTATATGATAAGGAATCAGAATAGCTTAACTGATTTTTATTTAATTACTATATAAAGAACTTAAAGGTACCTTCGCAATTCTTCAAACAGGAAGACGATCGCTGGCAGGCCAAGAGTCATGAGAGCGAAGGCGTTGGCTGCCGGATACATCACGAGGAAGCCTGTCGTCATTATGGAGAAGATTACGGACAGCACACCAAGGAATCGTCTGGAAATATAACAAACATAGATATACGGGACCTCTGAAATGACATACATTTACATCACATGGAAGAAGTGATCCATTACCATATTGTTTTATTGTATTTCATTGAATGTACTCATGCGCTTGTACTCATAAATCGTATTTTTGTATTTGTATACATAATGGTGAGCACTTCTACCAACATGATTTCTCCAGACCCTTGAGCTCTGTTTCGCTTCGATCAATGAAGCCTAAGAAATCATATCGAGTGATCGCGTGATATCGCGTGATCTCTGGATTTCTGAAGAGGTTCGACTTGAAACTTTAACAGATTTGAACTATTGAATTTCATGCTATCCTAAGTTTTCTGAAATGTAAGCTGGCACAAATCACCCAGTTCCGGGTGGACAGCCTAATTATGTAAAAAAATATAGACATTAAACATAAATATTTATATAATTCTTCGCTTTGATAACCGTTTTCTATAGAATTACATTAAAACAATTATGTTGTTTAATATATTATTTGATAAGCGAACAATATTGTTATCATTGTAACATTATAATTATTTTATTTATTATGAAATATACACAATAACATCACAACTACTATATACCTACAATGTCACATCACGATAATAAAACAACAGTAAAACACAATAATGTTTTATTCAAACAGCTACCAGAGATGGAATTATTACTACCGGGTTGACTGGCAAATAAGTACTCCGTTTCGCCCTTTTTCTCTCATTTTTTTCGTTATCATATTGTCACTTGAGAAAAACAAGATTCCAACCAGAAAATTTTGAGATTTTAGTCTTTTCATACATATTTCTATGCAACATAGTCTACGATAACGTCTTAAAGTGGGATAGTTTTAAAGGACGAGACTAAAAGGTTCCATCTGTGTCTAAAAGATATGAGTTTTATGAACTCAGATCCGAGCATTCTTCTCAATATTTTGGACTCATCAGTTGAATGTCAGTCATTGGTTAGGTGACAGTATCATGTTTGTACCAATAATGTTTTATTGGCTTATGTTTACCGACGAATACATGTAAGATGATGTATTTTTCTCGAGTTTCCTGTATGGATCAAGTGTTTGTAAAACTTCCTTACGAATAGTATCGTCGACTGATAATTCTAAAGAGACAGAAATCGTTGCTCCAAAACAAAGTAATATGCTATCGTAAGATTTATTACTATCCGTTGTGTCAAATCTTAGCATTGTCGGCAGGTCCAGTACACGAATAGTAACGACGTGTACTGGCACGTTATACAGCCGGATGTACCCTCTATTATCTAATATTGCGATCACGTTTGCGCACGTAAGAAAAAACAAACCGGCAAACAAAACGTCCGTGTGTGTTAATATAGTTAATTATTTTTTACCTGGCATCGTCGGTATTTTGAAGCAAAGCATTTAATACGTTTACTGGTCGGCAATGGTAATCTACTACTGTTACTATCTTGTTTATCAAGCAACCGTCCTTAAAGAAATAAAAATATTTGCTACCTGTCTCGATGACAGAAGTTAGGAAAGTATCTCTTGGGCAGGAACATTGTGAAGGCGGCCATACAGACCCAAAGGATGGCCAACTCATCTAATAACTGACCTGCAATAAAAACAATCATAAAATCAAAATACCTCGACAACTACTAACAAACTTCCAATGACTAGAAGGCATTGAAAGAGAGATGTGTGGGGGGATCTTACTGAGATATACTGTGTGTGTATGTATGAGCACTAGGTAGTCCTGTGAGATACTACCACCTATGTTCACCATGAGCTCTAATGTGCACCTGAGAGGACATCAACTGAAGCTATAGACAACATTATACCTACACATCCAACACACCACACAACCAATAGAGCTGGCAGTGTGAGGAATCACTTGTACTTGCTCCATACTATTTACAACAACTCCTTCAAGAATACTATAGATGAGATGACTATATATTGATATTTTTTCACATCTGTTTGTTCAATATTATTATTATTACTCGAAAACGCTTTGTAGATTTGTTTATGTAGATTTATATAGAATTTTAATTTTTAATATTGTATTGTGTAATATTTTGATAATTCAACACTAATTGTAATGAAATGTAAATGGCGTATGCCGTAGATAGATAAATAAATAAATAAATAAATAAATACACTGGATAATCACATATAAACATATACTAATTGGGATTTGAATGGATTACTCACCGACTAGACTGAGCGTGGCATGGAAGTACGCTGAGCTGAGCCCCACAACCATCAGAAGCACCCACAAGACATGTATAGCAGGATTCACAATGCGGGCGTAGTCTCGGAATAAGTGCATCAGCACGGGAGGAAAGAGAAGAAACAGAATGTTGCTTATCTGAAAGAAAATATACATAATCGACTGTTAATCCAGTGGGCGCAGGTTCGATCCCCGATGCCGACTTACTCCCCTTCACGACACAAGCTTTTCAAGCTTACTGTGAAGTGTACATAAGTGTATTTGGGTTTATTTCGATAAACCCAGATTAATTTTGTAAAAAAATACTTGAATTATTTTTGGTTTACAAATTATTAGTGTAAAGCGTGGGTTTTTTTCTACATTCCGTAGAATATACAATGTAGTATTCCTACAACAGTGTAGAAGAATTAAGGATGAACATTTTCGGGCTTGCGGCCGACCTCGGCTGGCTTAAGTGATCACTTTACACTCAAGAAACATTCGCCATTTCAGTTCACCCCGGCTGGGATTCGAACCCAGACCTTTGTCTCGCATAGTAAGGATCTTATTCACTATGCCACGAAGAGCGACGGTTGTGAATTCCGTATGCAACACAGCCGTCGCTCTTCGTGGTGTAGTGTACTAGATCCCTACTACGAAGTTCTGGGTTCGAATCCAAGCCGGGCTGAACTGAAATGGCGAATATTTCTCGAGTGTTAAGTGATCACTTAAGCCAGCCGAGGTCGGTCATAAGCCTGACAATGTTCATCCTTAATTCTTCTACACTGTTGTAGGAATACTGCATCAAAACTATTACTGATATTATGATGATACCCTTGAGTTTTGCAACATTAGGGACAAGGCCAACAAACCAATAAAAAATTATATACTCATGTTGTGGATATGAAATAATCATACAAGCATTGTCTTCCCAAAGAGGAAAGTACAGTATGTATATATAGTTTACCTTCATGAATAATAAATAACTTGTTTCTAAATATAATACACATCGATAACATAATGGATGACAAAGAAACATTGAGAATTTAATCAAATATGGAGAAAACTTTAAATATATCAATAAAATATTATATAAACTTATAGATAACGATATTTTGATTTACCGTATTGACAAATTCGGCAATAACAGGACTTATTAAGTAGTTTTGTTCACACCAATCCACCGGCGAACTGCCCCTTTCCAAATGTGTCCACGTCATTTTAATGTTTTACAATGTTTCAACAATAATATTATTATAAAAAACACTGTCAAATCATCAGTAAATAATTGATGTGCGATATATAATACTGTTCACTGATATTTACACAAATTTCGACGTTATTTCTTTGTTGTGTTTGTAATATATTTTGCGCCTACGACGTTGAAATGCAAAAATACACCCAGCACCGAAACAAAACGCACAATAACAAAATGACAGATGCGGCCATAGAAAAGAAAACACAGCTGGTTTTTCCAAGGTTGCCAGTTATTGTTACAAAGTTTGTAGAGATATAATGGTGAAAATTGATAAATTATACGGGAATTGAAAATACGGGATTATTAAATTTATGTTGTTCAATTCGGGATTATTCACACTAGTTCAGTTCAATTTAAAAATGTTTGTACCTATACAAATACGAGTAGCTGGCAAGTGGCAAACATATTACATATAATGTAGGTAGATTTATTATTTCTGTTAGCTTTTTGTATAGGTACTGGGTATGTACTGCGGCCGCTTCACGCTCGGCGACCCTCCACGAGTTTTGTGTGAATGAGTAAAAGGACGTACGGACGAGGTGATTGTCTTGAACTGTATACGTAACCGACGGTTAACGCCTTTTTACTCATTCGCGCGGGACTCGTGGAAGGTCGGACAGCATGTGGATGAGGCATACGAGATTGAGAAAAATTTTAATGGTAGGTAGGTACATAATTTTGAAAAAAAAAACATAAGGAACTTTTTTCGCCTTTTTCGTCGCCAAATGGGCCACGGCGGCCTGAAATGATCACAAATTTGGATCTAACCTTTCAGATCCTATAATATATATTTCAAAATATTGAAAACGAAAACTGTCCGATGCGACGCATGAAATTATAGCACACACATAAAATTACGCCATATTTGGGTACATGACTATATATTTTAAATTTATTAGGCTCTTCACACGATTGTCGTAACTGCAGATCAAATATCTTGATAGTGAACAATGGTATTGTCAACTTCGTGCAATTAATAATCAAGTCAGTGGCGTAGCGTAGGTTTGTGCCGCCCGGGGCGGAGGCAAAATTTGCCGCCCCCCCCCCCCCCCATAAAAAACTCACTCTTTTTTTCATTTTTTTCGTGCAAATATGACCTTGTGGTATTATAAATGTGAACAGCGCCGCAGGCGACTTTTTTTGAGACTGTGTGAAAAGGGTCATTTATTTATTTATTTATTTATTTATTTATTTATTTATTTATTTATTTATTTATTTAGGTACAAATACAGTCACAACAGTACAATTAAACAGGAATATGTATTGACAAACCTGACCAATTACATTTGTACACAAGTAGCAACACACAAACACAGTAACACAAACTTAGACCTATACATACATAGCAAAAACAACTTAACTAATAGATATTCTGATTATACAATATATGAAAGGATAGGATGGGAATGGAATGGAATGAGGAGGAGGAGAGGGATTGGATTGGGGAGGAAATATCCCGTGAGGTACAATTCCACTCAAGTTTATATTAGATCAAATTATTATCGTTATGAAATGGAATACAATGCAAAAATATATTTATATACACATATTTATATACACATATTATATGTAGTCAAGGTCGTTTGATTTATTTTCTTAAAATAAACGGAACCCAGAATTGCGCCGCAGGCGAATTTTTTTTAGAAAATGTGTGAAATAATAATCCTAACTGCTTAAATATTGAACCTAAAACTTTTTGGATGAAGGATCATTTGAAATTATAAATGAGCGACGGGCCGCAAGTAAAATATAATTCTAGATTATACAACAGGGTTGGTATAATGCGCCGCAGGCGAAATTTTTATAGAGATATCGGCTGAGTGATAGGATAAAAGCAACAGATTTAATTAGCGCCGCAGGCGATTTTTTTTAACCAAACAATGTAGTAGTTTTAGAAAATTCATAACATGATGAGAAAACGATGCAGTAATAATGTGATTCTTCGGAAACTAGTTTTATATAAAGTGCTGTCACTTGTTTTGGGGGGTAATCCGCGTCTGAATCCGCTAATGAGAAGATATTTTTTTTTGAGTTATGAATACTCTCCAGTTGCAGCCTCTTCTTAAAAATGCCGCCCCCATCCTTGCAAATTCTGAAATCTGCCGCCCCTAGGCCGACAGTCTAGGGGCGGCAGTTACTTTCGAAAAACTGACAGAGACAGATGAAAGTTTACACACAAGAACAGACGCAGGAACTTTGTTTGTTACGATGCAGTCATTTTCTTTTCAAAATGCCTCGCCCCGTCCTTGTATATTCTGAAATCTGCCGATAGCCTAGGGGCGGCAGATTTGTGAAATTAGCCTAGTGCAAGGTGTACAGGAAAGTATTTGGGTTTGTGTACGCTAGCCTAGATTGTTTAAAAAAAATCCCGAAAATGCCGCCCCTTGAAAAGTGCCGCCCGGGGCGGCCCGCCCCCCCCCCACGCTACGCTACTGAATCAAGTACCTATCTACCTACACGTATATTGTGTGCGAATAATACCTATTCATTCGTAAATCAGTGAATACCCCATCCCATTCTAAGCACACGTTTTACACTGAAAATCATTTGCATTGTATTCGATTAATTATGAAAATAAGTCACGACATCAATTAAGGGCTTAAATGCACTAAGCAAAAATCGTTCTATTTTCTCTTCAACTTTTTCAAATTTTGTATGAGAATGTTAGCGCGAAATAAGAATAACGTAAGCGACAATGTGAATTATACCTTTTTAAGAAGAACCTATGTAGGAATAAACAAAAAAATCTAAAACAGCCAATTTGTTAAGATTATAATTACCAGTATTTTGGCTAAATTGAAATTAAATTGAATTAAAAAAAAAAACTGAACAGAAAATCCTCAGATCACGTAAATTTCAGGGGTACTTTCGGAAAAAAAATATTCAAGGAATTTCCAAATATTGTAATTCTAAAACAGCCAATCTGTAGTAATACGAACGTATACATGGATAGTGGTAGTAAATAAAATAATTCGCTAACAAAAATTATAATGTTATATTCCTAGCTTCACCAATAAATTATTATTGTAAGATATTTTGATCATTTCTGCAAATAAAAAGATAGATTTAAAGTAGATAATAATATACTTACAGTTCATTTTGTTGGTGAAATACAATTACGGGTACACAGTTTACGAAAACGAAAATAATATATCACTTTTATTATGAAAAACGATTTGAGAAGTTTTCTTTTCTCAAATCAATTTTTTTCGCATATTTTGAAACTTTAAATGCCCACGGAAACCTAGAATTGAAATATTGATGTATATCTTGCACTATCTTGTATTTTTATCTTTTATTTGTGGAGAAGAAATAAAAAATCTCTTTCCAGAAGTAAATCTACAATGTTTGACAAAAAATACCGTTTCCAAGAGAGCCGAAAATATAATGATTTGAATACAACAATATTTTATGTACCTAGTAATATGTACGTAACCACCTACTTACGTATCAAATACAACAATTTAATTCTTAGACCAGGGGCTTCCAACCGGTGGGGCGCGCCTCCATATGGGGGGGTGGAGTGGTCCAAAGAGGGCCGCAGAGTAACTGTTTGTTTAATATAATGTATGTGTGTTCCCGAGATTTGGGGGGCCTAAAATGAGGTCAGACTTCATACAATATGTATAAAAACCTTATAATGTACATATTAATTCACGTATTTGCAATAATAACGTGGAATTAAAAAAAAATCGTCTGCAGCTCAGTCTATCTAGGTGCTTTTTTAAACGTAGGTACAAGTAGGCCCCCTGGATGTCTTAAATCGCCGTTGTGAACAGAGCGGGGAGGCGCAGTACTTAAGGCTGGCCACAAACGTCCCGAAGTTCAGTTCCGGAATCGACCGTTTTGCAAAAAGGTTCCGACCAAAACCTCTTTCTGAATTTAAAATCGGGGTGACGCTGAATTCAGAGAGAGGTTTTGATCGGAACTTTTTTGCAAAACGGTCGATTCCGGAACTGAACTTCGGGACGTGTGTGGCCAGCCTTAGGAGATACTTGGGGGGTGGGGGCGTGAGTGGTAAAAAGTTGAAAAGAATTCATTGGAAACGGTTTTAGAACGAAATTGTTAGCCATACTGCGCAGTGTGCAACGCCTTACGGGTCCACGCCTGACCGTATGCAACCACACTTACCTACTTCTTTTAAATTAGTATAATTCAACATTGAGGTGCTGCCCTAGTCCAATTTTTTATAGAGCAGAATTCATCCTACCTACCTATTTGGCGCGTGGTCCCAGCGCAGCGATCGACCGTTTTTCGTAGTTTTCTTTTTTTTTTCGTAGTTCGATGTAGTTCACCGTTTTGCCACCGCGAGCCAAAAGGGATGAATTTGACTGTACTGGTAACACAAAGAGATAACATTATTAAGTAGTACTTGTAGTACTAGTGTTGATGGCTGATGATGAATGTGAGTTACAACGGATAGTATCCTGTGTGTACGAAAGCTGCGATATGAATGGTATGAAAATGAATGTAAATAAAACGAAAGTATTAGTGTTCGAAAGAGAGGAAATAAGGACAAATTGTGTGATAAAGGTTGGTAATGACTGTCTGGAGCAAGTGGATGAGTATGTATATCTGGGAAGTTTGTTTACTAGAGATGGACGCTGTGATGGAGACATTGAAAGAAGGAAGCTGGCCGGTACTAGGACGAATGGTGCGCTCGGTCCGATTGTTAGTAGTAGCAATGTGTCTATGAAAGCAAAAGTGCTAGTGCACAATGCTGTCTTGGTGCCGACCCTGATGTATGCTAGTGAGACGTGGACGTGGATGAAGAAGGATGAATCAGGGTTGAATGCAGTAGAAATGAGGTCATTAAGAAGAATGTGCGGGAAAACGCTGAGAGATAAGATAAGGAATGAGGTTATTAGGGAAATGAGTGACTGCAAGACTGGTGTAGTGACAAGAATGAAAGTAAACAAACTAAGATGGTTTGGGCATGTTGAGAGAATGAATGATGACAGGATGACAAAAAAGATATATCTGAATGAGCGAAGAGGGGTGAGAAAGCGCGGCCGTCCGAGACTGACCTGGTCCGATCATGTCGACCAGATCCTCAAGGATGGACGCGTTTTGAGTAAAAGGAATCGGAGAGCGTGTATGACTAATTGCATGAATGTGACGGAAGCTAGGAGTGTGTGTAAGGATAGGGCTGTCTGGCGCTCTGTCCTCTCTGCCTACCCTGCAAGGGATGTGGCGTGAGGGTATAGATAGATAGATAGATAGATAGAAGTAGTACTTAAATATATTATGTCGCTGAGGTAACATTATTAATTTAATCAGGGGCGTCCCCAGGTTCAAAACTAGGCGGAGCAAGATAATTTAAAACTACTTATAAATAATGCATCTCATATTTATGTAGCGACACGTCAATAATTATCGCCGCAGGCAATTTTTTCCATGAAACAATTCTGAATAAATGGATACAATAATTTTACATGGTAAGTGGTAGGTGTATGGGAAAAATCATGTTGGAATAATAAGATTTTTGTAACATTTCGTAGGCAAGTTTATTACTCTATATTTTTATGAGTAATAATGAAATATTTTAAAACTAGGGACCCAGCTATGACGTCACGGTCATTTCCCGCGGCATTAAGGTTCAAAATCCCACGAACAATCGCATGGTAAAATGTTACAAAATAGCGTTTCTTCCATTTTTTGGGGTTAATTTCGCTTCAATCAAAAAACTTTTACGGTCATTCCCTAGATTTTAATGCACATTATCAATAAGAAAAAGTAATTTATCCGCGACTTTTGGGAAACGGAGTTGCTATCTTTCGAAAAAAAAATAGAGGTGTTTTACACATTTTTTTGAGAAATCTATACAAGATAATAAAAAATCTTTTACGGTTATTCCCTAGATAAAGGTTCAATATGTATTCTACTCTATTTTTTACCAAAGAATATTTAGTAAGGTTGTCGAGATCTACAGAAATCCCGTTTACAGAAATTTTTGAAATGTCAATATGCCTAACTTTAATACAATGCATCGCCATGATTCATTTGCAAAAACTAGTTTGTTATTACTACCTACAGATATCTTCTTCTTTATCATCATCAGCATACTCCCGTCCACTCCTGGACGAAGGCCTCCTCCATCTGCTTCCACGCCGCTTTATCCTGAGCTCTCTGAATCCAGTTGGCACCCACGTATTTGACTAGGTAGTCTCTCCATCGTAGTGGTGATATTCCTACACTCCTGGTAGTCGTTCTGGGTTTCCAGGTTAAGACCCTCTTCGACCTACAGATATCTACAAAGTGTTTTTTATTAGAAATATGTAATAAATAATACATGATAGCTATTAAATGATACAAATCTAATTAAATTAAAAGTTATTTATATACAAACATGATGATTTAAATTTAAATATTATTTATTAGCAATCAACTAAATATACAATAGCATTATACCTGAGGCATATGTTATAGCGTACCTACCCAATATTTTACAGGGTGATTCACTACTATTCGACGACAAAATTAATAAAAAATACAATATACCTAGGCATGTACCAACCAAAAATTTTGACATAGGGCAGAAATAAGGCCCGTTTTTGGATCCCCGTAAAAACAGGAGATAGAAATAATAAAAACACACAAATTTAAGGTTGTGTACCATGTCTAGGTAAATTCACATTCGTGACGTAATGGATTTTGTAAATGCAATGAGAATGTATCTTTGTGTAAGTATTATCAAAAAACCAATTCTTTTATTACATACATTGTATATAAAAAAAATTGTATATAAAATCATAATTGTATATAAAATTTTCCAAAATTTGACCATTGTTTTAAAGGTCAAATTTTGGAAAGTTTTAGGCGATTTCTTCCAATGGGCCAGTCAGAGAGCAGTATGCGCGGCACTTGGAATAATGTGATTTGCGCATAAAAATTCGTACGTGCGTTGATCAGGCCGAATAGTCTGGCCGAATGTTCGGCTTGAGGCCGGAACATACATACTAGGTATTCGTTGCAACACTATAATAGGTAGGTACCTAATAATAATCGCTCAGTTTGATGATCTGCACAGCCTCATAGTATTTTCGAATCACCCTATACATTCATGATATGCAGGTTCATTTAATATTATAATATTTATGTATATTTTATCACCATCATGGGAAAATCCGTCACCTATTGTTAACAAGCGGAACTTAGTTAGAATTACACGTCAAATATTTTTTTCAGTTTGTAATAATATTTCTATAAAAAACTATTATTGAAAAAAAACTAGAATAAGAACTAAAATAGGTACATACCAACTTGAATATAAATTACTAAGTGGTTTCCTCAGTTTGATTTGGCAAAAAAAATTACTTGCGGCGCTATAATCTTAACAGATATTCTTAATGCGATATATTTATTAAAGACAAGCAGCAGGTTCATTATTTCACATATTTTCTAAAAAAAATTCGTCTGCGGCGCTATTTTTGTTTACGAAAATGAATCAAACGATATCACTAACATTTTCAATCAGCGACTAAAAAAAATGCCTGCGGCGCTGTTAACATTTTTTATACCACAAGGTCGTATTTGCACGGGGGGGAGGGGGTTAGCCCAGCCATTGTTTTTTTTTTCAAATTTTAATTTTATTTACTCAATCGATTTATTTGCGAAACAGCCCCCCCCCCCCCTAAAATAGAATCCTGGAACCGCCACTGTTTAGGCCCTTATAATTTTGCATGTCAACATAACATTTCAATCTTATTTTATTTAATTATTTAAGACATTTATTAATTTGTTGGTATTATTGTGTTTAGATTAATTACATCATACTTAAGACTCCTATAACGTCTAATTGACGAGGAGACCAAACAGAGCACCGAAAAAATAAGGGTTACCCAAAGATCCATGGACAAAGTCATCCTGGGTATCACCCTGAGAGATAGAGTAAGAAACGAAACGATACGGCAAAGAACAGGAGTAACAGATATTGCCCAGCGTATCGCATCTTTCAAATGGCGGTGGGCAGGTCACATTGCTAGAGATCCAGATTCCAGATGATTAGTGGTCTTAACCTGGAAACCTAGAACGACTACCAGGAGCGTAGGAAGACCACCACTATGATGGAAAGACGACCTAGTCAAGTACGTTGGTGCCAACTGGATCCAGAGAGCCCAAGATAGAGCGGCGTGGAAACAGATGGAGGAGGCTTTCGTCCAGGAGTGGACGGAAGTAGGCTAAATAATAAGACAAGGAGACGTCAACTGAAACTCTCAAGTAAATCAGGTTCTGTTCAAAGAATGCTGGATCGTTACCTCATCCCACGAGAAATTCAGCCAATGATTTTCAGCCAAATACTTGTGACATTTCGGAAAAATATGGGTTGTTTTGTCGTGTTTCTTTTTAAAAAAGGGGGTATCTAATATCTCGACAACCTTGTCAATAAGCTTTGGAAAAAATAGGGAAGATACGTTAAACTTTTATCTAGGAAACGATCGTAAAAGATTTTTGATTTGGAAAAACACCTCTGATCTTTTTTCCGAAAGACAGCAACTCGTTTCCAGAAAATCGGGATGATTTTTTTTTTGTTAAGTTGTTTTTTTTTAATCTAGGGAATGACTGTAAAAGTTTTTTTTGAATTAATCGAAATTTACCCCAAAAAGCAAAAAAAACGCTATTTTTAACATTTAAAAGGGGAGGAGCATACGGAAACTGTGAAAGAGGTCTTTATTTACTCTACTGAACTGATTAAGATGATTGCGCATGTTTACATAATATTATGTAACAATAATTGCAACATGTCATTGTCTTATTTACACTTTTTTCTGTTTACACGTCATGACCGATTCAACTTTTTGCGTCACACAATAAAAATGTAATACATATTTAGAAAAAATGCAACAATTATGTACAGAAGGAATGCGTCTGCCGCAATCTTTTATGAAAACAACAAACCCATTAACATGCTAAGCTTTAGGCGTCATGAAACATCACTATGACGCTGTAAAAGTTATGCAAGAATCGACGAATTATAGCTAAAGTTCCATACATATTATATACAATTACTGTGTAGAAGTTTTATCGCCGAGGTTCACATACGAAGTGAGTAAAATATATTTATGTTTTATAGCATTTCGAGTATTTTGGCTTATTTTAATTGCAAATTTAAGTGAAAATGGTAAGATTAGTGCTTAAGGCATTATCTCTACAAAACAGTTATAATTAGTATCGCGCAAGTAGGTTTTTGAATATCCCTTTAACGGGAAACATCCCTTAGTAATACCTTTCCCTGATGGAATACAACGTAACGTCCATAATAAAAGTTAGTCCTTAGAAGATATACTTTCATTTGACACAGCAGTCGTCAATGGCCGCCGATAGGTCAAAATGCCCATTCTCCTTTGCGAAAAGATAATTTATCATCAAATGCTCCTTCTTCATGACAATATACGGAGAAATATTAATATCATGTCGATGGAATAAAAATCTCATTTGAATGCATGGAATAAATAAATGATGTATAGGAAATTGGATTGCTCACATGAAATTCCCAACAAAACAAATAAACCATTAGATAAATGCATCATTTGCTACTCCACTCACGATATTCGTGAGATTTTAATCTCATTATCCATAATAATTCTATAATATATACTCTAAACAGAGTAGGTATGTAGGGGCAATAAAAGGAAGCAAGTGCTTAGAACGTTGTATTTGAAGGGCGTAAAAATATAGTAATACTGTAGCCATAGAATTATTCTTATATATTAGATCGTCAGTATCTTCCAAATTTCTCTTCAATTCCAATATTTAGTATGTTTTTGTATTCTGTATTTAGCATAAGTACCTCACATTGTGTGTCGCAAAGGTGTTTTACACTGTAAGGGTGCCTTCCCACGACAAGTGAATCCGGATTCGTACGCGAATCTGGATTAATCCCTTCCGGATGGATGATTTCGTGCACGGGGTATGGGGAAATAGTTCCCTATTTTTATAATAATATAATAATTCATTGTATTAATATTATTAACTTTTTAACTTTAACGTTGTAAATTTTGAAAATATCTTGAGTCCGTTGAAGCAATAAATAAATAAATATATAATATAATAAATAGATAATAATAATTATCTCTGTCATACTGTTGAATATATACTAATTCTGTTTTTGTGTTTAAAAATTAGATCGATCAGGTACGAGAATAAATTATTGTCTTTACACCAATATTAATTGTAATTTAGTAAAAAAAAAATAAAAGAAAGCATTGCCTGCGGCATTAATTAAACTTGTTTGTGGGTGATATTTTTTAAAGTTTGTCACACGGAGTTTTTGTATCTTGTATCACGCGTTATTTTTCAACACCGGTTTTTCTCAAATTAGCTGCTAATCTCTCTCAGTCCCGTTATGGGCCCGCTACACGCTCGCGAGTCACAACGACCTTTTGGTGTTCATGAGTAAAAAGGCGTCAACGGTCGGTTACGTACATGTCAAGACAAACGATCCATCCGCACCCCTTTTTACTCATGAACACCAAAAGGTCGCGGTGACTCGCGAGCGTGTAGCGGGCGCATTATGTGTCGGGGTGTACATTATATTTATTTTGTACGGGAAAAAATGTCTGCCATAACTGGAAATTAGAGAACCCATTTAATAATTTATTTATTTATTTTTAATATTATTAATGTCGATATTATCAGAATTAAAGAATACCGGCCCAGTAACAGTGCAAAAATTGTGCTGTTTCAGGTCCGTGGTATTAGAAAAATATAATGATTGGTACCTTAAACTTTTTTTCATTTTAAATAAAATTATAATTTCTTTATCATTCGTGTGTTATTTATACTAATAGATTAGGTACATAATTTTTGAAGGGAGACATTTGAAAGATTGGCATCATACTGATAAAATGCACCACATGGACTTATAATTCGATGTAACAAAATTCCAGAAAAATTAATTGAATAAATAATAAGAAAATATAATGTTCCCCACTCTATGGAAACTGGGGAATCTAAATTTATGCATTATTTATTTTCATTTTAATTTTTCGAATCATGCGGGTGTGTGCATCTCTTTCACTCTCGTTGTATATTGTAACAGTACGAAACCCATAAGCATATTGCTCAAAATAAATAAACCCCACAAAAGCCGTACAAAAGCCACACAGGATTTTTTTTAGGGATAAAAGCACAAATCTAATTGAATTTTGTAAATAAAATTAATTGTATCGATTAGTATTCGAGTAAATTATATTAGGAACTAGAATAGATTAAAAAATACGAATAAGCAAGCGGATCTAAAATGGGATAGACAATGATTTCAACATTTTATAAATAATTCATCTACTGAAATCCAACTAAAAAGTTTAAGCTTTTATTATTTGAGGATTTTTTATTGGTTTTTAATCATCTGTAGACCATATTTAAGGCACTTGGAATCGTCAGGTTTACAAACACAAAATCAAATGCAATAAATCAATAAACACAACAAAAAAGAATGAAAGCAATAAACACATAGACAATACAAAACTATAACACATTTGTGGTACAATTTAATGCAGGTCTGGATGTAAATTGTCCAGAACTACATTAAGTACGTCATATTTCTGAAGGGTTTTTGTGTTTTTTGGGGTTCATACTACATCATCGTAAATACTCCTATGGGTTTTTCTTCGGAAACCGTTGTGTATACACGCGCTGAAACATGTAAGTAGGGTTGTCAAAATTTTTCAGCTGATTATTCCATCTGCATCAATAAGTAATTTTAAAAAGTTATCGGAAGCCTGGTTGCTAACGCGCTCGATCCTCGATGCCGACATACCCCACTTCACGACACAAGCTTTTAAGCTTGTTATGAAGTGTACAAATATGTATCAGGGTGTAATTCGATAATTTTATGAAAATAAAAGAAAACATACACATTATCTTATTGTTCTTGATATCAGTTCTTAACTCTTTTTTTGTTGCTTCCTTCATTATCCCCTCCTTTCTTCCTCTTCTTCTTCCTCTTCCCATGCTTCCTCCTTCCCTACCATAAATGTTTTATAGATATAAGATATATATTTTTAACTATGTAATGTAATCTATTTGTTTTGCGTGTGTGCTAATTGTGAACGGATGTAATTGGTCTTGTGTATTGATATTTTTGTATTAATGTACCTGCCGATGTTTGTTTTTGTGACTGTATCTGTTCCATGTGCAATAAATAAATAAATATCTACTTATCTATTTAAATAAAAACTGTCATTTTATGAACTGCTTGAATTTTATAATATTTTTATTTGCTAGAAAAGTGTGGTTTTCTCAATTTTCAAATTAATGTAAATTACACGCTCATTCGTCAGTCGAAAACTGCAGGCAATGATATAATTCTTAAACTGCGTTTAAATTTTACAAGTGAAGCGGATTTGGTTGATATTTTCTTAGTTTTAATGTTGCCAAAAAAAAATATATAGTATTTTGCGATCCATATATTTCTTGCAACTCACTTTCAATATTATTATTATACTCTAGTACGGTTGACAACCCTCGTTGTTAGTGAATATATATCCGAAAATATATCGAATAATAATTATTTTTATTGTAAAATTGTTACAAAAATATACAAATTACCCGACTAGCAAAAATTACAACACGTTATTTTCAGTTAATGTAGGTAGCTACATGTTATCAATTTAGTATCATATTCTTGTATTATGTATTGTTGTACCTATGAATAACTTTTGAATCAGTATTAATTTACAGTAAGTAATGTTAAGAGTATGCATACCGACATTTCAAAAATTTCTAAAAACGGGAGACCTTCTATCTCGACAACCGTTATTTATTATGCTTTGGAACAAAATAGGGTAGATGCATTGAACCTTTATATAACCGTATATAACCGTAACAGATTTTTTATATCTTGTATAGATTTCTCAAAAAAAAATGGAAAACACCTCTGATCTTTTTTCCGAAAGACGGAAACTCGTTTCCTGAAAGTCGTTGAGTAAAATTTTTTTTTGTACTGATAATATGCATTAAAACCTAGGGAATAACCGTAAAAGTTTTTTGATAGACGCAAAATCTCAGTAACCTCAAAAAATTAAAAAAACGCTATTTTTACCATTTTATCATGCGATTGTTACGCGATTTTGAACCTTAATGCCGTGGGAAAAGACTGTGACGTCATTCCTGGTGCCAATTATATAGGTAATACCTACCGATTCGGTATAATACTTTAAGTAAAAGTTAATGTCGCCGCCACACGCTTGCGAGCGTCTACGAGTTTTTTGCGTTCATGAGTAAAAAGGCGTCAACGGTCTGTTACGTAAACGAGCCAAGACAAACGTTCCATCCACACGCCTTTTTACTCATATACACAAAAAACTTGTGGGCGGCGACAAATGGAATATATATGTATTACGTTTAATAGTTATACTATAGAAAATGAAGTAACGTAATAAGCTAATAGGTACCTACATAAATATATACATAATTATATTTTTTAATAAAACGTTTTTTATTTTGTGAGAATCAAAACACACACACACACACACACACACGCACGCACACACACGCACACACACACACACACACACACACACACACACACACACACGCACGCACACACACGCACACACACACACACACACACACACACACACACACACACACACACACACACACACACACACACACACACACATAATTATATTACACATTTTGTAATTATCAAACTATAAATTAACATTGAAATAATTGAAAAAAAAGTTTAATTTTATTTAAAATACATTTTAAAATAGAAAAGAAGAAATAAAATGAAAAAAACTGTCTGTTTGGGATGTTTCCTAAAGAAATATCTACGTATATGTATATTGGATTCAACACTTGTATTGCAAGTTATCCAAACGCTATGGATTAGACGGATTCATCTGGATTCATCAAGGCGTGTCCGCGGATTCACTGGCAACCTATTTCCCACGATCCGTGTACGTCTGCGATATCACGTACCGCCATACAAATCGCTATGAAAAAGTCTGTAGATTCACGGACTCACTCCTTCCCACGGCATGCGAATCTACGGACGAAGCAGGATTCACCTTCCGTGGGATATAGCCATAATGCCACACAACACAATGTTATTAATATCAAAATAAATAAATAAAATTTAGATTTCATAAACAAAAAAACTTTCTCGGAACATAGTTAACATATCTTATACCCTTCCCTTTTCCTTCCTGAGCATATGCAGTATAATTGGTACTATGTATTGTTGTTCTTCTTTCGTATTCAAATTCACTTTGTATTAATAGCATTAAAGTATAGGATAATTGCCATGTATAAATTTTAATAGTATGTAAGATTGATAACAAACGTCCCTTGGTATACTTAACTATTAACTATTTTTAAGATTTAAGATTTTTTGTATTATTGTCTGTTTCTTTTACAAATAAAATTAAAAAAAAATAATGGGCACCGCAATTCCTTGCTGCAGCTCTGGTCCAAGACACAAAAACATCACTTAATTGCGATTGAAAAAATGAGTAAAATGTAGATACCTACAAATTAACACTTTAGAAGACCCACTTTTGATCGTTCGACCCACCCTAATCCCTTTATACATGGGATCCCTTTTTATAAATAAGTCACTTAAGGGCATGGCACCAGGAATGACGTCACAGTCAATTCCCACGGCATTAAAGTTCAAAATCGCGTGACAATCGCATGATAAAATGGTAAAAATAGCGTTTTTCTTCCATTTTTTGGGGTTAATTTAATAATAATCAAAAAACTTTTACGGTTATTCCGTAGATTTTAATGCATAATATCAGTACAAGAAAAAAAATGTACTCCGCGACTTTCGGGAAACGAGTTTCCGTCTTTCGGAAAAAAGGTCAGAGGTGTTTTAAATTATTTTTTTGAGAAATCTATATAAGATATAAAAAATCTTTTACGGTTATTCCCTAGATAAAGGTTCAATGCATCTACCCTATTTTGTTCCGAAGCAAATTTAGTAACGGTTGTCAAGATATAAGGTCTCCCGTTTTTAGAAATTTTTGAAATGTCGGTATGCATACTCTTAAAAGCAATTATCATAATTAAATATGAAATTGAATATTATCGTTGACACATCCTACGTAATGTTTTCTCAGTAAAAACTTGTATAAAAATAAAAATACCGTGATTGTTTTAATTTGTCTATTTAAATGTAATTAATTAAACATTGTAATTTAATATAATCTTTTGTATTATTATTGTGTTAATTCTGCGGCTTCCAATAAAAGCATTCTTCCCTGGAAAAATAGCAGAATACATTTTATTAGGTATTTAATACAGTAAAAAATGTATACAGAGACGTATTCAATCATGTAGATAAGAAATTAATTAAAATTATTAAAATCGGGCGGTTCCGAGGCTGTCCCAAATTCACATTTCGCTATAGTACGCCAATCATTGTCGCTATTTAGCGGTATTTTTAAACACTACCTTGGGGTTGGCTGGCGGAGATCGCAGCATATAGTGATAAGCTCGCCGTAGTATTTTTTTTATAAATCATATTTGTAATGTTAAGATATCTCTTCACTGAAAGTGTAAATAAATAAATATATAAAATTTAAAAAAAACATATCTAGAATATCTACATTTTACATATGTAGTAAATTGAGCGAAGAGGGGCGAGGAAGTGCGGTCGCCCGAGACTGACCTGGTCCGATCATGTCGACCAGATCCTCAGGGATGGAAGCGTTTTGAGTAAAGGGAATCTGAGAGCTTGTATGACTGCATGCATGAATGCGACGTAGTGTGTGTAAGGATAGTGCTGTCTGGCGCTCTGTCCTCTCTGCCTACCCTGCAAGGGACGTGGCGTGAGGGTATAAATAGATAGATATAAATTCTTTCTATTTCATTTGGTCGATGGCCTGATTGTGGACGCAGTTTTACAAGCACGCTGCCAGTTTCCTACTAAACTAAAACACAGGCAATTTATTAACTTAGGTACTGCAAAGTCAAAGAAGATTGTAGTCAAATACTATGTCCAACGTCCGATATCTCCAAAAGTTTGGCAACCTCTGCCCTCAGTTGACTGATGTCACTGTTTACTAACTAGAAGGTGCGAAATAATCTTATGTTGGGTTTAGAGGTCAAGTGGATTCCCTTCAAAACACCCACCATTTTACCTTTATGTCTCTTTAAAAATTCATATTATTATTGATTTGAAAACAACACCATACCTTAGAGTCAAGACAGTGGCGTGTCTGGGACTTTCAACATAGCCAGAAAACCTAAAATGGGGTGCCACCAATTCTAGCCTCTAAGTATGTCTTATCATACCGACCAGAGTAGGTCTATTGTGACATCCTTCAATGTTACATCTCGTCCTCAAGGCCGACATGTCTCATGTAGCTGACGATATGTCTTGCCTTCACGGTGTCCAGTAGGGGCCCTCCAAGAGTGCGACTTCTTTTGTGAGCGAGTGCGTCACGGTTACAGAGGATAGGTGTTTCGTTGTCCTCTGAACAGAATCTACAGGCTAGGTGTTTGATAGTCCAGTTTTGAACATATGCTTTTGCAGTCTGCAGCAGTGTCCAGTCAAGGTCCTGGTTAGGATCCTATTTTGTTTTTTTGGAAACCTTAAGTGCTTCGGTGCCTCTATGTCTTACTACATTATTAAGTCCAAATTCATTTTCGGTTTAGGTTTTCAAGATGAACGAATGTTATCAAGAAAAACATTGTACAGTCATCAAACATTACCCATATAGTTATAGTATGGGTACCGCTATAGGCAGATTTATAGAAAATCCCATACAAAATGTATTGGTCCATTTATTTCTTAAGAACCAATTAAGTTAGTCATTATTAGCCAAGTATTTCCTAGTACCACAACATGTTATCATACAGTTAGCTCTGGGCATTATTGTTATCGCCAACAAATTGATATTTCAAGTTTTAAACCACTGAGCTATCATCCGAACTCAATGCAGACAGCCGAACCAGAGTGTTCAAGAATTAAGGCTTAGTGCTAGGTGTCGAAAACCTGAGGTAAAATTTATAAAATGCGACAAATTACGTCGGGAAAAGTAAGATTACTCATCTAGTACTAAAGATATCATCCTAAAACTTAAAACATGGTTAAATGAGAATATGTTTTAGTGACTTGAACGGTAAGAAATCTAAATTTTCTCCATAAAAGTATAGTTCCAAAACTACCTCTAAAATTTACTGAAATTTGATATTATTCCCATAGTTTGTTGGATATGATGATGTAATTTGGTTCCTAAAATGTTTAAGGGTCTATATCCACTGAGCAAAAATCGTTCTATTTTTGCTTCAACTTTTTCAAATTTTGTATGAGAATGTTAGCGCGAAATAAGAATAAGGTAAACGTCAAAGTGAATTATACCTTTTTAAAAGTAACCTGGGAAGAAATTAAAAAATCTAAAACAGTCAATTTGTTAAGATTATAATTACCAGTATTTTGGCTAAATTATACTTTTATATCTGAAAAACTGAACGGAAAATCCTCAGATCCTGTAAATTTCAAGGGTGCTTTCGGAATATTTTTTTATTCAAGGAATTTCCAAATATTGTAATATCAAACAGACAATCTGTAGTCCATACTTTCATCTATCACTGTCTTCAGTTTCAATAAGATTCTCTCAGTATTGGCTGAGAACAATTCAGGGCGCGAAGCCGGATGACAGTATATACGAGAGCTTAAATTTAAAATGCTGAGTGATTGTAGGTACTGCAATAAGTTCTGAATCCCTGATGTTGTGAATGAGTCACAAAGTAACTGACCTTGGGGCTTCACCGGATTGTGATATTCAAAATACCCACACATTGTGTGACGGGACATGAGAGGTTATGACATTCTACTCCACACAGATAACAATACTTGGAGACTTTATTGTTTTTGGATCCATACCGAAATATCCTTCGAAGCACCGCTTCTCAAACGTTCATCCAAGAAAATGAGTCGTAGAGCATCAAAAACGATGTCTGTCGACTTTGCGTAAATTGTGGAAATGTTCATATTCTAATATATTTTTATTTTATATTACATTACTCACAGAGACATTAACAATACATGAATACATTATCATACAAAAAAGAAAAACATCTCATGTCGACTCTCCAATTAAGGGCGCCCGCAGCATACACTAACAACAAAGACTGTCAAAAAATAGATATTAACATGGCAACAAAAGCAAAAAATAAACTAGACTAACATATTGTACTTTCTTGTAGATTTTATGACAAAAATTTCGCGTGAGTCGCTAACTCTTTAGAATTTTTTGGAATGAATACCTACTATTTTCATACCTATTATTTCTTTTAATGTGTTTACTCCGTCTCACTGAAATTCCCATGCGAGCTATTCACTTATTGTTAAGCTACATCTATATTAAAGCTTTAGCTGCGAACCCTGCAGCCTAGCTTAGAAACTGGAGACGACCCTGGCTAGAACCAGCATCTCTCGAATCAGCAACGTTATAATAGTTTAAAATCCGATGCACCTAAACGAATCAATTTTGTTTCTGACTTGCATATCAAGTTTAATGTGAGATTCCAGGGACTGTGTATTGGAAAACTTTAAGTTAATATGTCAGTATAGATTGAAAAGCATTCATGTGTTACATTACCAGAGGTTATAATAATAAAACACTATTCTTATCCTTTACTAGTCGACACTTGCCCGTTGAAATTCTAGGAGGATTAAAAACGTTTTTTCATTAGGTAAGCGCCTTGAAAACAATTGACCTCTAACGAAAATGTGATTCACAAATCATCCAGTTAGGTTGGACTGCCTAATTAAAAAAGAAACAAAAATGTCAAAAAATAATTTTAATTTGTAATTGTAATTTAATTTAAGTAATTGTTGAACTCCGTGGGGAACTTCGGGTACTAGAATTGACCCCCCCCCCTCCTCCCCACTCTTTTTATTAAAATTTTTAGAGTGTCGTGTTTGATTCAAGTTTTTGTAAAACTAACGTAAGACATTTCATATCTTCAGCAATATGGTTCGTCACCCATTCTGAATGTCACATACCTACATGTTGGGGCTAAGAGAATGTTTTATGTAAGTATTATTTTTTTTACATTCACTGGTTACCTCATTATTTGAATATACTGTGATGGTGTAGAAGTAGTAGTAATTACTTAACAATATTTTTCGACAAGTTCAACCATCTGTTGTTAATCACCTAGACTTCCAGACACACTGCATTTGAAAGTTTACTTACTTACTTCCGATGGCAGTACAACTCCGGTAGAGTTTTGCCCTCCAGAACAATGGATCTCCAAGCCTTCCTGTCTGTAGCAACGGCCTCCTAGTCATCACCAACATTTAATACGCTCAGATCTCTGCTAACATTGTCCATCAATCTCTGTCTTGGTCTACCCAGAGGTCTCCTGCCCACAGGTTTATTTTGCAGGAGATTTTTTGTTGCTCTTTCTTCTCCCGATCTGACGACATGTCCGATCCATCCAGGCCAATCTTTTCTGGACCTGATATTGAAAGTTTACTCCAAAAAAATCCTCGTCTTGTTTTAAATGTGAAACTTTGTAATTGTATAGGAAACAAGTACCAAAGCGCACAGACGACAAAGCCTTTTATTATAATAGATATTATATTAATACGCAAGTCAGTTTTCATTTACAATACCTACCAGCTAACCTGTTTGGTGAGCATTAAGCAAGGCTGTGTGATAAACTTGAATGTATTTGTGTATATTCTCTAGAATAGGACCTGTTTTACAGATTCAATATGGATTCTTCGTTCATGATAGCAGATAGATAGAGATACCTATGCGTTTCTGTGAAATCGTACCTCTATGAAATAGGTATTTCTGAATGGGTAATCCAAGGGGTCATAATGAACATGCGAAAAATTACGTTGAAAAAAATGAAAATTACTTATCTTATACTAAAGATTGCATCCTAAGACTTAAAACATTGATAAATGAGAATATGTTTTAGTGACTCTAGTAGTTGAAATTTTTATTATTGTTAATTTTCTCCATAAATAAATAATTTTAAAGTAACCTTTGATATTTTCTAAAACTTGAGGTTATTCCCGTAGTTTGTTAGATATAACACTGTAATTTGGTTGATACAATGTTTAAGGTAAGACGCAGTGACTCTAGCTGATATTTTTTTGATATTCGGTCCTTTTTTTATACAATGACTCAAAATCGATTTTGTTTCTTATACAATTATTTATTATATGGCATTGCACCCGAAGCCGAGTGATACAGCTCTCAAACGTTAATTTTAAACTCTCATTAAAAATTTGACAATGTTGAAGCGATAGTAATTTACTCAGATCATACCACCCTTAAATAGTAAGTAAGATTAAGATACTCGTAAATTCAAAAAATGCAAATTCAAAAAAAAAATGATGTTGGGGTTAACTGGCAGAAATCGCATTTCTGCTATAAGTTCACCCTAGTGAGCAACGATTTATAATATGTACTATGTCCATTTTTTATGTTTATATGTATTTCTTTTCTTTTTTATGTTTATATGGAGGTGGTCGGTAGCCTGGTTGGTAACGCGCTCGACTGTTAATCCAGTGGGCGCGGGTTCAATCCCCGACTTACTCCACTTCAAAACACAAGCTTTTAAGCTTTCTGTGAAGTGTACAAAGATGCATTTGGGTTTATTTCGATAAACCCAGATTCATTTGAGCTTTGCTCAATTCTGGGGGGAGATTTTACTTATATAATTTTATTCTTGTTTATTATTTGTATGATATATGTATCTTTGAGTTGAAAAATAAATAAGTTATTATTAAAAAAAAAGCTATTTTCTAAAAAAAATCTTATTCACTTAAATAAATAAATGATCCAATTCGTCCCTGTCGAATTAAGATCCGCAAGTGATTTACATACCCAAGATCATACACACAGCACCTCACAATAAAATTATATTCTCGTTGTATAAAAGATGTTGCAACAGGGATCCATGGATCATTGTTACAATAGCGTAGATCTAGTGTAGATCATTATTATAAGTATAATAATGATGGGTATCTTTAATAATAAGACTGTAGTCTTTAGTATGAATAACTGTGTTGTGTTATTGTGTTTAGTGTTAATTGGAAATGTTAGTGTTGTGAGTGCGAATCCTCATGGACATCTGCATGGAATACTAAAGTCGCTAAAGTATGGAGGTTAGTACCAGTACAAAATTGTTCTTAATTGTTTTATTGGTTTATTGGTTTTAATCATCCGTAGGTCTCATTTAAAGCACTTGGAATCGTCAGGTTTACATGTTGAACAAACATTACAAAGTAAATTTTCACGGTCCTAGTTAATCTCTTCTCCATTATTCTCGGGTGTACCGTGTGTAGATTGTCGATGTTGTCGAGCTTTCAGCCTACTTGCTGAGGCCATCTTCAGGACTAATGTAGTAGCGAATCACAGCGAAGAAGCTAGGTACTGCATTATTAGTCTTGAAGATCTTGAAGAGAAAGAACTTGAAGAGAAAGCTCGACAACAACAAAAATCTACACACGGACCACCCGAGAAGAATGGAGAAGAGATTACAAATTCAAATGCAGCAAATTAATAAACAGTCACAGCTAAAAAATAATTGAATCAAAACAAAACTATAAAAAAGGTGTGGATTATTTCAATGCAGGTCTGGATGTAAATGGTCCAAAACCGCATTTCGTCTACAATCAATAATACTATACTAGGGGAATAATAAGCGTCGGAACACCCATCCTGCTTCCTCCCCAAGGGAGTTCACATAACGCTATACATTATGTGAATGAAGATGCCTCTCGTCTCTGTTGAGGAAAAAACTGTAATGTATTTCCGTCCGTGCAATGCAGATAAATCCGGTTCAATACCTAAAATAATTTAGGTATATCTCAAATCATAGAATCAAGATTTGTCATACGTACCAATTAGGTTGGTAAAATTTTATGTTTAAAATTGGCACAATATAAACAATAGTGCAAAAGGGCGCATACGTTTCTTATCTTCCACATAGATTGCACTGTTGTTTTTTTGTTTATTACTTCACAAGTTTGGTACAATTAGAATTTCTAAAAAACCGTTATCAATATTTTTAAATATAACTTTAAAAAAATATAAACAAAACTGTGAATTATTGTTTATTGTAGATAAGACATAGGTAAGTCAATCAACAAAAGATAAAAATATATTGTTATTATTTCAAGAATTGGGTTATTAAAAATTGAAGTAAATAAAGATAAGTAGGTACCTAATCTTTATATAAAACATAAGACGGTTTTTTATAAGTGTTCGCATTACTCCCGCAATTTACGATGGATTGCTGCGAAAATTTAGAATAACATTTGCGATAATATAGGCTGTGTCCTAACGTCGCCGGTTTTTGGAGAAAAAGCTTTTCCTAGAAGATGCCATGATGATGAGAGGATCCAAGGGTTGTGTGGGGTCGAGTGTGGTATCGTATGAAAGGGCGTTGGAAAAGAAATTCAGATCTTAAGTCACATTTTGTCCAGCTTAAGCCTATAAAGTATGCCGGGTTGGTTTGTTAAATTTACCGTTGCGAAGTACGGGTAACTCAGCTAAGTTATACATAAATATTTCTATGTTTTTTATACATTGTGAGGAAGTGATAATGAAATACTACGAGGATGTTTACATATTTAAAGTTTTTACAATTATTTTCACCCATCATTAGATTCATATTGTACAATTTATTATTGTACAAATAATGTTTAAAGGCCTGCTAATTAGGCGTACTAGAGCCAGTCTTTCAATTGGTTGTCAGTTGCAGTTTCGTTAACGGTGAAATACAGATTTTTATTTTTATTGTATTTTATTTCTTTACGGAATCATACAGTCACAACAACAAATTTTAGAATGATTATTGATTAACATATTACTTACAAACAGACCAGCAAAGATTCAACATTTAACATGTTGTCACATGTTACACAATACGTAAATGAGACATCTTAGTACGGGCTTTCCCTAGTTAGGTGGCAAAATTATAATTGTATCTTTATGTAAGTTTGAAGAAATAGAATTTATTATTATTTACATAAATGTGGCTTCATCAAGTGACATATAGTCCTAAACTCATTTTTAAAATTTCCGAGGTTGTGTACAGAAAATAAACCCATCTGAGACTGTACCTAAATAAGCTATTGTCGCGAAGTACAAAATACATCGTCAACCCCGAGATTCAAACCCAGAACCTTCTGATCAGTCCACTCAAATAAATACCTAATAAATTGAAAGCTTGAATGAAATAAAACAGAAAATTTACCATCCGTACCTAAAGTTATTTTAAAAAATTTAAGAGACGCTAATATTTTTTTAATGGGTATGAAACTATGCAAATACGGTTAACGCTATTTTAAGAGAGGATTTGCATACCTAGATATCATTATGTGTTCCTCATTACTACATATATCGTACAATTTTAGTACGATTTTTAAACAACGTATTGTACAATAAAATGCGACGGGGCAGACACGTTAGATAAAATTGTTATAAACAAACACCAAATTATCGGATTGAATATGTTGAACATAATATTGGCACATAGTGCATGTAAAAATATTAGGTATATTATGTACATAGATATCCATTGCATAATGGCAAACCTATGGAGTACCTGCCTACAATATGTCGGTCAATGTTAAGAAAATATAAATACATCGGATATCCGATTGTTTAAATTACAAATGATGTCATTACTCTATGTGGGTATCAATAAAATAATTGTCCTATGTCTGTCTGTCTGTGCGCAGCGCGCGACGAAAATAAATAGTACCGTGATTATTATCCGATTGTTTAAATTACAAATGATGTCATTACTCTATGTGGGTATCAATAAAATAATTGTCCTATGTCTGTCTGTCTGTGCGCAGCGCGCGACGAAAATAAATAGTACCGTGATTATTATCCGATTGTTTAAATTACAAATGATGTCATTACTCTATGTGGGTATCAATAAAATAATTGTCCTATGTCTGTCTGTCTGTGCGCAGCGCGCGACGAAAATAAATAGTACCGTGATTATTATCCGATTGTTTAAATTACAAATGATGTCATTACTCTATGTGGGTATCAATAAAATAATTGTCCTATGTCTGTCTGTCTGTGCGCAGCGCGCGACGAAAATAAATAGTACCGTGATTATTATCCGATTGTTTAAATTACAAATGATGTCATTACTCTATGTGGGTATCAATAAAATAATTGTCCTATGTCTGTCTGTCTGTGCGCAGCGCGCGACGAAAATAAATAGTACCGTGATTATTATCCGATTGTTTAAATTACAAATGATGTCATTACTCTATGTGGGTATCAATAAAATAATTGTCCTATGTCTGTCTGTCTGTGCGCAGCGCGCGACGAAAATAAATAGTACCGTGATTATTATGCAAACTAATGGATCGAATCTATGAAATTTTCAAAATGTACCATAGACAGTGCTGCCAGCCTGTCCCCTGAATTCCTCCAATGGCTAGAGGCGCTGGATGTCAGACTTTAACGATGTGACAATACTTCGACGTTGCCAATCGATAAATAAATTGAATGAAGGAGTTGTTACGATAGTTATTTAACAAAAATTGTCTTTTACCAACACTATAAAATTGTCTTTTGCCAATTTTTACGGGTAGGTAGGTACCAATTAAAAAATCTGGTCTTACGGACAATAATGATGCTACGCAGCCTTTCATGACGATATTGGAGAGACGAGGAAAAGCGGAGTTCTGTGATCTTCCTGTGTTTACTCGAGGAACTTGAAGGAAGGGTGGAGTAGTAATAGTGGTTACACAAAAACATATTTAACCAACCCTCTAAACCCTGTGAATTTTCACGGGTAGGTACCCACTAGTAACACTATATTTTTCAACGATTTAAATGTTTTTTTAAGCCAACCCAGTCGATTTTTAAAATATATTTCCACCAAATTACAGTATCAGCCATTCGGTATATCTGATAAACCACGGGAACAATCTAAAAGTTTCAGTTCATTTCAGAGATAACTTTCGAATCATTTTATATTGAGAGTGTTTAAAAAAAATCTAACCGCTAGCGTAGGAAGACCTCAGGCAAGATGGTCTGACGATGTGAAGCGAATAACAGGAAGCAAGTGGATGCAGCATGCCTAGGATAGGGATCTGTGGAAAGTCAAATGATGATGATGTGGTTACAATCTCGTAGATTGGTTTGTACCAAACATTTTCATTCTTTCTTTCCACGCCGTTCTGTAACTCGCCAATTTCTTCACTTCCGTGAGATTGCTCGCACGCACAGCGTACGCGCACGCTCTAAAAAATCTGGTCCATGTAACTGCTTCTTGGGCGACATCTCACATTACTGCCCTCTACCATTCCTTCTGCTATGGTGATGAGCAGGCCGTAAATAGGCATATACACGGTGTAACACAACCGGTGGATCAACCGAAGCAGGATGATAGAGCACCTCAATACCTATCGATTTAATCCCCATGTATGTTCAGCGATTTTTTGTAGTTTTCGAGTTATGATTTTTTTTCGTACTTTTTCGTCAAACCCCGACTTGCCAGATGTTATTGGTCACAGAGACGCCAATTATTAAGATAAATACTTGGTGTTTTTTTTCTAGAGTAGGTAAATAGTATACCTTATAGATACAAAAACAATTATGGGCCTATCTAATACTGTTGCGCCATAAAAAAAAAATTGAATCTCAAAATATGTTACAATTCAAAATTCGAAAAAATTGAGGAAAAAAAACACATAAAACAATTGTCTTAAACTATTTTCAAAAACTTACCCATTCTATAAACTATTTATAGATTCTATAGAATATAGGTTCCTGACTTCATGAAGTAAATATTTATTCACTTTACGCTTAATTCCATTGATTGATTGACAGTCGACAAGAAGATGTCCTGATACATATTATTTATAAATGCTTCTAGTCATTGTAATGATATGCTAATTATTGTAAATGTAAAATACATTTAAATGTAAACACTGTAATTGTAATAAACATCATGAGAGATCATTAACAATGTAAACAATAATTTAATTATGTTAATTAAGTATACATAATTTATTGACAGAGAATTGTTATCTATTCCGTCGATTTGTTAAATCCCTATATCTCTTTGACATGTTTTGTCTTCATTTTGAAATCACAATTTATGTTTTGTGAGAACATCGGAACATCCTTTGCTGTGTGTCTGTTGAGATATAACTACATGTTTTGTCTTATTTTTTTGTAAAGTAATCTTGGTTTATCGAAATAAACCCAAATACATCTTTGTACACTTCACACAAAGCTTGTAGTGTTGTAAAGTGGAGTAAGTCAGCATCGGGGTTTGATCACGTACAACGCGTAAAACGATAACGTTTCCAGCATTTTTCGCCTTTAGCTCAGGCCCCTGTTCTATACGTTGGCGCTCATAGAAAACTTTGAGATGGGGTCGTAATTCGATATTTCACAGATTGTTTATACCTACATACATACCTCTTCTTCTCTAGTTTCAATCATGCGGATTGGTTTGCATTAAATTCCTACATCTTGTTCTCCACTCTTCTCTGTTTCCCGCAGCTCTCTTCAGCTCACATATGTGCGCAGTTCATGTCCTCGTACACCTGGTCCAGGTACTGCCGTCAGGGGCGCCCCCTGTGGTTTGTCCCTTCAACCATTAATTCCCTCTATTAAGTCATGTAAGAGACCCTCGTGGCGCATGATGTGGCCAATCCATGTAATACTATGTAATTACTAATTACAAAATCGCGTGTCTTACCTACATACAAGTGGGGTTATTCCCAATTAATTATACATAGGTATCTAATACAACACTTGTTAAAGTGAAGATGCAATCTCCTCAAAGCAAGGGACCCAACTATGACGTCACGGCCATTTCTTCAAAGTTCGAAATCGCATCAACAATCGCATTTTCGCATGGGATGGATTGCATGTTACAAAGTACTAGAATGAGGCAACTTGTATACCCTGAGGGACCTGAAACTTTGCAAACTTACGTGAACTCGGTGACAGCCCGTTTCTGTATCAAAACCACCCTACTCCAGAGACAAAAAAGATGTAAGACGCTTCAGGGGATCCAAGGGTCGAGTGGGGTGATGTGTGGTATCGTTTGAAAGGGCGTTAGAAAAGAAATTCACATCGTAAGTCAGATTTTGTCCAGCTCAAGCCTCGGAAGACACATATTAGCGATCGAGAGGATCCAGTCACTGCATACCGCCGTGTTTGGCATCTCACGAAAGAGCTTCACGAGTAGAACTCATATCTTTTTACAAATTTTGATTCTGTCCATTCTTTTGAGGCTGACTGTTTTTTGTCTTATTCGTGGGAGGAGCCATTGGAATGAAGGAATCCAAGCGCCTCGGAAGGGCATGCTTGGTATCGTCTGGAAGATCGCGAAAAACAGTTCTAGGATTTGGAGTCATAAAATCTTCTTACGAAAAATTACTTATTTAAACCAAACTGAACCACAGTTTGGTGAACAAAAACATAGAGAGTTTCGCAGAGTTGAATCGTTAGAAGACAATAGAAGAAAGATCATAGGTACCAGGTACCTATTATTAAAAGTGGCTAATAGCTCTACAAAGTACCTATTATTATCTACCTAATTATTAAGTAATTAAGCATTATTATTTCTACGTGTCCAAATCGCAAGCATGGGCAACAACGTGATACTTACTACCTCAGTAATACGTGACAATTGAAAATTATTTAAACCCAATGTTAGCGTTACAACCCTGTGTGGGTCTTAGCTGCCTCCAAGAGCTGTCGCCATCTCCCTCTGTCCATTGCTGCTACTTTCCAATTTCTCTCACCTAGTGCTCGACAGTCTGCAACCACCCCATCAAGCCATCGCAGCTTCGGTCTCCTCACGCTCCTACGTCCATAAGGGTCAGTGGACATATTTTTTTTGGCCGGCTCCTGATCGTCCATCCATCGATGCAAATGGTGTACCCAATTTACCGCATTGTAAATCTGATAATTAGTAGAAATTGATCATCTTTAGACTCCTCTGGTCTCTCTCAGCTGCCAGATTCCAGATTATTTTTTTGCTACCATCGCTACTCCACGAGTTTCTTAATATCCACATCTTTCTGTGATCTTTTTAACTACTTTCATAAAGTCTTCAGTCTTGCCACATTAGCCGCCCACTGCCTATTTTTATCCCCCCACACTTTCTACGAGGTCTTTCTCATTCCTTATAAGGTCCCTCTAAGAAAAATCTGCTCAACAATTATTATCTTTTCTTTTTTAGAAAATGCGTGAAACTAATTATCATTTCTTTCCTTCCAGGTGGAGGTGGATATTCACCAACCGCAATAGAAAGCCAACCAATAGGGCCAAGCAATGGAGCAGGATCCTATGCCGGCTCTGGAAGCTATGCTGAGTCCAACGCAGCAAGTTTCTCATCATCCAAGTCAGGCAGCTTCAACATCGGAGCGGTAGCTCCATTTGGACTTGGATTTAACGTCGGACTATCCGGTGCTAATAGCGGTTCACTTGCCGGAGCAGCAGGAAACGCTGGATCATATGCTGGTTATGGAAATAATGGAGGAGTTCCATCACAAGCGTCTCCTTACATACAACCTTCAACGTCGTACAATTCTCCAGTCGGTAGTGGATCCTACAACTCTGGACCTTCGGCCGCTGGAGGTCATGCTTCGAGTGGGTCAGTAGCCGGCGCAGCAAGCTTCGGAGGAGCTGTGTCAAATAATCAAAATGGACAAGTTCCCAACAATCAAGGTCCAATTTGTAGGCATTGCGGTGCTGATGCTGGAATAAATAAACAACATGTCAATTACGACGCATCAGTTTCGTATGAAGATCAACAAAACGTTAAAAATCCAGGTTTTCATTCTACAGGAAGTGCCCCGACAAGTTCGGGAGCTTTTGGATTCGCTGGTGCGTCTGCCGGTGCCAATTCTAATGCTGGAGTTCAGACGAATTACGCACCACAAGTCGCACCGTTGACTGTTGGTCAAACTAATCTTAATGGAAATTATGGTGGAATTACAAATGACGGTAAACGAAAAACGGAAGGCTCGGTTATAATAACTGATGTCCAGAAAGTACCCTATAACGGTGGTGCATCCGGATCCTCAGCCGGGGCAGGAGCAGGGGCAGGAGCAGGGGCAGGAGGCTTTAGTACCTTCGATAGCGATTATGACAGAGGTTTCCAAACTGTAGTGCAACCAAGTAAACCTGCTGTGACAATGATAATAATGAAGCCTGATCTGAAATACCCTCAAACGAGCTACGGATACGTACCAGAGGGACACACCAACATCAACGTTGGTAGCACCATCCACAAAAAAGATCACAAAGTTGTTAACAAATTCCCTAACACTGGATATGCAACTTATGACGCCGTTAAACCAACATCCGCTCCAACGTATCATGAAATGAAAGTAGTTTTGACTACTGATAAAAAAGTTGGTCATGGCACAGGGTTTGCTTCTAGTGACGCCCAAGCAAACGCTCAAGCTGGCGCAGGATCATTCGCAGGAAATGTTGGAAGTGTTAATCAATACCCAGTCAAAGGCCAAACAACATTCCCAAATACTGGTCATGTTGCACCAACAGATACCGGAAAATATGGTGGAAGTTTCGGAGGTGGTCCAGGTGTATTAGGAGATCAGAAACCACCAGGGTATGCAGTGACGCACGGAGGTAATGTTGGAGTAAGCCATGCTCAAGCTGGAGCGGGAGCTGCTGCATTTGCAGGCAACACAGGTGTTTCACATGGTGTTATGGTCGGATCTAGTTATCCACATGGTCAAACTACTATAGGAACCACAATTACGGGAGTTCACATGAGCGGTGCTTATCCAGGACAAAAAGAAGTTAGACCCGTCAGTACCGGTTATAATAATATGGATGCAGGAAAATATAGTGGGAGCTTCGGAGGTGGTCCAGGCGTCTTAGGAGATCAGAGACCGCCAGGATATGCTGTGATGCACGGCGGTAATGTCGGAGTTAGTCATGCTCAAGCTGGAGCGGGATCCTCTGCCTTTGCAGGAAGCCAAGCAGGTGGTGTACATTCGGGACACAAAGAGATCACAGGCAGTGATGGTCCTGGAAAATATACTGGTTCTTTCGGAGGTGGTCCAGGTGTCTTAGGAGATCAAAGACCTCCAGGTTATGCAGTAAACAAAGAAGGACCACAATTTGGAGCTAGTGTTGGAGTAAGTCATTCACATGCTCAAGCTGGCGCTGGTGCTGGTTCATTTGCGGGAACTCAAGGTGTTCACTCTGGACACAAAGACACAAATCAAGGTCCTACCAACATTAATAATGGTCCTGGTAAATACACCGGAAGTTTTGGAGGTGGTCCAGGAGTTTTAGGTGACCAAAGACCACCGGGTTATGCAGTTAACAAAGAAGTATCAATAGGAATTTCAGCTGGAGCTAGTCACGCTTTAGGACACGCTGGGACCGGAACAACTTCTATTACGGGAGTACACAGCAACATTGGTACAACGACCGGAAAGTACAACGGTCCTTTTGGAGGAGGACCAGGAGTATTAGGAGAACAGAAACAGCCAGGATATGCTATTAAAGGCACACATAATGTTGGAACCGTCGCTTCTAGTAATGCCCAAGCTACTGCCGCAGCTGGGGCCAATGCATATGCAGGAAGCGGAGGACATAAAGTAGGAGATCAAAAATATTCTGGAAATGTTAATGGAAATATCGGAGTCGCAGGACACCAAAATAATCCAGGTTACGCAACGAATGGAAATTATGGCAATAATAACGCTGGGGGAATTAAAATCACAACCACGGTGGTGGACACTAATAAAGATAAATTGTATGGAAATCATGGATTCGTAGGGAATTCGGGAGCAAACTCAGGGGCCTATGCCGGGGCTACGGCAAGTGCTGGGGCGGCAGCTGGAGCCAACGTAGGAACGTACGGACAAAATCATGGAGGTGCTGGTCCAACTGGTCACTACAATCAAGACCAAACTTCACATAATCTGCACAAAACACCAAATTATGGTGGTTCATATGGAGCTTCTGATTCTGGCGCCTACAATGGAGGTGCAGGATTTGAAATTGGAATTAAGAAGCAAGGGAGCCTGGTTGGAGGTATTGTCGGTGGAATGTTGAACGCAATAGGATCAGTGGCAGCAGCAGGCAGTCAAGCACTATCTTCTAGTCATTCAGCATCTCTGGGACATGGATTGGGTATTTCTGGAGGAATTTCTTCATCGTATGCCGCAGCGGGAGCCCATTCTGGAGCATCAGCCGGATCTGGTAAATACGATTCTTGAACAATTTATGGATATCAATTAGAATGAAAAATAAGATGGATGCAAGATACTGACTGTGAAATAGGTTAGGCGTGTTGAGAGAATAAATGTGTACATGGTTGGCGCAGTTGGTTAGATCGGGAACTTTTAAACTGGAGGTGCTATGTTCAAATTTGGGACAGATGATGTATTCCGCACCTCACAACACAAGCTTACTGCTAATTTTATCCTATAAAATATATTTTGTCTCCAAAACTTTAAACTCACCAACCTTTTTCAACATTTATAGCACTCTTTTCTTTAACTTCATTTGTTGTTGTTGTTGGTGATTTCTCCGTCAACATTTTCAAATCTGTCATATCATATTACTAAAAATATTTTTCTCTTGTTTCAGGTTGCTGTGGATAAAATAAATTCTCTTCCAAGGAACACAAATTCGCAATTTTAATTTTAAGATATAACTTGCAACATTGACTTATACGATTTATTTAATGGTAGTAATATATTTTATACTCTTAAATCACTCGCAGACGAGTGGAGAGCCTTAAATAGATAAATAAATAATATTTTTATACTCCGTAAGCATCCGGTATCCCGATGAGTCACACAAATATTGCAAATCAGTTTAGATATAAGTTACGATCAATGTCATGAATTTGGGGAATATTCGAAACGGCCAGGAAGAAGTTGTTGAGTAATGAGTAATGAGTCTATGCGAAAATCAGCCAATTTTCAAAAAAAGTGTATATGAGAATAAGTCATTTTATCTCTAGTTTTACTGCCTTTTTTCGCTTATTTATTGCTAAAAAATTAAAAAACCTCGTTAAATACCTAATATCATCAATTAACTCTTATGCTAAGTTAAGGCAAGTAAAATAAAATTTAGATGAATAAGGGCTTCTCCCACTATATTGTTTTAATTCTTATAAATACTCACTGGCTCTATATTCCTGTTTACTTTATTCAAATCGCCTGATGATGAGGGTGCAAAGCCTCGAACACTAGTCGCGTAATCTAAAGTCATTTTTATGGATTTTAATCTAAATTTCAGTCTTCCATTTTACCTTTAAAATAGACTCCCACCATGTACCGACGGTCAAAAACATCGAGATTACAACATAGCTTTGTTGCAAGCTGGTTTATAGGTAGTCATATCGTGTGATAACAATATTCCTTATATTGACCGTAACTTATCAACTTATTTTCAACTTATTTTCAACAATAAACATTGTTGTAGGTGATGACAGCTAATAAATAATAACATATTAGGTATTTTATAATACATGTATGTTAAAATAAATCATTTTATACATAATATATTAAGTATATAGGCTAGTGATACATCGACAAGTATTTAATTACATATGTGATATTTTATATTTAAGAATATTTTAATAAACATATTTTAATAAATAATTCAGTCATGTTTTTGATTTACCATACCAACATATTTTTTTGATGCAGCCCTAATTTATTTATAATGTTTAAAAAGGATCTTGGCTTGCATATGCATATATACTTGCATACCCAAATACTTTCCTGGACACTTTGCACTAGGCCTGTAAAAAAAATCTGTATCGCAAAGTGTGTAATACATCACCAGCGCCGGGGTTTGAACCTGGCACCTCCCGTTTGAGAGACTGCCGCCTCAACCATAACTTCGCCAACCATGTAATTACTTTTCAGAAAACCTCTGCACTTTATATTACAAAAAAAAATAAGTGTACCCCTACAAACGCACAATTTTTACTACACTCGGTCGGAAAACAACATCCACATAGTGAAAATATCAAAATCTTTTGTGCATGAATGTTTTCCTGCTGTTTGAAGCCCGATTTAGACACAATAACGCCGGGTTTCCACCTGCAAGAAAACTTCTGCAAGAATTGTCCGACAGTCTGTCAGACAGTATCTTGCAGGTGTAAACACCGTAGTTTCTTGCAGAAGTTTTTTTGCTGGTGGAAACCCGGTATAAAATCTTGTAGGTTGCCAATTGCAAATTTACGAGTTTTACAAGATTTTTTATCTGTTTGCAAATCATGTAATCGATTTTTAAACTAAACAACTTCCTGAATACTTAAAGACCTGAAACTTTGCAATCGTACGTAAACTCGGTGACAATACTTTTCTGTATAAAATTGGATCATCCTTCTCCAGAGCCAAAAAAATTGTAAGGCGTTTCATGGGATCCAAGGATCGTGTGGGGTCGTGTGTGGTATCGTATGAAGGGGCGTTGGAAAAGAAATCCAGATCGTAAGTCATATTTTTGTCCAGATCCAGTCACCGCATACCACGGTGTTTGATATCTCACGAGTAGAACTCATATCATTTTACAAATTTTGATTTGGTCGATTCTTGGTAGGAGGCGTCATTGGAATGAAGGGATCCAAGCGCCTCGGAAGGGCTCGTATAGTATCGTTTGAAAGACTAGGAAAAACAGTTCGAGGATGTGAAGTCATAAAATCTAGTTTACAAAATATATTCTTTATGATTACTTTTACCCGAGCTTGAGGCTTTAGCCTAAGAGGTGACGATTGATATATGTATATTTGCAATGTAATAAATCAGTACCTAATAAAAAAATATTTATTATTTTATTTATGTTATTATATTGACATTTTACAATGAGATGAATCTCTAATGAAATAAGGAAATGCAATTCCAATTTATAGCCACTTAATAATATACCTACATTACCTACACTTAATTCTTCATTAACATTAATTTATATTCAAGTTCTTTAGAATTTAGATGAGCAAGATTTCCTGATTAAAGTACGTGTAGTCCGTCTTATTACATTATTATTATTAGTTCTTATTACAAAACGAAATTTAATATTCTGTAATTCTTACTTATTTTTTTTTCCCTAGGGTGCACCTGTAAAATTTTGTAATCATTAAACAGCCTATATAGCCCGCATCGTCAGGGGAGGGGGGGCGGGGTGAAATTAGGCAGGGGGGGGCAGCTGCCCCTCCTAGAGATTGAAATAGGTGTAAATTTTTTCATACTAAATGGTAAAACCTCACAAAAAATCACATTACTACAACACAGTTTTTCATCATATCATAAATTTTAAAAATTGGAATGAAAATCCATCAAGCTCTTTAAAAAAATGCCTGCGGCGCTATTTTTTATTTTTTTTTAATTTTTGTTGCCTTCCCCTAGCTCCGAGGCTGGCGACGCCCATGACATCCACCATATATTTTTGCTAAGCTTGTATACACTAGGGAATGTAGAAAAAATCCAACGCTTTACAAGAATAATTTGTAAAAACCAAAAATAATTCAAGAAAAAGATACTTTTTGTATCAGAATGTAGGAAGTACATTGCAAAACGCTATTCAAATACAGCCTTATTAATATATGGTACCTAATTACTTAATATACTGTGTATTGTGTAGTCTATGTATCCACCTGACACCTACACAGAATGTCCTTCAATGTTTTATCATTTGGTTACTTTTATCACGACATATCAGTTCACAACCTATTGCGACTTCCCATATGTTTCCCAATAACAGGATTATTCATCTACCTTTACACACATATTATAGTTTCATATATTTTTTAATTGTAAACAAACACCATACACCATCAGAGATAGGCAACTTTTTTTCATTTTTTCTCATTTTTTTTTTCTTATTTTTTGATCAACAGAATTTCTAAGACACCATATTGTCTAGGAACCTTGCCAGAAAAAAAGAAAACGCATGTAAGCACTATAGTGCATGAAGACTAAAGGCGATATGTTCTGATTGAAACAAAAATACATGCTTAATATTTTCTTTCGTGTCTTCAAAAACTAATGTGCACTATTTTCCATTCACATTTTTTTTTTCTCAGAAATAAATACCTTCATTGTTATAAGAATTATTGGCAACACTCCTAGTCCATTTCGGGAACACGATCAAATTTGTAGCACCCTAATTCAACCATCTGGATAGCCCAGGCACTCCCCAGTAACGCATCCTCAGCGTGCGTGAGTAAATGATAGCACAACACTAACGTTGGTTATATCTGACTATATTATAAAATATACCTACTTATTTTGACAAATGTACTATAAATTCATGGGAGGTAATATACCTAGGTGTTAAAAATACATCCTATTGACACAATTATCGCGATATGCTAGTACGTGTGTCAACAAAACATATAGGTACTTAATTATAGTTTATGGTATATCCGAAACGTCTGATGAACGATGGACTAACATTTCTACCTCCATTTATTAAGATTGGTTTGGTATTTTAGCGTACGCACCAACCATCCTTTTCAACATTGCCAGCGAGCTCGGACCTTAATCACCTCCCGTCCAACAATAGACTTAAGTCGAGGAGACCCCCACTGAAAACTGGGAAAAGCCTCCACAATGATAATTTCAACATCACAGAGGCATGGAGGACCAGATGGGAGGAAAACTCAGACCCGACGGTTCGCTCTCTCCCCTGTGTTTCGGAAAAACCACCTGGCTTTAACCACCCACGCCAATTATGGACTGCATTAAATAGAATCCGTACAGTCCATGGAAGATGTGCCGACTTTTTCTCTAAGTGTGGGTGGCTGGAATCTCCTGCTTGCGACTGTGGGTCACATTGTGACTGAGTGCGGCCTCCGAGCATATGAAGGGAACTTCGATGACTTCCGATACCTGAATGAGCCAGCGACTGAATATATAAAGAACGTTCAATTTAATTTCTGACGACCAAGCTTGCTTGCGAAATTTATCATTGCCCAATTACCTTCTTCCTTTGAGGGATGTGATATACTTCTTTTGACAATACGATAAATAAATAAATAACCATCTCTTATTTTGACTCCCATCAAACATCGGATTTTCACTAAGGCATACGTAGGGTAGATGACGTTAGGCTACACAGCAATTTTCTTGTACATGCCTATCTTGTGTCGTCTGTGTGACTCTGTGTCGTCGACCTCAGGTCCAACTATTCACAGCAAGCAGTCCCTTATTCCCTATCCCGTCTTTTCCTCTTTCCTCACCTGTGTTTAGGTATATAAGTATTTATTTACTATATTATTATTTATAGTATTTAAGTTTTTCTTTCTTTTCTCGGGTTGACTGTAAGATATTGCTTTTGCAATAAGTGCGCCTTTTGGCACACTACCATTGTCTTGTTTTTATACTATGCATATTTGCTCTGGCCAATAAAGATTTATTTATCTATCTTTTCAACAGATTTTTGCATCTAGTAAACACACTTCAATAAATATACGTACAATAGCGGCATTCTTTTAGGTGCGTATACCTAAGGGCGACCGTGAAAATGTCACTGGACATCACATCAATTACTTATTATTTTACGAAGGAAGGTTATTATGCAATAATAATTATTAAAAGCTCTTAATAAATATACAACAGGTATATTTGTTAAGTAAAGTATGCAGTAGGTTCCCACATACTTGCTTACTACTGTTTATATTGGTTCACAGTGGCGTAACTAGCATTAGTGGACTCTGAATGTGACGCCTGTGACACCCCATTCCATAGTCAGTAGGTAAATATTTATTTGTTGTTGCACGAATGTGACTGAAGCCTGAAGTGTGTGTTAGGATAGGAAAGTCTGGCGATCTGTTCTCTTTGCCTACCCCGTGAGGGACGCGCTGTGAAGGGACAGAATAGATAGAATAGCATAAAATTCAAAATCAAAATCCTGTGACCATACATAGAGGTTTCAGTAATAAGACGGGGGTGCCTATGTAGAAATGAAGTCACTATGAAATATGAGTTACCTGTTACCTCCCTACGTTACTTCTTCTTCGTGTTCAGCCGTCCTCCACTGCTGGATATAGGCCTCTTCGAGCGATTTCCAATTTCTTCTACTTTGAGTTTTGCTCAACTAGTGTCTTCTTGCGACTGGGACTACATCATCTACCCTTATTTTACAGGATCGTCCTACAGGTCTTCTGTTCTCCCATGGTCACCATATTGTTAGGATTCTGGGTGCCCATCTCTCATTTCCCTGTCTCGCAACACTACGTCACTGGTTGATCGTACCTCATAGAATTTACCTACACATATTTGTACATCATGTGGTTGTAGGTTTGGTCGTCTTTTGACGGCACCCATTTAAAGGTATGTTAAAGTGTCAGGTGTCAGGGCCTAAGAATGAAAACGTACCTACAATATTGATCTTACAGTTGGACGAAGTGGTTATAGAACTCGAGAAAAAGAATAGCTGAGAGTAAGACGAAAATGTTAAGTAAAATGAGATCAGAAGTTTCAAACAAAGATAATAACGAGGTTATATTTCAACAGATACACAGCAAAGAATGGATATTCCAATAGGCTTATGACTGATCGTCGGCTGGCTCAATGTGATCACTTTACACTTAAGTAACATTCACCAATTCCAGTCCATCCATCTGCCGCGGCCGGGAATCGAACCCAGACCTTCAACCTGACAAGTCGGTACCCGGCCGCGGCAGATAAATGGACTGTAATTGACGAATGTAACTGTGGTCACATTGAGCCAGCCGACGATCAGTCATAAGCCTGATGGAAGGTCCATCCTTTGCTGTGTATCTGTTGAGATATAACTACTTGAGTAAAAGGAATCGGCAAGCGTGTATAACAAATTGCATGAATGTGACGGAGGCTAGGAGTGTGTGTAAGGATAGGACTGTCTGGTGGTCTGTCCTCTCTATATACCCTGCAATGAACGCGGCGTAGATAGACAGATAGATATACGAGTATTATGTAGTAGGTGTGTGAGTATGAATGAATGTCAGAATAAAACAAACAGATTATTGACCAAAGAACGCGACGTTTGTCGGTTGAAAGTGAAAAATCATTAGTCAATCCCTAACTATGCAAATATTAGATAGACTATAATGGCTTCACTTTGTACCTACACTATTATACACCATACACCATACAGTCCATACACCATGAATGTGAGTTATCTGTTATATCATAAAACCAATGCACATTCGTACATGTCACCGAGAATCGAGAAGACAATATAAAAATGGGTATATCCACCGTCTCCTGGAGTAGGTACTCTAGCCGTGCTGTAACAGTTGGCAACATAGCATAATGATCAAACAGGACCACTACTCCTGTCAAATCTCCTAACGGAATATATAATACGTGGTCTGTCATACTCGATGTTAAGGAACTGTTATTCCATACATTTCCATAGCGACGGTGACGGCAATCTCGCCTATAACGTTTTATGTATTAATCCAACAGCATGGCTAGAGAAAGAGAGAAATGTCAAGGTGGCGGTAGTATCCTTTAAGGACTTACCCAATAATTTGATAAGGCATATTTTCCACACACATACTTCGCATTTTATGAAAAAGTTTTGCATAAAATCGGAAAAACTGGGATTCTGAACGCTTCCTGAAAATTTTACATTGAATTCAACCTAAGTTTGTTATAATGTTAGATATGTTTTTCCTGAATTTTGAATATTAAAAAAATAAAGTTTTATTAGTTATTCCCTAGACAAAGGTTCAATATATCTACTCTATCTTTTCCAAAGTATATTTAGTAACGGTTGTAAAGATCTAAAAGGTCTCCCGTTTTTAAAAAAAAAGTTTAATGTCAATATGCATACTCTTAATGGATTTTGTTTTTAAAGGGTACGATTTCTAGTGAATAGATATTAGTAAAATATTATCTAATAAGCTGTTCAAGGATTCCAGTGTAAAGAGTAAATGGTGGATTGTCTATATATAACACACACCTCGGGAACACATTACTTAGTCTTGTAATATTTCACATATCACTCTATTTACTTACTTTACTTCACATAGTGTTTGGTGTCAGTTATAATGAAGTCGCATGTGGTTTTACTGTTTGGTTTATATTATTTATTAGGAGGTACGATAAATTAAGATATTTATCACAATAAGTTGCGATTTTTTAAACCGCAGACAATTTCAAATTAATTATTGGTGATTTAAAAATAAATATTGAATATTTTGTGGTATCTTTGTAGATTTTCACGGCCCTTGTTAATCTCTTCTCCATTCTTCTCTGGTGTACCGTGTGTAGATTGTCGATGTTGTCAAGCTTTCGGCCTACTTGCTGAAGACAGAGTAGGCCGAAAGCTCGACAACATCGACAATCTATACACTGTACACCCGAGAAGAATGGAAAAGAGATATTGTGGTATATTTACATGGTATATATTTACTATGTATGGTTTCAAAATTGGAATTCCCTAGTTTGGTGTTACTTTATATAATAATTTCTAATTTTGATAGGACAATCTGTGCCAAAAAGTCAAGTTCGTACCACGTTTGGTTTCTGAGATATTCGTATACTCAAAAAAACTTTCAACCCTATTTTTCACCCCCTTAAGGGCGGAATTTCCAAAAATCCCTCCTTAGTGGAAGGTTTTGTATTGAAACCTATCTGTCTTCAAAATTCCACTTCTGTAGGATTAGCCATTTGGGTTCTGCGTTGATCTGCGTCAGTCAGTCATTTTGGCTTATTATTCTTCAATAAACTGATGAAACTATTTAGTTTCATTTCATCAGAAGATTTCTTCATAAACAAGTTTATTATTGTTTGCTTTACCTAAATACCCATTTGGAAAATAAAATATCTAAATCTTTTCATAAAAAAATATTGAATGCTCCTGTTTTTCGAATGTATGCGGTGTCTTTTGTAATCATAAATAAACTTTGCTTATTTTTCAAGATTGCAAGTGAAAGCTGTCAACACTGTTTTTCCAAATAAAATACATGTAATTATTGTAGCATTTCTTTCTTTTTGTATGAAACAAAATCCTTGTATTTTTAAAATCATTTCTTCTGCACTGCTCTCTATAATATATCCGGCACATTTCTCCACTTTTGAATTAGGCAACGTCAGAAAATTACGGATTTTTTACAGCTCTATTACAAGATAAGACAATATTTACAGAATTAGAATACATAACGATTCATATATAAACAACATCTTTTCCCTCATAAAAAAGTGACGACAAATAAATTTGTTTTAAGTAGTCATCTCAACAGATACGCAACAAAGGATGGACCTTTCATCAGGCTTATGGCTGATAGTCGGCTGGCTTAATGTGATGACTTTCCACTTCCTTTGGATTTTTCCACTTTCCATCCTTTGCTGTGTATCTGTTGAGATAACTAGTTGTTATATTCAACTACAACATGTAGAAAATTCCGGTGTTCTCACAAAAATATAAATTGTGAATTTCAAAATTAATCTTAACAAATTTATTATTCTCCCATTTTTCAGTTAACTGCAGTGGATCCAAAACGAAACGAGATGTGTCCGAACTGTTACAGAAATCACAAAATCTATTAGGGAAATCAAATTTCAACTACAATCCAGGATACGACTACCCCAGACCAGGAATATCACAAGGACCTCTCTACAGAGAAACGTATCCCACATATATCGAAACCAAACCCATTTATCGTGAGGTGGAAGAACCGAACTGGGTGCAAACAAGACCAACACAACCTACGTGGGTGCAGACGAGACCAGTTGAACCTACGTGGGTTCAACCCAGACCACAACCAATAGACCCGTCATTCATTGTTAGACCTGTGTATCAAGAACCAAGACCCACATATGGTCCACCACAAAACATTGAACCACTTAATCAAGTCTCTGAAAGACTGTTTTGGCCGTTAATTCAAAAAGTAGCCACCGCTTTGAATCCAAATTATTATCCGGGTGGAACCAATACAATCGGGTTCCCGGGTAACTCCATCGGTCCAATTTACCCAGGCAATCCGGGTACGCTTCCCAGTTTTCCGAACAAATTCGGTTTCCTCGGCAACTTATTTCCAGGTATGCGTCCTAATAATAATTACCCAGGCAACTTCCAAAGGACTGGGTATTATCCATCTCCTAGGCCAGTGATTACAAGTACAAGCAATACCGGATACGTTCCGAATTCAGTCGTTTATCCAAGTTACCCTAATACAGGTGTGGTTCAAGTTCAGCAAAAGCCCGCCGTGTATCCTGTTTACGAACAAGGAGTGAATACCATTGGTGATTCGGTTATAGTGGATTCTGTCGATTCTGGGGATGGATATTACTATCCCAAACCTACTGAACAACTCCCTCCATTGGATCTTCCAAACAGCATACAGTTCAGAGCGGAACCAAAAAAGGATCAAGACATCAATAAGTGAAATATGTTTTAAATTTAAGAATTATTATAGAAATAGTTGTATCTTCGAGTCACCAAATAAATTATATTAATTTCTTTATTAAGTTTCAGCGATGTATCAACAATAGATTATTATTTGTCAATATATCTAGTCGATAATCATGATTTTTTTTTAAAAAAAGGATCTGGGCTTGCATACACAAACCCAACTTTCCTGCACACCTTGCACTAAGCTAAAAGCCTGTATCGCAAAGTGTGGAATACATCGCCAGCGCCGGGGTTTGAACCTGGCACCTCCCGCTTGAAAGACTGCCGCCTCAACCAACTGCGCCAACCATGTATATATTTATGTGATTCTATGATTTCTACAAAAAAACTCTATCTTAAAAGGATGATTTTAAAAATGAAACGTGTGTAAAAAGGCCTTGAGATGTAGGGGAAACAAAAAAGTAAAACTGATGAGAACAACCCAATATTTTTCTCAAAAAAAAAACCCTAAATTCCTTGAGAAGCTGAAACCTATACCAAGAATAAGTTTCAACATATATTTCTCAATTTCCTGTTTTATTTTGATTCGTATTCATTGGGTTCATGTGTCCTTGAGACAGACCTGGATTTACCAATAGGCAGAGTAGGCCGGGGACTATGGGTGGCATTCTCTCGCTCAAAACAACAAAGAAAAAACTGCGAGTTTCTTGTTTGAGTTATCTTTTTTGAGTTATCTTTTTTGGTTTTCACGGAATGTCAGGACCTACCCCCGTGAAAACTGTAAATGCGGCTCTGCCTTGAGTTTGACTGGTTCCACAAAAGGACACAATAAAATTGTCCATGTAAGGTAAGATAATTAAAAACCCATACGTAATTCTAAAATCGCTGTAATTCTTAAAATTAAAATATAAAATAGTAAAAATAGTTCACAATATATAACTAACCTATAACTATTAAGTATTCTTAAACATAAGTTATATCGACTACCTTAAGAAATACACAAAAAATAATTTCTAAGGCTGAGTCATAGTCTAACTAAAACATTCTAAATCAAAATCATAAATGCTTAAAAGCTTTTGCTATTTATTTTACTATAGCAAAAATTGTTCCAATAATCAATAGAAATTTAAAAAATAGAAAGAACGTTCGATTTACTATGACGTCAAATTTGACATCGATTTAATATGACATCGAACTTTGTGATTTTTTTTTTACATGACATCGATTTAACATTATTTGAAAAAAACTGCAAAATAAAACTAAGTCTAAAAATAACACAATATCATCCGAAAATAACAAAGTTCTACCTAGTGAATTTGGTTATTTCTTATTTTTACGTTTTAAAGTGATATTAACCAACATAATCTATGAGTAAAATTAACCTAAACGGCGTCCGGTAAGTTCGTCTAAAATCAATTGCTCTAAAATCAATTCGTCTAAAATCAATTCGTCTAAAATCAATTCTTCTAAAATCGAGGAAATGATCGTTAAGCAAATTGATTTTGGCCGAATTGATTTTAAACGAATTGATAATTAGACGAAATTTTTTTTAGACGAATTTATTTTAGACGAATTGATTTTAGAGGGATTGATTTTAGACTAATCGATTTTAGACCAATTGATTTTAGACAAAATAACTTACCGTAAACCAACAAAAACACCCCTAAAGTGGGGCAGTTTTATTATAAATGACGAGACTAATAAGGTTCCATTTATATTTTGGCTTCGACCTAATTGTTTTCATCATTTTAGTCTTGTGAGTTAGAACATTGTTATTCTCAGATGACAATAAAGTAACAAAATGATAAAACTATGCTACATTTGGTTTGTTACAATAGTTTAAATTATTTTATCACGATTGTTTTTTTAATTCGTCATGCTTTTTTTAGTGTTTATAAAATGCTACAAACTGTGAATATTTTGTCTTTTATTTTTAGCAACTAAACGGTAAGTAGGCACTTTTTTTTTCCTTTTTTTTTTCAAGTTCTCTGATCTCTTTAGTGCGATGAACTGTAGGTCTTTTAAGTTTAATTGTAACATGAGAAAGACGTTGTCAGACGCTCAGATTCTAGATGGACCAAAAAGATTCTCAAGTGGCAACCTAGAAAAAGCAAAATAAGCGTAGGAATATCTCAGGCAAGATGGTCTGACGATGTGAGGCAAATTGCAGGAAGCAAGTGGATGCAGCATGCCCAGGATAGGGATCTGTGGAAAGTCAAAGTAGAGGCCTATGTCCAGCATTGGAATTAAAACGGCTGGGAAAGAAGAACAAGAATGAGAAAAACAGATGTAGCGAGTGCTATGGAGCAGGTTACCAATTATATATGCTGGAGCGATTTCTGGATTTCACGAACTTTTTAGGTGAGACAAAAAGCGGAGATAGGAGGACCAAAATTTTGTCCTCCTATCTCCGCTATTCCGTATAATTAGTAGAGTGAAATTTGTTAGAAGACTGAAGCTTTTCTTATGCAATAATATCTCGACGAACGACTTTCATGGCGTAAATTTTAGGAAACACAATCAATCTGCTCCTACTAAAACTGGTAAAGTGCTATAATGCCGATTGACTCCAGACTCTGGGGTTTCTGGTATTGCATATCATTCAATTATCTACATAATTAAATGGACCGGATGCATTTATTTGCTTGATTTCTTTATAGTATAACCATAACGGCTTCGGAGATGTTTTAACATCGCTATACAGAACCAGATGATGAGTCAAGCAAACTACAGTGCATTTCGTCCGGTAAGTCCCCTGGTGCAAACTTTGTTTAGTGTTGCTTGATCTGATAATAAGATATGGTTACATTGCATCGCTACTTTCAAATTATATTTCAAAACTTAAAAAAAACTAGCCAATTTTTTTATTGTTAGGATAAACTGGCAACTTTGTTTTTCAAACTCGTGATGGCGGTTTAAATATATTATCGGAGTATTTTTTCTTTTTCCAACTCGCAAAACTATCTTGCCTTTAAAATTATTTCTATAGCGCCACTCTGTAATATTTTCGGCATTGTATAGCTTACTTGTAAAAGATACAAGGTGAGAATATTGCGAACTTTTGACAGCTCTTATGACAATGTTCGACAATCAGGGCTACCAACAATAAAATCATGATTGCAGCTAATGTCCGCACGGTGGCCAAGATAGAGGGAACCCTCCATACACGGACTGGACTTATTATGAAGTCGCAACGTGGATAAAAACTTGTTCATCTCGTTTGGAAATATAAATAGAAAACATGTTTCCTGTAGAAATATTGTAAATAATATGGGTGGTAAAATAAATAAGTAATAATGAACGAGTAATATAATAAATTATCGGTATTTGTAATAGCCGTCAATGCTCAAGAAGTAATCATTATATTTGCAGTTACTCGTATAGCAGGGTTTACAAAACGTCAGAGGAAATGGATATGTTTAGCGAAATGACTGCAATTTGTAGCTTGCCCATAACATAACATATTTAATCTTTTATGCTCCACGGTGGACATTGGCATCTTCAGCACGTAAATATACCTACCTATAAATATAGACAAATTGATTTTAGACTTATTTACCGGACACCCCTGTACCTATAGGCCTATCACACAAGACCGGAAGTTTCGACTCTAACGTTCAGATAGCTGAATGTCAGCATGTTCGTGATGGGCCATAGTATCAAAAGCAAAAATCATATCTCGAACTGATTCGGAGCAAGTCAAAAAAACATTGTGATTGGTGTATTTGAAACCAAGTCACTTTTTATATTAAACATTTATATGGGTTTTGGCTGCTTTTGTTGCCATGTTAATATCTTACAATGTGTAGTTTTACAATAGGAACATTTCCACATTATTAACTCAATCTATGCAAAATCATTTTGAAATCTGTCTTTCTCATGTACACAGTATTACACATCGTAAATATGCTTTCGAGTTATTTTCTATGTAGTAATGTTTTAATTTCAATTACAAAGGGCGCAGTCCCGCTATCTAAAATTAAAGATTTTGTTCTAATGTCAACTTGTTTTGGATAATTTTTACTTCAATAATTATCACGAGACTTTCATGAAACGAGATATTTTCTTTGAAAAAAAAAAATGATGTATTTTTCTAAGGATTTTTTTTAAGGAATCTATACAAGATATGTAAGATCTTTTACGGTAATTCACTAGAGAAAGATTCAATGTATATACTCTATGTTTTTACAAACCGTTGACGAGATATTTGTTCTGAAAAATGCCCTTTTAAGATTATTAAAAAGACATTTTTCATTGAATATTTGCTTGTTCAAGTTGACATTATACAAAATTTAGAGACCGGAAAAGGGTCCTTTGTCAAAAATAGGAATCAATATTATTTATACAGAAATATTACAGATTTTCTTATTAATATGTAGTATTATTGGCACTGTGTAAAAAGTATTAAAGTATATTTGTTTGCTTATTATTTGTGTGAATTGCTGTCAGGTGAATTACTTCCTGAATTTGCCAGTGTGCGTCGAGAAATGAACTTTTCCATCTGAACCAACAGTAGAAGAAGATCCTGAGAAGACACCACCGCTTCCATGGGAAGTTCCAGTCAGTCCTATTCCAGATACGGAGCCATCGTCAGCAAATCTGTTGTGCAATCTGGAAAAGAATGTTAAATATGAGTAAAAACAGAAATTAATTATAAGAAAATCGAAAATCTATCTATCTTTCTTCCTCACACCTCTTCGTTCACCCAAATATATCTTTTTAGTTATCCTGTCGTCATTCATTCTCTCAACATGTCCAAACCGCCGACGCTTATTCATTTTCATTCTAGTCACTGTTGTCTGTCTTACAGTCACTCATCTCTCTTTAATAACCTCTTTCTTTATCCTAGATCTCTCAATGAAATTAATGTATTTAGATGCATTTTCATGAAAACTTATATTATGATGAGAAAACGTGTGGTAATAATATGTTTTTTTTGTAAGGTTTTATCATTTAGTATGAAAAAATATATATCTATTCCAACCTCTATGACGGGGTCAACTGCCCCCCCCCCCCCCCTGAAGATGCCCATGAGTGTATCTACACGATTTAAAATAAATGGGAGTAGTTTTGGTACTTATTATAGGTATATTTGGTAGTACTTATTAGGTATATTTGCCTGGTATAATTTCAAGTAGGCTTTGAAACATTAAATGATAATATTTTAATTACTTCTTAGAAAACATGACGCGAGCCACGTGGTCGCCCTACCATTTTTGTTACTAATACAAAAGCTATCGCCGCTATTAAAGTAAAACTACTCTAACTTATCACAAAATGGTTAGTTTTTTATGAAAATAAAATATTTTTACCTAATTAGCGGATATTCCTAATCATAATATTTTAGTTACTATAATGTATCTATCCAAAAACCCGTTTAATAAAATCCATAATAAAATAAACAATCACAATTAATTTAAATATTATGTGTGTCTAACTAATTATCATCAATTTGTATGACACGTTTTGTCCTTGTCGATTCTTCATAGAAAAAAATAAAAATTAATAAAAAAGTAAGCAAGTTTTTTAAAATATATATACCCATGTCCTCCCTTTTTTAGACATCAGGAAATGCGTATTTTCTCACTGATGTTGGTAGTATGTATCATACGAGTACACATCTTATGATTAAAAATTGTGATAATTATAGAAATATGTTTCCTACATCACCAAAATTTTTTTTTTCAATTATCTTTATAAAAAACTTTATTACAAAGTCCACCAGAAAAATTAAAGAAGTGTGTTTTACTTGAATTAGTTTTGGTTTAGGTTCAAATTATTCTTGTAAAGCGTTGGATTTGTCTACATTCATACAATGCAGTATTCCTACAACAGTGTAGAAGAATTAAGAGTATGCACATTGACAATTCAAAAATTTCTAGAAACCGGAGACCTTCGATCTCGACAACCTTACTAAATATGCTTTGGAAAAAAATAGAGTAGATACATTCAACCTTTATCTAGGGAATAACCGTAAAAGGTTTTTTATATCTTGTATAGAATTCTCAAAAAAAAAGTGAATAACACCTCCGATCGTTTCTCCGAAAGATAGATATATTCGTTTCCCAAAAGATGCTGATTTTTTTTGTACTGATAATATGCATTAAAATCTAGGGAATAAACGCTTTTTTTACCATTTTATCATGCCATTTTGAACCTTAATGTCGTGGAAAATGACCGTGACGTCATAGTTGGGTCGCTAGCCATAAATGTTATCTCTATGTATGTATGCACCACGACCTTTTTGCTCAATCTCACAAAAAAATAATATTTATCCGCTATTTACGAGTTTTTCTTCCACATTATACTACGTACCTACAGTAAAAAAATACGTTTTATTCAATAAAAATTATAATTTGAAGAATTGATAAACCTGTAATCGAGATTTTGATAAATAAGTAAATACTTATTCTACTTACATTAAAAACTATTCGAACGATTTCTGGTATCATATTATTTTACGGTTACAATAGTACCTACCTAGTACCTGTCTTTCAATCTAAATCTCTATTGATCTAACGGTGCAGTAAATCATTTTGAACGAGAAGATCGTTGATCGATGTTTTTTTATGATCCCAATCATAACTTTTTGTTGCTTTGTAGTTCACAATCTAAATTTAATGGGAGCGGGGCCGCGGTGGAATAAACGACTATTTCCGTTCCAATATTCTTAGCACATTTTTACATCGGATTTGATATGAGTATTATTTTAAAAATATACAATTTTCTATGCTAGTTTCATCTCTTATGTTTCTTATTTCATCTCTGAGATGTTAAAATTAAAGATTAACATATAATGATGTTTACAATCATCATCAATTTATTCGCATTCTTATAGCTATGATCTAAATATAAAAATTCTTGATTAGTAATGCCCTATTTTTTACAAGATTTTCTAAAAAGCCTCCACAATGATAACTTCAACATCACAGAGGCATGGAGGACCAGATGGGAGGAAAACTCAGACCCGACGGTTCGCTCTCTGCCCTGTATATCGCAAAAACCACCTGGCTTGGACCACCCACGCAAATTATGGACTGCACTAAACAGAATCCGTACAGGCCATGGAAGATGTGCCGACTTTTTCACCAAGTGTGGGTGGCTGGACTCCCCTGCCTGCGACTGTGGGGCAGAGAGACAGACTGTGGGTCACATTGTGACTGAGTGCGACCTCCGAGCATACGAAGGGAGCTATGATGACTTCCTATACCTGAATGAGCCAGCGACTGATTATATAAATAACGTTCAGTTTAGTTTCTGACGACCAAGCTTGCTTGCGAAATTTATAATTGCCCAATGCCCAACCTTCAAACTTTTTCCTTTGAGGGATGTGATATACTTATTTTGACCATACGATAAATAAAAAATAAAAATACAAGATTTTATTTAGCTTTTTATTTTGTCTGTGATGGAATCTTGCAATCGATTTTTCAACTACTTTCCGACTACTTAGAGACCTGGAACTTTGCAAACAGACGCAAACTCGGTGACAGTAAAATTCTGTACGAAACTGGATCAGCCTACTCCAGAGACAAAACAGTCGTAAAGCGTTTCAGGGGGATCCAAGGATCGTGTGGAGTCATGTGTGGTATCGTATGAAAGGGCGTTGGAATATAAATTCAGATCGTAAGTCATATTTTGTCCAGCTCCAGCCTCGAGAGACACTGAGCAGTCGACAGGATCCAGTCACCGCATACATAACTTACATATATCTTTCTACAAATTTTGATTCTGTCAATTCTTGGTGGGAGGCGCCATTGGAATGAAGGAATACAAGCGTCTTAGAAGGGCGTGTTTGGTATCGTTTGGAAAATCGCGAAAAACAATTCTAGGATGTGAAGTCATGAAATCTTGGTTTTAAAATATATTTTTTTACGATTACAATTTTAATTTTGCTACAGCAATCAATTCCAAAAAAGGTACGGAAAACGAAAGATTTGGCTAATTTAGACACGAAGTTTTTTTGCTTCGTTTTTGATAAATTAGTAAATTTTGCGGGACATGCAAATGTACATTTTTTTTTAGAAATTGCCTGCTATATCTCAAGATATTGCTGAGTGAATTTTGCAATGGAAGACTAAAATATACCACAAATATGGAAGTCGATATAACTAGTTAGTATGGGAAAGGATTATAAGAAGTGGTTTGGTACTAACGTAGCTCCAATGTATTGTGGCGCTGGCGCTGGTACATATGCAGGATGGTAAACGGGTCCGTAGGGATTTCCAAAGCCTGTGTTACCTGAAATCAAATACAAGTTTACCAACATTAACATTCACTGTACAGAGATGCTATTTCTTATATTATCTTATAGGGAACATTGTTTCTTATTGTATAACAAACTACGCATAATGTATTACATTATTATACTATAGTTGGTTGTAAGACGCCTAAAGCGCCCGTTGAGAGATCTGAATTTAAATTACGGGGTTTTCCATCTTTACCTGAATTTTATACAACCATCAATCAATATCTATAGGGGAATACAACAATAAGTGAAGTGTAAACAATAAATTCCACGTAACTTGTGTCAGCGTGCATTATGCAGGTAGTATTAACAAAATTTGCAAAACTGTATAATATTTTTGTTCACTCTACGTCCCTGCACTTCTCCTAGTCCCAAGTTTCTAGAGAATCGGATTTCCCGATGTATAGTTATAAAAATTTCCCTGTGGAATTATGGTTGGTTGGTAGATTTTGTAGACTCTCCATTTAACTCGACAAATATTTGATTTTTTTATTTACAGTCTCAAAAAAATATGACTATTATTTCATATCTCATACCAAATGCGCGGCCACACCCGCACTGATGTTCAGTAAACTGAATCGACCATTTGCAAAAAAACAAAAACCTCTCTCTGAACTAAAGTGTTACCCTGATTTTGAATTCAGATAGAGGTTTTTTTATGTAGTACCTAACTTATTTATGTAGTGCCATTGAATTATAGGAATGCTATATTTAAATATGAGTTGGTTCTTAACTTTATGTGTGCATAAAAACTTTACGCGAACGATTTTGAAAAGTTTTAAATTGAATAGAATCATAAATCAATTACGATTTCAGAGCGTCTACAGAGTGAGTAAGTGAATGAGTTATCTGCGTAACTATATTATTTATATAGTATAAGTAAGTTATTCTATGTTTACTAAGTTCGTTGACGCTGTGAATAAAAGCGAAGCGACGAGGAATTCCACAAAAGAACTACGTACGAGTTTACAAAGCTTTGATGCCTAAACTAGAAAATGTACACATCATTTTTACAGTAGGAAAAGATCGTCTTAATTCTAGAATCTCTACAGAGTCTACCATATTGTAGGTAGGTCCTGGAGCATACTTGCTCTATATAATTGTTTTGCATTCCAATTTTTGGCCAAAATTAAAAAAAAAACAGGCCCGGCGCAAACGAAATGTAACTCAAATGATAGGTAAAAATGAGTATTTAAATACTGCATAAGGGACATCATTAAAATCAATGGCTAAATGTGTGAATGTGCATGTTGTAACGATCTTTCAAAAATTATTATTTCTTAGATCTATCCAGCAGTGGAGGGACCAAGGCTGATGAAGAAGAAGAAGACGGCCTACCTTATACTCATCATATTATGCGCTTTTAAAACTCAATTGCAACTGTTTAATGCTCCTTTTACTAACACATTCATGTGACCTCTATAAACCTTCAAATAGGTATTTCACACATTTAGCCAATGATTTCGATGATACCACCTATGCAGTATTTATAAATCATTTTTACCTATCATTTGAGTTACATTTCGTTTGCGCCGGGCCTAGTTTTTTTTTTGTGCATTCTCCTTTGTTTTGTAGAAAACTCTGGTATTTAGCATTTGATGAAAAACCATAATTTTCAAATATTGTGTATTCCTACTTACTGCTACTGCTGCTAACAGAGAAGGTTTGTCCCCCAAATCCTCCTGAAGAGGATGAACTGGAACTTGAACTTGATGTCGAGACACTGTTGGGGATGGGGGAGCGTCTGGTCCTCAAGATGCTGGGGGATCCAAGCAGCAAGACAGGCTCTGAGGCTGCACCATTTTGATCAATTACGTAGAACGATTTTGGAACGTAAAACGCGGTCTCTGAAAGTAAAAAAAGTAGATATTAAAATGGGTAATAAAGAAAATTTACTTTTAACACGTACAATTCTATCAAAGTGCTTTAAGGTTGACTAGAAGATATCGCGATTATCTCACTCTGGCCATCAATACATTTTCATGAAAGAGTATTTCAACGCCAATATATTCAAATGTCAATTGTTATGTATTGGATTTGTTGCAAAGGACGATAAATCTTCACTGTAAAAATAAATATGTATGTAAAAAAATAATATTCTTGGTGCAAGTTCATGTTAATTAGTGATAGCTTCCACATCCTCGTAAGTTTAAAAAAGGTACAAAATGAAAAGCCTATTTGGATACGAATTGGTCATTTAAAACAAGCGAATGTCTTGAGACCTCGGAAAAATATTGGGTTTCGTGGATAACCATGCGTTGATATATTTTGTATGTACTGTTTTTCGGTAAGAAAATTAGTAAGTATTGAATTTTCTATTCCGTAACAAAATTTATGAAGATGTGCAATGTGCATCTTAGTAGGTATGTGTTTATCTATCTATCTATACTATATGTATCATACATTTTGTAGGATACATACCTCTGGTCCTCTAATACCTGCATTTTGCTGGTATGAGAACCAATTTTGCTGCCGGGTATTCAAAAAACTATAGCTCCAAATAAGGGAGCCTCTACTACACGGGATGTGGTACTCGTACCTTAATGGCGGGTAATTTGTAAAATATATAATTTGGGTATTTATTTACTAAATACGCAATAAGAATATTACGCCTTAAGAGAACTTCTAGAAGAATATCTGTCATAAGCATAACTAAACAAATGTACCTTTATACTCGTATATAATGATACAAATGTTACCATCATCAGCTATTTAACACCAAATATATTTGAAAAATACCACGTAAACATCAACAGTATATACATGGGCGTCGCCAGCGTCGAATTTTTATTTTTTGTGAGACATAGTAAAGAAGGTCGTGATATAGTTTGGTTTATCTGAAGATGCACAAATTAGTTTGCACAAAAATATGTAAGTATGAAAAATGATTTAAATAAAAAGTAAAAAAAAAAATAGGGCCGCAGGCATTTTTTTTACAAAACAATTGTATTTTGATGGATTTTCATGCTAATTTTAGAAAATTTATGACATGATGAGAAAATGTGTGATAATATATAATTTTTTGTGAGGTTTTATCATTTAGTATGGAAAAATATATACCTATTCCAATTTGTCCCCCTCTGACGATGCCTATGCTACATATCAGTATCTACCAGGTGCGAAGCTACCTAAGAACACGATTCCCATCTAGTTACCTTTTGGATAAAATGATTGGTATAATAGTGTCTAATCTGACGTAATCCCATAAGAAATGTTAGCCCTGGCTTCCCTTCTGCAGAAATCCACCTTGCCACTGGTATCTACATCTACTAATAGTAAGTATATTCGTATAGCTACACGGGTATATGAGTAAATCCATTTACATATAATTGAAAGAGAACAAACAACCAACAAATAAACATGTTTTCCTTGTGGTTTCATTAGTATACATACCTAATTATATTGATGATTTTATATGTAGCTATAAGTACACATGTATTGCTAGAGTGGATGTATTAAAAATACCTATTGTGGTTCAGTTCATCATCAGTTCCAAATTAAAGCTACACTGTGGTTAGCTGGCAGAGATCACAACATTGCGATGTTCGCCCTAGTCAAGAAATATTGTGGTATCTTACAAAACCAAATAGTTATTACAATATGTAGGTATATAATTATTAAAAAGTTAGCACTATATGTGGGCTAGCAAATGTTCTAATCATCACCAACACATAAATGATGCCTTAATCATAGAATTGAAAACAACAACAGACCCAAACAATTCACCCAAAAATAAATTATAAAAAGTTCAATTCATTGAAATGATAACGTATTTCTGTTTTTATATGTTGTAATGTATAGCTGTAATTCCACTCACTATTTTGTTTTATGATATTAAAATAAAATAAATATCAGCTGAACTGACCATTTATTTTCAAGACGCTCAGTATAATATCTAGAATGTGGACAATTCCGAGTACTACCAATACAAAACAATGTCAAAACAGAACTACTTACATGCCCAAAAAAATATACGTTCTTTGCTGTTGAAAACTTGTAACAAAGAAATCATTGTATGATTTCATTACACTCAATATATTAACATGAAATTAATATTCTTCATTAGATTAAAATGTCATTGACTAAAACCGCAATAGTTGCGTATTTATTTATTTATCGGGTGATCAATCAGATACAATCAGTGGGAAGGGCGTATTAAAAATAGTAATAGCGCCGCAGGCAAAATTACTCGTGAAAATGAGTGAAAAAGGACATAATTTAGAACGTTTGTTTTTTTAATGTTAATATGCCTAGGAGCCAGTGACTAAGGGTGGATTTCTGCAGAAGAGAAGCCGGGGCTAACATTTCTTACGGGATTATGTCAGATACAATTACACCATTACACCTATCATTTTTTCCAAAAGGTAACTCGATGGGAATCGTGTTCTTAAGTAGCTTCGCGCCCGATAGGTATCAGCTAATCTTAAAATAAAATAACATCATTTTGTTTGTAAAAAAATACGTGAGTTTAGACAGTTGATGTAAACAACAAAATGACCTACGAATTAAAAAGAAGATTGAGTCGTCTACGAGTAACGAATGTTCGGGGGAAACTTGTTTTCATTATTGCTGGGAAATCCTGCATTTTGATAAACTAGATGCAATAAAATTTTATTTATTTAAATATTGTAATATTTTACCAAATTATAATTGTAGATCTATAATAATAATAATAAATATAGGGAAATACTTGTATGAATGGTAATTGGAATCGGTTTTAGAAGATCGAAATATGACAAAACAATTATGACTGATATAATTAACCAGATGTAAACTTTAAGACATAACGTACTTTTGGTCAAAACCACACACGTCTAAGATGTTAAGAAATAACCACGGATGTCGACGATATCCGTGGTTTTTATCCAGTATCACCCATAATTTTGTTCACATACGTGGAGTAAGGCGGTTGGAAAATAAAGGTTTCGTTTGGAAATTCAGATTTTTATGGTTGAAATTGTGTTAGTCGGAAGAGAATGCTGTACAGTGATTAGTTCGCCCTATACGCATTAGGTACTTATTATTACTATCATGGGCGTCGTCAGTGATTGGGAGATCCCGTAGAGATTGGAATAGGTAAGTATTTTTTCATACTAAATGATAAAACCTCACATCAAATCACATTATTACCATACATTTTCTCATCTCTCACACAAAAATTTTCGCTTGCGACACTATTTACACGTTTTTCATACTGTACCATTATTTTTTTTTAATTTTTGTCCCCCCCCCCCCTCCCCCAAGGCCGGCGACGCCCATGATTGCTATAACTGTGTATTTAAATTGTGTTGGGGGAGATGTATCGAAGATTGAAATACCTACCTACGCATTTCAATTCAAAAAACTCCAAGTACCTAATGTTGGCTTGTCCCGCTTATCCGCGGTTGTTTCTTCTGATGGTAGTATACTATAAGTATACATAGTAGTAGAGAATCTTACACACACTATTTGCTTCCATCACGTTCTGGCAGCTCATCTGTTTTTTGTTCATCACTCGACCTTCGTAGAAATAATAATGTATTCGACACAATCACACTTCCTAATAACAGAAGTTTTATGGACGTGTATTTATATTATGTTTTTCATTCATTCTCTCCACACACCTTGCATCCAGTTACCAATAATTCTGATTACCTCATTCCTCATTCGTTCCCGTCTTGTATCAAAGGTCATCGTCATTCCTTGGAAACTCACGTCGCGCTCCTTGCGGGGTAGCCAGAAAAAACAGAACTCCACACTGCCCTTTATCCTTACAGTGGCGGATCCAGGATTCAATTTGGGGAGGAGCTGAAGGTCGTCACATGCAAATATTACCTTGTGGTTGGTGAATTGAACGGCAGGCGAATTTTTCTTAGTAAAATCGATGAAGTGATAGGATAAACGCAACAGATTTAATTAGCGCCGCAGGTAATTTTTTTTTGCCAATCCATAATAGTTTTAGAAAATTCATGACATGATGAGAAAACGATGTAGTAATAATGTGATTCTTCGGAAACTAGTTGTATATAAAGTACTGTAACTCATGGTTTTGGGGGGGACTTCAGCCCCCTGGGTCCACTATAAGGGTATCCTTGCACACACAGGACAAGGCAATGATGTGATTGTGCCATATATAACTCTCAGTCATATGATATGAGTCATGATAGATAATGGTGATGTCTACAAGGATACCTACAACACCATCATCACTTACTTATTTAACAATAATACCTAAACGATGACGTATGATAGAATTACACCATGTATACCTAACTACCTATATTATTAATCAATCATTGGTCGTGACCAGAAAAATACACTGCATTCTCATTAAACGCTTGTTAAAACACAACACTTGAAAACACAAAACACAGCAAAAAAGGGACACGGGTGCTGAAACTTCTTGCTCTGGAGGTGGGGAAAGAGGGATAATCCTGAGTGTGAGTGTGGTGCTGTTCAGACGGTTAGACACTTGGTCCGGGACTGCGAGGCAAGGAAATGTCTGGGTAGCCTCCAGGACATCCACGAGGCAAAGTCAGAAGCGGAGGTCTGACTGGCAGCACTGGAGCCGAGGCTTTGAAGGATGCTTATGTCGACGCAGCCTACACAGGCAAAGGACAACGCCGAAATGCCACACGAAAAGTAAAGTAAGTACTTGTTGCGAATTTTATACAAATTTCTAGAGAATTTCGTCAACTTTTCTGAATTTTCGTGCAAGTATTATCTTAAATGTGAATACATCTCTTTTCAAAGGTTTCACATAACGTTACTGTTTATGAATGAACAGACTTCTTAAAAGGAGATCCAAAAACTTAAAATTTAGTGCAAAAGGCTTATGGGCTTTTTAAACCTACGGTTATATGCTTAATAAAAAAAGGATTACAACACAAGTACAAAACCTAAACATAAAATTGTGCAAACCTTCTCATCAAAATTGTGGAAGTTCACTGCAATCTCTTTCAGTTAAGGGCTTGGTACCAAGAATGACGTCACAGTCATTTCCCGTGGCATTAAGGTTCGAAATCGCGTGAACAATCGCATTATAAAATGGCTATTTTTCTATTTTTTGAGGTTAAATTTACGTCTATCAAAAATCTTTTACGGTTATTCCCTAGATAAATGTTCAATTTATCTACCCTATTCTGTTCCAAAGCATATTTAGTAACGGTTGTCGAGATATATATATAAGGTCTCCCGTTTTTAGAGCTTTTTGAAATGTCGGTATGCATACTCTTAACCTTAATCTACACCAATATAGTTTAATCACCTGTAATAATGTACTGATTATTATGTAAAGCATGTACCCAGGTAGTGTTATATTAACATTAGTACTCATCGTATGCCATCAGAATACACAATCAATATCAGATACACTCAGTAATATGTAATTGTATGCAGTCATTTGGGCTGAAATTCCAATATCACATTATTTCCCATGAAAACTATAATTTAATCCAGTGGTCGCAAACTATATGGCTTGCGAGACAAAGGAGAATGCTCAAAAAAAACCCAGGCCCGGCGCAAACGAAATGTAACTCAAATGATAGGTAAAAATAAGTAATTAAATACTGCATGGGTGGCATCATCGAAATCAATGGCTTAATGGGTGAAATACCTATTCGAAGTTTTACATTGGTCACACGAATACATGAGAAAAGGAGCATTAGACAGTTACAATTGCGGTTTAAAAGGGTATAATATGATGAGTATAAGGTAGCCCGTCCTCTTCGTCTTCTTCTTCATCAGCCTTGGTCCCTCCACAGCTAGATATAAGCCGAAAGGAAAATGCTCATGAAATATGTAAAAAAAAGTCAGGTCCGGCGCAAACGAAACCTAACTCAAATGATAGGTAAAAATGAGTAATTAAATACTGCATAAGAGGAATCATCGAAATCGATGGCTAAATGTGTGAAATACCTATTCGAAGTTTTACAGGGGAAACTTTGAATAGGTATTTCACATATTTAGCCATTGATTTCGATGATACCACCTATGCAGTATTTAATTACTCATTTTTACCTATCATTTGAGTCACATTGCGTTTGCGCCGGACATGTTTATTTTTTACATAATTCATGAGCATTTACCTTTAGGCCTACATCCGGCAGTGGAGGGATCAAGGCTGATGAAGAAGAAGAAAAATCAGACAGGCTACCTTACACTCATCATATTATATACTTTTGAATCGCAATGTAACTGTTTAATGCTCTTTTTCTTATATATTCGTGTGACCAATGTAAAACTTCGAATAATTATTTCACCCATTAAGCCATTGATTTCGATGATGCCCCCTATGCAGTATTTAATTACTAACTATTACCTATCATTTGAGTTACATTTCGTTTACGCCGGGCCTGGGTTTTTTTCCCATACAAAATGAGCATTCTCCTTTAGTCCACTGCTTTGTTTGTAGTCTGGCCCGCATGATGACATTCATTGTTTGTTACATTAAAATAAATGATATGTATCGGTGACGAAGTGGGGATTTCAGACAGAAGGGAAGCCGGGGCTAACATTTCTTATGGGATTAGGTCAGATTAGACACTATTATACCCATAATTTTTTCCAAAAGGTAACTCGATGGGAATCGTGTTTTAGGTAGGTTCGCGCCTGATGTATACCTACATTTTTATCTGAGAATAAGTATTTTTTTATTAATGTAAATGATGTAGTTTTTTTTGCAACTGTTAGTAAAATGAGTTTTGAAAATATGTAAAATGGGTCTAACTCTACAACTTCATATGAACTATAATAATTGAGTTTTAAATTTGTTTTACTATGAAATAATAAAAAAAACATAGTGTTATTTTGGTTAGTACACACTTAATTAGTTACAGAATGGAACCCAATAGGTATCACTTCATGAAAAAAAACATGCAGTTAAAAAAAATTACCCATTTATGTAGAATCTACATTGTAGATATTTATCTGGCTACACTTAAAGTGAACAAAATGCAGCAATATGTTAACAAGTAATAGATGCCAAAATATTTGTTTACTAGGGCGAGCTTACTGCAATTAATGCGATCTCTACCAGCTATCTCCAATATCTTCATGTTTGCTGCTTGGCCCACCAAGCGTATATACGAAGTGGACCTTTCTAAAGAAAGTTGCCGACCTCTGATCTCCGCAATTAGGTATTTAAATTATATGCGTTCTTTTTTTCAAAAATTGGAACACAATTTAAATTTATTGTGTTCGATAATAATACCCAATATGTGATTGGTCGAAATGTAAGTTTACCGTTAAATACTGTATGTGCATTGGGCAGTACAAAATCTCGCGCATGTTTTTTTTACAATATCTTTTAGATTAGAAGTAAATCGTGTTTATTACACACGCAGTTAGTAAGGAAATTAAGACTAGCATTGAGTACACGGTTGACCCAGTTAGTTGGAGCGCCGATTTCCTGAGTGGGAGGTGACGGGTTCGAATCCTGGCACTGACGATCTATTCGTGTACGGGAAAATATTTGGGTTTGTGAATGCCCAGACGTCATTGACGTAATGTAGTTCTGGACAATTTACATCCAGACCTGCATTGAACTAAACCACACTTTTATAAGTTTTGTTTTGTCACCATGTGTTTATTGATTTCATTAGTTTCTGCCGTAACTGTTTATCGATGTATTGCATTTTATTTTATGATGGTTGTTTAATATGTAAACCTGACGATTCCAAGTGCCTTAAATGGGGCCTACGAAAACTCATTTATAACAGCGTTATATATTTTCAATGTCACATAAGACATAGTAAACAAATATACATCGTGGGAAAATTATTAATATCTGCAAAATCATTGGGAACCATTCGACAATGTTTGAATAAACTAATCGCTAATTTGCTGATCAACCGTGTTTCCTATTCTGTAATTGTTTGATTGATTTGTAATGTGTACCTAGACCTACCATGTGTGAATGATGTGGACATTCTTAATTGGGAGGTTAATGTGAATTATATATTTTGTGTATGTCATTATGTATGTTTGTTAACTTTCTGTGTGTGTCCCATAAATAATAATTTTTGCATGGATCTAAAACTGATACTGCGTAAGTTTGACGATTCTTATGATATGATAACATTGATAACATGTATTGTTTAGTGTGAAAATCCATCAGTTTCATAAAAAAATCTTGCCTGCGGCGCTATTTTTCATTACTTTTTTATATAAAACATTTTTCATACATATTATTGTGTAAAGCATTATGTATACATTTTCAAATAAACAAACCACATCACGACCTCCTTCACTATGTCTCACAAAAAAAATCTCCTGCGGCGATATTTGCGTATTTTTTATGATATTAAAATTTTCAAAATTTTTGTTGCCCGCCCCCTAGGTCCCACGCTGGCGATGCCCGTGTTAATAGTAGATGTAGAATGTAGATATTCGCAACGGATAAACCGATGGTTCGGTTAAGACTTCTTTAACTGTACGCAAGATGATCTTAGATTAGGTAGACCTTAGGTACATCTACATATATCAAAATAAAACCTATTTTATGACGTAATCCATCAAATTTCATCTGATCAACCATTCTCATTTTTTTTAATATTTATCGACATGGTTGGATCGGTTAATCTGATCGCGGACTTCTAATCGGAAGCGTGCCGGATTCGAATTTCGCTACTGACGATGTTTTCTGGATTTCAGCTTACTGTGAAGTGTGCAGGGAAATATTTGGGTTTGTGTACATAAACAAACAAAAAATAATCGGTTCTTCAAATTTTTAGACATTAATTAGTATCTAACACCCCTATCTCTTCTTAACGAACCGATGGGGCCAAATCTATTCCATAGTTTTGAATGTTTCGCATGTTCTATCAATTATTGTAATGATAGGTACATTAGCATTCATATGAATCTGGGTTTATCGGAATAAACCCAAACACACCTTTGTACCTACAATTCACAGTAGAAAAGCTTGTGTTGTGAAGTGGAGCAAGTCGGGGATTGAACCCACGCCCACTAGATTAACAGTCGAGCGCGTTACCAACCAGGCTACCGACCACAAAAAAAAAAAAAAAATTTTGTACACTTCACACTACGATTGTCGTGAATTGTGGAGTAAGTTGGCATCGGGGATCGAACCCGCGCTCTTCGGATTAGCAGTCGAGCGCGTTACCAAACAGGCCACCGACCACCTCCAAAATTCTATGGATTTTTAAATTAATGTTATTAAAATATCGAGTTGTTTGTTTACTGAGTGATGCCGGTAATAACATAATCCGGTAAATAATATGTTTTCTTACCTGACGCCACAAGGGCAACCAGAAGAGGCCACACAACAAACAATAAACACACACCACTCTTCATGACTACAACCTGAAGATCACTGATCCAACATCTACACTACCAAAGCCTATTTATACATACAGCTACATTACACATTTATATACAGACTCTAGTAGCTAGCAGCTAGAGAGATCGTCATAATAGGGAACTTGCACTAGTGAGGAATATGGACGAAAATACATTAATTCGGTAGAATAAAGGTTGATATGTACCTAGCGGTAGTAGATGCCAAAAAAAATATTTAAGTTGAATTTTAAAATATTATTGCTTTCGAAAAAATCAATGTTTGTGAAGCCAGGTACCTGTACACATTCCACATCTATTGTTTAAGTAGGCAGACGGGTAGAGGTATTGTTTTAGTGGTATTATTGTCTGACAACTTTCTAAGAATTTTCCATTAGGCTAACAACACGGTCAGGCACATATAACGGTATAGGGGTCTATTGTAATATTTGGGGTTCATTGTTTAAATAATTGGTTTCAGGGTAGATATGTAAGTGCATACAGATAAGAATGGTCTTCAAGTAAGATCCTTGCATTGCTTTATTCAGGCAGTCGAGCTTTAGCACTTGTCATAGCCGGTCGAACTCAAATTATAATCGCAAAGCCAAATTATGGCCTTCATAATATAGTCGTCAGGACATCAAGCCTCGGGCAACTTATGTGGTTATTGTGTTCGTAGATACGTATTTATTTTTATTGTGTAATTCGCCATACCATTTTACCGTAGAGACTGTGTTGAACATTGAGTGAACGAACTTATTTGTTGACCTAATTCATCGAGTGAGAACGAATCATTAATAACTAATTAGTTGTGTGCACGAACTGTTATTATATCTGTTACCAGTGTAACTGCCACGAGTTACGTAATGTTACGTTATCCGCCTGGCCACATTGCATAACGCCAGAACGCAGGTCTTCCACCTCATCACGGGAGGGCCACCAAGCCCCTCTCACATCATCACAGGGAGAGTTACCAAGCCTCTCTCACCTCATCATCACCGAGACCTGGGCAGGCCTTGTGCCCTGTCATCACCGTAGAACATCGGTAGGGCTGCGCAGTGCGCGCCTGCCATCACCGAGGGATTACGTTGTGTCATATTCGCGTTGCGCTCGTAAAGTGTTGTGTGTGACGGTTAGTTTTAAGGTGTAGTGTTTATATAGAATCATAGAGTAAGTACCTAGCTTTAAGTTTTTTTTATTTGTAAATATATGTATAAAATTGCTATTCATTGTTTTCACTCCTCCAAAACAAACCACCCTCAGGTAGCACAGAAATGGTAGTTGTTTATTGACACTGGGAGCTGAACCGAGAACCAGCTTTCACTCCCAAGCCTTAAGCTCCGTGTCAATCTGGCTCGCCAACGTGTGGCTATTTTCAGTAAGTGTGCTGGAAGGACTCATCACCCTGAGATTTAACGTTTGCTTTATTCGAGATGTTTTCTGTTCTGCTTGAGTTTTGTTTTGGAGGAGTGTTGGGGTTGATTTTGTTGCGCTTCTTTGCGAACCGCAAGGTTGAGGACGACAGGAGTAGGAACACAGAGGTGACTACGAAGTCACACTCAGTCAGTGAGGGTAGTTTAGTTACAGAGGTAGAGAAGACTGAGGCAATAGAGACAGTACACTACTCTCATGCGTGCTGTCATGCGCGAGCTGAGTGGTTGGGGCAATACTCGGGAAGACCAGAGGAGTCTGCAGAGAATTTTATTCGTGGAGGCGAAGAATTCTTTGCAAAGGAAAAGTATAGTGAGCAAGGGAAGGTACGGGAAGCTTATAAGAGACTAATTGGAAAGGCAAGGGAATTTTGGCAGGTTGAAATTGGTAGGGATATTGGAATAATAGATTGGGATTGGTTTAAGGGAGTATTCTTATTAGCACATGGGGTCGAAAACCAATATGGGTCACTGGTTGCTCATCTATACGGGAATAGACAGGAGGTCAACGAACTCGGCTGTATATTCCTTCAGAGGAAAAAAGCCCTCTTTCAACGTTTATTTGGGGACAAGGACATTAATACAGAGTGTACGACGTTTGTTGGATTGATGTCTCACAGGTATAGGAATATATTGTTTGCAGGGGATTACTCATTTGACGATGTTTATAAGATTGTAATGAGAATGGACATTGAGTTCAAGACAGTTTATGATAGGCATGAGGAGAGGGGATATCGCTATCATAATTACGCACGATCGAGTCATTTAAACTCATACAACCTGAGATCGCGATAGATCGGAATAGGACCGACTCAGGATTACGCAAAGGTAGAACTTGGGAGGATAGACAGCGTAGAAATCGTTTTTACAGAGGTAGCTCAGATAGCGGGGAGGTAGAGAGAGTAGGGGGTGACTCACCAGCGCCTGGAATTGCTTTCCAGCATCCTGAGGAACAGGATAGTGCGTCGAGTATGGTGAATTACGTCGATGTAGTTAGCGTAGATGTATCGGGCGATACAACGACGGATGAGGGTTGCATTCGGAATGGAGTGACAGAAAACTCCTGCTCAGTGGTGGTGTGTCAGGGAGAGGACGCGTTGCCAATCCCGGAGGTTCGAGTAGGGAACCCCCCTCATCAACCAGCTGAGCCAGGTGTGTGTATGTCTGCAGAGGAGATGAATGTAGAATCCAAGGAGACGAATAATAGCGAAGTTGAAATTGAGTGCCTGACAGAGGAAACGATTGCTAGCGAGGAGAAAGACAGAGAGTGTGCGTATGAGGATAAGATCGTAGATGTGATTGATGATAGTGAGAGGTCTAATGTACGACAGGATGCTGTGACTGAAAGAATGAGTGTGGCCGACTGCAACCTTCTCTGCTGTTTACTCGCCACGTATCAGCCTAGCAGGGATGATACATCAGTGGATGTATACCCTAAGTGTGACGTAATAGTTGAATATGAGGGGACACTTGAGGATTTATCTCACTTCGTGAGGAGTTCAGACGTAGCTAGGGGGTACATAGACAGTGAGGTTATCCAGAGGGACTGGAAACGCCGTAGGGTGAAATGTCATCCTCATCTTCGGCGCATGGGAGCGTGACTCATGCATTGTCTTATTAATCTCTTGTATTAGCTGTAAGATGTACTAGATGTAAGTTCTGTAGTGTAGGCATTCTGATTGTTTTGTATTATTTAGCTAGGGTCATTGCACGGTTTGGATATTAATCCTGAAAATATCCTGGCGCCCTATCCACATATGTTTAGATTAGGAGTAGGTTAAGTTTGTAATTAGTCCATAAGTTTTCTTATTGTTCATAGTTTAGATTAACAGCAACAAATATTTTTTATTGCCAAAAGAGGAGGGGCGTCTTGATATGTACCTAGCGGTAGTAGATGCCAAAAAAAATATTTAAGTTGAATTTTAAAATATTATTGCTTTCGAAAAAATCAATGTTTGTGAAGCCAGGTACCTGTACACATTCCACATCTATTGTTTAAGTAGGCAGACGGGTAGAGGTATTGTTTTAGTGGTATTATTGTCTGACAACTTTCTAAGAATTTTCCATTAGGCTAACAACACGGTCAGGCACATATAACGGTATAGGGGTCTATTGTAATATTTGGGGTTCATTGTTTAAATAATTGGTTTCAGGGTAGATATGTAAGTGCATACAGATAAGAATGGTCTTCAAGTAAGATCCTTGCATTGCTTTATTCAGGCAGTCGAGCTTTAGCACTTGTCATAGCCGGTCGAACTCAAATTATAATCGCAAAGCCAAATTATGGCCTTCATAATATAGTCGTCAGGACATCAAGCCTCGGGCAACTTATGTGGTTATTGTGTTCGTAGATACGTATTTATTTTTATTGTGTAATTCGCCATACCATTTTACCGTAGAGACTGTGTTGAACATTGAGTGAACGAACTTATTTGTTGACCTAATTCATCGAGTGAGAACGAATCATTAATAACTAATTAGTTGTGTGCACGAACTGTTATTATATCTGTTACCAGTGTAACTGCCACGAGTTACGTAATGTTACGTTATCCGCCTGGCCACATTGCATAACGCCAGAACGCAGGTCTTCCACCTCATCACGGGAGGGCCACCAAGCCCCTCTCACATCATCACAGGGAGAGTTACCAAGCCTCTCTCACCTCATCATCACCGAGACCTGGGCAGGCCTTGTGCCCTGTCATCACCGTAGAACATCGGTAGGGCTGCGCAGTGCGCGCCTGCCATCACCGAGGGATTACGTTGTGTCATATTCGCGTTGCGCTCGTAAAGTGTTGTGTGTGACGGTTAGTTTTAAGGTGTAGTGTTTATATAGAATCATAGAGTAAGTACCTAGCTTTAAGTTTTTTTTATTTGTAAATATATGTATAAAATTGCTATTCATTGTTTTCACTCCTCCAAAACAAACCACCCTCAGGTAGCACAGAAATGGTAGTTGTTTATTGACACTGGGAGCTGAACCGAGAACCAGCTTTCACTCCCAAGCCTTAAGCTCCGTGTCAAGGTTAAATATCAATTCTACGTTGATTAAAACCCTAAAATATTTTTTTTCGATTTTTAATTCGATAAATAAAATCACGACTTCTCAGCATCCCCTTAAACGCCACGCCATTGGTCAATCTGTCTGTGACGTCACGTAGTCCATGTTTGTTTTGACGGGATACCAAAATGTATGAGGTTTCTTGGCCGCGTAGTGTTTGAATTTGTTTTATGACTGTTTTCGAAGTATATTATAGCTTAATTTAATATAAAGTATTTCAGAGGAAGTCAGTCGAATATTTTGTAGTGCCAGAGTGAACAAAGACAACTAATACGACGCCCAATAAAGCTTTTTATTGATACCGGCAGATCCCGCTAAGGCTAAGGCTAAGTGGAAAAAATGGCATTGTGCAACGAAACTAATCTAGAAACAAACCTTTATCGAATTTAACTTTTAGGTCATGTTTGTGAGTTTGTGAGGTTAATTTTAATGAAAGTACCTACCTAACTAACTATTCATGGGCGTCGACAGGTTCGAAGAAAGGTCGGAGGAACAAAAAATTTAATATAAAAAAAGTAAAAGGACTGAATAAGAATAGGGTCATGTTGTAGTTTGGTATGGAAATGGATTTTTTGTCAAACAAAAAAAAAACATTAAAAATAGCGCCGCAAGCGAAATTTTTATTGGAATAGTTGAAACTGAATGGGCTATCTAATAATTTTAGAAAATTGAATCATGAAGAGAAAACGATGTCGTATTAAGGTTATTTTGGTGAGGTTTTGTCATTCAATGAGTGAAAGTAGATATACAATATATACCCAAATACAATTTTTTCTATGGGAGGGCAACTCTCCCTCCCCCGGACGACGCCCATGGAAGTACCTACATTTCGTTTCACCTTACTTGTCACACTTTTTCTATAGAATTACTATGTAGCCAGTGGCCAAGTTATTTGAAACCAGGAGTATTTACGTACGTTTCGTATAACTCCATTATTTGTATTTTTTTTAAATTAAGCAGTTGGGCTTTCCTACTACTTTAAGAAAAAAATTACGGTATATTCTACTATAGTAATCCTTTTCATACACTTAAATATGTGAGTATTTTGTACTTCAAATGAATGTCACGAGTGGTTGGTTGGTAGACATTGACAACGGCAATAAACCCGCCATTTGAAAAAAATATATTTTTTCAATAAATATTTATTTATTAATTAATTTCAATATTTACATAACATAATATATTAACGATATCATTACCGGTTACTCTCTTGAACACGCGTTCGAGAGAGGAGCATCCCATATGAATAAAATAAAAACTGAAATTCAAAAACATCCTAAATACTATTTATATATAAATTTAGCAGATGGAACGCTAAAAACCGACCTGAAACTATCATTAACTTGAAAAAATTAACATAAACATACCGAACTCTACGTTAACCCAAACACATATAGACCTTGTGACGTCATCAATACGGCGTCGTACGGCGTCTTTGAAAGTAGCGTTTTCGCGGGAATTCAAAACTTCAAATTTCAAAGTGCTGTAAAATAGCCATTAGGCGACGTACCGAAAAAATAAAAATTGGTACGTGTTTCTAATGACTTTTTTTATGATTCTGGATAATAAAAAAAAAGTGTGCAAGTTCCCTATTATAATACATAAGCCAACCCGAGTGAATGAAGTCGTTGATTCGTCACCCGAAAATTCTTATTCTATTCTTATTTGGGATATACCTAAATTATTTAGGTATGGAACCGGATTTATGTGTACCTATTGCACTAGTTTTTTTAAATTTTTAATAGGAATTGCATTAGTTTTTTCCTCAACAGAGGCGAGACCCATCCTGCTTCCTCCCCAAAGAAGTTCACATAACGCTACATTATGTGAATCAAGATGCCTCTCGTTTTTGTTGAGGAGAAAACTAACTCGATTCTTCTTTAAAATCCTTTTATTTTAAATAACAATCATATTCACAGCAAAGAATTTCTTAACTTTACAAATGTTTCGAAATAACAAGACCAAAATGTTGATAAAAATGAGATGAAAGTCACAAACACTCACATCTTTTACATGCAGTTGGAATCTTATTAATCTCGTTATTTAAAAATCTACCTTTCTTTAATTTTTTTTTAAATTTATTTGAATTCGAAATTAACATTTTTTCACTAAAGTCAAGATCTAAGATTTTGCTAGGTAGACCTTGTTATTCTTAGATGGCGGATTGTCGGCTACAACCAAAATATTAATGAACACCTGCAGTCAGTTCACTCACTCAGTCGTCCAGTCTTCTCGCGGTCCACTTCTGGACATAGGCCTCCCTTGATGATTTCCACGCTCCTACGACATTAAATATATAACAGTAATAAATAAATAAAATTAGTCTAGCTATAAAAAAGCTATACTCACCTGCTAAGTCGTATTACGAGTATATATTACATATTACTTATGGCAGCTACAATTCTTCTTTTTCTCAAACACAAGTGTTTTGAAAGGCCCCAATACTAGATATTGTTTACAGACATATTTTGTATAAGTTTTACCTAAACATATACAATAATTTTATATAGGTAAGTATTAGGTAAATGTACCTACTTACTCTTTTTTTCCTTCATTATTTCGTGAATGAACACTGAACACCCAGTTAGTGCGAATCACATTGGGAGCTTCTAGTAATATTATGAGACTGAAGAAGCGGTCTCTATGTTCTATCATCGACTCACCATTTTGCTGCTAGACCGATGAGTAGGTACTCTGCCGTCATAAGCAAGAACCGCGTAGAAGCTAAAAAATTGAAACAGAAATATTCGCGAAAAACACCTAGTATAACCAACACCCATCTGTATAACTCACAATAATGCCGTGCATTTACGTAGAATCTTGGGGTTGGAAAATAGGGGTTCCGTACGGAAATTCTGACTAATCTTGATTAAAATAGATGTATCCAAGGCTGAAATACATATTTCGACAAAATGTTTGAAATGTGTAAAGTTAACTATACCCAGTTCTTGAGTAGACAAAAGTATACATATACACTCTACGTAATTTTCCTGCATTATTTGTTCTAGATATTCTACATTACAATTACCTCGGGTCTATTTTACCCAGGACCGAATTTGTCAAAAAGCCGAGTAGGCCGGGGAATGTGGGCGGCAGAGACTTCAGAGGGCGGCGCCCGTCCACTTTTTTGGTTTTCGCCGAATTCGTCGACGATAATTTTTTTACCATGTAATATTTCTCCACGATTCCAAGCTAAAATCGACTATTTCCAGCCTCAATAAAAATTAAAACACCATGTAATGTTAATTAGATTTTTATTCTCAACATTGATTATTTTAATTTAAAAAAACTCATTCATGAACCCCACGCTAACTGGTCCATTTCATTACAAAAAAAAAAAGAATTTAATTTTATTAATTCCGACCAACATATGAATATGTTTATGCCTGCTTAGAGTTGAGTTATCGCAGAATGCATTTAGGCGAATAACGCTTAAAAAACGCTTTTCACCGGTGTGAATTCATTTATGTGTGTTTAAGTTTGTCACATCACTGAATGTCTTCATTCGAATGTTACACTCAAAATAGTGTGAATTCGTTTATGCCGGCTCAAATTTGCATTATCTTTAAACGTCTTCATGCAAATTTTACACTTAAAAGGTTTTTCGCCAGTGTGAACTCGTTTGTGCCTGCATAAAGCTGCATTATCACCGAATGTCTTTGGACAAATATTACACTTAAAAGGTTTTTCGCCGGTATGCGTTCGTTCATGTCTGTTTAAATTTGTCATAAGACTAAATGTCTTCGGACAAATATTACACTTAAAAGGTTTTTCGCCAGTGTGGGTTCGTTTGTGCCTAATCAAAGCTGCATTATCACCGAATGTCTTCTTGCAAATATTACATTCAAAAGGTTTTTCGCCTGTGTGGATTCGTTCATGCCTGTTTAAATTTGTCAGATGACTGAATGTCTTCATGCAAATATTACACACAAAAGGTTTTTCTCCGGTGTGAATTCGTTTATGTGTCTTTAAATTTGTCGTATCACTGAATGTCTTCATACAAATATTACACGCAAAAGGTTTTACACCAGTGTGAACTCTTTTATGTCTGCTTAAAATTGCGTAATCACTGAATTTCTTCATGCAAATATTACACTCAAATGGTTTTTCACCAGTGTGAATTCGTCTATGTGTGGATAAATGTTGCGGCTGTCCGAACGTCTTCGAGCAAATATCACACTCGAAAGGTTTTTCACCGGTGTGAATTCGCTTATGTGTTGATAAATGTACCGCCTGACTAAACGTCTGATTACAATAATCACACTGAAAAGGTTTTTCACCAGTGTGAATTCGTTTATGCGTGTTTAAATGTGACGACTGACTAAATGTCTTCATGCAAATATCACAGTTATGTTGTTTTTTACGCTTTTTATAATGCTCATTGTTCTGAATCTGTTTGGAAATCGTGCTGTTACGTTTGGAAGATGAACTAGCCACTGAGCTTAAATTGTTTTCTCCACTAGCTCTCTCACGTAGTGTATCAACATCTCCATAACTAATAGCACGTCCAGCGTCGCTTTCTTCCTTGGCAGGTTCTTGTTTCACTTTATCATTATTTATAAAGTCTTCGATGTCTTCATCACTCTTACAACCTTGAATGTCATTCACCACACATTCTTCTCCTTCATTATGTGCACTAGTTTCATCCATGATGATATTATGTATGCTGTAAAGTCGTCCTCCCAAGCGCGAACTATGCACCCAGCACTTGAATACATTTCTCTATGTAGAAAGCACTATGATCATGTTCTTTCTTTTCTTTTCTTACTCAGTTTTCTTTCTTATCCTGTATTATTACTATGAATGAGAATGATACGCGTTAATTTGAGGTTATGTTGATGTTTGTTGACCACAGAACACATTTGTTGACAGTTCATCAGCTGTGAGCTGACGCGGGCACAAATTTGGTCCGATTTGTAAGCGAGATCACTTATTCTACACCTTTTATGCGCAGTCCCATATAATAATTGGCTTATTATACATCACTTTAATTAAAATTAAAACTGGTTAAATCCGCGAAAGTTTGACATTTGGCCGATGACAGTTCGCGTAGGGTTACCATCAGTTCGCAATTTTCCAGACATATCCGGAATTTTAGCCTTCTACCAGGAAAACAAGGAAAATTTTCTCTCACTTCTTTCAAAACTCATTTCGTGAATTATTATTATAAAACGGTGTAAGGCAGGAGAGGGTCTCTGTAGAGATCTCAGTCGTTTGATGGTCTCTTACCAAGTGGCTCTGCTCCTGTATGACTGGAACCTCCTGGTCTCACTACTACACTACATGGTGCTACACTAATAGTAGGAGGAGCTAGACCTATATGACATCAGCTCCAGTACTACGGATTGTAGATTACACTGGAAGGTACTTACGTGACATTAGTGCAATCACCTCGAAGAGCCAATGGTCTATACTCGGTTTAGTAAATAGTTTGGCATGAGAAATGCAAGAATTTAAGAGGTCACTGCACGACTCGAATATTAATCAGACAACGAGAATACATATTTCATTATGTAAAGTGATTAAATACTCATACAGTCATTACAAACAGTTATCTGTCGCAGTTTGCACACCAGACAGCATAATTCCCCGAGTCAGCATGTCTGATCGTAACAGTCTGTCAATCTAATACATACGATTAGAGACGTCACGATACAAGCATCGATACTTTCTTCGGATACCAAGTACTTTTTGTACTCAATATATTCCTTCCGATACCAAGTAAGTATCGAAAGAAAAGTAAATAAATAAATCTTTATTGGCCAAAGAAAATATGCATAGTTACAAGAACAAGACAATTATAGTGTGCCAAAAGGCGGACTTATTGCAAAACCAATATCTTACAGTCAACCCGAAAGTACTCGAATGATTCAAGGCATCAAATGAAATTAAAAACAGATATGAAATATACTTATTTTTTAGGCGTAGTGGAAGAAAAAATAACTTATTTTCGCTGAAATTCATATGAGTATCGATACAAGTATCAATACTGTCTTGGTATCAAATGAGTAATATCAAAAGATGATGCGAATACTACTCATATGAGTACTCGATACATCGAGGTATCGTGACAACCCTATGATGTCTAGCATATCTGCGTCCAGAATTTTTCAGAAGACTTTGTATTCACTTGTTTGTGAATGATTAACATAACAATCTACTTTCCAATCTGCTCTTTTTGTCATATTTTTTAGTAATCTCAATGTTCTTGACCGTCGGTACTTGGTGGAAGTCCATTTTTAAGGAAAAAAATAAAAACTAAATATTTGGATCCACAAAAAAATTACTTTAGATTTCACTAGTATTCGAGGATTTGCACCTTCAGGCGATTGAGAATAAAGTTTCATTTTTTATCTAGTCGCGAAATCTAAAGTCATGTTCTTTTGTGGATTTTAATCTAAATATTTAGTTTTTTATATTTTTTGATGTTCCGTGAGAATAAAACGAGATGATTTTGGAACGTAAATTATAAAATTTATTCACCACAATGGATCATTTAAAAGTTGTTAAAAGATCAGACAATATAAAAGTAATAGATTAAAGAGAAAAAGAAACATTCATTTGATTATAATCTTGGATAAAAATATAACACATTGAAATATAAGGCCTCGGGAAATTAACAACGTTTTTGTCAATGTTTACAATATTAACAAATATCAGAAATGAATAACCAAGTATCATGCATTGCAAATGGTTTTGACGTGAACACTATTTAGTGACTTGATTGAGATTTGTTGTTGGTGTTTTACTAAAATTATGTCACCCATCACAATTTTTTTTTAATGAATCTGGGTTTATCGAAATAAACCCAAATACACCTTTGTATGTACACTTCACAGTAAACTTGAAAAGCTAGTGTCGTGAAGTGGAGTAGGTTGGCATCGGGGATCGAAACCGCGCCCACTGGATTAAAAGTCGGGCGTGTTACCAACCAGGCTACCGACCACCTCAATATGTCCAATTGTGCAGTAGATATTAAAAAATATTGCATAAATTGACAAAAACAATATATAATTTCATGTAGGCAATAATTCAAAAATTTTGTACAAACTCTTAAAATTTTTATTCTTAAAAACAATGATAATAATTATAGAATAAAATAGAAATATATAATAATAATATATATATCGTGGTCCGATCGCAGACTTAGCCACACCACAAAGTGCCACATCTCATAAAATGGCCCCATTTCATGAAATTTTACTAACATAATTTTACTAACGTTCATTGTTGGTTCTTCGGAATGGTTGAATAACCGAGCTTCTAAACGCAGTAAGGAAACCCGAAGAATCAACGACAGAGATATGTCTACGTTTTTGTATTCAAAATTAATAATAATGAGTCAATCGAAGAGGTAAATGCTATGAAATTAATTTACGATAACAAACTACAATGCTTCTATGACAAAACTGGAAAATTTGGACAACAAACGAACACTATTAATAAGACCGAATGTAGGCTGACAAATCGTCAAACGTTGGACGTTGAACGACGGATTCCTAGTTGACCATTTCATGCAAATGCCGGGCAGATCACGATACGGTTAATTCTACAATCGGACCACGACACATACACATACAATACAATATGGTTTCTATACAGAGGGGATAAAAAAATATATTCTCTTTTCACACCATAATAATATTACGTAAGTTAATATACCTAAAGATCCCATGGACAATACATTGTAATATAATTTATTCTGTTCCTCAGCTGATCACCGCATGAAGACCACAGAGAATGTCCGATAACAACAATAACAACCAAAGTGCCATAAAAAATTAAGTCACAAATCTCTCGAGTTGTTTTTTCTTTACTTTCAATATATTCTTGTCATTCTTACAGCACTCGCAATTTACATTCAAGGGTACGTTTCAAATGCTAAAACGCATTTGATTATTTATTTAAAACACGACATTAGTGTGTACTCAAAATTAAAATTATAACGAGATTCGTAACATGCAGTAATAAAATTTAGACAAAAGGACGTTAAAAGATTTAAAATTTCATTGACAGATGACAGAGGGGGAGCGAAAATGATTGTTTTAAATCGGACGAAACTCTGTGATCCTTTGATCGTATTAGATATTTTATATTTTTTTCATAATAACAACCTTTAAAATTATCTTAGTATTTTAAAATTTCCATTCCACTCACGTCAGTAAACCATACAAATTATAGTTATTTTTAAAAAAACTCAAAGGTCCTACACCCCGAAATAACAGGATTTCGTCGTTGATTTTTAATCAGAATCAATTTTTTATGTACGATATTAAAAAACATAACGTTTCTCAAAATTTCAAGCAGCAATGCTTCTTAGTAACATAGCAAAATCTTACTTCGGGTTGTAGGATCTTTACATTAGTATATTACTTGCAAATCCAACATTACACATCGTCGATGATAAAGAAATTACATATCTTATACAATAAACGATAATATCATCTTTAATAAAATCAAATGCGAAACTAAACTGTCCTTTCGACTGTTGAGAGACCTAACCTAAACACTGTACGGTCGAATAACAGAGGAGATACAAAATCTCACAGCGAATGATTGTTAGGCCTCTTCACGAGTACTTCAGAAAGGACATATGAATCGTATAGTATCAAACAGCGATCTGATCGTGGACTAATACAGAGTTGATCGAAAAACGTTTAAATTGGTGATCTTGACTCTCATATATTGCAGATTGCTGTATTAGAAACCAAGTCACTTTTATATTAAATATTTATATGGGTTTTGGCTGCTTTTGTTGCCATGTTAATTATCTTACAATGTGTAGTTTTACAATAAGAACATTTCCACGTTTTTAACTCAATTTACGCACAACGACAGACCTCTGTTTTTGATACTATACGACTCAGTTAATAAATTTATAAAATCGCAACACTTTAGGCAAAAAAAACTGTTTTTTTTCATGCGAAATAATGATTTTTATAAACTTATTTACAATTTCAATAGTCAAACATACAAAAATACGATTCATTTCTCATAATTTAATCTACATTATATACATACATACACTCTATATTATACATAGTACAATTTATCAATATATAGCACCTTTCCATTTTATGTTAAAACAACATTACCATCTTTTGGTAATATGTACATAGAAAAAACAATGAATCCCGGGGACCATAATATGTCATGATCAAAGAGCATAGAGTCAAGACAAAAAAAGTCACGCTTAAGCCACAACAAAATTTTAAATAATTACCAAATTTTGTTTTTAAAAAGGATCTGGACTTGCACACACAATCCTAAATACTTTCCAGCACACCTTGCACTAGGCTAAAAGCCTGTATCGCAAAGTGTGGAATACATCGCCAGCGCCGGGGTTTGAACCCGACACCTCCCGCTCAAGAGACTGCCGCCCCAACCAACTGCGCCAACCATGTACTCGTCAATTAACATCATAATATTTTGCCACAATTCTAGTTTTTAAATTCAAGTAATTAAACGACGATTGGAAGAAAGATATTGTACGAAAAAGTGATTTGAGTCCCCAACATAAGAATAACAGTATGTAATAATAATATGTAGTACAAAAATAAACTATTTTAGAAGCACACGTTATCGAGAATATTACGCTAATGAAAAAAATAGCCTCTTTTGTTGGATTCGCAAGCAATATTGTAATTAGTATAATGCAGTAGAAACTCAATTACCCAATTCTCATTTAAACTGAACACATTGTTAGCAACAGGCGATTAATCGATCATTTTATGTTCAGTTGACGATTTGCAAGTCAGAGCCTTTTACACTCTGATTTGTAAAGATCTAAATAGTATGTATGTCTTTCATATTTTATTTTATATTGTATTTTATTTTATTGTGTCAACTGTAATATTTTGTGATAATATTGACGAATCCAAGTGCTCCATTGGAGCCTACGGATGATGATACACAATAAACAATAAACATAGCACATTCAATCACATCAAAAGTAAAAAATATCGCAAGTATTCCACTGTTATAAGAAAGTCGATCATAACAATGGACTTTGATTATTTGAACCGCGAAATACAGCACCATCGCCCACCGCTAATAATAATACAAATTACGATCAACAGAGTCTCAATTATGAACTGGATAAGTGAGTTTCTAAACCATCGTTTAATAATGATATGAACCATCTGTAAAATCACAACAAACTCCCGTGACGAGAGACCGAGTAGGAAAGGGGAGGAGTATCTATAGTAGGAAACCTATATAAATGTAGGAAGACTTAACAAACAAAGCCATAGACAAAACTTAACCGCCGCCATTGGCGCTACTAAACTTTCTGCTAGGTATACGCCATTTTTTCTCAATGTAAAGTACGCTAATTTACCATTGAATTACATAGGTTATATTCCAAAGGTAATTTCCACGCTGATTATACTTAATGAGTTGCAAAAATCACTGAAATATCACCAGGTTTCATGCAATTGTGTACAGCCAATATGACACACAATCATATGTTTGTAGCTCCCATAGTGTCCACCATAGATTTGTCATAGATAATAGAAGGGGCTCAATGTTCAATAGTTCTTCCCACCTTTAAATAGGTTCCTTACTCTATAGAATGATGTGACTGTGTGATGATTTGTGCGGTAGTAAGATGCGTTGCGAGGACAAGTTCCAATATACAGAAGGAAGATCTAATATGAATAACAACATTGGGTTAGTGGTTATTTAGCTTTCACCGTCTGGTTGGCGGGGGCTCTCTGTCTCAGGTTCTTGTTTGTATTCTGATCCACCTCGGGCAAGTCAGACTCCTCCACGCTCGAGCGTTTTACTAAAAATGAAAAAACACATTACCATTATTAACTGTTTTTTTTTTTCAATATGACGCCAATTAATAATATGCACAACACTTGAAAAACGATATAGTATTCCTACAACAGTGTAGAAGAATTACGGATGAACATTGTCGGGCTTACGACCGACCTCAGCTGGCTTAAGTGATCATTTACACTCAAGAAACATTCGCCATTTCAGTTCACCCTGGCTGGGATTCGAACCCAGACCTTCATCTCGCATAGTAGGGATTATCACTACACCACAAGGAGCGACGACTGTGTTGTTGAATTCCGTATACATTAAGTACCATGGTATTGTTACCATTCACACTGTTGCGGGAAGAGGTGGTATTTTTATATACACTCCTGCCATCTATTATTGCCAAGTCGAAAACGTCAGATGTTTATATCTGTCATTTCAGATTTTGGGACTTTGCAGACTTCGAGATTTTTACTCCATATTTGAACATTTGATAATGTATACAATCCGATATAATATATGTAGTCACAACTGTACCTTTTTCCTTCTTAGACTTCTCCTTCTTGGCTGCTTTCACGGCCTTGGCTTGTTGGGCCGTCAGCTGCGCAGTCTTCTCTCTGGCCTGAGCCAAATACTGGGTGATGTAGTTAAACATCAAGTAGGCCTGAAACATTCACCAACAATCAAATATATAAATAAATACATGTAGGTATGTAATATAATTAAAGGACAAAAACAGAGAGTAGAGGGTCCCTTCTCACTTTAAAATAAAGAATGTGCGGGAAAACATTGAGAGACAGGACGAGAAATGAGGATATCAGAGAGATGAGTGACTGTATAACGGGTGTTGAGACTAGAATAATTTGAAATTTCTTCCCAGGCTCTTTTTAAAAAGGTAAAATTCACATTGTCGCTTACATTATTCTTATTTCGTGCTAACGTTCTCATAAAAAAATTGAAGCGAAAATAGAACGATTTTTGCTCAGTGCATATAGGCCCTTAATAAGCTTAGATGTACAGGACATGTTGAGAGAACGAACGATGTGGAAGTGGAAGAAAAACCATGACGCCAAGACTGCCCGGAACCTATCATGTTGATCAGATCGTATTTAAACTACAAGAAATAGGATGTGAGAAATTGCCTAATGTATCGGAAGCAGGGAGAATGTGTGAAAGGATCTGGTGGGTGACATGGCGTGAAGGGATAGACAGATAGATAGACAGTGATATTTACCTGGAAGGCTCCAACGACTATGAGAGCTGCAAATCTAATTGGTGCGGAGATGCTCTCTTGTTGAGCTAATCCATACCAGAATGTTAACACTGCCACTACCATAGTGAAGAGACGGACTACAACGAACACAACCCCATTGCATAACTTAAACACTGAAACAAACAAAATACATTATCGCAGTTAATACAATTAGTAATTATGTAATGGAACTCCATCGCTACTAGTGGTGGGCGTTTACACTAACTAAAGTTAACTTTAACAGATGCTAATATTAACCTCGATTAATAGTTATCAGTAACTGCTAAAGTTAAAATGGTCATCTCATTGCTGATCAATTTCGAAAGATTCTCCATTAATGTCTAACGCGTAATACTAATGAATCTCGCGATGTCATTGGTCACCGGTCAACAGGCGCTACTGTTGACCGTGACCAATGACATGAGGAGAATAATAACAGTATCTAGTCGTTAATTTTTCTGTTGATATTAATATTACTGTTGACGGGCTAATACGCGCGAGAGTTTTGCTTAAATTTTTCTCATGCGTTTGGTTGGAATATTTACATACTCACTCCAGGTATTGGCGTGGATTAACGTTAGCAGAAAATACACATTTATGTCAACAGTGTTGACGTGTTAAATAAGAACGACTGTTGAAGATTAACTGTTAAACATTATCGACACGGCTCTAAAGGAAAGTACTTGGGTTTGTGGATCTTTTAATGATTAAAAATAAGATGAGAATTACTTTTAGAGATGCTGTCATCAGCGTCCGCCCTGAGGATGGTATCCAGCTTGGCCATGTGGGAGACCATCTCTCCAATGCCGTGGAGGACAATCAGACAGACTCCTACCCTGTGGAAACTGAAACAAACAAAACACACGGTGTCAATCACTGAAATATTCTGAAGGAGGGACGTGTTTCAAATGAAAGTAATTGTAGAGTGTATACAACGGAACTGCATTGTCAAAATTTTGTTAAAAAATGTAACAAGGCGAACTTTCTCCATAGACTTTAGATTCTCACTATTAACAAAATAATATGAAAATTTGGCTACTTTTTGGAGCTTTGCAGAAAATTTTAAAACTTTAATTTTGCATAGAAAAATAATATTTAAAAGTTGTCAGTTTTCAAGTTCTAACAGAAAATTTGCCAGAAAAAGAAATTTTTTGTCATTTTTCGCAATGTTTTGCAATTTTCATTGCGTTCAATCCTCGGATTCAGAGTCAGCACCCCAAAAACGTATGAAATGAAAGAATGCTGATAACAGGCGGGAGGGGGGGGGGGGGGGGGCGTGGGTAATAAAGGTTGGGAACCCCTGGTATAGATGATGGATTAAACGATTTGATTTCCAAATCTATAGTTTCTAAATTTATGGTGTTTGTAAATTTAGGATAGGTGTTTGCAGAGCGCACTTTATAATCTAAAAACGTAACTAACTTTAAAACGTAAGCTGCCATTGTGAATGTGAAGCCCACAACGGCCTGCTGGATACGTGGAGGGCGATCCTCCTTCTTGATTCTCTGGAAGTACAGCTCGGGCATTGTGTGGATCCAATACGAGGCCTGGACGATCCACCACAGTTTCAGCAGGAAGGTCATGGGGTGGTTGGGGTAACCTGACAACAAAACACATTACTTGATTTATTGAAAAAATGCAGCCCAGCAAACTCCTATTACAGTGAAACTCGGATTTTACGTTTTTCTGGGGACCACCGGAAAAAAACGTTAAATAGGGGAAAACTTAAAATGTGGGAAATGATATTTTAGTATGTCCTATAAAAACGTAGTTACTTTTCACTGTTAACTTCATTGTCATGTAGCAGGAGTGATTTCTTGGCAGTAATTATGTTTACAAGAAACAAAAGTGAATTATATCACTAAAAAACTAAATTGAAGGAATTGAATTTTCAGAAAATACCCCATACAATAAAAGTCCGTTAATTCAAATTCCAAAGAACTGAAAACAGGAAAAAAATAGAATTACGCGACACGAACATTTGAATTTCGCGCCAATTTTTAATTTTAAAATAAACTGAATAATTTTATAAGGAAAACTTGCGATTTTTCGGAAGCAACCCAGGTGGATGTCGAATATTTGTCACAAATTTGATTCTCGGGATAAGTACGTAATTTAATGTGCACGACATGATGAAGGTCCGCGCATTTCACATTACCTAATACCTAATAATAGCACTTCGTACACAACACAATTTATGTCGGAGTAAACATTGAAAGAACTATTTATTACTTTTAGATTTCAAAAAGTCACTTACTTTAGTTGTTGGTTTTTATTTTGACAGAGTTTATCATTAGGTACATGTCCAATGACCTAGTTAAAACTTTTGCAAATATCAAATGGTGTGTCGGGCCCTTCCCGAGTTTCTTCTGAACACCTAGTAAGGCTGACAATACACATTTGTATTTGTGGAAATATAAATTGGAATAACAACCAAACTTAATGTAAATTAAAAAGGAATCGTTTTTTTTTCAAATTCAACAAAATTGGTGCCCAAAAATTTCGCGAGAAGTAAATGACAAAGCACTGTTTGGAATAATACGCACGTGTAGGTAGAGGTAGGTATATATTAAATACCTAAATAAAACGAGTAATGTGTATGTTGCACTACAATGAACTGGATAAAAAACTGAAACTTTAAAGTTATACTAAACACTTCCGGCGATTAAAATTAACATGTTACTATGCGCTGCACATGTTGACATTCTCTGTAAATCACCCCATACATCAAGAGGTAGCGATGTACTGAGGTGTTATGAGGGGGAGATAAGATAACACCGCCCACCACGTGGAAGTGTTGGCATTAAGTAAAAAGGTAGCAATGTGACTTTACACACTTTCTTTGCGTAATATTTTTTGTCCAACTTTTTGACAAACAATTAAATTTTACGTGTACAACTTTACGGCCGAGAAAAAACGTATAATCCGGGAATTGTTTGGGCGCCTGACGTAAAATTTGGGAAATTTTTGTTCTGGAATGTATGGGGGTGAAACGGGACCGACAAAAAAAAACTTTAAATCCGGGAAAACGTAAAATGCGGGAACTTAAAATCCGAGTTTCACTGTACTAATATTTGATACTTTGAAGGCAGCTTTGGCTGATGTGACAAAAACCCCAGTTAGTATGTGTTTATATGCAATTATCCAGTCTATTCTTGTATGTAAGGAGTTGTTGTATAGTATGGAGCAAGTACAAGTGATTCCTCACACTGCCAGCTCTATTGGTTGTGTGGTGTGTTGGATGTGTAGGTATAATGTTGTCTATAGCTTCAGTTGATGTCCTCTCAGGTGCACATTAGAGCTCATGGTGAACATAGCTGGTAGTATCTCACAGGACTACCTAGTGCTCATACATACACACACAGTATATCTCAATAAGAACATCTCTCCTTTTATGTCATTATAATATTACCTTCCCACAGGAGTCCAAAGTTGGAGAAGAATCCCTCTCTGAGTATTGCGTCCAAGCCCCACACGACCGTCATGGTATAGAAGACAAGGAGGTGCCCCGATTCATTCAGCGAGCTGAGACGGAACTTGGACAAGTGGAAGCGCTTCGATATTTTCTGAAATAAACGCATAATCCATATAAATTTTTAATAGCATATAATACTTGAGTTAGTTAAGTTATAACTCTGGAACGCCTGGAGCAATTTCGACCAAACTTGGTACACGAATGCTTTGCTATCTGGAAACGAATACTGTGTAGTAGAAACTTCTGGAAATGTGGAACCTTCTGAGAAATTTATCTGATGAAGGGATGCAAAGATTGTGTGGGGTCGTGTGTGGTATCGTATGAAAGAGCATTGGAAAAGAAATTCAGATTGTAAGTCATATTTTAATAACACTGATGGATGTATGTGTGTGTCATACTGTCGATCTACTTCACCATTAAAATTTGCCGTTGCGAAGTATGGGTAACTCAGCTAGTATGACATAAATATTGTAGAGGGGCGTTGTATTATACTCACATCAAAAAAGTACTCCTGAATGATAGCGTGCATCACGATACAGACGAGGGTGTAGAAGAAGACAGCGCAGGCATCAATGAGACCCGCCTTGTAGAGGAAGGGCTCCCCAGGCTCCTCTCGGGTGGGCTCCGAGCCACTCACATTGTGGTGCAGGGCAATGAACAAACTCGCCATGGGGCTTGTGGCCTGAAAAAAAACATCTCTATCTACTATACTGATTCCTTTATAAAATTCTGTTGTCATTGACGTAATGTAGTTCTGGACAATTTACATCCAGACCTGCATCGAACTAATCAACACCTTTTTTATAACTTTGTTTTGTCACCATGTAATTATTGTTTCCATTCTTTTTTTTGCTGTAACTGTTCATAAGTTTGCAATATAAATTTTGTTCAATGTGTAAACCTGACGATTCCAAGTGCCTTAAAACCAATCATTGATCTCTTTATTGTTGTTTATCGTCCTTAGACCCTATATCGGGCACTTGGACTCAGTTATTTGGGGAAAAAAAAAACAACCTAACCCAACAATATTGATATATTTTCTATGGTTGGGGCCCCAATTGTACAATAGTACCCATAAATTAGCGTGGATCTGTAAGAAAATTTGAATTAAATAAATCGTAACCTAATTGAACAAAAATTTGTATGAATCTGTCAGAGCTTTTTGGACGGCAGCGTTAGAAGCGCTGCATTCACTTTAGACCCGTACTGTAATGTGGGTGCTACTTTCTGTCTGAGCGCAAATCGGTGATTTCAAACAAAACAGCTGTTACTTAAACAGAAATGCAATATACTCCATAAAATTATTACATAGTGTCAATAACACACTGTAATTTGTATTAATGTCAGAATAAGTAGGTTATAATAACAATAAAGTACTGCTATTTTTATGGAGAACTCATGATGATTCTTGTACAATCTAATAAAGATGCAATATATTATTTCATGTGATATTTAAGCTGCTACGTTGTATTATTAAACACACTACTACTTTAACAGCGTAATCTCTAATAATAAGTATCCCATATTCAACAGCATTGTACCCATATTTTCCCTTCCTCTCTCCTATCCTCTATAACATATTGCATGTCAAAATGCACATTCCGCGACGCTGTTCCTCCCTTAATATCTTGGAAAACCCACGTTAATAAGTAAATGTAATTCTTTTTCAACAAGGAACGCGATAAAATGAATTGTGAAAGACTTACTTGAACCATAAGTCCTATAAGAAACACCATTGCAATGCAAGATACAATGTCTGCATGATTCTGTATGATGAATTCATGACTGAAAATTGGTGGATTCTTATTAGATGTCTTTCGTCCCAATCCTGGTTTCATCACCATTGTGATTTAATCTGAAAACACTTTTATATATAACAGAAACTAATAAAATTTCAAATGTTGTCTCCGGAGCCGACACCATATACCCGACACGCCACTAAAGTACCCGGTAAAAAAACGACAATTTCCAATCTGACAAGGCGCCACGACTCAAACTACAAAGCGAATGGTTGATAATCAAGAAAAGACATACGTCCTGATCTTATCTTCATACAATTACGAAACTTTCACATAAAAAAGCTCGACTTCGCATGTCTTTTATTGACAGGTGTGCTGTGTTGGCACAAACCGAGACCAAAACTGTACCTTTTTAAATAAATGGAAACAATAAATAATTATATTTCAGTCAAATTTTCCATTATTTAATTACTAAATCATTTTTAAAAGATACGAATGCATAATATTTTGTAATTTTTTAATTATTTTAAAATAAAGATTAATATTGATCACCAGATGTTGCCTGTTACGCAAGCATACCAATAGAACAATAATCGATTGCTAGAGAGGTAAATTCAAAATGTTGATAACATCATCTTGCGATTATAGTTTTAATTGATATTTACGGCGCATCATTAACAATAAATTGAAAGCAGGATTGTTTCGTCCTAAGATATAGGCATTATCATTAGATTCTATCTAGTAATTGGGAAAATTTTCATCTCTTCTGCTCGCAGTGAGACTCTAGCGCAGTGGTTCCCAATACGTTTATCTGGTGGGCCAAAACAATATTGCTAGCTCAGAAGAATCGTTGTTATTGATCCTACCGATGATGCCATTGGAGGTGACTATGGAGGCCGATTCTGGACATGCACACTCTGGACAAGGCTGCTCCTCACTTGTAACGGGTCTGCCTTTAAGGCAATGTTACCTCCACATAAAATGGAATTGAGAATATTTTTAACATTTCCATATATATTTTTTTTAATATTCGTACGTACCTACCTATTATGAGTTAGGTGAATCTAGTGACGGAACTCTTTGTTTTACAACTTCTCGTAGAAAGCTGAAAACATCAAAATAATCATCTTCAAATAGACGACGGGTTGGCAAGACCTGTAATAGTGCTACCAATCGCATAAAAAAAACAATCAGCTGAATTATTATCAACAACTGTCAGTTTGGAAATTTGACATAATTTTTGTTTACCCAAAACAATATTATTTGTTTTTATGTTATTTGATTTAGATTATTTTCAATTGATTTAGTTTTATCATTTTACCAATTAATAATCTAACATCGTTTTTTTTAAATAATCACATTGAAATTGCACACCTGACGGTAAAATAATAATAGAAAAGAAACTAAAATGAACAAAAAAGACGTGTTTATGTATTTTGCATACGGCAGCAATCTTCTAGCTAAACGGATTCACATTCAAAATCCATCCGCAGTGAGAAAAGGAATCGGCAAACTAAAGGTTAGTAGTTCTATTTACTTATTTTTTATTTCATGCAAAAGTCTTCTTCTTTTCAGCCCCTCTCCCTCCACTGCTGGATATAGGCCTCTTCCACAATTCTCTGTTTTGGGCGCTCTGCCTCCACCCATGTCCCACCGACTCGATGATATCATCGGCCCATCTCCTTTGTGGTCTCCCTACACTTCGTTTATTTTATTGGGGTCTCCAGCTCAGTACTCTGGGAATCCATCTGCCGTCCTTTAGCCTTGCCACATGATCCGCCCACTGCAATTTCAGTGTCCCTACTCTCCCCGCAATGTCTGAGACCCTCGACCGTCATTCATACATTTTGAATTTTACAATTTATTTTTTTTGAGAAACATCGGATTTTCTACATGTCGTAGTTGAAACGTCTCATCTCAACAGATGTACAGCAAAGGATGGACATCACCTTTCAAGCGTTTCCTTCTCGCTTCAATCATCAGACTACATGACACTGCGGATAAAATACAGGTGTATGAGCCCGGAGGTCTGGGTTCGATTCATCTCTTAAGAGTTCAAAGAAGGGCAACTGATATTCTATTCTATCCCCTCACGCAACGTCCCTTGCAGAGTAGACTGAAAGAACAGAATACCGGACCTTCCTATCCTTTCACACACTTCGTGCTTCCGTTTCATTCATACAATTTGTCATACACCCTCTACATTCCTGGGGAATCTGGTCTACAAGGTCGAGCCATGTGGTCCTCGGACGACCGCACTTCATCACATCTCTTCTTTCTCCCAGACATATTTTGGTTGTTATCCTTTCATCATTAATTCTCTGTGCATGTCCCAACCATCTCAACTTGTTCACTAACATTTTAATCACAACATCCGTTTTACATTCACTCTACTCTGTAATCACTTGATTTCTTATCCTCTCCCTCTACTCATTCTTCTCAGCGATCTCATCTTGACGGCATTTATACCTGATTCTTCCTTCTTCAGCCATGTCCATGCCTCACTAGCATACATCAGTGTTGAGTCTAAAGAGGGCATTAATATTGGTTATGCTCAGATTCCGTAATGGCGAGTAGTGGAACTTATTTGTTCTAATATTCGCTCGCAGCCCACTAGTGGGCCGGGACTTCTTTGGGAAATACTGGTCTATGGAATTAGAAGATTGGTAAAGTTTTGTTGCACCTCAGCAGGTAAACGGCATTTGATTTCCCCATATGTATAATAACATATATATAATAAAGGTACAGGTATGTACAGAAATATTTATTTATTGTTTCAAGCGTTTGACAGTAAAAATATAGTCTATTACATTTCACACATAGATGCAGATAAATTGAGTGGGCATATTTTACTATAACTCGTCGGTTGGGTACTTGATTACATTAGTAGAAGTTCTATTGAGAAATCTCATCCGTGGTGATCCATACATCTTTTAACGCTGAACAACACTTCACTTTTAGTACAAACAAATATTATTATTACAATATATACCTATAAAATATTTTATATAGATTTTCCGAAATGGCGAGTGTAACTTTGTGGATTTTATATTAGGTATATACTAGTGTGAAGACAATATCTTCGATAATATTCGGGGAGACAGACGAGGACCAGGCACTTAATCCAGGATAATTCAATGCATCAGAATTAATTGAGTACAAGGTTGGCGCAGTTGGTTGAGGCGGCAGTCTCTCGAGCGGGAGGTGCCAGGTTCGAACCCTGGCGCTGGCGATGTATTCCACCCTTTGCGATACAGGATTTTAGCCTAGTGCAAGGTGTGCAGGAAAGTATTTGGGTTTGTGTATGCAAGCCCAGATTCTTTTAAAAAAATATATATATATATACTATATAATCTCGTGGATTTGTTTATGTTTTTTTAATTTTGACCCATGGCGGAATGTTTTCATGCAAATAGTGCACTCAAAAGATTTTTTGCCACTGTGAATTCGTTTATGAACTCTTAAAGTTGAACTATCATTGAATGTCTTCGTGCAATTATTACACTTAAACGGTTTTTCACCAGTGTGAATTTGTTTATGTCTCTTTAAATGAGGTCCTTGATTGAATGATTTCATGCAAATATCACACTCAAAAGGTTTCTCACCAGTGTGAATTCGTTTATGTGAATTTAAATGAGCCACCTGTCTAAATGACTTCAAACAGACCTCACATTCATAAGGTTTTTCTCCTCTGTGAATTCGTTTATGTCTATTTAATGTTGATCCTTCAACGAATGTCTTCATGCAAACGTTACACTCAAAAGGTTTTTCGCCAGTGTGATATCGTTTATGTTGAATTAAAGATGATGGGTCACTGAAAGCCTTATTGCAAATATTACACTCAAAAGGTTTTTCGCCAGTGTGAATTAGTTTATGTCTCTTTAGAGCTGACGAATGACTGAATGTCTTCATGCAAATATTACACTCAACACGTTTTTCTCCACTGTGGATTTGTTTAATATGTAACTTCAAAATATATACACGACTAAATGTCTTCATGCAAATATTACACATAAACTGTTTTTCACCAGTGTGAATTAGTTGATGTGCGTTCAAATGTGTCGCCCGACTAAATGTCTTCATGCAGATTGTACAGGGATATCTTCTTTTGCCATTATTGGTGTGTCCATTCCTTGGACTACTTTTGGAAAGTATAATTTTTTTTTCACATTTCGAAGATGAACTGGCCTCAGTAGTAAAATCGGTTTCTCTCTCACACTCTACTTTAATATCAGGCTCGTATATATCAATGTCTCCACAACTAATAGCATGTCCAACAACACCTTCGCTCTCCTCAGTAGGCTCGTGTTTGACATTCATTAAGAACTCCGCGATTTCTTCATCAGTTATACATACTTGAACATCCCCCACTATGCCGTCATTATGCACACTAGCACTAGTGTCCTCCATGATGATTAATGATAACGCTTTCGAATTTCGATCCACTTTATAATAAACCTAATTACTAAACCGGCCATCCATCGAAATGGCAGTACTATAGAATCAAACTATGAATTCGAAATTTAATGTCGTGAAATCCACAGAAACTCAGGACGTCGTGTCCGAATCTACTACAAATGGCCGAATGCCAAACGGCCGACATGGACAAACGGCCGACAGAAACAAATGGCCGACACGACCAACTGGCCGACTGGTACAAATGGCCGAAAGACGAAAGGCCGAAATCCAAACGGCCGACATGGACATATGGCCGACAAGTACAATAGGCCGACATCCAATAGGCCGACACGGACAACTGGCCGACAAGGACGAATGGCCGACAATGACGTTTTCAATCAAAATAATAGTTAACGAGCATCGCCCAGCAGACATGGGACATTACTGTAAAAAACCGGTTGACCGGTTAGGTTGTTTTTTTATTTATACTAGTAAGGTTTAATTAAGCGCTAAAAGGCACCTGCAGCCGAAACAAATGAAAAACCGTTTTTAACGCCTAAAAATTGTGAACCTGCATGTTCGCTGGAAAGTTGAAAAAGTAATGTACCATGTCTGCTTGGTGTTTTTGATCTAATTCGTGTAGCGGCTACTCTATGGTAAAAGCGACATTTTAAAATGCAAAATGCTCCTAGTTCAAAATTGACCACGCGCGGCGCTAGTAGTAGGTAATACTTATTAAGTATACAGTGGTTACATAAATTCAGGAGCAGATCCTATTTAACCTTGGGTGCTATTGGCAAAAACAGTGTTACCGTTGTCTTTTTTTTCAGAAATCTCACGGAGCAAACTTGGTTTAGTGTTGCTTGATGTGATAATAAGATATGGTAACATTTTTTCGCTACTTTCAAATTATATTTCGGAACTGTTGTTTAAAAAACTAGCCAAATTTTGGATTGTTAGAATAAACTGGCAACTTTGTTTTTCAAACTTGTGATGTGATCATTATTTCAATCTTTTTTTTGTGTCGGCCATTCGTCCTGTCGGCCATTCGTCCTTGTCGGCCAGTTGCCCGTGTCGGCCTATTGGATGTCGGCCAATTGTACTTGTCGGCCATATGTCCATGTCGGCCGTTTGGATTTCGGCCTTTCGTCTTTCGGCCATTTGTACCAGTCGGCCATTGGTCGTGTCGGCTATTTGTCCGTGTCGGCCATTTGTCCTGTCGGCCGTACGTCTTGTCGGCCGTTTGTCCGGATCCCGTCGTGTCCATAGATTAGATTTAGATATAGTTTGTCGTGTACATTTCGTTTCATCCGTCTTGTCACACTTTTTGTATAGAATTACTATGTAGCCAGTGGCCAAGTTATATGAAACAAGGTATAGTCAGTGTTGCCAACGTAGGCGATTTATCGCCATTTAGGCTACTCAGAACGAGAATCGGCGACGAAAAAAACTAAAAGGCGACTGGTCGCCTTTTAGGCTACTTCAAAGATTCCAGCCATTCATAGAATTCGTACCCATATTAATGTAAAAGATATGTGTTGCAACCAAATTTTGTTTTTAAAATGCTTCCTATTTACATACTTTACTTTCTTTTAAGGTACATTACATTGTTTTGTATTAGGCTTAGGCCTATTTATCAATACATTTCATCATAAATTGATAAAAATTACATTTTATTCATATTGATATTTTGGTGTTTGGGCTACTTTAGGCTACTTAGTACTACAAATGAAATTCGGCGACTTTAGGCTACTTTATGTATGAGAAACGGCGATATTAGGCCAAGAGTTGTTGGCAACACTGGGTATAGTGTCAACTCTTCAATACTTTGAAGAGTTGTTTGAAAGTAATGCCGGTATGAACCAGACTAGCGGAGCAGCGAATTTAGTTGTAAGTGAGGATGGTAGCGATGAAATTAGTATGAGCGAGATTGGGAATGCGCTAAAAAAGGCAAAGAATGGTAAGGCTGCAGGATATGACTGTGTAGCGACGGAATTTATCAGGCACGGTGGTCCGAGTGCTCTCAAGTGGTGCTGGGAGCTTTTCAACCTGTGTTGGAGGGATGGCTACACTCCGGAAGACTGGAGGAGGGCTGTCATATGTCCTCTATATAAAGGGAAAGGCCCAAAGATGGAATGTGGTAGTTACCGGGCCATCAGCCTGTTGAGTTCTGTGGGCAAACTGTACGCGAAAGTATTGATTGAAAGAGTGAGAAAGATTACGGAATGTAAGGTATGGGATGCTCAAGGTGCATTTCTAAGTGGAAGAGGGTGCGCCGATCAGATCTTCTCCCTGCGAATGGTCTCGGAGAAATTTTTGGATAAACACCAGAAGTTGTTCTGTGCGTTCGTAGATCTGGAGAAAGCATATGATCGCGTGGATCGTGAAAGAATGTGGCGTGTATTGTCGGACTACGGGGTGGGCAGCCAATTGGTTCGTGCACTTGCATCGCTGTATACGGAGAGCTCTGCGTGTGTCAGGGTGAACGGTGCGTTCTCACGGTGGTTTACCCTCACAAAAGGAGTAAAACAAGGCTGTGTCATGTCTCCTTGGTTGTTCAATCTGTTCTTCGACAACTGTATGCGTCCGTTGAAAGAAATGGATGTTGGTGTGGACCTGAATGGAGTGAGGGTATGTGCGTTGATGTTTGCGGACGATTTGGTACTAATGGCTGAAAGCGAAAGTGAGTTACAGGAAATTATATCCTGTGTGCATGGTAGCTGCGAAAGAAATGGGATGAGGATGAATGTCAACAAGACGAAAGTAATGGTATTTGACAGAGATGAGATAAGGACGAACTGTGCGATTAAAGTTGGTAATGAATGCTTGGAGCAAGTCGATGAGTATGTGTATCTGGGAAGCTTGTTTACAAAAGATGGTCGGTGTGAAAGTGACATCGAAAGAAGAAAGTTAGCAGGTACCAGGGTGAATGGGGCAATTGGGCCAATAATGAAAAGTCGCAACGTATCGACAAAGGCAAAGTTGTTGGTGCACAACGCCATCCTGGTACCAACACTGATGTATGCAAGTGAGACATGGACATGGCTGAAGAAGGATGAATCAAGTATAAATGCGGTCGAGATGAGATCGTTGAGAAGAATGTGTGGAAAAACATTGAGAGATAGAATAAGGAACGAAATGATTAGAGAGTTGAGTGAATGTAAAAAGGATGTTGTGAATAAAATGAAAGTGAACAAGTTGAGATGGTTGGGTCATGTGGAGAGAATGAACGATGAAAGAATGACGAAGAAAATTTACCTGGGTGAAAGAGGAGGTGTAAGGAAACGCGGCCGTCCAAGAACCACATGGCTGGACCATGTTGACCAGATACTCAAGGACGGACGTGTTTTGAGTAAAAGTAACCGGAGAGTATGTATGCGGAATTGCATGAATGTGACGGAAGCCCGAAGTGTGTGTCAGGATAGGAAAGTCTGGCGATCCGTTCTCTCTGCCTACCCCGCAAGGGAGGTGGCGTGAGGGTATAGAATAGAATAGAATAGTGTCACTCGAGGCCGTCGTAAATATTAATATACAGGCCGGTGTAAGTGACATAATAATAGTAATAACCGTGCCCCCGTTGCCGAGCATGTTTTTAGCTCCGAAGAATCACTTTCACGTTATTACTGATCCTGTCGATGATGCCATTGGAGGTGACTACGAAGGCCGATTCTGGACATGCACACACTGTCACACTTTGGACAAGGCTGCTCCTCATTTGTGACGGATCTGCGGGTGGCTCTGTTTTGCGGGCCAGTGTAATCATTGATGATCCTCGAGTTTTTACGATCACCCACGAAGTTTTCCCAGTCACTTTGAGAATTTATATCCTTCAGTGTGTTGTGCTTGTGCCTGAGAGAACATCATCATCACAAGTGACATAAGAAGTTTAGGGAACCAAAGAAGTCTAGAAGAAGTCGATGACGTCACACTGCGTGGTAGGGGAACCTCTGCGTGGTAGGGAACCTATATAATATAGTAGGGAACGTTACTCATAATATAGGTTACTTACCTCGTGGTGAGAAAATGTATGGGGGGGCATATACCTACTCCATATTATACCGAGTGTTTAACACCATATATATATGTGACGTCGCGTTAGTGGGTATGGATGGTTGCCATGGTGATGTTATTTGAGTGTTAGGGCCTAGTAGATATCGCAATAGTCTCGTGAAGGAGTGCCAGTGTTACCATTTCTAGTATTTTTAATACTTAACCAGTATTTATTAAAGCATTTTTTTTTAATTTTGTGTATTTTTAGTATTTTCGAAAAAAATTGTATATTTTTAGCATTTTTTGGAATGTTATCAAAATTTCTAGTACTTTTGATCAAAGTTTATAATAGAAATCAACAAATTAATAAAAATTAAGAGAATCTTGTCGGTCTGTAAAATGCATTTTTTTTATTTTTCTTCGCTGGTCAGCAAAAATATCACTTTGATTCTGTAGGAATTAATTTTCATGTTGCGTTTGCTCAATAGAACTATTCATGACAATCTCTTCTCCATTCTTCTCGGGTGTACGGTGTGTGGGTTGTGGATGTTGTCATACACACCACAGCGAAGAGGCTACTACATTAGTCCTGAAGTAGCCCGAAAGTTCGACAACATCATCAACCTACACACGGTACACCCGAGAAGAACGGAGAAGAGATTAACAAGGACTGTGAAAATCTACAAAGTTATTAATGTTTCTGAATTCTGTGCCATCAGATTTTCTATGTCTGCTGCGAAGGTATGATATCTATATAAACTATTTTTTAATACACAATACCTACATTTTTAATAAAGTCCGAGTAGTCATTAGGTATTTTTTCATTTCCGGGTCAGTAAAATCAGTATTTTTGGACACTGAACTTGTTTTGACCCCTGTAATACATGATTTGCTCACGTGCTATGCATAGTTTAAGTCCATCTGCAGCTCCAGTATTCCATACCAACCTTATTGAGTTAAATTCCCTTCTTCCAGGATTACAGACTTGGTTTCTTTGGATTCAGCACCCGCTGGGGTGGAGCCAGCGCCACGATCATCCCTCACAAGGGGCACTGCACCTGGGGGGCCGTGTGGGAGATACATGCAGACAACATGGCAGATCTGGACAAGTAATTTATTCATCGTTTACAGAAACACTCTTTCCTAACAAAGTGTATTGCAGTGCCAGCATCAAAACACTGCTCAGAATACTCATCCCACCATCCCATAAAAACATTTGTTTATTCCTAAATTTACCAAAGCTGCGTTTTTTATCGTTAATATTCACTCAGCGAGTAAACGGGCGATTATCTCACGAAGCAGAACGCATTTCGGCGATTGTTCCAATTGGAATTGTCAAACAGAGATAGATATGAGAATACTAATGAGAGTGAGTTGATAGATACACATCGAGATAGCTATATCACGACACTCTTCTTTGGTAGAAAGGGATAGTCATATTGCGTGTTAATAAGAGTGAGTGAACAGCACGTGCGGACCACTCTATTATCTATGGAGAGCTAATGTCACCCAACCAAATAGTTGGGTGTTATTCGCAACAACCGAGCGTGTCAACTTTGAAAATGGAAAAGGTTTAATCGCACAACCGGTTAACTCGCACCGATCATAGAACAGAAAACAATAGAACCATAAACAATCGAGCGAATCACTGAGTGAAATTTAACGGATCCAGAACGAACCCCAGAACACATAGATGACCTCATAATTTTGACGAAACAGCTCATTAAATTAACGTTGACAGTCAAGTATTCATAAAAGTAAAAGCAACGGATTATACACCAATAGTATCAGATATTGCCAGTTTTTTTTTTATGAATCGACAGTTCAAAATAGCAATAAAATTTCAAAATCCCCAAGCTCACTCGCTCAGGGTTTATTTCGATAAACTCAGATTCATTTATTTAAAAAAAAATGATTTGAGAATTTCCAATAATTTACGTTAGTGGGGATGAGACAAATATATTTCCACCATTCCCTCCTATAGACACAGAAGTTTACTGATGAGTTATTCCTCTAGTAATAGTAAAAGAGTTCACCGTATCGTTTCAATTTGTCTTTGTTTCAGTCAAGAGGGCGTGGCAGAGAGTATATATTACCCGAAAATGGTAGACGTGGAATTATCCGACGGAGAAATAGTCAACTGTCGCGTTTACCAAAGAGTCATCGACCCGAAGCTCATAGAGAATCATGAAATATTCCCCGACGACAAGCCTTCCTTGCTTTACAGAGAAACCATCGTCCAGGGGGCCATTGAGAGCGGCCTCCCCGAGGATTACATGGAGCTGCTGAACAATATTCAACACAACGGATACAAAGGACAGGCGGAGATGGGAGACAAACTCAATATATTGTGATAACAAAACTAGTAGATATAAATATATTTATTACAAAATAGGTAACTGTGTATATTCATTCTACTATTACACATTATTCTTCGATACTATAAAGGCAGCTTTGGCTGATTTGACCCAAACTCCAATTAAATTATGTTTATACGCAATTATACAGTGTATTCTTGAAGGAGTTGTTGTATAGTATGGAGCAAGTACAAGTGATTCCTCACACTGCCAGCTCTATTGGTTGTGTGGTGTGTTGGATGTGTAGGTATAATGTTGTCTATAACTTCAGTTGATGTCCTCTCAGGTGCACATTAGAGCTCATGGTGAACATAGCTGGTAGTATCTCACAGGACTACCTAGTGCTCATACATACACATACGGTATATCTCGATAAGATTCCCCGATTGTGTCTCTCCTTTGATGTTCCTCCGAGAGTTCCAAGTATAATCACACAATTTAAATAGTGTCACGACTCGTTCTGTATTCATCCGGCATGACTTGCCATCCGTCAGATATTAAACTAGCTCATTTAATCTCAGAACTTCACTTCTCCACCTTCAACTTGTGCAGCGGATACTGAAATGCAAACACAATAGTAATAACATGAATTATCTAATACTGATAAGTTTAAAGGAGAGAATTGACTGTACGGCAACAGAATGAATGTGATCAAGATGGTTAGTTGATGAGGAGATGACGAATGAAGAAAGGATAACAAAGGAAAAGGTGTAGGGATTCAAGAACCACATGGCTCGACTAGACATAGACCTAAAAGTGTCCTTGATGAATATACATCAGGAATTTGGATGCCACTTGCCTGATGAGGTGCAATAAAACCTTACAATCCTCTAATTCCATAGACGGCGTGTGAGCAAAAGTATTATTTCTCTTTGTATTTAAATTACGGTATTTCCATCTATACCTGAATTCTGTACAAATATCAATATCTATAGGGGAATAAAACAATAAGTGAAGTGTAAACAATAAATTCCACGTAACTTGTATCAGCGTGCATTATGCAGGTAGTATTAACTAAATTTACCAAGTAAATAAACTGTATAGGTAATATTATTGTTCACTCTATGTCCCTGCACAACTCTTAGTCCCAGGTACCCAGGGCATTGGATCTCCCGATGTATAGTGATGAATTGCATGAAGGTCACGGAAGTAGGAAGTATGTGAATGGATAAGGGAATCTGATGCTCTGCTCCAATAGTGTGAGGGGATAGAATAGGATATCATAAATTAGAATACGTACATTATATTTATGGGCCAAACTCTTTTCACCTCTGTGTTGCTTCTGACCATGGTGGAAGCAATTTCCCTGAGTACAGAATATCTGAAATAAATAACATCGAACATTGATAAAGAATGGAAGGACAACAAATTTAATTAAAATAATTGATAACATATCAACTTTAAGGGCTTTATGAACTGAGCAAAAATAGTTTTATTTTCGCTTCAACTTTTTCAAATTTTGTATGAGAATGTTAGCGCGAAATAAGAATAACATTAGTGACAATATGAATTATTCCATTCCACGGTCAGAGAAAAACTCAAAATACAAAACAACCCGCAATTACCAGCTTTGAAAGATGTTTTCGACCCCCCTCACAAAAGGCTAAAATCCCGAAAACCATTGTGGACAGTGGAGACAGACTTCAACCTGGGAAACAAATGGAGAGAAAGATGGGCTGCACAAGAATTAGTGAATAAAGACCTAATAACGGACCCCACATCTCGAGTACCAGGGTTTGATCTGCCACGCAAGGTGTGGCAAGGGGTGACAATAACTTTATAGGTTAAAGTTGTGTTTTTTTTCCTGTCTACTGAAAAAATCGAAAAATGAGTATTTTTTTTGTGTAATATTGTTGAGAAGGGTGTTGATTTGATAAATAGAAAGTGTAGAATATAGTGGTGCTGAATTTCTATAAATTACTTTGTCCTTTCTGTGAAAAATTTGAGTGAAACACAAACTTTTAAAATGCCTCCTATACAGACCCGAAGTAAAAACTTATACATTACCATGGTGGACAGCTCCCAGGAGATCAGGATGGAGGACGAGCCAACATTGGAAACTGAGCTCAGGTCTAAGTTAAGTAAGGTGGAGACGGAAAATGAAAAGATCAAGGATGAACTTCAGGAAACAAAAAGAATACTAAGAATAAAAGAAAAAGAGATCAGCAGCCTCAAAAAGAAAATGACACTGTTGGCGGTAGCTCGGGAGAGTCGTCAAAATAGTACTACACTGGACACGATTGCTAATACAGAAACGGTAACTGAAGTAAGCCCTACTATAATACTCAAAGATAACAAAATAGCCCAGCTTATAAAAGATATGGATATATTAAGGACAAACCACGAAAAGGAAGTTAATGCATATAAGAAGAATAACGAAAAGATGTTGGAGGAACTGAAAAAAGCCAGAGAATTGTACAACGATATGAGGTACACCTTTGACATAATATATGGGAATGAAACGTTAGATAGAACAAATAAACAAAGCAAACAAACTCATACACAGCAATTTAAAAAAGACAAAAACCCCACATTGAATATATATGAGAAATATAACATGTACATAGTAGGAGACCAATACTCCAAGGGCCTGGGAATTAAACTCTCTAAAATGACAAATAAAAAGATAATGTGTATCTCTAAGCCCGGTGCCAGGATGAAAAGCCTACAGGGAGACATTGTGACAGTCCTCCAGAATGCAAAGGTGAATGACATCTTGCTCATTGTGGCGGGTAATAATGAAGATAGCCAAGAATTAAACAACTACATAAGCACACTTGAACAGATAGTGACGGAAGCTTCGCTGAGAAAGGTGTCTGTATTCATAACAACATTACGATATCATCGTTACAATGAAAAGATGAACTCAATTAAATACGACATTAACATCAAACTATATGAGCTCGCAGAGAAGTCTAACAATATAAACCTAATCGAGATTAATGAAATGGATGGAATGACCCTACCAAGTAAAATTGAATTCCAAATGAGGTTCTCGACAGGTAGCAGGAATGTGCTAATAAATGTGCTTGAGTATCTGCCACAAGCCAAGGAAATACACACTGCTGACTGCGGTGCCCTGCGGGTGGAAGACAAGGTGACGTCGGATTCTAGAAATTCTTTTTTATCCTACAACCCGACTCATCCCAGTGTGCCGGTGACAAGTGGAAACCTCCAACATCCCGAAATAAATCCTCACGAAAGCTCCAGTCACAACCAAGAGAGGAGGTGTTTACCATAGTACATCAGAATGCACAGGGCTTGCGGGGAAAGGAGCACGAACTAAACACTTCACCGGTATTAGATGGTCTAGATGTGTTGTGCTTCACAGAGACTTGGTTATACCATTCTGAGATAGCCTGTTATAATATACCTAACTTTAGTATTATAAGTAACTTTAGTAGAGAAGAAACAACATGCGGGGGATCTCTCATTTATGTCAATAATAAACATAAGGCAAAAAATAGGTCAGATATTGTAAAATTATCACTGGAAAAGCATTGTGAAATAAGCTGTGTTGAAATCAATAATACTATAATTGTCTCAATGTATAGGTCAACTTCTGGAAATGTTCACTCATTCCTTAGTATTCTGGAAAATGTTCTAAATATTTTAACTTCTAACAATAACAAGCGCATAATAATTTGTGGAGATTTTAATATAAATTTACATAGTGACTCAAATAATAAGACTAATTTTATAGATATAATGAGTAGCTTCTGTCTGACACCTTGTACTAACAAACCTACAAGAGTAACAAGTACATCAGCCTCCTGTATAGATAATATTTTTACAGATGTACACTTAATAAATTCAAATCTCGTAAATGTAGTCAGATCGGACCATAGTGGACAGATCATTCAGTTTAAAATGGAGAATATTGGGAATAAAGGAGTTGTAAACAGATATATCTCCAAGAGAATTTGTAACCGGGAAAGTATTAATAATTTTCAACAATCCATTATTCAGAGTGTTGACCCCTTGACAGTTGATAGTAGAAATGTGAATGTAGTATTTAGCGAATTGTTCAAGATAATAATTCTGGAACTAGATCATAATTTTCCTGTTAAGAAAATTAAGTGTAAGACTAAGAAATCTTTTGAATGCTGGTCAACCCCTGGTATACGGATATCAAGGAGAAAATTATTCCAGCTTTACGAACAAAAAAGATTACATAATTCGGAAGAAACTACACAGTTAGTACGTAGGTATAGTGCCGTATTCAAGGCAGTATGCAATGAGGCAAAAAAAAGATTTCTTGGTCAGAAAATAATGAAATCAAAAAACCCAATAAAAGCAACATGGAATGTAATTAAAGAGGAAACAGGTAGATTTAATAGACAATCTCAGGAGGCGGATCTCATCACGGTGGGTAACATGGATGGTTCTAATAAACTAGCCATCTCTAATTACTTCAATGAATACTTTGTTAATGCTGCCTCATCTCTAATTCAAACAGCAAATCTTTCTCAAACAAATTTAAACAATACTAAATATATAGAGGCCATTGTTTCTACAGAGATTCCATTTGTGTTCAGACCTGTAACTGTGCAAGATGTATTAAAGGCTTGTAAACATTTAAAATCAAAGGGATCTACAGATCTCTGGAATGTATCCACTAGTTTACTTAAATCTATTATTCATTGCCTAGCACCATGCCTGACGAACCTGTTCAATATGAGCCTAGAACAGGGGATTTTCCCTGACCTTTTAAAAATAGCTAGGGTCATACCTATATATAAAAAAGGTGATCCAACTGACCCCGGTAACTTCCGACCCATCTCGATCCTACCTGTGATTAGTAAGCTCCTTGAGAGAATAATTGTTGACCAGCTCGTCCACTTTTTTGTCCAAAACAATACATTACATCCACTCCAGTTCGGGTTTCAAAGGGGGAGGAGTACGATCGATGGTATCTCATCCCTCCTCCAATCGGTGCTCGAGTCCTTAGACCAAAAACGGGATATGTATGGAATTTTCTGTGATCTGTCGAAGGCATTCGATTGTGTGAACCACGAAATACTGTTGGAGAAACTCAACCTTTATGGTGTGAGGGAAACGGAAAATCTTCTTCTCAGGTCATACTTAGAAGACCGTCGACAGATCGCGGAGGTGAACGGTGTCAAGTCTGTCGAAAAAACCATAACCTGCGGCGTACCGCAAGGATCAATATTGGGGCCGTTACTCTTTCTTATATATGTAAATGATCTACCAAACTGTGTGGAACAAGATCAAAAAATTGTTATGTTCGCGGATGATACCTCAGTATTGATCCAAGATGGTGCAGACAAACAGGCAACCGTTGCTAACACCGTAAGTGTCTTGGACAGGGTGGACGGGTGGTTCAGAGAAAATGATTTAATCTTAAATGTGACAAAAACGAATACTATTCACTTCTCGCTGAGACAGTCTTCCGTGCCTGACCCCGTCACAACCTGTTTATCTCTGCGTCAGCTATCAATAGTTGATAATTGTAAGTTCTTGGGTGTTAAGATCGACAGAAAATTGCGGTGGGCACCGCACATTGAGGAGCTGGCTGGAAAATTAAACTCTGCAATATTTGCAATAAAAAAAATTAAAGAGACCTGTGGTCTAGAAGCAGCCAAGTCCATATACCATGCCTACTTTCACAGCATCATGTCGTATGGGGTGCTGTTCTGGGGCGGGGAGGGGGAGGCAAGGAGAATATTTATTTTACAAAAACGGGCAATGCGGGTATTGCTTGAAATGAGACCAAGAGACAGTTGCCGAAATGCTTTTCGGGAACTGGGCATCTTAACCTTGGCCGGTGCATATATTCTCGAATGCATGACTTTTGCCCGTAAAAACTTGCCAAACACTCCCCTAAATTCGGAGCAGCACACCTATGACACTCGCCATAAAAATGATGTTCGTGCTGTCAAACATAGGCTGGCAAAGGTCAGCAAAAGCTTTGTATGCCTCAGTGTGCGGATGTACAACAAGCTGCCTGAAGATGTTAGGGCCCTGGGCATGGAGACGTTTCGCACGAGAGTGAAAAAGTATCTCGTCGATAATTCTTTTTATACAATTGACGAAATGCTTAACAGTGGAAGTAACACTCTTAGCATTGATAATTTTTGAAAATATTTTATGTTCAGTTGACGATTTGCAAGTCAGAGCCTTTTACACTCTGATTTGTAAAGATCTAAATAGTATGTATGTCTTTCATATTTTATTTTATATTGTATTTTATTTTATTGTGTCAACTGTAATATTTTGTGATAATATTGACGAATCCAAGTGCTCCATTGGAGCCTACGGATGATGATACACAATAAACAATAAACAATAAAAAGGTTTGGGTGCAGCAGAACAGAGCAAGAACGGAACACGGGTGCTGTAACTTCTTGCTCTGGAAGTGGGGAAAGAGGGACAATCCTGAGTGTGAGTGTGGTGCTGTTCAGACAGTCAGACATTTGGTCCGGGACTGCGAGGCAAGGAAATTTCCCGGTAGCCTCCAGGACATCCACGAGGCAAGACCGGAAGCGGTGGTCTGGCTGGCAGCACTGGAGCCAAGACTTTAAAAAAATACTTATGTCGACGCAGCCTACACGGGCAAAGGACAACGCCGAATGCCACACGAAAAGTAAAAGTAAGTAATTATACCTTTTTAAGAAACGTCTGGGAACAAATTAAAAAATCCAAAACAGCTAGTTTGTTAAGATTATATTTACCAGCATTTTGGCTAAATTATACTTTTATATCTGAAAAACTGGACGGAAAATCCTCAGATCCCGTAAATTTCAGGGGTACTTTCGGAATATTTTTTTATTCAAGGAATTTCCAAATATTGTAATTCTAAAACAGCCAATCTGTAGTCCATACTTTCATCTATCACTGTCTTCAGTTTCAAGACGATTCTCTCAGTATTAGCTGAGAATAACAATTCAGGGCGCCGAAACCCAATGACAGCATATAGAACTTTAATGAGCGCGCTTGATATAAACCATATAGTAACATGTTGTATACTGACCACATCACATAAACTGCACTCATAGAATATTTTACACTTAGGTTTCTTTATATGTCCATGTTGTGCAGCACAATGTCTCCTGTACGCCCAACAACCACGGAACTCTTCACCGCAGACACACTTTATTTTGTCATTTTTATACGGCGAACACTTTTCCCTAAAAACAAAGCGACAAAAGAGTATTATAATTTGCATCTTAAATTATCAATAATAGACCGGTGTATTAACATTAAAAAAGGGGGTATAGCGTAGATAATTGTCGGAAAGCTGGAAACTGTTATAATCTCTTCATTAACATGCAAAGAAGGTTTCTTGAAGTTTGCACCAATTTTCCGCTTGTGCTAAGTACAGGGTGACCCATAAACCGAAAAAATAATGTACTTTTTTCAGTTTTTCATTAATAACTTCTAAACGGTGATTTCTAGAAAAATAGTGTCTTTTTATAAATTAAAGTACATAATATTCCGCGTCGTTTGAGCATAAATACTCCTTTGTACCTTAAAAATTATTGTGATACAGACACTGCCAAGTACATATTAATTTTCTGAACAAATTGAAATATTCGTATTTTTCACTTTTGTTGTTGAATAACTCCCCAAATCAGGTATTTACGGTAATATTTTACTAAACATATTTAATTGTGGGTCAATTTTCTCTAACTTTTGATTAAAAGTTTAGACCTTCAAGACATAGTTTAGGATGCACAGGTGTTTAAAGAGAGACGAGTGAAATAAAGAAATTGATTAAATGATAGATTTAGGTATGAAAATGATAAGCTAATTTAAATTATATGATTTCATTTTATTAATGTATAGTTTTTTCAAGTAAAATCTGAATTTTTAATACTGTTACGCCACTGCCTAATATTTTATATTGAAAAGAGTATTTTTTTTAGATTCATTGGTTTTATTAAAACATCTTGTTAACAGTTAGTGTTAGGAAAAAATATTTATCTCACAATTTATTTAGAATAATTTATCTATATTATACATGAAAAATAATTTATCTAATTTAAATACTAAGTGAGGTAGAATTGATTAAAAATGGTATATAAAAAATAAGTTCATACATGCCGTCACTTTTTGTTAAATTACTTCTAAACCAAGCGGTGTAGCGTTAATCCATTAAATTGCTTTTAAAGCGAAATAAATTTCCTATAAAATAAGTGTAATAAAATTAATTTGGGAGTTATAATAAAAAAAGTACTAGATGATCAATATCAATATTTTGTAAAATAATTCCACGCTTCCCATACAAAATGTTCCTGCGTAGCAACGTGCCTCTACACAAAATCAACTTTGATCATCTAGTACTTTTTTATTATAAATCACAAATTAATTTTATTATACTTATTTTATAGAAAATTTATTTAGCTTGAAATTTAATTTAATGAATTTATACTGCACCTCTTGGTTTAGGAGTAATTAAACAAAAAGTGACGACACGTATGAATTTATTTTTTATATACAATTTTTAATCAATTCTACCTCACTTAGTATTTAAGTCAAAGAGATTATTTTGCAATTATTATATAGAAAAATTATTGTAAATAAATTCCGACATAAATATTTTTTTCCTAACACTAACCGTTTAGGAGATATTTTAATTAAATTAATTAATGTTAAAAAAATAATCTTTTCGATATAAAATATTAGGCAGTGGCGTAACAGTATTGAAAATTTTGATTTTACTTAACAAAACTATGCTTTAATAAAATGGAATAGTAAAATTTAATTTAGCTTACCTCTTACATATCTAAGTTTATCATTTAATAAATTTCTTTATTTCACTCGTCTCTCTTTAAACACCTGTGCATCCTAAACTATGTCTTGAAGGTCTAAAATTTTAATCACAAGTTAGAGAAAATTGACCCACAATTAAATATGTTTAGTGAAATATTACCGTAAATACCCGATTTGGGGAGTTATTCAACAACAAAAGTGAAAAATACGAATATTTCAATTTGTTCAGAAAATTAATATGTACTTGGCAGTGTCTGTATCACAATAATTTTTAAGGTACAAAGGAGTATTTATGCTCAAACGACGCAGAATATTATGTACTTTAATTTATAAAAAGACACAATTTTCCTAGAAAGCATCATTTAGAAGTTATTACTGAAGAACTAAAAAAAGGACATTATTTTTTCGGTTTATGGGTCACCCTGTACTTAGCACAAGCGGAAAATTGGTGCAAACTTCAAGAAACCTTCTTTGCATGTTAATGAAGAGATTATAACAGTTTCCAGCTTTCCGACAATTATCTACGCTACAAAGCTAAATTTCCTGGGCTATAATAGCAATCTGTTGATTTTGCATAAATTGAGTTAAAAATGTTAACGATTTAAGAGTACATGGTTGGCGCAGTTGGTTGAGGCGCCAGTCTCTCAAACGGGAGGTGCCAGGTATAAACCCCGGCGCTGGCGATCTATTCCACACTTTGCGATAAAGACTTCTAGCCTAGCGCAAGGTGTGCAGAAAAGTATGTGAACCCAGATCCTTTTTATAAAAAAAAATGTTGAAATGTTCCTATTGTAAAACTACACTTTATAAGATACTAGCTGCCCAACGTGCCTTGCTACGACTAGATCTGTGGAACCATAAAAAAAAAAAAAAAAAAATTGATGTCATACATTTTTTTTTAATGTGTACAGGTCTGAATTACTTTTTCAACGCCCTTCCATATGATACCGAACATGACCACACACACACCCTGGGATCCCCTCATCATGACATCTCGCGGTGTCTCCCGTTAGCTAGACCTGGACAAAATGTGATTTAATATCTGAATTTATTTTTTAACGCCCTTTCATATGATACCAAACATGACCACACACAACCCTTGGATCCACTCATCTTTATGACAACTCTTGGTGTCTCCCGTTGGCTAGAGCCGGACAAAATGTGACTTAAGATCTTTTTGCTAACATCAATTCTTAATTAATATTAGCGAAATAGATCAATTTTAAAATAAGCTATTGAAGAAGAAGAATAAACCTAAAGCGTTATAAAAAAAGCTTAAAAAGATTTTAATCGCTTTTTGGTTTTAATTTTACAACGTTTTTTTTTGCACTTAGAACACCACTATAAGTTCCAGACATCTCTAAAATATTTTCAAAATGGCGTCGAATCGTGTTACTATTATTATCAAATTTCGGGCAATTGGATTACATGATACACAGTGATTTTATCATAACGGGAGATCATTTTATTATGTTAAAACTTAATTTAATTCTTATACTAAGCATTGCTATATTTTTCTCCAGCCCAGGGGATGTAAAAATGCTTGAATAGTATGTTTTTTCACACACTGTTTTTGACATGACACAGCATTTTCCATACAAAACCTTAGATTATATATTACAAAACATTATTATTGAAAATGAATATTTCTCCTTAAATTTCAGAATATTGGAAAGTGTGCGTCATCTAAGTTAATCTAATAGTTTTATAGCAAACTTTCACAAAGTATGAGGTCTGACAATGATTTATTCTGAAGATATAATGAATGTTTTTTTACGTTTTTGATGTTTTACGATTTATTCTGAAGATATAATGAATGTTTTTTTACGTTTTTGATGTTTTACGATTTATTCTGAAGATATAATGAATGTTTTTTTACGTTTTTTGTAAGATTATGACAGTTACAGAGAGAAAGGGACAAACATGAGTAATAGGGATGGCGATACATCGTACAGGTTCCGCTTCATTATAGAATTTCGTTTGAAAAGGATGCCATTTAAAGCCTTTTTCTGAAGTTGTCGATTAATATATTGGAAATATTTATAGCCTATGTCACCCGTGAGATTTTAAAGATTCTAAAGAGGTATAACATGATATAATTGGATGTTTCAGTTAACCGTGATAGACGTGTTTTGAAAAACAAATGACTATCCATTTTATATGAGTACTAGCTGCCCAACGTGCCTTGCTACGCCTAAATCTGAAAAACCATAAAAAAAAAAAAAAAAATTATGTCATACATTTTTTTTAATGTGTAGAGGTCTGAATTACTTTTTCAACGCCCTTTCATATGATACCGAACATGACCACACACACAACCCTGGGATCCCCTCATCTCGGTGTCTCCCGTTAGCTAGACCTGGACAAAATGTGATTAATTTAATATCTGAATTCATTTTTCAACGCCCTTTCCTATGATACCAAACATGACCACACACAACCCTTGGATCCACTCATCTTCATGACAACTCTTGGTGTCTCCCGTTGGCTAGAGCTGGACAAAATGTGACTTAAGATATTTTTGCTAACATCAATTCTTAATTAATATTTAGCAAAATCGATCAATTTTAAAATAAGCTATTGAAGAAGAAGAATAAACCTAAAGCGTTATAAAATAAAGCTTATAAGCATTTTAAACGCTTTTTAGTTTTAATTTTTCATCGTTTTTTTTTGCACTTGAAACACCACTATAAGTACCAGACATCTCTAATTCTCTAGTATGTTTTAAAATGGCGTCGAATCGTATTACTATTTTAGAATTTTAGGCTAATATATTACATTATACACAGTGATTTTATCATAACGGGAGATCATTTTATTATGTTAAAACTTAATTTGATTCTTATACTAAGCATTGCTGTATTTTTCTCCAGCCCAAGGCATGTAAAAATGCTTGAATAGTATGTTTTTTCACGCACTGTTTTTGACATTACACAGCATTTTCCATACAAAACCTTAGATTATATATTACAAAACATTATTATTGAAAATGAATATTTCTCCTTAAATTTCAGAATATTGGAAAGTGTGCGTCATCTAAGTTAATCTAATAGTTTTATAGCAAACTTTCACAAAGTATGAGGTCTGACAATGATTTATTCTGAACAGATATAATGAATGTTTTTTTACGTTTTTTGTAAGATTATGATGACAGTTCTAAGATTAAGCGTAGATTACAAAAAAATATTGGTTCCTGTCGGGAGCGTTGGTATAACCTAAAACAGAACCAAATGTATACTATTGTACAATAGTTCCAAAAGTCGCCACCGAATAAGATGTTTTGTAAGCACTCATAGAGAGAGAATGGGACATACATGAGTAATAGGGATGGCGATACATCGCACAGGTTCCCTACATCACAGAATTTCATTTGAAAAGGATGCCATTTAAAGCCTTTTTCTGAAGTTGTCGATTAATATATTGGAAATATTTATAGCCTATGTCACCCGTGAGATTTTAAAGATTCTAAAGAGGTATAACATGATATAATTGGATGTTTCAGTTAGCCGTGATTGAAGTGCGCAGAAAAACAAATGACTATCCTCTTTATATTAGTGTAGATTAACATGGCAACAAAAGCAGCCATAACCCATATAAATATTTATAATAAAAAATGACATGGTTTCTAATACAGAAATCTGCAATATATAAGAGTCAAGAGTAGCGATTGAGAAAAAACGTTCTGTTCAATTTACTCTGAATCAGCCCGAGATCAGATTGCTATTTTCGATATTACACAACTCGTATGTTTCGATTATTTTACTGAATTAATTCAGATGAAACTTACTTATGTTTCTGCACATCGTTGCGAGTGGTATAGAAATATCCACAGTGTTCGCACGAAAACAAACATTTTACATTTGCTGGTATTATATGGCTGGAGAAATTATCACTTTCTATTTGATGGGCATTCGTTAGATGATCAGAGATCTGAAACAAGTAAGGAGTGTTGTAGTTGCATAATGTCATTCTATCCCATTGAGGGTAGGGAGAGAGAACAGAGTACCACACTTCTTGTTTCCGTCACATTCATGCAATTCACCATAAGCACTCTACAATTCCCACGTCCGTCCGAGAGTTTGTGGTCAACATGGTTGAGCCAAGCAGTTCTTGGAATGTCACGTTTCCTTAAACTTCTCCTTTCTCTCGTATACATTTTCTTTGTTATCCTTTTCTTTGTCATAACCAGCTTAACTTGTATAGTACATTCATTTTGTCTTACGGTCATTCATCTCGCAAATAATTTCTCAGGTTTTCCCACGCATTCCACATTCTCCTCAACGATCTCATTTCCAGTGCATTCTACCCTGATTCTACCATTGCTGTTTAACTGCTAGTCCTACGAAAAAATGTACAGAACATTTTTTGTAAAGAATTTAGAAAGAATTATTTTCGTCATTGACCACATTCCTTAAAAATACGAAAAACCGCGAAGGAGGACCTTTTCGGGGGGAGTATGGGGGGGAAGATTTTGATAGGCAACCCTATGCAATGTATTACCCTATTGTTAAGCTATCATTTAAACCACATTTCTATCAAATAACAGATGAGTCATATTTTTAACGGACGGCTCTTGGGCTATTACACATATCAATCACAGACTTGTCCCTTGCTTCTTCTCTTTCAAAAACTAACACTGTCGCTTTACACACATGCCATAGACGTCATTAAATGATTGAATTGAAGGAATCGTACTTACTTGAAGTTTATCAGGATAGACTTGTCTGCATTTCAAACATTTATAAACAAGGATGTACTTCTTGTGATCAATACATTCGTGTAAGGTACTCCAAACGAGAGATTTGAAAACTCTATCACATCTAGAATGTTTACACTTGTACCCGTCAATGGATTCTTCAATGATAAAATCAGTGAACAGAGAAGGATCTACAGTCTCACTCGTGACTACATTATCATCCTCACAAGTAGTCTCCTCACAAGTGACATCACAATAATCGGAAACCCCGGGAATATTATACGTACTGTCATATGACTCAGTTAAATACTTCTCACTGTGTTTCTTATTAAAAGTAATTAAATCAGACACATTCAAATCAATGAATAATTGTTCATCATTAGAAAGATCCGAGTGAGTAATGTGTGGATGTAGAGGTACAGGTACAGTGGTGTATGTTGATAATGAAGTATTATTATTGAGACTCTGTGTCTGGATATTGGAAGTATCTCTGTGTGTTTCCTCCATCTCGTTATCCGAGGCAGTTGTTTGGAAATGAAATTGATTAATATGTTTAATAATGCAACTCTTGTTTCTGTAACCGTACTTACAAAATGGACAGTGAAATTGTGATTGTTCCTTATTAATTTCAAAGTTAATAATCAACTTATCATTGTCCTGTGCAGTAATCAATTTATCATTGTCCTGTGCAGTGGACACTTTATCTCTTATATTGTTGGATGGACAAGTATTCTCCCCCACTTTACTCTTTAGAATAGTGTCCACTTCGTGTACTGATGAATAGAAAGAGTGAGTCTTTTTTAAATTATCGTAACAGTCTTGACAGATATAAGAAGGCAGGCGGTCATCTTTAGTTGCTGTTATATGTAAACATTGATCCATTAGTTTGCTAATATTGTCTGTATAAATGTTGTAAAATGAATTATTATTATCTCTGAGTCTACAACAGAGTCTACACATATTAGTCTGTTGAGTTTCACAATAATTGTGAAAATCTATGGATGCTTTTAACTTGGATGATGTGGAAGAAAACTGAATTTCTTCTACTTTGCTATCTAAAGCTCCATTAATCTCCAATACAAATTTATTCGTCTGCCGATTGTTAAATGTCGCTACAGCTGGCATTGGTACTGAAATAATATAAATATTTGTCAGTGTTAGTATGAACAGAAGATAATATATAATGAGATGAGAGAGGATCAGCCAGGCACAGCCCTAGGTATGTAACATTACACAGGGCACCAATAATACATTCTCTCTCATCTCCTACACTACACACCAACACACATCACTTACTTGAATTTGTTGATGGCAGAGTCTCAACATGATCATCATAATCCATTATTTCTACATCCATTATATTAGTTTCAGCTACTGAGATATTATCTGGAATAGAGGAATTAATATTGACATTACATAATATAAAATCAAAGGATCCAGGATTACATGTACACACACACTTTCCTCACAGTATAGGGAAATAGAACATTAATGTATTATAATGATATTACCTTGAAATCCATCATCTTCGTCATTAGATAAATTGTCAAGTCCACTAGAATTCATTGTGGAATTTAAATCTGTAACAAATTAACATTTAGTTGAAGTGTTTTCATTTATTTTCGATGCATTGTAAACATACTTATATCATTCACACATACCCGCCACAGGACCGATCTCAAACATAGGGCCTGGGACTTTTTCTCCACTCGGAACTACTTGCATCACAATCTTTCTTTTCTCCTTCCTATCATCTTGTTCTACACTCTGCGTCATCTTATTTCCACTATCTTTTGATTCGTTATATTTCCGCTTCTTTGCTGTTGTTATGTTTTGACTTTCTTCTTCGCTACGTGTCCAATTTTTACACCAATATCTATCCTTTGTCGGTATCCTACGAGTTGTATCCAAATCTGAAATAATTTACAAGGCTTATTGACTGAGACTGTAGTAGATACGTACCAATCTTTTCTCATAACACCTATTTGCGAAGCCGAATGAATACGGCACAAATTATTATGTAATAGAGTATATATACTAGTGATGTTGTTTATTGTTCATCATCGTCCTTAGGCCCTAATTTCGGACACTTGGACTCGTCAAATATACATAGGTATAGTCTATTAGCAATCGAGAGTTTCATGCATTGTGGACAACCAATATGACACGCAATCATATGTTTGGAACTCCCATGGCGCCCACCGAAGCCTGCGATAGTAGAGTACAAGCCTACATCCTCGAATCCCATCACCGCCACAAGTGGTGACATCATCTTGTATCGGTGACAAACACCTTGTCTCGGTGACAAACACTTGAACTACGGAATATTTTTTCCCATACAATTTTGATGGTGTAATCATCGTCAAATGTCAGTTGGGCCCGGCCTCCATAAACAATATGGCGATGGCCTCGCGTCCACCATAGTTGTGTCATAGATAATAGAAGGGGCTCAATGTTCAATGGTTCTTCCCACCTTTATATAGGTTCCTTACACTCAGTGATAGCCAACTCTGTAGTTTTGGCCATAGATCACACAGATTTAATACGCTTACTTGTGTATAGAGTCACAACATTATAAGGAAAATTAGGAGAGTTTATATATAAGGTGACCATATTTTTAAAAATAAAAAGGAGGACAACTTAATGTGTAAATAGCGCTGCAGGCAAAATTTTTTTGGGACAGCGAAGAAGGTCGCATTTTTTATTTATTTTCTTGAAAATGTTTTCCATAAAGGATGTATCAAAAAAGTAGCGCCATAGGTGAAATATTTGTCATAAGACATACCAAATTACATATACACAAAAGGTAAAGGTAATTAGCACCGCAGGCAAATTTTTTTAGGAAACAATTGCATTTTAACGTATTTTTAAACTATAGTACTAGTTAATTCATGGTATGATAAAATGTTAAAAGTAAAAAAGGAGGACAAAAAGGAGAACACTTTTGAAGGGAGGACAGAACCTAGAAAAGGAGGACTGTCCTTCCAAAAGGAGGGCGGTTGGTCACCTTATTACATATGACAACTTACTTGAAACATCGCTGATTGTGTTACGGACGTTTTGGGACGATCCAGTAGAATCTGCAGGAGCATCTGAAATACAAATACAGTCAAACTTGGTTACCACAATCATGATTATAGTGAAATCTGGGCAATAGTAAACAAATGCTCGACATTCGTTTGAATTTTTGCATTCTGTACGTAAACTGTCACGGCTGTAACAATGAAGCTTCACAGGTATAGTGAACAGATCTTGCATACCTACTCCGAATAACTTTTTAAAACTTTAAACTGAATATTTTAAATATATACGGCAGTCCCTCGAGCGGTAGGTGCCAGGTTCAAAACCTGGCCTTGGCGATGTATTCCACAGATTGCGATACAGGCTTTTAGTCTAGTGCAAGGTGTGCAGGAAAGTATTTGGGTTTGTGAGTGATATCACAGATCCTTTTTTGGTTTTTTGGAAATAAAATATGGTATAGTTAGGTTAGGCGGTACTATTGTACAATTGGAGCCCCAACCATAGAAAAAATATCAATATTGTTGGGTTAGGTTTTTAGGTTGTTTTTCTCGCAAAAAAACACAAAACAAACAACCTAACAAATCTAACCCAACACTATTGCCGGCGAATTATTACTTTTCCCGTAGTTCTTAATAATAATAATAATGGACAATTTATGTCGCGCCGTTTTGTGGGTATTCCTAATCCGAGTTCCTAATCCCTATGTTGTTGGGAAGGATTTCTTAAATAAATATGTTTTCAATAGCCCTTTGAACCCAGTTAACGTTTTTGCCTCTCTGATGTCTGCAGGAAGTCCATTCCGGCTGAAGGACCTACCGCAATGAATGCGCGGCTCAAATAATTAGGTTTCGCGTTTAGGTTTACGACTTCTAGCTTCGAGGTTTTATCCGAGTGGGATCTAAGGGTGGCGTGCCTGTGGTTTATGGGTTGTCGGAGACAGAGCTCTGAAATATACTCTAGGGCCATATTTTGAAGTGCCTTAAAGATCAAAAGGCAAAGCTTAAATTCAATCCTTTGTGGACATTTAAGCCAGTGAAGGGTTCGGGGTGTGGAGGATATATGAGAGGAACGATCCATTTGGTAGATGAAACGTGCAGCAGCATTGAAGATGGATTGAATTCTTAAGAGTTGGACTCGCGGTAGGTTTGCTAGTATGCTGCTGCAATAGTCTAGCCTTCTTATGTCACTTTTTGGTATATCTATGGTTGGGGCTCCAATTGTACAATAGTACCGGTTAGGCTAAGTCAATGTTTTTATCGTAGAATCATAATGTTGGAGACCGTAAATTGGCATTCTACGCATTAGCCAAAGTGTCACTGTCAAGAGTGCTAATGTAACAATTAGAATTACAAATTCATTCACGTTGAGATACGACTCGCCATGTTACTCTCTGTAGTCTCACCCAACACCCCTTAGTCCGCATCAATCCCTTCACCTCGTCCTACCTCCATGGTTTTAAACATTGTTCGGAGACTATGGTGGCCCTACTTTTTGTCAAACTTACTTTGTTTCAAAGAAGTTCTCTGAAGGGTATTTTTCACTGAAAAAATACCCTTTTTAGCGTCTTTTTAAAAGCCGGCCACCGATCACCTCAAAGACATTTCAGTTTAGGTTATGTTCAAGAATGACAAATAACCAATTTTGACATTTTGGACATAATCCAACATATCTCTGTCAGAAGTGAACAAAATCATAGGAACTATCGGAGTGCTGTGGACCCATTCAAGGTCAAGCTTATTTTGTTTCAGAAAAAGCGCTAAAAACTGTATTTTTTATTATAAAAATACCGTTTTTAGCACCTTTTAATAACTTGATAAACTTTTGACAGGAGTGACATTTCAAGTCCAAAACATCGTAAATTTACTAAATTCGTTTTAAAAAACACATTCTGAGTTTCTGTGCGCTCGTCCGGTCCCACCCGCAGTCGAGCCGAGCGAAATAGGGCAGTTTTAGCGCTTTTTTGAAAAGAAAAAAGAACTTTATTGACAAACAGTGAGGCCGCAACACTGAAATAGTACCCTTCAATCTACTTAATGAAAATTATCCCTGAAATAACAATAAAACGAAAAAAAATACCTTCATTTGTAAGATGAAGACTCGGTACGGCATTCCTGCACAAGGTTCCCAAGGCATAAATATCTTCAGGTTGAAAATGCTTTTTACAAACATACCTTTTACCAATGGCTATTGGTCCTAGCCCTAAATACTCAAGTCTATTCGTCTTCACGACCCAGTGACGGAATATTGCCTCGCGTGCGACGGGTGAGGGAAATTGATAAAATTTGGAGGATGACGAAGCGTCGCATCCACGGACACTACACTTTTTTTTTCCCATTGCAGAATAAAACAACTCGCAACTAAAACGGCACAACAAAACCGCGCTAAGAACGCTCAGGTTGTTTGAAATGTCAAATCTTGACATTCTTGACCATAGAAAAATATTGATTTCATTGATTGAAAACCGGCGGATAACCTCGAAACGACTACTTATTATCAACATTACCGTTTAGTAACTTAATCAATTCACGGAAAGCTAAAAAAACGGTTTTAATTTCCTCATTATTAACACATACCTACAAAAAAGTTTTTTGAAGTTTGCAACAATTTCCCGCTTGCGCTATTACCCAAAATCTACAAACCTTTGAAGCTTTTTAATTTTTTATTAATGACAGTAATGATTACTCTCATACTTTCATTATCCAAGTACCTACTATAAGACTGAAGATGTAAAATCTTGAGCAATTGTAGAGAGTCGTGAACTGTGGATCGAATAGGGTTTCCTAGGATCGAAGCGAAAGTTGTAATTTTGTGATGTGGCAACACTGGTTGGCTGTCACTGTCGCTGTCACAGCAAATTCACATTCACAAGTCCTTTTGGATTTTGTAATCTGGATTACAATATCACGGAAATTGTAAATGTAAGTAAAAAAAAAAAAGGGAAAACAAGTAATTGTGAAAAACTACCTACCTTCATGATATTCAAGGTGAAGTATTGGGACAGCAAGTTTGGATAATGAACTGCAGTACAGATCTTCTGGACGAAAATGCTTTTCACAGACATACTTATATTTGATAGATTCTGGTCTCAGAGTTAAAAAGTCATATCTATTTGTGTTGACGACCCATTGACGAAATGCGGCCTCGCGCAAGACCGGTGAAGGAAATTGATGAAATCTGGAATCTGGTGGAGTGTCGCATCCACGAACACTACACTTTTTTTTAGGCGCCACCATTTTCTATTAATTGAATAATGTGAAAATAGCAAACGCACAAAAGGCCACACTGTAAACTCGAAAAAGCGCGAAAATCAGTGATTTTTCCCGTTTCGGAGTTCAAATATAAACGTATTATACCCAAAGAGTCACAACTCCATTCAAATAAATTGAAAATGTATGAAATTTCTTAGGAATGTAATGCCAACATTAAGAAATAAAAAACTGTTATGTTGCCTCTCTGCACCATTTGACAGAACCTAGTGATGGAAAAAGCTTTATTAAATAGTGTAAACGCTAGTGATGGGCAATATCAAAATTAATTTGTAGGTGCAATAGGGTACTTGCATTTTTTTTTGTCGTTCAAAAAATATATTAAATCGATAGTTCTACTTACTAAAATTACATTTGAAAAACATACATTTATAATAATTAATTGAAAATGTTAAATTGACGAGTTTTTCTATGGTGCTCTGAAACGAGCGGCCATTGTTTAATGTGATTGTGACGTCACGACACGATGAAATTCATAGAAAGAAATTTGATTGTTTGTGGGTTATGTATGGAGGAATTGGGGAAAGTGACGTCACAATACGGCGGCCAGTCAAAAACGTGTTTTTGCGCTAGAATCGAATATGAGACTTTATTTTATAAATATATCCACAAAGACAGAGAATTAAAATCTCAATTTTTCGGAAAACCTTAATTTATAGTTAATGTACCGAAAACTAAAATAAAAAAAAAACATGCAAGGACCCTATGCTCATCAGATTTTCAAAAAAAAAAAAATCATAATTGGTGCAGACACAGCATGTTTATTATTTTATAATCAGGGAGTAAATCATACACAGCATATTTTACATAATATTATCTTTATCATTTTATAATCAGGGAAAAATAATAAAAAAAAAAATAAGTATTGAAGACAAAATGATAAGAAAAAACTACACAAAAGCTAATGTACGTGTCAATATACAGGGTGTTTGGCAGAACGTGCGACAAAATGATATGGTAGATAGAGGGGACCATTTGGAACATTTTGTCTGTGCTCACTATTTATATAGGATGCTCCTTTTTTTTAAAGATTTTTTAAAAAAATTTGGGAAAATACCCAAAATTTACCTCTTAGCCTCTATAACTTTTTTTTAGGCAACCAATCAGATCCAATTAAATTTTATTTTTATCTCAGATGTATATCTACACCTACTCGGGAAAAAAAATATCTGTTCCATAAAGTGGCGTTCTAAAAAAATTTGGCCTGACAAAGTCCCAAAAATGGGTAGAGAAAAAAAATAAGTTCGTCTTTAAGTCACTTTTAAAAATATCTAGAAAAAATTGAGTTCTTCAAATCTCCTTAAAACTTCTCTGAAATATCCTCTTTCAAACGGTATACAGCATGTGTGCATAACATACCTAAAAAAGTAAAAAATAAATAAAAACCAAACGATAGTCGCTCTCTCCAGTACATTATTTTCAACAATATCAACCATTGTGAGTATGGCATAATGAATTATTTTACACACATCCGATGAAAAATTTATACCTACCTACTTCATTTATTTTGTGAACAGTTATTATTTGCTGTTTTAATTAAATTTATTATTTTTTATGTTATTTAATTTTACGTGTTAATGAGTAAAAAGGCATAAATGGACGATTACGTACACGATCCAAGACAAACATTCCATCCACGCACCTTTTTACTCACATACAGAAAAGCTTGTGGACGTTCGCAAGCGTGTGGCGGCGACAAAATAGTTTCGGAATCAACTTGTAACTGAGGCGTTAGATAATAACAAAATAATAAATAGAAGTGTCAAACAACAATAAATTTAATTAAAATAGCAAATAATAATTGTTGTTTGGGAGCGACGTGGGTTGGAGTAATTTTGGATAAATATAGGAAATCCCTATTTCTTTCTTCAACTTTTATTATGTGCTCCCATTTAGCGATTTTGCCATCCAAAGTCATGGTCCCATTTTTTAAGAAATTATTCCTTATGGACTTGAACAAACAGGGGTATATCAAACATGATATATATGACTTGCCCATTAACGACAAAACAATTTTCTGGCCTAGTTGTTTCAGAAGGCCCAGAAAACTTTTTCAACAGTTTTAAAGCGCCCAAATTAGTGGGGCCTTGATCACACACGGTTGATAAAATTCGGTATCCAGTGGTTGACACTGCACTGATCACCTCTTTGATAATTGCGGATAATTTTTCTGAAGATATAGTCCCTTTAACAAAGAAAAAAGCAAGTGGCTGCTTATACTTTTTGTAAAGCCCTTGCAGCAAAAATACCAGAGCATGATCCGCTATGTTATCGGATCTTTCATGCGTATCACCTAGGTCCTGAAATCCATCGACTGTGTCAGTGGAGGCATTGTAGATTAGCCTTGGTTTCAACGCAATCTCATCGGAAAGTAATGAACAAATTTTCTCCTTTGAACCACGACTATTTGAAGTTGCTGTCAAATGCTGTAAAACAGATTTATTGATTCCAGTATACATTGGAATTTTTCTCAAGGTCTTCTGCAGCGTAGCAATACTTGGAAGTGGCAGAATATGTCTTAAGTATCATAGAGCAATAACGTGCGAGCGATGCTCGATGCCGACTCAGGCCCGCGTTTATCTAATATAATTTACCTCTCCTTAATTTTGATCACTAGAAGGTAATGTTTATTAATTTATATGTTTACTTAAATGTACGTATTTGAAATTTGTAATAGTTTTAATGAACCATAAATTACTATTTTTTCTACATCCACTTTCACCTCCGCTTTCGCCCCCGTTAACCTCCGCATCCGCGGAAGTGAAACTCATCGCCTCCGCATCCGCCTCCGCTAAGAAGGCCTCCGTTACAACCAGGGCCGTCCCTAGACATAATGCCGCCCTTAGGCAAGTACCAAAATGCCGCCCCAAAATATGTATAAATTAATAGGTAACGTATAATAAAGCTCACACCCCGTAACAGTTTCCAAATACATAGTAGGTATGTGGAGCAACTAACATTTTAAAATTGATTTGGCATGGAAACGAACAAATAGCGCTGCAGGCGAAATTTATTGAAAAAAGGGTGTGCTGATGAATATGTTTGAATTTGAGTATATCGCAGAAGACAAAGGACAGTGTAATCAGCGCCGCAGGCGATTTTTTTGTAACAAAACAGTAAGTATAGGAACATAAAATGTAGGTAAAAGGTTTTAATGAAACAATTGCGATTTAATAGATTTTCTCAATGAAAAAACATAAAAACCTATTAAATTACAAGTAAATTACATAACATAATTGAACTTACCATTTTTCCATATCCACAAAAAGTTTTTTGATTGTCAGTTGCACACATACCATAGGTTCCTTACGCATACCTGCTTCACTTTTTTTTATTAAATCATTTAGAAAAAGAAAGCAAGTATGTATTTTATACAATATACATACACCTTTACACCTCGCGCATTTTTCCACATTTTTATTAAAGAAAAGTTATCCATGCACAAACAGTTTACATTATCTTACGTACTCGTATTTTCAAAAGAAAATCACTGGCTTATTCTTACCAAAATTGTTGATTATTTCATTCGAATTTAGTTCACTAGCCGCTGGTATATCATTTAGCTTTATATAACTTTTTATGTTTAACGATTCAAAAAAAATACTTATATCCTTTACAGAGGAAATAAAAATAGTCTTGACACATGGAAAATTAAAACAATACAAATTGTACACCAGTTTAACAAAATTATTATTTTATTCCAAGAATAATTTTTAAAACGGACTAACGGTATGATCATAGGTATTATACTCTGAGATGATATTTCGTGTAGACAAACATTAGAACAAACCGAACGTCGATCGAATACTGGAGATTTTACGCAAAATGACAAAGACAATTTGTGTTTTTTTTAATATACGTACCTACTTTATACGTATATCTACCATGCACCTTCTATAATGTAAAAAATAACCATAAAAATAATTTCAAAAGTCTAAGATCAAAAAGACAATAGGAAAGGCGGCGAAAGATAGTTTTATTGGGGAGCATTGTTCTTCTGGACGGTCATAATTTCATTGTTAGAAGGTGTCCTATTCAAAATATTCAAAGTTGTTTTGGCTGCAATAGCCAACATGTGCTTGGATTCTTTGAACAAAGGGTGGGTGGTAAACATGTGTTTTTTTATTATGTGACTTAGAATTTGACATTCACGTGTTCATTGATTTCACGAGCCTTTTGAAACCAAGAGTTCTCAAAGTTCATTAAACCAGCAGTTCTCAATTGTTTCTATATTTTTTAACTATTCGTTCAGATTGCCGCCTCCTCGGTTTGCCGCCCCTTCAGAGTGCCGCCCTTAGGCGTTGCCTAACTTGCCTATTAGGTAGGGACGGCCCTGGTTACAACCCTAGCTCAGTGTTCTAATTTCTACATTCAACATAATATAATTATAATCCTCTTACCTAACGAGTACTCAGTACTTTCATCCAATTTTCTCTTTTGATATTGCGTCGGTTGTCGTCCAGGCGATTTTTTTTTTGAAAAATGGGTGAAATGATGAACCTGGGTTCTTTCTATAGCAAATGGCACATCATTGTTTGACATTTCGGGGCGGGGGGGGGGGCGGACCCCTTCGGCCCCCCTCTATATACGCCACTGCCTAATCTTACTTATTCTCACACCCCCTGCCGATTACATTATATTCATACAAGCTCTTCAATTTCTCATGTTCAGAATATACGAGATAACATGTTCACCTGTTCAAGTTAGAATATAAACAGTGCACTTATACTCTACAGTGCATAATAAAGTCAAAATACAAACCTGGTGTATAACTCGCCACATGAAAAGGAAATTCCTTAAGTTGCTCATCAGTGAGTGGCGGTGAACTCAATTTTAATGTGGGGATGGCATTTTTCTTCAGACGATTCATTTTTCTGTTGAAACATCTTTTGTCAAAGTGGTCACCACACACATGTCGAATCTGGCACAATCTTTCTATCGGCACAAATACCAATTCTGGATTTCCTACAACTTTAATCCATTCTTTGCATCTGAAATGAAAATAATAAACGCATTTAAAATACAATATACCTACGATATTATGTATAAACATTAAAATTGTTATATAGTATTCTACCATTAAAATACCAGACCAGAAAAATAATATATACCAGACTTGACAAAAAATATGAATGAGAGGAATACTCACCGACTTTCCTGCGATGGAAACCTTGAGAAAAAAATATTTTCCTTACTGTTGTACTCCCGCTTGCTACAAATAACGCATTTTCTGCCTTTAAAACTCATGATAAATTATCTAGATGAGATAACCGCCTGAAAGATAATGTTCAAAAGGTGAAATGAATAAAAATTCTCACGTGTTCTCAACAATAACAACATTAAACACATAAATATACACTATAATAATTGTTTTCAAACTGTAATAGCAAAGAATTACAGTTCTCACGTAGTTCTTAACAATTACAATAATCAAATAGAAGTTGTTTTTATGTAATAATTTATTAAATAAATAAAATTCTTACGTGGTCTTGAATTATCCTCACTGGTTTAAACTCAGCTATCACACAAACAGAATGTTGATTAAATGTTAGTAAATAAAGTACATTTTTCAGAGAACGGTAATCACCAACGGGATCCGGACAAACAGCCGACAAGACATATGGCCGACAGGACGAATGGCCGACACGGACAAACAGCCGACACGACCTATGGCCGACTGGTACAAATGGCCGAAAGACGAAAGGCCGAAATCCAAATGGCCGACATGGACATATGGCCGACAAGTACAATAGGCCGAAATCCAATAGGCCGGCAGGACAACTGGCCGACAAGGACGAATGGCCGACAGGACAAATCGCCGAAAAGACATATGGCCGACAGGACAAATAGCCGACACAAAAAAAGATTAAAACAATGATCACATCACAAGTTTGAAGAACAAAGTTGCCAGTTTATTCTAACAATCCAAAATTTGGCTAGTTTTTTAAACAACAGTTCTGAAATATAATTTGAAAGTAGCGAAAAAATGTAACCATATCTTATCATCATATCAAGCAAAACTAAACCAAGTTTGCGCGGTGAGACTTCTGAAAAAAAAATAGACTGTATCAGTGGTAACACTGTTTTTACCATAGATTAGCCGCTGCCACGAATTAGATCACTACCACCAAGCAGACATGCGACATTACTTTTGAACTTTCCAACGAACATGCAGGTTCCCAATTTTTAGGCGCTAAAAATGGTTTTTCATTTGTTTCGGCTGCAGGCGCCTTTTAGCGCTCAATTTAGTAATATATTTTTAATAAATTTAATAATAAAAACCTTACAAGCACAAATAAAAAACAACCTAACCGGTCAACATTCATTTTACGGTGTTTAATAATGTCCCATGTCTGCTGCATCTTGAAAACGTCATTTTCGGCCAATTGACCTGTCGGCCATTCGTCCTTGTCGGCCAGTTGTCCGTGTCGGCCTATTGGATGTCGGCCTATTGTACTTGTCGGCCATATGTCCATGTCGGCCGTTTGGATTTCGGCCATTTGTACCAGTCGGCCAGTTGGTCACGTCGGCCGTTTGTATCTGTCGGCCGTTTGTCCATGTTGGCTATTTGGCATTCGGCCATTTGTAGTAGACACATCACCAACAGCAAAATTCAAATATGGCGCTTGTTGTTGTTGACGTTTGCTAGCGTACTACTTGTTTAATATAACTTGGCCACTGGCTACATAGTAATCTATACAAAAAGTGTGACAAGACGGATGAAACGAAATGTAGTTTTCAAAATTGTGTTCTTAATGTTGGCTAACTTCAGTTTCTTTATGTTGGTATCTTAATCTTTACTTTTTCCATACAACATTTTTTTGTATGGAAGTTATAGTGCACTGATTATCCTTCTCTGACAGTGACAACTGACATTCAGAGCCCGCCAGTGACTCAATGTTGCCGTTTCAAAAATACTGAATTGTTCTCGAAAATATACTAGAATATACAATATCGACGTCGAAAAAGTACTAAAAATAATATCAGATAATTTTTGAGATAGTGAAAGACTAAAATTGGCCACCTTGACCAAGAAATCGTTTGAACTTTCTGAAGCCAGAGTAGGCGGAAAGCTCGACAACATCGACAATCTACACACGGCACACCCGAGAAGAATGGAGAAGAGATTAACAAGGGCCGTGAAAACCTACAAAGCTTTATTGCTGCCCCCAGAGCTCAGTTTTGGGACCCTTTCTTTGGAATGTCCTCTTCAACGATCTTCTGACGATGGACCTGCCGGAATGTGCCACTATTATTGCATATGCAGATGATGCGCTCTTGATGCTTGCTGGCAATTCCAGAAGTGCAGTTGAGTCTTTATTTGCGGATGTGATTGAGAGAATTCTTCATTGGGGCACACACAATCGTCTTGAATTTTCTGCAGCAAAGACAGCAGCAATGCTCATGAAGGGCAATCTAAGTCGAAACCGAAATCCGGTATTAAAAATGGGTACGAAAACGGTGAAGGTTGTCGACGAATTTCGTTATTTGGGAGTGGTGCTGGATCGAGGTTTTTCATACATTTCTCACGTGAAGGCAGTGTCGGAGAAGGCCAGGACTCTCTTTATGGCATTGCGAAGACTGAGCACAGGGACATGGGGTTATCGCCCGAGGACTTTATTGACCATATATCGCGCGACGTACGTTGCTCAGGTGACGTATGCATCGCGTGTGTGGTCGCACAGACTGAATGTTGGATCTGTTGCTTTGGCCCTACTCAGAGGACAAAGGACTCCTCTTTTAAGTGTGACTGGTGCCTACAGAACGGCGGCGAGCGTGGGTCTTCCAGTTATCGCTGGAGTGTTGCCGGCTGACTTGGAGGTTCAACAGTGTGCTGCAAGGCGTACCCTACAACTTGAAGGCGTTGTCAAATACTTTGGTATTGAACTGAGGCTGGAGCCGGGGGGTGGGAGTTTGGAACGTGCTTTTGGTAGGATCTATGAAAGAACGATGGATGTATGGCAAGAGCGTTGGGACACGGGAAGGAGCGGCAGACTTGTCTACTGTTTCTTTCCCGATGTCAGAGTTCGAATGAGGAGGAAGTTCGTCGTGCTGGATCACTATTCGTCCCAACTGGTCACGGGGCACGGGGATTTAAAGGGGAAACTTTTTGAATTGAATCTTGTATCAGAGCCGTGGTGTCCTTGTGGCGGAGGTGCCCAGTACGCTGAACACATCCTGTGGGAGTGCGAGATGATGAGTGATGCGAGAGAGGATATGATTGCTGGACTGACTGTTGACACTCCCAGACCAACGTGGTTTGGAGAGCTGACGCTAAATCCGACCAACTTCAATTGTTTCAGATCATTTGTTGATGCGTGGAAGTCAAAGTGGGAAGAGCTCCGTCGACCCGGTTCTGCTCCTGAGGAAGTGGCATGACCAGAAATAAATCAGTCCGCTTTGTGCCGATACTGAGGTGGCTTTCTCTAGCAATTTCTTTCTTTCTCTTCAATCTTTCTGTGGCAACCCACCTTATGGTTCGCCTGTAATCTTTACTGTTTCTTTTTCTCTTCCCCTATATGCCATGGTTTTTGCGGGCACTTTCTACATTCCTCATCTCTGCACTTAACGCTTTTCTTTCTGCTTCCAGATACTCTTCTGCACAGCTGGGATGAGAGTGGCCGGTGCGGGGTGGCGCTGTGGGGGTCTGTATCCCGTCCGACATGTGGGCTGGATGTGGCCCTCCGCTTTGCTGCTCTTGTGCCGGCTGACTTTCCGCCGAACAGAGTAGGGATCAATCCCAATGGTTGGGTGTTGCCTGCATATGTCCATTGTGTTGATTCATGTGTAGATTCTAAGAACCCTAGTACGTAGCAAATACGTAACTGTAAGATAGTATATAAGAGATTGTATTAGCACATAAGGACTAATTGTAAACGTTGACGGTTGCTTTAAATCGGGAAGGGGTTTGTTGGGGGGAGCCCTTCAGGCGATCCCTGAGCCCTCCTCAGAATGTATTATTTTGCACAAATATTGGATGAAATAGGAACTGGCGTTCCTGTACCATCCAAGGGTAAGTGGGAGGGAGCAACCCGTAAAAAAAAAAAAAAAAAACCTTTATTTTTTTTTATTTTTATTAAATTAATCAAACAAAATAATCGTCTGATTGTTACACTGTGAGAAAAAAAACTTCTTTTTTTATCAGTTATTAATAGAAATGCTTGTTTTCCACCACCTTTTTACACAAAACTTCTAAAATACACTCTCATCAGAGATTTGATCCCAGTTAGTGAATCTTTTTTTAAACTGATGATTTAAAATCTTGAGCAGTTGTAGACTGTAACGGTAGTACTTAATATATTATGTCGATGGTAAGACCAAGTCGTGAACTGTGGATCGCAGCGAAAGTTTTGTGATGTGGCAACTAGGGAATCCAATCCCGCATCAAAATCGCGATCCCGCAAGCCCGCGGGATTGAGGTCATCAATTTGCGGGATTGCGGGATCACTCGATTTTAGGAGAAAACTAGGTATTTACGGGGTGCAAGATAGCGAAAAACTCTTTTTTTAGTCATACCTTGATAATGGATGCCACCTAACAGAAATTAACAATGGCAGATCCACAGCAGCTCCTACTGCATTTGGATTTAGAGTACTACAGGGGTCAATATTAGGCCCGTTATTATTTATATATCAATGATCTGCCTTACAGTGTTTGCAATTACAGTGTTCGATGATTTTATTGCAATGTTTGAGGATGACACATCCCTGTTTCTAAAAGACAATATTCCAAATAAAAAGGATGTATCGATGAAGATCTTGAAATTAAACTGGGTGAAAAAATGAACGGGGTGAGGCGGTGGTTTAGTGACAATGATCTTGCATTAAAAATCACGAAGACGGGTGATATTCACTTCTCTGTTAAGGGACCGTTGGGGGTGGATTCAGTGATGGACACACTTTCTGGTCAATCTTCAGAGACAGTTGACAAAAATAAGTTCCTTGGATTAACACTGAAGGAAAATCCCGCGGGCTTAAGGCCCTCCACATCCTCGGGTAGCTCAGGCGCATTAAAAGCGACCACTTTACCGGCACTCCTAGGCAAATCTTATGGATTAACAATAGACTGAACGCTTCAGTGTTCTCCGCACATTGAGGTACTTTGAAGGAAGTTAAATTCGGCTATATTTGCTATCAAAAAATACGCTCACCTGTGGACTTGATGCTGCAAAGTCTGTATATTACTTATACTTTAACAGAAATAATATGTCCTATGTCTGGAGGAGGGGGGCTGACGCGAGTAGAGTTTTTATATTGCAGAAACGAGCAGTGAGAACCATGCTGGGTATGAATCCCAGAGATTCCTGTCGAGATTCCTTTAAAGAACTCGTTACCAGTCCTCACCATGCCCAGTATCTTCATATTAGAGTGTTTATACATAATACTCCCCTGAACTCAGATTACCACCACTCCAATACCAGGTCAAAAGACAACATAAGACCTATAAGGCACAGACTAGCAAAGATGCCTAAAAGCTTCGTGTGTCTCAGTGTGTAGATGCTAAACGTGCTTCCCAGAGAGTTCAAATCGTTGGATGATACGGCCTTCCACGGGGGGGGGGAGGGGGGGGGGTGAAGAAGTACTTACCTCGTTGGTAAAGTATTTTACTCAATTGACGAAATGTTAAAACGATTGATTTTTACACTCTGATTAGCATTGATCTGATAGCACAGAATTAGGAATGGTACCACTTATCTTCCTAGCTTTATGTCTGATAGTGATTATGCGATTTTCTTTATTTTTTTTGTTTACGATATGAACTGTAGTAATGTATGTGCTGATAATTGTAAAAACTGACGACAGGTGCCTGGATGGGCCTACGAACGATGAAAAACAATGAACTTTTTCGATCCCGCAAACATGCGGGATCCCGCATGACTAATCCCTCATTTTTAATCCCGCAAAAAATGGCGCGGATCCAGCATTTGCGGGATCCCGCGTTTGCGGGATTGGATTCCCTAGTGGCAACACTGGTTGGCTGTCACTGTCTCTGTCACAATAAATTCACATCATGGATGTATAATACTTCTAGTAAACTGGATTCATCTCTTGGCCGACTATTGCGGTTCTAGGGGAAATGGCCAGTTAGGCAAAAGAAGCAAAATGGAGGATTTTCCATACTAAACGGGCTATAGGAAACTGCGGTTTTCACATGGATTTTTGGTTTTCACAGTTTATATTTTAACTGAAAATGAATTATAGACATCATATTGACATAATTATAGGACCAAGGGATGTAAATAGTCCGTTAATCAGGATTTATAAGCAATTTTTTTTAACAGAGGAAACAGCGTACGATGGAAGTAAATTAAATAACTTTTATTTTATTGTCATTAATTACAACATAAATCAAACATTGCACAAAAATTCATAAATACATACACATTAGCTTTAAATAACAAAAAATATGAAAAAATAAATTCCTACATAATAAATGATATATTTAAAACGTCTTCACATCCGTGATATTCAATATCATAATTAGTGATACGCAAATACTGAAAACACATTTTTTCACAATTTTTTTTTCTTAAAGTATGCAAAAGGTTTAATTCTTAAAGGGAAATCTGAAAAAAGAATAAGAAAAATAAATAAAAGCAATTTAATTTACTTCCATCGTGTGCCGTTTCCTGTGTTATAAAATTGCTCATAAATTCTGATTAATGGACTTTTTACATCCCTTGGTCCTTTAATTATGACAATATGATGTCTATAATTCATTTTCGGTTAAAATATAAACAGTGAAAATCAAAAATCCATGTGAAAACCGCAGTTTCCTATAGCCCGTTTAGTATGGAAAATCCTCCATTTTGCTTCTTTTGCCTAACTGGCCATTTTCCCCAGAATCATACAGAATGTATAGACAAACACCTATGTTCTCCATCCAGTTTACTAGAATAGTATTATAGATCCATGATTCACATTCACAAATCGTTTTGGATTTTGCAATCTAGATTATTATAATGGCAAAGTCTATTTCCACGAAGTTTTGTTTACAGAAAACCAAAGACAAAATTATCTTTTTGTCTATGGTAGAAGACATTTTAACATCATAGACATTTATTGTTTATCGTAGAGATAAATTGTGTATATAGGCATTAATATACACGCGCTCTATGTTGTATTAGTTCGATGTAACTCGGAAAAACGCATGCGCAAAAACATTGAGCGCACTGATTGGTTGAACCCAGTGTTGCCATATATACAGATTTATCTGTATTTATACAGATTTTAGGGTGCGGGATCGGACAAATACAGATGACAAACTTTACTCCATTTTATAGAGATTTTGGGATTGAAAATAGTCTTTGATTAATCAGAAGAATAAAATTAAAAAAGAAAAACACATTCGAGCACGATTTTCTTATATCAAATAAGTAAATAGATGAAAATCCCATTCGTAAAATGACTAAAAACATCTAGGTACAAAAAGAAATTAATATATTTTATGTGCCTACCGTTATTTTCTCAAAAAGATTGGTTTTTCAATAAACTAGGTACTATATTTTATTGGTTTTAAAATTAGATTTATACTGATTTTATGCCTTTTTATACAGATTTTGACTTGTTATATCTCATACAGATTTCTAGACTTTGAGATGCAGATTTTTATTTTTCGTTCATGGCAACACTTGGAACTGGCTGTCAGATGAATACTTTGTCGAGGACTCGAGATGGCTGAAGTTTTGTTTACCAAAGTTTTTTTCTTTAGTTATGTGCTTTTGCATACTTAATTCCAATTTGGTGAACTTTTACACTATTATGTATACTAAAGCAATCCTTACCTAATCCATGGCGTTGAAGGACCCAAACCAAGTGTCAGTAAGTATACAAGTCTTGTAATTTTGGTACCTACAATTTTGTTTTCCATTGAAAAACCTACATCTCTGATTGAAATGCTTTACAGAAGGGGTGCCTGATACCTATGGAATGAGGAAGATAACTTTTAGCAACATGGATGTATAATTAAGGTGCTGGACAGCCGACAGACACTTGGAAAAATACTCATTGCCCTTATAAATACAATCCAGCAGAGTTCAGTTTTCTCGGCAATTCAGGGGAACTGTTGATTATGGAATCTGATGCCCCGTGACAGCTGGCAAAAGTAAGCTCTGCTTTTACACACACACAAGTGTTGGTGCGCTGGAAGATCCTCTTTCACTCAAATCAGATATATAATATTATTCCGTAGGTATGCACTTGTATGTAAATGCTATAATATTTATTCCAGAATATTTCATGAATATAATAAAGTACATAGCCAGACTGGTGCAGGACATCGAGCACCTCCACACATGCCCGATGCCTCCCGGGCAGTGCGCATGGGAGCTCCATGGAGCGCGCCCCTTGAAAGATGGCACAGGAGAGATTGTGACTTTCTGGGAGTGGATGGGGATATAAATTAGTGCTGACTGCTGACCAACATAAGAAGATGAATATTGTATAATACCTTCAATTGTGTATCTTCACATAATATTTTATTGTACATTTATTATTATGCAATTTGCATTAAGACAAAATTGTTGGCTTACATGTTCATGAACTTATGAATTTATTGAGTACATTAAAATACCTTATTTTTAAATACCTTGTGTTTGCTAATGTTTTTGCTACGTCCTGAAGCTTCTCGTTTAAAATCCTATGACAAGATTATAATTGTCTGAACCATGCAATGTTAGAAGTTGAAAGACGATGAAAGGTCTAATTTTAGTGTACAATCTGCATTGATTACTCTTAACTCCAAGGAATGGCTTTCTCTAATACTGTACCAGAAGTAGGAAATAAACTAGAGCTCGTTATTAATATTAATCCATCCTAAGTAATTTTGAGGTTACGTGTGCACTTTGCATATTTGGTTAGCACTGCATTCTATTGAATACTTATTATTATTTATTAACAAAAGTAAAATTATTATCGAAACAGATCAATTACATATGTTCACAAACAACTACAATACAACAAACACCAACTTAAACTATGTAATACATAAATTGCGAAAATATAACTACATAATGTATCTGGAAGAAAAGCGACATTCTTTTGTATTTTCACGCGTATCATGAACAATATGCGTTGAAACCATGTTGAAACATCCCGATTCTGCAAAAAAATACGGAGACTCGGTCTATTCCATTAATCAATAATCTGTCATGTTCTAAATTCCATAGAAATCCACAAAAATTACACTAAAAAAAGTTGTTTATGTTTGTCCCGTTGCCATTAGTAACGTTATCAAAAATTAACGACAGTTAACAACTTTTCGGATAATTTCTACGAGTTAACATTTATCGTTAACATATAGTTAACATATCATCGTAGAAATAGATTTAAAATTTGACAGTGACATTTCTGACAGCTCGTTGAAATAGTGTATACGTATTATAATATCACGGATATTGTAAATGTAAGTAAAAAAAATGAAGAACAAGTAATTGCGAAAATCTACCTACCTTCATGAGATTCAAGGTGAAGTAGTGGGACAGCGTGTCTGGATAAAGAAATTCTATACAAATCTTCTGGACGAAAATGCTTTTCACAGACATACTTATATCTTAAATAGTTAGGCTTGAGCGCCAAAAAGTCAAATCTATTTGTTTTCACAACCCACTGACGAAACAAAGCCTCGCGTCCGGCAGGTGAAGGAAAGTTATGAAATCTGGAATGTGGGGGAGCATTGCATCCACGAACACTACATTCTTTCTTCATAATTAATGTTTAATTTTATATACATAAAAAGAGTAAACACACAAAACGGCATACTACAAACTCACTAAAGAAAGCCACTGACAAAATATAATGGATGAATATCGTAAACAATCGTAAATACTAAACAACAACACAAGAACACTCTCTCTGACAGTGACAGCCACAGAACACATATACTCTCTAACGAGAGAAGAATGCCAACTTCATAGAAAATATATGCAAACACGAAAATGACAGATCTCATCTAGCTTTCTCTCTCATTCATTTCATGCCCACATAAACAATGGCGCCTTATTAAGGTGGCTGGAAAGCCCAACTGCCTAATTTAGGTACTTTTCGGAGGTCCATAGCGCCCTACTCTTAAAAGTTAGATCTCTAAAAAAAATATATGTTATTCCTTAATAATCTAGCTCTCAAGTTATCATTTTATTTTTTTTATATATTACGTACCTTTTCCGCAAAATATTTTTAAAAAATACCTGTTTTTTTAGTTTTATCGCCCACAACTCAAAACCTATGAGGTTTAGAAGCATGGTTCTTTTTTTAAAATAAAGGTTATTAATAATTCTAATAAGTTACCATTTTAGTTTTTGCATCATGTTTTTACTTTTTGTGTAAAATCAAATAAACCGTATTTTGCGTGATTCTAAAGAAGCTTCATTGAAATACACTGACTCGTACGCATTGGATTGTAATCCTTAGCGACGTACATTCTCATACAGTAATTTCAAGGATTCCATTTACATTAGTTCAGTCCCGCCTTCGTCCTCGAGGTGGTCAGACGTGGAATCTGCGCCGAGTGTTTTTAGGTCTTTTATTGTGAAATACAGAGACGATGTACCTACTTACATAGTTATGCTTACTTTTTTTCATAGGACTAGTAGTAGACCCGCTAATTTGTAATATAAAATATAATAATTACCTAACCTACTTTTATTTTAAAAAGTCCACTCTTCGCTGTATATCTGTTTGGATAAATACTTTTCATTCACCCACATCATTTAGAAAATCCGTCGCACCCTAAATAGAGACATTCAGAATAAATTAGTGATGCTTCAATGGAATAGTTTCGAAAAATAAAAAAAAAAACAAAATACATAATGCTAAACTTATGATTCTCATGAATTTCTCCAATACCTATTTTAATTAAGGTTATCTCCTATTCTAATCTAATATACCTATACGTATTACGTACCTAATAAAATAATTTATGAAAATGACCTACTAACATTGCAATACGTACTAGGTATCTATGTAGGTAGATTAGAGAAAACAATTTTAAAGACCCATAAATATTACACGATTCACCTTTGCCAAAGAATTCCCTATGCAAAAATCGAATTATCGCACAAAAATGAACCGACCACTCAACGAATTGTCATAGATTTAGGAATGGAGGAAATTTCTTGTTTATAATTATATTAATAGGGAACTTGCACACTTTTTTTTTATTATCCAGAATCATAAAAAAAGTCATTAGAAACACATACCAATTTTTATTTTTTCGATACGTCGCCTAATGGCTATTTTGCAGCACTTTGAAATTTGAAGTTTTGAATTCCCGCGAAAACGCTACTTTCAAAGACGCCGTACGACGCCGTATGGATGACGTCACGAGGTCTATATGTGTTTGGGTTAACGTAGAATTCGGTATGTTTATGTTAATTTTTTCAAGTTAGTGATAGTTTCAGGTCGGTTTTTAGCGTTCCATCTGCTAAATGTATATATAAATAATATTTAGGATGTTTTTGAATTTCAGTTTTTATTTTATTCATATGGGATGCTCCTATAACCGGTAACGACGTAATGATATCGTTAATATATTATGTTATGTAAATATTGAAATTAATTAATAAATAAATATTTATCGAAAAAATATATATTTTTCAAATTGCGGGTTTATTGCCGTTGTCAATGTCTACCAACCAACCACTCGTGACATTCATTTGAAGTACAAAATACTCACATATTTAAGTGTATGAAAAAGATTACTATAGTAGAATATACCGTATTTTTTTTCTTAAGGTAGTAGGAAAGCCCAACTGCTTAATTAAAAAAAAAAATACTCCTGGTTTCAAATAACTTGGTCACTAGCTACATAGTAATTCTATAGAAAAAGTGTGACAAGTAAGGTGAAACGAAATGTAGGTACTTCCATGGGCGTCGTCGGGGGGAGGGAGAGCTGCCCTCCCATAAAAAAATTTGTATTTGGGTATATATATTGTATATCTACTTTCACTCATTGAATGACAAAACCTCACCAAAATAACCTTAATACTGCATCGTTTTCTCTTACATCTTACAAATTATTAGATACCTAATCCCATTCAGTTTCAACTATTCCAATAAAAATTTCGCTTGCGGCGCTATTTTTAATGTTTTTTTTTTGACGAAAAATCGATTTCCATACCAAACTACAACATGACCCTATTCAGTCCTTTTACTTTTTTTATATTAAATTTTTTGTTCCTCCCACCTATCTTCGAACCTGGCGACGCCCATGAATAGGTAGTTAGGTAGGTACTTTCATTAAAATTAACCTCACAAACATGACCTAAAAGTTAAATTCGATAAAGGTTTGTTTCTAGATTAGTTTCGTGTCACAATGCCATTTTTTCCACTTAGCCTTAGCCTTAGCGGGATCTGCCGGTATCAATAAAAAGCTTTATTGGGCGTCGTATTAGTTGTCTTTGTGCACTCTGGCACTACAAAATATTCGACTGACTTCCTCTGAAATACTTTATATTAAATTAGGCTATAATATACTTCGAAAACAGTAAGAAAACAAACTCAAACACTACGCGGCCAAGAAACCTCATACATTTTGGTATCCCGTCAAAACAAACATGGACTACGTGACGTCACAGACAGATTGACCAATGGCGTGGCGTTTAAGGGAATGCTGAGAAGTCGTGATTTTATTTATCGAATTAAAAATTGAAAAAAAATATTTTAGGGTTTTAATCAACGTCGAACTGATATTTAACCTTTATTCTACCGAATTAATGTATTTTCGTCTATATTCCTCACTAGTGCAAGTTCCCTATTATAATATTGGTGAACCATACAAAAGGGAATCGTGTAATACTAAAGATAGTAGAATAGTTTTATTATTAGTATAGATAGGGTTATTACTTATTATTATAATATAATAGATAATAGGTTGTTTAGTAATACCGTTGTTGTAGTTTATGATGGGTACCTATGGAAAAATATTGCAGTCAAGTGGTCTTATTCTATTATTGTCTTTTGTCGTATTGTCCCGCTAATTACCTTTTATCATTTTTTTGTTCTTTTGTAATTTTACTACACCTGAGTAGAAGATAATAATATGTAATAAAATAATTTGAACACTACGAACATTCATTCATGATTCATGAATTCTCTATGTACCTATGTATTTTATTTTCACATTGTACCTAAACTTTTGCAGACTAAAATATAGATACTACGTCTTTTTACATCATTTACGAATTTGTTTTTACATAAGTAGGATTGGTACCTACTTATGTAAAAACAAATTCGTAGGTACCTAAGTTTTTTTTTTAATTCTTGTGTCAACAGCAAAATCACCCATTTCCATATAAAAATATATACCTAAGCAGCACGTTTGTGATTCTTTATTTTGATCTTTCATTTTTTTTCCGTAAATAAATTTAACATCGATTAGGTACTAATAAACTATATGAACTATGTATGTAAAATCTATCTATCTATACCCTCACGCCACATCCCTTGCAGGGTAGGCAGAGAGGACAGAGCGTCAGACAGCCTAGCTTCCGTCACATTCACGCAGAATATGTAGATATTATGTCGTGGTTTACGTTCTTCGATATTGTCAAATATAGAAATACACAGAATACCTTGTATTGTTAGGTTCAATATATTTTATTCTATCCATCTGTATCACCACGGCCTTCCCAATTGGGAGTAACCAGCTACGGATGTATGGATGTATATGTGTAAAAGTTTCCTGATGAACCATACAAAAGTAAATCGTGTTATATGTTATATGTAGGGACTGGAAAAAATCGGTGTTATTTTTCGAGAAATGTGGTGTTATTTTTTGCAAAAAGGGGTGTTATTTTTCATAGTTTTGGCAAAATGTGGTGTTATTTTTCATACATTTATGTCATTAAAGTGGTCAATTTTGCAGGTTTTAATACAAGAATATAAAAAAAGTTGGTCGTAAACAATATTTCATACAAAAATCCCTGAAACAATAAAATAAAACAACAATATTTGAATAAAACAAAAAAATCCCCTTTTGCAAGATTTTTTCAAAGCCACATTCCTTTTGATAATGTTTCAATCACGATGTTTTCCAAAATGAAGGTCAAAATTCGCGTCAAGTATGCGAAAATTCGCGTTATTCCTGTAAAAGAATGCCGAAATTCGCATTATATGTGTAAAGAACACGAAATTCGCGTTATTCGCGTAAAAAGCACGAAATTCGCGAATAAATTCGTTTTATCGCGATCGCGAAATTTTCCAGTCTCTAGTTATATGTATATCTGACTGACTCAGCAGGTATATTATTAGAGTTATATTTATATGTAGGTAAATTGTGTACCTACCTAGTCATAGTAGGTATCTAGTATTTTTGTAGTATACATAATAGTATTAGGAACTGTAAAATATTCTTATTGTTATTGCTAGCTATGTGATTTATGGATGGTAAAATACTTCAGAGGTGTTGCAAATCCTATTCTTATATTACCAATTATCTCTTTTGTTGTATTATATCTATTTATTGCCTATAGTTGTAAATACTTTTTGTTGTTTTCTAATCTAGGTAATAATACTTTCTATAGGGTAGATAATAATATAATAATAATAGGTCCTTTAATTTGGTAAATACTATTATGAATTCATTATTTTAGCTTATAATTAATAATTATTATTATTTTGGAGATGTCTATATTCATTATGAGACGTGCAGATCATTAAGTGATAGCCTATCATACCTATCATTGATAGGTATGATCTATTTTCACATTGTACTTACAGCAACGTCTCATGAGAGGAAGTAATAAGTTTCCCAATCGACCAAGCCATTACTAAACTTGAATGTCCTCCTGCTTTGCACTCAGAGCCTATCGTAAACTATTAGCTTGGCCACTGCAAGTTTTTAAGATGAAACTTCTCAAGTTTTCGTCCGCAAAGCCTCATTTATAGACAATTTTTTAATATTTCTATAAATTTTGATGTTAGTTATGGATTCAATGTAGTATTATGTTGTAATCGAAACATTGCTGTATTTTTAATATTTCGTAACTCAATGAAAATTAAAAGTCGTTTTTGATGTCCAAATATCGCTGTATCTAGCGACAAAGTCGCTAAATTGGCAACACTGCACAAACAATAAAAAAAATATTCAAAATTCGAAAAATGAATTGTTGGTTGTGAAAATTAAGGTTAAGCGGGTTAAGCTTTCTCAAAACAAATGTAGACATTCATTTATTATTTTCCATGAAGTTTCTAGAACATTCCATGAACATTCCTTTCAGATGATTTTTGTCATATTTTCATCTGTAAATAGGTAATTAATATTTGTTTCCATGTCCCCAAATAGGTGCGACATGCACCAATACTACCTAGAACAAAAGGCTATGACACACAACCCAAAATGGCGGCCGACAGGCCTCTGCGAAATGTCAAATCTGGGCTTGTGTAGAGTATAAGTCAGTGTTCTTCTGCGATTTCTGTCCTGAAAATGTCATCCAAGCGCCAGAATTCTCCATTATTAATGAAATAATTACATATGATAGTGGAAGATGGGGGTTATTTTAAACAAAACAACATTTGACTTTCGACCAGTAGACCTTTAATAAGAAAGTATTCATCAATACCACACAATTTGCAAAAGATGTCACCAATAAAACATATAATAACTACAATATCTCCTTAGATCAACTCTAGGCTTTGAAATAAAGAATAATTATACACCTCATTACATCAAATAATGTAAAGGAAGGATATATATACTTATACGATACAAAATACGCACGACTATACCGGTACACAAATCGACCTAACCTCACATCAAAATTAACAAATAAATGTCAACGATAACACGCGTACACATTATAAGACACAGGGATAACGTTTTATTATCATAAATAATCGAGAAATATCATTAGATACCCTCGAATATTGGTTTGGAATATATTTTTTTTCCGGTGAATAGCGCGAAGCCATCTTGATCGCAGCACAGAGTCTTTTGGGAAGATAAAAACACGAACTTTTGGTCCTGAGGCGTAATTTCCTTTACAATTTGTAACACAACACTTGTTCACCATCGTAAGCAATATTTTTAAACCGTATTTAGTCTATTTAATCACTGTTATACAACAAATATAGCGTATCAACGAAGGGCAACCGCACGTCCGCCATACAAAATCAAAGTAAATACGTTATGGCAACGGCCTATGATAGGCCCCTTGACGAAGAATTTACCGCTAGGGGCGCTGCTAGTACCACGGCTTTATACTATAGGTGGTATTGCATGCACGCCCGAGCAGTGTTGCCACACTTTTAAAATCCAAATCTGTATTTCAAAGTCTAGAAATCTGTATAAATCTGTATGAGATTATAATAAGCCAAAATCTGTATAAAAAGGCATAAAAAGCCAAAAAATCTGTATAAATTAAATTTTAAAACAAACAAAATATTGTAGTTTATTGAAAAACTAACCTTTGTGGTACCTTTTTGAGAAAATAACAGTACTCGTGCTTAGATAAAATATACTAATTTCTTTTTGTACACATTTTTACTCATTCTACAAATAAGATTTTCATATATTTACTAATTATCAAGTGACAATTGTAATCGAATCTGTTTCTTTTTACTTTATTCTTCTGATTTGTCATAGGAAATTTCCAAAATCCCGAAAATCTGTATAAAACAGAGTAAAATTTATTATCTGTATTTGTCTGTTCCCGTTGCCGAAAATCTGTATAAATACAGATAAATCTGTATATCTGTATATCTGCGCGACGGTGCCTGGCTCGACGCGACGCAGACTCTTAATGTCCGAATTTCTGCGAGTAGTTGACATGAATTCATGCACGTCTCAAACACCTTTTCCCCTCCCTTCCTTTTCCTTTTCCCTTCCCTCCGTCTCCCATGTCCTCACTTTCCAATCTGATCCTTGTTCATTTTTGGGTATAACAATGTTCATGTATGTGTGTGCGTGTGTGTGTGTGTGTGTGTGTGTATGTGTGTGAGGGTGTGTGTGTGTGTGTATATATATAATACCATTAATATTTGTCTGAAGTATGTGACACATAACTAATATAATTATAAATTTTACAGACAACAAGTAATTGGGGCACTATGTATATTGTTTTGATGTTATGTAATATTATGTACTTATATGTTATGTAGTGTACCTGTTTGTTGTTAATAAATTAAAAAAAATATATATATATATATATGGCAACACTGCGCCCGAGGATGCGCTACTGCCAGTGTTGCCGTTTCTAGTATTTTTAATACTAAACTAGTATTTTTTGAGGCATTTTGAAAAATCTAGTATTTTTTTAGTATATTCCGAAAATCTGGTATATTCTAGTATTTTTGATCAAAATCTAGTATATTTAGACCTAATTCTAGTATTTTCCGGCACTTTGCAACAAAAATTTCTTACGCTTTCAAATTTCGTTCAGAAATCAGTAAAGAATGAACGAAAAAATGTGAATATATTGTTGGTTTATTCATTTTATTAAATCTCCCCCCCCCCGCTCGTCAAATTTTTAGTCGTCAAGGTCAAAAGAAAATAGCACGATCGATTAAAAATTTTTATAAAACATAGAATTCTCTCCCCCCCCCCCCCCGCCATCAAATTATTTGTGATAGAAGTTTTTAGCTGGCGACGAAAAAAAAAAAAAGGCCGTCAATTTTTCCCAAGAGTCACTTTTCCTAGGGACCCCCCCCCCCCCCCGTCGACGTATTTTCCAAAAAATTGACCAAAAAAAAAAAAAAAAAAAAAAAGGTCGACAAAAAAATTATCTGGTATTTTTCTAGTATCTTGTCGACCCCCATCTAGTATTTTCTAGTATTTTTTGACAAAAAATCTAGTAGTTTTGCTAATTTCAAAACGGCAACACTGGCTACTGCAAGCTACTGGCGAACGCCAGGGCTATCCGGGTGGCTGAATATTGGGGGTTTCAAATTTGATGGTGTTCCGGACACGGAAAGTAAGTAAGTAAGTGCCTTTATAATTATACAAAGTGATTCAATAACTAATTGATGTGACTACAAGATTATGTTATGTATTAGTGACATTTTAGACACGTATTGAGTGAGTATTCAAAACCTTCCTTTAAAACCACAAAACGGTTTGTCCATCCCCTTCATGCGGTATTCCCTGAAATGTTTTGTCCACGTTTTGTCCGCCTCGAGTCTGTGGTTCTGGCTACATCGCTACCGGCGCCATAGTGTTCACACAGGCCATGCCCAACTGACATTTGACGATGATGACACCATGAAAACATATTCCGTAGTTCTAATGTTTGCCACCGAGACAAGGTGACGCCGCAAATCATGGTGGTGATGGAATCCTCGCATACTATCGCTGGCTTCGGCTACATCGAAGCCGTCGATATATTACCTAAGCCCAGACGTTGAAATAACAACTCCATGGTAACCCCACTCTTATGGTGATGTCACCTTGCCTCGGTGAGATCAAATAAATAAATAAACACTTGGGTTACGGCACATTTTTTCCCATACTTTTATTCCAATCTTTGGTGACGTCATCATTGTCACTTATACCTGGCCTAACCTAAACTTTTCAGAGAATACTAAAAATAGACCAGATTTTTCATAATGTCTCAGTAAATACCAGTTTAGTATTAAGAATACTTGTCACTACTTACAGCAAAACTCTGTTTCTGTTCGCTGGGTTGAAAGTGGTTTATCTACGGGTGATTTAAAGGAATTGCATAAATAATAAGATCATATAATACAGAAATACATCTTTCTTTATTAGCTAGGAATAAAACTAAAATCACTATGATTTTATCACCATGTTTATATCACGACACCTCCATTGTATATTCGTGAGGAGACTTTCCTTCCAGTCATTAACTTTTCACTTCCAACTTTAATTTGTGGAGTCCCAACTAGAAAAATAAAACACAAAGAAATTATTAATTCTATTACTAATATTTATCATTAAATGGATAATATAAAGTGAATGTATAAGTTAACAGAACACATACTCCACATGACACAGCCATTTTCTTTTCCCATCCGTGAGATTTTTTACTGTGGTAAAGACATTCTCTTAGTGAAGAGAACAACTGAAAAATAAAACATTGACACGTGAATAATATAATGAAATAATAAGCAGTAAACTAAAGGCAGAGTGAAGTATCTTCATGTCAAGCCTGTGTATACTTGGGACTACATTAATGTAAAGATATTATACTTACAGCATCACATATGTTACACTGATAGAATATACTGCACTCGGGGCTTCTTAACAAATCATCTTTCTCATGATGTTCAATATAATGCTGTCTAAATGTTGTGAAATTAGAATACACAACTCCGCAACCACATTTCATCTCATCATTCTTAAACGATGCACATGATTGCCTGAAAATAAAAATATATACACGTGATTGTCTGACAATATATTCACAGGTCTGAAGAACATTTAGTTTCTCAGAAAAATGCCTAACACGAGACCTCCCAATCAGCCGACATTTCACAGAATGCTTGTATCATAATATATGCAGTAATATGTAACGTACCTGTGGTCCTTGAGTTCTTTAACACTGACATAATATTGTAAGCAGAATTCACATGAAAATAAACATTTTACTTTTACTTTGGTCATAGAAGCTTCTTGATTATCAGTGCTGATCTGATGTGCACTCATAAGGTGATATGCAATCTGAAATGAGTGAATAGTATTGTAGTTACATAATAAATGTCATTAGATATTGTGAAAGAATAGAATCCATAATGAGACTTACTTGAAGTGTATCACGGCAGGCTTGTTTACACTGCAGACATTTATAAGCAGGGACGTAGTTTCTATGTTCAATACATTGATGTAATCTTTTCCAATGCAGATTTTTATAATATCTATCACAACCGGCACACCTGTTTCCATCAATGGATTCTTCAATTATGAAATCAGTGAGCAGAGAAAGATCTACAGTTTCACTTGCGTCTACATTATCATCCTCACAAGTGACATCACAATAATCGGAAACCCCGGGAATATTATATGTACTGTCATATGACTCAGTTAAATACTTCTCACTGTGCTTCTTATTAAAAATAATTAAATCAGACACATTCAAATCAATGAATAATTGTTCATCATTAGAAAGATCCGAGTGAGTAATGTGTGGATGTAGAGGTACAGGTACAGTGGTGTATGTTGATAATGAAGTATTATTATTGAGACTCTGTGTCTGGATATTGGAATTATCTCTGTGTGTTTCCTCCATCTCGTTATCCGAGGCAGTTGTTTGGAAATGAAATTGATTAATATGTTTAATAATGCAACTCTTGTTTCTGTAACCGTACTTACAAAATGGACAGTGAAATTGTGATTGTTCCTTATTAATTTCAATGTTAATAATCAACTTATCATCGTCCTGTGCAGTAATCAACTTATCATTGTCCTGTGCAGTAATCAACTTATCATTGTCCTGTGCAGTGGACACTTTATCTCTTATATTGTCGGATGGACAAGTATTCTCCCCCACTTGACTCTTTAGAATAGTGTCCACTTCGTGTACTGATGAATAGAAAGAGTGAGTCTTTTGTAAATTATCGTAACAGTCTTGACAAATATAAGAAGGCAGGCGGTCATCTTTAGTTGCTGTTATATGTAAACATTGATCCATTTGTTCACTAATATTGTCTGTATAAATGTTGTAAAATGTTTTTTTCTCACTTTTGATACTACAACAGAGTCTACATATTTCAGTCTGTGGAGATTTAGAGTAATTATGAAAGTCTATGGATGCTTTTAAATTAGATGACATGGAAGAAAACTCAATTGCTTGCACAGCTGGCATTGGTACTGAAATAATATAAATATATGTCAGTGTTAGTATGAACAGAAGATAATATATGATCATATGAGAGAGGATCAGCCAGGCACAGTCCCAGGTATGTAACATTACACAGGGCACCAATAATACATTCTCTCTCCTCTCCTACACTACACACCAACACACATCACTTACTTGAATTTGTTGATTGGAGCGTCTCAACTTGATCATCATAATCCATTATTTCTACATCCATTATATTAGTTTCAGCTACTGAGATATTATCTGGAATGAAGGAATTAATATTGACATTACATAAAGGATCCAGGATTACATGTACACAAATACTTTCCTCACAGTAAGGGAAATAGAAGATTAATATATTATGATGATATTACCTTGGAAGCTATCATCTTCAGAATCAAAAGAATAATCTAGTCCACTTGGATCTGTATTCTCTAATGTAGCATCTGTATTCTCTAATGAAGGATCTATATTTTCAGCATTCATTGTATTCTTTGTTTTGTTGACAAATTCCTTATATCTTTGCCTTAGTTGCATTTCATCACCAAGTGCTGGAGCTAATAATGAATAAGAACAAATAATATTAACTTAGATTTTGTTTTTCGGGTTAATTGTGTAGTAAGTACCCGAATAAACTAAATCTACACATGGATCGTCGCGAAAATATTCAACAACTAATAACATTAAGATCCTATATGCTGTCATCCGGCTTCGGCGCCCTGAATAATTGTTCTCAGCCAATACTGAGAGAATCGTCTCAAAACTGAAGACAGTGATAGATGAAAGTATGGACTACAGATTGACTGTTCGTCGCTTCAGTTCTTATTTTGGTCACAGACCATTTTTGTCAAAAATGAGTTATGAATGCAGTGATGTAGAAAATCAAATTTGACACATTTTCAGCCAAAAAACACCCGAATTTTTTGTGTTTAACACGTACTTTTTTACATTTTTAAAATTGACATATCCAACATCGTAATAATGTTTCAGTTCTTGTTTTGGTCACGTCTAACATCCACCAATCAGGACGCTTCGCGCTTAATTTGTATGGGAATAAATGATCTCATTGGTTTCTTGTTTGTGTGACATCCAATCAGGGAGCAGCACGGCTATTAATTTAAGAGATCAACGTTCAATTTGAATTTTTGTCTAGTACTTTTTCAGTGTTTTCTTCTGTTATTTAATATTTTTTAAGATTTAAAAATGTCTAAATTACTTCTCGAAGTAAAACACATACATTAGGAAAGAATAATTTGCAAATTACATGAGTTTTAATACATATTTCGACAGAAATTAAAATGAACTTAAAACATCCAATAATTTATACAGCATGATCACTTTTTGTAAATAATTATTATTTTTTTATTTATATATCTCTTCACACCGCGTCCCTTGCGGGGTAGGTAGAAAAGATAAGTCATCCTAATATCATTCATTCTTTTAACATGGCTGAGCATTAATTTATAATAAAAAATATTAATATTAAATATTAGACTAGGTATGTTTCCCATAGAGTATACCCGCGTTGTAGAATAGGTTCGCTCGTGCTTTTGATTTTTTTACATAGTGCCCTGTAAAAAGAGGTGCTTATGAAGTTTATTGCACAATAGGTACAAAATTATTACCTACATCTCATTCAGTGATAAAATTGTAACGGTAGATTTTTTAGTTAAAAAATCCAGCGAATGCATTGAGAGGCAAAATATGTAAAAAAAAAAGAAGTACCCGACTAAGCCAGAAAAATACAGAATTAAGTAAGTTAGCTTGGTCAAAAATGCTATAATCAACTTACATAATTCTAGTGGAAATCGGGTATCAATGAAACGCAGTACATTTGATATATTCAAACAACTTATGCAAGTTGTTTGAATATGTACTGAATTTAAAACACTTAGGTATAGTGTGCCTTCAGCTGCGGTCAAAATCTGTTTGGTTAATATAGGTTCTACTTTTCATCGAAAAAATATTGTAATAAATAAATACACTTTTATTGGCCAAAGAAAAATATACAAAATAATAAGGATACATAAACAAGACAATGGTAGTGTGCCAAAAGGCGAACTTATTGCAAAAGCAATATCTTACAGTCAAGTCAACCCAATGTCCCAATATCACTAAATAAAATGCAATTTATCATAAGAATGAAGGTAGAATAATTTATTATACGTGTAAGAATTGTATATGTTCTCTCTGTTTACCCCATAAACCGGGTCATTTTAGACGCTATACAGCTAGTACTACCATAATTTTACAGTGGCACGCTTACGTTATTATGAGAATTTTACAACCCCACTTATTGTTTTACTGTGGTGCCCAAAATTGTTTCTTTGTATGAACCTAAGATCTTTTATAATTGGTACCTATGGATATCTTTAGAATGTTTTATTGCTCTAAAAAAACAATGTAAGAGATTAGTTATTGTACTTGTGAAAGTATTAAATAACTTAATAACAATAATAATGCACCAAAGTTTGTTATTTTGCCTTTGAAAAAATAATTCATTGATTTAACATCAACATTGTTATTATTTTCGAGAGTTTCAAACGTATTCATATGAATCTTTTAGAATAAAAGTTTATTGTTGTGTAATTGCGGGCGGTCAAGCATTCATCGAATCCTTTCATAATGGCATTGTTAACGAAAACAAAAGGACATAAAAATGTACATCTTTATAAATTACAATATGGACTAACGTCTTCCCAAAAATAGAGTTCATTTTATATTATGCAACAAAAGATTCCAGGAAATTATAAAATAAGTGAAACGTATCCGTAACATAACTTTATAGGTAGGAACATTATAGTACATAGATACATACATTTTTTTTTATCATAAATAAGTTAAGAATCTTACAAATACCGAGGTATATAATACTTTTTTAAACGAATATGGGTTTATCGAAATAAAGCCAAACACGTATTTGTAAACTTCGCAGAAAGCTTATGTTGTAAAACGGAGTAACCCGCGCCCACCGGATTTACGGTCGAGCGCGTTACTAACCAGCTACCAACCACCTCAATATAACAATAAAAATAAAAAATAAGGTACTTTGCTTGCTATGGATTTGGACATTGTGGGAAAAGATAAAAATTGCGAAATCTCACTCTTCATAGTGCACCTAATGTTCTCTGGGTGAATAGAAAAGGTGAAAAAAAAGGTAAGTAATATAATATATTTATTACATTTACAAATAATTCATAATGTGCTCAGCTCATTTAATAAATAATTTAATTGTATGCTCCTAGACAAAATAATCCATTAAAAAAAAAAAAAAAAAAAACACCATCTATATAGAATAACCGTTAAAATGGTCTGTGACCCAAACAAGAACTAAAATAATATTATTAGTCATTTGTTTATATCCGCTATGCATTGTGTCACGGGCCACCGAAGTGAACTGAAATTTCGTAGATGTGGGTCATATCCACATAAGAATTCAAAAAGCAGCTTTAATTGATTTCGAAATTCGGAAAAATAAATTTTATTCTATTTTTGTTATGGCCTTCTTGTTATTGACATACTTTTACGTTTAAATATATGTGAAATTATTCGCATAAATACAAAAAATGCTCTCCTGTAAAGTTTGGTTAGTGGCGCGTGACCAAAATAAGAACTGAAGCGACGTGTTATAGAATTACAATATTTGATAATTCCTTGAAAAAAAAAAATCATATTCAATAATAAGTACCCCTAAAATTTACGGGATCTGAAGATTTTCCATTCAGTTTTTCAGATATAAAAGAATAATTTAGCCAAAATACTGGTAATTACAATCTTGACAAATTGACTGTTTTAGACTTTTAAATTTCTTCCCAGGTTTCCTTGTGGCGCCCTAATAAGATTAGGACACCACATTTGGCTTTTTGGCAACCATAATGGCAACACTTGTATAATTTCAATAGCAGTTTCCTGATTGCCAGCAAACAAAATTGTAGTTCCAATTTAATCTGAGACCAACACTTTTTAGACAGACTGTACATAGCTCTTAAAAGTCTCATTAAAAGACTGTTACCAAACTTGTTTTATAGGTCAGACCTTGTTCAAATGGAATTTAAGGAAAAAAAAACACATTCATAGGCAGTCGTGAGAATTCAGGAACCAGTTTCGAAAATAAGTCTCCGGAGTACAGTTTGTCATAATGAGGACTATCATACTTTTTGTTGGGCATTTGTGGAATGAAGATGTCTTAATTTTGATTAATTATCAACCCCGATACAGATCATAACCTAGTGGGGTTGGCAATTATATACTATTTATTTTATTTATTTATTTAAGTAAAAATATTACACTCTTCGGCATTACAGCGCTCAGCCTTTGCGCCGAAGAGTGCACACAGAACAAGTTTCGAACAAAACAATAATAAACACGAAAAAAAAAACAACACAACATACTAATAAAAGAAGGCAATTTACCCTGGTAGGTAACACAATAACAATACATGAACAATAACACCATATGAAGAAAACAAAAAGAAACAAGTTATCGAAACTGAAAAAACTATTCTGTGTACAGATGTATTTATTATTATATATATATGCGTATGGCATGTCAGGCGCTATAAAATTACGTGATTGTCCCTCAGCCATGCTTTGGCTTCGGTCGTCAAACTATGGAAATCCTCCATCGTTCGATTTATTATTTATGTAATTACAATATTGAGATGAATAAATAAATAAAAATTAATAGAAAACCCCACGATATAGCTTGCTCCACTCTCAAGGGATAAAATTCTAAATAGTAATAGGGAGGAAGTACTCACCATAATACTTTTCTAATTCCGAGTCTTCCATTAAGGTCTTTATCATCTCACGTCCTCCAATTGGAAGGGCAAACTTGTTCAATCTCGTCCTGGTGGAGTCGGTGTAAGAACTATCTTCAAAGTGTTTCCCACAAAGCATCTTGTGGCTGTCGTGTAATCTCGATACATCAATTAAATTCATATCACTCTTTGGATAGGAGACTTTGGCCCAAATTCTACATCTGAAAATAATAACACTTTATTTTAATTATACTCTATTCTAGTCTATCCCCTCACGCCACGTCCCCTGCGGGGTAGGCAGACGGAACAGATCGCCAGACATAATAATAAATAAACAAATATTCATTGGCCAAAGAAAAATAATAATAATAAATAGACAATTTATAATGCGCCGTTTTTTGAATTTACTCCACTTCAAGGGCGCCTCCTAAATATTAATACATACATAGCTTAACCTAGTTACATACTATATGACCTACCGAACAAGTGAGTTTTTAACAAGCTCTTGAACCCAGCAAGAGACTGTGTCTTACGCACTTGTTCAGGAAGATCATTCCACATAGACGGTCCAGCAGAGCTGAAGGCTCGGAAGGAGTACTTCGGTCTGCCTCTTACACTGACTTCCGTCAACCTGACACCAGTATCGCCGCCTGATCGGAGAGTGGCTTGCCTTTGATTTGGGACCTTTTGTGTGCAGAGTTCAGCTATGTATGACGGGGCCATATTATGGATCGCTTTGAAAACTGTGAGGCAGATCTTAAAAGACACTCTTTCTGCGCACTTAAGCCAGTGAAGATTTTTGAGGGTATTTGTTATGTGAGAACGGTGATCCAATTTAAAAATGAATCGAGCAGCGGCATTAAGCACAGATTGAATTCTCTGAAGCTGGTATTGTGGTAAATTGGCCAAAATACCGTTACAGTAATCCAATCGTGATACGACAAAGGCATTTATTAGAGTTTTTGCATCCTGAGAAGTGAGACATCTTCTAATAGGATTTAATTGTCTCAGTGCAAAGAAGCATTTACTAACTGTGGATGAAATGTGCTTGTCCATAGAAAGAGAACTGTCAATGTGGGCTCCGAGAAACTTGACGTGTTTGGACGGAATAATGCTGATGTTTTGAATGGATATGGGATCGTAGTTTATAAGATGTTGTCTTCTGGGCGAGGCTACCCAGAGGAATTCTGTTTTTGTGGGATTTATTTTTAACTTATTTTCCGACATCCAGTGTGAGATTTCTGTGATACATGAGATAACTCCTTGTTTTAGTTGGTCTTGTGAATCTGGGGAACCGGATTTAAAGAATAGTCGATCATCAGCATAGCAATAAGTTTGGAAACCAAGGTGTTGGATTATAAATTCTAGCTCGTTAGTGTACAGATTAAAGAGTAGAGGCCCCAGTACCGAACCCTGAGGAACTCCGTATACGCATGAGCTTGTTTCAGGGGGCGTGTTATTGAACTTAAGTTCACATTCACGTTCTGATAGGTATGACGCAATCCATTCTAGGACCACGTCTTTTAAGCCGAACTCTCTCTCCAACTTTCGAAGTAATATAGCATGGTCCACAGTATCGAAAGCAGCACTCATGTCCAGGAAGGACACTAGTACCAAGTTGCCAGCTTCAATGCTCGAGAAAAGATCAGACATGGTTCTTAATAGCGTTGATTCTGTGGAATGAAACTTCCTGTAGGCAGACTGATTTTTCGCAAGTACATTTGTGGAATCCAAGAAAATTTTAATTTGGGAAGATACTATTTTCTCTAAAAGTTTGGAAAGGAAGGACAGATTAGAAATGGGACGGTAATTATCAGGAGAGTCAGTGTATATAATATGTGTAATTACAAAAAACAAGACAGTGGTAGTGTGCCAAAAGGTGGACTTATTTCAAAAGCAATGTCTTACATACACTTCGTGCTTCAGTCACATTCATACACACTCCACAATTCCTTTTACTCAGAACACGTCTGTCCTTGAGAATGTGGTTCTTGGACGGCCACGCTTCCTTACAACTCTTGTGTCTCCCAGTTATACATTTTTTGTTATACTTATATCATTCATTCTCTCTGCTGTCCCAAACATCTCAACTTGTTGCTTTAATTATAGCTTATAATATATTTACGAAAAACTATGTTAAGTAAATGCATTTTAATGTCATCTGTTCTTCAAGACAGAAGCCTAGGTATGTACATTCAACACTAATGGATTTTCCATTGTCCCAGGGACTGTCATTTATGGAAGGAGGTATGGAGAGAAGGGGTCACTGTTGGTAAGAAAAAATAAGGACCTAAATATACTCCATACTAATACATCCGTCCCATCAACATATTACCATTACGATACTACTGTACGGATTATGGATAAAATAACATCATGCACCCCAGCCTGCTCATCTCCATAGCAGAGGGCAGTAATGTGAGAAGTCGCCCAAGAAGCAATTATGTGGACCAGATTATTGAGAGCATGCGCAGTAGCACCTGACTGAAGAGATTGGCAAGTAGCAGGACGGCGTGGAAAGAAAATTGGGAACACAAAAGTGGGAATAAAAACCTTTATTAGTTATTAGCTATGCTAACTGTGATTATTTCACTGTTCCTAAAGGCAACTATTACACTATTGGGGTCCCACTTTTTATGAAAATAGTTTTTTTTTTTTATTCAAAATAGCGCTAAAAACGGTATTATTTCGCTCGGCTCGATTGCGGGTGGGGCCGGAAAGTCACAATGTTTTTTTTTCAAAAGAATTTGGTATATTTACGATGTTTTAGACTTGAAATGTCACTCCTGTCAAAAGGTTATCGTGTTTTAAAAAGGTGCTAAAAACTGTATTTTTTCGGTACACCGTTTTTAGCGCTTTTTTAAAATAAAATATGCTTGATCTTGAATGGGGCCGCAACACTGTAATAGTACCATATAAAGTGTATTCAATAGCTTAGAAATACGATGACTTTCTCATACTTAAATTCGGCCTCTTCGTGTAACGGCTTAGGAAATCGGTGGAATGTTAATGTTGGATTATTTTTGCAAGTAGATCCGCAGAGAGCACACCTCCTGTATTTATGTTTATTACTCATTTTTCAATTTTCAAACACAAGCGGATAACCGTAAAACGCGCTAAACAAGACAAACAACAAGCGCAATACGCGTACCTAACCCAACGCGACCAAACGCGACTTACTAGAAGTGACAGCAGTGTTGCCAACCCGACAAAGTCAAATGTCGCTAAGCGGAGGTTCAAAAGTCGCCAGATTCGTTTTTTTTAATAAGTTTTGCAAGAATGCTGGTCCGGGGGGGGGGGGGGAATTGAGTACCATAAAAAATTGAATAATAAGAACGCACGACACCGAAAAGCCAAATACCTAAGAATATTGGTTTACGTCTCGGGAATTCCCAGCATCGAAATTCGCAGGGAAAGCAGAGTGCAAGGTTACTTAACCTTGAGCACGGTGTATGGTGTATGTACGAGTATGTATTGCTATAAACAAAACACTGTTCAGGTCTATCGGAAGAAAGAGTGGATCTAGCTTTGATTAATTTGTACATTTCTATTAAAATACTACAAGCGAAACCGAAAAGCGCCATGGACCTAAAAGGCGCTAGAATATTTTGTCGCTAAATGAAAATTAAAAGTCGTTTTCCATGTCCAAATGTCGCTAGATCTGGCGACAAAGTCGCTAAGTTGGCAACACTGAGTGACAGTTGCAGTGTTGCCGTTTCAAAATTTGCAAAAATACCAGATTTTTCTCCAAAAAATTCTAGAATAAACTAGGTCGACGTCGAAAAAGTACTAAAAAAAATACCAGATAGTTTTTTTTTTGTCGACGGGAGGGGGAGGGGTCCCTAGGAAACGAGAAAACTTTCCTAGTGATAATACTGCTTATTTTGCTGACCTTTACGACGAAAAATTTGATGAGCGAGGGGAGGGGTTAACTTCTATGCAAAATTTGAAAAAATATCACAAATAAATTAAAGCATACCAAAAAATACTAAAATACACCAAATTTACAGAAAATCAGCGACATAATATATTAAGCACTTAATATGTAATCTCTTTGCAGGAAATACTAAAAAATACTAGAATTTTCAAAATGCCTCAGAAAATACTAGTTTAGTATTAAAAATACTAAAAACGGCAACACTGGACAGTTTGTGACAGTGACATATGAGACCAACGAGAATTTAAATAGAGGCCTGGTCACCAGTGTGATATTTGAGCACAATTTACAGTGACAAGCAAATAGATATGTAACACCATGTAATACCTACATAGCTCCAGAAGTTTTTGTATGATTATGATAAATGTTTTTTCCAGTTTGTTTTCCGCTAACAGTAGGTAAGTGTATTCTGTGTATTATGAAAAAAACTTAAATTAACATTTACCAACACTATGGTCGAGGGGACAAACCACAAGGGGGCGCCCCTGACGGGAGTACCTGCCATTGTTGCAAAAAATTTCAAAAATACTAGGTTTTTGTCGAGAATTACTGGAATATACTAGGTCGACGTTGAACTGATGACCTTGCATCAAGAAAAATCGTCAACGGAGGAGGGGGGGCGGTAAATTGACACACCCCTGTTTTCACCAACTTTTACCTAAGAAGGAGACCCCTAAGAAATTTCCATACAAAAACAGAGATAATATTCTATTTATTGACACGCAGGCCTACCAACCACACCCTAATTCCATACAAAATGCAACACGCAACTCACCTACGTTAGGTGCCCAAATATCTCTGCCCAGGCTAGGCGAGTTGCGTGTTGCATTTTGTATGGAATTAGGGTGTGGTTGGTAGGCCTGCGTGTCAATAAATAGAATATTATCTCTGTTTTTTTGTATGGAAATTTCTTAGGGGTCTCCTTCTTAGGTAAAAGTTGGTGAAAACGGGGGACAATCTTCCTCAACAATCTGTAAGTTTTTGGTTCCCACCTACCTCTCTTTCAAGTGTTGTCCCTTGGAGTTGGAGGCGCTGGCCGCGACCCTCTTTCGCTCCGCCTTGTCTTCCTCCTCCTTACGAAGCCTTTGCAACAGAGGCTGTGCATCAGTTGGGATTGAGAATATATTCAATCTCTTCCTCATGCTATCCGTATATGAAGTGTCATCAAAATGGTTACTGCACAACACTTTATGTCTACTATATAAACTTTCTAGGCGTTCCTTCGAAGTCCAGTCCTCATCGGGAAAACAATATTCCGCCCACACTCGAGCTCTGAAAGTACAATGGATATTTACTGTAACTTTAATGCATTCAAGCATGGGCATCGCCAGCCTCGGAGTTACGGGGTGGGAAGCAAAAAAAAAACTCGATATACCATAAAAAAAGCGTAAATAGCGCCGCATACAATTTTTTTTGTGAGACATAGTGAAGAAGGTTGTATATGTGTATAGTGCTTCGCACAATAAATTGTTAAAAAAAATGTCTTTTATAAAAATGTAATAATGATAACGCCACAGGCAATTATTTTTATGATATAATTGCATATTGATGGATTTTTGTGAAAATTTATGATGTGATGCGAAATTGTGTGGTAATAATGTGAGTTTTTTGTGAGGTTTTATCATTTAGTATGAAAACGTATAAACCTATTCGAATCTCTAGCTGGCAGCGGCCCCCCCCCCCATGATGCCCATGCATTCAAGTGTTATACCAGTATCAGTAGCAGGGGCGTAGACTCCAACAGTGCGCAGGATATGGCGCACCCCCAAATAATTCAGCTCAACGTGATAAAATAAAAATTAAAATAATCCAACAATAATGTCAAGAAATGTTAGTAATTCCTAACGAAAACGTTCTACTCCTTTAAATAGGCAAACGCTAGCACACCATTTCGTATTCGGTGCGCTGACCATTTGCGCTCCGCCAAAACGCAATAATTGTCAGACATTTCTAAGAAACATTCGTATACCGTGGATTCGTTTCATCTCATACAAAATGTTAGCAGTGCCTTGTGCGCTGCACCACAGGTACATTCTATGCGTTGTGTGTGATGCCGGATGCGTGAGGGACAGAGGGTATTGTTTTAGGCGGGCTAGGGTGCGGTGTGCGGGCGGGTGAAGGGCTTGTGACAAAGATTGTAAGTCCTTACTTAACAAACTCTACGCATCAATGCATCCCGTATGACATATTTTTTACTTACTTCCTTGTTACTCTAAGATGAGTCGACGAGCTGACCATGCAAATTAATAACATTTTTAGTTTCGCTCTGAATACGGCATTGTTTTGACTTGATAATAATGATTATTATATTTTGTCGCCGCGCGGGGTGAAATTATTATTTGCTGTTTTATAGTCATTGTGGTAATACTAAATTATTAGTTACATTTACAGCTTAATTTTGTTAATACTTCATGATAATTTGCATAGGCAATTCATGTTTTCTCTGAAGTGTCGATTAATTTTTATTTTGTTACTGGAACTAAAAAAAGTCGTGTTAAGTATAGATGATTAGCATAATATTTGTACATTGCAGATTTGTGTGATAATTTCATAAAATTTATATGTGTGTTAGAACTGGCATATTATATTATTGCTTACTTTTCATTAACGAGAGGATAAATTGTTATTTTATGATATAGCTGTCATAATATGAAAAACAGGAGAATCGATCTTCTTTACAAATAGTAAGGTAGGATTCTTATTTTTATGCTAGTCGTAATAATTATCCATTATTATATACCTATGTTTTTTGTGGCCCACAAAGCGGTAAGTTATTTTATTTGATTATTTGTATAGTTATTCTTAAAAAGTTTAGTCTGTACAATCGAACATTAAGGAGATATGTATTAGGTATATAGGTATAACTCCCCTCTGTTCTTGAAAGTCGCACCCCCAAGCTTAGAACTTACGCTACGCCACTGATCAGTAGTTATGTACTGTTATACCTTTTTGTTTATGTTTTGAAAGTTGTTTTTGAACACTCTTCTTTTGTACAGCTCAGCACAAAGGCTAACACTGTAACGTTGAGCTGTGTTATATTGTAACTAAATAAAATAAATAAAATACAAAATAATTACCTTAATAGTGAGTATGATTTCCCTGGTCGAGGAAATCTGTGTAGAGTGATTTCCCCCTCGGAAAGTCCACAGAGACAACACTTCATACTGTTCCTGGCTATGTCGTCGTCGCTCACTTCTTTAAACACAAGATTTATTAATGTTCTTTGCTTTCCGGGCTATATGGCCGTGGTCTAAGGGGTTTCATTATTGTACAATAATGAAACCCCTTAGACCACGGCCATATAGCCCGGAAAGCAAAGAACATTGTGACTCCGGCCGTGAAAAGCCTTCGAACTCATACAAGATTTATTGCATAAAAATAAACGAGACTTACAACTAGAGCTGCCACCTTTCAAAGAGGGTAGGCCCGGAGATTTGGGAAAATAATGTATTTTTTATTCAATAAAATGTGTTTTATTCAATAACGATGAGAACCATTGGGATCGCAATCACTTTGTAAGTTGTAAGCCGTATACTGAAGTAATTTCAATCGCTTTCTCCTTAAGGCCCTGTGTGCTGTCAGGGGGCTTGGGAGCCCTGAATTTTACTTGGCCAATACTGAGGGAATCGTCTTGAAACTGAAGACAGTGATAAATGAGAGTATGGACTACAGATCGGCTGTTTTAGAAGTACAGGATTTGGAAATTCCTTGAATAAAAAAATATTTCAAAAGTACCTCTAAAATTTACGGGATCTGAAGATTTTCCGTTCAGTTTTTCAGATATAAAAGTTTGAAAGGAAATGTGTCGATATTATACGCATTTTACGGAACTATTACACTATTGGGGCCCCGCTTTTAGTGAAAAAAATATTTTTTATTCAAAAATGCGCTAAAAACGGTATTATTTCGCTCGGCTCGACTACGGGTGAGGCCGGATGAGCGCACGGAAAATCAGAATGTGTTTTTTTTAAGAGAATTTAGTAAATTTAAGATATTCTAGACTTGAAATGTCACTCCCGTCAAAAGTTTATCGTATTTTAAAAAGGTTCTAACGATGGAATTTTTTTGCTCGGGAGTGAAAAAATACAGTTTTTAGAGCTTTTTTAAAACAAAATAAGCTTAATATTGAATGGGGCCGCAATACTGTAATAGTTCCAAAATAAATAGGTTCTTGGGTTTGGCACCATTCAGCATTGGTTTCTTATGCCTCGGAAGTGCATATAAGTTCACCCGTGTCTTAGTTTTATTTGTAAAATCACAATCATCGAAATGTTCGCTGCACAGCATTTTGTGCGTTGCATGCAGTTTTTGCAATGGTTGCAGTGAGGACCAGTCTTCATTGGGGAAGCAAAACTCTGCCCATGCTTGAGCCCTGAAAATAAAATCATGGTTTTAATAAAGAATCCAAAAAGTCAGTGGTTTTGATAAGGTTAAGGAGGATTGCAATTAAGGCTGTCATCTTTAAAAAGAGGGCAGACCCGGAGATTTCGAAGAAAATTGTATTATTTCTTCTTCTCAGGTTTCAATCCAATGGATTTGTTTGCAGCAAAGAACACCTCGCTTTCCACTCCCCCCGGTCCTCCGCACAACGCTTCAGCTCCAAGTATGAGGAGCAGCTCATATCCTGGAGAACCTGCTCCATATATTCCTGTCGGGGTCGCCCTCTGTGAGTTGTCCCCTCGGTCATTCCCTCCATTACGGTGTGGAGGAGGTTTTCGTGTCGTATTGTGTGGCCTATCCACTTGGCCCGTCTCTCTGAGATTGTTTTGAGAAGGTGCCTTCCTTCTTCGATTCTGTTGAGAACTTCGTCATTCGTGATGTGGTCCCTCCAGGATATTCCTAGGATTCTTCTGTATGACCACATCTCGAAGGCCTCTAGTCTCTTTCGATCTCTTTCGGTTAGGCACCATGTCTCACAGCCGTACAATAGGATACTCCACACATAGGTTTTTACCAGTTGTTTGCGGAGCTTTATATCTATATTATGTGACTCAAAGATCTTTGCTTTTTTATTAAAAGCGAGATTTATTTACTTAATAAACCTGGTTTTTATTGTAGTACAAATGTGGAAAAGAAACTCGTAAATAACCCTGCAGGCGGAAATGTTTTGTGAGTTTAAGCAAAGAATGTCATGGTGTAAACAAATTTCTATAAAATGAAATAATTAAGCATCAGAAAGGTAGCACCACAGGCGAATTTTTTTATGAAACAGTTTGATTTTTAATGAGATTTGACCGATTGTACACACGTCCGCAGTGGTCTACCCAGTAGTTAAGCCACCCAGTCTTCTGACCCGGAGATATACGATGCTAACCCGTAGCCTGGAGAACACCATTAAAACCCAGAGAGATGGCAGCTCTAATTGCAATGTCAAATATCAGTGAGGAGTCACATTATATGAGCGATTGTGTGTGATTTAGTTAAAATGGCCTGTGTAAAATTTATACACATAAAAATTTCAACATACCTCCGTTTAGTAGCTAGCATTCCTGGTTTGGGAAACCTATGAAGGGTTCGAAGTGGATTATCTGAAGCGTAAGTTCCACACAAACAACATTTTCTAAATTTTTCGCTCATAATGCACACAACAGAATACTACGAAGTCACTTACGCTAAAGCGGAGGCCAGAGAATGATCTGACGAAGGATAGTACAAGGGTTAAACGATAAAATATTAAAATAAACAGTATAACTCCTTCGAATCGAGAATGAAATTAAGAAAACGGTTCCACCACGAAAACAACACCAAAACGCACACACACACCGCACGTCAAAAACTGAACCACAGAACACATATACTCTCTAACGAGAGTATATGTGCAACTGAACTGTCAAAAACTCGGATACGCAATGTTAAAAAAATTGCTTATAAATCCTGATTAACGGACTATTTACATCCCTTGGTCCTATAATTATGTCAATATGATGTCTATAATTCATTTTCAGTTAAAATATAAACAGTGAAAACCAAAAATCCATGTGAAAACCGCAGTTTCCTATAGCCCGTTTAGTATGGAAAATCCTCCATTTTGCTTCTTTTGCCTAACTGGCCATTTCCCCTAGAACCGCAATAGTCGGCCAAGAGATGAATCCAGTTTACTAGAAGTATTATACATCCATGGTCTCAACTTCATATTTTTGCGTTTGATTTTGGATTGATTTTTATTGTGGTTCGGGCTGAGTTTGCTTTAGATATTTCTGTATAATATAATATTATGAACAATGGCGCACGCCGTGTGCTGTGTGTCGGCTTGTTACTCAAATAAAAAGCGTTTTAAGTTATTCAACTTTCCACGTAGTGCTGCATTGAGAGATCTTTGGGTCGATCATACTGCCGAATATTTTCCACAACTTCTTCAGTTATCACCGGCCCAGATAAGGCAAAGAAAAATTTGTATTAAGCATTTCGAAGAAAAGTTCTTAGTGAATGAAACCAGACGCTACAATGCTGTGCCTACCTTGTTCACTGATGAAGAAATTGCCTCTGGAGTGAGCGCCCGTAGTGTTGAATTCGCAGGTTAGTAGACCAAGATGATCCACCGACCAAATTAGTACCCACTTGCAGGTACCATTATGGAACTATTGTCGCAGCGTTACCCCATTCAATATCAAGCTAATTTTGTTTTAAAAAAGCGCTAAAAACTCTATTTTTTCGCTCGGTTCGGCTGCGGGTGAGTCTGGGGGCCCGCCCGTTGCCGAACCAACTGAAAAAATACCGTTTTTAGCACTTTTTTAAAACACGATATGTTTTTGACAGGAGTGACATTTCAAGTCCAAAACATCGAAAATTTACTAAATTAGTTAAAAAAAAAAAACACATTCTGGCTTTCTGTGCCCTCGTCCAGCCCCACTCACAGTCGATTCAAGCGAAATAATATTGTTTTTGGCGCTTTTTTGAATAAAAAAAAATAGTTTTTCACAAATAGTGGGGCCGCGCTACGACAATAGATCCCATATTATTGCGCTCAGTCACTATCAGTCTGTTAACCTCCTGACCTGGGGCCTGAGTCAAACCACGAAACGTGACGGAAATGAAACGCCAATGTTTTGTGTCTTAACTCAGGCCCCTGTACTATGCCTTTAATTTACAGCTAGTGATCATAGCTACCAGCAGCATCGAGTTAACCAAGATCATAACTATCATAAGAGACATATTTTGTTAACACCTGTTACATCTCTACCTGTTAAAGTAGCAAAATTGAGTTCTTCAAATGGTAAGTGTTAAATTCTGAAGTATATTCTAGTGGGTTCTCGGAGAAAAAAGACAAAAGCCCTTTAGAAATATCCTCAACGGATAAAAGCCCAAACTTTCTAGTTGGATTCCAGTAGATGAATTATAAAAAAAAATGTTGACTATTTTATTGTCTGTCCCATTTTCGATCCGCTCATTTATTTGTTTATTTTCTAATCTATGGTAGTTGAAACATACAAACAAACACACTGAAAGAAATTGTGTACTAATAGATACAATTAATTTATTTATTTTCAAAATCCAATTAGATTTGAGCTTTTATCCCTTGAGGAAATATCTCGGGGGCTTTTGTCTATTTTGGGATTTATTCATGTTGAGGAATATTCTTGTGGGTTTTCGTCCGCCCACGATTCTAGTGGTGCGGGCACAGGGCGTCCACTATTGGTAAAGTAATTCTTTGAACAAGAGTTGCGTGGCCATTGCATGAAGTACTTCCATACCATTATTTTATCTATTACATTATACATAAACTGTCAAAAATGCCACAAAATGATGGAAATTCTAAGAATATACCAACATTTCCGAAAACCGGGACGTTTAAACCTCCCGGAAGGTTTGTTCGGGACACTGGGACATGAGGTGTAAAACTGGTGACGCTCCTGGTAAACCGGGACGTCTGGCAACCCTACACATGCATGTAAACTACAAGCGTTAATGTTAATTCTTTATATTTATTATTAGGTACAGCAGTTAGAGGTAAAGTGCAAAGGGAAAGACATAAGTATTCTACCAAGAAAACAAAGAATTTAATTAATGTTGAAAATATAGATCCTTCATTGGAGAATACAGATCCAAGTGGAGTAGATTATTCTTCTGATTCTGAAGATGATAGCTTCCAAGGTAATATCATCATAATGCCTTGTACTTCCCTATACTGCGAGGAAAGTGTGTGTGTACATGTAATAATTTCTCTATTCCAGATGCAGATGAAACTACCATTATGGATGTAGAAATAATGGATTATGATGATCAAGTTGAGACTCTGCAATCAACCAATTCAAGTAAGTGATGTGTGTTGGTGTGTAGTGTAGGAGAGGAGAGAGAATGTATTATTGGTGCCCTGTGTAATGTTACATACCTGGGGCTGTGCCTGGCTGATCCTCTCTCATCTCATCATATATTATCTTCTGCTCATACTAACACTGACAAATATTTATATTATTTCAGTACCAATGCCAGCTGTGCAAGCAATTGAGTTTCCTTCCATGTCATCTAAGTTACCAGCATCTACAGATGATCAGAATTGCTCCGAAACTCCGCTGAATTTATGTAGGCTCTGTTGTAGTCTCAGAGATAAGATAAAAACATTTTACAACATTTATACAGACAATATTAGCAAACAAATGGATCAATGTTTACATATAACAGCAACTAAAGATGACCGCCTGCCTTCTTATATTTGTCAAGACTGTTACGATAATTTACAAAAGACTCACTCTTTCTATTCATCAGTACACGAAGTAGACACTATTCTAAAGAGTCAAGTGGGGGAGAATACTTGTCCATCCGACAATATAAAAGATAAAGTGTCCACTGCACAGGACAATGATAGGTTGATTACTGCACAGGACAATGATAAGTTGATTACTGCACAGGACAATGATAAGTTGATTACTGCACAGGACGATGATAAGTTGATTATTAATATTGAAATTAATAAGGAACAATCACAATTTCATTGTCCATTTTGTAAGTACAGTTACAGAAACAAGAGTTGCATTATTAAACATATTAATCAATTTCATTTCCAAACAACTGCCTCGGATAACAAGAAGGAGGTACGTATGTCCCCATATAATAATCCCTGCTATATGGAGTAATGTAATACATAATAAGTGATACATATGTGATGTTTGTATTGTGTTACAGGGACTCCCCAATACAGAAACACACAGTGATAATTCCAATATCCAGACACAGAGTCTCAATAATAATACTTCATTATCAACATACACCACTGTACCTGTACCTCTACATCCACACATTACTCACTCAGATCTTTCTAATGATGAACAATTATTCGCTGATTTCAATGTGTCTGATTTAATTACTTTTAATGAAAAACACAGTGAGAAGAATTTAACCGAGTCATATGACAGTACATATATTCCTGAGGTTTCGGATCAGTGCGATGTTCCTTGTCAAAATCAACAGGATGATAATGTAGATGCAAGTGTAGACGATAATAGAATGGTGACTAGTAATGATGATTTGCCTCGTGACATTGGTGAAACTGTAGATCCTTCTTTAGTCACCAATTTCATCATTGAGGAATCCAATGACGGATACAAGTGTAAACTTTCTGGTTGTAATAAATCTTTTAAGTCTGTGGTTTCGAGAGCATTACATCAATGTATTCATCACACCGAGTACATCCTCGTATTTAAATGTCTACAGTGTAAACAAGCCTGCCGTAATACACTTCAAGTAAGTCTCATTATGGTTTCTATTCTTTCACAATATCTAATGACATTTATTATGTAACTACAATACTATTCACTCATTTCAGATTACAGATCACCTCATGAGTGTACATCAGACGAGAATTGATATTCACAAAGCTTTAATATCAGAAGTAAAATGTTTATTTTCATGTGAATTCTGTTTGCAATATTACGTCAGTGTAACAGAACTTAAGGACCACAGGTACGTTACATATTACTACATATATTATGATACAAGCATTCTGTGAAATGTCGGCTGATTGGGAGGTCTCGTGTTAAGCAATTTTCTCAGAAACTAAAAGTTTTTCAGAATTGTGAATTTAATATGAGGCAATCATACGTATATCTTTTTATTTTCAGGAAATCATGCGAATTGTTTAAGAATGATGAGATGAAATGCGGTTGCGGAGTTGTGTATTCTAATTTCAAAACATTTAGAGAGCATTATATTGAACATCATGAGAAAGATAATTTGTTAAGAAGTCCCGAGTGCAGTATATTCTATCATTGTAACATATGTGGTGCTGTAAGTATAATACAGTGAAAAAAACTGAAAATTAAGGAAAAACATAAAATATGGGATATGATATTTTAGTCCTATATTGTATACAAACTTACGTCATTTTCTTGCTGTGATATCGCTATCTCAATGTATATCTATCAACTCACTCTTATTAGTATTCTCATATCTCTATCTCTGTTTGACAAATCCAATTGGAACAATCACCCAAATGCGTTCTGTCCTCGAGCGATAATCGCCCGCTGACTCGCTGAGTGAAAATTAATGACAAAAAACGCAGCCCTATTCTTGAAGGAGTTGGTGATGGGAGTAAGTACCATTGACTCTGGCAACTGATTCCAAGCACTGCCAGCTCTGTTGGTCATGAAGTGTTTTAGAGATAAGTAAAAAGGGAAGCAATGTGACCTTGTCATACTTTTTTTAAGTAATTTTTGGAATCTTTTTTTCTACAAACAGCCATTTATTATAATTTTTTTTATTTAATAATATAGTATGTAGATATATTTAACTGTACACTCAATACATATAAATCATTGCTAAAGTCCAAATTGTGAAACATGTCTATATACTGTAAATATTAATAGTGATTGTTGTAGGTCTGTCTGTACCTGCAAATTAGTCTTTACAAACCATTTCTCATGTACTTTTGATCTGATATTTTATATTTTTTTGTCAATGTTTCAGATGTACTTAACTTACTTATTTTTGTTGTTGCTTGTATTGTACTTGTACAAAACTATTGTTAATGTTAAAGGTTTTCGCCGTAAATAAATAAATATATATGGGTTCAATTATATTTGTTAACAGTTGGTGTAAAAGGTATTTTTTGTATGAAACAGACCAAGACTCTAGATTTTCGACGTAAATTCATGAAAAAAGTTAAATCTGGAAATGCAAAATCTGGATAATTCAAGCTGTAAATTGAACTCTAATTCAAGGGAGGCATGTTTATTTTTCAGTTATTCTCATCACTGGTGAAATGTCGCAATCATTGGAAGGGATCTCACATAAGGGAAAAGAAAAAGGCTTTGTCATCTGGAGTATGTGTTTAGTTAACTTATGCATTCACTTCATATTATTCCATTTAATGTTAAATATTAGTAATAGAATTAATGATTTTTTGTGTTACTTTTCTAGTCAGGACTCACTGATAATGTTCCGCCTGACGATGATAGTAAAATTGTAGATCTTTCTCTATTCACTGATTTCATAATCGAGGAATCCAGTGACGGGCACCAGTGTAGAGTTCATCATTGTAATAAATCTTTCAAGTCTGCCGTGTGGAAAGCATTACATCAATGTATTGATCATAAAGACTACATCCTCGTATTTAAATGTCTGCAGTGTACACATGTCTGTCGTGATACACTTCAAGTAAGTCTCATAATGGATTCTATTCTTTTACAATATCTAATGACATTTATTACGTAACTACAATACTATTCACTCATTTCAGATTACAAGTCACCTCATGAGTGCACATCAGATCAGCCCTGATAATCAAGAAGCTTCTATGACCAAAGTAAAAGTAAAATGTTTATTTTCATGTGAATTCTGTTTGCAATATTACGTCAGTGTTAAAGAACTGAAGGACCACAGGTACGTTACATATTACTACATATATTATGATACAAGCATTCTGTGAAATGTCGGGTGATTGGGAGGTCTCGTGTTAGGCATTTTTCTCAGAAACTAAATGTTCTTCAGACCTGTGAATATAATATGAGACAATCATACGTATATCTTTTTATTTTCAGGCAATCATGTGCATCGTTTAAGAGTGATGAGATGAAATGTGGTTGCGGAGTTGTGTATTCTAATTTCTCAACATTTAGACAGCATTATATTGAACATCATGAGAAAGATAATTTGTTAAGAAGTCCCGAGTGCGGTATATTCTATCAGTGTAATATATGTGATGCTGTAAGTATAATATCTCTACATTAATGTAGTCCCAAGTATACACAGGCTTGACATGAAGATACTTCACTCTGCCTTTAGTTTACTGCTTATTATTTCATTATATTATTCACGTGTAAATGTTTTATTTTTCAGTTGTTCTCTGCACTGAGAGAATGTCTTCTCCACGGTAGAAAATCTCACGGATGGGAAAAGAAAATGGCTGTGTCGTGTGGAGTATGTGTTTTGTTAACTTATACATTCACTACATAATATTCCATTTAATGTTAAATATTAGTAATAGAATTAATGATTCCTTTGTGTTACTTTTCTAGTTTGAGATCCTCAAGTTGTGAACAGTTAATTACTAGAAGAACCAAGTGGAAATGAAGAAAGAATAACTAATGTACTTGGAAAATATTAATTACTATCTATGTTTGAGTTGATTGGCAGAAATTGCCAACAGGCGATAAATCCACCCTTTGCGTGTAAATTTATGTGCAATAAAGTTTTTATTTATTTATTTATGTTACCCGTGCTTCGTAACGGCAAATTTGTGAAGTAGATCGTCAGCATGACCCGAACCACATTCATCTGTTCCTTCACAACTTTCTAGAAGGGTCCACAATGTTCTGTTAACTTCCACAACTTTCTAGATTGTACCTGAATAAATAAACATTCATATATTTTTTAATTCGTTTTACTTCAGTCTATGATAACAAATAGAGGAAACATAATATTTCTAATAAACTTTCATTCAAGATTGGTATTTAAATATATTGGAAATGACATGATTTAAGAGAAGTCTATTCACTATTCAGCCCTCTGCACCACAGCTCTGCACAGAACACATACTGGATCGATTATAAAGTAAATAAATGTATGAAAGTACAATGTAACTAGTATAGGGTTGCCAGATTTCTTGCAAGTCAAGCCGGGACAACCCCTGTCAACGAAAAAATGCATCGAGAATTCCGTGAAAACCAAAAACTGAAATTATTTTTTCCACCCCCCCCCCCCTGCTCTGAGATTTTTTTTCTTAGCTCAGGTCACAACAAACAGTTTTCGAGTGAAGTGTGAATTCGATATGTTAACCAAAAGTTGATCTATAAATTAATGTCTTCATGCCAATATTACACTCAAAAGGTCTTTCGCCGGTGTGAATTTGTTTATGTCTATTAATTGCACAAGATGTAACTTATTATGCCTAGGTTATACTAACACTAGGTTTTTTTGAGTACCCGGCTTGAAAACCTTTGGCGTATTGAATTGCATTTTGCGAAAGATTTTCATTTTCGTGCTTTTGGTACCTATATGAACTGAGCTTTAGAAGTCTTTTTTTGCATATGGCAATGAGATTGCCTATTTCTTGTTGTCTATGGATTAGCGGACTGTCAGATTTTTTGTGACAGATAATTTCTGAAAATGTTTGGTTGATCGTCGATTTTCATTTTTAATCCTAATAATAAAATTTATTGTATTAGTGCCAACATACTCAAGGCAAACTATTTTGAGGGACGATCTCCTAAAATAATTTCGCCGCTGTTTTCCTTAGTAGACGTTGCTTCATTGTATTTTGATACAATGTAATTGCAAAGTGAGAAGCTGTCTACAAAGTAGAATAGTTTCCGATGGAGTATGGTCTTTTGATAAGTAAACTGGCCATTAATTTAATATTATTAATTCATCTCGTCAGTGTTAAGATGAGATGACAAAAACACGAAAATGTCACGTTTATACGATATCGGGCGTAATGGCTCTAGTGATATTTATAGTGAATGTATATTTCTTGCACGTAATTAGCAGTGAACCTCAAGATGATACCAAGAGAATATTTAAGACATCCACAATACAAAACTATAATAACAACAGCTACAAGGCATCATACTCAAATGTTAATAAGAAGTTTCATTTTGTGTTTGAACAATTACGGAAACAACTGAGAAGCAACAAACATGAAGAAAATGTCAGTGTATTGTGGGATGTTACAGGAAAGGTAAATTATTCTTTATTCACTTCGGCGCCCTGAATTGTTCTCAGCCAACACTGAGAGAATCGTCTTGAAACTGAAGACAGTGATACATGAAAGTATGGACTACAGATTGACTGTTTTAGAATTACAGTATTTGGAAATTCCTTGAATAAATAAATATTCTGAAAGTACCCCTGAAATTTACGGGATCTGAGGATTTTCCGTTCAGTTTTTCAGATATAAAAGTATAATTTAACCAAAATGCTGGTAATTATAATCTTAACAAATTAGCTGTTTTAGATTTTTTAAATTGTTCCCACGCTCTTCTTAAAAAGGTAAAATTCACAATGTTGCACGTTATTCTTATTTCGCGCTAACATTCTCATACAAAATTTGAAAAAGTTGAAGCGAAAATAGAACGATTTTTGCTCAGTGCACAGAAGTCCTGAAAATGCTGGGATGCACTAATGCTGTGAAAGCAAGGATGGATACTACATACTATACTATACCCTCACGCCAGAGAGAACGGATCGCCATACTTTCCTACCCTTACACACACTTCGGGCTTCCGTCACATTCATGCAATTCCTCATACACATTCCACGATTACTTTATTCACCGTAATAAAATAATGTAGTCATATAAATGATGATTGTAATATGTATGTTATGTTTACAGTGGACCCACAACGGTGCCATATACATTCCATCAGATCCTAATTTAGCCAATGTCTTACAAGCGATGAGGACTGCTCAAATCATACGGGCGGAGAATTCACCTAAAGGAACCCAATTTAAGCTCTCCCTCACATTACAAGTATGTCTGTTTCATTTTCTTCTTACTATCTCTGACAAAATAATGTTTTTGTAGAATTATTAAACTGAATATGAAACGAAGTTTGCACTGGGGGACTTCTGTCGCGAAATGGATTACACCACCGCCTCCTAGAGTAGGTACTCTAGCCGTGCTGTAACAGTTGGCAACATAGCATAATGATCAAACACGACCACCACTCCTGTCAAATCTCCTAACAGAATATAATACGTGGTCTGTCATACTCGTCGTTAAGGGAATGTTATTCCATACATTTCCTTAGTGACGGTGACGGCAACCTCGCCTATAACGTTTTATGTATTAATCCTACAGCATGGCTAGAAAAAGAGAGAAATGTCAAGGTGGCAGTGACAATACACATTGAGGTTCATGGTGAACATGATAGTGGCGTATGTTGTCAGCCCCTCTGCTTGTCCTTTTTCCCTCTGTTCTTGTGTAATATCTGTCTATCTATACCCTCACGCAACGTCCCTTGCAGGGTAGGCAGAGAGGACAGAGCGCCAGACAGCCCTATCCTTGCACACGCTTCTAGCCTCCATCGCATTCATGCAATTTGTCATACGCGCTCTCCGATTCCTTTACTCAAAACGCGTCCATCCTCGAGGATCTGGTCGATGTGATCGGACCAGGTCAGACTCGGGCGGCCGCGCTTCCTCACCCCTCTTCGCTCACTCAAATATATCTTTTTTGACATCCTGTCACCTTTCATTCTCTCAACATGCCCAAACCATCTTAGTTTATTCACTTTTATTCTTGTCACAACACCAGTCTTGCAGTCACTCATTTCCCTAATAACCTCATTCCTTATCTTATCTCTCAGCGTTTTCCCACACATTCTTCGTAACGACCTCATTTCTCAGGGTTAATATACATTTGCTGTTCGTAGGGGAATCAGAGTGTCTTGTTCAAACCTCAGTGGTACAGACGCAGTCACATTGTGAAGGGGGGAGTCTACTCTGGCAAAGACAGACACACTGCGGAGGTGGCGGCGTTCTATCTCTCACTTCTGCTGGACATTCCGTGGGTGCCCCTGTCTGTGATGAGGAAACTCAACGTCAAGAGAGACATATGGGACGTGGCCACACAACAAACTAGAAAGACTATGTTTATACAAGGTGAAGTCAAGAATTTTTAGATCCACTATTATAATATCTTTAATTAATCATTTACTATTTGAATTGCTAAACAAAGCAAGCGGCTCTCTTAGCATTTGAAAGGTTTATATCAGTCACTGCCATTCCTCTGTATTTTTATATTATCACAAAACAGACACAAAATACCTATTATACAATTTTCGTTACAAAACGGAACAATAAGTTGAAACTTTTTGCAGAAAACAATGTTTTTTATTATACCACACCTGCTAAAACGTACATAGGTTTTCGTCACGTAGTCAATATCCTCTAAGGAAATCTCGTGTTTTTCGAGATATATTCAAATATGACGCCCAGCATTTAGTGCTTTTTAAAATCTGTTTGCAAAAAAATGATTTAAACCATATGGATTATAACCAGGAATGGGCTTGGGCGGTTCATTGTATAAATGGATAGAGAGTTACCTGTGTTTGAGGACTTTGGTGGTTAGAATGGGTAGTCATAGAACTGAGGGGTTTATGGCCACGAGCGGTGTACCCCAGGGAAGCCATATGGGCCCAATTCTCTTCTTGTTGTTCATTAATGATGTGACAACCATATTTGACGGTGTTGAGGTGTTACTTTTTGCAGATGACCTCAAACTATATAGAGAAATAAATGATAATGACGATTGTAGAATTATTCAGAATAATTTGGATAAATTAAATCAGTGGTGCTGTTTGAACCGACTGTACTTAAATGTGGACAAATGTCAGATCATTAGCTTTTTTAGGATTGAAAATCCTATTAAGTCCAAATATTGCTTGGGGGATGTGGAGCTCCAGCGCCTTGACACGGTCAGGGATCTTGGTGTCCTGTTTGATGAGGGTATGAGTCTTGTATCACATATCGACCACATCGCTAACAAGGCCTTGAGAATGCTCGGTTTCATGTTAAGAGCAACAGCAAACTTTGGGTCATTGACTGTTTTCAGGACCCTGTTCGTGTCCCTGATACGTAGCCAGTTGGAATATAATACTGCGGTGTGGTCGCCGTACTATGCCGTGCATGCTAAAACCATAGAAACTGTACAACATAAGTTTTTACGATTTACAAATTTCAAGTTGGGTATCCCTGTACAGGACTTGAATTATGATTATCTCTTGTCATTTTTAAAACTTCATAAACTCTCTGATAGGAGGATCATATTTGATCTCATGCTTCTCTACAAGATAGTCAATAACCATTACAATAGTTCTTATTTAGTCCAACAAATTTATTACCATATACCTACTAGGAACACTCGACAGGCTATTGCTTTTCATAACACAACCGCCAGAACCAATTACATGTATAATGCACCACTGAATAGGCTCCACCGACTGGGTAACGAATATGGCCATTTGTCTGATATATTTTGTGAGTCCCAAGCGGCCTTTAAGAGGGCGATTTCAGAAAACTTTTTTGTAAACTGCCCACAATGAATGGGCTGATTGTTTGACCTAGTCTTGAATTGAAATATGATCGATGGTATATGTATTGATTTTAATTTTTGATTTTGAATTTTTGATTTTATTTTTTCTTATAGTGATTCTGACTTGTATATATAATATTGTTTTTTTTTTTGTGTATTCAGACTTATAGGGATGGGGAAACAATTGAAACTTTATCCCTATCCTTGTACGTAACGATTGAAAGTTTAACACTATGCTTATATGTAATTATTGAAATTTTATCCCTATCCTTGTATGTGATTATTGAAGATTTTATTAAAAATTTTATCCCTATCCTTAAATGTAAATGTAATTATTGAAATTTTAACACTATCCTTAAATGTAATTATTGAAATTTTAACACTATCCTTATATGTAATTATTGAAATTTTAGCACTATCCTTATATGTACTTAATTGTTGAATTTTAGTCACTGTCCTTATGTGAAGAAATTGAAATTTTATCCCTATCCTAATGTGTAATAATTCAAGTTTTAAGGTGACGATTATATGTAATTAAATATTCTCATTTTTTTTTTTTTTAATTCTGAGATTCATTGATATTTTTTTGTTTCTTCTTGAATTCTTCTAGTGCACAATTTATATCGACCTGGCAACTTCATAGTGTAGTATCTGGTTACTAGAGTATGATGTTTAATTTGTATTATTAAGTGGACCGCTTATTGTGTTTCTGTCTCCCTCTCTCACGCGCTGTGTCCACCCTGTGTCAGCCTAGTGTGCGGGTGGGACAGAGATACATTAGTATTTTAGTATTAGCATTATAATTATGTATGTATTGGTCCCCTGCACTATATTGTGTAGTTGTTGACTGAAGATTGCCTAGGTTGATTTGACTTATTGTTTACGCATATTTTTTGTCTATTATTTTGATCTATTTTGTTGTAATAACATTATTAAAGGCTTACGCCGTTTATGTTAATAAATAAATAAATAAATAAACATATTTATGGATTACCATACTACGTGAAAACTAGGGGGTGGGGGGGGGGCTTGACATATGTTACAGGTGGTCACCGAGGGGGGAAGGGGGTAAAAATTGAGTCACATAGTATGGGTATGTTCCCTAATACCTTAAAAATGTATAAAAAAAATTGTGTTGCATATTTTGAAATGTTGAAAAATCCAAATGCCTCAATTGTGGCCTACGAATTATGACAATATGTAGAACCCCTGGATGTAACACTCATGTAAATATTTTGGTTACAGATAACAATAGTACAATATGTATGTACGGCAAGTGTCTGTACTGTCGTCACAATGAGACGGTGTGTGGGGACAGCGAGGGTGAAGTGGAGGGTGCTGTGATATTAATGGTGGGCAGCAGTCTGAGGAAGTACAGGTCTCCGTGGCAAAGGACCTATTCACAGTTCAAGACGGCAGAGTGGGAACACAATGACAATTACTGCAGGTAACTTATATTCCCTTTAATTTATTTCTCGAGAGTGTTGCGTGTTGAGATGTGTGGAAAAGTCATGCAAGACTTATCAGACATATCCTCACACGTATAATTATTGTACGTACATTCTTATGGTGAGTTAAATTGTTTAGTTTTGGCCTCCAGAACAATGGTTCTCCAAGCCTTCCTGTCTGCAGCAACGGACTCCCAGTCATCGCCAACATTGAGTACGCTCAGATCTCGTGTAACATTGTCCATCAATCTCTGTCTTGGTCTGCCCACAGGTTTATTTTGCAGGAGTAAATTTGAATTAAATTGTTAAGCATAGTATTTTCTATTCAAGCACTTGATAACATTTAGACTACACAGTATTTATCAATTCAATGTGTAAATTAGCAATTAAAGTTGCTCGACATCTATCGATGAATACTCAAAACATTTCGTAGGCTCGCAGTGTCAATGAATACCAAAGGTTGTGGGCATACGATATGTATTGTAATGAAAAAAAGCGTGGTACCGTCGCGATCGAACAATGTATTAAATTACATACATATTCAAACAATTTGCAAAAATTACCATGGTCCTGCCACCGCGTTTCATTCATACCCGGTTTCCACGACAATTATGTAATTTCTCATATTGCATTGCAGTGGTGTAAAGAAACAACTTCCGTTAGTCAGAATATTAGACTTGGTTGACGGTGGAATCTTAGACTTTCTACTCCAGAATGGAGACAGACATCACTACGAGACGTTCATGGATCGGATAGTCTTCCTGGACAATGGCAAGGGACTTGGCAATCCTCATAAGGACCACGAGGATATCCTGGCTCCGCTGTATCAATGCTGTGTGTAAGTTAAACCTTTTATATATGTAAGTAATGATTTCTGTTATCGCAATGAAGTGTGACGTTGTAAACTAATGATTTTGTGTAGATGGATTTGTTAATAATCAATCTAACAGGGATAGTTGACAAGTATTTTTCAAAATTTCAAAGCCTTTACAGAATCAGTAGTAATTAATAGTAAAAAATAAATACATACAATCAAATAAACACACAGATTCAAAACAAATCTACACCTACTTACCACAAATCGTAGGATATTCGTTACAGCGCTGTTGCAATCATTGAAATGCCTCAAGTGGTTAAGTTAGTCCGAATTTCTCTTCATGAATCCTGGATTTAAAGCATGTAGGAAATTGATGAAACATTGTCATCTGCTGCTTATTCCAAGTCCACGATATTCCGACAGGATTACAGTCTCCGGATTGAAGAAATGTCATGGTCTAATTTATGCTGTGTTGAAATGCGATATAATTAATAGATTCTCTTCTCCATTCTTCTCGGGTGTACTGTGTGTAGGTTGTCGATGTTACACTATGACTACATTAGTCCTGAAGATGACCTCAGCAAGTAGGCTGAAAGCTTGACAATATAAACAATCTACAAACGGTACACCCGAGAAGAATGGAGAAGAGATTAACCAGGACCGTGAAAATCTACAAGGCTATCTAATCAATAGATTATTTGTACGACATGTTTGTTTATTTTAGAATACGTACATCAACCTGGGAGCGTTTAAAACTTTTATCTGGAGGTTCTCTGTCTTCTTCGTTTGGCGTCCTAACTTCCGATGAAATAGGAGTGCCGCTTTTAACGGCGGATCACCTTACCGCTCTCGACAGAAGATTGCGTACAGTGTATGAGACTGTAGACGCTTGCGTAGCAAAGCATGGGAAACTTGTGTTCAAAAACAAATAGCTTTGTATCGTGTTTGCAAAGCACGATTAAAATGTCACCATTTTATATGTCAGATAGTCTAACATTGTTCTATTCTTAAACAGCCAAACTAGAAGCAATATTTTTATATCATTAGGTACTTAATTACGTTCCTAATTGACAGGTGTACTGCCGACTGGGAATTATTATTTGAGAAAAAAGTAATCTTTCTCTAACTATTAAACATCAAACAACGTACACGCACCTTTCAGTGCAAGAGTACTAGTGCACAATTATGTCTGAGGCAAGGAAGACTGAGGCAAGGAAGGCCCTCTACAGGCTATCAATGACTGGACTGTGGAACAATTCCAAACCTAAAACGAGACACACCAACATTGTGTCTACAGAAGAACTTACAAGGATACTAAATATGGGATGCGATAAAATAGCGACCAAACTAGTATATAATAAGAACTATAAAATCCACATCCCCTCTAGAGAGGAATGGAAGCAGAGCTTCTGCCCAAAGGAGAGAGATTGTGAAATTTGGTTCACGGATGGCTCTAAAATGCCATCGGGAACAGGAGCAGGAATTTACTCAAAGAACTGCTCAATAAGCATAAGTCTGGGGCACTTTGCAACAGTGTTCCAGGCAGAAGCATGTGCCATTCTATCTTGTGCACAAGAGTTACTGGACCGCAACACCAAAAACAAAGTGGTTTATATCTTAAGCGATAGCCAAGCTGTCCTCAACGCACTATGTGCATACAAGGTAAACTCATCACTCATACTGGACTGTATGCGTGCACTCAACAAACTGGGGCGCGGTAACAGGATCAGGCTTGTGTGGGTTCCTGGGCATATAGGGGTAGAGGGCAACGAAAAAGCTGATGAACTTGCAAGAAAGGGATCAGAATCAATATTCATAGGACCTGAACCAGTCCTAAGAATACCATACGTGTCTGTCAAAAATGCAATAAAGAAAAACGCAAACGACAGATTTTCAAGGGAGTGGAACTCCACAAGAGGACTAAAACACTCAAAAAAGTTTATCACAAACATAAACGTAAACCAGACCCAAAACATCTGGAAGTACGGAAAAGAGTATATCCGAAAAACAATTGGTATACTCACAGGACACTATGGAGTCAACAAGATACTGTTCAATATGGGACTTGTGGACGACCCTACGTGTAGATTCTGCGGCATCAGTGTGGAGTCAATGGAACATCTCCTATGTGACTGTAACGCTCTTGCAAGAAGAAGACAAACAATACTGGGCATGGGTTACCCCAAACCAGAAGAGTTCGACTTCATTTCAAGGGGTAGCACAATAAACTATCTAAAGTCCACAGTGGGATAAGGAGGGGAAGGCATAAAAGATCCCAAGGGTCGAGATGCCAAAGTAGCCCCAAGCTACGCCCCATCAACAAGATAAAAAAAAAAAAAAAAAAAATGTCTTGGTGCCAACGTGTTTGCTAGTATTTTGTGTGCCATGAATAAATAAATAAATAAGACTGAAGAAGGATCCATGAATCAGGGTTACAAGCTGTTGAGATGAGGTCGTTGAGAAAAATGTGTAGAAAAACATTGACAGATAGGATAAGAAATGAGGTTATTAGAGAGATGGGTGGTTGTGAGACAGGTGATGCGACTAGAATGAAAGTGAACAAGCTTAGATTGTTTGGGCATGTAGAGAGAATGAACGATGACAAGATGATTAATGAAATTTATACATAATATATTGGTGAAAGAAAAGACATGTGATCTAGATAGGTGATAAAAGCAATCTGAGAGCGACTTTGATGAATTGCATGAATGTGAAAAAGCAAGGACAGTGTGTAGCGATACGGCAGTCTGCTATTCCGTTGTCTCTGCCACTACCCTGCAATGGACACGGCAAGAGGGGATTGATAGATTGCTGATCTAACATTTGTTATTATTGTCATTTGAAAATCATTCACAATCATAAATGAAAATTTATAATAATTAAATAGAGGCATGTATCTTTCGTAATCAGGAAATCTGCTTGTAAAAAAAACGAGAGAGAGAGAGAGATGGTTCCTTTTTTACCTAACTGCCATCACAATTCTAACAAACTGAAATGAACAAATTTACAAAGCACAATCATACAGTTAGTATTAATCTTTTTATTAAGTGCCATAAACTCTAGGTTAGTATAATCTATTGTGATTTTGTTTTACGTCAAAGTGCTTTATTTTTTATGCTGTTTAATATGTTTTGCTTATATTTTTTTTATTTGCAAGCTTAAATATTATAATTTCCCATACCATGTATTGTAGACCTCACATTGTTCATAACTGTGATATTATCCTTAGGGTGGGGAAGAGAGAAAAGTGATTTGGGAAAGGCCGCCATCAAGCCATAAAAAAACCCATCAACATTTCCAAATTGTATTTTTAACACCTTTTAAATTAAATAAAAAAGCATTCACTACTAAGTTTTTAGAATAACTCCAGTATTCAGCCGTCTTAAGAAAGAACTGTGCCTACAAAAATGTTGAAACTGAGATAATCAAGAAAAACATCTAATATCGCCCATTTAATTCCATGCATTTGCATGGAATAAAGGGCTTGTATAATAGGGATTGAATATGAAAACTTAATTTATTTTATGATTGAAATAAATGAATCTAAGATTGATATACTTACTATGTAGTTTTAATGCTGCTGGTATCGTTTATGTTCATGACTGAGAGTCGCGACTCTCACTCCCGCAGTTGACTATCCTCCTCGTGTAGAGTGGTATTGGTGGCTGCTGTCACTTGGTCGCTCCAACGCATCGGCGATCTGCCTCTCCGTCTCCTGCCTAGCATTACCGTTCTTTCTAGGTTGGTCTCTTCGCCTCTTGATAGATGTCATAGTTTCAATAAGACTCAAAATAAGGTGGCATATGTGTTTATTGCTTAGGACGGCAGTATAATTATGTTCGCGGAGTTATTCATTCAATCCACATTGAATAATCTAAGTTCTGCTTTATACTTCTTCCTTATTAATAAAGCTTGGCAGATAGCACGCCAGTATCTGTTTGTGTAAAATCCACATGCAAGTTACTGGTAATGTCTGTTTCGTGCTTTGTGTATTGTGATTATTAACATTCTACTTAGCGATTATGAGTGAAAACAATAACTTGTAAATATTTACTAATCAAGTATATTAATTTAAAACATAAAGACATGATTTTAATGTTTTCTTGTTGTTGCTTACACTCGTTGACTCTTTGAAATCAGTGAAGCTAATTCTTATTGCAATGTCAGCATAATACATACAAATCACTATCTCACATCAGTCGTAGTGTAAAATTAATCCTTTTTGATGATTTTGAAGTCCCCAATATCATACAGATATTACGAATATGAGGGCTATCCCCTCTTCTAACAATTAATATATGTAAATATATCCATTCAAACAAGATACATATAGCAAATGATTTACGCAGATCAATGAGATTATGGCTGGTCCAGAATTAACATGTTAAACACCATGGGAGTCACCGGTGACCTCATCTTTTTTGCATTATTGCGCCGTGGGGGACACTGGTGACCACACGCAAAAAATATACTTCAAATGCTTTTGGGCTCCAATGGTCATGCTTCTCATTTATTTCGCGCACTAAGTGACCGACGTGGCATTCGAGAGTTATCTCCTGTGCAGTGAGACACGGCTGCTCAGTAAATTTTGGAAAATAGGTTCCAAATTTCAGAAAGTTCTGAAAAAATATTTTCAAAACAGTTTTTATGTAAATTTTCATATTTGTTCCGTCGGCGTTTAACGTGTTAATGAACTGTAAATAAATTCATGCAATATCCTGTGTACTGCTATGAATTAAAACAGTATGTGAGCATCAAAACGAATCGCTACAAAGTTAATGCCAAAACCATATTTATATTATTTTTGAGTGTCCCCTATACGGGTGTAAAGTGTGACGTCACAAACGATTTGCGTTCCAACTGTCAAGTTTGACAGCGATTTTCTATACTAAATGCGCAACTTTATAGTCAAATATCTATGTGTTTTACTTTGTAATTTCACCTAAAAGTGTGGCACAATATCATTATTTTATAAGGGGAACATAAATTAGCATTAAAATGTAAGAAAATTTGAATTAAATAAATTATAACCTAATTCAACGAAAAATTGTATGAAACTGTCGGAGCTTTTTGGAACGCACCGCTAGGGGCGCTGCATCCACTTTACACCTGGAGTGCGTTCTGTATCCGTTAAAATTCACTTAGCGATTCGCTCGATTGTTTATGGTTCTATTGTTCGCCGTTCTATCATCGGTGCGTTTCACTCGGTTGTGCGAGTCAACGTGTTCTATGTGCACGGTTGACACGCTCGGTTGTCGCGAATAACACCCAACAAATTTGTTGGGTGACATTCGCTCGCCATAGATAATAGAAGGGTCCGCACGTGCAGTTTACTCACTCTTATTAACACGCAATATGTCTATCCCTTTCTACCAATGAAGAGTGCAGTGATATCGCTATCTCGATGTATATCTATCAACTCACTCTTATTAGTACTCTCATATCTCTATCTCTGTTTGACAATTCCAATTGGAACAGTCACCCAAATGCGTTCTGCTTCGCGCGATAATCACTCGTTGACACGCTGAGTGAAAATTAACGGATACAGAACGCGGCCCCGTATTAGCCTGGTTATCAAATGTACATACTAGTAGATTAACATCATGTGGATATCCATGTACTCCAGTTACCTTCACCTTGAATCTATAATTACAGAATGTCGTGTTTTGTATTTCACTGTACATCAATTAGATTGTCTTCTCTCTAAAGTGAATAAAAATATATTTTCCTATACTTTTGTTTTATTTCTACTGATATTCCAATGAGGTAACCAGTAACTTCTTGCAAATATTTTTGACAATTCAAATTGGGTGGCAAGCTCGTAGATGACGCTTGATCCTATATTCTCCAACTCAATTATGATACACTATCTCCCTAGAGAGACAATAGTGGGAAAACCTACTCTGTAATACAGTTATTTCACTGGACTGAAGGGAAAAGAAACATTGAAAAGACAATAATGTAAAGTATATTTTGTACTTTAATTAAATAAAAAGTAAAACATTTACAGGAATGATGATAAAACAAACTTAAGCCTAGAGGATATTGTGTACGGCTAGAACAATGTGTTCTTACAAATACTGACTAGGTGGGAGAGTCTGGCACGGGATGGCTTAATCTACTTCCTCCATTCTGGAAGCATCCTCAGAGTCTCCCACCAGGGGAGGCACATCACCGGGGGCGGCCTCTTGCTCTACCATAGGTTCATCCTCATCAATACCCAAGCCTAATTTGATCATTCTGTAAATGCGTGCAGCGTGCACTTGTGGTTCATCCAGTGTGAATCCTGAGGAGAGGAGGGCAGTCTCAAATAATAAAATAACTAAATCCTTAACAGCTTTGTCGTTCTTGTCAGCATCGGCCTTCTGCCTGAGTGTCTCAATCACTGAGTGATCAGGATTGATTTCCAAGTGTTTCTTGGCTGCCATGTAGCCCATGGTGGAGGTGTCTCGGAGTGCCTGAGCCTTCATGATGCGCTCCATGTTAGCAGTCCACCCGTACTGTGAAGTGACAATACAACATGGAGATTCTACCAGCCTGTTACTCACAACTACTTTCTCTACTTTGTTATCCAGGATGTTCTTCATGACTTTGCAGAGTCCTTCAAACTTAGTCTTATCTTCCTCTCTCTTCTTCTTCTCCGCATCATCCTCTGGCAACTCCAAGCCTTCCTTGGTTACAGACACCAGCTGCTTGCCATCATACTCTTTCATCTGTTGGACTACGTACTCATCAATTGGTTCAGTCATGTAGATGACCTCGAAGCCACGTTTCTTGACTCTCTCAACAAAGGATGAGTTGGCTACTTGTTCTTTGTTCTCTCCAGTGATGAAGTAAATGTGTTTTTGGTTCTCCTTCATGCGGCCGACATAATCCTTGAGTGAGCAGGCCTCCTCGCCTGACGCTGATGTGTGGAAGCGTAACATCTCGGCCAACTTAGATCTATTTTGTGAATCTTCGTGGATACCCAATTTCAAGTTCTTGCTAAATTGTTCGTAGAACTTCTTGTATCCTTCCTTGTCTTCGGCTAATTCATCAAACAACTCCATGCACTTCTTGACCAAGTTCTTCCTGATGACTTTGAGGATCTTGTTTTGTTGCAACATCTCACGGGAGATATTGAGGGGCAAGTCTTCACTGTCCACTACACCCTTCATGAAGTTAAGATATTCAGGAATAAGATCCTCACAGTTGTCCATGATGAATACTCTGCGTACATACAGTTTGATATTGTTCTTCCTCTTCTTGTTCTCAAAGAGATCAAATGGCACCCTGCGTGGTACAAAGAGCAGAGCACGGAACTCTAGTTGTCCTTCTACTGAGAAATGCTTTACGGCTAAATGATCTTCCCAGTCATTGGACAGAGACTTGTAGAACTCTCCATATTCCTCCTGTGTGATGTCATCAGCATTCCTTGTCCAGATTGGCTTAGTCTTATTGAGTTCCTCATCCTCTGTGTACTTCTCCTTGATGGTCTTCTTCTTCTTCTTTTTCTTGTCCTCATTATCTTCCTCCTCATCCTCCCCCACATCCTCAATCTTTGGTTTCTCCTTGTCCTCTCCCTCCCCCTCACCCTCTTCCTTCTTCTCTTCCTCCTCATCGTCTGAGAGTTCCTTCTCCCTCTCCTTCTGGACTAGCAGCTTGATGGGATAACCGATGAACTGCGAGTGCTTCTTGACAATCTCTTTGATCTTTGACTCTTCCAAGAATTCAGCTTGGTCCTCCTTAATGTGTAATACGATCTTGGTTCCCCTGTTGAGTGGTTCTCCGTGGTCCACACGCACAGTGAAGGAGCCGCCAGCTGAAGATTCCCAGATGTACTGCTCATCGTCATTGTGTTTGGAGACAACGGTGACTTTGTCGGCTACCAGATATGCGGAATAGAAACCCACACCAAACTGCCCAATCATACTGATGTCAGCTCCGGCCTGTAGAGCTTCCATGAAGGCCTTTGTGCCGGACTTGGCGATGGTTCCCAGGTTGTTGACTAAGTCAGCCTTAGTCATTCCAATGCCAGTGTCCACGATGGTTAGTGTGCCCTCACTCTTGTTGGGAGTGATCTTCACAAAGAGATCCTTCCCGCTGTCCAACTTGGATGGATCGGTGAGGGATTCATAGCGAATCTTATCCAAAGCCTGAAACAAAATAAACCATTCATTAATATTTCATCACAAGTCAATTAATTCCACATTATAGGTTGACGTGAAATCTACAATTTTATGTATTGGGTATCCATTAATATCCAAAACTAAGGAAAAGTCCTATGCTATCGTTCTGGAGAGAAGACAATAGTCTGGAGAGGGGCGAGTTATTATTTAGTATGACAAATTATGGGTGCTTCATTACATTATATATTAAAATACCAATTTATGGATGGTGGACAATATGATTTAATTCGCGAACTATATAATACAGGTTCCTTAATTTACTTCTAGAACAATGGAACTGCAGAATGCACTGGATAATCCATATAAACAATACATTACTGGGGTTTGTGTTAAATTAAATAATAGGCAAGTAGTTACTTACATCTGAAGAATTAGAGATCAACTCTCTGAGGAAAATCTCCTTGTTAGAATAGAAAGTATTGATGATGAGACTCATCAACTGAGCAATCTCTGCCTGGAAGGCGAAGGTCTCCACTTCAGTCTGCATCTCTTCAGGCATCTGGAAATTATAAAACATTGTTTTATTCAATGTTTCAACCAATTATACTACAGTAGGCAAGTGGTAGCAGAGGTCTTTGTATGGTAATGAAATCATTGCCTTGATTTGTTCTTGTTCCTTTCGAGAATATTGGGAGGCCACGCAAATGTGGGACAGGAAGGACAAAGACCCGTATCATTACACGCAAGAACCTTTGTATTACAAAGTTTTGATTGTATTGCTGTATTTCCATACCAATTAAAAAGGACGCGATCTCTTTTAAACCGGAGTGGACAAAAGGAAAACTCCCTACTAAAGTTCAGTAACCTTCGGGCCTCAGGACCCACCGAAATCTAGAAGTATCTGGAAGCTGTCCACATGTCTAACCGCTTTGTTGAATTAACGAGGAATTACATATGAAGATTTAAAAATAAATTCAAATTGCGTGTGAAAATTCGTCGAAAGGAAAAACCACGCCAAGAAAAACTTTTGCGTAAAATGCCGGTAAACACTGAAATTCGACAACAAGCTTCACTAAGAATTGAAAAATCGTAAAACAAAGTATATTAATACCAAAATATACACACCTTTGTAAGATATTTTATGAATTCACTGCAATGAAATAAAAATTCCCGCACACTTCGTGTCGGATAACCTTTGCGCGCTCACTGCACAACTGCTTATTTTAAAATGACAACATGTGCGCGCCATTTCCGCTCTTATATAGACAAGGGGAAAAGTTCTGGAATATTCTAGAATGTTCTAGAACAATAGTCGCTACTTCCTGTACAAAATTGATATTTTTTTATTATATTTTGCAATATTTACACAAAATACTATAATTAATTTCCATATTTATATTAATTACTAATTATTTTATACATATTGATGGACAATTATTGAGTATTTTCAAACATTTAAAAAAAGATATTATCGTACATTTATTCCAGAATGCTGTAGATTTTTCTAGTATTGCTATACTTGAAAAATAGTTGCAACATTTATTTCGAAAGAGTTCCCCTCGCTCCTACTTCTGTGTAATTTTCCAATAGGTTTATTGGAAAGTCGACGCTGTCGCATTTTCGATATTATAAAATGCTTAATTGTTATGTTAATTCATGACGTTTATCACTATGACTTACGAATATACCAAATATGAATCTACCTTCTAGGTATTTCACATTTTGATTAAAATAACTCATACGGGAATATGAAACATGACAATTAATTTTATATTCCCTTACATATCGGAATAGGTACTTACGAATATACATTTCACGTAATTTTGTACTGTCACAGGACTAGGTAAGGTTCGCATATTAGTAGGAGAGATTTATCGATGCACCTACCTACCTGACTTTTTTGAATTTGCAACACCAGTTGTATTTTGTTTTGAAATGTCAAATCACGTTGAAATTGCGGAAAAGACAGGATTCATACGTGTCTTATGTGTCATTGGCTATTATATTATTAAAATTTAAACTATTTATCATTTAAACCTTGTAAGCAAAGTTAATATTCAGTCTTTTTTATTTACCTGTGCAAGATTTAGAAAACTGCATATGCAATTCATCTTGCTACGATGCATAATACGCACTTTCCTTGTGTGACAGTTTACAGTGATTTCCAAAATCCAGAAGTGATTGTGAAAAGTGAGTAATGTTTATGTGAGTCTGCACTAAAGTAAATGTCATTCTGTTCCTTTGTATTTCATGATTCACACAAGAATTATTAGTGCCGACACTTTATCCAAAGCATGGAGAGATAGGATAAGAAATGAGAAGATTAGAGAGAACTGTAAGGATGTGGACAATGGAGTGAACGAGTTGGTGTGATTAGGACATGTAGAGAGAATGAATGACGAAAAGATAATAATTAGTAAATATACATGTGTGAATGAAGAGGTGTTCAAGTAAACAATGCTGCAATTCTATTAAGGACCACTTGGCTTGGCCATGTCGACCAGAAGCTCAGCAATGGATGTGTTTTGAGTAAAACGCGCATGTTGTCAATCCCACCACATTTCCATGGTAAAGTAGATAATTAGAGGGTGTACAGAAAGTATGTACAATTATAATCTTAGTATATTCTAACAAGATTAGGTATTATTTGTCTAATTATCGAAATGCTGGAATGAACCATTTACATTCACTCCAGCATTGAACTGACTATATCATAAATTGTTTATTGTTCTTCACTATCTTTTGTCTTGCTCATACTATGTCACTGACAAAATGCTAACAGAGCCCTTTACACTCTTTAGCATTGATATTGTGCATTATTGTTATTATTATTGCTTTAATTGTTATAGATTTGATTATGTAAAACTGACGAGTCCAAGTGCCCGACGTAGGGTCTAAGGACGATAAACAACAATAAACAATATCGTTTGATTTTTTCTTTGAATTTATGATTCTTTGAAATATTTCAGAGATTTTGGATTGTGAGGATCTCCCTGAGGCTTTAGTGATAGAGGAAACCACAAAGGGATATCCGTGGCTCATTGATACCAAATACTACAAGGCAAATGTCAACATATGTCCCGTACAAGATGGAGAGAAGATTCCGGAAGGAATACTAGACCTGACTGAAGGACTCATTTTGTATTTCGACAGTAAAGATGTTAGTAAACTCAATTATCCATCTCTCTCTCTTGTCGATTTTCTCACTGGTCGCGATCTCTAAATGTCGGTTGCCTGACTAATCCCCGACACGCAGCTCTGTCCTCGGCAAGATGCACTGCCCTGTAGATGGAGGGGGCAACAGTCTGCGTAACTTGATCCGTCCATCGCAAAGGTGATCATCCTCTGGCTCTCTGTCCATAATATAGTTCATATTATTATGGACTTCTGTAACTTACACAGTTTTTTAATAATTACTACTAATATAATTTACAAAAACAGATGATACTATACATATTATTTCTAAAAGGCGTCTCCAGTGATCGCATATTAGGTTTTTCTCACCATGTCTGCCTACTGCCGTAAAAACTTGCCAAACACTCCCCTAAATTCGGAGCAGCACACCTATGACACTCGCCATAAAAATGATGTTCGTGCTATCAAACATAGGCTGGCAAAGGTCAGCAAAAGCTTTGTATGCCTCAGTGTGCGGATGTACAACAAGCTGCCTGAAGATGTTAGGGCCCTGGGCATGGAGACGTTTCGCACGAGAGTGAAAAAGTATCTCGTCGATAATTCTTTTTATACAATTGACGAAATGCTAAACAGTGGAAGTAACACTCTTAGCATTGATAATTTTTGAAAATATTTTATGTTCAGTTGACGATTTGCAAGTCAGAGCCTTTTACACTCTGATTTGTAAAGATCTAAATAGTATGTATGTCTTTCATATTTTATTTTGTATTGTATTTTATTTTATTGTGTCAACTGTAATATTTTGTGATAATATTGACGAATCCAAGTGCTCCATTGGAGCCTACGGATGATGATACACAATAAACAATATTTATTGTTTTGTTCTTTTATTCCAGACGTCATCTTTTCATAAAGTAACAAAATGGGTTGACGATTCTGAATTACGGCCAGAAATTCTCCTACTGGTTTGTGACACATTCAAAGATGTCACGTCAGAAGGTGTCACCCGAAGTGCCGCGATGGGGTGGTGCTTGGAGAATGGATACGAGTTGATAGAGTTGCACGGAGAGGAGAGTGAAGTGGATGAGAATCAAGACTATAATATTATTCCAGAGAAAAAGGGCTTTGAGAGAATTGTGGAAGCATTACACACACACACCTGGACTAACTTGGACATGAAAGACAATCAACATTCCATACATTCTGGTAATTGTATTATCATTGCTTACTATTCGCCTCGGCGGGCAGTGGACCGCACTCAATAGGCTTAGAATAGGTCATGGTTGCTGCGGTGACATGCTCCACGAGTGGGGAATGAGGGATGATCCACAGTGTGGCTGTGGACACCCGAAGCAAACCGTGCAGCACATCTTGCGTGATTGCCCCATACCTGCTTACCTCGGTACCATTGACAGTGCTGCTAGCTTGTCCCCTGAATTCCTCCTGTGGCTAGAGGTGCTGGATGTCAGACTTTAACGCTGTGACAATAATTCGACGTTGCCAAACGATAAATAAACTTTCCTGTACACAGTTTTGTAGTGAAATAGTTCTAAAGCCACGTTTGTACATTGCTGAGGCATTGTTTACAAGTAATGATGGTTGATAGCGTCATGTCTTGCAATCGATTGCTATATTTATTAAAACTATCGAACAATAGATATACAATCTGTGAATCCTAACGTGCTTGTGTATAAGTCGAGTAAATTAACAGCATTCATTGCATTTTTTTTCAGAATTACCAGTGGACGAAGAAATGGACGAATTCTGCGAGTTATTCTCCCAACTTCAGGGCATGAAAGAAAGTCTTCAATCTCTACCACCTAAAGAAAGAAAGAACTGCGCAGAGCAGCTGGTGGCAACGTTCTGGAAGGCCATTGGCGGGAGTGACGATGAGGTGGATGATGATGAAGTAGATAATGATTATTCAGCGTTGCAAGAAAACTCCCAGTAATCATTACAGCTCTCTCTCTCAAGACATCCTGTGATGACAAGCGAGATGGCAGTTTAACTGGAGAAGTCTCGTACCATGCAAAGACTTTGTATTATCCTCTATATCAGTTAATTTTAAAAGGAAACGTAAATCGTCACCTGAGAAAAACGAGGTTTGGCTTCTGGCTGGCAAGGTCATAATGTTGAGAAAACGAGAACAAAAGTTTCGAACGCTCGTATCTTTTACACACAGACGGAACCTTATTAGTCTCGTTATCTAAAAAACTACCCAACTTACAGGTGTTTTCTTACAGAATCTCAAAATTTGTTGGTTAGGACCTTGTGTCTTTCTCAGACGACGATATGTTTTTACAAGCTTATTGTTATGTACTGTTATTATATTATTATAGTATAAAATTACTTTTACTCGGTTGTTTTATTCCCCTAAGATCATATCTTTCTTTAAATTGTGTTAATGTTTCCAAGCTCTCCAAAGTGCTTTGCTGGAAATCACTCAATGTCTATTACTGCATTGTTGAATTCTTAGCCCCTTTGCAAACAGCCTGGGAGCTGTTAACATTCATATGCCTGATCCCACCAACTACCACCTAGGAAGCAGACCCCTAAGGAATTTCCATACAAAACCACAGATAATTTGGGTGATTATTTTAACTGTCATAACCTTGAAGATATAAATCCATACAAAATACAACATGCAGCTCTACTTAGTTAGGTGCCCAAATATCTCCGCCCAGAATCTCCCTCACTTAAGTAGCTGCATGCTGTATTTTGTATGGATTTATATCTTAAAGGTTATGACAGTTATAATAATCACTCAAATTATCTGTGGTTTTGTATGGAAATTCCTTAGGGGTCTGATTACTAGGTGGTAGTTGGTGGGATCGGGCAATAGTATCATAAATCAGAAGCATTCAGGTAATGGCACTTGTTTATATAATCGAAAACAAGAAATTAGAAATGTATAAAAGTGGACTGTATGCGATTTTAGTGGTGCGGTTGGCAAAAAGGAAATGAAGATTTTACGGAGAAGATTGAATTAATGGAAAGGACGAAAAGGAATCCTATACCGTTACGATGAAATGTATATTGTGATGAACTTCAAAGTCCTTTTATATCACTTGCTAGAAACTGAGTTGTTGAAGATTTGTCACTTTGTAGCACTCACACTATTTGAAACACTTGCAATCACTTTGCTGTCATTGGGGGCGTATTTTTTACCACTCACTAGATGGCGCTGCAGTAAAAGGAGGTCTTCGCAACTGTCATAACAAAATAATCCATTTGTTTATTATCCATAGAATATTAATATATTGTACCTGCCGTATCTATGCAGACCTCCATTTACTGCAGCGCACTCTGGTGGCGAAAAAAATCAAAGACGCCCCAGTTGTTGAACTGGTGTTATTTGGTTTTTTAGGTAGGAATTTACAAATTCAGAATGGAATATGGGAAATGTTGCCATCATACTCACTTATACAATCATCGAAAAAAGGTGCAAACAGTGAGAGTAAAGTCGAAACAATGTGAATATTATTTGAGAAATGTATTTTTATTTCATATATTATAACATAGTAGTGGTATAAAATATAACTAGGTAGGTACTTATATTAGGATACTTTACATCAACAGTATAATTGTACATATATATAATATAATAATATATGAAATACACAACGATCTATGCTGCTTGCTTTCCTTACAATTAGCTATATAATATTAGTCTACTCCGTACATACACACACACACAACACATGTAATGTAGCTAATACATACAACCAACTCCTTATGGAACACAGTGAGTACTATTTCTAACTCCTATGCAAGTAGGGTTTCCACCTGCAAGCAGTGTCAGACAGTGACTTGCAAGTGTAAACTACAGACTGTCGGACACTTCTTGCTAAAGTTTTCTTGCAGGTGGAAATCAGGCCTAAGTAGGGTTTATCGGTATATGAAGTTCCCATCTCAAAATTGTGTTTTTAAAACTGTTTTTTAGAAAACAGTAAACTCCAAAATTTAATGCGATTGCATTTTCAGTATGTTATACAAAAGAAATTACATCAAAAATCAACTGTAAAGTTATTTTAGAATATGAGTGATTTGTTTACTGATCAGAGCGTTAGGAATGACGTGGAGAGAGGTAATATCACTCGCACAAAATCGCTCTGAATGGAGACGCCTGGTAGCCTCCCTGTGCTCCCGAATGGAGACATAAAGGGCGTAGTAGTAGTAGTAGTTTACTATAAAATGTTTAAGGTAAGATGCAGTGAGCTTCATTATAGAGTGAGCCAAAATCAAGTTTGTCGCTTATTTTGCTCTGATATTTTCATACAAAATTTGTAAAAGTTGGAGTAATAATGGAGAAATTTTTCCTCAGTGCACATCGCCCCAGAAGTATAGAAGTAGGTATATGTTATGCAATTTTTTTTTACATGAATCAGGGTTTATCGATATAAACCCAAATACACCTTTGTACACTTCGCAGTAAGCTTGAAAAGCTTGTGTCGCGAAATGGAGTAGGTCGGCATCGGGGATCGAACCCGTACCCACTGGATCGAGCGCATTACCAATGAACTCGATTGAATTCCCATCTCGATGTATTTGGCTACTTTTTACAACTTTGTACTGTACGTGGTATGTTGTGTTGTAATGTATGCAGAGTAGATACATATTGTTGTAATGACGTAATGGTAAGGTAATGTATAATGTTTAAAGGAGGAACTATGAATTCAGAGTGGGTGCTGGGTGCAGCAGCCGACTCGTGCGTGGCACAACTTTGTCATTCGAGGAACTATGCAGTATAATATGTTATGTATTACAGAGGGTGGCCAAATTATTATATTCAAACAAAAAAATGTTGTTTTATTATTGTTTATAAATTTGAGAAAAAAAGTAATATATGTTAGGTGCATGGGTTTATGAATATATTGTACTAGAAGTAAAAAAAATATATTTGATGACCTTGCCTTTGGCTTGGATGTGGCATGGCATGCTTTCAGTGTGTGATATGGCCACTTTTTGCAGTTTGGGAGTGTTGTGACACACTCTGACAATACTCTTACTAATTAATTAATAATTCTTACTCATAACACGGGCTCGCAACATACAATTTTTGTCATGCACTGACATGAACGTCCGCCATTTTGAAAACAATAAAATGTGTGTGTTGGCAGATTGCTAACAGCATTGCCAGAGGTTTTAGCTAAATAATATATGTAAAAATAATGAAATCCGTGCATAATCAAGTTAATTACATCAAAAAATATATGTATTTTTTTGTTTGAGTATAATAATATGGCCATCCTCTTTACTTCACTAGTACTCATATTGTGCACACTACCATGCCACAATATCCTAAACTTGTAGTAGTAGTAGAAAATAATTTAACCATTTTGTTCTAACTACGAGTATTCCTATTATATTCACTTATTACATGCGACGTACGTATCGTATCGTAGTCTCATCAGATCGGGTATTAATTGCGCTAAATACTTATTACCATGGCATCGCTACGCACACACTTGTTTATTTGTCAGATCCACTGTGTTTAGACAAAAGGCATTTAACCGTACTTTTGGCAAAAGTCATTTTATCGCATGTCTTGGCAAATGTACATTTCTTGTAGAAAATTCCACTGAAAATTTTCAAATTGGGGCTTAAATACAAATGATTATTCACCCTAGAGAACAAATGTTACGATGTTAACATATCTCTGTATCTGTAAATAAATAAACGGCATTAAATGGAATTGTTCTTCACCTTTGCCTATAGAACCGTTATTTATTAACATATGACTTTAAAATTTGTAAAACACTTACGAAGCCAGATTAAAATGAGATAAAATAATTTTTTTTATGAATTGTTAAGTTGCCCTATGCTTGTTGCTTTCCTTGTAAAATTCCAAAAGTGTGGTATAATGCCTTTTGCCTAAACACGGCGGATACAACACACAAGAGACACACACACACGCACGCACTCTTTCTATTAATTATTAACATAATAATATTTCCTTGTATATGTGATACCCTGTGTTAATTACATTAATATAACAATTATTTTGGTTTCGAGGGTACATATACCTAGTGCACAATACATACTACCCATTTATTATTATATTATTACACTAGAATATTAAAACTTATTATTTGTCAATTTTCAACACTCGGAAAAGCAAATTTATTGCAAAATTTAGATGCTTTCAAATCAGATGCAAACTATAATCATATGTTGAAGAGAAATATCGAAAGAATGATTTGAGGCTGCGAGAGCAAACGTGATGTAAGCCACAAAACTGAGTTAACCTATGAAAAATGATCCCAATATTGTGCTTTATGAAACAGAAAAGTGTATCCCACCCATATTTTACATAAGAAAGGACAGATTTTTTGTTAAATGTATCTGGGTTTATCGATTTTTTTTTGCGAAAAGGGGTGTTATTTTTCAGAATTTTGGCAAAATGTGGTGTTTTTTTTTCCATACATTTATATCATTAAAGTGGACTATAATTTTGCAAGTTTTAATACAAGAATATAAAAAAAATTGATCGTGAACAATGTTCTATACAAAAATCCCTAAAACAAAAATATTTCAGTAAAACAAAAAACACCTTTTTGCAAGATTTTTTCAGTGTGGTTCTTACTTTCAAAGCTTTTCACCTTTTGATAATGTTTCAACTACAATGTTTTCCAAAATAGAGGGTCTAAATTCGCGTCAAATACGCAACTTCGCGTTATTCCTGTAAAAGAATGCCGAAATTCGCATTATATTAGTAAAAAACACGAAATTGTCTCTAGTTATGATGCATGAGCGATGTCTAGACGTTAAACATATTTATCTTAGTATCGCTCGCACGTGGCTTACCTCGCCTTTGCTCTCACCGCCTCGTTTGTAACAGAATGAATGAAATGGGGGAGTGTGTGCGTACGGCCACATTACGTAAGTATAATAAATAAATAATAATAACAAATTGTATAAAAATCAAGTTAGGACAGACTTGATGCGGGATTATAATAATAATAATAGACCTACATAATATTTACACAATTACGTTATTAATTTATTCTAGACATATTATTAAATTATGTAATTTAGTTAATTATTAATATTATAATGTATTGCACATTCCGTTGTATGTCCCTTACAATAATATCATCCGTAGGACACCCAGCGCAACATACCATCGTATTCTATCATCGCTACACAATATATTAATCTACGTGACGTAATCCTAGTAAGACGACTAGTCTAACCGTGCCGCTCTTCTCCGTCTGGCCCCCTCGCCCCACTCTCCCCTCCATCATTACATATAGTATAATACATTAGTTCCTAATAAATAATTACAATATATAATATTATATTTAATCATTCAACACACATAAAATTACATTAGTCTTATATTCAATGTATGATCACAGTTGCAAACTCTTATAAATAATTATACCTATCTACACAATGTTACAATATTATATTAGGGAAACTTAGTTTGACGGCTTAAAGGACATTTGCCCAATCCCACCAACTTTAACCTAGGAAGGAGAGCCCTAAGAAATTTCCATACAAAAACAGAGATAATATTCTATTTATTGATTAAAGAACATCCGCTTGTAGCACCACTACAGCCTAAATCCATACGAAATGCAACATGCAACTCACCTACTCTGGGCGGAGATATTTGGGCACCTAACGTAGGTGAGTTGCATGCTGCATTTTGTATGAATTTAGGCTGTGGTGGTGCTACAAGCGGATATTCCGTAGGTGAGTTGCATGCTGCATTTTGTATGAATTTAGGCTGTGGTGGTGCTACAAGCGGATATTCTTTAATCAATAAATAGAATATTATCTCTGTTTTTGTATGGGAATTTCTTAGGGCTCTCCTTCCTAGGATAAAGTTGATGGGATTGGGCAATAGAGAGTTAGCTCACTCGCACTTTAAGCCATCGTAATATACCTGCGATGAGACGACCACCTCACACGAGACATGCTATTTACTATATCAAGCGATCGTTTGGAGTTATGATGTACCTCGTTGCTAAATACTTTTGACACCATGGATGAAATACTGACGAATTATCTATGATTTGAGATATACCTAAATTATATTAGGTATCGAACTGGATTTATCTGCGTTGCACAGATGGAAATACAATACAGTTTTTACTCAAGGTATCTTCATGAGAGGTTGCATCCACTCCTCAGCAGATGGCATTAGCATCTGAAAATTGGTTCCAGCTGTAAACTTCCAAAAATTACACGATTGACAGCAGGATGTGGTGGAATAGGTGAACGTTGCCATGGGCGTAAAGTTATCACTTAAGCCAGTCAATGCTGACTCGTACGCGTCTGAACACCCATCCTGCTTCCTCCCCAAGGGAGTTCATGTGACGCTACATTATGTGAATGAAGATACCTCTTGTTTCTGTTGAGTTGTGATTTGAATATCTGTTGTTATAGTGTCTCAAATATTACAAACTTCACTTTTGCATGGATCACCAGTATTATAAATCAGGGAATTCCTCCATTCCTAAATATTGACTCACTTTTGTGTTTAGACGGTTCACTTTTGATTGGGGATTTATTTCATAAAAGTGAATCACGCATTGTCGGCTTAACAGAGGTTTTTACACTCTGCTTATCATGGATAACATATAAAACAAAAGTAACCACCAAATCCAAACATTCTAACGAAAAAATTACTGTAAACTTAACGAGCCCAAGTGCTGTACTTATTATACCAATAAATTTTGAATCACAAAGTTTATAACTGTACAAATCACCTTCAAATGCGTTAAATTTTGTCTCGTGAATTTTTAAGATGCATATACGAGGTTGGATTTAAAAAGACGATTGTTGATATAGCATTATAGAATGTCTCAGTGTGTAGATATGTGTCCATCGTGTATGTATAGTATATGTATATGATAGGCATATGAATATATTATATTATATTGATAAGATGGCTACTCAGCACTGATTCAAGGCACAAACACTGATACATTCAGAGCTGTACCACAGGACACACACACTCATTCATTCATTCACAATAGTATACATGCACTATATTATCAAATATCTTTCGCCAGCGTTGCAACAGACAAAAAAAATTTAGTAGCTACCGATTTTTTTTTTTTGAGAAATTCAGAATATGTATTTACTATTGATTTGCAGCTGTTATTATTAATTTATCTTCTATCTCCTTATGCCGCATCTCTTACGGGGTAGGCAAAGAGGACAGAAAGCCAGACCGCCAACATTATAATAAATATTAGAGAAATTTAGAATATGTACTACTGATTTGCCGCTATTATGATTAATTTATCTTCTATCTCCTTATGCCGCATCTCTTGCGTGGTAGGCAAAGAGTCCTCTTTCCAGACCTTCTGTCCAGAAAGCCAGACCGCCAACTTTACAATTAATTTATAAGATATCAATCAGGAGATTGCGCAGACACGGCAATTAAAATATTCGCTGACAATTTACATTTTGCACTTCACGATAAAGGCTTTTAGATCAGTGTAAAATATATAGGAAAGAATTTGGTTTTGTTGAAACAAGCCCATTTTAGAAAAATATTGTAATTAATTTCAAAGTATTTCTATTGGTATAGGAACAGTGCAGTTCCAAATGATGCATATGCACAATTTGCACGTTAGGAATATGTTGATAATATAGTGCACACACACACACAGACAAACACATAACAAAATAATATGCGGCAGTACACAGCGGCATGCCTAGGGTTTTCGAGTAAGGCGAATCCATCACTTTAAAGAATTAAACTGAAATAAATTTTTATAAATTTTGGAGTAAGCTTAAAACGCATTACTAACTCAGTAGATTGACAGAAAACTTAAACGCAACTGTCTAAAACAAAACTTAAACGCAATTTGTGATAAAATAAGATTATCCTCAAAAAACAAGCACGGTTTTTGGAGTCGCAAAAGAGGCAAATCACTACATACGCACGAACAAACACACAATATTCATACGTAGATACGCACACACGCACGCTCACAATACTCACACAAAACAATGTTTCATTCACATAGAGTATTTTGGTATCGCACTAATACTTTTGTACAACAAAAAAAAAACATTGGGACAATAATTATTATTTATAAAATAGTAAATAATAATAATGTAATTGTAAATCATTAAAAATGTATTGTAATAAAATAAAATTACAAAAAAAAAAACAACTTACTTATACTTAGTATGTAATGTCCCACCACATTGGTAACGGGTGTATGGAACTGAACCACGACAGTGGGATTAAAAGTATTCCTACATACATATCACACTCACACTGCGTATCATAGTTATTGTACGAAGGATGGAATCACTCATTTTATAGACCACATTTTATAGACGAACTGTAAATACGAGGGTTGTCTGTAAAATAAGTTTCCTTGTTTGCCACGGGCACAAGGATCGCTGTTACGTGCGATCTGGCAACACTGGATCATAGCTTGGTCTTCCCTCTCCACATCCCCACTTGGGCGAACTCGCTGCGACACTCAGTATCGATAGCAGCCGTAAAGAATGGAGCTCCCGATCGCATCGAAGACTATATTATCAGAATGTTATCATTAGTTTTTCAATACTACTGTTCGTCTGTTTCCAATAAAAGGAGCGAGCTATTGAAAAGATGCGACAAATAACGTAAAATACAGTGTAGTAATGTTACATATGTAAGAATACTTGTTAGTTACAATTCCCACTGTGTCAATGTATATAATAAGCCTACTCTCGTGAATAAATGTACACAATGCAGTCTTTTGTTGAAATAAAAATAATTATATATCGTAATAAATAGATTAGTATATCAAATTCTACAAAAAGTAGGGTAAGTTACCATTCCCATACAATATGTTGCAACAACACAGTTCAAGTTTACACAGCAGAGGCTAATGTCTAAATGTCATATTTTAAATATCGCTTGCAATCTTTTGATAACCATACACGAGTTTGTTGTGAGGATTCGACACAACATAGAATATATCAATTCTACGAGAAATTCGGCATTTGTAATTCGAAAATTGCATATTTGACGTATCTTACTGTCCGTTTAATTTCAAAAGTCTCACGAAAGCAAGCCCAAACAATCTTGGTTTAGTGTTGCTTGATGTGATAATAAGATGTGGTTACATTTGTTCGCTACTTTCAAATTATATTTTAGAAGTGTTTAAAAAAAAACTAACTAATTTTTGAATTGTTAGAATAAACTGGCAACATTGTTTTTCAAACTTGTGATGGCAGTTTAAAGGGATTATCAGAGTATGTTTTTCTTTTACCAACTCGCAAAACTATCTTGCCTTTAAAATGATTTCTCTTGCGCATCTCTGTAATATTTTCGGCATCGTCGGTTACTTGTAAAATATGCAGTGAATTACGCACACAAGTGTGCAAACGAATTATTTTCTCCGGACCACTACGTAAACCTAAACTGTGCGGTGCATCCGTAACATATTCTTTCTCTCTCCCTCTTAACATTATTGTAAAACACATTGCTTCTAGAAAAAGAACAAAATAAAAGAATAAAAACAAATTGTAAGAAAAAAACACTGAGCAGTGTCAATCCAATGCCTAAGACTTCACATACCAACATTCGATCTAAATTCTTATATAAATCAAACCTTATTACATGATTGTGTAAATAATAAAACATAAATGGAATAGTAGTTATATACACAAATGTGATACGATAACGTCATCTGAGAATAACACGGTTCTAACAAACTGAGAATAATACGGTTCTAACAAACTTTCTATGTTGTGACTTTTTGTGAAAAAATTCTTAACCGACATAATCTACCAGTACAAAACACAAGATAGTGCAGTTTTGTGATTAAGGGGGCATATGCTGTCAACCGGCTTCGGCGCCCTGAATTGTTCTCAGCCAATACTGAGGGAATCGTCTTGAAACTGAAGACAGTGACAGATGAAAGTATGGACTACAGATCGGCTGTTTTAGAATTACAGGATTTGGAAATTCCTTGAATAAAAAAATATTCCTAAAGTACCCCTGAAATTTACGGAATCTGAAGATTTTCCGTTCAGTTTTTCAGATATAAACGTATAATTTAGCCAAAATACTGGTAATTATAATCGTAACAAATCGGCTGTTTTAGATTTTTAAATTTCTTCCCAGGTTTCTTTTAAAAAGGTATAATTCAAATTGTCGCTTACTTTATTATTTTGAGTGTTTGAAAATTTTTCTCAACATTTCGAATTTGTCAGTTAGAACTTTGTCATCCTCGGCTGCCGTAACTGAGCAAAGTGTTGTCAAAATATAATAAAAACATAATTCGCAAGGTGATACACCTTATTTCCGCCATTTAATTTAAGCGTTCGAGTCGCTAAACTCTGTTCATTCAATATTCACTTTGGAGATTGAATGTGGACTGTTTGCTTTCTGGAATCTGAATGCCAAATAAAATAAGAAACAATAACATATATAATATATAGAGGTGTGTAGCTCACATGAATTATTTTTGTATTACAAATTATCCTTGTAAAGCGTTGGATTTTTCTACATTACGTAGTATACACAATGCAGTATTCCTACAAAATGTAGAAGAATTAAGGGTGAACATTGTCGGGCTTACCACCGAATATAAAAATGCCACCTCTTCCTGCAACAGTGTGAATGGCAACGATACTTAGGTACTTAATGTATACGGAATTCCACAACACAGCCGTCACTCCTCGTGGTGTAGTGGATATGATCCCTACTATGCGAGACGAAGGTCTGTGATCAAATTTCAGTCGGGGCGAACTGAAATGACTATTTTATTCTGTTTCTGATCCTATTGCTGTGTTATTGTTTATGTATGTATTATTTTTCTTTTCAATCAACTCAATTTCAATGTTTCTCGAGTGTAAAGTGATCACTTAAGACAACCGAGATCGGTCGCAAGCCCGACAATGTTCACCCTTAATTCTTCTACACTGTCGTAAGAATACTGCAGTGTTCAGATTGTACCATTTACCAAACAATATTCGCTACCATATAAAATATCTGAGCAGTTTGCTTCTGCAGTCAGTCACATTGAATACGCGTCACACACAATCATTACCTACCTACCTACGTACGTACCTACAAACTTACATTATCATCATCGATACATATCTCGACCCTACCTTCTTACCACAACAACAATAATATAATAATAATAAAAAATGTATAATATAAATAATAGTGTTTGTAATATGAGGTAATATGTTATGGGGATATCCGCTTAGACAATATCCCGTGAGCGTATAGTTTTATAGTAATTAATTCATTATTAAACCTAACAAAATTGTCTAAATCACCCGACCGACCGTCGTCCTATTTTTATAATAATAATAATAATAATCCATAATAAAAAGCATTAATTTGTACATTTAGGTTCACTTTTATAAATAACACATTTAACTTAAGATACTTAGTAAATAATGTGAAACATGATAGTGATTCATTACAAGACGATACAAATACACGATAATTATAATAAGAGTAACAAATGATAATTATTATTAATATTAGGTAAATGTGTAAACGCTACTATTATATTTAACACCCGTGTTCCCACGCGCGCGCGCCGCACGCGTGTCTAAATAGTAATTGGCACTAAGCATTATTTTTTCCATTATTCTAAATTATTTACTTTTTTTTTACATTATTTATATAATATAATTATCATACAATATACAATCCGGCGCCATCTTCTTCAGTTTTACTTTGGTTAATACGTAGTATCATATTACATATTATTATACAACGATTACGATACACAAGAATAGAATTTACATCAATGCAATCGACATTATTACAACATGGAATGCAATCCCTTCATATTCTTGGCAAAACTATTACATCACATCCAAATACACAAGAGTAAGGAACCTATATAAATGTGGGAAGAACTATTGAACATTGAGCCCCTTCTATTATCTATGACAAATCTATGGTGGACGCCAAGGGAGCTACAAACATATGATTGTGTGTCATATTGGTTGTCCACAATTGCACAAAACCTGGTGATATTTCAGTGATTTTTTCGACTCATGTATAATCAGTGTGGAAATTACTTTTGGAATATAATCTATGTAATTAAATGATTAGCGTATTTTACATCGAGAAAACATGGCGTAAACCTAGCTATGAACGCCAATGGCGGCGGTCAAGTTTTGTCTATGGCTCTTCGCCCGTAAAGTCTTCCTACATTTATATAGCTTCCCTACACAAGAGTTGTCTACCGTAGAAATAGAATACAATAGAGTGGCGCGAGTCTAATTTTTAGCGTTCTCAGGCATAAGCCAACGCATGCGGAGTTAGGCAAAAAAACACTAATTTTCTAAGTGAATTCAGGCAGTCTTATATACGTCATTTTTTCGATTATATGCGAAAACGTTACAATGTTGTCAGTCACATCCAACAATACAAATTTTAATGAGATTTCATGTTCAAATACTACTATAATGACAGATATTTTGCCTAACTCCATGTGACCGCTCTGTACTATTAATGATGTTGGCGTACAGAATTTTGTAGCGCACATGTTGTCAACCCCTCTCTGCCTTATCCTATTTCTATGATAGTTATGTACATACGATACTGCTCCGGGGTTTACCCGTCCAATAGAGTTTGTACAGTAATGTAATAACTAATAACCTATATAAACTTCCCTATATATAGTGTGAGCATCAGTTCAACAACGCGAGGTATTCAACGAGGAAGGGTTGCCATTGTTTCCACTTCTAGGTAAATAACCATTGGGCGCGTTACTCTGCGAAGAAGATTGTGGCGGGGATACTTTGGGTGGCGGAGCACTGTGTGACAGATTGACCAGAGCTTCAGTCTCGTGGGGGGCGGCGCGCACACGCTCTCCGAAGGGCACCAGTCGCATGACGTCCCTGTAGGAGGCGGACGCGGGGGAGGGGCGGGGCGAGGGAGGGGGGCTGCTGTCGCTGTCCATGGAGTTGAGACCTCGGGACCATGAGGCCAGACCACCACCGCTGGTTGATTGTGCTGGTTCTTCACTGACCCCTGTAATCACAAAAACAGATATACACAATGTTACAACAGAATCCATCATTTTTAATCAATAGTCACCTACTGAGAACAGTCTATTCTATATGACTCTAGTACTTAATAAAAATCCACACAGATCACACGCTAAATAAAGGATCCATGTATTCTTCCAAATTTTTTCCATAGCATATTTTTTATGTAGCTACCAGTGTACCAGGATTAATCTTAACACAACAGGTAGGTACTTGAAATATGGGACTTATGAATTTCATATTACTACGTTTTGATAGAAGTTGCACAACATTCAAAACTAAAGAAAAGTTAGAAGACAGCGGTACGGAGAGAAGAATTTATTTGGATTTAACTACTGCACTCCATGAGTACGTATCGCATACACGAAATTACTGATGTGTGGATGAAATAATTTGATTAGCAAACACTAATTCCCTATCTTCATTCCTACTTCTTGCTCTTTACTCAAAACATTAATGTCCTTGAGCATTTGTTCAACATAGCCGCATTAACTTTTTTTTTCTTCTTTCACTGTCCATTCTCTCTACATGATGTCCTAACTCTTATCTCAACTTACTCACTTTCATTCTTGTTTCACAACATCTCTTTGACAATCACTATAAGCTGTCTAATAATGATACAAGGTGATACTATATAATATAGGCTCCTAACTGTGTGAGGTTGACTGATAACTAAGCTACTTACATATTGTATGCTAATCATCAGCTGCTTTTAAACAATTATTACAATTTTACTTTCATATAAATATAATACTATGTAATAGTAACAATATTCATGTACACATATATTTATAAAGGAATGTGGTACCAAATACTAAGATGAACCTGCATATTGGTAGTGGGTACCAGTGTTGTCCCGAGATAAGTCTTGAGTCTTTGAGGCCACCACTCGAGTCGAGTTTCAAGTTTTTTATAACTACCAAATTTCGAGACGTTTAGGTCAAGTCAAATGAGGCGAGCTAGAGTTGACAGGGAGCTGTTGTCAATTATCAAGGTTCAGAAGATTTCATATCTGAGAGAAGTATCACCTTCTCCAACTGATATTGAAGGGGAAAATTGAGAAACGCCGAGGGCCCGGTAGAAGACAGATGTCCTGGCTGCGGAATATAAGGGAGTGGACCGGCATCCGGAATGTAGGGGAGCTGTTCCGAGCGGCGCAGGACAGAAATAAGTTCGCCTAAGTGATTGCCAACGTTGAGGGGACTCAACAGGCCACATGAAGAAGAAGAAGTGGAAAAAAAAATGGATACAAAACGAAATCACAATTGTCTTCTTTTAGTAACTGACTATCGAATGAGTGGCTAAAACTTCAACAGCTGTAGTTCTTTGAGTAACAAATGAATGATGAAACTTCGGCATCTAATTAATAACTGTGTTTGTTAGTAATCGCGGGATGTGGACGATCGGTGAAATTTGTGATGGATGAGATAATTCTAGTAAAGTCTAAGTCGAGTCGAATAATACAGCGCTTTTGAATAGCAAGTCGACCAGATTCTCAGGGATAGACGTGTACTCAGTAAAAGCAATAGACATGCGTGAATTACACAAATGTGGCGGAAGCAAAGAGCGTAAGGATATGACAGTGTGGCGTTCTGTTCTCTCGTCTACCCCTGAGGGTATAGCATAGAGTCAAGTAACATTTTAGATTCAAGTCCAAGACATTTAACTGGAATTGACAACCCTGATATTCACCACCATTCAGTAACAAGTAAAGATAGTAGAATAAGGTAGACTTACCAGTCTGTTGGTGTTGAGATTGATGTAACATCTCTTGTCCCTGCGTGCTGTAGAAGAATGATATCTCCCTGAATGTTGGACTAGCATCGCCTACTAAGAGATTCACCAACTGCAAGAACGTGGGTCTCTCCGTGGCCCTGTGGTGCCAAGTGAGCTGCATCAACTGATAGAGGCGGTCTGGACAGTTCTCCGGGCGCTCCATGACGCCTCCGTCGATTACGTAACGCAGCACTTGATCGTTGCTCAGTCCCTGGTAGGGCTGTGACGCCAGCGTGGCCATCTCCCATAGGACTACCCCATAACTCCATACGTCGCTGCTGCTCGTGAACACGCCGTCCTTTAAACTCTCGGGACTCATCCATCTCACGGGTAGTAATCCTTTAGATCCCTTCCGGTAATAATCTGTCTCATAGATGTCTCTCGTCATCCCAAAGTCTCCCACTTTGACGGTCAGATCTTCAGCGACCATACAGTTGCGTGCCGCCAAATCGCGATGCACAAATTTCTTGGCAGAGAGGTATGACATGCCGTCTGCTATCTCCATTGCCATCTGAAATACACATAACATTATTATCACATTTCACTTAAACTACATTGTACAATTATACCTACAGACATCATGTAATGGAGATATTGAAAGGAGAAGCAAGGCAGTACCAGGACTGTCACAATGCTGTCTCGGTGCCGACCCTAATGCATGATAGTGAGACTTGGACGTGACTGAAGAAGGACAAATCAGGGTTGAATGCAGTGGAAATGAGGTCGTTTAAGAAGAATGTGTGGCAGAACACTGAGAAATAAGATAGGAACGAGGTTATTAGGGAACTGAGTGACTGCAAGACTGGTGTTGTGACGAGAATGGAAGTGAATAAACTAAGATGGTTTGGACATGTTGAGCGAATGACAGATGACAAAAAAGATATACCTATTTGAGTGAGCGAAGAGGGGCGAGGAAACGTGGCCGCCCAAGATTAACCTGGTCCGATCATGTCGACCAGATCCTCAAGGATGGATGCGTTTTGAGTAAAAGGAATCGGAGAGCGTGTATGATTGGATGCATGAATGTGACGGAGGATAGGAGTGTGTGTGTGTAAGTATAGGGCTGTCTGGCACTCTGTCCTCTCTGCCTGACCTGCAAGGCGTGAAGGTATAGAAAAATATAGACGTGAATCATGTAACATACCTGTAATAATCTGGATAGTGGAGGTGGTTGAGCATTGCGTGGTTTCTCGGCATCGGGTCTGTGAGAACGCAGATAACTCTTGAGGTCTCCGTTGGCCATGAGTTCCATCACCACGAAGGTGGGCTGGCCGCGGGATACTACTCCGAGTAGACGCACTACGTGTGCCGTGTCAAATGCTTTCATCACGCTGGCCTCGTTGAGGAACTCTATGCGTTCTCTGTAACACACAATAGCACGTCATATAGGAGGTTCGCAACAAAATAAAATAATATAAATGAGGTGGTCGGTAGCCTGGTTGGTAACCCACCCGACTGTTAATACAATGGGCGCGGGTTCGATCCCTGATTACGACCTATTCCACTTCACAACACAAGCTTTTCAAGCTTACTGTGAAGTGCACAAAGGTGTATTCAGTTATATAAAAAAAAAATAGGTTTCCAGACAGAATATCGTGAATATTGTCCATAGTAATTTAATCCCAAAAATGACAAAACGCAAGCCCTACAGAGATACGCTTAAACAAGAGAGAGTGAATACGCATCGTGGAGGTCATAACATTCAAATAATAAAATCTAAGTGGCCACCACAAAAAAAACAGCGTCATGACTATTTCGGTGACAAAAACTTGGAATACTTTTCCCCTACTATTCCCACAATGTATGACGTCAGTCTCCCCTACGTCACTTAGTCAAGGCCTGTATAACTTTCACGTAGGCCTCGGGTAATGAATCGAAAAAAAATGGTTTATGATTCCCCAAAATCCCGTGCAGCTTTTCTCCTCCTCGGGGCTCTTTCATCTTGAGCAATATTTGTATGGATTTTTATCCGGTCACGAGATGAATAATACGAAAGTACCTGTCAGTGGCATGCTCGTTGATTGTCTTCACAGCGCATCTCATTTCCGCTGCATTGTCCTTAATATCCTTGGCAATACCCTCGTACACCTGAAAACAATTATTAGATTTTTCTTTATTGGCCAAAACAAAATATGCATACCTAATTACAAAAATAAGACAATCTTAGTGTGCCTAAAGGCGGACTTATTGCAAACGCAATATCTCACAGTCAACCCGAGAAAAGAAAGAGAGAGACAGAATAACAGGCATTAAATTGTTATTATTATTGGTAATGGGCTCAGAGCTTATAGCTGATATGCCCATATCTAGCTTGCACAATCAATTGTCTCTCAAATACTTGTCCAACTTATTTTTAAACACAGGCAGTCTGTTCCATGCTTCAACAACACGATTCGGAAGAAAATGTTTGGCCAGATTGGAGTTAAATGTGGTTGGACTAAGTTTCAGCTGGTGTCCTCTCAGGTGTGTGTTGTGGTTGAATGTAGTATACATTTCACTGAGGGCGGGCAGGTCTTAATGGTCGTGTGGGACTCTATAAGTTCACCTATCTCTCTTCTCGCCCTGAGTGCAGTCAGTATATACAGTCCACTTTTTGTAATACAGTCCACTTTTGTTCGTACAGTATTTGTGTTGCTCGTTTTATATACAAGTGAAATATAAAATAACTCACCATTCCGAATGCTCCTTGTCCGAGTTCCTTGATTAGCTGCACCTTTTCTCGTGGCACTTCCCATTCGTCCGGTACGTATTCGGAGCTAACATATTCAGGATTGACTGACGCAATGATCTTAGTCGGGGCGAAGGGGGGCGGAGCAAAGTATCTACGATGAATGAAGTACGCTACCCCCATCACTAGTATGGCCACCAGGATGCCTCCCACAACAGCAAGAATCACCGACATATTGTTATTGCCAGCCGACTGAAACGATACATTAATAATTAGTAACGATAATAACTTGGTAAAGGGAATGTATGAATACGAGACCACATGATTACAGCTGATGGAGACCAGAACACCGTTACATTTGCACACAACTCACGATGAAGCGATATATTATTTTATTGTAATAACATTATTAAAGGCTTACGCCGTTTATGTTGATAAATAAATAAAAGTAAATACTATGCACATTCAGTGACTTATTCATAAAAAATATATTAATTATCTTGTATCTATCAAAATATTGTACGAGTTTACTTTTAGCACTAGAAATAATGTAATTTGTATGGTTTGATTTTTCCTGGTTTGCTTCGTAAATAAGAAGTACATATACTCTAAGCGTATCACAAAAAACACATATAAATTAATGCAGGTAAATCAGCATTTAACATTTTTAAATAATTCCTACTAACATTAATGTATAAAAACAGATTACAGTGTTACATTAAAATGCATCTGCGGTGGTCACAACATTGTATTTTTCAGTGCTTTGGCCTGTCTGTATTCATGTAGGTCTCGATGAAAATTATAAAACAAATTAATGTGAATGTGTGCGTGACTCACCTCGATATAGAAATTTTTCTCTGCAGAATAGTTCCCATCTCCAGCCAGCGACGTAACCATCACCTTGATACTGTAGTTGCCGGCGTTCAGATTCTTGATGATGTAAGAGTTGCTTCCATTGATGAACTGAGCTCGGGTGATGCACTCCTTCACTGGACTATGCTGTGGGAGTGAAACAACAATATTATCATACTTCAGTCTACACGATACAAATCTGGCATTGAAGGGGAGACATGTGAAGGAATCTTATTGAGATATACGGTGTGTGTATGTGTGAGCACTAGGTAGTCCTGTGAGATACTACCAGCTATGTTCACCATGAGCTCTAATGTGCACCTGAGAGGACATCAACTGAAGCTATAGACAACATTATACCTACACATCCAACACACCACACAACCAATAGAGCTGGCAGTGTGAGGAATCACTTGTACTTGCTCCATACTATACAACAACTCCTTCAAGAATAAACTGGATAATTGCATATTCTAACTGGGGTTTGGGTTAAATCAGCCAAAGCTGCCCACCCAATATCATACAAGAAAAATAAACCTACATTTTCAATATCGAGCCTATTGTACATGATGGTGTATGTGACGATTGGTCCATTAGGTTTCTCCGGCTCCATCCACTCCAGTTTAGCCATGCCTAGTGACTGGTTAGCTTGCAGGACACGTACGCGTAATTTACTGATTTCATCGGCACCATCTGAAACATTCATATTGTAATGAAACAACTGTATGAGCTTAGATAATAATTAGACTGTAGCCAAAAATCCAAAGGATTAGGCAAATTGTAAAGTGAATTATGTATACTTTTGTGAAGCTTAAATGATAAATAAACATAGTGTATAAATAAATAAATAAATATAAACAGTGTTTTACATAAGTGTAAATTTTAGTGCCTAATACGAAACTGTAACATATGTTACAGTAAAGGTTAGAGCCATGAGCATTCACTAACGAAGATATTAGTGAAAGAATTAACTCTCAATTACAGTTAATGCTTCCACTAGTCACTGTACAGATTCACTAGTATGAAATTATTTTAAACTGGCCAACGTAGTCATGAGAAGGAACGACTACCTTCTTTATTCGCACTCATGGCTCTGGCCTAAGTGCGAATAAAGAAGGTAGTCCTTATTTCATACTAATGAATGTATGCAATCTCTGAATGACCACCTTCACTACCTACGTATAATAAACAGTGATATAAACATTACCAACCTAATTTCAACGTCCTTTCAGATTTCACAATATCGATACTACAGTTTGGTTCTGTATCGTTGATTCCATTGTTGCCGAGTTCATCTTTTTCAACTTCGCGACACGCCCAGATGCTGACCATGTGCGAGGCAAAGTGCCGGAGATGCGTAATGTTTATTGATCTCTGCTCGGGCCCAACTTCCACCGCGTATACGTCGTACACTCCACTAGGATCCATTAGCGTCTTGGCCTCCTGTAACGGTGGTTTCTCCTCTGCGATTCCCAAGGGAAAACCACTCGAGCTCCTCGTCCAACGTCTTTTAGCAGCCTCCACGTCTCTTCTACGGCGAGTCTCATCGTCTAAGGGTATGTCCTGCTTTTTGAAGTACACCTGTTGACAAAGCAAATTGTAATTAGTTCCAGAGTTTATACTGAATATTACTGTAAAACATTTTCTTCCAAACTGTGTTGTTGAAGCATGGAACAGACTGCCTAGTGATATTATCAGCGCTCCAAATGTTAATGTGTTTAAAAATAAGCTGGACAAGTATTTGAGAGACAATTGATTGTGCAAGCTGGATATGGGCACATCAGCTATAAGCTGTGAGCCCATTAGCAATAATAATTACAAGATATAGGATGTGGGGTGCTTACCTGATTATGCAGTTGATTCTCAAAGGAGATATCTCCAATGGCCTCATCATCATCCTTTGTAATAGACGGAGGTTGGCAGGGGCATTTACCATCCAGTGGAGTTGTTTCCGGAGTCTGGCGAGGAGGTAAATCATCTTCTATGTCTATTTTCTTATCCTCTGGAGGTTCCAGAGCTGAAATATTATTAATTGTATTATTTGGTATAGTGTACTAAAAAAAGCATTGACAAGAGCATCGTCAGATGGGGGAGACAAAGAAGACGATACTGGAAGGGCATGTAAATAGAACGCAAGATAACAGAACACGTATCGTGCTTCATGGTAAGCCAAACGGAAGAAGACCACCGGGAAGACCTCCGAAACGATGGCGGAGTCCGTATCACAGGAGTCCAACACAGTGGCGTAAACAGATCTTCGGATCTACATGAAGGAAGAAGAAGAAAAAGTTCAATCCTGTGACTTTTTGCTATAAAACTATATTACCAATCTTGACTTACGTTCAAAACAATAATTCCTCTGTCTGAAGTATTCCTCGTCGTCTTCTTCCCACTGCACTAATATCTTATACATGGTGATGTTTCCATTGGGATGATCAGGAGGACTCCAGGACAACATGAGAGTGTCCGACGATAAGGGCACCAGCTTCTCAATCTTGGGTTGTGACGGTCGCCCAGGCAGCGTGCGCACGTATATGATCTTGCTCTGCGCCCCCTGCCGCTCCGTTGATATGGTCTCAGTCTTCACGTAGACGGCGTACTGCGTGTAAGCCTTCAGGTGAGTCAGCAAGGTGACTACTTCGTTTGCTCTTGTCGGCTGAACGTCGTCAAGTTTCCAGCTGCAATAATATATTGTACTAGTAAGTACCTACAATTCTTTTCAAACTTTTTCAAATTTATTTACTTCTTTCAATGAGACTTCGACGTAAATTTCTAGCCACCCACGAAGGCGTCGCTGCTTTAAATTTACATACATATTCATAGAACTTGCAAAATTTGCCAAAGACCCAGCGTTACAAACATACGGGACTTGGATTCTACCAGTATTATGTAATGGAATATTGTCTCACCCATCATTCCTGCAAGCATCTCTGCCATCAAAGAAGGTAATATTCTGGTGCGGGGCCTCAATGGAGTGCATCACATAACCGAGGAGGGCGCGTTCATCTCCCAGCTGAAAGGACGGCCACGAAAACATTACTGACACTGAAGTGCGGGTTGCCACCTTCAGGTCCAGTAGCGTTACGTTGCCTGAAAACAAAAAACAAATAGAGTCAATCATACCTACGTGAGTATATGTTCATACATGGACACTAGAAACGCCGCCATCTTTTTCACCATGTTTTTGGCGTCTTGACTGGCCCTTAGACTAAAATAGTAAGATAGACTGATCAAAATTAACTGACGGGAGTGCGTGAGACACCAAGCATTTTTTTTTTAATACAAACGTGAAATTGTCTACACATGGTACCAAAACAATTGCTGTTTGCTACCACTTGCTGGCAAGATGCATCTTCATTCACATAACCTGGCGTTATGTGAACTCCCTTGGGGAGGAAGCAGGATGGGTGTTCCGACACTTATGGGTCGGCTTTGGCTGGCTTTTCACTTTATGCCCAGGGTAACGTTCACCCATTCCACCACATCATGTATATATTTTCTTTCTCATTCTATCTTCACATGTCTTCACATATCTAACCTATATCAACATGTTCGCTTCATTCCAATCACAAAATTTATCCATCTCTCCCTAATTAGTACTGCTAGTGGTTTATATCTTAAGCGATAGCCAAGCTGTCCTCAACGCACTATGTGCATACAAGGTAAACTCATCACTCATACTAGACTGTATGCGTGCACTCAACAAACTGGGGCGCGGTAACAGGATCAGGCTTGTGTGGGTTCCTGGGCATATAGGGGTAGAGGGCAACGAAAAAGCTGATGAACTTGCAAGAAAGGGATCAGAATCGATATTCATAGGACCTGAACCAGTCCTAAGAATACCATACGTGTCTGTCAAAAATGCAATAAAGAAAAATGCAAACGACAGATTTTCAAGGGAGTGGAACTCCACAAGAGGACTAAAACACTCAAAAAAGTTTATCACAAACATAAACGTAAACCAGACCCAAAATATCTGGAAGTACGGAAGAGAGTATATCCGAAAAACAATTGGTATACTCACAGGACACTATGGAGTCAACAAGATACTGTTCAATATGGGACTTGTGGACGACCCTACGTGTAGATTCTGCGGCACCAGTGTGGAGTCAATGGAACATCTCCTATGTGACTGCAACGCTCTTGCAAGAAGAAGACAAACAATACTGGGCATGGGTTACCCCAAACCAGAAGAGTTCGACTTCATTTCAAGGGGTAGCACAATAAACTATCTAAAGTCCACAGTGGGATAAGGAAGGGAAGGCATAAAAGATCCCAAGGGTCGAGATGCCAAAGTAGCCCTAAAGCTACGCCCCATCAACAAGATAAAAAAAAAAATAAAAAATTAGTACTGCTATGTATCAGAAAACAAATTAGCTTGATTCACTTACACGCCACTTTGTCACCGTTAGAATTCCTCACAACTTCCATGGGACTGAACTTGGTCTCCTTGGCCATAGTCTTGAGTGGGTCAATCTTCTCCAGACACAGCTTGGGGTTGAGATGGAAGAAGAGTTCCCCCTTCCTGATTTCGATCGGGCCGTGTGTGTCCCAGTCCCACAACTCCTGAAGATTCTGGTTGTCGTTCACAATGAAGCTGCTGTATACTCCGGTTGCGTTACTGAAACAATTAAAAGATTAGTTTCCATATAATGCATCACTGTTTCTACGAAAAGTTTGACAGAGCGACCAACTTTGACAGAACACTCTGTCACAGCTAGACATATTCTATCTATCTACACCTAGATCCTATCCCTATCCTCTCCACATCTTCTCCATCCAATTACCTTCCAGTACTTGCTGCATAATTGTTTATTTTTTTATTGTATGGTGTGTGAATGGTTTATCTGTGTGCTTATGTGCACACCATCGCAGAATGAAACATGTTGTATGATGTATTGTATACTTATATTTATATCTATTACCTGTTTAAGCACTGAATAAATAAAAAGGTGATTAATAAAAATAACTTACGCAGACACGTCTGAGATTTCACCTCCGATTACTTTCAGCCTCTTGAAGAAGTTCAAGGACACAAGCGGGAAGCAGCGAACTATCTTGAGAGATCCTGTGATCTCCTCAATGAGACCGACGCCATCCTCCAGTTCCTTGACAATGCTTCCTGAAATTGGACAAGCAGCCATCACATGAATTGATGCAGAATCCCTGCTAAAACATAGGTTACTAAAAATCTAATACCTATTATGGTTAAGGGCCTATATCGTTCTATTTTCGCTTCAACTTTTTCAAATTTTGTATGAGAATGTTAGCGCGAAATAAGAATACCGTAAGCGATGAATTTACCTTTTTAAAAGAAACCTGGGAAGAAATTTAGAAATCTAAGACAGTCAATTTGTTAAGATTATAATCACCAGTATTTTGGCTAAATTATACTTTTACATCTGAAGAACTGAACGGAAATTCCTCAGATTTCTCCTACAACCAACTGGCAATCTCTTTCTCCCGCACAGCACTAAGTATCTCATGATCTAGTCAGCAGCCAAAGACTATACAATATATAGGATTGATTAGATAATACTGTACCTCCTCCCTTGATGCTCTCGATGGATAGAGACCCTATGATATGCGTACACCCCTTCATTTTCTGTATTGATTCTATGCTGTCCAGTTTAGCATTACCGGTGCACACCTTCCTGCAGGGACCTTGGCATGGAATACACGACAGTAGGCCGTTGTCATTTTTCTGCAAATACAAATTTATTTTAAGGTCAGCAGATTTCAGGAAAACTACATCAGAATAAATATTTTTTTGGAATATTATCACAATTTTATTTTTATATAAGAAACATCAGATATACAGCAAGGGACAGACTTTCCATCAGGTTTATGACTACACAAATCTCAGCAGTTGCCGGTAATACCAAGTGTAAAGCGTTTCTTGCTTTGATCATCAGCCTTTATAACACAGCGGATAGAGTACCGGTGTGTTAGGCTGTTGGTCTGGGTCCGATTCTGGGACGAATATTGGTTTAGTGTAAAGTGATCACATTAAACCAATCGATGATCAGTCATACTCTCCACACTCGTCCGGAAGTTCAGTTAAATGAATCGACCATTTGCAAAAAAGCTCCGATCGAAACCTCTCTCTGAATTCTGTGTTACCCTGATTTTGAATTCAGAAAGAGGTTTTGGTCGGAACTTTTTTGCAAACGGTCGATTCAATTACATTTAACTGAACATTTGGACATGTGTGGAGAGCCCTAAGCCTGACAGAAAGTCCATCCTTTGCCGTATAACTGTTGAGATAACTAGGTAGATACTTGAAATATTTTGTCGCAGATTTAACAGCTTTTAACTGTGAAATAGAGTAAAGTATTGTGGTTACCTCGTAATATCCGTGTGGACACTCCTTAGTGCAAGTTCCATTGAAAGGTCTGAAAGGGAATTTGGACATTTGATCCATGGTATTGATGCCCTTCGGTTTGGGGAAGCTTCTACACTGCGCTTCGGTTATACAGCGGCGTTTATAATGCTGGAAGTATAATAATAAATTAAATAAATAAATAAAATAAATAAATAAATTAAATTTTAATGAAAAATGAATGGTGGGTTTATTGCCGTCGGCAATGTCAGCCAACCAACCACTTGTGACATTAATTTGAAGTACAAAATACAAACATATTTCAGTGTACGAAGAAGAAGAAAAAACAACTAAATAAATATAAACAATAATTACAATATATGTACGTAAATAAATAGGTGGATGGGATGAAGGACAAGGAAGGAAACACGGGATTGTCAGTTAGATGGATTATTTATGGAAAGGTACTGATACCTCAGTTTACTTTTGAAAGAAAGAATAGTTGAAACTAGTCTGATATGAAGTGGAAGATTATTCCATAATCTAGCTGCGTGTGTAGTGAAAGAAGACATATTAATCTAAAATATAAAGTCTGATTTTTGTAAGTGTTCGCATAACACCCGCATTTTACGATGGATTGCGGCAAAAATTTTGAATAACACTTGCGATAATATAGGCTCTGTTCTGACATCTCCGGTTTTTGGAGGAAAGGCTTTTCCTTGGAGATGCCATGATGATGAGGGGATCCAAGGATTGAATGGGGTCGTGTGTGATGTCGTATGAAAGGGCGTTGGTAAAGAAATTCAGATCTTAAGTCACATTTTGTCCATCTCAAGCCTATAAAGTATGCCGGGTATGTTTGCTAAATTTGCCGTTGCGAAGCAGGGGTAACTCAGCTAGTATATGATATGACGTGATTACTATACATGGGCATTTTCGATGTCTTTTATTAGGGGTAGGGCTATAAATCATTATTAATCTTCAAAATCCATAGACAGCTCATGATTAAAGCTATTATTTCTCTTCTAATTTAAATTACAGGGATTTCCATCTTTACCTGAATTCTACACAACCATCAATATCTATAGGGGAATACAACAATAGTGATTTGTAGACAACAAATTCCACGTAACTTGTATCAGCGTGCATTATGCAGATAGTATTAACAAAATTTGCTAAGTAAATAAACTGCATAATATTTTTGTTCACTCTATTTCCCTGCATATATCCTAGTCCCAGGTAGTAAAGAATCCGAGTCGCTGATGTATAGACATAATAATATTTTATTTTTATTTTTTATTTTATTGGTCTTAACGAGCACAAACAGTTATTACAGAGTATATGTGTATGTTAACATTAACAGCAAACAAACCAGCAAAGGCTCAAGATTTACCATGTATAGTAAGCTTACAAAAGTTCGAAAAACAACATAATAGAAAATTAAAAAATATATAATATGTGACATGATGTGATTACATAATAACTCACAGGTTAATATGGTGTAATTGAATATAGATGGTGTGACTGATATAATATGCATTACATTACAGGCAATTGGGAATTGATTAGGAACATGGACAGGTTATATTAATTCAATTAGACATAATTGATACCTATTGGTTCAATTGACCTAATCATCCTAAAGATCATATCATTATCACGACTCAGAGTACCATGGATGTGACGCTCGCTCGTCTGAAGAGAAATAGTATCAGACAATGAAACGCAGGTATGTCTGTGTATGCCTGTAGGAACCATTTACATTCAGCTTAGCATTGAACTTACTGCTATAACTTGTTTACTGTGTATATATTCTTATTACTTCATCGTGTTGTAATTTCAATATCCCTTTTTTAATATGTCCCTGATGAAATGGAATACGCTAGTTCTCACACCATTTCTGAAATTTTCGACGCTCGGTACCTCTAGCGACCGTCGCTGTTAACACTAAACATGGCCGATAACTCCTGTGGATAACTCTCGTAAAAATAAATTGATATTAATTTTAAAAATCTATAGCTCGCAATATGTTTCACAATGAGCATAAAATGTTTTGGAACCTACATACCTACTTCAATTTTAAGAAGTCCAGATCACTTTTTATTCTTGATATAGACTTAATACTATTCCATCTTGCTTGTTTATATAACTTTATCTAATTGTAAACAATCAGCGAACTAAAATCATTTTTGAGATGGAGTTATTACTGCGAAGCTGCGTGCTATCGGCTAAGTTTAGTGTTTACAGCGACGGTCGCTAGAGGTAACGAGCGTCACATTAAATGAAACATAAAGATGCAAGTTACCCTTAGAGTGTTATTGGGACAATCCCTGATGCACTTCCTGTCCTTGTAATCTCCGATGGAAAAATCCCGGCACACGGTACAGTTGGTCAGGGATCCGGTGCATCCGCCCAGACAGCTCTCGTCACAGCATCGGCCATCAGGGGAACACGTCATGTTACCGCATTCCTTCTTGCACACTACAAATTCATACAAAGTAAATTAATTAACGGTGAAAATAAGGATGAGCCTGTTATCTACATAAGTCAATTTAAAAGGAAGTGTGCATTAGAATGTAATATTTTGTCACATTTTACTAATTACAAAAACAAAGTTTAATGTCTCTTCTCCATTCTTCTCGGGTGTACTGTGTGTAGGTTGTCGATGTTACACTATGACTATATTAGTCCTGAAGATGTCCTCAGCAAGTAGGCCGAAAGCTCGACAACATCAACAATCTACACACGGTACACCCGAGAAGAATGGAGAAGAGATTAACCAGGACCGTGAAAATCTACAAAGCTAAAGTTTAATATTTTAAATACCAAAACACAGGTCTTCACTACCACTGAAAAATAATTATGGCTATCAGAAACCTCAATATTCCTGAGTATCAATTTACTGGGAAATAAAAAAAAGTCTATTTTTTGTGAGAAACATATTTTTTTGTATTTTTGTAATGAGAGTTTTGGGGTTTCTGAAATAGAAATATTAACTTATGATGTTTTTTGCAATGTATTTAAAAAATTTGTGACATTGTAGGTACACTTTTTTTATAATAGTCTCATATAACAGCACTAATTTGTCAACACTCCTCTCTCTACTCCAGTATTTATTTACTTATTGAGAGTAGTACAAGGTTAAAAAATGTAAATCTTGTACCTAACTGCTGAAAAATTATAATTGAACTTGTATCATATTACCAAATTAAAAAATAAAAATAAAATATGTGATGCCATAATATGATATAATGCAACATGCCTTTCTGACAGTGTTCCTTGTTCCAGCAGAGATGTTTCTTGTTGGGGGAGAACGGGGACTGATCCGGAGCCTCGGGGCACACCAGGCCTCCCTCGTGCACGCCATCATCACCCGGACACACGGGACATTCATTCTCTGGTTTGTTCTCCTGAAAATACAACAACAATGTAAAAATATGTGACACCCACCAAGTGATTATATTATACATACTAGGTCCAATTCCGTAACATTTAATATTCTTTCATTATTTCTTACTTAGTGCGAATCACACTGGGGGCTACTAGTTGGTGTATAAAATATAAACTACATTAGGATAGCCCGCTGATAGCAATAACAACAGCTGTCTCCAATATCGCCCTGTAGGCAACAGACGTCTCGGCAGGCCTGTAATTACCATCCAGAGACTGTACACATCAGAGCTGCGCCAGGCTGGAATGACATGGGAACAGGCAATGGAGTAGGCCCAGGACAGAAAAGCCTGGACGACCACATGCTCCACATAGGGAGCGGATGTGGATATGTATGTACATTCAGTTAGGATCATATTATGTGCCTTTATTCTAGTATGTTGTTTACTGCCTATAAAGGTGTATAATCATTTCTATATACCTATTATCATTCTATATCTACATACCTACTGAAGTACAGACAAAAAAAGTTGATCAATAATATAGTTCTAATAACTACCTGTGACAATTCATGGAGAGAGAGTGACAACACTTTTTTTATTGAATCAACAAAAGCCCATTGAAAACAAATACCGAAAAGTAATGAAAATGTGCAAAAATATTTTATTTATTTGTTGAAAATTTATTTTATAAAGTTACATCATCTCAAGACACGCTACCATTGAGAGTTTTACTGGAAAAAAAGTTATCTTTCTGTGATTTGAGATATACCTAAATTATTTCAGGTATTGAACCGGATTTATCAGCATTGCACAGACGGAAATACATTCGTAAGCGTCGGAACAACTATCCTGCTTCTTCCCCAAGGGAGTTCACATGACGCTATATTATGTGAATGAAGATGTCTTTCGTCTCTGTTGAGAGGAAAAAACTGAATGTAGTTCTCTTTCCGTTTTTGGAGTAAAACTTTGTAATTGTATAAAAGGAAACCAGTACCCAAAGCGAACATCCATCGGTCATTTGCCTAAGTTTTATTACAATGGATGATGTTATTTTAACCACAAACTGGAATAATATTATAAACAAGTTCAAGGTCACACATCCTGGTCCCTATATAGAGATAAAGGGTACCTACTTCCTACACACACACACACACACACACACACACACACACACACACACACATATTACTATATACTATGTATAAGTACATTGCCTAAGTAGTACTAGTTGAAATAATATATTAATTACGCACTTCATAATAACTCAACAAACACACGTAGAAGTAGAAGTAGGGGTCGACAGCCTAAGCCTAAGACACGTGTAATAATACGTTTAGTTCACTAGTGAGTGTGCATGGGCGTCGCTGGAGCCGCGGAGCTAGGGGGGAGGGGGCAACAAAAATTCCAAAAATTTATACTTATAGCAGATAGATTTTTTTGTGAGACATAGTGAAGGAGGTCGTGATGTGGTTTGTTTATTTGAAAATGTATATTATAATACTTTGCACAATAATGTGTATGAAAATGTTTTATTTAAACAAGTAATAAAACATGTATTTTTTTTTAACTGATACTAATTTTGAAACATTTATGATAATAGGTATTATATTCCTCTCATACCAGCCTTTTTTCCTGTTTGAGGACAATATGATTTCTTTGTGTTATATTTGTATTTTATATCTTAAACTATTGTAATATTTCTCATTATAAATAAATAATGATTTTGTGGGATTTTATAGATTTAATGAGGTTTTATAATTTAGTATGAAAAAATATATACCCCACCTGCCCCCCCGCCCCCCCTCCTTGGCGACGCCCATGTGAGTGTGTATAATGTCAATAATGTGTGAGCACTGGTCACACTCGAGGAAAACAATTCTGTGGTAAGGTGGGACACATTAGTTTAGCACACACGAATAATTCAGTCCTAAGGCTAAGCTAAGATCCCACCGTAAAATTCTGCACCTTTATGTTATTTAAAGCAGGGGACCAAACTATGATGTCACGGTCGTTTCCCGCGGCATTAAGGGGACATATGCGCTGAAGAAAAATCGTTCTATTTTAGCTTCAACTTTTTCAATTAAAAAAAAAATCAGCTTTTTAATAAGAGCCTGGAAGCAAATTAAAAATCTAAAACAGCCAATTTGTTAAGATTATAATTACCTGTATTTTGGCTAAATTATACTTTTATATCTGAAAAACTGAACGGAAAATCCTCAGAGGGGTACTTTCGGAATGTTTTTTTTATTCCAAGGAATTTCCCAATATTGTAATTCTAAAACAGTCAATCTGTAGTCCATACTTTCATCTATCACTGTATTCAGTTTCAAGACGATTCTCTCAGTATTGGCCGAGTAAAATTCAGGGCGCCGAAGCCGAATGACAGCATATAGGACCTTAAGGTTCATAAGTTAGTGCGAATTACACCGGGGGTTCCTAGTTGTTTAATAAATAGAGAGGTCGGTTATATATTATACAATATAATAATATATAGTAATAATTAGGGACTATCGACATTCCGTTGAGAGGAGAGGAGATAAGCGGTTCTAGGAAAATAATATTAAAAATACATACCACATACGTGTAACACATAACACTATACATACCTACCTACATAGCTAATATTGTAATATATCTACTATAGTATTTAACGAGATTACTAGAAGTCGAAACTAGGGGCTTTAAAAAATGATTTCAATTAGCGACATACTAATTCAACAGGTCCTAAAGCCGAAATAAACTGTCGATCTAAAAGTTTACAGTGCATTTTCTATATCTTAGCAGCCGGCGGAGGTTAGCTGCAAGTGGAGTTCAAGATTGTATTATTGGTAGCCCTAATTGTCGAACCTTGTCATAAGAGCTGTCAATGGTCCGCAATATTCTCACATCGTATCTTTTACAAGTAACCCACAATGCGGAAAATATTACAGAGCGGCGCTAGAGGAATCATTTTAAAGGCAAGATGATTGCGAGTTGGAAAAAGAAAAAAATACCTACTCCGATAATCCCTTTAAACCGCCATCACGAGTTTGAAAAACAAAGTTGCCAGTTTATTCTAACAATCCAAAAATTGGCTAGTTTTTTTAAACGACAGTTCTGAAATATAATTTGAAAGTAGCGAAAAAATGTAACCATATCTTATTATCACATCAAGCTTGCTACGTGAGACCTCTGAATAAAAAAATGGACAGTAGTTTCAGAATGGCAACATTTCCACATTATCGACAGATTGCAGATTTACTAAACAAGAAAATAGTGGTGTGCTAAGGGGCGGACATATTGCAAAGGCAATATCTTACAGTCAACCCGGATCGATTAATAATTGATTGTTAGAAAAAAAAAAGAAATTCTTTAACACTATCAACGTTTTGTGATCACCTTAAGGGGTCGTGAACTAACTAAAGCTACTGTTATTCAATTATGCAAAAGATCCGCGGTACACACGAATACAAGCAACTTTTTTATTATAAAGATGAGACAAGATAATTTGGTTATTTGTATTGTAATATATTACGTATAATGATATAGGTAGTAGTTAGTACATACCGCTACCTAGCGAGGTATAACCATATTTTGTTATTGTAGTAAACGAGTCCGGATGTTTTTATCAACTTTATATTTATATTATGTATATCCATATACTAACAGATTACCTAGAGGAACAACTTACAACTAATATACATAATATGTATTACCTATTAAACAAACACCCCTTATGTTTAAAATTCTGGTAAAAAATATAAAAAGTTTTAAATATTTCAATTCATTGACGAGATTGTTTGATTTTATTTAATACTCCCAGCTCTCCTGCCCGGTGTCCCAGCGCTTGGATTTTAGGTTTGATGCAACCACTATTGCATGCGCTTTATCCATAAGAGCCAAGCGATCCTTGGACGGCCACGTACACCTGTTCTTTACCCATGTACAAGTATAGAATATTGTTTAGGCGTTATTGTTTTTCTGCAAAATTGTTTAAATAATCCTGCTTCACCTGACTTCCTCAAGTCAAACTTCACGCCCTTGGAGTCTCATGGCTTATCTCTACGTTTAAGTGGACGCCGTTTATTAACCATGCCAAAGTCAGGTCGAACTGCTGGAGACACTGGGACCGGGACACCAACTGCCCTTTTGCACGTGGAAAACGCTAAATAGGCTCCGAGTCGGCGTTACACGGTGCAAAAAGAATCTACATAGATGGGGCATAAGTGTGGATGAGGATATCTCCTGTAGCTGTGGAGAGACACAAGATGACGAACACCTCCTCGTCTGCCGAGATATGGCGGAGGGGTGTGATAAAGCGGACCTATATAGGGCTAACGACAAAGCAGTTGCTGCTGCAGTGTATTGGGGCGGGTTGGCCTAGTGTAAACGGACTCGTTAAGCAAGTAAGTATTAACCATGCCCTCACATCACACATATTTATTCACCTCTTCTTTCACTACACACGCGGCTAGATTATGGAAAAACCTTTCACTTCCTATCAGACTAGCTCCAACTATTCTCTCTTTCAAAAGTAAACAGAGACATCATTACCTTTACATAAATAATCCATCTAACTGACAATCCCTTGTTTCCTCCCTTGTTCTTCCCATCCACCTATTTATTTATGCACATTGCCTACGGCAACAAACCCGCCATTTGATTTTTTATTTTTTCAATAAAGATTTTATTTATTTATTTACGTTTGGTGTAAGGATTATTGCTGCATCTTACTGTTTCTTTAAATGTTGGTATATGGTCTATGTTTATATTTAACATTGTAATTGGCTAATGCCATGGTCGACACAGGTAAACAAATCTCTTCATTACCTTCAACTATATACCTTTACATAACCATTGAGTAATGAAATTTTATTAAAAGGCAAAATATTACACAAGTGCCGGGTGATAGCTCTCAATTAAGCTCCTATATGCTGTCATTGGGCTTCGGCGCCCTGAATTGTACTCAGCCAATACTGAGGGAATCGTCTTGAAACTGAAAACAGTGATACATGAAAGTATGGACTACAGATTAACTGTTTTAGAATTACAGGATTGGGAATTTCCTTGAATAAAAAAATATTTCTAGTGTACCCCTAAAATTTACGGGATCTGAAGATTTTCCGTTCAGTTTTTCAGATATGAAAGTATAATTTAGCCAAAATACTGGTAATTATAATCTTAACAAATCGGCTGTTTTAGATTTTTTAATTTCTTCCCAGGTTTATTTTAAAAAGGTATAATTCACGTTGTCGCTTACGTTATTCTTATTTCACGCTAATAGTCCAAGAGCCCGCTGCTTAATTTATGACGTATCTGTTTTTTGATCGAAATGTGGTATAAACGATAGCTTACCAATAGGGTATTACATCGCACTAGGGTTGCCTATCAAAATCCTGCCGCAACCCCCCCTGCCCCCCCGAAAAGGTCCCTCTTCGCGGTTTTTCGCATTTTATAGGAATATGGTAAGAGATAGGAGAAAGTAGTCCATGACAAAAATAATCCTTGCTAAATTCTCTACAAAAAATGTTAATTCAATTTTTTTGTAGAACTAGCAGTTTACCCGCAATGGCCGGTCCAAAACCGAAATTCATTTAAAATACAAAAAAAATGTATTTAAAGTAAATTGGCTGAAAATTGATAAGAGCTACAGGAAAATAGTCAGAGAACGAATTAATTACCATAGTCTTAGCTACAAAACGAGCTATAACTTATGTTCATACATATAATAATTTCGGAGTTATTACAATAAAACTCAGTGACGAAAATTCTTAAAATTTAGTTTTTCATGAAATAATCGGTGATATAGCGCCGCAGGCCAATTTTTTTTCCATAAAATGTTAGTAGTAATGGGTGGAAGAATGTGAAAGAAAAAAAACAAACTTTTTTTTTTATTTTTTCAAAAAATATCCTATTTTTTGACTGGCCATTACGGGTAAACTACTAGTCCTATAAAAAATTGACTTAACATTTTTTGTAGAGAATTTAGCAAGGATTATTTTTGTCATCGACTACTTTCTCCCATCTCTTACCATATTCCTATAAAATGCGAAAAACCGCGAAGAGGGACCTTTTCGGGGGGGGCAGGGGGGGTTGCGGCAAGATTTTGATAGGCAACCCTAGTGCGATGTAATACCCTATTGGTAAGCTATCGTTTATACCACATTTCGATCAAAAAACAGATACGTCATAAATCAAGCAGCGGGCTCTCGGACTACAACATTCTCTTACAAAATTTTAAAAAGTTGAACCAAAAATAGAACGATTTTTGTTCAGTGCATATGCCCCCGTAATGACATCCGTGATTTATTAGTAAAAAAAAAAAGTTTGACCCCGACGTGATTTGAACACGCAACCTTCTGATCTGGAGTCAGACGCGCTACCGTTGCGCCACGGAGTCACACACCGACACCTCCGGCATATTAGTATACATAAACAATGCTAGCAAGTACAGGTAGACATGTACTATACTCAATTACATGTGCTATTATTATTCAATAATGTGCTGTTATCAATGTTATCATAATATACGCGGGTACTGAAATAATTAGATAATGCATCTTCAATAAGTAATTAACAATGCACTATATAATATAGACCTAACTTAGACTGTGCACGCGCCTTGTGAATGTTACTAATAAACCTTTGTCATACATATTATATAAATCAGGATGTCGTGAATGCATTTTGAAATCATTTTAACTCGGCAATATATTTGTCAATAATGCTGAGGTTGGCAGACGCTTCGGCAAACCTACTGTCGCCTTGCTCACGGATTTGTGAGTGATGTTGTTCGCGGGAAGCCGATTCTACAATTTAGCCTCGTGTGCTGTAGATGAATCCGTATATAAATGTGATGGGACCTGAAGATTATTGAAGTAAAAAATTTCTAAAAACCGGAGACCTTAGATCTCGACAACCCTTACATGGCATTTAACATCACATCTTAAAATAAGGACATAAAACAGTAATAATAGCACAAGTAGGTCTGATTGTCAAAGGTTTAGGTCAATGTTTAAAATATATTCAGTCGCTGTATCCGTCAGTATGAAGAAGTCCCTGATATCCCCCGCATACGCTCTAAGGCCGCATTCGGATACAATATTATGGTGTATGGACTGTTTCTCAATACAATGTAGATATATATTTTTTCGTCATTTTCAACATCGAACGTGTATTTTGCGCTCCGAAAGAAAGTTTTTATAACTACGTCTAAAACAAGAAAAATAACATTCAAAACATACCTATTTGTTCATAAAGATACTGCGAATCTAACATCATTGTCGCGGTGCAGAAAGGAAATCAGTGGCCGCTCTAAATTTGTCAAAAGTGCACCAAAATTATAGATAGAATCAAAAGTTGTGGATATTGTCACAAATAGGATCAGCTGTGGTGAGTGGATTACTACTTATTAATTGGACATTCCAGAGGTTGCAAACATTTATAGATAACCTATATAACCTATAGATAACATGTCTGGAAGAAAAGTAAAATGCAACCACTGTAATAACACTCTAAGCCCTAAAAAATATCTAAGGTGTGCAAGGTGCAAGGCGGCCTTCCACTATTCCTGTGGCGGCACCACCGAGGAGAGATATAGGCTACAAACCCAAATCTCAAAGGGGTCTTGGAGGTGCCAAGAATGCATGGTAGCTGACCCGAGGTCTGGCACTTCAACGCCTACGTCTGATTGTGGCGATCATAGCCCACAAGTTAAAGCACCAAACGCACAGCCAAATATAAATCTAGAGGAGGTGCTCGCCAGATTGGAGGGACTGGAGGCCGAAAATGCCGAACTCAAGAAGAGGATTGCTGCGCTGGAGGATGGAACGTCAAAAGCGAAAACCTTGGAAGAGGAGATCGTGGTGCTTAAAAATAAAAATATTGAAATTGAGAGCACTACCCATTCTAGGGAGCAAGCAGCGAAACTCTACAACGTAGAAATCAAGGGAGTGCACGAGTCTAAAAATGAATCGCTGCCAGACATCTTCAAAGCTTTGATGAGGGTTGCGGGCTGTGACGTCGATATGAATGAGGTAGACTATATAATCAGAACAAGATCCAGAATTAAAACTGCACCGAAGCCAATAATTGTCAAATTCATGCGGAGAATATCAAGGGACACACTTCTGGCATCTGTGAGATCAAAAAAAAGGAGAATCTCCACACAAGACATCGGACTGGTGGGACCTGCCAATAGTATATTTATCAACGAACATCTAACCGTAAAAAACAAGCAACTCTTCTACGAGACCCGTCAAGCTGCAAAGGAGATGGAATACAAATTTGCTTGGACACGAGGTGGGAGGATTTTTTTACGAAGGAACGAGGGATCGCAGAGGATAATGATTTCATGCACGGAAGACTTGGAGAGCGTCAGGCGAGGCAGCCAGGAGCGGAGACCTCAAAGGGAAACCGAAGATTAATAGTCTCCATAGTCATTGTTAGTATTACGTATAACCTAAACTATATCCATTTAATATCCTTCCTGAAATCCCCCTCCTTCATCCTAAGACTCCGGTTTGTGGACCCTCAATACTCCTCATCTTCTCGGGTGTCTTTCCCGCATTCCTCTTGTCGTACAAAAAACAAATGTAAACAAATACTGACCAACGGTTTACGATCCCTAAAAATATCTAAAATCACAGACGTTGCTACTTACCTATATGTTTACTTACCACTACCAATACCACCTTACAATACCATTAACGCACAACAAACCAACTTACTCATACTATCACATTGCACTTTCATACTACGGATGTTGCGGTGTTACCAAACTTGCAAACCAGAACGTACGTGTAAATCACCCGTCACACGGGTATCAATTTTTGGTGAAATATTAATCGAATTTGTCTCTTTGGTTTCCGCATTTTTGAACTCGGAATACTATACTGAACAACTTTCAAACATTTCTAAGGCGCAGGAGAACTAAATATTTTTTATCAGAATGTTAGAGGTCTTCGTACAAAGACTAATGTGATTTTACGGAATTGCATCGAAGAACAATTCGATATCATTTGTTTGACCGAGACTTGGCTTAATGACAGCTTTTACTCCCCAGAAATGTTCGACCGAAGGTACGAGGTGTTTAGAAGAGATAGGGGTGGCCCCAATGTCGGGGGTGGCGTTCTTATTGCGGTCAAATCTGGCCTGAATCCAACACACAATCAAACATGGTCCTCTTCATCTGAGGACATATGGGTTTCCATTCCCAAAAATTCGCGGAACTCTATACATATTTGTTGTTCATACATTGGTTCAGAGGGCGGTGGTCATGTTTCCAATCTTGTATCACATCTAAACATGGTAGAAGAAATATACACAAATCATTCGGAAGATACATTCATCCTTTTAGGTGACTACAACCTCCCGTACGTAAACTGGGTATTAAATTCTAACTCATTACCGATAGTAGGCGAATACACGCGAGGAGCAGCTAATGTACAGTTCGTTGATTTTTTATCCATTTCCGGATTGCAGCAATATAATTACGTGCACAACTCGTATAATAAAATACTTGATCTTGTTTTGTCAAATGTTGAGTGTGACGTCAGACCGTCTCCTCCGCTGGTTAAACCCGACCTCCACCACAAGCCCCTGCTAATTAAAACCAATAGCGGGCTGATTAAGGATAAATGTATCAAAAACAACTTTCGCGATGTGATACAATACAATAAGGGTGATTATACTAAAATTCGTAGCGATTTATCAGCTTACGACTGGGACCACCAGTTTTCAAACCTTAACACGGAGAATTGTCTTATAAAATTTTATAATATGCTGACCAAAACTATAAGCGATAATATTCCGACAAAAAAAATCAGAGCGGGTTGTACGTATCCTCACTGGTTCTCCCCAGCGTTGATAAAGATAATAAAAGAGAAACAACATTTTCACAAAAAATGGAAGAAATCCAATAATCCACTTGACTACCAAAGTTTTTCCTTGTTACGTGCCAGACAAAAAGTGATTCAAAAAGATTGCTACAGTAAATATATTGATAACATAGAAAAAATATTAAAAATAATGCTAAATACCTATTCTCATTTGTAAAATCGAAACGGCTCGTCGAGGGTATTCCTAAAACTATGACATATAAAGGTGTAAAGCACACCGAGGCAAAAGGTATCTGTGAATCGTTCAATGACTTTTTTACATCGGTACATATCCAGGGCGACGCCGGTATCGGTGATCAAGATTGTAGCGACGAGGTGTTGTATTGTCCGAATGTCGCACTAGTAAGCAGTATTGAAGTTACTAAAGAGATTGTCGAGAAGTACCTAAACGCTGTCGACGTCACCAAGGGACAGGGTCCTGATTCAATACCTGCTATCTTCATAAAGAATTGTTCAACTGTGATTTCGTTGCCACTTTCCATAATATACAAAAAATCCATAACAGAGGGATGTTTCCCATCCCAATGGAAAAAAATACATATATCGCCTATATTTAAGAGTGGAGACCGAAATGACGTCACAAACTATAGACCTATTTCTAAATTACCTATAATTAGCAAAGTACTAGAAAAAATTATAATAGACCAAATAAGTCCCATACTCAACCCCCTCATTAAGCATAATCAACATGGTTTCCGAAACAAAAAGTCGGTGGACTCAAACCTACTGGAATTTACCCACGCCGTAACCAAATCGATGCACAAACAAATCCAAACAGACACAGTATACACTGACTTTAGTAAAGCATTCGATAAAATAAACCATAATTTATTACTGAGGAAAATTGAACATATTGGAATAGTTGGTGAGTTGTTGGGCTGGTTTAAATCTTATATTACAAATAGGATGCAGGCGGTGGTCCTGCATGGTTATGAATCGGAATACAAACCTGTGTACTCTGGCGTGCCTCAGGGATCACATCTGGGACCATTGTTGTTCTCTATATATATAAACGACATGGAAAAATGTATAGAAAATTCAAATTTATTACTTTTTGCCGACGACGCCAAGATATATAAGGAGGTGGGCGATGTTGATGACTGCCATGGGTTGCAGCGGGATTTGGATAGTCTACAAAAATATTGTGAGCGGAACCAACTATTTCTAAATCCAGAAAAATGCAATATCATATCATACACGCGCAACCGAAGAAAAATAAAACACGACTACAAAATCAATGATCATCTTATACAATATAAATCAGAAATACGTGACCTCGGGGTCTTATTAGACGAAAACCTCAGCTATACTAATCATATTGAAAATATAACCTCGCGGTCATTTAGATTGTTAGGATTTATTATCAGGACAACCAAACAATTTAAAAGTACAAAATCTTTGACAATCCTGTTTAATTCATTGATTCGCAGTATTCTGGAATTCGGTTCAACCGTGTGGAGTCCGAACTATATAACGCACATCAGCGCTATAGAGCGCGTACAAAAAAAATATATTAAACAGCTTAATTACCGTAATAGGTTGCATTTCGATAGCTACACTCGGGCTCTGCAATATTACAAAATAAGTACTCTAGAAAATCGTAGATTAATTATTGACCTTTGTTACTTACACAAAATTTTAAATAATAACGTCGATAGTTCATATTTGTTGGGTGCTTTGCCATTCCATTGCCCCACTAGGAGACAACGCAGTCCGCACCTTTTTTACGCCGAATCATCTAGAACAAATTACCACCAAAGCTCATATATAAATAGAGTGTGTACGAGTTTTAATAGAAATTGCGCGGTGAGCTCGGAGCTGGACCCATTCAGTACAAGTCTCAACTCTTTTAAAAAAAAACTGGTTGGAATCTCAAAGTTTGGAGCTACAGCATCTTGAAAGTCGTTGCTATGGGGTTAGTGCCTATATATGCAAACACCAATGCATATTGCTGTACGGGTTACTGTTTCTTCATACTGTTTTGTTATTGTTGTAATTATGACGCACACATACATACACAGAGACTACTGACTGAAAGATAAAACTACAAACCAAACCAACCAAGCGGTATCCCTCCCTTTCCTTCTCCCCATACTTCCCATCCTATTATCCCTTTCTCTCTTTATAAAACAAGTGCTTTATTCTTAGATTATATTATTGTATTATATTTATGTACAGTACTTGCAGTATATCTATAATGTAACATGTATATGATGTTGAACTAGTACCAGCCAATAGATAGATACTATAATTGGCAATATAAAAAATGCATTGTATATTGTTATTTTGGTGAAATATTTACAAAAGCTGTTGTATCTAATAAAAATATTAAAATAAAAAAAAATAAAATAGATATCAGAGTATTGGTCACTTAGCAGTGAGCACTACAAACACAACACATGTACTCAGTCAGTACTACACATACTGTAGTGGTATGGAGCGTCGGGCGATTAGATAAGGCTCATTCATAAAAATATATTACGAGTTTTATATTAATAATAATAATAATACAATAGATAGTTAGGTACCCGCTAGTGGCTAGGTACCTAATAACCAATTATACCACTATACTGCCATACATTTCTTCAACAGAAGCCAACCTAGGAAATAATTAAAGAAATATTTATCTGTAGTCCTAGCATCGGAAGACCTCCCAAAAGGTGGTCTGATGACCTAGTCCAACAAGCCGGAAGAACCTGGATGCGGAGGGGGAGAAACAGAGATGAGTGGAAGGAAATGGAAGAGGCCTACGTCCAGCAGTGGAGGGAGGAAGGCTGAGGAAGAAGAAGAAGAAGTCCTAGATATCATGGACCGCGTTGCTAAACAAAAATGGCAGTGGGCGGGTCATGTTGCCGGACAGGGGACAGAACGATGGACTCCCAGAGTTCTTACATGGAGACCGTGACCGAAAAGATGGGCCGACGATATTATCCCAGTCGCGGATAGAAGATGGTTTGGCAAAGCTCAAGATAGAGAAAAGTGGAAACAAATGGAAGAGGCCTATATCCAGCAGAGGTGAAATGGCGCTAAAGGAAGAAAGAAGAAGAGAAAAATAGAAGATTAAAAATATTGTTAGTAAGTGCATTTTGATTTTTTAATCCTTAAACAAAAGCTGCCTCTACGCATTAAAATCTGGTACTGTGGCCCTGAAAAACCGTTGAAACGACGAAGAAGAAGTACGATGTGGTGGTCGAGTGTGATCTATCTAAACAAAATTGCTATTACTCAGTTTAGTGTTAAAATTTTCGATTAAAATTTGATGTGGTAATAAGATATGGTTAATTTTTTTCGCTACTTTCAAATTATAAGTATTTTAGGAATGTCGTTTTAAAAAATTGCCTCTCGAACTGCTCTGTAATATTTTCGGCGTTATAACTCTCTCGTAAAAAATAAAATATGAGAAAATTACGTTAAATAATTGATTTTTATGAATGACGAAATGTCAATCAGAGCCCTTTACACTCTGATTGGCATTGATCTGATATAATTATTGTTTTTGTTCCTTTTTTTGATAATATGCTATGATTGTAAAAATTGACGAGTCCAGGTGCCCGAAAGGGGCTACGGACGATAGAAAACAATAAAACAATATTTGACAGCTTTTCTCATTCTATGGTATAATGTATTAGCATTAATGTTACCTTGAAGTAATGTCCCACTGGAGCATTGGGTGCGATGAGGTTCCAATCTAAGGTCTTCACATAACACATGTTGTTATTCTTCTCCAGTCTCACTCCACCTCGGATTATGTCAGTCAGGGAGTGCAGTCCCAACTCCTGAAACACAATCAATCAGTTTGTAAAGGTGTAGCAGGTGTAGCAACAAAGATTATTTTTTAAACTCTCCTTATCTACTACCTATACCCTCACGCCGAGTCCTTTGCAGAGTAGGCAGAGAGGACAGAACGCCAGACAACTCTACCCTTCATGCAATTTGTCATACATGCTCCATGTTCCAAAAATTCCAAGATTCCTAATTTACTCAAAACGCGTCCATCCTTGAGGATCTGAGTCAATCTCGGGCGGCCGCGTTTGCTCACCCCTCTTCGCTCACTCAAATATATCTTTTTCGTCATCCTGTCATCTGTCATTCTCTCAACATGCCCAAATCATCTTAGTTTATTTAATTTCATTCTAATCACACAACCAGTCTTGTAGTCACTCATTTCCCTAATAACCTCGGTCCTTATCTTATCTTTCAGCGTTCTGCCACATATTCTTCCTAAGGACCTCATTTCCACTGCATTCAACCCTGATTCATCCACGCCCAAGTTTCACTAGCATACATTTAAACCTAAACTCTAATTATCAATTTCTCACCTTCATCGATCGGCATTCGTATACAACCAAAGCGTAGTTGCTAAATAGATCTTGTCCCCTTATAACAGCCAAATTAGGGAACAATTTCCCTAACGACTGAAGTCCGTACGCCCTGAAGACCATCAAATATCCAGTGATCTCCCGCAACTCGGGAAACGTCATATTCTCGAAAGCCTTTTCGTCGCTATTGTCCATCAGCACAATCTGCAGAAACCCCTCGATCACTCGACATCCAGTTAAAGCTTTAAGATTCGCGGGGCTATTTCGTATGTCCATACTCGTACAAACTGAAACAAAGAGACAAAAAGGACGAATTAATACACATGTCCACCACTTAGATCGTTCAAATCTGTGAAAATATTTTCTCTAGCCATCCTCCCCCCGTCACGTAAAGTTATTAGACTTATGGTAGCCCCCGCCGCCCGCCGACTGACAGAAGAGGCTCTCGGGAGGCGCGTCTCAAGAGGACAATTATTTTACCGTACATCGGAGTCGGACAAGGGTCTGCACCTCTTCACATAACATTTAGGTTGTCTGTAATACAATTATATCATTTAGTTGCATAACGACTAAACATACAATCTAACATATAAAACGCTCGCTGTTCGTATGTCCTGTTGCAAAAATTTTCAGGTGCAAAAAATTAAAAGTAGCTCTAACGATACCAACGTAAATACGCACTTTTTTAAAGGATCTGGGCTTGCATATACAAACCCAAATACTTTCCTGTACCTACGGAATACATCTTTGTTTCATTGTTGTTCTTCGTCCCTAGGCCCTGATTCGGGCACTTGGACACGTCAAGGTAACAACAGATATTACAAAGCTACATATAATATTAGGGCAATATGAAACAATGAATCGTCAGCGCCAGGGTTCAACTCGGCACCTCGCGAAGGACATTAGAACACAACATATAAGTTTTTTTTATCTTTATTTAGTTTCAATATAGCTTACATAACAGTGTTATTACTATAAAACGTTCTCCGGTCACCATCTGTTTTTTTTTTCAGTGCTACGGCCTCTATACTACGTCCACACAGGTCTCAGCTCTTTTTAAACCAAAGACAATCAACTACTGGCTCTAGGCGTAGAGACGTAATAAGTCATTACAAATTACCACATAATCCAACCTTATTTTGGATCTGCTCAAGAATGTACTCGTGACATGATTTAGTACTCCACCCGAAGATTGAGGGCTAAGACATAGCGTTGGAGAAGTACTTCGGTATCTACCCTTGACAAAGTAGACGAATATATTGGACAAACTGAGTCAATAACGATCCATTACAATAGTGGGGGCGAACTGTATTCGTATTTCGTACCAAATATTATCTATGTTCAAGTGGACAATTTGATTGGCGGGCCTCGTGTAGTAATATTTGTCTAACCTAACCCAGTTATTCTTAAGTACTGAGGGGTCACGATCACAACACACATATACAGTAAACATGCGAGTAAAGGTATAGATTACTTATAGAGAAAAATAAAATGTTGAGTGAAACATATACCTAGGGATCTATTCGTTTTGTGTCCTAAATTATCTAAGTATTTATTCTTTTAGCACGCAAACAGTAGACGAGTAGTGATGTATAAACAAAAAAATATTTACAACAGAAGAGAATATTAGATAAAAATAGTGACGTATCAGACAAAATTCGGGAAAGCAGATTACGGTGATACGGACATGCGAGTAGAAGACCCACCGAATACATTGGTAACAGGGCACAGTCCACAGTTAGGCTGGTAGGAGATCTAGAGGAAGACCCAAGCGGAGGTGGCGTGAGGTTGTGAGTCAAGATATGGGAGACTGTGGAGCATCCCCGGAAGATACACAGGATAGAGCCGAGTGGCGGCGGAAGACAAGAATGGCAGACCCCACCATCATGTGGGAATAATAAATGCCCAGGGAGAAAGAGAGAGAGTGTTGTGTATTCACTTAACAATTCGTATGTTGTGCGACTATATTGATAAAAGATTATTTAGTCGATTAGTAAATATAATTGTCCCAGCGCCAGTCCAATATCGCGGTGTGGGTTCCATTTCCCAATAAGCAGACACTAAGATAGAATAAGGGCGATGGCATTGAGAAAATAAATACATCTACCTACCTACTACAATTATATATTTATTGACATTACAAATTACTGTGTTATACAGATACCAATCAATGCTCTGGGCATTACAAAGCTCTTCATACACTTTTAATAGTTGATAATATGCATTTAAAATCCAGTGAACGACCATGACGAGCGAAATTAACCCCAAAAAGTAAAAAAAAAAAAAAACTATTTTAAACATTCTATCATGCGATTTTTCATGTGGGAAATGATCGTGAAGTCATAGTTGGGCACCTAGCTTTAAACTAATTAGTCATCTAATGCTGGAATTCACCAACTTCTTAGTTGAAGAATAGCGAAAATAGGAGCCACCTAGCACAAATTTTGTATGAAAAATAATGATAAGTGCTCCGCTATTCCTCACCTAAAAAGTTGGAGAATTCCAGCATTTTAATAAAATTATTTATAACTTTCGAACGCAGTAATGAAAATGTGACAGAGAAGGGACGACTACCTGCTTTATTTGCACTTATGCCAGAGCCATAAGGTGCAAATAAAGCAGGTAGTCGTCCCAGTTATAAATAATTTGATTATAGTATCTCTATATTGGATAACATATGCCCGAGTGCGAGCTGCGGTCTAGTGTGATGTGTGATTATGATGCGATGTTGTACAGTGTACACTACGCGGAGGTGGTTGCAGATGTTTACAGGAAACCGATGAGACACATCATGAATGGGAATTCAAATACTTCACACACAACAACACAATCATACCTAAACGTTGAGAGAAATATCACTCACTATACCGCAGATATACGTTTTATTATCTACTTCTACATACAAATGGTAACAAGAGGACCACATGCCTCATTCAAGTTGACAGTTCCGGCGAGTAAGTTTCAGGAATGGATGAATCCAGATATTTGGCCACCTAACACCGGGATAAATGAGTGGACATTTCGGAGAAAAAACCGAACCGCTGCACCTACGCAAGAGTCGAAACAATAAAAAGACTAGTATTAATATTACGTGCCACTACGCTAACGTAAATGGTCTAAACAGCAAGACCCATGAATTTAAATGCAACGTATTATCACAAGATGCAGACATAATAGCTCTCACGGAAACATGGCTCTCCTCGGGTGTACTGAATGCAGAACTCTTCGACGAACGATACACTGTATTTCGCAGAGACAGAGCTTCAAGAGGTGGAGGAGTGGCCCTGGCTATCAGTTCACGACACCTGCTTGCAGCAGAGAGACTACCTTGGCTCGAAACTGATGGTGAAGATCTCTGGGTGAAAGTACATCTTAAACACGCAGTGTTCTTCGTATGTGTGATATATATACCGCCAAAATCGAAGAATGAGAAATATTCTATGTTTTATCAAAGACTGGAATCTTTTTGTGATAAACTACGAGATAAAAACATTGTTATACTGGGAGATTTCAATCTCCATTCATCTAGATATTCAGTTAGCGAACTTGCATATTTTGTTAATTTTTTTAATCTCACTCAGTGTAATCAAATTGTAAATACAAATAATCACATTCTGGATCATGTTTACACGAATTTGACATCTTCGTGCATCACCGTTATCAGGCACGAGCTTCCACTTGTCTCAGAGGATAATCATCACCCTGCTCTAGATATAGAGATATCATTAGATAATTACATTTCGCATTATAGAGATGAAGCTGGGGCTGCGTCTGATGGCGGTGGTGCGAACTGGAGGTTTAATCGTAAAAATATTCCACTGCTAAGGGAATTGATGGCGGACTGCTCTTGGTCGGGTGTGTATAATAGTGATAATATTGATGATGCTATTGAAAAGTTTTATAATATTCTCTATGAGTTATTTGATGAATGTTTCCCTAACATCGGAAATGACAATCGTGTTGGTTTTCCAAAGTGGTTTTCGAATAGTTTAATATACGATATAAAGAAAAAACATTTGTTCCATGGATTTTGGAAGCAGACTGGTTCTCAAGTGGCTTACGATAAGTTCAGTAATCTTAGGAAATCCGTTAAGACAAGATTGCGTGAGTGTTACAAATTACACATTGAATCGAACGAAAACACAATCGCACAAGATCCCTCTCGTTTTTGGAATTTTGTAAAGGGTAAAAAAGATAATAACAAAACCCCATCATGTTTAAAACTGGATAATGTGCATTTTTCTGAACCCCAGGATATAGCGAATGGTTTCGCCGAATACTTTGCGTCAGTCTATAATCAGGCTCTTCCTATACTGGATCCAAACTCGGGGGAACCCCAATATGCTTTGAACAATAGTACTTGTGATATAACAGAAATTACAGAACAGGACATTATATACAGCTTAAGGAAATTAAAGGCAAAGTCATCATGCGGCCCGGATTTGGTACCAGGATATGTAATTAAAGGGGTTGGAAATGATTTGATCAATGTTCTTAAATACGTATTTAACCTTTCTATACAATCTGGAACATTTCCAGATAGGTGGAAGGCTACAAAAGTGACTCCTATTCACAAGAAGGGTGATGTTTTCGACATTCGCAACTATAGGCCCATAGCAGTATTGTCAGCGCCAGCAAAGTTGTTAGAAACAATCTTGTACAAAAGAATATGGGATAAGTGTGGTCATCTTGTTGTCGATCAGCAGCACGGGTTTCGGCCTGCCAGATCGACGACAACGAATCTGTTGAACTTCCATACGTATGTATCGAAAAACATGGATAAACTAATTCAAGTTGACGTTAGTTACAATGATATGGAAAAAGCTTTCGATAGAGTTGACCATGATATTTTGTTAATGAAACTTGATCGTATTGGTCTGTCACCACGAATGCTCAACTATATGGCAAGTTATTTAAAAAATCGAGTGCAATATGTTTTCTATCGTGAGCACATTTCTGAGAGTTATCACACAAATTCGGGAGTCCCTCAGGGCTCAAATCTCGGCCCCTTACTGTTCACAATATTTATTAATGATATTGGTGATTCAATCGTCCATTCGGAGTATTTATTATACGCCGATGACTTAAAAATATTTCGCAGGATAACCTCGGATGAAGACGCTGAGCTGTTACAGCGAGATATTAATTCTGTTGTTCAGTGGTCAAAGTTGAACAATTTAGCACTCAGTGTACCAAAGTGTAACATAATGACATACACAAGATCATACAATCCAATAACCTATCCATACAATATGGAAGGGGTTGTATTACAGCGGGTCTCCGAAGTAAAAGACTTGGGAATAAAATTTGAAAGTGATCTGACATTTAAGGCACACATAGAGGAAATCGCAAGCAGGGCATTCCGAGTCTTAGGATTTGTCTTTAGAAATGCGACCTATTTTAAAAGGGGAAATACCCTGCGACTCCTTTATGAGACACTGGTGAGAACAATTCTGGAATCTGGATCTATTGTTTGGGGCCCACACGAGGTGACATATATCACAACATTGGAAAAAGTCCAGAAACGTTTTTTGAGACACCTCTATCGACTCGAATACGGATACTATCCGTATATGTTTCCATCTTTGTTCGTGATGGGATGCCTCGGTTTTTCGACATTGGAAAAAAGACGGAAGGATTACCTATGTCGTCATTTTTTTAAGCTGATACATGGTATTATTAATAATCCAACAATACTGCAAGAAATCTCATTCTACGTACCAAATTCGTACAACAGATCCCGTGCTCACATGCTTTTTTATCCTCCACAAGGCAGAACAAACATAGTACAGTATTCTCCTATTGCAAGAGCAGTCCGCTACCTCAATGAACTTACAGCGTATGTCGACATGTTTGAGGTGACATACTCAGTATTCATCACATATCTCGACTTATACCTCAAATGAGTTTTTGTTTTATTGATTATTTTTGTTGTTATGTGAAAAAGAAAATTTTTTTTTTTTTCTTTTTTTAAAGATGTTGCGCAGTGTGGTTGCCCACTGATGTTGCTGTGTGCATTGTTTGTCTGTTTAAGTACTTTAAGTACTTGTCAACTAGTACGGTTAATAGTGGTGGGTACCTACGCGGGTGCAATGTCTTTATGTCATGATTTGTCCTTTTTTTATTGATTTGTTATGTTGTTATTTATTTTTTTCGTGTATGTTATTTTGTAACTTGTTCTGCGTACACTCTTCGGTGCAAAGGCTGAACGCTGTAATGCCGAAGAGTGTAATATTTTAGTGAAATAAAATAAAAAAATAAAAAAAAAAATAAAAATAAATTTCAAAGCTTCAATGGTTAGTAAATAAACATCGCGTTTATTGAACTTTGACAAAAAATACACGGGTAAGGTGATCTTCAAAACGCAAAGGGAAAAATAAACTAGCTCTGTGTCTGTTATTGACTGAGTGCGGGACATTGTATCATGTATATATCGCATTACCCAGAAAGTGTACTTTTAATTTCAAAACGACTACCACACTAACATACAAAGGCCCCAGAAGTAGAAGGTGGCAGCAAAATGTCAAAATGTGAGTGAGGAGAGACAGCAGTTGAAGTCGGCGGAGGTCCTGGAAACTGCGAGAGACAGAGTTTGTTTCCAGGATATTCGACAACCATGGAAAACCTACCAGCAAAACAATAGTAACAATAAATTATGACAATAAAAAAGTCTTGTGATGTGACGGAATGCGAACTTGCGACAGTTGCGACCTCAAAGAGTTTTTTTTAATGCATATGGCATAAAGATCCGGCAGTTACAAATTTAGAGGTAAATCTCTTAGATCTCTCTGAGGTAAATCTCTGAGGTGAGGCTAAGAGATTTACCTCAAAGAGGTGAACTCGTTAAACGTACGTTTCAATTGGTATTTTTTTATTAATTAAATTTTTAAATAGAGAAATATAAGCGCGGTTCTTGATAAGTTCCTTAAAATTAGGTACTTATTATATTTATAAAGTGGTAACCGGTCCACGGCTCTTCTAACATGTCGTCTAACACTTGTGTATGTATGGATGTACTTATGTATGTTTATTAGCTAGTTAGTAAAATGATTGTGGTCATGTGAATGTTCATGTTCATGTGAGTGTGAGAGTTCCTCGGCTTGCTAACATTCCGCAGGATGATTAACAAAATATTATTGAATGAAACTTGTACTGCTGAGTGCTGACGTCATCCCATGTCACATTCGAGTAAACAATTCCCGTACTAAACGTCATCACACAGTTATCACATTTTGGGTCCCATTTTACCGGATATTTAATATTACCTATTTGATGTACCTTTTGGGTTATAGAGCGAGTTATATTATAATTTGTTAAAAAAGAACGCAATTTTTAAAGAGCTCATAAGCATAACTCAGTAATCAGTTTAGTTTAAAGCTTTGTGTATGGAAAATTACTGTGATTTTTTCTGTAAAACCAACCGTTTGGGAGGTATTTTGAAAACAGAAATGGATAGCAAACAAAAAAATAGCTTTTTTTCGCTACCAAGCGGATCGCAGCAAGGTTGCATTTTTGAACTCAACATTATAGGCCCGGCATTAATAACATACTTAACAAAAATTCAGGACTACCTGACCTTTTACATATAGCAAATGTTTAATTTTATCGGAATAATCGAAGTTTCATTTTGAGAAACACGTATTGAATGACAGAATGTAAGTTATGTTGTGTTTCACAGTTTTTTTTAATAAATCTTGTAAAGGATCAACTGGTGAAATTACGACCCTGTTGTACTCGAATCTGATTGTTCACTTGAAGAATATAAAAAAATAACGTTGCATATTTTTCGTCACAAAATATGAAAAAAAAAACAAAACACTGTTATTTACTTCCACGTGGAGTTATTCAATCTTCTTGAGCGATCCATTTTCTATATTTAGATACATAAGTACCTAAATTTACAACCACCACCGCCTTGTTTGGTATCTCATGAAAGTGCTTCACGAGTAGAACTCATATCTTTTTACAAATTACGATTCTGTCAATTCTTGGTGGTAGGTGCCATTGGATTGAAGGAATCTAAGCACCTCGGAAGGGCGTGTTTGGTATCGTTTGAAAGACCGCGAAAAACAGTTCTAGGACGTGAAATCATAAAATATTATTTAGAAAAAAAAATAAGATTACTTATTTCAACAGGACACACACATACGTACTCTTAGCATTTTTATTAGGATGTGATAGTGTTGGAGTTGTTTCTGATTCTGATATACTCGTGGCGTGAACACGTGGATCGGAGCGAACAAAGAAGGCGAACCGAGTGCTGAGTAGTTAGCTCACTCTAACTAAAGGATGTCTTACAAAAACCAAACTTCTTTATTTTTAAAATGATCATATTTATTTTTGAAAAAGCCTTATGTCATATGATCTAACTTGGTTCGAAAGCTTGAATAGGAAGACCTGAAAATGTTTATCTTTATTCCAGGGTCGTTCCCGTGTCTTACATACAGGGAAGAATCCAGAGTTTGTTTATTAGTTTTGTTATTTCATGATTTTTTTTACTTAATTTTACATTAATCAACACTTAAGGTAAAGGCACCAAAGGTTGACAGGGACCCAATGGTTGACACTTTAGACTTTTTTCTACTAAAATTAGAAAAGTATTGGATATATTTTGTCTGAGATAGCTTTATTATACTAGTGGAGACGCGCTATCCGCGAATACCAGCCAAAGGATAGAGGACACCCTGGCCCACCCGGAGGAGAACATCCATGCTCCAAGTGTGGCAGGATATGCCTGTCTAGGATTGGCTTATTTAGCCACATGAGGTGGCATGACAGAACAGAGGCTGCACGGCGGGATCCACCGTGAAACTCCTGGGCTCACAATACTCGTTCTATCGAGTTGTTGGCATATATACTTGTGAAACTGTCTTTTGTGAGGTGTGAAGAAACCAGCTTCTAATAATAACTGATTTTCAAATGGCGGCATTTTTTGTGTCCCATGTCGTGATTATTGCTCATTTTTTTGTGATTCCTTAACAAGTTGCTTAAGGATACTTAAACAAATAAGTTAATATTATATTGCAATATCTTTTGCGTATACTATAATATATGGTGATTTTTAAAACAATACATCTTAAATAATGTTTTTTTGCTCATTTATGTTATAAAACACGATTAGTTTCGTTGTAATGGGAGGTGTCAACTATTGGATCCAAAAAATGAGTGAAGACCCAAAGGTTGACAGGGGGTGTCAAATATTGGGGTTTATAGAATAATTTTGAAATAAGGTTAATTTTCAAGTTTTTTATATGTAAAATCTAAAACATTGCCAATGGTCTAATTCCCAGTAATTTGCTATAAGTTTTGCTAATTATATACTAGCTGGCCCTGCGCGCCTTGCTACGCCACAGACATCTGTAAATCTGTGAAATTACTTACTTGTTTAATATGTCAGTATTGCTATTCATCTTATCGACGCGAAAAACTATGGATTGGTTACTAATATCGCTTTTTGCATACCACCCGTCCTACCCCTCTACCCCCTGAACCTCCGCGGGTGCCGGGAGTGTTACTATTCAACTTTGCGACACACAAAACTATGAATTTGACACTAATATTATTTTTTTATTTACTTCCCTCACCCTCCTGAACCCCTACGGATGCCGGGAGAATTACTATTTATCTTATTAACACGGAAAACTATGGATTCGACAGTTATATCACTTTTTTTTCATTCCACCTCCCTAACCCCCCGACCCACCTCCTTCATTCCTGAAGATAACGAGAGGATTACTATTCATCTTTTCGACACCCAAAAGTATGAATTCGACACTAATATAGATTTTTACATTCCACCCCCAACCTCCCCTTCCTCCTTCATTCCTGCGGGCATCGGGAGGGTTGTAATTCATCTTTTCGATACCAAAAGCTATGGATTCGACCCTCACATTACTTTTTTCGTTCCACCCCCTTATTACTGCGGATGTCGGGAGGGTTACTATTCATCTTATTGACCGAGAAAACTATGGATTCGACACGAATATCGTTTTTTGCATTGCACCCCTGCTAACCCTCCCCCAGCGCCCCCGCTCCCCTTATCCCTGCGGATGTCGGCAGGGTTACTATTCATCTTATTGATACAGGAAACTATGGATTCGACACAAATATCGTTTTTTTGCATCGCACTCCTACTACCCCTCCCCCCCCCTCAGCGTCCCCGCCCCTTTTATTCCTGCGGATGTCGGCAGGGTATTTATTCATCTTATTGATAAGGAAAACCATGGATTCGACACTAATTTCACCTTTTTCATTCCAGCCCCCCCCCCCCATTTCCAGCCCCTCAACCCTCCCACACCAAAAGCTATATGGATTCGACAAAAATTGCCTTTTTCATGCCCCCCTCCTTCGTGCCCCTCCCCCATCCACTGTACCCCACCCCCCTACAAACCATCCTTGGGGTAAGCACAACCATTTGCCAAAGTTTCATCTCAATCGGATGAACGGTATAGGAGTTACTTTATTTTATAGTATAGATTTCAGGGTGTCAACTATTGGGTCACTTGGGTGTCAACCATTGGGTACTTCTCTTTTTTCAGGTGTCAACCTTAGGTGCCCTTTTAGAGGTTTATAAGTGGAGTGATGTTTTGGGAGACCGGTGCGGACTCCAAGAGAGTCTTTATTCTCCAGAAAAGAGCTGTGAGATCTTTGCTTGGTATGCGGCCAAGGGAGACGTGCCGTGGTGTTTTCAGGGAGCTGGGCATACTCACATTATCCTGTACTGTCATCTATGAATACTTGAACTATGCGAGGCTCAACATGGCTAACACCCCGCTTAATGGGGAATGCCATAATTATTTTACACGCTCCAGGAATGATATTAGACCTATAGCCCATAGACTCACAAAAACATCAAAGAGCTTCATATGCATGAGTGTTCGGCTGTTTAATGCATTGCCTGTTGATCTTAAGCACCTAGAGCCTGTCGCGTTCCGGAGAGAGGTGAAAAAGTATCTTGTGGCAAATGAATTTTATAATATTGACGAAATGCTATCCGGCACCGGTTAGCATGGAATCATTATTAAGCATGACGAAGGACAAGCAGAGCTCTTTACACTCTCTTGCCACGGATTCTACTTTATTAATATGAACACTTGTAAATTTATATCATATTGAAATTGATTGTGGGTCTGTACTGCAATGTCACATCTGTACCTTACCATAATTATTATCTCTTTATTAATTTTATTTGTATGTGCTTTTGTGGAATATGTACCTAGTTTTACGACCATGACGAAGTGCCAATAGAGCCTTTTACACTCTATTGGCATTGAATTTCCCTGTATATTTATTGTCAACATGTAACCTTGACGAGTCCAAGTGCCTGCAAATGGCCTAGGGATGATTCAAAACAATAAACAATAAACAATATATTTTATTTCTCTTTTCGTCATCTACTAAAGGAAGGATCTGTTCTAACATTCAGATATCATTTGTAACGTTCTATAATAAAATGTATTTTTTATTAAGAAAAAACGGAATATTTTTTCTTAAAGTGTCAACCATTGGGTACCTTCCCTTATATTGTTACGGGATTCTTTTTGTATTTATTGGTAATTCGCAGAACCTTCACTGGTCTATGAAATGGTGATGTTTTTTTTTCTATTGGCGAAATACATACGAAATGGGTGGCGAACACAATTGCTGGAAAAATATGTATGAGATTCGTCTCAGGTTGCGGAGAATTCTTCGAATTATTCAGTGTTTTTATTTGGAATCTTCTCGTACGTGTACTTAATGGATTAATAGGAAGAAATTACAGGATTGCGATAAGTTCGCTCTAGCGAATAAATCAGTATTTTTTTTGCATGCCTCTTTTATTGCAATATTTTGAATTGCTCCCTAAAAAATAAATAATAAATGTTTATAATTTTCTAAATAAATAAGACTCAAATCACTTGCTTCAGGCAACATCATAAGTCTGTAGCTCACCTGGCACTGATGGAGAATACGTCGTAACGTGTGATTATTAATGCATTTGTATTTGCAATATAATACAATTTATTATTCAAATGCAATATTTGTATTTCTACCTTCATACGAGTGTGTCTGTTTGAACTCGATACTTACTACGAGTACAAATACACTATTATAGTAATAATAATAATAATACTCCACTGCACTGCACTGCACTCAGCGCTGGGCGCTGGAGAGCGGCGAGCACATGTGCACCTAATGTAAATATCCGCAGTCGGCATTATTATACGAGTAATGTATGTAATTATTGTTATCATGCACAGTGCATACAACGCAACCATGTTATCTAGCGCACATTTATGTAATATCTAGTGGCGTATTACTACATGCGTATAATACTCTAACTGTATAAACAACATTCTTCAATTCATCGATGGATGACAATACATATTTTGTTGTATTGAGATGTATAAAATATAGATAATGGAAATGGTAACACAAATATGACAGGTGTACTAAGAGCCTACCTACTTCCATGCGAATTATGATGACTAGGGTTCCTGATTTATTTATTCTTTGAGTGAACAATTCTTCCAATAATACGATTGCACCCCCTGCCTTTTATGTAAAAATGCTTGATTTCTGTAGTAAGATACTCGTACTTGTAACGTGCTATTCCATATTTTTATGCGGAGGCTGGAATTGACCAACACGCAGAAATTATCATTCATGATCGATCTTATCAACCTAATACTGGGAAACATTCACCTATTCACCATTCACCCATTCACCTACATTCACCTTTGTGTTGATTGGGGGGGTGTTATGAGTGGGCGTGGGGTTGATGAGATGGTCGAGATTTTTTATTCTATAATTAATAACATAATCGAATCCCATGTTCCTAACCAATCTTTTTTCATGACCACGTATCCATGTTGGGTGACTGGGGAATTAAAGCAATTAATTGAACAAAAAAAGATAGCTCATGCAAAGTATAAGACATCTTTGATGCCGGAAGACTACAGTGTTTTTAGTGAGCTTAGAAAACAGTGTAAGCAAATGTCTGCTGAATGCTATAACGGTTACATGAGTAAGGTCGAGGAATCATTGGTTAGTGGCCATAATCCAATGACTTTTTGGAATTATGTGTCATCGACTAGCTCGTCTTCTGGTTCGGATGGTTCGTTGCCGGGTGAAATGTATTATGGTGATGAAATTGCTGACTCAGACGAGACCAGAGTCAATCTACTGGCAAGCTTCTTTAGTAGCGTCTACAGCCGTGCGGCAACTCCGTCAGATATTGACAGGGCATGCTCGGCCCCTGGGGGAAATTTGAATATACCAAATCTCTGCATCGAACTCTCGGATGTCTCTGCTCAACTAGCCTCCCTCGATACGAGCAAGGGCTCCGGTCCTGACGGTGTTCCCCCGGCTCTATTGAGAAAATGCTCGACCACGGTCTCACTGCCCCTTTATATCATATTTCGTGAATCAATTCTGACTGGCACGTTTCCGGCCTTGTGGCGGAAAAGCTACTTGACTCCGATACATAAGGCGGGTGACAGAAATAACGTCGAGAACTACAGGCCAATATGCATACAGTCTACCGCTGCTAAGGTTTTTGAAACAGTCATATTGAGTAGAGTTGCATTCGGGGTGGATTCGTATATTGCACAGGAACAGCATGGTTTTACAAACGGCAGATCCACCTTGACAAATCTTATGCTCTATAATGGCTACCTGTCTGATGCTCTTGCTGCAGGTTGTCAGGTGGACTCTGTCTATACAGATTTCTCTAAGGCATTCGACACGGTCAACCATGCTGTTCTGATAGGAAAGCTGAAACACATTATGGGCGACGATTGTGCTCTTGTACGGTGGCTGGAAAGTTACTTGACTGGGCGGTCGTTGATTGTTAGGGTGGGGAGTAGTCTATCTTTCGAGTTTCTGGCAACAAGTGGGGTACCCCAGGGATCACATCTTGGCCCGGTGTTATTCAATTTGTTCATTAATGACATAACTGGAATTTTTAGTGACGTTAGGTTCCTACTTTATGCTGACGATCTTAAGATATTTAGAGTCATACGCGGCCCGGATGATTGTGAGGTTCTGCAGAGAAACCTAAACGCTTTGCATTCATGGTGTTTGGAAAATGGATTGGTACTGAACGTTAAAAAGTGCAACAGTATTAGCTTCACTCGCTCTAGGACCAGAATATTATACACATACTCAATAGGCGGCTGTGGGTTGGAGATTTTGCGCGAGATCAGGGATCTTGGTATCTTGCTCGACGAAGGACTAAATTATATTGCACACATAAACAGGATCAGAGATAGCGCGTGTAGAATGCTTGGCCTTATTTTGAGAATGTCACGGGACTTCAAGGACTTAAAAACCATCAAAACACTCTATGTGGCGTACGTACGTAGTCAACTGGAGTATGTGTCGACTGTTTGGTCGCCGTATTATGCCGTACATACCTTGGCGGTCGAGTCAATCCAGCGAAAGTTTCTGAGATACATGAATTACAGACTAGGAATTCCTATAGATGACATTGACTATAATTACCTTTTGCTGGAGACGAGACTACTTAGGCTATCTGACCGTAGAATCATTGCCGACATTTTGACATTGAAGAAAATTATAGATGGTTCCCTGAAATGCCCTGAACTCCTTGCCCTGATAAATTTTCATATCCCAGGTAGAAGCACAAGGCAGGTAGCATTGTTCGCAATCGGGTACACACACACCAACATTCATTATAATGCCTCTTTAAACCGACTACATATTTTGGGCAATGCGTACCAGAATTGCATAGACATTTTTAATGACTCCCAATCTGCCATTAAGAAAGAGTTATTTTCGGTATTTACTACCAATTACTGTAACGAGACCGCCTGACCTTATAAGCCTGTATCTATTCTGCTGATGGGTGTGTGAGGTCTGGTGTTGTTTTTCCTGGGTTGTGTTTTCTTTTCCTGGTTTGATTCATCCGTAAAACCAAACATTCCGGACACCAATCAGTAGAATTAAAGATAAACTCGATTACTGATTTTTTTATTATTATTTTTTTTTGTTGGTGCCTTGTTCTTGTCTCTTTGCTATTATATATTATCTTAATTTTTATTTATTGACTCGTTATAGATGTTTTAATTATTACATAATATTTTTATCAATGTTCAAATATGGTCTTGTCTTTTTGTCATATTTTATCAATACTTGACTTATGCTGTTGTTTTTTTATTGATGGATGAGGATTGACGCATTCCTGATATTGACCCATTTGTTAATTTTTTTTGGTTGGAGATTTATTTTATCATTGTTTCTATTTTGTGAATTTTTGTTGAGATTTTGTTTGTTTACTATTTAAATGTTTTGCTTTTTGTTATTTATTCACAATTACGTTTTGTTTTTAATTTGAATTTTTGTCAACATTGGTTTGTTATTGTGATATTGTAATGATTGCCTGTTTCTTTTTTCATATTGTAAAGGTGTAAACCGTATAAACTTTAATAAATAAAAAAATAAATATCCAGATATCACGGATATCAAAGGATTTGGCTCAGATATACTGCTCCATATAAAATACAAGCATTGTGCCGGAAATATCAGTATTTAGAAAATGTCTTACAATATTGCACGTATCAATAATTAAGAGTTTTGAATTTTTATGCACAAATTTGTCCGCAATTCTAATTTATTTGAATTATTTATTAGCGATTTTGTTATTATACCTGTCGTATCTGGGATCATCCCAATAAACCCAAATACATTTACGATCGAGCGCGCTACCAACCAGGCTACCGGCCACCTTGCTCGATTCTTCACCTTGCACCAATTGCTCGATTTGAGCCTATGCACGACCTAAAATGCCGAATACTTTTGATCGGATTGATTACCGCATACAATCAATCATGTTCCTATTTAAGTACCTAATATTATTAGGTTTATATTCCACATATTGTGACCTCCTTCGGCCATCAGGAGACAGGACCGGACCATGAATGGCAATCAAACGTCAGTCAATCATAATACTAATAACAACAAACGTAACATACCTCTGTATACTCTGACATAACATAACACAACCTGGATATGAATGGTAATGGTAATGGTATAATAGTGGCAGGAGGTGAGGATGTTGTGGGTGGATGTGGTGACATGTTGGCTGCCCACATTTCAGATCCTTATCCACTCCACTTCACTCAACTCATATAATAAACAACATAACGCAATGACTAATTAGTTATTATCATTGTCATTACTAGAGACCGGATTATATGCATATGCATTTGCATATTTTGGCAATTTATTCAGGATTTTGCATATTTCAACCAAAATCGTGCATGTTTGGGTATATTTTCTAAAATTTTAACTGTATTTGCAAAATACTAACGTTTTCAAAAACAAAAATGTTGGTGTCTAGTTGAAAATGTAGTAGGTAAATAAAGTACTTTTTTAATAAAAAAAAATTGTCTAATAAAAAAAAACAATTTTTATGACTTCACATCGTAGAACTGTTTTTCGCGGTCTTCCAAACGATACCAAACACAAATTAAATAAAAATCTTGTAATAACGTTAATGTGTTGTATTTATTTAAATTTATGTTGGTGATTTTGTTGCATATTTCGAGCATCTATGATGCATATTTCAACCATTTTAAGTAGCATATAATCCGGTCTCTAGTCATTACATTACTTGTCCACTAGAGTCATGTATTTGAATGCGTGGAGACATATTCATTTACTGACGACAACAAACCAAACTGACTTACTACACGCACTAATTCATATTTAATAAAATCACACACAACTAGAGTGATAGATAATTATTTTATTTTTAAAGATAATAGATTGTCTAAATAGGAATTGGGCAACAAACGAAAAACAAACGGAAATGACGTAAGACATTGAAGTGATTATGAAAGTTTATAGCTTTGTAGATTTACACGGTCCTTGCTAATCTCTTCTCCATTCTTCTCGGGTGTACCATGTGTAGATTGTCGATGAACATTAGTCCTGAAGATGGCCTCAGCAAGTAGGCCGAAAGCTCGACTACATCGACAATCTACACACGGTACACCCGAGAAGAATGTAGAAGAGATGAAACTTTATGATTGAAATGATTATGGCCAGACAGCTGAGTCTAGTCACAAATAAATATTCTCTAAAACTCAATGTTTAATTTAAAAAAATCACAACCTACTTTCGGAGTAGTTTGACTCGCGTGCTATAGATTAGACATCGAGAGAGAAAATATGAGACCGTGGTTTCATTAATCAAGTCTATAGGTACGACCTAATTACAACTTTAAGAAAAATAACTACATACTTTATCTAGGCTCCTGCGAAGTATCTTTTATTTCAAACAAACATTATTTATCTTATAAAGAGTGGCATTGTCGTAGAATGTATTGAAACACATATGTCTAATATGGACCGCGTGAGGGGAATATTACGCGAGATTTTTAGAACCGGGAATCCACTGTGAATCATACAATCACATCATCTAGCCTGCGTGGCGACTCTCGAACAGAAAAAACATACACTGACCTACATTCGATACACATTTTTATGATACACTGATATAATACGGTGCTTTTAGATTTCTCGATGGAAAGTTGTGGGGTAGTCTGTTTTTCTTTCATTCTATACGTATTTTGGGGTGCTGAATCCGAATCCGAGGTTTGCCAACAAAATTTCGTGACGGAACATGGCGAAAAATTGGTAAAATGGCGAATATTTACATTGCCTGGCGAATTCTGGATTTGAACTGGCAAACTATCAACTTTTTGTAAGATACCTTTTTAGCAGAATGAAAGCACATAAAATTTCCTACAAATGTGGTATACAATTTTTTTTCTACTAAAATAACTAGCAGCGGAGCTGTTAAGCTCCAAAAATTGGCCAAATTTTCTTGTTATTTTAAATTGTGAGAATGGAAAATGTATGGAGAATAGGTCACCTTGTTCGAATTATCACCAAATTTAGACAATTATTCTTCAGATTTATGATACATATTTTACCTCGTTGGAATCAGTACACATGGAATAATTTTATTAATAAATTTTATTTAAAAATATAGTGAAATGTTTAAGCTAAAAAGGTTTAAACATTTTTAGCCTAAACAAATTACTATATTTTTAAATAAAATTATTTAAACATGTCTAGCTCAAATATTTCAAGGTGTTTTTAAATAAAAATTTCGTTAATTGCTTTCTTTGTGTTTTCTGATTCCAACGAGGTAAAATAGGACTCATGAATTTAAAGAATAATTGTTGAAATTTGCTTATAAAGGCAACAAGGCGAACTTTTTCAATACATTTTCGATTCTCGTAATATAAAACAATAAGAAAATTTGGCCATTTTTTGGACCTTGACAGCTCCGTTCCTATTTACTTAAGAGAAAAATTTTATATGGCAATTTTGTTGTAAATTTTACGTAATTTCATTTTGCGTAGAAAAATAACTTACGAAAGTTGTCAGTTTTCGAGTTCTTATAAAGAAATCGCCAGAAAACGAATATTTTCGCCATTTTTTGCATTTTTCGCCATGTTCCGTATCGAAATTTTGTTGGCAAACCTCGGATTCGGATTCAGCATCCCAAAAAACATATAGAATGAAAGAAATCCCTACTACCCCACAACTTTCCATCGAGGGACTGCTTTGTGTTTAATTTCACCGGATTAATAGATCATTTACCGTATCTGTGAGGCACCGTGTGGTCTCTGGGTAACAGTAACATAATATCGAACTAATTCATTCAAATGTACAGCCTCTTAAAGGCTTGGCACCAAGAATGGCGTCGCAGTCATTTCCCACGGCAATAAGGTTCAAAATCGCGTGAACAATCACATGTAAAAATGGTAAAAAATAGCGTTTTTTCCATTTTTTGGGGTTAATTTTGCGTCTATCAAAAAACTTTTATGGTTACTCCCTAGATTTTAATGCATATTATCAGTACAAAAAAAAATTACTCCGCGACTTTCGGGAAACGAGTTTTCTTTCGGAAAAAAAGATCAGAGGTGTTTTTCAAATTTTAAGATAGATATAAAAAATCTTTACGGTTATTCCCTAGATAAATGTTCATTGCATCTACCCTATTTTGTCCCAAAGCATATTTAGTGACGGTTGTCGAGATATATGGTCTCCCGTTTTTTGAAATGTCAGTATGCATACTCCTAATTAAAAACTATATTTTATAGGAGATTAGTGTATGTAAAAGTAAAAATACAATTCCTTTTGACATCATACATTGTTGTCATTACATTATCTACTCAAGTTACACCTACAAGATACGAATAATGCGCAGAATTGGCATTCGAGCTCTACAGAATGGATTTCGTACATAAAACTGTGAAGCTGCATTTTGCTATTAAATCATTATGGACACTGGAACTACCAATTGTTGTTTATTGTTTATTGTGTTCAATCATACGTAGGTTCGAGACGGGCACTCGTACCCGTCAATTTTTACATATCATATACAATCAAACCATTAATACAAATCAGTACACAAAGGTTAACATCGCAGAGCAAACACTTGAACAGATTAAAGAGTTCATCAAATCTATCGACGCCGATTGGAGTGTAAAGAGTTCCAGTTGGCGTTTCGTCAGAGGCATACATGGTGATCCTGTTATCCTGTGATCGAATGCTGAACTGAGTGTATAAGGATCAGGTCAGCTTTCACGTCAAACAGTAATCGGCGCTAACTTTGACCACACATTCTGGCAGCAAGAGGAGGTATTAATATATAAATCAGTATAAAAATTAAGCAAATTAATGTTAATTGGGTGAACTAATCGATACTATAAGGGTCTGATCCCAGAAAAACATCTCGTCAATAGTAAAAAAATCCTTATTAACAAGATACTTCTTCACCTCTCCTCGGAACGCTTCTTGATCTAAAAGTTTCAAGCTTTCCGGTAGCTCGTCAAGCAGACGAACGCTCAAGCATACGAAACTTTTGGACATTTTAGTTTGTCTATGCCTCATGTGTCGGATAAGATTTCTCCCCCGTGCGTTGTAATTATGGTGTTCTGAGTTTAGTGGGGTGTTTATCACATTTGAATGGGCGTATGTGTGTATCAAAATAGATACAATATGCAACCGATTTAAATCTATTATCTAATTTTATTACAGAGTATTAGAGTGTGTTAAAATAAAACCGACAAACGGTCTGTGGACATTATTGATAATAGTAAACTAACCAGTAGAGGTATGTACGGATTCAGATTGTGTCGCGTCGGTGGATTCCTAGACAAGACGTTGTCCGATCAAAAATAGAGGAGCGCATTCTCACAGAGTGAAAAGTGCAACGGCCATCAGCCGCCTATAGTGGCAGTGGCTGTTCCACCAATACTTACATCTAATAGTGTCTCTATCTCTTTATTAATAGCAAAGGAAGTTACGTCTGTTTATTTGTTTGTTAACGGCAATCATATGATCTCGATTATTACTAATTTACTATATGGAAAACTCGTTTCCTAATCGAATGTAGGTGATTGTCGTTGGATATGAATATTTGATACCTAATAAAATTGAACTAAAATTTATGGTATATTCGTTTTATCAAATACCACAGTGACCAAGAGCCCGCCCAGTGTCTCAGAGATGAAGACATTGCAGGAACAGAGTAAGAAACACAGGAACCTGAGGGAAATATGTGAGATCGATGAGGAAGGCGACGAAGCAGATTTGTATGCTCTTTTAGCAGATGTATGCGCTTTCTCAAAGTAGACGACCTCCGGGAAGACCACCAAAGATATGGATTAACAGCTCGGAATCGATCTCGCAAGAGCAAGAGACTAACCATTCTTAAACAATGGGCCACTAGACCTACAATAAGAAAAAGAATTGGTCTATATTGAAACGAGTTGTTAAATACAAAATTATATGAAATAATATAATTCGATTGTGTATTTGGAAAAGCAGACGTGTTTGAGTTTGAGAAAACTGTACAGCTGCCAAATTAAAGCAAAAACTCGCCTGCGGGAGAGAATAGTGGTTTATACATACTGTATCCAAGCAGGTTAGCCCCGAAAACTTCCTTCATAAAATTAACGTGGTTTAATAACAAGTTTACAAATAAACATATTCTTCTTATAATTTCATCAACATTCTTATGTCACCAGGTGAAGTTGGAGTGGCTGATAGTGTAACAGAAATGATCTATTAAGAGTAAGTACGTGCAGTACTCATGTAGGCAGAATATCTAAGAATATAAATAGTCGCAGTGTGAGACAGTACAGAACGTCTCATCTCATCACAATGCAATCAACACAGAGAATAAAACAACAAAAACCATGCAACACATTGTAGTCTATCATTAATTCATTTGCACGTCTCCGATGGATCTTAGACAATAAAGGGACAAAGATCTAAATGCCAATGACGCCGTTTGCCAAGAAGACCTCCGGAACACTGAGAGGTAACCGGAGTTCTATGTCCCAAGAGGACCCTGCCAGAACAAACTCCTAGAGTCTGAACAAGCTAAAAGACGAATACGCACTTACGTCTATTTTTTTGTTGGATAATCTCTAAAAGAAACCACATTGACCCCTTGCATCCGTTACGGAGGAAATTCTGAGAACTAACAATTAAACATATTAAAAAGCGATGCCAGAGCCCCCACAGATAAACATTTTTGGGTGATCTGTCATCTGTACATACATACACGTACATACATATGGAGAAATTGACGTCAAAATATTGTCGCTTATCTAGGTCAATTTTATCTGTCATTGTACGCCAAATTAGAAGACAAGCGAACATAAGAGATCTTTCTTATTGTATATATTTCTCACTAATTCAAAGAACTCGGAGAAAATTCTATTGTACTTTTATACTTTTACTCATATTTTAATATTGCCATGACATATTACTGTCCCGTCAACATCCCCGTTAAGGGTTGCTCCCTCCCACTTACCCTGGATGATGAAGGAACGCTAGTTCCTATGTCAGTGGTCTCGTCAACATACCACCAGCAGAACTTTCTTGGTGATTTAGGTATAGATACTCGTATAGTCAAAGTGCCATAATGAATTAACCAGCCAGCCATACTGATATTTGTAGAAATTAGCTATGTAGGTAGTATTGTGTTTACATTACTTGTTTTTTAGATTGGTCGACGTGTAGTCTGTGACACGCAGTACTGTGACGGCGGCTAGTGTTATTTTTAACCAATAATAGTTAACTCCAGGAAGTCGGCGAGATATTTTCATAACTTAACAAGTGGAAATAAAATGTTTGACGACAACAATTACACATATGTATTATTACCATAGCTTTACCTCTACACTCTAATAGTCTAATACTTCCCACATCCACAACCGTCTCCATACAACAGATACACCGGAAATTACTGTTTGTTTATCTGCTGCTGCTCTAAATAAATAAAGCAGGAGAGCTTTCCATTCTACATAGAAATTCATACATACTACCTGCAGTATCCTAAGCCTAACATACGTTAATATTATTTCTTCACTCATGTTGGAGACAATCATATTTAGGAATTTATTGTTGCGATTGTCTTGCAGTTAGGCGAATCACGCAAAAACTGCTGGTAGGTAACACAAAGAGCCTTGGAGAGGAGAATGCTGGGTATTTCGTTAAGAGATAGACGGACAAATTAATGGATACGAGAGAAATCCAAGGTCACCGACGTGGTCAAACGAGCAGCTGCCTTAAAGTGGAGTTGGGCAGGACACGTTGCCAGACGCTCAGATTTTAGATGGACCAAAAAGATTCTCGAGTGACAACCTAGAACAAGCAAAAGGAGCGTAGGAAGACCCCAGGCGAGATGATGGTCTGACGATGTGAGGCGAATCGTTGGAAGCAAGTGGATGCATGCCCAGGATAGGAATCTGTGGAAAGTCAAAGGGGAGGCCTATGTCCAGCATTGGAATTAAAACGGCTAAAAAGAAGGAGACGCAGTAAAAAAATACGACAATTGATATTTGTATGTTGTGGACACTTCTGATTGGAGGGTTAACCCGTTTCTCATGTTTTATGTTTATCATTGTGATTGTGAAGTGTCCCTAATATGTAGACAGGAAGAGGACAGTCTAAAACTGGGACAGAAGTCTGGGTATTGGACCATGTTTTGAGAACAATGTGCAGGTAATGATTAACCGAAAAAGAACGTTGCCTGGCGAAAGTCTAGGGCATTGGAAACATTCCCGTGACAAAGGGATGAAAGTGCGAAATTTGGGAAATATGTATTAGGTATTGGATACCACTGGAACACCTATTCGTCATCGAGCGATTACAAAGTGAATAAGAAAGTGAGTATTTATGGAAAACCGGGAAAAGCGGAAAATATATAGGATTGAATTTGAGATCATAATGAATGATTACAGTTTTAATACTCGATAAAAGATCTAAGGAAGCTTTGGATTGGAATGAAATGCACCTCTTGGAGTGTAAGCTACGTATGTGATACAGTGCTGAGGATGAGGTGGTGAGTCATATAAGAGTATCGCTGAAGTCCCGGCGCGGTGTATCCGGTTGAGCGTCCCGTCGCGACACTAATGGTATGTGTGAAGTTAACTGAATAGTACTGCGTAGAGATTCAAGTTGCATTGCAACTCACGCAATTATAGCAACGCAATATACTAGATAACTATTAGGAAAAATACTAACTTGGGCGATTTCATCAACAAAATAATTATAGCTTTCATTCAATTCCAGCATTTATAAAAACGGGAGACCTTAGATCTCGACAACCGTTACTAAATTTGCTTTGGAAAAAATATAGGGTACATACATTGAACCTTTATCTAGAGAATAACCGTAAAAGACTTTTTATATCTTGTATATATTTCTGAAAAAAAAATGTGGAAAACACCTCTGACCTTTTTCCAAAAGACAGAAACTCGTTTCCCGAAAATCACGGAATAATTATTTTTTTTGTACTGATAATATGCATTAAAATCTAGGGAATAACCGTAAAAGTTTTTGATTGAAGTGAAATTAACCCCAAGAAATAAAAAAAAAACGCTATTTTACCATTTTATCATGCGATTTTGAACCTTTGGTAAATGATCGTGACGTCATAGTTGGGTCGGGAGCTTGAAACAAAGTAAACAAATAATAATAATAGAGCTTTTGTATTTGCTGGTCTAACTGTCCGGAGCGAGCGTCAGACTGATACATAAACCAGCTTTCAGAAAGTCCTTAATGGCTTTCTTTTACAGAAAACAGACACGAATTCAGCAATCAATTCTTTATCAAGTTCTTTTCTAAGGTTACTGTCAACTGTCGAATACATCCAATAGGTACAAGATATTTATATTGTTTGTCAAGGCCCTAACGCTAGAACGTTGTGATTGTCTAAATAATGTCACAACATTACGGTGAGAGATAAACAAACTAATCTAATAATATGATATACTCGCATGGGGAAGGACGAAAGCCATGCGAACGTATCTGAAAGAAATGATTGTCTGATAAAAATAGTATGTGGGTCGAGTGAAATGAGTCAGCGGATGATGTGCGTAAATAGATTAGTATGCCAAAAGTAATTTTCTTAGAAAGTAACACGTAGGTACATTGTACAACCTCCGTATACATACCACATATTATATTGAGTATGGGGGAGACACAACAAAACAGAATAATATTATTAGATGGATCCATCACGCAAACATGGAGGGTGTATTATTAGTATTGTATGTTTTCCACCGTGCGGTGGATTCAGTTGATACATCAAGACATCACGGTCCAATTACGGGGAAGAGGACACATTTAATTGCGACTCAACTACGAGTAGTGGGTACCCAAGGATTTTCAATTAACTTAAGGGCACAAACACTTATGCCCATTCCCACCAACTTTCACCTAGGAAGCAGACCCCTAAGGAATTTTCATACAAAACCACAGATAATTTGAGTGATTATTGTAACTGTCATAACCTTTAAGATATAAATCCATACAAAATACAGCATGCAGCTACTTAAGTGAGGGAGATTCTGGGCGGAGATATTTGGGCACCTAACTAAGTAGAGCTGCATGCTGTATTTTGTATGGATTTATATCTTAAAGGTTATGACAGTTACAATAATCACTCAAATTATCTGTGGTTTTGTATGAAAATTCCTTAGGGGTCTGCTTCCTAGGTGGTAGTTGGTGGGATCGGGCATTAATGTTCTTGGTAGGAGATCCAGAGGAAGACCCAAGCGCAGGTGGAGGGAAGTGGTGAGGCAGGACATGAGAGAGAGTGACGTTGTACCGAAGGATGCGCAAGATAGAACAAAGTGGCGGCGAAACACAAGAAAAGCAGACCCCACCACCATGTGGGATTAATAATTGTTAAGGAGAAAAAGAGCGTACGTAGCTTTTAATTTTTTTCTAGTTGAATGTAACTTCTAGAAGTATTTAAACAATCATAGGTACCTAATATCTAATGAGTTTATGTATGCGTATGTTATATCTACGTAGCATAAATAAATAAATCTTTACTGAAAAGAAAACATATCTTCCAAATGGCGGGTTTATTGCCGTAGGCAATGTCTGCCAACCAACCACTTGTGACATTAATTTGATATACACGTCACGATAAAGACGCCCATATAACAAACACATGACTTGTATTTTTAGGGAAACAACGCGTACGTAGTTGAATCGAACGTACAAACTTTGTGTCACAATGTCTAAGGTCACTCATTAATAATTACCTAATAATTACATTGTAGTCAGGCCCATCAATTAATCTTACATTTCTTACGTTATTCATTACGACATTCATGTGCGTCTTTCTACAATAATGTTTAGTGAGTTTGTATAACGTAGGTACGCATTGATATAAAAAATAGCTAATTCATTATAATTCAAGTTGATGACGTCACGGATCGTAAAGCTGGACTGAAATGGCAATGGGCAGGTCACACAGCAAGACAAAATGGTAGTAGGTTGGACACCCAGATTATTAAATGGAGACCATATGTCCAGATAGAAACGGAAACGTTTGGAAGAAACCAGGGCTGAAGAAGTAGAAAAATTCAGCTTTACCCAGTAAATAGTAAGTCAGTACATATTATGTTTCTTTATTCATCCATACACTATTGACGAGATTCTATCAAGGATCAGAGCCTTATAGTACCGATTAGTTCTCCCAATTTACATTAATTTGCTTAATTTTCTACTGACTTATATATTAACACCGTAAACTATGTACAGGTCTCTTCTTGCTGCCAGAATGTGTGGTCAAAGTTGGCGCCGATTACTGTTTGACGTGAATGCTGACCTTATACACTCAGTTCAGCATTCGATCCTGTTATTACCATGCACGCCTCTGACGAAACGACAATTGGAACTCTTTACAACTCTCCAATCGGCGTCGATAGATTTGCTAAACTCTTTGATCCGTTCAAGTGTTTTGTATTGATAGTTTGTTTATGATATATGTAAAAATTGACGAGTACAAGTGGCCTACGTATGATCGAATACAATAAACAACAATAAACAATAAAAGATCCATTCACAAACTTCAAAACGGAAAATGCAAATTCTTGTACTGGTCGATGGTTCCCCGATTATTCATGTCATGTTCCACATAGAGAGCGGTACTAACGAACTCCACGCGTACCTACGATCTACATATTTATTAGGTATGGTAACATTACAACCGACAATGTCTAAATAAAGCAATATCTGTGCAGAACAGAGTAGTACACGACTTAATAATATTGTGACGAGGAGTTCATTACCATTAGCATTGGTGTTGTACTCAGTATATAATTACGTATAGTAAAGCAACTCACATCCACAATACACACAGTTTTTGTGTCCAGGTGGACGAATTGTTCTCAACATTATTCACAGTTAAGCACTCGCAATGTTGAGATTATCAACAACGTTCCACATTGATTTAAGGACTCAAATCGAGCATCGACTAGTACACATCGTCACATAAGATCCCAACCAATAATGACAAAAATTGTACATGTCGTACCTATCCATCATACATCTTTTTTCACTAATTCTTTACTAACTACTAACTAAGTTATTGGTCTTTTGTATTGATATTCTGTACTAATGTACCTGTCAATGTTTGTTTTTGTGACTGTATCTGTTCCATGTGTAATAAATAAATAAATTCTTTCACTGTACAGGCTGCGCAATTGTGGAATAACCTTCCATTATCCATCAGACTCGCACCAACTATTTCCACTTTCAAGAGTAGACTGAAGCAGCAGTACCTTTCGATTTCAAATCCCACTACCCGTCCCTCCTGTACCCAGCATCCCTCCCATACACCATCCCATCCCATTTATGCATATAAGTATTTATGTATTCAAATATTGTTAAGTTAAGGTACCCTTTCGGTACTGAGTTTATAATTAGTTTTGTCTCATTGTGGTTTCTGTTATGGGTTGGCTGGCAGAAATTCCCATTTGGCAATAAGTCCGTCCTTTGAATGTTTCTTATATGCAATTATAAAAATTATGGAGAAACAGATGGAATCGTTATTAGTCTCGTTATTTACAAAACAACACTCACTTAAGTTGTCTTTGTCCATTGTACTCATGGATTACGTCGGATAGAAACATTTTCACGCAATAGTTAGAAAAACCCTACTAAGAAATTTGTAATTCTTATTGTAATAATACAAACAATACTTATCAGTTAGTTATATTCAGTAATGACATGATGATTGAAGATGACAAATCAAGATGATTTTGTATACCTGAAACAAAAAAAAAATATGTATTAGTTTTCCAGTAGCAAATATTTTCAACACATGTATCTCTCATTATTAAAAATTCTCTCATTATAAAAGACACGTAACTCTAGGTAAAATAAAAAATATATTAGGCATTCTAGGTCGGTAATGAATGTACAATCCCATTACTACAGGTGTAATACCAAAATCACTAATTAGATTTCGTAAGAATATTTTCTTAAATACAAGATCGTAAGAGTTTTGAATGCCTACTAATATTTTTCTAGAAATTATGCTTGTATATTTTAGGCCCAGCAAGTTGAGCCTAGTCTTTTGATATCAATGAGATCTGGATAGGTGAATGTTTTGCCAGTATTATTAGGCTGATGAGTTTTTAAATATCAATCATGAATGAAAAAATGTGGGCTTTTTTGGCTGATAATACCGAGAACCGTATTGGCAAGTCCAGTACAAAAAGCAATGTATGTATGAGTATGCCCTATTTCTTTTAAATATAAAAACGTAGAAGAATGAGACGACATAGGTTCATTACTCGCATCAGGTGAGTGAGTGGGTTTGTATGTAAATTATATTACTAGATCAACTCATACACTCGTATGTAATAATACAACAGTGGAGTGAGAGTACGTAAAGGAATCACCGAAATCATTTGCGGAAATGACTTTGCGTAATTTACCAACAATGTTGCCGCCATTAAATGTAATGAGGCGAGTAAAAAGGTCACTACATAATAATCAATCACCGCGACAAGATGAATATTTAAATATAGTTCCATTTACAAAGTGTCTTCGTGAAAAGCTCGCTGAGCGTACGCTAGAATTCTGCAAAGAATTCGTAGCGGTTCCGGATTGTGTGAGAACGCGGCCTCTGGCTAACGGGCCAACGCATTCCACACCGTGAAAGATAGACGCAGAAAAAGAAAGCGCACAAAGATACTCGAAGCTCTCGGAAATAAACAAGCCGCAAACTTAAAATAGATTAATTAAACACGTATTGTGTTATTAAAGGGAGGGGGTGACGTTTCAATTTATGATACAAATCATCGGAATTTAGAAGAATAAATGAATGAATGAATGAATAGCCAACACTCGACAAAATATTGCTTTGCAAGTATTGGTACCTACCTATTAGAGAAATGGTCAATCGGTGGTATTGTAATGGTGACTCTGGCCTGAGACAATTAGAGTGACTGATTTGTTGTATTATGTAGGTATTTATGATAATTTGGTTGCATATTAGAGACATATTGCCTTGGTTGTTTTCATATTCAAATCAAAATCACCCGCCGCGCCGGTCGATGTACCGCTCTGGCATTATGTAACATACAATAAGATATTAATACCTAATCATTATATACTATACATACTTATATTGCATATATAGTTACTCTGCAAAATTACTACGAGTTAGCAGTGTAAACGAACCTCTTTGAAAAATCGTTTTAACCTGTCGACCAAAATTCTGTAATGAACCATTTACATTCACTCCAGCATTGAACTGACAATATCATAATTGTTTATTGTGCTTTCATTATATAATTATCTTGCTTCATACTATCCTATGTCACTGACGAAACGCTAACAGAGCCCTTTATTTAGCATTGATATTGTACATCTAATTATGTAAAACTGACGAGTCCAAGTGCCCGATGTAGGTTCTAAGGACGATAAACAACAATAAACTCGTACTTACAACCAAGGGTCTCGGAGTCTGATCATTCTAACATAAAACATCTCTACTACACATAAACATAACGTGAACTCTACAGTCGGTCTGATCGAGGAACTACGATAGGAAACATAACAGGATGCTAATGACATACAAGGCCGTGACCACTTCCTTCGGATCATCAATAAGGACACGGAAGGATTATAAGTATAACTGACGCAATAAACACAACGCAATAACAAATACGCGAGCACAGACACGTGTGTTGATTCTAATATTGGACTCTAATTACCTATTCAGCTCCTATAAGCTGTCATTCGGCTTCGGCGCCCTGAATTGTTCTCAGCCAATACTGAGAGAATCCTCTTGAAACTGAAGACAGTGATAGATGAAAGTATGGACTACAGATTGGCTGTTTTAGAATTACAGGATTTGGAAATTCCTTGAATAAAAAAATATTCTGAAAGTACCGGAATGAAATTTACGGGATCTGAGGATTTTCAATTTAGCCAAAATACTGGTAATTATAATCTTAACAAATTGGCTGTTTTAGATTTTTAAATTTGTTCCCAGGCTCCTCTTAAAAGGGTAAAATACTTACGTTATTCTTATTTCGCGCTAACATTCTCATACAAAATTTGAAGAAGTTGAAGCGAAAATAGAAAGATTTTTGCTTAGTGCATAGAAGCCTTTAATTGTTACTACTAGTTTTTGTATTTTAAATGTGCAGGTGTTTATTGCAATAGTGATCTTAGACCAAAAGGATGGTGTAATTAGTAGAACGTTACCTGGATTGGTCAAGGGTTATTACGTTAATAGCAACAAAACATTAATACAAGCAAACGCGAAAGGATTGTATGGGGACTGGGGACGCCTCACGCCAGTCGGCAGTAGGCACGAGGACAGGAGGAGGGAAGAAGAGGGAGTCCGGGATCACCATTGAGAATGTGCACTGGGGGTCGATGATCTGCCGGGAGAGGCATAGAGGATAGTGTGGGGTGGGGCGGGGTATAGTACGAGGGGGACGGGGTGTAGGCTTTACTCGCCATGCACGCGGTTGCACCACATTCCAGTGCATCTACACACACACTACATAGTACACACACATGCAACACAATATTGTAATATAATACATACTAATACCTAGACTTTATTGCTTCCTACACGCCTTAGTTTTCTGCCGCAATGCCATTTGATTCCAAGTTTGCTTTAATGGTTAGCTGCTAGGTACCTACCCATATATCATTGCGTTTCTGATTCGAGGACAATAAACAAATTATATTTCTTCGTATACTTATTTAAAAAAATTCTAAAAACGGGAGACCTTAGATCTCGACAATCGTTACTAAATACGCTTTGGAAAGAATAGAGTAGATACATTGAACCTTTATCTAAGGATAACCGTAAAAAAACTTTTTATATCTTGCATGGATTTCTAAAAAAAATGTGAATAACATTTTCACTATTTTATCATGAGATTTTGAACCTTAATGCCCGTCAAGGGTTGCTCCCTCCCACTTACCCTTGGATGGTACAGGAACGCCAGTTCCTATTTCATCCAATATCTGTGCAAAGTAATACATGCTGAGGAGGGCTCAGGGATCACCTGAAGGGCTCCCCCCCAACAAACCCCTCCCCGATTTAATGCAATCGTCATCGGTTACAAATAGTCCTTATGTGCTAATACAATCACTTATATCTTTAATGCCGTGGGAAATGACCGTGACGTCATAGTTGGGTCGCGCAATGGGTCGCGAGACTTGAATCTATAGTGTTACGCAGTTAGTGGCAAATTGCGGGGTATGGCCCCTGAGTACATTTCTGGTGGGAAAGAGGCCATACTATCCGTTCTGCAGGATGCAGGTTCACTCCCACTAGATACTATTGATATAGATTTCGTCCTGATAACCTTCGCCAGGCTGATTCTGAGCACGTTTTCTCAAAGCCCTTAAGAAGACATATACGCTCGAATCGCGGTGGCACGCACTATACATTGTAGACAATGAAATTAGATAATAACATAATTATAAATTATAATAAAAACAGTACATCTATTTTAAACCTGAGCAGATTGTTGTTATCATCGTGTGACATTATTCACCTGGTAGGTACCCCTCACTAAGTCACTATACTTACACAAATCTTATACGCGTCACATATAAATTAAGTAGGTGAAATGTATTCTTTAATTTCTTTATACCTAATTATCTTCGTAGCTCGGGTAATAAAGGTGATTTTCGTTTAACATGTTACCGCAGAAGAAACTATAGTGATACATTTAATTAACTAATCCATTTCAGCAGTTGAAGGACCAAGGCTGATGAAGAAGAAGACGGGATACTTTACCATATTACTAATTACTCATTTTTAACTATCATTTGAGTTTTTTTTCAAATAAAGGTCGTATTACCATCGACAGGAATTGCCGTTTGCAAGTTTAGTGTTTGGAAGTTACAAAAAAATAATATACGTATTATGTTAACTTTAATTGCCAGAATATCTACGTTTACTTAATTGTTTATTGTTGATCATAGTCGTTAGGCCGAAATTTCGGACACTTGGACTCGTCAAATTTACATAGTTATAGTCTATTAACAATCAAGAGGAGCAATAAGAAAAGATAAGCACATCAATGCAAACAGAGTTCATAACCTCTTCTCCATTCTTCTCGGTGTACCGTGTGTAGATTGTCGATGTTGTCGAGCTTTCGGCCTTTTTGCTGAGGTCATTTCAGGACTAATGTAGTTAGAGTGTAGAACGTCTGCTAGCATAATATGTATAATCCATATCGGATAATGAGGTTCATCACAACACATAAACACATCGCTCCCCCTTGGATGATGACGCAGGAGAGGTTGTGGCTTTCTGGGAGCGGATGGGGATATAACCTCTCCAGTCCTGAAGTCCTCAAAAACATGGAAAATTTTCACCGTCCCGATACAAACAAACGTACGGCGACACTAGTATTGTAAACGTGAACTAAAAAGAGGATAGATACGCAAAAAAAAATTGCAAAACAACAGTATTTTACAGGCTGGATGAAATTCAAAGTTATAAAGGGATCCACACACGGGGACCTCAGGACTGAAGAGGATAGTGAGCGCCAACCGACACGATAAGAAGAACTCTCGGGTAGTACATTCAGACCAGTAACATCTAACATCAAGCACCATGTGCGGGTAGTAATATGTGAGAAAGAAAAATAGCAGCAATTTTAAGGACAAATCACATTATACAAAGTATGCAGTAGGTAATAAATCTAATCTATTTATAATAGCCGCGATAATTATGGAAATCTTTCATACGGAACTAAGGCGGTAAGCAAACAACAACATTGATTGATACAAACAAACTCTACTTCACGTGTTATGTGCTCAGGGTTCGCTAAAATCCGATATTAATTACAAAGATCGGATATATATTTATTTGACATATACGGCTTGCGCCCTTAAAATGCATTACAACAAAAATTTGGATTCAAAACAATAGAACAAAAATAAAATATAATACAAAATACAATAAAATTATGCAATTTTCTGGATATATATATACACGGTGTAACACAACCGGTGGATCAACCGAAGCAGAATGGTAGAGGACCTCAATACCTATCGATTTAACCCCCATGTATGTTCAGCGATTTTTTGTAGTTTTCGAGTTATGAATTTTTTTCGTATTTTTTTGCCAAACCCCGACTTGCAAGACGTTATTGGTCACAGAGATGCCAATTATTAAGATAAATACTTGATTTTTTTTCTGGAATAACTAAATAGTGTGCCTTGCAGATACAAAAACAATTATGGACCTATCTGATACCATAACGCTATAAAAAATGTTGAATCTCAAAATTAGTCACAATTGAAAATTTTAATAAATGTTTGAGGACGATTTATAAAAATAATCACAGAATAAAAAAAAAATTAATTGCTTTCAAAAACTTTCCAATTTTATAATCTATGTACTCTGCAAATTTCATTGAGCTAGCTTTACGGGATCATACCTAAAAATTGTTCCAAAGCAAGAAGGGCGGTAGTTCACGAAAAGAAATTTTGATGAATCTCTATACAAAATGTATGAGGAGAATATTTCCCAAAAAAAATCATAAATTTATATTATATTAATTTTTTGATCTTGTAGTCGAAATCTCGAAATCTAATGCGAGTTTGAAAATAATAGATATAAATTTATTATTTTTTTTGGGAAATGTTCTCCTCATAAATTTTGTATGGAGATTCCTCAAAATTTCTTTTCGTGAACTACCGCCCTTCTTGCTTTGGAACAATTTTTAGGTATGATCCCGTAAAGCTAGCTCAATGAAATTTGCAGAGTACATAGATTATAAAATTGGCAAGTTTTTGAAAACAATTACAATTTTTTTTATTCTGTGATTATTTTTTTTAAATCGTCCTCAAACATTTATTAAAATTTTCAATTGTGACTAATTTTGAGATTCAACACTTTTTTATAGCGTTATGGTATCAGATAGGTCCATAATTGTTTTTGTATCTGCAAGGCACACTATTTAGTTATTCCAGAAAATAAAATCAAGTGTTTATCTTAATAATTGGCATCTCTGTGACCGATAACGTCTCGCAAGTCGGGGTTTGGAAAAAAAATACGAAAAAAATTCATAACTCGTAAACTACAAAAAATCGCTGAACATACATGGGGGTTAAATCGATAGGTATTGAGGTCCTCTACCATTCTGCTTCGGTTGATCCACAGGTTGTGTTACACCGTGTATAAGAAAATGATACATATCCTCTCGATCACTCGGTGTCTCGCGATGGCTTGAGCTGGACAAAGTATAAATTTAGATCTGAATTTCTTTTCCATCGCCCTTTCGTACGATACCACACACGACCCCACACAACTCTTGGATTCCCTCATCAGCAAAATTTCTCACAGATTCTGGATATTCAGAAGTTTCCACCACAGAGTGTAAGAAGATATCGATGTCAAACGTCGCGTCGTATGGCAAGGTAACTTCACATTTCATAATCATATAACTGCGTCACATGTGCATCTAGTGTAAATAAAGTACAACAATAACATTTACATAACAATATATATAGCAATGTGTGTAATTAATTATTGTAGGAAGATATTTATAGGTGAGTATCAATCTATCTATAACATAATAATACATAATAGTGGTATTATAGAATAGATATAGGTTATCAAGCGCCAGTGTTGCATTATCGCATACAGATATTATTTTGACTGCGGATAAATAGTTGCAATGTATGTTACGTTGTGCGGGTCAGTTAGTACTTCTCATATAATAATAAAAATAACACAGTACAGGTACTACACTGTGGACTGTAATGAGTGGTGAGTACACAATACTTGTATAGGCAATAGCGGGTAGTGGATATTGTGGATACTCATTTGTAGATCTAGCTACCGAAGTAAAATTTACAATATTCCTGATTACAACGTATCCTGTGCCACCATTAAGGCGTCACGATCATTTCCCACGGGATTAAGGGCTTGGCACCAAGAATGACGTCACAGTCATTTCCCACGGCATTAAGGTTCAAAATCGCGTGAACAATCGCATGAAAAAATGGTAAAAATAGCGTTTTTTCCATTTTTTGGGGTTTATTTGGGTATATCAAAAAACTTTTACGGTTATTCCCTAGATTTTAATGCATATTATCAGTACAAAAAAAACTTTACAAGATTTAAAAAATCTTTTACGGTTATTCCCTAGATAAAGGTTCAATGTATCTAATCAATTTTTTTCCGGTAACGGTTGTCAAGATCTAAATGTTGCTTCAAATTTACTTATACTGCAACCAGTAAAAAGTTAGTACGATTTTCTCACCTAAATTTGTCAATGCTTTTTTTTTCTTGAAAGATCGCGTAAACTCGCCCATGCAGTTTCATTAAAATATAATGTTAATTATAAGAGGATATCTATTATAAAATCAAACCCAACCTTGGTTGGATAAATGAAGGGTGAGAGAGAGAGGAAATGAAGGTAAGGGAGGGGGAGTAACTAGATTTGTGAATGACGTTATTGTAATTACTACGGCTCACAGTAAGCATCACCGCAGGCTGTACAGTGTATAGTACAGTGTGCACTTGATGGAAGGGATGACACTACGAGTACAATTGAGGTTCCTACAGCCTACACCGTAGGGCGGCGGCGGCGCGGCGAAACGCGGTGCGCTCTACAATCTACGGTGGTATGGTGTATTGCATATATACGACGTACGTACGTAACGTAGATACGTTATTATTGCGGTAGTGACGAGGTGTCGGAGAGAGGGGCTGGCGGATAGGCGTCCCAAGGCCGGGGCCATCGACCCTGTAGCCACCAGCCACCCTCCCGCCCCCAGATCGATTGTCGGACCAGAGTACTCCCGCCTGAAGAATAGAGTTACTACCGACACCAACCAACCCAACTACTACGAGACATTACTCTCCCGTTGTATACAACTAACAACATCAGCTACATCGCACACCCAAATACTCACACTCTTGTCACTGGCACCGATGGGTTAGTCTCGCACATTCACATAGCTTACTACTAATATTTGGTGTTGACAAAATACCTACGCGACATACATTATTGTCTAATAACCGACTATTGGATATTTCCAAATTACTATATGTAGGTCGTACTAAAAATCATCAGCACTCACAATCTGGGAATGTACGTATAATACAACAAACTAACAATTGAAAATAACAAACTAACTTCTTGCCATAATACAAACTTTTTTGGCAGGTTTATTTGTGAATGAATAAGCAATGTTTATTGTTTATGGACCTCATACTTCTAGGCGGTTTTGAATAACATACATCCAATATAAAAAAAGGTGCGCGTTGAAAAAATTAAGATAGCGGAGAGCAAAGGAGTGTGGAAACTTGGATTCTACATAATCCCACTAACCTATATGACATAACGAAAATTCAGAACTACCCGACCATTTACAGTCTCCACGCATACGAAATATCTATTTTTTTTTTAAGAAAAGGATTTGGGCTTGTATACACAATCCCACATACTTTACTGCACACCTTGCACTAGACTAAAAGCCTGTATCGCAAGGTATGGAATACATCGCCAGCGCCGGGGTTTGAACCTGGCACCTCCCGCTTGAGAAACTGACTGCCGCCTCAACCAACTGCGCCAACCATGTACTCAATTACTGGGCTATTAATGTTCAAGAATTTAGTAAAATAAAGAGTTTTGAATAGAAGATGTATTCATTATACACTGTTATAAAACTAAGAAAGAATCGGCAGAGTTCATGAAAAGGTACGATATAAAATACATAATATATACTTACCTAATATTTTTTAACGGCATCTCGACAGAATATTGCTGCGGACTACGGAGAGGCTTGCCAAATAACAGGAGTTGCATCTCGCAACAGTCAGAGGTTCCGGTACAATGATAATAACGTCCAACATCCACTAGTGATATTGCGTTGCGCTATACGACCTGACTACATGAGGACGAGGAAACAACTTGGCAGACAACCAATGCAATATAAAACTCTGCATTCGACTAACACGAGAAAGGAAATGATATTGTTTCTATATAATAAAGATTAACGGATTATTAATAAAATAATAATCTGATTGTAAGAAAAAGAAGAAGAAAATGAAAGTGAACAAGTTGAGATGGTTGAGACATGTGCAGAGAACGAACGATGAAAGGAAAACAAGGAAAATTTACCTGGGTGAAAGAAGAGGTGTAAGGAAACGCGGCCGTCCAAGAACCACGTGGCTGGACCATGTTGACCAGATCTTCAAGGACGGACGTGTTTTGAGTAAAAATATTAGCATATACCTACCAGTTATTTTTAGGGATGCAGTGTTTCAGCCGACTCTCGTATCTCGAAATATTGCAATTTATTTAAAATATTATGGTTTACTTTTTTATGTAAACTATACAAAATTTGTTGTCTAAATAAAATGCATATTATATATATTTTTAAACGAATTGAACTATTGCATAGTCTGTTCTGCCAAATGTCCCAAAAATACAGTAAGGCATACGACACAAAACTGTAGATTTTGGTTAAGCATGCTACGCCGAATATAAAATTTAGTTAACGTGAGTATTAACTTAATAGGTAACTATAACTAATATAAGCTCCACTATTAAAATATTACAATAATGAACTGAGTTAAGTATTTAGACAATACGTAATTAGAACTAATAGGGACATTTTACAATTATTACGGAGTGTCGCGACGGTCAAATTAGTTGTGTGATAACAACCCTTCATAAAACAGGCGTGCAACCTAATTATATGTACCTCCCTAGTAATTGTCACTACAAATAAAATTCGTGTATACCACTTCCATAGAATGTATATTGTGTACATACACCAAACGTGTGTTAAAAACAACCCGTGGAATATGATGCACTTACGCAACCCCTACACATTACAAATTATTCATCATTGTACCTATTAGTAAAGTTGATACTACTATAATGTACCTAGTTGGGCACAGTTAATTTTTGAGTCAACTTCGTTCGTTACTTCGCGTAATAGACCGTTAATATTCGTACAATATTTTTATTTTAAATTATAAATCTGGTCCAATTTCTGTTGATTCCTTAATGCTGGATTTAACTAACTTCTTAAGTGTGGATAGCGAAGATTGCAACCACCTAGCACAAATTTTGTATGAAAAATAATGATAAGTGGCTCCTATCTCCCAAAAAAACTGCTAACATTATGAATCATTATGAAAACAAATCTACCTACTCCAACCGATCTCAACTATAATAAAATAAAAGCGAACCCTTGTGCTTTCCTTGAGTTGCCTATTTTAGTGTAAGGCAATAATATCTTAGGTATCAGAAGGTTGTGTAATGTGTATATAAAATGCGTGTTCGTAGAACCAAGGTTTATTCAGGACTAACTTATAAAATGATGATCAGAAGGATATATACAAATGTCTTAGGATCTAGTGTACCTAAATAATTATACCTAGGTAGGGGGTGTTCATACTCCCTACAATATTATTGAAAATTTATACATAATGCATATCATTAAATATTCGGTGACGTACGTGATAAAATGTAGGTATGAATCTGATGGCTTCGTGTACGACAAGGCGTAAGGCAGCTTGATATGTTTGGTGGTAAATGGGTAACTCATATCATCAGACATAAACTGTTGTGACGTGATATCAGAAGAGTAGAGAAGACTATACAGAGTAGAGTAGAATACCACCAGTGTTGCCGTTTCAAAATTTGCAAGAATACCTGATTTTTCTCCAGAAAATACTAGAATATACTAGGTCGACGTCGAAAAAACGACGAATGACTGAAATTGCAGGGGATAAACGGTCCCCTGACTAACAAGGAAAAACAAATAGTCGACGGGGGAGGGGGAATATCCATTTTTTTTTGTAAGTTGATATGCTTATTTTTGTTGACCTTGACGACCGACGAAAAAATTGACGAGCGGGGGGGGAGTGAGGGGATTCACAATTTATTTTCATAAATTACTACGCAAAATTTGAAAGAATAACAAAAAAAATTTAAACATGCCAAAAACACTAAAATTGGGTCAAAAATACTAAAATATACCGAGACTCAGAAAATACTAGTTAAGTATTAAAAATACTAAAGACGGCAACACTGAATACCGCATCTAGATGGGAACTTCAGATTTATCTCCAGAGAATATATTTACCTATTTAATACACACGACGTTGCTTGAATTATTATGGATCACACACGTTGCATTGCGATAAGAGACCATTATTTATTTATTTCATTCAAGTAAAAACATTGCACTAGTTGGCATAACGGCTAATCGCCTTTTAGTTCAGTCACTTTAGGAAATCAATGTATGGGGAAGTTGGCAAAATTAATAACAGATGGGACTCTATGCAGTATGATACCTTAGGGTGAGGTGTTTCAGAATATCAGGCGTCCCCCCCGCCACACCTGACGCGTCACCCCCCTGGCCCCCCGAATAGGTCCCCCTACGTGGTTTTCCTCTATTTATCAAAAAACTGTAACAGATAGAAGGAAAATGTTAAGGACAAAAATAGTCCTTAATAAATTCTCTACAAAATAGGTAAAGCACATTTTTTGATAGGACTAGTAATTTACCCGCAATAGCCGGTGAAAGTATCGTAATTTTTTAATAAGAACCAAATTTTTTTTATTTTACTCAAATTGCTGAAAATTCATAAGAGCTACAAGAAAATGGTCAAAGAATGAATTAATTGCTATAGTTTTAGCTATAAAATGAGCTATTATTTATTTTTGCACGGCTCATAGTTTTTGAGTTATAACATAAAATTCCAATGACAGAAGTCTTAAAAATGGAACTTTTCATACAATTTGTATTGAAATGCTGTGATATTAAAATTTAGGTTAAGCCTGTTTTTCACAAGCATGTGAAAGATAAAAAATGTATTGGAGTATGATTGGGTCTTTTTAGTATTTCAAGATATAATCCTTTCGAAGTTGAATGCACTTTTGCCAGTCATGTTTCAAAGCCATTATCCCAGTTTTCCAGAAGGATTCCTCAAGGTTAGGATATGGGTCAAAAGCATTGGCACCCGGCGATTCGAGGGTTTGTACAAGTCCTGTTCTGAAGTTAAGATGAACACTACTGATTAAAATCAGATCACTGGAATCTCTGCTATCACCTAACTAATAATTCCGCGATCTTTGAAAAATTAATCCATGTCTTTATCGACGTTCTCCAGAACTACTGCATTTTATTGCTTTCCGCTTCAAGGGTTGTGTTTGACACCTTGCTGTGCCCATTCAAAATCTGGCACTTACTTTCTAATCATGGCATATGATGGAACAGACTCCATTAATGAACCCGATATTTCTTTTATGGTTCGTGTCGGTCTATGACCTTAGATAAAATAATATTTTATCACGGATCGCAGCTGACAATTTCACATTTTCACAAAAATGTCAAACACGTTGAAATAAAAATGGTGCCAAGAGTGCCAGCGTCGTCCTATCGATCTCAAATTTTGTAAATAGCCCTAATGAAGTTTAAATTATCTATATCAATAATGAACTTAAACTGGTCTGTACATTTTTTTCTCAGGGCTACGAAGTGTTCAGCCGAACCTCGTATCTTACACAGACATACACTAAATTTTCTTCTTTAATGATCTTGACGAATCCTTCTGCAAAACTGGGATACGGCTTTGAAATATGGCTGGCAAAAGTGTATTGAACTTCTAAAGAATTATACCTTAAAATACTTACAAAATCCAGTCATACTCCAATACATTTTTTATCTTTCACATACTTGTGAAAAACAGGCGTAACCTAAATTTGAATATCACAGCATTTCAATACAAATTGTATGAAAAGTTCCATTTTTAAGACTTCTGTCATTGGAATTTTATGTTATAACTCAAAAACTATGAGCCGTGCAAAAATAAATAATAGCTCATTTTATAGCTAAAACTATAGCAATTAATTCATTCTTTGACCATTTTCTTGTAGCTCTTATGAATTTTCAGCAATTTGAGTAAAATAAAAAATTTTTGGTTCTTATTAAAAAATTACGATATTTTCACCGGCTATTGCGGGTAAATTACTAGTCCTATCAAAAAATGTGCTTTACCTATTTTGTAGAGAATTTATTAAGGACTATTTTTGTCCTTAACATTTTCCTTCTATCTGTTACAATTTTTTGATAAATAGATGAAAACCACGTAGGGGGACCTATTCGGGGGGCCAGGGGGGTGACGCGTCAGGTGTGGCGGGGGGGACGCCTGATATTCTGAAACATCCCACCCTAAGGTATCATACTGCATAGAGTCCCATCTGTTATTAATTTTGCCGACTTCGTGCTGCAAAAGGACTGAGCTATTTGAGACCACCAACATAACACTATGCATACCATACCCATATATACATTCATTCAATTATTTACACTTATTTTACGCACTTTTACTATTTAAATTGCAATCTTACAGTTATCACTAAAAAATAAATAAAACTAAGAAAGAAAACAATTCAGACAACTCATTCAGAGCTTAGGTGGTAATCAAAAATAACCATCAAAACAAAATTCACCTGACAGCCGCATATAGGCACTGTTTGAAAATCAAAATACCTCAGAACCAAAAAGGTGGAAGCTGTAATGCTCCCGGCGCCTATGGAAGTGGGTAGATCTCACTATAATATAGGTTGCTAAAGGTTACACCGCTCCTCAACGGATGTCGGTAGTATCTGAAATTGGGTGCATATGAAATAGGTTGTTGAGTATTATATACTCAACGGCCAAAAAATTTCATTTTGGTAGCATGATGTGGTGGAATGGGTGAACGTTGCCCTGGGCATAAAGTGATCACTTAAGCCAGCCAAAGCCGACTCGTAAGCGTCGGAACATCCATCCTGCTCCCCTCCCCAAGGGAGTTCGCATAAGTTATTATGTGAATGTTGATATCTTCCGCCTTTCGTTGAGAAAATACTCATTATAAACTAGGTATTGTAAATGTTATCTTCGATTCGGAAAGACGCTAATTCAGTTGACAGATTTTGTTTACATGCCACGCCTTACACTTAGGGTTGCCAGATGTCCGGTTTTTCTCACGTCTGTCCGATCGAAAAAATCTTGGGAAACCGGACAAAGGGTTGGACCTCAAGAATTTCCGCACGATCAAGATAGACTTATCAATTACCTATTTTTCATAAAGCCCCTCAATTGATTATATCCATCGTGTTCCCATTTTTGACACGTAGTAGTAGTAGGCAGTAGGCACCTACATTCCTTGTGAAAACCCGAGTATTTAAATAGGTGGCATTTTCTCATAAAATAAAATTTGTCTACTTAGGAAACACTGTTTTTTTTTTTTAAATGAGGATCTGGGTTTGCTTACACAAACCCAAATACTTTCCTGCACTAGGCTAAAAGCTACTTGCGAAAGTACCTATATGTATTGTTAAGGGAAAATATCGCACTTCAGAACTCATTATTTGCAAAAATTTCATGAGCGGCGCAAATTGTGTACTTATACAATTTTGGAAGATTGTTCGGCTTTTTGTCCGACACATCTGGCAACCCTACATACACTGTACACTGTGGGTACAATATACGACCTATACAACAGTTAAGTAGGTAGGAATGTTACTTATTAAATAGACTACACGATACTAAAACAATTAGTAGTTGGGTTGGAACTTGGAAGTATATAATATAATACAACAAACTTGTGTCGAGATTAAAAATTCCACACACAGTTTAGTAAACAAGTTACGTCAGCGTGTCCACACCGCGGTCCACGCATTCCCAAAGAGATTGTCATGTCATGATGATATTATTAACAAACAATAAATAAGATAATACACAATTAGGTATGTATGTACCACCGGTAAGTACGTGCTACATACACTTAAGGGCTTGGTAACAAGAAAGACGTCACAGTACTTACACAGTACTAACACTACTTAACGATTGACTGGACGAACGGTGGTGTTGCGGGGACATTTTTGTAGAATAAGTAGAATATTTAGTTTTAAGTTAGAATAAGTATATCTATAGCCAAAAATCCATTTGGATTAGGCACCGCACCAATGATTTATACTTTGTTATAACAATTTGCAATAAATAAAAAAAAAATAAAAAAAAGTCATTTCCAACGGCATAAGAGTTTAAAATCGCGTGAACAATCGCATGATAAAATGGTAAAAATAGCGTTTTTTTCAATTTTTTGGGGTTAATTTTGCGTCTATCAAAAAACTTTTACGGTTATTTATTTTATTAATCTTACGAGTACAAACAGTTTTTCAATAAGCATAAACAATTAACATCAGCAACAAATACACCAGCGAAGACTCAAGGATTACCAAATTATTTGTGTCACAAAAGCAATTCATTTTTAAAGGAAAATTAAGATAAAAATCACATTATAGACAAACACACAATAAACCTAACTAGTCAGTTAACAATAATAATTTATTCCCTAGATTTTAACGCATATTATCAAAACAAAAAAAAATTACTCCGTCACTTGCGGGAAAGGAGTTTCCGTCTTTCGGAAAAAAGATCTGAGGTGTTTTTCACATTTTTTTTTGGGAAATCTATACGAGATATAAAAAAACTTTTACGGTTATTCCCTAGATAAATGTTCAATGCATCTACCCTATTTAGTTCCAAAGCATATTCAGTAACGGTTGTCGAGATATAAGGTCTTCCGTGTTTAGAAACTTTTGAAATGTCGGTATGCATACTCTTGAACATATTGTTGTTTTCCACAATAACAAGCAATAAAAATTAACCCACGTCTCGGACTTGAACATTTCACAGAATATGAATCGTATATAGGGTTGCCAGATGGTATCCAAAAGGAGGACATGTCCTCCTTTTCCATGTTTTGTCCTCCCGTCCTCCCTTACCTACTGTAAGTCCTCCTTTTTCAATCTACATCAAAAGTGTTAAAAAACATTGAATGTCTCTCAGAACTGCTCAAGATCTGCGTGTTTTATTTTTGTATAAGCGCACATAACGCAAATGTGGAAAGAGTTTTTTCGCTGATTAATACTCAGTGGAGGAAAGAGAAGAACATTAAGTGTGCACTCAGTAAATCTCTAATTCTTACTCATTCAACTTCAAAAACATGACATGTGAAGCTCAGCAGCTTGGCAGCTCAGCTAAATATGATTAAAATAATATAAAAAATTCGTTTAATTTCTGAATGTCCTCCTTTTGTACAGAAAATCCTCCTTTTTAGACCCATCTGCCCTATCATCTGGCAACCCTAATCGTAGAGGAATAGTAGTAGGTTAGCGTTAGAGTATTATTGAGTTACTTTACAAACAACATAACATTATACACGTGTCACACAGAACACAAACAACCTATTACAGTAGGTAGATAAAGATAGTACTACTACTATGTAAGGGCGTTATACATAATCAATGTTAACTAACTATTAGTACACATACACATAGATAATAAACTACAATTCATTGCATTACAACGCAATTATTATACTGATGATGAACACTGCACAATAAGTAGGTAATATTCATACTAACTTGTGTTTATTCATGCAACGTAATTTTGAAACAAGATTGATTTCAGAGCACCAGTATATTAAGCATCCACTACTACCATATTACTAAAGCATACAAAATGTTGGTGCAGTGCCTCAAAAAGTGAGACGATCACAACAAGAAGGTACATATTTAAATAATAACTTATATAACTGCCATTAGGTGACAATACGCATATTAAATATCGGACTTTTTCTCGTTTATTAGCGAAACATTCATTGGATTACAAGTTTTTTTTTTTCAAATTTTGATACCTCAGAAGTCACAAGTGTCACAACCCTATTTATGACTAATTACTTATGCGATGGATGCAGGGGATGTAGGAGGCGTCATGTGATGCAGTGTGAATAATTCAAGATACATAAAAAATAACTAGGTATCTACTTGTTTTACCGACGCGACGCCGACGTACGAAAACAAAATCTATTAACTGAACCGTATTTAAATAGAGTTTTTCAATACAAAAATAATAATTATCTGTGTACCTATTGGTAATTATTTCAAGATGCACGAAGTGCATTGGTATTGGGGCGAGGTATCTCGAAATATTGTAAAGATAAAAAGGAAATGGCTTTATTGTGAATACGGTGTAAAATTAAAAAAAAGTGTGGCAAAAAGTTGGCTAATTTTCAGCCATGCCATTCAAACTTGATAACAAGCTTTGGTTACATGCGACGCCGACGTGACGGTTAGATTCAGCTTCTAAATTGTTGAGTGTCATCCATTCATCCATTCATTACTGTATAATAGAATAAGTACTTAATAGAAAAATACTACAGGTTAGGTTAATAGCGTACAAGACGCGTGGATTTAGGAACAGGTACGATACGAGCGGTCAGTGGTGTAGTTGGTACAAAGTGATGTATTGGTGAGTGTACGAGTAAGTAAACATAGTATAGATAAACGTCGGGGGCCACTTTATTTTCGTTCTTCTCTATTTAGATCCCAAGGTCCTGGGGCTTGCGCACTGGACACAACACACTTTTGTATTGTGACTTGCGAGGTGCGTAATATTATATACGACGGACATCACAGCCAAAACAAATCAGACAGACTATACTGACAGAAAACTTAACCCTGTTGCAACAAACTGTTTATCATTTACATCGATCTCTCTTATCTTCTAAATATATATTCGTCCCTTTTTCAGAAGACACAGTGATAAGATCATAAATTACTGTGAACACACCAAAGCATTCACACAATCAGATAATCTAAAATGATTCGATATTCATCCAACAATAAACTGGATACACAATATGAGTATTATGATGAGAGAATAATATCTCACAAATCATCGGACGCAACGTCAAATTCATACATCAGATTATGTACCTACAATCTACAAACATGAGATCTACGCGGCGTCTACGGCCATCGCATAATAACACAACACATTCAAAACAAAATACGTTTGGCTGTGTAAATAAAAGATTATAATTAGCCCTGAGAAATGTCAAACGATAAACAAGAGAATTAAAATACATGCAAATAATAATAGACCGTCCAACGCGACGAAGCAAATGTTTCATAATAAATAAGTCTATGTGTTGTGTATATGTTACAGGTTACAGCTAAAGCATAAACAACGGCTAATGTATGCATTCACTAGTCAATGTATGCATTTACTGATGAATTTAGTCAAACTATTAACTCCGTATAAAAATTATCGCTTTAGCTAGTTAGTGTACACATTCACTAATTAATGTATACATTAACTATTGTGGTTTTGTTAAAGCATACACAACAACCAACAGGGAAGTTTTTTAGGTTTAAAATTAATGTTTAAAGAGTATTTTAGATATTGTGGGAGTTGTGTTCCAAAATTGTATATTTATTGAGGTAATCCTACTTAAAAATATAAAATCAATCAAACATAATTCTCACTGACTGCTGACAACAGTGTGTATAAGATAACAGCTGTTAGCGAATGGCGGACATTTTAATTGTTAAAAACATTTTGCAAACTTTGACTGAATCTCCTTCGTAAACGTACGCACTGACTAGTCAAAGCGTAAACTAGAATGATTGTGAACACATTAACTGAGCGTGTCAGTCAATGTATAAATTGGCTAGTTCATGCATTCACTAACTTCGCTTTAACTGTAACGTAGGTATATATAATGTGTATGCATGCGACAAGAAGGAAGTTCTGGTACTTTTATTAATGCTACTTGCGTGATAAACTCAGACATATAGGAGACGTTTATTCGACATTACAGGTCACTTCATCGAAAACACTAATAAATAGAAATAGTCGTAAGGCCGTCACACTCACACTCTATACAGTCCACAGCCAAACAGGAAAACACTTCATAAAAATAATAACATACTGTAAACATACGAGCAGCTTGTTGTTCAATCATCATCTAACGTTAATAAACTAGAAAATTTTGAGTGAATATGTTTCTAACTGATATAATCTATGAACGAAATTAACAAAAACACCCTGAAAGTTGGGTAGTTTTGCAAATAACGAAACTAATAAAGTTCCATCTGTGGAGTGCTAGAAAGTTTGATGTCATTTTTCTCAACATTTCGGTCTAGCTAGTTTGAACTTAAGAATCTTGTTACTCTCGAACCTTATTATACACTACAGTAAGTACATCGGGTATGGGAGCTCGAAAATAAATATCGGACAATTATTCGTTAAATTATTAAAAATAATCAGACTATAAAATTAACTAAATCTTCAGTCTTATTAAAAAGGTGGGTGCAGGAATTATCTTGTTTAATTATGTACAACCATAGATAAATATGCAGGTTGCGGCTATTAAGACACGAAGAGGCTGGCAGGTGACAGAGATGGGTGGAGGGATCTAGTACTTGCTGCAGACCAAACTTAGGATTGTACAACCCCGAAGAAAGAGACGTGTTTATTTAATTTATGTTATTGCTACACTATTAGATTTTAGTACATAGACAATTTTGTATATAGGTATTAAAAATCTGAATAAAACTAAAATATACATTCTTATTTTCTGGCTGAGAATCATGCCGACCAGATTCTCAAGGATGGACGCGTTTTGAGTAAAAAGAATCGGAATAAAATTGCGCGAATGTGACGGAGGCTAGGAGTGTATGTAAGGATATGGCTGTCTGGCGCTCTGTCCTCACTGTGACGTGAGGGTGTAGATAGATAGATTTTCCTTCATTATATTTTGAGCAAATATCCAGTTATTGCAATCCGCACTGGGGTCTTCCAGTATAAGACCTACCTACTTCATATTAAATACTTAAAGAGCAGGTGGTGGTACGTTATAGGCAATAGCAATATGAATACCGCGTTCCAACACTATTACTATACTACCTACTTGCAATATTAATATGTAAAGTATTTCGGTCATACGCTCGTCGATACTCGGTTAGTTGTTTACTAATGCGTGTTTACGGAAACTAATATGTAGAATATTTCTGAATTATTAATGGACGTACACATATACATACTCGCACCTAACGCATTATGTAGTATGAATGCTCCTAGTGTAATCATTCTGTTTATTATTAACCACCAAGTCAGCAGACATTAACTGAATACGTGAAGAAAACAACTCCACCTCAGCTCAGACTAACAATAACTTGTACAATTATTCTTAACTTATGTACTGTTACTCTGATGTTAATTGTTTTATGAACAATATAATCTAACCACTCGGTGTGACGACTACAGTCTCGTGAACGCTATGAAAATGTCACAAACATGGAGAGGAGAAATGGAGTACGTACGTAAGTATGCCTAATAGTAACATTTACACAACACCAGAATGTTTATAAGATCTGACATTGTGTTCTGACGTATAATGCAAGTACCTGTGCCTGAATATTTTCTGATCAAAACAAAACGGAGGAAAAATTTGAAGGCCAGAAACGTAAAGATAATCAAATCATAAACAAACACTACATACAGTGGAAGGTATTTCATTCTGAAATTTATTTTCTAAGCTAAAAGTAAGAAAAGTTTCCTTCGCACGGTTATGTATTCTCGTAAAAAGCGTTTTTCATTGTCAAGTAGTTTTATCTCAACAGATACACAGCAAAGGATGGGCCTTCCATCAGGCTTATGATTGATCGTCGGCTGGCTTAATGTAATCACTTTACTTAAGTAACATTAACCAATTCCAGTCCATACATCTGCTGCGGCCGGGAATCGAACCCAGACCTCCAACCTGACAAGCCGGTATTCTACCGCTATGCTATTAAGGCTGGTAGTAGAGTCGAAGTGGAACGCGTATATTATGTTGTACAATGTACACGGCCCTCTATTGAGATTATTTTTTCAGTATTGTGTGTACGTCCAACCACCTTTATGGATCCCTGAAAGTCTTTCGACAATATCAGGGTAGATGTGACACCCACATTCTAATCTCCAGTTAAATATGACATGTAAGCAGTTTGCGTGGCATTAGGATATCCTAAACAAGCCTCCGATACATATTAGGTACATTGTATGATCAGAAATAGTGTAATATTATTGGTGGCATAACGAACAACAAACAACTCAATGATATGATAAGAAATGGCGCCATGGGCACAACTCGCGAGGTATGATTACAATAACACGTACGCGCACACACACGCACCAGTATGTCAGTACTCAGTATCACACGGCCAGTACACAATACACAGGTATTATACGTACCTAGATCTAGATACTAACATTAGTTATTATTAAAATTACTATGTATCAAAATAATATACCGAATGAAGTGTAAAAACATATTACGTCACTTGACTCATATCATATTGTAGTTAAGTTAGACTTGAGGAAAGCAATTCGCATTGACAATCTGTAATAAAAAGGTAGGTATATTTGGTTATTTATAAACTACAAGGTTGATTGTAAATATATTCGAAGTCAATAAGGCAAATCTGTCTTACTATATTAGGCAGGGTTCATTTGTAAATAATAAATACCGGATAAGTATAGTGTTTATTCCAGAAGCAGACTTACTTCACACGACGACACAAGTTTTCCTTGGAAATCTGTCATGGTCCAACCTAAACTTGTTTCATGGCAAATGTATAAAAATAAACGCCCTATTAACTAAGAGATGTCTCAGGACAAGAATAATCCACGATAAATTTCCTACTAATTACGTTTTTACATTTTTTTTACTGAAAACTTTTTCAGTTTCCTCGGGATGCATCACTTTGTACGAAGTGATAAAATAGGGCACCCTTATAAAAATAAGGACCCTTGGAGAAGAACAGTTTTTCCTCCAAATTACCCCCAGTAACTAGAGTATAATTTTAATTTCTGGTAAAGTTTTCCACTATAGTATAATACATATTATATAATTATAATAACAGTAGGTAGATAAGATAGTGCAGAACAAAAAGGCAGGCGCCGTCGCGTTATATTGGGCGCCTCACGAACACAAGAGAGCGGAACAATACCTATTCACTATACATAGTATTACTTTACTATGAGGTACCTCTTGGTATAAAGTATTATAAAAGGAGGGTGCAACAGGAATACTTATATGAATAATAGTGAAAAGCAACATAGCCTATTACAAAACATACATACATATCCACGTCCGCTCCTTATGTGGAGAATGTGGTCATCACCAGTTTTTTCAGGCTTTTCTGTCCTGGGCCAATTCCTTTGCCTGTTCCCATGTCATTCCAGCCTGGCGTAGCTCTGATTTATACAGCCTCTGGATGGTCATTGCAGGCCTGCCCAGACGTCTGTTGCCTTCAGGGCGACATTGGAAACAGCTGTTGTTGATGCTATCAGCGGGCACACGTAGAATGTGCCCGAGCCAGTTTAGCCTACGAGTCTGTATCACTTGGGTGATAAGTGGCTGCTGTGTTCGACTCCCGACTTCATCGTTAGAGAGCTAGCTAAATAAATGTCTTGTTCCTTGAAAGTATGATTTGAAATTCGATCACCCCACCCAGTATCCTCCGCAGACACTGATTTTTGACAGGCACATTATTCGAAACTGAGTATCTCACACTCAATGAAGCCAAGGACTGGCTACCGAAGATGTGGGTTGGGATAACCCATTCACTGGAAAAGAGACACATCATTTTCACACTCAACCTTTCCAAATCTTGTCCACATTATCGAACGAAATGCCAGCCTTAAGTATATGATTGGAGTGGCTTGACCGAGTGCATGGTTGACGGTGTCGGGTTAGATTCCCGGCGCTGAAGATGTATTCTTCGCTTGACGATACAAGCTTATTGTGAAATGCGCAAGAAAGTATTTGTGTTTATATCTTCTTCTTCTTCCTTCAGCCATCTCTCCACTGTTGGATATAGGCCTCTTCCATTTGTTTTCATTTTTCTCTATCCTGAGCTTTGCCGATCCAGCTTGTGTTTATAAACTACCCTACACATAGGCTTGTGTATAAAACGTACATGCATTCGTAGATATACTCGTATATACACAATAAGTTGCAAACGCGTCCACCTATGATACATAGTAATACATAGTAGGTATAATATAAGTGTCATAGTATTGTACTATACTACAGCACCGACACGGCGCGCGGCGCGACATTATCATTGTCATACGTATAGGATTTGTGATGCATTGATTACAGAAAGACGTCCAACAAGGTAGGTAGGTAGGTACTAAATTTAATAATAAAACAATCAACCTTCACAGATAATAAAGTAGCAAAGATGCTAGTCATTGTAAACACTGAATAACATCAGCTATGTATGGCAATACATAATACGTGGGACAAGCACTGCTTATCATATCAGTTGGAGATAATATAATAATGTACCTAGAATCAAACAACCAAAATTGCTCGGCATTCTTATCCCATACACTATCAGAGATCGATGCAGGACACTCGCAGACGGTTGCCCTTTTTCGCTCATATTATTCATCCACAAAACCTACGATAGTAGTTTTCCCTTAAAAAATCAGAAGAGTATTAAATTTAATTAAGTGAGAAGGAATTACGTGGATGTGGATGATGGTCTGTGATCCAAGACTCTCTAAGATCATAATACTCTATGTAACCTTCTACTCTACAAAGTATACAAGTACACTACGCAGTGTATCACAATATAGGCATACTACTCGCCTGCTTGTCAATTTATCATCGTTGCTTATGAGGATTTTATAAAATGTTTTATTACTATACTGTGACATGTAAGCGTGCTGTCCGTGAATGTTATTAGTACTTATCGAATAAATCTAACTATTATTATAGCAGATATATTAGTATGAAGACGACTGATGAAGAGCTAATGTTGGCTTGGCAGCGATATTGGTACAATATTATTATGTTGTTTACTGATAACGTTACAACGTGAACGAGACTAAAACTCAGACCCGCGACAAAACAACCATGAACCGGATATGGACGCGAAGAGCGGAGAACGGAGATGGTTATACTATAACAACACTCATTATAACACAACAATGTAGGTATATTAACCTCTACCTCTACAACATACAATGTATGGTTCTGTGTGTTGCCGGTGTAGCCTAGCCTCGTCCATTCAGTAATTCTCTTCACTCATTAGCAAGTCACATATCACTCACACCACTCACTTCATTAGTAGCGGAGAGGAGAGGCATATTTATATTTAAATCTTTAAACCGACTTTAATTCAAATCTTTCAGATTTTCTATATTTCATTACACAAGTCCACAGTGCGATTCGCACTAATTGGGTACTTTTTCGAGAAACAATGGGAGAAAAACGAGAGTATTTATCCGTTATAATAAAATTATTGCATCATTTAGACTTTAGATATTTCATTATTTAGAAAACACTTAGGCAGGTGTACCCTCGTCTCGTGCATGCAGAATCAATCAGAAGAATCCTAACTGTCTCTGTCCCAAGCAAGAAAACAAACTTTAGATATTTTGGAGTTCTTTTTTTATCGAAATGGGTATTTCAATATTAGATTCATCCATTTCACTGAGATTCCGCACGAAGACCCTATTTTTCAAGCCCCCAATTCGACGCAAATGTATGGAATTTAATTTGGGCGATACTTAATTTGGGTTTAATTTTTAGCGATTACTTCAGTTTCAACATTTTGGTTTATACGCGATTCTTGCTTAAGATGGCTGAATATTCTCAAGAAATAATATTTACCTACTATCTATGGGTGTTTCACTGAGAGACAGGAAGCCTAATGTATGGATCAGAGAGAAGACCAAGGTCGATGATGTCGATAACAGAGTTCCAGTCAGAAATGGAGTTGGGTTGGTCATGTGGCCAGAACCACAGACAACAGATGGACAAAGAAAGTTTTGTAGTGGCGACCTAGAACAGGCAGAAGAAGTGTTGGTAAGCCTCAAGCACGGTGGTCGGACGATGTAAGACGAGTTGCGGGAGGCGCTTGGATGCGGTCTGTCCAGGATAGGGAGCTGTGGAGATTAATGGGTGAGGCCTATGTTCAACAATGGACGCAGGGAGGCTGACACGACGATGATCATAATACACATTTGCATACCATGTTGTTCCGTTTTTCAATAAATAAAATAATGCATTCAATATAAGAAAAGGCAAGGTCTGTTCGCGTCCAAGTATGTGGGCTACGTCAGGTTACTAATGCTAAGTATTACACATATGTAGGTACCTACTAATATGAATGACTGTCATGACATGTGTTGTGTTTAGATTGACATGCACAGCACGGTGTACCTACCTACTGAGTGATGATAGATTAGATTACATAGCAGAGTAGAAAGTGATACGAGCCGGAAGTACATTTCTTCGGCACTAACCCAATAATGTCTTATGAAGGAAGGTCAGACATCAACAAGTTAAAACTTATTTTAAACTGTAATAAATTAATGCAGTATGAGAGAACAAGCAAAAGGAGCGTAGAAAGACACCAGGCAAGATGGTCTGACGATGTGAGGCGAATAACAGGAAGCAAGTGGATGCAGCATGCCCAGGATAGGGATCTGTGGAAAGTCAAAGAGGAGGGCTATGTCCAGCATTGGAATTAAAAAGACTAAGAAAGAAGAAATTGTCGGTGTAATTATAAAATAGTACTACTGCACCACCACGATATATCCCAATCCCAATAATGGGGTAACCGGTAAAGGCTGTGTTTGTACGAAAACGATACACACAACATTCTCTTTGCGCCAAAATTTATATAACACTCAGAATGAGTGGCGAATCTTGCTGAAAAAGATAGCGTCTTGTAAAAGTTGGACATGAACTGTGCCACATATGTCGAGCTGAAGAAAGCTGCGGGAGACAGAGAAGAGTAGAGAACATTGCTGCAAACCAATCCACAGGATTGAAACCAGAGAAGAAAGAAGAAGGAGTTTTACGTAATGTTTTTCGAATTTATAAACTTCCGACTCTTAAAGGAGCAGGGTTCGTTAAAATCCGACATTGATATAATAATAGATACATATGTATAAAGATTGGATATGTATCAGCGAACCCAGTATAGGTAACTCGAAAAAATGTATTTTAATAGTGAAGGCGTTTCTATACAGCCCGAAGATCCCACAGGCCACAGGGAAGTATTTTCTTAATATCACTTCTCACATCCATGGTCAAATATAAAGTAAATAGGTATACCTACTTGTTTTGCGTATGGAGTAACTTCATATTTAATAGGTTAAGTGGTCGATGACAATGTCCATTACCGAATCAAGACAAATCACTATCGATACTCAAGTATTGATTAAACATAAAGTGACTTGTATGTAGGTATAGTACATAATACCATAATATATTTATAGACAAGTACTATACCTACTTTACCACGGCGCATTCCTAATTATTTAACCGTAAAATAGCAGCGCAGTGGTCAATACTCCACGCCCGTTCTAAGAATATTGTACTTCCAGGCATTTTTTTAATGGGAAACCCACCTAAGCTGCTAAAAGAGATCGTTGACATCGCAATGTTTTGGTCAATGGCACCCGCGACTCTATTCCAAACGAGTGGCTGTACCCAGTACTACTACGAGTGAACAGTGAACAGCCAAGTATATTATACCCGATACCGTCATGTCATGATTGTTGTGTTGTTTGTTGCCCTGCGCGGGCCTCAGTCATCACACCGTATATTACAAACATTTTATAATACCAATACTAGGAGTAGGTACACCGCGGCTTCTTGCTTGTCCATCTCACCTAACCTCACGATGAGTATATTACTGTGATTACATACGATACATTAAACATAAACTTAAGAATCTTCAGATGTATTAATTGTAACATTCAAGTGTTTGCAAATCGATTTATTTTATCCACTATCCATATGGTAGAATCAGTATGGAACGTAGTTCCTTCCATACCGCTGTCTTTTCGAGAGCATTATCAAGGCCTGTTCCTAAGAAACCAAAAAAGATAGGCAGCGCTAGTATGACCTGACGAAAACGTACAGTAGATATAATCAAATACGTTTTGAGGAAAATTGCTGGGTGTTTTTGTAACTTAAGTTAATTTAATAATATTAGTCACCACACCAGGTATATGATACTACTGTACAAATGAGGTAAAGTAAAATGATTAACATTGCAATAATAAATATTGTAAGAGTATGTGCGATTAATTAGCTGAAGATGTTGGTGTTATTAACAAATACCTAATTAATTATATTGTGCATTTATTTCTTCATTATCTTAATAATCATTACATTAAATGAGTCACGCCTCTGAACACAGATTAAATGCGATTAAAATTTTATGAAGTCTGCTTCCATATTACATTACAATTTTATCTGCTAGCGGCGGCAACATCCGACACCAAGGAACAATCGTCAAATTATTATTAACAAAATAATTAAAACGTTGTTACACGGAATATGCATCATTTCTACTTCTGTAAGCCAGTGAAATGATGTGCCCCGCGATGTAATAAACAAGTTGATAGTGGAACCAAATGTATTTTGTTGAACTAAATGATTTCATCAAACAATAAAGCGATTAATAAATCGTACCTACCTAAAAACTCTAAACTACGGTAGAGAACTGAAGAAATGGTAATATGGGATTAAACAATAAAATACGAGACGAATGGTGACCCTGACCAGTAAGTAGCTAATCAAGTTATTGTTACCTAATTGAGAAATTACAACGATAATATAGTTGTGATTATTGAACTTCACATGTATTACTAATTCCTACTGCTGGAAAACCTCTTCAACCAAAAAAATGTCTGTGTCTACAGAGACGAACTCATAGGCTTTTTTAGTCTCATTTCCACTCACGTAAACATTACAGAAACGTCACCAGCCTAATATATTTCATAAAAACAGATTAGGTACATGTATAATTTCTACAACGCATCTCCGGTGGTCGCCATATTTGTCAGTGTGCAAGTCTGTATGAGTTATATTGACGTCGGTCTCGGATAACGTTTAAAATGAAAACAATAACATGAATTATGAGCAAACACGTAATGTTTCAAATCATAAGGCATACCTACCTTAAAGGTTTATATTGTGGAAGGTTCACCGTTCACCCGACACCACACTGCATAACGTCAGAGTCAGACCTCACATCGAGTTTAGGTTGGGATTACTCAACGCGATATAATGCAGCGATACGGCAGTAAAACAATGTATGTAGGTAGTAACTACCTAATGAATATCGTTCACATAATCCACGCAGAAGCCAGTACGAGCTGTATGCATGCCTTTCTATACGCACTATCCCACAAGCATCAATATACCACTGACACTAACCCCTATTCTTAAGGATCTGGGCTCGCATACACAAATACCTACGACTTTACAGTAAGCTAAAGGCTTGTGCTGTGAAGTGCAGAATCGTCAGCACTCAGCACCGAGATTAAAACTCCCGACTGTCCGCGCTCCAACCAACTGCGCCAACAGTGCACCATTATTATCTTGCGTTATAACTATGAGGACGGGTCATAGTTGCTGCGGTGACATGTTCCACAAGTGGGGAATGAGGGATGATCCACAGTGTGGCTGTGGACACCCGAAGCAAACCATGAAGCACATCTTGCGTGATTGCCCCATACGTGCTTACCTCAGAACCATTGACAGTGCTGCCAACCTGTCCCCTGAATTCCTCCAGTGGCTGGAGGCACTGGATGTCAGACTTTAACGATGTGACAATACTTCGAGGTTGCAAAACGATAAATAAAATAAACTACAATCATGGTGACGTGATAAGTGAAGGGGTCCTCATGTGAGAGTCACGTGGCATTTAAGACATGCCAGTGAGAGAATCAGAAGAAATGGTACTACGTAGGATGTTAAAGCAACACCGACGGTGTTGGTTAAAGTGTGATACAATACAATACAAGTAACACAACATGCACCCGGAAACATAATAGCACAACATACTTTCCTGCATACATCAATCATTACAGGGAGACTGTGTCAAGGACACAACATGATACATTTTGGTGTTGTGTTATCATTATTTGATCAAAGGCGAGTCGTCTTATATATAGCGGTGGTATTTGTGTATTATATAAGACAATATATTGTGGAGCATCAAAACAGTTGAGTTAGAAAGTAAATGAATAAGTATAGACTGCGCGGTGTTTTTTTTTTCACAATTAAGATACCTACATAGATGGCAGAATTGGACTTGTGAAGAGGCTGAAAAACACACCACAGGGATGATAAAATTAATGCCGATTTCTATGTTCCAACTTAGCCTAGCCAATAAGTCGTAATTTTCACTTCATGATGGTTAAGTGTTTGAAGTTAGAATCGTAACCTATGGGTGCCTTCCCACGACAAGTGAATCCGGATTCGTACGCGAATCTGGATTAATCCCTTCCGGATGGATGATTTCGTGCACGGGGTATGGGGAAATAGTTCCCTATTTTTATAATAATATAATAATTCATTGTATTAATATTTTTAACTTTTTAACTTTAACGTTGTAAATTTTGAAAATATCTTGAGTCCGTTGAAGCAATAAATAAATAAATATATAATATAATAAATAGATAATAATAATTATCTCTGTCATACTGTTGAATATATACTAATTCTGTTTTTGTGTTTAAAAATTAGATCGATCAGGTACGAGAATAAATTATTGTCTTTACACCAATATTAATTGTAATTTAGTAAAAAAAAATAAAAGAAAGCATTGCCTGCGGCATTAATTAAACTTGTTTGTGGGTGATATTTTTTAAAGTTTGTCACACGGAGTTTTTGTATCTTGTATCACGCGTTATTTTTCAACACCGGTTTTTCTCAAATTAGCTGCTAATCTCTTTCAGTCCCGTTATGGGCCCGCTACACGCTCGCGAGTCACCACGACCTTTTGGTGTTCATGAGTAAAAAGGCGTCAACGGTCGGTTACGTACATGTCAAGATAAACGATCCATCCGCACCCCTTTTTACTCATGAACACCAAAAGGTCGCGGTGACTCGCGAGCGTGTAGCGGGCGCATTATGTGTCGGGGTGTACATTATATTTATTTTGTACGGGAAAAAATGTCTGCCATAACTGGAAATTAGAGAACCCATTAAATAATTTATTTATTTATTTTTAATATTATTAATGTCGATATTATCAGAATAAAAGAATACCGGCCCAGTAACAGTGCAAAAATTGTGCTGTTTCAGGTCCGTGGTATTAGAAAAATATAATGATTGGTACCTTAAACTTTTTTTCATTTTAAATAAAATTATAATTTCTTTATCATTCGTGTGTTATTTAGACTAATAGATTAGGTACATAATTTTTGAAGGGAGACATTTGAAAGATTGGCATCATACTGATAAAATGCACCACATGGACTTATAATTCGATGTAACAAAATTCCAGAAAAATTAATTCAATAAATAATAAGAAAATATAATGTTCCCCACTCTATGGCAACTGGGGAATCTAAATTTATACATTATTTATTTTGATTTTATTTTTCGAATTATGCGGGTGTGTCTGTCTCCCTCACTCTCGTTGTATATTGTAACAGTACGAAACCCATAAGCATATTGCTCAAAATAAATAAACCCCACAAAAGTCGTACAAAAGCCACACAGGATTTTTTTTAGGGATAAAAGCACAAGTTTAATTGAATTTTGTAAATAAAATTAATTGTATCGATTAGTATTCGAGTAAATTATATTAGGAACTAGAATAGATTAAAAAATACGAATAAGCAAGCGGATCTAAAATGGGATAGACAATGATTTCAACATTTTATAAATAATTCATCTACTGAAATCCAACTAAAAAGTTTAAGCTTTTATTATTTGAGGATTTTTTATTGGTTTTTAATCATCTGTAGACCATATTTAAGGCACTTGGAATCGTCAGGTTTACAAACACAAAATCAAATGCAATAAATCAATAAACACAACAAAAAAGAATGAAAGCAATAAACACATAGACAATACAAAACTATAACACATTTGTGGTACAATTTAATGCAGGTCTGGATGTAAATTGTCCAGAACTACATTAAGTACGTCATATTTCTGAAGGGTTTTTGTGTTTTTTATGGGTTCATACTACATCATCGTAAATACTCCTATGGGTTTTTCTTCGGAAACCGTTGTGTATACACGCGCTGAAACATGTAAGTAGGGTTGTCAACATTTTTTCAGCTGATTATTCCATCTGCATCAATAAGTAATTTTAAAAAGTTATCGGAAGCCTGGTTGCTAACGCGCTCGATCCTCGATGCCGACATACCCCACTTCACGACACAAGCTTTTAAGCTTGTTATGAAGTTTACAAATATGTATCAGGGTGTAATTCGATAATTTTATGAAAATAAAAGAAAACATACACATTATCTTATTGTTCTTGATATCAGTTCTTAACTCTTTTTTTGTTGCTTCCTTCATTGTCCCCTCCTTTCTTCCTCTTCTTCTTCCTCTTCCCATGCTTCCTCCTTCCCTACCATAAATGTTTTATAGATATAAGATATATATTTTTAACTATGTAATGTAATCTATTTGTTTTGCGTGTGTGCTAATTGTGAACGGATGTAATTGGTCTTGTGTATTGATATTTTTGTATTAATGTACCTCCCAATGTTTGTTTTTGTGACTGTATCTGTTCCATGTGCAATAAATAAATAAATATCTACTTATCTATTTAAATAAAAACTGTCATTTTATGAACTGCTTGAATATTATAATATTTTTATTTGCTAGAAAAGTGTGGTTTTCTCAATTTTCAAATTAATGTAAATTACACACTCATTCGTCAGTCGAAAACTGCAGGCAATGATATAATTCTTAAACTACGTTTAAATTTTACAAGTGAAGCGGATTTGGTTGATATTTTCTTAGTTGTTGCCAAAAAAAAAATATATAGTATTTTGCGATCCATATATTTCTTGCAACTCACTTTCAATATTATTATTATACTCTAGTACGGTTGACAACCCTCGTTGTTAGTGAATATATATCCGAAAATATATCGAATAATAATTATTTTTATTGTAAAATTGTTACAAAAATATACAAATTACCCGACTAGCAAAAATTACAACACGTTATTTTCAGTTAATGTAGGTAGCTACATGTTATCAATTTAGTATCATATTCTTGTATTATGTATTTTTGTACCTATGAATAACTTTTGAATCAGTATTAATTTACAGTAAGTAATGTTAAGAGTATGCATACCGACATTTCAAAAATTTCTAAAAACGGGAGACCTTCTATCTCGACAACCGTTATTAATTATGCTTTGGAACAAAATAGGGTAGATGCATTGCACCTTTATATAACCGTATATAACCGTAAAAGATTTTTTATATCTTGTATAGATTTCTCAAAAAAAAAATGGAAAACACCTCTGATCTTTTTTCCGAAAGACGGAAACTCGTTTCCTGAAAGTCGTTGAGTAAAATTTTTTTTTGTACTGATAATATGCATTAAAACCTAGGGAATAACCGTAAAAGTTTTTTGATAGACGCAAAATTAACCTCAAAAAAATAAAAAAAAACGCTATTTTTACCATTTTATCATGCGATTGTCACGCGATTTTGAACCTTAATGCCGTGGGAAAAGACTGTGACGTCATTCCTGGTGCCAATTATATAGGTAATACCTACCGATTCGGTATAATACTTTAAGTAAAAGTTAATGTCGCCGCCACACGCTTGCGAGCGTCTACGAGTTTTTTGCGTTCATGAGTAAAAAGGCGTCAACGGTCTGTTACGTAAACGAGCCAAGACAAACGTTCCATCCACACGCCTTTTTACTCATATACACAAAAAACTTGTGGGCGGCGACAAATGGAATATATATGTATTACGTTTAATAGTTATACTATATAAAATGAAGTAACGTAATAAGCTAATAGGTACATAAATATATACATAATTATATTTTTTAATAAAACGTTTTTTATTTTGTGAGAATCAACACACACACACACAAACACACACACACACACACACACACACACACACTAACACACACACACACACACACACACACACACACACACACACACACACACACACACACACACACACACACACACACACACACACCCTCACACACACACACACACACACACACACACACACTCACACACACACACACACACACACACACACACACACACACACACACACACACACACACACACACACACACACACACACACACACACACACACACACACACACACACACACACACACACACACACACACACACACACACACACACACACACACACACACACACACACACACACACACACACACACACACACACACACACACACACACACACACACACACACACACACACACACACACACACTCACACACACACACACACTCACACACACACACACACACACACACACACACACACACACACACACACACACACACACACACACACACACATAATTATATTACACATTTTGTAATTATCAAACTATAAATTAACATTGAAATAATTGAAAAAAAAGTTTAATTTTAATTAAAATACATTTTAAAATAGAAAAGAAGAAATAAAATGAAAAAAACTGTCTGTTTGGGATGTTTCCTAAAGAAATATCTACGTATATGTATATTGGATTCAACACTTGTATTGCAAGTTATCCAAACGCTATGGATTAGACGGATTCATCTGGATTCATCAAGGCGTGTCCGCGGATTCACAGGCAACCTATTTCCCACGATCCGTGCACGTCTGCGATATTACGTACCGCCATACAAATCGCTATGAAAAAGTCTGTAGATTCACGGACTCACTCCTTCCCACGGCATGCGAATCTACGGACGAAGCAGGATTCACCTTCCGTGGGATATAGCCATAAGATCTAAATTCGCGACACTCACCTCGATTTTTAGATGTAGGAATCTTTAAATTCAGCTCTGTAACACGAAAATTTGGATCTTGCACTGCGTTCGGGTTTACCATTGCAAAAAAAGCATAAAAAACACGAAGTAAAAAAACTTGCATAAGTATAATATTTTCGTGAGACAGCCACTTTATTTCTCTTCTTATTCACACATAGACGTCATCGTGAACAATGATTTTTCTAAAAAAAAACGAATAAAATATGCAGGTAACTATGGAATTATGGATACATAATTAAGACATATGTACAATTGTACACAGTTATCGTGTATAATAATTTGTGTAATTTATTGTGATTGTCACAGTGGTAACCCTGTATTCTGTACCCCACACGTTGGCCACCCTGCCAGCATGATTAGTGATTACTTACTCCATATCTACTGCAGTGTGGTGTTATCTTTGGCAATAATAAACACTACTAGGTATTTGCAATCAATTGCTGGAAACTCTGAGATATCAACTACAATAATATACCTACAAGAGTATAACAACAGTTGCAGGAAAACAAGTAGAAACATGCAACAAGATAATCTTCTGATATTTATATTTCTCAATTTTAAGGGCATATATGCACTGAGCAGAAATCGTTCTATTTTCGCTTCAACTTTTTCAAATATTGAAATAAGAATAACATAAGCGGCAAAGTGTATTACACCTTTTTAAAGGAAACCTGGGAAGAAAATAAAAATCTAAAAGAGTCAATTTGTCAAGATTATAATTACCAGTATTTTGGCTAAATTATACTTTTATATCTGAAAAACTGAACGGAAAATCCTCAGATCCCTAAAATTCAGGGGTACTTTCGGAATATTGTTTTATTCAAGGAATTTCCAAATATTGTAATTTCAAAACAGTCAATCTGTAGTCCATACTTTCATCTATCACTGTCTTCAGTTTCAAGACGATTCCCTCGGCATTGGATGAGAACAATTCAGGACGGCGAAGCCTGATGACAGCATATAGGACCTTAATATGCCCCTGCTAGGTGTATATAAGAACGTGGTTATAAGAACGTGGTTAGGTAAGGATAGGATAAAACATACGTAAGTGAAGTGTATATATAGTTACAAGTGACATATTATGTATTATTTATTTAGCGGACAATTCCTAGAACTAATGAATACGGCAAATATCATGTCATGTAGTATGTAGATTGTAACAGAGTGAAGAATATTATAATGGTAACTAAACTATACTAGGAATATCTATACTCTATAGTCCATACAAAGCAATGTCACTGGTGTCATTTGTAAAATATTTTAATTGTATTCCGGGAGAGATGTCCAAAATATCCAGGGCTAATTCAACATAATCCAATAAACAACAAAATCAATCTATTAAAATAAAACGAATCGTGTACGTGTGTCCTGTTTAAAAGGAATCGATAGTTGTCATTCAATCACAGATAATAAACTTTTGACATATCATAACAATTTCGCATAACATTACAGGTTTTTCTTTTTTTTCCTCAAGAGATACGAGAGGCATCTTCATTCAGATCTTACTTACTTTACTCGTCTAACTTACTACTTTATCAATTTATGATCACTTAAGCCAGCCAAAGCCGACTCGTAAGCGTCGGAACACCCATCCTGCTTCCTCCGCGAGGGAGTTCACATAACGCTACATTATGTGAATTAGCGTCTCGTCTCTGTTGAGGAAAAAACTGTGATGTATTTCCGTCTGTGCAATGCAGATAAATTTCGGTTCCACACCTAAAATAATTTAGGTATATCTCAAATTAGGCATATGTTTACTTTTTCTAAACAACAGAAAGCGCAGCCACACACTGCAAGTATACCAGTTGAGCTAATCTTGAGAACCTCGTTACTGGTAAATCGTAGAAGTTCAATACACGGGAAAACGTTACATACCGATATTATGTGCATGAGAAATTGATAGCATAGAAATTCATATCCGCCTGTTTCACTAACTCTTTATTAAACAGTTATTTAATTGAACGAGGCATAAGACTAGGCCAAAATCGCGGTCAAGATTGCCTTGCTAAAATCTGGTATGAGACATCAAATCGATAATCTGAGTAAAGGAATAAATGTAAAAAAAGTTGGACAGGTCTGAGGATGTCCAAAATACGAAATACAGCCACATAGATACATTAGGCAAAACAGTGAGAAAGAGAGATGACATGACAGTATCTGTATTCTGTATCCATCAGGCATTATAATGAGGCGAGTTGCTATCAGTAGCTGATTTTATCATACAGCCGAGGAGTCTATTATCATACACAGCTGATCCCATATATTATTCATACAAAACCAAACATAAGTATTCCTCGTGTGCTGTGTAGTGTCAGTGTGTACCTACTATAGCACTGTATGCTGTACTACCTAACAAAAACCATCAAATCAAATGTATTGCAAGGTATATCTAAACAACATTATATGCACTCACCTCCAGTTTCCTGAACAGAATTCACTCCAGAGCTGGGTGATAGCGACAGTCCTGGGGATAGAAGGGAAAACATCAGGAGCGTATACATCACAATGCCAGGCCACCAGCCCCACCGATGCCCCCGCGAGGGGAGCGGTCTGGGAGCTGAATGTTCGGCGGGTGTGGTGATTGGCTGAGGCGGCTGAGGTTGATGTCTGTGTGCGGGAGGAGGCCTGCTATAGCCCGTGTGATCATTCTGACACGAGGAGCTACAGTCAGCTGCGGGCCACACCAAACGACACTCGTGCCGTAACCATTCCGGACACACTGGATCCCATACTTTAGCAGGGATGTTGCTGTCAGATTTTGCTATAGTTTCTGCGGAGGCCCGAGGCCTCCGCTGTCGTCTTTCACGATTGTTACACATCACATTCACCTTAATTTCGTCTTGAGTCCATGTTCTTTCCGCGACGACACTACAACATCTGAAACAGAGAAAGAAACAAACCCATTAGAAGGTTACAGAGTAAAAAGCGTAGTGACTATTGAAAAAGGCTGACGTGTACATACTATGTATCTACAATATAACACACTATGTAAACTCTCTGCCTAATATCGAGACATGCATCCTCTTATCTACTATGTACCACTATTATACACACACGTATATAGTTACTCCGGTCAGTGGCGTAACTAGCATTAGTGCCGCCCGGGGCGGACTCTGAAAATGCCGCCCCGCCCGAACCCTAAAGTACCTATACAAGAACATGTGTACCTTACCTGCCTTTTCAAGCTAAGCAAGAGCAACTAAAATTGTAATACAGACGTGGCATAATAAAGCATATAAATAGCGCGGCGAAATAGGCGAAATTTTTTTACATTGCTAAATGAATTTTGTTGGCTGGCAGAAATTTGGGTTGGCTGGCAGAAATTGCCATTTGGCAATAAGCCCGCCCCTTGTATGTTTTTCTGTACAATAAAGTTTATTTTATTTTATTTTATTTTAAAATGAAGGTCGTGTTGAAGTTTTGTTTACTGTCTCTATGTTAAACAAGGTAACGTTTAAAAAGGAAACAAAATAATGAGCGCCGCAGGCGAAATTTTTTAGCCAAATGGGCGAAATGATGAACCTGGTTATATTTCTACAGTAGGTAACACATATGGTTACAGGTATTGTATAGGAGAAGCGACCATGCAAGAAGTAACGAAATTTTAGTCACAAGATAACTAAAATCTAGCTTATTTATCGTGAAACTAAAAATACTTAGGCACCTATAAAGAATACGTACCTAACAGTCGAACAGGTTTCATTAGCGCCGCAGGCAAATTTTTTAATGAAAATTATTGTAATTTAACAGTTTTTCATAATAATTTTAGAAAATTCAGAGATTTTTTAATTTGTGTGTTTTATCAAGGTGTTTGTTTATGTGTTGTTCCATTTTGCCGCCCCCTGAAATGCGCCGCCCGGGGCGGACCGCCCCCCCCGCCCCACCCTAGTTACGCCACTGACTCCGGTACTCGCGAGGATGATCAACGTCATACTTATGACGCAAATATCTTTACTTCATTCATATTCATACACATAATATAACTGCGGTACCTGTAGGTTATTTTTTGCTAAAGAATAAAACGGAAGATAACATATTAATAAACAATTTAAAAGCATAAAGAGGCCGCGCCATCGCAGAAATGGTTTTTCCCTAAGGTCGCGTCAATGGAAAACTTTATGTTTTGAACAAAAAGCCCATGAATATCTAATTGAACGTCAGGCCTTACCTCGGGAGAAGTTTCTTATCTTGATTATAGTCTCGCATTACGATTATCCAAATTAAAATGCAACTGAAATCTTAATTCAATACCAAAGACTAAAATATACGACCACGTGTTTTTTTTTCCTAATGGCGATATTGAAAAGTCGTGCAGACTGAAGGGGAGAGTCTCCCATTCGGGGTTCATTGCCCCGCAGCTGGCATATTCTTTATAATAATATCACATTATTATAATATGTATACAATATGATATATAGGAGCATTGTAGTCCTCACTTCGTAGAAATATTGTAGTGGCTATTATTAATGTATAGTATGCAGAATTGCCAGTTAGTGGTAATACATCAAGCTACGATTATCAACACAATACAAGGGGAGGATAAAAAGGAATAGTACCTACTTCATATAAAACGAGTTCCATTCAAACACGAAACTTCAACACGTGGTGTTAGTTGTCCAACGGTAATTTTACTTTACAATATTCTACATAGAAATAAGTAATACTGATTTCATTAGATACTCATAGGTAATTTTAAGGAAAACTTAAACGATAATGTCTACTTGCACTACCCACAAAAATCATAATTATTCAGCAAGCACTTCAACGCAATTAATTGGTTCATTTCTATTGCGCCATTCAATGATGTTATTACCTTAGTGAAATCAATCAACAGTAGAATACGCTAAATTGAAAAACAGGAATCAATTTATCACACGTAATGAAAGAATACCTGGACGACCTGTGCCAGGATATGGGCTTCGCCTCATATAAAGAGTTAAAAAGAACCACACAGGACAGGCATGAGTGGAGAAGGAGACATGGGGCTTTGCTGCAAACCAATCGCAACGATTGAAACTGAAGAAGATAGACAAATTCTTTAATGGTCATTATATAGTGCACATATAGAAACATAGTTAGGCATTTTAATTCAATTATAGTCATTCATCAATAGATGATCAATTCATCTATATTTAAAAAGATAACCGTGGGTGAACTAGAGCTGATTGCCCTGTATCCCACCACACGGTATAAAATCATTACAATAATATAATCATCACACAATTCAAGAAGAAGATAGCCAGGGAATTACAAAGCGCCCTCTGCTCGCTATCTCTGTACAATGCTGCTAGGGATATTTGAGCATTATCAAAGACCATCTGCAGAAGAGCAGGATGACACAGAATATACGCAGAAACTATAATTTATAATATGTGACGCATAAAATAAATAGGAGTTGTAATTTATAGTATGTAGTTGGTATTGTTTTTGATATAACGTTTACGTATTTTATACATAACAACTAATAAGATATATAGAATGTATGTACTTCATAATATGTATTATGTACGTTGATCAGAGTATCATAGACACGAAGCGAATACATGATAATATGTAATAATAATATGGGCGATAGATTCATTCACCTTAAATAATTGGAAGCGAGTACTACTCGGTATGTACTAGGACAAGACAACTACAGTATCTATGTAACTACCTACGCAATTCACGCCTGTTAATTTAGTTGCGTTGTTATAATTTTTAAGTAAATGGGTAGGCAGTACATAATATACCTACAACATTACATTCGCACAACAAGCCAAAATATGTATTACCTACCTGACGTACACGTATATTAGGTACCTACCTATGATAATAAATGATTTTACGAATTAATATAATGCAATAATTGCATTTCTTACGAAATTTCACATGAAAATTACAAACACTGTTATAAAAGCTTGTGTTGTGAAATGGAGAAAGTCGGGGATTGAATCCGCGCCCTCGTATACTAGGTATTCGTCCTAAACTTTGGGATTCGATCCTTGAGATTATTAGAGAATCTAATTAATTTTTTCCACTTCATGTACGGTACATACAACTTCGAAAATAGGAATCAAATCAATTCTCAGAACCGCAGAAAACCCTAAGAAATAACAGACACGATTCTAAGCCATAGAATAAGAAACACCCAATCAGAGTAATGTGTGACATCCAGAATGTTGTCAGATGGAGGAGACAAAGGAGAAGGTACTTGAGAGACTATGTGGAAAGAATAGACTCCCAAAGACTTTGGTCGCGCTACATGGGAAACCAGAGGGGAGAAAGATGCTGGAAGACCCCATAAAAGATGGAAGGACAGCTACGAGTCTACATCGCAAGAGGTTGCAAACTCTGCACAGAGGATCTGGAAGTCTTCGGTTAGTACAAGAAGTAGAAGAAGGCACACATAAGAATAATATTACGTCAAACATACTAAGGAAACGGCATTGAAAGCTTTATTTTTACGCAAAAACCAATGAGTTTTTTTTTTTGAGAATTTAGAAAACCTATAGATTTACATAGTGATGGTCATGTGCGAACCTCCGCATATAATTGTATATATATATATATATGTGTGTGTGTAATATATATAGCATGTGTGTAGTGGGTGAAGGGTTATTGAACCAGGGACAGGCAGTTAGCTCAGTGCCTACTTATTAGTTATAGTACCACTACCACTACCACTACCACTACACATACATATTATTAACATGTTTGCTGGTAACTAACTAGCTGTAGGTTATAGAACAAACAGCATTCCCGGCACCCGCACCCTGATTGAGAATTGTAATGGGATGTGAATGTGAATGATTATCTGAAGATTGACCACCACAGCATCACACGTGGGTACTGACTACATACTACTGGTTGCATCATCTATTATATTCTACGTTACTACTAACCGCCGCGCCGGCCTGTGCGATTCGCACAAATGGGGCAAAGGGAATACATGTACAAAATTATTGTTCCACTCAGATTTTTAATACCTATACGAAAGTTGCCTGTATACCAGATTCTGCTACGATGGCCATTCTTTTTTCCCTTATGTATACATCCGGATCTTTCACATGAATATTCTCATGTAGTAATATTAAGTAAAATGATACTATTTGAGAAAAAATAAATAAAAACTAATAATAAGTTTATTCAGAAAAATATGTAATATGTATAACTAAATATTTCCATTAAAATCCGCAAAAAAATGAATTTATATTTCGCGCCTAGTATTCGAGGATTTGCACCCTCATCATCAGGCGATTGTGAATAAAGTTAGCTGTAGAATAAAACTTTATTCACAATCGCCTGATGTTGAGGGTGCAAATCCTCGAATACTAGTCGCGAAATCTAAAGTCATTTTTTTGTGGATTTTAATCTAAATATTTAGATTTTCATTTTTTCCTTAAAAATGGACTTCCACCAAGTACCGACGGTCAAAAACATCGTGATGCTATTTGGGTTAGCTGGAAAAGGTCGCCATCTACAAATCTTGCTTGGCCGCCAATCCACGATGTCATTCACTCGGGAGGACTTGTGTATTATATGTAGTTATAAGTTGTATAAATATAATATTTCCTACATATATTATTCCAAATAACTTTAACAGTTACACTAAAAGAGAATGTTGTGTGCGTTTTTTTTTACACACGACATTTACTGGTTACCATATTATTGGGATATAAATAGTGATACATTTTTTTATAGAATAACATAATACTATAATAATACAATATATCGAAATTAAAGACACTATATATAACGACCTTCAATCGAAACAACATATACGCAAGACAGATTCTTTGATACGCAAACATGTAATACCTAATTACCCACGTAAGTGAATTATGTAAAACATTTGATACAGCTACCTAGGAAATTAGCAATCAATAACAATCTGATAAAAGCAAATCATTCTGTCTAATAAAATATTAATGCACTGAGATAAATTCGCACAGCTGGACCATCTAGGACTAGGGGACGAAGGACGATTCAGGATTGATTGTTGCTCTTTGGGAGCGAATACAAGAAAATAACGGGCGATTTTTTAAGCGTTTGGTATTTGAAAATTGAAGAAAACACAGTAAATTTGTAAAAGTGAATAAAATGTTTATTGGGATCGATAAATCAATGCATGCCATTTACTTTTAGTTGCCTACGGCTACACTTCAGGTGGTCCGTTCTGAAAGTCCAATTTTGACACACTTTTTAAACCGCATCAGTGCATTGGCAGCTCTTGAATTGCCTCTGGCTGGTCTTTTCGTCCAAATTCGTCAATTCTGTTTATTGACGTACTCCTAGAGCCAAAAATGAGACAATTTTTGACGCCTTGAACGCCTAGCCACTCGGTGTGTCGATCATGACGACCATAAAATGGACGTAACTTGCGAAACACATTTTTTTACAGAGCACAAATTTTGATAATAATAAAATTCAATAATTTGCAAGCGTTATTCTTTTGTAAGTTTATTCATGATGAAATGACAGCAAGGCAAACTGAACATTATTGACTTTGACACATGTCACAAATCGGGCGTGAACTCTCAAAAACTTAACCTTGAAAAACCAAATAGCAAAAATAATCACCAGTTAAGGTTAAACACGTGACGGAATATTATTAAAAGGATCGGATAATTCATTCAGTAGTAGCTATAAATAGGGACATTCTTATTTATCTATACTGTACGCGTAGCCACTAGGTAGTTGAACGGGAAAATGTGATAATTTCATGAAATATCTCGGGACTCGGGAGCTAATAATGAACATTTATTATTATAGTAGTAATATAATAAGTAGGCAATAACAATTGTTAACCCACGGCTCCACAGTGTAGGCCCCACGTGGGTCTACAAATAAATACATTATGTTTGTAGTTTGCCCACTAAATAATTAGTAATTACACACGATGTACCTACCAGGTACCTATTAACTAAATTAGGTATTTGAACATTAAAACAGTGGGACCGACGAATGAAATCACGGGTGCGAAGAAACGAAATATAGGTAGAAAATTATTAGTCCGAAGCTAAAGGACATTCTTATTGTACCCAACAGTATATTAATTATTATACCTATTACAACCATGTACTCGTTGTATTTAGGATAAAGCTCCTGAACTTTCTAGTGGGATTCCAGTAGATGAATTATTTATAAAATGTTGACTATTTTACTGTCTATCCTATTTTAGGTCCGTTTATTTGTTTGTTTATCTTCTAATCTACGATACTTTTATGTTTATTTATACTATTGATTTTATTTTCAAATTCAAATTAGATTTGTGCTTTTATCGTTTGAGCAAATTTCTTACGGGCTTTCCTCTTTCTGGGATTTATTCATGTTGAGCAATATTCTTGCAGGCTTTTGTCCGGTCACGCACATTATATTATACTGACGTAGGTATAACTTGAAAACGTTATAACTGAAAAATGACTAAAAAACAACTCTTCAAGTTTTGTAAGACACCGAATGATGTTAATCTGGAATTAAGCATACACCCAGACGTGTAATTCAATATAACTACCCTAATATTTTACAAGTTCAAAACGAAAACTAGGACGTGATTAATTAATGTCGCCATACGTCAGCACCAGGGCTGCCACCTCTCCGGGTTTGACCCGGAGTCTACGGGTTTGAATGGTGTTCTTCAGGCTCCGGGTTAGCATCGTATATCTCCGGGCCGGACTGATGTGGTGAGACAGTGGCTTAACTATCACCGGACAGTCCCCTCCCTCCATATATTATAAAAGAAAACATTAAATCTCATTAAAAATTAAACTGTTTAATCAACAAATTCGCTAGCGGCGCTACCTTTTTGATGGATTTAGTACCTATTATTGTTTATTTTTATAGAAAATAAAATCTTTTACGTCACAACCTTCTTTGCTCAATCTCACAACAAAATTCCGCCTGCGTCGCAATTCACGAGTCTTTCTTCCACATTTGTACTACGATGAAAAATACATTTTTTCCGAAATCTCCGGGCCTACCCTCTTTGAAAGCTGGCAGCCCCAGTTAGCGCTCGTATATTTTAATGAAATATTTAACATAATTAAAACAATATGAATTTGTTTACACCACTTTTATTTTGACCAGAGTCTACATGTTTCGGGAACAATGTTCCCTTCTTCAGGACTAATACAAGATAATACAAGGAACTAATACAAGGACTAAATCATTCTTGTATAAGTCCTGAAGAAGGGAACATTGTTCCCGAAACATGTAGACTCTGGTCAAAATAAAAGTGGTGTAAACAAATTCATATTGTTTTAATTATAATATAATGTCGCCACAAAGTAAAACCTTCAAAATCAAAGAAGAAATATTTAGCAGACATGCCTTTAACGACGGATAAACAAACAGTAAGTCAACATTCGTACCACGTATTGTACAAGACTGTAAAATGGATATTATGTTACCGGAAATGTATGAAATTTAGGAATTGCATACAATTCCTAGGAAATGTATTCTATATTCAAAGCATGTATATTTGCATTGCGTTTTTTTTATGTATTATTTGTTTGTAATCATTATATTATTGCCTAAGATAGAGCAAAGTGGTGGGGAAAGACTAGAAAAGCAGACTCCACCACCATGTGGGATTAATAATTGCTAAGGAAAAAAAGAAGAATCATATATTATTATTTTTAACCTGTTGACAGTCCATGTAAAGAAAAAAAAATGTATACAATACCGGGTCAATTTACGAAATGCGGGAAACAATTTGATAAGAGGTTCATTAATTCATACTTTTGTTAGGAAATTTTTCACAGGTTCTTTAATTCATATTTTCTTGGGAAATTTAAGTTTTAATAACTCAAAAACTTACGATTTATTCGAGTAAGCTGGCGCATAGATAAAATAGAGAATTAAAACGCGATTAAACCGAAGAACCTATTTATTTTTGTAGGAAAACTTGAGTCGCACTAAAATTACATAAATTCAGATCCCTGTTTAAAAAATGTCTATAATACATTACATTCATACAGAATACATACACATATTAAATTAATATATAAAATACCTACAATCGTCTATACAATAAAAATGGATGTATATGGGTATGTATGTTTGTTCCACCATAACTCTGGAACGCCCGGAGCAGTTTCGACCGAACTTGGTACACGAATGTCTTACTATCTGGAAACGAATACTGTGTGGTAGAAACTTTTGGATATGTGGAACCTTGTGAGAAATTTTGCTGATGAGGGGACTCAGCTAGTTTATAATACAAAAAAAAGAAAATTTATTTCACACATTTCTCGTCGATTTTAGGAACGGTATACACTTTCTTGGAATTGTATACAATGACGGATTTCATAGATTTCCGTTAACTTATACATAAAAACTTAAATGGCAAGGTAATGTTCATAATACGTAGGTAACATAATATGACTGTAACTCGGTACATATTTTTAAATTGGATAATAATATATATTGTTGTATGATAAGAGAGAAAGGTGTCGGAAGGCAATAAACACATTAGCAAGGTATGTATTTGTACCTAAGTAAGTGTATAATGTCTGTATTAACACGGTAGGTATTTGTATTTGAGGGTCACAGTCACATTTAGCGAGTCGGCAGAGGTGGGGTTAATTCGAAATGATACTTGCATATGTATCAATATGAGAAAAACTTGCAAGTGAAAGCTGTAATAAATTACTAAAATCTTAATGTACTAATAATCTATCACATAGACCTCCGGCAACATGATGGTCCAATGCTGAAAAGGAGCTATCGGCGCAGAGAATCCCAGCAGTGACAACCCAGGACACGAGATCCTGACGACTACGTACGAGGAGGCCCGACCCTGGATGAACCGGGACAGAAGGGCAGGACAAGACTAATAATCTATCATAAAATATATCCCGATTATAACGTAAACAGTAATATCTCTGTTTATAATGATTTTTTTTAACAAATTCTGTTGTCATTGACGTAATGTAGTTCAGGACAATTTACATCAAGAGCTGCATTGAACTAATCCACACTTGTTTTACAGCTTTGATTCGTCACTATGTGTTTATTGATTTCATTCTTTTTAGATGTTACTGTTTATTAATTTGCTGCATTTGACTTAGTAATGTTTGTTCAATGTGTACATACACCTGAGAATTCAAAGTGCCTTAAATAAGGCCTACGGATGGATGATCAAAAACCAATAAACCTATAATGATGTGTGTAAACAAAAAATACTCGCATAACATTGCCTTCATATGTCATTCAGAATGGATAACGAACGTCACTGTTGAAAACGATAAAACGTCTTGTGGAATATTTACCAACACAGGACTATCGAAATCTAGGTTCAAACTTCAAAGAATATGGAGACCAACTTTATAACCAGAGGAGGATTCTACAACCCTAAATTCCTATTATCTCAACTGGGGTGGACATAGAGGCTTTAACATATGTAACTAACTGATCTTAGAAATGAAATGACTGAATGAAACCGTGAGTGAGAGAAATGTTTAGTCACTTCAGCCGATTTCACCACAACGGTTCACTTCGTGGCCACCAGATCCTGTGGCCATGGCAAGTCCTTTCGCCGCTACTCTTTAATTCGTTAATGGACTACTTACTCGCAATAATAATAAACAAACAAATAATCGATCACTGCGTACTAAAACAAGTTCCGTTTTTTCTGCTTTTTCTTATTTCAACCGGCTTGTCTGGTGTCGCCTGCTGAATAGTGTATATAATAATAACGAGGCTAAATATAGGTTATACTAATGACGTCACGTGTATATAATAATAAAACCTATTAATCCGCAAGTCAGGCAGGTACCTCAATCTCAATCTACTCTCGATACATTCTCCTCTTATTTTGTTTAATGGACAGGCTGTAAAACTTAATGAATACTTTACACGATCGCATTCCAACAACTAGTTATTCCGTAAAAACAACCGATAACTAAATACCTCTGTGTGTGGAAGTACTCGTACCAAAGGAATATTAGTTAAATATATAAACCACATGCCTACGTGTCATGTATACAGGTGTAAAAAACAAATCAATATCTATATTTATCTACATACTAGAAAAAAAAAGAGTTGTAGGCATTACAATTAGGTTCCGTAAATTTCAGGGGTACTTTAGGAATATTTTTTATTCAAGGAATATCTAAATACTGTAATTCTAAAACAGCCAATCTGTAGTCCATACTTTCATCTATCACTGTCGTCAGTTTCAAGACGATTCTCTCAGTATTGGCCGAGAACAATTCAGGGCGCCGAAGTCGAATGACAGCATATATAGGCCCTTAATATGTTAAATGACCCGAAATCGATTACAGTAACTTGGTTCTGTTATTAAAAGAATTTTCATATATCGTAAAACTACTTAACGCAAGTATCGTAGTAGGAAAGAGTTAGAATTCTCATCTAAACGATATACGGATAGAGTAGATACTAGATACCCCAATACGACCAAAAGAACCCTCTTTCCATTTAAAAATCCAAAGCTGACACGGTCTACAGCAACTTCCGGTTGGCTTAAAAACCGGAAATACCACTAGGTAAGCGATTCCTCATACGGGGTTTAAGTCATAAATTTTTCCTTATAGTTTCCGAGAAAAACAGCGGGTACGGGTGCATGAAATTACCTCGCAAATTATTTATAGTACGTTAGGTTATTAAAGCTGTTTAATTATAGACAAGAACTGGAAAATAACGGTGTTACTTTTAGGGAAAAGTGGGGTTATTTTTCATAAACTTATTCATCAAAATGGATAATTTTACAGCTTGAGCACATGAACATTGAATGTGAAGAACATGATGAACAATGTTCTATGCAATGTGATACGGAACGGAATACAATGATTGAAAAAAAAAAACATTAATTATTCACGAAAAGATGGAAAGTCGCCATTATTATCCGAGAGATTTTAATTTATCAGCGATTCTCAAAGCCTTTACCTTTTAATAATATTTCATAACTGTATACAACGCTAAAAATTACATTTATCCCGCAAAAAAAACACGAAATCCACGTTATTCTCATAAAAATCACGAAAGTTGCGAATAAATTCGTTCTATCACCATCGCGACATCTTCCAGTGTCTATTTATAGATCCATAATCTATAGTGCGTTTAGCAATGCATCTGAAAGAGGTAAATTTGCATAACGTGGGTGTCAGCACCTAGAAGGCACATATATCTATTTAGAAATAGAGTTTAATTAGTGACAGTATATTGTATCACGTAGGCTGATGTCTAGACCCAGATCTTTATAAATTAATTACAAAATACGTTTCTGGAAAAGCACCCAGACAATAATTATGTGTAGTACTATGTAAACAACAACTTTACAGGGTATTAAAATCACACAGACGAATTATCCAGAGGTCGTGGAAATTAGATATCAACGCACAATTCTATTTCAAACTTGTTCCATAATAGTTTCACATGTCATGTAGCTTTCTTCTTCTTTCTCAGCCGTTTTAATTCCAATACTGAACATAGGCCTCCCCTTGGACTTTCCACAGATCTCTATCCTGGGTATTTATTTATTTATTTAATCACATGGGCACAAACAGTTATAACAGCACATGTCAACAATTAAACAAAAACAGAAAGCAAACCAGTGAAGGCCCGTCAATTTTACCATCCACTTGCTTCCTCGGGTTCGCCTCACATCGTCAGACCATCTTGCCTGAGGTCTTCCTGCGCTCCTTTTGCTTGCTCTAGGTTGCCACTCGAGAATCTTTAGCTTATACGAACTATAAAATAATGTAACCAATACGTAGTACCTGCTTAGACGTTTTTAACAGATTTCCAATATTCCGTATTTTATTTGGAAGTTCATCAAAGAACTTTAATCTCAGATGCGAGCAGTGTCTCTGGCTAACGTCCTTATTATGCACGAATATACCACAAGTCCACAACATGGACCCCAAAAATCTTAAAATGGAGACCTTGGGAGAATAAAAGAGGCATCGCAAGACCCCAAAATAGATGGTCCGACGATATAGCCGCTGAGGGGGTAAAAAATTGGCTACATGCAAAAAACAACAGAAAGGAATGGAAGAGTATGGAAGAGGCCTATATCCAGCAGTGGAGAACAGAGGGCTGAAGAATATAAGATCACAATTTATGGTCCTCAAGATTATGCCGGACTCTGAAGTCTCCATGAATTTAATATTTACTAATGTAACAAAATCGAATCGAATTAACAAGCAGGAAATTTAAACACAGAGTATGTCAAGTATAGCAAAGGGAACTAGGAAGTAAATAACGATGATAATGACATTATAATACACTGAACTGGGATGTGCTAGTGCTAGTAAGTAAGTTAACCCACAAAAGAATGTATCATGGTTATTTCAGTTAACTCATAAATTATGTTAATGAAGTTATGGCAATGACTATCGACCATCTAATGTTTCAAACGTCACTATTATTCCTTTGTACATTCGTTATAATAAGTTATCTTATAATAGCAAAGGGATAGAAACAGAAAGACACATAAATTTAAAGTAAAACACATTAAGTTATGTGCGGAACACAGTTAGCAACCAGCAGACAGTGTGTATAAATAATATCAATCAATCATTATCATTAAAGAAATGTTACGAGACGAATGACTGTATAGATTTATTCGACGATGCCCGCCACATGACGTTAGTGACGGGAGGGTTTCATGAATGATTACTGTAAACCTACGCACAAATTCAGATACTATACAACAAACCCCCTTTGTGAATCTGGCCAGATAGAGACTGTTGACCATATAGTAGAGAGGTGTCCTGACAAGAAGTTTTTATCACGAATTCTTGGGGAAATCCATAGGGTGACGCCAAGGCCAATAGATTATACTGGCGGAATATTGACTCCTAGATAACTTGTACAATGTTCGTGTGCATAAGAAAGAAAGAAGAAGTATCATAATAAGCAGATGAGTAGCGTTAATGTGCCCTCTACACGGGGAATTGTGGGTACTACATGAAGAAAAATAGCTTCGGGTTTTGTATTGAGGCTGGTTGTTGGTCGGATGTGGGGGTGTGAGGTGTGGAGGACTCAACGCCCCCTCCTCGCCCCAAGAAGCCCTGCGCCGCGCCGCTACGGGGTGGGGTTCGTACAAAAATATACGCAGTATTCACTACTACAACACCCACGTGGTTTGCAAAGCAACTCCGCTGTATTCCACATAACATAATATTATACCTAACTGCTCCCTTCTTCGTTATTATTTAAACACAAAAAACATCAAAACAACAACACAGGTATATTAGGTATGTAAAGAAATGATATTCTTTTAACTAATTTCCTTTGGTTAAAACTAAAAAAGGAATCGGAGAGCGTGTATAACAAACTGGACGAGTGTGACGGAAGCTAGGAGTGTGTGTAAGCGGATAGGGCTGTCTGGCGCTGTGTCCTCTCTGCCTACCCTGCAAGGGACGTGGCGTGAGGGTATAGATAAAACTAAAAATACCTACGACACGAATATCTGAGATGACAAACCAAACATTGTGAAGATATGTATTCAGAAGATATTAGAAGTTCTAGCAGTGAGTTTGCCCTAGTGAACATTTTTTTGGTTGCTACTATACCCTCACCGCCCTCACGCCACCTCCCTTGCGGGGTAGGCAGAGAGAACGGATCGCCAGACTTTCCTATCCTTACACACACTTCGGGCTTCCGTCACTCATACACATAACACATTCTACGATTACTTTTACTCAAAACACACTTGTTTCTTTGGTTGCACACCTCTTTAACTCTAACATTCACTTGAAAATACCTAGTCTGCTTTTATGGTAAGTGAAATCTGTCAACAGTGTCACCAATATTTTTTTTCAAAATACATAGTTTAATTGAATTATCTCAGCGGTAACCAGACAGAAACTCACAAGACAAAATCTCAACTGTCAAAAGGGTAACCTACTATTGACAGAATCGCAACTCAACACCGGAAAACCTGTTGCCGACAATTTCAATATTGTTGGGTTAGGTTTGTTAGGTTGTTTTTTTTTTGCACACAAAAACAAATAAAAAAAAACAACGGGATCAGATTTCCCAGTGTTGAGTTGCGATTCTGTCAATAGTAGGTTACCCTTTTGACATGTGAGATTTTGTCACTTGAGATTTTGACATGGAACCATCTCAGCGTTTCTTTCGTTTTTGATCGCAGGAAACCTTCGTATCCTTTAGCACTGTTCTATAATATATTTGTCCTATTTTTTTACTTAGAAAATATAAGAATTTTGACGGCTCTTTGGCCGCGATTTGACAGAGACTACCAACTTTACAACCATGCAATGCGTCATTTGCACACAACTTCCTAACTGTCGAGTTAACTGGAATGCATTATATACCTACATGGTTTAAAATAACAAACGAAAGTTTCGCTTATGTAACTGTTGCCTCCGAAAACGTATCTAAGTCTAAGTTTAACCCTACCAAAAAATGAAGACTACCGAACATTTTTTGCATAGCAAAATGTTTTATTTTATTGGACTAATTAGCAAAGTTAGTTTAATTAGAAATTAAATTAAAAATTCTTGGTACGAGTACTATTGCAGTGCTTCGGCCCCACTTTTTGTGAAAAACTTTCTTTTTTATTAAAAAAAGTGCTAAAACGGTATTATTAGTATTACGCTCGGCTCGACTACGGGTGGAGCCGGACGAGGGCACAGTAAGGCAGAATGTGTTTTGTTTTTAAACGAATTTATCAAATTTGCGAGGCTTTGGACTTGAAATGTCACTCCTGTCAAAAGTTTATCGTGTTTTAAAAATGTGCCAAAAACACAACAAGCTTGACTTTGAATGGGGCCGCAGCACTCCAATAGTACCAAATTCTTGTAATAGGAAAAAACGAACAGGAACAACATAAACGGGTAGTTCACAAACAGTGTTTTGATATGCAGCTATTCAAGAGGCGATGCGTCAAAATAACAAATAACTGTACTGGTGGGTACATGGGGGGGGGGGGGATATTATCAAAATTTCTCTGTCAGGTAGCATGACTGCAAACAGGTAGAAATGTTTTTCTAACATCTTAATAATTGAGCTTCTACTGAGAATTCTCTTTTGAAAACTTTACAATACAATAGATGACGCCAAACTATTTCATCTCCAAAAAAAGACTGTCTGAGATTCATTCCTGAGATATAACATGAATCATGTTATATCTCAGGAGACAGAATACAAAACAATCGCAAGTCACACATAAGACCGCGGTGTTATATAATACACCTATAGCTATTTACATGTAGATAATAATTAGGTAGTATGTACATAAATAATATAAACAAACTCACCGTCGTATTTTAACGACATCCATATAATCACTCACTAAAGTTGACAATTATAACTTGTAGTATTTTTAGTGAATAACAAATCTACGCACCACACAATATCAGTTATGAGGAATACGATAAAAAGAGACGCAGTTGTGTAATACTAATAAAGTAGGTATGCAATCAATAATATGTATTATACCACATTCCCAAGAACACTCGATGATAAAACCAAAACACCACTAAATAATAACACGCATATAAACTTCAAGAGCGTCGTCGTAATGGTAAAATCACTACACACATACTGTAATATCTATTATTTATTATCATCGTACTAACTGTTGTTATAATTTGTGTGATAACGAAACCAATTGTGTACTAGGCGTACTTATATACTTGTATATTATAATAATATCACACTACTGTCGTATACTATATTCATATTACTACATTACATTACGTTAGAGGCAGTGATACTTCCGAGAGCCGATTGTAAACACAAGGCCCATGCTGACATCGCGTGGGCAACACGACCATAACACAATATCACTTCACTTATTATTACACTTGAAACACAATACACACTGCCTCTAAGTGACAATCACATTTCGGTTATTCTACATCACATTATTATAAACAACATGTTTGTTGAGATGTTAAACTTTATAATCCTGACAAAATTAATGCAGAGGTTCCGAACGTAACGTTTTATAGGCGGCAAAGCAATCTCACAGATCACAACAATGGCCGCTTCACGCAACGACGACGCAAGCGACACACGCAGCGCTCGTACTAATAACAGTAGGTACTTATTTTGTTATCCCGAATAATTTTGTTATAATTCCCGCCAATATTACGGTATACGGGATAAATTTGGGTACACGGAGGGATGAAATATAAACGAATACACTTGTGTCGCCGTTTTGTACAATGCCATGCCTGGCAACGTAAACATAATATTCAAAACAACGGGCGTCTTGTACGGTGATACTACGGGAGCGATAAGACGACGCACCAACCGCATGTCTCACCAGCTCTGTCCGTGACACGGGGGTACGACTTTGTTCTAGGCACTTGCATACTTAGGTATAGGATCCGTTTGGCATGAACGGATGAACTGAATAAGAATATAGTCGCCTCTCTTTACTCTCACACAATCATATGGGAATATGTGGACATATGAAAAAAATGTGTTTTTGGTTTTCAGAAGTCTTGTTTTCTTACGATTATAATAAAAATTTAACCTAATTAAATAATAATTATAAGATTTTGTTATATATTTTGGGAACAAAAACTGTATTTACTGCCTAATAATCGTTGACGGCGAATTTTTCCGTGAGGTTATCTTAAATTTTACAGCTGGCAACACGCACACGAAATGACGCCGTTTCGGCTTGTTTGTAATCGTTGTTTTGATGTCAGCCATTTTTACGAATCGGCGTCTCGTGTTCATTCTCGTGTTTTCGTTTTGTTTTTAATGGTTGTGTTGTAGATAAACTATATGTGTTGTGAGAAATAGACTTTTAGATCATATCTTTTAAAGTGTGACGTACTGGTAGATTGTTATTCGTTTTGTTCACGTGGACATTACTGCCTCATAGTAAACATGTGTATGAGACGATTCTGTTATGCGTTGAAACCAGTGATATATATCACTGGTTGAAACAAATGTTCATTTTGAAAGACTCCATCATTTTCGTATTGTAGTTACAAGGTGTAATCTGTGAGAAATAGACTCTTTTATTGTTAACCCCACTGAGACAAGGACTCATTATTATTTATAAGTGTTAAAACTGTGAGAAATGGACTCTTTTATTGCTAACTGCACTGAGACAAGGACTCCTATTATTTTTAAGTGTTAAAACTGTGAGAAATAGACTCTTTTATTGCTAATTATCAGTGACACAAAGAGCCATGGAAAGGAGAATGTTGGGTATTTCACTGAGAGACAGGAAAACTAATGTTTGGATCAGAGAGAGGTCCAAGGTCGTCGATGTCGTTCACAGAGTTTCCAGCCAGAAATGGAGTTGGGCTGGACGATGTAAGGCGAGTTGCGAGAGGCGGTTGGATGCGGTCTGCCCAGGATAGGGAGCTGTGGAAATCAATGAGGGAGGCCTATGTTCGACAATGGACGCAGGGGGGCTCACATGATGATGATGATGATTGCTAAGTGCACTGAGACAAGGACTCCTATTATTTTTAAGTGTTTTTAATTTTGATTTTGATGAAATTGATGATGAATATGATGAAATTTTGAAACACAGTTATCCTAAAAATCCTACATTCACTTAAAATATATATTATATACTCTGTGTTATTACCATTTAAACAATAAATAGTTTGATGAATTTAGTGTCTTTTATTCTACATTTCGGTAACATTGGGCTTGGTGCACACTAGTAATTAAATGATTTCATTTCAGTTAAAAATTTTGATTAACATCATTTTTTTGACTGGAGTGGAATTATTTAGTTACTAGTGGTATCAAAATATTCTTTATGGTCTAGAAATACATTCAAATCTGCCGCCAATTTCTTCAAGGAGCTTTGCACTGGCCACAACTGCGGTGCTATACATTTTCCGTGTATGCATATGTTTTCTATGTAGTTGTAGTTCTTCTCGTTAGAGTATATGTGTTCTGTGGTCCGTGAGCGTCAACTGAAGTGGAGGATGGTAAAGTTAGAGAGGGGAACAGACGAAACGGTGTTGTGTTGTGTTCTTATGTGTGTACTCATTTGCTACACAAACATAATGTTGTATGTGTCAGTGTATATAGAATCCGTAGCTACAGTTCCCCCGCCCTCATACCACACCCCGAACTCAGAGCCGTCACAGGTTCCTCAGTACTACAGAGTACAGTCAAATACAGTATTGCAAGTAAATAAAACGGTTCGGTGACAGTTCGTCCCCCGACAGTTCATCCCCCGACAGTTCGTCCCCTGGACTGTTCGTCCCCTGGACTGTTCGTCCCCCGACAGCTCGTCACTCGGACAGTTCGTCCCCAGACAATTCGTCCCCCGACAGCTCGTCCTCTGACAGTTCGTCCCCCCATAGCTCGTCCCCCGACAGCTCGTCCTCTGACAGTTCGTCCCTCGGACTGTTCGTCCCCAGACAATTCGTCCCCCCATAGCTCGTCCTCCGACAGCTCGTCCCCCGACAGTTCGTCTCCCGACAGTCTGTCCCCCAACAGCTCGTCCCTCGGACAGTTCGTCTCCCGAAAGCTCGTCCCTCGGACAGTTCGTCCCCCGACAGTTCGTCTCCCGACAGTTTGTCCCCCGACAGTTCGTCCCCCAACAATTAGTCCCCTCGACTAGTGAAATAACAATTTCGGGTAAACTTTCACTAGGGCGGGCTGATGGCCGTAAGTAGGTGAGTAAAATTAAATTTAATATTTATAGTGCGAGTTGATGATACAAAATCGAGTAGGTAAATTTAAATATTTCAGGTAGATGTTCACTAGGGCGAGCTAATGATACAAAATCAAGTAGATAAATTGAAATAATTCAAGTAAATGTTCACTAGGGCGAGCAGGTAATCGAAATTAGCTAAAATTTAATATTTTTTGTAAACGTTCACTAGGGCGAACTAATAATTCAATTTAAAAAAATTGTACCTAAGTATGCAAATTGAATATATGATCTGATGGGACGAACTGTCGGGGGACGAACTGTCTGGGGACGAACTGTCTGGGGACGAACTATCGGGGGACGAACTGTCGGGGGACGACTTCTCGGGGGACTCTTACCATCACAACCTTAAAAAACAATGTTGCCCATTTACTCTAAAAATCCGAAAATTGTCAATTTTTTAAACAAATGTAAAATATAAGTTGGAAGTGGCGAAAAAATGTAACCGCATCTTATTTTCACATCAAGAAAAATTAAACTCATTATTCCAATTTTGTTCCCGTGAGACTTCTGTCGCGAAATTTATAATAGAATTTGGCGGTTCGCCCAAAAATCAAGCAATCATCTGAATGTTTTTAGTACCTACAAAGGTCTGCGTAAAAACAATAATTTTTTTTTTTTTTTTTTTATTTATTTAACATAAAATACATTTTACAATTTACAATTATTAAATACATGGTAAGAATATGATTAGCAATGATCTTGTTACTCCCCGGATATGAGTATATTACTCGTGTTCCGAGGAGGATCTCAAAAGTAATACAATATATATACATACATACATTTACATATATATATATATATACATATACACACACATACATTTACATATATATATATATATATATATATATATATATACATATACACACACATACAATGGAAAATACACAATTACAATTACATTTTAAAGATGTGTGGTTTTTTGTACTCACAAACCCTAAATACTGTCTTGCGAAAATCTGGGTTAGCTATGAGAAGCATGTATTTCAATGGATATTCATGCATATTTTAGAAAATGTATGACATTGTGAGAAAAAGTGGTAATAATGTGATTTTTTGTGAGGTTTTGTGATTTAGTATGAAAAAATATATACCTATTCCAATCTCTAGGGGGGCAGCTTCCCCCCCTCTGACGATGCCCATGCTAGTGATATAAAAAAATCTACACAAAAATAATTGGGTAATAATTGAACTAGAGACGGCCCTCGTCTGAGATTTGCACGGACCGCCGGTTTGGATGTTCTGTAGGAGGAATGTAGTTGAAGTGCGCAGGCGCGAGGCGTCCTCTTCCTCCCTCCTCCCCCCGCGCGTATCACGCCGCTCTCCCGCCATTTAGTTATGAATGAGTATAGTATCGTAGCGTTGTGCGTAGTACAACAACATACAACACTACCAACCAACCGACAAGCAACTCTACATACAACAGCCCGGCATACCTAATAGGTTCCCATATCTACACAGTACTACACAATACACATGCACACTACAAGGCATACATACACACGTTTGTTATTGTATTGTAGGTGTAGGTAAGTACTCAGTACCTACCTATCTGTTGAGTAAGTACCTATAACGTAATTATAATTTACAAGCCCTCCTGATTGAATGAAATACTGGATTGGCACAAAAAATCACAATACTACCACACATTTTCTCATATATCATAAATTTTCTAAAATTAGGATGAAAATCCAACAGTTAAAAATTTTTTTGTCGTTTTTGAAATAACTATTTATCGAGACTTTGATCCGATATTTTTTATCATTATTGTTTCTTAAGATTGAAACTAATGAGTTTAATAGACCATTATATTCAAGTAACAAAAAAATAATTACAGAACTGAGTAGGTACCTTCTTTACTTCCGAAGCTATTGGGGTAAATTTGTTTGGTTGGAGTCATAAATGATTCTTTAATGAGGGGAATATTTCCTAACGCATGGAAAACCTCTCATATAACACCAGTGCCCAAAGTTACACATCCAAAGATGTTTGATGAATTTAGACCAATAAATTGTTTGCCGAAGTACGAGCAAGTTTTAGAGTATGTCGTTAAGGAACAGATAATACAATATGTGGAAAAAAATAACATTATAGTTCCCCAACAGTCTGGATTCCGGAATAATTATTCGTGTGAGACGGCGATCAATCTTGTTGTAAATAGGTGGAAAGAATGTCTTGATAAGAAAAAGTTTGTGATCGCAGTATTTCTGGACTTGAAGAGGACTTTTGAGACGATAGACAGAGATATACTTATAAATAAACTGGAAAGAATTGGGGTGCATGGAATGGCCAAGTCTTGGTTTTTCGACCACCTGCAGAACAGAAGACAAATAACTAAGTTTGATGGTTGCAAATCCGAAGGAAGAGAGGTGGTTAGAGGTGTCCCTCAGGGGTCCGTTCTTGGGCCGGTGCTCTTCATTATGTATGTAGTAAACGATATTGTCAGATACTTGAAAAGATGTGAAGTCAAATTATTTGCTGATGATACATTATTGTATTTGGAATGTGATAACCTTGAAGAAGGAATGTGTACCATGCAGGAAGAGCTAAATATAGTATCGAATTTTATTTTATTTTATTTTCTAAAGCACAGACAGTCTCACAAAAATCATATACAGTAGAACATTAACAACAAGTGGACCAGTAAAGGCTCAAAAATTACCAATTTATACATATTTGACATGCATGCAAGAACAATAGTGAACAACATAATATATGGAAAGATCAGCATGCAATCAGAAAAAACAAAACATCAGACAAAGAAACATTATATAAATATTAATAAATAACAAATAAAATAAATAATCAAACAAACAAAATAAATAAGAAAATGAATAAATATATATTCCTAAATAAATAAAATAAAATATATAACTGAATGAATAAAGTTATAAATAAATAGATGAATAAATAATTGGTTGAATATAAACAAGCTGAAGATTAATGTGAAGAAGACGAAGTGTATGGTGATGGGAAATGTGCCTAAAACACGTGTTGGTGGCCTAAAGATGGATGGAGAAATCATTGAATCAGTGGAAACAATTAAGTATTTGGGAATATTTGTTGACAGCAAGTTAAATTTTAAAAGTAATTTTGAACAGAATCTTAACAATGTGAGTAAAAAAGTTGGACTTTTGAACAGAATTGGAAAGAACTTAGACTTTAAAAGTAGAAAATTGGTGTACAACTCCATTGTATTACCTCATGTGAACTATTGTGCAACAGTACATTTTCTTGCTACAGATACGGAATTAAAGAGCTTACAAATTCTCCAGAATAGGGCAATGCGGACAATTTTGAATTTCAACAGATATGCAAAAATTCGATTAATGCTGCAAAGGTTAAAGTTTCTAGATATAAAGCAACAAATTTATTTCAATACTATGGTATTTATTTACAAAATTAAGAATGAAATGGTGCCACGCTACCTTAGCAAAAATGTAAAATACAACTATGAAGTTCATGGATACCGCACGAGGGGTCGGGAGGGGTTCCGCCTCCAGGTGGCAAGACTATCGGCCACTGAGAACAGTCTATTCTATAAGGGGTTTAGGCTGTTCAATAATCTGCCATTGGACGTCAGGGGGGCCGCCACTCTCTCGACTTTTCGGGTGAGATGTTACAATTACTTATTTGAAAAAAGATCAATGGCTTTGGTCGCGTGACAACCTGTGTGAATGAATGAATGAAAGTTAACGACGTCTGAAAGTGTATTTTTATAGTTATCAATAAAATATGTAGGTATATTGTATTCTGTAATTGTTAATTTTAATTTATAAATTTTGTATTTGTAACTTTATTAATAAATAAAATTAAAAAATTAAAATTAAATCTTGAGTAATTCGGGGTTTTTAGATAAAAAGTTAAAATATCGTATATCTCGAGAACCGTGCGACTTTGGTCTAAGCTAAGTTTGGCTCAAAAGATCCCAAATGACCTCTACTACCACCCCTGAAGATATATACATCCATCTATCAAACACCCTGTATAAGTAATAAATAATATTTACATTTTTAAATAAACAAACCAGATCACGACCTTCTTCACTATATCTCACAAAAAAATTCATATTTACTATTTACTAGTTTTTTCATGTTATATATTTCTTTTCAGTTTTGTTGTCCCCCCTCCATCTAGCTGGCGATGCCCGTGTTTGCAGTCAGAACTGTACGACATTCTTTTTTGGTATTTTCAAATAGACCGTGAAAGTTTGGTATTCGTAAAATTCCTACGGGTCGTTTCCCTTCCAGTTCTCCACCCATTCTGAACATTATAATACATTTTACAGTTTTTTTTCCTCAACAGAGACGAGAGACATCTTTATTCATTTACTCATAATGTAGCATTATGTGAACTCCCTTGGAGAGGAAGCAGGATTGGTGTTCCGACGCTCACGAATCGGCTTTGGTATATAGGAACTGCTAACACAGTCAGTCAGTAGTATTATACTTATATCATCATGACATTTCTCATAATTTGGAGTAAACAGCGACTGCCTTCCCATGTTCCCCCTTACTGGCGCCCATGATTCACCACAATATTATTCCAGATATTGAGTGGTATCTACAAACGTGAAATAATTTGTGTAGGTACAAACTACAAGTATTTCTATTTCTAAGAAGTGTTTTGACACTCTAACCTTATCAATATCATTCTAATAGTCACTTGCTGTAATTCATATTCTATGGTATATAATATGTTGTGTTGCAGGCAGTACAGAAATATTGGATAATGTAATAATGCCTAGGGCATCAAATAAATACCTCGCATATTTCATTTTTAATTTCGTAACAAAGTTTTACCGATTGTGTAAACTATAAATGACATTACGATTCTGTACCAGATTGGAGCATCAGCCTTCTCCAGAGACAAAAACTATGTAAAGCGTTTGAAGGGATTCACAGGTTGTGTGGGGTCATGTATGTTTACTGTTTTGTTTTGTCGTATGAGAGGGCGCAAAATGTTATGAATAAAAATGGCAAACAGAAGTGGCCCCAGATTCAAGCCCTGGGGTTTACCAGACCCCGGCGCCGTGTCTTATACCTCATATACCTATTTTACCAAATTGCAAGCGCCATTTAAGATACCAATTGCAGTCTATTTTTTAAAGAATTTAGGACCCAGTTAGTCTATTTATACACTTCCGGCGTTTATTTTAAATAGGCGTGTTACTGTGAAAGCCCGTGTTTTGGTAAATGCTAAATCCTAGGTTTTATTTGTGACTGAATCTTCGGATTTACCAACGAAAGTCTTGGATTTTACTAGGAAATCTTTGTATTCAGCCTTGTTTGAGGTTTTACAGTAACAGATATAATATAGTAGTTGCATGGGCGTCGCCAGCTTCGGAGCTAGGTGGGCAACTAAAACTCAAAACTTTGATATAGCATGAAAACACGTAATTAGCGCCGCAGACGAATTTTGTTTTGTGAGACTGAGTGCCGAAGGTCGTTATGCAGGTAGTTTGGTTATTTTAGTTTTTTTTTTGGTTTGTTTTCTAATAAAAAAATGTACCTACTAAAAAATAGCGCCGCAGGCAAATTTTTTTGTAAAACAATTGTATTTTATTGGATTTTCATACTATATTTATATTTTTTTTGATATGATGAGAAAACGTGTGATAATAATGTGATTTTTAATGAGGTTTTATCATTTAGTATGAATAAGTCTCTACTCAAGTATTTATTTACTTATTGAGAGAGTAGGACAATGTTAAACAATGTAAATCTTGTACCTATCTGCTGAAAAATTATAACTGTACTTATATTATATTACCAAATAAATAAAATAAAAAAATAAGCATATTCCAGTTTCTAGGGGAGGCTGCTGCGCCTCCTGACGACGCCCATGAGTAGTACCGTGTGGTAGGTGACGCCAAGCATAATATGTAATATTAATTACATTACATTACAAAACGTATGTATCGATATCTGAGGATTTTATCTAAACTTCAAACTAACAAAAATAACTGATATGGCATAGCATAATAACATGTAGGTGGAGGTATACAGTACATAATAATATGTAACACGTTCTTCAGGCGTCCTTGGTGATTCCTGATAATACACTAATTACTGTACATATTCACTAAACATCGCTTCAGTATAATATAACACTAGGAGCCCCTAGCGCGATTCGCATTACCTCCAAGTTTATGTACGAGTACATCATGGACCGGGTTGCCGAACAAAAATTGCAGTGGGTGGGTCATGTTGCCAGACAGGGGACAGAACGATGAAATCCCAGAGTTGTAAGATGGAGACCCTGGGATAAAAAGAGAGGAGTAGGTCGGTAAGGGAGGAGTAGGTGAGCTCAAGATAGAGAAAAATGGAAGCAAATGGAAGAGGCCGATCTCCAGCAGTGGAGAGATGGCTGAAGGAAGAAGAAGAAGATAGTCAAGAAATAATGAAAACCAAAATAATATTCAAATCTATATTAAGAAAATATTTTTAATCAAGCGAATGTAACAGTACTGTGGCCGGTGGCGTGTCTACATGTTGTGTTGTGAGTGCGAAATAAAGATTCGACACTGCCGTAAGCTTTCTCAAGTAATTCCCATTCTAAAATTTTGTAGATACTAGATACCTAAGTAACCAACCGCATGGTTTTTACTTATTCAGATCTTTTTCCTCATTAGCTATTATTATTAGGTACAGGTATATTTATGTAATTGTGTTCCTCGTATATCGAATGAAGTATAGGTACGTTATTCGGTTATCTGCTGACAAACCACGATTATATTCAATCGGGAGGGAGAGGGGACGTCGGGGGAGGAAAACTCTACAAAATTGGATTCTTCATACACTATGATCGATATATGCATATAATATACCTTCCAAAAATGTAGTCAAAAATGTTTATCTTCTGTTTCAAAATACTTCTGTTTACAAAATTCTTTCTGTGTGGTTACAATTTACATAGTTGCCGATTGAAAATGTATACGGTTGATGCCGTTGATGGAGACTTTCGATTAGGCAGCGTTTTCACAACTCATTTCAGATAGGTACTCAAATGTGGCAACCCTATTAGTATTAGGCAGGGCCTTCTTTCCCATTAGCCACAGTGGGCACTTGCCCAGGGCCCCGGAATCCAAGGGGCACTCTAGTAATAGCTAGTTCATTACTTATCACGAACTTCTTCATTCAATTTCACAAAAAATTTCGCCTGCGGCGCTTTTTGTTGTGTTTCTTTTTATTCCATATCAATATCAAAATTGTGATGTCTAGCCTAACTAGGTACTTCTCCTTGTAAAAATCTCAGAAGGTAGTTTGGGAGCCCCGGATTTATTTTATGGCAATTTGAATTTTTGAAGCTACTCCACTTACCATTGATCTTTGTTACAAGAGCCCCATTATCCTAAAGTGCCCAGGGCCCCCAATAGATTGCTGTATACTAATTCACTTGCAGAATCTTGATATTTAATAAAAAATACATAGATAATAATAATTTTCTTCTATTAGAATTATATTGATAAGGTTACAGTGTCAAAACACTTCTTAGAAATAGAAATACTTGTAGTTTGTACCTACAAATTATTTCATGTTTGTACATATCACTCAATATCTGGAATAATATTGCGGTGAATCATGGGCGCCAGTAAGGGGAACAGGGAAAGGTAGTCGCTGTTTACTCCACGTTGTGGGAATGTCAGGATGCTATACCTATCCAACTCATGTACCTAGTAGGTACGAATTTTGTTTAGGATGGCAGTATACCAATTACCTATATAAAAATGCATTTCGTAAATTTTTCATCTTCTTCTCTCGTATGTGAACGACCATTGTACAGTGTATCTGAGAGTCAAAGCTCCGCGTCTATATTTATCAAATATTTATTGCCCTTGACGTCACCTCATGGATTTCCCCAAAATCCCCTTGGAACTTCTTACTAGGACAGTGCCCCACAGAATAAATTTCATAAATATTCAGATGGTTAAAGACACACATACGATAACAATTTTCTTAGACACTATTTAAACATTATTTAAGCGGCTTCCGTTAAAAGCTCTGGAAGCCGAGGGTGCACCCAGAAGACCGGTGGGCCGCCCCAGAAATAGCTGGCAGAAGCAGGTGACAAAGGTGTGCCAGGAGAGACTGTGGTTGGAGTGGCCAGAGGCCTCTGGCGAAGATACACAGCTTTGAGTGCCCGACCCTACCAAGGATAGAAGATATGTACGTATGTATCTACTATTAAAACTCTGTTTATTTGGTTAACATTCTCCGACGCTATAATGTTTGTGGCTCTGTGGGATCCCCGAATTGTAGAACTGCCCCCACATTTTTCGAGTGTCCCGTAATACAGTATAGAAGTAGATAGGTAGTAGTAATTCACGTTCCAAAGTTTCTGATGCATAATAATAACATTTCCATCCATTGATATTTGATCCAATTGATCTCATCAGTAGCTTGCATGATGCATGCTGCATATTGGAATGAATTGATTCCTAAGTCAAGTCATTGTCTGAGTATGTGACGTCTAATAATAATATATATTAATATAATAAGTCCATCAGTCCAGTTGTATGATATATTGCTCGTTGTATCATAACATACTTTACTACTAAATACTAATAATCAATACTAACGGGGGTCAAGCGACATATTGACATTCGTTTGGGTAAATTCAAAGGTCGGCCCTAGTGCTTCATGCCTCATCACAATTACATCTACAGAGTGAAATAAATTAGATATATTATACACTACATGGATCCGATCAGGGCATGGCATCAGATGTGCCGATTTCTTCCACAAGTGTGGCTGGCTGGATTCCCCTGGATGTGACTGCGGGGCGGAGAAACAGACCATACACCATATATTGTATCCGAATGTGGCCTTAGAGCGTATGCGGGGAATTTCAAAGACTTTTTCATACTGACGGATACAGCGACTGAATATATTTTAAACATTGACCTACACCTTTGACAATCAGACCTACCTGTGCTATTATTACTGTTTTATGTTTTTATTTTAAGACGTGATGTAACAAAATGCCATACGATAAATAAATAAACGTACAGTTCCCAAAGTAAGTGACATTGTTTTCTTTTGTTAAATAAGTTAATTCGATGCAAAAATCATCGATGTAGGTTGTTTACAAAATCGATATTGAAAGGAAATAAACAGCGGCCGTAGGGCGAACAAGAAGCAAAGATTTATAGAAACACTTATTTAATGGAAATGAGTGGAAAAAAGAAAGGCGGTGGAATAAATGCAGTGGAGATGAGGTCATTGAGAAGAATATGTGGAATCAGACTGAGAGATAAATTATGAAATAAGGCAATTAGAGAGAAAAATCCTTTCGCATACACGAGACTTGGTTCTATACTGGGCAGAGATATCTAAATATTGTAAGTAGTGTTAGAAATTACTTAGGTATTTATTTAATTATTAATTTATCACTCTGCAATTGCTTAAGTATTTATCAGAAATTAGGTACTTCATGGAAATATTATCATACTTATTATTAGGGACTGGAGAAAATCGGTGTTATTCTTCGGGCCGAGCTGAAAGCTCTTTCTAGATATCTAGGTTTGTTGTTGATATTGGGTTCTACCAGCCTACTGCAAACATCCGTTCGTGACCTGAGCGTGCTTAGCCTTTCATTTTGTCACCGAAGATTGCAGAGTTCGGAGATGATTTTGGGAGCCACATTCTGTAGTGCTTTGAAGACCGTGAGGCAGAGTTTGAATTTTATTTTTTCCTGACTTTGAGCCAGTGAAGATAGTTGATACCAGAGACTTTTATAGGTATCTACGTTGTAGATATGATATTTTGAATAGGCCACGTGTAGGCGTATGACTAGAGGAACGATAGTTATGTTATTGTTGTGAGTAAAGTTAATATTATAGGTACCGTACCTTCTGTAGGTATAAAGTACCTACAGTACCTACAATGTTATAGGTACCTATTATTATTAAGTCATCGTAATAATAATAATAACGTGAAAAACATCACGTGACTAGAGAATAACATATACAAGTACCTACACCTACCTATTTAAATAGTTTAGTAATAGATAATATGTATGACTATATGGGTGTCATCAGGAGAGAATCACACAAGAAAGAGTATCACGGAAAAAATCTTGATTTATATGACACTATAATTGATGTTTTAACAACCAACCAACACTCTAACCTAACCACACCACCTACACAACCTCCACGGGTAATCATATAAAAAATATAAATTTTGTCAACCAAATTGTACCTCCTAAGAAACAATTAAGCTCCTAGATTGGTCAAATTCACGTTCTAGAACTGCTTTATGGCTAAGTCAAGTAAGCATTAAATGCTGCTTGTAGCTAGCTACATAACCTCCTGTAGTACAAAAGGGCCCACCCTGCACATACTCCATCAAAACCATTAGGTCATGAATTGAGCAATTACTCTCAGAATGGCACTAGCAATGCTTCTTTAGAACTAAGTACCCACTGCCAGGAGCTGTCTCTAACCATTCTGGGAGTAAATAGTCTCAGAATGGTTGTGACGTATGCTAATCTAGAACCTTCCTGCTTCTCAGAAGCTGTTTCTAACCATTCTGGGAATAAATAGTTTCAGAATGGTTGTGACTTATGCTAATCTAGAACCGTGTTGCTTCCTAGAAGCTGTTTCATTGAATGTTGGAGATAAAGTAATGATTTGGGGTGAACAAAGAGTGTTGTGATGGTATAGTTGTAGTGATAAGAAACATGTTAAACATAAATATGTAAGTAGAACTTAGGCACGTTCTATAGTGTTAACATTAAATTAGTAAATATCCAATCAATTAATGTGTTATTTCTTCTTGTGCATGATATTTTCGCATGTGAGATTTTTCCCCTGATATTTTTTCTCGTGTGATTTTATCATGTAACCTACCTACATTACTAGGTACGTGTTGTTATTATCATCTATAATAGGTCGATAGCATCATAACAAATACATTAACTATGTAAATAATAGTCATCTATATCTACGTAACATTATATACCTACATTAGGTTGGTACGATGATTTGATGATTTTCATATTTTTTAATAAACTAGGTACTAATCATTTTCGTTTTGTCTCCATAAAGTTTTCCTACAAAACATAATAGCTCCATTTCATAGTAGAAGTAAAATAAATTATATATTTATTTAAAATACACTTATTTCAGTTCAAAAAGTTATAGTGGGTATAGTGGATTAGAAAAACCCAAATAGAAGATTGGAAAAAAGTTAGAAGAAACGTACGTCGTAAATCTAGCGGCGGACAGATTGCTGAGAAAGAAAGGAGAAGATAGGAAGAAGTAGAAAAATAATGTGCGGAAAAAAATGAAAAAAAAAAATATTTAGATTAAAATCCACAAAAAAGACTTGCTTTCGCGACTAGTATTCAAGGATTTGCACCCTCATCATCAGGCGATTGTGAATAATTTTTTTAATCTCTATTCACAATCGCCTGATGATGAGGGTGCAAATCCTAGAATACTAGTCGAGAAAACAAAAGTATTTTTTTGTGGATTTTAATCTAAATATTTAGTTTTATCATTTTTTTTCTCAAAAATGGACTTCCACCATGTACCAACTTTCGAAAACATCGAGAAATATTGTATTTAGTTCTAATTTCGCGAATTGATAGGACATTTTGTAAAGAGATACACGAATAATGTTAGTTAAATGTTAACAATACCAAACACGAAAAAAACGTTTTTTATTCACATAGCATTGAAATACATTGAAACGCGTATTAATTTATAACAAATATAATTATCTTGATATATGTATTTGATTTCGAATCTATTTATTCAATTTTCAGGGTCACAGCAGCTATGTACAAACATCATACAACCAATATTATGAAATTACAACACTTATCTACTTACCGTTGTTCAAAACAAACCTCCAATTTATAAATGTTTTTTGTTTTCATGTTTAATCACTTAATTAAAACACACATTTAATAAAAAAAACACTTGTCCCAATAAAACGATAAGTTACTAAAATTACAATATTATTATAACTACAATAAATAATTACATTTAAACGTCACAATTTGTAGAGTTCACAACGTAAAAACAATATGGATACAACTGAAAAAATACTAGAAATACTATTTCAATAAATACTTATTGGTTCATGTAACAATAACTTTAACCTTAAGGTCCTATAGGCTCTCCACACACGTCCCGAAGTTCAGTTCCGGAATCGACCAATTTGCAAAAAAGTTCCGATCAAAACCTCTCTCTGAATTCAGCGTTACCCCGATTTTAAATTCAGAAAGAGGCTTTGGTCGGAACTTTTTTGCAAAACGGTCGATTCCGCTAACTGAACTTCGGGACGTTTGTGGTGAGCCATAGGCTCTCCACACAGGTCCGGAAGTTCAGTTAACTCAATCGACTGTTTGCAAAAAGCTCCGACCAAAACCTCTTTCTGAATTCAAAATCAGGGTAACACTGAATTCAGAGAGAGATTTTGGTAGGAGCTTTCTTGCAAACGGTCGATTCAGTTAACTGAACTTCAGGACGTGTGTGGAGAGCCATATGCTGTCTTTCAATACTGAGAGAATCGTCTTGAAACTGAAGACAGTGATAGATGAAAGTATAGACTACAGATTGCCTGTTTTAGAATTACAATATTTAGAAATTCCTTGAATAAAAAAAAAATCCGAAAGTACCCCTGAAATTTACGGGATCTGAGGATCTTCCATTCTGTTTTTCAGATTTAAAAGCCAGATATTTAGCCAAAATCCGGGTAGTTATAATCTTAACAAATTGACTGTTTTAGTTTTTTTTAATTTGTTCCCAGGCTCTTCTTAAAAAGGTAAAATTCACATTGTCGCTTACGTTATTCTTATTTCGCACTAACATTCTCATACAAAATTGAAGCGAAAAATAGAACGATTTTTGCTCAGTGCATATAGGCCCTTAAACCGACATTTAAAAAAATTCAAAAAACGGGAGACCTTATCTCGACAACCTTACTAAACATGCTTTGGAACAAAATAGGGTTGATATACATTGAATATGATACATCTAGGGAATGACTGTAAAATATTTTTTTTATCTTGAATATTTCACTCAAAAAAAAAATGTGAAAAACAACTATCTTTATTCCGAAAGACTCATTTACCGAAAGTCGCGGAATTTTTGTTTTTGTATTGATAAAATACCCTCATCTCATACGCGAAAAATCGACTGATGATAAGTGACCCATCGAATATTTTTAAATATTTTGGAATACTTACCTAGTGGGCATAAAAATGTGTTTATTTTTAGAAAAAAAGAGATCGAATATAAAAAATCTAACCTATTGACACACTTCACTTCATGAGTTCATGCTCAACATTATTTTCACAATGTTGGTCAAAAATCGTATCTAACAAATTATCGAAAACAACATTTTTTTTATAATTAAATGAAAAAATCGTGTTTTTGGCGTTATTGGATACTAAAACACAATACAAAATATCACATGCTTTAATTTTAAGACGAAAAAAATAATACATATCTCATGTCTAAAAAGGGAGGAGCATTTATATAGAAATGGGCATCCGTTCAAAAGGCCTTAAAATACGTGAATAACATTTTTTCTAGGATAGGCATTTTATATTTGTTGTATGTACCTACCATATTTTACGTACGTATCATCCATGAAGATACGTTAAAATTTTAACGAATACGTGACAGAATCTCTGTTTTGTTGCAATAATAGATTTATAGCGGAATAGCGGAGATAGGAGCCACCTAGCACAAACTTTGTATGAAAAATAATGATAAGTGGCTCCTATCTCCACTATTCCTCACCTCAGAAGTTGGTGAAATCCAGCATTAGGAATTTATGAAGTGATTCAATCATTCCCATCACACTTTCTCTGCTGTCTAATTAATCTGACAGTTACTTACCAAACACTATTTCATCTACTTACATACAATGTATACAAGTATACGGCCCGGATCGTGACCGGACAAAAACTCATAAGAATATTGCTCAACATGAATAAATCCCAAAAAGACACGCTCAACGGACAAAAGCTCAAATCTGATTGGATTTTGAAAATATGTAGAATTAATTGCATATTTGCGTACATTTCTTTAAGTGTTTTAGAAAATTATTATTATTTTTTTATTATTATTATTTGTTATTGGGTAGGCAGCTTTCGCTGTTTTGACCCAAGTCCCAGTTAAGTTGTGTTTATATTATCTAGTCTATTTTTGAAGGTGTTGGTGGTAGGAGCAAGCACCACTGACTCTGGCAACTGATTCCAAGCACTGACAGCTCTATTGGTCAAGAAGTGTTTCCTTGGGTTGGATGTGAATCTTGTTGTTGTCAGTTTCAGCTGGTGTCCTCTCAGGTGCACATTAGAGTTCATGGTAAACATAGGCGGTAGAGTCTCACAGGAATAATGGTTATGCAACACTTTGTATAATTCAATGAGATCTCCCCGGTCGCGTCTCTCCTTTAATGTAGTTAGATTAAGCTCTTTTAAACGGTCCTCATATTCCAGGTTTCTCAGTTGTCTAGGTATTTTGGTGGCTATCGTATAAAATATCGTAGATTAGAAAATAAACAAACAAATAAACGGATCTAAGATGGGATATAGGCAATAAAATAGTCAAAATTTTAGAAATAATTCATCTACTGGAATTCAACTAGGAAGTTTGTGCTTTTATCCGTTGAGGATATTTCTAAAGGGCTTTTGTCTTTTCTGGGATTTGTTCCTTTTGAGCAAAATTCTTATGCGTTTTTCTACGGGAACCGGCCCGGATAGTGCGTATGGTAGTATGATATGATAACGAAATCTAATGATGTTTTTATTTTGAAGTGTATAGTATGTTAAGTAGACATTTACTGTTATAATAATGTCCAGTAATCATGGGTAATAGTGTTATTATTATATTATTATGACACAAATGCATCACCACACCATCGCAGTACACTCTGTGTAATCGGGACTTGGTGAATTAATCAAATCTCAAGAAATCTCAGAATCAAAGAATTTTTGGGGTAATTAAATTGAACCTCTTATTGGGGTATTGAAGGGTGTTCAGAGTAGAACAGGGAGGGGTTTGTTGAGGGGAGCCCTTCCGGCGAATCTTGATGAGCCCTCCTTTGAAACAACTTGTCAGTTAAATATCTGTGTTTATACGAGTGAATAGTGCAGATATATTGGCCCTATTTTGCTTCATTCCACTCACGTATCAAATCGTAGGGAAAAAACTCACGTCGTGTCCTAAAAACTTGGAAAATTGGGTTAACTGGAAGAAATCGCAGTTCTGCGATAAGTTCGCCCTAGTGAACAGCGATTTATAATCTGTACTTTGTGCATTTTTTATATTTATATGTATTTGTTGTTCACTTAAAGATTAAATAAATAAAAAAAATGATGTAATATTGTTAATTCTATTTAAGGCCCTCCTCTCTCCACTCATTTGCGAGTGATTTCATAATTTTGATATGTGGATTAAAGAATGATATTGATTGATATTAGGTAGAATACTGTCAACTGTGTTAATTTTTTTCCCAGTCCCGATACTCCATCATCAACTGTAGTGTATTCCCTTTGTAGAGTTGTACCACGTTATAATATTATACCTTCCTTCACACAGTGTTTAGTATTTACTATTTAGGCTGCATTATTAGTATAAGTGGTAATTAGGGAATATAAAAAGTAATGTACCGTAACATTACAATAACCACTACTCCTAAATAACTAGCATAATGTACTCACTCATCTAGTCATATCAATACCATGTACCTAGACTTACACTCAACAAGTCATTATCTATTCATATAAATTATATTATACTGGTAATACGTTATCGAAATATGTATTAAACGGAATTCTATTCCCATAATTCTATGTTACCTACGAATCCACACCTGGTACATGGGCGTTGCCAGCCTCGGAGCTAGGGAAGGGGAGCAACAAAATTTTTAAAATTAGATACATATGAAAAAAGCTTAAATAGCGCCGCAGACGAAATTTTTTTTGAGACATAGTGAAGGAGGTCGTGACGTGGTTTGGTTTATTTGAAAATGTGCATATTTTTTTGCACAATAATATGTACTTACGACAAATGTATTTCATAAAAAAATAATAAAAAATGGCGCCGCAGGCAATTTTTTTTATTAAATAATCGTATTTTGATGGATTTTCATGAAAATTTATAATATGATGAGAAAACGTGTGGTAATAATGTGATTTTTGTGAGGTTTTATCATTTGGTATGAAAAAAAGCTACCTATTCCAATTTCTAGAGGGGGGGGGCAGTTGCCCTCCCTGACGACGCCCATGACCTGGTACAGAATGCAATGAACAGACGATGAGGAGTTTATTGTTCATTACCGTCCTTAGGCCCTAATTTCGGGCACTTGGACAATTGGACATGTCAAATTTACATAGTTATAGTCTACATATTTCAATAAGTCTAGCTGAAATCCACGGGGTCACTGTTGACGCTGCCTATTGGCTAAGAGATTTATCTCTAAATTTGTAATTGCCGGGTCTTTTTGCCATATGCATTAAAAAAAAGTCAATTGCAGAAGTATGAACCACTCAGCTACCAAACTGCATGAGACAGAAAGTCACAATGACATACCTACTTATTTTGTACAGAGTAAAACTCCATCTACAGACATGAGTGATTTGACGTAAAATTACCAAAATTTCGACTACGGACCTCCATTCTTTCGACTGCCAAACGAGGGGATTTTTAATTGACTTTACAGTCGTTGGTGACTAGTACGCGTCGGCGAATTCTCCCATTCTATCTATACCGCTATAAGGGGACTGGGGTGAAAGTATATTTTCGACATTTTCATTGTTTATTTGACAGTGTAAACAAATTAATATTAGATGCGTAATAATCTATTGACAAACAACACAGTCATTACAATAACAGCAACTAATAACGACGTAGGGCCTAATATTACTACGTTCTAGTCCATAATATGTGTAGGTAGCATATAATTGTGAAGGGTGTCTTAGCATCAGTACTAAAGGAACAATTAGCAGTAGCATAATAAAAATCACATTGTTTGAAAATATCATTATGAGTTGCTATTTGTAAATGCTATTTTTGATTATGGTGATTTTCCCAGCTGCTGCTGGTGTCGTTTATCCTCATGACTGAGGGTCGCGACTCTCACTCCCGCAGTTGACAATTCTCCTCCATGAGCCTCTGTCCATGGCCAGATGTGCGGCCTCGTGTAGAGTGGTATTGGTGGCTGCTCTCACTTGGTCGCTCCAACGCATCGGCGATCTGCCTGTCGGTCTCCTGCCTTGTATAGCTCTACTTAATTGTAAAATATTTTCACAAAAGCTGAATAAATTCATTGAATAGGGTTTGAAGTTATGATTTTTTCCCAGATTCAATTTCTTGTATGATTTCCAGGAAAAATACCTGGTACAATTGCTTGGAATCGTCTTGTAGGTAATATCACGGAAAATTAAATCTCACATCGTCAAGAAAACATAATTCAGTAGGTAGATTAAAATAGTAGGAAAAAATTCGCCTTATACATAATAATAGGTATACCTGAAGCATGGGCGTCGCCAAGGGGGGGCAGAGATTGGAATAGGTATATATATTTTCATACTAAATGATAAAACCTCACAAAAAATCACATTACTACCACACATTTTTTCTTATTAAAATTAGTATGAAAATATTGAAAATCTATCAGTTTTAGAAAAAAAATGCCTGCGGTGCTATTTTTTATTACTTTTATCTAAAAAAAACATTTTTCATATTGTTGTGCAATTGTATTGTATACAATTTCAAATAAACAAACCACATCGCGACCTTCTATCACTATCACAAAAAAAATTCGACTGCGGCGCTATTTACGCTACATATTTTTTTTATATTTTGCTGCCTCTCCCTAGCTCCGAGGCTGGCGACGCCCATGACCCGAACTATATTATTTTCCGTCATAGTTGAATCACGTGATTACTTAGCCATCCTTGAACTGTATTTTTTTTTAAATTTTATCTAATATTATATTGACAATGCTAACTATAAATAAATATAGAAAAGCAATCTCAACTTTAACTTATCTCAGAGTTTGTTGATAAGTTTGGCTTCTAGGAGGCCCATATAAATATTTATTTTAAGTTTAATTAAATTGTGTAATTTATATATAGAATTTACAATATCAATAAATAATACAATAGATAATGTCGACTTCTAAAAATATAATATTCTATTCTAACCTATCCGGTAACGACGCGTCCCTTGTGGGGTAATCAGGATGAAATATTTTTCAATTTAATCATTAATATAATTTACAAGTATGTGTAAAACGAAACTTATTAATTACACATTTTTAGCATCTTAGTAACAATTAAGCTCCTACATTGGTTCTACAACGGTTCTAGGACTGCTCTAAAACCAATATAGCTGAGCTAAATGGTTACGGTTACATTTGTGACTTTTTTTATCTCTCACTAAACAATAGTTTTGTGTGTCAGAGTGTGCGCCTATCAGTGGCGAAGGGTGGATTTCTGCAGAAGGGAAGCCGGGGCTAACATTTCTTATGAGATTACGTCAGATTAGACACTATTATACCTATCATTTTTTCCAAAAGGTAGTTCGATGGGAATCGTGTGCTTAGGTAGCTTCGCGCCTATACAATACTCTGCCTCAGGAGCTAAGAGCTCTGGATGATGTTGCTTTCCGAAGAGAGGTGAAGAAATATTTGGTAAACAAATCCTTCTATGATGTTGAGGAAATGCTGTGTACTAGATAAGTTAGAGTGGATCTTAGTTGTTGGGGTGCCCTAGCTTAGTGTAGGATTCAGTTGTCCCTGTGCTCTAGTGAGCATGGGCGGAAAATCATTTGCTCAATGGATGCACGTAGCTGCATATTACACGTAGAACAATTAGGTAACTTCTTAGATTATTGAAGTACCTAATCAAATTATTTTCGTCATACTGGGTAACTTGGATTGTTTTGACAGAATACGTTTTATGATAAAACAGTGACATTGAGCACGTGTAGGTGCTATATCTAGATTGTATTAAATTATTTATAATATAGGTAATTAATGTGTTATCTATAGATATTATGTATTATTTTAATTGTTTGTCTGTACACATACAGGTAGACAGGTACTTCTTTGTACTTAAGCACGAGTATTTAATACAGAGTTTCTCGCAAGTTAAAAAGCAAGGGGATAAGATAAGACTGACAGATTTTTTTACCAAAGATTTACCAAATGGGCAAAAGAGTTGTAAGCATTTGACACTGTTATGTACGACAAAATCTGCTGTTTGAGATAAATTCCACTGATTACGGGAGAGAAGGCATTTTGACAACCTTTTCCGGGAACTGGGATACGATTTCTTCCAGGCACTGGTCACGAAAATCGGAAGAACGTGAGTATCTTATAGAATCCTCGAATCGATACTGACCTGACTCTTCAGACTAACGCTAATTCCCCTTCTCAAAAAATCCCTGATCTGCTACTTAGCGAACGTAAAACATCTTTCAATATCAATTGTTGGAAGCCCAATTAAAAAATGCTCTACGTAATACGTGATGATGATAAAATAACAATAATATTGTTTACAATTATTGCTATCTATATGACTAAGTACATAACCTACATACCTAATTGTTGTTTATCTGATGTCTTACTGAGGTATGATAATTAATTATTGTACTGTAATATAATCCACACAGCTGATCAGTGATCACTAGACAACAATATGGGTTACACAATAATCAATACAACAATAGTATCTGTGAATTCTGCTCTCTACACAAGCATTCAGTTGTTTGATCCGCATTTTTTGTGTAACTTTTCGTTATGATGTATGTGCTTAGTTAAATCTTTCTCCCCCCCCCCAAAACCCGAACTCATCGACAACATTTGCAACTGAGAATTAAGGCAAAGTGTGTAAGAGACTCTTCTGAAGACTGCAAGAGACAGGGAACTCCAGCGAAGATATACAGATACGTTGAGCCAACGACTCAGCCAAGGATAAATAAATCTTTATTGGCCAGAGAAAAAATGCATAGTTACAAAAACAAGACAATTTATAGTGTGCCAAAAGGCATACTTATTGCAAAAGCAATATCTTACAGTCAACGCGAGGATGGAGGGAAGAAGATGAGAGTTACCACTTCTATTGAAGACAGCTGCACTTTTATATTTCAAGTCAAACTTACATGAAATATAAAAGTGATAATAGTTGCGAGTTGGAGAGGTGTTGTTGGAGTATTGTTATAGAATTAAATAAATACGGGCAGACACTATAATTTGCCCCGAGGCCAGGGGTCAACTTCATGAGACAATCTTGATGAAATTTAATATAAAACCGATATGACGCCATCTTAATGTTTGGATAGTCAAGATGTCAGCTGCCAACGCCAAACATAAAGTATTACTTTGAGTTACTGTAACCTGAAATCAGACATTACCAACTGCTTTGAATCTGCATACTTATTACGTGTTACTTTGTCACTAAAGTTCAAGATTGCTTGCTCATAAACAGCAGGCTTTTAGAAGCAAACTATCCGGAGATAATATAAATATTAACATTTACTTCTTTTCTGAAAAATTTGTACTGGGTACAAAAACCCACACAGATCACGCATTAGATAAAGTTTTCAACTAGGTATCCTCCCTAATATTTTTCATAGCATACCTACTATGTACCCGGTGTGCTTTTATCTATCAATCAATGAGAGACACGTAGTGCAAGAGTGCCACATTAAGAAGTTCAGTGGAAGCCTCCAAGACATCCATGAGGCGACGCCAGAGGCAGTGGACTGGTTGACAGCAATGAATCTAAGACTGTAGTTCTACGAGCACTTTCTGACTCAGCCCGAATGGGTGAAGACACTTCAATCACTGCGTCACACGAAAAATAAAGTAAGTAAGCTTTATATCGAACGATAAATTAAAAAAAAACAACTTCTTGATTTAACTCACTGATGGATTCTTTTTAGCTACAGATAGTTTTAAAATCGGCGAAGAATTGAGGACAAACAAATAATCTACGTTGAAGGAAAACACAGGTCTTTTATTCAATACACTGGTTGTTTTGCAACTTAGGTATAAGATACACGCGAAATTAGATTTTTTTGAAATAGTGGGCTTATTAACACAAATCCTAGTATTTTCTTGCCCAAGTCCAAGAAAATATAGTAGTGTGTAGATCCTTGCAGTGAGAGTCTCCTCCAGGGAACATTAAGGGTGTTTAGAGTAGTTTCGGGAGGGGTTTATTGAGGGGAGCCCTTCCGGCAAACCTTGAGCCCTACGTTAGAAAAAAAATGATTTGCTTAAAAGACTGGATGACATAGGAGCTGAGGCTCCTGAAACATCCAGGGGTGGAGGTGGGTTTACTCTTAATACACAAGTTCACACTTCACAGTAAGCTAAAAGCTTGTCTGTCACCACCGAGATTCGATCTCTATTATTAGGTTGCCGTGATCTGTGAACTACAGACACCCTCCTAATGGTTTGTTGATACTTTTCGAATAAAAAAGTTTGGAGAAATTTCTGCGAAGGCCTATACATGAACATGATAATTTTCTATGATCAGGTTTGATATTTTTCAATAGTGCAACGTTGGTTCATCGACAGAGAACGCTTGCTTTAATTCCTCCAGCACCATATTTTGTATCATTTCGACGTGTTCTGGAGGGCAATAATCATCGTCCGATGATCTGGCTATTGTGATGATTGTAGGAGGTGACGGCAGACCTTTGAGGAACGCTCGGAAGGGACCCGTTATGGATGCTTTAATAGCGGGGGTTCCCAGGACCTTGTGTGGTAATTCCGTGTCATCGCACGTGCAGCCAGCGTCGTGGACAAGCATCCAGTCTATCTCTTTATCAGCGTAGTGACGTCTCATCTCGCGATACAAATCGCAAATCTGAAATGAAGGGAATAACACAAATCATAACACAGATTACAAGAGGGTAATTTTCACCAGACTGTTTTTATTAAATTTGTAAAATCACCACAGAGATAGGATAAGGTAAAGGAGTTGAAAACACGCGCAATATCAAATTTTGCAAGCCAACATCTTAGCGTGAAGCGGTCACGTGAAATTGGGCAATATATCGTCATCGTAGTACCTAGTATGAAACTTGAATAATCTTCGGCGACATATGAGTAACAAAATTTTCGCATGAAGTAGCAAAAACTACAAAATTGCAAAACGACCGTAAATTCACTAAGAACACGAGTTTTTTGCCCAACTCCACGTGCGACATGTTGGCTTATTCGCAGAAGGTCAATAATGGGACCTGTGATTCTCTGATATATTCTAACTCCAATAATGGGGGTCCCCACCCCCGGGAAATGATTCTAGGGAATGACAAGGCGATGTATGTCGCCGCATATTGGAGTGGCAGGGTATGACCCACCCGGACACGTAAAGTAAGTAAGTATTGTCGAATAATTAATCTATAATTCAGTATACCTCTCTGTAATGGTGATCTCTCTCTCCTTTCCAATCTCCCAGGTCTCGATGTGTTTCCAGGTGTGTAAACAATGCATTCAATTTCTCCAGTTGCTGTTCCCTGCGCAGCGTCGCCTCTACCAAGCCAGACTCTGTGAGAACACTGGGGAGTGAAAAGTTGTAAATTTCTTTTAACCTTTCGTACAGGGAACTTTTCTCATAAAGATCTTTGAAGGGATTCATTGTGCTGAAGAAATCTAAATCTACATCGAGTATATATTCATCTAAATTCTTTAAAACTTCCATTTGGTTTTCGATTAGTTTACTAGCGGAATACTTCTCATCGATTTCGTCATTTTCTTCATCTTCAAACAAAGCCATAGTTCCCACCGACAGCAGAATATCTTTCTTGTTATCCAATTTCTCGGCTGGACAGAAGAGTCCATCGTATAAAAAGTAGGACTCCACACTGTTGACTCTCACTTTCCCGTCTTCGTTTTTCCCTATTTGAAAATGTTTCACGCCGTCCGACATTTGCTTAGCCCACGGGGGTTTAATCCAAACAATTTTGGTAATATATCCAGCAAACGCCGCGGGTAAAATCCAATTCTCTATACAGAGTGAATCTAAGAGCTCTTTTCTCTTGTCGACTGTTTCAGCTTTTAAATCACTTGCAATCAGAAGGTCAGGGTGTGAGTCTAAATGTATTATAGTATTGTCACATATTGGAAGATGTTTGGAACCGATGGCTCGGTAAATAAAGTGTAAAGCATCGTTATGGTCTTCTACTACGTGTATGGGAATCTTTTTATACTTTTTTAGAGGTGCACGAGGTACGTCTTCCTCCAAAATTTTGAGACTTTTATCCACCATTTTATTTACTGAACGTTATCTGAAACAAGAACAAATTACAATTGATGAATAATAAATATATGATGTTGCAAACTTACTTAAATGGGCGTTAAAAAGGGGAGGTGATTTCAGTGGGACATTTTTATACCACACTTATTTTCATTACTATAGTAAGTTCCTTTAATATTTAAAATTATGTAATTATTTTTGAAAAAGGATCTTGTCTTATGTCCACAAACCCAAATACTTTCCTGCACACTTTGCACTAGGCTAAAAGCCTGTATCGCAAAGTATGGAATACATCGCCAGCGCCGGGGTTTGAACCTGGCACCTCCCGCTCGAGAGACTGCCGCCTCAACCAACTGCGCCAACCATGTACTCAATTGATAAAATTAAACAACAGGGATGAAAAAGAATATAATATTACATGGAAAGAGAAGCGAAGTGATTTTCAGCAGCCAAGGAATAAAATTATTATAAGAAATGAGGCGATTTAATCAAAACTGCTTCGTATGTCTTCTGCTCCAAACGTTTTAATAATAGATTCAGGGAAAAAACGACAAAATAATGTTAAGATTATAAATAGGTACTAACACACTACTGAGGGAAGGGGAGTAAAGAGGTAGGATCGCGGGGGGGAGGGGGGGGGGGGAGAAATTTGAGAGAAAAACAACAACAATATTGTAAAAAGGTTAGAAATATAATGAGCATGCCAATGTGTTATTTTAAGATCCCCGCGTGGGCCTGACTGACAACTTCTTGGAAATACAAAATAGGGAATGTTACAACAGGTAAAATTTAAAATTAAAACATGGGTTAGCTGTACAGCGATAAATTCGCCCTAATTAGCATTAAGTACTTCTTCTTTTTCAGCCGTTTTAATTCGAATGCTGGTCATAGGCCTCCCCTTTGACTTTCCACAGATCCCTATCCTGGGCATGCTGCATCCACTTGCTTCCTGCGATTCGCCTCACATCGTCACACCATCTTGCCTGAGGTCTTCCTACGCTCTCTTTGATTGTTCTAGGTTGCCATTAATTTAATTTCGCTTCAATCAAAAAACTTTTACGGTTGTTCCCTAGATTTTAATGCGTATTATCAATACAAAAAAAAAATCCGCGACTTTCAGGAATCGAGTTTCTGTCTTTCGGAAAAAAGATTAGAGGTGTTTTTCACATTTTTTTTGAAAAATCTACAAAATATATATAAAATGTTTTACGGTTATTCCCTAAATACAGGTTCAATGCATCTACCCTATTTTTTCCAAAGCATATTTAGTATGGTTGTCGAGATCTAAAGTCTCCCGTTTTTAGATTTTTTTTAAATGTCGTTATGCATACTCTGTAAGTAAAACGTTTGAAGTATATAAAAAAAGAGTGGAATTTAATGAAAAAAAAGTGTTTTATTTAATAAATAAAAAAATAGCAAGTATTTACAGTTCTATTTTCAGCAACTTTGAAATTCTTGAATATCAGGATTATCAGGCTTCATGAAAGAAGAATCCCACGTTTCAGTAACATTATACAATTGACATTTCAAAGTCAGAGTCGTAGGAGTTCTACCGTGACAGGACAAAAACCCATAAGAATATTGCTCAACATGAATAAATCACAAAAAAGACAAAAGCCCTTCAGAAATATGCTCAAGGGACAAAAGTTCAATTCCAATTGGATTTTGAAAATAAAATAAATTGTATCTATTAGTATACGATTTCTTTCAGTGTGTTCGAAACTAGCATAGATTGGAAAAGTAACAAATAACTACTATATGGATATAAAATGGGATAGACAATAAAATTAAGTTTGTTATTTTTAAGTGAAAACTATATGTTACAATTTGTTGTAGGTATGTAGCTTAGTACATAATTTTTGTTTTGTAGGTTATTGTATTCAAATATAATATTGTAATGTAAATGATCTACATGATCGTATATTAATGAATAAATAAATAAAATAGTCAACATTTTATAAATTTATTTATTTATTTATTTATTTATTTACACATCAACGGCTAAAGCCTTTAACAATTTCTTGTTGGTTCAGTGTCAAAATACATAATCAAATACAAAAAAACATTACCATTTCAACACAACCAATCAACTAAATATTTAGTTAATAATAATATAAATAATTCATATTTCATAGAAATCTCAAAAAAATAATAATAATAAATCAAGTTCAATAAATCAAATCAAATCAAAATCAATTAAATAATTCATCTACAGGAATCCAACTAGAAAGTTTGGGCTTTTATCCGTTGAGGATATTTCTAATGGGCTTTTGTCTTTTGTGGGATTTATTATTGTTGACCAATATTCTTATGGGTTTTTCTCCGGGAACCGGAGTTGTTCACGTAATACCTAATTGAAGTGAGTGAGTGGGCATGCGATGTAGAGTGGGGGAGGGTGTGGGCAGATAAGTGGATGAGGGTAGAATGTTGTTGTTTACAAATTATTGCGTATTACTGCTGTTAATGAAATGAAATAATATCATTTGTTTCAGTATCGTTTCACGTGGGTGACTTCGCATTGTTGTGTCCTAACCAATTCGATTCAATGAAAATTAAATTTCAGTTATACATAATGTAGTTTCATTGAAGTGACTAATGCAATGGTGCCTTGGATTACGATGTTACGGGCTTATATGCTCCATTAGCATGTATAATTCGTAAAAATCATCCACTGAGCAAAAATCGTTCTATTTACGCTTCAACTTTTTTCAAATTTTGTATGAGAACGTTAGCGCGAAATAAGAATAACGTAAGCAACAATGTGAATTTTACCTTTTTAAGAAAAGCCTGGGAACAAATTATAAAATCTAAAACAGCCGATTTGTTTAGATTATAATTACCAGTATTTTGGCTGAATTATACTTTTATATCTGAAAAACTGAACGGAAAATCCTCAGTTCCCGTAAATTTCAGAGGTGCTTTCGGAATATTTTTTATTCAAGGAATTTCTAAATACTGTAATTCTAAAACAGTCAATCTGTATGTCCATACTTTCATCTATCACTGTGTTCAGTTCAAGACGATTCTCTCAGTATTGGCTGAGAACAATTCAGGACGCCGAAGCCGAATGACAGCATATAGGACCTTAATTCGATTTTTGACTCGCATTTTTTTGATTTCGCAAACTAAAACAATTTTTCCATCGAACTTAATGTACCATCTGCAAAAAAGGATAATATGGTTTTAGATGACGGCACTGCATGTACAACACCTGTAGAATTTCGATAAAAATGCCATTGTTGCCAGCACATTAAATTGTAGTTCCAAACTAATACGCGAACGTTTCTTTCTTGACGAACGATCCAGAGACATTTACCTCGTTTATTTGTTGGATTGTTCATTTTCTTTTAAATGGTACATCATATTTTAGTATAAAATGTTCACAGTTCTAACTAGTTCGTGAGCCGAGGCATTGTACGCAGGTCGAGTCAAAATTAGTTCGGGAATTGTGTTCGAAAGCCAATTTGTCGTAACTCAAGGTATCACTGTACTTTTATACTCCCGCGCTACCCCCTAACGCCTACAGGTTCTTCGAACAACTAAAGAAACCACTATACATTTTTACAGTACGTCTACGACTGGTCGCCCCACATATGGCATGGTTTCCCTTTCACATTTGGTAGATGGGCGAATTTTTAAATCTCATCTATCTGATTAACTCACTTCTTATTCAACTTCTCACGTTTTTCCATAAACTCTTCTCTTTTACATAAATTACCTCATTTCCACCGTATTTACTCCAGTTTCGTCCTTTTTTATACCACGTCCAATGTCCATGCCTCACTTCCACACATTGGTGTGGGAACCATTCGGCAGAATTAGTCAGGACTGTGGTATTCACTTACCTCCCAAGTATCAGCAAGCTGTCCTGGGCTCTGGTAAGTATTGCTAGTCTGGTGGTCTGAAGTGAAGTGGCTCTGTTCTGGTATGACTGGAGCCTCCTGGCCTCACTACTAGATTACATGGTGCAATAGTAGGAGGAGCTAGTCCTATGCCACCACCTCCAGTACTATGGATGTGGACTATACTGTAGCCCAGAGTAGGTACTCACCTAATGTGGTGCAATGCCTCTCTAGAGCCTATATTCTATATGTACTACACTTGGCTTTTAATACACTACAAGGTCCAATAAAAATGCCATCAGATCCACCACGTTATGTTTAACTATGTTGGAGTTACAGAAGATATAAGCAGACGAAGCGATTATAGAAGAAGAAAATGATTAAATAATAAAAAGTTTATATAACGTTGTTACGTAGGATTGTTCTTTCTGTTCTCAAGAGTATTCATGTCCGGGTAGATCCACAAAACTAAAAGGTATCCAAAAATAAACAATATTCCAGAGAAATTGCGTCGCATTCAAAAGATTCTGGGTGGTGTAGAGTCGGGAGATGTTGGGTGGATTAGGGGGGAAGCTAGGAGAGTGGCACGCGCAGAGTTCTCCCCAGCCACCTTATACCCACCCCATGTGTATCGACTGACGACCACGCCCTCCAGCGTAGCATCCGAGTACAGAAGACAACTCGGCAAAGGTCGCGTCACAACACTAGACGTCTTCTCCTTCTCACAGCCGACGTTAGAATGAGACGGAGTTTTATGATGAAAATTAACATTCAGCGAATTCAGTGATGCAATCCATTTGAAACTTACATTCATCCCTACACGGGGCATTGTAAAATAGTAAATCTGTAGAGTCCTACAATACTTTCAAGTCTCTTACAAAATCTCTTCTCCATTCTTCGCAGGTGTACCGTGTGTATATTGTCGATGTTGTCGAGCTTTCGGCCTACTTGCTGAGGCCATCTTCAGGACTAATGTAGTTACACTAGTCCTACATTACATCTACATATGGCCTCAGCAAGTAGGCCGAAAACTCGACAACATCGTGTGTAAAATAAAAATAAAATAAAATAAAATAAAACATCGACAATCTACACACGGTACACCCGAGAAGAATGGAGAAAAGATTAACATAAGGACTGTAAAAATCTACAAAGCTATCTATCTATCTATCTATACAGATAGATATCTCTTACAAAATGTATCATTTTACATACCTACATAAACAACTTCATCCTGAAGATGGCAGTAGTAGCGCTGCCGAAAGCTAAGTAATTCAACCACTCTACACACAGTAAGGAAACCCGAAAAACCAACAACGAAGATAATAAGATATGTATCATTTGTAGTTGTACAAAGTTTGCCCTAGTGAATAAGATTATGGATTGGACTAATCTTCTTATTAATGACTGCTGAGAAAAGATGTGCCATGTCCTACGAAAGTTTCGCGAACACCTGACTTTTACACGAAACTCGAGAAAATACCAAAAAAGAGTGGCGAAGCCTACTTATAGAGTTCTTGATTCCGCTACATTCAATTCGTCGTAAACACTTTAAAATTCTCAAAACACGTCCGATTTTGCGATCTTCCAAAGGATACCACGCACTCCCTTCCGAGGTGCTTAGATTCCTTCATTACGATGGCGCCTACCACCAAGAATTGACAGATTCAGAACTTGTAAAAAGATATGAGTTCTACTCGTGAAACACTTTTGTGAGATACGAAACGCGGCGGTATGCGGTGACTGGATCCTCTCGATCGCTCGGTGTCTTCCGAAACATAATTGGACCTATTGCTACTTCATAGTTTAAGGATGCGAAATGTTTCACATAGGATAATATAATATGTAAAACTTAACTCGATATTCTAGACTATTCTAGAGTATTGCAATAGGTAGTCAAACATAATATTATTATCCCTTGTATGGTAGGTACTGACACGACCTTGTGTAGGATGGAAGGGCGCTATTAGGCAAAGATGCTGGAGGAGGGAGGGGGGAGAGGGGTGCAGAGGGGTTGCAGGGACGTGGAAAACTGGGTCAAGGGTAAACAATAATAAAGGCAAAGATACATAATAAGGTTGTTACTAAGGAAGGGCGAGGGTAGAGAGGGAACAAAACAAACAAAAAATAATACCTATGCCTGATGTAATATATGAACATCCTAATTGCCTAAGATCCGAGAGTTGGAAAAAATGACTGATGTGTTATTCAATCGAAATGTGATTTAAATGAAAGTTAATACATCGTCACAGAGTTACTCGCAAACAAATACGTCCCGCCCCGCGGTTTTCGCATTTTTTTAGGAATACGGTAAGAGATAGGAGAAAGTGGTCAATGACAAAAATAATCCTTACTAATTTGTCTACAAAAAATGTTCTACACATTTTTCATATGACTAGCAGTTTACCCGCAATGGCCGGTCAAAATACCGAAATTATTTAAAAATGTATGCGTGAGAGGAGATTGAATGTGTATTATTAGGATTTTTATGCAACCTCAGTAACACGTTGAAAATTTTTTACTCTTGTATGATATTTGAGGTGGTCGGTAGCCTGGTTGGTAACGCGCTCGACTGTTAATTTGGCGGGCGCGGGTTCAATCCCCTATGCCGACTTACTCCACTTCACAACACAAGCTTTCACAAGCATCAAAATACTTTTTTTTTTAAATGAATCTGGGTTTATCGAAATAAACCCGAATACACCTTTGTACACTTCACAGTAAGCTTGAAAAGCTTGTATCTCGAATTGGAGTAGGTCGGCATTGGGGACCGAACCCGCGCCCACTGGATTAACAGTGGAGGGTTATACCAACCAGGCTACCGGCCACCTCATTGTCAATTGTCTCATAAAAAAAATGCCTGGGGCAATAATGGATTTAATAATAATGTTTGAAAATTTATAATAGATACGATGAGACGGGACGCAGACCAAGAGGACGCTCAACTATGAGATGGACCGATCGGGTGGTCCAAACGGTGGCCCCTTCCATCTACAGGGCCATGCACCTTGCGGGGGACAGAACCGCGTGGCGACAGTTTGTCCAGCAATGGGTGCTTGGGGATCGCGATCCTCAGCAATGAGGAATACGACTGAAGAGAGAGATGATGAGAAAAAACTCTCCGGGAATCGTTATATTGAACAATTAATACCTATAAGAAATACATAAAGAACGTTCAATTTAATTTCTGACGACCAAGCTTGCTTGCGAAATTTATCATTGCCCAATGTCCAACCTTCAAACTTTTTCCTTTAAGAATGTGAATACTTCTTTTGACCATACGATAAATAAATAAATAAAATAAAAAATTGCCTGCATTTTTTTAGAAATCGACTGGGATAAATTACTCTTGGACCGGGACACTGGGACAGACCTTAAAACCGGGACATGTCCCGGTGTATTCTACTATTGCATCTATACCTGCTTCGAATGAGATGTCAACTAGAGCTCGATTCACTGTGATACTGAGTGGCATGGATCTATTTAAGATTTTGTATATTTTATTAACTGTTGTATTTGATATAATCAGTTACACTTTATTTCGTGTGCCTAAGGCATGTCAGTGCTCGATTCGGGCCTGCGTGGACAATAAACAACAATACTGAAACACCAACACAATCATAACCTAAAAATAGTACTTCACTAGATTGGTCCATATTTATACGAAAAATATTAATGACACAATGTTTATACGTGCACAATACACAAATAATATTAAGGCGTATTGATATTAATAGAAGAAGAAACGATATAAATAAATGTAAGGGATAAAATTAGCAAAAAAAGCAATGTGCACTTACTTGCAAAATATCCGGATTAGAATGAATATACTCTTTTAACAGTATTAACTTACGCGTATACGCAATATTTGTCGCGTATATTGATAATTTCACAAAATTCCTTTATATACTGTATTAATTAATCACAATTCTGACCGAAAATAAACCAAAACCTCAATACGATGTGAATGGAAACGAAATTGACAATAAAGATGACATTTCACTCTTGCAGTGTTGCCGGAAAGAAAAAAAAATTGACAATTTATTCACAAACATGATTAAAAAGCCTTTTTTGGCCTTTCCGAGGTTGAAGTAACAGGAGAATATAACCGAGGAATGAAATCTCTATAGTTTCTGTAAATTTAGTGATTGATTTTTATTTTGGCCTTATTAATTTTTGGGAAACTACAAGTTCTTCATATACCCTGGGGGACGTTGATACTTAATATAAAAGCCTATGGAGGATTCGCCCAATTGTTTATAGTTCTCCGTTTTATCATTGGTGCGAGTCAACCAGTTGTGTGATTCAACGTGTTCTATGTGCATGATTGTCACACTCTGTTGTTGCGAATAACAGCCAACAAAATCGCAGGGTGCTTTTCACCGGCCATAGGTCAGCACGTGCTGTTACTCATTCTTATTAACGCGCACTATGTCTACCCCTTCTGTGATATCTCAATGTATATCAATCAACTCACTATTATTAGTATTCTCATATCTCTATCTCTGTTCGACAATTCCAGTTGGAACAATCACCCAAATGCGTTCTGTCTTCGTGCAATAATCGCCCGTTGACTCGCTGGGTGAATATTAATGGCAAAAAACGCAGCCCATGATATGCTTGCGAGTCAGGGAAATGATAAATGTGTTCTGGGCTCCATGAATTATAATATATTCATATTGGTTTGAGTAAAGCTAAAAGCAATGAAACAAAAACAAATTAATAAAGTATATATTTTATTAATCAAATATTTTTTTATACATAAAAATAATTATGTAATAATACAGGAAGATTGTGTGGCAATCATCACATATTATCAATTACTAATAATATTTTATAGATATTGTTACATAATAAAATAAAACAGTACTTTTATATTATATTATATTTACTTTTACATTTTGTTGTATAAATCTAAACATTAAACATAATTTTCTTAATAAGAGAACACAAAATACTCCACAAATAATAAAAATTAATATTGTATGAATGGGGGAGGGTCTTCGATTTTTTACGACACCAGAGTGCGCTGCAGTAAATGGAGGTCCGCATAGATATAGCAGGTACTATATATTATTATTCTATGGATAATAAACAAATGATTTGTTTTGTTATGACAGTATTGACAGCTGTGAAGACCTCCATTTACTGCAACGCCATCTAGTGAGTGATAAAAAATACGCCCCATTGGAGGCGTTAGGGAACTCCTAACAAACTAACCTAACCCCTGACGTAACGTAGAAGAAATACTATTATTATTCGCTTAAATAATACATCAGTAAGAAAAATATTATAAAAAAAACAATGACAAAATTTAATTATTATTCAATTATAAATTAAAAATGTGTAAACAGTGAATTTTTAAATATCAACGCACAGTGGGTACCTACCATAGCTATAATAAAACAATTTTTATTTTAAAATAGTGTAAGAAAAAAGTATACAGAAATAAATTGATTTATGAATCTATTAAACAGATTTTTGAAACAATAATAAAATCTCTGTTGACCCTATAGCCTAGCTGAATAGTGCTGGATTTTACCAAACTTCTAGGTGGGGAATAGCGGAGATAGGAGCCACCTATTTCAAATTTTGCATGAAAAATAATGGTAAGTGGCTCCTATATCCGCTATTCCTCACACCTAACAAGTTGGTGAAATGAAGCATTTGTATATTATGTCTGTGTTGTTATACAATTGAATCCATCGGCTCTTTCGGTATTGATAGTTCATAGATATGAACATACACAGTAATGTGGTGAAACAATACTCTACAAATCGACTGGCTGGAAACGCTCTCAATAAATGGCCTAAACATATGATAGAGTGCTTTGTAGAAGACTGGAAATGATAAGAATGATTATAATGCAAACCAGATTACAGTTACTCGATAGTCAACAATTCACTGCTTACATTGCGATGTTATTATCCAACAAGGGAAGACTGACGGTAGCCAATTAATATCATCGGGATCTCTTGTCATATTCTACGCATCGAAATGTATTCATTGATAAATTTATCTGATCCGAAATCAAGTCTACATCCACGACTAACTAAAGGATATATGGTCCCAAGGAATATAGTAGTAGTTTAGGGACAGTCCTAGGACTTTCTGTACAAGTTGACTAGACATTATACAATAATTAATATATTAAACTATACTAAACAAGTCTTTTGAGATTACTAGCAGTATTAAACTAACAAAAAACATAATATAACACGATGGATGCCTAGTTCGTTCATCATAATCAAATTATATTGGGGAGGAGTTTATATTATTTTTAATTGTCATTCTTCCTTTGTGAAATAATAACACCTCAAACACGTACAACAATATACTCTATGCACTCGTCTCTAGAGTGCAGTTTTGTTTATAAAATTATAATTATAACCCCTCGCCTTTTGATAAAGTGTACGAAATACTGAGTAAGACATTACCGACACGTTTACGTGTAACCGATTCTTCAAGTTTGTAAATTTAAATGCACAACTCTAGTGACAACATTGATACAATTCATAGTCTGTAGTTAACCAAAACGGAAGCTCTATAACAATAACTAAAAAAAAATAAAACCTTTCACGTTTATGCAACTTTGATGTAAAAGTTAAGTACATTATTTGAGATGGCGAGGGGTTCGTGTAATTCTAATAAACTAACTTAGTCACTCAACAACTCGAATGGTTCGTCGTTAATAATTCGAGTTGTATTTAAATTACCCAACCTCCCAAAAGTTTCTATCGTCTAACACTTAGTTAAATAACAAAACTGTATTGATAGTAATTCACTAAACAGTTAGTAGTAATCTTTGTTCAGTTTGAAGTGACCGAGAGACGTCAAACAACCACCACTACAAGTTGAATACTTTAAAAACAAAATAGTATAAAAATAAACGGATAATTTAAGTAGAAATACAATGAAACATAATTTGTAATAATGTAAAGTGATGAGAAAATATACTTTTGTAGAAATGACTTGATTATTAAAACTAATAGTTTGTGTTAAAATACATACATAACTTTACAAGGAACAAATTACAATAACAACACAAAATATTTTGGTCAGTACCTTCAAAGTCCTACATTTGTTTTACGATATAAAGTATAGACTGATCTTTACGAACGAACGTATTGTGTAGACCCAAATATCGTTTGGTAGTTATGAACGTATGAGATTTACAAAATACTGTAGTCCCTTGACATTCGCGGCGTATCCACAACTGAAAAATTCGCCAGTTTTTTAATATAGTATCGGACCAACGTGACCCCACGATATACAGATCCATCAATGAGATTGGAAAACTCACTGGATAGGTTTTCTGCCAATTCCATACATTTGTATGGATGCACAGTTTCGACGCTCACGGTATTTTCGAGAATATAACCACAGCCAAAGTCAAGGGCCTACAGTATTACAATTAACACAAAAAAGATTCTTATAATATTAAATCTTATAAACTCATTCATTACACAACTCCTAAGGCTACGTAATATAGTAAACAATAATTCTACTGTTGCAAAAAGAAAAGACTACAACTGCAATTAAATTTTAGTTGCCCATCACTAAATTTTGACTGCTTTGACGTCAGCTGTCATCGTGAGTGTTGCGGCGATATTAACTTTAATTGTATTGTTGAACAATTGTTTTACGTAAAGTTTTAAATAGTGTACAAGGAGTATGTTTATTGTGTTGTTGTGTTTGTGCTGTGTTATCATAACCTGTACCTGGACTGGCGCTAAGGCAACAATAGTCGCTGTTAAGCTGGTCCAGTTATTTTATACTCTAATAAATAAATATGAAGTTCATTACAAACAGTATATAATAGAATCTTTTCTTGTTACAACAGTAGAATAAGATTAATAAACTTTGTAACTTGTTTTAACACTAAAGTATTTCAAATCTAACTATTACAAGGATTCTTATGTGCTTATGGTAATAATGTTCTCAAAAGCTCTCCAGACTTACAATTTTTGTACAGTAAATGTAATTCCACAAATCTTCGTACAAATATGTGACGTCTGAATAAATAAATGCACTGTTTTTACACATCGAGACAAACTTAATATTTATGCAAAAAAAAAACATTTAGATTTGTCAATTTATAATGTACGTAAACAGAAATTAGACTGCCGATTAAAGCCAGTAAAATAATGTCACATAACCTCACATAATTGACAGAATTTCACGATGGTTTGCATTTCGGACTTTCAGGTAAAGTCAACACAATGTTTTACCAAAATTTTGGACACACCAACGATACAAATGAATTTAGAAAAAAAATATGGCTATTTAGCAGGACAGTTTGTTCCCAAACATTCTTTTATCCGATGCATAGTGCTTTAGAAGCAATAGTTACAAAATACTAGTATGTGGCCACGTTGAAAAATGTGAAACGTAAATACAGCCCCAGATTGTTTTACACAAATTGACATAACGGAAACTTAATCTATCATTTATAAGTAAAGGTGCATTTTATCATTACTAGATACTTATAGAATATCATCATGAATGTGGTGTGAAGAGGGATTTGGGTGAATTCACCACAAGATAAACCACGAGATGTTCAAATAACACGGTAAAGAAAAGATCTAACAAGTTTGGAATCCCATACAGTCATACACTTTACTCTCGTATCGTGAGTTGCATACTCATTCAGCGTTATCCAAGATGCACCACGTGGAGACGAACAGCATTACACATAAGAAATCTAGATTTAAGTCTCCGACAAGCAGGAAAATTCACCCTGCGCTTTTAACATTTTTTACACTTTGACATAACGTTAATGTTAAATGATATAGGCCATATGATAAATAATAAATACACCTTATTAGTAAGTGTAGACTGATCCCATTCCACAACACAACCATGATGATTTGTATTAAATTATGGTGTTATTCAACGTAATAATATAATATTTAATATTATAATGTTTTGTACCAAGAGCAAGTGAACAATAATACTACTACACAATAAGCTGCTTATAGGAAACTCCATTGATATCTTGACTCTTGCCTACTTGGATTTATCACAACAACAAAACAATATATATTTACTAAATTAATATGCACTCTCTAATCTTACAGCACGAAGAAAACTGATGCAATCATCTTTCAATTAATTAGTATTACAAACCAACAAAGTTGTCCAGTTGAGCCAAAGAGCACGATTAGCGAATCGCCTATTCGAAAATGTTACATGATTCGACATGGAACTTGATTATTTTACTAAAGTCAAATTATTTCAAATCGTCGAACGTAGTTATAAAAGTGTGACAGAGAAGGGACGACTACCTGCTTAATTCGCACTTATGCCAGAGCCAGTGGCGCGAATAAAGCAAGTAGTCGTCTCTTCTCGGTCAAATTTTATGACTACGTTCGACAGTTTGAAATAATTTTACTATAGAAATATGTCAACCATAACAAATTCTATAGACTGTGCGTTGGTTTCTCAGAGAATTACAGTGTATCTCACATCAAAGACTCGAGATTCAGCACAAGTTTTTCTAAAACTCGAGACGACACTGAAGTTCATACATAGAAACAATTTTATTCGAGCAGTAGATTTGACGAGTGCACTACAAACAATATTTAAAATTACAATTCTACCAAAACTTATAAAAACAATATACTATGTGTTTTACTTCAACCAAAACGTTTTAATCGTCATCTAAGTATGAATGTCTTCCTTTCAAATCATGTAATAAACACTCCACCAAAGGAGAACCTTAAAATTAATATCTTTCAATAACAATGGCACAATATTAGTTCAGTTAAATCAATCTTCACATCTAGGAATATTCGTGTAATGAAAAGTTTGATTACTAGATTAAAGACACAATACGTTTGATCGGAAGGACTACAAATTGAGCAGAAAACAAGAGCAGTTAATCCATTTTAGAGCACATTTTTTACCAATTTTAGACGGACAATTATGAACGTGAGCTTCCTATTCACAACTCGATATTTGAAACCAATAATTATTGGCAAAGTTGAGTAATATACCGTACGTTGCATTTAAGATACATTATTATCTGTTATTGGATAGGCAGCTTTTGCCGTTATGACCCAAGTCCCAGTTAGTATGTGTTTATATTATGCATTCTTGAAGGTGTTGGTAATGGGAGCAAGTACAACTGGCTCCGGCAACTGATTCCAAGCACTGACAGCTCTTTTGGTCAAGGAGTGTTTCCATGGGTTAGATGTGAAATTAGGAGTGATATTTTTATCAATTATGCGTTCACTGACAATCAGTTGCCATTATGCCTATCAACATCGGTTGTAAATGATTACTTGGCTGATCGTTCAAAGTACAATATGCAAACGAATAATACATATGTCAAATACTTAATACAATATTACAACAATAAGTTTAATTACACACACATAGATTGCTACTTATTATTGAATGCATTAGTTCTTAGAAGACAGCAGGCAAACAGAGTCGAGTCCTTATAGTCCAATTTGCCAATATTCTATCGCATCACCGTTCTTCAAAGACATTGCGTCCAAATCATTTCTTCTTCTTGCAACCCGTCGTACAACTTGAGTATGTTTTACGGTGGTTGTGAATAAATCCAAGATCAGCTGGTATGTGCGTGTGTCGTGTATGGAGCACAATGATTTACTACTATACGTACAGCAGTAGGAATATGTAGTATTGTATTTAATATCTAGGCAGTGAATAGTTGGTATATATAATAATGTAATATAATAAGGCATGTTGGTGGCGTGTCTGTTACATGACGACACACTTCTCTTCACCCTGTGAACAAAACAAAACATCATATTGCAATCATATAATAAGTAAATAAATCTATGTTTCTATTCCATAATGCCGCATCCTTTGCATGGTAGCCAGTGGATAGAACATCAGACTACCTTATCTTTACACACACTTCTTGCTTCCGTCACTTTCGCACAATTTGTCATTATATATATTTTTTTCCTTGATAGGTCAGGGGACCTTTTATCCCCTGCATCACTGCGACCAGAGTAGGTCTATTGTAAATTTGTCATATATGCTCTACTACTTCTTTTTCTTATAGAAAGGTATCTGGGCTTGCCTACACAAATCCAAATACTTTCCTGCACACCTTGCACTAGGCTAAAAGCCTGTATCGCAAAGTGCAGAGTACACCGCCAGCACCGGAGTTTGAGCCTGGCACCTCCCGTTCGCCAGACCGCCGCCTCAACCAACTGAGCCAACCAGGTAGTCTTTCTTTTAATTAAAACATCTCTATCCATCTCGAGGATCTGGTTGATGTAATCGAAGTCAGTCTCGGACGGCTGCACTACCTTAGACCTGTTCCTTCATCCAGTCATCCTATCATCATTCATTCATTCTCTCAACATGCCCAAATCATCTAATAAATGTATAATTAACATAAGTACATATTCATTAAAATAAATAAATCGTAACACATATAAGGTTATTATCACAAGCAAAATACTTTGTTGATATTTTGATGATAAATAATGTTTGATTTTTAACCAAAAAACTATAATTAAAGTGAAATTATTTTAAACTGTCAAACACAGTCATAAAAGTGTGATCGAGAAGGGATGACTACTTGCTATATTCGTACTTATGCCAGAGCCATAGGAAAAAAGCAGGTAGCCGACTTTTCTCGGTCACACTTTTATAACTGCGTTTGACAGTTTAAAATAGTTTCACTATAATTACATGTCACGCCCTCCTATGACTTCGAAATATTTTGTACGATACGATTCTACAAAATTCACTCTCCAACCACAACCCCATTGAAGTACAATTCCCGTTTAAGACAAGATGACGCACTATTCTCAAAAATATACATGGTGCATCGTGGAATAAGTTAAGACAAACATTCTCAGAGTCCATTACAATCTGTAAACACAATACACAGAGACAAAATATCAACATAGTATAATAATATGCATATAGTAAATAATAAAGTAGCAACCAAACAGTAAAGCCTTGGGAGTCCATATGATATTATTACGTATTATAAGATGTGAATAGATAGAAAGCCTTCATTAGAACTAAATGCTATATCTCTTCATAATCTCTTAGTCTATTCTCAATAGAAGCACACATTATAGTATATTACAGTAAATTTAATACCTTGATTGGTGAATTTGACATTAAACACTTGTGTACGAATCAAGTTAACAATTGCTATACGACGTGTATCACAGGTCAAATCTCAATATAGCGAAACTCTAAGGACGAAAGGAAATGTTACAGAACCGAGAGGTATCTACATTCACACGATGCAGCTGTATGTGAACTCCCTTGGGGAGGATGCAGGATGAGCGTAAATGAGTGAGGGTTACACATCGTCACTCAACGTCAAAAAGTTTGTATCATTATAAGACTTACAACTTTCGTACCCATATGCAGATGAGTATAAACGCTGTACAATCTTTACAGTGGAATGTTTTTGAAGTCAAGATGTAGTCGAACTTGGTTAAGGCGAACGCCAAGGCTCTGCATATATTTTTTCACTATACCCGTTAAACGTCTTCGTTATAGCTGTAACGATTTATGTACAAAATGCAAAAATTCAAACATTTGTTCACTATTGCCGAGAATTCACTATACCCGTGATCGCTATATCCATGTTCCACTGTATTGTGAAATGAAAAATTAATCACGGGCCTAATAAATTGATTCATTGGGCCGGATTCTATGTAAACCAAGTATGTTGGTGAATATTTTTGAGGGGCAAATTGAAGATACATTACATTGGGAATTTCATTACAACGAGATCTGACCTGTATGCTTAAAATAACAATTGACGTCATAATCAAATTCATCAACAAAGAATCATAAGAAAGAAGTATTATTATAGTATTTGGTATGTTATTGTGAATATATATGTGATCATTAGATATAGTACAACATTAATATTCCACATACCACAATGTTAAGACATTTTAATGTTAACACTTATCATAAGATGAATGAATGTACTTTAATAATATTTGCAGTATTTATCCAAATGTTCCATTATAAAAGGAATTTACAGTAAATACTGCTTGATTCTTCTCACTAAATGACGATGAATGATTTCTCTATGTACAAAACATGTAGTGAACAACACTTGACAACATGAAACAATCAACTCATACTGCTAGGCATGTAAGTATATAAATATTGAGTGAAACAGCCAATATAGTTATGTATTTTATTCTATCCCCTCACGCTTTATCCCTTGCAGGGTAAACAGAGACAACGGATCGCCAAATTTTCCTGTCCTTACACACACTTTGTGCTTCCGTCACATTTATGCAATATAGTTAACCTTTTCTATTTTTTAATAAATGGATCTCAGTTTATCGAAATAAACCCAAATACACCTTTGTACACTTCACAGTAAGCTTGTCGCGATGTGGAGTAGGTCGGCATCGGGGATTGATAACATAACATTTTAGTGGTAATGATTACTGATCACTTTTCCCCTTTATACCCTGAATGATTTAAAAAATAATGGAAATAATCATTGTCATCAATGAAAAAACTTGGAATTTCAATCACAGAATTAGGTTCTAACAATATTCTACATTCTCTTTAACAAATGTATATTTATACACAAGCGCTCGTGTACAAACAACAAAAGTTAAATAAAATGTAGAAATAAATTCATAAAACAAATTATTAACGAAATACTACATGCTTGACAAGGTAATTCATTTAGATGACAAATATTTCCAATGAGTAATTCCAATGGAAAATGTAAACTATCAAAACAAATAGATAGTGAATTTCTGATACGGAATAATAAAAACGGTAGAATTTTATTTGAGCTGGACAAAATGTGACTTAAGATCTGAATTTCTTTCCCAACGCCCTTTCATACAATACCACACTCGACCCCACACAACCCTTGGATCCCCTCATCATTATGGCATCTCCTAGGAAAAGCTTTTTCTCCAAAAAACTGGGGACATTAGGACACAGCCAATATTACGGCAAATGTTATTCAAAATTTACGCAGCGATCCATTGTAAATTGCAAGAGTTATGCGAACATTTACAAAAAACTGACTTATTTATATATATAGATTGTCTAGAGTAGTCACCACATGAATTTGTACATAGCCTGACAAAATGCTTTGACAAGTGACATGAATGCATGTGCATATAACATATAGATACATGTGTGTGTGTAAAGAGATATACATATAGAGATTAGAGTGATAGAGAGCGCAGGAAGGCATCAAGGCAGTGGACCCCGTGGCTTACCGTGTGATGTGCGTACGTCTAGAAGTATCTGCGGGGGCTCATGAAGGAGTGGTAGATGGGAGGGGGGGGAGGCGCTACCTGGGGGAGGTCTCCTGCCTCGTGGCGGGGCAGCTTGTGGGACATCTCTCGGTGGCGGGCGGCGCTCGTGCTGATTTGCCGTCTTTGTCTCTCGGATGTAGCTACCTCCTGTGACAAGAAACACAAAAATAATTAACTGAATGTGTACATAATAAATTAGTACAATCATTGAAACACTAGTGTTTCAAAAGATTTGCTGAACAGGTGAAAACATTGGTACGATTCCCTTAGAAAAACTGGGCTTCATCTGGTGACATATTTAACAGGCCACATCTCTTGCGAAGTACGTAGGAAAAACTGGACACCAGACTCCCCTATCCCAACGCACACTCCTTGCTTCCTACACAACCGTGCAATTTGTCATCCACTCAAAATGCATGTGTCCATAAGGATACGGTTGACAAGACCGGTCTAGGTTAATCTTAGATAGTTTTGCCTCCTGATTGGGTATTGACCCCCAATCTTTCACCTTTTCAGTCATCCTATCATCAGTCATTCTCTAAAAATCTGTGTAATATTTCCGCAACAGGACATATAGATAGCATGGGTCCTAAGAATCATATTTGATAAAGCGAAGCACACTAAACAAATAATGGAATATAATATTAGAAATGTTTGATTACCTCTTGGTTATTGTTGATGACGAGAGTGGTCATGTTGTCAGCCACAAACCATCTCTGTCCCTTCATGACAAGGTTCAGTGGGGGTTCATGTTCGTGTCCAGAGTCTGAGGACCAGATGGTGGTGATCGCACCTGGCTCTAGCTTCACACTGCGGTGGAAGCGGAACTGCGTCTCCTGAGCGCCCGCACGCCTCACCACTTGCCAACCAGACAAGGAGATTTCCTGAAAAAAAAGATGCCAATTAATCAAGTACGTCTACGAGAAACTAAGTCTTATAATATAAAAAACACCAATCTGATTAGACTCCTCATATTACACAATGTCACGGTATCTCCACTAATCTGTCCACTGTGTGCAAGCAGTGTACGCTCCGTTTCTTTGGGCACATTACGAGAGGGGGGTCGGACAGCCTGGAGCGTCAAATCATGCTTGAGGGGTTGACGGTAGGAAAGGAAAAGGACGCTTACAGATGTGGTCAAAAGGATAATGGGTGCCATGAGTTTGTACAAATCCACAAGAATTGGGGAGGACTGGGAAGGATGGGGGAGACTCATCCATGAGCACGGCGGTCATGATCCTCATAACCGAGGGACCGACTGAGAAAATTACACAATATTTTAAGTAAATTTATTTATGAAGTTCTCACCTTCTTTCCTTTATTGTGAAGCTTGACAAACTTTCCTTCGGGACAGACTTCAGTGATCTCAATGTCTCCCTTTGCAGAACTGACGACACTGTAGTCAGCCACGCTTCTCTCCTCACTCTCTTCCAACAGCATGCGCTTGCGGGCCGTGCGCATGGGTGTGGTGCGACGTATTGAGCCAGACACAGAGGCGGTCTTAGCGTGGACTGATGATTCAGACTCCTGGGTCAGGTTAAGTCTGAAAAATTGTACATATTTGGATGTAAAAACGAGTTACCAAACTAAAAACTCTGATGTGTTAATCGCTTGAAGGAACTAAACATAACAACATTGAAGGAGAGATGTGTGGGGGGATCTTACTGATATATACAATGAGCACTAGGTAGTCCTGTGAGATACTACCAGCTATGTTCACCATAAGCTCTAATGTGCACCTGAGAGGACATCAACTGAAGCTATAGACAACATTATACCTACACATCCAACACACCACACAACCAATAGAGCTGGCAGTGTGAGGAATCACTTGTACTTGCTCCATACTATACAACAACTCCTTCAAGAATAGACTGGATAATTGCGTATAAACACAGTTTGACTGGGATAAGGTTCACTTCTCTACCTGTCTTCCTCACCCTCCAAGAGAGTGCGGTACGTTGCAATCTCCAGATCCAGACTGGTCTTGATGTCCATGAGGGTCGCATACTCCTTGAGCTGCTCTGCCATCTCGTCTCTGAGGCGTGACAACTCAGCCTCCAGGGCGGCCAAGTCTCCAGCATGTCTGGCACGCTCGCCTTGTAGAGTCTTCTCTAGCTCGCGGACACGGGCCTAAGATGTAAAAAAACAAGAAATTAAAAGTTGGAAAATGCATCTATTCCACTATTAATTAAAAAACAAACACATTGTACCAAGAAGATGAAAGTAATGCTATATGTTTACTTACATTCAAAGCTGTATTGTGTTGCTCCAGCTCAGATATTTTGAGGTTGAGTCCATCCACTTGGAGACGAGCAGTACGCAATTCCTCCACAGCTAAACCAGTGGCATTGCTGTTCCTGTTGGCTGCCTGCTGAAGAGCTTTAATCTGGAAAACAAAATAATACTCATTATAAAGCTTTCACTAGTAGGAACTCTTCCAAATGAGGAGTCAATGTATCTGAATAAGTTCTAGGGAAAACGTTTTATCTAAATTCATTACTGCTCTTGAGTCTCATATATTGCATTTGATACAATTACGACTATCTGATGAACATACCTTAGAGTCATATCTGCTCTCCAACTCCTCCCTGTTGGCTCTGACGTGAGCCTCTTGCTGGTCTCTGAGCTCCTGTAGGGACTGCTGCAACTTCTGCTCATACTGCTGCGCCAGCCTGCCGTCAATCTCGCTGATCTCCACTTGCTTCCTGTTGCGCGTCTCCGTCAGCTCCTGTTGGTACACCTGATCCTTGAACTGTTGGTCCTCCCGGAAGCTCTGCACCATGTTCTCCAGATCGATGCGGCACAGAGTCTCCTCTTCGAAGGCCTTACGTACTTCGGCCAGGGCTTTGCGGAGTTTCTCCAGTTCCTTAACAGCTTCCTAATAAATTGAAATACACACAATTAGTACTACACACTACTGTATCAGAAGGATAATTATTTACTGAACAGTGCGAAGTAAACTAATCCACACAAAGTAATTATGTAAGGTCAGCTACAGATAGGGTAACAATATACTGTTTCATTAAATTAGAAGCTACATGACTTTATGAGATACAAAAAGGAAACAGTATGAGATACCAAACTATTACATTGTCATGGGAAGAACATTTTTACACTATTTTCCTAATAATGTCACCCAAGAATAAGAAGGTTCTAAATAACAAGACCAAAATGTTGAGAAAAATGAGATCGAAGTTTCAAACACCCGCTTTTTTAAACGCAGATGGAACACTAGTCTCGTCATTTACAAAACTGCCCTCACTTTGAGGAGTTTTTTTTTCACTTATACTCGAGATATATTGGATGAACCGTCTTATTGCAAAAATAAAAGTGTGAAAAATTTACTAGTAAGAAGAATCTTGCTATTCTCAGACGAAGATATGGAAGATTCAAAACAAAATTTAACTGATTGCAGGACGAATATGAATATATTTGTCAGCATTTATTCTAACTTGGCAACCCTATGTCCTCACTACCTATGTACAACCCTGAAAAAAATGTATCAATGGATAAACTACTGAATCTAATATCACATTACACTGACACATTATGTATAATATGTGTGAGACCCGCTAGTTAACACCTTCACTGCCTCCCCCTTACCTGCAAATCATCCTGAAGCTTCTTCTTGTCAGCTAAAGAGTTGTTGTATTTGTTGCTGAACTCGCTGGCTCTGTTCTCGTACATGCGGGCTTGATTCTCCGCGCTCATCAAGTCCTTGCTCTTCTTGTCCAATCTGGAAGAAAATTAATCAGAAATTATCACCAGTGTTCTCTTGCACACAGCAACAACAAACACCAACATCATTTTGATGGTATGCAGCGTCAACAAGTGACAATCGTGCGGATGCTTCGCAAGCGCTTGCCCCAAATTTCCATTAATTTGTATAGAATAACCAACACTTGATCAGATCGTACACAAACCTACACAAGCCAAGACAAAGGTCCAATCCACGCTTGTGAACACTTGTCGAGGCTCGGCAAGCGTGTGGGGCCAGCATTAAATAGTATGTATTTTAATTACCTTTTAAATCTACCTGAGTAATGTAAGGCCTAGGTCTAGCTAGCATGCTCAGTTAAGTCTTAGTAACTACTTTTTTGTCAAATGAGAATATTTTACATGCTGAGACAGGACTTACCATGTATTATCAGCCGGAAAAGTCTACATATTATCACTCACGATTGATATATAAACTCATCAGCCAAATACTGGGAAACATTCACCTATCTAGATATTGTGATATTCATATCAATTTATTATGGGCCGTGAAACTCACTGCAAAAAAAGTTATGAAATATCTCATGGGAATACAGGACGCTTGAAAAAATATCAAAAAGGGTGGGTGCCAATTATACAACCCGGGGATCGAGTCACAAGTATTTCCCGCCAAAAATATTAGTCGCGCCTCACGACATTCATTAGTTCGCGGTTTCATCGCAATGTCGCCACTGATACAGGTCTAGATCAGTGATTCTTAAGCTGTAATGGGTATATCCAAAATAGAATAATGCCGAGTCAAATTGTTTACATAAAATAAATTCAAACGTTCGGGATAAAAAGAAAAATTAACGATTCGTTGGTTACATCGAAATCATGACTGGGAATAAAAAGGAGTCAATTGTTTTCAGAGAGACGCGACGCAACGCTAGGGTATTTTAACTGATGCAGGACGCGTAGTCAGAGACTATGGTCAGAGAGTTCCGATGTCCAGCAATAGACATATGTGCATAATATAACAGATCTCATTATTCTGCCTAATATTATAATTTAACAACAGTGTTGGATGGATGGAGAAGATGGAGAGATAGCTGGTCTTCCACATCCCAAGAAGGAGCAACAAACGCCGATACAAACAGATCCCAGATCTAACATAAGCGGAAGAAGAAGAAGAACAACAGAGTAAAGATTTCGAAACTGTGAATGAGTGAGTGGACGCTTCTGAAAATGATAACGAAACGATGATCTAATCTTTCTAATAAGAATTCACACTTCTACATAATAATTCAATACAACAGTGTAGGTAGATAAAGATAATACATATCTCAATAATACACACGCACATACATTCAAGGTGTTAGCCGGCCGGCGAATTGCATCGTAAACAATATTATACTATAGGATTTATGTACCTAATTATAGTATGTTGTATAATATCTACGTGTGTGTGTGATGTTTAAACAACGATTGGGTGCGAGTGTAATATCAGTATGCATACCGCGTCATACAACAAAACGACAATACACACGACGCTATAACTACATATTATTATTATATGTGTAGTTAATCTTAATAAGTAAAATAACAACCGAAATGTAGGCACAATGTCACGACAGTGGAAATCATTATTATATCTGATACGTAGATACGTAAAAGAACATAGAATGCTGCGGCGCATTTATAATTATTTTAGTAATTGAGCAAAAAAATATTCCCGGTGAGAACATATACTTGAGGCGAATACTGGGAGTCATATGGTTTGACCATGTCAGGAGTCGAACACAGCAGCCACCTATCACCCAAGTGATACAGACTCGTAGACTAAACTGGCTCGGGCACATTCTACGTATGCCCGCTGATAGCATCAACAACAGCTGTCTCCAATATCGCCCTGTAGGCAACAGACGTCTGGGCAGGCCTGCAATGACCATCCTGAGACTGTACACATTAGAGCTGCGCCAGGCTGGAATGAGGTGGGAACAGGCAACGGAGTTGGCCCAGGACAGAAAAGCCTGGAAAAACTGGGTGACAACCACATGCTCCACATAGGGAGCGGACGTGGATGTGTTTATATGTATGTATTTGAGCAAAAACAATAATCCCGACTCTGAAATGAAAGCTTTGGAATTCTCTGATCGAGTCTCCAAAGACCGGCATATGTAATTCACTTCCTCAACCGTTCTGTTCCAAGTCTTCAGAACATCTCGTCTGTTTTTGAAAACTTTACGGAAAAAAAACCAAAGTCGCATTTCATTTTGACCATGTCAGTCAATAACTACAAGTCAATAACTACAAGTACCTACCTATTGTGTAAATGATTTTGTGTTTATGGCTGTCCGCACACGCCCCGAGGTTCGGTTGGCGGAGTCGACCGTTTGCGGGGAGGTTCCGACCGGAGCCTCTTTCTGAATTCAAAATCGGGGTGACGCTGAATTCAGAGAGAGGTTTTGGTCGGAACTTTTTTGCAAAAGATTCGATTCCGTTGGCTGGGCTTCGGGACGTGTGTGGAGGGGCTATTACAGATATTATTATTTGTATAGGTATCAATGTTTTTGTATTAATTGTGCATATTATTATTATATGTACATGATTTGATGTGTGTGCATTACTAACAACAATGAAATTATTTTACGGAAAATTCATCCACAGAAATATTAGTTGCTTTATTAATACTTCTACTTTTAAAAGCACGTCATGTTATGAGAACCGTTCACATTCGCATCCACCTTCGCGCGACCTCGACCATGATGTCATCATCATGACTAAAATAGCATTTGCACACGATGACACGACACGTCAAACACGCATGCACACGGCTCTACAGTGGGAGCATTGTGAATTTTATTTGGATGTCGCACACCACAGTTTGGGTACAGCTGCAAAACTGACGTAATGTGACAGAAATGTACTGGGAGCTGTAGTCCGAGAAATAGGTATGACATTGCTAAGATATGTATGTATTATTTTACATATACTAGTACAACTATACATGGGCGTCGCCAGCCTCGGAGCTAGGGGGGGGGGGGGGGGGGGGGCAACAATTAAAAAAAAAATGATATAGGAAAACATAAGAAACGCGTAAATAGCGCCGCTTTTTTTGTGCAACGTAGTGAAGCATTTTTTTTATGAAATTAATGGATTTTCATACTAATTTTAGAAAATTTATGACATATGAGAAAATGTGCGGAATTACTGTGATTTTGTTGTGAGGTTTTACCATTTAGTATTATATAATGTATATCTATTCCAATCCCTGGGGGGGGTAGAGATTGCCCCCCCCCTGACGACGCCCATGAACTATAATATAGTCGAATCTTACAGGGATTATGTTCGAAACTATAGGTCGAAACTAATAATGATGACATAATTCTTACGTTTCGCTTGTGTATAACACGCAGTCAGCTATGTGGGTTTCATTCCACGCGGTTGACGCTAAAGACGACTTAAGTGTGCGGGATATGGTGTAAAATAAATGAGAAAAACGCGAAAACATTTACATTGAATAAAACTGAGCGAAACCTAATTTTTTATATAACCCAAATAATTACATTGATGGGGTTAGTTGGTAAAGATTGCAGCATCGCGATAAGCTCGCCCCAGTGAAGAAATGTTTCTATCTATTTAAGAAATCTACTATTTGTAATGATATCATAGCTCCACTTTGTTGGCCAAAGGTGTAAATAAATAAAAATTCTGTAAAACCGTGAGTCCTCATCCTCATTCATAAATAACAGTAAATAGATGCAGTCAGTACAAGAAACGAGCGTCGTCAATTTTAATGTGTTGTGCCTAACCTAAGTATTATGCATAAATATTGATGTGTATACGTATAAAATACTGGTACAATACTGTACCATCGAGTGATGCTGGTACCAAAGGTCAAGAACACTCCAGCCTAGTCTACGCTCTATACTACAACTACACCCACACAATATACATAAAATGCGGCGTCTCAAATGAAAAAGGGTCAGTGCTGCGCCTCGGGGTTCACGTACGTCATTTGGAAGTATAAAAAGATTCCTCTTACACTACCAATGAAAAATATTGTTTAGTAGTTACATATTTTTAGTAATTTGAAAAAAGGTACAGGGAACTGGCTTCTGACTTTTAATCATTGAAATGATCATCCTGAATGAATGAAATCGCGGTTTACCGGCTATAAACAGACGTATATAATCGCGTATTTCGCAACAGATGAAACAAGGTTATATTTTAAACAATCATATTTTTGCAAAATCGTGGAATGAGCGTCACATCTTACCGAAACATGGTAAAATGTACTTTTCAAAAAAGCAGCATTTGGTTAAAAAGAGTAACAACTTTACTATGTTTGGTATGTAGAGAGATCTTTTTAAAGTTAAAGTATTTGCTAACTGATACACTAATCATTTCGATAAGTAAATAATAATACATATATAAGACGGAAGGGATCAAGACTGGATGCGGAAGGGTCAGAACAGAGACGAGTGGAAACAGATGGAAGAGGCCTATATCCAGCAGTGGAAGGAAGAAGGCTGATGAAGAAGAAGATATAAGACGTGTGAAATGTGTAATACGATATTAGCACCAATGCAGTTTAGCTGCACAACAAAATAATTCTCGCGATTTGTTGTTTATAAAACACCAAAGAGTTTTGTATTTCAACGCCTTGTTATTATTTCAACGCATGAGGATGTATGCATTAGATTAGAATAATAAATATACTACTTGATGCTATGACTATCCACCAATCCTCTGATTCATGTTATCTTTCTTCAGTAGTAATCTACATACAGAATGATACCATAGGCTTCTGATAATGATACGCAAATTTCTTTACAACCAACGCTGCGATGAATATGATTATTATGATAAACATTACTGATAACAACAAAAGGTGAACACACTACATCAACATAACATCACCTAGCTGTAATTGTATCTACTGGGCTGCGTTTTTAGTCGTTAATTTTCACTCAGCGAGTCAACGGGCGATTATCGCACGAAGACAGAACGCATTTGGGTGATTGCTCCAATTGGAATTGTCAAACAGTGATAGAGATATGATGATACTAATAAGAGTGAGTTGATAGATATAGACAGCGATATCACAGCACTCTTCTTTGGTAGAAAGGGATAAGACATATTGAGTTTTAATAAGAGTGGGTGAATAGCACGTGCGGACCACTCTATTATCTATGGCGAGTGAATGTCACCCAACAAAATAGTTGGGTGTTATTCGCAACAACTGAGCGTGTCAACTGTGCACATAGAATACGTTGAATCACACAACTGGTTGACTCGCATCGATGATAGAACGGAGAGCAATAGAATCACAAACAATCGAGCGAAATTTAACGAACCCAGAACACCCCCTGGGCGTTGTATAAAGGCTAAATGAGTTAACTTACACATTAATTTCTGTAATCTTATTAAAATGAGACCTTTTAGAATCATTCTTCGTCTTTAGGATACTGAACTAAACGTTTCAAAGTTTCAATGCGACGCAAAGTCTCAGCAACAAAGTATCGAAGGAGCAAACAGTGACAAATACATATTTATTGTAATGTACTCGGGCAATAAAACGAATGAATCGGAAATAATACAAACCACATAAATCTTAATTACATACCTCGACTGCTAAGGAGTGTTATGGATGAGAAAATTTAAAACAAAAAGGGGGAGATGTATAATAAATAAACGTCCTTCGCTCGCTAGTAAAATTGGTCAGTCGTACTATACAACAACATTTAACTCGAGACTTTCCCGTCATGACTGGATAGAATTAATTGAAATAAAACTATAGACTTTGTCTGTAAAATACCAAAACCAAATACATAGTAAGTTATAGGATTGGAAGTAGTACAATATTAATTCTATCTATGTATCTATACCCTCACGCCACGTCCCTTGCAGGGTAGGCAGAGAGGACAGAGCGCCAGACAGGCCTATCCTTGCACACACTCCTAGCCTCCGTCACATTCATGCAATTTGTCATACACGCTCTCCGATTCCTTTTACTCAGAACGCGTCCATCCTTGAGGATCTGGTCGAGATGTCACTTGTCTGGTCACAATATTAATTACAAACGTGCAAATTATGGAGGTTGGGAAGGACGCAAAAACAAAGAAATTTAACAGAGATTGGATTACATTGCTAACTCTTACTTCTTTTGGTTTTAAATTTGGATAGTGCACATGAGATGTTGGTACTGTCGTCCTAACTAGGTGCGAATTATACTAATATACCTACATAACATTTAGTATGAAATTAAATGGTATATTTTCCATTATAATGCACAGAGCGTGTGTAATATTATGAGTTAAGTAGATAAAGATAGTAAACAATCTAATAAAACAATAAAAAAAACATTCAACTCAGCGGGGGATGAGCGAGTCTAGTGCGAAATAAACTTAACTATGTGTGTCTACATTATATTTTAATACTCAATTAACCTAGCAAACTATGGAAGAATAATTGTTGGGAAAAATGGAGGGAATACAAGTGTTCCACAATACTAGGACAGAAAGCGAAAGGAGTGGATCAAAGACAAGACAAAGGTCACGGATGTAGCACATAGAACGGCATCATTAAAATGTAATTGGGCTGGTCACATCATAAGAACTACGGATGGTAGATGGACCAAGCGAACACTAGAATGGCGACCGAGAACCTGCTACAGACATCCAGGCAGACCACAGGCGAGATGGTCTGATGACATCAGGAAGGTGGCATGACAGCAGTGGCACAGAATGGAGATGGACAAGGAAGTGTGGAAGTCGGAAAGGGAGGCCTATGTTCAACACTGAACGAGGGAAGGCTGAAGACGATGATGATGATTTATACCGCAACTATTGATTATACCTATTTATATCAATGTAGATTGTAAAATATCCCTCATGAAGTCCATTAGATATTATTTTGTGATATTTATAGGCTACCGAGAAATTGATAAACTCGATCAAATATGTGCGGTGTGTGTGTCTATAATAATTGATAATACATACACACCTACTATTTGTATTGTTTGTATCAATTCGGCGTTAGGCGACTACATAAAAGCCTTGAAAACGATGAAAAATATTACCTGTCGGCTATGGGGAATTAACATAAAATACATAAATTAGAAAAAATATAACAACTCAATAAACACATTTATTAACTCACATCGACATCAAGGTAAAATGTATGGTAGATATAGATCTGTGTTTTATAAAGAAGTTAGTTCTCTTAAAATGTACTATAGATAGAGTTGTACTTTTTCGATAAGTAATCCAATTGGCTCGTGCTAGAAGACAGTATTGATGCAAGGAAATCTGGACAAAACGCGGAAAGGTCGACGAAAGATTTCAACGATTAGTATTTCTTATGAAGAAATATAATGTACCTACAGGTAAACAAACACGAGGTAAAGAAGAGTGAGCCATTTAATTACTCTAATACCATACGTAAACGAATCTCAGAGAATGAAAACATCAACATAGTCAATATTAAGAAGATGAATACATGTACGTAAACATTATAAATGTTGTATGTGTGTATGAGCAATGTATGAAGTTCAAGGCTTATATTATAAAACGGCAGTAAAAAGAAGCATATAAATAGAGATGGACCAACGAGATTGGAAAAACATAGCAATGATACAAAATATAGGTAAACAGATTATCAGGTCTAAAGGAAATGTGAATTTACAGAATTTCATTTCAACCCAAGTTTGGGGATTTGTTTCTACGTGACCAAACAGTCACATGGCTAGAGATACAGACGATAAGTGGTCGAAGAGGGTCTTAACTTGGAAACGTAGAACGACTACCAGGAGTGTAGGAAGACCACCACTACGATGAATACGTGGGTGCCAACTGGATTCAGAGAGCCCAAGATAGAGCGGTGTGGAAGCAGATGGAGGAGGCCTTCGTCCAGGAGTGGACGGGAGTAGGCCGACGAAGAAGAAGACCAAACATAAGTCAGCCTGGCTTTCAGGTTTATGTATATCAAGGGAGAAAATCGTGTCTTCACCGTTGTGTCACCAGGACAAATTAAAAATACAATCAGAATATCAGTCCATAATCAGTGGTTACTCAATTAAGTTCAATGTCGACATCCCATATGTGGAATACAATACCACAATAACGTGTCATAGCATTAATGAGTAGAATTATACAATAACTGCATTAATACGCGCTACATAATATAATAAAGGTTGGGATTAGTTAGCAGAAATATAATTATTCGCGCAGATTATAGAATAATTCCATTTAATCCGTATTACCATCACGTACATTATGGTAAGGGAAGTGTATTATATGTACCTACATTACAATGGATTACGTAATAGATGTTCCAGAAATAACTAAAATAATCAATACGTCTGGTTGGTGGTTGGTACAGGTTAGGTTCTACAGTGGTTCTACGGTTAGTTAACACGCTATCATCCGCGGTGAGGTTTCAGCAAAACAGCGATAGCAAACCCCTGCCGAAAGTTGTGAGGCTATTGATACTATTTACAGTGTATAGAGCCATGAAGCAAGCGATGCTGGCGGAATAATCTTACAGAACTATTAGGACTAGGAGTTGCAGTCAATAACATGGCGTTGGGCTAGTCATGTCGCTTACACCTTAGATGAAACTCTTCCTGAGTTGGCGTGCTAGGATTGCTGTGAGAAACCGGGGGACCCCTGATGGAGGGATGATGTGGCGAAGCACGCTGGAAGGGCATGGACGCACAGAAAGAGAGAAATGTCAAGGCGGCAGTGTTACACCCCAAGATCGTTTGACATGGATAGGGGCGGAGGAGGCTAGAAGTAAATTTCAAACGCCCTTCAGAAAGTTACAAGAAAACTAAGAATACATAATCTGGTACAATATTGAACAACGAGACGAATAACATCGCATATTATTAAAATGCTGTCGACCACTGTATGTTTAACGTATGGTTGATCCTACACTGGGACGATATTATCACACTTCTATATAAGAAACTATGACATCACTCCACGCCGGCAAGAATCAGTGGCCCGGGGCAAGGTCGATCGTCTGAGAGAAAGATTAAAAAACATTAGTTGTAGCGAAAACTGCTAATACAAAATGCGTGCAATATTCAGTATTATAAATTCACATTATAGTCCAAGAGCCCGCTGCTTAATTTATGACGTATCTGTTTTTTGATCGAAATGTGGTATAAATGATAGCTTACCAATAGGGTATTGCATCGCACTAGGGTTGCCTATCAAAATCTTGCCGCAACCCCCCCTGCCCCCCCCGAAAAGGTCCCTCTTCGCGGTTTTTCGCATTTTATAGGAATATAGTAAGAGATAGGAGAAAGTAGTCAATGACAAAAATAATCCTTGCTAAATTCTCTACAAAAAATGTTAAGTCAATTTTTTCGTAGAACTAGCAGTTTACCCGCAATGGCCGGTCCAAAACCGAAATTCATTTAAAATACTAAAAAAATGTATTTAAACTAAATTGGTTGAAAATTGATAAGAGCTACAGGAAAATAGTCAAAGAACGAATTAATAACCATAGTCTTAGCTACAAAACGAGCTATAACTTATGTTCATACATCTAATAATTTCGGAGTTATAGCAATAATACTCAGTGACGAAAATTCTTAAAATTTAGTTTTTCATAAAATAACCAGTTATATAGCGCCGCAGGCCAATTTTTTTTTTCCATAAAATGTTAGTAATAATGGGTGGAAGAATGTGAAAGAAAAAAATCAAACTTTTTTTTTTATTTTTTCAAAAAATATCCAGTTTTTTGACCGGCCATTACGGGTAAACTACTAGTCCTATGAAAAAATTCACTTAACATGTTTTGTAGAGAATTTAGCAAGGATTATTTTTGTCATTGACTACTTTCTCCTACCTCTTACCATATTCCTATAAAATGCGAAAAAACGCGAAGAGGGACCTTTTCGGGGGGGGGGGGGCAGGGGGGATTGCGGCAAGATTTTGATAGGCAACCCTAGTGCGATGTAATTCCCTATTGGTAAGCTATCGTTTATACCACATTTCGATCAAAAAACAGATACGTCATAAATTAAGCAGCGGGCTCTCGGACTATTACATTGAATTACTTTGGCAATAAATCTTGAGTAATTGTGCCATGGTGTTAATAGTGTTAATACATTACTTTCATCAGAAATATAGATTGCTATTTCGAATGTAGTTCAAGGAAAAGCGGAACACGTCCTGAATATTTTCCGTCGTGATCTAAATAGTAGTAAAAAAGTGGAACATCCCATCAATCTGTTTGTTTTATAAATCTTATATCCTGTCATGGTCCAATAATTGAAAACTTCTCAATCTATTCTGATGGGACAACCCTATCTATGTAGCAGCAAAGAACACCTGTATTTCTTTGCACCCAATTTCGCTAATGTTGTGGCAATTTGAGGGGTTGTTTTAATTATCGCAGCATTGCTGGGGTGTGTCCACTGCCCAGCCTAGACTAACGTTCGATATGTATATTACCTACGGATGAATAATAATTGATTACGGCATAAACCTTGTAACACAAATTAAGTTAACCAGCAATAACATATATACATTGGAGGTACTTAAGTAACGAGATGTGGGCGTTACCAAATTAAACATTTTTAAACATTACCCACGTACCTACTAATTATCTAATATGTAGGTAAATATTTAAAACGAATTGGTTAATGAACATAATTTTATCGACGATCTGCGTCCGACACGTGGACGGTAATCTACTTTCGCACATTCCTGCAAAGTTCTGTGGATTAGCGATCCCTTCATTTCACTCGTAAGTCGAATATGTGAAGCTAATGTACTGCGGATTACATGCAGACCATGCAGGACCTAAGTATTCGGATTCTGGATGCATCAATAATCAAGACACGTGTCTCTAGTCTATACTCTGAAGACAACGCAGTAGGAGTCACCGCGGAAAACAACATTATTTTGTGGTGAACTAATTTGTGACGGAATTGGATTAAGTATTAGATTATTTCGGGAGACGGTGTCTAAGTCTAAACATGCGGGCTGATTGTATACACGTACGATGCGCGTGTGTGTGTGTGTATACCTACTTAGTACGTAGATAAATGGGATAGCGCATTAGTGACCCACTTTCAAATGAAAGTGCCAATAACACATTTCAATGGTTTACTGCCGAAAGACAATACCGCCAATAAGTAAACTATTTTATAGTCGAAATATACAATGCAATACTTACGCGAGTTAATAACATTATTACGACTGACTGGTTATGTCTATTTGACATAGCATAGGTCTATTGGAAATTCTTTGAGTGAAGTGAATCTAAAAATGTTCTACTACGCCCTTGGAAGACAATAATTACTTATGGTATTGTAGGATGGGGAGGGATGGCGAAAACAAACCTCTTCCCGATAGTAACTGCTCAAAAGTCACTCTTGAGAGTGATCTGTAAAAGACCATATCGCTACCCATCAAATGAACTGTTCTCGGAGTTTGGAGTCCTAGATGTGAGACAGTATTACATAAGGACAATAATCAAACAGGTCCACAAGGATCCCACAAAATACCTGCCAGATTACGTATTGACACAAAACACCAGAAACAGACACCTGCTGCGACTACCAACCACCCAGACTACCTTTGCTCAAAGGCATTTTAGCTTCCTAGCTCCTAGAGTCTACAATAGAGTTATACCATCCATCATCGACTCCATTCAGCCCAGCGGGAGAAACCTGGGAAAATTACTGACAAAGTGGCTACTCGACAAGGGGAGGGAAGAATCCGAGCGAACTCTAATACACACACTTACATGAGAAAATACTTACACACACACACACGCACACACACACACGTTTTCCGTAAATTGTTTTCTTTTTCTACCACACATTGTTTCTATGTCCTTTCATGGACAACTTGATGATCTCTCACGGCTGCACGGTGTACAGTGTACACCTCCTAATAAACATATTGCATTATAATAAACAGACCTAACTAACTAATCCTCAACCATTACACCGTAATCAGTCTACAACATTCTTGAATCATTTATATTGCTTGTTCTCCAGTATTTTTGTTGTTTTTTCCATACATGTAGCCTTGAACTATATTGTAGTTAGTATTGCCCCAGAACAGGCTTTCGCCTAGTGGGGCAATAAAATCCAATACTTGTTTCTTACTTATATTTTTTACTTTGTATATATTTTGTGGATATTAAATAAATGAAATGAAAAATGAAATGAAGCCTGCGTGACATGTGGCGGGGAGAAGAAAATTCTAAATACTAAACCGGAGACCCTACGAATACGATGGACCTAAGGAAATGAAAGAGAATTATAAAGATAATTAATTTAGGTGACAGCCGTTCTACAAATTTATAAAACTTAACTTATAGCGCTTAACAGAATCAGGACAGGCCACGGAAGATGCGCAGACCTTATGCATCGATGGGGGTTTTCCCCAAGCCCCGACTGTCAATGTGGTCGCCGCCAGACGATGGGCCATATAGTTGAGTGTCCAATTTTTGGTTTCGAGCGCGGTCTAACTGAAATCCACGGGGTCACTGCTGACGCTGCCAATTGGCTAAGAGATTTACCACTAAATTTGTAATTGCCGGTCTTCGCCATATGCATTAAAAAAATAAAACTAAGTACATATTAACATTATTATAGAAGAAAGACGGGGAGTCGGTAGAAAGCAAATGTCCTGGCTGCGCGACATCGGAGAGTGGGCCGGAATGAGACGAGTGGAAGATCTGCTACGGGCAGCCCAGGACAGAGAGGTCTTCGCACAAGTGATACAATTTAATTCTCCCGATAATTTTATTCGCACCAAATCTGGGATACGGTTACAGGGGAAACAAGTTTGCCTGATGACCACTTGGTGTGACAATAGTCAATAATTTTTGTTATTATTCTCAGCTCTGTGTGCGGCACAAACAATACGAACGACATTATAATATTATGATTATGTACAGCAGTTAGCATGAACGATTACCTTGAGAATACTTTACATAGTTTTAGGTTTAGCATAAAATCTATACATACACACCACATTCACATCATGACATCATCAACGGATTTGCACCGCAGACAGAAGACACTTTTAGTTAGTGAGGTGAGGACATTTATTTAATACGGCGGACATTTCAGAACAAAATCAATGGCAATACAGAACTGACCAATACAAAACAGTCTAAAACAGGGATGGGGAATTGTGGCACGCGATCGATACTAGTAAGTTGTATTAAATTTGGCCCGCGTCAGAGTTTTCGCCGGCAACAAGGTTAATCAATTCAATCCTTTAACAAATGTCGACTGCGGCGCTATTTACTTATCCTTATTCTATTTGTAAATATCAAAATCTTAGTTGCATCCCACCTAGTATCGAAGCTGGCGATGCCCGTGGTCGTTACTTATTGTTTTTGGTCCAGAGGTGAACCTCACTGGCCCGCCTAAACGCCGTAATTTCTTGATACGACCTTTCTCAAATTCTATTTCCTCGTCCCTGGTCTAAGACAAAACGTGGGTATTGGAGAACAGTCTAAAACCAACACGAATATATTAGGTATATTTTGTATGATGTGTTGTGGTACTGTTCAAGAATCTTTGGATAATGTCAGATCTCTAAGATCAATAAGTCCTCAGATGATGATAAAAGTAGAATTGAAAGAGCTATGTACACATGCATACAATTAGTATAGTACATATTATAATGTATTGTGTAGTGTGAATAGAATGTAAGAAGGCTTCACTTCCACTTGGTAAGAGTGGGTGGTCACGTCATGAGATATTCTGAGCAGCGCGTGATGTCATACTAATGTCAACATTATTATATTACTACATATTATTTCTATAGCATTCAGTGACGTCACCGTCATACTTAATACGTTACATGCTGCCTATAATCTACATACCAGTGCCTGAATTAAAATTAGTTTTGGGAACCAATGATGTAGTGGTAAAGTGTGCAGAAACCTAAGTTTCTCTTTGAAGTAAAATTATATGCATTGACGTTTTGGGGTTTCGACTCTCAATATCTGGAATCATTGACTCAATATTCCACATCTATTGACTACCATTAATATTGTCCACCTATAGCGAGCTGGAGAGACGACCTGACCGACATGTCGGCGCAACCTGGATGCAGTCTGCACAGGACAGGGCAACATGGAGGCAAATGGAGGAGGCATTTGTTCAGGAGTGGACGGGGATAGGCTGATGAAGAAGAAGATAGTGAACTACCTACTTAACTATTTTTGTTAAAGATGAGATGATAGAATAATAGGTAGTTAATGATGCGCCCCTGCTCATTAAATAGTAAGGCAATACATACCTTGAATGAATTTACAAGTACACACGCAGTTCACATAATAAATAACACATGGAAATAATAATAAATTACTGTATCTACCTACCTACATACTATAATACCATACACCTCTCCAGTCTTCACAGAAGATATAGGTAAACTACTACATTAAACTAAACTCACAAATAGTTTTGAAAATATCGTAGGTAATTGAAACATTATCAAAAGGAGTGGCTTTGAGAGTAAGAAGAACCACACTGAAAAATCTTGCAAAAAGGCGTTTTTGTTTTATTTTACTGTTTTAGGGATTTTTGTATTTATTTATATTAATTCATAAGGCAATCCACCCGTAAAGAGTGATTTGTGCCAATTAAATGAAATCAATACAATATTAGAATAATTTTGATAATAAGATGAAAGATGAAGATGATTACAAAATAGACTTATATGGTCCAAAGTCTTCGATTCTGCGGATTTTTGTATATTGTTCACGATATTTTTTTTTTATATTCTTGTATTAAAACCTGCAAAATCGTCCACTTTCGGGATATAAATGTATGATAGATAATACCACATTTCCCGAAAAATAACACCGAATTTTTCCAGTTCCTAGTAATCCTAATCACAAATAAATAAGTAATCAATGAGTATTGTAATACCTAAAGGACCTATTATTACAATTTCATTCAGGTAACTATACATTGCAAGAAGATTGTTCTACCTGAGACTTAGGAATATTCTTATGTATAAAAGCAAAACACATTGAAACCATAGAAGAACCACGGAAAGTAGCGCCAAAAAGATAACCATAAACAAATTTCTATGGAATTTTGCACGTTTTTAAGACATTTCTATGGAATACAGTAGCAAACATAATCAAAACCCAGCCGAAACCCTAATAACTTCGCGATTAGTTATTTGACGGCTAAGTAAGGTTTTTGAATAAAATGTTTTTTATGTGTTACTTAAGCCCTAGTATGGCAACTAACTAAGTAACCTCTGAGATCTGTATTAGGCGAATCTATTGAATAAGGCTGTACATGTGTAGGTGTGAATTAGTTGGGTAGAGTTATACATACATACATACACCTACTACATCACAATATTATGCAGAGATAGTAAACAGTGCACACAAACAATACAAAATTATGAAAACCATTATAATTATTACAAGGTGATTAAACATTATACAATTTATCCTGATTTTTATCTCAAATTCTGTTATCCAGACTTTACATCCAGGCCTGCATTTAACTAAACCACACCTGCTTTAAGTTTGGTTTTGTAACCATGTGTTTATTAAATATGTAAAGCTGACGATTCCAAGTGACGATTAGACAACATTAAACGATGTTAAGTAGTTCTCAACGGATGTACGGCAAAGGATGGACTTTCCATCAGATTTATGACTGATCGTCGGCTGGTTTAATGTGATCGCATTACACTTACTACTATTTTCTCATTCAAAAACAAACCGAAGCATTGCTATATAACTATTATACTTCCATTAGGTAACCTTTTAGCTCGACCAGTCTCATTTACGGGCAGATATATTTTGAGTAAAAAGAACTGTAGAATGTGTATGAGGAACTGGACGAATGCGACAGAAGCAAGAAGCATGTGTGCCATAGAAGAATCTGACTGCTCTCTTCCTATCCTATAAGGGAATAGAATACAATACGTCGACGCTCCAAATCGAGTAACCCCTTCCTGCATATTTTTATTATTTTATTTATTTATTTATTTATTTATCCATATACGGCGAAAAGCCATTTACAAAAAACAGATAATATTACAATAACAACACCACCAAAAACATTCGGTTTCAAACAAATAGTATCTAAGAAATCCACCAATACAATTTTCAATATAAAAATGCAAACTTAAATATGTACCACAAACAAAAAAACACATCTTACAAATGAAATAATATTTCCTCATAGCATGACAGTAAAAAAATAATATAATAAAATATTAAAAGCGCTCAAATATATAAAATGATATAATAATATACTAAGTAAATATCTATACGCAACAATTAATATCAGCAGTTGAACTGAATACCTACAAATAATAGCTAAAAATTTGACAATATCGCAAAAATACATAAATCCGTAACTTGCAATAAATAATAACAATGACAGATAAGTAAGATAAGAGTCACAGTTATAAAAACAAGAAATATTTACAAAAATTAAAGACAGTAAATTCCGCCGTCAATAATAAAAATAAGTACCTAATACAAACTAAGTAAGTAAGTACCCATAGACAAATTTAAACAAAAAACATGTCGCACATTATAGTGCATTCAAATATAATAAATATAAAATAAGTAGGTACGTATAATAAAAAATGCAACAAAATATTGAATAGTGAGCGGGGCATCAGGGCCGCAACAACGAAACACAATGCAATTTGATCACTATTAAATTATCAATTATTACACACAAGAAAGAAAGTTTACACAGGTAACGCAAAACCACAAATACATAATATACAGACATCCACAACATATAAGTAATTCAAAAGTGATATTATAAAAACTATTTTAAACAGTAAGAAACATTAAATTGTAGTGATATATGTATGTATATTTTCATCCTCGATGGCGCCCGTTTTCAGGTTTTTTTCTTCTCGGAAATGATGTTGACAACTTCACAATTTTGGGCACAGAATTTATGAATTTCACCTCCAGGTCTTCCTCGCCATCTTCCCTTCTTCTGTCAACCTCTTCCCACATTTCCTTCAGCTGCTTCCTCTGCATATATGTTAGGTCCTGCTTAAGTTTGATATCTTTTGGCAATTTTGAACGGTTTGAGACAAATTTATTGGCATGATTTTCATCGCTGAATACAATCTTGATAGGTCTATCTGTTTTATCATTAGTCCTTGCTCCAAGTCTATATGTTGTCACAACACGTAATTCTCCCGTATCATCAATATCACTGACCAATTTCTTGATTTTCTGTAGATCTGCATCTGTATTTGATTTTGGGTCACTGTCATCAGACTCTGGAACATTGACCACAATGACATTTTTCCTACGTGCGTTTCTATCTGTCATTTCATCCAGAGTCTCATTTATGTTGGTGAAAATATCGTTTGAAGGACTATCGGTGATATTTTTTTCGAAAAAACTTTTATATATTTTTAGCTGTGTTTCGTTTGACGTTGAGAATATCGAAACTTTGTTAACGGTGACGGACATCTCAAAAGTAAGCGGCAGCAATAAGTCTTTTTGGGCTTGGCTGAATTTGATTTTCGGATCCACTAATATGTCTTGAAATTTACGAAGAGCAACTGATAATTCCATCATTAGGTCCGTGGCACTCTCGACAGCCAGCATAACTGATTTTTGAATAATATATATTATTGTAAATTATGCGCTAATCCGAAGACGGCCCTGTATTATTTAGTATCGGAAGGCAGAATAACAAATCAACCAATCAGATGGTCACAAGTTTAATAAACTATTGTCTGTGTGTGTATGAAGCGCTGTATCGCGTTGAGTAAAGTATGCACTATGCAGGTGTTGTTTATGTGTTTGTTAAATCTTCATACAAATTTATTATTACCGCGAGATATCAGATGATAATAATTATAAATTTACAATTTGGGAAATAAATAGTTCACATCAGAATAAACAAATTATATAAACACACTCAGCACTTTTTCGTGATCACGATAGTATATATCACAGCATCTTTCGATTGAGGAAAACGAATAAAATTATTTTTGTTTGTGGACACTAAAACAATACGTGTTCAATGGTATTTAACAAGTTACGAAAAAAAATGTAATGTAATCGAAAAAATGTAATCGAAATAAACCCAAATACACCTTTGTACACTTCACAGTAAGCTTGAAAAATTTGTATCGCGAAGTGGAGTAGGTCGGCATCGGGGATTGAACCCGCGCCCACTGGATGCACAGTCGAGCAGGTTACCAACCAGGGTAAAATTGCCTGGGGCAATAGTGGATTTAATCATAATGTTTGAAAATTTATAATAGATATGATGAGACGGGACGAAGACCAAGAGGACGAGATGGACCGATCAGGTGATGCAAACGGTGGTCCCTTCCATCTACAGAGTCATGCACCTTGCAGGGGACAGAACCGCGTGGCGACAGATTGTCCAGCAAAGGGTGCTTGGGGATTGCGACCCTCAGCAATGAGGTATATGACTGAAGAGAGACAATAAGAAAAAAATAACTGGGACAAATTACTATGGACCGGGACAGACCTTAAAACTGGGACATGTCCAGTGTATTCTACTATTGCATCTATACCTACTTCGGACGGGATGTCAACTAGAGCTTGATACACTGTGATGCCGAGTGGCATGGATCTAAGATTTTATATATTTTATTAACTGTTGTCTTTAATACAATCAATTACACTTTATTTCACGTACCTATGTGCCTAAGGAATGCCAGTGCTCGATTCGGGTCTACATGGACAACAAACAACAATACTGAAACACTAACACTATCATAACCTAAAAATAATACACCGCTAGATTGGGTCCATCTTTATAGGAAAAATATTAATGACACTATGTTTATACGTGCACAATACACAAATAATATTAAGGCGTATTGGTATTAATAGAAGAAGAAACGATATAAATAAATGTAAGGGATATAATTAACAAAAAAGCAATGTGCACTTACTTGCAAAATATCCGGATTAGAATGAATATACTCTGTTAACAGTTTTAACTCACAAGTATATGTAATATTTGTCGCGTATAATAATAATTTCATAAAATTCCTTTATATATTGTATTAATTAATCACAATTCTGACCGAAAATAAACCAAAACCCCAATATAATATGAATGGAAACGAAATTGACAATAAAGATGACATTTCACTCTTGCAGTGTTGCCAGAAAGAAAAAAAAAATTAGGCATTTTATTCAAGAACATAGCCTTTCCGAGGTTGAAACAACACGAGAATACATATAACCGAGGAATGAAATCTCTAGTGTCTAAATCTAGTGATTAATTTTTATTTTGGCCTTAATAATTTTTGGGATAGTACAAGTTCTTCATATACCCTGCACACTGAAAATCAATATGGCGGCCACCAGAGATCCCATTTAGAAATAAAGATATAATATCGCCGCTCGCTTTTTACTTTGACTTAAGCGACAGAGGGTCAACTTTTCAGGAGAGCGATTTAAAGTTTAAAAAAACAGGAAAACCCTGATAACTTTTTTATTTATGAACCGATTTAAATAAGTTGTATGGGGGTTTTGTTCATGAATTTTTTTTCTATTTTTTAGTATATAATGTTTAATAAATATAGTCTCTTTTGTGTGATGGCGCTTAATGCCTTAATGCCTAACCTGATATTTAGTATAATTCGAAATTTATTAATTCAAAACAAGTAAATGGCCACTTTCCTTAAAATCATGAAAATTCAAAATGACTAACATGCCATTTGTACTCTTCCACCAAAAAAACAAAATGACTTACACGTCATTTATATATATTTTCTAATAATTCAAAATGACTAACACGCCATTTGTACTCTTCATCAAAAATATCAAAATGACTAACACGTCATTTATATATTTTTTCTAATAATTCAAAATGGCTAATAGAACTTTTTGTGACAAACTGTATCAAGCAGAACGTCTAAATTAGCACTGAAAATAAAATCGTTATAATTCAAAGTGATTAATGCAACCATGTTTTCCAAACACTTCCAAGTTAAAATGGCTAACACACAAACTCTTGTATTTTATATACAATTTTGTGAGTAATAAAAGCTGAAGATCAATGTATTGGAACTCTAAGTATTCATCTTTATATCTGTTTCAAAAAAGAAGGAAAGAAAAAGTTTTCTAAATATATTATTTATAAATATTTCTTAAATATATTCTAAATAGGTATATACGTTCGCGCCCATCGCACACAAAACCAACACGTGTATTGACAATGAAGTTGTTAGTTGAACGACCGATAATAATATTTTCAAACCTTATAATTCTGTTTCAAACATTTTGTCTTAAACGACGACAGATGTACCAAATATCAGCTATCGTTATAACCGCAAAAATACTAAAGTGCAAATTCAATTATAAACAATTAGTTAGAACGATTAACGGATAACATAAAATTAAAAAGTAACAATCCAATGTGACTAATGGCCATTTCAATTAAATTCAGTATTTAGTAGAAATGACTTAAAAGACATGAAACGACTAATATCCAAAATTCAAAAAGTCTAAACGACAATTTAACATTATTTAATATCATGTAAATGTGACTAAACGTATAACATGTTAAGATTTAATATTATACGATTTGACTAAAGTGCATCTGTCTAAATAATTTTGATAAGTCAAAAAAGCTAAAGCGCCACTCGCATTGTTTTATGTGTTAAGTTTGTTTTTCTTATAAACCAAACATTCATGAATTGTGAAAATTTTGCAAAACAAAGCGCCATTCGCGAATTATAAGTTGTAATTTTCGTCGCTTTACCTATTTTTTGAAAGATAAAAGTTGGTTTTTCATTTGACTAAACGACCAAAAAAGCTCTCTGATTGACCTTGAACTTGGACCATTCGACGCAGCTCGTCGAGACGATTCCAATGATATATATAACTCATTTTATACCTAAGTGGCGCTTAAGTCAAAGTAAAAAACGAGCGGCGATATTTAAAAATGATAAATATTACTTTCCTGTGATGTTGGCCTACATCAGCGCCACCTTGACATTTCTCTAGCCATGATGTAGGATTAATACATAAAACGTTATAGGCAAGGTTGCCCTCAACGCCACTTAAGAAATGTACGGAATGACAGTTCCTTAACAACGAGTATGACATACAACACATTATATTCTGATACGAGGTTCGACAGGAGTGGTAGTCCTGTTTGATCATTATGCTATGTTGCCAACTGTTACAGCACGGCTAGAGTACCTACTCTAGGAGGCGGTGCATACATTGATTTATTTTGTGTTTTTCAAGATATGCTTGCGTGTCAGGGAAATAATAAATGTGTTCTGGGCTCCATGAACTATAATAATATATTCACATTGGATTGAGTAAAACTAAAAGCAATGAAACAAAAACAAATTAATAAAGTATATATTTTATTAATCAAATATTTTTTTATACATAAAAATAATTATGTAATAATACAGGAAGATTGTGTGGCAATCATCACATATTATCAATTACTAATAATATTTTATAGATATTGTTACATAATAAAATAAAACAGTACTTTTATATTATATTATATTTACTTTTACATTTTGTTGTATAAATCTAAACATTAAACATAATTTTCTTAATAAGAGAACACAAAATACTCCACAAATAATAAAAATTAATATTGTATGAATGGGGAGGTCTTCGATTTTTTATGCCACCAGAGTGCGCTGCAATAAATGGAGGTCTGCATAGATACATACGGCAGGTGCTATATATTATTATTCTATGGATAATAAACAAATGGATGACAGTTGTGAAGACCTCCATTTACTGCAGCGCCATCTAGTGTGTGGTAAAAAATACCCCCCTGGAGGCGTTAGGGAACTCCTAACAAACTAACCTAACCCCTGACATAACGTAAAAGAAATACTATTATTATTCGCTTAAATAATACATCAGTAAGAAAAATATTATAAAAAAACAATGACAAAATTCAATTATTATTTAATTATAAATTAAAAAGGTGTAAACAGTGAATTATTAAATATCAACACAAAATGGGTACCTACCATAGCTATAATAAAACAATTTTTATTTTGATAAAGTCTAAGAAAAAAGTATACAGAAATAAATTGATTTATGAATCTATTAAACAGATTTTTGACACAAATTAAAATCAGGTAAATTCTGTTGCCCCTATAGACTAGGTGACTAGTGCTGGATTTCACCAACTTCTTAGGCGAGGAATAGCGGAGATAGGAGCCACCTAGCACAAATTTTGCATGAAAAATAATGATAAGTGGCTCCTATATCCGCTATCCCTCACACGTAAGAAGTTGGTGAAATCCAGCATTTGTATATTATGTCTGTGTTGTTATACAATTGAATCCAATTCTTCGGCTTTTTCGGTATTTATAGTTCATAACACACAAAGTAATGTGGTGAAACAATACTCCACAAATCGACTAGCTGGAAATGCTCTCAACAAATGATAGAGTGCTTTATAGAAGACTGGAAATAATAAGAATGATTATAATGCAAACCAGATTACAGCTCGATAGTCATCAATTCACTGCTTACATCGCGATGTTATTATCCAACAAGGGAAGACTGACGGAGCCAATTAATATTATCGGGATCTCTTGTCATATTCTACACACCGAAATGTATTACTAATTGATAAATTTATCTGATCCGAAATCAAGTCTACATCCACGACTAACTAAAGGATATATGGTCCCAAGGAATATAGTAGTAGTTTAGGGACAGTCCTAGGACTTTCTGTACAAGATGACTAGACATTATACAATAATTAATATATTATTAAACTATACTAAACAAGTCTTTTGAGATTACTAGCAGTATTAAACTAACAGAAATCATATAACACAATGGATGCCTAGTTCGTTCATCATAATCAAATTATATTGGGGAGGAGTTTATATTATTTTTAATTGTCAGTCTTCCTTTGTGAAATAATAACACCTCAAACACGTACAACAATATACTCTATGCACTCCTATGTAGAGTGCGGTTTTGTTTATAAAATTATAACCCCTCGCCTTTTGATAAAGTGTACGAAATACTGAGTAAGACATTACCGACACGTTTACGTGTAACCGATTATTCAAATTTGTAAATTTAAACGCACAACTCTAGTGACAACATTGACACATTTCATAGTCTGTAGTTAACCAAAACGGAAGCTCTATAACAATAACTAAAAAAAAACACCTTTCAAGTTTATGTAACTTTGATGTAAAAGTTAAGTACATTATTTGAGATGGCGAGGGGTCCATGTAATTCTAATAAACTAACTTAGTCACTCGACAACTCGAATGGTTCATAGTTAATAATTCGAGTTGTATTAAATTACCCAACCTCCCAACTAACATCTAACACTTAGTTAAATAACAAAACTGTATTGATAGTAATTCACTAAACAGTTAGTAGTAATCTTTGTTCAGTTTGAAGTGACCGAGAGACATCAAACAACCACCGCTATACGTTGAATACTTTAAAAGCAAAACAGTATAAAAATAAACGGATAATTTAAGTAGAAATACAATGAAACATAATTTGTAATAATGTAAAGTGATGAGAAAATATTCTTTTGTAGAAATAACTTGATTATTAAAACTAATAGTTTGTGTTAAAATACATACATAACTTTACAAGGAACAAATTACAATAACAACACAAAATATTTTGGTCAGTACCTACAAAGTCCTACATTTGTTTTACAATATAAAGTATAGACTGATCTTTACGAACGAACGTATTGTGTAGACCCAAATATCGTTTGGTAGTTATGAACGTATGAGATTTACAAAATACTGTAGTCCCTTGACATTCGCGGCGTATCCACAACTGAAAAATTCGCCAGTTTTTTAATATAGTATCGGACCAACGTGACCCCACGATATACAGATCCATCAATGAGATTGGAAAACTCACTGGATAGGTTTTCTGCCAATTCCATACATTTGTATGGATGCACAGTTTCGACGCTCAAGGCCTTTTCAAGAATATAACCACAGCCAATGCCAAGGGCCTACAGTATTACAATTAACACAAAAAAGATTCTTATAATATTAAATCTTATAAATTCATTCATTACACAACTCCTAAGGCTACATAATATAGTAAACAATAATTCTACCGTTGTAAGATGAAAAGACTACAACTGCAATTAAATTTCAGTTGCCCATCACTAAACTTTGACTGCTTTGACGTCAGCTGTCATCGTGAGTGTTGCCGCAATATTAATTTGGTTAATTATTTTGATTGTTTTTGAGAACAATTGTTTTACGTAATGTTCTAAATTGCGTACAAGGAGTACGTTTATTGTGTTGTTGTGTTTGTGCTGTTTATGTCTGTTATTACATCCGTGTATTAGCATGTACATAAGTACCACTGTGTTATCATAACCTGGACATGGACTGGCGCTAAGGCATCAATAGTCGCTGCTAAATTGGTCCAGTTCATTTTATACTCTAATAAATAAATAATAAATATGAAGTTCATTACAAACAGTACATAAGAATCTTTTCTCGTTACAACAGTAGAATAAGGTTAATAAACTTTGTAACTTGTTGTAACACTATAAGTATTTCAAATCTAACCATTACAAGGATTCTCAATGTGCGTACTAGTTTGATAGCAATAATGTTTTCAAAAGCTCTCCAAGTTTACAACTTTTGTACAGTAAATGTAATCTTCGTACAAATATGTGACGTCTGAATAAATAAATGCACTGTTTTTACGTTTTGAGATGAACTTAATTTTTATGCAAAAAAAAACATTTAGATTTGTCAATTTATAATGTACGTAAACAGAAATTAGACTGCCGATTAAAGCCAGTAAAATAATGTCACATAACCTCACATAATTGACAGAATTTCACGATGGTTTGCATTTCCGACTTTCAGGTAAAGTCAACACAATGTTTTACCAAAATTTTGGACACACCAACGATACAAATGAATGTAAAAAAAAAAGTATAGTTATTAGCAGGACAGTTTGTTCCCAAACATTGTACGATATTTTTTTATCCGATGCACAGTGCTTTAGAAGCAATAGTTAACAATTACTATTTGCGCCATGTTGCAAAATGTGAAACGTAAATACAGCCCCAGATTGTTTCACACAAATTGACATAACGGAAACTTAATCTATCATTTATAATTAAGGGTGCACTTTATCATTACTAGGTACCTATAGAATATCATCATGGATGCGGTGTGAAGAGGGAATTGGTTGAATTCACCACGAGATACACTAGCAGATGTTCAAATAACACGGTAAAGAAAAGATCTAACGAGTTTGGTATCCCATAGAGCAGCCATACCAAACACGCGGCTCACGGCCCACTGAGCATTTTCCTGGGGCCTGAATACATTTTGAAAACAGCCAGATAATGCGACTGTTTTCAAAATTTGAATAAAGGAAACAAAACTCCTGCAAGATTGCAAATTAATAGACAGACGCACACTTGGACGCAGTTTTGAAAGTTATTTCTGCCAATAAATTCACGCCACAAATAGACAACTTAATTAAAGACAAAAGATGTCAAATGTCTGTTAAAAAAAGTGAATGTTTGTCCTTTTTGTTGGAAATATAATAAATGTACTTGTCCTATAATAGCTTTTTTTTGTTAAGATTTTTAGTAGCTTGTCTTCTTTAAGATTAGGTTTTGCGGCCCACCTAGTCTATGGTCTTAATGCTTTTGGCCCACTAGTGACTTTGAGTTTGACATGGCTGCCTTGGACTGATGATAGACCGATCCCATTCCACAACACAACCATGATGATTTGTATTAAATTATGGTGTTATTCAACGTAATAATATAATATTTATATATAATGTTTTGTACCAAGAGCAAGTCAACAATAATACATACTACTACACAATAAGCTGCTTATAGGAAACTCCATTGATATCTTGACTCTTGCCTTCTTGGATTTATCACAACAACAAAACAATATATATTTACTAGTAGTATACTAAATTAATATGCACTCGCTAATCTTACAGCACGATAAAAACTGATGCAATTAGTATGTGTAATTAATTAGTATTATAAATCAAATACACTTGGCGACGCTCCATGCTTGCAGAGTTAAGGGGAGCTGATCTACAATGGCCAGATGTGACCGTGGCCCAGGACATAGACCAATGGAGAGATTTTGTTGCCGCCCTATGTTAGGAGTTAGAGTAACAAATGATGATGATTATAAACTAACAGTGTTGTCCACTTGAGGCTATGCTCCGACTCGATTAGCGACTCGCATTTGTAAATGTTACACGACTCGATTCGAGACTGAATTATTTTACTAGAAATATGTCATCCATCACAATTTCTATGGACTGTGTTGGTTTCTCAGAGAATTATAAAGAACAACAGTGCATCTCACATCAAAGACTCGAGATTCAACGCAAGTTTTTACGCTCGAGACGACACTGAAGTTCATACTACATAGAAACAATTTTATTCGAGCAGTAGATTAGACGAGTGCATTGCAAAACAATATTTTAAATTACAATTCTACCAAAACTTATAAAAACAATATACTATGTGTTTTACTTTAACCAAAACGTTTTAATCGTGATCTAAGTATGAATGTCTTCCTTTCAAATCATGTAATAAACACTCCACCAAAGGAGAACCTTAAAATTAATATCTTTCAATAACAATGGCACAATATTAGTTCAGTTGAATCAATCTCCACATCTTCTAGGAATATTTGTGTAATGTAAAGTTTGATTACTAGATTAAAGACACAATACGTTTGATCGGAAGGACTACAAATTGAGCAGAATACAAAGAGCATTTAATCCATTTTAGAGCATATATTTCACCAATTTTAGATGGACAATTATGAACGAGAGCTTCCTATTCACAACTTGATATTCGAAACCACTAACTATTGGAAAAATGAGTAATATACCGTACGTTGCATTTAAGATACATTATTATCTGTTATTGGATAGGCAGCGTTCGTCGTTTTGACCCAAGTCCCAGGTAAGTTGTGTTAATATTATCTAGTCTATTCTTGAAGTAGTTGGTGGTGGGAGCAAGTCCCACTGACTCTGGCAACTGATTCCAAGCACTGCCAGCTCTACTGGTCAAGAAGTATTTCCATGAGTTAGATGTGAAATTAGGAGTGATATTTTTATCAATTATGCGTTCACTGACAATCAGTTGCCATTATGCCTATCAACATCGGTTGTAAATGATTACTTGGCTGATCGTTCAAAGTACAATATGCAAACGAATAATACATATGTCAAATACTTAATACAATATTACAACAATAAGTTTAATTACACACACATAGATTGCTACTTATTATTGAATGCATTAGTTCTTAGAAGACAGCAGGCAAACAGAGTCGAGTCCTTATAGTCCAATTTGCCAATATTCTATCGCATCACCGTTCTTCAAAGACATTGCGTCCAAATCATTTCTTCTTCTTGCAACCCGTCGTACAACTTGAGTATGTTTTACGGTGGTTGTGAATAAATCCAAGATCAGCTGGTATGTGCGTGTGTCGTGTATGGAGCACAATGATTTACTACTATACGTACAGCAGTAGGAATATGTAGTATTGTATTTAATATCTAGGCAGTGAATAGTTGGTATATATAATAATGTAATATAATAAGGCATGTTGGTGGCGTGTCTGTTACATGACGACACACTTCTCTTCACCCTGTGAACAAAACAAAACATCATATTGCAATCATATAATAAGTAAATAAATCTATGTTTCTATTCCATAATGCCGCATCCTTTGCATGGTAGCCAGTGGATAGAACATCAGACTACCTTATCTTTACACACACTTCTTGCTTCCGTCACTTTCGCACAATTTGTCATTATATATATTTTTTTCCTTGATAGGTCAGGGGACCTTTTATCCCCTGCATCACTGCGACCAGAGTAGGTCTATTGTAAATTTGTCATATATGCTCTACTACTTCTTTTTCTTATAGAAAGGTATCTGGGCTTGCCTACACAAATCCAAATACTTTCCTGCACACCTTGCACTAGGCTAAAAGCCTGTATCGCAAAGTGCAGAGTACACCGCCAGCACCGGAGTTTGAGCCTGGCACCTCCCGTTCGCCAGACCGCCGCCTCAACCAACTGAGCCAACCAGGTAGTCTTTCTTTTAATTAAAACATCTCTATCCATCTCGAGGATCTGGTTGATGTAATCGAAGTCAGTCTCGGACGGCTGCACTACCTTAGACCTGTTCCTTCATCCAGTCATCCTATCATCATTCATTCATTCTCTCAACATGCCCAAATCATCTAATAAATGTATAATTAACATAAGTACATATTCATTAAAATAAATAAATCGTAACACATATAAGGTTATTATCACAAGCAAAATACTTTGTTGATATTTTGATGATAAATAATGTTTGATTTTTAACCAAAAAACTATAATTAAAGTGAAATTATTTTAAACTGTCAAACACAGTCATAAAAGTGTGATCGAGAAGGGATGACTACTTGCTATATTCGTACTTATGCCAGAGCCATAGGAAAAAAGCAGGTAGCCGACTTTTCTCGGTCACACTTTTATAACTGCGTTTGACAGTTTAAAATAGTTTCACTATAATTACATGTCACGCCCTCCTATGACTTCGAAATATTTTGTACGATACGATTCTACAAAATTCACTCTCCAACCACAACCCCATTGAAGTACAATTCCCGTTTAAGACAAGATGACGCACTATTCTCAAAAATATACATGGTGCATCGTGGAATAAGTTAAGACAAACATTCTCAGAGTCCATTACAATCTGTAAACACAATACACAGAGACAAAATATCAACATAGTATAATAATATGCATATAGTAAATAATAAAGTAGCAACCAAACAGTAAAGCCTTGGGAGTCCATATGATATTATTACGTATTATAAGATGTGAATAGATAGAAAGCCTTCATTAGAACTAAATGCTATATCTCTTCATAATCTCTTAGTCTATTCTCAATAGAAGCACACATTATAGTATATTACAGTAAATTTAATACCTTGATTGGTGAATTTGACATTAAACACTTGTGTACGAATCAAGTTAACAATTGCTATACGACGTGTATCACAGGTCAAATCTCAATATAGCGAAACTCTAAGGACGAAAGGAAATGTTACAGAACCGAGAGGTATCTACATTCACACGATGCAGCTGTATGTGAACTCCCTTGGGGAGGATGCAGGATGAGCGTAAATGAGTGAGGGTTACACATCGTCACTCAACGTCAAAAAGTTTGTATCATTATAAGACTTACAACTTTCGTACCCATATGCAGATGAGTATAAACGCTGTACAATCTTTACAGTGGAATGTTTTTGAAGTCAAGATGTAGTCGAACTTGGTTAAGGCGAACGCCAAGGCTCTGCATATATTTTTTCACTATACCCGTTAAACGTCTTCGTTATAGCTGTAACGATTTATGTACAAAATGCAAAAATTCAAACATTTGTTCACTATTGCCGAGAATTCACTATACCCGTGATCGCTATATCCATGTTCCACTGTATTGTGAAATGAAAAATTAATCACGGGCCTAATAAATTGATTCATTGGGCCGGATTCTATGTAAACCAAGTATGTTGGTGAATATTTTTGAGGGGCAAATTGAAGATACATTACATTGGGAATTTCATTACAACGAGATCTGACCTGTATGCTTAAAATAACAATTGACGTCATAATCAAATTCATCAACAAAGAATCATAAGAAAGAAGTATTATTATAGTATTTGGTATGTTATTGTGAATATATATGTGATCATTAGATATAGTACAACATTAATATTCCACATACCACAATGTTAAGACATTATTATGTTAACACTTATCATAAGATGAATGAATGTACTTTAATAATATTTGCAGTATTTATCCAAATGTTCCATTATAAAAGGAATTTACAGTAAATACTGCTTGATTCTTCTCACTAAATGACGATGAATGATTTCTCTATGTACAAAACATGTAGTGAACAACACTTGACAACATGAAACAATCAACTCATACTGCTAGGCATGTAAGTATATAAATATTGAGTGAAACAGCCAATATAGTTATGTATTTTATTCTATCCCCTCACGCTTTATCCCTTGCAGGGTAAACAGAGACAACGGATCGCCAAATTTTCCTGTCCTTACACACACTTTGTGCTTCCGTCACATTTATGCAATATAGTTAACCTTTTCTATTTTTTAATAAATGGATCTGGGTTTATCGAAATAAACCCAAATACACCTTTGTACACTTCACAGTAAGCTTGTCGCGATGTGGAGTAGGTCGGCATCGGGGATTGATAACATAACATTTTAGTGGTAATGATTACTGATCACTTTTCCCCTTTATACCCTGAATGATTTAAAAAATAATGGAAATAATCATTGTCATCAATGAAAAAACTTGGAATTTCAATTACAGAATTAGGTTCTAACAATATTCTACATTCTCTTTAACAAATGTATATTTATACACAAGCGCTCGTGTACAAACAACAAAAGTTAAATAAAATGTAGAAATAAATTCATAAAACAAATTACAGTGAAACTCGGATTTTACGTTTTTCTGGGGACCACCGGAAAAAAACGTAAAATAGGGGAAAACTTAAAATGTGGGAAATGATATTTTAGTATGTCCTATAAAAACATAGTTACTTTTCACTGTTAACTTCATTGTCATGTAGTAGGAGTGATTTCTTGGCAGTAATTATGTTTACAAGAAACAAAAGTGAATTATATCACTAAAAAACTAAATTGAAGGAATTGAATTTTCAGAAAATACCCCATACAATAAAAGTCCGTTAATTCAAATTCCAAAGAAGTGAAAACAGGAAAAAAATAGAATTACGCGACACGAACATTTGAATTTCGCGCCAATTTTTAATTTTAAAATAAACTGAATAATTTTATAAGGAAAACTTGCGATTTTTCGGAAGCAACCCAGGTGGATGTCGAATATTTGTCACAAATTTGATTCTCGGGATAAGTACGTAATTTAATGCGCACGACATGACGTAGGTCCGCGCATTTCACATTACCTAATAATAGCACTTCGTACACAACACAATTTATATCGGAGTAAACATTGAAACAACTATTTATTACTTTTAGATTTCAAAAAGTCACTTACTTTAGTTGTTGGTTTTTATTTTGACAGAGTTTATCATTAGGTACATGTCCAATGACCTAGTTAAAACTTTTGCAAATATCAAATGGTGTGTCGGGCCCTTCCCGAGTTACTTCTGAACACCTATTAAGGCTGACAATACACATTTGTATTTGTGGAAATATAAATTGGAATAACAACCAAACTTAATGTAAATTAAAAAGGAAGTTTTTTTTCAAATTCAACAAAATTGGTGCCCAAAAATTTCGCGAGAAGTAAATCACAAAGCACTGTTTGGAATAATACGCACGTGTAGGTAGGTATATATTAAATACCTAAATAAAACGAGTAATGTGTATGTTGCACTACAATGAACTGGATAAAAAACTGAAACTTTAAAGTTATACTAAACACTTCCGGCGATTAAAATTAACATGTTACTATGCGCTGCACATGTTGACATTCTCTGTAAATCACCCTACGCATCAAGACGTAGCGATGTACTGAGGTGTTATGAGGGGGAGATAAGATAACACCGCCCACCACGTGGAAGTGTTGGCATTAAGTAAAAAGGTAGCAATGTGACTTTACACACTTTCTTTGCGTAATATTTTTTGTCCAACTTTTTGACAAACAATTAAATTTTACGTGTACAACTTTACGGCCGAGAAAAAAACGTATAATCCGGGAATTGTTTGGGCGCCTGACGTAAAATTTGGGAAATTTTTGTTCTGGAATGTATGGGGGTGAAACGGGACCGACAAAAAAAAACTTTAAATCCGGGAAAACGTAAAATGCGGGAACTTAAAATCCGAGTTTCACTGTATTAACGAAATACTACATGCTTGACAAGGTAATTCATTTAGATGACAAATATTTCCAATGAGTAATTCCAATGGAAAATGTAAACTATCAAAACAAATAGATAGTGAATTTCTGATACGGAATAATAAAAACGGTAGAATTTTATTTGAGCTGGACAAAATGTGACTTAAGATCTGAATTTCTTTCCCAACGCCCTTTCATACAATACCACACTCGACCCCACACAACCCTTGGATCCCCTCATCATTATGGCATCTCCTAGGAAAAGCTTTTTCTCCAAAAAACTGGGGACATTAGGACACAGCCAATATTACGGCAAATGTTATTCAAAATTTACGCAGCGATCCATTGTAAATTGCAAGAGTTATGCGAACATTTACAAAAAACTGACTTATTTATATATATAGATTGTCTAGAGTAGTCACCACATGATTTTGTACATAGCCTGACAAAATGCTTTGACAAGTGACACGAATGCATGTGCATATAACATATAGATACATGTGTGTGTGTAAAGAGATATACATATAGAGATTAGAGTGATAGAGAGCGCAGGAAGGCATCAAGGCAGTGGACCCCGTGGCTTACCGTGTGATGTGCGTACGTCTAGAAGTATCTGCGGGGGCTCATGAAGGAGTGGTAGATGGGAGGGGGGGGAGGCGCTACCTGGGGGAGGTCTCCTGCCTCGTGGCGGGGCAGCTTGTGGGACATCTCTCGGTGGCGGGCGGCGCTCGTGCTGATTTGCCGTCTTTGTCTCTCGGATGTAGCTACCTCCTGTGACAAGAAACACAAAAATAATTAACTGAATGTGTACATAATAAATTAGTACAATCATTGAAACACTAGTGTTTCAAAAGATTTGCTGAACAGGTGAAAACATTGGTACGATTCCCTTAGAAAAACTGGGCTTCATCTGATGACATATTTAACAGGCCACATCTCTTGCGAAGTACGTAGGAAAAACTGGACACCAGACTCCCCTATCCCAACGCACACTCCTTGCTTCCTACACAACCGTGCAATTTGTCATCCACTCAAAATGCATGTGTCCATAAGGATACGGTTGACAAGACCGGTCTAGGTTAATCTTAGATAGTTTTGCCTCCTGATTGGGTATTGACCCCCAATCTTTCACCTTTTTAGTCATCCTATCATCAGTCATTCTCTAAAAATCTGTGTAATATTTCCGCAACAGGACATATAGATAGCATGGGTCCTAAGAATCATATTTGATAAAGCGAAGCACACTAAACAAATAATGGAATATAATATTAGAAATGTTTGATTACCTCTTGGTTATTGTTGATGACGAGAGTGGTCATGTTGTCAGCCACAAACCATCTCTGTCCCTTCATGACAAGGTTCAGTGGGGGTTCATGTTCGTGTCCAGAGTCTGAGGACCAGATGGTGGTGATCGCACCTGGCTCTAGCTTCACACTGCGGTGGAAGCGGAACTGCGTCTCCTGAGCGCCCGCACGCCTCACCACTTGCCAACCAGACAAGGAGATTTCCTGAAAAAAAAGATGCCAATTAATCAAGTACGTCTACGAGAAACTAAGTCTTATAATATAAAAAACACCAATCTGATTAGACTCCTCATATTACACAATGTCACGGTATCTCCACTAATCTGTCCACTGTGTGCAAGCAGTGTACGCTCCGTTTCTTTGGGCACATTACGAGAGGGGGGTCGGACAGCCTGGAGCGTCAAATCATGCTTGAGGGGTTGACGGTAGGAAAGGAAAAGGACGCTTACAGATGTGGTCAAAAGGATAATGGGTGCCATGAGTTTGTACAAATCCACAAGAATTGGGGAGGACTGGGAAGGATGGGGGAGACTCATCCATGAGCACGGCGGTCATGATCCTCATAACCGAGGGACCGACTGAGAAAATTACACAATATTTTAAGTAAATTTATTTATGAAGTTCTCACCTTCTTGCCCTTATTGTGAAGCTTGACAAACTTTCCTTCGGGACAGACTTCAGTGATCTCGATGTCTCCCTTTGCAGAACTGACGACACTGTAGTCAGCCACGCTTCTCTCCTCACTCTCTTCCAACAGCATGCGCTTGCGGGCCGTGCGCATGGGTGTGGTGCGACGTATTGAGCCAGACACAGAGGCGGTCTTAGCGTGGACTGATGATTCAGACTCCTGGGTCAGGTTAAGTCTGAAAAATTGTACATATTTGGATGTAAAAACGAGTTACCAAACTAAAAACTCTGATGTGTTAATCGCTTGAAGGAACTAAACATAACAACATTGAAGGAGAGATGTGTGGGGGGATCTTACTGATATATACAATGAGCACTAGGTAGTCCTGTGAGATACTACCAGCTATGTTAACCATAAGCTCTAATGTGCACCTGAGAGGACATCAACTGAAGCTATAGACAACATTATACCTACACATCCAACACACCACACAACCAATAGAGCTGGCAGTGTGAGGAATCACTTGTACTTGCTCCATACTATACAACAACTCCTTCAAGAATAGACTGGATAATTGCGTATAAACACAGTTTGACTGGGATAAGGTTCACTTCTCTACCTGTCTTCCTCACCCTCCAAGAGAGTGCGGTACGTTGCAATCTCCAGATCCAGACTGGTCTTGATGTCCATGAGGGTCGCATACTCCTTGAGCTGCTCTGCCATCTCGTCTCTGAGGCGTGACAACTCAGCCTCCAGGGCGGCCAAGTCTCCAGCATGTCTGGCACGCTCGCCTTGTAGAGTCTTCTCTAGCTCGCGGACACGGGCCTAAGATGTAAAAAAACAAGAAATTAAAAGTTGGAAAATGCATCTATTCCACTATTAATTAAAAAACAAACACATTGTACCAAGAAGATGAAAGTAATGCTATATGTTTACTTACATTCAAAGCTGTATTGTGTTGCTCCAGCTCAGATATTTTGAGGTTGAGTCCATCCACTTGGAGACGAGCAGTACGCAATTCCTCCACAGCTAAACCAGTGGCATTGCTGTTCCTGTTGGCTGCCTGCTGAAGAGCTTTAATCTGGAAAACAAAATAATACTCATTATAAAGCTTTCACTAGTAGGAACTCTTCCAAATGAGGAGTCAATGTATCTGAATAAGTTCTAGGGAAAACGTTTTATCTAAATTCATTACTGCTCTTGAGTCTCATATATTGCATTTGATACAATTACGACTATCTGATGAACATACCTTAGAGTCATATCTGCTCTCCAACTCCTCCCTGTTGGCTCTGACGTGAGCCTCTTGCTGGTCTCTGAGCTCCTGTAGGGACTGCTGCAACTTCTGCTCATACTGCTGCGCCAGCCTGCCGTCAATCTCGCTGATCTCCACTTGCTTCCTGTTGCGCGTCTCCGTCAGCTCCTGTTGGTACACCTGATCCTTGAACTGTTGGTCCTCCCGGAAGCTCTGCACCATGTTCTCCAGATCGATGCGGCACAGAGTCTCCTCTTCGAAGGCCTTACGTACTTCGGCCAGGGCTTTGCGGAGTTTCTCCAGTTCCTTAACAGCTTCCTAATAAATTGAAATACACACAATTAGTACTACACACTACTGTATCAGAAGGATAATTATTTACTGAACAGTGCGAAGTAAACTAATCCACACAAAGTAATTATGTAAGGTCAGCTACAGATAGGGTAACAATATACTGTTTCATTAAATTAGAAGCTACATGACTTTATGAGATACAAAAAGGAAACAGTATGAGATACCAAACTATTACATTGTCATGGGAAGAACATTTTTACACTATTTTCCTAATAATGTCACCCAAGAATAAGAAGGTTCTAAATAACAAGACCAAAATGTTGAGAAAAATGAGATCGAAGTTTCAAACACCCGCTTTTTTAAACGCAGATGGAACACTAGTCTCGTCATTTACAAAACTGCCCTCACTTTGAGGAGTTTTTTTTTCACTTATACTCGAGATATATTGGATGAACCGTCTTATTGCAAAAATAAAAGTGTGAAAAATTTACTAGTAAGAAGAATCTTGCTATTCTCAGACGAAGATATGGAAGATTCAAAACAAAATTTAACTGATTGCAGGACGAATATGAATATATTTGTCAGCATTTATTCTAACTTGGCAACCCTATGTCCTCACTACCTATGTACAACCCTGAAAAAAATGTATCAATGGATAAACTACTGAATCTAATATCACATTACACTGACACATTATGTATAATATGTGTGAGACCCGCTAGTTAACACCTTCACTGCCTCCCCCTTACCTGCAAATCATCCTGAAGCTTCTTCTTGTCAGCTAAAGAGTTGTTGTATTTGTTGCTGAACTCGCTGGCTCTGTTCTCGTACATGCGGGCTTGATTCTCCGCGCTCATCAAGTCCTTGCTCTTCTTGTCCAATCTGGAAGAAAATTAATCAGAAATTATCACCAGTGTTCTCTTGCACACAGCAACAACAAACACCAACATCATTTTGATGGTATGCAGCGTCAACAAGTGACAATCTTGCGGATGCTTCGCAAGCGCTTGCCCCAAATTTCCATTAATTTGTATAGAATAACCAACACTTGATCAGATCGTACACAAACCTACACAAGCCAAGACAAAGGTCCAATCCACGCTTGTGAACACTTGTCGAGGCTCGGCAAGCGTGTGGGGCCAGCATTAAATAGTATGTATTTTAATTACCTTTTAAATCTACCTGAGTAATGTAAGGCCTAGGTCTAGCTAGCATGCTCAGTTAAGTCTTAGTAACTACTTTTTTGTCAAATGAGAATATTTTACATGCTGAGACAGGACTTACCATGTATTATCAGCCGGAAAAGTCTACATATTATCACTCACGATTGATATATAAACTCATCAGCCAAATACTGGGAAACATTCACCTATCTAGATATTGTGATATTCATATCAATTTATTATGGGCCGTGAAACTCACTGCAAAAAAAGTAATGAAATATCTCATGGGAATACAGGACGCTTGAAAAAATATCAAAAAGGGTGGGTGCCAATTATACAACCCGGGGATCGAGTCACAAGTATTTCCCGCCAAAAATATTAGTCGCGCCTCACGACATTCATTAGTTCGCGGTTTCATCGCAATGTCGCCACTGATACAGGTCTAGATCAGTGATTCTTAAGCTGTAATGGGTATATCCAAAATAGAATAATGCCGAGTCAAATTGTTTACATAAAATAAATTCAAACGTTCGGGATAAAAAGAAAAATTAACGATTCGTTGGTTACATCGAAATCATGACTGGGAATAAAAAGGAGTCAATTGTTTTCAGAGAGACGCGACGCAACGCTAGGGTATTTTAACTGATGCAGGACGCGTAGTCAGAGACTATGGTCAGAGAGTTCCGATGTCCAGCAATAGACATATGTGCATAATATAACAGATCTCATTATTCTGCCTAATATTATAATTTAACAACAGTGTTGGATGGATGGAGAAGATGGAGAGATAGCTGGTCTTCCACATCCCAAGAAGGAGCAACAAACGCCGATACAAACAGATCCCAGATCTAACATAAGCGGAAGAAGAAGAAGAACAACAGAGTAAAGATTTCGAAACTGTGAATGAGTGAGTGGACGCTTCTGAAAATGATAACGAAACGATGATCTAATCTTTCTAATAAGAATTCACACTTCTACATAATAATTCAATACAACAGTGTAGGTAGATAAAGATAATACATATCTCAATAATACACACGCACATACATTCAAGGTGTTAGCCGGCCGGCGAATTGCATCGTAAACAATATTATACTATAGGATTTATGTACCTAATTATAGTATGTTGTATAATATCTACGTGTGTGTGTGATGTTTAAACAACGATTGGGTGCGAGTGTAAAATCAGTATGCATACCGCGTCATACAACAAAACGACAATACACACGACGCTATAACTACATATTATTATTATATGTGTAGTTAATCTTAATAAGTAAAATAACAACCGAAATGTAGGCACAATGTCACGACAGTGGAAATCATTATTATATCTGATACGTAGATACGTAAAAGAACATAGAATGCTGCGGCGCATTTATAATTATTTTAGTAATTGAGCAAAAAAATATTCCCGGTGAGAACATATACTTGAGGCGAATACTGGGAGTCATATGGTTTGACCATGTCAGGAGTCGAACACAGCAGCCACCTATCACCCAAGTGATACAGACTCGTAGACTAAACTGGCTCGGGCACATTCTACGTATGCCCGCTGATAGCATCAACAACAGCTGTCTCCAATATCGCCCTGTAGGCAACAGACGTCTGGGCAGGCCTGCAATGACCATCCTGAGACTGTACACATTAGAGCTGCGCCAGGCTGGAATGAGGTGGGAACAGGCAACGGAGTTGGCCCAGGACAGAAAAGCCTGGAAAAACTGGGTGACAACCACATGCTCCACATAGGGAGCGGACGTGGATGTGTTTATATGTATGTATTTGAGCAAAAACAATAATCCCGACTCTGAAATGAAAGCTTTGGAATTCTCTGATCGAGTCTCCAAAGACCGGCATATGTAATTCACTTCCTCAACCGTTCTGTTCCAAGTCTTCAGAACATCTCGTCTGTTTTTGAAAACTTTACGGAAAAAAAACCAAAGTCGCATTTCATTTTGACCATGTCAGTCAATAACTACAAGTCAATAACTACAAGTACCTACCTATTGTGTAAATGATTTTGTGTTTATGGCTGTCCGCACACGCCCCGAGGTTCGGTTGGCGGAGTCGACCGTTTGCGGGGAGGTTCCGACCGGAGCCTCTTTCTGAATTCAAAATCGGGGTGACGCTGAATTCAGAGAGAGGTTTTGGTCGGAACTTTTTTGCAAAAGATTCGATTCCGTTGGCTGGGCTTCGGGACGTGTGTGGAGGGGCTATTACAGATATTATTATTTGTATAGGTATCAATGTTTTTGTATTAATTGTGCATATTATTATTATATGTACATGATTTGATGTGTGTGCATTACTAACAACAATGAAATTATTTTACGGAAAATTCATCCACAGAAATATTAGTTGCTTTATTAATACTTCTACTTTTAAAAGCACGTCATGTTATGAGAACCGTTCACATTCGCATCCACCTTCGCGCGACCTCGACCATGATGTCATCATCATGACTAAAATAGCATTTGCACACGATGACACGACACGTCAAACACGCATGCACACGGCTCTACAGTGGGAGTATTGTGAATTTTATTTGGATGTCGCACACCACAGTTTGGGTACAGCTGCAAAACTGACGTAATGTGACAAAAATGTACTGGGAGCTGTAGTCCGAGAAATAGGTATGACATTGCTAAGATATGTATGTATTATTTTACATATACTAGTACAACTATACATGGGCGTCGCCAGCCTCGGAGCTAGGGGGGGGGGGGCAACAATTAAAAAAAAAATGATATAGGAAAACATAAGAAACGCGTAAATAGCGCCGCTTTTTTTGTGCAACGTAGTGAAGCATTTTTTTTATGAAATTAATGGATTTTCATACTAATTTTAGAAAATTTATGACATATGAGAAAATGTGCGGAATTACTGTGATTTTGTTGTGAGGTTTTACCATTTAGTATTATATAATGTATATCTATTCCAATCCCTGGGGGGGGTAGAGATTGCCCCCCCCCCCTGACGACGCCCATGAACTATAATATAGTCGAATCTTACAGGGATTATGTTCGAAACTATAGGTCGAAACTAATAATGATGACATAATTCTTACGTTTCGCTTGTGTATAACACGCAGTCAGCTATGTGGGTTTCATTCCACGCGGTTGACGCTAAAGACGACTTAAGTGTGCGGGATATGGTGTAAAATAAATGAGAAAAACGCGAAAACATTTAGATTGAATAAAACTGAGCGAAACCTAATTTTTTATATAACCCAAATAATTACATTGATGGGGTTAGTTGGTAAAGATTGCAGCATCGCGATAAGCTCGCCCCAGTGAAGAAATGTTTCTATCTATTTAAGAAATCTACTATTTGTAATGATATCATAGCTCCACTTTGTTGGCCAAAGGTGTAAATAAATAAAAATTCTGTAAAACCGTGAGTCCTCATCCTCATTCATAAATAACAGTAAATAGATGCAGTCAGTACAAGAAACGAGCGTCGTCAATTTTAATGTGTTGTGCCTAAGCTAAGTATTATGCATAAATATTGATGTGTATACGTATAAAATAGTGGTACAATACTGTACCACCGAGTGATGCTGGTACCATAAGGTCAAGAACACTCCAGCCTAGTCTACGCTCTATGCTACAACTACACTCACATAATATACATAAAATGCGGCGTCTCAAATGAAAAAGGGTCAGTGCTGCGCCTCGGGGTTCACGTACGTCATTTGGAAGTATAAAAAGATTCCTCTTACACTACCAATGAAAAATATTGTTTAGTAGTTACATATTTTTAGTAATTTGAAAAAAGGTACAGGGAACTGGCTTCTGACTTTTAATCATTGAAATGATCATCCTGAATGAATGAAATCGCGGTTTACCGGCTATAAACAGACGTATATAATCGCGTATTTCGCAACAGATGAAACAAGGTTATATTTTAAACAATCATATTTTTGCAAAATCGTGGAATGAGCGTCACATCTTACCGAAACATGGTAAAATGTACTTTTCAAAAAAGCAGCATTTGGTTAAAAAGAGTAACAACTTTACTATGTTTGGTATGTAGAGAGATCTTTTTAAAGTTAAAGTATTTGCTAACTGATACACTAAGCATTTCGATAAGTAAATAATAATACATATATAAGACGGAAGGGATCAAGACTGGATGCGGAAGGGTCAGAACAGAGACGAGTGGAAACAGATGGAAGAGGCCTATATCCAGCAGTGGAAGGAAGAAGGCTGATGAAGAAGAAGATATAAGACGTGTGAAATGTGTAATACGATATTAGCACCAATGCAGTTTAGCTGCACAACAAAATAATTCTCGCGATTTGTTGTTTATAAAACACCAAAGAGTTTTGTATTTCAACGCCTTGTTATTATTTCAACGCATGAGGATGTATGCATTAGATTAGAATAATAAATATATTACTTGATGCTATGACTATCCACCAATCCTCTGAATGCCTCTGATTCACGTTATCTTTCTTCAGTAGTAATCTACGTTTGTTCCCATTTGACCAACCGTTTGTTCAACCAGTTGAACAAATGGGACTCATTTTTTCCCATTTGACCAACCGCTCGGTTTAACAACTGGGAATCAATATTTTTGTAATATTTTCTTCCCGTATGACCAACCAACCTTCAGTATGGAGAAATTACAACATATTTATGATATATTTATATTGATTTTCGTGACGTTTCTTACCTACCTGCATACATACATACACATATCTTTATACATAGGTATATCTTGTACGAAAATGTTCGTAGGTAAGTATATAAGAAGTATATAAGATGCTTCAGTTATTTTTTCATCATATTTAAAGGTATAAGCATGGGCATCGTCAAGGAAGGAGATTGAATGGGTATATATTTTTTCATAAGAAGAAGGTCGAGATATACTATACTATACCCTCCGCCACCTCCCTTGCTGGGTAGGCAGAGAGAAAGGATCGCCAAACTTTCCTATCCTTACACACACTTCGGGCTTTCACATTCATGCAATTCTTCATACACATTCTAAGATTACTAGGGGGGTGGGCAGTTGCCCCCCCCCCCTAGAGATTGGAATGGGTATATATTTTACCATACTAAATGATAAAATCTCACTAAAAATCACATTATTACCACACGTTTTCCCATTATATCATAATTTTACTAAAAATGAGTTTGAAAATCTATCAAAAAAGGTACAATTATTTCATAAAAAAATAGCCTGCTATTTTTGTTTTCATAAAAAACATTTTTCATTCATATAATTGTGCAAAATATCATACACATTTTCAAATAAACCATACCATATCACGACCTAAAATGAAAGTGAACAAGTTAAGATGGTTGGGACATGTGGAGAGAATAAACGATGAAAGGATAACGAGAAAAAAATACCTGGGTGAAAGAAGAGGTGTAAGAAAACACGGCCGTCCAAGAACCACATGGCTGGACCATGTTGACCAGATCCTCAGGGACGGACGTGTTTTGAGTAAAAGTAATCGTAGAATGTGTATGAAGAATTGCATGAATGTGACGAAAGCCCGAAGTGTGTGTAAGGATAGGAAAGTCTGGCGATCCGTTCTCTCTGCCTACCCCGTGAGGGAGGTGGCGGAGGGTATACGAGGGTTGCCTTTTATATTTCGGGATTTGGCAACCCTGGTGTTGCAATCTGTCAACTGACAGCTCTATCGTAAAGTTAGAAGTTTTTGAGGTTATACTTACTCAAAACGTTTTGACATACGAGCGCTATTTGTGTTGTTTACAGTAAATTAAAAGATTCATCTGCCCCCAAGAATGGAATTAAATCGTGAACATTTTCGTGCGATTATTTTTTACAACTTTCGACGTGGATTAACTCAGCAGCAGTGCATGAATGAACTTAATTCAACTTTTGGCGATGAAGCTTCATCAAGGACCAGTGTTTATCGATGGTATGGTGAATTCAATCGTGGTCGGAGTTCACTCCAAGACGAATTTCGTGAAGGTCGTCCAAAATCAGTCGTTGTTCCGAAAAACATTGATGCTGTGCGCGAACAGATATTGCAAGATCGTCATGTGACCTATCGTGAGATAGAGACAACCTTAGGCATTAGTGGGACCAGCATACACTCAATATTGCATGAACGTTTAACTGTCAAAAAAATTTGTTCGCGTTGGATCCCACACAATTTGTCAATCGCTCAAAAAAAGGCTCGTGTCGATTGGTCGAAAGAAATGCTCGAAAAATACGATCGTGGTGCTTCAAAACACGTCTATGACATCGTGACAGGTGATGAATCGTGGATTTACGCGTATGAGCCCGAAAGTAAACAGCAGTCGACTGTATGGGTGTTTCAAGATGAGCCAAATCCAACAAAAGTTGTTCGCGCACGAAGCACTTCCAAGCAAATGGTCGCATGCTTTTTCGGAAAAGCTGGACATGTCGCAACCGTACCACTAGAACAACGCAGAACAGTCAATTCTGAGTGGTACACAACAATTTGTTTGCCAGTTGTCCTCCAAGAAATCAGGAAAACCAACCGCCGAAGACGGATCACTCTACACCACGACAATGCGAGCTCTCACACATCGGCTCAAACAACTGCATTTTTGAGCACCCAAAACATCGATTTGATGAGTCATCCGCCATATAGTCCTGACCTTTCACCAAATGACTTCTTTTTATTCCCGCACGTAAAAAACAAACTGAGAGGTCAACGTTTTTCGACACCTGAAGAAGCGGTTGCTGCATTCAGAATGCATGTTTTGGAGATACCTCAATCAGAGTGGAAAAAGTGCTTCGACAATTGGTTCAAACGCATGCAAAAGTGTATAGATCTTCATGGGGAATATTTTGAAAAACAATAAAGTGATTTTCGATGATTAATATTTGTTTTTGTTCTCTAATCCCGAAATATAAAAGGCAACCCTCGTAGTATAGTATATCACGACCTTCTTCTTATGAAAAAATATATACCCATCCCAATCTCTAGGGGGGGGCAACTGCCCCCCCTCCTATATAGTATATCTCGACCTTCTTCTTATGAAAAAATATATACCCATTCAATCTCCTTCCTTGACGATGCCCATGCTTATACCTTTAAATATGATGAAAAAATAACTGAAGCATCTTATATACTTCTTATATACTTACCTACGAACATTTTCGTACAAGATATACCTATGTATAAAGATATGTGTATGTATGTATGCAGGTAGGTAAGAAACGTCACGAAAATCAATATAAATATATCATAAATATGTTGTAATTTCTCCATACTGAAGGTTGGTTGGTCATACGGGAAGAAAATATTACAAAAATATTGATTCCCAGTTACTAAACCGAGCGGTTGGTCAAATGGGAAAAAAATGAGTCCCATTTGTTCAACTGGTTGAACAAACGGTTGGTCAAATGGGAACAAACGGTAATCTACATACAGAATGATAACATAGGCTTCTGATAATGATACGCAAATTTCTTTACAACCAACGCTGCGATGAATATGATTATTATGATAAACATTACTGATAACAACAAAAGGTGAACATACTATATCAACAAAACATCATCTAGCTGTAATTGTATCTACTGGGCGTTGTATAAAGGCTACAAGTGTTCATCTAGACATTAATTAACCTAATCTAATTAAAATAAGACCTTTTAGAATCATTCTTCGTCTTCGAGGATTCAATCCCCGACTTACTCCACTTCACAACACAAGCTTTTAAGCTTTCTGCGAAGTGTACAAAGATGTATGTATTTGGGTTTATTTCAATAAACCCAGATTCATTTTCTCTCTCTTCTCTGCACCATATCCCATTCATCTGGGGTCGGGGGCTCGGATCCTCTCTCTCTCCATCTGCTCCGATCAAAGAAGTCGTCTGGAGTAAGCTCCAGGTGTTCCATGTCCCCTCTGATGGTCTCCTCAAGGGACTTCTTCGGCCGTCCTATCTTTCTTTGTCCTTCCACAGACCAGTTTGTTGCCCTCCTCAGAGCGAAATCCTCGTCCCTTCTCTGCACATATCCATATCACCAAAGTCGGGTCTCTCGCGCTTTTAGGTCAATCGGGGCAACTTTCATAGCTCCTCTGATGTATTCATTTCGGATTCATTTCATTTTATTCAAACCCAGATTCATTTTATTTATATAAAAAAAAGAGACACTGTTAAATCAAGAAAATTTTTCAATGCGACGCAAAGTCACAGCAACAAAGTATCGAAGGAGCAAACAGTGACAAATATAATTATTGTACTTGGGCAATAAAACGAATGAATCGGAAATAATACAAACCACATAAATCTTAAGTACATACCTCCACTGCTAAGGAGTGTTATGGATGAGAAAATTTAAAACAAAAAGGGGGAGATGTATAATAAATAAACGTCCTTCGCTCGCTAGTAAAATTGGTCAGTCGTACTATACAACAACATTTAACTCGAGACTCTCCCGTCATGACTGGATGGAATTAATTGAAATAAAACTATAGACTTTGTCTGTACTACCTAAACCAAATACATAGTAAGTTATAGGATTGGAAGTAGTACAATATTAATTCTATCTATGTATCTATACCCTCAGGCCACGTCCCTTGCAGGGTAGGCAGAGAGGACAGAGCGCCAGACAGGCCTATCCTTGCACACACTCCTAGCCTCCGTCACATTCATGCAATTTGTCATACACGCTCTTCGATTCCTTTTACTCAGAACGCGTCCATCCTTGAGGATCTGGTCGAGATGTCACTTGTCTGGTCACAATATTAATTACAAACGTGCAAATTATGGAGGTTGGGAAGGACGCAAAAACAAAGAAATTTAACAAATTGGATTACATTGCTAATTCTTACTTTTGTCTTCTGGTTTTAAATTTGGATAATGTACATCAGATGTTGGTCGTCCTAACTAGGTGCGAATTATGCTAATATACCTACATAACATTTAGTATAAAATTAAATGGTATAATTTCCATTCTAATGCACAGAGCGTGTGTAATATTATGAGTTAAGTAGATAAAGATAGTAAACAATATGATAAAACAATAAAAAACATTCAACTCAGCGGGGGATGAGCGAGTCTAGTGCGAAATAAACTTAACTATGTGTGTAAATAGCTACATTATATTTTAATACTCAATTAACCTAGCGAATTACGGAAGAATAATTGTTGGGAAAAATGGAGGGAATACAAGTGTTCCACAATACTAGGACAGAAAACGAAAGGAGTGGATCAAAGACAAGACAAAGGTCACGGATTTGGGCTGGTCACATCATAAGAACTACGGATGATAGATGGACCAAGCGAACACTAGAATGGCGACCGAGAACCTGCTACAGACATCCAGGCAGACCACAGGCGAGATGGTCTGATGACATCAGGAAGGTGGCAGGACAGCAGTGGCACAGAATGGCGATGGACAGGGAAGTGTGGAAGTCGGAAAGGGGGGCCCATGTTCAACACTGGACGAGGGAAGGCTGAAGACGATGATGATGATTTATACCGCAATTATTGATTATACCTATTTATATCAATGTAGATTGTAAAATATCCCTCATGAAGTCCATTAGATATTATTTTGTGATATTTATAGGCTACCGAGAAATTGATAAACTCGATCAAATATGTGCGGTGTGTGTGTCTATAATAATTGATAATACATACACACCTACTATTTGTATTGTTTGTATCAATTCGGCGTTAGGCGACTACATAAAAGCCTTGAAAACGATGAAAAATATTACCTGTCGGCTATGGGGAATTAACATAAAATACATAAATTAGAAAAAATATAACATAACTCAATAAACACATTTATTAACTCACATCGACATCAAGGTAAAATGTATGGTAGATATAGATCTGTGTTTTATAAAGAAGTTAGTTCTCTTAAAATGTACTATAGATAGAGTTGTACTTTTTCGATAAGTAATCCAACTGGCTCGTGCTAGAAGACAGTATTGATGCAAGGAAATCTGGACAAAACGCGGAAAGGTCGACGAAAGATTTCAACGATTAGTATTTCTTATGAAGAAATATAATGTACCTACAGGTAAACAAACACGAGGTAAAGAAGAGTGAGCCATTTAATTACTCTAATACCATACGTTAACGAATCTCAGAGAATGAAAACATCAACATAGTCAATATTAAGAAGATGAATACATATACGTTAACATTATAAATGTTGTATGTTGTATGAGCAATGTATGAAGTTCAAGGTTTATATTATAAAACGGCAGTAAAAAGGAGCATATAAATAGAGATGAACCAATGAGATTGGAAAAATATGGCAATGATACAAAATATAGGTAAACAGATCATCAGGTCTAAAGGAAATGTGAATTTACAGAATTTCATTTCAACCCAAGTTTGGGGATTTGTTTCTACGTGACCAAACAGTCACATGGCTAGAGATACAGACGATAAGTGGTCGAAGAGGGTCTTAACTTGGAAACGTAGAACGACTACCAGGAGTGTAGGAAGACCACCACTACGATGAAGAGACGACCACCACTACGATGAATACGTGGGTGCCAACTGGATTCAGAGAGCCCAAGATAGAGCGGTGTGGAAGCAGATGGAGGAGGCCTTCGTCCAGGAGTGGACGGGAGTAGGCCGACGAAGAAGAAGACCAAACATAAGTCAGCCTGGCTTTCAGGTTTATGTATATCAAGGGAGAAAATCGTGTCTTCACCGTTGTGTCACCAGGACAAATTAAAAATACAATCAGAATATCAGTCCATAATCAGTGGTTACTCAATTAAGTTCAATGTCGACATCCCATATGTGGAATACAATACCACAATAACGTGTCATAGCATTAATGAGTAGAATTATACAATAACTGCATTAATACGCGCTACATAATATAATAAAGGTTGGGATTAGTTAGCAGAAATAGAATTATTCGCGCAGATTATAGAATAATTCCATTTAATCCGTATTACCATCACGTACATTATGGTAAGGGAAGTGTATTATATGTACCTACATTACAATAGATTACGTAATAGGTGTTCCCGAAATAACTAAAATAATCAATACGTCTGGTTGGTGGTTGGTACAGGTTAGGTTCTACAGTGGTTCTACGGTTAGTTAACACGCTATCATCCGCGGTGAGGTTTCAGCAAAACAGCGATAGCAAACCCCTGCCGAAAGTTGTGAGGCTATTGATACTATTTACAGTGTATAGAGCCATGAAGCAAGCGATGCTGACGGAATAATCTTACAGAACTATTAGGACTAGGAGTTGCAGTCAATAACATGGCGTTGGGCTGGTCAGTGGTCATGTCGCTTACACCTTAGATGAAACTCTTCCTGAGTTGGCGTGCTAGGATTGCTGTGAGAAACCGGGGGACCCCTGATGGAGGGATGATGTGGCGAAGCACGCTGGAAGGGCATGGACGCACAGAAAGAGAGAAATGTCAAGGCGGCAGTGTTACACCCCAAGATCGTTTGACATGGATAGGGGCGGAGGAGGCTAGAAGTAAATTTCAAACGCCCTTCAGAAAGTTACAAGAAAACTAAAAATACATAATCTGGTACAATATTGAACAACGAGACGAATAACATCGCATATTATTAAAATGCTGTCGACCACTGCATGTTTAACGTATGGTTGATCCTACACTGGGACGATATTATCACACTTCTATATAAGAAACTATGACATCACTCCACGCCGGCAAGAATCAGTGGCCCGGGGCAAGGTCGATCGTCTGAGAGAAAGATTAAAAAACATTAGTTGTAGCGAAAACTGCTAATACAAAATGCGTGCAATATTCAGTATTATAAATTCACATTACATTGAATTACTTTGGCAATAAATCTTGAGTAATTGTGCCATGGTGTTAATAGTGTTAATACATTACTTTCATCAGAAATATAGATTGCTATTTCGAATGTAGTTCAAGGAAAAGCGGAACACGTCCTGAATATTTTCCGTCGTGATCTAAATAGTAGTAAAAAAGTGGAACATCCCATCAATCTGTTTGTTTTATAAATCTTATATCCTGTCATGGTCCAATAATTGAAAACTTCTCAATCTATTCTGATGGGACAACCCTATCTATGTAGCAGCAAAGAACACCTGTATTTCTTTGCACCCAATTTCGCTAATGTTGTGGCAATTTGAGGGGTTGTTTTAATTATCGCAGCATTGCTGGGGTGTGTCCAGCCTAGACTAACGTTCGATATGTATATTACCTACGGATGAATAATAATTGATTACGGCATAAACCTTGTAACACAAATTAAGTTAACCAGCAATAACAAATACACTGAAGGTAGGTACTTAGGTAACTAGAAGTGGGCGTTACCAAATTAAATATTTTAAAACATTACCCACGTAGCTACTAATTATCTAATATGTAGGTAAACATTTACAAGGAATTGGTTAATAAACGTAATTTTATCGACGATCTGCGTCCGACATGTGGACAGCAATCTATTTTCTTACATTCCTGTAAAGTTCTGCGGATTAGCGATCCCTTCATTCCACTCCTAAGTCGAATATGTGGAAGCTAATGTACTGTGGATTATATGCAGGACCTAAATATTCGGATTCCGGATGCATCAATAATCAAGACACGTGTCTCTAGTCTCTGGAGACAACGCAGTAGGAGTCACCGCGGAAAACAACATTATTTTGTTGTGAACTAATTTGTGACGGAATTGGATTAAGTATTAGATTATTTCGGGAGACTGTGTCTAAGTCTAAACATGCGGGCTGATTGTATACACGTATGATGCGTGTGTGTGTGTGTACCTACTTAGTACGTAGATAAATGGGATAGCACATTAGTGACCCACTTTCAAATGAAAGTGCCAATAACACATTTCAATGGTTTACTGCCGAAAGACAATACCGCCAATAAGTAAACTATTTTATAGTCGAAATATACAATGGTTTACTGCCGAAAGACAATACCGCCAATAAGTAAACTATTTTATAGTCGAAATATACAATGCAATACTTACCCGAGTTAATAACATTATTACGACTGACTGGTTATGTCTATTTGACATAGCATAGGTCTATTGGAAATTCTTCGAGTGAAGCCTGCGTGACATGTGGCGAGAAGAAATTTCTTAATACTAAACCGAATACGATGGATCCAAGAAAATAAGAGACCTATAACGAGAATTAATTTAGGTGACAGCCGTTCATAGAAAGTTGACGGGGAGTCGGTAGAAAGCAAATGTCCTGGCTGCGCAACATCGGAGAGTGGACCGGAATAAGATGAGTGGAAGATCTGCTCCGGGCAGCCCAGGACAGAGAGGTTTTCGCACAAGTGCAGGTACATTTTAATTCTCCCGATAATTTTATTCGCAGTAAATCTGGAATACGGTTAGAGAGGAAACAAGTTTGCCTGATGACCACTTGGTGTGACAATAGTCAATAAATTTTGATACATTTTTGTTATTATTCTCAGCTCTGTCTGCGGTACAAACAATACGACATTATAATATTATGATTATGTATGACAGCAGTTAGCATGAACGATTACCTTGAGAATACTTTACATAGTTTTAGGTTTAGCATAAAATCTATACATACACATCACATTCACATCATGACATCATCAACGGATTTGCACCGCAGACAGAAGACACTTTTAGTCAGTGAGGTGAGGACATTTATTTAATACGGCGGACATTTCAGAACAAAATCAATGGCAATACAGAACTGACCATTACAAAACAGTCTAAATCAGGGATGGGGAATTGTGGCACGCGATCGATACTAGAAAGTTGAATTAAATTTGGCCCGCGTCAGAGTTTTCGCCGGCAACAAGGTTCATCAATTCACTCCTTTTACAAATTTCGACTGCGGCGCTATTTACTTTATTCCATTTCAAAATATCAAAATCTTAGTTGCATTCCTCCTAGCATCGAAGCTGGCGACGCCCACGGTTGTTACTTATTGTTTTTGGTCCAGAGGTGAACCTCATTGGCCTTCCTAAATGCTGTAATTTCTCGATACGACCTTTCTCAAATTCTATTTCCCCATCCCTGGTCTTAAACAAAACGTGGGTATTAGAGAACAGTCTAAAACCAACATGAATATATTTACGTAAATGTATATTTTGTATGATGTGTTGTGGTACTGTTCAAGAATCTTTGGATAATGTCAGATCTCTAAGAGCAATACGTCCTCAGATGATGATAAAAGTAGAATTGAAAGAGCTATGTACACATGCATACAATTAGTATAGTACATATTATAATGTATTGTGTAGTGGGAATAGAATGTAAGAAGGCTTCACTTCCACTTGATGGAGTGGGTGGTCACGTCATGAGATATTCTGAGCAGCGCGTGATGTCATACTAATGTCAACATTATTATATTACTACATATTATTTCTATAGCATTCCGTGACGTCACTCTCATACTTAATACACGTTACATGCTGCCTATAATCTACATACCAGTGCCTGAATTCAAATTAGTTTTGGGAACCAATGATGTAGTGGTAAAGTGTGCAGAAACCTAAGTTTCTCTTTGAAGTAAAATTATATGCATTGCCGTTTTGGGATTTCGACTCTCAATATCTGGAATCATTGACTCAATATTCCACATCTATTGACTACCATTAATATTGTCCACCTATAGCGAGCTGGAGAGACGACCTGACCGACATGTCGGCGCAACCTGGATGCAGTCTGCACAGGACAGGGCAACATGGAGGCAAATGGAGGAGGCATTTGTTCAGGAGTGGACGGGGATAGGCTGATGAAGAAGAAGATAGTGAACTACCTACTTAACTATTTTTGTTAAAGATGAGATGATAGAATAATAGGTAGTTAATGATGCGCCCCTGCTCATTAAATAGTAAGGCAATACATACCTTGAATGAATTTACAAGTACACACGCAGTTCACATAATAAATAACACATGGAAATAATAATAAATTACTGTATCTACCTACCTACATACTATAATACCATACACCTCTCCAGTCTTCACAGAAGATATAGGTAAACTACTACATTAAACTAAACTCACAAATAGTTTTGAAAATATCGTAGGTAATTGAAACATTATCAAAAGGAGTGGCTTTGAGAGTAAGAAGAACCACACTGAAAAATCTTGCAAAAAGGCGTTTTTGTTTTATTTTACTGTTTTAGGGATTTTTGTATTTATTTATATTAATTCATAAGGCAATCCACCCGTAAAGAGTGATTTGTGCCAATTAAATGAAATCAATACAATATTAGAATAATTTTGATAATAAGATGAAAGATGATTACAAAATAGACTTATATGGTCCAAAGTCTTCGATTCTGCGGATTTTTGTATATTGTTCACGATATTTTTTTTTTATATTCTTGTATTAAAACCTGCAAAATCGTCCACTTTCGGGATATAAATGTATGATAGATAATACCACATTTCCCGAAAAATAACACCGAATTTTTCCAGTTCCTAGTAATCCTAATCACAAATAAATAAGTAATCAATGAGTATTGTAATACCTAAAGGACCTATTATTACAATTTCATTCAGGTAACTATACATTGCAAGAAGATTGTTCTACCTGAGACTTAGGAATATTCTTATGTATATAAGTTTAGTATGCAGGTAGATAGGTTATTCTTATTATGTTAACCATTATGTACCATTAAGTACCTATGTACATGAAATTCGACAACACAGCCGTCGCTCTTCGTGGTGTAGTGGATATGATCCCTACTAAGCGAGACGAAGGTATGGGTTCGAATCCCATCCGGGGTGAACTGAAATGGCGAATGTTTCTCGAGTGTAAAGTGATCACTTAAGCCAGCCGAGGTCGGTCGTAAGCCCGACAATGTTCATCCTTAATTCTTCTATACTGTTGTGGGAATACTTCAATGTATTTACTACGGCTGTAGAAAAAATCCAACGCTTTACAAGAATAAAAATTTGTACAATCAAAAATAATTCATGTTAATTAACCATAAAATGTACCTAGACTGCATAATAATAATTATTATGCATCACCAAAAAGTTAAGAGGGTTCCTGCTACTTGTGTCATAGTACAGAGTATAGACAGATGCATGTGGAGGTGTAATATATACATACATACCTATATTGTATGTATTATAAACAGGAGGGTAAATAAAAACATTACATGTGTAGGTGTGAATTAGTTGGGTAGAGTTATACATACATACATACACCTACTACATCACAGTATTATGCAGAGATAGTAAACAGTGCACACAAACAATAAAAAATTATGAAAACCATTATAATTATTACAAGGTGATTAAACATTATACAATTTATCCTGATTTTTATCTCAAATTCTGTTATCCAGACTTTACATCCAGGCCTGCATTTAACTAAACCACACCTGCTTTAAGTTTGGTTTTGTAACCATGTGTTCATTAAATATGTAAAGCTGACGATTCCAAGTGACGATTAGACAACATTAAACGATGTTAAGTAGTTCTCAACGGATGTACGGCAAAGGATGGACTTTCCATCAGATTTATGACTGATCGTCAGCTGGTTTAATGTGATCGCATTACACTTACTACTATTTTCTCATTCAAAAACAAACCGAAGCATTGCTATATAACTATTATACTTCCATTAGGTAACCTTTTAGCTCGACCAGTCTCATTTACGGGCAGATATATTTTGAGTAAAAAGAACTGTAGAATGTGTATGAGGAACTGGACGAATGCGACAGAAGCAAGAAGCATGTGTGCCATAGAAGAATCTGACTGCTCTCTTCCTATCCTATAAGGGAATAGAATACAATACGTCGACGCTGCAAATCGAGTAACCCCTTCCTGCATATTTTTATTATTTTATTCATTTATGGGCTCAGAGTATGTATAGGTTTTCTTTTCTTTTCTCGGGTTGACTGTAAGACATTGCTTTTGCTATAAGTCCGCCCTTTGGCATAATTCTGTGTCTAATAAGATTTGTTATTTATATTTGGTCTGTGGCTGATAAAGATTTATTTATGTTCAAAATAATTAGCCTCCAGAACACAAAATTCTATGGGAGGCCATATGACATTATAGACCATTTGACTGAATACCGAGTGTGACATATTACAAACAGTACAAACACAAGAGGCATGTCGCAAAGTAATATTATACATCTCCATTTATGGAATAACTTTATGCAATAATTTGACTTCACTGCGGTTTGTGTGGAGTGTGATCTTGACTTGTCCCTGACACACTAACATTATAACATTACCTACATCTGTTGTATGTGTTGTCAAACAACCAAATATGAAGGAAAAATCACAGTTAATATGGAGGTCCATAGAAATACATTTTCTTTAATGCATATAAACAAAAGACCCGGCAACTACAAATTTAAGGTCCTATATGCTGTCATTGGGCTTCGGCGCCCTGAATTGTTCTTAGCCAATACTGAGAGAATCGTCTTGAAATTGAAGACAGTTATAGACGAAAGTATGGACTACAGATTTAATGTTTTGAAATTGAATAGAAAAATATTCCGAAAGTAACCCTGAAATTTACGGGATCTGAGGATTTTCCGTTCGGTTTTTGGACACTCAAATATATGGTCCATCGTCTGGCGGCGACCACACTCACAGTCGGGACTCGGGGAAAAACCCCCATTGATGCATTAGAGCGCATATTCTGTGGCCTGTCCTCATTCTATTAAGCGTGGACCACTGTTTTCGGGGCAAGTCAAATCCGGGTACACACTCATGAAATACCATGACACATAGAAACATGTATGACGATCTTAGATTATTGAAGTACCTAATCAAATCATTTTTCGTCATACCATGACGATAGGACGAATAAAAAAACATATCTAAGAATGAAAGAAGTGACTTAAGAAAGCAATACCTGGCTAGATCAAGTCGACCGGATCCTCTAGAATAGATGTTTTTTGGGTAAAGAATCGGACATTGTGTATGAACAGTTACATGAATGTGCGAGTGTGACGGAAGCAGGGAGTGTGTGTAAGTGTAGGACAGTCTGGCCTATTGACCCTGACCTATTCACCAGCGTCACTAGGTGGATAACTTTTTATACAATAAAAACATTATCAACCTGATGAATAAATATTCATATCATGGTCATAACATTATGTACCACAATACTAAATATCTGATTAGGTATATTAAAACCATAATATTTTGTAGATAAAAAGATTGTGATCTTATTAGCGTGTAGTTTATAGTATTATGTTATGTATAAACACAGCTATACACCGTGGGTTTATGTAAGTAAAGTTGTAATATGTATACATAGTTGTATAGAAAATAATACCAAGTGTAACGTCGTAACAACGTATATTTGGTTTGATGTAAATGATGAATACACTTACCGGTGCGCGAGATCATCGTTCTCCTCTGCAATCCTCTTCATATCAATCTCCAATTTGGCTTTCTCCCTCGCCGTTTCGTCCAAAAGTTTCCTGGCATCGGATAATTCATTTTCGTATAATCCTTTGATGTTAGACACTTCGCGTGTGACCGTTTCATGTGTAGTCTGCACTTCCCTGGTTAACCGTGAGTTCTCACCTTCCAAGTGTCTGACCCTGTCAATATAAGCCGCCAAGCGATCATTGAGATTCTGTAAATCCGCCTTCTCCTGTAATCTGCTCTGTCTTGTGGGACTCATGGGGCTAGAAGACCGGCCGGCGGAACTCGCGGGCCGGCTACCAGAACGAGGTGTGCTACTAGACTGCGGTGTCTGAATTGCCGATATATTGATGCTGCTGGATGATGTCACCGTCGTTTTTTTACTCTTTGTCGACATTTTCACTTCACAATATGATATTTCACAGTTAGAAAAACTTATTTATTCACAGCGCGCCGAACAACCGACCCAAGCCGCCGAATAAAATAAACTGTTTTTCGTAACGCCACCAATCTGCGCAGGCGCATTGGTCACGTGATCAATGACATCACCATAGACACTCCCATTTCCAGTGATACCACATTGAAAAATATTAACAAATTCCATAGATGAGCCTGGGAAACACATGGGAATGTCAAGGGAAAGTACGTAAATAAAATAAAGCTCGATTCAGATCATGAATTAGTGAAAATCCCTGCTTTTTGCATAGTTTTTGGTATATTTTTTGGAGAATGGATTTAGTTTTCTCCAAACATCTCAAGAGCATCAGTAAAGTTTCATTGTTTTCCATTAGTTTTAAAGGAGACACAAGATTGGGGAAACTACTTACTAAATAAAATAACAGATGTAAAAGTTCAATATATTTTTTATTCAAAAAGTAAATCATAATTTCATTACTAATAGAAAATAAAAAAAAGTGCCAATCACATGATAAATGTGTACAAAGGTACTGAATATATTAACTGGTACAGGATGAGGGGTAGTATTGATGAAATGTATAACAAATAAATGAGAATATTGCAGGGATACATCGATAAAATCAATTTACATTAGGCTCAGGTATCAAAGTATACCCACCATCTCCATAACGCTACATTTTATCAATAATCGCTACTCTATATAAGAAACTGTTTTTAAGTAAACTACTGTTATTTTAAATAAAAAAAAATACTGGAACAATAACTGAGGCAGTGAGAGCAAAGGTAACCCACAAAAATACATTAACTTTGAAAAATGATTTTAATATTGTGTTAAGGGTGCGAAGCTGTGGCCAAGAGATGGCGTTAGTGTCGGCCCTTTGGAGACAGGATGTAGAGGTGTCATGGCGGCACCTCGCAATATGGCGGATGGCATTTGTTGAGAATATATATGTTATAGATGTGAATTGATGCTATATTGAAATTACGAAAATACAAGCATAAAGTTATATAAAAGTGTTTTATTTTGATGCCCCGCCCGTTTACAATTGTTTTCTTTTTAAAATAGAAATGGCGTATCCCATATCCGACCTATCAAAGAGATGTGTAGGACTGTTTACATTTAATTAACTTTAAACGTGTTTATCTCACTTTTACTTGTACGTGGCTTAACTCAGTTTTGCTCTCACGGCCTCAATTGATAATTCAGTTTTTATCCCAGTGCGACATATTGGATAAACTGACTGAAGAACTATTGAAAATAAATGCTCGAGATCTGTGTTTCAGATTTGATTCATAGTTACGTCTAAAAGATGCAGAAATCCAACAGATGCAACATTCCTGATATAAAATGTTGCAATTCAATGAATTGCTGTGAATTAGTCTAATCGAATAAATGTGTTTGTTAAATAATATACTACTGGGATCTTTACTGACTTTTCTTATATTTCTTGCAGCATTGTGTGAATCACCATGGGCAGGACACAAGCCAAATAATGCCAATTCATAAGTATACATCGGGAGATCCAATGCCCTAGATACCAGGGACTAAGAGATGTGTAGGGACGTAGAGTGAACAAAAATATTATAGTTTATTTACTTGTATAATACTACCTGCATAATGCCAGTTACGTGGAATTTGTTGTTTACACTTCACTTATTGTTTTATTCCCTTATATATATTGATGGTTGTACAGAATTCAGGTAAAGATGGAAACCCCCGTAATTTAAATTCCAAGAGAAATAATACTTTTGGTCACAAGCCGTTTATGGAATCGGAGGAAAGTTTTATTGCACCTCAGCAGTAAAACGGCATTCGTTTTCCCGATGTATATTCATAAGTGCCAGAATGCTCGTCCTGCGTCTTCCAAGGGGAGTTTACACAACACCGCATAGTGTGAAAGTTATTTTCTTAGATTATAATTTTAATTATGTGGGGAGGGGAGGTATACACGAGAGCTAACGATTATAAAGGTGTGCCGAGATATAAAACTATAACAAGTTGTTTATAATTAAGTATAATATAATAATAATGATGTGTACAACATTACAAATACATAATAATTATATGAATACTATTTAATTTATAATAATTATAATATTTTACAAGTAAAAACAATAATTAATTAATATAATGAGTTACAGAGTCAATCATCTTCCGATTCATAAATATGAAATCATTAAAATCTTACAACACTATACATAGTTCATATGCATTAATTAAATGTCAAAAACCAGAAATTTCCACAAATTCACGTTGTAATAATGTGTGAAGGGTGAGAAGCTGTGGCCAAGAGATGACGTTAGTGTCGGCCCTTTGGAGACAGGATGTGGAGGTGTCATGGCGGCACATGACAATATGGCGCATGGCACTTGTTGAGAGTAGATGTGCTATATAGATATCTCTCAAAGATTGGGTGGCGAGTCGGGTTTTTATTCTGCTTTTCTATTAGTGTAGATAAAATAAAGCAAATCTTATCATCTGTGAATACAAAAAATCAAACGTCGAGACAGATGATACGACAAACTGAATTGAGATCGCCGTCATATTCCATAGACAGTGAAGATTTCTGGTTTTGACATAATTAATGCTTAATACAACTTCATCATTATAAACCAGTTTTTACAAAAATGTTCACCCTATCAGATTCACAACATGTTTTCTTATGAAGCGTTGAATATCAAAATGATAAAACATAAAAATTACAATATCCCGTTTTTGTGTTATCCAGTATTTGTACTACGGAACTACATACCTACAATATTTTCCTAGCTTTTTACAATTAGCTATTTGGCACCCATTCCATAATATACACGCAAAAGAGAAAACGATTCTCAGGAAACCAACAATAAGGCAAATCTACACGCAGGTATTACATAACCTCAATAATCCAGATTCTCCACACAAAGCTAATTAAAGTACAACAAAACCTGCCCAAGCCAAATTGTTATTTGTATAAAACATCTAATTTTTCCAATTTCAAGTCCTTCAAGTACTTGAATACTGAAAGACAACTAGGCTAAGTTGGCCGGAGGTAAAGTAAACAGCCACATAAAAAAGAGATGCAAAAAATAATTATGTTTTTTGATACTCAACACCTCGTATAAAAAATTAAACACGCAACTATTTTAAAAAAAGGGATTTCTAAATCAAACATACAAAAAAGAAAACAGACTGCTTAAAATACACAATATTTACAAAAAGCTAAAACAAATTATACAGACAGTTATCTTGATATAGGAATAAGAAATGCAATAAAAAAACTCTCTTACGCCATATACAAAAACAGAGGATCCCAGAATACAGAATTTTCTACAAAATTCAACAAATAACTATTGTTTATAATTTATGAGTTTACTTATTTGCAGAATACAAGAGTTTAGAGATCAAGATGTAATTACATGACACTTTTAAATCCCAGACAGCTCTATATTCTCAGATCTATCGTGCGTCATCCGTAAGACGTAAATTAAAGATACTTACAATAATAATAATAATAAGAAATAAATGACACATTCACTGGGAATCGAGTACGTAGTTACACCTTCTAAAACGAGAAGAGTTACGATTGTACAAATCAACGTAACGTCGGTGATATGGCAATATGTACGTAGTGAAAATAGATCAATTTTGATTTTATGTGCTAAATATGATCCAAACAGTTGTCCACATGTAGTGAGAAATCACAACATACCAAAATCGAATACAAAACTATTCGCATTTTTCACTCTCCCATAAACTTAATTTTTCGTCACATACATTGCCGTATCGCCGACTAAATTCTCATCCTCGGTAGAGATTAAGAGTGTTACGTTTCGTACGATGTTAGAATCTCAGTCTTATGTAAAAAAAAAAAGTAAAAAACCTATAAAAAATTTACTAATTTTAAAATAAGCAATACGTAATTAGACATGCTAATAGTGGAACCAAGTACGATACGCTTTATATGAAAAAAATTTTAGGCCCCCAACATACAAGGATTTAGAAAAATCCGCCACTGTCAATAGCAGCACAAGTAAGACTTTATTCCTACTTGGTTCGACTACAAGACAATAAAATATTTTACAAAAAAACACACAAAGAAATAATTATAATAAGTATACATCGGGAGATTCGATGCCCTAGATACCCGGGACTACGAGATGTACAGGGACGCAGAGTGAACAAAAATATTATACAGTTTATTTACTTGGAAAATTTTGTCAATACTACCTGCGTAATGCACGCAGATACAAGTTACGTGGAATTTATTGTTTACACTTCACTTACTGTTTTATTCCCCTATAGATATTGATGGTTGTACAGAATTCAGTAAAGATGGAAACCCCCGTAATTTAAATACATACGAAGAAAAATAATACTTTTGCTCACGAGCGGTCTATGGAATTAGAGGATTAGTAAGGTTTTATTGCACCTCGTCAGGCAAGTGGCATCCAAATTCCCGATGTATAATAATAAGTACACACGCATGAGCAGAGACATCTTTGGGATAATCATAGAAAATCATGTTAGTCCTATTATTAAACACAGTGGGAGAGATTTGTAAACATAAATTTAAAAGTGTGTATGACAATTAATTGCATGAATGTTTTAAAGCAAGAAATGTGTGTGTGTAATTCTGGCACTCTATCTCTCAGCCTACCCTCAAAAGGGATGCGGCCTGACGCCTGACGACTTTTTACAAAAGGGACCTGCCCATGATAAATAAATCTCAATAAATTTACTTTTGAGTAAATTGCGAACATAAATTTTCAATTGGCAGCCATGTAAAAATTTCATTGCTTGTCAGTTGGTAAACTGTCGATAATCCATAGTCTCTTATCCACGATGGTTTACTAATCAATGTTTCAAACAGACAAATTTCTATCCCAAATCAATGACGCAAATACATATAATGAAGAACAAATATAAAATTTTGTACAAATTTGAAATCATGAGATTGATGTGCCAACATGAAACATGTGCAATTTTGTTAAATAATTAACTACTACATAATGCATTAATAACACGTTATAATAATAAACATAAAATATACACGGGAAGACATGAATTTAAACAATAAACCAACAACTAGATTACGAAAGATAAACGTTAGTAGTATAACTTTTACAAGAATGAGATGCGCATCTACTTTGTGAAGAGTTACGGCCTGTCGAGAAACAGTCAGTCTCAGATTAATCGGAACTACAATTTAGTTTACTGGCAACAATGACATTTTGTATTGAAATCATAGACTTTTATATTAAGTACCCTAGATGGCGTACTCATAGCTAGTAGTGAAGTAAACTGGTGCCTACAAACTGTCAAATCGTATGGAGAATTTTGACATTTTGTAGGCAACGTTTTCGAAATTTTGTTCTCACAGTTGGAAACAGTATTAGTGACAACGTTATTTAGGAATTAAACGGTAGTTTTAAAGATGTCTTAGTTTTTACTGTCTAAAATACCAAAAAGTGCTGACCATGAAATTGCGTAACTTCATTTCTGTTGAACATACATGGAGTCAGACATCTACGGTACTTAATATAAAAGTCTATGGTATGTACAGAGGATGGTATGGAGCTTGTTGTTGCACAAAGTGTGAATGTATTTAAACAACGGACTTGACAGACTGAATGAGTGAATACTGTCGTGAGATCAAATCAGACATGTAGCATTAAGGGCTAACTCTGAGCCCACGATTTTACCACAAAGTGCGGGTAAAGAGGACCTTAAGCCCTTTAATATAGCATTAACATTTCTGTGCTACATTTAAATTATGATACAGAGAAAATACTACAGTCATCCACACAGCGATGCCCAAGAACTGGCAACATTAATGTATGTTCTGAAAAACAGGGGCTTATAAATTTATTACATCTGATTACAATCTTAAAAATACTGAAGGAAGAAAAACAAATGTTTGTGTTGTACAAAGTAGCATCACATGCGAAAATTCTTCGTACAATAATTTGATACAAACTATTTAGAAAAAAGTAGATTACACAATAAAGTTAGTTGGGTATACAATATAATATATATATGATTCCTATAATATTACATTTAGGGTTTTCTATCTACATTACAATTATCAATAATAATATAATATATATTTAGATACAAACAATTACTATAATATTGAATATATTTTATCCTAAATAGTAATAGTAACCAATGATAATAATTACACCTATCAATGATATAGTAATACATAGTAATTAGTTAGTTTATAATATTTACTATATTTATAAGTGATAGGCTGACAGTGAGCCAATTTATATTTAAAATTAACACACACTCCGGATATTGTGATGTGAGAACATGACCAGAGACAAACAAAATAGTAGTATGCATTGTGTAATATTAACGGAAACTGGATGCTATGGAGAAAACAAGATAGTACCTAGTAATGTGTAGTACACGCTTGGAGCAGTCGATCGGAGAACGAATCTCCCATGCGGGAGAATTCCAGCAGTGATTATACAATAAGCTTTCAATTTGGTGTGGGAAAATTATTTGGATTTGTGTCTCCCTTTTCACAAAAGAAAACGTGTTCTTAACCATTTATTTATTTATTTACACTTTTGGTGAACAAAATACAAAAGAAAATGTGGGCTTATCGCTATGCTGCGATCTCTGTCAGCTAAGCCCATAGTTTCCGAGTCTATTCGATGTTCTTAGTCTAATGTTTTTGTAAAAAACGAGTAGTATACATCCTGAAAGGACGGAAGGAATTTGAGCCAACCAAATAATGGAGCAACACTAACGTTTATACGGACAAATTAAATCTAGTATCTATCCCATTCCCTGTTGGGATAGATACAGAAGACAGAGTGTAGAGCTTTCACTAAGTTTGGTGTAATACCTACAAGTATTGTTACCATTTTTATTGTCCACATAATGTTACAATTCTGATCTGTTTTTCCTATTGTTCGCAATACAGTCCGCTTTTCTTCATACAGTAAGATAAAATACACTAAGTATAACAATTGACTTCTTTTCTACATCGCACTGGTCATGCCACAACAGCACAAAATCGTCGCAAGAGTGTGGCCTGTTTAACATCATAACTAGCAATAATTAATTGTAAGATACATTCATAACAGAAAGCAATATGCAGTCTTTTCATAATAATTTATAATATATATATTTTTTTAAAAACAATCACAAAATTTGAATCAAGATCCATACTATAAAAACACAACGTAACCACCGTTATTAAATGTCAATACATTACTATATTTATTTATTTCTACTCCCGATAACTTTGTTTATTTTATTACGTACAAAACGAAGACCATCCACGCGCACGTCTCGACAATGTTACATACACATCAGCACGATTCGGAATTTTAATTAATATTTTAAAAAACGTTTAACGATGAAACACTTAAGTTATATTATGCTCGTCTCGCTTAAACGATACAAAAGCCCTCCGTAAATATTCAGCAGAGCTCCGATTATCTGTGTCCCGAATAAGTGGGGTAATTATTTTTTACCAATCTGACCCAAACATCAGTTAAACTGTGTTTATATGCAATTATCCAGTCTATTCTTGAAGGAGTTGTTGTATAGTATGGAGCAAGTACAAGTGATTCCTCACACTGCCAGCTCTATTGGTTGTGTGGTGTGTTGGATGTGTAGGTATAATGTTGTCTATAGCTTCAGTTGATGTCCTCTCAGGTGCACATTAGAGCTCATGGTGAACATAGCTGGTAGTATCTCACAGGACTACCTAGTGCTCATACATACACACACAGTATATCTCAACAAGATCCCCCAATCATGTCTCTCCTTCAATGTTGTTAAGTTAAGATCGTTCAAGCGAACAAATTCTAAATAGTCTGACAAGATCAGGAGCAGACGAACACATGCATACTCTTGATGATGCACTGCACGTCTGCACAGCTGTCAATGGCCACCTCACGTTATAAGAAATGCCATGATATAATGGATGGATGTATGAAGTAAGGACAGACACCCCAGTCTGTAGATTCTGTTCAGAGGACAACGAAACACCTATTCACATCCTCTGTAACCGTGACGCACTCGCTCACAAAAGAAGTCGCACTCTTGGAGGGCCCCTACTGGACTCTGAGAAGGCAAGACTACTCGCACCAAGACAGATCGTGAGCTACATGAGACACGTCGGCCTTGAAGACGAGATGTAACATTGACTTAACAAGAAAAAAAAAACTCTGTAACAACCCAGATAATCGGAGCTCCACTGCCCATTATCACTAATTACGTATTACGAAATTACGCTTTCTATTTTCACATTGTGATGTCATCAGGATTGAAGCGTAATATTAAGATTTATCAAATTACTTAATTACGAATACACATTCACTAACCAAGCCACAACCTCACCAGACAAAACATTCGGCGAAAGTAAAATGAAATATATTTATGACGAGTGGAGTTCGTCACAACGATACTGAGAATTAATCAACTCTTGCTGAATACGAAATAAATTGTAAAATTGTTATATTATAATTTATAGACAACATTATGATTATTATATTGGGTTTGTATTAAAAGACGATTCGACGCACGCAACCAACGACATCCAAAGTCATTCGCTCGCCAATTTGAGTTTCATTAGTGGTCCCACTCGCATGGATAGAAAATATAATATATAAATGCGTGTAATAAATAATCTTGTAGGCTTTCGCAGCGTGATGAATCCATATCTTCATTGTTGGTTCTTAGGGTAGTAATATCGCTGCCGAAAGCTCGGTTATTCAACCACTGTACACGCAGTAAGGAAACCCGAAGAAACAACAACGAGGATATGAATGCTTGTAATGTTTTGCTATATCCAGGGAGTAATTTACAAAATAAAATTAACGTGAAACATCTAATGTTTTTTCCATAAAAGCCGTCTAAAGCTGCCGTTAATCATACGTATGCTTGAGAGTGAAAGCTGTCGACACTATTTTTCCAAATACGCGGTCCATCGCAGCATTTCTTTCTTTATAGATTACACAAAACTCTACAAAAATATATTCGGCTTTATTCTTCATTTGTGAATAACGCAATGTCTGAAATTTGTGGAATTGAGGAAACAGCTCTCTTGTTAAATAGGTAAAAATGACTTAGGATGTTATTCGTTGCAGGTGTCGAATCGTGATTCATGTTGTGCTCGACTAAATGGAGACGTGATTGATATATTTACATACAAATGTGATATTACTAATTAGTTTATAATATAATGGATCCGTCTACAACTACTCGTATCTCAACAGGTGGTTTCTAAAAGGGGGTCACAATTATCAATACGTTTGACTACACAAGGTTCAGCTTTGTTTATTAACGAAGGTACAGAAGGCAGATCAGAGGACGGTGGTGGTCCCAAATCGTTAGTTTTTATATTGTCTATGATGGCCGCGGTGTCGTTAAGAAGTTTATTATCCGCATCTAAATTAATATCACTGATTGACGACGTTTTAGAGAAACTGTTCTTCCTAGACGATTGGTTGCTAGGCGATTTTATTTCGCAATCTTTCGAAACTGTCAAGTAATCTAGTTTGGGTGGTAATGTTCGTCTCGGTGAGGGACGCGGTGATATCCTCGTAGGTCTGGGAACGTCGCAAGTACATATCAAATCCAACTTGGCAGTGGCGGGCGTCTTTTCCGGTTCGTGCAGACACTTGACGGAATTCACCGGCGACGACTGAGACAATTTCTTTCCGATGGCGGGCGATTTTTTGATATTGATGATCTTATTGTCAATGGACAAACGAATGGGACTAGAGTGTGAGGATAAGGCAAAGTCTGGTGATGTGATCATAGAAGAAGGTGATGGCGGTATATTAAAGCTTAGGGTATCGTCCTTAGAGCACCGGCACGCTTCCGTGGACCAACATCCGCCGCACGACACTGGAGACAACTTTTCCAACTTGGAGTTCCTTCGAACCGCTAGACTGTTAGACACTTGTAAGTTAGATATGTAGTTATCGTGAAACTTTGAGTCTATGTTGTATTGCTTAGAAAAGGAACGAGCTTTCCGGAACAACTGTCTCTGAGAATTGGAATTCCCTTTCACGTTGGTCTTGAGCACCCAGGGATCATTATCCGATGTCGGATATTCCAAAGACAAATGGTTTGTCTTGGAAAGCCGCTTAGCAGATCTGTCAGACTCTGGCATCTTGGTCCAAGGATCAGAGGGCACATACACTAACTGGCTCCCTCCGGTGGAGGGTTTCATCTGAGCGGGGGACAGAGTTTTCTTATTCTCGCGTGGCGAGGCTTTTGGCGAAGTTTGTTCACTTCTGATCTTGCGGGGACTGCACATGGGTGATGTGGTTTTTTCACATTTAGCAAGAATGGAGCTCAGTGTGGAGATTTCCGCATGGGGTGAGGTGTGGGGTCGCTGTTGCTGAGAAAGACGTGGTGAGGGACGAGCTCCCAGAGAACGGGAGCGAGGGTGTGGCGGTCTAGATGTCGGGGGAGGGGGTGCAGGAGGTGGAGGGACACACACACATCCTGGTGTCACGTCGCTATTACTTCGGGAGTGTGAAACTTTCCTCGGTTTCCTCGGACTCTCCACTTTGATGATATTGATGCTCACTTTCCCTTTGTCTTCTTTCTCCTTGCCACAACCCTCGCTGTCTATGAGTCTCTCCTTCCTCGTCTCGATGGGGGATGGTGTGGTCTTAGCTTGGTACCATTGTCTAGGACTGGTGCTTGCATTGTACTTTTTGGGGCCGGCCAATTGGTTGGACCCGGCCCCTGCTAGCTATAGTAACTTTTCCGTCACAGAACTGGCAGTGTCAGAGCTGACTGTGGATGTCCGAGCGGGGTCTTCGCCTGCAATCAAACATACAAGTAATATTAGGAGTATGCAATTAGTAGTGTAATGTATCATGTCATATCTGATGGATAAATTTAATATAGTAACACAGAGCACATTGTATACTAAAATAACACAAAGTGTGTCATTGACTTCACTATTTTTAGATGCTATTTAATAACAAAGATGAACACGGAATGTTATCTAAATATGTAAGTATACAAATACTCTCATTAACTGGAGTAGAGAAATGGTCCCACCTGTTGTAGTTGTAGTGATTTGGCCAGGGGCCTGAAGTCGTTGTCAGTTGATTAACTCCACAGACACAAACTGCTTGAGTCTCTCCAAGTACTGATTGTATAACTCCACGTCATTGTGTCCAGCTCCCTGAAATATAAACAATGTCTCCATTACAGACACATGTAACATTTTATACTGATTTCTCTCTCAAATTCTGCTGTCATTGACGTAATGTAGTTCTGGACAATTTACATCCAATTGAACTAAGCCACACCTGTTTTATAGTTTGGTTTTGTAACCATGTGCTTATTGATTTCATTCTTGTTTGCTGTAACTGATGTATCGCATTTTATTTTGTGATGTTTGTTTAATATGTAAACCTGACGATTTCAAGTGCCTTAAATGGGGCCTACAGATGATTAGCGAACAATAAACAATAAAATCATCCATCCATCACTATCATGGAATTTCCCACAATGCGACTAGCGACAGGTGAGAGAAAGTGCATCACCTTATGACAGAATGTTTGACACATAGATGCATGGCCACTGAATAGAGACACTTAAAATACTACATGCTTAAACACGTTACTTTATCTTTGCATTTAAAAACATATTGGATGACATTCTCAGAACGACGGATAGCACAGACATTGATTTGGGCCCATCAGCCTAGGCTGCTTGCCCAAAAAAAAAAAAATTGACAGTTGAATTACCTCGACCCATAATGGTTCCACAGCTCTGGGGCAACGCTCGTATATGGCCAGCCCGTGGGAGAAGTCAATCACTTCGTCTTCTGTTCCGTGTATCACCAGCACGGGGGATGTTATCTTAGGAACTTTGTCAATGCTGAAACAAATACAGTTTCACATAAATATACATATCTAAGGTAACGGTAAGGACTATGTCACCAACTACGAAGTCAGGAGTCGAACACAGCAGCCACTTGTCATCCAAGTGATACAGACTCGTAGGCTAAACTCGAGCACATTCTATGTATGCCCGCTGATAGCATCAACAACAGCGCCCTGAAGGCAACAGACGTCAGGGCAGGCCTGCAATGACCATCCTGAGACTGTACACATCAGAGCTGCGCCAGGCTGGAATGACATGGGAACAGGCAACTGAGTTGGCCCAGGACAGAAAAGCCTCAAAAAAAAGGGTGACGACCACATGCTCTACATAGGGAGCGGACGTGGATATGTATGTATGTAAGGTAATTAGAATATTAATCAATTACTGTTTTAGATTTTTAAATTTCTTCCCAAGTTTCTTTTAAAAAGGTATAATTTGTCGCTTACGTTATTCTTATTGAGCGCTAACATTCTGAAACCGCACGAGACCTCCTGAAGTCACTGGACGATCAGCGAAGAGACAAGTGGGTTAAGACAGTGGAATCAATGGATTTCAAGAGATCTAGTAGGAAGGCCTGGTCTACACTCCGTAGGCTAGGCTCAGCCTCCACACCACCACCACACCCTCCATCATTACACCCAAACCACATAGCTGATCGCATCAAAACAATGTCCAAATGTGGCGGCGATAAAGCACACCAACGCGCAATTAGGAGTGATCTACGCAACAAAGCTAAAAGCCTACAAACGAACTCACAGTTGATGCAGCCATTCTCCATGGCTGAACTCAACAAGGCACTGGGGGACGTAAAGTTCGGCAAGGCTGCTGGACAGGATGAAATCTTCCCCGAATTTCTGAAGCATACAGGCCCTAACACCAAGAAATGGCTCATAACCTTTTATACAAACATCCTCCAAACTGGAAAACTTCCAAAACTCTTTAAAGTTTCAAAGGTTATTGCCATTTTAAAACCAGGAAAGACAACAGACAACGCCAGCAGCTACCGCCCAATTGCACTACTAAGCGTTTGCCTAAAAACTTTTGAGCGCCTTCTCCACAACCGAATACACCCCTTGATTGAAAGCATCCTACCTATAGAACAGGCAGGCTTCAGACCCAAAAGAAGCTGCTGCGATCAGGTACTTGCACTCACCACCGAAATCGAGGAGGGTTTCCAGCGCAATCTAAAAACAGGCACAGCCTTTATCGACCTGTCTGCGGCGTACGACACAGTATGGAGACACGGACTACTGTATAAACTAGTTAACGTAATCCCCTGCAAAGGTCTTTTTAGCCTTATAAATAACTTGCTCACTAACCGCCAATTCATTGTCCATCTTGGGGAGAGCAACAGTAGGACCTGTATTTTGAATGATGGCCTGCCACAGGGGTCAGTACTGGCTCCACTAACCTATATATATCGGACTTACCGCAAACAACATCCAACAAGTTTATGTTCGCAGATGACATAGCACTTACATTCCAAAGCAAAACTTTCACAGCATGCGAAACACAACTTACAAGTGATCTTAAGATCATGGAAAACTATTTCTACAGGTGGAGACTGAAGCCAAATGCTGACAAGACCGAGGTTGCCTGCTTTCATCTTGGCAACAAATGTGCCGAAACCAAGCTTAATGTCACCTTCATGGGAAAACAGCTGAAGCACAATTTCAACCCCAAATACCTGGGTATCACCCTTGACAGGTCTCTGACATACAAAGAACATCTAACTGGGACAGCTGCCAAGGTGAGGACACGCAATAACATCATACAGAAACTAGCGGGAACATCCTGGGGAGCAGATGCCCAGACGCTAAAGACGTCCTCCATGGCCTTGGTGTACTCTACTGCTGAGTACTGCTGCCCGGTCTGGCTAAATAGTGCCCATGTTGACAAAGTGGACAAGGAGCTAAATAACACCATGCGTATCATAAGCGGCACAGTCCAATCAACACCCGTAAACTGGCTGCCAACACTCTCAAACATAGCTCCCCCTGAATGCCGAAGACGTAGGGCCTTACAGAAGATATGTCTGACTGTTGCCAACAACAATGAGCTCCCAATAATGGAGCATGTGAGGGACCCAGCCCCGGCTCGATTGCGATCCCGTAAAGCCCCATGGAGACAGGCAGCGCAGTACCAGGTACTGGGGTACGATTTACAAGATGAATGGAGCAACAATTATAGGCCCGAGCAATCTGTCATACCCGTCACAAACCATACATCTCAACAGCCTGGTTTCCACCTGCCTCGCAGGCAGTGGACCGCACTCAATAGGCTAAGGACGGGTCATGGCTGCTGCGGTGACATGCTCCATAAGTGGGGAATGAGGGACGATCCACAGTGCGACTGTGGACACCCGAAGCAAACCATGCAGCACATCTTGCGTGATTGCCCCATACGTGCTTACCCCGGTACCATTGACAGTGCTGCCAGCCTGTCCCCTGAATTCCTCCAGTGGCTGGAGGCGCTGGATGTCAGACTTTAACGATGTGACAATACTTCGACGTTGCCAAACGATAAATAAAATTCTCGCAACAAAATTTGAAAAAAGTTGAAGCGATAATAGAACAATTTTTGCTCAGTGCATATAAGCCCTTAAAATGAGTGGTTTTACAATAGGAACATTTCCACATTCTTATAATCCACAGATTGCTGTTTTGGATACTATAATATGACTCAATTCATGTGTATATTCTAGGTATTATCCACTATTGACCTTATTTGAGTAATGCTGAGCAGTAGACATGACACTACTTACTACTATGTGTGTCGTGTGTGTGTGTTTAATGAAAATCAGATATCAAATATTCCATGTAGATAACAAAGCAATATAATAATACGTTACTTAATAGGAATTATATGACTAACTCACACACCATACAATAAAATGTTTCTATATATATAAAGTAAAGTCAGATTTTTGTAAGTGTTTGCATAACTCCCGCATTTTACGATGGATTGCTGCGAAAATTTAGAATAACATTTGCGATAATATAGGCTGTTTTTAGAAAAAAAAAAAAGCTTTTCCTAGGAGATGCCATGATTATGAGGGGATCCAAGGGTTTTGTGAGGTGGTATCGTATGAAAGAGCGTTAGAAAAGAGATTAAGATCTTAAGTCACATTTTGTCCGGGTCAAGCCTATAAAGTATGCCGGGTTGGTTTGTTAAAAGTGCCGTTGCGAAGCACGGGTAACTCAGCTAGTAGTGAATAATCAAGGCAAAACCACTACTAATCGTATTATCAGTAGATATTCTTACTTGCATTTCGAGTGATCACTATCTGCCCATTCAAAATCTAACTATAATAACAAAACATTCCCAGTGACTGGATAAAGAAACCTCCCTGACTTTACTACGCCATCATGATTTATCTCAACAATTGGTAACGCGTTTGACTGTTAATCCGCTGTGTGCGGGTTTGATCCCCGATGTCGACTTACTCCACTTCCCGACACAATCTTACTTATTATTATATTCGTGTGGTGTCAGGCGCTATATAATCACATTCAGATCCCAAAGCCACACTCTAGGTGTAGGGAGTTTGTCGAGCTCCACGTGGTCTACCAGGGTCAAGCAAACGGACAAACATTTGGTACTGCTACTAGCAATGGCGCAGAATAAGATTACAAGCTTACTGTGAAGTGTACACAGATTTATCTAGGTTCATTTTGATAAACCCAGATTCACGATTTTCTAAAATACCTATGCTGAATTTCACCAACTTCTTAGGTGAGGAAAGCGGAGATAGGAGCCACTTACCACTACTTTTCATACAAAATTTCTGCTACGTGTCTCTAATTTCCGCTATTCCTCAACTAAGAAGTTGGTGAAATCCAAAATTAGACATCTAACACCTCCAGTATGTGGATCGCTTGAAGGAGCATAATTTAACAACATAGAAAGAATTTAAGTGGACTAAATGATTAGCTGAATCGAATCACCTGAATTACTTAAGATGTAATAGTTATATGAAAATTGAAAGTTAACAAATAATATAAACAAAATACGACTGGCATTGAACTACGCTGAATACAGTATTGATATCAAGGACATTACTACGATACCCTGATAACTGGGTTTTAGACATAGGGGTGTGCTAACAAGTTTTTAAGAGAGGTACAACATTATTAGATTCAAATGAAAATATTTTGTCTTTATTAAATAAATATTTCTTTATTAAATAAATAATTAAAAACAAATATTGTTTAGTGTGTTGGCGTTATAGCTAATGGAATCGAAATAAAATTAAAAATAATGTATGTTTACAAGTAATGGATATGTCGCGCGAGTTTAAGACCCTTTTTTGTGGTGTTCGTGAAAGGACGGATATACTTGGTTAACGCATCTGTGTGCATTCTTGTTCATTGTGAGCTCACTAATACAACTATAACTTTGTGTACGGATTTGCATGTAGTTACGCTGTCTCACACTACAAAAAAGGCTCTAAACCTCCCGCCACTAGTATACAAAGTTATATTTCGTGGTTTGGGCATGTTGAGACAACGAATGATGACAAAGTGACCAGAGCGGAGTGCGAGGGAGTGCAGATATCTGAGAATTCATTGGTGACGAAAAGTCAAATTTATATAAGAATGACAAATGTGAATACTTTCATATGACTTTGAATGAAAAATGTTTATTACGATTGTACGAAACATACATGTTTTGATATGTCATGATTTCGCAATGAATGCGGATCACTATTTGGATCACATCACTGATAATATGCATCATCCCAGGGCTGCCACCTCTCCGGGTTTGACCCGGAGTCTAGGGGTTCGGGTGGTGTTTTCCGGGCTCCAGGTTAGCATCGTATATCTCCAGGTCAGACTGGGTGGTGAGACAATGGCTTAAATATCACCTAGCATTTCCCTCCTGACCTATATACCTTTTATGAAAATCCATTGAATCTCATTAAAAAGTAAACTATCTTATCCAAAAATTTGACCGCGGCGCTACCTTTTTGACGAATTTAATATTATTATAATAAATAATAATATTATATTAAAAAATATTGAAAATAAATCCGTTTAGGTACACCACGACCTTCTTTGCTCAATCTCACAAAAATTTCCACCTGCGGCGCTATTTTTTTCCGCATTTGTACCACAATAAGAAATACATTATTTTCCGAAATCGAGCCTACCCTCTTTGAAAGGTGGCAGCCCTAATCATCCCTGATACGGGTTTAGTTTAGTGCTAATAGGAAAGGATATAATGTGGGTATACAATGAAACGATATAAAAGTATGATACGATTAGTACATATAATAAGTGTATGTGTAGTGTATTATGTTTAGCAAACACTTAGTATTCATCATGTGGAATGCCATAAGGTCAATACATTTATTCTAAATAATACTAATCATTTCACTATTAATGCTAATGTATCACATAATAAACACATTGTTACATTCTGCATACGGAGACAACAATCAAACTCATATTGTAATTGTTTTATTGGGTATAACTAACTAATAAGCAGAGCTGGGCAGAAAAGCGTTAATCCGTTAATCGTTAATTAACGAAGTTAACATTTTGGATAACGATTTAACGCTTTTCTCACCTCCAAAAATTGTTAACGGATTATTTAACTTCACATTAACTGTTATACTTAACTGTTACATTTTACTACTTCCGTTAATTAAGTCTGTTAATATTTGATTGTTTGCATAGACATCATCCACTGGAGGCGCTGGCATTAGATAATCCATGGGTTGTATGGGGTTATGTGCGGTATCGTATGTGGGTTGGGAGTTGGAAAAGAAATTTCACTTTATTGATCGCGATTGTGTAAATGTGAAATTAGTTGTACTTATTGTAGTTGTAGATCCATTTCATGCCATTTAACCGCGATTTTTTACATTAATGCTTTAACGGATTAACGTTAACTTCCGTTACATTTTTCAAAATGTAACGCTTTATCGATTAACGAAGTTAACTTTTTGATTAACGGTGCCCACCTCTGCTAATAAGTATACATCGGGAGATTTAATGCCCTAGGTACCTGGGACAAGAGATGTGCGGGGACGTAGAGTGAACAAAATCATCAATTATACAGTTTATTTACTTATATTAAAGTATATTTTCAGCAGCCAAATGAATTAATTATATATGTGCCAAAAGTATTTTGCCGGCTCACTGAGATCCTTGTAATTAAAATTGTACTGAAACTCTTTACATACAATGATGCATATAATATGTAGTACTATGTTAGACCATGCAGACCCATTTAAATCATTTGATTAAACAATAAAGACACAATGCTAGTTGATTAGACACTGTATGTATAATAGTGGAATGATGGGAGCAATACACATTATTGTTACAAACAATGTTACGTTATTAGGCCTTCTATATAATGGCAAGGAAATATAATGAACGTTTCAGAATAAGAAGTAAGAATATTTAAACAAATACCTAGCATTCTTTCTATTGTATTTTATCGATTGATTGCAATTTTATGAATAAAAAAATTTTTGAGTCCTCCTATCAACATTATTTTTAAAGGCAGAGAGTTGATATCAAGGTGAAATTGCTCAGAATTAAATTTGATAAGTCTACAGAGTTTTGAAATTAATTCACAGAATTTTAATGTAAAAATAAAAAAAGCATCAAAAAATTTTTGGTTTTGGATCATCTTACATTACTGGCTCAAGATACCAAAAAAAATAAATTACCTGACCTTTTCCATTGCAAATGTCTAATTTTACTGGCCTGTAAACGATTTTTTCAATTTGCTCCACATTGAGATCAGATTACTGTTTTTGATACTTTACTTCTATGCTATAATTACAGAAGCTATCAAAAGGAGCGAATGATTTAGCATTGATGGCATATGCATTATAATGATTATACCATGATTTTCATTTGAATTTGGTATAACACTGTATGATACAATGCTTCTGTATGTCACGGTGGTGTATATAACAATATATCGTATATAGACCGATACGATGTGGGCCGAGATAGGCGAGACTGAGAATAGACACAATACAATATTAATCATATCAATCAATAATCTGTATGTATAATAAAGTAGGTACTGTTCTACACAGAATCCCCTGTGGAGTCTAGGGTTGGTTCAATCGAACACGAAACAATTTCACTAACAGAATAGGACCCAATTTTTTTGACAGCGTCTATCGTGAGTTCAAGAAAGGTGTTTGGAACAACATGCTCACTATGCTATTTTATTGCAATTTATAGAGCATGGATAACATTCTCTTCTCCATTCTTCTCGGGTGTACCGTGTGTAGACTGTCGATGTTGTCGAGCTTTCGGCCTACTTGCTGAGGCCATCTTCAGGACTAATGTAGTTGGCCTCAGCAAGTAGGCCGAAAGTTCTGAGAAGAGAGAGAAAAGGATTGTGAAAATCTATGCTATGTATAACATTCAAAACTATGGAAAGGTTTCAGCAAGAAGACGGCGGTGTGGAGAGAGGGGTCATTATTTGTGTATGAAAAAACATGAGATTTAACTAATTATTATGGTTTGGCATCAGCCACTGAAAGGTGGCGTCGTCAAAAGATAAGAGAGTCAAAGATTTTTCGCTGTTACATCCAGGAGACACCAGAGAGCAAAATCCAAATCATCAAGCCATTGCAAGGCGTTTGGAGTGGCGCTATGTATGTCGGTATATGTGCCAGAGAATGCTCTCAGAGGGCACGTCTCCACGATGTGCTGAATTGTACCCTACATAGGTTGAAATACTAACACAGGTGGGTAAAATAACTCTATGACACTGGCCTTTAATCACATAAATGAGATCATTCTTAGTAATGATAAAGGAAGATTTAAAATATCTTTGGAAGACAAAATCTTGTGGCTAGTTTGTGTTCAAATGAGGAAAGAACAAAGCTACAAGTAGTGGTAATTTTGCCCGTGATATCTAAGGACAATTCACCCAAAATGAGGGTATGAGAATGGGTATGGGCAAAAATTAAAATCGGTATTGTTGTATAGTTGTTTCATAGGTGGACGACCCCTTGGAGTTGACAGATCTATCTCTTATCTTCAACTACAACTTTCGGTGGCAAAATCCATACAATAATAATAATATTAGGTAGGTAAATAATAAAATATTTATCAATTGTTTGTGTATTGATAATGATTCATTGAAATTTTGCAATGCACAAATATTTCTGTTGATAAGTGTAATTTGTTGTGTGTGTGTGTGTGTTTTTGTCCCAAATAGCCAACAATCTATTGCAGAGGTTCCCAATCTTTTTCGGTTTGCGGCTCCCTTATATCCTCCCAATACATCAAAATTTTTGACATTCTTGAGAATCTGAGATTCTTCTAAAGAGGTAAATTCAGAAGGAGCTTCGGCTCTAAATGGGTCTTGAATCCATGTAAATTTGTGAATATTATCTGTTTCAAAGTATTTTCCGAAATTTAGATAATTGGAAAATCCAAGAAATTTGCCGAATTGTTTAACTGAATATTTCGTGGCGCCCTTATGACGGCGCACACTTTGGGAACCACTGATCTATTGTAATGGCTACATAGTGATCATGTGAAGTAACAGCTGATGCAAAATAATTGATCGTTATATGTCGTAATCTATATTTAATACCTAACCTAACTGACTACCTATCTTTGTACAAATATTTGTCTTATAGCAATCATTATTGGAATTTAGTAAAACCAATACAGTTATACAAGTGCCTGCGAGGCAGGTGGAAACCAGGCTGTTGAGATGTATGGTTTGTGACGGGTATGACAGAGTGCTCGGGCCTATAATTGTTGCTCCATTCATCTTGTAAATCGTACCCCAGTACCTGGTACTGCGCTGCCTGTCTCCATGGGGCTTTACGGGATCGCAATCGAGCCGGGGCTGGGTCCCTCACATGCTCCATTATTGGGAGCTCATTGTTGTTGGCAACAGTCAGCCATATCTTCTGTAAGGCCCTACGTCTTCGGCATTCAGGGGGAGCTATGTTTGAGAGTGTTGGCAGCCAGTTTACGGGTGTTGATTGGACTGTGCCGCTTATGATACGCATGGTGTTATTTAGCTCCTTGTCCAAATAAATAAAAACACAAAATAAAATCTCAAATTTTAGGAACACCTAAATTTATAGTTCTATCTCTCTCTCTCCTCTATACCATCACGCCACGTCCCTTGTAGGGTAGGCAGAGAGGACAGAGCGCCAGACAGCCCTATCCTTACACACACTCCTAGCTTCCGTCCCATTCATGCAATTAGTCATACACGCTCTCCGATTCCTTTTACTCAAAACGCGTCCATCCTTGAGGATCTGGTCGACATGATCGGACCAGGTCAGTCTCGGGCGGCCGCGCTTCCTCACCCCTCTTCGCTCATTAAAATATATCTTTTTTGTCATCCTGTCATCATTCTTAGTTTGTTTACTTTCATTCTTGTCACAACACCAGTCTTGCAGTCACTCATTTCCCTAATAACCCCATTCCTTTTATAGTTAATGTACCTAAATTTATAGTTAATGTACCGAAAACCCAAATAAAAAAAAAACATGCGAGGACGCTATTGAAAATAGGGAGGAGCATAGATATGAAACACTCCTCTGTATAAGGCCCACCACTAGACATGAGTCACTAAAATATTCATCAGATTCGTAAGAATATTAGATTATTTTAATGAATTGATCTATATAATAATAATGAATACATTTTGTTTAACGCTTCAATTTTATTGTTATGTTGTAAATAATATATAATAGGGTCAACTTATTGTTTCGTTATAAACACTGAAATTCTAAACATTCATACCTTACGGACCTATATGCACTGAGCAAAAATCGTTCCATTTTCCCTTCAACTTATTCAAATTTTGTATGAGAATGTTTGCGCGAAATAAGAATAACGTAAGCGACAATGTGTTAAGCAATCTAAAACAATCAATTTGTTAAGATTATAATTACCAGTATTTTGGCTAAATTATACTTTTATACCTGAAAAACTGAATGGAAAATCCTCAGATCCCATAAATTACTTTAGGAATATTTTTTTATTCAAGGAATTTCCAAATATTGTAATTCTAAAACAGTCAATCTGTAGTCCATACTTTCATCTATCACTGTCTTCAGTTTCAAGACGATTCTCTCGGTATTGGCTGAGAACAATTCAGGGCGCCGAAGCCGGATGACAGCATGTAGGACCTTAAGAGCGATATGCTTTGAGTAAATATTGTTGTATTGACTTTTTCCAACTTGGTATGAGAGTGTAAGTCCTATGTTTATAAACACTCCTTGTTTCCATCACATTCATGTAATTTGTCTTTCACTCTACCAATCAATGTACTCAAAACACACCCGTACCAGAACATATGGTTGACATGGTCGAGCCAAGTAGTTCTTGGACGGCCGCGTTCCTCACAACTCTTCTATCACTTATATATTTTTGACCATCCTGTCATCTTTCTTTAATCACTTCACTCCTTATCCGATCTCCCAATGTTTTCCCACACATTCTTCTCAACAATTCAGTTCACCGATTCGTCCTTCTCCAGCCATATGTCTCACCAGCATACATAAGGGTCTTATGTCCGTAAATAAGAAATATTCTATGACTTTGTTAATAGGGGTGGGGCCACAATACAGAATAGTACCATTAGATATTAGTAATTTATAGTTTACCTTGGGAAGGCATCGAAGAACCACGTCCTCTTTGTGTTAGGGAAGGCCACTCTCATCCCCGACATGAGCGGAGAATGAAGGATGACAGCTCCCACTTCATAACGTGCAGCTAAGTCCACCGTGGGCACTGTGCCTATACTCTGACCATACAGAATTATATTCTCTGGGCTAATACCATATCTAGTCCTTAGAGAATGCCATGCAGCATCTATATCAGCGTAAAGATTCTTCTCCGAAGGTTTTCCTCCACTCATTCCATAACCTGAGTAATCGTAACTAAATATATTACAGTTCAATCTGGTCCCCAAACCTAGATAGAAACTACTCATCTGGCCAAGGTCCACGGCGTTCCCGTGAGAGAAAAGGATTGTGAACCTTGCATTACTACTGCAGCGCACAAACAGACACGCTATTCTGTTCCCTCTTGAGGTTCTGGAGAAGAACCCTTCCACATTGTCCTTTTCCCTGTCCGAGTATTGCCACTCGGCCCTCTCCGTCAGGTTGAGCGTAAATTTGGACCCCGTCTCGTTTGCTGTGAAGGCGTAAGTCGGCTCCGGAGGAAGAAAAGCCAGCTTGGCCGCTATTCTTCCTGGGAATGGCGGACAACAAAACAGACAACACAGTTCACTAAGACTTAAATTGTTCATGATGGATGTGTATTTTAACTAATGTACTTATAGGTAATCTAAAACTCCACACTAAAATACATTCACTATAAATATAAACACTAAAGAACACAATATAATAATCTAATATTCTTCCTTTATTGACATTTCTACCGAACTATCGCCACCATCGCGATGACTGTCTCCGCCATATTTGTTGAGGAGTTTTGATAATAGACAATAAAATGTACACTCTATGATTGTACAAAATGTGCCAGGAGCAAATTTCGTTATAATTCTAGATTTTCGTGTTTATAAATAGTTTTATCGACGGGCGGAAAAAATGTGCAGTAGAAAATATTTCCAAATTTTGGTAAATCGTACAAGAAACTAGGTATTATAAGTTAAGCTCCATTCACACTATGGAATAAATGTGGTTAATTTTTTATCCTGGCAACATCAAATTTCGCCATATTGAATATTTCTGGAACTGTCATTACCGTCATTACCGTTTGTCACTTTTCTTTATCGTCTTTCGATTTTTCTTGTCGGAGTCGTTTTCCCCTTATTTTTAAGTAGTAAAAGGAGTAAGAATGGCCGTAGCACAGAAAACGTTGGGCACCATGGGTAAGAATTCATTCCTTTGTTATTAATTGTTAGTAGTTGACTCGAAAACTAGGATAAGTTGTTACATAATGTCATAACCCTTGTTTACTCCGTGAAACTGCGTCAAAGGATCGTATGGATCACTCCAAGACACGAGCACAATAAGTTATGAAATTAGTTGAGGTGTCTGCGAAAACATGAGTGCTGTAGAGCCTTTATATATCATTACTTGTAGGCCTATGGAACTGTGGTAATTGTCCAGAATTTTTTTAGTATTTCATATATAATGCACATTTAAAACCGATATGGTTATTTTAGATAGATATTAGTAGGTATTCCACACTTGTGGTTGTATTAAGTTCAAGACAATGTCTCACAGATATTGATTAATTAAGATATTGACAGATCTTGGATCCCTTTTGTATATTGATTATGTTTTTGTTAATGTTTCAGCAATGATCGGCAAGTGGGCTTTCACCATGTCTGGATTTAATAAATATGGTGAGTAAATAAAAAAAAAATTACCGGCATTCAAAAGCTGGCTGTCCATATGTCCTATCTGAGTGCTTCTCGTTTGTTGTATACTGATTTACCATCATCACCCTTCCCTCGTCCAGTGTTGGACATTGGCCTTCCTTTCCGTCTTCCACACTTACCTATCCATCGCTAGTCTGTGCCACTGCTGTCCTGCCACCTTCTTGTTGTCATCAGACTATCTTGCCTGTGGTCTGCCTGGATTTCTGTAGCCCGTTCTCAGTCGCCATTCTCGGGTTGGCTTGGTCCGTCTATCATCCGTAGTTCTTATGATGTGACCAGCCCCATTCCATTTTAATGATGCCATACTATGTGCTATGTCCGTGACCTTTGTCCTGTCTCTGATCCATTCGTTTAGCTTTTTTCACTGATTTACCATGTATGTAGAACTCAATATCTATTTGTAGATTTCTTTTTCGGGTTAATTGTGTAATGATCAGATGCTCCGATGTTATCAACTATCAGTATCTATTTGTTTTAGGTCTTTACTTTGACGACGTGTTGTACGAGACTGAAGATGTCGAAGAAGCGTTGAAACGCGTCCCACAGAAGATCATAGACGAGCGTAACTTCAGACAAGTGCGCGCCGCTCAGCTTTCCATTCAGAAGATCTACCTTCCCAAGGAGGAGTGGACCACGTGGGAGGACGACATGAAGAACCGATACCTCAGCCCCCTGGTGGAGCAAGTCATCAAGGAGAGGAAGGAACGAGAGGAGTGGGATGCAAACCATTAAAATATTATTCCATCATTCAATTTCATCTGTAAACCATCTCTGTCTGTTCTGCGTAATACTTTATGGAGTCATATTGCCATCCTAAGCTAAAACCGCGCATAGTCTTACAGGTTTTACTTAACAAAGACGAGAGGCATCTTCATCCACATAATGTGAACTCCCTTGGGGAGGAAGCTATTTTGAGTCTTTTATCGAAATGGATATTTCAACTTTAGATCCATCTATTTTAATCACGAATAAAAAGTCTGAGTTTCCGTACGCAACCCATATTCTTCAAGCCCTCTATTCCATGCAAATGTATTGAATTATATGGTCAATGTTTTTCGCGATTATCTCAGTTAACATTTTGGTCTATGCGCGGTTCTTGCTTAAGACCGCAGCATACACATTAGCTGATGCAAACGTTCAACCATTGGATAATTTGCTCGTGAAAGAACTATGCTGTCAAAAGACGCTGAATAGATTGTTAAAATGACGTGGTAAATTCCTCGTTGTCAACAGGCTGCCTAATACCTAATGAAAGACTTATATTACATACGTAGGCATCTCTGTTGACGTATAGAAGTCGCGCGAGTTTAAATTTTTAGTATTCGTGAAAGGACGGATTACCTGCCTTGAACAATGAACGCATCTGTGTGTATTCATGTTCATTGTGCGCTTACTAATACTACTATAACTGCGTGTACGGATTTGCGTGAAGTTACGCTGTCTCACACTACAAAAAAGGCTCTTAACCTCCTGCCACTAGTATATACCCAGTCATTGAGTGATCACATTACACTCGAGAAACGTTCGCCGTTCAGATCATTAACAATCGTGGCTTGTCTTACACATATTAGATTTTATTTTAGAGTGGAAAGTCCTTACTTGGGTAGGATTTGAATCCAAAAAATAAGGTCTTTCATTATCACCTCTAGAAATGGATTTCCACAATGTAACGTCAGTCAAAAATATTATAATCCTAAATTAATTTTGATGTCATGTTGTGCGTCATTGACCCTCTTGTATTACGCAGAATAGATACTCCGTAACTTCTTATTATATGTAGTAGCATTGTGTACAATTAACTAATGTGTATATTAATATGTCTGCAGCTTGTTTAGAAATCTTCAATTTTGTCTAAATGTAACTTCATTGATAGAAGTTATTGTAAAATATTTGCAAGCGTAACAACGTCATGCTGTTATTAAATAAAAATAGTTCTTAATAAATTATGTTATAATTGTTGTTTTATTTCCTAAAGAAAACAAACCGTAGTTTTATGATTTGAGATATTCCTAAATCATTTTAGGCACTGAACTGGATTTATCTGGATTGCACAGACGATTGCAAGACATTTCATTTTTTCCCTCAACATCATCATCAACGAGAGGCATCATTGTGACAACAGTTGTGAAACATACTTTGAAAGGAGCGAAAAAATGCAACCATATCTTATTTCGCATCAAGCAACACTAAACCAAGTTCGCTCGATCTTGCTTTCGTGAGACTTCTGAAAGAAAACAGAGAATAACAGAGGGGTGAAAAGAAGACAAGAGGATTGTAACTGAAATACTTTTTATTTTAAGAACATGGTCCTTTGATGTAAAAATCATAGAGAATTCATAATAATATAATATGTAATAATAAGTAATAACATATCGTAATAATAATAAACAATATTGTAATAATAATTGTGTAAAATGTAGTTGGAAATATCAAAATGTAATAAAAACATTGTAAAATTAAAGCATAATACAGTTTAAGAAGTGGTTTATTTAATCTTACAGTGAACAATCTCATGCAATAAACTTACGAGGGTTGTTTTTTAGCAAGTTCCGTTTGTGTTTCTAAGTAAGCACGAAATACAAGAGTAAGATCTGCACATCTCGAGGTTGCGCAACTCTCTCACCACAACCTCGGCCATTTTCGGAAGGGATGCGTCACTCGCAGCCGAGTAACAGGCAATTGAACATGGCCGCTACGTTCGATGCTGCCGCCAAATGTGAGTTTAGGAAGGTTTTCAATCAGAGAACATTCTGATTTTAAGGTCCACTCTATAGAACAATTACCAGAAATTTTAAGGTCTGCTTTAAAAATAGCCCTCGTAGTTTTGCAGAAAAAATGTACAAGGCGAACTTGTTATATCTTCCAGTTAACTGTGACAAACAGCCCTTGCCGAACCAATATACTCAATAACTGAAAAGAAAAAATAAGTAAAAAGACAAAAAACTAACGTTCAACAAAAACTATATATTGCACACGTTGAAAAATATTTCAACGATAATAATTTTGTTCACAAGTCACAATCTCAACAGATATATGGTAAAAGATGGACTTTCCATCAGGCTTATGACTGATCCTCGGCTGGCTTAATGTGATCACTTCACATTTAAGTAACATTTATCAATTCCAGTCCATCCATCTGCCGCAGCCGGGAATGGAACCGAGACCTCCAACCTGACAAGCCGGTATTTTACTACTGTGCTATGTTGGCTGGTTGCTGAGTCGAGGAGAATTGTGTATACATATTGTGCGCCGACCTCCATTCAGATTATATTTGGTATTTAGTGTATGCTCCAACCATATTTGAATTGGTGAATGTTACTTAGGTGTAAAGTAATCACATTAAGCCAGCCGATGATCAGTCATAAGCCTGATGAAAAGTCCATCCCTTGCCATATATCTGTTGAGATATAACTAGTTGTCATATTCAACTACGACATGTAGAAAATTCCGATGTTCACACAAAACATAAATTGTGATTTTCAAAAATAATTTTGTTCATATTTTATTAAACATTTTTGACACAAATTCAGACCAAACAAGTTTATCATAATACGTCAACAATAATTTTACAGCAATTTAAGTATACATAATATACTAATAGTTCAACTTATCATTATAAAAAAAAGAGTATACGAGAAAATTTGGCACAATTAAATTTACAAATTTTGGGTTTAATTTTTAAAAACAATACATACATCTGTGCAATCTTTATACGACAGAAGAAAGTCTTGGTGTATTTATGGGGGATAAATGATTACTAACTAAGGCGGCAAGACTGGAGCTTCAATACTAATATCTTTGTTACAAAGTAGTAATCCATTGAGATAAAACATTTTATTGTTTAATTCATTGGCACTATTTAATCAAACATCTAATAATCAATTGAGATTGTTATCTTTATTACCCCATGGACATAGTAATCCACTGAGATAACGCACTTTATTGTTAATTGATGGGCACCGTTTCTAATAAACATGTAATAATCAATTGAGATTATCTTTATCGCACCATGTAATGTACTTAGCATTCCATTGACATAAATTCCTCTATTGTACAATTCATTTGCACCATTTTTTACAAACATATTTTATTACGAAATTATGGTTGTTTCCATTATTATGCACAGTAATCCGTTTGGATTATTATCTTTACTACATAGTAATCCATTGAGATAACAATACATATTCTATTGTTGAATTAATTGGCACCATTAATACATAGTAATCAATTGAGATTATTATGATATCATGTAGTAATCCATTGGAATAACTCACTATATTATTTTTGGCACCATTCTATTAAAAGTATGCAGTAATCGACCGAGATATTTTACTATTGTGGGATAAAAATCTGTTAGGATTACTATTACTTTTATTATGCAAATAGATGTAGTAATCATTTTAGATACGTCATGTATTTCATTATCGTTAATATTTATAGTTTATCGAGCACAGCTTAAGAGCCCTACATCCCGAAATCAGATTTTTTGCTTTGTATCTACTTGCTATGTGTTACTATGCTATTAAAGAGCAATATTGCTTGCTCGTAAACAGAATGCATTTGGAAGAGAAATTAAGAAAATTGGCAGCCGGTGGAGGTTAGCTGCAAGTGGAGTTCAAGATTGTATTGTTGGTAGCCCTGATTGTTAAATCTTGTTATAAAAGCTGTCAAAGGGCCGCAATATTCTCACATTGCCTCTTTGACAAGTAAGCTACAGTGCCGAAAATATTACAGAGCACCGCTAGAGAAATAATTTTGAAGGTGAGAGAGTTTTGCGAGTTGGAAAAAGAAAAAAAATACTCCAGTAATCTCTTTAAACCGCCATCACAAGTTTGAAAACCAATGTTAAATCTAACAATCCAAAAATTGGCTAATTTTTTAATCACTAGTTAGGAAATATAATTTGAAAGTAGCGAAAAAATATAACCATAGCTTATTATAACATCTAGCAACACTAAACTCAGTAATACCAATTTTGCTCCCGTGAAACTTCTGAAAAACTGTACTTAACAAAAATCCACACAGATCATGCACTAGAAGTAGATAAAGTTTCCAAGTATTTTCTCTAATTTTTTCCATGGTGTACTGATGTGCTGGAAACGGTTACTTCGGGACATAGGTCTCCTAACAATTGATAATAATAATAACTACTAATAGGAAAACTTACAAAAATAATAGTATTTACAATAAAATAATAAAAATAAAATGTAATAATTATTGATGGCTTAATGGTCAAACCTGCCAAGTCTCTTAGGACTGACTTGGCTTATTTGTACATTAAGCCATCGTTACGCAATATTTGAAATACGTTGAATAATAAAAATAAGTAAAATAGGATAATATACAAATGGGCATGGAATAAAATTATATTCATATTCTAATATACAAAATATATGTACTAATATCTTTAGTAAAATTCTTATATTTATATAAAATAATAATATGCAGCTGTTGTAAGAGGAAAGGTCGCAGTTACGCGGACACGGTGATATACTCTGTGTCTATAGGAGTGAGGAGTGCAGATATAATTGTAGGCTTTTCATCTCATTCCTACTCATGTAAATCATAGGGATAAAAATTATGTCATTGGAGTTTTTTCAATTTTATTATTATTATAAACAGTTGATTCGTAAAATAAAATACTGGATTAAGTTTAATTTTTTACTTTTAGGAACAATTTACTCTTAAACATTTCAATACATCAATCAGCATTTTTTAAATAAATTAACACTTCAAAACAATAAAATTGAAAAATCTCCAACGAAATGACTTTTTCCCTGTGATTGCATGAGTGGGAATGAAACAAAATACCTCCAACTATATCTGCACTTTTTTCCCCTATAGACACTAGCCACTTTTATGTGACGACTTTTCCACAATTCTGAATGTTGCCCATGTTCCATCAATTCTTTCAAATACAATAAACAATACAGTGTGTCAAGAAAGGGATGGTTTTCGATGAGGATGCCACACATGCCAACCCAGCGACATAATATATTAAATATAAAATCTCTTTGTGCCAACCAAAGTGGTTAAATAGAAATATCATTTTTGCCAGCACATAAAACTGTAATTCCAAGTAAATCGAGACCATCTCTTTCTGGACAGACTGTAAACATGGTTAATATTTCCATGACTTCACACAATCGACGTAACTACAATTACGTCATACATAATGTCCTTTCTTCTTACGACGGCGTAAAACATAATTTGTTTATGCAGTTTTATACACTTATGTATATGTTACAGTTAATGCATTATGTTATAAAATGCATACACTAACAAGCCAATGTATACATTGACTGACATGCTCAGTTTATGTGTTCACAATCATTCTAGTTTACGCTTTGACTTAGTTAATGTGTACATTTACAAAGGGCATTCGGTCAAAACTTGCAAAATGTTTGTAACAAGTAAAATGGCCGCCATTCGCGAACAGCTGTTATCCTAAACATACTGTTGTCAGCTGTCAGTAAGAATTATATTTGATTGATTTCATGTTTCTTATCAGAATTATCTCAATAAATATACATTTGTTTCACAAAACTCTCAACATAACCCAGAATACTCTTCAAAAATGCGTCTTAAACATATAAAAAAAAAATCGTGCAGGTTGTTGTTCATGCTTTAACAAATCCACAGTAGTTAATGCATGCATTGACTAGTGAATGTGTAAACTCTCTACATATAGTGTAAATTTTTATACGGAGTTAATAGTTTGACTAAAATCATCAGTTAATGCATACATTGACTAGTGAATGCATACATTAGCTGCTGCTTAAGCTTTAACTGTAACATATACATTAAAATTTCAATAATACACTTGATTACTATATTGTAATGTTTAAAATAAAAACATTTTCCTTATAATTGACTAAAGTTCTGGTAATGTTAAATTTACTTCTAGTATATTCTATTTTACACAATCGAAAAAAGGTAAAAGCCGTGAAGTTGTCATCGAAATCATGGATAAGGAGGTTGTACTTTTAGAAAAGAAAAAGTCGTACAGTACCAAAAACAGGCAATCGACTGATTGAGTTAAGAATGTGGAAATGTTCCTATTATAAAACTACACACTTTAAGATATTAACATGGCAACAAAAGCAGCCAAAACTCAAACAAGTTTTCAATATAAAAAGTGGCTCACAATAAAACCAGATAGGGAGTACACAAATAGTAAAACTTTGTATAATTTGAGCAGTCAATTCATAAAAGAGTTGTTGTAGCACCCAATAAAATGTTTTAGACTACCCTTATTCACTGAATACCATTCTTGTAAATCAGATCATAAGTATACATCGGGAGATTCAATGCCCTAGGTACCTGGGACTAAGAGATGTGCAGGGACGTAGAGTGAATAAAAATATTATACTGTTTATTCACTTCGCAAATTTTGTTAATACTACCTGCATAATGCACACTGATACAAGTTACCTGGAATTTGTTGTTTACGCTTCGCTTATTGTTTTCTTCCCCTATAGATATTGATGGTTGTACAGAATTCAGGTAAAGATGGAAACCCCCGCAATTTAAATATGAAGCCAAATAATACCTTTGCTCACGAGCCGTCTTTGGAATTAGAGGATTAGTAAGGTTTTGTTGCACCTCATCAGGCAAGTGGCATCCAAATTCCCGATGTACAGCCATAAGAAATGATGCAACAAGAGGTATGGTATTATGTGTTGAAGGAAATCGTGGTAAACTTTGCTAATTTCTAGGATTGCAAGTGAAAGCCGTCAACATCAAAATACAATATGTGTGTTTTGTATCTATAATATTTTTTATTTAGCACTGTTCTATAATATATTTGGCACCACTCTTCGCTTGTAAATAATGTAATTTCAGAAAGTTAAGAAATTTCAATTTTGACATGACAATAATTCTACTACTAATAATTCAAGGCTACAATCATTCAGATAATTTCGGAACTGCCAAACTTTCTGGGACAGTCTATATGTAATTAATTTTTATATGTCAACTTACGAACGAACTAAGAAAATCTCAACAAAATGAAAGGAGGAATAGCGGAAAGACATGCCAGATGGATCGGGCACATAGTGCGTCAAGAGGCTCTCCTATTTGAATTAATTGAAGGAATGAACGAGGGGACAAACTACAGAGGACGACCAAGGAAAGGATACCTGGACGACCTGCGCCAGGATATGGGCTTCGATTCATATAAAGAGTTGAAAAGAACCACACGGGACAGGGATGAGTGGTGTAGGAGACATGGAGCTTTGCTGCAAACCAATCATAACGAGTTTCAAATACATAAAACAAATATGTATTCAATTAAAACTTAATTTATACATTTAGTTATTTTGTGGACAAAATGAGATTGCGTCACTATCACAATAATATTTTATTTATCGTAAAAAAATAAGGATAGATAGTAGATAGAAATTCGTTAGATTGTTACTCAATTTGTATTAGAAATCGCATGTTTAAAAAATCTCTTAAAACTTTCAACTCGAACCTTGTAAACCAGTGTTATGTAAGCTTTCTCACGTGAAACATGCTTCAAGAATGTTTATGGAAAGGAGAGTAATCATGCTTGTTTAACACTTCAAATAATCTATCTATACCCGCACGCCGCGTCCCTTGCAGGGTAGGCAGAGAGGACAGAGCGCCAGAAATCCCTATCTTTACACACATTCCTAGCCTCCGTAACATTCATGCATGCAGTCATACACGCTCTCCGATTCCTTTTACTCAAAACGCGTCCATCCTTGAGGATCTGGTCGACATGATCGGACCAGGTCAGTTCTCACCCCTCTTCGCTAACTCAAATATATCTTTTTCGTCATCCTGTCATCTTTCACTCTCTCAACATGCCCAAACCATCTTATCAATTAAGATGTTAAAATATTTGTTCACTAGGGCGAGCCCGTGTGTGGAGCACAATAGCTTTCACATAAACATTATGGATGCGTGTTTCACATGAGAATACTTATACAGTACCAATCCTGGTATATCATAGCTTTATGCTTTTGTTATAGTTATAATAATAGTTCTGTAAACAATTTGCATAAATAAGTATAACTTCTGTAGACTTTAATGGGGGATGCAGAAATAAAAAAATAAATAAAAATATTATTATGAAGGAATGTATAATGCAATACATTGGCGCTGGATTTTGCCAGCTTTTTATGTGAAGAATAGCGTAGATAGGAGCCACCTAGTATACATTTTGTGTGAAAAATAATAAGTGGCTCCTATCTCCGCTATTCCTCACCTATAAAGTTGGTCAAATCCAGCATTAGGATCTCAATGATTAAGAGTATGCATACCGACATTTCAAAAATTTCTAAAAACGGGAGACCTTATATCTCGACAACCGTTACTGAATATGCTTTGGAGTAAAATAGGGCAGATGCATTGAACATTTATCTAGGGAATAACCGTAAAAGTTTTTTGATAGATGCAAAATTAGCCCCAAAAAATGGAAAAAAACGCTATTTTTACCATTTTATCATGCGATTGTCACGCGATTTTGAACCTTAATGCAGTGGGAAAAGAATGTGACGTCATTCTTGGTGCCAAGCCCTTAAATGTAAAATGTGAAAACCTTCAATTAGCGCCCTCATTGAAAACCATCCCTTTCTTGTTAGACTGTAGTACTCAGAAGATATATTTATCTATTTCACATAAATCAATAGCAACATTTAGTAGTTAAATCAGGGAACCTCTATAAATGTAGGAAGATTTAACGGATAAAGCCATAGACAAAACTTGACCGCCGCCATTGCCGTTCATAGGCTTTCCGCTAGGTATACGCCATTTTTTCTCGATGTAAAGTATGCTAATTTACCATTTAATTACATAGGTTATATTCCAAAGATAATCTATTATACATAATGAGTCGCAAAAATCACTGAAATATCACCAGGTTTCATGCAATTGTGGACAACCAATATGACACGCAATCATATGTTTGTAGCTCCCATGGTGTCCACCATAGATTTGTCATAGATAAATAGAAGGGGCTCTATGTTCAATAGTTCTTCCCACCTTTATATAGGTTCCTTAGTTATTATTTAACTTAAGGAACCTATATAAATCACAACATAAATGACAAATCTATGGTGGATGCCATTTTCGCCACAAACATACGATTGCGTGTCATGTTGGTTGTCCACAATTGCATGAAACCTGGTAATATTTGAGTGATTTTTGCGACACATTATGTATAATCAGTGTGAAAACTACCTTTGGAATATAACCTATGTAATTAAATGGTAAATTAGCGTCCTTTACATCGAGAAAAAATTGCGTACACCTAATGGAAAGGCTGGCGGCGGTCAATTTTTGTCTATGGCTTTATCCGTTAAGACTTCCTACATTTATATAGGTTCCTTAAGTTAAATAATAACAGTTAATACATTGTAATATAATATAATAATAGGTGTGTATAATTATAAAGTAGATCTGTATAAAATCATGTGAAAATGTTTAAATATAGAGAGCTGAGTACAGCACACAGTAATAATAATATAATTAGTGTATAAATCATTGATCTAGAGATCGTCATCACCGATTCCTTCAAAAACTTCGTTCTCCACGCAGTCTCTGCCGGACTTGAAAGATACGGAGGCAAATTTCTCTGATAATCGTCGGAAGGAAAACGTGTCCCTGGGGCTCATGATTGCACTCGAATCACCATTCTGAAACATATATTTTTTCAATGCAGTATTCCTACAACAGTGTAGAAGGATTAAGGTTGAACATTGTCAGGCTTACGACCGACCTCGGCAGAAACATTCGCCATTTCAGTTCACCCCGGCTGGGATTCGAACCCTTTCCTTCGTCTAGTGTAGCAGGGATCTTATCCACTACACCACGAGGAGCGACGACTGTGTTGTCGAATTCCATATACATTAAGTACCTACGTATTGTTGCCATTCGCACTGTTGCAGGAAGAGGTGGTATTTTTATATTCGGTCGTAAGCCCGACAATGTTCGCCCGTAATTCTTCTACACTGTTGTAGGAATACTGCATTGTATATACTACGGAATGTAGAAAAATCCAACTCTTTAGAAGGATAATTTGTAAAAAACAAAAATAATTCAAGTTAATTTATTTATTTATTTTATTTTTTTTCTCCTAACAAAAGCGTATTTATCATAACTGTACCGTACACTTCACACTAATCCTGTTTTGTAAAGTGAAGAATAAAGTCAGTGCTGGGATTCGAACCCAGGGCCACACTTGGAGACTCACGCTTCAACCAACTGCAACAACCAAGCACTCGATTCTATTACCTTATGTCACGTGCGCTGCAGGGCAGGCAGAGAAGAAATGCCAGATTTCTCTACCCTGACACACTCCTTGCATACGTCACATAGGTTCTACGATTGCTTTTACCCAAAACGCATCTATTTTTGAGGATATGGCCGAGATGATCGATCCAGGTTAGTCTCGGACGGCCACACTTCCTTACACCTCATCTTTCACCCATATATATTTATTTAGTCACTCTGTCATCGCTCATTCTCTCAATATGCCCAAACCATCTAAGTTCGTTCACACTTTCATTCCAGTCACAACTCATATTCCTACTAACTTCATCTCTTTTTCTCAATGTGTTAATTGAAGGACTCCCACGGGCTTAAGGCCCTCCGCATCCCCGGGTAGCACAGGCATATAGCGTCCTCTTTACCCACACTTCTTGGCAAAACATTTTTAAGAGGTGGGCTCAGGGTTAGCCAGAAGGGAGCCCCCCGACAGACCCCACCCCTAACTTACAATCCTTCAGTGTCCTTGTCCAAGGATGGAAACATGTGGATGGAACAATATGTTAGATAAACAAAGTTTGAGAAGCTATTGTATCTCACCCCAGAACTCAGAGTGTCGGTGGAGGAGGAAGGAGTGATGATCTGACTAGAGCCGTCCCTCCTGAGATAAGTCAGGCTGTTCCTCTTGCAGGTGCCTCTGTAGATTGTGCTGCTGCGTTGTCCGTTGCCGAGGAGGCCACCATAGTTCTTCTGCCTCATCAACTCTTCAACTATCGACTGCAACATACGAAACATATTAACCTTCTGACATTAGCTCAATCAGGACCATTGAGGTGATACTATCACCAAATCTTAATTCAAGTCTCAAGATACTGACGTCAGTATGGAAATGGAGTCTCAAGTATTTGATTTTTATTTATATAAATCAATCTGGTTTATTGAGAAAAACCCAATTACATCTTTGCACACTTCACAGTAAGCTTGAAAAGCTTGTGTCGCGAAGTGGAGTAAGTCGGCATCGGAGATTGAACCCACCCCCACCAGTAGAGCGTGTTACCAACCAAGCTTCCGATCACCTCATGTATAATATATGAATACCATGTCGCCACCTTGACACCTCGAGGTCAAGTCGTGAACCAAGTGAATAAATAAATGGGTACAGAACGAAATCCTCAATCGGTTGTTGTCAAATGTCATTGTCTACTTTTTCGTCACAACTGGCTAGAAATGAGTGGCTAAAATTATCAAAGCTGTGGTTTTCTGAGAAATAAACACCGCAGATGACAGAATGTCAACATTTCAAATATAAATAATGATGCAGTATTCCTACAACAGTGTAGAAGAATTAAGGATTACGACCAACCTCGGCTGGCTTAAGTGATCACTTTACACTCGAGAAACATTCTCCATTTCAGTTCACCCCGGCTGGGATTCGAACCCAGACCTTCGTCTCGTCTTCTTTTGAAAATAAATTATACCTCATTTTATAGCTAAAACTGTAGAGTATAATATTTTTCTTAACTATTTTCTCTCAACTCTTACGGATTTTCCGTAATTTGGGATTAAATAATAAAAAAAAAAATCTTATAAAATTGGATGTTTCGACGGTCCATTGCGGGTAAACTGCTAGTCCTACCAAAAATAATTATAGAGCATTTTTGTAGATAATTGAATAAGGATTAATTCTGTCATTGACTATTTCCTCCTATCTTTTACCATATCGCTTAGAAATAAAACACAATATAAAAAAACGTAGGGTGCCCTGTTTGGGGGGGGGGCAGGGGGGGACACATCAGGTCGGCGGGTATGGACACTCGATTTTTTAAACAGCACGTCCATACTAGCTGCATAGGTTTCAAAAATTTACAAATTTTGCCGACTTTCCCATGCATTAAGATGCTGGAATGATTTATCTATATTTTAGGGGGGGCCCATAGAGAATTATGTTGTGCGTATATATATGTACATGGTAGTTGCTGGTTACCCCTATACTGAGAGATACCCTGATGGTACAGTAGTAGCATAGTGAAATTTTTATTGCAAAAGGATATCATTTATGCACTTCAGCTGTGTTCGCCTACGTATACCTGTGAGCATTTTTTGCTAACTTTGGGGCTTCATAACTCCTGAACCAGGCCAAAAGCACTAATTATTTTTTGATATTGTATTAATATCTACAGAAAGATGATTTTGTGAAAATATGAACGTTTTTCACTCAGTCCCTTTTGAGATATTTAAACTCAAAAACCGGATTTTTGCCGTTCAGTGTCATATTTCGAGTGCTCTACGGAAAAACTGGATAAGTGCCCAAAATTCATATTGCCATCAAAGATAGTGCTAAGTAGTATGTATTCAGAAAAGAAAAAAACTGTGGTAAAAAACTGTTTGTTCATTATATTTTTTACTGCCAAAAAGTAACAAATTTCTAGAATCAAATATTTTTTACATATCCATTTTGGGGCCCTTCTGAAATATTTACAAAAAAAATTTTATTACAAATTATTTAGTTTATTTTATCTTCTATATAATACATTTCGAAATGTCTTGATATCTGTACAAATAACAAAGTTAGAGAAGATCTTGCAAAGTACGATTTTGTCAAATTTGAGATTTTCAAATGGCCGCCAAGAAAAAACTATGAGTCCAAAAAAAATTTTTTTAATGGATTTGTACTCACAAAATACTCGAGAGTCCCCCTATAAAAAATAAAGAAAATCAAAAATGTCGAGCAACCTCGCCTGGTCGTTTTCTTTTTCACTGACTCAAGAATGTGTTGTTTACCTGTAAGCAGACGCTCATGAACATCCCTCTGTCGCTGAATATAGACACCCACTGTAACTTGTCCTTATTCATAAGATATTCAAATGATAATTCCATCTGCGATCTATCCGGATATTCTGACGTGCCGTTCTCCGAGTGACCATTGTGAGTATTGTTCGGTGTTGCCTCGTCATTCTGTAATACAATAAACTATAATCAATTCTGTATGGCTGCTTTCAGGGGCTATAGTAACTGAGAATGGGAAAAATTGCATCGGGAAAAGGAAGATATCTCAGCTAATACTAAAGATAACATAAAACATGGATAAATGAGAATAATATACTGTAGTGACTCTAGTAGTCACAATAGACCTACTCTGGTCGCAGTGACACAGGGGATAAACGGTCCCTGACCTAGCAGGAAAAAAAAGTTAGAAATTTGATTGTCCCATAGTTTGTTACACATAATGCCGTTACTATTTGGTTGATAAAATGTTTTCAGGACATGGATCTATTGTGTCGATAAGAACAACAGGTTTGGGTTGGCTGGTAGAATAATAAGTCCACCTTTTGACATTTACTTGTTCAATAAAGAGTATTTTTTTAATAATCTGGGTTGATCGAAAAAAGCCTAAATACATCTTTGTACAATTCACAGTACGCTTGTAAAGCTTGTGTGGTGGAGTAAGTGGCGATTGAACCTGCGCCCACTGGCTTAGTAGTTGAGCGCATTACCAACCCGGTCACTGACGACTTCTTTTTTTTATTTTATTTATTATTATTGATAATATGCACGGACAAGATGGAACTACAACTTACCCTGAGCGTAGTGATCCTCCAACATTTGCATCGTGTGACTTTGAATGTGACTTCCCTGTGATCGTTTGTGAGTAGCACCACCCCCTGACTCCCCAGTAGAATACGTGCTTGTCCCTCTCCAGCCCCCCACACCCCCCTACCCTCCCCTCCATATATGCAGCCATAGTGACGTTGATTTCTGGCCAACTCCATGTACTGAAACATGTAAAATAACAAAAAACATAGAAGTGTCCAAATCAAATATTTGTCTCAATGGAATAGATTAATATAAACAGGTAACTGGTAACTTAAAGACTAGAGACAACAACCCTTGCAGTAAAAAGTATACAGAAATTAAAATGCACACAAAGGTTCATGGAACGGCAGATGCTTGGTGTTAGTCTCCAGGATAGGTTAAGAAATGAAGAAATTAGACGGTGAACCAAAGTTGCCGATATCCTGAGCCGTGTGTCAAAACTCAAGTGGCAATGGGCAGGACATATGGCCAGGCAGGGTGACACCAGATGGGCGTCACGAATATTGCAGTGGAGGTCGGGAGGCCACCAAAGAGATGGACCGACAACATTGTCCGAATCGCTGGAGGAACCTGGATGCGGAAGGGTCAGAACAGAGACGAGTGGAGACAGTTGGAAGAGGCCTATATCCAGCAGAGGTGGGAAGTAGGATGATGAAGAAGAAGAAGAATACCTCTCTTTTCTGGTTGTTCTCTTCGAAGTATCGGAGCCTATCCAAGACATTGGAGGGCGCTGCTATCCACCCCGCGTGTACCTCGGCAACCGTCTGGTAGTAGAGGAGCTCCAGGGCCACCCTGTCCAGGAGGAGCTCCATGTCATATATTGGATCCCAGTAACTGAAAAGTTAATTATTATTATGTAATAAATACCGATACCCCTAATGAGTGCCATTCGTGTGAATGTGTCTGTCCAATGCCACCTTAGTACGGGCTTTGCCTAGTTAGGTGGCAAAATTGTGAATATATTTATTATGTCTGTTTATGAAATAAAGTATTTAAAAAAAAAAAAAAAAATTTGTTCTTAAGGGCTTATATGCACTGAGCAAAAAACGTTCTATTTTCGCTTCAATTTCTTAAAATTTTGTATGAGAATGTTAGTGTGAAATAAGAATAACATAAGCGACAATGTGAATTTTACATTTTTATAAAGAGGCAGGGAACAAATTTAAAAAATCTACGACAGCTAACTTGTTATCCTTATAATTACCAGTATTTTGGCTAAATTACACTTTTACATCTCAAAAACTGAACGGATAATCCTTAATTCCCGTAAATTTCAGGGGCATTCTCAGAATATTTTTTTGTTCAAGTAATTTCAAAATATTGTAATTCTAGGACAGCCAACCTGTAGTCCATAATTTCATCAGTTTGTGCAAAATAACACTACTATTTTCCAGTCTCTAATAATAGGATTATACAAAGTAATAAAAGTACCTTTTTCTTAAAACTATTTTGTGATGTGTCCTAAGTGCCTTGAGTGATATGTAAGGTGATTCAAAGTCTTCTAATTTCTTCACTACCAAAATGTCGCCAGGTCTGCCATCCACCTGGAGAAGGTAGAGAGCAAAGTACTTCACCAAGTCCGCGGGGAGGTGAATCTGTAAGCCGACCTTCTCCAGCACCTGGTCGGTTCTCTCGGTGGACACGACATTGATTGGTATCCTGCAGCCGTTCATGAGATAAACATCCAGAGGGACTTCGCGCTGGACCTCGCAATGCGTCTCCTGCTGGGCCGTCAGTAAGAATCCCATGACTAGGTCGCAGTTGCTGAGGACTGAGTTCTGCCCGACTGAAATGAAAAAAAATACAATCTATTGAAATAGCTTATCGCGGTGCTGCGATCCCTTCTAGCTAACCCCAATTACATAATAATACAATAGAAGAATAATGGATTGAAAATAAAAATAATGGATGATAAACAGCCGGTATATACGCAGATGGACCCTTACTCAACATTTACTATTAACCCCATTAACGGCTATGTGCTTTTTTACACACTGCAGACTTCACTCTCAGAGTTTATTTGATTCTGGAAAATTCTTCTGTAGGTGGGATTCGAACCAGTATCCTTCGAATGTGGAGCTGCAGTTTTAACCACTACGCTCTCTAGGCATGTCTTCATAGGGAGCTGTTCTCCCACGGGATAGTTAACGTTGGGGAGACCTGTCAAGGCATATGAATAAGAATAAGACTGATGTATCAAATGCTTCAACTTACTGGACTGCACATATTTCTCCAACTGCTGCCTCCTTTCTTCTAGCTGCGAGGAGGTGAGCGGCAGTATCTTCTTAGGAGGGAAGTGAGGGAAGCGGAGGGAGGGGTATTGCTGCTTCAGTTGATCGTGTAAGCTGTGAAGTTGTTTGTATCGCACCGTGCAGTGGAATAATCCATTGATGTGAATATTGTAGCCCTGCAAGTAACAACAAACACTGTTTATGTCAAGTTTATTTCGTAATCAAAGAGGAAACATATTATAACATATTCTGGAGTTTTGTATTGCGTTTGGCATTGGATAGTTGCAGTGGTGAAGGGTGGATTTCTGCAGAAGGGAAGCCGGGGCTAACATTTCTTATAGGACTACATCAGATTAGACACTATTATACCAATCATTTTTTCCAAAAGGTAACTCGATGGGAATCGTGTTCTTGGGTAGTTTGCGCCTGATAGGTGGCTTTGGTTAATTTCGCCCAAATCCCGGTTAGTATATATGTTTATGAAGGCATATCCCTTGTACTCTTGTATGTTAGGAGTTGATGTATAGTATGGAGCCAGTACAAGTGATTCCTGACACTGCCAGCTCTATTGGTTGTGGAAGTGTTTAGGTGTGTTGGATGTGAATCTTGTTGTCATCAACCATATCAACTCTACATACATTACACAATCTAATGTAGTTATTGGTAAAATGAATTATATCAAATGGTACGCATGAGGAATTCCATGAAAGTAACGTAAGCAAGAAGTGTGTTTTTATTTTTTTATTTATTTATTGTAGATTATTTAACAGAGTATAAATGATAGATGTGGTGCCTAATCCAAATGGATTTTTGGCTATATACTTATTCTAACTTAAAACTAACTTAGGTGGTTCTTAAGTAGTTCTTTGGCTTTTGTGTAATGGTGCTGTTCTCTCTGCCTACCCCGTTGGAGACGCAGCATAAGTAGATAGATGGTAGATAAATATTAGTCAAGGAGTTAGAGAAATGAGTGACTGAAAGATGATTGTTGTAACCAGAATGAAGGTGACTAAGTTGAGATATACAGGACATTTTGGGAGATTGTCTGGTGCAAGATTTGCATGCGGTCTGGTATGTAGGTATGTACATACATTACATTTGCTATCAGAGAGAATGAGTCATCCTATATTTTGATAGTACATAAACATGGTATCCGTGCTAATATTATATCATTCAAATTTCCCACATAATAGGCATATTGTAATCCATTATGGACATATTTTGTTTATCATGTGTGTTAACTATTTATACAGTTGACATCCGTTAATCTGAATTCGTCATTTGCCGACATTTATGTAGTTACAATAAAATAAAGGAATCGGAGAGCGTGTATGACAGATTGCGTGAATGTGATGGAAGCTAGGAGTGTGTGTAAGAATGGTGCTCTGTCCTTTCCGCCTACCCTGCATGGGATGTGGTGTGAAGGTATTGCTAGATAGATAGATAGACAATAAAATGTCTTAAATATAAATCTTCGTTAACTAAGAAAAAAGCTCAAAACTTAAAAACGGGGTTGTAAGCACGAACGAGTTAAAGAATTTAACCTTTTAACCATATCAGTGTGTCAGAAGTGATTCAATACCTACATAGAGATGGCTAATGCTTAAAATAAGTATGTATAATATGAATTTCCCTAGAAACATTGACACAATCAGAAATTCGTTCCAGACAACAGAGAATTTACTGCGTTATGTAAAAAGATGGAGATAAAACAAAAATATGCAACGAGATGATAACAACATGAATGACGATAAATGTTTCGACATTTGACACATCACCATCCGTTTGTGTTAACCTTGATAAATAAGCATTGTTATAAAAATGTGGGCAATATCTCGTTGAAGTATGCGCGATATACATGTACGTGTATATCAGCGGTAAAGGCTGGCACTTTGTATTAATGAACCTGTAGATCTGTGCGGTTGATGACGTGGTCAGATGGGAGCGACAGAGGCGACGGTATTGGTACCAACACGTACCAACAACATCCTGGACCCGCTTCTGATCTGGAGTATCAAATAAACCCACCTACCACAACCATAAAAGTTAATAATATTATAATACCAATGGAGGATATCTCCTGCGATTGCGACGAGCACCTCCTTGTATGTAGAGACATGCCAGTGAGGTGCGATGCGAGGGACCTGATGATGGTCATTGACAATGCCATTACAGCTGCTAATTTCTGGAGTGGGATGGGCTAGTGGGGAAAAAACCCGGACCCGGAAATGAATGAATACCAATTGAAAATTCAACTCAAAGGGGGCCTATGTTCAACGCTGGATGCAGGAAGGCTGACATAATGGATTATTATAAAAAAAGTGTGGTGGAACCATTCAAACACACTTGCCTACTACGACTAGGGAGAATCATGTTTACAACATTTGTTTACACATACAATTTGTGGAATGCGTATGTGTTGATGGAATCTAAGAATGACGTGTATATTGTTTAAAGACAATGTTTGTAATTGTGAATTCAACAGGAATGTTGATTTCTGTGTACAATAATATTTGAACATTGTTTTTGTACTGTTCGTTGTTTACATTGTGATGCGAAACACATTAATTATAGATCTCTCATTGTTATTTTAAACAACAATTTTTTGTTGTTATATATAAATGAGTATTTCAATTTATGTAGATGGTACTATATTAGTACTAGTATATTAGTAGTACAGGTACTATATACCTGGAGACAAAGAAGCAATAAGGAAATTCGTACATTGACGGGACAATCATTAATCACCCGCGAGATTAAGACCAGAAGATTGGCCTGGATCGGACATGTCGTCAGATCGGGCGAAGAAAGAGCCACAAAACATCTCCTACAAAATAAACCTGTGAGTTCCTACCCACAGGTTTATTTTGCACCTGTGGGCAGGAGACCTCTGGGTAGACCAAGATAGAGATTGAGAGAGAATGTTACCCGAGATCTGAGCGTACTAAATGTTGGTGATGACTGGGAGTTCTGTTGCTGCAGACAGGAAGGCTTGGAGATCCATTGTTCTGGAGGACAAAACTCTACCGGAGTTGTACGGACATCGGAAGTAAGTAAGTACAATAGTCAACCTTCAGCTTGACGTATTACAAAAGCTGAATATTCAATTTGTACCGTTAATGGTATCCATCACACAACAATGTAAGTATTATTATCAATGATTGATGACAACAGTAATTAGTGTTCTTTAATTACATGAGAAAATATTGCAATAACTGTGTAATGTTGCAATCCATGGATATTGCTTAAATGTAAATTACAGCTGACATAATTACATTATAATATGGCATATCTAGTTATTAAACGGTGATCAATGGTTGTCATCATCACAAGAAAACAATACGGTCATTTAGTAATTAATTAAAAAAGTCCAGTGCATAAAAAAAAAACGAAATACATATGCAAATATGAGAGGCCTGCCTGTCACAAGACTTTCACATTAATATACATCATACGCGTCAATAGACGTCTGTGTGTACTCTAGCGGGAGGGGACAATAAAGATGATATGGTTAATTAATTAATAATAAATGAGATAAGGGCGCACATAGCTATATTGTAAACAAAATAATCACCGTATAAGTGGTCCCATTGTCGGTGTTGAATTCTTGAGTATCTGGTATTGAGAAATGCATCTTGTTCGTGCATTCGAATTGTTCATCACTTTAAACTATGTTTTTTATTGAAACGAAAGGAACACATCAATACGCGGTACACAATCTTAATTTTACGCTAAAAAACAACTTATTTGCAAATAATAATAACACATAGAACTCACTCCTCAAATCGTTGACAGATTTGACCATAGAAAAAGTTTTGATGAAAGAGGCAACGAGGGGTTGCAAACTTGCAGTGTTGCTAACAACTCGGAGAAATAAATCATTTTCATATCCCAAATTTTCCACACTAAATTTCTACCAGAGTCATTGTAGGTACGTATAATGAATAATTTTAAATTCCTCTCAATAAAAACATGCAACAACTAGGTGCTGGTAGGTACCTACCTACAATAAATATTAGAGCAAAAAGGCTCTAGAAAAAATCTTGTATATTTTCATAGCTGGTAACAATCTTTGTTCCAAAAAATGCATAGATAAAGAAATGTCAATGAGTATGACATTTGAAAAAATTGACAAGTTTCGGTGAATTCTAGCTAAGTTTTTGTTATAATTATTCTCATTAAATTAAAATGACTACAGCACCGTATCCTATAGTATTTATTCAATGCGACTGGAATGAAGCCTTAAGGTGATCATACGTTTGAATTAAATAAACTTCTATAATAATTACAGTAACATCTTAAAGTGGTGTTTACATTTTTAGGATTCCAAATTCTGAAGCCTGGATCTCAGTAAAATATCGTTCGGAGCCCAGCACTCATGGGAAAATAACATCTTCACCTTTGCCTCCAGATGGCAAAGTTAAATGCTCAATTTCCGAAGAATTCGGCATCTTAAATCAAACTTCTAATATGTTGACAGTGAAACATATTCAGAGCGATCTTATTACAACATTTGTGTCTCCGATGAAGGCCTACAAGCTCCACGATAAAGCTGTGCTCTCTGTTTGTGCTGCGGAAAATGCAATGGTGACCTCGTCTTCCGAAGACGATAAGGTGGTTGTGTGGGATAGTAGAACAGGTATGGAAAAATAATAAGCTGTTTAAGTGTTGTGAAGTGATCACATTAAGCCGGTTAATCAGAGTTCATACTTCGCTGTATATCTGTTGAGATTACTACATAATAACCACTGTGATTCTAATTTTATCTTTATTATGTTCAGTTTACAAGATCATACTTGAATTGCTTCTTTTCAGGAGAGAAATTATTAGATTTGAAAGGGCACGGAGGTCCTGTTTATAAATGTCGCTTCTTCCCATCTGGCGTGGTGGTCCTCACAGCCGGGGCTGACGGCTCATTGAGGGTGTGGAGTGCGGAGAATGGCATCAACCCCGTCACAATGTCGGGACACACCATGGCAGTCACGGACGTCACTATCGTTGATCGGGGCAGGAACGTTATCTCAGTTAGCAAGTTAGTACCTGTCTATTTATGTATTCCTCGCTGCCTATCCCACAAGGGATGCGGGATAAGGGAATAGAACGCCAGAAAGCCATTTCCCAACACACACCTCTCCGATTCTTTTTACCCAAAACACGTTCGTCCATGAGGATGTGATTTTTGTGAAAAATGTACATTTTTTCACAAAAAAACATGTTTCTTAACAGTATATTTACTAAATTCTAAGAAAAAGCCAACCAATCAGGATCTTTATCTAAAGCCTACATTATTTACTATGATTTTCAGTTTATTTTATCAAAATTGAGTTAGTAGTTTGTGAGTTGTTGCCAAAAAACACAAATGAGAAATTTTCATACTTGTCAATTTTCAAAAGGCCATAACTCCAAAATGGTTGATTTTTGAACATACATTCATGATATTTGTTTTGAAGAAGAAGAAGAATATGGTGTGGAGAGGGGAATTTATTAAAACATTAACTCTTTTATTAAATTGTTTTCAGAGATGGTAAAGTCAAACTATGGGACGTTGGAGAAGGAAAGAGTCTGAGCGATGTCTTCTCAGCCGATGCAACTATAAACTCGTGTTGTATTGTCACCACAATGTCTAAGACGCATACTCCGGACAATCCCAGAGAAGTGAGTGAATTTATTACACTAGATTATTTATGAAAATCACAATTTATATTTTGTGAGACCATTGGAATTTTTCTACATTTCGTAGTTGAATATAACAAGTAGTTATATCTCATCAGAAACACAGCAAAGGATGGACCTTCCATCAGGCTGATGACTGATCGTCGGCTGGCTTAATGTGATCACTTTACACTTGAGTAACATCCACCAATTCCAGTCCATCCATCTGCCGCGGTCGGGAATCGAACCCAGACCTCCAACCTGAATTGGTGAATGTTACTTAAGTGTAAAGTGATCACATTAAGCCAGCCGACGATAAGTCATAAGCCTGATGAAAGGTACATCATTTGCTGTATATCTGTTGAGATATAACTACTTGTTAAATTTATTACACGTTGCATTTTTATTTGGCATCCAATGTTTCTTGTCAATTGACGACATACTACAGTTGCATGTCCATTCTTTCTTCACAGGTAGCAACGGATGATAAATTAGTGATTGTTGGATGTGAGAACGGATCTCTGCAATGCGCTCACGTTGCTTTGAGAGAAATCATCTTTAATATCAAATTAGAATCTGCAATCAACTGTGTGACTGCCTTTGAACAGAACGTGTTAGTTGGCTGTGAAGATGGAAAGGTATTGTGTATTATATTTTATCAATCTGTCTATCCCATCTCGGCATATCCCTTGCGGGTTAGGCAAAAGGGACAGAGCTCCAAACATTTCTATCCTTACAAACGTCCATGCTCTGCGATTTCTCCCACTTAATAGTTGATACATTAACACCAGGTGCCTCGTGGACGCTTATGCTTCCTTACATCCTTTAAAATTTATATACTTTCTTTCTTCAAACCATCTCAACTTGTTCTCTTTCATTCTAGTCACAACACTCGTCCATTTATCCCCTCATTTCCCCATTAATTACTTCATTTCTTACTATATTTCTTAAGGTTATTCCACACATTCTTTTCAATGACCTCATCTCAAACGCATTTATTCCACTCATAGTATCGTATTTTTTACAATCTCAATGTTTTTGACCGTCGGTACTTGGTGGAAGTCCATTTTTAAGGAAAAAGTGAAAAACTAAATATTTGGATTAAAATCCACAAAAAAAATGAGCTAAGCTTTCGCGACTAGTATTCGAGTATTTGCACCCTCATCATCAGGCGATTGTGATTTGGTTTTTTTATATTTTTTACAATCTACGATAATTTCAGACAGCACTTTCAATCCTCAATTCTTGAATACAGTGTGTCATACCTAATCATGTTTTTAACTAATTAAATTACTGACTTTTCAGGTGATTTTGGTATCGTCGGAGAATGGTTCCATTTTAAATGAATGGTGGGAGTCGGCCAGTCCCGTGTTGAGTTTGCATAGTTTACAATCAAACAAATTTATAGTGGGGAAGCAAGATGGCACCTGCATCATTTACTCCCTGGAACATCAGTCTATTAGAGTTCAACTCACCGGCTCCGATTGCGATCCTATTCGTGATATTTCATTCAATGGACGATGGGTCTTCACCGGTTGCAGGGACCGGCTGATAAGAAAATATGATTTCAACCAATTAGCTGTGCATTTTAAATGATCCAGAAAAATTGTGAATGAAGAATTAATAAAACCTTTTTACCGTTTTCCCATACTGATTTTATTTATTTGCCATAATTTTTGGAAGTATATAAATAATAAATAAATAAATCTTTATTGGCCAGTAAATATATACAACGACAAAAACAAGACAATGTAGTGTGCTAAAAGGCGGACTTATTGCAAAAGCAATATCTTATAGTCAACCTGATACCTATATACCCAAAGTTCAAGAATTTTTCACAATGTACCAATTTCCTACCCTATCGCCATCTGCTGAGGATTGAGTGCAACATATTTAACAACCAACTTATTGATGTGGGCAGTACTTTCAAACCATCTTGGAACATCGCAGTAATGGGGTAACCAGTAAATACCGTGTGTGTGCAAAACACATCACTAAACATTTATAGGGCATTTAGAATAGGTGGTGAATCTCATTGATGTGAAACATTACAAGACATTAGAAAAAGCATATAAAATGAACGGGGGCTTCTTGGTTTTGTCCTTATGATAAATAATGCTGTAATGTGATTGTAATAAAACTTAGACAAATAATAAGTAGAAATAAATAATAATAAAAAAGCTAAATTCATTTCTCCTAAAGTCCTAACCACCTCCTAACTCACAGTGGTTGTGATGCAGTCTTAATGTTTTTTTTTATTTGTAGTGGCAACACAGTTAGCGCGTCTTTTTGTAATGTTTTTCTATGGTACAGAAAAAGAAAGAAATGGTCATTGGTCGAAAATCTTGTTGAAAATGGGCACAGAACACATATACTCTCTAACGAGAGAAGAATGCCAACTTCATAGAAATTATATGCAAACACGAAAATGACAGATCTCATCTAGCTTTCTCTCTCATTCATTTCATGCCCACATAAACAATGGCGCCTTATTAAATTGATTAGGTATTGAGGTTTTATACGGATCAATACGCATTAGCGATTAAAAATAGTTGTACTCTAATACAAAAGCGGGACATATCCATACATCCCATTTTTACACTACAATACAACTATTTAATCATTAATGCGCACTAACCCTTTGGAAATAAGTATAATAACCAAAGAATTAAAATGCAGCAGTAGGTATGACATTGGCATTTATTTTAAGTAAATAGTACATACATATTGTATAAACATTACATAGAGACAATTAAAAAACATGTTCAAAAGAACCATTAACAAAAATAATACGAAATAATGAGTCAATCAGAGCGTTTCACCTACTTTTTGATTGAGGAATTTCAGTAAGTAAAGATTGCAGTCGCGTGTCATAATTTCTCGAACGAAATTTGTCACAGATGGCTTTTCCGAACCTAAAGTTTGTGAAATCCAGAATATTTCTCACAAAACTATAACACAGAACAAGTTACACGAGTCTCTGGTCTCGACAATAATTGAATATAGAACAAGTCTCCATCATAGAATAAGTCTCCATTTTTCACACACAAACGAGTACGTATATTTCTCCCAAACACAGGATCCCGAAATGACGAATCATATGTCTCGCAAAAACACAAAAAAGGAGTTTATATTTTACACAAACCTAGTTCAAAACAATGTAATAATACCGATCACGAAACAAATTTTGGAAAGACGACGCCAGACGACGCGACAGAAACAGTAAAAAATATGGCCGCGTGTTGTTTACAAAATGTTTACAAACGGCATTGGCGTTGTATTGCCAGCTTGCAAAATGTAAAAGACTTGTATAATATTTCTCGAAATCTGGTTTCTTAAAAAGAAATAAATATTAATTCACCCATAAAAACACCGCATGATAACATAATAATATATTTATGTTTTTAATATTCACTCTAAAGTTCATATTTCGGAATTATTTCCATAATCGGTAATTCTATTTTTTACGTCTGTATACGAATTACTACACCAGGCAATACCAACTTTACCACCGAAAAAATCCACGATCTATTACCAATAGCAGCATATTCTGTTGGCAAGTACCAAAACCAGAGTTGGAAAATGGGAGAATTATGAAAGTGGGTTAGTGATTGTATAAACTGTAAAGTGTACAAAAATAAGTATTTCGGATTGGAATCGTTTGGTTCGACTTGTGATTAGCTTAATTATTGTGTAAGATGGCGGATAGTGACGACGAGTACGATAGAAAACGCCGGGATAAATTCCGTGGCGAGAGAGCGGGCACTGGAGGGACCGAAGGTAATAGTTATCGTGGAAGTGATAGGAGAGAAGAAAGGTCCAGAGGACGTGAGGAATGGCAAGACAGGTGAGATTTATTAATGTCTTCAGTTTGCTTTTGCATGGACTATAATTAAAATACTCACTTTCACATAGCGTTCCTCCAAGTGACCTAACCTCATTTACCCTCGCTTGATGCACTTCAAATTTTTTGCATTTTGGTGTTTTTGCTTGATTTTAGTGTTTTTTTTGGTGTGGGCATATTTTATTTTAAGAGTTCTTTTAATTCAGTAGTACTTTTTCGTTTGGGTTGTGAAATTACCCACATAATGTCGAGAATACTAGGACTTATATTTGGTGAAAGTTGGGATAAATTGTATGAAAAAGTGGAAACTGTATCAAAGGTATATTTGTATAGCAGTGTTCAAAGTGTTGTTATTATTGTGATAAAGTGATAGATGATGAATCAGTGTTGATAATATCATTAGTTTGTATAAGAGGGCAACACTGTCAACAATCTGTTTCAGAGTTTGGCAAATAAACAGATAAAAGAAAACATACATGTTTATAACAAGTAGTTATATACACTTTTCATCTCGACTCAACTACCAGCCTACGTAGCACAGCGGTAGAGTACCTGCTTGTCAGGTTGGAGGTCTGAGTTCGAATCCCGGCCGCGGTAGATAGATAGATTGGAATTGGCGAGTGTTACTTAAGTGTAAAGTGATCACATTAAGCCAGCCGACGATCAGTCATAAGCTTGATGGAAGGTCCATTCTTTGCTGTGTATTTGTTGAGATAACTGCTTGGATACTGGATCTGTAGATACAGTAACTTTCGCTGGAACTATTGCACTAGCGCGGCCCCACTTTTGCGACTGTAGGTGGGGCCGGACGAATCCACAGAAAGTCAGAATGTGTTTTTTTTAAACATATTTTGTAAATTTACGATGTTTTGGACTTAAAATGTCACTCCTCACAAAAGATTATCGTGGTTTAAAAAGGTGCGGGTGCAGCTGAAACAAGCGGAAAAATACAATTTTTAGTGCTTTTTCAAAACAAAATAAGCTTGTTTTTGAGTGGGGCCCCGCTACTGCAATAGTTCCCTTTTGCAGTGTACATCTTTGGGAGTGTTTTGTGATGCATGCGGGTTACGTGGTTGAATGGCTTGATAACAAATGAATGTATTATTGCATGCAGGTGTTTGTGTATAATATTGTATTGTATATTAATGTTATCCACAGATATTATAAGCATAGTAGCAGCGCTCACTCACACTACAAGACTTCCTCCAAATCCAAAGATTCCAGGTACAGACCCTTCCTTGCATGTTTCCTTTCACTCGTATGCATCAGGTTTGGTGGTAAAGGGAGTCAATACATATTCATCATGATCATTTGTTCCTCAAACTCCTGGGGGAGCATAGGGCGGCAACAACACCTCTCCATTGGTCTCTGTCCTGGGCCATGGTCTTGACATCCGGCTATTGTAGATAGGCTCCCTTCAACTCTGCAAGCATGGAGCTTTGCCAAGTAGTATTTGGGCGACCCCGTCGGTGCCTTCCTGAGGTCTCCCAGTTCAATGCTTGCTTCGGGATGTTTCCCTCGTGTTGTCTCAGGGTGTGACCAATCCACCTCCATTTTCTTTCCCCGATATCTTCAGCGACCTGCTTCTGGTTCGCGGTCCGCCACAAATCGTCAATACACATTAGTGCGAGACTTTTGCATCTCTTGTATTGCGATTAATTCGTTCGATGCTGTCAACCCCGATTGGGGTTATTCAGATCCTCAAAAATAGTTAATGGTTTTTTATGAAACTTAAAAAGAGAAATGATTAAAATAACTCGCAAACTGAATGACATGCTTATCTTTTGTAGCCTTCTGTGTAGTATTCCCTCTCTTTGCCACCGACCATTTTTATTAATTAATTGCTTAAGTACCAAAACCAGCAACCTGACATAGAGTAAATTCTCGAAACTTTTTATTTAAATTGGTGTTAATAATATATTGCAGATAGCCGTATTTGAAACAATGTCACTTTTTATATTAAATGCTTATTTGTATGGGTTATGGGCTGCTTTTATTTTATTTTATTTATTTATTTTATTTTAAAGAATATACGGCGCAAGGCCACTAATACACTAAGCTAACAGATGAAAACACCAAATGAACACATGAAAAAAAAAAAGCATGGCAAAAAAACAAACACTCAAAAACTCGCTCACACCCATCACACACACACAGACACAACTGCCATATTAATATTTTATGTGTGTTCGTGTACATACCTTATTTGTTGTAATAGTTTGGTGTACAGTAATAAAGTCTACATGTATCAACAGGGGCAGAAGTGGAGGGGGGCGTGCAGAGTACCGTGACTACAGAGGGGGTGGCAGAAGTTACAGTCCGGTGAGGGGCGAGGGCTCCGCACCCAAGAGAGCCAGGGGGCCCGACTGGCCAGATGACAGGAGGGGGTATGGCCCACCGCACGATGGCTATGGCGCTTATGGTTGGGCCCATGATGCTTATGGACCCCATCCAGCTCACGCCTATGGATTACACGCACATCAACCGCCAGTCAGGTATGTATAGAATCTCATATTACACGTTTCATGTATAGTATTATGATTCCAAATGCGGAGTTAGGCTAGATAGTTCGGAGATGAGTTACCGAAATACATAAGTAATTAAGAAACCTCCAATATGTAGATTGTATGAAGAAATTTTTCTCATCAACGTTGAAAGATCTTATTGAGATATACTGTGTGTGTATGTATGAGCACTAGGTAGTCCTGTGAGATACTACCAGCTATGTTCACCATGAGCTCTAATGTGCACCTGAGAGGACATCAACTGAAGCTATAGACAACATTATACCTACACATCCAACACACCAAAACACAACCAATAGAGCTGGCAGTGTGAGGAATCACTTGTACTTGCTCCATACTATACAACAACTCCTTCAAAAATAGACTGGATATAAAAACAATTTAACTGGGATTTGGACAAATCAGCAAAAGTTGCCTACTCAATACCAAATAATAATATTGTTTTATTGTTTGTTTGTGCAGGGAGCCAGGTATTGGAGGAGCGGCGGCGGGTGAGACCCAACCAGCCATGATGACCTTCAAAGCCTTCCTGGCGGCGCAGGACGACTCCATCACAGACGAGGACGCCATCAAGAAGTATAACGAGTACAAATTAGAGTTTAGGAGACAGCAACTCAATGAGTTCTTTGTGGCGCATAAGGATGAAGAATGGTATGGAATTATAATACTTTAGTTTTATTTCATTTCAATTCTCCAATATGATGTTTGTTTACATTATTTAGCTCAGTAAACTAGGGAATGTATAGTGAATCTGCAAGATGATAGACACAACAGTGATTCCTAACTTTGTTTCAATGAAAATCATTAATCCGTCAATCTTTTATACAGTGGAACCTCAGTCAATCATTCCTCGATTCATAGTTTTTCTGAATCGATAGTTAATTTTACAGAGTCCCGAAATTATTCCATACCAAATAACGAATAGGGTCCTGCTGTAGATCAAATACGGTAGTTTTGAAATGTATTATCGCAGTAAAAAAAAAAAAATGGTGTATTGTGAGACATTCTTGAACTGTAGCATAATATATTAGTATACAACTTTAAAAATTACACATTTGGCAGCGTGAATGAGCGAATATTGCCCTGGGCCTAAAGTGATAACTTTAGCCAATCACTGCTACCTAGTAAGTGTTGGCACACTCATCCTGCATCTTCGCTCGGTTCTGTTGATGATAAACTGTAATATCAGTCTTATTTTTTTAAAAATTAATAATCGAGGTTCTATCTACTGTACATCAAATTTTATTCAGTTTTAAAAAAATTGGGAATCGCTGGTCTAGAATGTGGGAGTGTATGTAGATTGGTGAATGTGTGTGACATGCGTATGAATTGTGAGTATTTGTTGTGTAAATATTGTGGACTACTTTCACTTGGGTAGGGTAATGGTGTGTGTACAGATTGATTCAGATAAATAATAATTTGGATACATTTTATTGAATAATATGTTGCAAATGTATTTGGAAACTTATCAGAGGTTTGAATGGCTTATCCCACAGCGTCAATAAGTTATTTGATAAATTACCTCGACGATCATCTGTAACGTTGTTGTAACAATGTGTTTGTAAGCCCTTGAAATCTCTAATAATGTATTTTAATATGTGAAACGTTTGTCCCGACAGTGTTGTTGGCGGCTAACCACAGAGCTCTACACCGAAAACAAAATATATAATATATAATCATGAATACACCGCGAATATCTTTACCCGCTATATAATATATAATATTAGAATCCGTTTGTAGCTCGGGGCGCGCAATGCCTCGAGCGTCGCGATATGTAGGCTCAGGTATTATAAAGGTCCTGCTGGGACTGACAGGTGAGATCAAGTATACATACTTATTACTTTATACTTATTTACATACAGTGTTGCCAACAAGGATATTTCATATTCCATACATTATCTCCTTCTTACAACACCATCATATACTACTATGTACTTGGAGTATTAAATATCTTTGATTAATTTTATTGTTGTTTCAATGTCGTTTATTACGCAGGTTGCTATTACTCTAATGCCCAATCTCACCAACTTACACCTAGGCGAGGGGGCCCCTAAATAATTTCCATACACAAACAGAGATAATATTATTTATTTAATAAAGTTGGTCACCTAGTAGAGCAATGAATCCATATAAAATTCAACATAAAACTCTCCTACCTAGGGGGCCGAAATTTCTCCACCCAGAATCTCCCCTACATAGGAGAGTTGAATGTTGAATTTCATATGGATTTATTGCTCTACTAGGTGCCCTATTTTATTAAATAAATAATATTATCTCTGTTTGTGTATGGAAATCATTTAGGGGCCCCCCAGCCCAGGTGTAAGTTGGTGGGATGGGCCAAAGTCTTCCCTATCGATCAGATAATATCTCATGCTGTCATTCATATGATAATGCAGGCCTATATCATGGAAGAGATTGTTATTGTTTAATTGTATTGGCATTATTCTCCACGTATAGAGGGGCTGTTATTGATTGGTTGGATGTTTTAGGTTCAAGATTAAATATCATCCAGAGGAATCGTTGAAACGCAAAGAAGAACAACAAAATTCACTCAAAGTATGTTACATATCTTTACAGTAATTTATTATTATGACAGATACAGTAGTTAGTCCAGTCAAAATAAACTCAATGCAGCTCCTCGGTGGAAAGTTGTGGGGTAGTCTAGATTTCTTTCATTCTATACATTTTTTAGGGTGCTCCGAGGTTTACCAACAAAATGGAACAGTTCATGACAAAATGGTGAAAATTTACATTTTCTGGCGAATTTTGGATTAGAACTTGAAAACTATCAACTTTTTGTAGATTGTCTTTTTAGCAGAATGAAAGTACATAAAATTTCCTACAAATTTGGCACATAAATGTTTTCTTTAAAATAGCAGTGGAGCTTTTAAACTCCAAAAACTGGCCAAATTTTTGTGTTATTTTAAATTGTAAGAATGTAGAATGTATGGAGAATAGGTCACCTTTTTAGATTTCTCACCAAATTTTAACAAATGTTCTTCAGATTTGTGAGACATATTTTTATATAGACCCCACAACTTTCCATCGAGAAATGTATCTAGACTGGACTATGTATAGTTTCGTAACGATTAAGAATTAGATTGAGTTTCTATGCGTTTTTAATTAATATCGTTTTATCACAGAATCGGTTAAAAGTGTTTTTGGATGTATATGAGAACAAATACTTAGAGAATATAACAGTGGACGTGGAGTTATCCGAACAAATAATCAAATTACTGGACACGGTTGTTATCAAACTGGAGGGAGGGACTGATGAAGACCTCAAGGTATTGGATGAGCAGCCCAAGCCGACGCCAACTGTTGATGTTAATGGTGATTAACTTTACATAATAATGATCTGTATATCTTTGTATCCTCTCACTTCACAACTGTAGTGCATTTAAGGGGGCATATGCACTGAGCAAAAATCTCTCCATTTTTGCTTCAACTTTTTCAAATTTTGTATGAGAAAGTTAGTGCGAAATAAGAATAACGTAAGCGACAATGTGAATTACTATACCTTTTTAAAAGAAACCTGGGAAGAAATTTAAAAATCTAAAACAGACAATTTGTTATGATTATAATTATCAGTATTTTGGCTAAATTATACTTGTATATCTGAAAAACTGAACGGAAAATCTTCAGATCCCGTAAATTTCAGGGGTGCTTTAGGAATATTTTTTTATTCAAGGAATTTCCAAATATTGTAATTCTAAAACAGCCAATCTGTAGTCCATGCTTTCATCTATCACTGTCTTCAGTTTCAAGACGATTCTCTCAGTATTGGGTGAGAACGATTCAGGGCGCCGAAGCCGGATGACAGCATATAGGTCTTTAAACATAATTCTTTTGTGCAATATAGCTAAACCTGTGGAGATCATCCTGGACTCGGACAGTGCAGATAATGTGAAGAAGGAGGCTCCGGATTCAGATGCAGAGGACAAGCCAGATGGCGAGCAGAAGAAGCCAGCGTCTGCGGCCGGAGCTGCGGTGGAATCTAAAGACACAGTCCCTCTCAGTATGGAAATAGACCCACACCATGTACAGCTGCAAGAACAAGCCAAACTATTCTCCAGGGTGAATGCTTCCGATGCGTCAGTGATACCTCCACCACAGGAGACTGAGAAAGGTATTAATCATGTATAATTATCATTTAAGTTAGATTTGGTAATGACTGTCTGGAGCAAGTGAATGATTAGTATATCTGGGAAGTTTGTTTACTAGAGATGGACGCTGTGATGGAGACATTGAAAGAAGGAAGCTGGCCGGTACTAGAACGAATGGTGCACTCGGTCCGATTGTTAGGAGTAGCAATGTGTCTATGAAAGCAAAAGTGCTAGTGCACAATGCTGTCTTGGTGTCGAACCTAACGTATGCAAGCGAGACTTGGACGAGAATTTTCTATTATGTTGTTGTTTTTCGAACTTTTGTAAGCTTACTATACATGGTAAATCTTGAGCCTTTGCTGGTTTGTTTGCTGTTAATGTTAACATACACATATACTCTGTAATAACTGTTTGTGCTCGTTAAGACCAATAAAATAAAATAAAATAAAATAAATAAATAAAAATGGCTAAAGAAGGACGAATCCGGGTTGAATGCAGTGGAAATGAGGTCGTTAAGAAGAATGTGTGGGAAAACGCTGAGAGATAAGATAAGGAATGAGGTTATTAGGGAAATGAGTGGATGCAAGACTGGTGTTGTAACTAGAATGAAAGTGAACAAACTAAGATGGTTTGGGCATGTTGAGAGAATGAAGGATGACAGGATGACAAAAAAGATATATCTGAGCGAACGAAGAGGTGTGAGGAAACGCGGCCGGCCGAGACTGGCCTGGTCCGATCATGTCGACCAGATCCTCGAGCACGGACGCGTTTTGAGTAAAAGGAATCGGAGAGCGTGAATGACAGATTGCATGAATGTGACGGAAAATAGGAGTGTGTCTAAGGATAGGGCTGTCTGGCTCTCTACCCTCTCTGCTTACCCTGCAAGGGGCGTGGCGTGAGGGTATAAATAAATAGAGATAGATAGAAGTAAGATGTTTTATTATTACAGTGAAGGAGCCCTCCAAACACAAGAGAAGTCGCACTTCTTCCAACAGCTCCAGCGGGTCATCTTCCTCTTCCTCGTCTTCTTCGTCTTCGTCAGACAGCGAGGAGGAGACTCCCGACCAGCAGAACCAACCCAGACCCCCGGGACACGATGTGGACTTGGCGAAGAAGCAAGACGCTGATGTTAGTAATTATAAATATGATTTTTATATGTTACCCTCCCAAGTGTGAGTTTAAAAAACTTGCATTGTGTATTTTTAAAAAAAAAGAGCACAATGCCGTCTGGTTGCTAACCCTTGTGTATGCCGGTGAGATATGGACATAGCTGAAGAAGGACGAATCGGGGCTGAATGTAAATATGAGATCGTCGAGAAGAATGTGTGGGAAAAGATTGAGAGATAGAATAAGAAATGAGGTTATAAACAAAGAGATGACTGACTGTGACTGAGTCAGGTGTAGTGGAGAAGCGTGATGGTATAAGATAGCTTTGTAGATTTTCACGGTTGTTAATCTTTTCTCCATTTTTCTCGGGTGTACCGTGCGTAGATTGTCCATGTTGTCGAGCTTTCGGCCTACTTGCTGAGGCCATCTTCAGGACTAATTTAGTGATGGTGTAAGCATGTTGAGAGGATGAGTGATGAAAGGATAACAAGGTTAATATACATGGGTAAGAGTGAGAAAATTCTGTCATACAAGAACCGTTTGGCTCGATCATGTCGACCATTTGAATCGTAGAGTGTGTATGACTAATCGCATGAATGTGACGGAAGCAAGAAGTGTGTGTAGGTATAGAGAAGCTTGAAGCTCTGTTCGCTCTACCTCTATGCAAAATACATGGGATGAGGGGGTAGAATAAAATATAATATGTTGGGGATTGAAAAAAAGATTCATTGTGATATTTTCTTGTTTTGTTTTGCACAGAAATCATCGGAGAGTGTAGACAAAACAGGTGACGCAGACAAGAAGGAGGATGATGAGGAAGAGGAGGAAGGAGAGGAGAAGGAAGAGGCAGAGGCAGAGGAGGGGAAGAAGAAGAAAGAAGAGGATGAGGAGGAGGAGGAGGAGGTGGGTGGGAAGGACGGGGAGGAGGGGAAGAAGGAGCCGCGAGCCATGCACAGGACCACCTCCATATTCCTTAGGAACCTCTCACCCACCATCACTAAGGCGGAAGTGGAAGCCGTGAGTTATATTTTTAATTTCATAAATTGTACAACAACTTGTTTGAGAGAGGTGGCCGGTAGTCTGATTGGTAACGCGCTCAACTGTTAATCCAGTGGGCGCGCGTTCGATCCCCGATCCCGACCTACTCCACTTCACAACACGAGCTTTTCAACCTTTCTGTGAAGTGTACAAATATGTATTTGAGTTTATTTCGATACACCCAGATTCATTTTAAAAAAAAAGAAAAGATGAAATATTGCATTCATAGAGCAAAAGGTGGACTTATGACTGATTGCCAACTGGTTTAATGCAATCAATTCCAGTTTATCCATCTGCCGCGGCCGGAAATCAAACCCAGACCTCCAGCCTATCACCTGTATTCTATGCACTGAAGGGTAATGATCAAAGCTAGAAGGAAATGGTGTATATTTTGTACTACCAGCAACTGTTCAGATGAGATTTGGAGTTTAGAGTATGTTCCGTGATGGAAAGTCCTTCCTTTGCTGTATATCGTTTGAGATAACTACTTGTTATTTCAACTACGACTAGTAGAAAATCCGGTGGTTCTCACGAAAAATTTAATTATTGGGATAGTGTCATAAAAATATTGTGTTTATGTTATTGTAGATGTGCAAGAGATACGGTGGCTTCCTGCGTGTCGCCCTGGCAGATCCACTGCCCGAGAGGAGATGGTTCCGCAGAGGCTGGGTCACCTTCAAGAGGGAGGTCAACATCAAGGAGATATGCTGGAACCTCAATAACATTAGAGTTAGTACAGTCTCCATTTAGTACAATTAAGATTAGCCATAAGATTGTTTCTATTGTATTTTATTTTGTGTTCCACAGTTACGTGATTGCGAACTGGGTGCCATAGTGAACAGAGACTTGTCTCGCAGGGTGCGTCCCGTCAGTGGTCTGACTCTACACAAGCAGGTTGTGAGGGCTGATGCCAGGCTGGCTGCCAGACTCTGTCACCAGTTGGACACCAAGGCAGGGCTTTGGGACACCAAACCGGACACCAATCAGGACGTTCAGGTAATCTTTCAAAAAAATATGAAACTGGAGACAAACAATACAGTATCTGAAAAGAGTATCTGTATATCCCATCACACCGTATCCTTTGCAGGGTAGGCAGAGTGACAGAGCACTAACTTCGTTGTGTTCGTGATATTCGTCGTACATGCTATGCGGTTTCTTCCACTCAATAAGTGTCTGCCCTCGAGAATCCAGTCAATATGTTCACTCTGGGTGACTCATTTCCTCACGCACCATTTCTTTGTCATTCTGAACTCAAACATTCTCTCAACATACTTAAACTATCTCAACTTGTTCACCTTCATCCTAGTTGCAACACTCATCTTAATTACACCATTTCTATCTCTCAGTGTAAATTGTACTAATTATTTTATTTTTCTTTTTATTGATAGTATGGCTTTGCCTCGTCCAATCCCGTCCTCCACAACATCACCGAATACCTCATTGAGGAGGGCAGCGCAGAAGAAGACGAACTCCTCGGTCTGTCCACCAGCAACGGGACAGGGGATGGGGGGAGCGGCGAGGGAACCAACGGAGAGGGGGAGGAGACGGTGGAGAGAGACCCGCAGCTCACCAAGGTGTTGGACAGGTTGATATTCTATCTCCGGGTGGTGCACTCCATGGATTACTACAACCATTGTGAATATCCGTACGAAGATGAGATGCCTAACAGATGCGGCATCATGCACGCCAGAGGACCCGCTCCAACCAACAAGGTATGTTTGCAGATATAAGAGTATAGGTTTGGAAAAGGTTTATGTCATGTTTATTATTGGATGATAGGCAGGCAGTATAAATACTGTTAGTGTCAAAGTGTCTGTCCAATGTGTTGTTAAACATATTAATTGTTGTTGAATCTATAACTTCCTGCGGTAGTGAATTCCACTGATCAACCACTCTGTTTGTTAGAAAATGCTTTTTGAAGTTTGTTGAGAAGGGAGTTGTTGACAGCTTCATTGTGTGTCCACGCAGGTTAATGTTTTCATTGAAGGTGAACAGAGATGGGATGTTTGGGTAAGAATAGTGTCCATTTAAAACTTTAAACGTCTCGATCAAGTCACCACGTTTACGCCGCTCCTCAAGTGTGGGCAGTTTCAGCAAACTTAGACTCTCCTCATACTCGAGTCTTGAATATCCGATTGGCATTTTTGTTGTTCTTCTCTGTGCCCTCTCCAGTATATATCCAGGATTTGTGCAAACAAAATTGGACATGCTCAAATAATTTTACTGATTATTTGACAGGTGACATCAAACGAGATCTCCGAGTACGTCAGAACGTTTGAAGGCAAGATGTCTGCCTTCCTGCAGGACATTCCCACCATAGACGAGCAGGAGCTGGTGAAGCTGGGAACCAAGGACTGTGAGGCAGAGGTGGAGAAGTTCATCCAGGCCAACACGCAGGAGCTGGCCAAGGACAAGTGGCTGTGTCCTCTCAGTGGGAAGAAGTTCAAGGGACCCGACTTCATCAGGAAACATATATTCAACAAACATGCTGAGAAAGTAAGGAAATTTGTTCATATGTACATAGTATTACTATTTGCTGTAGAGTCTGCAAATTACATCAGTTAGTATGTGTTTATATGCAATTTTCCAGTGTATTCTTGTATGTAAGGAGTTGTTGTATAGTATGGAGCAAGTACAAGTGATTCCTCACACTGCCAGCTCTATTGGTTGTGTGGTGTGTTGGATGTGTAGGTATAATGTTGTCTATAGCTTCAGTTGATGTCCTCTCAGGTGCACATTAGAGCTCATGGTGAACATAGATGGTAGTATCTCACAGGACTACCTAGTGCTCATACATACACACACAGTATATCTCAATAAGATGCCCCCTAATCTCTCCTCCAATTTATCTTGTTTCTCCAAGGTATTTTAGAGGTTAGTCTCTGTACTCTCCCCAACAAATCAATACTATCTTTGAACAAGTATGATTTAACATTATTGTTTGTGTTGTTTGCAGGTGGAAGAGGTGAAGAAAGAGGTGGAGTACTTCAATAACTACTTGAGGGATTGTAAGAGACCACAGTTGGCTGAGCCTCCACAGCGCAAGAGTGAAACGCAAGCGCCGTCAGCTGCTTACCCTGCTAAGTATGTTCCTTATTGGCAGTGCATTTTCTTGCTTGCAAAATTCATATTTACCCAATGTTCAATCTTCTAACTTTTGCCTGCAAATAGATATGACTTACTGGTTTGACCATACGATAAATAAATAAATAGGGTGTTTTTAAAAAGAATTAATTGCTTTAGTCCTATTGCAAAATAAATAAATAGGGTATTTTTAAAAAAAATAAATTTTAGTCCTATTGCAAAATAAATAAATAGTTGGGTGTTATTCGCACCACCCGAGCGTGTCAACTATGCACATAGAACAGGTTGAATCGCATAACCGGTTGACTCGCACTGATGATAGAACGGAGAACAATAGAACCATAAACAATCCAGTGAATCACTGAGTGAAATTTAACAGACCAAGAACGGACCCCTTACCAGTCTCTCAGATATTGTCTTGTTTTATCTGTATACTAACTGTCGTGTTTGTTTTTACAGCTATCAAGGTCCAGGATACGGTGGTTATGGCAGAGGAGGATATGGTTACCACGCACCGTACTACGCTCCACCCGCTTACGCCCCACCAGCTTACGCACCACCGAGGCACATGCGAGGCTTTGGCAGAGGAAGGTATGCACTATGATATATTTTACACATACTTCATTGAAACATTATTCTTGTCATCGTTCAATGGTAAATTAAATTCTAAATTTCGTTTCGTTTCTTAGAGGGACATACATTTTGTAAACTCGTTTAAGAGTAGGCATTTTGACATTTCAAAAACAGGAAACCTTATATCTTGACAACCATACATAATATGGTTTTGAAAAAATAGAGTAGATACATTGAACCTTTATCTAGGGAGTGACCGTAAAAGATTTTTGATTGAAGCAAAATTAATCCCAAAAAGTGGAAAAACACTATTTTTACCATTCTGACATGCGATTGTTCGTGCAATTTTGGCTTTTAATGCTGTGGGAAATGACTGTGACGTCATAGTTGGGTCGCGAACCTTAACAAGTAGCGAAATTAGTATATTGGGCTCGCTTTAAGAATTTGTCGCAGTTTAAATCTCAGCCACTCCTAAAGGTTTTTTTTTAATGAACCTCTTTTGAGCCGAGTGGACCTGCAGTTAATTTTTAAATTCTTTATTATTTTTAAAAGAGACTTCTTTATAAAGATTTACAACTTTCGTACTCGTCTGTATTCGATATGAACTGTTTGACGTTTAGCTCTGTTTTGAAACCGCCAGTCTTAGGCAGAGTTCACCAGTATGCATCAAAGGTCAAGCGATTCGTTAACTTTAATATTTGGTCTGGCCCGTGAAAAAGTTTTCTTTCCGTTCTGGCCCAAACTGATGGTCACGCTTAGGCGTACATAGAATCGTTGATAGGTGTTCTAATGCTTACAAATCGACTTAGGCTGGTTTAAATGATCACTCTGTGCCCACCATTTTTTTGATTTGAAAAACATTGAATCATGACAACTTAATGAGTAGTAATTGTGTAATATACATAGCGACATATTGTGTAAAATTAGTGTCATCATTTATATAGGGAAGTACAAATATTATTAAGATTATTACTATTTAATCTCACAAATTATTATATAAATTCATATTATCCTTAAGTTACTATATTGTACCATATGTAAGTACTCAATACATACACTGTTGATACTTTTTTGTATTATACTAATATTATTTTGTTTTCAATAAACCTACTTAAATGATGACCCTAGTTTTATTTTACAATTATTACTACGAGGGGAGTTCAAAGTATTCTCGGTATGGCAACTTTTTTGTTAGTAATGATAGTTTTTTTTTCTATGATTCTGTTATGGCACTTTCTAAGGTGAAAATTAGAAAATTTCATCGATTTACCATCATTAGTTTTGTCAGAATCGTGTTTTGAGTGCAACTAAATGTCTTGACGCGAAAATGCTTACCAAAATCGAACACCGCGCTGTTATTTAATTCTTGATGAAACAAGGAAAAACTCAAAGAAAAACTTCCAGGAAGAGATGGTGGCCGTTTACAAGGATTCTGCTCCTTTGTTTGTCTACCATTCAAAAGTGGTCAAGTGAATTTAAAAGGGGCAGAGAAAGCATTGAAGATGACCCTGTTCCTTTTTCTGCCACTACGGAAGAAAATGTGAAAAAGCCAAGAAACTTGTACTCGAAGATGCTCAAATAAAAATCAATTCGTTAGCAGAGATGACCAAGCTATATTTTGGTACCACACACTCAATACTTCATGACTTTTTAAAGCTCCCAAAACTCAATGCAAGATGGGTGCCACGAATGCTCGCACCACCGCAGAAACAAGTGCGAATTGAATGTTGTAAAGATTCAGGAGTGTGGTAACTGAGAGATCAATAATCCACCTTACAGCCAAGACCTGACACCTCGTGACTATTTTTTGTTTCGGAAGCTGAGAAAAAAGACTCGTGAAAAGCGATTTTCCGACGATAAAGAACTCAAGACGACCATTAACGCTCATTTTTCAGATAAGGAAGAAAGTTATTTTTTTGGAGGGTATTGAGAAGATGATTTCGTGTTGTAAGAAGTGTATCGAGATTGCAAGGGTCTATATTAAAAAATAAAATTATTTCAGATTTTTCTGCCTTGTCTTTCATATCCATACCGAGAATACTTTGAACTCCCCTCGTATGTATAGACGTGGTTGAGGTTTTTATTATTTCATCGTTGTAATGTGAAAAGTGGTGTAATATTTCGTAAGAGCGATAATTTTTTTATAAATGGATCTATTACCAAATAATTTCCTCCACACTTAGCAGTAAGCCAAAAGCTTGCGTCAAGAAGTACAGAGAAACTGCAAGAAATTTACAAAAATCAGATTTCTGACTGCTAGAGCATAGACTTTTATATTAAGTGCCCTAGATGGCGTACTCAATGCTAGTTGTGAAGTAAACTGGTGCCTACAAACTATCAATCGTATGGATAATTTTGACATTTCGTAGGCAATGTTCTCGAAATTTTGTCCTCATAGTTAAAAACAGTATTAGTAGTTATAACATTATTTTGGAATTAAGTGACTTTTTCGATTGCTCAGTTAACTTTTAGCCTTACAACGATGATGTAATATTTATACGACACATTTGTTTAGACTTTTACTCTCCTTTAGATAGTGTATTCATACTTAGATCCCTTGCTCATGATAAGGTTACGTCTATTTCAGGGCTCCGACTGTGGATCCATCTCGCCCCCTGATTACGTACAGTGATCTGGACCTCCCAGAGAACGGAGACATTTCATTTTTCTGAACATCCTTCATACACTGTACATACATTCATTTCACCACCACATATACTGTATACTATGTACATACTAGGTATCATGATATCACACACACACATGCAAGACAATGTCTTGCGTTTGTCATTTCATTGTTAGGGCAAGCGTTGAAGTGAAATTTTTAATTGCGTCATTCTAATTAGCAATCATCTGATATTGATCATCAGTTCTTAGTCAAACTAATATTCAATATCGTTATTTTGTGTCAACGGATTTGAAATCCATATTCAGGTTATATCAAGTTACAAAAACAGTAATTTTCCACAAATAGTAATTTGGGATGCCAATTTCGTTAGGTTATACTATAGTCAAATTATTTCAAACTGTCGAATGCAGTCATAAAAGTGTGACAGAGAAGGGACAACTACCTGCTTTATTCGCACCTTATGGCTCCGGCAGCTCGGTCCATTCTCGGTCAAATTTTATGTTATTTTCGTCGTTGACCACTTTCTCCTATCTCTTACCACATTCCTTAAAAATCCAAAAAACTGCGAAGGGGGACCTTTTCGAGGGGGGAGGGGGTTGTGGCAAGATTTTGATAGGCAACCCTAGTGCGATGTATTACCCTATTGGTAAGCTATCTATACCAAATACATAACTATATACCAAATAACAGATGCATCATTTTTTTAACGGCTGGCACTTGAGCTAGTCCCTGAGAATCTGGTCGACATGGTCATTCCAGGTTACCCTAGGACAGCCACGTTTTCTAATACCGTCCTCCATCTAATTAACAATCCCGTAATAACATTTTCATTTTTGGATTTAGCTTCTTGAGAAACTAACGTTCCCCGTAATAAATTAGATTTTGTGGAATATTACGGTGTATTTTTGTAACTTAAGTTATTCAATATCAGTTGATCGGCAGATTAAAAATTCCACGACGGTAGTTTGCCTAAACTGAAATAGTAATTCCATTCCTAGGAGTTGTGATGTTATGGATAGAGACATTTTTATATAATGATTTAATGACAAAGCCATTTTCTATTCATTTTATTTCATACCTACATATTATTAAGTCAATGTATTAATTGACAAATTTTATTTTCAAATAAAACATTATTTGACAAATATGTTATTTTTTCAATTACCCCCCCTCCTTCTTCTCCTTATCCCTCTTCCTTGCCTTGTCTCTTTCGCTCTCTGGGAGGTATGTATACTGTTTTAAAAATGATTAATCGATAAAATATATGTACCAAATCAGTTGTGAGTCCTTGATTGCTATGTATTTATGGAACATCGTATGTATTTCAAAGTTCTACACAGTGGTAGTACTAATTGATATTGTGTTCTGGTTTTAAATGCGTTTGATGCAAAGTTATGCGAAATGCATTATTTGACATAATCTAAAGCAGTGGCCGACAACCTGTGAAATTTAGTCGAAGCGATAGTAGAAAAAGAAAGTCATTTTCCAAACAGGGAGATGAGAGCTTGAAAATTTGACAAGTTATAGTCAAAATGAATCATCTATAGTGAAAACTATCCTTATTTTCAGTTAGATTTGGACTTGTATGTGTTAAAGCTTAAACAGCCGTTAATGTATGCATTCACTAATCAATGCATTACATACATTACATGCATACATTAACTGATGATTTTAATCAAACTATTGACTCCGTATAAAAATTAATGCTACGACTAGAGAGTGTACACATTCACTTTCGTAAGAACATTATTGAAAAAACTATCCATATTTTTATGAGCTGTGTAGCTAAAATATTTTACGGTTACGACACTTCTGCTAATAGAGTAAGTTTTTAAATAACGTTAAAATTCGATGCCTCGATTTCCACTACAAAGTGTCACTCCTTAATTGGAATATATTTTATTATTGGGATCGACTGTTTAAATTGTCCACATTATAGTGTTTTCCATTGGCAATTACAATATTTGTGGGCTATCTCACTGACAAGTGGATATTAGGAGTTTGTAGTCCAATCTCTCCCTCCATTAATGTTCTTTGGCTGGTGTGTACAGTGTATGTAATACATATAACAATATAATACATAATGTAATGTGAGATGTTTTATATTAATTGTCTAATGCTGGATTTTACCAACTTCTTAGGTGAGGAATAGCTGAGACAGGAGCCGCCTATCATTATTTTTCATACAATATTTGTGATAGGTGGCTCCTATCTCCGCTATTCCTCACGTAAGAAGTTGATGAAATCCAGCATTAACTGTACTTGTACTGATTGGTTGGTGGTGTCTGTTTGAAGGGGAGGCGGCGGCGGCGGGAATGACTTCCGTCCCGTGATCCATTACAGAGACCTGGACGCTCCGAGGGAACCTGAGGAGTTCGCATAAGCCCCACATCTTCACAACACGTATAAATATTTAGTTTAATAAGTGACATGGTTTCAAATACAGCAATCTGCAGTGTGAGCGACAAGAACAGGAATTTAGATAAAACATTTTTTTTTCAATTGACTTTTTTCATACAAAAAATTCATGCAAGAAGTAATTTTGATGGAAAACACAGGTTTTTATTGAATAATTGAAAAAAAAAATTGATTCATAAAGTATACAGATGTATGAAATAGCATATGAGGCGAAAAGTAATTTTCAATTGTCCGTTAAAAAGTTGCATTTTCTATCAAAGTTACCTCTCTCGTCAATTATAGGACACTCGACGTTTAACTCACATTACGTAATTACTAAAGTATCGTATAAATCTCTTGAGTTCAATGTTTTAAAGACAGTATTGCCCAATGGTTTATCGTAAATATCGGATGTATATCAGTGAACCATGAAGAATTGGCGGAGTCTAGTTTCTGGATGTTGAGTCCATAAGTCCAACTTTATTAGTTGTAATTTCCTATCACAAATGTATTTTCTACGTAAAACTCAGCGTAGTTATCAAATCTTAATCAGATTGCTTGTATTGTTGATATAATGTTTTGTGTATTTTTTGGTTATCTCATTTTAGTTACATTGCAACTATGTATGTATTATGTTTACCAGAAGACTGACGTTTATGTAACATACTTCACATAATAATTAAAAACCATTGACGAATACTGTGTGTTTTTCTTTAATTATATTGAATTTAGAAACGGTAAGGTAGAGAAGTTGACGACTTTCACAGTACTAAATACTATTATAAGCCACAATCTTATTGTGAGACAGTTTGAACCAAGGGCGAATATAGGGGTGGCCAGGGGGCCCAGCCTCCCCACCCCCCTGAAATGTCAGACAATGATTTGCCATCTATTGTAGAAAGATCCCAGGCTCATCACTTCACCCATCTTTCAAAAAAAATTCACCTGTGGCGCTTCTTTTTTATTACATTTTTTAACACAAGCCTTATAATGCTAACCTAAAACACAACCTCTTTCACTAAAATTTTAATTACCTCCTAAGAAGTTTTTTCGGCTTAAGAACAGAGAACTTTAAAGAAATCAGATTGAATAGGCAGGCTTGGTCCCCCTCCTAAAGTCAAATACTAGTTAGGCCCTCCCAGAAATGAAAACCTATATATGCCACTGGTTTGAACATGGACTCGCACAAAATATCTTTCATCATAGTAGTATTTGTATGAAATTTGAATAATCTTCGTTGATATGGAACCCTTATTTTGTCAAAGACATCGCACTTCTTGAAAATGTTCAAAGACGAGCGAAAAAATTGCCTATTGCAAAGCGTGATTTGGAGTATCCAGAATGACTGAAAATTTTAAAACTTCCAGACCTGCAGGAATGCCTGAACCATGGAGATATGATCGAAACGTACAAAATCATAAATGGTAGTTACCGCTGTATGGAATTTAATAACTTTTTTATAATGAATCATAATCCATATGGGACATCACTTGAAACTTAACAAGACAACCTTTTCGTTGAATCCCAGGAAGCACTTCCTGACCAACAGAGTGGTGGATGCCTGGAACAGCTTAGGAGTGTTGTGAGTCCGAGAAGTGAATAAACGAGACAAATTATTTGTTGTTATCAAACTGTTTTATTGTCACAATTTTTGTTACAAACCATGTCTTTGTACGAGCTAGATAAGAATTGACGTGATAATAAAAACATAATATGAAAGATGCGCAGTATTCTATGAAACTTCAGTAGGCTACAAGTTATGAACCTGGAACAACTTATGGGTGTAGCTCTCCAAAGATATAATTATAACGATAAACATTCTTCAGGTTTTATTAAATTTTAATTTTTTTAACCGTGTACATCATTTTTATTATCACTTCAATTCAGAAGAGAAAAAAATATACAATATTTTCATTGGAACAATAATATAATTAAAGTATGCGAAAATTATCAAATGTTTTATCGTCAATATGTTTATTTTTGCGCCACGATTACTTGTGGTCTTAGGGCCAGTTGATCGAAACAAGATAGGAACAATAGATTACCATTACTGATCAGTACACGTATTAAATGCGTTGCTTCAAAATACCGATGACGCCAGGTAAAAAATAGCTAACTATATTAACACGCACTGACGGTTTGTTTGCCGTTTCGCTTTTTGTTACGCGTGCAAACGAGATAGTGATATTAGGTAATAGAATACGCGTCTAGTATAGCGCGCCAGTACACGTCGTCACTATACGTTTACTGGACCTGTACTGGAACTTTCTAATGGTTTCTCACCCGAAACACGCAGATAAAATGCACACGAAAAACGACCTTATGTATATCGTCATAAGGGTCATTTTCCTAAAACATTTTATCTACGTGTTTAGGGCGAGAAAGCTTACAAAGTACCCCCCCGGCAGCGGTAAACGGATAGTAAGAAATCTTACGATCGCATTATTAATGACCCGCCGCGGCAAATGGATGGACTGGAAATGGTGAATGTTACTTAAGTATAAAGTGATCACATTGAGACAGCCGATGATCAGTCATAAGCCTGATGGAAGGTCCATCCTCTGGTGTATATCTGATGAGATAACTATTTGACGTATTATTACGTCTGCAAATATAAAAACTGACAACATCATTTGATTATTTCGCACAGCTTAATCATTGTTCATTGTTTCTTAACAATATTATTGTGAACGCAAAGTCAAACCAAACTGTGATAAGATCTTGTTATTTTTATTAATTTAACAATTTGCTGAATATATTGATTACTTATAGTACGCAGCATATTTTGGTATATAATATGGTATTACTATTTACAAATACACGATAACATTATATTTAGAGTATATAACATACTTATATACAGGTTAACAAGTTCACGATACATAATTATTGACTATCAAGTATCAACAACAAGAATGATATTATTTAGGTTATCGCCAAATAAAGATATAACCATCGTATGTTCAGACTGAAGAAAAATTCAATCAGTAACACAAAGAGCCATGGAGAGGAGAATGCTGGGTATTTCGTTAAGAGATAGGCAGACAGATGAATGGATACGAGAGAAATCCAAGGTCACCGACATGGTAAAACGAGCAGCTGCCTTAAAATGGAGTTGGGCAAGACACGTTGCCAGACGCTCAGATTCTAGATGGACCAAAAAGATTCTCGAGTGGCAACCTAGAACAGGCAAAAGGAGCGTAGGAAGATCTCAGGCAAGATGGTCTGACGATGTGAGACGAATCGCAGGAAGCAAGTGGATACAGCTCGCCCAGGATAGGGATCTGTGGAAAGTCAAAGCGGAGGCCTATGTCCAGCATTCGAATTAAAATGGCTGAGAAATAAGAATAAAAAGACCAAAGAAAATACACATGGCTGAATGGGGCGGTGCAAGGAAACACGTTCATCCAAGAACCAGTTCTTCAAGAAAATGAATGGCAGTGATGGAAACAAGAAGTGTGTGTAAGGTTAGGGAAGACAAGCCATCTGTGAGGGGATGAAAAATTAATTAACCATTGGAAACTAATCAAAAAACTGACTTACAAAGTTTGCACTGTAGAACGACACTACATATGTAAAATTTACAATTTTATTTTTGTTTTTATTTTGTGTTATTCAAATTATAAAATTTATTACCCATTGATAAATAAATATTCAAATAAATAAACTTGATAATAATAACGCCATTATCTCTGCTGTATTTTGTAAAATTAATTTGATTTGTTGCCAATATCTTGTAATAGTAAAATTATATTCATTCATAATTAGCTTCCAAGTTATGATAATGTAAACTGTAGTTTAATAATGTTAAAGCGGACTGTAATGAGATAAAAAATATGTGGATCACTTGAAGGAACTAAACTTAACGACATTAGGGGGGAGATATGATTGGGGTTGAGGGATCTTATTGAGATATACTGTGTGTGTATGTATGAGCACTAGGTAGTCCTGTGAGATACTACCAGCTATGTTCACCATGAGCTCTAATGTGCACCTGAGAGGACATCAACTGAAGCTACAGACAACATTATACCTACACATCCAACACACCACACAACCAATAGAGCTGGCAGTGTGAGGAATCAGTTGCCAGAGTCAGAGAAAGAAGAGGCGTGAGGAAGCATGGCTGTTTGAGATTGAGCTGGATTGATCATGAGAGTGTATGACAGAAGCAAGGAGTGTGTGTAGAGATAGGGGGGTCTGTTCTCTCTGCCTGTCTTGCGGGGATTCACAGGCTACCCCGAATTATGCAAAATGTCGTGATGGTGCAGATGGATGAATCTGATCATTCGGAATTTCTTTATCATCCAAAGCATTTCTGATTCAAATACATCAAATTTTTAGTAAGTAACTTTTTATGTTTAGGAAGGAACACTAGTGCTGGATTTCACCAACTTCTTAACTGAGGAAAAGCGGAGATAGGAGCCACCTATCACTATTTTTCATCACAGAGAAATTATAGGTACTAGAGAAGCCATTCCATACGAATTATCAGTTTGAAAGTTGCATCCACCGAAAAAGAAGCATAATTTCGACACATTCATAACAACTGGTAAAGATTTTTTGATATTTGTGCTAGGTGGCTCCTAACTCCGCCATTCCTCAACTAAAAATTTGGCGAAATCCATTAGCAATACTATTGTTTTGGAAGACAACATATATTATTATTCACGAAGTTCTAACACTAGGGCAGTTCATCTCATCTGACATGTCCCCACAGTTATCAGTTCCATTACAGACTTTGGTTTTGGCAATACACCTCTTGTTTGTGCATTTGAATTCGTGCTTCCTGCAGACACCACCGCACCCTGAAGGCTCATCGCTCATGTCGCCGCAGTCTGCTAAGCCGTCGCAGAACAGGTTGCGCTGGATGCATTCACCATTGTTGCAAGTGAACTGGTCATCAGGACATGCTGGAAAACAATGATGTTTGAACAATTATGTAGGTAAAGAACATAATTGAAGAAAGTCTTGTTAATGTAATCTCGATGTTTTCAAGCGTCGCGTCGGTATATGGTGGAAGTCCATTTTAAAGTAAAAATGAAAAAATCAAAATATTTAGATTAAAATACACTAAATTGACTTATGCATCCTCATCTTCAGGCGATTGTGAATAAAAGTGGGTGCAAATCCTCGAATACTAGTCGCGAAATCAAAAGTCAATTTTGTGGATTTTAATCTAAATATTTAGTTTTATTAATTTTTTCTTTTAAATGTATATAATATTATATTTTTCAGTAATTTAGGTGCGATTTGATGATGTATAGTGAATTATCATTAGAAACAAGTGTGCGAAGGTCTGCTAAAATAGGCGAAAGTAGGTATCGGCAGTTCGCATTTCTTTTCGAAAATTTAGACAAGCCCAGATCTTTTAGAAAATGTTTTTTTTTTTACCTTGTGTGCAGTTGAGTTCATCACTACCGTCCCAGCAATCCACGGCTCCATCACATTTCTTGGACGTCTCAAGGCAGGATGTGTTGTTTCCGCATTGGAAGTTAGTTGTCAGGTCGCACACTGCAATTTATATTACACCATTTGATATCTATTTTCTTCAATTTGGAAAAACGCTATTTAAACTCACATGATGGATTTTGCTTACATGTTCTCGGAACTTGGATAGATACAAATTTGGTAAAATACAAAAATATGTTAATACGCTCAACTGGTTTTATCAAAATTATGTTTTTGCTGCGGTTTTTTTGGGGTAAGTATTTTATGACTGTTTTTTAATCCGATATCAGATATGTTACCCAAACAAATACGTAGGTATTCTTTTTCTTTAAAAGTCAGTCCAGTGATTTATGTCATGCACGATCATTCAGATCAGGACTCAATTGCACACCCATTCTTTTTTAATTATATTATGCTTCAGACAGTTTAACTATGGCACGATGTATTTTAGGAGAAATTGTGGATAAACGCTACTCAAGACTTAAGGGAAAAATTCCACAATTCGGTAGATACGAGATGACAAAATTTTAAAGAGATTATTAAATTATAACTTACTACAGTCAGTCTCATCAGATCTATCATAGCAGTTGATGTGTCCATCACACCTCTTACTCTGTGGGATACAGAGGAGATTACTACACCTCCATTCCTCCTCTTCGCAGGGCTGCAATGTCTCTAAAGGGCGACATGTGTAGATGGAATATTTCTGATTCAGTAGATGGCAAGCTTCGATCTCTAGAGCACATAGGCCACCACATCCTGAGAATGCAAAAAAAAATACAATACTTATGCTGGATTTCACCAACTTCTGGATATGAGCCATCCTAGCACGAATTTAGTATGAAAACTGATAAGTGGCTCCTATCTCCGCTATTCCTCACCTAAAGAGTTGGTGAAATCCAGAATTATTGTTCTATTCTATTCCCTCACGCCTCGTCCCTTGTGGGGTCGGCAGAGAAAACAACACCAGACTTTCTTATCCTTACACACACTTCTCGCTTTCCATCACATTCATGCAAGTTGTCATGCACACCGTATGATTCATTTTATTCTTTGCACAAGTACTTCCTTCAGAATCTGGTGGATATGGTCAAGCCAGGTGGTTATTGGACGACCTCTTTTTTTACCCATCTATATTTTCTTTGACATCCTGTCATCATCCATCCTCTGTACATGTCCTAACCATCGCCACTTGTTCACTTTCATTCTAGTTACAACATCCGTCTTACAGTCACTCATCTCTCTGATCGCTTCATTTATTATCCGATCTCTCGACGTTTTTCTACACAATCTTCTGAAAATGTTTTTTTTAATTTTTTAAAATTATAAATAAGGATCTAGGCTTGCAAATATACAAACCCAAATACTTTCCTGCACACTGTGCACTAGGCTAAAAGACTGTATCGCAAAGTGTGGAATAGATCGCCACCGCCGGGGTTTGAACCTGGCACCTCTCGCTTGAGAGACTGCCGCCTCAACCAACTGCGCCAACCATGTACTCGTATCAAGTTTGGATAGGTATTTTGAAAAAAAAAACTGTTAATGTATTTTTCTATACCTGTTGGATCGTTAAGATCCCTCGAAGGTCTGCAGACTGGTATACCACTGTCAGACACAGCGATGCAGACATCCAAGTCCTTCCTACATCCTCTGCAGAAGCCATCTAAACTCATCAGTTCATTCGTCAAGTTATCCTTCTTGTTTGTGTTGCTCTCCCTCCACGCTATGTATTCAGTCTTTAAGTTTGATTTCTTGTTATTTGAGCTTTTATTATTATCTTCCGATTTGGTGTCTGGTATTAGAACTACAGTCGGCAAATCATCCGTAACAGGATAAATAGTTCTGTTGGCATCTTCAGAATACATCGGTTCTTGCGTAGTTGTCTTTAAAATTATTACAACATCGGCTATTGTAGAAATATTATTAACATTATTTTCATTTGATACAATCTTTGGAGGGACTTGGGTAAAATTTGTAAATTTAACGAGGTGATAGCTTGAAAAATGACTAGAAAACGGTACCAACAAAAATCCAACAAGAATTAGTATAATTAAAATTAAAACTATCCACGCTATTTGTTTTTTATACACTTTACTTACACTCGAATCTTTGAAGGCTAATCTTAATATCCAACTCACCCCACACATTCCCCTTTTCTTTATCACCTTGCTTTCTACCCTATCTGTGGAGACGGTGGATCTTCTATCAACAGTGTCCACTTTCCTAGAAATTGTGGGAACCGATTGAGCTCGACTTTCAGCGTTGTGGATTGCCCCATTACTAATCGTAGCTGAAGACTTAAATAACTCATAATCGTTTATATAAAAATTTGGAAGTTGCTGTTGCGATATTTGTACATTGTAACTATTTATATTGCTGAGAGAATTGGAAGATGTTTCTTTGGTTAAGTTATTGTGCGATTCATTCCTATGTCTATGTAAGGGTGTCGAGTGTACACCTGGAGAAAATACACTATGGAAGTACAATCTTTGTTGCATTTCAATATTATCATACAAATTTTCTTCGCTCTTTTTGCTGCCAATGTATCTGATGACATCGGCTTGGCTTCTCAGGGTAGATGTGTTCCTAGCATTATGTTTGGATCTATTTGGTAAAGTGTTGGAAGTTTTTTTGGTCTTGTTGTTATTGTGTTGGCTCGCTGAGCGTCTTTGGTGTCCAAATGGTGGAAGGAGGGATGGTGAGACATTCTGGCTGATGGACGGAGCCTCCAAGGTTAGTGAAATACTCTGAGCCATGTCATGTGAGCTGTGTGTCAGGATATGTCCATATTCATTTCATATTGTGCTCTGTAACAAATAAAATATACAACTTTAAATTTTTATTTTGTGTTGAAACTGAGAAATTCATTAAGTTCACGACAGGTGCTGAAGTATTTGTTCAAAATTCATAAGACGCTTTCAAATTTCACATTTTATATAACATTGAAGCATAAGAAGATAGAGACATAAGTTAATCTACTAAGAGTATGTATATTGGCTTTTCAAAAATTTCTAAAAACGGGGTCTAGACAACCTTACTAAATATGCTTTGGAAATAATAGAGAAGATACATTGAGCTTTTATCTAGGGAATAATCGTAAAAGTTTTTTAAAATCTTGTATAGAATTCTCAATTTTTTTTTAAAAACATCCCTGTATTTTTTCCGACGAAAACTCATTTCTCGAAAGTCGCGGAGATTTTTTTTTGTATTGATAATATGCATTAAAATCTAGGGAATAACCGTAAAACTTTTTTGATTAAAGCGAAATAAACCCAAAAAAAATGGAATTACGCCATTTTTACCGTTTTACTATGCGCATGTTCACGCGATTTTGAACCTTAATGCCGTGGGAAATGACTGTGACGTCATTCTTGGTACCAAGTCCTTTTAAGTGAAGTGACATACGATGAAGATATACCCTCTTTGAAATGTGAAACTTTCTTAGGGGTTAAGTGAATGAATTGTTTAATTAGTAATGAAATTAGTATTTTGATATCTTAACTGAATTGTTGGGGTAGGGAATACATGGATAGATTACGTGTATGTCCTTAATTGCAGCAATTAGAAACCATTGAAGTACAATCAGTAGTAATATTATATGATAATTTATACCTACACCCATGGGCGTCCTCAGCCTCGGAGCTAGGAGTGGGGTCAACAAAAATTTTAAATTCGATATATCATGAAAAAAGGCTAAATAGCGCCGCAGGCGAAATTTATTTTGAGACATAATGAAGAAGGTCTTGATGAGGCTTGGTTTATTTGAAAATGTATGTATTTTTTTGCACAATAATTTATTTATTTATTTTATTTTCTTAACGGAATCAAACAGTCACAACAACAAATAACATAAATTAACATATCACTTATAAACAGACCAACAAAGATTCCATATTTTACCTACAATATAACAAACACAAAAAATAATATGTATGAAAAATGTATTTTATAAAAAAGTAATAGAAAATAGCGCCGCAGGCAATTTTTTTAATAAAATAACTGTATTTTGATGGATTTTCATGAAAATTTATGATGTGATGAGAAAACGTGTGGTAATAGTTTGCACTCATTGTAATTAACACTCCTCTCTCTACTCAAGTATTTATTTACTTATTGAGAGAGAAGGACAACATTAAACTATGTAAATCTTGTACCTATCTGCTGAAAAATTATAACTGTACTTGTATTATATTACTAAATAAATAAATAAAAAAAAATAATAATAATGTGATTAAAAAACTAAACTAAACTAAAAAATATATACCTATTCCAATCTCTAGGGAGGGCAGCTGCCCCCCTGCCCCCCTGACGACGCCCATGCCTATACCTACAGATATCATAACACACATGCCCTCTCGATTGAATGAAAAGTTACAAAATATAAAACGTGCTAATTGTTACGTATCTTGTTTATTTCTATTTTCACTGTGAATTTCAACAATAGGTTTTATCTACCATTCATTTATAGTATTGTTTTATTATTTGCATAGAAATTTTATACAAATTCACTTCCTGGCGAGTGTACATTTGTTTTACATGTTTGCCTACCTATAGAGGTAGACATTTTTTTATGTAAGTAGGTTAATATCATTCATGAGTCTGATCTGATCCGGGTTCGAGTATCGTCTGGGACGGCTTTTCGTATATTGTCGTAAGTTTTGCGCACGATTTATATAATTTGAGTTAAAAATATCAGGAAATATATTATATATTATTTACGATATAGTTAAATTATACTTAGGTACTATAATTATTAATTAATCACTAGTATTGCCTAACACCGTACCAAGGCCGTAGCCAGGAATTCATTTCGGGGGAGGGCTAGAGCTCTGGAAAATTTGATGTTTCCTAATGGAATAAAAACGAGTAAATTGCGCCGCAGGCGGTTTTTTTTAAAGAATGGTTGAATTAATGAACCTCGTTACGCATCTGGATATATTTTTGAGTTACAACAAGATAAACGACTAGCACCGCAGGCCAAAATTTGTCATAAAACATAAGAAGGTAATTTATTTTATATGAACAAACCATCACTTAAACGAATTTAGCGCCGCAGGCAAAAGTTTTTAATAAAACAACTGTGATTTAATGGATTTTCATAATAACTAAGTATTCAAAATTCATGAAAAACAATGCGGTAATAATGTGATTAATTTGTCCTATGTATAAAACGGTGGGTTAGCTGAGGAATTTCGGGGGGTTTGAAACCCCAACCCCCCCTGCCTACGCCCATGCACCGTACTTATTACAGTATTACCTATCTTTGTAAGTATTATTAAGTAAAGTATTTTACAAATGTAAACATTATTTATTATATTATTGAGTAATGATACAATAATTACAAACAATCATTACAATTACAGCGATGTTACATGCACGTAAATTACAATTATTTATATATTATCCATTATGTGTTATTTTTCACGAAATTAGGTAAAAAATATAATGATACCTAAACTACGCGAGTGTTAGATAATCATTTTACTGGTAAAAAACGGCACGTCATTACGTAGTTTTTACGAGCATCGATCAATTACCTGCAAATAAGATTTCTAAAAATAATAGGTACCTACTTACCTATATAAAATACGTATTGAAAATCACGTCCAAAAATATATATTAGGTATAAGTACTTCAAAAAAACTCAAGCGACTAATTCAGTTGTTTGATAAAAAAAACTTTTTTTACTGTGAAATATGGAAAATTTATCGTTTCGAGTAAAAAATGAAAATTTTAACGCAGCCTATAACGTCTAAACCGTTTATCTAATCCAAAGATTTCGTTAGGTGTAGTTTGTAGAAAATTTATCGCAGATTTTTCCTGTCCTAAGATTCTTTTCCCTTAAGTGCCTCTTAAATTATTTGGACTATTTACGTAAAATATAACAAACTTTGATAAACTTAATAAGTCTCTCAAATAGTCCCTATATTACTTACTACAGGAGTTACCCGTGCTTCGCAACGGCAAACAGGGATAGTGAAGTATATCGACAGTATGACACTCGGTGCCCCCCAATGCCAATGGCTTGAACTGGATAAAATGTGACTTAAGATCTGAACTCCTTTTCTAACGCCCTTTCCAACGATACTACACACGACCCCACACAACCTCTCATAATCATGGCACCTCCTAGTTAAAGCTTTATCACATTTTAAATGGCGACGTTAAAATCTAAAGCAGATCGGTTCGAAAGTTTTTGTGAATTTTCACAGCAATCCATCGTAAAATGCGTAAAACACTTACAAAAAAACCGACTTATTTTTATGTGTTTTTATTGACTTGCCATTAAAATTAAAATAACGAATTATGTGTCCAATTTATATTGTTATACAATAAATAATTGACCTGTAGCGAGCGAGGCATTAGACAGGTGTTGTGCGGCACAATATGACACAGTGGGCGGAGGGCATTATGTACATTGGTGATCACTCTCTCGTGACGGCACACCGGCTATCCACCCTTATTTAATCATATGTAAAAGTACCATATTGCACCCTCGTTCCATACAGTGCTATCACCAGATGGCCTCACAAGAATCATGTGAGAATTAAACGTTTTTATGTTATGGAGTATGCAGTGCAGAACATTTGAAAGAAACGTGGAGACTTCATCTAAATTCAAAGAATTTGGGGCCATATATAGGAACTTGAGATTATTTCCAAAGTTTTTTTTACATATAATGCTATATATATACAAGAGAAATCCAAGGTCACCGACGTGGTAAAGCGAGCAGCTGCCTTAAAATGAAGTTGGGGCCAAACGCTTAGATTCTATATGGACCAAAAAGATTATCGAGTGGCAACCTAGAACAAGCAAAAGGAGCATAGGAAGACCTCAGGCAAGATGGTCTGACGATGTGGGGCGCATCGCAGGAAGCAAGTGGATGCAGCATGCCCAGGATAGGGATCTGTGGAAAGTCAAAGGGGAGGCTTATGTCCAGCATTGGAATAAAAACGGCTGAGAAAGAAGAAGAAGAGGAATGCATCAATTTGGTCTAAGTATAAAATATTTTAAGGTAAGACGTAGTGATTCTTAGGGATAGGTATTATTTTATGTTTGGCCCCCTTTTAATAAAATAAGCCAAAAACGTCATTCTTATTGGATAGCTTTGTAGATTTTCACGGTCCTTGTTAATCTCTTCTCCATTCTTCTTGGGTGTACCGTGTGTAGATTGTCGATGTTGTCGAGCTTTCGGCCTACTTGCTGAGGCCATCTTCAGGACTAATGTCACTAATGGACAGGACTAATGTCAAATTAGTCCTGAAGATGGCCTCAGCAAGTAGGCCGAAAGCTCGACAACATCGACAATCTACACACGGTGCACCCGAGAAAAATTGAGAAAAGGTCATTCTTACTATTCATATAAAATTTGAAGAAGTTGAAGGGATAACAGAACGAATTTAACTCAAGGCATCAACCCTTAAATGAAATATTGATAATGATGGAATATTAAATTAATGATGTCATAATAGAATGAGGTCAAATAAACCCTTCATTGATTGGTCTCTAACATGAAAATACATGTGATTCCATGTTCTAACAAAGTAGAGTAATATATTGTAATAGAAACTATTACATATTCTAAGTATGCCTGCATTAGTATAACATTATAACTAAACCATGCTTTTAATATTAAGTGTATGCATACCGACATTTCAAAAATTTCTAAAAACGAGAGACCTTATATCTCGACAACCGTTACTAAATATGCTTTGGAACAAAATAGGGTAGATGAATTGAACCTTTATCTAGGGAATAACCGTAAAAGATTTTTTATATCTTGTATAGATTTCTCAAAAAAAAATTTTGAAAAACACCTCTGATCTTTTTTCCGAAAGATGGAAACTCGTTTCCCGAAAGTCGCAGAGAATTTTTTTTTGTACTGATAATATGCATTAAAATCTAGAGAATAACCATACAAGTTTTTTGATTGAAGCGAAATTAACCCCATAAAATGGATAAAACGCTGTTTTTACCATTTTATCATGCGATTGTTCACGCGATTTTGAACCTTAATGCCGTGGGAAATAACTGTGATGTCATTCTTCGTACCAAGCCCTTAAACGCTGTTGATAAAGTTAAAACACTACCTGCATTAGTTATTCATTGATTGAGGATGAGATATGATCGTATTGGATTAGAAGTGACGTTAATAGTCGTCTATATTCGTATTTAATAGAACATTTCTAAATTATTGAACGAAAAAACATCGCACGTATTGATTTTGCGGGGCAGGACTTGTAGTATCATGATGTAGAAAAGTCCACACAATATCATCATTCATGATTGATATATAAACTCATCAACTCATCACCCAAATACTGGGAAACATTCAACTATCCAGATATCAAAGGATTAGGCTTAGATGGAACTTTACTCAAAAATAAACTTGGCCTGAGGTTGTTCTTCCAAACCAAATGACCAATGTATTACGTTTGCATCCACTATTGATACAGTATGTAATCCACATATTCTACACACATACCTACATATGTTTTATACCTATGCAGATTGCGGATTCTATGAAATATGTAGGCAGTCCATAAAAAAACTGGAAAGAAGCAACGGGTTGCAATGCTTGTATGAAGTCATGCGTACAAGTAACTTGTTACTTTACTGTGAAAACTCCATATTCGTCATTTATTTCTCCTAGAAGAAAGACGGATGTAATAAAACATTCTTCTATCTTCTTCTTCTTTCTCAGTCGTTTTAATTCCAATGATTTGACTTTTCATAGATCATTATTCTGGGCAAACTGCATCCCTTGCTTCCTGCGATTCGCCTCACATCGTCAGACCATCTTGCATGATGCCTTCCTACGTTCCTTTTGCTTATAATTAAGAGAACATTTTTGGTCCATTTAGAATCTGAACGTCTGGCAACGTGTCCTGCCCAACTCCATTTTAAGGCAGCTGCTCGTTTTACCACGTCGGTGACCATGGATTTCTCTCGAATCCATTCATTTTTCGTCTATCTCTTAACGAAATACCCAGCAATCTCCTCTCCATGGCTCTTTTGTGTTACCAGCAGTTTTTGCGTGATTCGCTTATTTAAAACTGCGGTTTCAATGCCTTATGTTAAAACTGGTAAAATGCGTGAGTCGTAAACTCTTAAAACTGAAAAAGTTTCAATTCGTGCAAAATTCTTATATATCTGTATTGGTGGTCAAGTTCTGATTAACTGTGTATCAATTGTAAATTGTTTTCACTTCTTTACATTACCTACGCATTAAATAATAGAAAACGTATTATTTGTAATATATTACGTATGTTACATAATCCTATGTGTATTACCTATACCTACATTGCTATTACATTATTTACAGACTAGTGGGTCCCGTGAAAACTATATTCAATTTTGGCATTTTTTATTAACTAACTACTCATACTGCCCTACCACAGCCTTCCAAAGTTCTTCGAAGGAACATATTAGAGAGGGTCTTGGTCTTACCTACTTTCCATACTAATTTTACATACGTACCTATTATACAGTAAGTATGATTACTAAAGGAATTAGAATTGCATTCTCTATCAATAATATAATAGGTATGTATGTATGTATGTATGTAGTACTTTTACGCGGAAAATTATTTTCATTCATAATTTAATCAGCAGGTACACTTTAAATTTCAAATTTTCATTCATAAAACTTAACGTCTAGACGTATTGGTCAACCAATATTTTTTGACCGATTTAAAGCGCTGATGGTATATAGTGAATTAAAAAAAATTCCATACACTCAAACAAAAAACTGATATTAATTCCATTATTTACAACGTGCCTGTTTGGTTTTACCGAGCTCTGCAAACATGCGACACAAAAAGTGAGATTTCGTCGAAAATTTTTAGCCACCCATGAACGCGTCGCTGCTTTAAATTTACATACATATTCAAATACTTAATATATAATAGTAGATAAACTAGATCAGTTACCACAGGGAATTTCGGAGCGTATAATGACTTTGGCCAAACACCTCCTAAGATTCATCATGCAGACGAATCTATTAAAGAGTCCTTTTACCAACAGCTGGATTCGGTATTGAGGAAAGTCCCAGAACATGACCGGTTGATTCTCCTTGGAGATTTCAATGCACGAGTAGGTCGAAAATCGCATCTGTGGCCGGGCGTCATTGGGAAACACGGCCTGGGAAATATTAACTCAAATGGCGAACTTCTCTCAAAATTCACAGAACACAACCTCGTAATCACAAATACTATGTTTCATTTACATGACATTTCATTTTCATTCAAAGAACTTGCAAAATTTGCCAAATGCCCATCGTTACATACATACAGGACTTGGATTTTTCCAGTATTATGTAATGGAACTACTTATACATACATTGCCATTACATTATTCATATATAGATGTTGTTAAGTCCTTCATTGAACCGAAACGTTTAGGTTGTTATTATTGTTAATTGGTTTAAATACTCGAGAGAGGGTAACCAGCGATGCGAATCAGCGAGGATATAAAAAGGTCTCAATGAATTGTACAAATAATTGCATTGATTTAGATCTTGATCTAATAAACACACTATTGATTTCCAATAAGTAATTGACACATGCGTGTGCGCAATCCGAAATAGATCAGAGTTTGATATCGAAATTTCTTTTCACGATCATAGATTGTTCAAACACGTAGCAGGTTTAATAAGATAAAACATTCTGTCTTTCTATCTATCTATGCCATCACGCTGTATGGTTTGCGGGGTAGGCAGGGAGAACAGAATGCTACGCACTTCTATCCTTACCATACATACATCTCTCGTTTTTAACGTTCGTCATTATACGCTCTGCGAGTTCTCTCCATCAAAACGCGTTCATTCTTGAGTCAATATGTTGACTCTTGCACCCCGAGTGACTCATGAACGACTATGTTTCCTCGCTCCCTCTCTGTCCAATGACTTATATATTTTCTTTAACATTCTATCATCATACATTCTCTCCACATGTCCAAACTATCTCAACTTGTTCACTTACATCTTAATCAGAACACTTGTCTTACATCTACTTATCTTTCTAACTACTTCATAATATAATCGCTCATTGTTTTTCCAAGTACCTATTCTTCTCAACGACCTTATTTGGAAAGCTAAAAACAGGTCTGAAATTTATTTTACATGAAACTTCTCTAGATTCTAGATGGACTAAAAAGACTCTCGAGCACTCTCGAGTGGCAACGTAGAACAAGCAAAAGGAGTGTAGGAAGACCTCAGGCAAGATGGTCTGACGATGTGAGGCGAGTCGCAGGAAGCAAGTGGATGCAGCATGCCCAGGATAGGGGTCTGTGGAAAGTCAAAGGAGAGGCCTATGTCCAGTATTGGAATTAAAACGGCTGAGAAAGAAAGAGGAAGAAATTTATTTATTGCATACTTATTTGAGAATCAATTTTGGCATCAGATAACTATAAGGCTGGCCACACAAGTCCCGAAGTTCAGTTCCGGAATCGACCGTTTTGCAAAAAAGTTCCGATCAAAACCTCTCTCTGAATTCAGCGTCACCCCGATTTTAAATTCAGAAAGAGGTTTTGGTCGGAACCTTTTTGCAAAACGGTCGATTCCGGAACTGAACTTCGGGACGTTTGTGGCCAGCCTAAGGAACTCAAACACTGGGTACTTAGAACGAGAATAGAATCTTGCCTTTGGAGTAAGAAAGGCCATTCTTCCTACCCCACTAGGGTGTGAAATGATAGGTGAATCATCAAATAAATTTGTAATATTTAAACTAGAAAGTTTGTCGACGATATTCTGTCCTTGGTATAACAGTTTATAATATGACTAACTGGAGGATGTTAATTACGGACAGTTATTAATAAATCATGTTTATGGGGAAACTTTATACATATTGGGGACTGTATAGCCTAATAAATTAATTATTCATACAAATGTGGATCAATTCAGTATTCACATACGTGGTTTACTAAAATGATGTTTATATTATACATCAGGGAAGTTAGAAGCACCCGTACCAGGCATTTTCGTTTAAAAACTGGGAGAAAAATCGTGTTCGGGGCTGCAAATAACCAAAATCTATCTACTCAGTTTGAGTCGCATCGTCGCTCTTACTAACTGTATTTTTAACATACTTAAAGTAAAAGATACACAGATGCAATGTATACTATTTTATTGTAACAATTGTTTCTAATAATTGTGCCTACGGCAATAAACCTGCCATTTGGAAATACTCTTTATTCAACAAATCACTCAAAAAATATCAAAAAGGAGTGGGGGAGGGGGTTAATGAAGATCAATTGAGTCATTACTGGGATCCCAATGGGGCATGTTTAGGTAATAGACATTTTTAAAGAGTTGGACCCTCCAACTGATTTTTAGAATGTCTAACCCTAAAATAATTATAATACAATATGTACTATAATCAAATTATTTCAAACTGTCGAACGCAGTAATAAAAGTGTGACAGAGAAGGGACGACTACCTGCTCTATTCGCACTTATGCCAGAGCCATAAGGTGCGAATAAAGCAGGAAGTCGTCCCTTCTCGGTCAAATTTTATGACTGCGTTCGACAGTTTAAAATAATTTGATTATAGGAAGGGCTCAAGCTTGATTAGGAGGGCTGTCCACTTAATTTATAGACAATTTTGGAAAGTTTTACATTGCTTTTAAAATAATCATCGTCTATAGAGTCAGCAGTGATGTAGCAAATAGCAATAATATTAAAGTAATAATGTAATTAGCAGCAGGTATACTGCATATACGAGCAGGTAGCATGCTAATAATACCTGCTTATTATTTATTAGCATTGCACGAATTATTCGCACGATATTATTATATCTGTTTACCATCACCTCTATGTATCATTATTGTCTATTATATTATGTTGAACTAGAAGCCCTAATACGATTCGCACCTAGTGGGTGTTCGCTAAAGACGTAATGAGAAAATAAGCGCAGAAAATTTTATAAGAACCACGCTTATATTTCTCCAAGTAAAAAGAAAATTATTTAAATTTACCGATTGATACGGGTGTTCATAACAAAACAGTACTTACTACAACTTGAACTGTCAACCGATGTCTGCAAAATTTCATGGCGCTAAACGCGCGCTAATTGGGAAGTTTTAAAATTAGAAAAAACAAACCGACAAAGACGGAAAAGGTTAAAAAAAGGGTGGTAAAAAAAGATAACTTATCTGTAAGAAATTATTATTCTATTCAGATTTTGAATATCTGCACCGAAATAGACTGAATACTTAAAAATCTGATACCTACTGTGGTCCTACAAAACATTTATGCATAGTCAGGCGTTTGTAAAAACGGCAGATGCTTGATGGTGTTAGTCTCCGGGATAGGTTAAGAAATATAGAAATTCGATGGAGAACCAAAGTTGACGATATCATGAGCCGTGTGTCAAAAATCAAGTGGCAATGGGCAGGACATATGGCCAGGCAGGGTGACACCAGATGGAAGTGGAGGCCTTGAACAGATAGAAGGAGTGTCGGAAGGCCACCAAAGAGATGGACCGACGACATTGTCCAAATCGCTGGGGGAACCTGGATGCGGAAGGGTCAGAGCAGAGACGAGTGGAAACAGTTGGAGGAGGCATATATCCAGCAGTGGAGGGAAGAAGGCTAATGAAGATGAAGAATTAGAAACAACGTAGGTGTATTGAAGGAAAATCCCGCGGGGTTAAGGCCCTCCACATCCCCGGGTAGCTCAGGCGCATTAATAGCGACCTCTTTACCCGCACTAGGTGTAGTGGACAATCCCCGATTTCATTCAATCGGGGGCGCTTGTGTCTTATAATCGTGATTCGTGATAACACCTAGTACATCCATGACTTACGTAATTACGCATCACATTAAACTTAGGAATTCAGAAAACAGTTATTGCTAACTTATTTTCTTTTATTTCACTTACTCGTATGAACCTTTCACCTGCGTCACGTTGAAAAGAGAAAACCTTTAGCAAATCGCAATACCCACAACAACAATGTCGCTCTTCTAAAATATTAAACTAAAACAATTATTTATTATCTACGTGGGCTTGAATCTTACATTATATGCTCGTCAGACACGTATTATACGTGAAATGAAAACACGAACCCATACTACATATTAATAATATTACATACCACAAAAGAACATAATATGGGCAAATGACAGTCAGGATATACAAATGTTTTGAATTCGGCGCCCTGAATTGTTCTCAGCCAATATAGTCCAAGAGCCCGCTGCTTAATTTATGACGTATCTGTTTTTTGATCGAAATGTGGTGTAAATGATAGCTTACCAATAGGGTATTACATCGCACTAGGGTTGCCTATCAAAATCTTGCCGCAACCCCCCCTGCCCCCCCCGAAAAGGTCCCTCTTCGCGGTTTTTCGCATTTTATAGGAATATGGTAAGAGATAGGAGAAAGTAGTCAATGACAAAAATAATCCTTGCTAAATTCTCTACAAAAAATGTGAAGTCAATTTTTTTGTAGAACTAGCAGCTTACTCGCAATGGCCGGTCCAAAACCGAAATTCATTTAAAATACTAAAAAAAAGTATTTAAACTAAATTAGTTGAAAATTGATAAGAGCTACAGAAAAATAGTCAAAGAACGAATTAATTACCATAGTCTTAGCTACAAAACGAGGTATAACTTATTTTCATACATCTAATAATTTCGGAGATATTGCAATAAAACTCGGTGACGAAAATTCTTAAAATTTAGTTTTTCATAAAATAACCAGCGATATAGCGCCGCAGGCCAAAAATTTTTTCCATAAAATGTTAGTAATAATGGGTGGAAGAATGTGAAAGAAAAAAAATCAATTTTTTTTTTATTTTCAAAAAATATCCTGTTTTTGACCGGTCATTACGGGTAAACTACTAGTCCTATGAAAAAATTGACTTAACATTTTTTGTAGACAATTTAGTAAGGATTATTTTTGTCATTAACTACTTTCTTCTATCTCTTACCATATTCCTATAAAATGCGAAAAACCGCGAAGAGGGACCTTTTCGGGGGGGGCAGGGGTGGGTTGCGGCAAGATTTTGATAGGCAACCCTAGTGCGATGTAAAACCCTATTGGTAAGCTATCATTTATACCACATTTCGATCAAAAAACAGATACGTCATAAATTAAGCAGCGGGCTCTCGGACTAATACTGAGAGAATGGTCTTGAAACTGAAGACAGTGATAGACGAAAGTATGGACTACAGATTGGCTGTTTTAGAATTACAATATTTGGAAATTCCTTGAATAAAAAAGTATTCCGAAAGTACCCCTGAAATTTACGGGATCTCAGGATTTTCCGTTCAGTTTTTCAGATTATAATTTAGCCAAAATACTGGTAATTATAATCTTAACAAATCGACTGTTTTAGTTTTTTTTATTTGTTTCCAGGCTCTTCTTAAAAAGGTAATATTCACATTGGCGCGTCGAAAACATTCAACAATTGCTTACAATGTTTGGTGTTGCCTAAATTGCCCTTCTCCTCACCCCAGGGCCGGATTTTCCAAAAGGCCGAGTAGGCCGGGGACGTTTTTGGTTTTCACGGAATTCTCTTCGGATTTTTTAACCCCCCCCCCCCCTCGCTTGTCGACAATTTTTTCTTGCCCAATTTTAGTTTTTGAAACATTATCCTAGGGACCCCCCCAAGTCAATGCATTTAAAAAAAAATTTGCGTTAAAATAAAATATTCATACGAAATGCTGGAATGAACCATTACATTCACTCCAGCATTGAACTGACTATATCATAAATTGTTTATTGTGCTTTCATTATCTATTGTCTTGCTTCATACTATGTCACTGATGAAATGCTAACAAAGCCCTATAGGCTGGCCACAAACGTCCCGAAGTTCAGTTCCGGAATCGACCGTTTTGCAAAAAGGTTCCGACCAAAACCTCTTTCTGAATTTAAAATCGGGGTGACGCTGAATTCAGAGAGAGGTTTTGATCGGAACTTTTTTGCAAAACGGTCGATTCCGGAACTGAACTTCGGGGCGTGTGTGGCCAGCCTTACACTCTTTAGCATTGATATTGTGCATTATTATTACTATTGCTTTAATTGTTATAAATTTGATTATGTAAAACTGACGAGTCCAAGTGCCCGATATAGGGTCTAAGGACGATAAACAACAATAAACAATAAACAAATGTCGACGGGGGGGAGAGCGTGGGGATGTCTGGGGCTACTCCTGAGAATAGTGTAATTCCGGCTCTGCCTCAATCTTATAGTATCCTATACTATTTCTATAAGGAGTGTTCACCAGTACAGGAAACATATTTTCCTATAGTTAAAAACAGCGGGTGTACAAGATGCACGTACAAATGAATACCAGTTTGATTGCAATAATAAAATCAGCAAGATGGTAATACGTGAGGCAATAAAATGTTATAATAATGAGTCCCACGCTAATTATATTGTGATCTTAGGAACGAATTAATTACACTCACCTGACCTGACAGTACATCGCGTCACGTCACATACGAGATACCATTATACACTTACGTGTTTATATAACAACATCTTACTTTATGAGAGTGTATGATGGAGGGATATTGCGAATTTAGTACATTTGTACCGCACTTAACGTCTACTCAATCAACGCTGATTTACATTTTCTGAAAATATGCCCTAGAGAATTTTCTGATGAGCTCTAATCTATAAGATATATTTTCTGTACGCAGCTCAGCACAAAGGCCAACCGCTGTTACGTTGAGCTGTGTTATATTGTAATAAAATAAAATAAATAAGGACAATTGTGACTACGTGGACGTCCACGATCGCAAGAGATCTGAAGGAGGCGAGGCTTCGTGCGGAGGATGCGGGGTACAGAAGGACTTGGAGGATGAGGCCGGACTAGGAGAGTCTACCTTAAGTAAATGGGACAGAGGCGAGGGCCAAGAAGAAGAAATAAAGACAATTGTACAGAAGTGGGCCACAGTGGACCCCTTACTGATAGTGCACAAATTTGAGTTTATTTCGATAAACCACTTTTCATTTAAAAAAAAAGGATCGCGTTGCAAAAGCAGGAGGATTCGGCGAAAGTTGTACAAGTAATCCCAGGAAATTTACTTAATTTCATTTGTAATTAATTTCACGTGTTTAATGTAATTAAACTTATGTAATGTAATTTTATTTATACCCGAAGGATCGCCGTATAAAGCGGTATTTACTATCAACAGTAAATATGAATGGTAATTCGTCATTACGACGTAAAGCCCAGTAGGCGTGTGAGTGAGATTCATTAGTAAAGCATGTAATAATATTTTCTTTTCTCATTATTTTCCTCTAGAGAATTATATTATACAATGTAAGATTCTTCACAACATGAATTCTGCTATACTTTAGCTTCTAATAATAATGTAAGTATTTTTGACCCCTGATGTTTGTTGTTTACGGAGAATTGCACACAGTTCTAGTACGTACTTCTACATACATAGACACCTTATTAAAATGATAATTATATTAGTCTACATTCTTTATATTGTACGCAGGGGTAATCTTTATACAAATATGGGAATTATACGTGTGTGATTGTACCGGTAGCTAATATAGTAGATTTACTTAGTTCAAGCTTTAGAGTATATTTCGTCCTCTCCATCGCAAACATCGAACACTAGATCATCGTAAAGAAAACCCGGGCGACCCCAACTCCGCTGGAGAGATGACATTGTCAAGTTTGCAGGTGGAACATGGATGCAGAAGGCACAAGATAGACAGGAGTGGAGAGGTTTGGAGGAGGCCTACATTCAGGAGTGGACGGTTTCGGGCTGAGAAGAAGAAGATGCTACTGTCTTATTACCGAGACGACGGCGTCAAGACTGAATGATGTTCATGTTCTCTCTTTCTCTCCCTCACCCTAGGCATTTATTATTCCCACTTGATGGCGGGGTCTGCCATTCTTGTTTTCCACCGCCACTTTCGGCTCTATCCTGTGCATCTTCCGGGGATGATCCACAGTCTCTCATATCTTCTTTCCACTCACAACTTGGTTGGGGTTAACTGGAAGAAATCGCAGTTCTGCGATAAGTTCGCCCTAGTGAACAACGTTTTATTATCTGTACTATGTCCATTTTGTATATTTATATGTGTTTGTTGTTTACTTTAAGATTAAATAAATAAATAAATAAACAACTTCACGCCACCTCCCCTTGGGTCTTCCTCTGGATCTCCTACCAGGGAAAACTAAGGACTGTGCCCTGTTATCAATGTATTCGGGGGGTCTTCTACTCACATGCCCGTACCACCGTAATCTGCTTTCATAATATGAATGACATTCATGTCTATCAACAACTGCATCGAACTAATCCACTCCTTTTTTATAATTTTGTTTTGTCACCATGTAATTATTGTTTCCATTCTTTCCTTGCTGTACTTAACTGCTTATAAGTTTCCAGTTTATACTCGTAAGTTTGCAATGTATAAATTTTGTTCAATATGTAAACCTGACGATTCCAAGTGCTTTAAATAAGGCCTACGGATGATTTAAAACCAATAAACCAATAATACAGGATTCATATTTCTATACCTAAACTACATAAAGCTAATTTGTAAGCATCGGAACCTCTATGTATGAAAAATTCGGCATCGGTCTTAGGTAATATGTAAAGTGTACAAAGATGTATTTGGGTTTATTTCGATAAACCCAGATTCATTTAAAAAATATATAACCCACTTTTCTAAGACAGATCTCACAAGTATGTATAAAAAAATCGGCATCGGTTCGAAATTCACATATTACCTAAGGGTAATATGTGAAGTGTACAAAGATGTATTTGGGTTTATTTCGATAAGCCCAGATTCATTTAAAAAAAAAACACGGAGCGTGGGAATCCACTTTTATATGACAGATCTCACAAGTATAATAGTGTATTTTCTGTAAAGTAAAGAAACAACTGTCACAGTATGATTCGACTTGCTTTGGTAGTAAGTTTTCGGAACAATTTAAACCTCTTTTTTAAATAAGTTATGCTCTGTTTTTCTACCTTATTGAGGTTAAATGTAGTGAATACCAATTCAGGTTACACTTGGTAGATATAGTGTTATGGTTATAATACTATTATCAATTCTATACGTTGTATTGTATTGTGTCTACTGTATATTTATATATATATATAAAGTAAAGTCTGATTTTTGTAAGTGTTCGCATAACTCCCGCATTTTGCGATTGATTGCTGTGAAAATTCACAAAAACATTCGTAACAATCTGCTTTAGGTTTGGACGTGAAAAAGAAAAGCTTTTACTAGGAGATGCAATGATGATGAGGGTATCCAAGAGTTGTATGGGGTCATGTGTGAAAGGGCGTTGGAAAAGGAGTTCAGATCTTAAGCCACATTTTGTTCAGCTCAGGCCAATGGGAGACACCGATAGATGTCATGATGATGAGGGGATCCAAGGGTTGTGTGGGGTCGTGTGCGGTATAGAGCCGCTCAAACTCATTATTTTAGCTAATAGATGGATGAACGCGTTTCTGGTCGTACTGTCGATATACTTCACCATCCATGTTTGCCGTTGCGAAGCACAGGTAACTCAGCTAGTATGATATACAATATACAATAGACACTTAGTTTTTCCGTTCATTATTATTACACGCGACCGTACGTAATTTTACTTTTTTTGTGCCAAATGCATTATTTTAATTGTTATTTAGCACTTAACGCTTCGTTCTGTGAAGGTCGTCCTTACTTGAAGGCAATAGACTCAGTAGGTAATGTATTATGGCATTGATAATTATAAATATCTTTTTAAAATTAAGCCAATACCTACCAAGTGGTAGAGTATTTTGTGCTAATTTGTTTGACTTTCAACTCAATAATGAACATTAAAAACATATTGCAATTGTAAAAACATAATTAGTTATGGATGAGTACTAATTGTTTAGAGATGCAGAAGAGTAGAAGGTTATAATGAATCATTACTAAGGACTGGAAAAAATCTGTGTTATTTTTCGGGAAATGTGGTGTTAATTTTTGCAAAAATCGGTGTTATTTTTCGAGAAATGTGTTATTTTTTTGCAAAAATCGGTGTTATTTTTCGGGAAATGTGGTGTTATTTTTCGAGAAATGTGGTGTTATTTTTTGCAACAAGGGGTGTTATTTTTCATACATACATTTATATTATCTTCAATGTGAACAATTTTGCAGCTTTTACAAGAATATAAAAAACATTATCGTGAACAATAATATTTTATACAGAAATCCCTAAAACGATAAAATAAGACAAAAACATTTGAGAAAAACAAAGAACGCCTCTTTGATTTTTTTTAGTGTGGTTATTCTTATTTTAAAAGCCATATTTCTTTTGATAATGTTTCAATTGAAAATTACGATGTTTTCCAAAATAAAGATCGAAATTCGCGTCAAACATGCAGAAATTCGCATTATTCCTGTAAAAGACTACTAAAATTCGCGTTATATGTGTAAAAAAACACGAAATTCACGTAAAAAGAACAAAATTCGCGAATAAATTCGTTTTATCTCGATTGCGAAATTTTTCAGTCTCTAATCATCTAATCTCTCAACCCTTCTGTACTATTCTTGTTTCTTTTTTGTTGAATTAGTTATTAACGTAGAATAAAAGTTTTTTTTCCTTAAAAATGGGAAAATGTATCGACAATCAAAAACATCGAGATTGTACTTTTGAATGTTTTATGAATTATTAAATTTTAGGAAATATTTGGAGGTATGCTATGTTCTACATACTTAATATGCCTACTTTCAAGACAGTTACAAAGTTGTTTAGATAATTCGCTTATTAAGTTAGAAACTTTCGGGACTAGGAACTGAGCGATACCGAGGATAACCTTCTCAATTAATTATGTACATTTCCATGATGTTCGTTCTTCGGGTTTCACTGCGGGTCGAGTAGTTGAGTAACCGAGCTTTCGGCAGCGATCTACTGCCATCTTCAGGGTGAAGTAGTTTTTGTATGTAAAAGTCCGTCGAGGTATCAGTAATTTACTGCCGCAGCGAAAGCGTACAAGATTATTTAATTACGTACAATTCGTTCGCTGAGTTCTTCCAAACTCACGACGCTGTAGGAATCACTTTCTTTTGATAAACATACATAATAAATAGGGATGTTTTTTATGGTCAATACGTATAGAAAATGTAGTGGGTTCAATTGGGTCTAAGGGAGGGTTTGTTAGGATTAGGTTGGGCCCATGTTATCTTGTTAATATTTTTTGAGTAAGAGTAAAGTGACGAATGTGGTTGAGAGGAGAGCGGTACAGAAGTGGAGATGGGCGGGGCACATTGCAAGAATGCAGGACAACAGATGGACGAGGAGACTTTTGGAGTGGAGACCAAGGGGCGATAAAAGACCACAAGGGCGACCTCCTACCAGATTGATGGACGACAATCAGAGGTTTGCTGGACCCCAGTGGATGGGAATTGCACAGGAGCGGGAGGAGTGGAGGAGGAGAGGGGAGGCCTATGTCCTGCAGTGGACAACGCGGGCTGATAATGTTGATGAAGAATATCCAAACTTCATTGAATGAACAAAAATTGTTCTACCACGTATGAGTCATATGAGTGAACTCAACCAAACTGAAATAGTTTACAGTGTGCCTTTTGTAAATGATTGCTGTCTGTTGATTTACTCTTGGCAATTAGGTGGGTATATTTTGTTGATATTAAAAGATAACCTACTTACCCCACTTCACAACACAAGCTTTTAAGCTTTCTGTGAAGTGTGCGAAGATGTATTTGGGTTTATTTCAATAAACCCAGATTCATTTTTATATATATATAAAAAATAACCGTGTCGCAAAATGGGCATATTAAAATTATTTCAACTATTTCATCTTTCCGTTGGCAGTATACCGCGAATTTAAAAAAAATGAGGCTGATGATTCAAGAAAAAAATGTAGGTGTATGTATCATTGGAAATTTCTATTCCGAAACAGGAGTTTGGGGGTTTTACATACTTACTTATACGTATAGTTTTGAAATTTATCTGTATATTTGTTTCAATTGCACAAAAAATGGACATATCATGAGAAAATTATAGGTTATGAATTTGTAAATATGTATAGCAGCGTGGATTATGTTAGAATCATAATATGGTTTTGAACCAAAAGCATGAATTGTAATAATTATTATTGTTTACTAACTACTTTTCAATGTGTGATTAAACCATACATTGTAAATATAAATAGAAAAGATAAAAATACAAAAAATCTATGTCGCGTTGACTACGATTTGATTTTGTAATTATTTGAGTAACCATGACAACATCAAGACATGTGTGTGACGCAACGTGAAAAAAGCACGATTTTCCACAAAAATGCACAAAAAATAACCAAAAAAACACATCATTCCACGTCATAAATAAGACCACAAAACATCACCAAAAAAAAATGTGTAAAATTAATTTAAAATTTCGAATTGGTTCTTTTTAAGTTTAAATTTGGACGCCGGTAATTCACACGCGGAAAACGTGAAATTTTCCTCAGATTTTACATATTAAATTACACATTTTTTGTTACATTTAATACATAATACAACTCACCACTATAATTCAAATTGTTCACTAGATGTTAATTACTTTGTACACTCGAACAAAACTTATAAACAATTATAAAAATATAGTTTTTCTTTAGGTATTATATTTGTTAGCGTATTCGCGGAGCTCATGCGACCGGCACATGGACTACAACTTGACTGAGGTATAGTAAACTATCACTACATACGAATACTATGGACTGTACACTACACATTCGGAGTAGGTTTTACATAGAACCATTTAGTAGGGTTATATGATAGAGGGGTATTTAGGAACTATATCGGCCGATATATTTTATGGGGGATGTCAAACAATTATTTAATAGTTTGCATGTTTTTTTTATTACACGACCATATATAATGATATATACTAATGTAAATAATCATGACATAGTATGCACTCATTGTAAACACTCCTCTCTCTACTCAAGTATTTATTTACTTATTGAGAGAGAAGGACAACATTTAATTAAACTATGTAAATCTTGTACCTATCTGCTGAAAAATTATAATTGTACTTATATTATATTACTAAATAAATAAATAAAAAAAAATATATGCTTGCATTCGCGATGAGCTTAGTTACTCTAATGTTTTCAATATCTCACTTCGAGATCGTGCATGATGTCACTAAATTCGCTTTGAGAAATCGATTGAAATTATGATTTTAGAGAAAGGAATGGAGAGGTTTTTTTAATATCTTTCAAGACGCAAACAAATTATTTAAAGTTCTAAAATTTGGTACGACTTTGTGAATCGGAAGAAATTTTTTATGCATATTTCCACAGATAATATTGTTTATTTGGGTGAGCTTGGCAGCCTGGCTTCTGGAATTACCTGCTTATGTAGAAGGCAGGCGTGAATTCGTTTCACATACCCATGTGTAGGGTTTCACTTACTGGGTCTGTAGAATCGCTCTGGAGAGGGTCTGTGTAGAGACCTTGGTCGTCTAGTAGTCGATTACTACCAAGTGGCTCCGCTTTGGTGACTCGTTTTTTGAACCTTGACAAAGCTGGAGTGGAGTCGACGAGTTACGCCAATATTGCCATCTGTTTTTTATTTTCTTTATTTATTTCAATATAGCTTACAAAATAGTTTACGCCGGAGTTGCCCAACTAGGTACTACCTGTATTTGGGTCAATCCCTCAAATGTGCAACAATACAAAACAGAAATAAAATAGCGCAAAATAAGACAAAACAGATCAAAACAAAATAAAATAAACCAAAGTAAGATCATCAGATAATATTAAACAAGTAAAATTAAGTTAAAAAGTAGTTAGCGGGCATACAAAGTAAGTTAAAAAGTAGTTAGCGGGCATATAAAGTAAGTTAAAAAGTAGTTAGCGGGCCTACAAAGTAAGTTAAAAAGTAGTTAGCGGGCCTACAAAGTAAGTTAAAAAGTAGTTAGCGGGCATACAAAGTAAGTTAAAAAGTAGTTAGCGGGCCTCCAAACTCTAGTATTATATAGTTTGACTATGACGAAATGATTTTAACGATTCGAGACAATTTTTGTTACTAATCAGGAAACAATGGTACAAGACAGTATCTGAGTATCACGTGATATAGAATTCTGTGAATGAATAATGACTTTTTTGTTTGTATAAAGATTACAATACCTGATGTGAAGTACAATACTATTTGCATACATAATTGAGTCACGATACGACAGATACTTACATGTAGAACAAAAACACATATTGCGAGTGTAACTTGTCGAAGTGTGTGAGAACATTAAATTATTATACCTACTTACTCGTATATTTTCCAAAGCACAACTCCAGAATGTTTAGGCTCGCGACCTGACTATGACGTCACGGTCATTTCTTAAGGTTCAAAATAGCATTATTTTTTTGTTTTAGAAAATTTGGGTTTCGCGCTAAAGTGAATTGACTGACCTCGATGTACGAGAGCATTATATTCTGTAACTTCTCTTCAACATTTTAACGCAAAAGTAACTCTTCGCTTCATTCCACTCTCATCCCATGGTCTCTCCTCGGGCTTCTTCCTCTAAAATAAACGTATTCTCGTATTTCCCATTCATCATCAAGCCCATTTTGGTTGCAAGAAATAATTTGTGATTATTATTTTTATGTGAGTATTATTCGACCAGTAATGTATCACATTAATCGGCGTAACACAGTATCACTCTTCTTCTTCCCTTCATTGCTGGGTAAAGGCCTCTTCCAACTGTTTCCACTCGTCTCTGCTCTGACCCTTCCGCATCCAGGTTCCCCCAGCGATTTGGACAATATCGTCGGTCCATCTCTTTGGTGGCCTTCCGACACTGCTTCTATCTGTCCAAGGACTCCACTTCAATATTAGTGGCGCCCATCTGGTGTCACCTTACCTGGCTGTATCACTCTAGTCTCTAACATTAGACAATGTAAGGAATATTGTACTTCATTAATATAACAAGTAGTTATATCTCAACAGATACACAGCAAAGGATGGACCTTCGCAAAGAAATGACTAATCGTCGGCTGGCTTAATGCCATCACTTTACACTTAAGTAACATTCACCAATTCCAGTCCATCCATCAGCCGCGGCCGGGAATCGAACCCAGACTTCCAGAAAGATCCATCCAATTCAGCTACGACATGTAGAAAATTTCGATTGTCTCACAAAACAAAAATTGTGATTTTCATAAAACTAAGATACAATTTACTTTGTAAGTAAGTATTGAATTATTTTCCTGTTATTTTTTATTTTCGTAGTTTTAGCGTTATCACTTGGGTACATACTACATAGTGTCTTATTAGCAGAAACTAGTGTGTATTGTATGGAGTTGATTACATTAGGTGAGTGTATAGAGCGAGTAGTGTCGCGATGTCAAGTGGATGTAATTAGTATAGACACACTATCTGAGACACAATATGACCCTTTGACACTACTTTATCAAACATCAGACACAGTATCATACATCATACTACACTCATGGTAGTAGCCAGGGGGGGTTTGGGGGGTTCAAACCCCCCCCCGAAATTCTTCAGTCAACTCACCGTTTAATACAAAAGAGAAGTTAACCACATTATTACCACATCGTTTTTTTATCATCTCAAGAATTATTTATTAATTATTATGAAAATCCATTAAAACCACATTTTTTTAAATAAATAAAAATAAATAAAATAAAATAATCTTTATTGTACGAATAAATAATCATACAACGGGCGGGCTTATTGCCAAATGGCAATTTCTGCCAGCCAACCCATAACAGAGACCAAAAAATGAGATATAACTAATTATAATTATAAATATCGAAATAAACCCAAATACATCTTTGTAAATTTCACAGAAAGTTTGAAAAGCTTGTGTAGTGAAGTGGAGTAAGTGGGCATCGGGGATTGAACCCGCGCACGCCGGATTAACAGTCGAGCGCGTTACCAATCAGGCTACCGACCACCAAAATAATCCAGTAGTTTCATCAAAAACATTTGCCTGCGGCGCTAATTTTATTAAAGTGAGAGTTCGTTCGCAAATTATAAGCTGGACTTTTAAACGATTCTGTTTTATCTACCTCCTTATGTTTTATGACAAAATTTTCATCTGCGGCGCTTGTCCTTTGTCATGTTGTGATGCAGATAAATATCCAGATGCGTTGCTATTGAAAGACAACCTGGTCCAACAATTCACCTATTTTTGAAAAAAATTTCGCCTGCGGCGCTATTCTCCATTTTTAATTCCATTTAGCAATATCTAATTTTTGATTGTGCCCTCTAACGTCGAAGCTGGCGATGTCCATGGTTGTTACTTCTTGTCTCTGATCCAGAGCTGGAACCCCCTCCGAAATGAATTCTTCGCTACGGCCCTGACCACACTCTCCTGTTAACTATAGAGGTGGTATACCTACTGCATGATAAATAACATAACTGGATCGGGCGCCACACCAATCAATTATTATATTATAAGTACATTAAGGTATAGGCGCGTAAAGGTAGTACAAATTTGCAATTAAGGGCTTGACACCAAGAATGACGTCACAGTTATTTCCCACAGTATTAAGGTTCAATATCGTGTGAACAATCGCATGATAAAATGGTAAAAATAGCGTTTTTTCTATTTTTTGGGGTTAATTTTGCGTCTATCAAAAAACTTTTACGGTTATTCCCTAGATTTTAATGCATATTATCAGTACAAAAAAAATTTCCTCCGGGACTTTCGGGAAACGAGTTTCCGTCTTTCGGAAAAAAGATCAGAGGAGTTTTTAATATTTTCTTTTGAGAAATCTGTACAAGATAAAAAAATATTTTACAGTTATTCCATAGATAAATGTTCAATGCATCTACCCTATTTTGTTCCAAAGCATATTCAGTAACGGTTGTCGAGATATAAGGTCTCCCGTTATTAGAAATTTTTAAAATGTCGGTGTGCGTACTCTTAAATGTATTGTTTTCTTAGGGATTAGCTAAGCTAGTCAAATTTTTGTCCTTCTTCAGGCCCAGTTGCTCGACGAATAGTATTGTCGGCTGGCAACGGTAAGGAGACAAAAATCGCTGCCCCCAGGTCCAGTAAACATATTATTTATTTATTTTAGGCTCGAAATTTCATATAACGACAAATCCTGGAGTTTTACAAATCGCAGCTTGGTGTAAAATGCCGCTTTGCTCGAACATGAGAATTTCAATTCATTATAGACTACAGCTTAGATAAGTGTTAGATATGGTCAAGTTGGTAGCCATACTTGTTATTTTTGTATGCAATTTGATCGTGGATTTAAGTATCACTTCTGTCATTTTCATACAATATAAACATTGCCGACACATGATATTTTTATCGTGTTATATTCGTGTTATTTTTCTGTTTTGTTCACTCGAACCGTGCTTTGATTATTGAAAATGAATATATTATGTTATAATACTCACAATAAAGTGATACTAAAGACGCATTACAGTAAAATAATACAGAAAACTATCACGACAATTACGTCAACGTAATTTGATAATAATTATAATTATAAACTATCTAGCACAAAAAACAGTGTTCAAAACAAGTAAACATTATTTTAGTGGTCAAATATTCAAAGCACAATACGGTGACACAAAACATTCACAAAAATAAACGCGGAATACACACACGACCGATATCACTTACGACGCCATGATGTTGTGTTTTTATCAATAGTAATCTTGTTGCCTTCTTCTAACTAAATAGCTCCAGCTCTTTCTGAACACGTGGCGCCGCCTGGTGGGGAATAATGTAACTTGAGCTAAGCGGCAGATTTGAGGTTTAAACCAACCCCCGGGGTACGTTTAGATTTACGGGCTAGATTTAGGATAAACGGACATTGATATTCTCGTAAATTTAACATAAGCTCTAGATAACGCAAAATTAGAGTTTACGGGCCGCTTAAACAGAATTGAAATTTTGGGCCTTATTTATTTATTTATTTAATCACATGGGCACAACCAGTTATAACAGCACATGTCAACAATTAAACAAAAACAGAAAGCAAACCAGTGAAGGCCCGTCAATTTTACCAGAAAAACATTTCTAAGTTAAAACAAATTAAATTTAAAAAACTAGTAATTATAAGTAAAGAAATATTATATGTAGGTATGTATAGACAAAAAGAACAAATCAGGTAAAATGATATTCAATGATATGTATGTACGATAAATTAATAAGGGATGCACACAGATACTCCCTTCCTCACACACACACACACACACACACACACACACACACACACACACACACACACACACACACACACACACACACACACACACACACACACAGAAACACACCCTAACACACCCTAACACACATACAGAACATGGACACAATATTATTATTGTGAACTATACTGCTAGATGCATTTTCTCTGACCTAACATTGCCATCTCGCTTGCGCGCGTACATAAAGCGAAACGGCAAACAAATCGTCTGTGCGTTTTAATATACATACATACATACATATCCACGTCCGCTCCCTATGTGGAGCATGTGGTCGTCACCCAGTTTTTCCAGGCATTTCTGTCCTGGGCCAACTCCGTTGCCTGTTCCCATGTCATTCCACCCTGGCGCAGCTCTGATGTGAACAGCCTCTGGATGGTCATTGCAGGCCTGCCCTGACGTCTGTTGCCTTCAGGGCGATACTGGCAACCATGTAATGCGTTCACTGGTCAGTAACCGCAATGGTATTCTACTGTTCCTATCGTGTTTTGAACAACCGAGCCTCATCCACGTCCAAGTCTCACTAATAGCATACATTAGGGTCGGCACCAAAACAGCATTGTGCACTGGCACTTTTGCTTTCATAGACACATTGCTTCTACTAACAATCGGACCGAGCGCACCATTCGTCCTAGTACCGGCCAGCTTCCTTTGATTCAATGTCTCCATCACAGCGTCCATCTCTATAGTATCCATCGTAGATACGATTGTTTTCAATGAAATGGGTATACTGTATTAACTCCTGATTATATGCAACCACATAATCAAGTAGGTTACACAGTTTGCATAGTATTACCTTACAGGAGGAATGTTGAACCTAAGGTTTTACAAAATGTATTATTAGACATCGGGATATTGGCATTAATCCAGATACTAATGTTTCTACGGAGATTTTGAGGCTCGCGACCCAACTATGACGGCAAGGCCATTTCCCACGGCATTCAGTTTCAAAATTGTATGAAAAATCATTCATAAAACTTGTACGGTCATTCTCTAAATTTTAATGCATATTATAAACAAAAAAAATCTCCGCGACTTTCGTGAGACGAGTTTCTGTCTTTCTATAAAAAGATCAGGGGTGTTTTCCACATTTTTTCCTTGAGAAATCTATACAAGATATAAAAAATCTTTTAAGGTCATTCCCTAGATAAAGGTTCAATGTATCTACTTTATTTTTTTTTCAAAGCATATTTAGTAACGGTTGCCGAGATCTAAGGTCTCCTGTTTTTAGAAATTTCTAAAATGTCAAAATGCCTACGTTATTTCGAGGATATGACTTGTGTGGGTTATTAATAAAAATGATAAAAACAAGTTTATTTATTTTTCATAGCAAAATATAAATATATCACAATAATAACAAGCAATAAACAAACATTAACAATATTATATCCAATTATATAATTAACTACAAAACATAATATTAAAAAGTATGCAACTATTTTAATTTAAAACTAATAAAAGTTCACACACTGTACTATTCCCACAAGAGTGTAGAAGAATTAAGGATGAACATTGTCGGACTTACGACCGACCTCATCTGGTTTATGTGATCATTTTACACTCGAGAAACATTCGCCATTTTAGTTTACCCCGGCTAGGATTCGAACCCTGACCTTCGTCTCGCATAGTAGGGATCATATCCACTACACCACGAGGAGCGACGGCTGTGTAGTCGAATTTCATGTACAATAAGTATACCCATGTATTGTCGCACGAAGGTCTGGGTTCGAATCCCAGCCGGGGTGAACTGAAATGGCAGGCAGAAGAAATGTTGGTAGGCCTCAAGCACGGTGGTCGGACGATGTGAGACGAGTTGCGGGAGGCGCTTGGATGCGGTCTGTCCAGGATAGGGAGCTGTGGAGATCAATGGGGGAGGCCTATGTTCAACAATGGACGCAGGGAGGCTGACATGATGATGATTATTTCTATTGTAATCAAATTGCTAAATAACTACCTATCTAATTAAGCACTAATTAATTAAAGCTAAACTAAGTGCAACAATCTTATATTAAACTTTTAACAATCTATTATATCTCATTGGTCTTTGATCGGAATCTCATTGCCTTGGCGCCTCTGGCTGCTGAAGGTGTATTGATTTCAAGGGTTGGCTGACTTGTGACCTCAACACTTGGCTTAGGGCTCTCTGATTCAACTTCGTCTTCCTCCTCATCAGTTCCTGTTGAATTACCAAACGTCAGTCCGAAGAGGTTACTAATGAAGGCGAAACCTTCTTCAACAGATTCGTTGACCCCTTGAATTATGGCTTCGGGATTAATGCCTGTTGGTTTTTGTCCGCTCTCGACAGACCTGGAAAAAAATCAATATATTATCTGTGTAAGAAAGCGTGCAAAAATGGATTCAACCTCAATTGTTAACGGTATACCTCAGTATGAGTACAGTGAAGTTATAAGACGACGGTCAAGGGTCTCAGATATTGGGGAGAGAGTAGGGACACTGAAATGGCAGTGGGTGGGTCATGTGGCAAGGCAAAAGGACGGCAGATGGACCCTAGATTACTGAGCTGGAGGTCCTACGAAAACAAACGGAGTATAGGGAGACCAAAAAGAAGATGGGCCGATGATATCATCGAATCAGTGGGACATAGGTGGAGGCAGAGCGCCCAAAACAGAATTGAGGAAGAGGCCTATATCGAGCAGTGGAGGGAAAGGGGCTGAAAAGAAGAAGAAGAAAAAGAGGATACCTCAGTATATCTAGTAGGACTAGTGTTGAGACCAGCATGAAAATTAACAGCCTGAGATGGATTGGGCATGTGGAGAGAGTATCTGAGGATTGGATGATAAAAAAATATATCAGTCTGAAGGAAAAGGTGTGAAAAAGTGTAGTCGTTCAGGAGTCATCTGAAGCAAATTAGTTACTCAAGGACGAACGCGTGTTGAGCGGAAGGAATTGCAGAGCGTGTATGACTAATCTTATGAATGTAATGGAAGCGAGAGATGTATGAATGTAAGGATAGAAATGTCTGACGGTCTATCCTCTCTGCCTTCCCCGCAAGGAATACGGCGGAATGAGGTGGATAGAGCAAAACCTAGATATGTAGCTATAGATATAGAATGATAATAATTTATGTAAGTTGTGGACACTTCTAATTGGAAGGTTGACGCGTTTCATATTTTATGTTTGTTATTGTGTATGTGTTGTTAACTCTCTGTCAGTGTCCCTCATATGTAAAATAATAAAATAAAATAAAAAAAATACTGTAACTCGAGCATATGCAATAATTCAATTTAACAGAATTTTTCCATTGGATTTTAATACTTGATGGGATAACTGTAAAATATTGTGCGTCTTTTGGCTTGCCATTGTAATAATATTATTATGTTTTAGGTTCATAAACTTTTATTTATTTATGAACTTACGTTTCTGTCTCATTGGAGTTTACTTTCATTGGCTCCATCACCATTCCATCGGCACCTGACTTGAAGCAACCAATAGGGAACTCCAAGGTTGGATCTCCTAGGAGAGTTGGTTCTAGAAGCACACATCCTCGTAATCCGTCTGCAGTGGGTGCCAACTCAGTTATTCTGGCACACAATTGAGCTACTTTAGATATCAGGTTCATGCAGATTGGCTCGGGATCGGGACCTGAAAATACGGAAACCGAAATTACTGCCTTAAATTTTAAATTAAATCTTTTCAAAAGTTTTCCTTATTTTTCCCCATTAAAAATGACATTTTGGAATACATATGCTGTGTCATCAGCTGTGGCTGGATATCTCACATTTTGATTTTCGAAAAATATGTCAGGAATCTTAAAAATTAGGTACCTCTAACGGCCTGGCTGTGCAGAAGGTTGTTCCCATACGAGATGTTGATTGCAAAGCCTTCGTCCTGTGACAAATATTTCATGCGGACACAGCCTGAAAATATATATAAAATATAAGAATAAAAACAGAACGTAGAATGTGTATAATAATGAGAATGTTATATGTCTCTAGCGTATAGAGTATTGGCTCTATGAAGTAATTGCACCACTGTCAGGTACCTTCCAGTGTACTCCAGCTCTATAGTTTATTGTTTTTTTTAAATTTATTGTTCATTATCGTCCTTAGGCCCTAATTTCCGGCACTTGGACTCGTCAAATTTACATAGTTATAGTCTATTAACAATCAAGAGGAGCAATAAGAAAAGATAAGCACATCAATGCTAACAGAGTGTAAAACTTCTGCTAGCATTTCGTCGGGAACACATAATACAATTTGAACAATAAGCTATTTGCTGAGATGTACCAATAGTCTCATGCCAGCATCTCGTCCTTAATATTTAATAATAAGAACTTCGACAAGAAACCACACAACATTTAATCTAAGAGTAGTAGTAATAACTTAACTTATTTATTTTTCCAACTCAAAGATACATATATCATACAAGTAATAAACAAAAATAAAATTATAGAAGTAAAATCTCCCCTCAGAATTGAGCAAAGCTCGTGCTCTGAGGGGAGTAAAATAAAAATTAAAATTTGTATTTACCTGGACCACCCAAATCAATGAATGTCAGATTGAAGTCTATACAGCAGATGCAAGATGGTCCATCGCAGATGCAGTTCCTCTGTCCTCCAGGAGCTGGACTGTCCTCTTCTCTGAGTTCAGCTCCTTCCTTGCCCAATATACTCCATTCCAGTAAATCTGTAATAATTTGTAATTCTTTATTTGTGTGAAAGCATGAAAAAAATATCATAGGGCAAAGTTATCGCCACTTCCTATTTAAGGTCATTCATGAAGCTGGTGATGAGCTGGTGGTAGTCTCCGGGATAGGTTAAGAAGCGAAGAAATTAGACGGAGAACCAAAGTTGCCGATAGCATGAGCCGTGTGTCAAAACCCTAGTGGCAATGGGCAGGACATATGGCCAGGCAGGGTGACACCAGTGACACCAATATTGAAGTGGAGGCTTTGGACAGATAGAAGGTGCGTCGGAAGGCCACCAAAGAGATGGACCGACGACATTGTCCAAAGCGCTGGGGGAACGGGGATGCGGAAGAGTCAGAGCAGAGACGAGTGGAAACAGTTGGAAGTGGCCTTTATCCAGCAGTGGACTGAGATGGTCTGAAGACATGAAGAAGGTGGCAAGACAGAAGTGGCATAGACTGGCGATGGATAGGGAAGTGTGGAAGTCGGAAAGGGAGGCCTATGTCCAACAATGGACCTAATAAGTGGCCGCAGAAGAAGATGGATAAAATTAAAAGCAATACAAGGCATATTTTGCATGGGACTTGTAATGGTATTATAAAACGTGTTGTCAATGCTGTCATCTATCATGAAATGCACCAAGCATTGTGATTAACACTCTCGTCTCACATATAATTTAAGATAATTTGCATACAATACAATATGGTGCAGCTGCAGCCGCCTGTATAATATTATACTTTCAGTATATAATATCATAAAACCACAGAACTTTCATCTCGTCCTACTTCTTTCATTTCATTTGCACTTGAGACAAGTCAGCAATACGGCGAGAAAGTTTTACAATAAACTGTATTATTAAATTGTCATTCAATATTTATTCTACAATTTGCTTTTATAAAGAAGGTAGGATATGGTCAGCAACACAAAGAGCTAGACCCAATAGAGAGTTGCTGTCAAATATCAAAGTGTGTCATATTTGGGTCATGTGCTCAGGGGAAAAAACATAAATTACTCCACCTGATCATTATGGGCAAAATAGAGGGTCGTAGAGGGGTTGGAAGAAGGCAGATTTCTTGGCTCCGCAATATATGAGACTGGACTGGAATAAGGAGTGCTGAAGAGCTGTTTCGAGCTGCCCAGGACAGGAGCACTTTCTCTCGAGTCAACGTTGGGGGGACCTAACACGACACCGGAAGAAGAAGAAGAAGAAAGAAGGTATTTACAATTTCAGTAAATGTGTTTGAAGGCTAAAAGATCTAGACATAGTTTCAGAACATTACCTGTTCTTTATAATAACTTAATCATGAACGATGCATAACGACTGTTTAAGAGTACGCATACTGACATTTCGAAAAAGTCTAAAAACGATCTTAGATCTCGACAATCGTTATTTAGATATGCTTTGGAAAAAATAGAGTAGATACATAGAACCTTTATATGGGAATATAATAACCGTAAAAGATTTTTTGCATCTTCTATAGATATCTCAAAAAAAATGTGAAAAACACCTCCGATTTTTTCCGGTAGGCAGAAACTCTTTTCCCGAAAGTCGCTGAGAAATTGTTTTTTTTTTTGTACTTATAATATGCATTAAAATCTAGGGACTCACCCTAAAAGTTTTTTGAAAGACGCAAAATTAACCCCAAAAAATTGAAAAAAAAAACTCTATTTTTACCATTTAATTGATTGTTCACGCGATTTTGAAGCTTAATGCCGTGGGTAATGACTGTGACGTCATAGTTGGTTCTCGAGATTTAAATTTTAAAGAGCGATATGCTCCGATCGATATCGTTCTACACAAGTTTTTTAAATTTTGTGGAAACAGAATACCAAAAAAATATCTGTTAAAGTCACTGCGTCTTATCAACCTAATTACAGCATCCTATAAAAATGGGAATAATCTCATATGTTTCAGTGAATTTCAGACACACAACTTTTTTATGTCCCCTTAAATAAATAAATTAACAAATCGCGTACGTTTCTAGTTGTACTATCTTTCATTGGTAATTGGTATAGAGTATTGTCATATAAGAAGCCTGTATTGTAGATATATTTGGTTTTATATAGTGTAGACTTGTAGAGTAATAGATAGTACTAATAGTAGTAGAGATACAAATACATAATACTAGATTATTCGGAAGAGAAAACGAAAGTTTAAGGTCACGAGTACAAAATAATGAAAGTGCTCTCTGTTACAGATTGTCATCGTTACTAGTCAAATTACAAACTGACTATTTGGTAAAGTGACCAAGAGCCTACATGTCCATCACACAAAAAAGTAGTCAAACATTGAAGTGTAAACAACGATCAATGGAAAGAAAGATGCTCGGTGCATGGCCGTAGGTCGTAGGGGGTTCAAACCCTCTCCCGAAATTCCCTAACCAACCCACCGTTTTCCACATGAATCACATTATTACCACATCGTTTTCTCATCATGTCATGTATATTCAATAAATATTGTAAAAATCCATTAAATCACGGTTGTTTCAATAAAAAAAAAAATGATTTTGATTTTTCAATAAACGGGACTTTGAATGGATTTTTTTTTCTTCTTATGTTTTATGACAAAATATTCGCCTGCTGCGTGAGTAGTTTGTCATGTTGTTGCTCAGAAATATATATAGATGTCTTACTACTGAAATCAATCAATTAACCCATTTAAAAGAAATCGATTTATTAATTATCGACCCTTTAAGTTCCTCATAGGAACACAGATTAATCAATCAATAACTAAAACTTGATCGATTTTTTTGTACAACATAGCTGGCAACCCTAGACATACATGGGCCATGTTTACATAGTGATTTTGGTATGACGTGATTCGTGAGTAAGTGAAATTACGAGAAGAAATTGTTTCAAGTAAGTACGCAAGTACTTGACAACTTTCTCAGCTTTAGGATGATCTAACAATTCACATAACAATTATCTATACGCACACGTTACACACTATACTACACACTACGCATACAGTCGTTAAAATAATTTGTTGGAAATTTATCATAATCATAATCATTAGTTTGGATTAGTGGATTTCTACATAGGAAGGCATTTGCTCTGTGTGTTTATCTTGTCAGATGGTAATAGGAGTACTATAGTTAAATCTTCGAAGTCATAGATTACTTGAATAAAATAATCTCGTAGGCTTTCGCAGCGTGATGAATCCATTTCTATGTTGTTCGTTCTTCGGGTTTCCTTACTGCGTGTAGAGTGGTTGACTTCACCCTGAAGATGCCAGCAGTATCGCTGCCGAAAGCTCGGTTATTCAACCACTCTACATGCAGTAAGGAAACCCGAAGAACGAACAACATAGAAATGGATTACTTGAATATTTTTTTGGTTTACAAATTATTTTCTACATTCCGTGGTACGAGAATATACAATGCAGTATTCCTACAACAGTGTAGAAGAATTAAGTATGAACATTATCGGGCTTACGACCAACCTCGGCTGCTTAAGTGATCACTTTACACTCGAGAAACATTGACCATTTCAGTTATACTATTTAAGTATTTCAGAAAAAAAAATCTAGTATGTATCTCATTAATTGGCGTCTTTGTAACCAATAACGTCTTGCAAGTCGGGGTTTGGTGAAAAAAAAGGAATAAAATAGGAAAAAATCATAACTCGAAAAATACAAAAAATCGCTGAACATCGATATGTATTGAGGTCCTTTTTATCATCCTGCTTCGGTTGATCCACCGGTTGTGTTACACCGTGTATACTACGGAATGTAGAAAAATCCAACGCTTTAGAAGGATAATTTTTAAACCAAAAATAATTCAAGTACGATGTCATAATACTCGTAATTTGAATTAGAAAAACACAACATTTCCTGACGATGGGGTCACAGCATCCGATACCTTTCTGTATCTACTGAGGTCAACATACTATATACAATATACATATGTAGGTACGATGTCATTGTTTACTATAATGTTCGCGTAATATACCGGTAACTGTTAGTTCTTATTGTCTTTTCTCTCAATTATTAAGGGGCCTATAACGGGGGAGTGCTTCTCCGTTACTTCACAGTACATTGAAGGACTCCCACGAGCTTAAGGCCCTCCGCATCCCCGGATAGCACAGGCGCATATAGCGTCTTCTTTACTCCCACTTCTTGGCATTTTTTTTAAGAGGTGGGCTCAGGGTTAGCCAGGAGGGAGCCCCCCGACAAACCCCACCCCTAACTTACATTCCTTCAGTGTCCTTGTCAAAGATTGGAAACATATCACTTCACATTAGTGAAAAATATTTAGTGGAATATCATTCGTTTGGGGAGTGCCCCTTAGTTATCTCGCAGCATTTAAAAACAAAAATGTGGGTGACAGCTGAATTATGAATGGACTAATAGTTTTATCCTCACGTTCTTACTTAAAGATCTATAGTTGTTGTCGTTTTGTGCTTGTATTTGTTATAAAATATGCTCACTAGGGGCGCTGATAGCTATATAGAGATTTCTCCCACTGAATCCAAGGGATATCTAGTTGGCGATGCCATTGATGAGTCTTTGTTAATTTATTTTATATACCCAATCATTTCATTGTCGATACGTGGTGTGCGAATGCCTGTGCTCTCAAGAATATAAATAAATAAACTCAGCTAATAGAGGATATGCCACTGCACGATACCATATAATAATAAAAACCTGATTTATTTATTTACCGTTACAAATTACACGGAAATTCATATCACAATGTGTGATATCATTTTATTATGGTTTATTTTGCGAAACGTTTGCTTCACTTGCGAATAATATATCACGGTGACCTCAATATGATTGCTAACTATTGTCTCTATGCAGTGGACGAAGTAAGAGGGACCTCTGAAACGAAGATATTGTACTATGGAGCAGAGAAAGAAGAAGATTCTGGAGGAATGGGGAGTGAACAGAATGGCCAACTCCAGAAACTAATAATAATTCAACTCATCAATAAAGTACATTTTACGTAAATATGAAACAAAATAACAAATATAATTAAAATCACCCCTCAAAATTGAGTAATGCTCGTGCTCTGAACTATTTTAAAAATTTACTAATTTAAAAATCAGTAGAGAATTTATTATCGCATACATTTTGTCTACTATTACAACAACAACAGCAGATATCCCCAGAGGACATCTGGTGACCAACCCAACCGAACAACAGTTCAACAAGAAGGTAATGGTGCAGGATTAAACGATTCAGGACAGGAGTCGGCTGCTCGGCGGCAAACCTACACCAGTGGGGGAGGGTTGACTCCCACACCTGCCCATGCGTGGAAACCCAGAGCATGGACCATATAATGGAACAGTTTCCCCTATATTCCTTCGACGGGGGACTAATTGAGCTGCGTGACGCCTCGGAGGCAGCCGTACGATGGTTGGATGAGCTGGATGTGTGGGTTTAAGGCCGCAAGAAGAAGAAGACTACTAAATTATATACACGTTTAAAGTCATATTTTTGAAACTTGTATTATTTCGTATGCGATTATATGACCAACTTACCCATCAAGAATCATCTTAACGAAGAAGTTCTTAACAAAATCAAAGGAGGAAGACACCTGTTCAGTGCAATAGCAGAAAGACGTGCCAGATGGATCGGCGACATAGTGCGTCAAGAGGGTCTCCTATTTGAATTAATTGAAGCGATGAACGAGGGGACAAACTACAGGGGACGGCCAAGGAAAGATTACCTGGACAATCTGTGCCAGATGGATCGGCCTCGACTCATATAAAGAGTTGAAAAGAACCGCACAGGACAGGGATGAGTGGAGGAGGAGATATGGGCAAACCGATCGTAACGATTGAAACTGGAGAAGAAGAACCGTCATAAACATCGTTTTCCCGGAAGACCGCCCAAAATTTACAGATAAAAGATAGATATTCGAAAAGTGGAACAGCTTTTTGTCAGAAAAAAACCAGATCTCAAACTTTCGGGAAACGAGTGTTTCGGGAAAAATATCAGAGATGTTTTTCACATTTTTATTTGAGAAACCTTAAAGGTATAAAAATCTTTTTCGGCCATTTACTAGATAAAGGTTCTGTGTATCTACCCTATTTTTTCCAAAGCATATTTAGTAAGGTTGTCGAGATCTAAGGTCTTCCATTTTTGAACTATGTAAAATTAAAAGGATTAAAAACACAAATAAAAATATGTAAAAATTCTTACCCATAATGTTGGCGGCGTTGATAGTGATGGCCAAACAGCTTATCGCCAAAAATATAAACAATGGTTGTTTATAAACAAACATCTTGCGGCTTAATTAATCTATCTAGTTTACAAAAATTACAAAATTAATAAACAGTGCTTAATATAAATGTGAATGATTACTTCCGTATTGCGATTGATTCGGGTCACTCTACATCAATAAATCAACAACTGGATGATGATGTATGTCTTGTTATGGTAGTGTAAACTAGATTTTATAATATGCAATGTTTTGTCAAACCGTTTGAATATGATTTGTATTACAATTGATTATCGGTTCTGTTATTTAGTAGTAATTTTTTTTTTGGAAAGTACGCGTATGATTTGTATGCAGCTTGCGACTCTACCGTGACACGCTCTCTCAGTGAGTTAAACTTGAACTGTTGTGATATAAAACGCAAGGTGAGAGGGTCTCTCACTTGTTGATTGTATGGTACTACACTACGTGGTTGATCTGCGAACGGACGAGATCAAAAACACACTTTTATCGCATTGATCCGAACAATCTACGCGCACTAGTGTACATATAGCTGTCGAGGTTATTTTCACTTTTTCAATGTGCTTCTCTCCACTTTTTGAGTTTCTTTACGAAAACAGAATTGACGTATGTGAGGCATTTAAACGCGTAATATTTATTTATTTATGGTGATCACTCGTGCGAAAACTTCTCTTTCCTGGGCTGCCCGGAGCAGATCTTTCACTCGTCTCATTCCGGTCCATTCTCTGATGTTGCGCAGCCAGGACATTTGCTTTCTACCGACTCCCCGTCTTCCTTCTATCTTGCCTTCTAATATTAATCGGAGGAGGTGATATTTCTCCACTCGTAGTACGTGACCGAAATAAGAAACCTTCCTCACTTTAATATTCGACAGTAGTTCTCTACTGCATGCTCCAGCTCTCTAATGTACGTTCGTGTTGCTGACCATATCGGTCCATGGTATACGAAGCATTTACCGGTGTATATACATTTCAAAAGCTTCCAACCGGTTCATAACATTGACTTTCAGAGTCCAACTTTCACAGACATATAAGGGAATTGACCATATGACGGAACGCCAGTCTGCCCCGACTTCTATTATATGTGACAAGAGTGTTCGATAACTGTCATCTTTATTAGTAAATTGTATAGGTTCAACCTATGAAAGTGGATTTTCACAGCGTACCTATTAGGTACATTGTTTTAGGGGAGCTTGTTTGCAATTTCTTGCTATTTTAATTTGTTGTTGTGTAAATTATGCTTTTGTGTGAATAATTTAAATCTTGCTACATTCTCTTACAAAGTTTGTAATTCTAAGAATGATTGTAGTAATTCTACTACAATTTCTTGCAGCTACTCTCTCGGTGTCTGCCGTGTTGGTGGTGAGGAAGTCTCGGAGTGCGGGGGGTGTCCTCGTTGATGAGGATATACAACGTGTATGAGTCAATGTATGTACCAGTAGGTGCCTACATCATGACAGTAATATATGACAGTAGTTAGCAGAGGTGGGCACAGTTAATCAAAAAGTTAACTTCGTTAATCATTAAAGCGTTGAAGTTAACGCTAATCCGTTAAAGTATTAAAGTAAAAAATCGCGGTTAAGGGCTTGGCACCAAGAATGACGTCACAGTCTTTTCCCACGGCATTAATATTCAAAATCGCGTGACAATCGCATGATAAAATGGTAAAAATAGCGTTTTTTCCATTTTTTGGGGTTAATTTTGCGTCTATCAAAAAACTTTTACGGTTATTCCCTAGATTTCAATGCATATACACAGTACAAGAAGGAAAAAATACTCCGCGACTTTCGGGAAACGAGTTTTCATCTTTCGGAAAAATGATCAGAGGTGTTTTTAATTTTTTTTATTGAGAAATATATACAAGATATAAGAAATCTTTTACGGTTATTCCCTAGATAAAGGTTCAATGCATCTACCCTATTTTGTTCCAAAGCATATTGAGTAACGGTTGTCGAGATAGAAGGTCTCCCGTTTTTAGAAATTTTTGGAATGTCGGTATGCATACTCTTAAATAGCATGAAATAGAACTACATTAGTACAACTACTATCACATTTACACTATCGCGATGTATCCCAACAAAGTGAAATGTCTTTTCCAACTCCCAACCCACACGCTCGTATGATACCACACATACCCTTGGATTATTTAATGCCAGCGCCGCCAGTGGATGATATCTATGCAAACAATCAAATATTAACGAACTTAAGTAACGGAAGTTAAATGTAACGGAAGTAAAATAATCCGTTAACAATTTTTGGAGGTGAGAAAAGCGTTTAATCGTTAACCAAAATGTTAACTTCGTTAATTAACGATTAACGGATTAACACTTTTCTGCCCAGCTCTGGTAGTTAGTAGTTAGTTGTTGGTGCTAGTGCACTCCGTATCACACTATCTATACCAGCTACACAATCAGGGCGTATAATAAAATATTACTCTACTGCTTTAGGATACAAATATGTCGATATACGCCATTTCTATCTTTTACCACGATTTATTCAATTTCATCTGTCGTCGATTGCGTCTACGTTTTCATCTCCAAATTTTAATAACTCCCAATATTACTATAACTTGTTATTGGGTGGACACTGGACAGCTTTCGCTGTTTTGACCCAAGTCCCAGTTAAGTTATGTGTTTATATTATCTAGTCTATTCGTGAAGGAGTTGTTGTATAGTATGGAGCAAGTACAAGTGATTCCTCACACTGCCAGCTCTATTGGTTGTGTGGTGTGTTGGATGTGTAGGTATAATGTTGTCTATAGCTTCAGTTGATGTCCTCTCAGGTGCACACTAGAGCTCATGGTAAATTTGAATTAAATGAACTTTTATCTGGAGAAATATAAGCTTTGTTTAATAAGTTTTTTACAATAACATGACGAATTGCATGAACGTGATGGAAGCATGAAAGATTGGGAAGTTTAGCACCCTCCTTTCTTTACCTATTCCTCTAGGAAGCAGGCAGAGGGAGAAACAAAGAAAACGTGAATAAATGAAAATTATTACGGTCATTTTGGACGGGTCTCTACTCCATACATAATGTCCCTACCTCCTTCACAAATCACAACAGAACAATGATACGTACATACAATATAATATCTTAACTAAAGTATAGCATTATTATAATAATTATATATTATTTCAAATTATTTTGGAGACAATACGCCTTGTGTTTTCACTTTCTACTCTCGTATTTCATTATCGAACAACAATATTATTAAGTACTAGCTGTAACGCGTCAAAAGTGACGCTGATGTATGCGGAAAGGCAGTAAAGGGGCGGATAAATGGACTGTATGCGTGAAATTGATTTAGACGAAAGATGAACAACACTTAACAATTACTATAATAACAACAGAAAGCATAAAAACTCTTACTTTTGTTTCCGGGAACGGAGACCAGGAGGCAAAAGCTCACTACACTTACGACAAATTTAGTGATAATGTAGTTAGTTATTAATAATATTAGGTCAGTTAAAGTGCGGTATGAAAAAATATGATTTGCGACACGGTAATTTTAATAATTGTAGACTGAGAGAGGTATACTCGTATGTGTCCATTTCTTTTTATTGTTGCAGTTTTCCATTAGGTATAGGACTAATTATTAAGGCATTGCGTATTCATATGAAGGATATGAGAGAGATAAGAATACTATAAACTTCTATTATTCATAACAATATATGAAGTATTTCCCTCGTTCTCATCAATTTAGCCCAATACCAAAAAATCAGCCCTACAAGGCAGAGAGAACAGACTGTCAGACCCTAACCTTACACGTATAATTATTATACGTTTATCCACCTCCCGCCTCAACCAACTGCGCCAACCATGTAATTCTGTATACATTCGAACAACTTGCAGAAGTTGCCACGGACCTGCGTTACACTGTTACCCGATTTCCACCAGAATTATGTAAGTTGATACTACGAGTATATAATAGTAAAATGTTATAGCAACCAATCTACATCATGACATGACCGATTGTTGTTTTTATCACTTCAAATCTAAATGAAGAAAGCGAATCAGCTACTTTTAAGTAGTTATGTTAGTTATGTACTAACAATGAGTCATTTCGTGATAGAAAAAAGTCATCACTTAAAAATAATTGCGATGTTTGACACTTAGGTACATACTCATACATTCATTCACTATACTTAAAAACTGGAAAATACGCGATCGAAATAAAACGAATTTATTCGCTGATCTCGAGCTTTTTACGCGAATATCGCAAATTTCGTGTTTATTTTTATTTATTTACTTATTTAAACAAATGGAACAGATAAAGTCACGAAAACAAATATTGACAGGTACATTAGTACAAAAATATACAATACACAAGACCAACAACAACCGTTCACAATTAACACACACGTAAAACAAATAGATCACAATAATATATTTATTTATTTATTTTATTTTATTTATTTAAACTTAAAGTAAACAACAAACACATATAAATATACAAAATGGACATAGTACGGATTATAAAACGTTGTTCACTAGGGCGAACTTATCGCAGAACTGCGATTTCTTCCAGTTAACCCCAATATATCTTATATCTATAAAATATTTATGGTAGGGGAGGAGGAATCATGGGAAGAGGAAGAAGAAGAGGAAGAATGGAAGGAAAAGTGAAGGAAGCCACGAAAGAAGAGTTTTTTACACATACATATAACCCGAATTTCAGCATTCTTTTAGAGGAATAACGCGTATTTTCGCATAGGTATATGACGCAAATTTCTCCCTGTATTTTGGAAAACATCGTAGTTGAAACATTATCAAAAGGAACGTAGCTTTGAAAGTAAGAAGAACCAAAAAATCTTGCAAAGAGGCGTTTGTTGTTTTTCTCAAATATTTTTGTTTTATTTAATTTAGTGACTTTTGTATTTACGATCCATTTTTTTTATATTCTTGTATCTGCAAAATGTCCAATTTAATAATATAAATGTATGAAAAATAACATGACATTTTGCTAAAATTGTGAAGAATTTATGCAATAAATAACACCGCTTTTCTGCATTTATCGAATTAAAATTCTTTTACTGTAACTATTATAAAGATATATTATGATTGACATACAGTTTTCTTTCATTAAAGTTAGAGACATCTGTAGAAAGTTTTGAGAAATTTTATGATGTATTGTCGACTCTTGAGAATTTGTCGGAAGGTTCTTTCTGTACATTACACAATACATATGTACGGCTTGGTGTTTACGGAATCCACCGTTAATTGTTCATGTGGTGAAGATTTGAGAAAACCTCGATAAATTATTTACTTTCTGATACAATATCCAGAGGGTCAGAAATGAAATTGGTGCGGGTTCCAGTATTTTTGACTATCTGGTATGGTGTAGTAATTTTCAAAAATCTGCTTTGTACTTAAATAAAATGAATCAATCTCGGACCTAAGAATCTAGGAAGAAATAATTTTTATATACTTTTGATTGTGGTGATACGCAGGCGAAGATTAATACATATAACAATGACATTTTCATTGAGGTGATTCGTCTAAAACAATTTTCCAGTTTTTTGGCAATGATGAATGGAAAATTGTGTATGAATTAAAGTAATGTAATGTATGAAGTAAAGTCAATTTAAAAGCATCCACAATGTAAAATTTGATGATTTAAAATGATTCTTTCATTTGTCAATCGATGACGACAGTACGTACTTCAGAGAGCTGGAGCCAGTAGAGAACTACTGTCGAACATTAAAGTGAGGAAGGTTTCTTATTTGGGTCACGTACTAAGAAATACCACCTCCTCCGATTAATATTAGAAGCGGCAAGATATAGGGAAGACGGGGAATTGGGAGAAAGCAAATGTCCCGGCTGCGCAACATCTGACAGTGGACCGGAATGAGACGAGTGGAAGATCTGCTCTAGGTAGCCCAGGACAGAGAGGTTTTCGCATGAATGATCGCCAACGTTGGGGGGACCCGATAAGGCACAGGAATATCAAGGAAGAATCCATAATGGTTTCTACAAATTTTCGTATTGTCATCATAAAACGACAGATGCTATATTTGAAGAAGTTTCTACCAATATAATAATCAGTTCACCAGAAAATGTAATCGGTTCAATGAATATACGACCACGAAGAGTGTTGGAAGTATTAAAATGTACTAATAGACTACAACGGTTAGTCAACAGTGGAACCCACAATTTATGCACCGAATATTTTTAAGTTTACCAATGAAAATTTAATTTCTTTCTATAACTTACTACGTACCATAAATTTTATTGTCCGTATATTATATTTGGTTGTATGACATGAGAGTATGTAGTTTATAACATGAGAGTATATAATAAAACAGAAATAAAATAGCACAAAATAATATAAAACAGATCAAAACAAAATAAAATAAACCAAAATAAAATCCAATAATATTAAACAAGTAAAAGAAGTATAAAAGTAAGTACAATTGAGGAAAAGTAAGGTAAGAATGGCAAAGTAAGGTAAGGTAAAGTAATCTGAGATGAGATAAAATAAGATAAAGTAATATAAAATAAAATAATAGAAAACAAACTAAGGTCGTATAGAAGTCTCAAGCATTCAACATACAGTCATACACAGATCCAAAACAATACAACAAATAGTAGTATGTTATTGCTAATAGTGTGACGTAAATTAAAAACATTAACGAAATTTGATCTCAGACGTCTCTTCTGAAAGGCCACACCTCAATTAATCACATTAATCATAATTTATCTGCATATTCTTTTATTATCCTTCGCACATTGCATCATCAACCATATTTGCTCCTTGCTAAGTCTATTGTTTTATAATATTGTATTAAGTAACCTTTCCCCATATTGTGAAGGTGTATTTACAGATTACTCAGGACATTTTGAAAAGGACAATACATCAATTCAATTCTCATTGTCTCTATGGAATATTAAAATACGATAGACATTCGATGATTGCAATTAAATCACTGACTGTGTCCTAATATTGTGTTGACAGACCGAAACCCTTTTTCATTGTGTACCGTTCCTAATGACAATGACATCCTTTTGGAATGACGGGGTACAAAAATTCTCTCTTACAAATTTAATACTAATCGTAGATTTTACTAAACATTATTTGGAACATATTAGGTTCAAGATCTGGAGTTGCAGTGGGTACCTGGAGACTAAGAAGCAATGAGGAAATTTGTACATTGACGGGACAATAATTAATCACCAGCGAGATGAGTACATGGCTAGCGTAGTTGATTGAGTCGGCAGTCTCTCAAGCGAGAGGTGCCAGGTTCAAACCCCGGCGCTCGCGATGTATTCCACACTTTCCGATACAGGCTTTTAGCCTAGTGCAAAAGTGTGCAGGAAAGTATTTGGGTTTGTGTATGCAAGCCCTGATACTTAAAAAAAAATCAGGTCCAGAAGATTGGCCTGGATCGGACATGTCGTCAGATCGGGAGAAGAAAGAGCCACAAACATCTCCTGCAAAATAAACCTGTGGGCACGACACCTCTGGGCAGGCCAAGACAGAGATTGATGGACAATGTTACCCGAGATCTGGGCGTACTAAATGTTGGCGATGACTGGGAGTCCGTTGCTGCAGACAGGAAGGCTCGGAGATCCATTGTTCTGGAGGCCAAAACTCGTACGGTCATCCGGAAGTATGTAAGTATAAGTAAGTGATGAAGGATTTGACAGAAAACCTCTTTCTTTTTTCTTAACTTTTTCTCCGCCAGAAGCTTTGTGACCTTCTTGAAATGGGAGCAGTTCTTAGTGGAAAAATAGTGGAATATTTCTCATATTATTGTGTTGAATTCGTATAGAGGCCTAGTTTTTATGAAATACATGACGTTATAAAAAAAATCACCAGGATGTTGAGCTTCAATGTAGCTCGAATGCTTTATATAAATTAGCCACTTCTGAGACAATGTGAATAAACTCTGAAGAAGACACATGTACCTACGATCATTGTTTTAGAAAAATGTAGATCAATTTGTTTAATTTAAATACACAACAAAGAATAAAATATTTTAATATATGGCAATAGTTCCCACACCCACTTCACATTAAGAGTGTGAATTTTTCTAAGACGTCGCGTCGTAAAAATCATATTGTATCGTATCATATTGTTCCAAGTTCACCTACAATGTTCGAAAAAAAAAATAGTACAGTTCTTTGTTCATATTGTTTTAATTATTGTCTTTAAAAGTAACGCATGTTTAGCTATACCCATGGGCGTCGCCAGTCTCGGAGCTAGAGGGCGGCAACAAAAATTTAAAAAATTGATACGGCGGTAAAAACGCGTAAAAAGCGCCGTAGACGAATTTTTTTTTGTGAGACATAGTGAAGGAGGTCTAGATGTGGTTTGTTAATTTGAAAATGTGTATAATACTTTGCACAATAATATGTATGAAATATATATTTTATATAAAAAAGCAATAAAACATAGCGCCGCAGTCAATTTTTATTATGAAACTGATGGATTTTCATACTAATTTTAGAAAATTTATAAAATATGTGTTAGTAATGTATTTTTTTGTGAGGTTTTATCATTTAGTATAAAAAATTATATACCTATTTCAATCACTGAGGGGGGGGGGGGGGGGCTGACGGCGCCCGTATGTGTCTACGTATGTAGAAGTATGTACTAGAACTGTGTGCAATTCTCCCCACGCCCATGGCTATACCTACAAAGTATAAGTTGGTAACAATTATCAACAAGTTAGTGTCATATGTATGATGAATATACCTCATACCTAATTGCACTGTAATATGCAACACTTGGCATACGGTATCCTTATTTATATGTGAAAATTGTGGGTTGCTTGTACGCGATTTTACGCAACGCGGTCTTCGTCAGTGGCGTAACTAGCATTAGTGCCTCACGGGGCGAACTCTGAAAATGCCGCCCCATTTCCGACCAATAAAGTACATATATCTGCAATTTTAAAACTAGGCGAGAGTAACTGAAATTTTAATATACATATACGCAGAATAATATAAAACTAAATGAAAATGAAAAAAAAATAAATACGCGAACAGGGATAATTAGCGCCGCAGGCAAGTTCTTTTATGAGGTATTATTTTAATGTAATTTATTTTATTTTAAATTACACACGGCGCAAGGCCGTTCATACATAAATGAAGTTAACAGATAATCGTATTACAGCATGAAAAATGACAAAATGAAATGAATACATGAAAAAAAAAGTACGGTAAAAAACAAACATTCAACAGCACTCGAACCCGCGCCCACCGAATTCACGGTCGACTGCGTTACCAACCAGGCTACCAATACTCGTATATATGAAAGCATAAGCATAGTAGTAGTAATAAAATAAAAATAAATAAAATAATAAATTTAGTAACAGCCTCAAAACCGTGCAGACGGAATCTATGACCACATACGGTTAGGAAGTGGAAGACTGTGTAGACACTTTGTAGGTAATGGTAACCTCAACAAACACAGAACATAGTCACAGTACCCGGGCCATTGAACGACAACTGGGTCATTGGGTCACCAATGCCGCCATACGGACAAGTTCATTCTCAACCCGCGCTAACTAATTTTAAACAACTTGTTCAAAATGTTCACCACAATATCAATGTGTATAAATGTTAACAATGTATTTGAGGAGTCATTTTTTGTGTTGTGCCTAATCACGGAAGTATGCGAGGCGATGATTTTGATGGCAGTCGAATAATGTGGAATTTTGTTATTGAATTTTTATTCAAAGTGGTCCTGATTGGACTTTGAGGATCTCATTTTTGTGCTGCATTCTTGCGTAGGACTAAATTGCATGTTGTATTTATGCAATATGGAAATTGGGGTTTCTAAAAAACGCAAAACTTACCGTGGACCAAATAAGGATGTTGGCATCATCGGAGGCATCTAGGGCTGCGTTTTTTGTCGTTAATTGTCACTCAGCGAGTCAACGGGCGATTATCGCCCGAAGACAGAACGCATATGGGTGATTGTTCCAACTGGAATAGTCCATAGAGATATGAGAATACTGAAAAGAGTGAGTTGATAGATATACATCGAGATAGCGATATCACAGAACTCTTCTTTGTTATAAAGTGATAGACACATTGCGTGTTAATAAGAGTGAGTGAACAGCACGTGCTGACCACTCTATTATCTATAGCGAGCGAATGTCACCCAACCAAATAGTTGGGTGTTATTCGCAACAACTGAGCATGTCAACTGTTCACATAGAACACGTTGAATCGCACAACTGGTTGACTCGCACCGACGATGGACCTGAGAACAATAGAACCATAAACAATCGATTAAATCACTGAGTGAAATTTAACGAATCTAGAACGCCCTCTAGGACGCTGCACCACAGAGTTAGAATTAGACAGAAAGGTCATTATCAGTATTCTTTGCATAAGTCAACATGTAATGGTAATGGTATAAGTCAGTTCTTTGTCCGATGAGCTGGAATTGGTGAATGTTACTTAAGTGTAAATTGATCACATTAAACCAGCCGACGATCAGTCATAAGCCTGATGGAAAGTCCATCATTTGCTGTACATTCGTTGAGATAACTACTTGTTATTTTCTCGCTGTTTCTATGTCTCATATAGATCATTGCATCAGATCTATTTATGAATTAAAGATGAAATATTTAATGATTTATAAGTCTACGAGGCGCCTGTGGGTTGACTTTGACCAAAAACGAAATGAAACAAGAGAGTGATCGGTGATCGCTTTCACTTGGAGACTCCTACGGCACGTAGCTTGCAGCCATATTATCTGTTATAGTATTAGTCGGAAGGTAGGTATACCTCTATTACTTACATATCATTATATTTCTTTTCTTTTGCGCCTTTATTTGCTGTGTAGCAGCACCAAATTGTTTGTCTGTCTGCTTGACCCGGGGTAGACCACATGGAGGTCGACAAACTTCCTACCCTAGATATATCACCGACCCCCGATGCGACTGCGGTGCTGTCTCTCAGACCCTACATCATATAGTGGAGGAGTGCCCTATGCACAGTTTCCATGGAACGATGGAGGATTTACATAGTTTGACGACCGAAGCCAAAGCATGGCTGAGGGACAACCACGTAATTTTATAGCGCCTGACATGCCATACGCATATATATATATATATTATATTTATATCTACATAATAATCTACATACTGTAGCAAGTTCATATAGCTAGCCTGTCTTCATATAATAGTCTGACATTTCATTGTAACACTAGCTGTATTGCCCGGTATTGCCTGGTTAATTATTTGGACAGAACCAAAAGCATTGGGATTCAAATTCACTTGCATAGGCTAACGCGTGCTCCTAATAACGACGATCATACTCACTTACGTATTTTGTCATATTTCTGTAAATATTTGGTCTACCAATCAAAATGCAATCCTGCACTATTTATGTCATTTCATTGCAATTTACGATTATCTGAATCTATAACTATCAATCTATAATAACATACGAAAGATATAATACTAATTTTGGTAGGACAATCTGTGTGCCAAATCTCAAGTTCGTACCATGTCTGGTTTACGAGATATTCATATACTCTTAAAAACTTTTAACCCTATTTTTTACCCTCTTAAGGGCGGAATTTCCAAAAAAACTCTTCGTAGTGAAGGTTTTGTATTAAAACCAATCTGTCTTCAAAATTTATTTTCTCTAGGATTAGCCGTTTGGGCTCTGCGTTGATGAGTGAGTATGTCAGTCAGTCAGTCATTAGCATACATCATTGTCTGCACCAGGACGGTATCGTATTCGATATTGAAAGTACTGTTTCCTTAAAGGAAAATTATTTTTGTGATGCAGCTACGAACGTTTCAGAAATGCATAAGAATTAATACGAGCGACTTGTTTGATAGGCGCATACATGCGTTAGCTATACATAGTGTTTGAAATGTATCTGGTATAGCTAATATATGTATGTTCTCCTAGACAGATATTAATTTAAAATTATAAAGCCGTCCACATACCAAAGTGTACATTACAGTATGTGATGTGTCAGGTACAAGTTCATATATTCACACTGTGATCTAATTTGTTACCGTGGATGGCATTGCTGAGACCTGTAACTATTTGCTTTCATTAGCGGCGAAGGAGAAATTACAAATCTTTTTGCGTCAAAGACTGGTTGACATAGGAGCTGAAACATACCGGGTGGAGGTGGGTTTATTCTGATAAATTTAACAGCCTTTCGTACGATACCACACATGACCTCACACATCTCTTGGATTGTTTAATGTTTTGCATCGTCCGTAGGCCCATTCAGGCACCTGGACTCGCCAGTTTTTATAATTATTAGCATAATACGTTTCTACAATTTTCATCAAACAAAATCCAATCCAATCAGAGTGTAAAGGGCTCTGATTGACATTTCGTCACACATAAAAGTCAATTGTTTAACAAATCTTCAATTGAATAAAATACTTAATCGACAAGGTACTTCTTCACCTCTCTGCGGAAGGCCGTATCATCCAGCGATCCCGTTCAAGCGCTTTACATCTTTTTTGTCTTTGGAGAAGGCTGATGCAATGTGGTATAGAATCGTAAAATAATCTTATTCATTCATTAATTCATTCATTCAGATCAGACTGCAATGGTACGGGCATGTCAGCAGAAGATCGCCAGAGTGTGTTGGCAACAGGGCACTTATGTACCCGGTAGGAGACCCAGAAGAAGACTCAAGCGCAGGTGGAGGGAAGTGGTGAGGCAGGACATGAGAGAGAGTGACGTTGTGCCGGAGGATGCGCAAGATTGAGCAAAGTGGCGGCGAAAGACTCGAAAAGCAGACCCCACCACCATATGTGGGATTAATAATTGCTAAGGAGAAGAAAAAGATTCATTCAATCAATCTAGTTTACACAATTGGTGAAAGTTTTTGAGCTCCAGGTATTCTGGAAGTGAGTTAAAATTCGGTTGAATGTTTGGAGACAACAACAAAAGCGTCTAATAACATATTAATAACGTCTAATAACTATGAGTCAAAATACTGGAATTATCTTTCTTCGTATATACGTGTAAGCATATTATGTAGTGTGGCATAGATTTTTTACCAATATGTTTTCAACATTTTTTTTGTTGAATTAATATAAATAATGTTTGGAGAGAGTTCAACATTAATTATCACTATCGAAAACTACTTAAATTGTTTAATATTATAATACCTAAGAGTTTTTCACATCCTGTTCACATCTCACAGACAATATTCATACCTCACACTAAGTTTTTTCCAACTTACAGACAACCTTATCAAAGTATCGAAATTTCACTTCTGAATCCTTTATTTTTATTCCATTAAAAATTATTTAATGACAAATTATTTACATGTTAAATATACATATTCATATTGATTACTTTATGGGTATGTTTCTCAAAGTGTTTATAGTTTTATTCCGATGAAAGCGTATTAGTGGTGGGCGTTTAGGCTAACTAAAGTTAACTTTAGCAGATGCTAATGTTAACCTCGATTAATAGTCATTGTTAACTGCTAACGTCGCTGAACAATTTCGAAAGATTCCCTGTTAAGGCTCGCGACCCAACTATGACGTCACAGTCATTTCCCACGGCATTAAGGTTCAAAATCGCGTAAACAATCGTATGATAAAATGGTAAAAATAGCGTTTTTTCCATTTTCTGGGGTTAATTTTGCGTCTATCAAAAAACTTTTACGGTTATTCTCTAGATTTTAGTGCATATTATCAGAAGACAAAAAAATATTTTCTGCGCGACTCTCGGGAAACGAGTTTCTGTATTTTTTCGAAAGCATACTTACATAATAACGGTTGTCGAGATCTAAGGTCTCCCGTTTTTTTGAAATGTCAGTCTGTCAGTCAGAACAACAGGCGCTACTGTTGACCGGGGACCAACAACATCGCGAGATTAATAACAGTAAGCCCATATTCTGGCACAGGTCGTCGGCGTTCAGGTATTCTTTCCTTGTTCGTCCTCTGTAGTTTGTCTTATCATTCCCTTTACACAATCTCAGCTCGTTCACTAGAATTGTAAAATACATTATTCAATAGAATTAATTAATTAACTTTAATATAAAATTATAGACATGGTCTTTGAGCGTCACTGAACCGAAGACGTTCCGTAACTCGAAGTATAATGAGTTATATATAACATTATATCTATCTTTGTTGTTCACTATTCACTATGTTGTTATTCGTTCACTCTCACAGCACTAATCATAATAAACTATGTTCAATATTATAGTAGCCTATACAATACATACTTACTTACTATCACCATTTCACTGGGACCATCTCTCTGTAAACATAAATATACCTACTGGAGGCTTTACGTGTATGAATGATGTTGCAAGCAGTGGCGTGAACAGGCTGGTATACAATGGGTATAACTGGCATAACAAGAAGATAATCTTGATGTTTTCGACTGTTGGTACTTGGTGTAAGTCCATTTTTAAGGAAAAAATTAAAAAAACTAAATATTTAGATTAAAATCCACAAAAAAATACTTTAGCTTTCACTACTAGAATTCGAGGATTTGCACCCTGATCAATCGCCTGATGATGAGGGTGCAAATTCTCGAATACTAGTCACGAAATCTTAAGTCATATTTTTGTGGATTTTAATCTAAATATTTAGTTTTTTCATTTTTTCCTTAATGCTTATTAGTCAAACACACTATTAAAAAAAAAGTATTGTTCTGAATTGTCATTATATGAGCTTTCTATGAAAAAAATAAATAAATAAATAGTGCATGTGAGAAAACTGTAAAAAATACGTGAGAAGTGGTGTACGGAAAACAATAAATCTTCGAGGTTTGCGGGAAAAAAATGGGTAGATGATGTAGTCCCAGTCACAGGAAGAAACTAGTTGAGCAAACTAAGCTCAAAGTAGAAAAAAATTGGAAAACGCCAGAAGAGGCCAATATCCAGAAGTGGAGGGACGGCTGAGCAAGAAGAAGAAATAAACGTACAAATAACCTTATTTCCAATTATTGAATATTCATGTTTGGAGTTTTTAGTTACTATCTTAGATCATTTCACTATAATATTTTCCATAGTTTTCTGAACCAAACTATACAGTTCTCCTATCTAATTTTCTGCAAAAATGGTGTGTCCATGATAACGTTATTGATGCTGATTATTATGAATGGTTTTGAAGACACCACTGGCATCTAGAAGGTACGCAGTGATAGTAGCACCACACTCCTCACAGTGTTGAGTCTAGAAGAAGCATTCTGTTTGTAACACTTGTATGTGACGCAGACACGCAGACCTTCCACTGTGACTGTGACCGTGATATTGAAACTATACCAGCAGCTGATTATACTGTACTGTGTTTTATACGTTTTTTATTACTATTTAAAATATTTTCTATTAGTTTACTAATAATAACGGTCTTAATTTACACAAATAAAATCTGTTTATTTTCTTATCGTTGTAACAAAATACCTCTGTGTTTATTTGGATTTGATTTTATTGGGTAAGTGATTGTTTTATGTTTTATTTTTATTGTAATACTTATGTGGACGATGTCTTATTAACCATACCTTCACATCACACATCTTTCTTCACCTCTTCTTTCACTACACACGCGGCTAAATTATGGAATAGTCTTCCACTTCACATCAGACTAGCTCCAACTATTCTCTCTTTCAAGAGTAAACTGAAGCATCATTACCTTTCCATAAATAATCAATTTAACTGACAATCCCGTGTTTCCTTCCTTATCCTTCATCCCATCCACCTATTTATTCACTATATATTTATGTATGTATATTATTATTATTATTATTATTTATATTTGTTTTGTATACTTATAGTTGCTTCTTCTTTTTCATACACCAACTTGCATGTATTGTGTATTTCTAATGCTAGGTCGCAAGTGGCCGGTCAGCAGACATTGCCTGTGGCAATAAACCCGCCATTTGGTATAATGTTTTGTATCCAATAAAGATTTCATTTATTTATTTATCTAGTTACTGTTTTAAAATTTGTTTTATTTACTTATTTATTTACACTTTTGGTGAACAAAATACAGAAATATGTCAACATTCCAAACGATGAGTATTACAATATTTGTTCACTAGGGCAACCTTATCGCAATGCTGCCACCTTTACCAGCTGACACCAGTTTGTTTCAAAAGTTACGTACAGTTTTTTTTCATTTTTGTTCCAACTGTATTTTAATCTTTTCAGTGTTACTAACTTAATAGGGGCATTTAATGATGCAATGTTCAACATCTTCTTCTCCAGTTTCAATCGTTACGAATGGTTTACAGCAAAGCCCCATGTCTCCTTCTCCACTCATCCCTGTCCTGTGCGGTTCTTTTTAACTCTTTATATGAATCGAAGCCCATATCCTGGCACAGGTCGTCCAGGTATTCATTCCTTGGTCGTCCTCTGCAGTTTGTCCCCTCGTTCATTCTTTCAGTTAATTCAAATAGGAGACCCTCTTGACGCACTATGTGGCCGATCCATCTGGAACGTATTCCTGTTATTGCATTGAGCAGGTGTCTTCTCCTTTGATTTTCTTGAATTCTTCGTTCGTTATGTGATCCTCTCTTAAATACAGTATTTTTTTATCTCTTTCAGATGTTCAGATATTGAACATAACAAATATAATACCTGAATTGAATTTTCGTAAAGAAATGTAGTAAACTATTATACTCATTGTAGTTTACTACAAATATTGGCGTAGATTTTTTCTGATGTAAATCAATATGTAGGTGTAGGTATATGTTTGACCAATGGATACTGTTGTTCAAACATTCTTGTAAGTCAACGTATATTCAAACTAGTAGACCTAGTTGACAGTGTCAATAGAATATTTATACTGGCATAGATAACATAATCCTTCGTCAAGTAGGACACGTGGATATACTTACCCATACTTTGATGGATATGCGAGGAAATAGTATGTCTGAATTGATAAAATATTGTCCTCGATTGCTAACAATTTGACATAATTAGGTACATAATTAAGGACTTAACTGCGTTCCATACTAATTCTACGTACGTACCATCGACATACGTTAAAATGCTAAGGTATTAATTGTGGATATAATCATGTGTGCGTCTGCGATGGGTGAGTGTGTGAGCGAGATTGAGTATGGGTGTGTGAGACGACCGGAATAAACTTATATGTTTTAATTTAACAGTGGTGCATGCTTGTGGGTGACAGCTGAATTATGAATGAACTAATCTTCAATTACTTATATCTATATAGTTGTTATCTGTTTTGTACTTATACCTGTAATAAAAAAAAAAAAAATAATTAGGTAGCTATATTTGAATATAATGTTATAAAAACTGGTGTAGTGACAAGAATGAAAGTGAATAAACTAAGATGGTTTGGGCATGTTGAGATAATGAAAGACGACAGGATGATAAAAAATATATATTTAAGTGAGCGAAGAGGGGTGAGGAAACGCGACCGCCAGAGACTGACCTGGTCCGATCATGTCGACCAGATCCACAAGGATGGACGCGTTTTGAGTAAAAAGAATCGGAGAGCGTGTATGACAGATTGCAAGAATGTGACGGAGGCTGGAGTGTGTAAGGATAGGGCTGTCTGGCTCTCTGAGGGTAAATTGATAACTTAAGCCAGCCAAGGTCGGTCGTATGCCTGACAATGTTCATGCTTAATTCTTCTACACTGTTGTATATAGGAATACTGCATTGACAAGAGTTGTTGACAATATTAATACATAAAGATTGTTAGAAGACATTACACATTAGGCCTCACAATGTATGTACAATGTACATATAATCTAACTAGATCTTTCTGTTGTAACATAGGGCTGCCATACGTACCGATACAGCGAGATATGTCCCGGTTTTGAGGTCCGTATCCCGGTGTCCCGGTCCGACTGACATTTGTCCCGGTCAGGGATTTCTTAATATTAATTGCTCAATAAAACGATTCCTGGAGAGTTATTACGAAAATCCATTTTTTTACAATTTTTTCATAAAAATATTTTCCTAGGCGCCAATCACACTTCTTGTTTTACATATTCTGCGTTCAGTATTTACATATTATTTATTTCGATAAAACTAAACAAGATTTACACTGCTCCTTTTTTATGTAGAGAGGTACACACTCATGTCTCGTGACAAAAATTTCGACTGAGGCTATTGAACTAAAATCTCTCTCTCTCCCTGGGCAATTATTATTCCCACATGATGGTGGGGTCTTCCATTCTTGTTTTTCGCCGCCACTCGGCTCTATTCTGTGCACCTTCCGGGGATGCTCCACAGTCTCTCATATCCTGATTTACAATCTCGCGCCACCTCCGCTTGGGTCTACCTCTGGATCTCCTACCAGGGACAACCAATGACTGTGCCCTGTTACCTATGTATTCGGGGGGTCTTACCATGTACCACCGTAATCTGCTTTCTTGAATTTTGTCGGATACGTAATTGAACTAAACTACCTACGATAACCTATTGCTAGTTTTTTAGAGGTTTTTTTTAGGGGAAAAGGTGTCCCGGTCTACAGTCCGTAACATGACGGCAGCCCTATAGTAACATCATAATACTCGTTGGATGTAGAATTCCAAGTACGTAACATCTAGAAAATCTCTATTTTCTATAAATAATATTATTTGTATCGGAATGATTCAAAACACATTCTTGTATTTTCTAAACGCATGGTTGAGAACGAAACCTAGCGTCGATATGAATTATTTATTATTTATTAGGCATCGTGTTTATTTTGTATTCTGTATAAGAAATTTGTAGATGAAACCAGTCCAATGTAAAGTTTCAATTATATTATATTTTCATTCAGGGGACATACAAAATATTATTATGACAATTAGTGGGTATTTTAATAATATAGGTATGTAGGGACACCAGGGGACCAATTGTCCGAGGAACCAACTGATGGGGATGAACTGTCGGGGGACTAATTTTAGCTACATACAAGTTTATGGTTAGCTACATTAGTTTATTTAAGGGCCTATATGCACTGAGCCAAAATCGTTCTATTTTTCCTTGTTGAATATTTTAAAATTTTGTATGAGAAAGTAAGCACGAAATAAATAATGAAAGCGACAAAGTGAATTTTACCTTTTTAAGAAGAGCCTGGGAACAAATTAAAAAATCTAAAAGAGCTAATTTGTTAAGATTATAATTACCAGTATTTTGGCTAAATTATACTTTTATATCTGAAAAACTAACAGGAAAATCTTCAGACCTCGTAAATTTCAGAATTTCCAAATATTGTAATTCTAAAACAGCCAATCTGTAGTTCATACTTTCATCTATCACTGTCTTCAGTTTCAAGACGATTCTCTCAGTATTGGCTGAGAACAATTCAGGGCGCTGAAGCCGAATGACAGCATATAGGACCTTAATAAATATATGTTCGATTACTCGCTTTGTAGAGGACATGTTAACAATAAGATGGCATACATCATCTGCCATGTTTTTTTTAACATTGCGAAAGACGACACTCGTTTTGTGAGATACTGCGTTAATAATATTGGAAAACACCATGACTACTAAAGAAACGAATGTTTGTAGAAATGTATTATAACAAAATAAAGAATGATCTGTAAATATTTATTGAATATTAGTAGACCAGCAAGACATCCTGTTACTAAAAAATAATGTATAATATGGCTGTACTATACTTTCACCTTTAAAGCGAATGACTCAGTGTAGGCAAATAACTTTTCATCATCCACAGTTCATTAGTAATTAAACTAATATCTCCACACAATGTATAGTACATAGCAGTGGCGTACATAGGTTTTCATTTCGGGGGGCGGCCCGATCTAGTATTTGACTTTGGAGGGAGGAGGAAGCTAAGTCTGAGCATTTTTAAACCGAAACAACTCCTCTCAACGGTTGCGGCAGAAACGGGTACAACCACGTGCGCAATCTGCTTCGAAGCTGGGTGTGGAAGCAACAAAAATTTTAACGTAGACGTATAGTAAAGGCCAATGGCCAATAAAATTTATTTATAGAGTGAAATTGATAATAGCGCCGCAGGGGAATTTTTTTGTGAAGGTGAGTGAAAAAGGTCCTGTTTTAGGTTGGTATTAGTATTGTGTGCAGAAAATACAACGAAGAATAGCGCAGCAGGCGAATTTTTTTGAATAATCGGTGAAGTCTTGAGTAACTTTCATATTTTAAAAGAACGTTTTTAAAATAATTGTTTTACATTTCGGGGGGTGGGGCTCGGTCCCCCTCCTAAATACACGCCCTTGGTACAGAGTAACATGTGTTCATAGTTTGATAGGAGATTAAAAGATATAGAAACTGTTGATCGATGATTCTAGATCAATGACGATTGATACATACTCGTAGTTTCTACTTTTACTTAAATAATTATTGTTTATGATTAGAGTTTAATGACATCTGTTGAATATATCATTTTTACTTGAATTGTTTTGTATGATAAATTAGTAAGTTATTGAAAATATTTGTAACAAATTTTTGTAGTGATAATTTTTTTAACTCGTCCTTTGAAAATTTCCGATTGTGACTAATTTTGAGATTCAACATTTTTTTTATGGTGCGATGGTATCAGATACACTTGTTTTTGCGTTAGCAAGGTAGGCTATTCACCTATTTTGAAAAAAAAAATCAAGGATGCATCTTAGTAATTCGTGTCTCTGTACCAATAATGTCTTGCAAGTCAGGGTTTGACAGAAAAATACGAAAAAAAAACATAACTCGAAAACTACTAAAAATCGCGTGACATAAATTGGGATATTTAGATACCCCCAAAGGTGCTCTATCTCTGGACTTCCGCTTTGTCGTAATTCCTGGGACGTTTTTTATATAGTAAGTTATTGGATGCTGTTTGAAATTGAACTCAATACAAGAGATTCGCTAATTCGAATAATTTCCTGTCTACTATGTATTAAGGACGAGATTCTGGCATGAGACTATTGGTTCATTTCAACATGGAGTTTGTTGTTTAAAATTGCTTATTGTTCAAATTGGATCATGTGTTCCCGACGAAATGCTAGCAGACGTTCTACACTCTGTTAGCATTGATGTGCTTATCGTTTTTTATTGCTCCTCTTGATTGTTAATAGACTATAACTATGTAAATCTGACTAGTCCAAGTGCCCGAAATTAGGGCCTAAGGACGATAAACAACAATACTTGTACACCTACCTAATACGTCTATATTTTGATAGAAAGAAAAAATAAATTATAGGTATAAAAAAATATTTTCATCTTCCCCGTAAGTTACTATGCCTAGGAGAAAACATTAACCGGAAGATATAAAATAAAAAATAATACTAATTAATATTTTAAACTCTTTTAGTATTGTACGTATGAAGTTAATTTCACTACGGGCGGTACAGAACGCTTAACAATTTATTAACTAACTTAGTTAAAGTAGTTAACGACCAACAGAAAGAAAGCGATGACCGTGACCCAGCAAGCGCTTTGTACCACAAATTTAAAATACACTACACACTCGATACAGGTACCAGAGACAAACTACATACAATACGTACCCGACATACGTATTTCGTATGAATCGATCTGCAGAACGCCTCTACGTATGTAGCTTATGTCCCCCGGATCTCCGAATTGTAGAAGAAGCCCTCACTCCTTTTTATTTATTTTTTCCCGGGCCCCCTCGCCCCCCTCCCCCCTATATACGCCCTTGGTTAGAACAGCTCCATAACAAGAATGTACAAGTTATATAAGGTGGTGGTCGGTAGCCTGGTTGGTAACGCGCTCGACTGTTAATCCAGTGGGCACGGGTTCAATAAAAAAAAAAACTACGAGTTTGACGACGAAATATCGAAGGGGTGGATGAATTCAGCACTTCCCTGGAAAATTTTACGAGGAGTGTCGTCTTCAACTTAGGAGTATTTCTAATGAATGAATTAATATAGACATTCACAATTCACATATTACTTACTTGTATTAACATGGACTTGGTATTTTTTTTCATTGTATAACGGCTTCGTTGTTTAGTGGTATTTTTGTGAGCACTGATTGATTTTACGTGTGTTATTATTATTATTATTATTTATTGACAGCCTTTGTTGTTGGTGTATGCTGCGGGCTCCTTTAATTGGAGAGCCGACATGATATGTTTTTTTGTATGATAATGTATTGTATTGTTGATGTCTCGGTGGGTGTCACATATAAAAAAAAATACATACCTATTACATACATAAGTTAGTACGTAGAAGAGAAGTTTTCAATGTTGGGGCAGTCGGTTGGAGTGGCGGTCTTCCAATCGGGAGACGCTGGGTTGAATCCCGGCGCTAAATATATATAATAGTTCGATAATCGAGTACAACCTGTATTATCATTCACATTATAATGATCTCAATAGTATGTACAACCTGTTGTTACATATGTCCAACATTTATGATATTACCCACGGAGTAGAGAGTACTCAATCATTAGTTACAGCATTGAAAACGAGTCTATGTACTGAGTCGTTACCTTATTACGTATTCTACTACAACAAGTACTAGTAATAATAACTAAGTAGTAACTTTTACCAAACATTCGACCTTCACTCACTGGCCGAGATGTTAATACTATAAAAGTAATCTCGATGTTTTCGACCGTTGGTACTCTGTGGAAGTACATTTTTAAGGAAAAAATGAAAAACTAAATATTTAAATTAAAATCCACAAAAATTACTAGCTTTCGCGGCTAGTATTCGAGGATTTGCACCCTCATCATCAGGCGATTGTGAATAAAGTAAACAGGAATATAGAGACAGTGAGTATTTATAGGAATTGAAACAATACAGTGGGAGAAGCCCGTAATTAAAAAATATGAGAAGGTAAATAGTTTAGTAAACAAACAAAAAACTACAGTGATGAATAACTACCACAAAAGAATGCCGTGTGGACGGACTTTTTTAGCTAAACTTTCTCCAGCATTTGCCTTTAAACAATATAAGGGAAACCACAAAAACTTATATCAAAGAAAGAGCATTTTTTAGAGGATGCTTCGTCTATTCTAAGTTTTCAATTAGTCAAAATGTGGATCATATTTATTAAAATATTCTTACATAATTAGCAAATCTATATCATTTTTTCCTTATAAAAGTAATTTTTATATCAATTTTTTTTATATTGTTACTGATAAGTTAATAGTTTAGGTTACCTGTAAAGATACAGGTTTTTTGCTATAGTTTCTCTCCACGCAGCCCATTGATCCACGGATAGCTAGCACTTGGGTTAATTTGCAAAGAAATCAGTAAGCGCACGTTTTATGGACTTCGCCTGGCCCATTTGCGTCAAAACGCTTAGCCTGCGTTCTGCGAACGAGTAATTGCCTAATTATAAGCTATCGTAAAACTTCTTACGCACTTGTTCAGGAAGATCATTCCACATAGATGGTCCAGCAGAGCTGAAGGATCGGAAGGAGTACTTCGGTCTCCCTTTTACTCTGATTTCCTAACACTAACCTAACACCGGTATCACCGCCTGATCGGAGAGTGGCCTGCCTTTTATTTGGGATCTTTTGTGTACTAACCAACATCTAGGTTGTAGTACTAGGTGGTAACTGGTAAAATATCCATCATTGGTACGAAATGTCTTTGTGTACGAGGACACGTTCTACATACGTAATAATATTAGGTATATAATTGTGAATCACTCATTATGTTGGGAATTACAGCATGACTTATAGTAAGTATTATAAATATAAATGCGAAAGACACTTTCTTTCAGTCGTTGATTTGACTGCAGTCGAGGAAGTAATAATTATTTAATTATCCTCCATGGTGCTTACCTACGAATATCTCTATTAATTCATTAGGTAATGTATTTTAAACTAATTAATATTTATGTACCTATATTATTTCAACACTCGCGCAAACTGAATATAGATATAGACATAATCATGAGGAAAAAATAACCAACTATTTTTAGCTGTAAAATATAAATTAATAAATTCGAGAAATACAATTCCATATTATAAATACAACCCGGAATCGGTTTTAGAAGATCAAAATTATAGGATCTATTATGATAAAACAATTATAACAGATAGAACAATACATCATAATAGACCCGATGTAGTTTTGCATAACAAACAAACTAAAATCACTTTTTTAATTGACATCGCTGTACCAAATACATTTAATATTCAAACAACCGTCGCAGAAAAAAATCGTAAATATACAGAATTAGCAGGTGAAATAAAAAATATTTGGCATTCTAGGTCGGTATGTATATAATCCCACTATCGGCATCAAGTTGTACTTTTTACCACGCTTCATCTGTCGTTGTTGTCGGTGTCTGCGTTTACATTTTACACATCAAGTTTTAATAACTTCCCACACTCCCTGCACTTTGATATTATCCATACATATTTCCTTTAGACTAGTACCTACTGTTTTGTCATAAACACGTTTTGATTATTAAATTTTTAACCGAGTAGGTAGGTTATAACCGAGTAAAAAAGTTTATTCAATTTGAAGTTATATTAATGAAATGTCTCTTATTTTTTCCAGATTGTCGTCTAACCATCTTCCAGAATGCGGCTCTCCGTCGTATTCGAACTCCTCCTGATATTCCTGCTAATTGCCTTCGCCGCTTCCAGATCTGTCGGTAAGTTCCAGTAATATATTACATGACATTTCTCTAAGCCTTTAATTTTTTCAGGGGTATTTGGAATATGTTTTTATATTTGAATTATTTTTGGTTTACGAATTATTCTTGTAAAGCGTTGGATTTTTTTCTACGTTCCGTAATATATACTATGTAAGTATGTAGTATCCCTACAACAGTGTAGAATAATTAAGGATGAATTAAGGACGAACATTGTCGGGCTTACGAGCCGTCACTTTTCGTGGTGTAGTGGATATGATCCCTACTATGCGAATCGAAGGTCTGGGTTCGAATCCCAGCCGGGGTGAACTGAAATAGCGAATGTTTCTCGAGTGTCAAGTGACCACTAAAGTCAGCCGAGGTCGGTCGTAAGCCCGACAATGTTCATTCTTAATTATTCTACCTATCACAGAGGTTTTAATCTTAAGATGATACCACTAATATTAGTTGAGAAAATACACATCTTCTGAGGTCTCTTAAAGGGAGGAGCATACAACGGCCTTTGTCAATATCTATCTCCAATGTATACACAATAGGATATAGTCATTTGCTTTCAACAGTTCATAGTTACAATGAAAGTTTGTGGTTTCTTCGTGCGGTAAAGAATATCTATTCAATACAATAATTATTGATGACTTTTGTAACTTGATGTTAAACAAACATCGATGATTCGAAGTGTTTTTATTGACTGATTTTCTATTTCGTCATAGTTAAGTTTCTTTCCTCCTAACTTTCTTTATGTCATATCAAGTCGGATGATATTTCTCCCATCAGTGTTTTCTTCTTTTATAAATGTCATGACTAAATCCAGCTTTTTTTAGAAAATGGATGAAGCAATGAACTTGGTATTTTGTTCATAGTAGGAAAGACATCGGGCGCCGCAGGCGAAATTTTTAACATAAACATGTTCCTATCTATCTACATTAAAAGTCGAACCTTTGGCGTATATTTTTGATCACGAGGACGCGGAATCGGAGAATACCGCACGAATTCCCAAATCTGCTTGAAATTCAGGACTTAATAGAAATTATAACTTGGAATTTGGCACTTTTACCAAATGAGATTTAATATTTTTTAATGAACTCTAGGAATCTATTCACAACTGACTTCTTTGTTGTTTATAATCGAACAAAAACCTTTTTCTGGCTTACCGAAGCGAGCGAGCGCCGCCCTCTGAAGGCTCCCGCCCATAGTCCCCGGCCTACTCACCCTTTTCACAAATCGGTCCCTGATTTATTATCATATAATTTTTCAGGTAAGGTGTCAAATGAGAAGGACGTCACAAAGACAGGACAGAAGGTGGATCTCCAGCGCCAGGACAATGCCATCAATAGATACTGTAACTGCACGGAATCAGTTTGTAACTGCTGCAGAGACTTCAAAGTGCCTCTCGTCAATTTGAACGGACCAGGTAAATAATAAATATGATAAAAAAAATCGACTTTTCAGGCTTTTAAAAAAAACTCGAGCGCTTTCGTACTCAGGGCTGCGAATTTTGTCATTAATTTTCCCTCAGCGAGTCAACGGGCGATCATGTCATGAAGACAGAACTTATTTGGGTGATCGAACAGAGATAAAGATATGAGAATATTAATAAGATTGACTTAATTGTTTGATATAGAACATAGACATTGCGTTATCACTGTACTCTTGTCTTGTAAAGATAAACATATTGCTTGTTAATAATAGTTAGTGAATATCTTATTAGGAGAGCGCCCCAATATATGATCAACCGATTCAATCAAACCACTCATCGTATAGTAGTAACAGTACTAATACAAAACTAATAAAAGACTTAGGACAAATAAATTTAACAATCATTACGGGAAACGCACGGACGATGTGATGGTGCCAGCCTTGTGGAACGGGGTGCCAGACTCGGCACCCCAACACAAAACAACACAAAAGCCGAGGAAAGTTCAAAGAACTACTTAAGAACCACCTGGTATCCTCCGATCCACAGTGGCTGGTCTAAGACGACTACTTAACGATTGACTGGACGAACGGTGGTGTTGCGGGGACATTTTTGTAGAATAAGTAGAATATTAAGTTTTAAGTTAGAATAAGTATATAGCCAAAAATCCATTTGGATTAGGCACCACACCGATGATTTATACTTTGTTATAATAATTTGCAATAAATTAAAAAAAACACATATTTGACCGATATGAGTAAATGATTTATATGCATATTTTTTCTAGGATGTGCCAATCTCCACTATCTTCCTGACGACAGTCTCTCTGTGTCCCTCAGCTTCGCTGATAGAGTCATCACCAAGCAGAGCATATCAGGTATGTATTAAAAGCAGATTTTGCAATCTAAATTTCTCAATTTCAAATCTACAACAGATTGATTGAAATTATGCACTGAGGTAGACGTGGGATTTAGCACACTTATTTAATTTATTTATTTATTTAAACTTAAAGTAAAGAACAAACACATATAAATATACAAAATAGACATAGTACAGATTATAAAACGTTGTTCACTAGGGCGAACTTATCGCAGATCTGCGATTTCTTCGAGTTAACCCTTTAATAAGAAATTTTCAAATTTTAAGATTTTAAACCGACACGGTGGAAGTTTATTTTAAAGTTAAAAATTTAAATCGGTAATATTCATTTCATATACAAGTAGGGTTGCCATATGTCCGGTTTTGGACCGGACAGTCCGAATACAATGAACACAATTAAAAAAACAAAATATGCCCAGTCAGCAAAATAATTTTTCACTCTCTGAAAGAGAGGGGATTTCACTCTCCAACATTTATAAACATATATTATATTTTTTAATGGTTTTCGTTTCAGGAAGAAAACCTCGTCCTCTCTGCATGCCACTGCCTGGAGGCTTCAACAGATTCTGCGGCCGCATTTACAACATTGGCCGTGACGCTGACGACTTCAAAGCTTGTCTAGGATTGGAACTGCAGTCTACAAGTTCCATTGAAGCCGCACTCAGAGTATCGTGCTTTAAGTTTGGTTCCCGCGGAGTCAGTCTGGAGCCAGCGGAACCTCTACCTCTGGCAGCGGAACAAGCTGATGACGATGATGATGATGATGATGACGATGATGATTTTGGATTTGGAAGCGTCATAGGAGGAGATGATGACGACGATGATGACGATGACGATGATGATGACGACGTATTTGGTACTGCATCTGGTGTGTTTAATGCACAATCAATTTGACACTTTTGTGATAGACATTGTATTGGGAAAATTCATAATATAACCTATAAAACCGCTGAAGCAAATTTCAGAAAATGCACAAAAAAGAACAGATCAGTTTTTTTTTGGAAAATTATTTCTATTCCGATACGAATTCTGTAACAAAGTGTCAATGTATGCACAATATTATATATTATTGTAGTCTTGCTCTTTATTATAAAAACAACCCTTTTTTGGGTGTTTTTGTTTATTGTACTCACTGATGGCTATTAGAAACACTTTTATGCAAAATATCAAAATTTGCTAGTTATAAAAATTCGTTATTCTCAATTAATTATTTCTTTTTCATTTTTATTAGAAAATGATTATAGAATGTTTAACGTGAACAAAAATATTATTCTTTTAGAGGACGATGATGAAGACGATGCCGAAGAAGCTGCTGACGCAGATGGATCAGACTACACTGGCTTCAGCATTCTTGAAGGTCTCGGTGGTCTATTCGGGGCAGAGCCTGCGAAGAAACCAGCGAAAAGGAAGACGACCGCTTTACCTCAAGTGGTTAACGCAGAAAAACCGGTTGTGTCTTCTCCACCTGTAGTAGAAGCAAAACCACCCAAGAAATCTACACAGAAAAGAAAGCCAAGTGCCAAGCCAACAGCTGCGCCCGAAAAACCAGCTGAAGTGACAGTAAGACCTGATGCCATTGTGCAGTCAACAGAAGTTATACTCGGTGAACCACCTAAAGATATCCAAGCAGCTGGTAGTAACCTAGTATTGTTGCACTCACCAGCTTTGCTTGGATTCACCAAAAAGCCAGTTGTTCAAAACGATGATGACAAAGAAATTACATTGCAACAAGTGCCGCTTATCAGCGCTCCAAAACCAGTAGCAGCTCAAGATCTCCAATCTGTCACACCGATCCAAGATCCAGGAATACAATCATCCATTTCATACATTACAGGCCAACTTTCCGAAGTGCCCGTCACAACAATCGTCGCTAGCACAAGGCCGATACCCGAAGAGTCGAGCAACACACCAAAATCAGTTACACCATCAGTGCACAATGACGATGTTGATAACAATGTCAATATTGACGATGATGATGACGAAGACGATGACGATGACGATGATGCTGCAGGATTTGTTGAAGTTGTAGAAAATTTGGAAGATAAACCTTCGGAAACTGACGAAAGCGAATCCTCCAGTGAATCTGTAGATAATTCAAACGATTCAGAAAATGAAGACGATGACAGCGAAGAAGATGACGATTCTGACGAAACTGACGAAGATGACGAGGCTGAAGCGGAACCTGAAGTTGTAGATAAAAACAAAATCAAAAAGAAGGGATCAAAGAAAGACGAAGAAGAAGACGATGATGATGATGATATTCTAGGGGGAGTACAAGGAGTAGTGGGGCAAATAGGGGAATCTTTGGGATTGGGAGGATCTAGTGACAAGAAGAAGAAAAAGAAGGTGCAGTCGACCAACACGGGTAATAAGAAGAAAGATGAAGATGACGTATTGGGACTTAGTTCAATAACATCAATAACAGATTCATTAGGGCTTGGTGGGTTCGGACTCAGAAGGCGACAAAACAGAATGACGAAGTTCAATGACCAACAATGATGACTGCTGAATTATTTGAATAGACTTAGTTTTAAGTATTTATTATTTAGTTATAAGTTATTTATTTTTTGAAGAGATCGCTAAATTATTTGTTTTTGGATTATAAGAAATGAATGGTGAAATATTGTTGTAAATATGTAGTGCTTAATGTTGGAAAAGATTTGTATTTTGGAATAAAAAAGCGTTTAAATATTAACATCTCTTCTTATTGGCCCTTTACAAGACAGCACAACAACTTTTTCAAATTTTGTATGAGAATATTAGCGCGAAATAACAATAACGTAAGCGTCAATGTGAATTTTGCTTTTTTAATAAGAGCCTGGGAACAAATTAAACAATCTAAAACAGCCAATTTGTTAAGATTATAATTATCAGTATTTTGGCTAAATTATACTTTTATATCTGAAAAACTGAACGGAAAATCCTCAGATCCCGTAAATTTCAGGGGTATTTACGGAATATGTTTTTATTCAAGGAATTTCCAAATCCTGTAAGTCAATCTGTAGCCCATACTTTCATCTATCACTGTCTTCAGTTTCAAGACGATTCTCTCAGTATTGGCTGAGAATAATTCAGGGCGCTGAAGCCGAATGACAGCATATAGGACCTTGAGGTTAAATCCACGTACATCCCGGAGTTCAAAAATATATAAAACAGAAATACATAAATAGTAAAGTAGCAGTAATACAGATTTTGGGGTTAGCTAGCGGACATCAAGCAAAGCTTGCATTCAACAAAAGGTCAAAGATCTTTGAATTAAACAATTTAGATCTAAAGCTCCGCAAGCAACTTACAAAAACATATGTATGGAGCATATTGATGTGTGGCTTCACCGAAAAAGACAAGAAGAGACTGGAGGCTCTCAAAAGATGTGGTGTTACGGAAGAATTCTGACTATTTCCTGGAGAGACAACATTACGAATGCTGAGGTGCTCAGCAGAGTCGAATAAGGGAGACATAAAACCATCTCCGAGAGATTTGCCCGCTGGATCGGCCACACCATGCGCCACGAGGGTCTCCTGTATGACTTTATAGAGGGAATGGTTGGGGGAATGGTTCGCTTAAAGTGTAAATAAATAAATAAAAGAAGTAACTGGTAGACTAGATATTGTATAATACAGTATAACGAACTCTATAGATTCCCAGAAGCAACTAACAGTTAATTTATCTATAAGAGAAATTATTGTGGCTACTTTTTTATATCATCAGGCTGTACGGGATAGCGTTAAATTTATAAGACAAATCGCTAGATGTCTCTACTCGATACATAGAGGTAGGCAATCATAACATTATAGAGGTTGTATGTTGAATCATTTTATCCATCATGCATACGTTAGTATTTTGACCTACGTAAATGTCGTAAATGGTAGGCAGCGGAATTAGGGTAGAAAGTCCTCATTTTTTTTCATGCTAAAGCACGCCATCAGGAAGTTGAAATATATCCTTGGGAACAAAGAGGTGCCAATAAACCTGAAAGCTAAAGTCTACGATTCGTGTATCTTGCCAGTGATCACGTAAGGTCTAGAGACTATGTCCCTCACTGACGGAAGCGTACAGAAATTAAAACGTATTCAGCGAGCAATCGAAAGACAAATGTTGGGCTTCAGTCTTCGAGATAAAATTAGAAATGAGGAGATCAGACGTTAAACAAAAGTTGCCGACATCAAAAGAACAGCAAAGCTAAAATGGCAGTGGGCGGGACACGTGGCAAGACAGGATAGTGTGAGATGGGCACCTAAAATCCTTAAGTGGAGGCCCTGGGAGAACAAAAGAGGCGTGGGAAGACCACAGAAAAGGCGGACAGATGACATTGTCCAGCTTACGGGTCGTAGATGGCAGCAGATAGCCCAAGAAAAAAGGCAGTGGAAGGGTTTAGAAAAGGCCTATGTCCAGCAGTGGAACGCAAGTGACTAGCAGTAAGTGACCCACTTCCATATCCCTTTCTTCTTAAATTTATTTGTATGCTTTTTTTCATTTCGATTTGCAGTCCCTATAACGATTCAATGGGTTCTTAACTTTATGGGTTAATACAATAAGTAGTTATGTAAAAAAATGCAATAAGAAGATAACTTAAGTCACGATCAAGGTTTAGAATCTAGACTAGGTGATTCAATGTAATAATCGTTTCACGCTTTTATAGCTACAAACTTCTTAGTTTTATTAAAAAATGTGTTTTTTAAACGCAGAGCATTGTAATCTTTATTTAGAGACTAGCAGTCGCTCCAAGTAGGCTTGGTCATGTTCAAGAAAAGACATGCAGACACTTAATGACGCCAAAAGCCCATACTAGTATCTAAAAATCAAAGCTGGGCAGAAAGGCGTTATCGGCTAATTTATTTATTTTATCCTTTATTACTAACATCTAACGGAATTACAGCATAAAAATGCCTTTGCGCCGGTCGATGTGATAAAAACAACATTACAATTAATGCAATGACATGATTATAGTATAAGTACATAAACAACTAGGTACAAGTACTGTGCATTTAATACAATAATTGCAAATTGATCCATAAGTATGCAAAGGTTCAGACATCCAAAATATAATACTAAAACTAGATATAATAAAAGGGAGTTAGAAAAGAAAGAAATGAACAAAAGTCAGATTTCGTTCAGCTGAAGTCTCAAGAGACATCGAGCGATCAAGGTTATCCATCAGTCACGGCAGACTGTCGCATTTGGTGTCTTGTAAAAGTTCTTCACGAGGGGAATATGTTTACACTGAGTCACTTAACAAAGTGGTTGTTTCGGATAGGCATACAAATAATCATTACTCTTCTAAATCATATTGCAATAGGTACTAAATAGTTTAAACTTTTTATTAATGTACAAAAAAAAGGATTTTATTTTTCAATTGTCCCAGAATGCTACTTAAATAAATAACACGATTTCATTATTTAACAAATCATGTGGCCTGGAAGTCTAGTAGGTATCTCAGATTATCTTATAAAGAATTAAGAGTAGGCATATTGACATCTAAAAAAATTCTGAAAACGGGAGACCTTAAATCTCAACAACCGTTACTAAATAAGCTTTGGAAAAAAATTGAGTAGATACATGGAACCTTTATCTAGGGAATAACCGTAAAAGATTTTTTATGTCTTGTAGATAAAAAATAAAATAAAAAAATTGTCCTTTTTTCAGAAACACAGAAACTCGTGTCCCAAAAGTCGCGGAGTTATTTTTTTGTATTGATTATATGCATTTAAATCTAGGGATAGGGATAGGGAATGACCGTAAAAGTTTTTTTATTGAAGCAAAATTAACCCCAGAGAATGGGAAAAACGCTATTTTTACCATTTTGTCATGCGATTGTTCATGCGATTTTGAACCTTAATGCCGTGGGAAATGACCGTGACGTCATAGTTGGGTCACGAGCTTTAATACACTCGCATCATTTTACGCCAAAATGGCAAAATTTGAATAAAATATTTTAGTTTAAGTATGCAATTTAGAAGATTAAGTTTTCATTCGAATGCATTTTATTGTTATTTAATATACTGAATTAAATTGGCTAGATATCTAGTCATCTGAATTATTGATAGTTGGATCAAATTTATGGTTTTATGTGGTTAGTTATTGTAATTGTATTCTGTGATTTTCTTTATCATGTACGCAAGTGGCCCAGGACCATTTGGCATGGAAAACGATGGAGAAGGCCTACGTCCAGGAGTGGATGGTTATGGGCTGAAGAAGCTAGAAGAAGGGATTATTATGATTACATAGACGAGGTTCGCCTCAGATTGGAGAGCGCTTGTAGGATTTATTTCTGTATGACATTTAAAAATTGATAAAAACTTTGAATTTGAATTGTGGTGACGACATTCCTAATATTCACATAATAAGGATTGCATGGAACGGAATAACAACCTGAGAATATGTTAAGTTGATAGTATAAATGAGTGACGTGGTGCCTTACCGATGGAAATAGGAAGAGATTGAAGGCTTTTGAGATGTGGTGTTATAGAAGAATAGTGGGAATTCCCTGGAGGGACCAAATCCCGAATGCCGAGGTTTTCAGCAAAGTCGAAGAAGGGAGGCACCCATTCAGAACCATCTCCGAGAGACGTGCCCTCTGGATTGGCCACATCTTGAACCACGAGGGTCTCTTAAACGACTTAATAGTTGAAGGGACAAACCACAAGGGGCGCCTCCGACGGCGGTGCCTGGACCAGGTGTACGAGGACATGAGCTGCACCACATATGTCGAGCTGAAGAGAGCTGCAGAAGGCAGAGAAGAATGGAGATCAAGATGTGAGAATTTGCTGCAAACAATCCGTTGGATTGAGACTGGAAAAGAAGATAATATAAATGCATTGTGGTCACAGAAGATTAATTGAGGTTATAGGTACATTTCAACAAAATCATCATCTCGTTGTTAAATCGCTTTATTGTGAAATCTGAAGATCTTCGATTCATTGAAACACCAATCAAAATAACTTCATATTCTCACATTCATTCTCAAACTTCATTCGTCTAATATGACTCAATTTGCTATAACATAATACGCACAAATTTTCACGCTTTCGGATTAAATTGGATATACTCATCTATGGGAAAGATCGCAAACATCTATCGTGATTCAATCAAGTATCAGAAACCAAAAATTATGTGAAGAAAGACATTTCATTTTAAAATGTTGACATATGAATGCCGTACGAAAACACAATAATATTCGCCGATGCACTTGGACTTTACCGTCGGGAAATACAGTTTTTATTCTAGCTTAATTTTTTGAAAATTCATCAAGGCTTTTTTGAAAAATGTTAAAATGGATACATATGATGCTAATTTTAATAAATTTGATGATTATTGAAAAAAAAAACTTATTTTGCGAAAAAGTTCTGTCAGTTCTGTGTTGTTCAACACTCGCGCAAACTGAATATACATATAGACATAATCATGTGGCAAAAATAATCCACCAAAATTTAGCTATAAAGTGTAAATTAATAAATTCGAGAAATATAATTCCATATTATAAACACAATCTGGAATTGGTTTTAGAAGATCAAAAATATAGGCTCTATTATGATAAAAACATATTGCCTGTTCAGACGTGCAACATCCTTGCATGAAAATAAAATCAAACTTAATTTTTACAGAGATGCAATATATGTAAATGAGCCACCTTAGTACGGGCTTTGCCTAGTTAGATGGCAAAATTGTAAATCAATTTTTATGTAAGTTTGAGAAAATAAAGAAAAAAAAAATACCCATCGATAGTTGCTCATATAATTTTTCACGCCACTGCGCACCGTCCTATACCCTACTTCATGCGCACTGGTCAGGTGATGTGCCGAATATTTTCGCAGGTATGTAAAATCACCCGTAAAATTATTATGACTATGCGTGCACTAGGTCGTTATCTCGAGGTCACTGGGTGATAGGTGTCTCGCGGTCAGGAGGAATCTATGTTACATCTACTATATATATATATAAAATTCTCAACATATGCCATCTGCGAGATGCAGACATGAAAAGCCAGTAATACCTAAATGATTTAGGTATCTTCCTCTCATATATATATATATATATATATATATAAAACTTCTAGGCCTAGTAAACTTATTGACACATTAATATTTTTATTATATTAATTCAGTTTTATTCATAGTTTTGCTAAATTGCTAAATCAATAGGGATGGGCATGATTATAATGTGAGACCAAATCGTCTGTTTAGAGGTAAAACTCATTATATGAAAAAAAAACGTGTTTTAGAGATAATCGATCTTAAGATTTTTTCAAATAAATCACCTACGAGTATTTTCCAACCGATTGCATTGATTTTTTCTGAAAATATTTAAAATGGTCTTGTTAACGTACCAGAAGTAAAAAAAATATGTGTAGGTTTAGGTATTGTAGAACAAAATATGACTTGATGCTTTTTGACCTTGTCTTCAAAACGCATGATGCAAGTCGTATTACAAGAGTTGGAATTCGCATAAATCCAATATCTTCACAATTTTTATTATGTTGTGTTAGGAAGAGATCACATAAATAAAAAATCACTACACTTTGGTCTATGAAATTTATGTATGTATATGTATATCGTATGGCATTGGAGAGACCATAGTCAGAGATTAAGGTCGTGAGAGCTCAGGTATTGAAGCGCCTCAGGAGACTAGTTGTGGATGTCTTCCATTTTGCCGCTGAACTTAGTGAACTGACATTCTTCGACAATGTGGTTAATGGACTCCATCCCACCACATCAGGGGCAGTTGGGGTTGTCCCGCCTCCCCCAACTGTGGAGGAGCAGGCCACACCACAAATTTATAATGAAACCATATAAGTCTTAATAGTAACAAAAACAAAAATCCAATTTCGGACTGATTCAGAGTAAACTTTAAAAAAAGTTTTACCTAAATTTCAACATTTCCCCGTTCTTAAGTCAGCTGACTCTAAATCAATATATTTTAAGACCAAGATGAGACTTTAGTTGCTCATCACTATTTAGTAAACGGTATTTAAATTATTATACCTAAGCGATTTTTATTCAGACTTTTTTTCATTTCTTTTTTTATTGCGGATGACCGATTTCGCTTGAATAAATTTGTCCTAGAAAAGAAAAAATATAGTGGATATATATAGTGGACAAATGCAATAAAATATTTAAACAAATTAACATAAAAGTTATTGCAAAAATTTAGCAACTTTCGCCTTTAAAAATAGTTTTCCTCAATCTGCGTCTCTATCTGTACTTTGGATGCGACCGATGCCATGAAATGACTTAAATATACCCAAATTTCTATCGATTTGAACGATACATCGTGAAATTTTTAATATAATTATATTTAGAGATGCTTTCTATATAATTATAAGATCATATTGACTGAAAATATAATTGATAAGTTGAATTAAATTGACTCTGAACCAATAACAAATTAAGTACCATAATCGATTAAGATTGTAACACGCGTAAAATTGAGCCGGTTAAAGTAAGATTACTCAACCAATACTAAAGATATTATCCTAAGACTTGAAACATGGATAAATGAGAATATGTTTTAGTAACTCTAGAAGTTAGAAATTTATTTTGGTAAATTTTCTCAACAAAAAATATTTAAAAATTTACGTCTGAAATTTACTGAAACTAGAGATTATTCATAATCATACATAGGTGTGGTAAAATTTATTCATTCAAACACGGCCGAAGCCTTTAATAATCCCGGGAGAATCACTCTTGACTTTCAGCAATCCAAGATATTATGGTTTGTCCTACACTATAGTCTTCCGCCCATCACTAAACGTGTTAAATTTATAATTTAAGGGCTTGGCACCAATAATGACGTCACAGTCTTTTCCCACGGCATTCAGGTTCATAATCGTGTGACAATCGCATGATAAAATGGTAAAAATAGCGTTTTTTCAATTTTTTGGGGTTAATTTTGCGTCTATCAAAAAACTTTTACGGTTATTCCCTAGATTTTAACGCATATTATCAGTACAAAAAAAAAATTTTACTCCGCGACTTTCGGGAAACGAGTTTCCGTCTTTTGGAAAAAAGGTCAGAGGTGTTTTTAAAATATTTTTTGAGAAATCTATACAAGATATAAAAAATCTTTTACGGTTATTCCCTAGATAAAGGTTTAATGCATCTACCTAATTTTGTTTCAAAGCATATTTAGTAACGGTTGTCAAGATAGAAGGTCTCCCGTTTTTACAAATTTTTGAAATGTCGGTATGCACACTCTTAAATGACATTAATATAGAAAATATTTGCAGACTATAACGCCTATAATAACTGTCATCTTTTAATGGAGAAATATGTACACAAATATGACTGAGCATTAAAAAATCATGTTTATTTAAACAATCTGCAAGTTAATAGATTTTAATTTATTTTTACATTTTGGTTAACATTATTGCCAATAAATTTTATTATTATTGCCTATAATCTCAATTCGAGGACGCGATAAAATGATTTTAGGAGAAGAATATAGTTAACATATTTTTCTAAATTTTCCTATTTTTTCTTCATCAAAAGTCACCGTCCTTCATATTATAGTAAATATCTGAACCTGAGAATTCAGGTTCAATTTTTTAAGGTCAATCAGCTAATACTACATCAGATATCACACTAAGACTTGAAACATGGATAAATGAAAATATGTTATAGTGACTCTAGCAGTAAAAAGTTTGGTATTGCAAATTTTCTCAGTAAAAAAATGATTCAAAGTTACTACTGAACCTTGAGATTATTCCCATAGTTTGTTAGACATAATGCCGTAATTTTGTGATTTTATGATATTCGGTCTCCTTTTTATATAGGTAATAAGCCAAAATGGATTTTGTCGCTTAGGTTATTCTTACTTTGCGCTTACGCACTCAAATAAGACGAAAAAGTTGAAGAGAAAATACAATGATTTTTTCTCAGAGTATATATCGGGATTCGACAACACAGCCGTCGCTCTCGTGGTGAAGTGGATAAGATCTTTACTATGCGAGATGAAGGTCTGGGTTCCAATCCCAGCCGGGGTAAACTGAAATGGCGAATGTTTTTCGAGTGTAAAGTGATCACTTAAACCAGCCGAGGTCGGTCGTAAGCCCGATGATATTCATCATTAATTCTTCTACACTGTCGTAGGAATACTGCATTGTATATCAAGTGAGTTTGAAGACACCTTACCTGAGGAAGTTTTGTATAGTCAGTGGATGATAAAGTTGGCATAGAACTACTTAGAAAAATATGTTCATTACTGACTAAAAAATAATGAACTTGAAAATGGGTCATCTTGGCGTGAGAAACTGGTTGACATTTTGATTAAATGGTTCCGATTGTTTAATATTCATAACAATAATGAAAGCTATTATTTATTTTTAAGTAGTTTTATTTTAAAATTAATTGTTTTTCATTAATATGAACGCTTCCTAAATTTAATGATGTTACAATGGATCCTTTCGAATCCGGTTATCCGAATCCGGATTATAGGGTTAGTTCAATACCTAACCTAGTAGGTATATTTTATGACTTTTAAATTTCGTTGATTGTGTACCAATACTACAAATAAAACCGTTTATAAATAATCTTGAAGGCTTTCGCGGCGTGGATCTTCGTTGGTGGTTCTTCGGGTTTTTTAAGCTTTGTATATGAATACCTAGTGATAATATATAATAGGTACTTAGGAACTCCTATTTTTTGGGAAACTAATTTACAACATACCATGTCTTTTGCGAGGCGAGTTGATAACTGGTAGAATCTTCTATTCTAAAAATGTGTGTAAATAATTTAGTACTCCATTTTCATCATGAAGTCTTCAGAGTTATTCTAATAAGAGCTATTGGTTTATTTATCGTAATAAACAATATTTTTTCAAAATTGGAATGCGTTTGGTCTCTGGGCTATCAATATTGAATGAGTCAACAAGAATTTGAAAAGCATTTATTTTGTATTCAAAGCTTCCCAGATCAATGACAAACTACTGTGGAATAAAAGTATTCTAATTTCTTATCCATTTATAAGTCGTTATTACACGCACTTCCCCTCCCATAATAATATTGTTGTTTAAAATGTTATAAATTATTTGGTGTATTCAGAGTAATATTTATGATTTTATACACGATTTTACTCTAATTATGAGAAAATACCATGAAAAATATGTAAATTCTTCAAACTTATACTCGTAGTCTAAATTTTATGTAGACTAAATCTAGATTCTAGTCCAAATTTGGGTTTCGTGCGTTCTGATATTAAACAATTCAATCCTTTTAACACTTATTATACTTTTGGATGATTCGGGGTTCTGATGGATGATTTAGTTGAAACCGAGACACATTAAACATTTATATTGGTTATTGATGCCGCTTTTGTTGCCATGTTAATATCTAAAAAAGTGTAGTTTGGGTTGCATAGCATACTACTATTGTCTGGTCTTGTTTCACTTCAATTTATTCTTCTTCTTAATCTAAATGTAGGTCTGATGGGCTGTTTTTTAAGAGTGGTTAGCCTCCTGCGAGGTCTACTCCCAGCTGTCAATCCATCTCTTTGGTGGTCTGCCTGGGGGTCGCCTGCCTGGGGCTGGCCAGGAAGCCTGGATGGTTCCATTCTCCTTACATGCGCGTACCAATATCTCCTCCGTTGCCTTCCCCATCTGACAAATCTGGATGGTGAAGTGCATTGACTACGACCCGAATCGCGTTCATCCAGCCGTTAGCCAAAATAGTAAGTTTTAGCGGTTCTACACCACACACGACCTCACACAACCCTTGGATCCTCTCATCATCATGGCACCTCTCAGTGTCTCCCAACGATATGAGCTGGACAAATTGTGACTTAAGATCTGAACTCCTTTTCCAACGCCCTTTCATAAGATACCACACATGATCCCACGCAACTCTTGAATCCCCTCATCATCATGGCACCTCCTAGTAAAACATTTTTTTCAAAGATGGTGACGTTAAAACCTGAAGTAGATCGGTACGAAAGTTTTTGTGAATTTTCAGGGCAATCCATCGCAAATTGATTGCCGATTGATTTATTATTATTATTTTTTGATATTCCTATGAAACATGAATTATTATTATTAACTAAATACCTATTTTACTGAGATTTATTGTGTTGAAATGGTGATGTTTTCTGTATTTTGATTATGTATTTGAGAATACTAAGATAACACTATGTACCAACAAGAATTTGTTAAAGGCCGTTGATGTATAAATAAATAAATAAAACGCGGGAGTTTTTTTAAAGGATCTGGATTTGCAAAATACTTTCCTGCACACCTTGCACTAGGCTTTAGCCTGTATCGCAAAGTGGGGAATACATCATCAATACAATACATGAGTTATGCGAACACTTACAAAAGAAACGACTTATTTATACACATATAGATTAGGTAGTATTCTCTTTGATATGTATGTTGATATGTATCATAATAATATTCAAATATAATTATCGTAGGAGATTATAATTCTGCGATTTGATTATACGGTGATGCCTACTAGTATTTGGGGCGAAAAGAAATTCGTCTTAGCGCATTCATCAGTGATTATCAAGGTGTAGAACAGTCAACATCATCTTAAACAGTACGACGTATAACGAAATTAAATTAATAAAATAAAAAAAATAAGTTAATTGTGAAGTAATTGTGAAAAAATAAAATAATGACTCTCAAATATTGTATAGCTTCCTTAATATTTGTTTATTTTTTAAATGACAGTTTTAATTATGTGTCTTCATCGACATCGCCGGGTACGTAATTTACTAGTATTGTTATTTTTTATTTATTTCATTCAGGGAGTTGGTTACTTAGGAAATATTTTATTTATTTATTTATTCTTACAGTGAGCATACTCATACGTTATTCAACTTATAACAAATGATCTTAAAAATAACATTTCGTAGAGAAATGTTCACCAAGGCGAGCTTGTCGCGATCCATACCAGCAGCTGACGTAAATTTGAGAAACAGTTTTGCACAAGCATCACATACATTTATTTTTTTTACTTGCCAACACACTTCTCAGTATTATCAGACAGAAGAGTCTACATATTATCATTCATGATTGATATATAAACTCATCAGCCTGATACTGGGAAAAATTCACCTATTCAGATATCACGGATATCACAGGATTAGGCTTTACGAGAAATTAATAGCATCAATTATTATTGTACAGCTATCTTTATGTGTAAGTAAGTCTATGTATTGTCGAGTTTTGTATGTAGATATATGTGTTTGATAACAATCTTTGATTGAATAACATAAAAATTAAAACAAACTCAATATAAGAAAATGTATAAGACATTATAAATAAATAAAAACTTAATAACAAAAATGGGGTTAGCTGGCAGAGATCGCACCATTGCGATAAGCCCGCTCCAGTGAACAAATGTTATCGATTGTATTCGTAATCTCTGTGTTTTGTTCGCCAAAAGTGTAAATAAATAAAATGCATGCAAAGCGCCTTTAGGCGATTTCTGACAATCACTTCTACTATGACATTATAATGAAAGATCTTCATTTTTAATAAATTTGGAAGTCACTGTTGGGATATCCGAGTTGTAGAATAGATCCCCATTCTTTTTAGATTCATTTTTGAGAAAGAGTCAGGTGTTCGTATAAAATCCGTAAAATATTTCACATCTTTTTTACCACCCTAGTAACAATTTAGCTCCTGGATTGGTTCTGGAACGGTTCTAGGACTGCTCTTTTTTAGCTCCTAGATTTATTCTGGAATGGTTCTAGGACTGCTCTAGAACCAATCTAGGAGCTAAATTGTTTCTAGGGCAATGAAGTTCGCTACCCATTATGAATGTCATATAGATGTTTGCGCAAAGGGAAAATGGCGTCTTTTTTTAAAAACATAGGTTTTTACTGATTATCCCATTGTCGGGACTTACAGTGATGTAGTGTAAATTAGCCAATAATTCAAAATTAAAATAACAAAAGGTTACTAGGGCGAGCTTATCGCTATTAAGCGATCTCTTTCAGATAATTCAAGTTGTCTGCATTTGAGCTTTTGAATATTAATAAAATAAGCTACAAATGCATTGAAAAAGTCATCTCTGTCTTTGGAAACGTTTTACTTTAGGAAAATTTGCACAAAACAAGAACTCGAAACTTGTGGTTTTGCTCATTTCACTTCTATGAGTTATAACCACAAAATTCGTAAAAAAATAATAAGTAGGTATGAATTTCACCAACCGTACTTAAATCACTTTTTATAATCATAATTATAATACACAAACCCTCTTGATTGATTGAATTCGCGGATTTTCGGCAACATGAAGCCATGATGAACAACTGTAGTCATCTGTGTCAGAGGCTCCTAGTCTTTTGCGGCTCCTCTAATACATCAGATTTTTCTCAAAATCATTGACTTTCTTGAGAATCTGAGAATCTTCTTCTAAAGACGTAAACTCAGGTGAAGCCTTGGCTCTAATTGGGCCTTGAATCCATGTAAATTTGTGAATATTATCTGCTTGAAAGTATTTTTCGAAAAAAATTGCCGAATTCTTTAATTGAATATTTCGCGGCGCCCTTATGATGACAGTATACACTTTGGGAAACATCGATCTATGTCATTTGAGTATTTTGTATATCATCAAAAAAAATGTTCCTATTTCAAAAGTACACACTTTAAGATATTTTTAACACGATAACAAAAACAGCCATAACCCATATAAATATTTAATATAAAAAGTGGCATGGTTTCTGTATATGAGAGTAAAGAACAATCATTTAGATTAAACGTTTTTTTTTCAAATTATTGTAAATCAGTTCGAGATCAGATGTGCGTTTTTGGTAATTCACGACTCTATAACCAACATATTAATTGTGACTTTCCAAAGAATAGAAAAAGATTTGAGTCTGTGTAAGACATCTTTGGGTATCACAGTGATAGATGAGAAAACTTATATCAATTTCGTTTTTTTTTCGCACACGAAAGACGTAGGCATATATAAGTCTTATTTTTTTTGTAGGGCCAGAGAAACAAGATTTTATATACAGGCAATGTTTGTATAGGTATAAGCAATGTAAATAAAACAATCAGGTATTTTTAAATAAATAAATACATGCTCATTTTGTACAAAATATAATAAAACTTAAAATAAAATATAAAAAATACATTTATAAAGATAAAATACATGAAAGGAAAGTTGAAATAAAATTCAGAATAAAAGTAAAAATAAAAAGGATTTTAGTATATATTTTCTTTAGTCCTTTTTCAACGAAGTTTTGAAATGATGTATGTGGGGTTCATAAAAAACTCAGCGTGGATTAACAAAAAATCCAATTAGTGCGAATGACACTGGGGGCTCCTAGTATGTTATTATATTAGCATAAGACATATTTTTATTTCCCCTGTGTACTAATGTATATTATAATAACAAATGTAAATTTATAGCTTTATTAGTTCATGGAGATGTTAGTAAATAAATTGCTTCAATTTCTCGTATAATTAGCACTGTAAATGTAAATTGCTAAGCAGTGGCGTCACTGAGCTTATTAAAAAAAATGTTGAAAATATTGAAGGGTGGCACTGAAGGTTACCCTGATTTTGAATTCAGAAAGAGGTTATGGTTGGAGCTTTTATTGCAAACGGTCGATTAAGTTAACTGAACTTCCGGACATGGCTGGCCGCGCTTAAAGTTCAAGCCTGTGACAACGGAACACAATTTCAAGGCACTTTTGGCACGGGTTAATGTTATCAAACCGAACTTTGAAATTTTAAAACCCATTTCTCGGGAGCGCCCTAATTTGTAAGCCTAGGATTGTAGAACTATAGCCTTGTAGATTTTCACGATCCTTGTTTATTTCTACTCCATTCTTCTCGGGTGTACCGTGTGTAGATTGTCGGTGTTGTCGAGCTTTCGGCCTACTTGCTGAGGCCATCTTCAGGACTAATGTAGTAGCTTCTTCACTGCGATAATACATTAGTCCTGAAGATGGCCTCAGCAAGTAGGCCGAAAGCTCGACAAAATCGATAATCTACAAACGGTACACCCGAGAAGAATGGAGAAGAGGTTGTATGACTATATTTGTACATTGATGAGTGATGACACACGCCACTGTACTACACTACATTGTTGAGTTTGAGAATGTGTATAGACAAGTGCACTTTGAATCTGTATAAACATTACATAGACACATAAACACACACGTGTTTATCACTTTCAATTGTGTATATATAAAGACACTTAGTACCTAATAATTATATGTATCTATGTGATTGTTTGTTATTATATCGTATGTATACCCATGGGCGTCACCAGCCTCGGAGCTAGGGGGGGCAACGAACATTTCAAAATTTGATATAGCATGAAAAAAGCGTAAATAACACCGCAGGCGAATTTTTTTTAGACATACTGAAGAAATTTCTGGCGTGGTTTGTTTATTTGAAATGTACATGTAATAATTTGCACAATAATATGTATGAAAAATGTTTTTTTATAAAATAGCAATAAAAAAATAGTGCCGCAGACAATTATTTTAATGAAACTGATGGATTTTCATGCAAATTTTAGAAAAAATATGACATGATAAGAGAACGTGGGGTAGTAATGTGATTTTTTGATGAGGTTTTATCATTTAGTATGAAAAAATATATACCTATTCTTATCTATAGGGAGGGCAGGGGGGAGGGCAGCTGAACCCCCCTGACGACGCCCATGGTATACCTTCTAATAGTATGCGACGTGTTTTTAATCAATGCAGTTTCACTTTTTTCTAACGACGATAACAATTCATCAGAATATTATATTACAAAACTACCAATGAATAAATACTGTAGAATGATTTAATTGCTCCAATTAATGCCACCACATTTGTGATGATTCAATCTGTAAAAATGAAATCATCTAATTTCTCAATCAGACTAACTGTAATATAAGATTCAATTAACATGTGATATCGATATATGATCATATTAACTTATCGTAATCTATAATCGTTAATTTGATTAACTGTCGAAAAGCTGATTGGTACAGTTAACTTAACACACTGATCAGTAGAGACCGAATTAAATGCATTTGCATATTTTGGCAGTTTATTCGGGATTTTGCATATTTCGACCAAAATCAACCGATCTTGGATATTTGGGTATATTTACTGTATTTGTAAAATTTTAACGTTTTCAAAAACAAAAATGTTGGTGTCTAGTTGAAAATGTAGTAGGTAAATATCTAATGTAATTCAATAAAAAAATACGTACTTAATCTTATTTCTTGTTGTTAAAAAACAAGTATTTATTACTTCATATCCTAGAAGTGTAAAAAATAAAAATAAATAAAATCTTGCAATGACGTTAATTTGTTGTATTTATTAAAATTTTTGTTGCATTTTTTGGTAATATTCGGTGATTTTGATGCATATTTCGAGCATTTATGATGTATATTTGCATGCATGTTTCGACCATTTTAAGTTGCATTTAATCCGGTCTCTACTTGTCAGCATAGATCTTGAAACATTTGTACAAAATGTTATCATGCTGGTCATCAAGCAATTGTTCTGTGCATTTGTGTCTTTTTATTGCTTTTTGTATTGTTTATATTAGTCTGAAATGCAGACTGACAATTCCAAGTGTCCAGATGGACTTTAATGGACAATGTTTTAAATACATTGAACCACTATAATAATTATTAACACAAGAGATTTAAAACATATATCAACATATAACAGAAAATCGTAACCTTTGTTGTATTATGATAATTATGAAAAAACGTAGAGGCATTGAAAAATACGTCACGTAGATGCAAAATCCTGTTTATAATAATTATTGCAATGTTAATTCATTCACTATTAATTCACTGCATGTATTTGTCTTTCACTGTGGCAGCACTGTAAATATATGTTCGTTTGTGTTAATAGCATTTCACATTGTCTTTCTTAACAGAATTTACTGTTGTCGTGACAGAAAACAACTTCAAAGAGATCTACATCCCGCTGACGATATGGAGGAGAATTGCAGAGGACTACAAAAACAAACTGTTTTTAAAGAGGATAAACCAGACGGATCTTCTCAATGTTCAGATCATCAACGCCAATCCACACTATCTCAACAAATTCAAATTGACTGAGCTGAAGCAAGCGGTCAATACTCAAGATAATACAGTGGATCATGACTTGATCGATGAAGAAGAAGCGGCAGGTTTGACACAGAAGCCGGATCCAGCTGTCATACCAGATCCAACAGATCCATTATCGAATGCGGTTTATGCGGAAGCTGAGGCCGAAGCCGCCGCTGCAATGTCGACTCCCGATGTTCAGATGGTTTCTGGCGTTCCACAAGTTGTCGTCCAAGCGACGAGAGCTCCGTGCTTTTGCACGGCCGGCACGTGCAGCTGTTGCGCTACAATCTTGAAACAGAAGAGTTGCACGAACGTCAAATTCAATTCTGAAGACTTCTACTTTGATATGGATATCACCGTCAATGGAGACAGAGTCGTCAGAAGAATTTTACCTGGTGAGTACAATTCATATTTCATACATGCTCTTCCCTATTCCTTTTACCCAAAACGCGTCCGTCCTTGAGGATCTGATTGATGATTGATCCAAATCAGTCTCCTACCTGATCAGATACCTATATATTTTTATTGTCACATTCATTCCTTCTTAAGAGTAATTTTTTTTATAAATGTATAGGAATATAGTTTAGATAAATAGAAACAACGTACAATTTGTGATCTTATCGTGATATCGCTATTTCTACAAACTAACCTATACGAAATTCTTTATTAAATGTAAAAAAAAAATAGGAAAAAACAGTCTTGATGTGCTCAATTGTGTATTATTATATAAATGTCACTTTTTTACGATGAAACAGATCACAAGAGAAAGAAAATTATTTATGGTTCTTTATGAACTTGGCCTCAATATAGATGACATATAGACGACATAAAATAAGATTCGATTGGACACAAGGTGTAACGATAACTACAGTGCTAGGCAGGGCCGGATTTACAGGTGTGGAGGCCTCAGGGCAACAAAGGAGTGGAGATCCCCTGGCCCCACAGCATTTTCGGGGCCAGGGGGATATTCCCTCAAGATGGGGAGCAAATTGCAAGTGCTTATCACGGCCATTTGATATTTTTATATTTTATTGATTGGAGTAAACTGATAGATATAGATCGACGATTTCTGTTAATATTTAACATAATCATGTTTGTACAAAGTACTGTAGGTAAAGGTAAAACGCGAAAAAAAATATCAAAGAAAAGGTCTAATTTTTTTCCGAAGTCTCTATTGTGGGCGTACCTCTTTTGTGGAGGCCCTAGGCAGTAGCCCCGGTTGCCCTCTCCTAAATCCGGCCCTGGCGCTAGGGAACGCACGATAGTGCTAGTGACACACAACTCAAAACATTTAATTGGACATGGTGATTAAAGTCTATCACGAAGTTTTACCGGTAAAATTACATTTAACATCTTCTGCATGGAATGCAACGACATGTACTGCAATTAAAAATAATAAAAAAAAACAGAAATACCCAAATCTAATATTGGTTAGGTTGGCACGATCTTGACCTATTCGGCTCAGTTTTTGATGTCATATCTTAGGTCAATGCATTCTCCCTCAATTGAAGTGTATAGTTTTTCTAGAGTTCCGTCTAGAGATTCAAATATTATTACTCGTAATTTCATAATTACAATTCCATAATTTTTATTTCATTATATGTTTTTTATTACCACGATTTTCTTCTGTCTAATTCTAAATTATCCTTTTCAAATTTGAATAACTTACCAATGTCCCAGCACATTGATTTTTAACGCACTAAATGCGTAGTGGGTACTGCTTTTCAAAAACACGTTTCAATTGGTAAATTTCAATTATACATGTACATATTTACATGTAGAAGTATAAGTCTGCTTCGTAAATTTTTTTACGGTTACTTTAGGACAAATATTCGACATTGTTCAAAATCCCTTTACATGAATCTTGGATTTCCAAGCACGTAGCAGAAAACAGACAACTGAAAACAGACGATCTGACTTTAAATTCCTGAGGCGAACTATTTTTCGAACTTCGCCACCTACTTGATTTCATTCGTGCTACGTGTCCGAAAACCCAGGATTCGTGAAAAAAATTAGACAAATGATTTGAAGTAATGTTAAATCAATATTACATTTTGTAAATTTGATTATTTTCAGTTACAAACTCTCCTCCAATTTGCTTCAATCCCAGAAGAGCTCCCTTTTTGGAACTTTGTGCGAGGATCAACAACATCCACGTGAAGAAGCAAAATGTTCACATGTGTATTGACATCGATGCCAACATTGGAGAATTTGATCTTCTCTCGTGGAATTATAACTGTCTTAAGTGAGTATGATTTCTGATGAATTGACTAAGTATTGCTGTAGAATCTGCTTAAACTTTCAGCACTGTTTTGTAAAGATTAATACAAATGTAAATAATTTTGTTAACAAAATGTTGCACCGGTATTATAGTTTGTTTCTTGCGTATCGACACATCCATAAAATTAAAGTGATTAACAATTATTTGGCTGCACATACAATGCATAATACCTACTTGTCTAGTTTATGTCTGATCGCTTATTATACCTTTTGCTCAGTTTTGTTATTTGTAATTTTGATAAGTTAAACTGTTGTTTCGTAATATAATATATCTACGTGCAATGACGTGCATGCTGTGGACGCTCGTAATTGGGGGGTTGAACAGAAATTTGTGTTTGATGTTTTTAATTTATGTATTTTTGTCAATCCTCTGTGAGTGTCTCAATAAATAAATAAATTATAATAAATATTATTAGGGTTTGGTATTATTTAGAACAATAATTTGACTTTAGTGTCTGTGATTTAATTAAACCAACAAGCGACACGGAAAAATAGGATCATCTCTGGTATTTATATTATACTTATCCTCATTTTGGGCCCCCAGTCTCCCCCGAAATAGAAGACATTATATTCTATTTCGTGAGAGATTGGGGGCCCAAATTGAGGGCTCTAATTGAGCATTTATTTGGTGCTAGTGGAAAAAATCAGAGCTCTGTAGATATCCACAGATTTTTACCGCATGAAATAGCTTGTGACCCACAGTGTTCCCTTGAAAAAGATTGAATGACAAAGTAGTAATGCTTTGAGTCAAAAGTTTAACACTTCTTGTCAATCTAATATTTAGTTTCAACTACTACAGGTTCGGCATCGAAGGTCTGACCACTGGATTAGACCCATCCAGTGTAACGGTTAAACCGCCACCAGTCATTCCAAACATTCCCATTCCTGAAAACATCGATGACGATGATGATGAAGAGGACGATGAGGATGATGACGAAGAAGATGACGACGGTGATGACGAAGATGATGATGATGACGATGACGATGATGACGATGTTGATGGGTCAGAACTTTTAGATGAATTTGATGATGATGATGGTGATTTCTTTGACGCCCTCTATTAAATACGATATTTTCGATGAATTTTAGTCGATTTCTCCAACATTCTGTTGAACACAATGTGGATCTAGTTGCACTCTTGAAGTGATTTTATTTTTAATAATGTGCTCCCGAGGCATGGTCAAATTATGAGCGGGGAAAAGGTCGCACGACAATTGGACGCGGCGACAAACAACGCGAAATATAATCAAATTAGGCGTACAATATAAGAATTTTTATTTTAGTCATCAGTTATTCAAATAGTTGGCAAATTCAAATATTATTTAAAAATTACATATTTTTGTAGATTTTTACGGTCCTTGTTAATTAATCTCTTCTCCATTCTTCCGAGAATTGCCGTGTGTAGATTGTCAATCTTGTTTAGCTTTCGGCCTACTTGCTGGGGCCATCTTCAGGACTAATGTAGAAGTTGGCCCCAGCAACATGGCTCGACAACATCGACAATCTATACACGGTGCACCCGAGAAGAATGGAGGAGAGATTATATATTTGTCTGGCCTACAGAAGACAATATTTATGAAGTGATGCTAATTTGTGACCGTTTTTATTGCCAAGACTAAACTGCTTTAATTCGGGCATACGTCATTCAAAAGTGTGAATAAATTGTCATATTTGAATCTAAATTACATAATTATTGACCTATTGAAACGGTCATTGAAAATTTGCAAGAAAAAACGGTGGAAATCAACTAAATTCAACGATATAATATCAGAGAAACCAAATGAAATATCTTGACGGATATATTCAATCAAGACTCAGCCATTTTGAGATTCGAACGAAATTTAAAACTTGTTCCAATTTCAAAGTATGAATGTTAATGTGAGTTAATTAATTTATTTATTTTAGTGTTAAATTATTATTTCGTTATCATTTTAATTTCATATTTTGAAGGCATTATTATTTTATTGAATATAATTTTTATAAATATTCATCGGTCCATCAGTGATTATACTGTACTTTATAAAAATACTCTTATGCTGGATTTCACCATGTTTTTAGGAATTGCGGAGATAGGAGCCACCTAACACAAGTTTTGTATAAAAAATAATGATAAGTTGTTCTATTAGTGGCATATTATCAACACGAAAAAAAAATCTCCGCAACTTTCGGGAAACGAGTTTCTGTCTTTCGGAAAAAAAGATCAGATGTGTTTTTCCCATTTTTTTTGAGAAATCTGTACAATATATAAAAAATATTTTACGGTTATTCCCTAGATAAAGGTTCAATGTATCTGCTCTATTTTTGTCCAAAGCATATTTAGTAACGGTCGTCGAGATCTAAGATCTCCCGTTTTTAGAAATTTTTGAAATGCATACTCTTAATCGCTCATTACTAATCTAGATGAAAAGTGATACAACAATATGTTTTCACTTACATTAGGTATGAGTTGTTTAAATCTAAAAGCTATGTGTATGGTAAACTTTTATTGATACTTCTTCTATGGGATTCCGGTTTGAACCAAATATCTTGGTCAAATCTTAATTGAAGAGGTTATTCGTAAAGTTAATCAAAGGCAATTTAATTATATAGTTACGCGCGGCTATAAATAAATGCGTAATTAATTCAATTAATTATTATGCCATGGTTTTTTTATTAACTTTTATGACTTATTTTTAGATAGATACAATATGATGGATGACTTCATTATGGGCTCCGTAATTGAGAGTGTGTAAGACATACCATACTAATTATTTATCGGTGATTAATTATTTTTTATTGATAACAATAAATTATACGTACGTTATTGTATCATGTACGATTTTAATTAATTGGTTGCGTAGAAAAAAAAAGTATTATTTATAATCTTAATGTTTTTGACCGTCGTCGGTACATGGTGAAAGCAAATTTTTAAGGTAAAATGAAAGACTAAATATTTAGTTTAAAATCCACAAAAATGACTTTAGATTACGCGACTGGTGTTCGAGGATTTGCACCCTCATCATCAGGCGATTGTTAATAAAGTAAACAGGCGAAAACTTGAAATCTTTAGAAGTACTTTTATCTCCTGAAGATGGCAAGCTTTTGCCTTGGCGAAAACGTTTATGGTAGTATGTACTGTTGGAAATAAATACTGGAAATAATGGCAGTGCTTTCCAGCCGTTGCAAGAGCTAATAATCTTGTAGGCTTTCGCAGCGTGATGAATCCATATCTTCGTTGTTGGTTCTTAGAATTTCCTGAACTTAGAAAGGAAACCCTAAGAACCAACAACCAATTTCCTGAGAACTTAGCAAGGAAACCCTAAGAACCAACAACGAAGATATGAGTTGTAATAGCATTTTGAAAGTTCATTTCCAAGATATATCGTCAGCTTCAGAGATCTACGAGGTGAACTTATTGTAGCATAATTTTGTGTAGAGAAATAAAGAATTTTTGAAGCTATATTATTGCCTAAAAATCTGTTTTGTTGAGTGTTTTATGAGTTCTTTTAAATAATAACAGATTCTAAAAATGAAGTACTTTTAAAGATGCCATAACGAAGAACATTTCCTCTATAAATGTAAATCTTTTGTATGAGAAACAATAAAATTATCTTAATTGGCATTTAGTAAATAATTTTAATATTTAATTTGAGTGATGCATTGTTTGTGTGTGAATTATTTATAATTAAGTTAAACTTAGATTAGTAAATTAATTTGTAATTAATTAGGTATGTATTTAAAATATTAGGTATATATGGAATGGATTACCTCATTGTTATAATAAGTAATTTATTAATTAATTAATATATTTATTTGTTATTTATTAAACAATTATAAGATGACTATGTTTTTTTTATTTATAATTGATCAGTGATGGCGAACCTTTTTGAGGAGTGGGTTAATTTTTGTTCATTGTTTTCACAAAGTCAGTGGCGACACTTGAAAACGAGGAGAGACGGATTGTTAAAATATCCGTTTTTTGGTTCTGACCTTTAAAATACTTTACACAGTTTATGTTTCCTTTTTGTCTCACAACTTTTATTTTTGAAAGTCTTCTTCTTCTTGTCCTTGTATGGCCTGTTTTGAATATGGATTAGTCTCCTGCGATGTCGACTCCCCACTGTCAATCCATCTCTTTAGTGGTCTGCCGGGTAGTCGTATGCCCTGGGGTTGGCCGTGCAATGAAATGTGAAGGAGTCTGGATGGCTCCATTCTCCTCACATGTGGATTTCATTTTGAAAGTGAATAGCAAAAAAACGACCTAAAAAATGAATGGGGACCATGAAATATAGCACCAGGTGACGCCAATAAAAATCTATTTCAATGCAATCTACCCGACAACGAGTGATTTGTGACTAATTGTGTACCTATAATAAAAATTAAGTAAGTATGACAGAAATGGAGTTGGGCTGGTCATGTGGCCAGAACCACAGACTCTAGATGGACAAAGAAAGTTCTGGAGTGGCGACAGAAGAATTGTTGGTAGGTCTCAAGCACGGTGGTCGGACGATGTACGACGAGTTGTGGGAGGCGGTTGGATGCGGTCTGCCCAGGATAGGGAGCTGTGGAGATTAATGGGTGAGGCCTATGTTCAACACTGGACGCAGGGAGACTGACATGATGATGATGACGTAAATATATATATTTTTGGATTACTTAAAACTAAGTTTGTGTTGTAATCGGTTCGCCACCGCTATTGGTACTAGATCACTTCGCCCGACTCACTTTCTTCAGATTTCATTTCATCATCGTTTGACAATAATTAACGCTCTCTTTTTATTGTAATCATGTTTATTGTAAATCAATCTAAAGTATTTTCTCCTAAACGATCTTCTTGCCAAGAGGCTTAATGAACTAATCCAGCAGAATTAATACTAATAATAAAAGAAAAACTTTATCGAAGTAATGACATGCATTTAACAAATGGCGGGATTATTACCATGGGCAATATCTGCTAACCAACCACTTGAAAAATATTACAAAAACATAATGTGCGTACAAAAGTGTACTTGAAATGACTAATAAATTAAATAGTAATAATAAAATATTCACAACACATCAAATAAATATAAATATATGTAGGTATAGGCTAGGCATATAAGATATATACTCGTACATGCAAAAAAAAAACATAAAATACAGTTAACATATGAAAATACTCGTAGGTACATATATAAAATAAATCTGTAATGATATCGTCCAACACTGGGAGATCAAAAGGCCTTACCCAATTGTTACAGCAGTTGCGGTATAACGAACGAATGGGTGAAAAATTTCACCTTAAAATAACGATGTTAGAAAAGAGATCAACGCATAAGACTCACGAAACCTGTAAAAGACACGAAACCTACAAAACACACGAAACCTTAAAAGCAGGAAACCCAAAAATTTGTCGTGTGCCAAATAACATTATTATTCAAATATTAGTACGATGATTCACTACCCACTCTATTATTAGAATGTTCCTACATAATTTGATTAACTAAATTTAGTATTCAAATTTTATTACTACATTCGCCGTGGGTTAAGATACTAATAGATATTATGTAGATTCTACAGATTGTTTTGTTGAGAAGAAAATTTGTAAATAGCCCATGATGTTTGTAATAGCCCCGCCCTTAAATTTCATATCATTATCACAATGAACCAGCAGTAGAAAGCTTTTTCAACTAAACGCATAATATATTTTTTGTGGGATCTCCGGGTTTATTAATTTATTTACATTATTAACACATTAAACACCGCGGGGGTCACCGGTGACCTCACGCAAAAAATATGCTTCAATACTTTTTGGCGCCAACGGTTACGCTTCTCATCTATTTCGCGTATGTAAGTGACCAGAGTGGCTCTCGAGAGTTATCCTTTACAGTGGGATACAACTGCTCAGTAAATTTTGTAAAATAGGTCCCAAATTTCAGAAAGCTCTGAAAAATATTTTCAAAAAAGTTTTTTTTTGTTATAATTATGGAATCCTACGCCCGATTCATGTATAACTTATTTTGGGTACGTTACATATTAAAGTACATCCAATACCGAAAAAAAGTTTTTATGTATATTTTCATATTTGTTCTATCGGCGTTTAACGTGTCAATGGCGGCTTCTCTGTGTTCTCATTAGGAACGCCATAGGGTGAAGCAGAAGTAGCTAATATATTATTAATATTGTTATAGCCATATGGAAATAAAAATATGCACAGTAGATAAAAATATAGACTTGGGGGATACGAATCGTTTTGCATATGTATGGAGGTAGTTACTTAAACATGAATTATAGACGAAGTTTATTGTAATTTTGTTAGCTATAAATTTTATCTACAAATTATAATGATTCCATCTCCGGTTGAATTTTTGACTAGATTAAATCTGTAATAAAAATTGATATAAACTGTAGATGAAGAAAGTTGCAAATTATAATAATACAAAATTGCACATATCAAATTGATTCGGCGATAAAAAATCATTCCATTCCACCAAGCCATCAAGATTCTATGGTTTAGGCAGTAACTTCTGTGAACTACCTTTGGCGCTATAATTTTTTCTCAACCTATAAGTACTGAGAGAACCATCATGAAATTGAAGACGGTGATAGATGAAAGTATGGACTACAGGTTGGACTACAGGTTGGACAGGTTGGACTACAGGTTGACTGTCCTAGAATTAAAATTTTTGGAAATTCCTTGAAAAAAAAACAATATTCTGAAAGTGCCCCTGAAATTTAAGGGGTCTGAGGATTTTCCGTTCAGTTTTTGAGACGTAAAAGTGTAATTAAGCCAAAATACTGGTAAGTATAATCCTAACAAGGTGGCTTTCGTAGATTTTTTAATTTTTTCCCAGGCTGATGTAAGTCGCGGCTTATTGGAGTGGTAGACTTTAGACCGGACACGGAAAGTAAGTAAGTAAGTATATGCCATAATAAACTGGGTTTTCAATAATTATTTAGAGCTGAAAGTAAAAATTAGATCACTTATACTCGTAGTTTGAAGTGGATCAAATTATTAACTAATCAACATATGAGTCTGTTTTGTCTATTGTTATTTGATAGCTCATTTCGTCCATACATCAGCTGAGTAGTTAGGTAGGTACTATAAGATAATATTAACAGTGACACACCTGTCAAAATATAAGACAATTACTTTCATTCAAGTAGTCTACTGATTACTTGTACCATCAAAATGTATTATTATTTTGTTTGAATTATATAGTATGATACCTGTTTGTAATATCTACATATATCTGTAGATACTTAAGTACCAATTATTGGTGAGTACTCATTGAAATGGAACTGGGCTGGTCACATTAATCAACAAAGCACCAAAAGAATTAAAAGGAATAAGAAAAAATAAATAAACTAAAAAAAGAATTAAAAAGATGGGTCGTGGAATTGTGATTGCTATGAGAAATTATAGCATTGTTATTTAATAGTGATAAGTTCTATAATATGTATTAGATTTATAAAATAGAGTAAGAGAACATACTGCCAACAAGCTGTTTTGCAGTTTGGCAAATATTGAATAAACTATTTTTGTAATTTTTATATGTTATATAAATCATTAAAAAAAAGCATCATAATAACTACTGATGATAGATGGATCAAGCGAACTCTAGAATGGCGACCGAGAACCGGCTACAGAAATCCAGGCAGACCACAGGCGAGATGGTCTAACGACATCGAGAAGGTAGCAGGACAGCAGTGGCATAGACTGGCGATGGATAGGGAAGTGTGGAAATCGGAAAGGGGGGCCTATGTTGGACGAGTGAACGCTGATGATGAGTCATCAGATTCATAAAAAACAACACAACAGAGATGAGAATTTGTATGATTTGGGTGCATTTGTAAGTATTTACCATAGAAATTACCTCCTTTGTATGTGTTTTGTATATGTCAGAGTATCTACCCTGGAATTTATCAAAAAAGCGTTGGACTGGAACCTCACAGGAAGGCGATCAAGAGGTTGCCCAAATACTACTTGGCGACGCTCCATGTTTACACACTTGAGGGAGGCAGAAGTCTCATGTGAATGGCTTAGTTATCTACAATGTCTTCTGGAAAATAATCCAGATCTACATCGTGACTTTCTTCAGTGTCACAAAAAAATCACTGACGACGCTATTTACTCATTTTCTCTGCCATATCTATATATATATTTTTTGAGTCAGTTGATCACATTGTGGGGCACTGTTCTAACAAGAAGTTCGAGGGGGTTTTGGGGAAATCACAAGAATATTAAATTTGAGACATATATTGACGCGGAGCTTTGACTCTCAGATACCTCGTACCACAAGTCGTTCACATAACAAAGATTTAAATAAATGTTTCTCTTTCCCGAGCTTCGAAGCTGGCGGCGCCATGTGTGTACCGTGTGCTAAAAAAACAGTCAACTTTTCACACATTATATATAGATAATCTAGTACCTGCCCAGATGGATGTATCAATTTATAATTATTCATGACACACATTAGTATCAGCATATTGTAATTAATATTTGGGAGAGGAAGAAGGCAATTTATTTTTAAAATATCGTTGTGGGTATTAGGTACAAAAAAAGTGCGAGTCACTTTATGTGGACAAGCATAGGCGTCGCCAGCCTCGGAGCAAGGGGGGCAGCAAAAAATTTAAATTGTGAAACACATATCGTGAAAAAAGCTTAAATAGAGCAATAATATGTATGAAAAATGTCTTTTATAAAAAAAGTAATCAAAAATGGCGCCGTAGGCAATTTTTTATTATGAAACATCTGTATTTTGATGGATATTCATGAAAATTTATGATATGGTGAGAAAACGTGTGGTAATAATGTGATTTTTGTGAGTTTTTATCATTTAGTATGAAAAATATATAACTATTCCAATCTCTAGGGGGGGGGGCAGCTGCCCCGCCCCTGATCCCCCCTGACGACGCTCATGTGGACAAGCAACAATTTCTAGTTATAGGTAAGTACTCGATTAGTAATTAGAACTTGTAGGTAGGTAATGGATTAGAAAGCAGAGGAAACTATATCAATTATACGCCTATTTATTTAATAACAACCTAACATATAGGTACACCCTACAGGGTAGGCAGAGAACGATGGCTACTGTGATGGGTTTGATGAAATTTGGGTGGCATTGTGATGCAGTATTCCTACAACAGTGTAGAAGAATTAAGGATGAACATTGTCGGGCTTACGACCGACCTCGGTTGGCATAAGTGATCACTTAACACTCGAGAAACATTCGCCATTTCAGTTCACTCCGGCTGAGATTCGAACCCTTACCTTCGTGGCGCATAGTAGGGATCATATCCACTACACCACAAAGAGCTACATTATGATGATTTATAAAATATAAAAAAATAAACAAGATTTTTCGTATAGTTTCTGCCACCGTTGGGCGGCAACGTCAGAAAATAAGAGAATTATGCTATCTGCTAAATACAAGAGACATGTACCCTACAGAGCAACATCCATTCAAGGGCATTGGGTGTGGCATTGTGGATATCTGCATATGGTCCAGGGAATGCTCTCAGATGACAGTTTTCGACAATGTTCTTGATGGATTGCACTGGCTCTCCGCAGTCACAGGCAGGAGAATACTGCATGTGCCATCTGTGGAGCATTTGAGCACATCGTCCATGCTCCGTGTGTGATTTATTTATTTATTGATATTGATTTACTTAAGTTAACAAGATAATAATATGCCATAATAATATGTAATGCTCACTAGGGCGAACTTATCGCCGTTTAGCGATCCCTTCCAGCTAACTCAAATATGATTCCTGCTCCTGCAACGAAGGGTTTCCTATTTCTAATACAATTTTTGGATATAACGGGAGACACCTGGTTTCATGTTATTTTAAAGAACCCATTCTTGTAAAATAAGGTAAGCGACTGCCATTTACTCGACTGAAGGTACCTTTGTGGGCCCAGTTCTAACAAGCCAAAGCTGCACTTGACATGTCTCCAAAGTAGACCTTCCACTCTGAAGGAAGCTCTTCCTCAATCTCATCTACCTCTCTCCACTTCTTCTGCAACACGCCTATAATCATAGGATACACCTTGCGTCCAATTGATAATTCTAATTTTAATAATCATATCAATTTGAAATTATATTTCATGGATATATAATTTTGTTTTTGCCAACACACTTATCGGTATGTACTCGTATAGATGTGTTATTAATATTGGTATCAAATTTCTCACAAGCAAGGTGTATACATTCTCACAGATCGTAAAATCTCATGTATATTTAATTAATCTCAATACATATCCATAGATGATAGAAGAGCCGAATTAAAATGTATAGCAAATAGTATTGATATTACTTGTAATTATTTATAACTTGTTTTTAAAAACTGGCAATTAATTTTAGGAAGGCATTACGATCTTGTGAAATTTACGTAGTTTATTATTACTTACGTACTTGTTTATTCTGTTAATATAAGCAAAGTAGGAAACTGCCTAGGGCGCTGGTATTCGGGGGGCGCCATCGGCGCCGGCGCGGCGTAGCAAACGGGTGACATGTGATTTAAAATGATAATAAACGAATTGGTGGAACACTTCCTGTGTCTGTGGCCACTGGCTAGTGGTGAATTTTGCACAGATATTGGATGAAATATGAACTGGCGTTCCTGTACCATCCAAGGGTAAGTGGGAGGGAGCAACCCTTAACTAGTGGTGAACACAGTTTTTCTGAATTAAAACTAATTAAATCATACCTGCGCTCTACACTGACTCAAGAAAGACTTGTGGCGTTGTCAACTTTATCAATAGAACAACAAATCAAAAGAGATCATTTCCACTTTTGCTAAAATTGAGGCAAGGAAAATAAAAATCTCGTGGATACTGGATTCTCCATAATATCTTTATGCTCTATTTAATGTTCTTTTAAAAAGTTTTCATATTTCGCTCTATTCTATTCAGCAAAAGGAAGGTGATACACTCTCCTTCATTTAAATAAATCTTATCTGTTTTGTCTGTGTTTTATTTTACCCCATTATTTGAGGGGGGGGGGGCGCCATTCTTGCCGTTGCCTTCATGTCCTACTGTTTAAAGCGGTCTGTCAAACAATGCCAAGGATGCCCTTCTGAGGTGCTCGAATTCCTTCATTCCAGTGGCGGCTTCCACGGACAGAATCAAAATTTGTAAAAATGTATGAGTCTACTTGTGAAGCACTTTCGTGAGATACCAAACACGGCAGTATGCGGTCACTGGATTCTCTCGATCGCTCGGTGTCTTCTGAGGCTTGAGCTGGACAAAATCTGAAATTATTTTCCAATTTACTTCTAAGATACTACACATTACACAATCTTTGGATCCCCTCAATCGCTTTAGATCATTTTTCTCTCTGGAGCAGGCTAATCCAATGTTATACAGAATCATAATGTCATCTAGTTTACACAATCGGCGAAAGTTTCAGAGCTCCAGGTGCTCTGCAAATGAGTTAAAATTTAATTGCAAGACTTAGAGAGAACAACACTAGGTGGAGTTATAATGATAACAACAATAACACTAGATAAAAGTGAAGATACAGTGCAGATTTACGAACAGAAATCTGCCTTCGGAAAGAGTGAAACGATGTATATAAAAAGTCCTCAAGCTATACCGTGTATACTGTATAGGAAAGTGTGCCCAATAAAAAAAATACTGAAGGCATTATATGATATCATCTTGAATTGTTAGTAAAAATGACGACCGTTTGAAATAGTGACGTCGTCAAAAAGCTTTCTGTACCTCAGTGTTCTCATGCACAACAGTTTTCCTACCGTTTTGAGGCACTTTCTAAGTCCTGCTTATATGAGAGAGCGTTCAGCGTAGCCGGTCCTGTCAGATGGAACCAACTTCCCGTGGATTTGCGCAGCGACCAGACCGTCACTACATTCAGGAGCAAACTAAAGACGTCGCTCTTCAAAGCCAGTTTCCTAAAAGAAAGCCAGTATAGATTACTCAAAAAAAAATTTTTAAAACTCCTCTGATCTTTTTTCCGAAAGACGGAAACTAGTTTCCCGAAAGTCGCGGATTATTTTTTTTTTGAACTGAAAATATGCATTAAAATCTAGGGAATAACCGTAAAAGTTTTTTGATTGACGCAAAATTAGCCCCAAAAAATGAAAAAAAAAAAAAAAAACGCTATTTTTACCATTTTATCGTGCGATTGTTCACGCGATTTTGAACCTTAATGCCGTGGGAAAAGACTGTGACGTCATTCTTGGTGCCAAGCCCTTAATATGTAAACCTGACGATTCCAAGTGTGTCTTAAATAAGGCCTACGAATGATTAGAGAACAATTAATATGGTTCCATAGTTCAATCCAGCGTAAGAACTTTCTTATTAAAGAATATTGTCATCTCCAAGTCGCGTGAAGTCGGATCAGACATCATAAGCGTCGTACAAGTCAAGACGATTCGTCTCGCTCTTAGTACGAGTACTTCACAACTGTAACCCAATTTCATAAACACGACACTTAAACGACTACCGGACACACAAGTGAATTAAACTGGTTTACTAAGTAAAGACAAAGTTATACTATATTTATATAAAAAAATAAAATAAACAACGCGACCGTCTTATTACAACAAGGCGTTAGTGCAACACTGGGATAAAGTCTGTTACGATTGCATCTTTTTGTTAAAAGAAACGCATTAATTAAAAATAGTTAACTACAACAAACGGGTAATAATCGTTTTGTGAATCTGTTGAGAAAATAACGGTTAGTTGACGCAGTTGTAAAGAGTGTAACGGCGTTAAGCGATACATTGTTAATCGAAACATTTTATCGGTGATTGATTCAGTGCCAAAAGTGTGAATCCAAATATTTTAATTTTAGTGTTATTTTACGAAACCTATATCTTTGTAACTTGGTTAAGATTTGTGTGTGTGAATTAAACACAGTTTTTCACAAAGTTCTAGAATATTGTGTTTGTGTCTTTTTTTCTTTGTTCTCTTTTTTTGAAAATACCTATTATTGCTTTGTGATGCTTTGGCAAGGACTGCCGGTCAAACCGGTATTCGTTAAGGTTAGCTGGAAGCTGTTACAGAAAACGTCGTCGTCATAATTCGCCTTGGTGAACATATTATTCCCATGAAAGGGTCATTATCATTGGCTGAAAAAACACCAGCTGATATTGAGTGTTTTGACCGAAGGTTCTCGATACAAGTTCATTGTAATAATACTTAAATGAAACACATTATTTAGTATCTTTCACTGACTTTGAATTTATTAAATAGGCGACTACTTTCCTGTGTAGGATTTGTTGTATGAGAATGTTTACAAAAGGAATGAGTAAATAAATAAATTAGAGGTGGTCGGTAGCCTGGTTGGTAACGTGCTCAACTGTTAATCCAGTGGGCGGGGGTTCGATCCCAGGTGCCGACCTACTTCACTTCACGACACAAGCTTTTCAAGCTTACTGTGAAGTGTACAAAGGTGTATTTCAGTTTATTTCGATAAACTCAGAATCATTAAAAAAAAGATTCATTTAATTTTTTTTTCATTTTGTTCATTAATTTAAAATCCAAAAGCATTTAACAAAGTAAAAATATAAACAAAAAAGTACTGGATTTTATTGCCCCACTAGCCTATAAAGAAACCTAGATATTAAAATGAAAATATAAAATGGTGTTTAATTCCACACACATTTTCAATTACATTTCTTTAGTGCAAAAAATTTCACGCGTAAAATCAAATAAATAAATACAAATAAAAACAAAGTATAAAAAAGTGGTTTCCTAATGTAAAGTTACTACTGAACGCTTATCGATACACAGTAGTAAACGCAGAGCGGTGTTATTGGAAAGTTTGATTGCCTGCTGGTGTCGACGCATTCGGCTTGTGATCAAAAGGAAATAGTGAAACTTTTCTAACAATATGTGTCGTCTGTTTTCGTTTTTACTGTTGACATGTGGCGCTGCGGTTATGCTCTTGTCCGAAGAGGGAATGGCAGGTGAGGGAATTCATTCATTGTATCGTACTACTCTATAAAAATAACTATAATTATACGTAATTATTACTTTTACTCACATCATTCATATGGATATGATATGAACTCGTATACGTCAGTAAATTCGACTCATACTAATCCGACTGATAATTCTGCTAATACTAATTCAGCTAATTTCCATTCGACTAAACAAACAAACTAAAATCACTTATTTAATTGACATCGCTGTACCAAATACATTTAATATTCAAACAACCGTCGCAGAAAAAAATCGTAAATATACAGAATTAGCGGGTGAAATAAAAAATATTTGGCATTCTAGGTCGGTATATATAATCCCATTAGTATTATCAGCTACAGGTATAATACCAAAATCGCTAATAAACAATTAAAAAAAAAATAGATTTACCGGAAAATTTATACATAAAAATGCATAAATCGGTCATTATTAATACTTGCAATATTGTAAGACGATTCCTAAATACTGATATTTCAGGCACAATGCTTGTATTTTAGGCCCCGCGCATCTAAGCCTAATCCTGTGATATCCGTGATATCTGGATAGGTGAATTTTTCCCAGTATTAGGCTGATGAGTTTATATGTGAATCATGAATGATAATATGTAGACTCTTCTGGCTGATAATACTGAGAAGTGTGTTGGCAAAGTCATGCCTCCGCGTTAAAAATTCAGCTAATTTCCATTCGACTAATTCTAGTTCAACTATTTTCAATTCGACTAATGTATCCAATTATACTAATACATAATACTAGTTCAACTATAATTATTTCGACTAATGCTAACTTAGCTATTTTCAATTCCACTAATACGAATTCAGCTACTTTCAATTCGACTTTTACTAAAATACAACTAATTTCCATTTAACTAATATTAATTCAACCACATATTTTCAATTCGACTAATACCAATTTGAATAATACTAATTCAGCTATTACCAATTTGAATAATACTAATTCAGCTATTTTCAATTCGACTAATACTATTTCAGATTTCAGCTATTTTGAATTTGACTTTCAACTATTTTCCATTCGACTAATGCCAATTCAACTATATTTTCAATTCGACTAATACTAATTCAACTAATTTCTATATCAACTAATTTCATGCAATATGCATATAAACATTTAAAAGGAGAATGCTCATTTTGTATGGGAAAAAAACCCAGGCCCGGCGCAAACGAAATGTACCTCAAATGATAGGTAATAATTAGTAATTAAATACTGCATAGGGGGCATCATCGAAATCAATGGCTTAAAAGCTTAATGCAGTATTTAATTACTCATTTTTACCTATCATTTGAGTCACATTGCGTTTGCGCCGGACATGTTTATTTTTTACATAATTCATGAGCATTTTCCTTTCGGATTATATCCAGCTGTAGAGGGACCAAGGCTGATGAAGAAGAAGACGAAGAGGACGGGCTACCTTATACTCATCATATTATACCCTTTTAGACCGCAATTGTAACTGTCTAATGCTCCTTTTCTTATATATTCGTGTGACCAATGTAAAACTTCGAATAGGTATTTCACCCATTAAGCCATTGATTTCGATGATGCCACCCATGCAGTATTTAATTACTTATTTTTACCTATCATTTGAGTTACATTTCGTTTGCGCCGGGCCTGGGTTTTTTTTTTAGCATTCTCCTTTAATAGTCCCCAGTAAGTAAGCATGCCTTTCTGTAGAATTTTTCTTGAGAGATTATTTTTAGAGAATTTTTTTATGAGAATTATTTCCAATATTTTTAACCTTCTTATAATTCTTATATATTTTTAATCTTATAGAAAGATACACATTTTTGGTTTGTCGAGAGAAAATACAATTTACATGAAATAACACTGTCTATAATATTTTTGATTTACATAATTCTAATGTTTTTTATCAATTCGAAATAATTCGAATAAAGAACAAAACCGATCATCAATTATTAGTCGAATTGATCATCAGTAGATTCTAATCGAAGTCGAATTAGCCATTAGTCGAATTAAGTAGTTTTAGTTTTAGTCGAATTGACCGGACGCTAAACATGAATAGTAGTATAATTTATACCTAATTAATGTTTGGTACTACAAGATTATCTTCATTGTTTAATTCGTAAAAGATTATTGATAATTATTTTGTAATATTGTTGTTCTATAGAACAAGTGTAATTGAATCCCCATAGCCGTAGGGTAGCCATTTAGAATAATATCTCTCTACTCATTATTTTTGCTAATATTGTATTTGAGTGTCCCTCATTTAAAGACCCATATATTTTTAAATAAAAATAAAATAAAATAAAATAATCTTTATTGTACTAAAAAAATAATTGTACAATGGGCGGACTTATTGCCAAATGGCAATTTCTGCCAGCCAACCCATAGTATCAGAAACAGCAATCTGATCTGGGACTCCAGATCGACTGCCAGACTGGGCAACAAAAGCAGCCATAAACTATATAAATTATAAAAAGTGACTTGATTTCGAATACCTACAGCTATCTCCAAATTCTCCAATCTGTATATGAGAGGCAGAACAGTAATTTAGATAAAACGTTTTTTCAATTTACTTCGAATCAGTCCAAGAACTGATGTACCATTTTTGATACCATTATTCTTTTTTCTCAGCCGTTTTAATTCCAATGCTTGACATAGGCCTCCCCTTTGATTTCCACAGATCCCTATCCTGGGCGCACGCTGCATCCACATTCTTCCTGCGATTCGTCTCACATCATCAGACCGTCTTGCCTGAGGTCTTTCTACGCTCCTTTTGCTTGTTCCATACGACTCATAAAATTTACAGTGAAAATTTTTTTTCAGCTAACCAGCGTACATTGAATTTCAGTGATATTATAATTGTCTACTGCGGATTTGATTCGATAGGAATGCTCAGATAAAACAACTTGTGTATTAAAAAATATCCTAGGGGCACAATTATAAATTTGCCAAGCTTTTTATATGCCGTATAATAAATATAATTAATTTGTTTGGTCCACACATTATATTCACATCAAGAATCTGATAAAATATTTAGTGTTGTTTTTGTGTTTAATAAGCGGTAAATTGAATTAAAATAAAATCAATTGGCAGCTTTCTGCTAAAAGAAAAATAGTATAAAATTTTATTGCTCTAGATTAGATAGACTTTATAAGGCAATGATACTGACCTTGGGGCAAACCGCAAATGTAATAAAACTTGAAATGTAATGCGAAAAATAAATAACAAGTTCTTCTAGACAGAATCGGTCAACAATGTGTGGTCAATAAAAGTGAAGCTTGACCGATATACTAAAATATTTTAACATGTGCCCTTAATCCATCACACGAGGTTTTCGAAGGCTGGGAAGACACTTTAAACTTAGTCACCTTAAACCAGTTAAAACTAAACATCTTCGACTTCAACGACCTTCATGTTTTCCAGTTAGGAACGGTATTTACGAAGTAGCAGAAGTACCGATTGGTGATGCTTTACAGTAACGTAAAATGTCCGATTTTTTATATTGATATTTTTTTTTTCAGATGTTCCTAATGAGACGGCGAGAACGAAAAGATTTTTTGACATATCAGAACTACCCGAATATGAAATTCTCTATTGGCCAACGTATTCTTCTAGATCGAAATCATCAAAAGGAAATAGAAATATAACTGTCGCTGGAAATACTGCTGTAACTAATAGAACACCGGTAAAGAAAAAGAACAAAGGTGAAGTAACAATTGGAATTACAGAGAGACCACATATTCATGGTAGGATTACAGTAAGGCCAAATCCAGAAGTTGTAGTTGTACCAGTAACAATAAATCCAAAACCAATTCAACAAGCAAGCAGTAATCTAAGTTTGGAAATTGTAGCTGTACCTGAAACTAATAGACCAAATGGGTCAACAAAGCCCACCACAGTGCCACCAAAATCAAAGGCTACAACAGTAAAAAATGCTCTTGAATCTAGTAGCAAAAAACCTTCCACAGTGACGATAAGACCAAGTATTTCAATAAAACCTCAGAAACCGTCTGTACAAAATACGCCGACCAATTCAAAACCTACACAATCGTCCACTCAAAAAGTAAAAGTGACACTAAAACCATTAACACAAGTTACTGTGAAACCAAATAACCCAAAACCAAATTTGCCTCAAAAGATTGGTCAAAACTCTAATAGGAACACCACAGCAATAACTTTACAAGTAACCCCTGCACCAGTTGAGCCAATTAAAGTTACTCTGAAACCTGTTGTAACAACTGTAAAACCAGTCAAACAGAAACCACCACAGTCTTCTGGTCCATGTACGTGTGTTCTTGGAATATGTACGTGCTGTTCCGGACCACTTTTGGATCTTCTGTCGCAGAAAGCTTGTATCAAAGTCATTTATATTCCCGAAGATTTCGCTTTCGACTATTCGTTGATGCTTAATAATCGAGTGATGTATCAAAACAAAATATCGGGTAAGTCAAACAATGATTTCAGGTATACATAACTTTATTGATTTAACCAATCTTAGGTGTCTTTGACCTTTTTATTCGTCTTTTTATAGGAAAGAACCCACGACCAGCCTGCATTGGTATTCCAAGGTTTAACAGAATTAAATTATGTGCCAGGTTCTCCAATATTTACTTCGCCGGAAGAAATATGCATTTCTGTATGGGAATAGAAGGAAGGTGGGATTATGACGAGCTGTTCAACTTGCCTTTCGACTGTGTCAGGTGAGTTGGTACCTAATAATAAAGGATTGTACTTCAATTCACACATTTCCAGTCATCCATGATATTATGGAATCGGTGAACTCGCCCTGGTCACGAAACTTTTTTTAAAAAAAGGATCTGGGCTTGCATACACAAACCCAAATATTTTCCTGCACACCTTGCACTAGCTTGTAACGCAAAGTGTGGAAAACATCACCGGCGCCGGGGTTTTATCCTGGCACGTCCTTCTTGAGAGATTGCTGCCTTAACCAACTGTGCCAACCCTGTACTTCTAAGTAAGATCTACAGATAATTCACAAATAAGGTATCCTAGAAATCAATTTCTCATTAATGTTATTTTTCCTAGAATGGGTGCCCAAGGCTTCGCCATCGTGAAACCCGAAGAAGGAGGTGGAATAGCGGTACCAGGAGGATTGGATAGCATCATTGACGCTGGAGGAGACGATATTGGAGAATATGATGAGAATGTCGTCAGGAATCTTTTCTATTATTAAGATGAAAATAAGACTGATTGTAATGAAGATATAAATTATGGGATAGTCAATAATTATTATGCACTTAGCCATTTTATAAGAATATCAAATACATTGCGTTTTTGTAATTAAATAAATTATTACCTAATCTTACTAGTTTATTGGTTGTCAATCATCCGTAGGCCTTATTTAAGAGTGTGCATACCGACATTTCAAAAATTTCAAAAAACGGGAGACCTTCTATCTCGACAACCGTTACTAAATTTGCTTTGGAACAAAATAGGGTAGATGCATTGAACCTTTATCTAGGGAATAACCGTAAAAGATTTTTTTTTACTTGTATAGATTTCGCAAAAAAAATGTTTAAAAACACCTCTCACCTTTTTTCCGAAAGACGGAAACTCGTTTCCCGAAAGTCGCGGAGTAATATTTTTTTCTTGTACTGATAATATGCATTAAAATCTAGGGAATAACCGTAAAAGTTTTTTGATAGACGCAAAATTAACCCCAAAAAATTGAAAAAAAACGCTATTTTTACCATTTTATCATGCGATTGTCACGCAATTTTGAACCTTAATGCCGTGGGAAAAGACTGTGACGTCATTCCTGGTCCCATGCCCTTAAGACACTTGGATACTAGTGCAATCTCCGTGAATTCACTGAGTCAGACATCTCATCATGGAATAGTAGGATTTATCGGCAAGGTATTTTTTCACTTTCACTGTTACTGATATTAAATGTTGAAGGTTTTCACGGTGTGCGATTGACATTGTTTCTTGATTTTCGGGCAAACCGTGTGAAAATACTGATTACTGATGGTAGCCATTATTATCAAGTTAATTAATTTAAAAATTAATTAATTTTTGACATTTCGTTATTCACAAGTGGAGAAAAGCCTGGTCTGACCATGTCGACCATCCTCAAGGATAGACGCGTTCTGAGTAAAAGGAATCGGAGAGCGTGTATGACTGCATGCATGAATATGACAGAGGCTAGGTTTATGTGTAAGGATAGGACAGTCATGATAATTTTATTTTGTAAATTATTTCCTGGATATCTGGATATAGCAAACAAACAGCATTCTGTTTACACCAAACTTAGGAATAGCAATTTTTCCTGTGAAAAGCTATACGTCAATCATCATCAATACTAAATGAATAACAAAAGAGAATCAGTATTCAGGTCATGTGCCATGTCATAACAATAACACAATATTGATATCACTTTCATTACTTACCTACCATAATTATTATTTTACTATCAACATACCGCTGTTGTGTATATGCCAGAAGGAACATTGAGTCGTGAACTAAAGGTCTTGGTTATCACCAAGTACCCTGTGATACTTCAACACATAACTTTGTGTAATTACTAAGGTGACCAACAGTCCTCCTTTTCTAGGTTCTGTCCTCCCTCGAAAAGTGTCCTCCTTTTTTACTTTTCAACATTCTGAAAATAATCTGTTAATCTCTGTATAATCTATTAATCTCAAAACCACACTCTTTAAATCATATCATGAATTAACTAGTACTACAGTATTAAAATACATTAAAATGCTATTGTAAAAAAATTTGCCTGCGGAGCTAATTACCTTTAAATCCATTTTTGTGTAACCTATTCTTTATACTTAAGTAGGTTTACCTATGTTTTTTTATTTTTAACAAAAAATAAACTAGATTAATATATCATATTACGGGCCTTTTTGGTATATCCTTATCTCTTACTATGACAAAAATTTCCCCTGCGGCGCTTTTTTTTATACATCTTTTATGGAAAATATTTTCCAAGAAAATAAATCAAATTACATCTAGAGACCTTCTTAACTATCCCAAAAAGAATTGCTTATTTGCGCATTTTTATGAGACAGGCGATACCCATAATACTTTTTTTTAAAAATATTTTGTACTCCTTTTTATTTTTATAATATGGTCACCTTATAATAATGCATTATTTTGTTGGTTGACTCAACTACTTTTCTTTTATAGGCTGTCGTGGGTTCAAATCTCAAAGTAAATACGACGGCCTCTGCACTTTGGGACACCGGCAATTTGAAAAAAATACTTGGATGTTATTGCCTATCTCGAAACCCTGCCCTTTGACAGTATTGGAATTTTCATGTCAATAATTGGTACATAAAAATATTCTTGTTAGGAGCCTATATGCACTGAGCAAAAATCGTTCTAATTTCACTTCAACTTAATCAAATTTTATATGAGAATGTTAGCGCGAAATAAGAATAACGTAAGCGACTAAGTGAATTATAACTTTTTAAAAGAAACCTGGGAAGAAATTCAATTATACTTTTATATCTGAAAAACTGAACGGAAAATCCTCACATCCCATAAATTTCAGGGGTACTCTCGGAATATTATTTTATTCAAGGAATTTCTAAATATTGTAATTCTAAAACAGCCAATCTATAGTCCATACTTTCATCTATCACTGCCTTCTGTTTCAAGACGATACTCTCAGTATTGGCTGAGAACAATTCAGGGCGCCGAAGCCGGATGCTGGCATTTAGGACCTTAGTGTGTGGGAAAGTATTCGAGCTGTATTTTAGGAAGCTAAATCACTTTGTTTAATGGATAACAATAAGTTTTATGGAGTCATCAGATATTACGATTTGCATAATCGAAATAAGATGCTTCTAACATTTCTATGCAAATATTAATCTAAATTTTAATGTTAAAATCCACGAACTGCATATTTTACTTTTGTTGCTGCGATGCAGTTATTTTATTTACGACAAATTTGATAAAGCTAACAAGTGAATCCACTAGCGGATCCAGGGGGGCTAGAGGGCCGATGCCCCCCCAAAACCATGAGTGACAGTACTTTATATAAGTACAACTAGTTTCCGAAGAATCACATTATAACCACATCGTTTTCTCATCATGTCAAGATTTTTTTCATCATGTCATTATTCCAATTTTAATAAATAATCTAAAATTGTATTTTACTTGCAGCCCTCAAAAAACATTCGCCTGCGACGCTATTTTCGGGTGCATTTTTTATTTAAAGAAAATGAATCAAACGATAACTGACCCTTTTCATTCAGTTTCAAAAAAGTCGCCTGCGGTTCTATTCACATTTTTAATACCACAAGGTCATATTTGCATGCGACGACCCTCAGCCCCCCCAAAATTGAATCCTGGACCTGCCTCTGAGTGAATCCATAGTTTAGAAATCTTGTATAGACAATAGATTATAATATAATGTTTATGTAGAAATTATAGTTATTATCTACACACAACTCATTTGCATAATAGTCTTATTATTATCAAAGCATATAATAGGTTTTCTTTTAGTTCGTTTGATTGTCTTGCGGAGAAAGTGTTTGATGTTTCCGAGGGAACTGTGCAGATGAATTCATTTAAGGTACAAAGAAAATGTTAATTTTTCTCCAAGTCTCCAAGTTCTTTAACAGGGAGAGACAATTAAGGAGAAGGTATTGGAGTGACCATGTAGAAAGAACGGACTGCCACACCTTGTCCTGCATTTGAAACCAGAAAGAAGAAGGAAGACTCCAAAAAGATGGAGGGATAACTGGGAGTCAGGTCACAAGAGACGGCAAACTCTGCAAAACGGGCCATGAAGGCCTTCAGACTGGAGTAGAAGTATCTTATAGGGTTATTCTGAAGTAGCAATCATTTTGAAGTAGGCCAATGTATTTTAAAACTGAAGAACTCCTCATTACGATCTTGAATATAAGCCATGGAAGCCGTGTAAACAATGTAAGACATATTGATCTTGGAAAGGCACTTGCTAAATACAGCGAATATCTCTATTTGTACAGGATTCATAAATAAAGTCACCTGTAGATTATAGTTGAAATAAAGCAATAAATTAATCTCAAGGTTTTTAACGGTCAGTACATGCTGAAAGTCTATTTCTAAGGTAAAAATGAAAACACGAGGTATACTTAGTTTAAAATCCACATTGATGACTAGTGTTCACAATCGCCTGATGATGAGGATGCAAATCCTCGAATACTAGTTGCGTAATTTAAAGTCATTAATGTGGATTTTAATCTAAATATATACTTACCTTAAACAATAAATTGCATATAGCGGATTTCTTGATCTTTTTTAATGGCAAATAAATTGGATTATTACAACAGATAATGTCAATATTTATTTCCAATTAATATCAATAATAAATTTGTCGTCTTAATTATGTATATTCTTTCTATACTGCATTACTGTGTGAATGTTTTAGTAGTAATATAAAACTATAATTAAGAATAAAATAGACAAAATATTGGATCTATTAGTAAGACTAGACAAAAAATCAATTTATTTTCATTATAATCAAACGTAATATAAAATTAATATACTAAGTAATTATATGCAGGAATTTTGTTATCTTTAATTTATTTTTGTTGCCGAATATGGATTATTTCGACAATATATATTTTGTCTGAGGTTTTTCTCTGATAATAAGATTTTCAATTATTGTACTTTGTAGAACGGGGAGATGGCATGAAAAGTTTTCAATACAATGTTATGTATTGTGAGAACATCGGAATTATCTACATGTCGTAACAATTAGTAGTTATCTCAACAAATACACAGCAAAGGTTGGACCTTCCAATCAGGCTTATGACTGATCGTCGGCTGACTTAGTATAATCACATTACACTTAAGTAACATTCACCAATTCCAGTCCATCCATCTGCCGTGGCCGGGATCGAACCCAGACCTCTGGATCTGGGTGTATCTGTTGAGATAACTACTTGCTATTTTCAATAATTGTTACGCAAGCCATGTGAATTGGTAGAATACATCTAATTTGTTAGGCCAGGAGGTTCCAGTCATACCAGAGCAGAGCCACTTGGTAACCGATGACCAGATGACAAGATTTCTACAGAGACCCTCTCCATAACACAATACCTCGGTACTACTCTCTCTCTCTCTTCCTGGGAAATTATTATTCCCACATGATGGTGGGGTCTGCCATTCTTGTTTTCCGCCGCCACTCGGCTCTATCCTGTGCATCTTCCGGGGATGCTCCACAGTCTCTCATATCTTGTCTCACAACCTCACGCCACCTCCGCTTGGGTCTTCCTCTAGATCTCCTACCAGGCTAACTGTGGACTGTGCCCTGTTACCAATGTATTCGGGGGGTCTTCTACCCACATGCCCGTACCACCGTAATCTGCTTTCTTGAATTACATATTTATTTATCTCGGCACTACACATCAATAAAATATGAAACTTAATTGCTAGTACCTTCTTGTTGGTACAGAATTCTCATGAAATAAATTACTTACAGTGTTGTTGTTTATTAACTCTTTGGAATTTTGTTTTCGCAATGTTTTGAGTTTAGGTTGGGTTAATGCTCTATAGTTTGCTGTAATTTATTGTGTACTAGCTGAGTTACCCGTGCTTCGCAACAGCAAATTTGGATGGTGAAGTACGCTACACAGCCCTTGGATCTTCTCATCATCATAACATCTCCTGGTGTCTCCAAATGGGTTGATCTGATTTTTAAACGCCCTTTCATACGATACCACACATGACCCCACACAACCCTTGGATCCCCTCACCTCCTTGGCACATCCTAGGTTAAGCTTTTTCTCAAAAAACCGGCAACGTTAAGACACAGCCCATATTATCGCAAATGTTATTATAAATTTTCGCAGCAATCCATCGTAAAATACGTGAGTTTTTTTTATATACCTAAAAAAGGATCTGGGCTTGCATACACAAACCCAAATACTTTCCTGCACATCTTGCACTAGGGTAAAAACCTGTATCGCAAAGTGTGGAAAACATCGCCAGCGCCGGGGTTTGAACCTGGCACCTCTCACTTGAGAGACTGCCGCCTCAACCAACTGCGCCAACCGTTCACTCGGTATGCGAATACTTACAAAAAATCCGACTTTCATTTATACATATAGATTGGGATTATTGACATACCTACCCACTTAACTTAAAATAATATTAATATATATTAAGGTGTTTGGTTGGTTAAGGTCATTGATTTGTAGGACAACTATGATAATTACATTGTTATTTGATTTAAATAATTGGGATTTTTGTAATTCATGATTATTGATATTAATGAAAATATCAAAGTATTTATATTTATATTTAAAAATAACTAGTACAGTCAATGCTCATCTTAGCGACCTGCGTTTATACGTACGAAATACACCATGTGGAATCAATATCCATTGGTATACTTAACTAGTATCTATTTTTAAGATTTTTTGTATTAAAAAAATATTCGTATATTCTGTGGCTCGGCTACACACTACACAGGCATGTTCAGTGGCGGATCCAGGATTCGATTTTCTGGGGGCTGAATGTCGCCACATGGTAAAAAGTACTGTCACTCAACGTTTTTGGGGGGGGGGGGGGGGGCTAAGGGGCTGAAACCCCTAGATTTGTTGTATATAAAGTACTGTCATTCATGGTTTTGGGGGGGGGGGTTCAGCCCCTAGCCCCTCCCCTGGATCCGCTAGTGGGCATGTTTAATTGTTTACCCAACGCTCTATCCACGCCATGACACCTCCTCCCGTTCAGGGGGGCAGCTGCCCTCCCACTGCCCCCTTGCAATTTCGATAACTTAAAGAAATAGTAGCATTGCCAAACTAAAATGGCAATGGGCAGGTCATGTTGCTAGACAGGGAGTGGACAGATGGGCACCCAGAGTCCTGAGATGGAGACCGTGGGACATGAAAAGAGGAATAGGCCGGCCGTAAAAAAGATGGGCCGATGATATTGTCTCTGACGCTGGTAGTGGCTGGATCCGGAAAGCCCGAAGAAGAGAGGAGTGGAAAAACTTGGAAGAGGCCTACATCCAGCAGTGGAGAGACGGCTGAGAAAGAAGAAGAAGGAAACAATAATCGATTGAAAGCTCACCAAAGTTTTACTGTAAGTACTTTGCAAAATTTGTGGGTTGGGTATATTTACTGAATTAAATAGGTGTGTTACATACAACACACAATAGAAAATATAACTTACGTCGGTACATGAAGCATAATCTTTCCGAATATATTAGGCCTAAATTGTAATATATTGTTATTATAGAAGTGAATATAGAAAAACATGAATAAGAATTACATATAATGTTCCGATATCATATGGAGATTTAACCGTGCTAATTGTTATTGGGTGATTTTGAGGTGAAGAGTTTTATTAAAATCGCCAAATCTTTTGTTGTAAATCTAAGAGTCCTCTTACGTTTATCTCACAAAAAATTTCATATTGTTTATTGTTTATTGTTTATTGTTTATTGTTTATTGTTTATTGTTTATTGTTTATTGTTTATTGTTTATTGTTTATTGTTTATTGTTTATTGTTTATTGTTTATTGTTTATTGTTTATTGTTTATTGTTTATTGTTTATTGTTTATTGTTTATTGTTTATTGTTTATTGTTTATTGTTTATTGTTTATTGTTTATTGTTTATTGTTTATTGTTGTTTATCGTCCTTAGACCCTATGTCGGGCACTTGGACTCGTCAGTTTTACATAATTATATATATAACAATTAAGGCAATAATAACAACAATAATGCACAATATCAATGCTAAAGAGTGTAAAGGGCTCTGTTAGCACAAACATAAGAAGAAATTGTTTAAAAAGTCCAGTTTATTTTTTAAGAACAAACCGTCACTTTGAATAGATGAGCGCCGCAGGCAAAATTTTTTAATGAAGCAACTGTGTTTTAATGGATTTTAACAATAATTATTGAAAATTCACATGATGAAAAAACGGTGTGGTAATAATGTGATTCATTTCCGGAAAACGGTGGTTTGGCTGAGGAATTTTGGGGGGCGGGGGGTTTGAACCTCCAAAACTCTCCCCCTGCGTACGGCCATGGTCAATGTCAAATACGTGAATATATAAAAAATTAACTTTTGTACCATGAAAACAAAAAAATTGTGGTACAGTCCAAGCACGATTTTGATTTCTTTGACCTTACGTAAAAATCAAGGTGAGAGAGTGCTTAGTACTTTGATTATCGAAGTACCTAATCAAATTATTTTCATACATGTTTAATAAATGTGGGAACACAGTAATTTTCCAATTATTGTAACAACGTTGTAGATACTTACGTGTATGAGGTGTTTGAGGAATCACATTGGCGACCTTTGCTCTCGGGCAGTAGTGAAAAAAACTGTCGAATATATTAAATTAGCCATTACTCGCAACTCAACTATGACGTCACGGTCATTTCCCAGGGCATTAAGGTTCAAAATCGCACGATAAAATGGTAAAAATAGCGTTTTTTCCATTTTTTGTGGTTAATTTCGCTTCAATCAAAAAACTTTTACGATCATTCTCTAGATTTTAATGCATATTATGAATACAAAGAAAAAAATCTCCGCAGCTTTCGGGAAACGAGTTTCTGTCTTTCGGAAAAAAGATCAGAGGTGTTTTTGACATTTTTTTTTGAGAAATCTACACAAGATATAAAAAAATTGTACGGTCGTTCCCTAGATAAAGGTTCAATGTATCTACTCATTTTTTTCCAAAGAACATTTAGTAAGGTTGTCGAGACCTAAGGTCTCCCGTTTTTAGAAATTTGTGAAATTTTAATATGCCTACTCTTAAGAGATGGACTTGTTGTGAGAATTTTAAAAGATTTATTGATAATTTATTGGAAATTGATGAGTATTGTGTTGGCCCACTTATCAGTCCATAAAAATTAAGTGAAATGTATAGGTATTTAAGCATTTAAATCATTCGCGAAAACATCGCGAAAAAGTTATGTTTTTTAGGGCGGGCGTGACACGTAAAGGAGGCGGTAATAAGAAACTTTAATTAAAGATACTTTTACTGTAGGGCTGCCATACGTCCCGGTTTTGAGGTCTGTGTCCCAATGTCCCGGTCCGAGAGTCGTTTGTACCGGTCAAGCATTTCTTAATATTATTAATTGCTCAATGAAGTGATTTGCGGAAATATTATTTTCGAAAGAGAAAATCCATTCTTTTACAGTTATTTCATAAAAAAGAACTGCCTGCGGCGCCAATTATGCTTCTCCTGGTTTTGAGTATTCTGTATATGACAGTACGCTTTTTTATTTCAAGAAAACTAAATAGGATTTACTCCAAAACTTTTTTAATGTACGCATCAGGTACAGGCTTAATAACAAAAATTTAAATAACAAAAATAAGAACAAAAAAAGTTCATAATTTTATCAATTTATCTAAAAGAAATTCGCCTGCGGCTCCATTTTTCTGGGCATATTTTGTAAGGTATCAATTTTTATACCTATTGAAGTGAACTACAAAAATTGGTAAAAATAAATGGGAGGAGGGGGGAGGTGTCCCCCAGTCGGCAGTCCCACAATTATGGCAGCCCTATTTTATTGGATGTCTTATAAGAGATTTATGATTTCTGACGCACCCCACGAACTCAAATTCCCATGCAATAATTTGAGCAATTTAAATTAAATTCGGTTCCAACATTATTTATATTATATTTGATGTCATGTTTAATTTTTGACTACACAAGGTGTTTTATGAGAAAGCTAATCGTGAATAAAGAAAATGTTTAAAACCCATATTTCATAATCATTTAAGTACCTGTAATTATTTTTGCACTTGTTTGTCGATAATTCAGCATACTCGTAATCTACGGTATCCCATGATATCTATAAATTCATCTATTAAGAATAGTCGATAGTGATAATTCTACAGGTATATTTTGACTGTCAACATACAGTCTTGAAACCGTGTGGCTCACTGCCAGTCCACAAACTGAAATGCACTCAACGAGCAATGGATAGACACATGATAGGTGTATCCTTGAGATAATGGATAAGAAATGAAGATATAAGACGACGGTCAAGGGTCTCAGGCATTGCGGAGAGAGTAGGGATACTGAAATGGCAGTGGACGGGTCATGTGGCAAGGCAAAAGGACGGCAGATGGACCCCCGGAGTACATGAATACCTATATTTATAAAAACAGTGTTGATTGCTTTCAATTGCAATCCTAAAAATAAGTAAAGTTAATTTATAATTAGAAACAAAATACTGTTTTTTTAGGTAGGTATCATAAACAACACTAATCATAGCAATACCAATATCGGACCAGCCATTATAAAAATACATGAATTCAATTACTTTTATAAGTAGTAAATTAATAATAACATTGAAATAATTAAATAAGAAAATGATGGTACGTGGTTAATAATCTTCATTGACGCATGAAATTAAGAGCAAATGAAAAGAAAATCGGTACTTCATAAATGATAGATCAATAAAAGAATGTGACATATTATTAAAGTAAGTAACAAAAAGAGTGCAAATTCCACTCGATGAAAGTAAATGTTTAGAGAGTTATAATAATTATGTATTTAATTTGGATATTTCCGGAGAATGCAGGGGCAAATCCAGTTTTAAGAGATTTATGATTTTGAGTTTTTGCGTAGCCGCTATCAGATATACCTGAAACTGCAAGAATTAGGGTGTGGAGGGGCACAGCAGAGGATGCACAAGGGATCATATTTAAGACACCAATGGAAGCCCTACCCCCAGGACACGATCTACCCTGGCCAGCGTGGAAAACCCTCAACAGGATCAGATCTGGGGTCGGCCGCACTAGGAATAACCTCCAGAGATGGGGAATAGCTGAGGACGTTACGTGCGACTGCGGGCAGCTGCAGGACACTGAGCACCTCCTGGCTGCTCAATGGCTCTTGGGCGGTGCACATGGGAGAGTCTCGCAGATCGCTCCCCCTTGGACGATGACACAGAAGACGTTGTGGCCTTCTGGGAGCGGATGGGGATATAGTTAGTGCCGAATGACACGATAAGAAGAAGAAACATGGAACTAAAATAAATAAATAAAAAATGTTTGAAACTTTGATTGCATTTTAACTTACTTTTGGGTCTTGCTGTTATTCTGTTACCTGATGACAGTAAGTTTCCTGACATGTCTTTCCACTTTCTGTTTAAAAAATCTGAAAATGTCGAGATTTCTAAAACAGAAAGGAGGAAATCAATAAAAATGTTTAGCTACAAATCAAACTTTGGCATAAAATGTTGAAATTTTTGGAAAAGTTGGGGTCTTTCCAAGGAATTTCTTTTTGGATCTAGTACCTAACCCTATCCTCGGCTGTTAATACGGCATTCTTTTTCTTCTAGGTATTAGAATTTTAATACTTACGACGTTATGGTGTTTTTATTGTCTATATTATGGTAAATAGGGTGACGACTTTGTAATAATTGTACCAGCGGATGATCTCATGCTCCAGATTTACAATGAGATGTTTGCCTTTCTATACAATTCTTGCTTTGTGTTCTGAAGCCTCAGACTCTGAATGTGCTATTATTAATTTCGATACGGTTAGAGTTAAATATTATATTGCATGAATTCCTATACCAATATTCAATGTTAACAATCGCCTCACCTATAATGCCAAGTTCAAGAGATTTGTAGTTAAGACAATACGCGACCCACATGTATTATTATGTGGTCTAATAAGAGTGATAAGTGATAATATCTTGGTTTCTATTAAGAGTACCTATGCCTATTGACATTTCAAAGATTTCTAAAAACGGGAGACCTTATATCTCGATAACCGTTACTAAATATGCTTTGGAAAAAATAGATTAGATACATTGAATTTTCATCTAGGGAATAACCGTGAAAGATTTTTTATTACCTGTATAGGATTCTAAAAAAAAAATATGTGAAAAACACCTCTGATCTTTTTTCCGAAAGACTGGAACTCATTTATCGAAAGTCGAGTTTTTGTTTTGTCTTTGCATTGGTAATATGCATTAAAATCTAGGGAATGAGCGTAAAAGTTTTTTGATCGAAGCGAAATTAATCCTAAAAACGGAATAAAACGCTATTTTTGAAATTATTATTATAATGCGATTGTTCATGTGATTTTGAATCTTAATCTCGTGGGAAATTACCGCTGAGAGCCTTAAATATTGCACGAGAAAGAGAATCATCACGATGTCGGCGAAACGAATTGCTGAATATCCAATCGGTTTTTTAATTTTAGTAAATTCTCTTTCGCGTTTGCACGCAATATCCTCGTCTCGCTTCAAATATTGCCGAAATAATTGCTATATATTGCGAAATAATCTTAAACAATGCGATTTGTACGAGTTGCCGCAATTATTGCTCGAAAAATTGCTCGTGTAAGAGCGCTTTTAGGTTTTTATGTACACTTAGAATCCTTTGTGTACATTACAATACAATACAATATTAAAGAGACACAAATGCAGAGATCAAAACGTGATGACCATGACAACATATTGTGTTATGATTCAAGATCAATGCTGGTCAGTGGCTCCAATAATCATTAATTTCGTCAGTTATCTAGTCAAACGAACAAGTAAAAACAACATTTAGGTATTGATAAATGTTTAACAAATCTGCATATTTTTATTTGAATGAATGAAGATTTATTTCCTATATAGTATACATATACACACTCATAGCAGTTAAACACAAAAAGTACAAAATAAACATATAGATAAGACAACAAGATACATGGGGAATTGTACTGCCCCACTAGGCCAGAGTCTGTTCTGGGGCAGTAGACACATAGGTGAGATTTCTTTTATCTATTATTTCTAGTTTTACAAAAGTGTAATTAAATAGCTTAGAAGTAGCCAAAAAGGATTAGGCTGACTTAACTAACTTACATCTAGGTATTGAATCTTACAAACTAACTTATTCTAATCTCCTGCAACACCATCGTCTAGTTCACTCAAGTCATTATACCAGCCATTGTGGATCAGAGGATACCATTTATTTTATGACGCCACACTGTGAAATATCTGCAAGTTTTAGTTAAATCATAAATGAATTTTAGTGATCGCATCATACATCGTATGGCATCGGAGAGACTACAGTCAGAGATTAAGTTCGTGAGAGCTCAGGTACTGAAGCGCCTAAGGAGACAAGTGATGACATTGACATACAAAAAGTTCACCTCATTTCATTCGAGCAACTCTGAAAACAGTAATTTTTATTGACGTTTTGTCACTTTTGATTATTTAACCTACTGAAATGCATTAAAACTATGATTTTTTTTATGGAATTTGGAGAGAGAGTTTTAGATGGAAAAAGCGAAACTATTTTTTTATATTTCGAATAATAACTGCAATATTATTCATATTTGAATCATATGTTAATGAAATATTGTCATAAAATCGCACTTGGATTTGCATTTTTATATTTTTTATGTTCTGTTGTCTGGTTAAAGTCAAAGATTTTTATTTCCGCAGAGTGCGTTTTAATGTTTCCTAATAATATGCAGATGACTTCATTAAAACATAAGTATTTAAATTTTGTTATTCTTTTATAATCCGGTAATATCGTGGATGTGTACTGGCACAAATCACCCAGTTAGGGTGGACTGGCTATTTAAACAATAATAATAATCCGGGAAAGAGAAAAAGAAATCGTTAATATGAGACCCTACAAAAGTCTACAATAAAATTTTGTTCTTTAATGAATAGTAGCAAAAGCTTAATCAAAAGTTTATTATTTCATGCATTATCTAATTTTACATTTGATTTCACACAATCTGTAAATGATTGTCGTATGTTGTCTACTTATAAAACATGTGCTTAGCGACCTTAGCGTATATATATTGTACACCAACCAAAAACATAACCTTTGTCACGGAAAATTTTCGGAAAATACGTGTATGTTAAAAAATTTGTATCCTCCCCCCCCAAGTCCAGAACGCCCCCCCCCCCATCCCGAAATTAAAATATAGATATGCCACTGACATATATCAACTTTTGAAAATCCAGGATTTCTGCAAACAAAGGAGAATGCTCATTTAGTATGGGAAAAAAACCCAGGCCCGGCGCAAACGAAATGTAGCTCAAACGATAGGTAAAAATGAGTAATTAAATACTGCATAGGGGGCATCATCGAAATCAATGGCCTAATGTGTGAAATACCTATTCGAAGTTTACAGGGGTCACATGAATATATTAGTAAAAGGAGCATTAAACAGTTACAATTGTGGTTTAAAAGCATATAATATGATGAGTATAAGGTAGACACTCAAATATGTAAAAAAAGGCGGTCAATTAGGAAAGAAACAAAATATAATATGGTGATTATTGATCTGGTGAATTATGTTGTGTCTGACACAGTTATATATATATTTATTTATTTTATTAGTAGATTCATCCGCAAAATAGTATTTGCTTTTAATATTATGCATAACAATGAAAGAGCCATTAATTTCATGATTATAGTGCGAATTCTACCATTGTTCAGTATAAATTCAACAACGTCAGTATTTTTATACAATTAATGGCAATGAGTAGGTCACGTTGCCTGATGGGGATTCAGAGTTCTAAAATGATTTTAACTAAAAAAAAATGTTTTTAGACAACTAAGGTCAATAAAATTACTATTCAAATTCTCTCTCTCTCTCTTTAGGCAAAGCACCCGGTTTCGAGTGACATATTCAAGAATACACGTAGATGAATTCATAGTTTTCAGCTTATATTATTCATTTTTTTTTCAGTTAGATGTTGAACATAATCTTTATTTTTTTCGCAAAAATCAATATTTTTTCAATAAAATACTGAACATTTCATTACTACACGAACAATACTGACCGTATAAATATAATCTAATGACAAAACGTGAAGAGACTCTTGTGTTTTCTTTATTAGTCATTAATATTATCGTTTATTGTATTTCATATGGATGAGAAAGTTAGGCGGCAGGGATGGCAAGGTCTGCGAAGAAAATCGTAAAGATTTTGCAGATAATACTGACCGGAATAAACATCGCCGTCGGTGACATTGATTCTATGACCGATATACGATACCAACGTAATCAATAAGACTTTTAGTGACCAAAGGAAGCAGTAAATGATGATAACTTATAATTTTTATAGCAGGTTATTGATATCATGGGACGATGACCGCTACTGGTTTGTTTTAAGTGGTAAGCGAAATTGAGATGCGTTAGAAATTACATACGAGTACATACATATCCACTTCCGCTCCCTATGTGGAGCATGTGGTTGTCACCCAGTTTTTCCAGGCTTTTCTGTCCTGGGCCAACTTCGTAGCCTGTTCCCATGTCATTCCAGCCTGGCGCAGCTCTGATGTGTACACTGTACAGCCTCTGGATGGTCATTGCATGCCTGCCCAGACGTCTGTTACCTACAGGGCGATATTGGAGACAACAGCTGTTGTTAATGCTATCAGCGGGCACACGTAGAATGTGCCCGAGCTAGTTTAGCCTACGAGTCTGTATCACTTGGGTGATAAGTGGCTGCTGTGATCGACTCCTGACTTTATCGTTAGACACATAGTCAAACCATCTGACTCCCAGTATTCGCCGCAAATATCTGTTGTCAGCGCTGAGTAATTTTCTACTATGCGGGGAGTCGGTAGAAAGCAAATGTCCTGGCTGACCAACATCAGAGAGTGCACCGGAATGAGACGAGTGGAAGATCTGCTCCGGGCAGCCCAGGACAGAGAAGTTTTCGCACGAGTGATCGCCAATGTTGGGGAGACCCGATAAAGCATTGGAAGAAGAAGAGGAAGTTATATTTGCATGCGGTATTCGGCGAGTGGCATAACCCTGCAAAAATTTGATGACATCTAATGAACGGTGCATGCATGCTATAGTGAAAGACACAACTATTATATTATAGGTCCTTTGCTAGTCGTCTGCTCTGGAAATATTGTCATTTTATTAAAGAGCAGTGACACAACCGCACTCATCTCTTGAAAATTGAAGAAGATACGGTTATGCGTCAATAAAATAACATTCCTCCAATGTGTTTTTCTTGAATGAAAAGTAATCGGCCTGTGAATAAATTAGTTCAACGTTTTTTTAATTGAAATTCTTCACCTCGATATTGAAATGAATCCGCGCAGTAATGTTTTGATGTTTTTTTTCTTTTTGTCTGTAATTATTTCTACGGTTGTTGCTGGGAATATTACGTGCCACGATGCAAAAAGTGACAGTGAGTAAACTATTTCATTTTTTGTCTATGCTTTTTTGAAATGTCTACACACAGTACAGTCGAACTTAGAACGCAGCCCTAATTCGATTTTTAAATTTGAATTTCGTCTAGGTATATTTAGTGTTCACAATTTAAATTTAAGTTACTAGTTATAAAACATTGTCTTTGCGCAATTATCAATATGACGTTCAGAATGGGTGGAAAACATAATTGCTGGAGTTTTAGAAATACCCGTTGGGCAGTCGAAAGAACATATTAAAAAGAGTGGAAACCAATTCTATAACCCGCGAACCCATGGCGCAGCTTGCTCATAAATGGAATAGAAAACCAATATTTATTGTTGTACCAATTTTTTTTTAAATAATGATCAAATAGATAATATCTTTCGCCTAACATTCGATTTTTGAATAACTCGTTGATTTTCGAATTCTATTCCATTCCATTTTATTTTGTTTGAGTTTAATATTTATTGTTCGATATTTGAAAGTGGACTGTATAGGTATTAGTATTAATATGCTTGTATGCAGTTCCCATAACATAAAGAATGTAGTAAAAAATATGAATATTCCCATAAAGAATGTAGTAAAAAACTGTCTTAATTTCAATCTAGAACAAACATTTTTATTTATTTATTTATAAGTACATTATCACCTATATGTATTCTTTTTACAATTAGAGTAGGTAATGAATATCGTCATTAGTGGTATATTATTATGCAGATACATACTACATACATAGGTACATATACCTGCGGCTATTTTCTCTTGATCATTTTAATATCATTACACTTCTAAATCATTGCAAACTTTATTTAAATATTTATTACATTTCCTTTTGATTTCTGTTCGATTTTTCCAAATTTGTTTTTACCACAGTTTTATATAACTTCATCTGTCGTTGTTGTTGTGGTAATCTGCGTCTATATTTTTATCTTCAAATTTTAAAAACTTCCCAATATTTTTTTTTATTTTCTTTCGGCAAGGCACCCGATCGCGAGTGATATATAGCTTCCCAATATCCCAGCGCCTTAAAATTTTGCACACACAAGCTTTCAGATTCGTATAATAAACTGAAGCCACTTCTGAATATAGGTAATCTCTATAACCTCCAATGCCGCTCTCCGATTGGTTGATAGTCAGTTGGCTTATTCGTTTGTTAGGCTGTTTTTCAAAGCGTCTTGACAGGTCAGACTCAGAATTCAGAATTGATGACGCTTTTTGTTGAGTTGGAGCGGACCAATTCAATTTTTTTTATTTATTTGCTATTGTATTTATTTGTAATGCAGATAGTTGCAGAGAAGTGAAGAGACTGGCTGACTTCATCACACAGAAAGCGGAAGTTTTAGAGGATCCTTCAGAACTGTCTATTTTCTACAGTACCAAAGATCATCATGTAAGTCTAAAAGATAATAATATTTTTTTTTACAAAAAACAAAAAAAAATTGATTGTCAAATTGAACTCCAATTGACGATCACATAGTAATAACTTACATTTTATTGAGATCTCGAAATATTTTAGGTTAGCTGGAAGAGATCGCTCTGCAGCGATAAGCTCGCCCCAGTGAGCATTACTTAAACTATTACCATAAATGCATATTATCCTGTTTTTTTTTCTACACGATTTTATTCGATTTCTTCACCTGTTGCTCCCCATTTTCCGTTTCCTGCGTATATAATTTTGTATTCAAATTATTTTTTTTTGGAGATACTGCAATATTGTTTTGTCATATCGTAATATGTACCTCATGTTCACTCAAAGAATAAATAAATAAATAAACATCAGTAATAATAAATAATTATTGAGAGTCACGTTTTTCTTTGATCAGACAGTGCGTTTAGTTTGTGGATGGGAAGGTACGTTTCTCCGGCGAGGTAATTAATTAGAAAATATTAATCACTCCACGTCTTTGTCATTACAATTTATACAGCCACAAGTGCAACTTAATACTAGACGTGCTAATGTGCATTTTGCATATCTACAATCACAGAGAAAAATATACATATTTACTCTACAACTATACACATACAATGTACGTGCACATTGACCAATCAATCAAGTTTTGAATTATAATATCTTCATTATACCCAACAAGTTCTAATATGCAGATTTATCTTATTTTATCTCATGAGATGAGTTTCCACAGGGTGTTTTTCTTCGACATCTTTTCGTTTTGCGACTGCACTGGATCGAATGCTGTGGCCCCATCGAAAATATCGCGGTTTTCTCGAACTCAAATTATTAAGATCTCATCAGGGTTAATCGTAAAATGTTAATATTACCACATTCTGTAGCTGATTTTTCTTAAAATGTTTGATGTTTATTAACAAAATTCCGCCCCATACTAATGCAAAATCCACAAAGCAATGATATATGCTTTGTTTTGCCAAAACTGAGTTATTAGTTTCTGAGCGATTGTCAAAAATCCCGAGAAAATATACTCATCTCCAAAAATTTTTGTTCATTAATTCATTACTTCATCATTAACATGCGAAAGACAACAACCTGTATGTGTTGTGTCTTGCTCACGCTGCAGCAGTAAATAACCCAATGTAAGGCATACCAGTTGAATGTTTTTGTTTCCCTTTCAGATGATCAAAGATATGATGCCAAGGCCATGGATCAAACCAGGACAATCATTGAGACTTCCTTTTATAGGAGATCCTTGCAGTTGCTCCAATTCATCTTGTGGGTGTTGTGTTGGAATCAACATCACTGCAATCCGTTTTGACAGGAAGGGTAAGTATGCTTTGAATTTAGTGCTACAACTGTCTGTTTAGAGAAGAGATCAAGTATAATATGGGTATGTTCGAAGCTTACCTGCATTAATAACATTAACCATCTACTGAGTGGTAAAAAATACGCCCCCATAATCCACCATCATGAATTTGAAATGTGCCTGTTTTTAAGCTTATTACATTTAAATTTAATCATTTTTCAGCTTGTATAAATGTCACATATGACCAGAGTATATTTGGGCTTATTGTAGATGTCTCCATCGACAATCAAACCGTTTTTCATAACGTTTATTCAGGTAATTATTTTGTACACTCAAAAAATATATCGTATTACTCACTAAAAAGACGTGGGTCTCCACAGGGGTCTCAATAATGACCTATAATGAAACATTTTTTTCATTTTAGCCGCAAATCCTCCTCCCGTATGCATACCACTTATCATTAGTGGCGTACCGACAGGCGTAGATTTCTGCTTGAGATTGTATCAAATATATTTGGATGGGTTTAATATCAACGTCTGCATTGATTTGGAAGTCCGGTTTGTCAACGCTCCAGTATTGGTAAGTTTTTCACGCAAACTTCATAGTAATCAGGAAGATCTTTTGTCGCTAAATATTTTTTTATGATGTTCCTGTTATACTTGTCCTCAGATTCTCCATTTTGATTGTGTCAAATTGGGAATAAATGGAGTAATGTTTGGCAAACCAAGCAGTTCAACTACCGTGAAGCCATCTGATGAAGATACGACCACAGCTTCTATTGACGGAGACATATTCGACCCAGTTACGGAGATGGACAGTGCTAATTCAACGCAAAATATGAGCGATATTAATAAAACAAATATGACCCTAGCTATTGTGGAGTTGCTAAGTGAAAATAGCAATGCAAATAATGCGACAATTGGAATGACTGTAACAGAAAATACTGAAACTAATGTCGATAAAACGAATTTAACTCTTTCCACTCTGGAAGTGTCGAGTGAAAATAGCGCGAATGTGACGCAAAATCTAGTAGAAATTACAACAGAAAGAGCTAGTCCAATTGTGGCTCAAACTACTGTTGCAATGAAAGAAATGGACATTGACAAAACTCAGAATCTCGTTGACGAACAAAATTCAAATAACAGTGTGAATGTTGCTCAAATTCAACCATCCAATAACAATTTGAATTTGGAATCCTCAAAACCATCGACAGTTGAAAATGTAATTTTTCACAATGTGGCGCAAAATTCGCCCACAAATTTAACAGAATTTTTGAATTCTCACAACAATAATGTAATTCATGTGTCGTCGAGTGACGATTACAATACGGCAATAAATTTATTATTTAACAATTTTTCCAACTTTACACAAAAAACGCGAACACCCAAAGAAAATACAACTCAGATTCTGTCAGAAACAAAAAGTTCGAATTCTAGATAAAAAAACAAAAAGATTTCAAAATTTTTATGTTAACTATGAAAAACTATGTGTTAATAATGTGGTTTTTCGATTTTGTAGTTAAAATAATGTAAAAGTCTATTGATTTCTCTAGGGGGCTTTTTCCAAAAATGCCTGATCTGTATTATTTAGTCACGCTGGTCTGGTCGTGTTTTTTGTATAGGGTTATGGCAGCGACATAATATATTAGGTTATGGATTCGATGGAATCACAAGAGAGGACTAATTGTTTAGGAGTTGTAGGTGCTTAGATATTTTATTTATTTATTTGTTACTATAATTTATTGTTTTGTTACGAAAAATAAAAACATTTTTACCTATTATTATTGTTTTTTCACTGGCACCGCGTCGGCGCACTTAAATATACATGGCTAGAACGCCATTAAGTCAATAGCTCTATAAATCCAAAAAGAAAAAGAAGAAATAACTGTCAAAGTTGGCCTCAATGACTTGTGTCAGATTTTGTGATAAAATTGAGTTTTCGATGATCTTGTAATCATCTTATTTTACAAAAGCGTAGTTACTTTTATAGTAAAATAAAAATACTAATCCGCCGCCTGATTATTTAATAATTTACAACATGGAGGCTAGTGACACTTACGATTATTGCGAACGAGATGGGTGAGTTTTGTTGTTTCTTTTGTGTGTTTCTATTATCGTTGTTAATCAAATATTTACAATATTTCTTTGTATTCTTCATAAGGATACTAAGCTTTTATCAACAGTGTTTGCTTTTATTTGATTCTATAGTTTTCCTCGAAATTCTGTGCACTTTTGTCAAGTGAGACTGTCTGAATTTCGACAAAAAATGCACCACTGAATCGGAGGTTATCGTTCGTTTTCGTTTTGTAGGTTGATGGATCCTCTTCCAGCTTCCCCCGAAGTGAATTACAATTGGGTGGATATCACAGAAGAATTTATGACGAGCATTAAAGGTAAGAAAGGCAATAAGTTTATCAAATAAACTAATTTCCTTGCTAGTTGTTTGCAATAATGTTGGTATCCGGCCTCTAAGAGAATAATTATATGTCGGCGAAACCTTTTGTATGATTGAGGAACAAATAACTTAAGGCAGATTGGATATTATTGCATACTAGCTAAGCGTGCTTCGCAACGGCAAATTTGTGAAGTAGATCGAAAGTATGACCCCAACCACATTCATTAATTCTAACAACGTTCTAGAAGGTACCACAATGTTCTGTTAACTTCCACAACTATGACTTGACCGATTCAAAATTTGACAAAAGATCTATGTTCTACTCGTGAAAATCTTCCATTAGACACCAAACACGACAGTATGCGGTGACCGGATCCTCTCGATCACTCGGTGTATCTTGATGGCTAGTGCTGGACAGAATATATAATACTATAAAATATATAATGTTGTTGCACTCTTATATGTATTGTTAATTCTCTGTCAGTGTCCCTTATACGTAAAATATAATAAAATAGAATTTATCTCACAAAATTGTGCATTTTCTAATTGCCTTTTTTATGTCTTTTAGAATTGGAGTTGGGAGAGTTATTGCACGACAAACTCTTTGGTTTGTTTGAGGCCATGTCCGCCATTGAGATGATGGACCCAAAAATGGATGCCGGGATGCATTGCAATCGAGGAACCACGAAACCCCTAACCTTCCCACAAGCCGTACAGGTCAGTAATTAAAAATATATTGTGTAGAAAAAATCAAGGATGAAAGTGAATAAACTAAGATGGTTTGGGCATGTTGAGAGAATGAAGGATGACAAAAAAGATATATTTGAGCGAGCGAAGAGGTGTGAGAAAACGCGGCCGCCCGAGACTGGTCTGGTCCCGTCATGTCGACCAGATCCTCAAGGATGGACGCGTTTTGAGTAAAAGGAATCGAAGAGCGTGTATGACTGCATGCATGAATGTGACGGAGGCTAGGAGTGTGTGTATGGATAGGGCTGTCTGGCGCTCTTTCCTCTCTTCTTACCCCTGCAAGGGACGTGGCGTGAGGGTGTAGATAGATAGATATAGAGTGAAAAGTGATGTGGAAATGGTGACGAATTGTAATTTTTATGTCATTATTTCTAGGCTGGAAAGTTAAAACTGGAGGATCTGACTACAGCGGAGTTGATTGGCATAGTGGACGCCACGTACTCCTGCATAGTCTCGTGGCTGGAGGGGCATTCCCTGGCTCAGACCGTCTTCACGAATCTCTACCTTCACCAGCCGCAGGCCATCATGGACAAAACTCTCAAAGCGTTCTGCATCGCTGTGTACAAAATATTAGATCTTATTAGGAAATATATCATAATGTAAGTACTATATAGAATTCGTAACGAGTGCATTAGTAGTTTGGACATATGCAAAGAATGAGTGATGAGATAATTTACACACACTGGTTAAGCCAATATCGGGATATACCATGATGGTATGATAGCAGTTTATTGTTCATTATCGTCCTTAGGCCCTAATTAGGGCACTTGGACTCGTCAAATTTACATAGTTATAGTCTATTAACAATCAAGAGGAGCAATAAGAAAAGATAAGCATATCAATGCTAACAGAGTGTAGAACGTCTGCTAGCATTTCCTAGGGAACACATAATCCAATTTCAGATGTGCCAATAGTCTCATGGCATCATTTTCTCCTTAATATTTAACAAAAAGAAAATTGATAAGAAATTCCACACGGGAAAGAGTGGCAGGTACAAGAGTGCGGAGAGATGTGACATTGCAATGCAGATTACGATAAGAAACGCAAGAACAGCAAAAGAGTGACTGTGTACCAGAGAAGGAAAATCCCACGGGCTTAGGGCCCTCCACATCCCCGGGTAGCTCAGGCGCATTAATAGCGACCTCTTTACCCGCACTTTTAGGCAAATCTTATTAAGAGGTGGGCCCAGGGTTAGCCTTACGGGAGCCCCCTGGCAAACCCCACCCCTAAATTACGTTCCTTCAGAAAAGTAGAATCAATGCAAACGAAGTGTAAAGGTAGTAGTAGTATGTAAATGTATAATTTATTCCAGGGCTCAAGTGTTTGAAGAGGAAGACTTCCAGCCGTATGAGTATGGCTTCCGACTTGGAGGTATTCCGCAGGCTGGAGGGTATAACGATATGGGGGCGGATGTGACGGAGCAGAAGTGTGTGGCGGCGCTGCGGGAACAGGAAGACGAGTTGCACAAGAAGTACAGAAACAACACTCAAGAGGTACAAAGTATTTTATTTCATACATAGTTGTAGCGTTCATGTACTTGGTGTGTAGCACTGAGCTAGCGTGGTATAGAGACAGTCTCTATAGATATTCTAGTCGTCTGGTCGGGAGGGTTACTATTCATCTTTTCGACAGCAAAAGCTATATGGATTCGAAAAAACCTTTTATTCTCTCCTTCCTCGTACCCCCTACCCCCCCTAAGAACGCTCCCTGGGGCAAGCACAATAATTTGCCAAAGTTTCATCTCAATCGAATGAACAGTTTAGGAGCCTATAAAGGACAAGGTGAAAATGTTAGGTACATAGGTACTAAAATATTTATGTGGGATTGAACGGTTATATGTCTTTATTTCAGGGAGAAGCTCTGATTGGTTTGTTTGCTCGCATTAAGTTCACCCGCATGTTCTACCAGACTCTCAACCTGCTGACTAAACGAGATCAGCAGTCCATCAATGACTGCAACAGGCTCCTGGCTGGGTGCAGTGAGATGATGATCATTGTGAACAAGACAGTTGGGAAAGGGACACAGCCTGAGGAGAATTGTAAGACTTGTATCATATCTATTTTGTGAAGCATAGATTCTGTTTTTGTGAAAAATGCTGGGTTCTACTCAGGGTTTGCTAAAATTCAATATTTATTGTAAAGATCGGATATATATCAAAAGTTGATATATATCCGGATATTTTCTTTTATCTTTAAAAAAAAATGAATCTGGGCTTATCGAAATAAACCCCAATACACCTTTGTACACTTCACAGTAATCTTGAAAAGCTTGTGTTGTGAAGTGGAGTAAGTCGGCATCGGAGATGGAACTTGCGCCCACTGGATTAACAGTCGACCGCATTACCGACCAGGCTACCGACCACGTCATACTCCGAAGATTGAGGTTTTCTTGGTCGAGGGAGTCTTAAGAGAACATTCACGTTTATATTTGTTGTTTTAGCCGAAGTCCCTAATCCAATGGGTTTCGAGCCGCTAGTCAACCAAAGATTGTTACCTCCAACCTTTCCTCGTTACACACGGATTAAACCGAGAGTCGAGGCCCTGCAGTACTTCGAAGATCTCATCTCCAAGTTGAGACACGCAATGAAAATCACCAGCATCACGTCGTTTCATAATGTTCTGGTAAGTCGTAAAGAATATTTATACAAGTAACCTCCAATTTGTGGATCTCTTAAAGGAACTTAACTCAAAAACATTGAAGTAAAGACGTGATCGGGGGATCTTTTTGAGATATACTGTGTGTGTATGTATGAGCACTAGGTAGTCCTGTGAGATACTACCAGCTATGTTCACCATGAGCTCTAATGTGCACCTGAGAGGACATCAACTGAAGCTATACACAACATTATACCTACACATCCAACACACCACACAACCAATAGAGCTGGCAGTGTGAGGAATCACTTGTACTTGCTCCTTCAAGAATAGACTGGATAATTGCATATAAACACTTACTAACTACTAGTAATTTTCTTGTAGGATTTCTTCATAGAGTTCAGCAAAGGACAGCCGTGCATCCTGTCTCGATCAGCATTGCAGATTCTGTACCTCGGTGGCTCCAGTGACACTCCTCTGAACGTTGTACCAGAAGCTCTTAAAGAAGCCGTCAAGTCTTTTATCAACCCACCTGTATTCATATCAAGATATCAACTTCTCAATAATCCTCAGGTAGCTCAACTTTCTACTACTGCTTTTTATTCTGAATTGTTCTCAGCCAATACTGAGAAAATCGTCTCGAAACTGAAGACAGTGATAGATGAAAGTATGGACTACAGATTCACTGTTCTGAAATTACATTATTTGGAAATTTCTCGAATAAAATAATATTCCAAAGTACCCTTGAAATATACGGGATCGGAGGATTTTCCGTTCAGTTTTTCAGGTATAAAAGTATAATTTAGCCAAAATACTGGTAATTATAATCTTAACAAATTAGCTGTTTTAGGTTTTTAAATTTCTTCCCAAGTTTCTTTTAAAAAGGTAAAATTCACATTGTCGCTTACGTTATTCTTATTTCGCGCTAATATTCTCGTACAAAATTTGAAAAAGTTGAAGCGAAAATAGAACAATTTTTGCTCACTGCACTTAACACGCTAACAGTAGTATACTATGTTGTATTTGTTTCACAGGCTCGTGAGTATGTGGAGCCGTTCCTAACTCGCTGCTCCCGCCACTTCACATCCCTACTCCAAGTTTGTGGGCACAACAGGGCTAGGCAGAGAGACAAGTTGGCTCATCTTCTAGATGAATTTTCTCTCCTTCAAGAAGAGGTAAACTGTCGCTTATTATCTATTTACTATATCTTGGCAGCCGACGGACGTCAGCTGCAAGTGGAGTTCAAGATTGTGTTGTTGGTAGCCCTGATTGTCGAATCTTGTCATAAGAGCTGTCAAAGGTCTGCATTATTCTCACATTGTATCTTTTACAAGTAACCTACAATGCCGAAAATATTACGGAGCGGCGCTAGAGAAATCATTTTAAAGGCAAGATAGATTTGCGAGTTTGATAAAGAAAAAAACTACTCCGAGTCACAAGTTTGAAAAACAAGGTTACCAGCTTATTCTAACAATTCAAAAATCCGCATACATCCTTTTTGTCGTCCTATCATCACTCATTCTCTCAACATGCCCAAACCATCTTAACTTGTTCTCTTCACGATGCCAGTTTTACGATCGCTCTTTTATCTAATAACCATAATATACTCCTCAGCAACCTCATTTCTACAGCACTTATACCAGAGTCATTCTTCTTGAATCCCCGTGTAGTTTGATTTCAAATATTCTTCCAGGCTGAGACCATAGACGGCTACCTGTTTACCCTCTCCATGAAGGCCTTCCCCGACAGTGGGCGCCGGCACCTGCCTTGCTTCACCACCTGGATCCTGTACCACCTGCTGAGGATCATGATCATGTATCTGCTCTCCGGCCTGGAGTTGGAGCTGTACAGCGTGCATGAGTTCCATTACATCTTTTGGTCAGTAGATAAAGCAATCTTTGCATATAAAAATAGCTTCCTCTAGATTTTATAGCATTCAATCCAGAGATATGAGTAATCGTATAGATATGACTATACATCGGGAGATTCGATGCCCTAGGTGCCTGCGACTAATAGATGTGCAGAGACGTAGAGTGAACAAAAATATTATACAGTTTATTTACTTTGCAAACTTTGTTAAAACTACCTGCATATTGCACGCTGATACAAGTTACGTGGAATTTATTGTTTACACTTCACTTATTGTTTTATTCCCCTATAGATATTGATGGTTGTACAAAATTCAAGTAAAGATGGAAACCCTCGTAATTTAACGAAGAAAAATAATACTTTTGCTCACAAGCCGTCTATGGAATTATAGGATTAGTAAGGTTTTATTGCACCTCATCAGGCAAGTGGCATCCAAATTCCCGATGTATAGTTGTTCTGAATCTATTTTTGTACTAATTTTCAGTAACTTGAGACTTGCTTTGAAGCGAACGCTGGTATTTATGTATTGTACAATTTTCTCAGGTATCTGTATGAATACCTCTATGGGTGGCTGGCAAGCGCCCTGACGAGAGCCGATTCTATAGCTGCGGAGCAAGAGGCGTTGAGCGCCAGCACCAGCCAGGGCTCCGGCGGGAGCGGGGGCAGTGGGGGAGGTGGTCGTAGGGGAGGACGCCCCCCTAAACACAAGAAGAGGCCTGGACCCAGGCCCACACAGAAGGAGGCCCTCATGTGTCAGATAATGACTAACATGTGTGGAGGATATTATAAGGTAATCACCAGATTTTCATGCTCGTTTAAGAGTAGGTATTCTGACAAAAACATTAAACATTTCTAAAAGATCTCGACAACTGTTACTAAATATGCTTTGGAAAAAAATAGAGTAGATACATTGATACACTATTTTTACCATTTTATCATGCGATTGTTCATGCAAATTGAACTTTAAATAAATAAATCTTTATTGGCCAAAACTAAATATGCATATTACTAATTACAAAAATAAGACAATCGTAGTGTGCCAAAAGCCAGACTTATTGCAAATGCGATATCTTACAGTCAACCCAACCTTAATGCCGTGGGAAATTACCGTGATGTCATAGTTGGATCTGGAGCTTTAATTCTGCTTTTAGTTTTTGTGTATTTCCATTCCTCTTACATTTCATTCCTTATTCTATGTGTTATTGCACATTCTTTTCAATGACCTCATTTCCACTGCATTCAACTCTGATTTGTCCTTCAGTCACATCCGCGTCTTAGAAAGTTATCACATACGTACAATTTTTTTTCTAGGCTCTCATAGCGTTTCAACTGCAAGGCAAGATCAGACAACCCACATCAGAATTTGACTCGGAGGCGGTGCGTTACAAGCACCGCTTCGCCCCCCTGAGCCTTCCAACTCCACCACAGGTGCAGTACGCGGCGTACGGAGAACTCACACAGCCCCTGCGGTTTGAGAAGCCGTCCACTCTCTTCCTGGCAGGCTGCAAGCACTTCCAGCAGGCTAGGGCATGCTTGGAGACCATACAGAACCCTGATCAAGAGGTATAAATTGTATCCTATCCACTGACTTATATTTAATAAGCAACTATTGTTCCTTAAGGATGGACGCGTTTTAAATAAAAGGAATCAGAGAGCGTGTATGACTGCATGCATGAATGTGACGGAAGCTAAGAGTGTGTGTAAGGATAGGGCTGTCTGGCGCTCTGTCCTCTCTGCCTACCCTGCAAGGGACGTGCTGAAATTTCAATTTCATTTTCTATTGAAATTTCACAAGTGTTGCTACTAAAGCCTTCACTTTTGTTGCTGGCAACAATGACATTTCTATTGAAATTCTGCAAGTGTTTCTACTAAAGCCATCTTTTTTTTGAAAAACTTAACAGTTGTTTTAAAAACTTCTTTTCATTGTTTCAGATTCAAGACTTATTGAAAGTAGCCAAAACCAATTTCGTTGTGTTGAAATTATTAGCGGGAGGGCATAAGAGTGATTCCACGACGCCTCCAGACTTTGACTTCTCACACCATCGACATTTTCCTATCGTCAAACTAGTCTAAAATAATTCAATCATTGTATATAGTAATGTTTATAATTATTGTTGTTCGTACTCTGTATCATGTAGCGTAGTATTAGTGTAGTCCCTGTGCATCATTTCATACATTGATAGTTGTTAAACTAAGTCACAATTCTGACAGCAATGGTTATGACTGGTATATGGTAGTGACGGTTACAACTTGTTTATGTTAGTCATAGATATGACTGGAATGACAGTCACAACCATAGACTTTTATATTCAATACCCTAGATGTCTGACTCCATGTAAGTATATTCAATAGAAAGGAAGTGACGCGATTTCACGTTCAGCACTTTTTGGTATTTCAGAGTCACAAAACTCACACTATTAACAAGATATCAATAATAAACACTAAAACATCTTCAAAACTAGTATTGATTAATTCGTTAATAACTAATACAGTTTTTAACTATGAGAACAAAATTTCGAAAACGTTGCCAACGAAATGTCAAAATTCTCTATACGATTTGACAGTTTGTAGGCACCACTTTACTTCACTACTAGCGTTGAGTACGCCATCTAGGTACTTAATATAAAAGTCTATGAGTGACGGTTACAACTTGCTTATGTTAGTCATAGACTCATAGATATGACTGGAATGACAGTGACGGTTATGACTGGTTCTTGAAAGTTGTGGTTGTGACACAGTTTGGACGGATTTTGCTTATCTTATTATCTTTAATGTAAATGTCACTTTTCCTATTTGTCATCATACCCTGCCGAAGTGTTGTAACCTTTGATTATCGAAGTACCTAATCAAAATTATTTTCATTCCACTTGACTAGATTCGCTATATTTCATTTGTTTCAATACAACGCTGTGAAAACAATTATGACGCCAATTTCTTTGACAAAAAACGATATTCGAGATAAAGGATTTTCGAAAATAGTTCGAGGGTATGGTTGTAACTCAACGTTGCTTCTCATACAATGTTAAGTTATAAGGCATAAAAACATTGCTTCCTAAAACCACGGGAAGACTGTAAACTGATTGTCATATTGTATGTGTGCCATTTGAGGGCAGTTTGTTTTGTGATGCGGCCAGGCCAGTTGTAATATATTATGTTATTATCATTATTTATTGAATAAGTGTTTTTTGTTGTTATTATGTTAGTGTGTATGCTGTACTTATTATGACTCAGACTTTGCCAAAGACAAAACGAATATTGTTGTGACAAGTCTTCAGAATAATAGTAGTCATTGATTTACTTACCTAAATTACATATTTTAGGTATTGAACTGGATTTATCCTCTTGCATAGGGAACGTACCCATACTACGTGACCCATTTTTTACCATTTTTTACCCCCCCCCCCCCTCAGTGACCACCTGTAACATATTCCAAGCCCCCCCCCCCCTAGTTGTCACGTAGTATAGTAATCCAAAAATCATTTATTTGCAAACAGAAAGTCGAATATAATAATCTGTCTTTATTAATACGGCGCATGCCGCGTGACATGCGAGCGCGAGAATGCGTGCAATGTGCATGCATACCTACTAAAAAATATTATCAGGAAGAAAAAAACCATGTAAAAACATATCGTGACAGGAACTTAATTTACAAAAACAAAAATCTTTTTTCATTTCTGCACATTTATTTTATTTATCTCAATCATCTTCAATGAACTTGTTCCCACCATCAATCCAATCCGACACATCGTAGATCACGGGTGCGGCATCAAGAATTACCTCAGACGTGATTATGTTCTCCTCATCAACAGCCTCCACGTCTATCCACTCCACACTTTCCTTCAGGACACACAAGACCTCCTGTGGTCTCCTGGAGAGAATCCGCAGAGGTCGCACGCGAGACACGTCGTTCATTGCACCACCATGCACGTTTTTGCGATGGTGGTTCATGGAACTTTTTGAGGCAAAATAAAGTCCACAAATTGAGCACGTCCTTCCGGTGATGTCATCCTTAAGAGATGGGCAATATGTATCGTAGGGTATTTCTCTCCCCTGTGAGAGATCCGGGCGTAGTGTTATACATTGTCGCACAAGCAATGATGGAAAAATTTCCGATCGGACTTCATCTGGGTTTGGTATACGGAAAGGATTTTGTGACATCGGAAAAGGTGCCGGGAAAAAGCCTTGGTACAGAATATTCCTTAGTGCACTGCGGCGAGGAGCGCAGCAGGATTCATTGGCGCACTTCGTTATTTGAAGAAAATATTGACTTTCACGAACGTGATTTCCATACCAGATGTCAGAAACTTGTGCGGGTTCCGGAAGAACCTCTCCAGGAGGGACATATTCCGCTATCACATTGTGGCCGTCAATAACCATCTGGGACCAAATCTCAGCCAATGTTTCGCCTGAAAATAATATAGAAAGAAATATATTACCTTTTTAAATTCCAGTTTTTATATTTTAGCAGCAGAAAGACAATATAATACCTGCATGTTGAAAGTTTTTCAATTCTAGCTCGTTATCGATGGTTTTCCCTTGAGAATCGAGATGAGACCCGCAGTGTTCATATGGAAGGACTACCGTGGCTAGCTCACGGCTCAAGGGTGCCATCCTTCGCTCAACTCGGTTGTAAGCCGATCGACCGGGTGCGTTTGTAAACACGAATAGTCCATCCAAATCATACTCTTTAAAGTGCGTTACACAGTTAGATATCACCTTTTTGTAGCGCGGGTTTTCATCCGGTCCTCCATCCACTGATAAAATCAACACAGGCTTAACTTTTCCATCTTTCCCTAAGGCCAGATTTTTAAAATCATCTAATGTTAACAGTTTGATAAGGTCTTTGGCGTGAGTTGTTGCTGTCGAACTGCTATGTTTTCCACTGCGAATAACGATATATGTTGGGCCAGAATATGTGACAGCTTCTTTTCTATCCATGCAGTTCGCTTTGATTACGATACCAGCATGTACGGAAGGAGTTAGTTGATGGCGTTCTCCAACAACAAAATCGTGGTCATCGAGGCGCACTTTATAACTCAGATGCATTAAAACAGGAGCCTGTACTTTTGCAGCTGTTTTTCCAATCGGTACTTTCGCCTTATCATCTTGAGAGATAAAAACAACCTGTTCAGGCCCAAGTATAGATGCAAGTTCCTCAAGGCCGTTGACAGTAGCCTTGCAGAAATGTTGATCGGCGTGATCTCGGTGTCTATCTGTTTGGGCTCGACACAGTCTCACAGGCACAGTTGTGACATGGCGCTTGCCCTCTAAGGATCCAGAATACTTTGGAATCAGCCTACGGTATGTAGAGGTTCGCGAGATACAAAATCCATCTTCAATAAGCCGAGCATGCAATTCATCAAGAGTCTTACAAGTTCTCAATACTTCTGATCGGCGTCGATCAGCAGCTGAGCTTCCATGTGTTGCTATATCGCAAATTGCTTGAAGAAGGCCTGACTGATTTTCTTCAAGTGAAGGGCGCTCTGGAGTTCTTATAGACGAGGATTGCACGTTGGGATGAGCGGATTTCAGGCACAGAATTTCAGCTTTTTGTTTTGCCCTAAGTTTTCGCATGTTCTGTGCACGGACTATTTTGTTCTTTAACTCTTTTTTCTTCATATCAGTATCATGCCTTAATTTTCTTATTTTCTTCTCAATCCCGTCTTTTCCAAGTCCTGCATCTCGCTTTTTTACGGTGGCATTTAATTCGGCTTCAAGTACTGAAATTTCAGATTTCAAAGTGTCCTGTTTTGGTGTCGGAAGTGTTGTAGATACAGATGAAGAAGGCATTGAAGCAAATGATTGGTCAACGGAAGATTTTTTGTTACTGTAGGCTAGAAAAAAAATGTAATTAGTATATCACTACCCACAAAATTAAAAAGTCAAAAAGAGCTTCCTAAAAATATGTTAATATATATTATGTTAAATATAGAGTTAACATATTATTGTAAAGGGGGGTAAAGACAGAAGTTGAAGAAAAAAAAGAAAATACATCAGCAGTGGCAGAGCAGAAAGTTGGCTAACTTACGTGTAACAGAAACAGACTCTTCCTTGATATTGTCACTGATGGGAAGCACATTGGGATCATCTTGCGTGGCTGGAGCTTTTCGTTCAGGTAGCTACATTCACCAAATACCACCACCACATGCGAGAGTACAAATAAATTTAGTAGTCTGTTATTTTGCCGGAACGAAAGCGACATGAAAATAAGGTATTTACTCTTATATAGAAAGAAATACTGTACTATAAAAAAATCCTTTGGCACGCCACAGGCATAGGCAGACTTCAAACTTTGATTATCTATATTCTATTCTATTCTATACCCTCACGCCACCTCCCTTGCGGGGTAGGCAGAGAGAACGGATCGCCAGACTTTCCTATCCTGACACACCCTTCGGGCTTCCATCACATTCATGCAGTTCCTCATACATACTCTCCGGTTACTTTTACTCAAAACACGTCCGTCCTTGAGTATCTGGTCGACATGGTCCAGCCAGGTGGTTCTCGGACGGCCGCGTTTCCTTACACCTCCTCTTTCACCCAGGTAAACTTTCTTCGTTATTCTTTCATCGTTCATTCTTTCCACATGACCCAACCATCTCAACTTGTTCACTTTCATTTTATTCACAACATCCTTTTTACAGTCACTCAACTCTCTAATCATTTCGTTCCTTATTCTATCTCTCAATGTTTTTCCACACATTCTTCTTAACGATCTCATCTCGACCGCATTTATACTTGATTCATCCTTCTTCAGCCATGTCCATGTCTCACTTGCATACATCAGTGTTGGTACTAGGATGGCGTTGTGCACCAACAACTTTGCCTTTGTCGATACGTTGCGACTTTTCATTATTGGCCTAATTGCCCCATTTACCCTGGTACCTGCTAACTTTCTTCTTTCGATGTCACTTTCACATCGACCATCTTTTGTAAACAAGCTTCCCAGATACACATACTCATCAACTTGCTCCAAGCATTCATTACCAACTTTAATCGCACAGTTCGTCCTTATCTCATCTCTTTCAAGTACCATTACTTTCGTCTTGTTGACATTCATCCTCATCCCGTTTCTTTCGCAGCTACCATGCACACAGGATATAATTTCCTGTAACTCACTTTCGTTTTCAGCCATTAGTACTAAATCGTCCGCAAACATCAACGCACATACCCTTACTCCATTCAGGTCCACACCAACATCCATTTCTTTCAACGGACGCATACAGTTGTCGAAGAACAGATTGAACAACCAAGGAGACATGACACAGCCTTGTTTTACTCCTTTTGTGAGGGTAAACCACTGTGAGAACGCACCGTTCACCCTAACACACGCAGAGCTCTCCGTATACAGCGATGCAAGTGCACGAACCAATTGGCTCCCCACCCCGTAGTCCGACAATACACGCCACATTCTTTCACGATCCACGCGATCATATGCTTTCTCCAGATCTACGAACGCACAGAACAACTTCTGGTGTTTATCCAAAAATTTCTCCGCGACCATTCGCAGGGAGAAGATCTGATCGGCGCACCCTCTTCCACTTAGAAATGCACCTTGAGCATCCCATACCTTACATTCCGTAATCTTTCTCACTCTTTCAATCAATATTTTCGCGTACAGTTTGCCCACAGAACTCAACAGGCTGATGGCCCGGTAACTACCACATTCCAGCTTTGGGCCTTTCCCTTTATATAGAGGACATATGACAGCCCTCCTCCAGTCATCCGGAGTGTAGCCATCCCTCCAACACAGGTTGAAAAGCTCCCAGCACCACCTGAGAGCACTCGGACCACCATGCCTGATAAATTCCGTAGCTACACAGTCATATCCTGCAGCCTTACCATTCTTTGCTTTTTTTAGCGCATTCCCAATCTCGCTCATACTAATTTCATCGCTACCATTCTCACTTACAACTAAATTCGCTGCTCCGCTAGTCTGGTTCATACCGGCATTACTTTCAAACAACTCTTCAAAGTATTCCTTCCATCTTTCAACCACCTCTTCACCATTCATCACTACGTTGCCGCTCTTGTCTTTAATACAGTTCATACCATTCGTCTCGCATCCAGCCCTTTTCTTTTTCACTTCCTTCCAAAATAACTTCAAATTTCCTTCCGCACTCGCCGACAATTTCTCACATTCTTGCTCTTCGAGCATAACTTTTTTCCTACGTACGATATCTCGTACCTCCCTCTTACAATCCTTGTATATTTCAACCATCCTTCCTCTTCGTATGTCATCCGTACCCTTCGCACTCAAGACATTCTTCCATGCATTCTTCTTTTTTAACACAACATCTTTCACCTCATCATCCCACCAGGCATCACCTTTCTTTTTCCCTATCACCGCCTCACCGCATGATTCTTTTGCACTCTCTACCAACACCCCTTTCAGCATACTCCACCGCTCATCTACTGTCTTCTCCCTTTCATTGTACACTTTCAACCTATCATCCACCCTCCTTTCAAACTCCTCTCTCACATTCGCATCACTCAGTTTTTCGACTCTGATTCTCCTGGAGGGCTCACTCTTTTGTGTCCTCGATCGCCAGCCAGAGAACAGATCAATCCTTGACACTACAAGGAAGTGATCAGTCTCCAGCTCGGCGCCTCGAAACACCCGAGTATCTATGGTAGCCTTCCGGAGCCACGAGTCCACACACACAAAATCTATCATTGACCGTTCAATCCTTCGACCGTTCAATCCTTATCGAAGTACCTAATCAAAATATATTTATTCCATTAATAATATGGATGGGTACCTAAGCACTTTAGAAATTTGAAAAAATAATTCTACTCGTGAAGCATTTTTTTAAGACACCGGTAGCTACTCTATGCGGTAACTTTTCGAAGATCTCTCGATCGATCGGTGTCTTCCGAGGGATGAAAGGGCGTTGAAAATAGAATACAGATCGAAAGTCAGATTTCGTCTAGCTCAATCCCTCGGAAGACACCGATCGATCGAGAGATCTACGAGTAGTTGCCGCATACGAGTATTTACCGGTGTCTTAAAAAAGTGCTTCACGAGTAGAACTTATATATTTTTTCAAATTTCTAAAGTGCTTAGGTACCCATCCATATTATTAATGGAATAAATATATTTTGATTAGGTACTTCGATAATCAAAGTTTGAAGTCTACCTATGCCTGTGACGTGCCAAAGGAATTTTGTTGAGTCAGTACTGGTCAAAAGAGTAGTTAAACAAAACAATACAATATGCCAAGTGTACATGCCAACCTACCCAATATTAATGGCTAAAATATAAAATTAGTTTTCGGGAGCGTTTTAAATTTCGAATTATCGTTGTTCAAATTAACAAAGTTTTACGTATTCATGTCGGATTGACGCCGGAAGGTTAGAGGTTATATCCCGACCACACTTTAAAAACATGCAAATAATATAAAACATTCAACTTCAAACTTTAAGCATTCAACAAAATACGCTCAGAATACTCACCTTTACGAAGAAATTGAGGATTTGAGCGCTTTTCTTAGTCCCAATCTGACGAAGTTCCTCGATTTTTAGGAGTGTGAGACGCTCCAGCTCCTTTGGGTTCTTTTTGTGCTCATCTCTTAAAGGCACCCAAAATTCGTTAACCTTTTTTTGAATTCCTCTCATCGACATGCCATCTTTGTAACATTTTACAGATGCATTGTACAGCCGATCGTACAACGACATTATTGTAACACGAACTGTCGTCGACTTGCTTGTTTGGCCACTGCACTGCACAGCACACTGCACAGCAAACTGTCAGCAAATAGCTTCGCCCGTTTCGTATACCAATTGCGATACTAGCGCCAAAATGCGGCGCGAGTGTAAATGTTTCGAAAGAAATCAGGCGTTCCATACAAACTTCATACAAATCATTACTTTAAAAATATTAAAAAATAAAATGAATTATATTCATATTTTAAAGAATTGGAAGTATAAAACACGAGAAAAATAAATCGAAAAACGCGAGATTTCCTTAAGAGTATATTGACTACGTGACGAAAACCTAAGCCCCCTCCCCCCCCCCCCTGTGACCAAGCGTGGTATTTTGAAGACCCCCCCCCCTCCCCCAAAAGGGTCACGTAGTATGGGTACGTTCCCATAGATGGAAATATATTATAGTTTTTTCCTCAACAGAAACGAGAGGTATCTTCATTCACATAATGTAGCGTGATGTGAACTCCCTTGGGGAGGAAGCAGCATGGGTGTTCCGACGCTTGCGAATCGGCTGTGGCTGGCTTAAGTGATCACTTTATGCCCAGGGCAACGTTCACCTATTCCACCACATTCTGCTGTCAATCGTGTATATGTGTATAGCATACAACTTTCAAAAATTACGCGATTGACAGCAGGATGTGGTGGAATAGGTGAACGTTACCCTGAGCATAAAGTGATCACTTAAGCCATTGTCCATCATTATCACATTGTTTTATAAGATTATTGTATTAGTAGCTTCAATATTGCCAAATTGACTTACTGCATTGTTTTTGACGAGGTTTTATGAAAATAAAAATCCATGCGTACAAAAATTGAAATAGTTTTATTTTAAAAACCCATAAGTTTGTTTTTTCTTTCGATTTTCAGTTTCTTCCCCAAGTAATGTTTCTCCCAGAGCCTTGTCCATTGACACTCCTATGGACCTGGAGAAAAAAAACACAATCATGTTATCATTTTTGAAAAACAAAATGATGAAAAAAACACAACACTCGTGAATGGACTGTAATTGTGAACAAATGCAAATTTCACAAAAAAGCGCCGATATCTCGAGAATGGGCGATTTTACAATAAGGTCATACTATTTTGATATTCTGGTCAGAATTTATTGTTTACACTTCACTTATTTTTTTATTGCTCTATAGATATTGATGGTTGTACAGATTTTTTTTGTTTTTAATGAATCTGGGTTTATCTAAATAAACCCAAATACACCTTTGTACACTTCACAGTAAGCTTGAAAAGCTTGTGTCGTGAAGTGGAGTAGGTCGGCATCGGGGATCGAACCCGCGCCCACTGGATTAACAGTCGAGTGTGTTACCAACCACGCTACCGACCACCTCATAGATGGAAACCTCGTAATTAAAATACGAGGAAAAATAATACTTTTTCTCACGAGTCGTCTATGGAATTATCGGATTAGAAAGGTTTTATTGCACCTCTTCAGGCAAGTAGCATCGAAATTCCCGATGTATAGTTATCACTTAAAATTTAATGTTAGATGCAGTTATGTACAGTCATTACGGCTTCAGTCAGGCAAGAAAAATAGGAAATTGTCCGACACTTACCATCCTTCTTTAAGTTCCCTGTTGAGCGTGATGGGGTGCAGACTGCCCCCTCCGTGTGTGAGTATTGTGGATATCCTCCCAGCTGACAGGGCACTCTCGTTACTGCCGTAATGTTTGGGATTCCCCATGACCCCAATCACAAGTGAAACGGGACTGCATTTCTCTTCCTCCGCACTGGGATCCACTACGCAATATTTACCTATTTTACACATTGTTACCTAAAATTTGAAACAACAATATCAAATTAATGGAGAAAGCGTGTCGAACAACCAAGTAAGTATGTATAAGGAATCCAAATTATACTGAAATTTTAGTGTATTATGAACATGTAAACAAAGTTTATCAACAGAGTATAATATCTTTATCAATTGCATATTATCCATGTATTTTTAATTATTCGAAAATTTTGTCATAAAACAATATACAATGCAGCATTCTACTGCAATATACAAGGATAGAGTTCTTCGGCTTGGCAATAATAGATGGCGGGTGTGTATATAAAAAATACCATCTTTTCCTGCATCAGTATGAATGGCAACAATACGTAGGTACTTAATGTATACGGAATTCCACAACACAGCCGTCACTTCTCGTGGTGAAGTGGATAAGATCCCTGCTATGCGAGACCAAGGTTTGGTCGAGATAGGTTGTAAGCCCGACAATGTTCATCCTTAATTCTTCTACACTGTTGTAGGAATACTGCATTATTTATTTACATTAAAAATACACTATAAAATGGTGTGATTTATATTGATCTTACCAAAACAGGTGCACTGCCGACATTCAGTCTAACCGAATCGTACAAGTCGTCCGAGAGTTTGAGATCTATAGTTCCACCATCCAATATGGCTGCTTGCACTCGGGGGAGTTGTGTATTATATAAGGCAGCCTTCACGGCTAAGGAGACAGCGTCCAAGAGATTGCCGCCACATTCTAAGATCTAAAACAACAAAAAAAAAACATTCAGTTTTCAGAAATTCAAAATTCAGAAATCAAATTCAAATATTCTCGATGTTTTTGACTGTCGGTACATGGTGGAAGTCCGTTTTAAAGGTAAAATTTAGATTAAAATCCACAAAAATGACTTAAGATTTCGCCACTAGTATTCGAAGATTTTTTACTTTATTCACAATCGCCTGATGATGAGGGTGCAAGTATTTAGTTTTTCATTTTACCTTTCAAATTCAAATATTCGCAAGTCTCATTTCCAAACATTAAATACCTATTTATTTACACTTTATGCGTTTATGTGTATGACAAATTGCGTCAATGTGATGGAAGCAAGAAGTGTGTGTAAGGGTATGGGAATCTGGCATTCTACCGTGATGGGAGAGAAAAGAATATAACGAAATACGAGTATGTTGTTCTTACCAGCACATCAATGTATAATTTCCAGCACTGCTTCTCGTGTAATATGGAGAGTTGCTTCAAATCAAATGCCTGCGGAGACTCGTACGCTCGCACTAGACAGTTGGATATGAGGGTTCCTAATTGTTCTCCGCCACGTCCTTCAAACTCGGGTGTCGCATTCGCAGAGCTGGACAGAAAATACATTATATTGCTATTTTTATTAAAAAATGAGGAATAGTTTTGAAAAATAATTGCCTCATGAGCAGATGCCGGATTATATGCATTTGCACATTTTGGCAACTTATTCAGGATTTAGCATATTTCAACCAAAATGTACTCATCTTGCATATTTGGGTATATTTTCTTAAATTTGAACTGTATTTGTAAAATTAAAACGTTTCAAAAACAAAAATGTTAGTGTCTAGTTGAAAATGTAGTAGGTAAATAAAGTAATTTAATGAAAAAATAATTGCCTTATCGTATTTTTTTTTTAAAACAGCTTTTTACGACTTCACATCGCAGAACTGTTTTTGCCGGCCTTCCAAACAATACCAAACGCAAATTAAATAAAAATTAAGTGAAGTAAATAAAATCTTGTAATAACGTTAATTTGTAGTATTTTTGAAAATTCATGTTGCATATTTTGATACTTTTTGTTGCATATTTCGAGCATTTATGATGCATATTTCAACCATTTTAAGTTGCATGGTCCGGTCTCTACTGATTGAAAATTACGAATAATGAAACAGTGTAATTTGGTAGAGACAGTAGGCTGGGGTATGTTCTAAGAATGGATAATGATAGTTAACACGAATAAAAGCTTTTTGCAATCCACACAAAGAATTATGAATGTTAAATGTCTGCGTAATAGTGTTATACTGTACTTACCAATCTACAAAGAATTCCAACTTTCCCTGATCTTTCTTATCAAGTGTGGGAATGTCTACTTCTGCTTTGATACCAACCAGAACATCCGTGTTGGCAAGCCTCAGGCGTGCCGAACCTCCGGCATGGCTGACAACATCTGTCTCCACCTCCATGGGGCGGTAATCCATGCGAGCCCTACCATCTGATCTATAGTTCTCCTGAAAGAAAAAATAAATTTATCCAAACACATCAAGCAACCATGGATAAGTAAACAAATTTGAGGTTATGTTACCTGTACGCCTTCAATAATAAACATTTTCTCTGCATCGCTAAGTACTATACCCGCCATTTTAATAAAATCTTAATATTTATTCACTAATTTAACATAAATTATGACAATTAGTTGTTCATTATTTTATTAAATTTCAACGCGGCAAAACAAGATAAACATCGGAACCACGAAATGTCAATGTCAACCATGACATGTCATTTAATTGTTTATGGATAATGTTGCCATGTAAAAAATTTTCTCGCTGAATGTTAGTAGGTAGTTGCACATAAAATTTCATGTGTAACGTAACCGAAGTCCGAACTAAGTAGGTAAGTAGATACGTAAATGGAAAATGTACGCAAAACGAACATAAGAGTATGCATACCGACATTTCAAAAATTTCTAAAAACGGGAGACCTTCTATCTCGGCAACCGTTACTAAATATGCTTTGGAACAAAATAAGGTAGATGCATTGAACCTTTATCTAGGGAATAACCGTAAAAGATTTTTTATATCTTGTATAGATTTCTCAAAAAAAAAATTTAAAAACACCTCTGTACTTTTTTCGGAAAGACGAAAACTCGTTTCCCGAAAGTCGCGGAGTAAAAATTCTTTTTTTTACTGATAATATGCATCAAAATCTAGGGAATAACCGTAAAAGTTTTTTGATAGACGCAAAATTAACCCCAAAAAATTGAAAAAACGCTATTTTTACCATTTTATCATGCGATTGTCACGCGATTTTGAACCTTAATGCCGTGGGAAAAGTCTGTGACGTCATTCCTGGTGCCATGCCCTTAATAAGAAGAAATAAATTTTGTTTTGTGACGGGGTTTCCTGAAAAAAACCGCACACCAAAAATGTCATAAGAAAAAAGCTCATATAGAAAAAGAAAACTATATAAGTAGGTCGGTATCATTTAAATTTATAAATCACAGACAATGTCATATTTTGAGCCTCTGTCTAGTGGATCCAGGGGGGGGCTGAAGCCCCCAAAAACTTTGAATGACAGTACTTTATATGAATAAAATAAAAAAATATACAAATAGTCTCCGGAAAATCACATTACACAAATACACATCCACACATCGTTTTCTCATCATGCCATGAATTTTCTAAAATTACTAAGTATATCGTTCTGTAAAAAAAAATTGCCTGCGGCGCTAATGAAAGACAAGCAGGTTCGTTATTTCACAAATTTCCTAAAAAAATTCGCCTGCTGCGCTATTTACTCAAAATGCCTTTTTTATTCAAAGAACATAAATCAAAAGATGTCACTCAGTCTCAAAAAAAAAATAAAAACGACTGCGGCGCTATTCTCATATCTTTTTGCCACAGATCATGTATGCACGTGAGGATACAAGGGGGGAGGGGGCGATGAACTACACACTCTCTTACACAAAATTTGGAATTAATTTTATTTACTGAAATAGCTCGGCGGAATCGACCCTCAGCCCCCCCCCCCAAAATGAATCCTGGATCCGCCACTGTTTTGAGCGGTCGGCTATCACTGCTATCAGTAATCTTTTGCAAAAAAAATTATATATAACGACTTAACATTTTATATTTAGGTACTCGTAGATTAGTCTCTTATTTTTTTATTTGTTTACATTATTTTTTATTTTTATTTGTATACAGGGTGTTTGATAGGTGGATACAGGTATCTTCAGGGGTGATAGTAGAGGTCATTTAGTTTCATTTGAGCCCAACTTAGACTAGTCCAAAGTCGCACGGTTCTCGAAATATTCGAGATTTTAACTTTTTTTCGAAATACCCCGAATTACTCAAGTTTCAGTCCGATAGCATCGTAAGCAAAGGTACCTACTTAGTTCTATCATTCTTTTTTGTTACCTGAGTACGTTTTTAGTCTATTTAAATCATAAGTTTCAATCTGAAAAACAAGCATGTTCAAAAAACATCGGATTAAAGTTTCGAGAAAGAGATATTTCAAAAACGAGTTACGACTTTGGAGGGGATTTTAGATAAGAAAAAAAATATCCAAAGATTAAGAAATCTGGGAAAAACTTCTCTGGTATACGCTCTTTGAAATGATATACAAAACATTATAAAAAACATTAGTTTTATAAATCTATGAAACAATAACTAAAATAGATCACCTCTAATTTAAGAAAGAAAAGCGCCGCAGGCGAAATTTTTTTGGATAATGGGTGAAGTGATGAACTTGAGTAACTTTCATGTTTTAAAATAATGTTTTTTAAATAATTGTTAATTAAAAAATAACCAAGCTTCTAATTTATTTGTGTAGTTCCTACTCTGTTCATTTTTTGGGAAAATTCTGACTGAGAAACTGATGGCGCACCAGAAATATCTTCGGTCAGGACTGTATCCCTAGATTTTCTAGGTATAGATGCTGCGATAAGTCCGCCCTAGTGAAAAACGATTTATAATCTGTACTATGTCTATGTTTATATGCATTTCTTGTTCACTTGAAGAATAAATACATAAAGAACATCACAGTGTATAGTATTTGGGGGAGGGGGGGGGGGGGGGGGGGATGAAAACTAAACCTGGCTATTAAACCTGATTTTTTTTTGTGTGAAGGTGAGTGAAAAAGGTCTTGTTTTGGTGTTAAAATTGTGAAGTAAAGGTAAATATTGTAGTTGTGGTGTATAAAAACTATGAAAAAAGAAAGAATGGCGCCGTGAAAAATGGGTGAAGTGAAAACCTGGGTGTCTTTCTAAATGTTTTAAAATAACGTTTTTAATATAATTGTTTTACATGCGGGGGGGGGGCACCCTCGCCCCCTCTAAATACGCCACTGATACATCATTAAATTTGCCTAGCTATCAATAAAATTGTTGTATTCACCGGTATTTTGATATCTAGCGAATTTCGTCTTGTTCCTGGACGTAATCTATTTCTTTTTAACAGCATGTGCAGTGTGCAGTGTCGCCGGTATATTTAGATCAATATACCTAGAACGAGTTGATGAACAAATGTACGTAGAAATAAATCGATTGAAATAATTTCGCACATCGTCACGCCGTGGGTGCACGTTTTTTTTACAAGATTTTTTTATTTTTTACAAGATTTAATTTCACTGTGGTTTTTATTTTTATTTTTTTTTGTTAGTGTTTTTTTTATTTTTTTTATTTGTGCGCAAATGCAAATCTTACAATGGATTTTTTTATAAAAATGGATGAAGTGATGTAAAACACACATTAGGCTTAACTAGCGCCGCACGCGAAGTTTCGAAGATAAACGCAACGAATTTTTTTTTACCGAACACAGTAGTTTTAGAAAATTCATAACACGGTGAGAAAACGATGTGGTGTGGTAGTAAGGTGATTCTTCGGAAACTTTATATTCTTCTTCTCCATCTTTTCTTAGATCTTGAGATCTGTTTATTCGAGAAAACCCTCATTCTTGGGAGGCTGAAGTCCAGCTGTCCCTTCACCGTTTTGGCGGTCTTCCGGGAAGCCGGTGACCAGCAGGTATTTCGTTGGCCACGACATATGGGATTCTGGAGTCATCCATCCTATTCACGTGGCCCCTCAAGAATCTTCTCCTAGCTCTGCCCCATCGTACGATGTCCTCGGTTTCACAGGTCCACCTTCGGAAACTAGTTGTATATAAAGTCAACAACAACAATAAACAACAATAAACCAAAAAGTACTGCCACTCATGGTTTTGAGGGGGGGGTTCAGCTTCCTAGCCCCCTCTTGGATCCGCTAGTGCCCTGGAGACGCGTCTCATGAGACCCGTGTATCTTCACCTTTAAATGTACCTAATTATATTTTAAATGTCTTTTCGTGTATTAAGTAAATTTATTGCATGAAAATAAACATACTCACATTAGTCTCATGCAGCAGACACTGCAAAGTCGTTTAAAAATAAAACTAATAAACCGTTTATCTTTTGCATAATAGATTAGGTTATGGAAATATAAATATGTTGTAAGCATTCCACACCTCGCAGTCTCTCAACTAAAGTGTCGTATCAACAAATGAAAGTGTTCAGGTGATGTGGAGTTTGCAGCACTTAATTTTTCACGCATACACCGGCCAAAACCATAGCCAGAAGAAAATTAAAGAAGATAATATTATCACCAAAGAAATTCTGCGGAAAAAGAAATCATATTGTAAACTTGGACAGTATATTCAAATCTCTGAGTTAAGAGCGAAGGACGTCTGAAAGTACCACTGTATTGCACGTTCTTTCTATCAACACGACCTGTCCATTGCCATTTTAATTTAGCAACTTTTTCCGGCGTCTGATTTCCTCATCTCCGATTCCTTTAGCAGGTATAATCTATGAAAAATTGACGGGGTCATGGGTGCCCGCAGAACATTTTCTAAGGGGGGGGGGGGGGGGGCAAAATATATATTTTTAGTAATGTTTTAATGCAGTTTTAATTTACTCTAAGCGTATTTGTATGGTGAACGAACGGACAGGACACTGTAGTAATGAAAGGCACGATGCTAAAACGAAGTGATTTAAAATAAAAGTAACATTGACTATTTTCAATCGATCCAGGGGGGGGCAAGTGCCCCCTTGCCACTACCGGCGGGCGCCCATGGACGCGGTCACAGCAATCTGCAATACGAGTACATGAGAGTCAAGAACTGTAGTAATTTGTTTTATCAGTGTCCTCTGAATCTGTTCAAGATCAGACTTCTGTTTTTGATTGTCGATATAGACGACTCACACATTTGAATACAAGATGACTACATAACTGACCAACTCACATACATTGTTACCGCGAGGTGGCATTAAGTGGAATCAAATTGGCGGCACAATTTTCCAATTAACGAATTGGGATGCGATTTGTTTAGGGTCCCCCTTTATTTCAACGCACACTATTATTATTAGAGACAGGATTATATGCAATTGTATATTTACATATGCATTTGCATATTTTGCCAATTTACTCAAGATTTTGCATATTTTGCCAATTTCCTCAAGATTTTGCATATTTTGCCAATTTCCTCAAGATTTTGCATATTTTGACAATTTACTCAAGATTTTGCATATTTCGACCAAAATCTACTGATCGCGCATATTTGGGTATATTTTTATAAGACTTTAACAACTGTATTTGTAAAATTTTTACGCTTTCAAAAACAAAAATGTTGGTGTCTGGTTGAAAATGAAGTAGGTAAGTAAGTAATTAAATAAAAAAAAAAGTACTTAATCGTAATTTTTCTTTATAAACAAGATTTTATGACTTCACGTCCTATAAGAACCGTTTTTCGCGGTCTTCCAAACGATAGCAAACATAAATGAAATAAAAATATAGTTAAAAAGTCTTGTATTAACATTAAAACAGTATTACTTTGTTTACACCACTTTTATTTTGACCAGAGTCAACATGTTTCGGGAACAAAGTTTCCTTCTTCAGGACTAATACAAAGTAAATCCTTCAAAATCATAGAAGTCTTGTATTAACGTTAGTTTGTGGTAATTATTTAAACTAACGTTGCATATTTTGGTCCTTTTGGTGATTTTGTTGCATATTTCGAGCATTTTTGTTGCATATTTGCATGCATATTTCATCCATTTGAAATTGCATATAATCCGGTCTCTAATTATTATATTACAACGCTTGCAACTCAACTGAACATTAGACTCAGTGTAGAGAAAAAGGATCTGAGAGTAGTCCAGTGCATGGTATAAGTTCTGGCTTAACCATGGATAGTTCCGACGTCCAAGGCTTGAGCAAAGCCTTACAGAGATTCGGCTGGACTGATTATGTAGTTTTTGTGATAATGTTGGCAATTAGTGCTTGCGTTGGCATTTATTGGGGATTCTTCAAGAAGCAGACGACGGAACAAGATTATTTGATGGGAGGTCGCGATATGAAAGTTTTTCCAGTTGCAATGTCTTTAGTTGCTAGGTGAGTCAGTGAACCTATTATTTATTCTTTCTATTAAGAGTATAGATTTCAAAAATTTCTAAAAACGGGAGACATTAGATCTCGACAACCTTATTAGATATGCTTTTGAAAAAAATAGGGTAGATACATTGAACCTTTATCTAGGGAATGACCGTAAAATATTTTCTATATCTTGTATAGATTTCTCAAGAAAAATATTAAAAAACACCTCTGATCTTTATTCCGAAAGACAGAAACTCGTTTCCTGAAAGTCGCGGAGAAATTTTATTTTTACTACTATATGAGTACGTCACGGTAATTTCCCACGGCATTAAGAGTGTGCATACCGACATTTCAAAAATTTCTAAAAACGGGAGACCTTCTATCTCGACAACCGTTACTAAATTAGCTTGGGAACAAAATAGGGTAGATGCATTGAACCTTTATCTAGGGAATAACCGTAAAGGATTTTTTATATCTTGTATAGATTTCTCAAAAAAATATTTAAAAACACCTCTAAACTTTTTTCCGAAAGACGGAAACTCGTTTCCCGAAAGTCGCGGAGTAAAAATTTTTTTAGCACTGATAATATGCATTAAAATCTAGGGAATAACCGTAAAAGTTTTTTGATAGACACAAAATTAACCCCAAAAAATGAAAAAAACGCTATTATTACCATTTTATCATGCGATTGTGATGCGAATTTGAACCCTAATGCCGTGGGAAAAGACTGTGACGTCATTCCTGGTGCCAAGCCCTTAATGTTCAAAATCCCATGAACAATCGCATGATAAAATGGTAAAAATGGCGTTTTTCCCATTTATTGGGGTAAATCTCGCTTCAATCAAAAAACTTTTACGGTTATTCCCTAGATATTAATGTATATTATCAGTACAAAAAAAAAATTCCGCGACTTTCGGGAAACGAGTTTGTCTTTCGGAAAAAAGATCAGAGGTGTTTTTCACTTTTTTTTTTGAGAAATTTGTACAAGATATAAAAAATGTTTTAAGGTCACTCCTTAGATAAAGATTCAATGTATCTATTCTATTTTTTTCCAAAGCATATTTAGTAACAGTTGTCGAGATCAAAGGTCTCTCGTTTATAGAAATTTTTGAAATGTCAGTATGCATACTCTTAATAACAAATCAAATACTTTCCTTGTGAGCTCGCTTTTAAGTTAATTCTGGATGGTATGGATCGTTGATGGTACTGTTCACTTCATCTTCTTCCAGTTTTATATCTGGAATAACTCTCCTGGGAGCTCCAACAGAGATGTACATGTATGGAACCCAATATGTGTTTGTTGCTGGAGGAATCGTCTCAATGTCTTGCGTGATGGCCAATGTCTACCTTCCAGTATTTCATGATATGGGACTTATATCAAATTATGAGGTGACGATTTATCCTTTGAATTAATTAAATTTACTAACTTAACTGAGAGATCACGTGGAGAGAGCTTGTTCTGAGAGAGTGGTGAGCGTAGAAGCGAACGAGCTGCCGTCAGGTACCAGACTTCCAGGAAGGCCACATAAAAGATGGCGAGATAGTTGGACATCTATGTCCCAGAAGGAGGCTTCGAGCAATGACAGGACGCAGTTCTAGATGAAGCAGAAGAACTTTTGCCATCCAGATCATTAAAAGAAACTCCTGTCCTGAGCTTGGTACTCCGGATTAGAAAACGTGGTTTTCATTTTTTATTTATTTGAAAAATTGTTGAAATGTCGAATGAAGGCAATGGAGCCATTTAAGCTGATCTGATCATTATTGATCTTGGATCATTTTACAAAATGTTGCCGTCTGTTTTGTTTGCTCATGTTGCAGATTTTGATTATTTTTTCAGTATTTGGAGAAAAGATTTGACAGAAGTGTGAGACTTTTTGGATCAATGCTGTTCACGATTGCTTTGGTAAATATTTCGTTTATTAATACACAAACTAGCTTTAGGTATTGCTGACTAGAATAATTGTTCTGGAAAATTAAAATCTTTAAGATGTACAATTTTTTAACAAGTCAGAATTATGAATAGAGGATGGTGAGGGAGACCGAAGTACTCCTTCCGAACCTTCAGCACTGCAGCTGGACCATCTATGTGGAATGATCTTCCTGAATAAGTGCGTAAGACACAGTCTCTTGCTGTGTTCAAGAGTTTGTTGAACTCACTTGTTTGGTAGGTCATATACTATGTATGTATTGATGTTAATATTTAGGACGCGCCCTTGAAGTGGAGTAAATCCAAAAAGGCGCATTATAAATTCACTAGTTGTTGAAGGTTTTCACGATGGTCCATAAATAGAGTTGTTTTTCGAGTTTATCGCGTACGTGGTCACAACCCGTGACCAAGGCGACAGTAGGTTCGCCGAAACGTCGGAACATCTTGTTTCTCTTAATAGACCCGAAAAATGGAATTCGCGATTCGTAAATCAATTTGTTTAAGTACAACAATTTAGATGCAAATCGTCATTTAAATAACCATGAATTACAAATTGCAACGTCTGAAAGAATTGCGGTAATTTTTCATCTTAATGAGTTCCAATTGTAAATTAGTTATTTGAAATCTATTTTTAGATATATCGACTTGAAATATATTTTTATTTAATTATTTATAGATTGCTTGGCTGCCCATAGTAATCTACGTTCCAGCCCTTGCTTTCAATCAAGGTATGAAGTATTTATTGAAAATGACTATTTTTACACAATGCCAGCTGCAAATAGTAACCCTCTTGTTTCCTTATCAATCTCTCTAATATCATTTCACGGTAATTTGCCATTTTGGCTTTCGCAGAGATAAGACAATTTGGCCAAAATATTTGTCTCACAATAAATGTCTAATTTATTTCCAGTAACTGGAGTCAACGTGCACATAATTACTCCAATCGTATGTTTGGTGTGTGTTTTCTATACGACCGTTGTAAGTATTAATAACAAAATATTTCATTTATTTAACAAAGATCGCACTTAATCCATTCATAGGTTCGCAACAAATTAACAGTTTTCTAGTAGTTATAAAATAAGTCCCCTCTCCTCTTTTCATATTTTGCTAGGTACGAAAAATTACTTTTATCCGGAGTCCCGCAAGGTATTGGCCCTTTGGCCCATTTGTAAATATAATATAATAGTAAATTAGACATTTCTCGTCTTTGTCAGCAATGTGTTTCGCTACCCATTCTGAATGTCATATACATGTTGGCGCAAGGAGAATGTTGTGTGTGTGTTTAGTTTTAATACACACTGTATTCACTGGTTACCCCATTATTAGTTGTAATAGTATACACAGTAACAGTAGAAAACAATAAATTTCTATTAGCAATGTATGTAATGTAATCCAGGATTAGATCATTATTATTCAAATTTACTCGCATCCGGAGTCCCGCAAGGCATCGTCTTTGGCCCCTTTTTTAAACAAAGAAACACGATTGCATAATTCTATTGAGTAACATCAACTGAAATTATTTAATTCGATTGTCCTCGCACCCACCGCGTACAATGGATTCAATAGTTCTCCATTGGGTACCGCGATTGACCCACCTAGATCTACCCACACAATGAATATAAAGTAACTACATAGATGTTGTCTGTATCTAAATGATTGTTATAACGAATACTGGACATAACTAATTATTAATTAATGTTGGATTTCCTTTTCCTTGCTTCCATATTCATTCTGTAGAGTTCCTGCTTACTATACGATTTTATACTCCAAAGACTTTTGAGTAACTCTGTTTTATTTTATGAATAACTCAGTTTCAATCATACGATTGGTTTGCAGCAAAGCACCATGTCTCCTTCTCCACTCATCCCTGTCCTGAGCGGTTCTTTTTTAACTCTCCCATATCCTGGCACAGGTCGTCCAGGTATTCCTTCCTTGGTCGTCCTGTTCATTTCTTCAATTAATTAAAAAAGGAGACCCTCTTGACGCACTATGTGGCTAATCCATCTGGCACTCTTTCTGCTATTTCATTGAGCAGGTGTCTTCCTCCTTTGATTTTAATTTAATTTAGAATGCTATTATCGGAATTGAAAGTTCATTGTATGGATCGGATCTTTGCAAATAGAAGTTACTAATGACAAGTTCCTACATTCTAGTGGTTAGTAGGTTTATGATTACGATGAAAATTTTCTAGGGTGGTCTTCAAGCTGTGGTATGGACAGATGTAATCCAAATAATGGTGATGTTTGGAGCCATGATACTAGTTGCAATCAAGGGAACATTGGATATTGGTGGCTTTTCAGTGGTTTGGCAGAGAAACTGGGATAGTGGAAGGATTGAACCTCCGAAGTAAGATATTCCGTATGAAAGTTCTCATGATTGTACCACCATTTTAGTAGGTAGTTAAATACACTTTCTATCTATCTATCTATACCCCCACGCCGCGTCCCTTGCAAGGTAGGCAGAGAGGACAGAGTGCCAGACAGCCCTATCCTTACATACACTCCTATCCTCCGTCACATTCATGCATGAAATCATACACGCTCTCCCATTCCTTTTACTCAAAAGGCGACATGATCGGACCAGGTCAGTCTCGGGCGGCCGTTTTTCCTCACCATTCTTCGCTCACTCAAACTCACTCACTCTTTTTTGTCATCCTATCATCTTTCATCCTTTCATCATGCCCAAACCATCTTAGTTTATTCACTTTCATTCTTGTCACAACACCAGTATTGCAGTCACTCATTTCCCTAATAACCTCGTTCCTTACATTCTTCTTAAGGACCTCATTTCCACTTCATTCAACCCTGATTCGTCCTTCTCCATCCACGTCCAAATCTCACTAGCATACACAAAAACACTTTCACGGTATCCAAAGTCTAGCACTTGGGGGCAGAAATTCCAAAAATCCACAGTCCAACCTTACCTAAAAACATTAAATGAAATATCATCAAAATTTCATGTTATTGAGTGTATTTTGCTTTATTTTCAGTTTTGATATGAATCCTTTGACACGCCACACAGTGTGGGGTCTGGTTATTGGAGGTTTCATGTACTGGCTCCAGACTAATGCAGTAAATCAGACAATGATGCAAAGATATCTGGCACTTCCTAATCTCAAGGCTGCTAAGAGGTGAGTCAATACTTTCAATATAGGTACCATTACACCGCCAGCATCTACATTGAGGACTTCTGCACTATTAGGTACAACTTTATCCATTGTTCTGTAAGTATCTCAATCGATGTACAGTGTAAGATGGACTTGGTAACTGAACTTGCGATTGGTCATTACTTGGCTTAAGTGATCACTTACACTGAGAAACGTGCCCATCATCAGCTGTGTGCGTCTTGTTCAGTCCAGATTTCATTTTTTTTAGAGTATAATTACATTCTATGAAAATCTTCCGTGAGTGGGATTCGAGCTCGGTACTCTTTGACTGCAAAGCCACTGTTTTAACCACTACACTCCCGTCGTTCCCAGACGTGTCTTCGTAAATTGATCTAAATCTAAGATTTTTTTCTCTGTTCTTCTTTTTGATGTGCCCTGTCAGGTCCCCCGACGCGACGTTGGCAATCACTCTGGCGAAGGCTTCTCTGTCTTGTGCGGCCCGGAATAGCTCCTCCACACGTCTCATTCCGGTCCAGTCCCTTATATTGCGCAGCCAAGACGTTTGCCTTCTACCTGGACCACGCTGTCCCTAGATCTTCCCCATGAGTATTAGTGTCTCTCTACACGATCTAACAATAAAATTTCATTGAACTTGTTTATTTTCAGAGCAGTGTGTCTATTTGTCATTGGAATCATAGCGCTGGTTGGCTTCTGTTGCTACTGCGGGATGCTTATTTATGCAAAATACTATGATTGTGATCCTCTATCTACACAGGTGAGACGAAGTCAGAATGCTTTAACATCGGTCAGATAATCTACAATCGACAGTACTGGAGCTGATGTCATATAGGTCTGGCTCCTCCTACTACTGCACCATGTTATGTAGTAGTGAGGCCAGGAGGCTCCACTCGTACGTCGTAGATATTTTTCAAGCTAAATAGTCTGTCTTCTTCTTATCGTGTTGGTCGGCACTCACTATGTCCCTATCCGCTCCCAGAAAGCCACAACCTCTTCTGCGTGATCGCCCAAGAGGGAGCGATCTGCGAGACTCTCCCATATGCACCGCCCAGGAGCCATTGGGCAGGCCAGGAGGTGCTCAGTGTCCTGCAGGTGCCAGGAGTCGCACGTCGCGTCCTCAGCTATTCCTCATCTCTGGAGGTTCTTCCTAGTGCGGCCGACGCGACCCCAGATTTGATGGTGTTGAGGGTTTTCCACGCTGGCCAAGATAGATCGTGTCCTGGGGGTAGGGCTTCCATTGGCGTGTTAAATAGGGTCCCTTGTGCATCCTTTGCTGTACCCCTCCACATGCTAATACTTGCAATGACAGTGTTGCAAATATATTTTTTTAACAATAATGTCACAATAGAAAAATATAACCGAGTACCTAATTATTAATAAAGAATAACACTTTTTGAAAAATATGTATCAAAAACTTACTACATTGAATAGTGTTGTAGTTGGCAAGAGCGAAGGATCAACTGCTTCCACTTTTGGTAATGGACACATTGGGAGAGATTCCTGGATTGTCTGGAATATTTGTTGCTGGGATTTTCAGCGCAGCACTCAGGTAACAAGAAGTTTACTTTTTAGTTAAATTGCTTTCTCCATTCAATCCTGGAATATTCATACTTGAAATGTTTTCATTTCAGCTCACTTTCAACCAGCTTAAATTCAATGTCAGCCGTTGTACTTGAAGATTTCTATAAACCATTCTTCAAGCATCCGCTATCAGACGGGCAGGCTAGCATTCTCATGAAGACTGTAGTTGTTTTAATGGGAGCACTTTGTCTAGGTGAGGTAAAACATTAAAGCCAGATGACGGTATGATGGAAAAGTCAAACTCTTACATATGTTTTTATTGTTCAATATTTTCCAGCCCTCGTATTTGTGGTGGAAAAGATGGGAACAGTACTGCAGCTCACAATGACATTCGAAGCTATTACCAATGGACCTCAGCTCGGTATATTTTCTATGGGAATACTGTTGCCATGGGTCAACTCCAAGGTTGGTGGAAATACATATCTCAATTCTGCGTTGATTATTCAAATTCTATACAAATACTACGATGATAAATATTTTGCCCAACGTCACGTGGCCGCTGCATAACAAGATGTTGGCTTGTGAAATTTGGTTCTGCCCTACCTTATCCTATCTCTATGATTCATACCTTCAAAGACAGATGATATACCTATTGTGTCTATATTATTCCAGGGTGCATTGATTGGTGGCATCTCTGGTTTGGTTGCCATGTCTTGGATGTGTCTAAATGCACAATTTGCTATAGCCAGTGGAAAAATCAACTTCCCCACTAAACCACTGACAACAGAAGGGTGCTCCTATAACTTTACATTGAAGGAGTTTCCAGTATATAACGAAGAGGAACAGTAAGTAACCCTGTGTAACACCTGCGTTAAGTTGGGCTCCACTCTGTTTTTAAATATTTTCTCTAGTGCACTGTAAGAGTTAAGTGTTCGTAAAACTTGTCATCCCCCTCTCCATTTTCCCCAATCGAGGCAGTCTTCTGAAGTAAGCTCCAGGTGTTCCATATCCACTCTGATGGCCTCCTCAAGGGACTTCTTTAGACGTCCTCTCTTTCCCAGTCCTTCCACTGATCAGTCCGCTGCCCTCCTCAGAGCGGAATTCTCGTCCCTTCTCTGGACGTGTCCATACCACCGAAATCGGGCTCTCGCGCTTTTAGGTCAATCGGGGCATCTTTCATAGTTCCTCTAATATATTTATTACGGATTTTATCTAATCTACTCGTAGTTACCCGGAGTGATCAGCCCAGCATTCTCATCTCGGTGGTAACTGCTCTTCTTGGGTTTCAGAGGCCAGCATTACTGATGATCATAATTTTCATTTTAGGAGTGAGGTGTTCTTCTTATATCGTATTTCATACATTTGGTACACTCTGGTCGGCGCTGCGGTCACCGTGATCGTTGGATTACTGGCAAGTTGGGCTTTGACTCCTAATGATCCAAGAGACATGGATCCTGCAGTGCTGGCACCATTCTTGAGAAAGCTCATCAAGCCTAGACCATCTCTCAGTGTGCAACCGGGACAGAGGAAGATAATACACGCTTATGAAAAGGTAAACTGACTCATATTTTTTATATTCTGAAGTCTTATAAAGGTTGGATAGTGGATAGGATTAAACTATTGTAGTTGCTGCTATGTCATGCAATTAGGTAATTTTGATTTCTGTTAAGAGAATGTCTTTAAGTTGCATTGTATTTTTCTGTGTATTATCGTAGTGTTGTCTTCCGCACGTAAAATCTTTTAAGGGATGATACACGATGAAAAAACATGAAAAAACTGTTTAATGAATGCCTGTCCAAAAATTTACAGTTTTACAGTACAGCCTTTTGTAAATAAAAGAGTATGAAAGTTTATATCTCACGTTATGACAATATCTCACAAACTTACAATTTTGACAAAATACAGCAAAAATTACAGATGAAAATTTAGGCTTTCGACGTACAATTTAATTTGTGGATTTTTTTAAATACAGCGAAATTTATGTGAAAAAAAATGCTTAAATGATTTTTAAAAACAATTTGTGTCCACTTGTGGTGGAACTGAAAAAAAGCGCTGCTAATTTGAAGTACCGCAATAGTATACTTACTTCTTGTACCTATTTATTTATATTTTACTTTATTTATTTTGTTTCTTCTTTTCAGAATCCCGATCCACTGGAGATTCAGTTAGAGGCCATGAAGAAAAATAGTATTTCAAATAATAAATAGTTCATAATTGCTGCACTCCTTGTAAAATTAGTCAATTTAAAAGATCCGCAATTTTACTTTTGTGAGGCAGGAAACTGCCCCTCCAGCGACAGCCATGTCTGCCGATAAAACGTATTTTTTATGGCTTTTTTTTTAACTGAATCTGGGTTTATCGAAATAAAATATCTTTGTATACTCCACAGTAAGCTTGAAAAGCTTGTGTCGTGTCGTGAAGTGGAGTAAGTCGGTATCGGGGATCAAATCCGCGCCCACATGATTCACAGTCGAGCGCGTTACCAACCAGGCTACTGACCACCCCTTGTCAATTGATTGAAGTAATTTTGTCAATTGATTCGTGACATTCTGGTTCTATTCTTTCTGATTCGTGACATTCTGTTCAATCGGTTGTAAAGAAGTAATTAGGGGGCAGTCTCCATATTTTGCTGATGGTTTAGTTTATAGCCATTAAATGTCAAGAATTTTTTAAATAATTAATTATGTATTTGATTGTAAAAAAAAACTGAAACTGAGTACATCTGTAACGATGCATGTCCGGATAGGGTCACAGCTATGATTGTCAACGGCAATCAAATCTCCCAGGTAAACAAATTCAAATACCTGGGCGCCACCATCACCCCGGCAGGTGACCTCCGGACAGAACTGCCCATTCGCATCGGAGCTGCCAGTGGGGCATTCAACAACATGGACAAGATCTGGAAGGCATCCGGGTTTAGTATCCAGACAAAACGCCGCCTATTCAACGCCTGTGTGATCCCTGTCCTCCTCTACGGCTGCGAGTCATGGCACTTAACCAAGGCTCAAGAGCGTAAGATACTCAGCTTTGAGAATAGGTGTCTTAGGAGGATACTGGGTATCACATGGCAAGAACGTAAAACCAACGAATACGTTCGACGGCGTTCCCAGCAACGATCAATCCTGTCAGTAATACAGGAAAGACGTTGGTCGTGGCTGGGCCATGTTTTGCGAATGCCCAACGACAGCTGGCCAAAGAGAGCGCTGTTTTTCCACCCACAGGGGTCCCGACGCCCCGGAAGACCCTCTTTCACAGTGCACCGTTCCTATGACAACGAGATCAGAGCGTTAGGAATGACGTGGAGAGAGGTAATATCACTCGCACAAAATCGCTCTGAATGGAGACGCCTGGTAGCCTCCCTGTGCTCCCGAATGGAGATATAAAGGGCGTAGTTAGTTAGTTAGTTAGTTGATTGTAAGTTGAGGTTAAGTAATAAAATGTTTTAATTGTTGTGTTTATTATCATTTTTCCAGTATTAACCTATACCTATCTACGCTTCAATATGTGGGATCCTAGGAAAGTAGATTGGCATATTTCTTTATGAGCGAAATTTGGCATAATTCGTCATCTACCCTGATATTGTCTAAAACTTCAGGGAAGCATAAAAATGGTTGGAACGAACACTAAAATACAAAAAAATAACTTCAATAGAGGGTCGTGTTTGTACACGTTTCTTCTCAACTCAACTATCGGCCTTCGTAGCACAGCGGTAGAATACCGGCTTGTCAGGTTGGAGGTCTGGGTTCCATTCCCGATGATGGATGATGGATGGACTGGAATTGGTGAATGTTACATACTTAAGGGTAAAGTGATGAAATTAAGCCAGCCGACGATCAGTCATAGGCCTGATGGAAGGTCCATTATTTGCTGTGTATCTGTTGCACAAAATATAATTTGACAAGATAATACACAGTTATATAATTATTATGATAAGTAATAGGTCGAACTTTACAGCTAATCTAAGTGATACGGTAACAATAATACTCGTAATGTAGTACCTTCGCTATAACAGTTTAAAAACAAATAACAAAGACTAATAAAAACTCCTTGCACATTTCCATGTTTGTTAATGTTTGGACTTCCCCATTTTTTGTTAACCGCAGATGTGGACATTCCAGATTTTGTTATTCCTTATTATGTATTTTGACAACATGGACTCAGGGTTACCTACATACTATAGTTGAAGAATAAAATGTCTGTATAGTAAATTATAGGTATTACATTAATAATTTATTACGACAATGGCAAAAGTGCTAATGCTGTCTTGGTGCCGACCCTAATGTATGCTAGCGAGACTTGGACGTGGCTGAAGAAGGACGAATCAGGGTTGAATCCAGTGGAATGAGGTCGTTAAGAAAAATGTGTAGGAAAACGCTGAGAGATAAGATATGGAATGAGGTTATTACGGAAATTAGTGACTGCAAGACTGATGTTGTGACGAAAATGAAAGTGTATAAGCTAAGATGGTTTGGGCATGTTGGGAGAATGAAGGATAACAGGATGACAAAAAATATATATTTGAGTGACCGAAGAGGTGTGTGGAAGCGCGGCAGCCCGAGACTGATGAATTCTGATGAAACATCTCAACGTCATCAAAGGACGGCTGCTTTATTGCTTCATATATTAATTCTATTTTAGTCCTTGTCACTCGAGAATAACAAGATTCTAATTGACAATCTTGAGAAAATGAATTTCAAACAATCGTATCTTTTATACACAGATGGGACCTTATTTTAGCTACCTATACCTAACTTCCCAAGTGATTTTTTGATTTTTTTTTGGGGGTCCCTAGGAAAAGCTACAAAGACTAATACTGTTGACCTTGGGCAAGATAAAATCGATTTCGAAGAGAATTCCGTGAAAACCAAAAAGTGTGAAACATAGGCGGCCGCCGCCCTCTTAATCTCATAGTCCCCGGTCTACTCAGCCTTTTGGCAAATTCGGCCCTGATAAATAGGCATCTTGAAGCGCTTCTCAGAACCAAATGGCATACATAATTTGGCATCTTTTAATGCTAAATAGAGTCAATAAAATGTTGCTTTTAAACATCAAAAATGTACCATAGTATATTAAAAACGCCTGTTTCAAAACATTCAGCTTGCTAAAATACAGAGGTGGGCACCGTTAATCAAAAAGTTAACTTCGTTAATCGATAATCCGTTAACTAAAAAGTTAACTTCGTTAATCGTTAAAGCGTTACATTTTGAAAAATGTAACGGAAGTTAAAGTTAATCCGTTAAAGCGTTAATGTAAAAATTCCGGTTAAATGGCATGAAATAGAAGTACTTACATAAGCACTACTGCTATCACACTATTGCGATGTATCCCAACAAAGTGGGTACACAAATACATACGATGTGCCTACAACAAATAAAACATACAGAATGGGTGGCGAGTCTCATTCTTGAATAAGAAGTAAAATGTCTTACAGAAGTTTCACAAACACCTAGGTACATATTTATTAAACAATCAAATATTAAGGACTTAATTAACGGAAGTAAAATGTAACGGAAGTTAAATAATCCGTTAACTATTTTTGGAGGTGAGAAAAGCGTTAAATCGTTAACCAAAATATTAACATCGTTAATTAACGATTAACGGATTAACGCTTTTCTGCCCAGCTCTGCTAAAATATAACCGCTTGGCATAAAACGAAAAATGGTATTAAGAACAAATGTTTTTAGAAATCTGGAGTGTCAATTTTGTGGTCTTGAAACATTTTCAGGCAAAAGAGTCAATCTCTTAATTCGTTAGTTGGTTCCTTGTTATCCTCAGATGACGTCCTGTCACCTTCATCTTATATTTATTTGATAATAGCTCTGAGAAATATATTCAATTCAATGTTATCATTGCACGTGATGATAATACGACATGATCCTGTGATGTACTCAATATACACGATATCTGCTTCTTTCTATATAAACTCAGGTATCACAGAATAAAAGAGGCGACCCCAAAAGATGGTCCGACGACATAGCCGCTTTGGGGGGAAAAAATTGGCTGCAAGTAGCAAACAACAGAAAGGAATGGAGAAATACAGAAGAGGCCTATATCAGCAGTGGAGGACAGAGGGCTGAAGAAGAAGATTACAGAAGATTAAGAGCAGTTCAGAGATTAGCAGGACCATGATATCCAAGAGATAGTCTAGAAGAAGGGGATATTGGAGAGCAAATCTTAGTTAGGAAGCCAAAGCGGGAGCTAACATTTTACAATCCTATTTTTTTACGGTTCATCATCAAAAATAAAAAAAACCCAATATGATTTGAGATATATACCTAAATTATTTTAGGTATTAGGGGGACTTGATATGGCACAACAAGAAGAAGAAGAATTGAACAGGATTTAGACGGAAATCCATTACAGTTTTTTCCTCATGGCGTTAGCATCTGAAACATTGGATCAATGTGAAATATGTAAGTTCCAGCAGTAGCATATACACAACTTTAAAAAAATACTAGGTCTGAAAAAGGGAAGAAGAAATATGTAGGTGAATTTAATTTAAATTTTTGTGGTTCATCGTTCTGAGTGAAGGATTTAAAGAGGAACATCTTTTGGGAGAAATCTATTTCTGAGGGCCTGTAGTGTATAACAGAGTTTTGCAGCACTGTCAGGAAAGTACCTTCCGGCATACTTTAGCTCCAGTGTAATCTACAATCCATAGTACTGGAATTGATGCCATGGGTCCTCCTGCTATTGCATCTTGTAGTGTAGTAGTGAGGCCAGGAGGTTCGAGTCATACCCATTCTGGTTAAAGCTAAAATAGCTGGTATTTTAAAACCGTACGAATCCAAGAGCATAAATCGAGTGTCTTCTAATCTCTGCAATGAATATATTACTGTACCTATTATACGAGGAGGTATATTACTTATTGTGATGTGTGGTTAATCAAATGGTATGAATTTATTAGTTCATACCTTACAACCAACTGATTATTTACTCTCAAGTTATTTATGTCTGTTGGAAAAGGTTTCAAACTTTGATCTGTGTTAGTCATAATGCGTCTATTTGATTTGGCAGGACTAAAATATTCCTAATACTGAAAGTGCTAGACCAAATATAATTAAAATGCAGTCTAATCGAATCTAGTAAAATGAACAAACTAAGTTAAGTTTTTGTTTTTGATTATATTTTGTATTTTTCAAAGGCCGTATGGCCATTTTTGTCATAATAAATAAATAAAAAGTGCAGTAAAATATATTGTATAATTTTTATGACCAATCTTGAATCCTTGTTTGCTTAAATGCTTGCATTGGTTTGTCAATTTGTGATCGGTTGTGTTGCCTAAAAAGGAGAGAGCCGGTTTGTCACTTTTGTAAAATAAGGTCGTAGTTTCAACACTGTTTCCCAAATTTGGAACTTAAATTTCGAGATATTTATCTAATTTTGAACAATAAAATTCCTACCAAGGGTAGGTACGTCGTCTACCCTCTCTTCGGTGGCCTTCCGACACCTCCTTGGTTTGCCCTTAGTATCCACTCCACTTACTACAATTTTGTCATGCGATGCCCCGTGCCCATTGCCATTTCAAAAAATACATGATAATTTCGAGTGACTGCAACATTCACGCTTAATAATTTCCACTTAAAAAAATATTCAGCAAAAATATCAAAGTGTTTTTTATTGTTTTTGATGGAGATATGAGTTTGGAATATAAGAAAAAGTAATTTCATTGTGTAGATAAATAACAAAAAAATAAAAACATGGAAAGTGATTCGAAAATTATGACCAATATAACTGCCAATTTAGCTGAACTGTTAGAGTCGACCAGGAAGTTTGGTTGGCAGGACTATACTGTGTTTGTGATGATGCTTGTTATGTGCTCATGGATCGGAGTATATTGGGGATTCATCAAGAAACAAGATACAAAGGAATACCTCATCGGGGGGAGGAAAATGAAGATATTTCCAGTTTCACTCTCACTAGTCGCCAGGTAAGATAAATGTGTTTTTTATCGAGGGGAGTTCCTGGTGAAAATCCATTGGACGAGCATTTGGTTGGAGTGCGTGTCTCCCAAGCTTTCCCAAGCAATTACCATCTCCTCTTATTATGCAGGAGTCCCTCAAGGATCGTAATGTGGCCCATCCATTATTAGGGTCGTCTACCTGAAATGGTTTTAATCAGATTCCTTCCTCTTTCGACTCTACTAAGAACTTCGCCATTCGTAATGTGGTCTCTGCAGGAAATTGACAGTATTCTTCTACATCACAACATCTCAAAGACATCGAGTCTCATCAGAGTCTTTAGTATGTGGTTACTTGTGAGTATTTTAAATTTATATAACCTCGAAGATCTGGTGTCGACATTCTGTTATGTTTGTGATAAGCCAAGACCAATAACTGTGTGACATTATTTACCAATTATCGTATGCAGGGTAGAGGAATAAATTGCTTTGACCTACTGTATTAGAAAATTGTTAACAAGTAACTTGGAGCATTATGTAAGTTTACCAAGCAATACTAGTTTATCTATCTCCTCATACCGCGTCTCCCTTACGGTGCAGACAGAGAGGATAGAACGCAAGACTGATATATACTCTCACACACTCCTTACTTCCGTCACATTTCTGCCATTTATACACGGTCTCCGATTTTCATTTTCTCAAAACGCACTCTTCAGTTAGTAACTCTTTAGTTACACCTCAATGTGTCTATTTCAATAATTTACAATGACGCTTTAATGAGCTAGAAAAAGTATGACATTATCCAACGATGGGGCCACACCATCCGATAATACACAAGAAGACAATACGATGCATATTATTTAAATGTCCTTCCGGGAAATTATGCATCATTACTGGAGCAGGAATGTCGCGGAGGAGTTTATGATAAACGATGCACTTGACATTGTCAAGACACTTAATATATCACGCTGATCAGCCCTCATAAGGTGAATAATAGTGATTTGCTTTAAGTGGTTAAGGTCTTATATGCTGTCATTCGGCTTCGGCGCCCTGAATTTTTCTCAGCCAATACTAAGAGAATCGTTTTGAAACTGAAGACAGTGATAGATGAAAGTATGGACTACAGATTGGCTGTTTTAGAATTACAGTATTTGGAAATTCCTTAAATAAAAAAAGCATTCCGAAAGTACCCCTGAAATTTACGGGATCTGAGGATATTCCGTTCAGTTTTTCAGATATAAAAGTATAATTTAGCCAAAATACTGGTAATTATAATCTTGGCATATTGACTGCTTTAGATTTTTAAATTTTTACCCAGGTTTCTTTTAAAAAGGTAAAATTCACATTGTCGCTTACGTTATTCTTATTTCGCTATAACATTCTCATACAAAATTTGAAAAAGTTGAAGCGAAAATACGAGTTTTTTCTCAGTGCAGAAGCCCTCAGCCCTCAAAGGTGGATTATAGTGATTTGCTTCAAATGGTTAATAAGCTAAGATTATGTCCTTTCTTTCCAGTTTCATTTCAGGGATATCTCTCCTGGGTACTCCCACAGAGATCTACGTGTACGGGATGCAGTACATGTACATAATTGGAGGCGTCCTCATCATGAGCCTCATATTGGCCTTTGTATTCCTCCCTGTGTACCATGAACTGCAAATTACTTCATCTTATGAGGTTTGTATTTAACATCTAACCTAAATGAGTAATAAAAGTCATACTGAAAATCCAATCTAACATCAAGTTGACTGAGGAGACAAACGCCAGATTCTGAAATCAGTCACAAAAGTTTGACCATATATTAGCGAAGTTCTGAGTACTTATTTCGTTCAAGCGGGTAAACAAGATCCATGGGGTAAACTTACGATTATCTCTCATCCAATGATATGACTCTGGCTGCTAATGCTTGAATATTTTTTCATTCCAGTATTTACAGAGAAGATTTGATAGGAACTTACGACTATTCGGATCCATTCTCTTCACTATAAGTTTGGTAAGTGTTTATGATTTGTTCCTAACTTCATCGCGATTCCTGGCTTTGACCTCATGGGTAACCTTAAGTCGAATCCGCATGGAGCATGGACGATGTGCTCAAATGCTCCACAGATGGTTTATGCGGGATTCTCCTGCCTGTGACCGCGGAGAGCCAGTGCAATTCATCAAGCGCACTGTCCTCTGAGCGCATTTCCTGGACCATATGCAGTTATCCACAATGCGTACCTTTGAATGGCTTGGAAGCCTGAATGTTGCTCTGTAGGGTACATGTCTCCTGTATGTAATAGATTTAACCTAACGCTGGCAGAAGCCATACGAAATAATAATAATTGGTATTATAATCACAATCTTCTGTCAATTTTTGTATAATTCTCTTCAATTTCAGGTAACCTGGCTTCCAATCGTTATATACGTTCCTGCGTTAGCATTTAATCAAGGTACGCTTTTATTTCGTTGCCCAATTTGCTCATGAGTAAAATAATCGTGTTTTTATTATTCATAAGTTTTTTTTTCTTTTCCAGTAACTGGCATTAATGTCCACATCATCACTCCAGTAGTGTGTCTAGTTTGCATCTTCTATACTTGCGTGGTGAGCAGAAATAGATATTCTGGAATTTTAATTAATTAAGGACGATTCGAATGTAAAATCAATAATTATTAATGATTACAGTTTTTTCCTCAACAGAGACGAGAGGCATCCTCATTCACATAATGTAGCGTTATGTGAACTCCCCTGGGGAGGAAGCAGAATGGGTGTTCCGACGCTTACGAGTCGGCTTTGGCTGCTTTAAGTGATCAGCCAATGCCGAATCGTAAGCGGCGGAACACCCATCCTACTCCCTACCCAAGAGAGTTCACCTAACGCTACATTATGTGAATGAAGATGCATCTCGTCTCTGTCGAGAAAAAAACTGTATTGTATTTCTGTCTGTGCAATGCAGATAAATCCAGTTCCATGCCTAAAATAATTTAGGTATATCTCAAATCCAATTATTAATGAATTGGAAGAACGGAAGAATGTGACCTATATATGTACAACAACGACTAATACAAAATATAGGTCACTAGATTTCCTTTTTTGAATTGATAATCTGAAACTAACAAATTTGCAGGGTGGCCTCCAAGCAGTAGTATGGACTGACGTAGTACAGACTATTGTAATGTTTGGAGCCATGCTGATTGTGGCTTTCAAAGGCAGCATGGACATTGGAGGAGCGAGTGTTGTCTGGGAGAGAAATATTCATAGTGGAAGAGTCGAATCTCCAAAGTAAGTTAAATAGAAACATTTTAAGGGCCACTTACAGAAATTTGATCTTCAATGCGAGCAAGTTCTCCAAATTGGAACTGTCGAATGTGAACGCAAACCCAGGAGCGCGCATATTGAGTAGAATGAGGTTTCTACAAGCCTTAGACCAGGCACACACTTTTTTCCTGTTTAGAAACTTCCTAAAACAGATCTTTAGTAAATTTTTACATTTTATTTCCAGTTGGGATCCTGATCCACTCTCTCGTCACACAGTTTGGGCATTAGTTATAGGCGGATGTTTCTACTGGTTAGTAAGCAACGGTGTCAGTCAAACTATGGTGCAGAGATATATGTCTTTGCCGGATTTGAGATCTGCTCAACGGTGAGTTCATTATTGCATGCTTCCTCAATTTTTATAATTTTGGTTTTTAGTCATGTGTCTATGTTAGAGACCTAAATATTGCTTATAAAGACACAATCCTCTATCTCTACTCGATCCATCATGGCTGCAGCAAAGAAAATATATTAATTTAAGAGGTGTATGAGGCTATTATATTATTGTGGTTAGTATTGCCTCATAACAGGCTATCGCCTAGTGGGGCAATAAAATCCAGTACTGTTTGCATTTTCTTATATTTTATTTTGTGAATTTTTTTGATATTAAATAAATGAAATGAAAATGAAATGATGGTGAGGTGGTCGATAGCCTGGTTGGTAACGCGCTCGACTGTTAATCCAGTGGGCGCGGGTTCGATCCCGATGCCGACCTACTCCACTTCACGACACAAGTTTTTCAAGCTTACTGTGAAGTGTACAAAGGTGTATTTGGGTTTATTTCGATTAACCCAGATTCAATTAAAAAAAAAACTTTTACATTTCAGAGCAGTATTTGGTTTCACCTTCGGTGTACTGACATTACTGTGCACGTGTTGCTACTGCGGTATGCTCATTTATGCTACTTATCACGACTGTGACCCTCTGACAACTCAACTGGCGAGAGCAAAGGACCAGCTGCTGCCTCTGTATGTGATGGACGTTCTAGGGGAGCTTCCAGGACTACCAGGACTCTTTGTAGCTGGAGTTTTTAGTGCAGCGTTGAGGTGAAAGAACTGTAATAACTGTACTTTATTATGAGAAGAAAATTGCCATCTATTTGTCTTTAACAAGTATTGTTTGCAGTTCTTTGTCAACTGGCCTCAACTCAATGGCTGCTGTCGTATTGGAAGACTTCTACAAACCTTTTGCCAAAAAGAACCTTTCAGAAAAACATACGAATATCCTTATGAAATCTGTTGTCCTCATTTTGGGAGTGATCTGCTTATGTAAGTATTTTAGCTGTCCTCTTATCTCTGCCTTTTCATTGGCTGGTATTTAGCTCAACGTACCGTCAATTCAGACTGCTCAGATGTAAGAAATGCCACCAAGCTAGCGTCTAATAGGTGAATGTCCTCTTGATTTGGTACCGGTACATTGGAGGACTCCCACGGGCTTAAGGCCCTCCGCATCCCCGGGTAACACAGGCGCATATAGCGTCCTCTTTACCCGCGCTTCTTGGGAAAATATTTTTAAGAGGCAGGCTCAGGGTTAGCCAGAACGGACCCCCCGACAAACTCCACCCCTAACTTTCATTCCTTCAGTGTCCTTGTCTAAGGATGGAAACTGATTGACCGGTAATACGAATGACTTTTGTGACATTGCAGGTCTCGTGTTTGTCGTTGAGAAGCTTGGCACCGTCCTACAACTCTCCATGAGTCTGGGTGCTATTACCAATGGAGCATCTTTAGGAGTATTTGCTTCTGGACTTTTGCTTCCGAGAGTCCATGCTAAGGTATCGTAATGCCTTTCAAACATCCATGAACTTACAGAACTACTTCAAGTTTATTGAATTGAATGTTCTCTGATTTTTTCCAGGGGGCGTTGGCTGGTGGTATTGTCGGTTTGATCGCTATGGGCTGGGTGTGCCTAAGTGCCCAGGCGGCGATTTCAAGGGGAGACCTCACCTTTCCCGAGAAGCCAGTTAGTACTGAAGGTTGTCGGTATACCTTTACACCGCTGCACACTAACGTGAAAATTCCAGTGTTTACCAATGCGACGGATGTTCAGCATACAGAGTAGGTTATACACTTTTATGGTGGTGTGTCTGTCCCACTAAAGTTAGAATATTCAGGGTCTGGCCTATCTTTAACTATAACTGTCACTAGAGCAAGGGATAAATTTGCTGATCATGTTTTTTTGGCATTATTGACTAAGATGAAATCATTATCCCAAATGGGCATGTTGAGAGAATGAAAGATTAGAGCGAAGAGCGAAGAGGAGTGAGAAAATGTGGCCGCCCGAGACTGACCTGGTCCGATCATGTTGACTGGATCCTCAAGGATGGACGCGTTTTGAGTAAAAGGAATCGGAGAGCATGTATGCCAATAAATTGCATATGCGTGAATTTGACGGAGGCTAGGAGTGTGTGTAGGCAGAGGGCTGTCTGGCGTTCTGTCTTCTCTGCCTATCCTGCAAGGGACTCGGCGTGAGGTTATAGATAGCTAGATATTAATGTGATCTTCGATGTTAAAGCTTATATTTTTTGTTTTCAGTGAAGTGTTCATGCTGTATCGCCTCTCCTATCTGTGGTACACTCTGTTGGGAACTGTCATCACTATGGTTGTCTCCGCCATAGTGTCTCTCTTGTGGAATCCTGTCAAACTGGAGGATGTGGAAATTTCCATGATGGCTCCGTTCCTGAGGAGATTCTACGCTAAAAGTGAGATGAAAGAGGTGAAAAACGAACCTGTTCAAATTAGATAGAGTCTATCAATTGTAGTAATCTTCTTCTTCTTCATTAGCCTTCTTCCCTCCACTGCTGGATATAGGCCTCTTCCAACTCTTTCCACTCGTCTCTGCTCTGACCCTTCCTCATCCAGGTTCCTCCAGCGATTTGGACAATGTCGTCGGTCCATCTCTTTGGTTGCCTTCCGACACTCCTTCTAACTGTCCAAGGCCTCCACTTCAATATTCGTGGCGCACATCTGGTGTTACCCTGCCTGGCCATATGCCCTGCCCGTTGCCACTTGAGTTTTGACATACGGTTCATGATATCGGTAACTTTGTCTAATTTCTTCGTTCCTTAACCTATCCCGGAGACTAACACCAAGCATCTGCCTTTCCATGAACCTTTGTGTGCATTGTAGTAATATAGTATGTATTTATATTTCTATGATTTCGCTACATTTTTAAATGCTTTTTCCAGGAAAAAGTTGAGAAGTATACTTTGAATACGGAGCAACTTCAAATATCTATGGACAATCAAACATGAGGGTTTTAAAGAAAGACGTAACGAAGAAAGTAGGACGAGTTAATAGGAGAAGAGGAGTGTGAAATAAACGTTGTTACTATTATCATAATATAACGAACGTTAATTTATAAGGAAAAAAATGAATAAAATAAATATTTAGATTAAAATCCACAAAAAATGACTAGGTTTCGCGACTAGTATCCGAGGATTTGCACCCTCAGCATCAGGCGATTGTGAATAGTTTTTTATTGTGATTAATTGTTAATAAACTTTTAATCACAATCGCCTGATGATGAGGGTCGAATACTAGTCGCGAAAGCTAGTCATTTTTTTGTAGATTTTAATCTAAATATTTAGTTAATCATTTTTTTCTTAAAAATGGACTTCCTTCAAGTACTGACAGTCAAAAACATCGAGATTGTAAACTTGTAATATTTGGGGAATAGTGTATATTATGTGAATCATTGTTTTAATACGTAGATTGTAAATTATTGAAAATTAAAAATAGATAAAAATATCTCCACCTCTTTTTTTTCTCCCAAACCAACATCAACACCGGCCCCCCTGCGTCCACTGCTGAACATAGGCCTCCCCCATTGATCTCCACAGTTCCCTAACATGAGCAGATCTCATTTCATTCATACATCATCTAACAAATGCAAGCGCACATCTAGTCCATTCATATATAAAAAATCTGATATAATTGAAAGTTGCAACAAAAAAAAATAGTAAAAGAAAACAATAAAAACAAAACACATGCATACACAGACATAACAACCAAGCGCGGATCCACCGTTGTGGGCACGGTGGGCATGCCCACAACCCTAATAGACTTGTAACGTCACACTTTCACGGTCTATTGAGCTCCTAAGGCCAAAGTTCTGATGTTATCACTTATCCGATTATTCTAAAAAAAATCGCCTTAATAATTAGGTCTACTGTGTATTTCATATCACTTCATGCATTTTTCAAAAAAAATTTCGCCTGCGGCGCATTATTTCAACACTAATCAATAATCTAAAATCATATTTTGCAGCCGTCGCTCATTTATATAATAACAAATGGCCCTTCATCCAAAAAGTTTGCCCAGGTCTGCTAAAGAAAGACAAGCAAGTTCATTATTTCACATATAATCTAAAAAAAATTCGCCTGCGGCGCTATTTCGTGGTACATTTTTATGTTTAAAGGAAAATAAATCAAACGATAGGTATTGGTTTCATGACCCTCTTCACCCAGTCTCAAAAAAAAGTCGCCTGCGGCGCTATTCACATTTTTAATACCTCAAGGTCATATTTGCATGTGACGACCTTCAGCCCCCCCCCCAAAATTGAATCCTGAATCCGCCATTGCCTGTGCCCACAACCTTTTTTGAGGGCTGGATCCGCGCCTGATAACAACTAGGTACAAACAGTAAGCAAATCAAGTGAGTGAATAGTAGAAAAATAAGGGAGTTACAGGACAGGAAGGGAGAGGAGGACAGGGGAAATGAAATAAAGGATAAAACAAACAAACACTGGTTGCAATCTCCTACGACAACTATAGTAATCTGGATCATTTTGAAAACATCATTTTGTGGATTTTAAACTATACCTATATGCGATTTAACGCCGTATGATTTTTCCTTTGAGGTTTTCTGAAATCTAAGGTTTCTGCGAGTAAACCAGAAACAATTCCTGAGTTCAAATCCGAGATCCAACGAGTCATCGGTGAGATACAGCGACATCTCTGTGAAAAAGTCATGGAAAATTTCATGCAAAAAGTAATGGCCTGTTATAAGAGTCGTGGGGGTCATTTGCCGGATATTTTATTCCATACTAAATCGGAACATGTCTTCTTTAATCCCAATAAAAAATATGTCAACTTTCTCAAAAATACGTTGCTTTTATTTGAAAATGAAAAAGTGCACGCTTACTGAGACACGATATGTTATGTGGACAGCGTCCTCGAGGTGCTACGCCAAGCAGACTACGCTACATAATACCAATATTACAATTATACGCCTACGAGTAATCGAACAACGTAGTTACATTGGCTACAGTGTCGTTGATATAATAGACAGTACCTAGTTAATGTCATGATTGTAATATAGGTAACATAGTGGCCTAATTCCATACCTACTTACTATATTGTACCTAGTGTAGAGTATGGACGCTTGGATACCTACATGTCTAATAACCAACCAGTTCAGTCCCACGTATGTATTGGGATTGTCTGAAAGAACACCTAAGAAGTTATTATTAAGAGTCACTAATATATGCCACCGTATTATAATGTTATAATGTTATAATCCAATTTTGCCCGACACAAGGATGCCTCTAACTAATAATAAGGAGAATTGGCTCTATAAGGTTCTACAATCCATAGTACTGGACTGGAAATGGACTGGTAGTGAGGCCAGGCGGTTCCAGTCATACTAGAGCAGAGCCACATGGTTACCAATGACCAGATGATGTCATAGTCTCTACAGAGATCCTCTCCATACCAGGTTCTTCACCCGTACATATTATTTATAGTTAACGAAATGCAGTTTTGGACCATTTACATCCAGATCTGCATTGAATAATAATATATCTCTCTTTTATACTGATTTCTCTCTCAAATTCTGTTATCATTGACGTAATCTATAGATATAATATGTAGAATATATTCTGGACTTGCATTGAACTAAACCACACCTGTTGTAATTTTGTAATGTCACCAGTCACCGTGTATTTATGGATTTTAGTCTTTTTTGCTGTAACAATTTATAATTAATATATCGTATTTAATCTTGTAATGTTTGTAAGCCTGACGATTCCAAGTGCCTTAAATGGGGCCTACGGATAAACAATAAAAGATGTGAAATATCGTTTGCAAGTTTTAAGTTCTCTTACAGGACACAGGTAAAATATTAAAAAAAAGTGATCGGTCAATTCTCCAACCCGGAGTTCTCCACGCAGAAAAAACTACTTTACTAAGTGTAATGAATTTGATATTGGTATCAGGGTGTCAGCCCTTATAGGAGCTTTGCTCTAAACTTTGTAAGGCTTCCTTGGTATTTCTCTAGCTCCGTCCGCACGATACAGTGATACGAGCTCATACAGAAGTAGACCTTAGAGTGCAAACCTTATTTACAATATATTTGTCATAATTAACTAATTACTTACTAAATATTTCTCCAACTTCTTGTAATTAGGTACCGACATTCTTGTTAATTAGGCCAATAAGGAAAACATCACTACATCGGAAAAATTGTGAAGAAATTTCGGTAAGATTTTTTAATTTTTTCGTTTAATTAGTAACTGCGCATTTTCATATCAAAATTTCCATTAGGTATTTAACATTTTACTAGTGGCGTTAATTCTGTAAGTAATTAGGTGCGTAATAACTAAAATAACACCTTCTTTTTCCAATTATTTCATGAGCATATTTCATAAATTTGAAACACTTATTTTGGTTCAAAGAATTACATAATTAGACCTAGTGTTATATTTATACTTTTTAGTATTTCTGCTACTACACTAGTACTACGTTATTATACCAAGAGGGTGTGATGTACCAAGTGATTAGAATGAAATAGAATAAGGTTAAATTAGATGATTTGGGGATGTTGAGAGAATGAACGATGGTAGGATGAAGGGTAGGATGGTACATGAATGAAAGAAGAGGCCAGATTGATCAGATCTTCGAGAACAGACGTGTTTCGAGTAAAAGGAACCGGAGAGCGTGCATGACAAATTGAATGAATGTGGTAGAAGCAAGGAGTGTGTTTAAGAAGAAGGCAGTCTCCCTGTCTACTCCGGGGATTAATAGATAGAAAGATCGCCGATTAGAAATTTTCAAGTACTAAATTCTTCATTTTTCAGAATATTTTTCTACTTTTTCATTTCAAACGCTCGCAATTTTCTCCAAAATGCAAGACTCTCCCGACAGCGAGGCGAGCGGTGGTCTGAGGAGAAGATCGTTGGGTCAGGATCATCCAAGTTCCAGTCGCCCTTCCAACATGGAAGTCTCCTTCGAGATGCCCGAGGGGGTCATCAAGGGGAACCTGTCTCCCAGTACGACTAAAATATTTACAGATGACAATGGGAAGCCCCACTCCTTATCCGAATTCAGGATGAAGCAGCAATCATTTGAAATCCATGTAAGGAATTATTTTTTTTACATAAAAAACTATTTTTAAGTGTAACCGTTTTTTGGCGAAAAATCAGATTTGATACATGTCGCAGTTAAATAACAAGAAACGAAGGATGGACTTTCCATACTAATAGTCGGCTGAAAATAATGGATGATAGATAGGAATAGATAGATAGATAAGAACATTTCATAGAATGAATCGAACATGAATTGTAACCTCCTTGGATAAGGACACTGAAGGAACGTAATTTAGGGGTGGGGTTTGCCGGGGGGCTTCCGCGGAAAATGGGGCCCACCTCTTAATAAGATTTGCCTAGAAGAGCGGGTAAAGAGGTCGCTATTAATGCGCCTGAGCTACCTGGGGATGTGGAGGGCCTTAAGCCCGCGGGATTTTCCTTCAATGGTTTCCTACCTATGAAATGTTTGTTTGTGTGACTTGTTTGTCGTTTCGAGCGAGCGAATGCCGCCCTCCGAGGGCTGCCGCCCATAGTCCCCGGCTTTCTCAACCCTTTGACAAATCCAGCCCAGCTTGTTAAGCTTAAAGGCATATTGGTTTGAAATTGAGAATAAGCTGACCAAAAAAAAATCTACAAGGTTTCCGATGGCTCCTAGCAGTTTCCCTGGAAAGAAAGTTTATAATTTTGTTGGTGTTTTTAGATTGAAGACTGTGACGAGGAGGAAATGAGCGCTGGAAGTTCAGATGAAGAAGGAAGTCGTCCGGTTACTCCAGCACCACCAACTCTTCTGGCTGATATTTCGGGAAATGTTGTTTATAAAGAAAGTAAGTTTAGTGCTATTAAATTATTATTATCAAAATAAAATATTAAAACTTCACAGAGCCTCACAACAATACAATTTTATTTTGTAAAGGTGATGGAATACATCAAGTCTTTCAATCTCCCTTTGAGAGTCACACCCGCTGAGCAAAACAAACTTACATTAAGTATAGGTACTTTAAGAGTATATTGAGATTTCAAAAATTTCTTAGCACAGGAGACCTTAGAACTCGACATCCTTAATAAATATGCTTTCGAAAAAAATGAAGCAGATACATTGAACCTTTATCTAGGGAACAACTGTTACAGATTTTTATTATCTTGTACAGATTTCTCAAAAACAAAGTTTAAAAACACCTCCGATCTTTTGTCCGAAAGACAAACTCATTACCCGAGTCGCAGAGAAAATTTTATTTTGTATTGATAATGTGCAATAAAATCTAGGGAATAACCGTAAAAGTTTTTTGATTGAAGCGAAATTAACTGCAAAAATTTGATAAAGTATTATGCGATTGTTCATGGGATTTAAGACCTTAATGCCGTGGGAAATGACCGTGATGCATCGTTGGGTCGCGAGCCTTGAGGCTTACGGTCTTTCGCCACATGGATTGCTCATGAATCACTTCAATTTTTCCAGGTACTTCACAGGCTTTCCTGAAAGTAGATAATAAGGACAACGACGTTCTGACAGACGTCTCTGAAGGAGAATCTGACAACGATTACGAGGAAGAAGACAATGCGCTGCCTGAGAATTCCGTCATCAAGAGGAATCCGTCAGTTTAATAAACTAACCATAATAAAATATCTTTTAACTCTTGGGGAAAATGGTTGCACTTGCGCGCGCAACCTTTTAATACAAAGTACCAATCTACTCGTAATAGCTCAGTTATGTTAACAAGTATGCGTATCAGGAAGGTATCACATAAGCAGAAATCATGCAAGAAGAAACAACACAGAACAAAATCATTTACATTAATAATAATAAATTAATCCTCTTACTTGATCTGTGTGATACTCTCCCTGTGTGATTTTTTTGTCTTATTTTTGGTTCGTGTGATATTGGTGCTGATCAGATCGTCTGCTAACTTTTAATTTGAATGAAAAGCGCGGGTTTATCAATGTTCCATGGAATGACCTTGGTTTAATTTTATCGATAAGTATGAGTATACCTATTCTCTATTTTTTGTTGTACAAATTAATGAAATCAACATCAAAACAGACAACAGTGTGGTTTCTCTTAAGAATGAAAGACAGCTTCACACAGATATTAACTGTTTCTCTTTAGAATGAAAGACTCTTTACACAGTTATTAACTGTTTCTCTTAAGAATGAAAGACAGCTTTACACAGTTATCAGCTGTTTCTCTTAAGAATGAGAGACAGATTTACATAGTTATTAACTGTTTCTCTTAAGAATGAAAGACGGCTTTACACAGTGATTAACTGTTTCTCTTATGAATGAAAGACAGCTTTACACAGTTATCAACTGTTTCTCTTAAGAATGAAGGACAGCTTCCACTGTTATCAACTGTTTCTCTTAAGAATGAAAGACAGATTTACACAGTTATTAACTGTTTCTCTTAAGAATGAAAGACAGATTTACATAGTTATTAACTGTTTCTCTTAAGAATGAAAGACAGCTTTATACAGTTATTAACTGTTTCTCTTAAGAATGAAAGACAGCTTTACACAGTTATCAACTGTTTCTCTTGAGAATATTAGTAATATCTCTATCACGTTTTTGCAACTAATCGTATAAGGATAAAGTTTCTCTTGTCAGATTGAAATCTTCAGATATATTAGTAAGTTATTTTTAATACATAATATATAATAAATATTAATTTATATATAACATGATAATATTTTATTGTAAACATTGCTGTGTCTAATAAAAAAAGTTTTATAATGTTACTTTAATGATGTTTTATTTCGTACGCAATTAGTGTTCCCTTAATAGGAGAATCATTTGTTCCAATATATCCTATATGAATCTACGGAGTACGGTGGTGACTGTGAGGGTTGTAGCATGAAAAAAAACACCTCTTGAGTATTTATGTTCGCCTGATACAATTTTAGCCACTTTAATAAAAAAGGCTCGCTCTCAATGGTCTCAAAGAGGTTCTATGAGGGTTTTTTTTTTATATTTTTGAAATATTTTTGAAATAAATTTATGATGAGCCTGAGGCTCATCATAAATTTATTTCAAAAATAAAAGTAGTGAGTTTTAATTATTTTTTTTTAACAACGTGAAGATAAAAACAAACATGCCCACCTAATATGGCCATAGGCAGGGGGGGGGTAATCCCTCAGCCAATCCACCGTTTTATATGTATAAAGGAGAAATGATATGATTCATATTTCTATATGATATTACCACACTGATTTTTATTATGTCATGAATTTTCAATAACTATCGTGAAAATCTATTAAAAACCAGTTGTTTAATTAAAAAAATTTGCCTGCGGCGATAATCTAATTAATGCGAGAGTTTATTCACAAAAAATTAACTGGAGTTTTAAACGATTCTGTTTTATCTACCTTCTTATGAATGTTTTTCGCCTGCGGCGCTAGTCGTTTCTCATGTTGAAACCCAGAAATATATCTACTGTTGAAATCAACTAGGTTCATCAAATTACCAATTTTTTAAAAGAATTTCGCCTGCGGCTACGGCCATGATCGTTGCTTATTGTTTTTGGTCCAGAGCTTGAACCCCCTCGAAATGAATTATGAATTCCTGGCGAGGTATCAGGCAAGCACGAATTATGAGGAGATGGCATCGTATTTATGTAGGAAAAATTGATATGAAATAAAAAACACACAAACTTTTAATGCGATTTATTCTCAACATCAGTTATATATTATAATATATCTATACACAATACACATATCAATAAACTATTTAATTATTGTCACATTAGAACATCGAAGATAGAGGAGATAAAATAGTAATAGAGAATTCATTAATAGTATTTATTTAAATATTAGTTTTTTAGAATCAAAATAACTAGTAGATAAATATAGTAAGTAATTGAACAACATTCAAAGATTTTAGTAATAATGAATATCGAAGATATTGTTATTGTTTCTTTGTTGTTGAGATCCTCGAGAATCGAGGTACTCATATCCGGGAAGTGATACTATTTTTTTTGTTATGCTAGTTTATGCATATGCTAGTTTAACTGTTTTAAATGTACAGATAAATAAAATAAAAATCTGTATTCGTATACTGCAGGATTCGATTTAAATTATTTAAAAAAATGTTGAAAATTAGCGTTGTAAATAAATAACAATAAAAAAATATTTCTTCATGGGTTTTTTTCAAAGTATGTTCGGATGATTTAAAAAAAAACCTCCTAACCATCCACATATATACAATTTGTCGAGAAAGAGATGGCGGTACTTGTAGCTTTTTGGCAACCATACTGGCAACACTCTAGAATTTCAGTAGAAATGTCATTGTTGCCAGCTAACAAAATTGTACTTCTCAAATAATCCGAGACGGACCATATATTTTTTGACAGATTGTAATAATAAATTTTCATGCAGTATTCCTACAACAGTGTAGAAGAATTAAGGATGAATATTGTCGGGCTTACAACCGACTTCGGCTGGCTTAAGTGACCACTTTACCCAGACCTTCGTCTCGTTTCGTTCGAATCCCAGCCGGGATGAACTGAATGGGCGTATGTTTCTCGAGAGTAAAGTGATTACTTAAGCCAGCCGAGGTCGGTCGTAAGTCCGACAATGTCTTTAATTCTTCTACAAAGTTGTAGGAATACTGAATTGTATACTCGTATACTACGGAATGTAGAAAAATCGTTCAACGCTTTAAAAAAATAATTTGTAAACCAAAAATAATTCAAGTAAGGTCAGTTGGGTGAAGTGCATCTACGGGGTAAGTGCGTTTAAAGGCCTATAGCTTAAAAAAATGCAATTTCTAGAATATATCTTATGGTTTTCGATAGCGCCTCGAGCGAAGTATCGAAAACCAAAAGAAATATTCTAGGAATCGTATCCGATTTTAAGTCATACGCCTTTAAACTCACTTACCCCGTAAACGCATTTCCCCTAACTAACCATATATAAATTTTCATGTTTTTTGGCATTTATCTAACAAACAAGTATGTTATCATTAATACATAATCTAAAATTTATTAGTATTTCTAAAATACATTCTTAAATAGTAATACTTTTCCGAAATCACATATCGTTTTTTTTCTCCTTCAAAAAAGCGTAATACATGTTTGATATACTTTATAATCTAAAGCTATTATTGTCGTAGACTTTGTGTCCATCAAGGTTTAGTACAACACCGGCCGGCGATAAGGCATTAAGCTGTTAGGCCGACCGGTGATTTTTTTTATTTCAATTAAATAAATAAGTAAATAAAAACGAAGGGTGGGAAAAAACAACGATTATCCCAGGAAGCTCCCATGATAATTTTCCCCCACCTACCCGCACGACAACGCATTTTTTTTATGCTTTTTTTATTTTAACGCTCTAATTATTTAACCCAATTAAAAACGCATCCAAAAACTGTTGACCTTGATGGCCATTGAAAGAAAATCCCGCGGGCTTAAGGTCCTTCACATCCCCGGGTAGCCCCGGCGCATTAATAGCGACCTCTTTACCCGCACTTTAAGGCAAATCTATATTAAGGGGTGGGCCCAGGGTTAGCCTTAAGGGAGCCCCCCGGCAAACCCCACCCCCAAATTACATTCTTTCAGTGTTCTTATCCATGGAGGTTAGAAAAGACAATTGAACAATACAATTCAAATTAAATCTAAACTTGACCTTGGCCAAGAAAAAATCATAGAGCGGGGGAAGTCGGAAAATTTTTCGAAGAGAATTCTGTGAAATCCTAAAATTCAAATAATGTGGGCGGGCGCCGCCCTCCAAATCTCTGCCGCCCATAGTCCGCGGCCTACTCAGCCTTCTGGCAAATACGGCTCTGCCTCAATATGTATGTAATACTTCGGTCTTTCCTTTTTCTTTCACTACTTGTAATTTACAACAATAATTATTAAAAAAAATGTACAATTCTAAATCTAAAACAATCATAAATAACAAACCTCAATCGAAATAGGTTCTACAGTAATAAGTGCAGCTTCGCTCGATTTTTATGATTGCGATACTAGCGCCAAACGCGGTACAAATGCGGCGAGAAAGAAAAACTTTCGAAAGAGATCAGCCGTTCAATACAAACTTCATACAAATCATTACTTTAAAAATATTAAAAAATTGAATGAATTATGTTCATATTTTAAAGAATTGGAAGTATAAAACACGAGAAATATAAATCCTCTATTCATCTTTAGAAGGATATAACACCATAAATGCAGATTAAACGCTGTGGGAGGATTTAAAAACTGTTTAATTTTCCCGAGCTGTCCATACAATATCTATGGAAGGGATATTTACTTCTCTTACGGTCCGCTAGATGGCTCTAGTAACAGTATGATCGCTACTTTGTATGGAAAATGTCAGGAGCTGCACGTATTACTATTGTTATAAAGTATTAGGTTCTACCCATCATAAGACAATACTTTTTGAAAGTAACACACCTTACTATACGTTTATAATAAGTTATTTTATATAAAAAATAAAATACATAGATATATATTTTTAATGTCTTTTTCACATAAATATTCTTTAAAACATTTTTATTTTTATAACAATTCTATAAATTAAAATATACTTAAATAGGACGTGGATGAAGAAGGACAAATTAGGATTAAATGCAGTGGAAATGAGGTCTTTAAGAAGAATGTGTGGCAAAACGCTGAGAGATAAGATAAGGAACGAGGCTATTAGGGAAATGAGTGACTGCAAGACTGGTGTTGTGACGAGAATGAAAGTGAATAAACTAAGATAGTTTGGGCATATTGAGAGAATGAAGGATGACAGAATGACAAAACAGATATATCTGAGTGAGTAAAGAGGGGTGAGGAAGCGCGGCCGCCCGAGACTGACTTGGTCCGAATGATCGAGAAAAAAAAATTGAGAATCTGGTCATGAGACCAGATTCTCAAGGATGGACGCGTTTTGAGTAAAAGGAATCGGAGAGCGTGTATGACTGTATGCATGAATGTTACGGAGGCTAGGAGTGTGTGTAAGGATAGGGCTGTCTGGCGCTCTGTACTCTCTATCTACCCTGCAAGGGACGCGGCGTGAGGGTACAGATAGATAGATAGAGATACTAAAAACATGTTGCATTTTAGTAAAGGTTAATAAATAATCTTCGCTTAGAGAAATTAATTGCAACAATTGGATTGGTACTATCTATATCAAGTCACTCGATATACACTCTATAAACGATCGTAATTTTCCTTTTCGTACTCTGTAAATACAATTTTGCTCTTAAAACTCTCTCCATAAACGATCTCACCTTTCAAGTCACGTGAGTTCATCGCGAGTTTAAATTTTCATACAAACGTCAGGGGGGCCTTGCTCTCGCCGTACTTTGTAACGTCTTACGTGAATTTCTGTGTCGTTTTTATAGCGTATTTTGACAGACAAACTCACTGCAAACATTCTCAATAAAACAGAGGAATCTTACGATCGAGCAGGGACGAATATCTTAATTATAAATAAATTATCAAAAGTAAGTGTAATAAATGGAAATGGGCAGGACTAGAAGCGCAGAGGGCAAGTGTGGACTAAGAACCTCCTAAATTGGAGACCTCGAGATGGGAATAGAAGCGTGGGACGGCCACAGCTGAGATGGAGAGACGACTTCGTCTGACATGTCGGTGCAACCTGGAGGCAGTCTGCACAGGGCAGTACAAAATGGAGGCAGATGGAGGAGGCCTTCGTTCAGGAGTGGAAGGGATAGGCTGATGAAGAAGAAGAAGTGTAATACTCAAATAAATAAATAGTGCGATCAAATAAACAAGTGAAGTGATAAAAATAGGGTGTTGCGACTGAGAAGGAATTTTACGATCGAGTTGTATAAGATTTTGTAAAAGAAACTATCAAATATATTGTTTACAAAAATTATAATGCTTACAAAATAAAACTATAATTACAAATAGCATATAAAATATTACATAATTAAATAATTTACAAAATTGCGTGAATAACAATTGTTAGAATGCTGTCTGTGCGAATAACACTGTGAGAATACAGACACTTAAAATATTATAGTATTGTTGCAATGGTAAGGAATGTACAGTGTTCAGTCAAAAGTGCAGCAGTCGACCAAAAAAAAGGCCTTGAGTTTGACAAATTTCTTTCAAACGGCAGTTAATTTAGAGAACGTCGTCAAATATATTAACTTTCGTAATACATATTATGAAAAAGTTGTGGTATAAGTTTGTTGCCATAAATTATTCCACAATTAATTTGGAATAGTGAACAAAACGTGAAAAAAGATTTTGAACTTTTCAAAATGGATGTAAAATCTCATTTCACAAAATCATTATTGTTGTCGAGACGATTTTATAATTACGGAATAAGAATAAACATAGGATAGCTTAGTTTAATGATGTTTATACCATAACTTTTTCATTACTTATTGGAATGTTATACTGTATTGTTGGTCTTGTTTTAAGGCCAATATACTTTTTTTTGAGAATGAGATTTTTTTTTATATGAGAGCTTTGGGTGTTGGATTAACATCAATAACAAATTTATTTTCTACGCCGAGGCAAGATTTGCCAACACACTTTTCAGTATTATCAGCCAGAAGAGTCTACATATTATCATTCATGATTGACATATAAACTCATCAGCCTAATACGTACTGGGAAAAACTCACCTATCCAGATATCACGGATGTCACAGGATTAGGTTCAACGCGGGGCCTAAAATACATCTGCCTGAAATTAATATCAGTATTTAAAAATCATCTTAATATTGCAAGTATTAATAATTACCGATTTTTGCATTATTTTAAATAACAAAAACAATAAATGATAAATGTATGATACAATTATTAACAACTAATGTTTTTTGTATGCTTTTTATATATAAGTACCTATCTACAAAATATAACCCTTTTAATTCAATAGTATCTTAGTGCAGGTATATCGAATGATAAATATATATTTTAATAATATAGTTAATTACATAGTTTTTTAAAATCTATTATTGTCACACTGTCTATATAATCAGAAAATACATAGTTTATTAATTCATATATAGTAACTATATTCAGATTTTTTGGTATAGAACACAGCAAGCTTATTTAATAAATTTTATTGTCTTAGAGTCAAGTTTCAAAAAAGCTTCTCTTACAGAAGTAATTTTCATTAAGTTAAAAACAGGCTTAATAGTTCAAGCTTTTTTCAAGAAAACCTGCCTAAAACGGAACGTGTATAAAGCGGAAACCTGCCAATCCGAAATAAACACTTCGGAGCGGTTACGTTTCCCATACAAAATAACCTTTATAAAGCGGAAACCTGAACTGAACGTTATTTACGGAACAAAGTTACCAATGTGTATGGAAAATAACCTGTTTAAACCGGAAAAGAAGTTAGTACATATTTTTTGTATTGTGACTGTACCTACTTGCGGGCTTATTTACGAATGCTTCAAATAATAAAACAAAAGGGGACCCGGTTCCAGGTAAATCGTATATTTCGCGATTCCGCTTTGGACAGGTTCTACTGTATTGAGATTTGAGATAAGTCGCCTAAGAAAATAGAATAATTATATAGAAATTTTAGTACCAGCATTACTTTTTAAAGTAATATTTGTTAAATACTATTAGGTTTGGTTTAATGCCCATTAGGCTAAAACTTTATCATCAAAATGTATACTTAAATTGAGTTTAGCGACTAGGAGTCTCGTGGTTTTAAAATTTTACAAAATAAAATCACAATAAAAAATACTTGGATCAAAAAATACTTAAAACCGTCGTGTAAAATTTTAAAATAATTTTAGTGTTAAAAATTCATCAAAATAAGACTATAGATTTTTAATTCAATCATCGTGATACGTAAAATTTTATGAAGTATGTGTATCGCGAATTCGCGTAGAGTTGCTCAAATGAACCGTTGTGAATTCATAGTTTTTGATAGAATGTTTGAAACAATTTTTTTGGTTTCGCTGAAGGATACCGCGACTTCGCGATTAGTTCGCCCAAATTCAAACAAACTATTTATTGTCTATTTCGTACGTTTTCTCTCTTTTAGTATTATTGAAATTAATAAATGTATGCATTTCATAAAAAAAACCCGCCTGGTTTATATCGCTGGAAACTTTTCTTCATAGGAACTTACTTGTAGTAATTTGGCAAAATCATTCACAGTTTTTGTCACCATTCTTAAAATTCAGGGCATCACTATTTTATACTTACTACCAATAAATTCATGGCACTCAATTTAGGTGAAGAATTATGGGCTACGTATTTCGATTTTTTTTGAGGATTTTTAGCCTTAACGCCGTGGGAAATGACCGTGACGTCATAGTTGGGTCGGGAGGCTTAAGATCACGCAGCTGTTTTTGATATTATATGACTAATTTGATTATTAATCAAATAATATTATATAAAACTATGGGCGTCTTATCTAAAAAAATCATTGAATAATAATTAATCTTAATAATACATCACTAGACTGAATTATTCACAAAATAATTCAGCATACTTATAATATAACAATACAATAATATAAAGAATACACGGAATAAATATTTTATCTTTATAAAATCACAGAAATAAAACTTAAATAAAATAGGGTCCTTGCCTGATTTTTTTCTTCTCTTGGTATTCAGCACATTGACTATAAATTAAGGTTTTCCGAAAATTTGAAATTTTTTATGCCCGCTCTTTCCTACTTTTTTTTCCACAAATTATAAAACTTATCCAAAATTTTATGTGCTGTAGTAAAAATAATTAATCCTAAAAAAAGTTGAAATGAAATTGTATTTTATGCCTGCCAATTTACAACGGGGTAACGAAAAATATATCGGGTATATTTTGACTTAATATTTCATGCATTTTAAAAACAGGATTAAAATGCACTGATTATTTCACACAAATAAATAAAACTTAAAACCAATTTAAGGGATCCCTTTAGTGGCGGCTTGTCTTCTTAAGTCTGACTTGATGAGCGCCGTGACGATCGCTCCAGCTACCAAGATCGTACACAGAATTATATTTGACCAAACGTCTCCCCACAGCTCCAAGAAGTATCCATACATCATGGTCAGTAGAATACCGAATACCTGAAACAGAAACCAAATACGTTAGCACTTAGAACATTGGGATAAATGGTTATAAATAAACGGTAACCAGACAGAAACTCACAATGACAAAATCTCAACTGTCAAAAGGGTAACCTACTATTGACAGAATCGCAACTCAACACCGGAAAACCTGTTGCCGACAATTTCAATATTGTTGGGTTAGGTTCGTTAGGTTGTTTTTTTTTTTTGCACACAAAAACAAATAAAAAAAAACAACGGCATCAGATTTCCCGGTGTTGAGTTGCGATTCTGTCAATAGTAGGTTACCCTTTTGACATGTGAGATTTTGTCACTTGAGATTTTGACATGGAACCTAAATAAACACATCGGCTCTGATCGCCGAAACTCTTTGAGGGACGAACGGAGGTTTCAGTAAAAAAAGTGAAATTATAGTCCAGTGTAGTAACTAGCAATGAGGAAATTCGTACATTGACGGGACAATCATTAATCACCAGAGAGATTAGGTCCAGAAGATTGACCTGGATCGGACATGTCGTCATATCGGGAGAAAAAAGAGCCACAAAACATCTCCTGCAAAATAAACGTGTGGGCGGGAGACCTCTAGGCAGAACCAAGAGAGAGATTGATGGACAATGTTACCCGAGATCTGAGCGTATTAAATGTTGGCGATAACTTCGGGAGTCCGTTGCTGCAGACAGGAAGGCATGGAGATCCATTGCTCTGGAGGCCAAAACTCTACCGGAGTTGTACGGCCATCGAAAGAAGAAGAAGTAGTAACTAGAGTATAACCTACCTGAGCAGCAGCATTGAGCAAGCCAGCAGTGGTTCCTTCTGGCTCAGGATATGTAACTTCAGCGGCAAACTCAAACCCAACAGCCAAGTAGCCAGTCATGAAGAATCTGTATAAAACAAGATGTACCTAATTTATAAACATTGTCTACTCAACAGGTGCAACTTGTCGATTAAGTTACATTTCATTCAGTAAGGTGACTTCTCAGGCCAATTAGTGACGGTTTTGATGCAATCTTTGCAGTTTTGAAAGCATGCCATGAAAAAGCTGTCTTCCTGTGTTTGTGAAAGAGTTTCGCCCCATTTGTGGTGTTTTTGTCTTACCTAACTGGAACTATTATGCTGGATTTCACCAATTTCTTAGGTGAGGAATGTGGGTGAGGAAGCGCGGCCACCCGAGACTGGACTGGACCGATCATGTCGACCAGATCCTCAAGGATGGGCGCGTTTTGAGTAAAAGGAATAGGAGAGCGTGTATGACAAACTGTATGAGTGTGACGGAAGCTAAGAGTGTGTGTAAGGATAGGGATGTCTGGCGCTCTATCCTCTCTGCCTAACCCGCAAGGGACGTGGCGTGAGGGTATAGTAGTAGTAGTAGTAGGAATGTGGGTATAGGAGACACCTAGTTTAATTTTGTATGAAAAATAATGATAAGTGGCTCCTATTTCCAGTATTCCTCATTTAAGAAGTTGGTGAAATCCAGCATAAGCGTAGTGCAACTTCTTGTATAAAAAAACGAAATTATAAAAAAAGCCTGGTACAAGTAAGACACTCTTAAATTTCATTAAGGAAGGTTAATTGGAGAAAGAGTAAATTAGGCGAAGTGGCACTTACCCAAGTATAAAACTGCTCAAATAAACAATCCAAATGTGACCAAGACTGAGGGTGAAGGTGTAGATAACCATGCCCACTACGGCTGCAGCATACACCCCGAAGGTGGTCTCCTTGAAGCGATGGGTCTTGTCCAGAATGATGCCACACATCACGGAGCCAATCATACCGGCCAACACAATCACCACACCAATACGTCCAGCGTCTTCATTAGCTCCCTGGAAAAATAATTTAGGATAATCGTTGGTTGAGGATGAGGAAGGCAGGAGAATGATAGTATGGTCAGGTCATGCGGAATAACGCAAAATAAAAGTACAAAAAATTTACTACACATTTGGGCTATAAATTTTTTCTCTAAAATGAATTGAAACGGCGCTGCAAAGCAAAATTGTGAGAATCGAAAATGTATGGAGAAAGTTCACCTTGTTACACTGATAACAAAATTTTAACAATCATCTATTCTTTAAATTTATGAGACATATTTTACCACGTTGGAATCAGCAAACATGACGAAAGATTTTAGCATAAACTTTATTTTAAAATGTAGTGAATTGTTCAGGCTGGAGAGTGTAAAAAGCTTTGCTAGCATTTTCTCAGGGACTACAATGCTTTTAGACAGTTTTGCCAGTCAGCGCTCCTCAGGTGCTTCCCTTTGAGCGAGTGTCGTAATCTTGATACTCCGAGTTTAACGTGAATGTTTAATAGTAATACTTCACGAGGAATCTCTAAAGGTGATCATAGTCTACTTACAGGGTAATATTCCAGAACAACTTGATTCAGAAGCGTGGAGATGGCATAAAATACTCCAACGTTCATTCCGTAAGAAATGAGAAGGAGAACATAGTTCCTGTTGCAGATTAGACGCTTGATGGATTTGAAGAAGTTGTCTCCAACGGGACTCTCAATGTCCTGGGCTGCTGACGGGGGTGAGGGAGGCGCTGCTTTGAAGACTGGAAAAAGATATTTTTAATTACATTAGGAAAGCTAATACTAGTTTATAGTGATATGTGAAAATGCTGTTGGCAAGTTCAAGTGTATTCTAAGCATTGAGCTTATCCTTTAAAATAAAAATAAATAAAAATAAAATAATCTTTATTGCACTGAAAATGATCATACAACGGGCGGACTTATTGCCAAATGGCAATTTCTGCCAGCCAACCCTTTACTACAATCTTCTTCTTCTTCGATGGATCTACGGCCCATATCGAGCCTTGGCCTCCACGAGACTTCTTCTCCAACCTCTTCTGTCCCCTGCTGCGACCTTCCAATCTGTTGCCTGGAGTAGTCCGGCTGCGTCCTTCCTAACCTCGTCTTCTCGCCGTAGGCGTAGCCTTGGCCTTCCGACCTTCCTTCTTCCACCTGGGTGCCCTTCCAGGATCCTTTTTGGAACCCGTGATGGTGGCATTCTCCGCACTCCGCACATTTTCCTACACAAATTGTGATAGGCTTATCCTGGTCACTACGGTACCAAATTGTGATGTACCCCCCCTACCCTACAAGCTAAAATAACTAACTAACAAAAACTAGAACTAAACTACAAGTTGGAGGTCCATAAACACCTCCTAAGGTAGGAGTCCCAGAGGAAGACTTGGGTAGAAGATAGAGCAAAGTGGCGGCGAAAGACCAGAAAAGCAGACCCCACCACCATGTGGGATTAATAACTGCTAAGGAGATGAAGAAGATGCACAGATAAAGGTACTTACAGATAAGGATGGTGATAAACAGGAAGGTGGTGAATCCAGCCAAAATATAGAACATGGTCTGCAGATCTCTCCCCACTTGTGCTGGATCATCGTGAGGTTTCACAATGATGGGAGGAAGTAAGAATCCAAGAGCCACACCCAACTGTAACAAAGAAGAGGAAGAGTTAGTTATGATTAAATTTTCTCAAAAATATTGTGAAATATACCTCTGATCTTAGTAAATGTTGAAGGTTTTCACGGTGTGCGATTGACATTGTTTCTTGGTTTTTCGGGTGAACCGTATGTGTAGATAAACTTGATCGACGTTTCGATACTCCTACTGGAGTCTTCCTCTGTGGTAGTAGGAGTGTCGAAACGTCGATCAAGTTTATCTACCCACGGTTCACCCGAAAAATCAAGAAACAACCTCTGATCTTTTTTATCCGAGAGACAGAAACTCGTTTCCAGAAAGTCGCGGAGAAAAATATTTTTTGTAGGTACTGATAATATGCATTAAAATCTAAGGAATAACTGTAAAAGTTTTTTGATTGAAGCGAAATTAACCCTAAAAAATGGAGAAAAAGGCTATTTTTACCATTTTATCATGCGATTGTTCACGCGATTTTAAACCTTAATGCAGTGAGAAATGATCGTGACGTCATAGTTGGGTCGAAAGCTTTAAATAGAATAGGCATTTCTTATATAATAATAATAATGACTTTATTGTGTTTTTTTTACATGGCAATGTATTATATGATTTACAATATAAGGTACATATTGTTTCATCGACGAGTCTCACTGAATATAGAATAGATTTTCTCTTACAGAATTTCTCCGTTAAAATTTACGCGATTTTTTTCCGCTGAATTAACGTCAGAAAATAACCTCTTTAGAAATACTTGAATGAAGTGTAACATATATTCGAGGCACTCGACTAAGTAAATAAATAAACAAGTTAAAAAGGGAGTAAACAGAATCGCTTTTCTGATATCGAATCCAGTTTGTGTTCATTGAATCTGGTTCCTTGGGATAATTGATGTTTATTTTCGATTTTCCTAAGTATTCGTATATAGACGGTGTCAATAACGAAAAGATGAAAATACTCGTATGTATATAATGTTATTAATTTCGACAACAGAATACATATATGCACCAAAACTCAAGTTTGAACCTCGTCACATGATTGGCGCAGTTGGTTGAGGCGGCAGTCTCTCGAACAGGAGGTGCCAGGTTCAAACCCCGGCGCTGGCTATGTATTCCACACTTTGCGATACAGGCTTTTAGCCTAGTGCAAGGTGTGCAGGAAAGTATTTGGGTTTGTGTACGCAAGCCCAGATCCTTTCATTTAAAAAAAAAAAGGTTTCCGAAAAATTCGTAGGTATATCCTGTTAAATTTTCAACGCTATTTTCCACCTTTTCACGGGCAGAGTATCCCAAAAATCCTTTCCCCAAAAAACAGGTCCCAAATGTTTTGTCAAATCAAATCCATTTCCATTAATGAAAAAAATCATATTTAGGTAGTCTCCAAAGGACTACCTATTCAATAAAAAAATATTAATCAACCCTTATTACTAATATTTACCTTGTTAGGGAAGTATGTGGGATTCGATATATTTGTATTTCTTTGAAAGAATGTTTGCTATATTTTTACAAAAACAAAATAAACATCGTAATTGATTGAATGTAAATAGGTTTTATTTATATGAAATAACGAGTACACATTCGATACGCTTTTTTGCTTTAATAATTGAAAAAAATCAATTTAAAATTAGGGCAGTACTGTAATATTTTGATGAATTGACATAGGCCATATTTTGGGAGTTAGTTTATTAGGGACTGACGCTGTGATGGAAAATTAAAAAAAAACTTCTACAGTCATTCCCTAGATTTTAATGCATAATATCAACACAAAAAAAACTATAATCTTTTGAGGTGTTTTTAATTTTTTTTGAGAAATCTGTACGAGATATAAAAACTTTTTTAGGGTCATTCTTAGATAAATGTTCAATGTATCTAACCTATTTTATCCAAAGCATGTTAAGTAACGGTTGTCGAGATCTAAGGTCTCCCATTATTTGACTTTTTTTGAAATGTCTATATGCCTACTTTTAATACTATATTAACGTTTGAACATTGTACCAAGTTCCAGTAGATTTTTCGAGTTAGTACTTAGGTCGTACCTTTGATCACGTTTGGCAGTAGCCACCCACTTGTGAAGTAGGTACCCACTCGTGAAGTAGGTACCCACTCGTGAAGTAGGCAGGTATTGGAAAGCCTGTTAAAATCCCTACCCACCAATATGCCAACCCCTCCCCCCCCACTTATTCACCACTAATGATGACGGATCGTTTTCTGATAAGAGCCCAATAAAATTACCATACAAGCTTCACAGTGTCCCCCTCTCTGTAATGGGAGCCAATTTAAATAGCCATCTCATATATCATGACCTTGACTCCATCCCAACCATAGCAAAGTAGGTAATGTTGAGCTTTTTATTTTATTTTTACACTTTATGATATACAGACACAGAGAACGACTTTCCGATTGAGATTAATATCTCTTTAGTGGTAGGCAGAGAGGATAAAGCGACACACAATTCAATCCCTACCAGGCGCGAAGCTACCTGAGAACACGATTCCTATCGAGTTACCTTTTGGAAAAAAATCCCATAAGAAATGTTAGCCCCGGCTTCCCTTCTGGAGAATCCACCCTTCGCCACTGATCCCTGCATACATATTTTTGACAGCCTGTGTTGTTGGTGTATGCAGTGGGCGCCCTTAGAGTCGACATGAGATGTTTTTCTTTTTTGTATGATAATGTATTCATGTTTTACAAGATTATTTTGAAAATCACAATATATGTTTTGTGAGAACATCGGAATTTTCTACATGTCGTAGTTGAATATAACAACTAGTTATACCTCAACAGATATACAGCAAAGGATGGACCTTCCATCAGGCTTATGACTGATCGTCGGCTGGCTTAATGTGATCGCTTTGCATTAAGCCAGCTGACGATCAGTCATGAGCCTGATGGAAGGTCCATCCTTTGCTTTGTATCTGTTGAAATTATAGCTACTTGTTATATTCCTGTTTTGTTGATGTCTCTGTGGGTGTCACATATTTTTTTTATCGTATGGTCATTTCTAGTACATCACATAAATTACAACCACATAGAAAATAAAATAAATAAAATAATAAAAAATAAAATAATATCTCTGGCTTCATCATTTTGTTCATAACATTTATTTTATTTAAAAAAATAATAATCTGTGTTTATTGAAATAAACCCAAATACATCTTTGTATGCTTGTGCACAGTATGCTTGTGTCGTGAAGTGGAGTAAGTCGGCATCGGGGATTGAACCCGAGCCCGTCGGATTAACAGTCGACCGCGTTACCAACCAGGCTACCGACCACCTGAACATTCGTTCACACTCTGTGATTTCCTCCACAGACCACGCATTCTCCACCATTATTCCACTTTTATCATTTTTTAAACACGTGCCGTCTCAATGTCATGCACAAAGATAATCGATATCATAAAAAGATAAAGATTATTGCGCATTTATGATGGATAATGTATTGGCGGTAATAAATTGGGAGATAATTGAATTATCTGAATGATTCTGGCTCCCACAAATCATTTCATTACTCGATGTCACAAAAAAGGGAGCTTTTCACGAATAAATTCACAATTAGAATTGAAATTACATCAGGGGTTGAGTCGAACTACCTATCAAAACATTTCTGAATGCTTGTTGTGTGTATGTCCGAGAAAATAATTTGTTTTGTAAGGATTTGGCTGAGAAATACGAGCATACATAGATCTTGTAACCAGTGATCACGATATTATAGTTGAATCAATTAGGTGTAAAACTATAACCAGAAGTGGTTTACGGTAAGTTCGTCTAAAATCAATTAGTTTAAAATCAATTCGTCTAAAATCAATTCGGCCAAAATTAATTTGCCTAACGATCAATTCGTCGATTTAAGACGAAATGATTTTAGACGAATTGATAATTAGACGAATTGATGATTAGACGAATTGATTTTAGACGAATTGATTTTAGACGGATTGATTTTATACGAACTTACCAGATACCACCAGAAGTAGTGCTGCTCGGTGATGACCCTGAAAGTGGTGCTTCATTAAAAAGTCAAAAAGTATTAATGTGATAAAATAAAATAATAAAAATAAAACGAACATCTCAACACCTCGCCATATAGGCCTAAAGGTTGCACAGACAAGGATTCCTTCGAATATTTCAGCTGCCGCAGCCGGGCTGCCTAGTGCGTGGCAGGCCTTGGGTCGCAAACACACTCAATGAGATTTCTTTAACGATACGAACATCGCTGGATGAATTGTGCTAGTGTTATAAAACTGAAGTGAGCGGCAGGTGAGGCAGGTACGTGAATTATAGAAACGATTCAGGTGTGGGGAGGGTCGCGGTGAGGTGCTTGAAATCAGGAGACTTACAGGTCACTGGATATCTATCTATCTATCTATACCCTCACGCCACATCCCTTGCAGGGTAGGCAGAGAGGACAGAGCGCCAGACAGCCCTATCCTTACACACACTCCTAGCTTCCGTCACATTCATGCAATTAGTCATACACGCTCTCCGATTCCTTTTACTCAAAACGCGTCCATCCTTGAGGATCTGGTCGACATGATCGGACCAGGTCAGTCTCGGACGGCCGCGCTTTCTCACCCCTCTTCGCTCATTCAGATATATCTTTTTTGTCATCCTGTCATCATTCATTCTCTCAACATGCCCAAACCATCTTAGTTTGTTTACTTTCATTCTTGTCACTACACCAGTCTTGCAGTCACTCATTTCCCTAATAACCTCATTCCTTATCTTATCTCTCAGCGTTTTCCCGCACATTCTTCTTAATGACCTCATTTCTACTGCATTCAACCCTGATTCATCCTTCTTCATCCACGTCCACGTCTCACTAGCATACATCAGGGTCGGCACCAAGACAGCATTGTGCACTAGCACTTTTGCTTTCATAGACACATTGCTACTACTAACAATCGGACCGAGCGCACCATTCGTCCTAGTACCGGCCAGCTTCCTTCTTTCAATGTCTCCATCACAGCGTCCATCTCTAGTAAACAAACTTCCCAGATATACATACTCATCCACTTGCTCCAGACAGTCATTACCAACCTTTATCACACAATTTGTCCTTATTTCCTCTCTTTCGAACACTAATACTTTCGTTTTATTTACATTCATTTTCATACCATTCATATCGCAGCTTTCGTACACACAGGATACTATCCGTTGTAACTCACATTCATCATCAGCCATCAACACTAAATCATCTGCAAACATTAACGCACATACTTTCACTCCATTTAGGTCCACACCAACATTCAGCTCATTCAGAGGACGCATGCAGTAGTCGAAGAACAGGTTGAACAACCAAGGCGACATGACGCAACCCTGTTTAACCCCTTTTGTGAGAGTGAACCACTGCGACAACGCAGCATTCACCCTGACACAAGCAGAGCTCTCCGTATATAGAGACGCGATTGCGCCAATCAGTCGGTCGCTCACCCCATATTCCGACAGTACACGCCACAGTCTTTCTCGGTCCACACGATCGTATGCCTTCTCCAGATCCACGAACGCGCAGAAGAGCCTCTGGTGTTTAGCCAGAAGCTTCTCCACGACCATCCGTAGGGAGAAGATCTGATCGGTGCACCCCCTGCCACTCATGAAAGCACCCTGCACATCCCATACTTTACTTTCAGTCACTTTTCTTACTCTTTCAATCAATACCTTTCCATACAGTTTGCCCACAGAGCTCAGCAAACTGATAGCCCGATAACTGCCGCATTCCAACCTTGAGCCTTTCCCCTTGTACAAAGGGCAGATGACTGCCCTCCTCCAATCCTCAGGAGTGCAGCCACTCTCCCAGCACAAGTTGAAGAGCCTCAGGCACCACTCGAGAATCTTCGGGCCACCTTGCTTGATGAACTCTATGGCCACACAGTCATGTCCCGCAGCTTTACCATTCTTTGCTTTTTTCAATGCAAGCACAACTTCATTCATACGTATTTCCTCGTCCTCAGCAATATTTACATTCATACTATCTGCTACATTCGTCTGGTTTGTACTAGTACCACTTTCATACAATTCTTCGAAGTATTCTTTCCATCTTTCAACAACTTCTTCTCCATTCATCACTCACTGGATCAGTCACTGGATATCGATAATATTATTAATGGATGATCAGTGGAAGGGAGCTGGGATAAGTACCATACACCTGGTGGGGACCACTGGGTCAAACAATGCCATAGCATAATACCAGCCATCAGGTGTCGGAGTACTTTCCCGTCAAGTGGAATGGGGTACCACATAGGGTTGACAGATATATTTAAAAAAAAACCGGACAATTTTTAATTTTTGCAACCCCCGCTACAATTTTCTTCTTTCCAAAATTACACAAGCAATTTGCGCCGCAGGTAGGCGAAATTTTTGCTAATAATGAGTTCTGAAGAGTGATATTTTCCCTTGACGTAATGTTAAAAATATACATACATAAGTAGTTCAAAACAGTGGTTACTAAGTAGGCAAAATTTATTTTATGAAAAAATGCTTACTGTTTAAATAGTCGGGTCTTCACAAGGAATGTAGATTGTAGGTGCCTTCTACGTATGAAAAATGAGAACATGATGAAAATAATCAAGGATTATATTCTCTTGAGTGACTTTATGAATAAATACAGGTAAGTAATTGATAAGTCTGTATAGGCTTGATTGTGTTGAAATTCTTAAGGTCCGATTAAAATAAAACATACAACCCTTTGTCCGGTTTTTCAATATTTTTTCGACCGGACAGATGTCATAAAAACCGGACTGTCCGGTCCAAAACCGGACATCTGGAAACCTTGGTACCACAGGGTTCAGTCCATTTTGTTATGAATTTTGATTGAGCAGCGTATGTATTTATGACGATTCGATTTCATGTGTGGTTTTTCGTGTGTGGTATTGAATGTTATGACGCTGAAATAAGGAGTGTTATTCAAAAGGTTCTTACACTCTGATTTTACATTATAGTCAAGTATTGTTCACGTTATAAGAGTTTAATGGAGTGATTTATAGAATAGAATACGCAGGTCAAAACTGGCAAATATATACTTTTACTCCTTTTCAACTGGATACGCAAGATTAATTATTATGATATTGAAGTGGTAAACTATACATGGTCTGACAATGTGAGGCGAATCGCAGGAAGCAAGTGGATGCAGCATGCCCAGGATAGGGATCTGTGGAAAGTCAAAGAGGAGGCCCATGTCCTTCATTGGAATTAATACGGCTGAGAAAGAAGAATAAAATAAGTGGGTTCTGGTCTTTCATTTAAGAGGTCCTGGGTTTGATTCTCAGGATGGGCTTGATTGCTTAGGCTTGTAATTTCATATTAGCCAGTGAGTAGTACCGGCTGAGGCGAATGAAAGACTAAATATTTAGTTTAAAATCCACAAAAAATACTTTAGATTACGCGACTAGTGTTGGAGGATTTGCACCCTCATCATCAGGCGATTTTGAATAAAGTAAACAGGATTATAGAGACAGTGAGTATAAGTTCTTTTTCCTCTCCAACAGCCCTGCAGCTTCCACTTCTGGATATAGGTCCCATATTTTTTACTGATTAATTGATAATCTGTGGATGATATCTAGGAATGTATAATTGGTTTTGTGTATACAAACCCAGATCTTTTTTTAAATAAAAAAATAATAAAATTGAATCTGGTTTAGGATAAGATGACATGAAAGAAAAATAAATTAAAAACGACGAGATTTTCGAAGGGTTGAACATGAAAGAAAGTTTTCTCAAGGGATGGTTTAGTAAAGAACATACCCACATCTGATTTTCTTCACATCCCTAAATGATATATGATGTTACCTGATGGAGATGTAAATATTTTACCATTTGTATGATAGTATTTATATAACCGAGTGGGCAAACTGAAGATATGTGGGCGGAGGAAATCAAGGGTGGAACTTAATAGAAAAAATCCGAAAAGGATATTTTTAGAAACAGGATTGCTCGGCATCTATTTATGTATATTATCGCAGAGAGGTGGAAGGCCTTGACTAGAATATCTATGTATAATCTACCTTTAAGAGAAGGCATAATGACATTTTCCAAAATTTCTAAAAACGGGAGACCTTAGATCTCGACTACCGTTACTAAATACTCGTATATGAATTATTTTTGATTTACAAATTTTATTCTTGTAAGGCGTTGGATTTTTTTCTACATTCCGTGCTATAGGGAAACTACATTGTATATACTCGTATATGCTTTGGAAAAAAATACAGTACATGCATTGAACCTTTATCTAGGGAATGAGCGTAAAATAATTTTTATATCTTGTACAGATTTCTCAAAAAATAAAAGTGGAAAACACATCATTTCTTTTTTCCGAAAGTTAGCAGCTTGTTTCCCGAAAGCCGCGGAGATTTTTTTCTTGCATTGATAATATGCATTAAAATCCTGGGAATGACCGTAAAAGTTTTTTGATTGAAGCGAAATTAGCCCTAAAAAATTGAAAAAACGCTTTATTTTTATCATGCGATTGTTTGTGCTATTTTGAAATAGTCGAATGTCTTTATTAAAACAAGTCGAGATGGTAAGGACACTTATGATGAACAGATGACAAATGTTATATAAATGGGTGAAAGAAGAGGTGGACGGAAATGTGGCCGTCCAAGAAACACTTGGCTCCAGACTGATGCTCAACGGAGATCAAATGTGTCTTTAGTGAAACGAACCCTGTAGTGTGAATGACGAACTTCGTTTCGGTCAGGACACAGTGGATAGAGGGGGTAACTATTTAGTACTTTAAGAGAAAACCAACTCAAGTTTTTTTTTGTTTCTCGACTATATAATTTTAGACATCCCTGCAGGCTTAGATAGAAGGGGGAGTTAGAAGATCTGAGAGAAAAAAATGTAGGATTCCCACCCACCCGACATGAGAATAATAATATATTATGGGACGATGTCGTAGGAATGACAGTAAATGTACGGAGCAGATTACAATTATAAGGGCGTTAGTAGTAAAAACTATATATAGGCATGATGGTATAAGCCTGTACAACACAGAAGGTACACTACCATGGGCATCGCCAGCCTCGGATCTAGGAGGGCAACAAAAATTTAAAAAGCTGATATAGGATAAAAAAATGAATGAATAGCGCCGCTGACGAAATTTTTTGTGAGACATATAGTGAAGGAGGTCGGGATGTGGTTTGTTTATTTGAAAAAGTGTGTAATACTTTGCACAATAATATGTATGAAACATGTTTTATACAAAAAAGTGATAAAAAATAGCTCCGCAGGCAATTTTTTTTAATGAAACAATTGCATTTTGGTAGATTTTCATACTTATTCTAGAAAATTTATGATATGATGAGAAAACGTATGGTAATAATGTGTTTTTTTGTGAGGTCTTATCATTTAGTATGAAAAATATATACCTATTCCAATCTCTGACCTATTCCAATTCCCCCCTGACGACGTCCATGGTTGGTACTGTTGGTAGTAATACTATAGGTATGATGGTAAACCTGTACAACACACTAGGTACACTACCCTTCACTGAATGTAGTAAGTGCATATGGTAAGGGTTTTCAAAACGAGGAGAAAAATTGATGGAGACGGGCTATAATCACGCTCTTAAGATTTCCGTCCGAAATATTTTCGCTGACATTTTTATTTACATTAAATTGGACAAAAACCCGTACACCAATTTGTTTTTTGAGCCAAAAATGAAGTGGGTAACGCGCTTGAGCGTGGGTTCGATGCCTACTTACTCCACTTCTCGAGACAAGCTTTTCTAGCTATCACAGTAGTAAAGTCTACAAATATGTTTTTGATACAGTAAAATATACAAGAAATAATTTAAAGTGTGTTCTCCTCATGGGTTCCTCGATTTAGCCCTTCCACCTTTTTTGTATTTTCTAGAGTATCCTGTAGAACTTTTTCTTGTTCAGCAGCGAGCTTCGCCATCATTGGTTGCATTTGCATTGCGCATTTTGTAGGTGGAATTCTGGGCACCATAGGTGTTGTTTTCTTCTTCTTTACCTTCTTTTATTAAAATTGTGAAACTAAATCGTCAGCCAGTTAATCTTATATTTTCATATAAAAATAGTATAATTTATTAAACCAATATAACACAGATTTTCTCCAATGTACATTTGAAGGGAAAAACATTGGCAAAGTTGTAAATTTTAATAGGAGTAATATTACTTAAATTGTAATGGTTTTTCACACAGAACTGTGTTGTTTACAACCACGCTTGCCAACATAGTTTTTTAGTTTGTACTTAAACATGTCTAATTTGTTGTAAGCTTGCCAACATGATGCCAAAATTGTAACCGTTTTGGAAATGTAGTACCAACCTCCGTGAAAATATGTATTAAACCTCGACCTGGGCAGATACTTTGAAATCTCACTTCTTTTACGATCTCATTTCGTATCCGTCACGATTTCAGCTGAAACACGATTTTAAGAGGACTGTAAACTCGCTCTTTTACAAAATTTTCGGTAAATATCCCGGCATTATTATTAATCACACCACATTGATTATTATTATACTGGACATTAGTAAAGGTACCCTCAGAGCTTTATTGATATATGGAATAGTTTCTTGTTAAAAGAAATAAATAGCTAAAATCGATTTTCTCCATTTTTTTAAAGATTTTATTTAACTTCAGCGAAGAGTCTTTTAATTTTTTTTAATGGATTTTTCGACCACTTCCTTACTACTTACGAGACCTGAAACTTTGCAAACATACGTTAAGTCGGTGACAATACAATCCTGTAACACTTTGGATCAGCATACTCCAGATACAAAAAAATGTAAAGGGTCTCAAAGAGATCCAAGGGTCGTGTGGGGTCATTCATTGAAAGACTCCCACTGGCTTAAGGCCCTCCGCATCCCCGGGTAGCACAGGCGCATATAGCGTTGGGAAAGAGATCCATATTTTGTCTAGATCAAGCCTCGGGTAACACCGAGCGATTAAAAGGATCCAAGGGTTGTGTGGGGTAACGTGTGGTATCGTATGAAAGGGCGTCGGAAAATTAATCTAGATCGTATGTAAGTCGGATGCACCCCGGGAGAAGGGCTTGCTTGGTATCGTTAGAAGGCCGTGAAAAAGGGATCTAGGATGTGAAGTTATTCTTTAATAGAATAATTTAAGAAAAGAAACTTTTTTAGAACGCAAAAATCTATCAAATTTTTGAAAGAAACCAATAAGTTTATTACAGATTCAACGAATCTTCTGAAATTCATCATGAAAAAAATTTACTTCGAGCTTTTTAATTTTGACATTTTGTTTGTACCTACGTAATTAATTAGATGGTTAGGACATCATTGGTTAGTGTATGAAGTTCTGATAGTAGATTGATGATCAGAAGGGAGACAGTTTGATTAATTGCTTAATTAATAAACCCTACTTCGAGATTGTTCTCAACTGATTAATAAGCTGACATGGTTCTTAAATTAATCAGATTAAAACCTATCAAGTATCTTCTAACATCAGCCCTTGAAACTTACTCGATTCTTGTAAAATTAAAAGTAATGTTTGAGAAGGTTATAGTGCTCTCAGAAGCATAGATCATACTCACCCATGGGCTGTAATGTAATTGTAATGGTAACTCCTTTTTATGAGACTCTAATTAAAATATCCACAGAGGGTGGGTTTATCAACTTCCAGGGAATTCGTAATAAATAAATATATAAATTTCAATAATTATTTATTACACACAAATGACAATTTTTTTTTAAAAGGATCTGGGCTTGCATACACAAACCCAAATACTTTTCTGCACACCTTGCACTAGGCTTAAAGCCTGTATCGCAAAGTGTGGAATACATCGCCAGCGCCGGGGTTCGAACCCGGCACCTTCCGCTCGAGAGACCACCGCCCCAACCAACTGCGCCAACCATGTACTCCTTGGGTGGAACAGTTTCCTGATGTCTTGGATGCATAAATAAAGATGACAGTTTCTTGATTAACTTTCTTCAACACTTCAGCCATGTGGGTGCCGTCAATGTTGGACACATAATGATCATCAAGCCCTTTAGAAAATGGCTGTAAGGCTAACAACACCAACTATTTCCGCTTTCAAGAGTAGACTGAAGCAGCATTACCTTTCTATTTCAAATCCCACTACCAGTCCCTCCTGAACCCAGCATCCCTCCCTTACCCTATCCCATCCCATATACCATTTATGTATATATTTATATATGTATAATATGTTTATCTGTGTATGTATTTAGTATTCAATTATTGTTAAGTTAAGGTACCCTTTTGGTACTTATTATAATTAGGTATATCTCAATTTAATCTCTGTTATGGGTTGGCTGGCAGAAATTGCCATTTGGCAATAAGTCCGCCCATTGTACAATTATTTTTTTTAGTACAATAAAGATTATTTTATTTTTATTTATTTTTTTTATTTGTAATTTAGACTTGCTTGTTTGCGAAATTTTATGTGAGACATAGTGGAGAAGGTCGTTATGTGGTACGGTTTCTTTGAAAATGTATATGATACTGTGCACAAAAATATGTATGAGAAATGACATGTACGAAAAAGTAATAAAAAAAGCGCCGCTGGCAATTTTTTTAAAAACAATTGTTTTTTGAAAGATTTTCATGAAAATTAATTATATCATGAGAAAACGTGTGGTAATTATGTGATTTTTTTTGTGAGGTTCTATCATTTTTTATGAAAAGATATATACCTATTCCAATCTCTAGGGGACTCTGACGGCGTCTATGTAGTCATCCACTTTTTTCAAAGCAACGAATTAGGTATTATTTCACTTATTTGGCAAAAAGTCAAAATGTCTGAAACGTTCCGTTACAGTCAATAGCTTGACATTACTCTTGTTTTATGACAGTTGCTGTAACCGTCTGATAGAAATAATATGATTAATATAATCAAAGTATTATAGTGAAATGGACCGTGAAACTTTGTAATTCCTAGTTGTCGTATATCAATAAAAAAGGAAATGGAGATATATATATTTTATTGCGCAGAAATCATTTCGAAATTCATGATAATTCGTTAGATGATAATAACAGGAATGCAGTAACTAAAATGAAAGTGAAGAAGCCTAGATTTTTTTAATTAAAAGCAATCCACCCGACAACGAGTGATTTATGCCATACACGATATTCAATTATGCTACAAATTTAAAAGATTTAAATCGGGGCAGCATCCTTTTACATTATCAATAATATACTCACACTCTCCTGTCATTATGTTTAAGACAGTTGACAATGCTGTGGTATATACGAGGAGAGTTTGTGGATAATAAGTATTCGATACTCAAAGGAAAAGTCGTACAATGTTCTTTAATCTGCTCCAGAAACAGAGAGTTATCAATTAACGGACAGTTGAAAATTATATGATTGAGGGATTCCTCTTCCTCTCCACACTCGCCTACAGGGAAATTTATACTATTTAGCCTAAGAGCGTGCCGTTAAAAATATGACGAATGAAAAAATATCTGTTTTTTTATCGAAATGTGGTTTAAATGATAGTTTACCAATAGGGTAATACATCGCACTAGGGTTGCCTATCGTTGCCTATCAAAATATTGCCTCAACATTCCCTGCCCCCCCCCCCCCCCCCCCCGAAAAGGTCCCCCTTCGCGATTTTTGCATTTTTTTAGGAATATGGTAAAAGATTGGAGAAAGTGATCAATGACAAAAATAATCCTTACTAAATTTTTTCGTAGGACTAGTAGTATGTGTGTGTAAGGATATGGTGGTCTGGCTTTCAATAAGAAGATAAGCCGTTCAAAGATATTTTACTTTTTATTTTTCTAGTTCGTGATAGGTTGGTCTAGGAACTCTCAACCGTAATATAATATACAAATTTAAACGTAGAATTTTATAACTGGACTGAGGTCGCATTGCCTTACTTATCGTCCGATTAAATCCTGCAAAGGTTTCCTGTTCTACGACCTTTTTTTCATGTAAATATCCCTCCAACTTTCGTCATAAACCTCCCCACACCACCCCACGTGTATCACCATTAAGGACGCTAAAAGGTCGGATGCACCCATCTCATAAAATATCTTAATATCCTACACTCAGTTACTGGTATGACTCCTAACCTGGCAGCTTTATTATTTTGTACTATACAGTGGCGATCCTAGAGTTTTTATCTGAAGAAAGTTTGGAGTATACCCATCGACAGCGAAACATCGCACGGACGGGTATATTATAGTGAATCTAGCGCGACAATACTATTTTAGGTTATATTTTTATTCGTGAATGTTTTTTTATTGAAATTGTTTGATTTTTTGCGTTTGCTGGTTTTTATCATATTATCGTTTCATTGAGTTTGTAATTGTTTGTAGTATTTATATTGACCAAATTGATTCTATGTATATGTCAAAGGCCTCTGGCCGTTTATGATTTAATAAATAAATAAATAAAGGTCTTTTTTCAGTTGTAAAATAAAATAAATAAAATAAATTATTTCATTTAAAGTGATAAGAGATGAAAGGGATTAAAAAAATATTGTATGACGTCATAGGTGGGTCACGAGCTTTAAGTATAGAAGTGTGTGACATTTAATCCTCTTTGTCTATCCCGCAAGATATAAAGCGTGATGGATATATAGATAGTTTTTAAAAATTTGATATTCACTATTTAAAAAAAATGACAGATAGGCACAACATTAAAAAATATACTATAACCAACAGTAAATTCTTTTGTATTAGAAAATGTGAAAATTTATTCGTTGATAAAATAATGAAAAAAAAACGTACAGGATGCAGATTATAAAGGAAAATAATTATTAGTCGAATACAGAAGGGTTGGGAATACAAAGAGTGGTAGATAAGCTAGGTGGCTGGGGGTGGAGTATTGTTAATTAATTGCGTACGAAGACTTTGTAAAGATAATGGAAACATACCTCTTTATAAAAAAACTGCAGAATTTTTTTTTGGCAGAGAACAATAGTTTAGTTTATTATTTCGCCAACAAGGGATCCAAGCAGAGTCGTAACCATGGGTGTTGTCGGGGGAGGGGCAGGGGGCAGCTGCAACCCCTAGAGATGGTAATAGGTATATATTTTTTCATACTCAATGATAAAACCTCACAAAAAATCACATTACTACCACACATTTTCTCATCATGTCATAGATTTTTTAAAGTTTGTATGAAAAGCGATCTAATTCCAATCGTTTCATAAAAAAGTCTGGGTTCGATTCCCGGCCGCGTCAGATAGATGGACTGGAATTGGCGAATGTTACTTAAGTGTAAAGTGATCACATTAAGCCAGCCGACGATCAGCCATAAGCCTGATGGACGGTCCATCCTTTGCTGTGTATCTGTTGAGATAACTACTAGTTAATTATAGTTGTTTACTCATACTATACTTTAAAGCTTTTGTATATTTCAGAGAGAGATGTCACTGTGTTGTAGGTGGCCAGAAGAAGAAGAAAAGGAGAAGGATTATTATTGAAGATTTCAACCCTTTCAATTCTTTAAAACTTCCCTTCAGAAACAATAGGACTACTTGTTATAATAATAATTACAACAAAAGTTCCCGATTCTGATAATGTTAAGATTTAGTTTCATGTTTGGAAAAATAATTATTAAAGGTTGTTCATTCCGATGTTTTCCTATAAACGGAGAAGTTTTTTTCATTCATTATGTATAGACCTACTTCTGTCCCTGATCATGTATGACATAAGCTCATGTATTGTGACAAAAATTTTGACTGCGGCGCTACTTACATGGTCACTTCCAAACAAAGAAAACCAAAACCAAGTTCACATTTTTTTTCATTCGCCTGTGGCGCCTTTTGTTGGGCATATTTTGTAAGGGTGTGTGTGTGTGTGTGTGTGTGTGTGTGTGTGTGTGTGTGTGTGTGTGTGTGTGTGTTTGGTTTTACTAATTTTACTATTTGATAATTTTTCCTTAGGTTTACTTTCATTTCCATAACTTAATTTACTTTTACATTGTCTATTTAAAATATTGGTAATTCGCAGAACCTTCGCTGGTCTATGTAATGGTGATGTTTTTTTTGTATATATTGTGTTGACTGTATGGTTTTTCAAGATAAAATAAAACCTCCTTAATAATTGTGGATTTTCGGCAGCGTTGAGTATTTGACAAAACGCCGTCACAATCACATCGGAACGTTATTTTGAAAATTGTATATATACTGTTTACAAAAAACATTTCGCATTGCACCTAATTTAATTTTGTTTTAATTATATACGTACAATACAAAAATTAGATATTCGTATACGCCACTGACTTTGCACGAGATTGTCGACGAGAATCACGAGAATCTCGGCTTCAACATAGGCTATTTTTTTTTATTCTCTTTCGGCAAGGCACCCGATCGCGAGTGATATATGCCATACAGAGACAAAGTCAATTCAATTCCGCACACACGATAATCAAAATATCAAATCACCTAGTCACACTATCACGCAAAACAACAACTTACCCTCCTTCAGTAGGAAGCGGGCAGTACAAGATGTTACAAGTTTCAATGCCTATCGGTATACAATATCTCCAGCGGACATCGGTAAATTCAATGCTCGTTATAAACAGGGATGTGCCGCTGCATTTCAATTACAATTAAATTATTAAATTCAAAACTTTTGCATGTACTAAATATTTTTATCGTGTTTCTTCAAGTGGTTTATTAGGGCGAAGTTAATTCTAGGATTATTCAATGAAAGGAGATGTTGAACATTAATTGGAAATGACAAGCCGAGGCCGGTCAAGTCACGCAGTAGATCATTATTGGGTAATCGGCTACAATTGAAAAAGACGTGATCCGCCGTCTCATCCTCCTCTCCACACTCACACAGAGCAGATGACAAAATATTAATCCTTTTAAGGTGCGATGCCAGAACAGTATGGCCTATTCTAAGCCTACACAAAAGAGAAACGCTCAATTTGGGGATTTTTAGATGTCGAAACCATGGGAAAGTTGGGACCGATGGTTGTATACTTCTATAATAGGAACCAGTACTAGACTCAGAAAACATAAGATTCCACTCCCCATCAACTCTTTTTTTAAATATATTAATGTAATCGTCAATTGGTAGCGAGAAGTTGCATGGAATGACGCCACACGAGCGGGCTTCTCCCGCTAGTGCGTCTACTCTTTCGTTACCTTCAATTCCCACATGGGAGGGAATCCAAGCAATCGATACATCAATGTTTTTTGTATAGGAGGTATGAAACATGTCCTTTATATCACAAATAAGTCGATTATTAATTAAAGCGGAAGTATTGTTCAGCATCAAACAGTTGACAATGCTGAGAGAGTCAGTAAAGATTATCACAGGCGATATAGATAAATAAACAATCTTCCTCAGAGCCTCGACGAGGGCCACACACTCGGCCGTAAATACAGATGTCTCCCCAGGCAGTTGAAACTGACCTACCAGGTTCTGAGAAGGTATGTAATATGCTGCACCACAAGTTCCATCGTCGCCCTTAGACCCGTCCGTAAAAACCTTGATATGTGAGGGCCAATTTTCTTCAACTGTTTGGGAAAACAGACGATTGACGTACGTGGGGTTCCAAGAAGAAACAGACCTGTTAATACCAATTGAGGGATAGATGTTAGGAACGAGCATGGTTGCGTCTAGGGGAATGCTGAAAATGGGGAGAGATGGGTTGAGAGGGCATGAAAGAACATTGAAGATGAAGTACCATGATTCATACAGCAGAGGTGGGGTGGAAGTGAGTCGATTAGGTTTTGAACTGAATAAAGCATGAAGAGATCGAAGTTTATAAAAAATAGGATGATTGCTTTGATTTGATCGGTTTACAAGAAATTTAAGGCAAAGGAGTTTTCTTCTCAAGGACAAAGGCATTTCAGCGCATTCCGCCTGCAGGGAAACCGCTGGGGAGGATTTCATTGCCCCAAGTATGAGTCTAAGGGATTTTGATTGTACCCTGTCCAATTTAATCTGTAAGTATTTTGGAAGTGGGTCCATGATAAAGCATGCATAATCTATATGACTTCTAATAAGCGCACAGTATAGCATTCTCATGACAGATGGGTGAGCACCCCACCAGACTCTCGAGATTGCCCTCAGGATATTGATGTTCTTTTCGCATTTAGCTATTATACTCTCGATGTGGGCATTCCATGACAGTTTGCGGTTAAGTGATACTCCCAGAAATTTTACATTTTGCTTAAAAGGGACTTCGATACCGTTAAGTTTGATTTTAATATTTGGAGTATTATGCTTCCTGGAAAATATTACTGCTTGACTCTTGCCCGGAGACAGAGTGAGGCCCTTGCCATCAAACCATTCACACACAGATCGCAAAGCATCCTCCAGTAACCTTGAGGCACGTGATACTGATTTATGTGTTAAATAAATTACGAAATCATCCGCATATTGTAGAATAGAGACTTCGGGAGGGATACATGAAATAAGATCTTGAGTATAAATATTGAATAGAATGGGGCTCAATACGGAACCCTGGGGGAGACCCCTATAAACTTTTCTTTCTACTATTCCCATTGGGGTCTCAATCATAATCACTCTGCTGCACATTATGTTAATTATGAGATGAACAAGAGCATCTGGGATTCCCAAAGACATCATAGTGTCAAATAGTTTTGGAATGAGAACATTGTCATAAGCACTGCATGCGTCCAAGAAGCAGGCTATCATATCTGCTTTATTTTCTCTAGCGAGATGAATATCTGAAACTAGTACACTGAGGTTGTCAGTGCACGATCTGTTTTTTCGAAAGCCAAACTGCCAGGGGGGTAAAAGATTATTATTTTCAACGAACCATTCAATCCTGGCTTTGATCATTCGCTCAAGAATCTTTAGAAAACAGCTTGAGAGGGCAATGGGTCTATATGAAGATCCCAGGGATAAATCCTTGCCAGGCTTAGGGATAGGAATCACTAGCTGCTTCCTCCAAGATTCGGGGATCGAACACGAATCCAGAACAAGATTATACATTTTCAGAATCACAGTGAGAAACGATTCGGGAAAGTGTTTGAAAAAAGTGTATGGAATGAGGTCATGTCCTGGAGAAGAGTCACTCGTGGACTGAATGGCGGTCTTTAATTCGTTAAGTGTGAAAGGAGGGATCAAGTTCTGTGAGCGATTCAGTTCTGAAGAGGGCTTGGGAAGCTCAAAAGAATTTGGAACGTAGGACGGGGCCAACCTTCCAACAAAATCAGATACCCACGTCGTACACTTGGAAGAATCAGCCTTCGGAGAATACGCACCTCTAAACCTTCGAATCGAATCCCAGACACTTGTGAAGGAGGTTTCTGGCGACAAAGAGTTACAGTAATCATACCAACCTTGCCTTTTTTTCTTTCTTAGTAATTTTTTGGCCTCGGCCTGAGCCCTACGGACTTCCAAATAGTTGGCAAGTGACATATTTCTCTTGTACCTCCTAATCGCATTAGTCCTATTCTTTACCGCAGCCGTACACTCTTTATCCCACCAAGGGGGAGAGTACTTGTAAAAGGAATTACCGTTAGATATTGGAATTGCCTGGTTGGCCGCCTTGATGATGCGGTCGTGAACTACCTCGACAAAGGGATTGATATCCATTTCTGCACTATTGACAGTAGGAACCTCGGAATCCAACTCAAGCAATCCTTCAAAAAGACTCCAGTCCGCCCTGTTTGTAAGAAATTTCGTTTTGGTAGGCTTGTTATATCGAGGTCCTTGAGGATTGATCATGGTTACTATGATAGGGAAATGGTCACTGGAATATAGATCAGATAGTCGGTTCCAAGATGTTATTGTGGCGAGATTACTGGTGCACAATGTGATGTCCAGGGCATTTTGACTGTGATGAGGGGGAGCAACGCGAGTTGGAACTCCGGTATTTAAGATGCATATGTTAGTTTCTTCCACGAAGTCCAGAATCGCTCTGCCTGCAGTGTCCGTCGAAACACACCCCCAGGATGTCGAATGAGCGTTGAAATCTCCCAGAATGTAAAAATTAGGCGATAAATTACCTATGACGTTTCTCCAGTACGAGAGATTAAAACGCCCTTCAGGAGTGTATACAGAAACAATGGAAATATTCATGACGCTAACAGCCAAAATCTGCTGTCCTGGAGTTTTCGGAAGGCTAATCTCTTGAAAGGTCAGATTATTTTTTATAAGAATGGCGGTACCATTACCGCGACGGCCATCAGACCGGTCTTCTCTAACACAAGAGAAACCGGGAAATGATATAGAGGAACCTGGAGGGAACCAGGTTTCAGAAAGAGCAGCTACGTCTATATTGTGGGTACGTAAAAGGAAAATTACTTCATCTCTATTGGCAACTGCACTGCGGCAGTTCCACTGGAGAATCGAAAGAGAATTAATCGTTGCTATTGACGCCATTTTCGAGAAAAGACTGAAGAACAGGAATAAAACAGGCAACGTTGGACGGTAAGGAGTTTTGAGTGCGCAGAAGACTAAGGAGCATGGACAGAAGAGATTTAGTGAATGATTCATTGCTTGAAGCAAGATTTTCGGACAAGTTTTCGATGTTAGAGGTTTTGTTAGGAAGGTACGAAGTTGAATTTAGTGCACACCCATTGGGAAGCTCGGAAGTTGAATTTCCATTAGGGTAGAAAAGAAGGGAATTATGTTCTGATTGATCGAAGTTAGGCTTTGGCGGTGCTTTAGGAGTTCTATATACGAATTTTCCACGGATTTTTTGGGATACTGTAGTTGTAGGTGTAGGAGTTGGCTTAAGGACGCTGGCATATGAGACTCGGCTAGGTGGATGTTGCTTGGCCGCTTGAATGTAAGAAGTGTTTTGAGAAGCCATTGTGTATTTTATGGCTTTTTGCCGGCTATATTCCGGACAATCCAGGCTAATCGCTTTATGAGGTCCGTTACAATTAAAACACTTTGGCGTTTGGATTGGACATTCTAGTGAAGGGTGATCCCCTCCGCAATTGAAACATTTTTCCGCAAACATAGGCTATTAAAATATATGATTTGTATCGTGGTTTGGTAAAATTATCAATCTTCCCAAGATACTGAATTCTATCAAGTTAGTATGAAAATGAAAGAAGCCATTTAAAGTAGTCCCATTAATATGGTTTTTAAATTTGTTTGCGTCGTTACATAATATAGAACTAGGATATACATCTAAGGATTATTTTTATACAATGTTTTTGCTCTACAAATACTTCTGTATGACTAAAAATGTGTCTATAATAATTAAAAAATAGTTTTGACATTTGCTCCGCGGCGCTTTCTGTCGTCATCTGTTTTGACTCGCGTGGTGTAGGGGCTAGCGTACTTAACTTAAATTGAGTGTTATGCGATGCGAGGGTACGAGTTCGATCCCACTCCATACCCAACGCTTTTTTCTTCTTTTTTTTACTATCTTTTTGTGAAATTTGAATTTAGCAGAATCCTATATACATAAAAAATAATTTTACTAGGTAAAACAAATATATTCCTTCCTATATGCCAAAAATTTATTCCATTAGGTATTTAATTCTAAGACGATGTAACTTCACCACCCGTACACAATTTTAGCCGTTGCGAAGCACGGGAAATACAGCTAGTATAAAATAAAATAAGGAAACAATTTTCATGTCTATTGAACTAAACTACAAATATAGATAGTTTTTTAGAGGTTTTTTTTTTGGGGAAGGAGGTGTCCCGGTCGACAGTCCGACAATTATGGCAGCCCTGCTAGTAGCAACCCTGTGGTGATGTAAAACCTATGTGCAATTTTTTTATTTAAATCAAATTTCGAATAAATAACGGATCAATTTTTAGCGGCTGGATTTTTGTCTATTAGAATCGATAGATAAGCTATAAAGTGGCATATGTGGTGTATTAATATACTTACTAATGGTAGTCCAGTCGATTTCACAACCTTTATGAGTCTCCTACGAGGTAAAAGAGTTCTAAATGGAGGTCTAACCTCCAACCCAAAGGTAGAAAAGGTTCATGTAATAAAATTGATCCCTCAATAAAATTGATGTCTTTTTACTGCTGACAGTTTATTGACTTGGTAAGGTGAGATTTTTTATACTTTACCAGGTATTTTATGTTACCAAACGAAAACGTAAAATATTTTTAAGACATCCGCATAAATGTCGTGGATGTCTGATTGTACGATGCGGCATAAAAATGTATGAAAGACTACACTAAGACTATTACACTCCCTGCCAATACAGTACACACACTAAAATGTGCACAAAGGTCCATGGAAAGACAAATGTTAGGCGTGTGCCTGAAAGATAAAATAAGGAATGATGAAATAAGGCGCAGAACAAAAGTCGTAGACATCATGGACCGGGTTGCTAAACAAAAATGGCAGTGGGTAGGTCATGGTGCCAGACGGGGGACAGAGCGATGGACACCTAGAGTTCAGAGATGGAGGCCCTGGGATAAAAAAAGAGGAGTAGATCGGTCACAGAAAACATGGGCCGACGATATTATCCCAGTCGCGTGTAGGAGATGGATTAGCAAAGCTCCAGACAGAGAAAAATGGAAGCAAATGGAAGAGGCCTATATCCAGCAGTGGAGAGGTAGCTGCAGGAAGAAGAAGATTTTATTTCTTCTGTCGTTATTGTATAATAAATTAATTAGAATAATTTCTATCCTAGCATCTTAAAATTTTATTTCTTATTTTATAGGTATTTATAAATTCAAAAACTTCATTAGACATTTTGCACCTTCTGAATGTCTGATTTGTTGCAAGCGCAGAGAGAATGTAGTGATTTTTATGACCACAGATTTGCTTCAATCTGATATACTCGTACCGTGATGTGTGAAAATCGATTACAATGCGAACGAGAATATCCTCGCTGTATAACTCAAAAATTCAATTTATTTCTGCAACACACACCGCTCACAGTTTCATGATCGAATTTAAAAATGGAATAAAAAAGACATTTGAATCGCGGAGTGACTATCAGCTATATTATGTGAGATATTCAAATCTAGCAATACTAGCCATTGCCCGTTTTTGTGGTGGTAAGGCAGAAACAATTTTTTCAGGAAAAAAATGATAAACTAAGTATTTAGATTAAAATCCACAAAAAAAATACTTTAACTTTCGCGACTAGTATTCGAAAATATGCACCCTCATCATCAGGCGATTGTGAATAAAGTATTATTTAAATTTTTAATTAGAAATAATTTTTTTTTCAGATGCACTCCAAAACTCTAGATTCGTGATTCACTTCTTACCACCGTTACGTTGATTACAATTCTGCATACTTGCCCTGTAGTTTTTTCTATTTAATACGCTCCTTGTTGTGAATCTGCGCGACACACTTATGGATGCCGGGAGTGTACACCGGGAGAGTTAAAATACTGGTGTGAGATTGGAGATCTGGATGGATGGGTTGGAATTGGTGAATATTACATGAGTGCAAAGTGATCAAATTAAACCAGCCGACGATCAGCATATGCCTGATGGAAAGTTAATCCTTCACTGTAGGAATGTCTGTTGAGATAACTGCTCGATATACAATACACTTATTTATTCAAAAACTTGCGCACCATCTAATAAAAATGGTTATACCTACTAAGTCAGAAATATTTGTCGGATTTTCAATCGGATGAATGGTATAAAGGATCGCATAGAGGACAGACAGACAAATATCCATTTTTATAGTATAGAACTGATGAGAGACATATTTTGAAAAAAGAATCGAATTTCTGATATTTTAAAAATAGATGTAACAACGTTTTTTTAAACCGCGTTCATAAATTCAATACTCATCCATAAATTTTCATCTCTCGATATTAAAATTCATTATTTGATGATTTTTCGTCGTTTGACAATAATTTTACGACGAAATGGAGTGAGGGTGATGGAGACTTTTAATTTTATTAAGGTAAATCATTCATCATTCCATTTCAATAGATGGCGCCCCTATTGTCATCTGGAGCCTTTCAAAGACATTATTTATGTTTCTAGATTCAAAAGATTTCTTATTAAAAATCTACAGGTGATTTACTGGAGCCTGAACAATTATGAAATGATAAAATACTCGTAGCCAGGTGTCTAATGGGTGTCAAATTAATATCTTTTATGATAATGGGGTCGGTGCTTAAGAGTTCATAGTTAATACGTCCATTTATCTACCCATTCATGCCATTATGGCATGTTGAACCATCAAGGGTATCCAGCGATAGGTGTGAGATATGCATGTCAACACAACTGCCTCATTGTACCTAACAGGACCAGATTTACACTTTTCACAGGGATAGGCCCTGACCTATTCGCCGTCCCCTTGGCCAATGTTAAAAGTTTTGGTCTTTCTAGCTTTCTTAGGGACGCCTCTCGTTTCCCGTCGATAATCGATAAATATTTTTTTTGGATGCATTTTTTATTTTACCGCTCTAAATTATTTTTATCCTATTAAAATGCATCAAAAAGTCTTCAAATCTTCGTTGACGAGGGGGGGGGGGGGGGTCACCCTAGGAAAAGCTAGAAATCCTAATACTTATGTTGGCCAAAACCTTTACCAAGAAAAAATCGTAGAGCGGGGAGGGCGGGGGATGGAATAGTCCCTGGCCTGCTCAGACTTTTGACAAATCAGGCCCTAGTAGGTACCTATGTACCTATGTTAGGAATTAATTCAAATTTCAAAGTGAATCGTGTTTATAAGTCACTTAAAGCGAATGTGTGTGCAATATTTCAAGGTGCTGAGATTATAGAAAGTTATTAAAATATCAAGAGGAAAATATAGACGCAGACAACCTAGATGAAGGCGATAAATCCGCCCTTTACAGGTTTGTTTATATTATGTGTAATTTTTTTTTATTTATTTATGAAGTTTGACACGTAGCTTCAGGCTTGGGAGTGAAAGCTGGTTCTCGGTTCAGCTCCCAGTGTCAATAAACAACTACCATTTCTGTCCTACCTGAGGGTTGTTTGTTTTGGAGGAGTGAAAACAATGATTTGGCAATTTTATACATATATTTTAAATCAGAAAAAAAACTTATAATTAGGTACTTACGCAAATGATGCTATATAATCACTACAATTAAAACCAATTGTCCGAAACTGTCCATGTACGTACGTAACACTGATGAAACAACACTTCACACACGCAACTCCAATATGACGAACGTAATCTCCTGTCCCTCGATGACGATAGGGGCGCGCACTACGCAGCCCTACCGATGTTCCACGGTGATGAAGGGGCACAAGGCCTGCCTAGGCCTCGGCGATGATGATGTAAGAGAGGCTTGGGGGCCCTCCCTATGATGAGGTGATGGAGGATATCTAGCCCTCCTTGTGACGATTGCGGTGAGGCTGTCTTCGCTTCATACACTAGCGCGATGCAATAGTTACGTCACACGATGTTAGGCAATTTGTACACTCAGATATAATAACAATTAAACAGTTCGTCCACACTTAGGCAATTGTGGTAACATGTAGTTACAATTAACAGTTCAGGCACTTAATAAAGAGTTCGTTATAAAATGAATTAGGTAGAATACAAGTTCGTGCGCACAATGAATAACCAACACAGTCTCTACGTTATTATTATACGGCAAATTACACAATAATACAAATAGGTATTTAGTAACACGATATACAGTATACACATAAGTTGCCCGAGGCTTAAATGTCCTGACGTCTATATTATGAAGGCCATATTTTGGCTTCGCGATTATTAGCTTGACTGAACGTGACAAGAACTGGAGATCGACTGACCCAAAACAGGTAAGTAAAGACCCTACATGGGCCTTTGGTTTTTCCATCACGTGACTGAATTCCTGTAATGCCTTTGAAACTAATTTTTCACACAATGAGCCCCTATACTAAAATGATGTACCCCGCTAAGTGCAACTTTCCAAGTTGCTATAATATAATGTGTCTGCAGTTAATTCTCTTGACAATAGACCCGTAAAACAATGCCTCTACCTGCCTGACTACTTAAACAATAGATGTGGAATGTGTACAGGTACCTGGCTTCACAAACATTGATTTTTTTGAAAGCAATAATATTTTAGAAGTGATAATAATTTCAAAATTATGGAATAATATTTTTTTTTTGGCATCTAATACTACTAGGTATATATCAAAACGTCCCTCCTCTTTTGGCAATAAAAAAAATATTTGTTGCTGTTAATCTTAACTGTGAACAATGGGAAAACTTATGGACTAATTACAACCTTAATCTATGTACCTACTCCTAATCTAACATACATGGATAGGGCGCCAGGATATTTTTAGGATTAATATCCAAACCGTGCAATGACCCCAGCTACATAATACAAAATAATAAAAACCTACACTACAGAACTTACATCTAGTACATCTTACAACTATACAAGAGGTGAAATAAACAATGCATGAGTCACGCTCCCATGCGCCGAAGGTGAGGATGACATTTCACCCTCCGACGTTTCCAGTCCCTCTGGATAACCTCACTAGCTATGTATCCTCTAGCTACCTCTCTGTCACAAGACTCATAAGTGTGGTGAGATGAATCGGTACCTTGCTCCTCATACTCAACTATTGCGTCACGCACGCGGTGTACATCGACAGATGCATCATCCTTACTCGGTTGGTAAGTGGCGAGTAAGCAACAGAGAAGGTTGCACTCGGCCACACTCATTCTTTCAGTCACAGCATCCTTTCTCATCCTACATCTATCACTATCATCTATCACATCTACGATCGTGTCCTCATACGCACTCTCTCTGTCTTTCTCTTCGCTAGCAATCGTTTCCTCTGTCAGGCACTCAGCTTCGCTATCATTCGTCTCATCGCAGTCTACACTCGTAATTTCGCTCGACATACACTCACCTGGCTCAGCTAGTTGGTGAGGGAGGTCCTCTACTTGAACCTCCAGGCTTGGCAACGCGTCCTCTCCCTGACACACCACCACTAAGCAGGAATTCTCTGTCACTTCACTCCGAATGCAACCCTCGTCTGATGCTGTATCGCTCGATACATCTACGCAAACTACCTCAGCTCCACTCACCACACTTAACGCGTTATCCTGCTCCTCAGGATGCTGGAAACCCATTCCAGGCGCCGGTGAGTCACCCCCTACTCTCTCTACCTCCCTGCCAACAGAGCTACCTCTCGAAAAACGATTGCTACTCTCCTCCCATGATCTTACTTTGCGTACTCCTGAGTCGGTCCTATTCCGATTTATCGCGATCTCAGGTCGTATGAGTTTAAATCACTAGATCGTCTGTGATGATAGTGATACCCCCTCTCTTCTTGCCTATCATATACTGTCTCAAACTGAATGTCCATCCTCGTTGCAATTTTGTAAAGTTCCTCAAATGTGTAATCTCCCAATGCAAATACGTTCCTATACCTAAGAGACATCATTCGTACAAACGTCATACACTCTTTATTTATATCCTTATCCCCAAATAAACGTTGAAAGAGGGCTTTTTTCCTCTGAAGGAATATACAGCCGAGTTCGTTGACCTCCTGTCTGTCCCCATATAGATGAGCAACCAGTGACCCATATTGGTTTTCGACCCCATGTGCTAATAAGAATACTCCCTTAAACCAATCCCAATCTATTATTCCAATATCCCTACCTATTTCAACTTCCCAAAATTCCCTTGCCTTTCCAGTTAGTCTCTTATAAGCCTGTCTAACCTTCCCTTGCTCACTATATTTTTCCTTTGCAAAGAACTCTTCGCCTCCACGAATAAAGTTCTCTGCAGACTCCTCTGGTCTCCCCGAATATTGCCCCAACCACTCAGCTCGCGCATGACAGCACGCATGAGAGAAGTGTACTGTTTCTTTCGCCCCAGTTTTCTCTACGTCTACACCACCCACACTATCAGGCTGTGACTCTGTAGTCACGCTGGTATCTCTACCCTTGCCATCCTCAACCTTGCGGTTCGCAAAGAAGCGCAACAAAACCAACCCCAACACTCCTCCAAAACAAAACTCAAGCATAACAGAAAACATCTCGAAAAAACAAACAAACAATTGATCTCAGGGTCATGAATCCCACCAGCACACTTACTGGAAACTGCCCCACTTTGGGCACGCCAAATTGACACGTAGCTTCAGGCTTGGGAGTGAAAGCTGGTTCTCGGTTCAGCTCCCAGTGTCAATAAACAACTACCATTTCTGTCCTACCTGAGGGTTGTTTGTTTTGGAGGAGTGAAAACAATGATTTGGCAATTTTATACATATATTTTAAATCAGAAAAAAAACTTATAATTAGGTACTTACGCAAATGATGCTATATAATCACTACAATTAAAACCAATTGTCCGAAACTGTCCATGTACGTACGTAACACTGATGAAACAACACTTCACACACGCAACTCCAATATGACGAACGTAATCTCCTGTCCCTCGATGACGATAGGGGCGCGCACTACGCAGCCCTACCGATGTTCCACGGTGATGAAGGGGCACAAGGCCTGCCTAGGCCTCGGCGATGATGATGTAAGAGAGGCTTGGGGGCCCTCCCTATGATGAGGTGATGGAGGATATCTAGCCCTCCTTGTGACGATTGCGGTGAGGCTGTCTTCGCTTCATACACTAGCGCGATGCAATAGTTACGTCACACGATGTTAGGCAATTTGTACACTCAGATATAATAACAATTAAACAGTTCGTCCACACTTAGGCAATTGTGGTAACATGTAGTTACAATTAACAGTTCAGGCACTTAATAAAGAGTTCGTTATAAAATGAATTAGGTAGAATACAAGTTCGTGCGCACAATGAATAACCAACACAGTCTCTACGTTATTATTATACGGCAAATTACACAATAATACAAATAGGTATTTAGTAACACGATATACAGTATACACATAAGTTGCCCGAGGCTTAAATGTCCTGACGTCTATATTATGAAGGCCATATTTTGGCTTCGCGATTATTAGCTTGACTGAACGTGACAAGAACTGGAGATCGACTGACCCAAAACAGGTAAGTAAAGACCCTACATGGGCCTTTGGTTTTTCCATCACGTGACTGAATTCCTGTAATGCCTTTGAAACTAATTTTTCACACAATGAGCCCCTATACTAAAATGATGTACCCCGCTAAGTGCAACTTTCCAAGTTGCTATAATATAATGTGTCTGCAGTTAATTCTCTTGACAATAGACCCGTAAAACAATGCCTCTACCTGCCTGACTACTTAAACAATAGATGTGGAATGTGTACAGGTACCTGGCTTCACAAACATTGATTTTTTTGAAAGCAATAATATTTTAGAAGTGATAATAATTTCAAAATTATGGAATAATATTTTTTTTTTGGCATCTAATACTACTAGGTATATATCAAGTTAATAAAAGCACGATAAAAAGGGTTATGAATTGTTTAATAGTTACTTATATATAGTTATCTAAAGTTTTTTTTTTATTTGAATTCCAACTTGTTTGGGGTGACAGGGGAGTTCTAAGGCTATGCATGTTTGTGCCTCGGGCGCTTAATTTATTAGTCTTATGTAGTGTACTTTGTTTAATGATATGCTATGAATAATGATACATATTGTAAAAATTGACGAATCCAAGTGCCCGAATGGGCCTACGGACGATAGAGAACAATAAAATAAAAACAATAGTGCCAAATGCCATTAAATTTCATAGATAACATACATCTCTTAAATTCTCTCTAATTTGAATATTCAAATATTTCTCCACGCGTTTCTAATATTTCATGTGAAATTTCTTTTTTGGAAAAACTTTTCTACGCTTGCTTCTTGGCATCCGGGGATATTATATGTAACTACTGCCCTAAAACAGATCTATGAAGTGTTGTCTTCGAGTCACTTGTCTCAAGATTAGCATCGAGTCTTTGATTCTGAGTCCTAAGTCGAGTCAACTAATGTCAAGTAATGAATCAACTCGGAGCTAGTACACTCATGCCCATTCCCACCAACTTTCACCTAGGAAGCAGACCCCTAAGGAATTTTCATACAAAACCACAGATAATTTGAGTGATTATTGTAACTGTCATAACCTTTAAGATATAAATCCATACAAAATACAGCATGCAGCTACTTAAGTGAGGGAGATTCTGGGCGGAGATATTTGGGCACCTAACTAAGTAGAGCTGCATGCTGTATTTTGTATGAATTTATATCTTAAAGGTTATGACAGTTACAATAATCACTCAAATTATCTGTGGTTTTGTATGAAAATTCCTTAGGGGTCTGCTTCCTAGGTGGTAGTTGGTGGGATCGGGCATCAGTGAATTTTATAGATGTAATGTCTATCTATCTCTATCTATACCCTCACGCCAGGAAGGCAGAGAGGAAAGAGCGCCAGACTGCCCTATCCTACTCTCCTTCACATTCATGCAATTTGTCATACACGCTCTCCGATTTCTTTTACTCAAAACGCGTCCATCATTGAGGATCTGGTTGACATGATCGGACCAGGTCAGTGTCGGGCGGCTGCGTTTCCTCACCTCTTTTCGCTCACTCAAATATATCTTTTGTGTCATCGTGTCATCCTTCATTCTCTCAACATGCTCAAACCATCTTAGTTTATTCACTTTCATTCTCGTCACAACTCCAGTCTTGCAGTCACTCATTTCCCTAATGACCTCGTTCCTTATCTTATCTCTCAGCGTTTTCCCAACACATTCTTCTTAAGGACCTCATTCACACTGCATTAAACCCTGATTCGTCCTTCTTCATCCATGTCTCACTAGCATACATTATCGCTAATTATAAAATATTATTAATTACTAAAATAATATTGTTGTAACTCATTGGAACTATACTATTTATATCGCATTTTTGAATAGGTGAGTTACAGGTTAAGTGACATATTAGACCAGAGATCGATTCCTTTGACTCAAGTCCACAACACTGACGAATAACCTACTTGTTGAAAAGAAAAGGGGAAATGTTTGTAAGAAAATGAATTTCCTATATTCCTTCCTATCCATCGTACCTAACGACCAGTTAGTCTGTCGGTAGAATTTACGCGACGGTCGACGTGAAGAAAATCTAATCTCTGGTGGCTGTGCCAAAAAACTTGCAAGTTTTACAACATTTCGCCATTGTTATTTGTGAAAATTTTATTTTATTTTCACTAAAATGGTATTGGTTATAGATTTAACAATAATTTTGTAAGAAAACATGTAATATTGAAAGAAATCCAACCTAATTTTAGATTTAGTTTGAAAACTTTGAGAATTTTGTGTTTTCTTTCATACTCAATTTTGTACATTATCTAAAATCAAACATTGTTCAGTGGTTGGGCTGATTTTTGGTATTGGGCTGAATTGATGAGAACGAGGGAGAGACTTCACATCTTAACCCCCGAAGTACTACGATGTTCGTGTGGTCACGCTAAACAGCTTCCAGAATTTTCCAAATTACTCATATACTCAATGTGTTAGATGGTAATTAAACACTAATTACGATAAATTAGATATGGTATTTAATTGTGAAATTGCATTTGCAGTTGGCCGGACTTTCGTTATTTTGTAGGAGTTGCACAAATTTGGTGTTTTTATTTTTTCGTGAAAATGTTCACCTCGAGACGGTTAGTCCAATATTTCTCAAAATTCTCAGTTTTTCTACAAGTTTTGTTTATAAAATTTAGAAAATAAAGGTATTTACTAACAATAATTAGTATTTATGTTACAACAATACTTTAATTTCTACTTTTTATTCTTACTTAAAAATGGGTGTTACCAGATGAACACGCTAGTCCTTCCAGCCACCGTTATTTTTTAAGAATTTTCTTTGTAAAAATTTTGAAAATATAAACGTAGATGAGTAATAAATTAAAATATAATAATGTATTTACACAAGTAGTGACCTTATGTTGTGAGAAACACTTGTGTTGTGAGAATGGAGTAGGTATGCTATTACAATTATTCCAAAAAAAGTTGATTTTTGCAGAAGGGAAGCCGGAGTTAACATGTTTTATTACATTACATAATTTTCCACTATTATTTGATCACCCCAAATCAAAAACTTAACTTGATAGGAATCGCACTCTTAAGACCCTTCGCTACTGCTACTTACACTTTATCTTGGCTTGTTGTAGTTGTTACACTGTGTATGATATTGTTAGCCTGTTGGAAAATTTGAGGATGACGATATTCCCTATAACGAAGACTCTTTTCATTTGTCCTCCGTCTACTTCTAATCAGTTCACTCCTGTCCACTCGTGGACGAAGGCCTTCTCCATCTCCTTCCTATCTATGTAGGGCTCATTGAATCCAATTGACACCAACATACTTTACAAGATTATCCCTCCATCGCAGTGGTGGTCTTCCTACACCCCTGGTAGTTGTTCATGGTTTCCAGGTTGAGACCCTCTTCGACCACATATCTTCTAGATCTCTGACCAAGTAACTTGCCCACCACCATTTGAGAGTTGCGATATGTTGGGCCATCGCCCATGACTTTTGTTTTTTGTCGTATCTTTTCGTTCGGTACAATCTCTCAGGATTACTCTTTGATGACTCTTTCAAAATTTTCCTATTATATGATTTATTTTCATTTTCCTATTATACTTTTTGTGCTTTTTATGTATAACTGATATCTTATGAATCGTTATGTAAACATATTGCAACCGTTATGTTGTATTATTAATACCTAATGTATTTTAATTAATAATCCCATACAGTGAAATTTTGACCCCGCTAAGGACGAACGTGACCATATGGTCACGGCGCTTTTCCGGAAAACCCACAACGAAAGATTTTTTTTATTATTTTTCTCTTCTTATTTGCACTATTTAGACATAAACTATACACAAAAATACACATTTTTAAAGAAAAAAATTCTCCCGTCCTTGGGGGGTTAATCTCTCTCTCCTATCCTTAATAATACCTTCATATGAATACCCAATGCCTTAATAATTAGTCCTATGTCTTGGTGGCAAAAATACGACAAAAAAGACACAAGTTTCCCGAAAGTTGCGGAGATTTTTTTTTGTATTGATAATATGCATTAAAATCTTTTTTTTTATTATTTTATAAAGGATCTAGATATACACAAACCCAAATACTTTGCTGCACACCTTGCACAAGGCTAAAAGCCTGTATCGCAGAAAGTGGAATACATACATCGCCACCGCCGGGGTTTGAACTAGGGAATCTAGAGAATAACCGTTAATGTTTTTTTATTGAAGCGAAATTAACCCCAAATTTTTTTATCATGGGATTGTTCTTGCGATTTTGAACCTTTATGGTGTGGGAAATTACCGTGACGTCATAGGTCGGGAGCTTTAATCTATTATCCCAGTATCATCGTTCTTCTCTATTTTTCAATTAAACTTTTTCCATTCAACGATTTTCCTAAATACCCTTTCAGCTTTCATTGGGCTTGAATTAAAACTATCGGACTATTGTTTGTTTTTGCTTTACTACACATTTTAATTAGTTTTTAGAACAGGAACTCGGAGCACTTAAGTATGCTTAAGTCAAACCACAACGCATCTAGCCAAAATCTATCCGATGAATTTAAACCGCATGGATACGAATGCATTAACTGTATTTTTCGCACCCACTTGTCGTGATGATAAAAATAAATTTCATTTTGCATTCATAATTCAAAGCGTTTAGTTTGAAAGTGGGTGTCGAAAAATGATTTTTTTTTTTGGAAAAAGAAAAATCTCTACATACTCGCAAAACTTTTTATAATAAAGTACAATTTATTGTCACAAAAAAAACCCCTAAAAATTCCCTTTTCGGCGAGCTGTCTGTAAATACCGTGATTCAATGCATGCGATTATGAAATTTATTGATACGGGTAATGTTTTCCGGAAACTCGATCCTCCCCTGAAATTCGTGGTTTTAAGTTAAAAGATTGTATGTAGGGAATCCAATCCCGCAAACGCGGGATCCCGCAAATGCTGGATCCGCGCCTTTTTTTGCGGGATTCAAAACGAGGGATTAGTCATGCGGGATCCCGCATGTTTGCGGGATTCAAAAAGTTTATTGTTTTCCATCGTTCGTAGGCCCATCCGGGCAGCTGTCGTTAGTTTTTACAATTATCAGCATATACATTACTACAATTCATATCGTAAACAAAAAATTAACATAATCGCATCATCACTATCAGACATAAAGTTAGAAAGCTCGGAGGTACCATTCCTAATCCTATGCTATCAGATCAATGCCAATCAGAATGTAAAAATCAACCGTTTTAACATTTCGTCAATTGAGTTAAATACTTTACCAACGAGGTAGGTACTTCTTCACCCCTCCGCGGAAAGCCGTATCATCCAGCGATTTGAACTCTCCGGGAAGCACGTTTAGCATACGCACACTGAGACACACGAAGCTTTTAGACATCTTCGCTAGTCTGTGCCTTAAAGGTCTTATGTCTTCTTTTGACCTGGTACCTTTTGACCCTTGAGTTGTGATACTCTGAGTTCAGGGGAGTATTATGTATAAACACTCTAATATGAAGATGCTAGGCATGGTGAGCACTGGTGAGGAGTTCCTTAAAGGAATCTCGACAGGAATCTCTGCGATTCATGCCCAGCATGGTTCTCACTGCTCGTTTCTGCAATATAAAAACACGCGTCTGCCCCCCTCCCTCAGACATAGGACATAATGCTGTGGAAGTATAAGTAAAATGTACAGACTTTTCAAGTCCACAGGTAAGCCTATTTTTTTTTAATAGCAAATATAGCCGGATTTACCTTCCTTCAAAGTACCTCAATGTGCGGAGGCTCAGTCAAGTCTCAGGCTCAGTCAATGAGAGGAATGTCTATTGTCTATCCAAGAAACTTATTTTAGTCAACTGGTTCAAAAGATGGACTAGAAAGTGAGTCCATCACTGGATCCACCCCCAACGGTCGCTTAACAGAGAAGTGAATATCACCGGTCTTCGTCATATTTAATTCGAGACCGTTATCTTTAAACCACCCTCTCGCCCCGTTCAATTTTTCACCCCGTTCAATTTCAAGGTTTTCATCGGGGCATCCTTTTTTTTGGAATATTGTCTTTTAGTAACAGGGATGTATCATCCGCAAACATTACAATAAAATCATCGTCATCAACACTGTTAAGCAGACCATTGATATTATAATGGGCCCAGTATTGACCCCTGTGGGGAGTGCTGGAGGATGCTGTTCAACGGCTTGCAAACATTGACCTTGTCAATGACTTTGTTTATTTGGGCTCCCTTATCAATGTCGGAGGCACGAGCGACCAAGAGGTGAACCGCCGCATCCTACTGGCAAAGAGCGCAATGAGTCGTCTCGACAAGATCTGGAAAAGCCACGACCTTTCTAGGGTTACCAAAATGAGGCTGGTTCGTTCGCTGGTGAACAGCGTCTTCCTCTACGCCTCAGAGACATGGACTCTGAGAGCTCGAGAACGTGACAGGATTGACGCATTCGAGATGTGGTGCTGGAGACGTTTGCTCTGTGTGCATTGGCCTGAGCACAGAACCAACGAATCAATCCTGAGAGAGCTCGGTGTCTCCACTCGCCTGTCCACAGTGTGTGAGCAGCGTATGCTCCGTTTCTTTGGCCATATTGTGAGAGCGGGTCCAGACAGCCTGGAGTGCCAAATCAAGCTTGGGAAGGTTGACGGTAGGATGGGAAGGGGACGATTACAGATAGGTGGACAGATGTGGTCAAAAGGATCACGGGGGCCAATTTGTACAAATCCACAAGGATGGCGCAGGACCGGGAAGGATGGGCGACTCATCCGTGAGCATGGTGGTCACGATCCTCGTAACCGAGGGACCGACTGAGAAGAAGATTGACCCCTGTAGTACTGCAAATCCAAATGCACTAGGAGCTGTTATAGATCTGACATTGTTAATTTCTGTTAGAAGGCATCTATTATCAAGGCATGACTAAAATAAGGATTTTTTCCTTATCTCGTACCCCGTAAATGTCTATTTTTCTATTAGAATCGAGTGATCCCGCAATCCCGCAAATCCCGCGGATCCGCGGGATTGATCGCCTCAATCCCGCAGGCTTGCGGGATCGCGATTTTGATGCGGGATTGGATTCCCTAATTGTATGAATATCTTCGGGTTTCCTTACTACGTGTAGAGTGGTTGAATAACCAACAACGAAGATATGGATTCATCACGCTGCGAAAGCCTACAAAATTATTTGATAGATTTTGTTTGCAACCACAACACCAGGACTTTGGACAACAGGAATAGTTGAGTAAAACTATTTCCTACCCTCTGTATTATATCTAGCCTATCTCTATAATCCAAATAGTTTAGGGATTGTTTCAATTTCTAAACTAACATAATACAAACATCCTGCCTGAACTTATTTTAACAATGTGTATATGTTACAGTTAACAGCCGTTAATGTATACATTCACTAGTCAATGTACGCATTAACTGATGATTTTAGTCAAACCATTAACTCCGTATAAAAATTATCGCCATAACTAGTGAGTGTACACATTCACCAGTCAATGCATGCATTAACTACTGCGGATTCGTTAAAGCATAAACAACAACCAACAGGTTATTTTTTAAAGGCTAAAATGAATTTTCGAAGAGTTATCTAGATTAATGTGAGAGCTGCGTTCGAAATTGTATATTTGTTGAGGTAATCCTGCTAAGAAATATGAAATCAATCAAATATAATTATCACTGACAGCTAACAGTGTGTATAAGATAACAGCTGTTCGCGAATGGCAGCCATTTTGCTTGTTATAAACATTGTGCAAGCTTTGAATGAATCTCCTTCGTAAATGTACGCACTAACTAGTCAAAGCGTTAACTAGAATGATTGTGAACAAACTAACTGAGTGTGTCAGCCAATGTATGTGTACATTGACTAGTTAGTGCATGCATTCACTAAATGAACGCTTTAACTGTACAATTATAATCTTGATAGAAAGATAAGGTATACATACATACACACACTATAATAAAATGGTGTAACCAGCGTAGGGCCTTAGTCGAATTTAAGGTAGGGCAGCGGTGGTCACAGGTAGGGCCGAAGTATAAATTTTAATTGATCGGTATCTCGAGGAGAGGGGGACACAATTATATTTCTATCAATTTACTGAATGACGCATTCCAGGTAATATGATACGGAGTTTGATGAGAATAATTGTCAAGTACCTTAAACAAATTTGAGTATTATTTGACTAAAGGGTGAGGCACTTATGATATTATAACGTTTAACGATTCTACTGATGATGATCGTTTGAGTTAATGGATCATGGTGTGATGAATTACCTCAAGGTTGCTGCGACAAACTAGGGACATTAAGTTTAATGGCCTGGATGGAAGTGCTGTCCTTTGCTCGTCTCTTCAATCGTTCCATGAAATGATTTCACAGGAACAGCTGATATAGGGATGGCAAACTGTGCATCAATCGATAGTAAATTATTTTGTCCGTCACCCATACGTTAGTAGGTATGTAGTAGTACAAAAGAGACTCAGTGGGGTCTTCTGCCTGGAATGAACTTCTTGTACACATCAGAAAAGCGAGAACAACTGCTGAATTCAAGAACCAGCTTAAAATTCACCTTTTTAAAAAATCGTTTATATTAGTATTGTATAGAATATGTAGATGTAAATACTTAGGTTAGCTTATTTAATTGTAAAGGCACCTTTGAGGTGGACTTGCTCCACAAAACGGCGCATTAGAAATTGTCAGTTTTATTATTATTAGAAGTCTGGTCCTAGACAGGCCAAAGAGCTTCTTGGGGACTTTGACCCTAGAAGAACTAAAGCCTGTATAAGTCTGAACAAAACAAGCCTCAAGACACTCACGGGCTTCGTAATGGGTCATTATCGACTCAGGGAGCATCTCCGTAAACGGGGACTTGAAGAGGACGGCACCTGCAGATTCTGTGAGGAGGAGGAGGTGGAAACTTCCCAGCATCTTCTGGCAGACTGCGATGCTGTAAGAAACATGAGGTTGAGAACTTTGGGCAAGCACCAGATAGAAGTGGAATCATTTCCCACCCTAGATCCCCTCCGAGTGCCGAATTTCGTAAGACGTGGGCTGCTCTAACTGCGTAGCTACGAGATGGGCAAGTGGGGGAGTAGTTACGAGATGGGCAAAGTAGAAGAAAATGTACCGCACGGCCCTGGTAATACCTACAGAGCTGTTAGCATATTTTGATATTTAATTTTCAAATTTTCATAACTAAATCGATGTTCAATGTACGATACGGACCATCGGAGCTTTCTGCTATTGTCGGTAGGTGTGCTATACTGTCTCCACCATTAGATCATGCTGTGATAAAATTCTATAACAACATGATTTATGGACCGAATATTCAACAATATCATACATACCTACTAGTGTTAAAAGGACCTGCTAAAGGTCAAAAGGTCTAAAGGTAAAAGCACACGTGTAAGGGTTCATTGTCAAAAATCTACCGTGACCGGACAAAAATACATAAGATCATTGCTCAACATGAATAAATCCCAAAAAAGACGAAAGCCATAAGAAATATGCTCAAGGGACAAAAGTTCAAATTTAATTGGATTTTGAAAATAAAATTAATTGTATCTATTGGCATACGATCTATATTGGGATAGACGGAAAAATAGTCAACAATTCATAAATAATTCATCTACTAGAATCCAAGTAAACAGTTTGGGCTTTTATCCGTTGAGAAAATTTCTTAAGGGCTTTTATCTTTTTTGGGATTTATTCATGTTGAGCAATAATCTTACGGGTTTTTTCCTTGTTGTATAACTTGGCAGTTGGGTATTTTTTTACCCAAACCAAAATACTTTCCTGCACACCTTACACTATACGCTAAAAGAAAAGCCCGTATCGCAAAGTGTTGAATACATCGCCAGCGCCGGGGTTTGAACCTGGCACCTCACGCTTGAGAGACTGCAGCCTCAACCAACTGCGCCAACCGTATAAAATTTGATTGTTGTATACCTTGCCAGTTGGCTTGGTATACAACAATCAAATTTTATAAAATTACGATTTTTTTCATAATTTATTGATATGAAACTAGTGTGCTTTGCCTGAAGAAAAGATAGAAAATGTGAAACTAAATATAGCGCACGCTATCTATTGAAAACTTTCACAACACGACATACCTATATACACTACACTAAAGATTTTATAGTAATAGATTTGATGATATATCATCAATTTACATGAAGTATTTCAATATTCGATTTCCATTGAACTAAAAGTTCCATATTGTTTATTATATTTTTTGACTTGAGGAAAATCTGTTTGTTGTTTACAATCGAGGGCGACAATATTTCCTGAAAGAATATGCATATTATTATTCGTTAAACTCGAATTCATAATTTATAAAAAAATATCACAATTAAGGGTATGTTTTACAAGAAATATCACAATTCAGGGTATGTTTTACAAGAAATATCACAATTCAGGGTATGTTTTACAAGAAATATCACAATTTAAGGTGTGTTTACAAGAAATATCACAATTCAGGGTATGTTTTACAAGAAATATCACAACTTAGGGTATGTTTTACAAGAAATATTACAATTCAGGGTTTGTTTGACAAGAAATATCACAATTCAGGGTTTGTTTTTATTTATTTATTTATTTATTTACGGCGCAAGCCTTTAACATTAACAATAGTTTTGTACAAGTACAATACAAGCAACAACAAAAATAAATAAGTTAAGGTAGGTACATCTGAAACATTGACAAAAAATATATAATATCAGATCAAAAGTACATGAGAAATGGTTTGTAAAGACAAATTTGCAGGTACAGACAGCCGACAATAATCACTATTAATATTTAAAGTATATACTCGCAGATGTATGTTTCACAAATGTATGTTTTAGAAGAAATATTAGAATCCCAATAAGATTTGGTACCCGCTTATAATATCTAAAGGCACAACACACTCATCTGTAAAGGTCCCTCGTAACCAGGACACGTTTATCGTGAAATATTGCAGAATAATAATACCTTCCTGTGTGTGGAGTGTCTGGAGTGGAGAGAAACCAATACGATACGATATCATAAATAATACTCTAACGTAACAGCACCACGCCATTGGACAGGCGAATACATTCATCGAATGAATATACCTTCTCCGTAATAATATTACAGAAAATACGGTGTAACACATATACGAAATGTAGGGCCATAGCCAGGGATTCATTTGGTTTATTGGTTTTTAATCATCATAGGCCTTATTAGGCCGTAGACATATGGCCAGGCAGGGTGATACCAGATGGGCGCCACGAATATTGAAGTGGAGGCCTTGGACAGATAGAAGGAGCGTCGAAAGGCCACCAACCGACGACATTGTCCAAATCGCTGGGGGAACCTGGATTCCCGAAGGGTCAGAGCAGATACGAGTGGAAACAGTTGGAAGAGGCCAGCAGTGGAGGGAAGAAGAAGGTCTTATTTAAGGCACTTGGAATCGTCATGATTACATATTGAACAAACATTACAAAGTCAAATGCAACAAATCAGTAAACAGTTACAGTAAAAAATAATGAAATCATTAAATCAATAAACACATGGTGACAAAACCAAACTATAAAACAGATCCAAAGATGTTTGATGAATTTAGACCAATAAATTGTTTGCCAAAGTACGAGCAAGTTTTAGAGTATGTCGTTAAGGAACAGATAATACAATATGTGGAAAAAAAAAATAACATTATAGTTCCCCAACAGTCTGGATTCCGGAACAATTATTCGTGTGAGACGGCGATCAATCTCGTTGTAAATAGGTGGAAAGAATGTCTTGATAAGAAAAAGTTTGTGATCGCAGTATTTCTGGACTTGAAAAGGGCTTTTGAGACGATAGACAGAGATATACTTATAAATAAGCTGGAAAGAATTGGGGTGCATGGAATGGCCAAGTCTTGGTTTTTCGACTACCTGCAAAACAGAAGACAAATAACTAAGTTTGATGGTTGCAAATCTGAAGGAAGAGAGGTGGTTAGAGGTGTCCCTCAGGGGTCCGTTCTTGGGCCGGTGCTCTTCATTCTGTATGTAAACGATATTGTGAGATACTTGAAAAGATGTGAAATCAAATTATTTGCTGATGATACATTATTGTATTTGGAATGTGATAACCTTGAAGAAGGAATGTGTACAATGCAGGAAGAGCTAAATATAGTATCGAAATGGTTGAATATAAACAAGCTGAAGATTAATGTGAAGAAGACGAAGTGTATGGTGATGGGAAATGTGCCTAAAACACGTGTTGGTGGCCTAAAGATGGATGGAGAAATCATTGAATCAGTGGAAACAATTAAGTATTTGGGAATATTTGTTGACAGTAAGTTAAATTTTAAAAGTAATTTTGAACAGAATCTTAAAAATGTGAGTAAAAAAGTTGGACTTTTGAACAGAATTGGAAAGAAATTAGACTTTAAAAGTAGAAAATTGGTGTACAACTCCATTGTATTACCTCATGTGAACTATTGTGCAACAGTACATTTTCTTGCTACAGATACGGAATTAAAGAGCTTACAAATTCTCCAGAATAGGGCAATGCGGACAATTTTGAATTTCAACAGATATGCAAGAATTCGATTAATGCTACAAAGGTTAAAGTTTCTAGATATAAAGCAACAAATTTATTTCAATACTATGGTATTTATTTACAAAATTAAGAATGATATGGTGCCACGCTACCTTAGCAAAAATGTAAAATACAACTATGAAGTTCATGGATACCGCACGAGGGGTCGGGAGGGGTTCCGCCTCCAGGTGGCAAGACTATCGGCCACTGAGAACAGTCTATTCTATAAGGGGTTTAGGCTGTTCAATAATCTGCCATTGGACGTCAGGGGGGCCGCCACTCTCTCGACTTTTCGGGTGAGATGTTACAATTACTTATTTGAAAAAAGATCAATGGCTTTGGTCGCGTGACAACCTGTGTGAATGAATGAATGAAAGATAACGACGTCTGAAAGTGTATTTTTATAGTTATTAAAAAAATATGTATATTGTATTCTGTAATTGTTAATTTTAAGTTATAAATTTTGTATTTGTAACTTTATTAATAAATAAAATTAAATTAAATTAAGATGTGGATTAATTCAAATCAGGTCTGGATGTAAATTGTCCAGAACTACATTACGTCAATGACAACAGAATTTGAGAATGAAATCAGTATTAAACAGATCAATGCAGGTCTGGATGTAAATGGTCTAAAACGGCATTTCGTCAACAATAAATAATACTAATACAATAATTACGATGAGTTTGACAACATCTCTTCAATTGAATACAATACATTTGAATGGTTGGCTCAGTTGGTTTAGGCGGCAGTCTCTCAAGCGGGAGGTGCCAGGTTCAAACTCCGGCGCTGGCGATGTGTTCCACACTTTGCGATACAGGCTTTTAGCCTAGTGCAAGGTGTGCAGGAAAGTTATTGAGTTTGTGTATGCAAGCCCAGATCCTTAAAAAAATGTAAGATTTATCGACAAGGTACTTCTTCACCTCTCTACTAAAGGCGATATCGTCTAAACAACAAGTAATACTTATATGTTATGTAGTATACCTGCTGTTAATAAATTAATAAAAAAAATGCCTCAAAACGGCAGGCAAACTGTTGTGCATGCGCACACTGAGGCATAGAAAGTTCCTTGACATCTTCGCCAGTTTCAAGTTATAATACAACATATTGTTTGCACTTTACATATGTTCAACAAAGTTGTATAGAATCCTCTTAATAAAATGGAGGTCGCTCGTTAGAAGTATAATTAGTGTTGACAAACACAACACTGAAGTGTTCTTCAAAGTAATCAGCCAGCGGGGTGTCGTAGAGCAGCGTTTCCTAACCTGTGGTCCGCGGACCCCTGGGGGTCCGCGAATGTATGTGTGGGGGTCCGCGGTCTCATCTCTGGACCATTATTAATAAAATATATGGCACCAAAAGTCTCGTAATCGCTACGCTTACTCATCACGACGAACGTGCGACAGCGCCGACAGCGGGCGGAGTACTTGACTTACCGAAGTGAGTGAAAGAAGTGCGTGCGGGCAGTGCGGGACGTGACTCTTCTCTTCTCCCTAGGCACCGCCCTCGCCCCGCGCCCTACACTTGCATCCGGCGCTCGCCCGCGACTTGTTAGTGCGTGTTTTGTTTTGTGTTGCGTTGGACGTTGAAGATAAGTGCAACGAAATTACGTTTTTCGAGTGATTGTTACAATGAAACGCTGGTTAAAACCAAATGACTTCGCTTCAGACGAAGCAAATGAAAGACCGTCGACTTCGAAGATCAAACGTCGTAAGTTTTGTGACGAATACTTAAGTTTCGGTTTCACAAGTACCAATTTAAACGGTGAAGAAAGACCTCAGTGCGTGATATGTTACGAAGTTTTGTCGAATGAGTCGATGAAACCGGCCAAACTCCGACGTCATTTAGAGACAAAACACCAAGAGCTTCGTGAGAAATCTAAAACTTTTTTTAAAACTAAAGCTTCGGAATTAGAACAAAGCAAAAAAACAATGATTAAGACGGCTACTGGGACCAATAACGAATGTGCTGTATCAGCGTCCTACCAAGTGTCTTTGTTAGTTGCAAAAAGTGGTAAGCCCCACACTATTGCTGAAGAATCGATATTACCGTGCGCTAAAATTATGGTTTCGGCTATGTTGGGAGACAAAGCTTCAAAAGAATTGGACGTTATTTCGTTATCCAATAACACAGTGAAGAAGAGAATTGATGAAATGTCAGGAAATGTTAAAGAGCAGCTGATTTTGAACATTAAACTGAGCACATTTTATGCTATGCAATTAGATGAGAGCACAGATATTAGCAATAACGCGAACTTGCTTGCATATGTTCGTTACGAACACAACGACAGCATAAGTGAGGATTTTTTATTCTGTATGCCTCTGCCTTCGCACACTACAGGTGAAGCGATATTTGAAGTGTTGAACAACTTTATGTCCATGGATAAATGTGTGGCAGTTAGCACCGACGGAGCTCGGGCTATGACCGGTACACGAATAGGACTTCAGGCGCTCGTAAAGAAGATGAATCCATCTATTATCTGGCATCATTGCTGCATTCATAGGGAGGCGTTAGCTGCTAAAAATATGCCAGAAAAATTGAAAACAGTGTTAGACGACATGGTGCAGGTGGTGAATTTTATTAAAGCTAGGCCTCTAAATTCCCGTATTTTCAGTATCATTTGTGAAGAAATGGGAAGCATTCACAAGCAGTTGTTATTGCATGCTGAAGTGCGTTGGTTGTCTCGTGGCAAAGTAGTGTCGCGTGTTTTTGAATTGAGAGATGAGATAAGAATGTTCTTTTTGAAGAATTCTGCAGGCAGCGTCAATAAACATGCTGATCACTTCAATGACTTTGAATGGCTCACAATGGCAGCATATTAAGCTGATATTTTTAGTGCTCTGAACGAGTTGAACTTAGGTCTACAAGGGAGGGATAATAACATCTTCCAAGCTGAAGACAAAATTGAAACGATGGTAAAAAAGCTTGACCTTTCGACAAATCGTACAATAAAAAAAATATATAATCACTTTCCTACACTGTCAGCGTTTTTAGAATCCTCTGGTGGAGCGATGTTACCAACTCAAGTACAAGACGAAATGATCAAACTCCTCCGCGCTTTAAGGTCTTCGTTTCGGGATTATTTTCCAGTACCCGACAAAAATAAACATTGGATATTAGACCCTTTCAACACAGATGTCACTGATATTACTAGCTTGACAACGACACAAGAAAACCAACTAATAGAACTATCTTGTGATTCAGCTTTGAAACATAATTTCAAAGAATCCTCTTTATCAAGTTTTTGGGTGAATGTAAAGAAAGATTATAAGGAAATATCAGAAGAAGCACTGAAACATTTGCTGCTTTTCTCAACCACATATCTCTGTGAAAAGGCATTCTCTGCTCTTGTATATACTAAAAACAAATACAGAAACAGATTACAAGTGGAATCCGATTTGAGATTACAACTTAGTACTAACATCAATCCGAATATTACTAATTTAGTTGCAAAAAAACAACTCCAACCTTCACATTAATCAACGTGAATCTTGATGTTGATGTTGTATTTTTGTATTTGTAATATTAAAATAAATGGTCCGAAATTTATTTCTGTTTTTTTATTAAGGGGGTCCGTGAAAAGTCTGCTTGATTTCCTAGGGGTCCATGGCTGAAAAAGGTTAGGAAACGCTGTCGTAGAGTGTTAAGGCGATTAGCTGTGATAATGTATGATCGTTAATTAACTATATTGTTTTAAGTGACAACTCCTACCTACTATGAACGTTATTTTATTCATGTCTTTAAGAGCATATTGACATTTCATAAGAGCATATTGAGGTGGCCTGGTTGGTAACGCGTTCGATTGTTAATCCGGCGGGCGCGGGTTCAATCCCCGATGCCGACTTACTCCACTTCACAACAGTAGCTTTTCAAGCGTTCTGTGATGTGTACAAAGGTGTATTTGAGTTTATTTCGATAAACCCAGATTCTTTGATATAAAACAAAGTCATTTCAAAAATTTCTAAAAACGGGAGACCTTAGATCTCGACAACCTTTACTAAATATGATTTGGGAAAAAATAGAGTAGATACATTGAACCTTTGTCAAGGGAATTATGTAAAAGATTTTTAATACCTTGTATAGATTTCTAAAAAAATGAAAGATAGCAACTCGTTTCCCGAAAGTAGCAGAGATTTTTTATTTTGTACCCTCTCATTACCGCTGTCCTTCCTGGAGGACACGAAGATAAAATAAATAAAATCCATTTAAAGCAAATTCTCATACTTAATCCATGGTAAACGTTTATATTATTATATAATGTTTATTGTCTATGACTAAATATGTTTTACCAGTAAATATAACTATCAGTGTCCTCCGTGGAGGCCATGGGTCGAAGTCATTTTTTTTTTTCTAAATTCATATAAAAATATATAGATATTAAATCCATAGTCCAAAAATTCTATAACCCCTTTATTATATTCTAGTAGTGAGAGGGTAATGTGCATTAAAATCTTGGGAATGACCGTAAGGAATTAGTCGAACCGATCGCTAGTCGAATTTACTTTAACTCGAACTCAAGGTAAAGGATTCAGATTAGCTAAGCTGAGATTAATTTCTAAAACACTTTAAACTTTATCTGGATATCATCATAAACCTAATTTGCACTTAAACAAACTCCTAGCTTAGAAGACATAAAACCATTAGATAATCACCTTTAGAAGAGACTATGAAAATGCTTATTATTCATCAGTAGTTAAGCTTAGCTCGTAAAACATGAGAGTAATGTCGCCTTGTTTAAAATTTGTAGTTAAGGTTATGACGTCACGGCTATTTCCCGCGGCATTAAGGTTCAAAATCTTTTGAAAAATTGCACCATAAAATGGTAAAGATAGGGTTTTTTTCCATTTTTGAGGTTAATTTCGCTTCAATCAAAAAACTTTTACGGTCATTCGATAGATTTTAATGCATATTATCAAAACAAAAAAAAATCCGTGACTTTCGACAAACGAGTTGCTATCTTTCAGAAAAAAGATCAGAGGTGTTTTTCACATATTTTTTAGAGAAATCTTATCGAGATATAAAAAATCTTTTACGGTCATGCCCTAGATAAAGCTTCAATGTATCTACTCTATTTTTTCCAAAGCATATTTAGTAAGGTGGTCGAGATCTAAGGTCTCCCGTTTTTGGAATTTTTTTAAATGTCTTACATATTAAATAAATATTTATCTTAAATATTTATAGGGTGTGCGGGAAATGAAAAATATCTTGTATATAGAATTGAAAGACGTTTTCATTTTAGAGAAGTTGAAGGAAATCGTGGAAAAAGCTCTCATAAATAGGTCAGGGATTTCATAACATGAGAATGAATGGAGTTAGATGATCAAAGGGATGATGTTTTACTCATGGCCGTCGCCAGGGAGGGGGCAGAAGGGGGGCAACTGCCCCCCTAGAGATTGGAATAGGTATATAATTTTTCATACTAAATGATAGAACCTCACAAAAAATAAAAATACTACCACATATTTTCCATCATATCATAAATTTTCTAAAATTAGAATGAAAATTCATCAGTTTCTAAAAAAAAATTGCCTGCGGCGCTATTTTCGCATTTTTATGCTATGTAATTTTTCAAAAATTTTGTTGCCCCCCCCTAACTTCGAGGCTGACGACACCCATGGTTTTACTTATATACATAAAGTAGAAAGCATAAGTTCACTCAGCGAATGAATTATAAGTGTTACATCATTATATTACAAAGACGAATGTGATGGTAAAGTTTCATCACACGGTAGAGCTTTCGCCAAGAATGGAGAGTGACGGAAGTTATGAAGCGGAAGGAAGTGACGAAGCGGACTTCCTTGTTATTATCAATTATTCATTCATAACTTCACATTGAAATGAGCGACAAATCGAGGATAGAGGTGAACGTATATTAATTACTATCTGAGTTACCCATGCTTCGCAATGGCCAATTTAACAAACCAACCCGGCATACTTTATAGGGTTTTAAGCTTTTAGTACTTTAAGCAACAATGTGAATTAAACCTTCAAAGAACTTGGGAACAAATTTAAAAAATCTAAAACAGCCAATTTGTTAAGATTATAATTACCAGCATTTTGGCTAAATTATATCGATATATCTGAAAAAGTGAACGAAAAATCCTCAGATCCCGTAAATTTCAGGAGTACTTTCGGAATACTTTTTTATTCAAGGAATTTCCAAATATCGTAATTCTAAAACAGCCAATTTGTACATTGAAGGACTCCCACGGGCTTAAGGCCCTCTGCATCCCCGGGTAGCACAGGCGCATATAGCGTCCTCTTTACCCGCACTTCTTGGCAAAATCTAAAGCCAATCTGTAGTCCATACTTTCAGCTATGACTGCCTTCAGTTTCAAGACGATTCTCTCAGTTTTGGCCGAGAACAGCAAGATGACGGCATATAGTGCCTTAATAATCGAATTATTGTTGGTATAATGGAAATATCGTAGGCACATTGTCCTTACGTATTAAGGTCGCTATAAATTTTCCTTAGAAATTTCTGATGTATTAATTATATTATACTTCATTAGACGGTACATTACGAAACCTTGCTCTTCTAATAACTAGATTTACCGACCCAACTCAGTCGCAAGAGGCGACGCCGAAAAGTTAAGCATGTATACTATTTAAGAAATAAAAGATCTACACGGTTATAATTGATGCAATCGAGATGCAGATCGAGCGCAGTTTGAAACGAAATGGTCAAATTCGTTACAATTTAGTTTTAATAGACACATCTTCGTTGTTGGTTCTTCGGGTTTCCTTACTGCGTGTAGAGTGGTTGAATGACCGAGCTTTCGGCAGCGATACTACTGCCATCTTTAGGATGAAGTAGATAGTCCGTCGAGGAGTCAGTAATTTACTATCGCAGAGTGAGCAGTGGTATTGACAACAACGAAGATATGGATTTATCATGGTGCGAAAGTCTACAAGATTATTTAACAGACATCTTCGCTAGTCGGATGCTGTTTTTCAATCCGGTGTCGAAGATGTGAAATGCTTGAAGTTTTGAGTCACGCTCGCGTATATTTTTTACTCATATTATGATCACTTCATACGCAGACATATCGTCATAACTTTATTTTCTTTACACGGAGACTGATGATCCATTATGTCAAAACTTTTTTTTTGTGTAAAATCATCGTATCTAAATACTAGGACACTTTCGTAGAAAATAGTTTTTTTTTGCAGGGGACACAGTTTCTCCACAAGATAATTATTCTACATTCAAGTTTACTGTGCGTTTCTCTACAAATATCTTTTGAACTGACGCGAAGGCTAAGGTTCTTAATCCGTAAATGAGATACTTTGCTTTAGACGAATTTTGCCTACAAATACAGCAATTTTAATTGATAGCTATGACCGTAATTTTTATATTTATATATTTATTTATGCACATGGAATAGATACAGTCACAAAAACAAATATTGACAGGTACATTAGTACAAAAATATACAATACACAAGACCAATAACATCCGTTCACAATTAACACACACGCAAAAAAAATAGATTACATTACACAGTTAATATATATTATATCTATAAAATATTTATGGTAGGGAAGGAGGAAGCATGCGAAGAGGAAGAATGGAAGGCAAGATGAAGGAAGCGACGAAAAAAGAGTTAAGAATTATTACATTAGATGATCAGGAGATTAAGAACAATAAGATAATTTTGACGGTTACAGCCGGCATACCCGCGAATGTGAAAAAAATCAGTCTCCAAACTTTTGGACGTCGCCTCTTCTTTCGCATCTATTTAATCCAATTTATTAGTTGTCTAAAATAAACATGTACTACATTATACTATGATTAACTATATTAAATATGAAATTATAATAATAACATGAACATGAAAGGGGAGATTCGCGTACACATTGTCTGTACTGAGAGAACAACTTCATTTAAATTTTAATTAAGTTTCCCGTAAAGTCTAAAAGCTTGGAATTAAGTTAGAAATATTTATCATGAACCTCTACTAATAGAGAATTGTAATTTTAGAGGTTTGAATATTAGATTCTTGTTGTTAATTAGAATTACCAAACTGTAAAATGTACATAGAGCAATTATTTTGATCATGTTTTATGGAGAACGGTCAACGTAACTGTACTTTGTTACAGTTCAATTGAAGTTTACTAATAGGACTTTGAAGTAAGTAAGTATTTTTATTATTATATAGTTGAATCAATTATAACTAGCGAACGCAGTCCGAGAAGGGACGACTACCTGCTTCATTCGCATTATGGCTCTGGCATATGTGTATTCGTCTTTTCTCGGTCACATTTTTATTACTGCGTTCGCCACTTTGAATTAATTGGACTATAGTAAGATTATTTAAAAAAATCGCAATTAATGTTTTGTGAGAACATCAGAATTTTCTACATGTCGTAGTTGTATGAAACAAGTAGTTATCTCAACAGATATACAGCAAAGGATGGTTTTTTCATTAGGCTTAATGAATGATCGTCTGCTGGCAAAAAATACCAAAAAAAATCTCAATTATAGAGGGCAGTGTACGACATATACACGTTTCTTCTCGACGCAACGACCAACCATCATAGCACAGTGGTAGAATACCGGCTTGTCAGGTTGGAGGTCTGGGTTCGACTCCCGGCCGCGGTAGATGGATGGACTGAAATTGGTGAATATTCCTTAAGTGTAAAGTGATCACATTAAGCCAGCCGACGATCAGTCAAAAGCCTGATGGAAAGTCTATCCTTTGCTATATATCTGTTAAGATAACTTCTTGTAATAGTTTGTAAATCGTTATTTATCAAATCATACGGAAATTCATGTCGTTGGAGATTTTTCATTTCTTTCTTATTACATATTTGGAACTGTGGATTCATAAAGAAATCCCTGATGCTACAAACCAACTAGTTATATGTAAGACACATAAGGAGCCCATCAAAGAATTATATCAAATCATTTTTTTCTTAAGAGTAGACATATTAACATTAAAAAAAAATGGGAGACCTTAGACAGACTTGTAACTATTATATTTGTACTACAAAATTCTAGTTTTAAAGCAATGTGACTGTATGGTAGTTTTCAGATTAGTAGTAAGAAGTAAAAACATATATTTGCAATGAATAATTTGCTGTCATGAAAGGTTGACAGCCACTTAAAAAAGTTCAGGGATATAAAACCGCAAACAGAGCAAAAACCACCACAACGAATGGCCCGTCGTAACATAAAAAGAGCAGGGGTTTTATTTACAACGTCTCGTAATTTTATAACAATAAGATGAAATTTTGTATAAAACATTCAACCCTCACACCTCAGGTATTGTTGTGTTGTGGACATATTATTAAAATCTCAGGAAAAGCCAGAAACACGCTTATATTTTGTTTGAAATTAAAGAAGAGCAAAGTAAGGGATTTAAAAAAAAGGAAGTGTTCAAAAATTTCTTGATTTCACAAAAATATACAATGGTGATACCTGATAATTTAAGATTAGGATTAAAGGGTGCGCGGTAAGTTCGTCTAAATCAATTTGTCTAAAATCAATTGGTCTAAAATCAATTCGTCTAAAAACAATTCGTCTAATTGTCAATTCGTCTTCGTTTGAGGTGAACAGTGAGTGTTGTGATGGTGTAGTTAAAGTAAGAAAATTTGAGAATGACCTGTTCCATTTAACATGTTACATTTTAATGTGGTACATTTAATTGTGTTTTAGATTTGTATCCTGAAATTAAAGTCTTATGCCACGTTGTTTTTATTTTATAACTACTGCAAAAAAATCTTTTGGGTTAAGCGTTTTTCCGCTGAGGCCTGCCACGGAGTGATAAACAAAAAGTAGTTTATTTATTTTTTAATAAATTCAATTCTGCTGATTATGTCAAAATAAACCTGAATTATTTACCTATAAATTAAACATATTAAAATAGTAAGTAAATTAAATAAATAAAAAAATGTATTTAAAATAAATAAATGGAGTATTGAAAAGGCCATTAATTTGAGTAACGCAGTCGATAAAAATGCAAATTACAACCAATAATTTACATTCATCATATTGCATGGGCGTTGTCAGCTGCCCCCCCTGCCTCCCCCTAGAGATTGGAATGGGTATATATTTTTTCATACTAAATGACAAAACCTCACAAAAAATCACATTACTACCACACATTTTCTCATCATATCATAAATTTTCTAAAATATGTATGAAAATCCATCAGTTTCAAAAAAAAATTTCCTGCGGCGCTATTTTTATTGCTTTTTTATAATAGAACATTTTTTAACATATTGTTGTGCAAAGTATTATATACATTTCTAAATAAACAAACCACATCACGACCTTCTTCACTATGTCTCACATTAAAGGAAAATCCCGCGGGATTAAGGCCCTCCACATCCCCGGGTAGATTAGGCGCATTAATAGCGACCTCTTTACCCGCTATTCTAGGCAAATCCTTAAAAGGTGGGCCTTAAGGGAGCCCCTCGGAAAACCCCACCATTAAATTACCTTTAGTGTCCTTATCCAAGGAGGTTACAATTCATTCAATTCACTATGTCTCACAAGAAAATTTCGCCTGCGGCGCTGTTTGCTCATTTTTTGTGCTAAATCCATTTTTTCAATTTGTGTTGCTCCCCCCTAGCTCCGAGGCTGGCGTCGCCCATGTGACCATAATGTTGAATTATCTATTAACACTGCGGAGTGTGGATGTATCGAGTTGGGCGACCATTACAGATATTTAAACGGAATTTCGCTGACAGCTTGATATATAGTGACTTTTGACATTATTGCGGAAAATTTATTACAAACTAGTCTTTACAACACGGCGAACTCCGGTTAAAAAAGGAGAATGCTCATTAAGTATGAAAAAAACGCGGCCTGGCGCAAAAGAAATGTCACTTAAATGATTGCCTCTTCTTCTTCCTAGTCGGCCCCCCGATTCCGGGGATCGTGACCATCACGCATGTGGATGAAATTTCTCCATCCCTCTCGGTCCTCCGCCACACGTACAGATTCATAGAGTGTGGTTCTTGTGGCTGCTTTTATTTGGTCGGACCACCTCATGGGCAGGCGACCTCTACCCCGTCTACCTTCTATCGCCCCAAGCATTATGTGTCTCTCCAATCCATTTGCTCTTACTATATGTCCAAAGAAGCGGAGGGTGCGCTGTTCGCATTGTGTGGACAAGCGTGTGGAGACACCGAGTTCCTGGAGAATCGACTCATTGGTTCTGTGTTCTGACCAGTGAACACGAAGTAGTCGTCTCCAACACCACATTTCAAATGCGTCAATCCTCTCACGTTCCCTGGCTCTCAGAGTCCATGTTTCGGAGGCATAATAGAAGACGCTGAACACCAGCGATCTCACCAGTCTCATCTTGGTAGCCCTTGTTGCCTAAAATGAGTTTTTAAACACTGCATAGGGGCATCATCGAAATCAATGGCTTAATGTGTAATTGTTATTTCTTAATTAAGGCTGATGAAGAAGAAGACGGGCTACCTTATACTTATCATATTATACGCTTTTGAGGCTACCGACCCAACTATGACGTCATGGTAATTTCCCAAGGCATTAAGGTTTAAAGTCGTATGAACAATCGCATGATAAAATGGTAAAAATACGATTTATCAAGTTTTTGGGGTTAATTCGCTGCAATCAAAAAACTTTTACGGTTATTCCGTATATTTCCCTAGTTTTTAATTCTTTTGTAGCCAAAGTTCGACTCTGACAACAAGTATACACAAACCATCTGATTCTGAGTTCTGAGTTTACACCGGATTCTGAGTTATGAGTTTACTTGGACTCGAATCTACATACAGATATACAACTACTGTAAAATATTTGTGAGATTAAATACATTCATCCGATCCATCTATATACAATGACAAGTGGCATAAAGTGTCTGGCCCTCTAGCGGTAGAAAATGATAACTACAAAACAATGATGGCGGCTGAATTTGACAGCATTACAATTGATAATAATCACCTAATAATTTTAAGCACGCACCATTATTGTTGATTTTATACAAAATTTCGCAGCCGAAATAATAGAAAATTTTAATTATTTACGTACTTGTGGCCTTTTGAAAGGCAATCAGATAAATATAATGGCATATTTTGATGTGTATTTGACAGATTTGAGTGAAGGGCATAAATCGTTTGAACTTTATCGGTATTTCGGATATAGCGAAGTCGTTTAATACGTGTTTGCTGTACCGCGTCAAAGATAGGCCACACTATCATTTTTATCACGATTTGGGTGATTGGACTTCTAGAAATTTTGAGAATATTGTAGATTTTCTTCAAGATCAAATTTGTTTTTATTAATAATCAAATTTTGAGATGACTTTGTCAGTAGGAAATAACAAACAACTTGCGATAATGACCGATAATGACATAAGCGGTTTTGCAATATTACTCAGATAATTAAAATGTTTCAAATACTGGGTGAAGATGTTTTGAAAGCAAGTACAATTAGCCCTCTATTCTTTTCTTACATCTTTTAGAGTGTCCAGAGGTGAAAAATACACCATTCTCCAGCTCGTTATGAAGGGTAAGATAGAAGGCCGTAGAGGGATCGGAAGGAAGCAGCTATCCTGGCTTCAAAACATTCGGCAGTGGACCGGAATAAGGACTGTGTAGGAGCTGTTTCGTACTGCCCAAGACAGAGAGGAGTACTCCCAAATGATCCTCAACGTCTGTGGGATCCGACAGGACACATAGAGAAGAAGAAAAAGAAGAGTGTCTAGTAAGAGTCAGCTTACAAAATTTTCACAAGGCAGTTATCTTTTTTTTAGCAACGAGTTTTTTCTTTTAGTAGTCGATCCTGAATATCACATTAATTTTTCGTAGAGAGTGCGTTTCAAACTCCGTAGATAGATTTTGGTTCCATGCTACGTAAACACATTCCATAGTAAAAACATTTAGCTGGGGTATGTTTTAATAAAACTGCGATGTTTTAATTTCACTCGTATATAACGTTGCGATCATAACTCACAGTGTTGCTACTCTGGACCTACTGTATATTACAGCGTATGTAATATATTATACAATAGGTATATACAATAATATACAGAGTATATATACTATGGAGCCCCATAGGGACGCCAAGATAAATTCAACAGAGGATATTTATTGCCCGGCGCTGGCTCTAGCTGCCTAGATGGTGAGTGGTGAAATGAAAGATAAAAATGTGCAATTTCAGAAAATTCCGACGTAAAAACGCCGCGAAGCGATGTTGGTCGAGTAAAGAAAAAATATGAGCAGGGCACATATCAAGACAAGACATGAAAGAGGATGGACACCCAGAGTCATAAATTAGGAAATAAAAGTCAGAAGGTTATAGAAAAATGCGTAGACGACGTGGACCTCCGTAGGGGGTGAGAAATGCAAGTGACATAAAATAATTGAGGAAACGTTTGGAAGAGTCTGCATAGTGGAGACACTAGGGCTAAAGAAGGAGAAGAGAGTAGAAAATTCTGGAGAGACTAATTACATATGTCAATAGAATAGATAACTTCAACGTATTTGGGATTCTTGGATTCTTGGTGACATTGTCTGCTTCGAAAAGATGGAGACATATGTAGGAAAAATTCAATCGTACAACCTAACAGAACGTCAGACTAATAAAAGAAGAGAATATTATGGATAAATCTGATCTCGGTCTTCCACTTCCAAAGTCCAATAGGTTTTATTCAAGTGATGCTTAAAAATATAAAGAAAGTGCGAAACTTGTATCTATTCCGATACTCGGCGTTTTCGATGAAGTAGTGTATCTCAATGTATCTATAAATCTGATCATGTAGCGTAAGTGACTCTCTCTCCCTACCCTATAATGGATGCTCCATATAACTAACTCTCTAATCGTTTTAGCTGATGACGCAGTTAATTAAAAACATTAATTAAACAGAATCGCCATGACAAAATAAACTTAATAGAATAATCTAACTAGTAGATTTATAAAGTTATGAATCTATGGTATCTATGACTGTGAATGTCAAAAAGCAGGGCAGCCAACGTCGCGCCGTATGTTTAAAACTTCCTACTATGCGAGACAAAAGCGAACCCAGGTTCGAATCCCAGCCGGGGTGAACTGAGATGGCGAATATTTCTCGAGCCAGCCGAGGTCGTTCGTAAGCTCGGCAGTGTTCATCCTTACTTCTTCTACACTGTTGTAGGAATACTGCATTGTATATACTACGGAAAGTACAAAACTTCAGCTCTTTACAAGAATAATTTGTAAAGCAAAAAATAATTTAATGTTTAAAACTCTTTTGGTTTACCTTGGTACGGCTTCGGGATCTTTCTCAATTCTGCGCTATCAAGGGAGAAACTAATAGGTAGATTCCTTTGCAGAAATCTACCTAAAACATAAAACAAAAATAATTGCATTTCATTATGCTGTCTTGTCCCTTGGGACATAAATTCCAGCATGCAACGAATCGAACTACAAGTTATCACGTATCAAAAATAAATTCAATGAGAAACAATCCTCTCAAACATTTTTTTCTTAATTGAATCCAAATGTTTTGTTCGACACAATTGCGACGTCGCTCGTTCAATTTCCATCAGTAGTGTTGTGCACCTAATAAATAAACACGCGAGACTTAGTGATGGGAAAATATGCTGGTCTTTCAAATAGTTTGACTGAGACCAAAAGTGTAAGACCAAAAATCATCCGCAAGAATATAATTATCACTCGATTGCTGGTGCCTTGCCTGGATGAAAGAGAGAATTACAAAAATATAAGGTGCTTTCCAAATTAAAATATCAGGTACATTATTTATACCAAAAAATAGGTTTAGACGAAAAATTTATTTTTTTGTGAATATATAACATCATACCACGCTCTACGAGTCTTTCTAATTTCAATTATCAGTAGACGACAATCATTTACACACACGCACACACACAAAAAAATGCACACACGACAACTAGATATAGTGAACGTTTCTGGAGCTCGAAGTGATCACTCAAACCGGTTGATTTTTATGTTTCTGAACAACTATTTTGCATAAAAAATTGGACGACATCAAATATTTCTGATTTATCAATATACTCGTAGTCAGGTCATCTCTTGTGTGTGGGGCGATTCAAGTTGCCCTCCCATGTAAATGTGAAATAAAATAAGACCAAAATTAGAGAGCTTTAATAAATGAAAGACTAAAACTATTTCATTACAATGCCCATCACTGGTGGCTGGTGGATAAATGTAATTCGATTCGATTGTGTCTCGAGATAGAAAATCGATTCTTATTATTATATTGACGAAAGTAATTTCGAATCAGAATTATTATCTCTAAAAAAACTTTCGTAAGAAGTTAACGCCTTGTGTGAGTGTGTGCTATAAAGATATGCCTGAAATAATATGTCAGATAAATCAGAGAATAATGGAGATTTGTGAAACAACCATGAACATATTGGAACAGGGCTGGGGAAACTTTTCAGGCAAAGTGCGCCGCATTAGAAACTAAAAATGAACGACGGAATGCAAGTAGAATACTATGCGGGTGTAAATTAAATGCAGTGCCCCTAAAAGGTGTGGTCCAAAAAGCTATACAATTTTTTATTCAATTAGGTTACGGTGTTCGAGTTCTGAACCAGAGATATTAAGTGTTCAACCATGGGTGTCGTTAGCTCCGAAGCTAGGGGCACAACTTAAATCTTGATATTGCCAAATTTAATAAAAATTAGAAAATATCACCGCATTCGATTTTTTTTTCAAAAATGGGTGGATTGATGAATCTGACTGATTTCAATAGCATCTGGACATAATTCTGGGTAAGAACATGATAAACGACTAGCACTGCAGTCGAAAATTTTGTCATAAAACAGAAGGTAGATAAAACAGAATCGTTTATAAGTCCAGTTTATTTTTTTGTGAATAAACCCTCATTCTAATTAGATTAGCACCGCAGGCAAAAAAAATAATGAAACAACAAGATTTAATTTATTTCAACGATAATTTGTGTCTGATTTCTTGTCTGTATTTTTTCAAGTCAAAGTCTTTATGGCGAGAATAAATAAGTTATATAGCTCGCCCGCCATAGCTTTCCCAGACCTGTAATAGATTGTTTGACCTTCGAAATGATGTAGAGTTACTACGCTACTCTGATCTATGTAATACAACCAAATACAATATGGTGTTTCTTTTCTTTATGGTAAAGTGTTCTCTGCTGTTAACACAGCGGGATGCTTTTTTATAAGAAAAATAATACAAGTGTCCTTTAGGGCCGTTTTTACAGTTCGTGATCTTAAACGAAAGTCGATTTAAGTCCTCTCTTGGGAGTGATGAGATGTTTCAGGGTTTAGGATTGGGAATCAAATAAGATCGTTAAGAAGATTGTGTGGGAGTTTGCTAGGAGACAGGATAAGAAATGAGGTTATTCGATAGACGAGGGACTGTAAGATAGATATTGTTACTAGAATGTAAGTGAACTAGTTGATACATTGGGTCATTTTTTATTTCGTATGGTTTCTGCCACCGTCAGAAGATAAGAGAATTATTCTGATACATACAGGAGACATGTACCCTACAGAGCAACATCCAGGCTTCCAAGCCATTCAAGGGTATTGGGTGTGGCATTGTGGATATCTGCATATGGTCCAGGAAATTCTCTCAGAGGACAGTCTTCGACAATGTTCTTGATGGATTACCCGGCTCTCCGCAGTCACAGGCAGGAGAACCCCGCATATGCCATCTGTCGAGCATTTGAGCATATCGTCCATGCTCCGTGCGGATTCGATTTAAGGCTACCCATGTTAAGAGGATGAATGATGAAAGGGTAACAAAGAAAATACATACGAGTGAAAAGGGAAGTGCGGAAGTTCAAGAACCATTTGGCTCGATCATAGTGACTAGATTCGCAAGCACATGGTGTGTATACTCTAGCCCTAGTGTAATCTATAATCTATGGTGCTGGAGCTGATGCCATATAGGTCTGGCTCCTCCTACTATTGCACCACGTAAAGTAGAAGTGAGGCCAGGAGGTTCTAGTCATACCAGAGCAGAGTTATTTGGTAATCATCCACCAGACCAGAGATCAAAGTAAGTGAAAACTAGAGGATGGATACGTTTTGAATAAGAGGAATCTTAGGGCGTGTATGACGAATTGTAAGAATGTGACGTAAGCAAAGGAGAATGGGAGAGTCTGGCGTCCCATTCTCTCTGCATATCCTGTAGGGAGGCGGCATGGGGAAAGATAGACATTTAGAGATAGTATTGATTTTCCAATCACCCTGAATGTATTTTCTATGTATGGTTATCCCAAAGCCATAAATAATTATCAGACAACTGTCATACATTGTGTAAAGATAGATAGCCTAACAATTTGTCATATTCAACACAGACTAACAGAAATAACTAAATATCTTCTGTACGAATTTCCAGACTTTCTCTATCTCTAAACATATTATTAGTACTACAGTACAGTCTCACTAATCCGGCACTATTGAAAACCAGAGGGTGCCGGATTATTGGAAAGTTCGGATTACTGAATTGTATAGGGAAATTCAAGATAAATAAAATAAAGTGTGACAAATCTATGTATGGTAGTATGGAGACATTTGACATAAACATTGGGATAATTTAGTTATCTATCCTTCCAAGAATACCGATAATCGGTATGAAATGTACCTACATAGTGTCAGTCTGAGACAAAAATAACCGAACATTATAGGAATTTTTGGGTTTAAAAATAACCAATCCGTCTTCTGATCTCCGCCTCGCATCCTCCCGAGTTATTTAGCATGGATCCGAGGTATGTGTCTTCCTCTGTGCACACCAGTAGGAGTGTCGAAACGTCGCACAGAGGAGTATTTGACCCAAAAAGTCGATCAAAATTCTAAATATGTTTCATTCGTTTTATTTCCGTGCTATTTAAAGTTATACAACTATAACAATTAAAATTGAAGGTAACGATATCATAACAATGGTGATATGCTCAGAAAAAGCAATAAATAAAAGGATTTTTTTTATTTATTAAGTTTTTATTTTTTTTAAACAATAATAATTAAAATTAATCTGAAGAAGCATCCCATCCTTCTTAATCTGACCCTTCATCGGTTTCTTTGTCAGTCTCATCTGCGTCTTGTGTATCTGGATTCCATGGAACTAACATTTTGATGGTCTCTGACCTAAAAGGTTTGGATTTTTTTTTAGGTTTAGGCCTATTACAGCTTAAAAATGGGTCTGATGTTAACAAAAGTCTGTTAATCACATCCATATTGCATTGGATCCGGTCAAACTTTCTCGAATAATGTTCCCTATACTGGCGGAAATGTTTGTTTCTAGCCTCTGCTGCTTCTTCTGATAGAGCCCCTATAGGCAAAAGCGCATGTTGGATGACTGTTGGGCCATGAATTAGGACTTTGTGAAGGGTGGGTGACATAGGATGCCACCCATATAATTCTACATAGAGTTTAGCTGTATCTCGACAATACTCGGCAAATTTATCTACGTCAATCTTGTGACCAGTAGATATGACCTCCAAAATCCATCACAACCCCATTTATAAGTCAGTTCTAAGCACGCCAATTCTTCTTGTGTCAGTGATGTCAATACTTCTTCCAGATAAGTAATGAGTCGTTTAGCTGTGTGATCTAATAATGCTTGTAATTTAATTTCCGCAAGCGTTTCAGTGATTCTGTATGCATGAGTGTCAGGATAACAATCTTGTTTCGCTCTCTGAAGAATCGAATAACACGGGTATAGTTGTTTTGAACTTTCTCTGATAATTTCGTATTGTTTTCTTGACAGAGAAGCCTCCACAAACATAGATAAGGCTTGTGTTGGTGTTAATTTTGTTGACTTTGGCGGTGTTTTACTCTTTCTAAACGCTTTTCGATATTTATCACCACGTGATGGCGATGACATGATATCCTTTACAACTTGCGCTCCACTCACATTTCCGGATCCTCGAAGCGCCATTTGACCAGCATACAAAAGAACTTCTGCCTCATTTTCCTTTCTCAAATGTGTTGTTTTGCGACGTTTACTGCAATCTGTTAACTCGTCGAAATCTTTCTCCGGACGACCTACATTTGATGTGGATTTCACCGGTATTTCAAGAGTTCCTTGCAACCATTTGTGATTTTTTTGTAAAAATACATTCTCAGTACGGTTAGCAGCTTGCCATTTAGACTTCATCTCAGACTTAAGCCGCGAAAATGTTTGCATAAATTGTTGTGTTTTCTGGACAGGGAATGTTGGTCTATTTATAATATTTCTTTCAATTAAATCCAATTTTTTCGCAAAATCCTTTTCATCACATTGTTTAGTCAAACGATAGACAGCTTCTCTTGTCATGAAGTTGAAACCAGAAGAACCTATAACAAGATAAAGCTTAGATCAGTGAAAATAACGGCAAAAAATAAGTTTGCTTTGCATTCCCACGGCAAACTTTACGATTTAAAATATATATTTTAGGCACATTCTGGCAGCTGAATTTAATAATTAATTTAAGAGAAATGATCACACAATAAGATGTAAAAGAAATTAATGTCGGGAAAGGTCCGGAAATAAAACAAAACAGCTCCGCAACATAGAAAGTATGTAAAAAATAATACTAAATATATTCAGTTACAAAAAAAAATTAAATAAAAAAAGCTTGCACCGTAACACGGAAATCAGTATATTATTTTAGATGTTCATACCTGGTTCTACAATATCCATTGTAGAGATTGTCACAGTTCACTACACTTGACACAAAATACTTATAAATGTCGAGCGTTGGTTTCGTATCGTAAGTTAGCGTTAGTACGTGCGATCAGCAGAGTGCTTAAAAGCCGACTGATTCACGTAGCAAAGAATGCCGCTTGTCCAATAAACATGGCGGACTATTGTTCCGTTGTCATTTGCCTCACGCCAGGTAGCGGCCGCTTCCTGGAATTTTGCAGTTTGTTATTTCGGACTTTTGATCACCTTTTTAGGACAAATACTCCTATGTGCGTCGATCAAGTTTATCTTCACACGGTTTACCCGAAAATCAAGAAACAATGTCAATCGCACACCGTGAAAACCTTCAACATTTAGAATGATTTAGAAAGGTTACTGAGGTTGCCTATAATTTAGGAGTAGGTATATTTTGTTGGATATGGGAATCCCACATAAATATTTTAGTTCGTTTGTTTATATCACCACTTCCCATTTAATATCATTTCTCTCATGGGTTTCCATGAATACAATTTTTTTCCATAGAATTACTACTAATCCAGCGTACAACATATTTGAAACAGAGAGTACTTTGTGTCCAATTTCCACAATTTCCAGTTAATTCATTCCGGGGTAATCTTTTATATGAAATGGTTTTGTGCATTCATTTATTGAGTGCATTTAGTAAACATTCTCAAAATACACTTAGGATATAAAAAGTTTAATAATTTGTAGTCTTGAATGAGATATTTCTTTAGACAAAACATCAAAATTCAAGGTTTTTCAAGAAAATATCCACCATTAGTTGTGTTAGTCCAAATGTCACTTTTTAAAATGATAAGTTGTTTTTAAACTAATGAGAGGTGGTATTATCATTATTTGCAATGTAAAAGGTAAAATAGGCTTTTAATTACGTTTTGTAAATGAAATTTTGCCATTTGCCAAATTAAAATTTACGACAAGAGCAAAATATTCATATTGTCTTTTTGTCATACCAATATTTCATATATTTTCTCTGTTACACAGATGTCATATTCTCTAGATGGGTGCAGTATTTTTTCTCTATCTGACATAGATTACATTGCTTCCGAATATTTGTTAATCGATGTTCTACAATTATTAAAATCTTATGCAAAGTTGCTACACCACAAAAAATTGCCATACCACAAAAAATAAATATATTGTAAGTAGGTAGGTACCTGCTTTGAAGTGAAATAATCCTACATTTACTTAAATATTTTAGTTCGTAGACTCTAAACCGTTCATCCGATTGAGATGAAACTTTGGGAAATTGTTGTGCTTGCCCCAAGGAGTGTTCTAATGGGGGTAGGGGATACAAGGAGGGGGGCACAAAGGGGGGGGCAAGAAAAAAACTTTTTTTTTCAAATAAATATAACTTTTAGTGTCGAAAAGATGAATGGTAACCCTGGACTAACCGACATCCGGAGGAATAAGGAGGGGGGGGGGGGATTGGGGGGCTGGGGGGGTCGGAATGAAAAAGTGATATTGGTGTCGAATCCATAGTTTTCCACCTCAATAAGATGAATAGTCACCCTCCCGACATCCGCAGGAATAAGGGGAGGGAGTTAGGGGGGCTAGGGGGGGTCGGAATGAAAAAAGTGATATTGGTGTCGAATCCATAGTTTTCCATCTCAATAAGATGAATAGTCACCTTCCTGACATCCTCGGGAATAAGGGGAGGGAGTTAGGGGGGCTACGGGGGGGTCGGAATGAAAAAGTGATATTGGTGTCGAATCCATAGTTTTCCACCTCAATAAGATGAATAGTCACCCTCCCGACATCCGCAGGAATAAGGGGAGGGAGTTAGGGGGGGGGGGTCGGAATGAAAAAGTGATATTGGTGTCGAATCCATAGTTTTCCACCTCAATAAGATGAATAGTCACCCTCCCGACATCCGCAGGAATAAGGGGAGGGAGTTAGGGGGGCTAGGGGGGGTCGGAATAAAAAAAGTGATATTGGTGTCGAATCCATAGTTTTCCACCTCAATAAGATGAATAGTCACCCTCCCGACATCCGCAGGAATAAGGGGAGGGGGTTAGGGGGCTGGGGGGAGGGGGGTCAAATTGAAAAATAAAAAATTATGCAGACCCCCCAAAACTGTGAGTTTTAGTGGCTCTGCAGTACTTTAACTAAACATGATGATACCACTGATTTTGGGTTCCACTGCCGACCTACTTCACCATCCATACACAAATTTTGCCGTTGCGAAGCACGGGTAATACAGCTAGTCTGAAATAATTAATTAAAATGTGTTTATGATAAAACAGTACTACAAGTTTAAACGTTCACCTAAAGAAAATATATTTGGCAAATTTCAGAGTGCTGGGATATTGGGAAGCTACTAAAATTTAAAGAGGACAATGTAGACGCAGACAACAATTACAACGACAGGTAAAATTAATTAAATGCGCGAAAATAAATAAATATAAGCTCATAGTCACAATTTATATTTCACGGGTTTGGTTCCATAACTTTTGAAACAACCTACCAGGACATTAGGTACGATATAGAGCAGGACAGACATATAAGAGATGGTATCAGTTGTCTCTGTTTCCTTTTTATTTGGTGACATGTCCGAACTTCCGGAATGATTTGTAATCATTGATAAAAATATATTCCGATACACAATAAACTACCTTAGTTCAGTCAAGTATGGAAATAAATATAGGGAGCCATTATTATTTTTAAATATAGAACTGAATATGGCATACGACATCTGTTGAAAATTTTCGCAAAACAACATGCACTAAAGATTTAAATAGGGTCAAACATTTCAGTAAAAAAATATCGTAGGGACAATGTGAGAAGAAAAGAATAAAAAAAGTTTTTATTATCTTTTGAAAAAGGAATCCGAATTCGAATTTTGACATAAATAATTTAAATGATAAATCATTCAACTGACGGGGAAACGTGGAATATGAATTGTTTAAAAGAATCGGCAAAAGTTTTCTGATTTAGAGACTCCTTTCCCTTCCTCCAAGGGGAACCAATCTTCAAAGTCTTAAACAGGATTACTCGGGATTAAGGTTTTTGCTAAAATTCAATACTTTTACATCAAGATTTCACGATAAAAGTTTTATTAGCAAACATTGATACCAAAATACCTTAAAAAATTTATTGTTCGAATTAAAATGTAGTCCTATACCGTTTACAATAAAAGCTTGAATATCTGTTAATGTATGCATTCACTAGTCAATGTATTCATTAACTGATGATTTTATTCAAACTATTAACTCCGTATAAAGGTTATCCCTTTAAATAGTGAGTGTACACATTCACTGGTCAATGCATGCATTAACTACTGTGGATTTGTTAAAGCATAAAAAATCACAAACAACATATTTTTCATAGGTTTAAGACGCATTTTTGAAGAGTATTCTAGATTAATATTGAAGTTGTGTTAAAAAATGTATATTTATTGAGGTAATCCTACTAAGAAACATGAAATCAAAAATAAATATAATTCTCACTGACAGCTGACAACAGTGTGTATAGGGTAACAGCTGTTCGTGAATGGCGGACGTTTTACTTGTTCAAACATTGTGCACGCTTTGGCTGAATGTCCTTTGTAAATGTACGCACTAACTAGTCAAAGCGTAAACTAGAATTATTGTGTACACATAAACTAGAATTAACTGAGCGTGTCAGTCAAATTTGGCTAGTTAGTGCATACATTCACTTACTGAACGCTTTAACTGTAACATATACTCAAAGACAGTATATTGCAAGGTGCATAGTTTTTATATCGCTAACGCATGAATTCGAATCCGACAACTCCCGCGAGTCTATCGAAACTCTGTAATTCGGTAGAGTCGCAAAAAACTCGCAATGTTATTTTATTTTCTTTTTTTTCAATCACTTACATTGTTCCAATATACTTTATCAACGGAAGTCAATGACAAAACCTGTGCATTCAATTGAAATACTAATAGCATTTCATTCCTATAATGGATTTCAACAATCGACAAAAAAGTGCAAAGTTATGCAAAAAGCTGCATGTGAATCTACCAGCAAATTAATGTGGAACTGAAAACGCTGACACGTCATTGGGAAAATGATGGTGAAAAGAGTTGGACGTAAATTTACTGAAAGTGATGATTTCTGAAACAGTAGCACTTTGGAAATTACTTGAAGGGATCACATAACGAAGGAAGAAGTTCTCAACAAAATCAAAGGAGGAAGACACCTGCTCAATCCAATAGCAGAAAGACGTGCCAGATGGATCGGCCACATAGTGCGTCAAGAGGGTCTCCTATTTGAAATAATTGAAGGAATTAACGAGGGGACAAACTACAGAGGACGACCAAGAAAAGAATACCTGGACGACTTGTACCAGCATATGGACTTCGAATCATATAAAGCGTTTAAAAGAATCGCACAGGATAGGGATGAGTGGAGAAGGAGACATGGGGCGAGACACACCACAATGAAAAAAAAGTGATTTTTTATTTTTTCATTTTTTTCATAAAGTGTATTTTACATTAATTGTTAAAAAAAATAAAATATATTGTATTCTGTAATTGTAAATTTTAGGTTATAAATTTTGTATTTGTAACTTTATTAATAAATTAAATTAAAACTAAATTAAATTAAAAATAAAATATTGTAAAAAACGGACAAGCATTTTCATTTTATTCGAATTTGATTGAAGGTTTCATGTCTGTGAATGGATAAAGTCAGCTATTCAACAAAATGACAGTCGTTTTCAAAGTTAAAGCAACGATGAAAGAATCTATTTTCAGAAATCATGGAAGCATACCAGATTCATTCAAGACGAATGTAAAACGGATTGGGTTTGTTAAATCGTACAAGACGATAAAATGCGATGGGTTTTCGTTACGGAGGCTTATCTTCTAAAAATAAATTGCCTCAGATAGGATGTATGTTTTATTTTTAGATTGTCACCCTTAAAGGTAATCAATAGGGCGTGTGTAGGACAAAGGGTAAATACTTAGACAGGGTATTCAGGTAAACTCTGCATTCCCACGTAAAATTGAGGGTGTGTGGAATATAGGTTTTAAACTGCCTGCTTTTTTTAGAAAAAGGATGAAGAGGAGAAAATAAAGCAAGCCAATGACACCAGGCAACCCTCTTCGGATTCAAAAATAAAAAAACCTCCCCCATGGGACAAATTATGAAAATCACGTGTGGTGAAGTTCATAGGCGCGGGTTCAAGCCCCGATGCCGACTTACTTTTGTTCACAACACAAGCATTTCAAGCCTTCTGTGAAGTGTACAAATATGTATTTGGGTTTATTTCAAAAAACCCAATTTCGTTTTATTTATATATATATAAAAAAAAAAACATCGTCAGCACCGAAATTTGAACCCAGCATCTCAAGATTAGAAGTCTCGTAGTCATTTGCGCCTACTAATTGCCTCATACTCTCTATTTATTTCATTACATCTTGAGCGCACTGGGGGCCACTGGTAATAAAATAAAAAGGGGTTTTCGTAACCTTGATAAATTTGGCAATATCTTGTGGTGTGGTTTTCCGTCACAAACAACCAATAACTGTAATTTATACAAGTACGCAGTATCTAGTATGTAAGTACTAGAAGTATAGCGATATAAACCAGCATGGGACAAATTGCTTTCCAACCAGCAAGGGAACCAACCCGCGGCATGGGGTGCACGTAGTATAGGGGAAAGTAATATATTACGTATTGGTTGTTCAAGGTCTCCTGAATACATACGAACTGAAAGTTTATATGTTATTATTTCGATCAGTTACATTTCTCGACTAATTGAACTTATATTACGGTAGGTATATCCAATAATAGGGTAGTCAGTGAAAGCTGTGCGTGTAATTATAAAAACATATACAACATCCAACACAGTGGAGATGGGCGGGGCACATTGCAAGAGTGCAGGACAACAGATGGACGAGGAGACTGGAATGGAGACCAAGGGGGGATAAAAGACTACAAGGGCGACCACCTACCAGATGGATGGACGACATTAAGAGGTTTGCCGGACCCAGTGGATGAGAATCGCGCAGGAGCGGGAGAAGTGGAGGCCTATGTCCTGTAGTGGACAAACGCGGGTTGATGATGACAACATTCTCTTGGCACGAAAACCGTACAGCATTCAAAATGAGTGGTGAACTACATAGCTTTACGGACGGGAAGTTTTACGAAAATCTGTTTCTTACGGGTCTCTCGAAGAAATATTAAAAAAGAGTAAAGCAATGTTAACGCAACACTACCTATATAGTAGGTAATAATATATGGTGAACTCATCATTATGCCACATTAAATATCTACACCATATTCACCAGAAACTTCATTAAATAAACAAATTTCCCTATTGATCGGAGAGTTTTCTGTGATGTTCGTTCGGCCTAAATAAATATAAAAAGATGATAGGTACACGTTAAGTAGTTATCGGCTCTTAAAATGAAGGATACTTGTAAATCTCAACGTAAAAATAAAAAAAGTGCTGAAGAATGATTCCTTTTTTAGGTCCGACCGTAAAAAAAGCTGTAAGGTTCCCTATTAAAAAATGCAAACCACACCACTGGTTTTCAAATGTTTTAAGTAAGTCATTTATAGCAAAAGTACTAGTGAACAATACTATCTAGGTTCCGACCCTTATGACATGGATAAATAAGGAAGAATCAGGGTTGAATGCAGAGAAAATGAGATCGTTGAGAAGAATGTATAGAAAAATATTGAGAGATCGGATAAGGAATGAGAGATTAGTAATTGCAAGTGACTAGAATGAAAGTATATAAATAAACACTGAAAATATTTCTGTGCATGTTGAAAGAATTAATAGTGACAAGATAACTAAATACCTAAAGAGGGTGAAAGAAGAGGTTTGAGGAAGTATAGCTGTTCGAGACTGACCTGGTAAATTAGATGTTTCTGACAACATCGAAGAGTTCTTCTACTTCCTTGTTTCGACCCCTGCTGGATATAGGCCTTAGACAAACGTTTCTACACTGCTGGTCGGAATTAAGAAATAATAGTAATTTTAAAAGATCGTTGCAACATACGAACACCTGAATTTATACAATCGCTGTGTCTTCTGAATTTCGAATAAGTATTTTCACACATTAAGCCATTGATTTCGATGATGCCTCCTATGCAGTATTAAATTGCTCATTTTTACCTATTATTTGAGTTACATTTCGTTTGCACCGTGTCTGTTTTTATTCCATACTAAATAAAATGAGCATTCTCCTTAAACGCGATTCCAGTTTTGAGAATACTTGCTGGAGAGATTTTTGCCAATTCATCATGAAATTATGAAATTTATACGAGGGTAGGACCGAGTGATGGTTTTATTAAATCATAACCTCTATTCAGAGGATAAAAAGGTTTATAGAATGTAATATGGGAGGATGAAGAGGGGAAGTCTACTTCCTACCCATAATAAGAGCACGTCAAGTATTACTACAAAGATTGGCTTTTTTTCTACGTAGAAACCCTTGTGGTGGTTTGATGATATTATTACGTAGTACAGATAATATTGAATTACAGGTGAAATCGCGTTATAACGAAGTTCACAGGACCAAAGTAAACGTTTCGTTATAATGAAAATTTCTTACATTGAATGTATGGAAGATGGCAGTTTTTTTTTTAATAAGGATACAGCATCAAAATATGTTTATTTTATTTTATTTACATATCCTTGAAGTCTTAACGTTTAAGACAAATCTTATTGCATTGGCGAGAACCCCAGAACTGAGTCAGACTTGGATTACTGTATTCGACTTTTTTATTTATTTATTTATTTAGTCATAAACGGCCGCAAACTTCCTTGGTATACAACTCCTTCTTCTTCTTCTGCAGCCACTCAGGTCCATTGTTGGACAAAGGCCTCCCCTTTGGTCCTCCACAGCTTACTCCTTACCAAATGAAATTAAAGGGATAGTGCCTTTTGCCAGAGCGTTGAAGAAACTTACATTGGACAGGCGAACGTGAACTGTATTTATGGTGTGTGTACTGTATAGTAAAATAAACCATGAGGTGCAGTGTGTGATAGAATAATACGTTGTTTGTGTTAAATAGGTATATTACACTGTGAACTATATAAATTGAAATTGACAAATTGGAGATACGTTAAACAAGGAATTTCGTTATTTCGGTATTCGTTACAAAGAGATTTGATCTGTAGTCAGGAAATTGCTTTGAAAATAAGTTATTTAGAGGGATACTGACCTCTCAGACCGACAGAAATTACCTACTTATGAGACACACTTACCTTTTTTTTTTTCATATGATACCTAGTAGTGATATTGAAATTCGGGTGCACAAACTTAGATACCTGCTTAACAAAACTTAACTTTAAAAAAAAACGAATAAGGATCCTAACTAAGACTCTGACTGGACACTGCAGACTGCGGAAGCATATGTTCAAAATTGGACTTTCAGACACCCCAGTCTGTAGATTCTGTTCAAAGGACAACGAAACACCCATTCACATCCTATGTAACTGTGACGTACTCGCTCACAAAAGAAGTCGCTCTCTTGGAGCTACATGAGACACGTCGGCCTTGAAGGCGAGATGTAACATTGAAGGGTGTCACAATAATAGACCTACTCTGGTCGCAATGACACAGGGGATAAACGGTCCCCTGACCTAACAGGAAAAAAAAACATAGCTTAGGGTGCAAGATATAGTACTACCAAAGCCTTTACGGTAGATAAACTTTGAAACTGTATTATGATAGCTCTGCCCTAGGCTAAGTATTTATCAGTTCAGCTTCAGGTTGACAGAGTATTGTACTGTACAGCTGTCACTGATGAGGATTAATGTACAGGACATGAGCGTAGTCAGGGGGTAGCAGGGGGGGCAGCTGCCCCCGTTGAGATTGGAATAGGTATATATTTTTTCATACTAAAAGATAAAACCTCACAAAAACCACATTATTACCACACTTTTCTCATCATATCAAAAATTTTCATGAAAATCCATCCAAATACAGTTATTTCAAAAAAAAAAAAAAAAGCCTACGGCGCCATGTTTAGTTCTTTTTTATGAAAGACATTTTTTAAACATATTATTGTGCAAAAAATGTACAGATTTTCAAATAAACCAAACCACATTACATCACCTTCTTCGCTATGTCTCAAAAAAAAATTCGTCTGCGGCGCAATTTAAGCCTTCTTTTAGGTATATCGAATTAATTTTATTTTATTTTTTGGCCCCTCTAGCTCCGAGGCTGGCGACGTCCATGGTACAGGACATCTTGACGTCAGCATTTCACGAGGTGTGAATGATGAATGACCATGGAATGACCTATATTATAATAAACATAGCTGGATTTTACCCCCAACACTCCCAACAACAAAATAACAATGTACCAGAGACAATGGAATCCAATAATAACAGTAATATGATGTATCGCCCTGACAGATAGCTACGGTTACGCCATCTACTGTCAAATCATTGGACACTAATCCATTCTGACGTAATTGATTGTTTTGTTTTTAGAGCCTAAGGCTGGCCACACACGTCCCGAAGTTCAGTTCCGGAATCGACCGTTTTGCAAAAAAGTTCCGATCAAAACCTCTCTCTGAATTCAGCGTCACCCCGATTTTAAATTCAGAAAGAGGTTTTGGTCGGAACCTTTTTGCAAAACGGTCGATTCCGGAACTGAACTTCGGGACGTTTGTGGCCAGCCTAAGTTCTTTTTACACACTTTTATTTATTAAAAACCATCCGTTGGTGTTTCGAACTTTTTTTAACTTCATCGAAATCAATGGCTAAATGTGTGAAATGCCTATTCGAAATTAAGGAGAAACAGCGATTGTATAAATTCAGGAATGAGTATGTTGCAAGAAGAAGAAGACGGACTACCTTATACTCATCATATTATATGCTTTTAAACCGGAATTGTATGTGTTTATTGCTCCTTTTAATACAATAAACTTCGAATAGGTATTTTACACAGGAAGCCATTGATTCCGATGATGCGTCCTATGCAGTATTTAATAATTTATTTTTACCTATCATTTGAGTTACATTTCGTTTGCGTCGGGCCTGTTTTTTATTTAGCATTCTCCTTTAGTGAAAAAAGAACAGTAAATTACTCATCATTTTGTCTTTAAAATGAACACGACGTGATAAACAAAAAAGGTAATTGAATTTGGGATTCTTTCTCGCTTTCTGAAATAATAGATTGCTGTAAAATTTTCTGTTCTAAGCGTAGTGTAAGAAAATAAAGAACAAAAGTAAAATCTGGAGAGATTCTGTTGGCGAAACTTAAGGCTCCCGACCCAACTATTACGCCACGGTTATTCCCACGGCATTAAGGTTCAAAATCGCGTGAACAATTGCATGATAAAATAGGAAAAATGGCGTTTTTTTTCATTATTTGAGGTTAATTTCGCTTCAATCAAAAAACTTTTACGGTCATTCCCTAGATTTTAAAGAATAGTAGATTTCGGGAAACGAGTTTCTATCTTTTAGAAAAAAAGATCAGAGGTGTTTTTCACAATTTATTTTGAGAAATCTATACAAGATATAAAAATCTCTTACGGTTATTCTATTGATAAAGGTTCAATATACCTACTCTATTTTTTTCCAAAGCATATTTAGTAACGGTTGTAAAGATCTATAAGGTCTCCCGTTTTTAGATATTTTTGAAATGTCAGTATGCTTGCTCTTAACTAACGATTTAAAGCGAATCAAACTTGACCACAATGTACCAGCAAATAGTTTGGACGGTGGCAGCTGTCTGTGGAGATAGCAAATGGTCTGTCCAGTCTGTTATTATTGTCTATTTTCAACCCTCGCGCCTCGCAACAAACCCCCACTAGCAGCTTACAAAACCAATACACACTACACATTTAAGAGGATATTTGGTTTGAACAATACCAGTGGAGCATCACTTTGTTTGGTTTAAGAGTACGCATACAGACATTTCAAAAAACTAAAAACGGGAGACCTCAGATCTCGACAACCGTTACTAAATATGCTTCGGAAAAAATAACGTAAATACGTTCAACCTTTATCTAGGGAATGATTGTAAATGATTTTTTATATATCGTATAGATTTCTCAAAAAATGTGAAAAACACAGACCTCTGATTTTTTTCCGAAAGACAGAAACTCGTTTTACGAAAGCCGCGGAGATTTTTTTTTGTACAGATAATACGCATTAAAATCTAAGAAATTAGGTACCGTAAAAGTTTTTTGATTGAAACGAAATAACCCCCAATAAATTAATAAAACGCTGTTTTTACCATTTCATCAAGCGATTGTTCACGAGATTTAGAACCATAATGCCGTGGGAAATGGCCGTGACGTCATAGTTGTGTCGCGAGCAAAGCAAATATGTTACAAACACGTAGACAATTTCATGCAGAAATAATAAAATATCAAACAATAAATTAGACAACCCCAACTGCCCCTGTGGTGGGGTGGAGTCCATTAACCACATCGTCGAAGAGTGTCGGCTCACTAGGTTCAGAGGCATTCTCAACTTGTACTTTTCATTGTAATTGCAGTGAGTGGCGGAAAGGCCCATAGCTGTAATGCCACTCATTGTTTTGCTTTATAAGAATAAAAAAAAAACTTGTCTCCTGAAGCACTTTAATACCTGAGCTCCGACAAACTTAATTTCTTAATCTGGTCTTCCCAATGCCATACGACATATATACATAGCTTGAATTCATCATTCTGGGTGCCCAAAGCCGATGTCCTACAGGGTATTTGACTTGTTTTCTTTTTATTTTCAATTTAATGAGCACAAAATAAAAAAAGACTAGATAGCAATGAGGCAAAACAATAGGTAAGTAAGATCCTAGTGTTTTGTGAGATTGCCGAAAATATTACATTTTTAGGAAGAGCAATTTACGAACAATCTCCGTAAGTTATGAGAACAATTTATAATTTCGTTCATTTCATTGCTTATACGATATTATAATAAAAATGTGAAATGAGAAACGGAGATTTTTCATAATATTACGTCAGTGTATGAGTAGGGGGGATTTAACATTGTGAATTGAGTGAATTTTTCATGTCTAAAGAACTAAACTGAATAATATCATAAATTTGATTACACTTGATGAATGTTCAAAGATTGATGAAAGCTTTATTGAGAGGCTTTCAGCGGAAGTCTAATAAAGCTCCCTATAAGTAATTGGAGCGATTTATGACAACTGTTACTTCATACAGTTTTGGCAGATAAAAAAATGAAAAAGTGTCATTTTTTTCAGAAATACCTGAGAGTCATATGGAACCATGCCCGCAGGCAGGGGGGTTTGAACCCCCCCCCCGAAATTCTCAGCCATTATGAAAATCCATTAACTAACAGATGTTTCTTTAAAAAAATTGACTGTGTCGCTATTCTTATTGAAGTGACGGTTTGTTTCCAAAAAATAAACCTGTTTTATATACCTTGTTACAAGTCTTATGCTAAAATTTTCGCAAGTTTTTAACCCGGAAATATTTGTATGTATAAGTACAGACTATAGATAGATGTGTTTCCATTGAAAGACAAATTCATCAATTCGACAATTATCAAAAAAAATCTGCGGCGCTAATCTATTAGGGGTCAGGGTTCGTTCACGAAAAAGAACTGGACTTTTAAACTATTATTTTTTATCTACCTTTTGATATTTTCTTACAAAATTTCGCCTGCGGCGCTAGTAGTTTGCCATGGTGTGACCCAATAACATATCTAGATGCGACGCTGTTACATCCAGGAGACACTAGAGAGCAACATCCAAATCATCAAGCCATTGCAAGGCGTTTGGAGTGGCGTTATGTATGTCGGTATATGTGCCAGAGAACGCTCTCATTAATCTACCATCACTTCTAATCTGAATTTAAATGGAAGTCAATAAAAATACTAAAAGAACGAATTAGTTAGTATGAGGTTAAGATGCTTACATTTCTTACTTTCTTACGTTAAAAATTACTGGTAAGTATGAGAAATTACAAATGGAAAGCTCCTGATTTTCAAAATAAAACGCATTTCTTACTTTCTCAGTTACAAGAGTATTACTGATGTTAAATTATGAAGAAAGAAAGTAATGTTCTTCCTTCTATTTTTGTTTCACGCAGAAAGCAGTGGCGCAACGAGATAAAGTATTTAACTAAATATCAAGGAGGCGAGTGAATTTGCATAATTGTAAGCCTGGCGAAAAGGAAAAACACGATATGTCTTTTTTTATAAGTAAGCATCCGGGGTAGATATTTGTGCGGCCGGCAACATAGCAAACAAGTTTTCATACTAAATGATAAAACCTCACAAAATATATATTATTACTAAACGTTTCTCATCATATAAAAAAAAACTAAATCATTATGAAAACCATTAAAATACATTTTTTTCATATAAAAATTGCCTGTGGCTATTTTTGTGTTGCAGAAACCTACATATGTCTGTTTCTTATTTCATAGAAAATAAACTACACATTCACAAATCACCCAATTAGGGTGGACCGCCTAATTAAAAAAAAAACTATATTTTTATCACAACCTTTTTCTATGTTAGTAGGTTGCTTACTTGTCTTGACAAAATTTCGCCTGTGGCGCTATTTTTTGACGCTTTTTTTCAAAATTATTGTGGAACTGGCGACGACCATGTGACTCTTGGCCAAAAAGTGGCGACGACCATGTAACTCTTGACCAAAAAAGTGTGCTGACCGCTGATTTTGGGACTTGTCACGTTTTTCCATGTTCCAACAACAACAAAAATACATGTATCATGAATCTTATACAGAACTACTGCGTAGAAATGGAAATTTGTATTTTAAGATAGTGTCTTTAGTGAGACAGCGGTGTCGTGTGGGGTGGGGTGTTATATTCTAAGCCTAATGAATGATATATTATGTATGAGGCATGTACCAATCATAATATCATAATGGAGGATATTATAACAATCGCACACGTATATAGTATTCTACTAATCTTGGGAACATGTGTTATTTGGATTAGGGATGACAAATTGAGTATAATTATTCTATTCATTGTAACCTAGACTTTGTGTGTGTTTGTGTGTGTGTGTGTGTGTGTGTGTGTGTGTGTGTGTGTGTGTGTGTGTGTGTGTGTGTGTGTGTGTGTGTGTGTGTGTGTGTGTGTGTGTGTGTGTGTGTGTGTGTGTGTGTGTGTGTGTGTGTGTGTGTGTATGTGTGTGTGTGTGTGCGCGTGTGTGTGTGTTTGTGTGTGTGTGCGTGTGCGTCAACGATCCGGCACATCACTAGTTACTACACACACTATGGAAAACGATTGTCTGTCATTATACTGGTATCCAAGTCCTAATTTTGCAAGTTCTATGAATATGTATGTAAATGTATAGCAACGACGCGTTCATGGATGGCTAAAAATTTTCGTCGAAGTCTCACTTTTTGTGTCGCATGTTTGCAGAGCTTGGTGAAATCAAATAGGCACGTTGTAAATAATGGAATTAATAAAATAATTTTCCGCGTAAAAGTACTACATACATACATACCTACTTATTATATTATTGATAGACAATGCAATTCGAATTCTTTTAGTAATCATATTTACTGTAGGTACTCATAGTAGGTACGTATGTAGAATTAGTATGGAAAGTAAGTAAGACCAAGACCCCCTCTGATATGTTCCTTCGAAGAACTTTGGAAGGGCGTGGTAGAGTGGCAGTATGAGTAGTAAGTTAATAAACAAATGAAAAATTTCGTGAATATACTATTCACGGGACCCGCATAGTTAGATTATAATATCGATGGACGAATAAAACGATATGCGAAGAAGTAGTTTTCTGTTAAAGTTTTGAATACATGAACTTTCTGAAGGCTGGAATATTTTATTCCTTATGACGTTATTTTTATGACAATAAGATCAAAGACTGTGGGAAGAGGTCAGGCCAATCATTGTGAATGGATTCTCTGAATGACTCCTTTGAGGAACAATGTCAGGGCGGCCCTTTCATTGTCCCTGGACCGTAAAGGCTTACAATCACAATACTATAATTATTCTCAGTAGGTATTGTATGTATAATGTGTAGTGGTGGGTCTAAAGTTAACTTTAAGAGATGTCAAACCTCGATTAATAGTTAAAGTTAACTGCTAACGTTAATATGGTCGTCTCGTTACTGATCGGAAGATTCCCCGCGCGTGATGCTAATGAATCTCGCTATGTCATTGGTCACCGGTCAGCAGGCGCTACTGTTGACCGGTGACCGATCACATCGCGAGATTAATAACAGAGCCAAGTCGTTCACTTTTCTCTTGATATTAATATAACTGTTGACGGGCTAATACGCGCGGGAATTTTGCAGAGTTTTCTTTTCGTGCGTTTGGTTGAAATATATACGTACTCAATCCTGTATTGGCGTGGATTAACGTTAGCTGGCAATATACTTTTATGTCAACAGTATTGGCGTGTTAAATAAGAACGACTGTTGAAGATTAACTGTTTACCATTATTGACACATCTCTAATAATGTGTAAGTATAAAAAAGGACATGAGATGAATGAGAGATTCTGTTTAATCAAACACAACACAATACTTTTGTGTATCAAAAGATTGGATGAAATAAGATTAAAGCAAATCTGAATATTCTTGGAGTTATCTTTGACAACAAACATCTTGGAGAATAATCTGACAGAATAATGTTTTAGTTCTTTTTGCACTTGTGTATCCGAAAATCAATTCAGCACTGAAGTAAAACAGATGTTGTCACTGGATTGAAATTGATACCCCAAGAGCCGACCGTTAAAAATATGACGCATCTGTTTTTTTTTTTATCGAAGTGTGGTATAAATGGTAGCTTACCAATAGGGTATTACATCGCACTAGGGTTGCCTATCAAAATCGTGCCGCAACCCCCCCTACCCCCCCCCCTGAAAAGTCCTCCTTCGCGGTTTTTCGAATTTTTAAGGAATATGGTAAGAGATAGGAGAAAGATTATTCATGAAATTCACAATTTATATTTTGTGAGACTCTCGGATTTTTTCTACATGTCGTAGTTGAATTTAATAAGTAGTTATATCTCAACGGATACACAGCAAAGGATGGACCTTCCATCAGGGTTATGACTGATGGTCGGCTGGCTTAACGTGATCAATAAATAAAAAATAACCTCAATACAGGGCTGTGTACACGTTTCATCTCGACTCAACTACTAGCCTTCGTAGCACAGCGGTAGAGTATCGACTTGTCAGTTTGGAGATCTGGGTTCGATTCCCGGCCGCGGCATATGGATCGAGTGGAATTGGTGAATGTTACTTAAATGTATAGTGATCGCATTAAGCCAGCCGACGAAGCCTGATGGAAAGTCCATCCTTTGCCGTAAATCTGTCGAGAAACTACTTGTTATTTTCATAGTTTTTTTTTAATTTCTAAACCATCAGATTTTAAAACACTAGTGTCGCCATTTAAATATACTGGATAGTATACAATTTAATTAAATCAAATATGTAAACTTTCTCAAGATAAAGATAAAAGCTTCATGAAGGCGTGCTTTCTATAATCAACTGACAAAATTCTCATCTTTCTACGGCGTAGGTGCGTAGCGTAGAATACGTAGATACGTCACTGCCAGCTACATCGTAGAAAACGTAGCAAAAAGGGAGAGAATAATAATTATGATTAATTATGTTATTTGTGCGAGTTATTTTATTGTCTGTATTATGCTACGTCCCTTTTTATGTATTGTCTCGCATCGCGCACGTAATAAACTTTGCTTTTTTCATAAAAGAAAAGTTTTTTACTGAGCGTATTAATGGAAAAGTAACAAAATCATATGTTTGTTATAAGCATTGCATCTAATTAGGAATTGTATAAACTTCCTATCGGTTACTGGAAGGCAACTACCTCAGCCCAACATTCTGCAATCAGCCATTACCGCATTAAGCCGACAAAATCTTTCTGCTCGCCTTCTTGCCAATGGATTAACAGTTGTTTTATTTTATTAATTTTAAGGTACAGATACAGTCATATACAACAATACAAAGATAAGAGTAAAATTATTAACGAAGCAGACCAATTACATCTGTACACAAACAACAACAACAGCACAATAAACACAACAAACAACAAACAAGCGACTCGTGGACGAAGGCGATTTTTTTTACAGATAATACGTGATGTAGATAATATGTACAGTTTTGGTTTGTAAATGTGTAAACGAAACACATTAGATATTTTTATGGTATAAACGTGGAAAACTACAAATTCAACCTGAGTTATTGGAGGGATCACTCTATTGGGTTTACTCCAAGAGATCGCTGTTTATCGATAGGTTTTCGACTTGGTAAGCATTGCCTAACGGTGCTATCTTGTCAAATGAAATGTAATATTAGCATATAGAATAAAAAAAACTATGCATTTTATACTTTCGTACATTCCTAGGCATTCTAGAAATTGACACCAATTTGCATTTCACCCTTAACAAACACAATATGTTTCATTCTATTTGAATTTGGAAGCGCCAACACGCGCCAAAAAAGGGTTTTAAAAGGGTTTTGAAAATTTTCTAAATTCTACCCTACTAGGCATATCTTAAACTTTGAATTAAGAGTACCCCACAATTTCCTAAATGAAAAATTGATGCTTCTAAATTTTCAGAATAAAAAATAATCAAAATTACTGAAATACGTGATTACCGTAGTTGTTGGTTAGTTATGGTGCTGTAATTTGGTTGAAAAAAGGTAAGACGCGGTGACTCTTTTTTTGATATTTGGAACCCTTTTTATACAATAAGACAAAATCGATTTTTAGCTAACGTTATACTTGATTTTTGTATGCACTCTCATACAAAATTTACAAACATCGAAGCAATAAAAACGATCTTTGCTTAAAACATATCGACACATAAAGAAAAGAAAGTTACACAAAAATTTTCACACGATAATTTTATAAATCAATAAATGTAAAGACTTACTTGGTTCCCAAATACTCCAATGCTGCAGGCCGATGAGACTTGGTTAGGCCCAAACCATACAGCGGCCAGTCTTGCTGGGAGATTCAACACGAACACTTGCGAGATTCCCACGATACTGTGGCCGAAGAAGCCAAGCCAGAACATGTCTCTGGGCACGGAGAAGACCTTCAGCCACGATCCCACACATGTTCCAAGCGAACCAAGGATGGCTGAAGTTCGGAGACCCTGAAAATAAAATAAACTATACTTAGTAAAGGGGTTGTTATTAGGTGTCATGCCCGGCTTTGCATATAGATAACATTCTATGTCATGTTGTTCTAATACTTTGTGTATCTATCTAACAATCTATCTATACCCTCACGCCGCGCCCCTTGCAGGGTAGGTAGAGAGAACAGCGCGCCAAACAGCCCTATCCTTACACACACTCCTAGCCTCCGTCACATTCATTCATGCAGCCATACATACTCTCCGATTCCTTTTACTAAAAACGCGTCCATCCTTAGGGATCTGGTCGACATGATCCGACCAGTTCACCTCTTCGCTCACTCAAATATATCTTTTTTGTCATCCTTTCATTCTCTCAACATTTAGCATTTTGTATTCCTGTTAAATAAAAAGGGTAAAAGAAATTTTATTTTAAAACCAAACACCCCTTTTTATTTTGTAATTAAAAAAATACATTATCTGCTATTTTATTCTGAATTTCGTATATCATTAAACAATACGAGAACAAAGGGTCTGCGAAATAAATTGTCGAATTCACATTCTGTTTATTTGTAGGACAATTAGTTTAATTATTAAGCCAATTTACCGCTTATCCGGAGAAAAATCGCTTTAGTTGGATTAAAAACGTATATAACCGGTGAATGTGTCGTGATTTTTTTACTCAAAGTTTTGGTAGATGGGTACCTATTTATCGAAGGCCCACCTCATGCCCGGATAAGTAAAATATTTTTATGCCATGATTTTATGACTTCACTTCCTAGAACTGTTTTTCGCGGTCTTCCAAACGATATACCAAACACGACATTCCGAGACGCTTGGATTCCTTCATTCCAAACCATCAAGAATGGCACGAATCAAAGTTTGTAAAAAGATATGAGTTCTAGAAGCACTTTCGTTAGATACCAAACACGACGACGACGGTAAGCGGTTACAAGGCTTGAGCTAGACAAGTTCTGACCTTCTGACATACGAGTATTAAGGGCTTGGTACAAAGAATGACCCCACGTTCCCGCGGCATTAAGGTTCAAAATCGCGTGAACAATCGCATGATAAAATGGTAAAAATAGCGTTTTTCATTTTTTTCAGGTTAATTTTGCGTCTATAAAAGAACTTTTACGGTTATAGATTTTAATGCATATAATCAGTATAAAAAAAATACACCGCGACTTTCAGGAAACGAGTTTCCATCTTTCGGAAAAAAAAATTCACATTTTTTTTTGAGAAACCTGTACAAGATATAAAAAATCTTTTACGGTTATTCCCTAGATAAAGGTTCAATGCGTCTACCCTATTTTGTTCCAATCTGTGGCATCTCAATGGCATCTCGGTATTCATACTCTTAAGCTGTGATATTTAAGCAAATAAACGTTATATTTATTTGCTATCACAAATGTTGATGATATTTAAATAAATGTTTAGTCTAGTTATATTAAAATCAGTATAATGAATTATTATTAAAGCGATTAATTAATACTTGAAAAGCTCCGACAATGAGCTTTAAAGTTCCACTCAAGAGAACATCTCCAACTCCACCCAGCGGTAAAAAGATAAAACAAACTTAAAGTTAAAGCTGATACAAATTAGAGAAACAGAAAGTGTGATTTATGACGACTGTGTGGGCGCAAGGGGAGAGAGGGAGAAGGCATAGGAAAGAAAGGGATGAAGAAAGTTACTTCTACAAAAGGGTGTCAATGTTGCTAGAAATAATAATCCAGTGCGGTAACTGATGGCGACCCAAATAAAATAAAAGTTTTCTAGTAATGCGGCAGCAAATAGTCGTTTTTGTATCCAAATTATGTCATTAGTATTCGAGGATTTGCCTTGGACCTTCATCATCAGGCTAAAGTAAACAGGAATATAGAGACAGTGAGTAATAATTGATCACATTAAGCCAGCCGACGATCAGTCATAAGCCTGGTTCATCCTCTGCTGTATATTAGTTGAGATATAACTACTTGTTGAAACAGTACAGTTTTTTTTAATAAAATAATCTGGGCTTGCATACACAAACCCAAATACTTTCCTGCACACCTTGCACTAGGCTAAAAGCCTGTATCGCAAAGTGTGGAATACATCGCCAGCGCCGGGGTTTGAACCTGGCACCTCCCGCTTGAGAGACTGCCGCTTCAACCAACTGCGCCAACCATGTACTCTAGAGAATTATAAAGTACTATAGTGGGAGAAGCCCGTAATTAAAAAATGTAAGAAGGTAAAATGGCACACATTTTCTGTACATTGTTTCTCTCTTTTTTACCACACATTGTTTCTGTCTCCCTTGGTCCCTACATGGTCAACTTGATGATCTCTCACGGTTGTACAGTGTACACCTGTGTCCTAATAAAATAACCTTATAAACAAATCCTCATCAATTGCACCATCATTACCATAAAAATCTCTTTAATCGTTTGCTTATCATTCAGTATTTTGTCACTGTTTTATTTATTTTCTGTACATACATAATTGTATAACCTTGAGCTATAATATTGTAGTTAGTATTGCCCCGGAACAGGCTATCGCCTAGTGGGGCAATAAAATCCAGTACTTTTTTGTTTGTATTTTTACTTTGTAAAGCTTTGGATAATAAATAAATGAAATGAAATGAAAAAAAATAGTTTAGTAAACAACAAAAAACTACAGTGATAAATAACTATCACAAAAGAGTGCCATGTGGACGGACATTTCTAGCTAAACTCTCTCCAGCATTTGCCTTTAAAAAATATAAGGGAAACCACAAAAACCCTGGAATAACTCTCTCTAAGATAGTTACTCCACTGTGTGTCTCGGTTTAGACATTATTCAGTTTGGTGCTAATGGTTCACTATACTTTGGTACTGAAGCCACGATGTGTATGGAATGTAGAATGTTTCACATATCGCCAAGAACATTGCCAAGAACACCGCAGCGCCGCGCCGTGCCGTTCGTTCTAAGATATTTTTCTTAATAAAACCAAGTAATTCCAGCAAGAGGTGTAACACGTTCCACTTAATTCAGAAAGTAATTTGTGAAAAGGAAAATTGAATAATTTATTACTTCACTAAGCAATTCACACAGCAGTATATGTATTTCGAAAGAACAGTCGGGCAGTAGGTAATTCTAATTACTGTGACTTCTGTAGATGATAGGAAAGATCGCATTTTGGCCCAATTTCGGGTTAGGGTCATATTTTTGCCATTATTTCACCAAATATTATTTTAGCAAAATTAGGATGAGAAAAAAAATCACAATGTTTTTGGGATGATGGCTGATTTATTCTATACGATTTTGGACTGTTTTATTTCTTTATGTCAAGGTTATGAATGATTTTTATATGGTATGTGACTGATTTATTTTACATGTTATGAATGATTTATTGTTTACGTTGTGTGTCCTATTTATTTTATATGATATAGTATATACATATAGTTATATGTTTGAACTTCGCATACATTTTCTCGACTCTAATATTATGTAGTTTTTTGGTATGCAATAAGGTATATGTATTGCATTTTTGCAATGTTTTATTTATGATAGCTTTCGGCCTACTTGCTGTCATCTTCAGGAATAATGTAGTTAGTACTACACTACATTATTCCTGAAGATGACCTCAGCAAGTAGGCCGAAAGCTCGACAATCTACACACGGCACACTCGAGAAGAATGGAGAAGAGATTAGAAGTACATGGTTGGCCAAGTCGGCAATTGCTTGAAATGCTTGATCTGAACTGAGGAGTGGATGCAACATTTCTCAGTTAGATTTTGGAATAGATTTCGCAAGTTTTGAATTTTAAATCTTCATGACCCGAATAGTTCATTTCCATAAAGGAAGGCCCCAAGTATATTTTATGTACTGGGAAAATTAGCATTAAAGATGTATGTCCGGAGAGTGAATTAGCATAGAAGATGAATCACGGAAGTTCACCACAAACAGAAATGCTAATTTTTCAATTGCTTGGTCTGGAACCATTATTATACCAGAATGCCAGGTGAGTTTATGATACAAAACTTTTGTTTTCTTTCGTTTGCTCCAGTAATTTGTTATTTTTTGCCCCATTTCAACAATATTTATGTAAGCTCGCCGTCATATTCTTAATTCTTTATATATTTATTTACACTTTTGGTAAACAAAATTCCAGATTATGTTTAACATTACAAATAGATTTTTAACAATTGTTCACTAGGGCGAGCTTATCGCAATGCTGCGATCTCTGCCAGCTAACCCCAAACAATAAATCGTAATTTGGTTAAATTTCAAAGAGGTAAACACAATTTAAATTTCTCCCGATAGGGGAAATTTATTTCCCTAATATGGTATCATTTTGTCGACTAGTAACATTACATCTCTTTCTATGCAGAAATCACTTTTTCTCTTGCAATATGTAAGATTAGATTTCGTTCGGCTTTCTCTCTCTTGTCGGCTACCGCTCAGAAAGCATGTCTGTGTAATTAGTCCAAGAGCCCGCTGCTTAATTTATGACGTATCTGTTTTTTGATCGAAATGTGGTATAAACGATAGCTTACCAATATGGTATTACATCGCACTAGGGTTGCCTATCAAAATCTTGCCGCAACCCCCCCTGCCCCCCCCGAAAAGGTCCCTCTTCGCGGTTATTCGCATTTTATAGGAATATGGTAAGAGATAGGAGAAAGTAGTCAAAGACAAAAATAATCCTTGCTAAATTCTCTACAAAAAATGTTAAGTTATTTTTTTCGTAGAACTAGCAGTTTACCCGCAATGGCCGGTCCAAAACCGAAATTCATTTATAATACAAAAAAAATGTTTTTAAACTAAATTGGTTGAAAATTGATAAGAGCTACAGGAAAATAGTCAGAAAACGAATTAATTACCATAGTCTTAGCTACAAAACGAGCTATAACTTATGTTCATACATCTAATAATTTCGGAGTTATTACAATAAAACTCAGTAATTGCATGAATGTGACGGAAGCTAGGAGTGTGTGTAAGGATAGGGCTGTCTGGCGCTCTGTCCTCTCTGCCTACCCTGCAAGGGATGTGGCGTGAGGGTATAGATAGATAGATAGATAGACAAAAATTCTTAAAATTTAGTTTTTCATAAAATAACCAGTGATATAGCGCCGCAGGCCACAATTTTTTTTCCATAAAATATTAGTAATAATGGGTGGAAGAATGTAAAAGAAAAAAAATCAAACTTTTTTTTTAATTTTTTCAAAAAATATCCTGTTTTTTGACCGGCCATTACGGGTAAACTACTAGTCCTATGAAAAAATTGACTTAACGTTTTTTGTAGAGAATTTAGCAAGGATTATTTTTGTCATTGACTACTTCCTCTTATCTCTTACCATATTCCTATAAAATGCGAAAAACCGCGAAGAGGGACCTTTTCGAGGGGGGCAGGGGGGGTTGCGGCAAGATTTTGATAGGCAACCCTAGTGCGATGTAATACCCTATTGGTAAGCTATCGTTTATACCACATTTCGATCAAAAAACAGATACGTCATAAATTAAGCAGCGGGCTCTCGGACTAAATGCGAAATAACAAAGAAAGCTTTAGGACACAAAGGACTTTTCACGGCACGCACCATCTAATCCAAATTCATATCTAAAAATTCAATAGTGGTGGATTCAATCAATTTGAGTTTTAGTCCGACTACCCGATTCTTTAGGACTGAAACATTAGTTGATCATGTTAAATCTATTTTAATCGATTTACCTGAAATTTATACAATGCACCTACATAATAGTATCGCTCTATTATTTAGCGATGTAGATAGAGCATATAAGCGTCATACTATGTAATCAATACAATATGTAATATTATTACAGGTGTGGAATGTTTTGTTGTTTGCACAACTAGATAACCGATGCAGCGTGAGCATATTGTAATTGTTTGTATAATTAGGTACTGTATTATATAACTATACAGATATTGTTAAGATTATAAAGAGATTAACGTAGGTGATTAACTAATTACGACTAACATTAACGTAATGGAGTACTAGACATACGCTAGCCTAGACATAGTGCTATGGTTACTTATAGATTATTTATTTATTTATCATTTGGCAACGTCGAAGTATCGTCACATCGTTAAAGTCTGACATCCAGCGCCTCCAGCCACTGGAGGAATTCAGGGGACAGGCTGGCAGCACTGTCAATGGTAGCGAGGTAAGCACGTATGGGGCAATCACGCAAGATGTGCTGCATGGTTTGCTTCGGGTGTACACAGTCGCACTGTGGACCATCCCTCATTCCCTACTTGTGGAGCATGTCACCGCAGCAACTATGACCCGTCCTAAGCCTATTGAGTGCGGTCCACTGCCTGCGAGGCAGGTGGAAACCAGGCTGTTAAGATGTGTGGTTTGTGACGGTTATGACGGAGTGCTCGGGCCTATATTTGTTGCTCTATTCGTCTTGTAGGTCGTACCCCAGTACCTGTGATTACTTATAGTGATAAGCCTACAAAACCAATTAAAAGTTAGCGACGCCATATACCTATTAGGTACCTTAATGGTCCATTCCATTGCAAGGTAAAAAACTTCATGAATTCTGACCGATCAAATTCTGGTACTATGACGAAATTGAAAAGTTTTGGGGGTTTCCTTTATTAAGTAGTAACCTAATAATTAACGAAATATAAAAAATAGTTCAAAACAGTGTTTACTAGGTAGACGAATTTTTTTGTGAAAAAAAAGCTATCTGTAAGTGCCTACTACGTATGGAAAACGAGAACATGATGGAAATAATCAAGGATTATATTCCCTTGACGGACTTGATGAAAAATAGGTAATTGATAAGTCTGATCGTGTTGCACTTCTTGAGGTCCGATTAAAAAAACCGGACAGCCCTTTGTCCGGTTTTCAAGATTTTTTCGACCGGACAGCTGTAAGAAAAACCGGGCATTTGGAAACCCAACCTCTGTCTGACCTTTAATTATTATCCCTCGAGCTCAAGTCAAATATAGTGTCATTTGTTTCCAAAGAAAATCAATCTACTATTCAAAACTTCATAGGTCAATATAAGGGTAACATTATTTTTCCGCCGACGTCCACGTAGAACTTTAGAAGAATTAACTTTTTGGAAAAACTTTAGCACGAGTGCCGAGCAACTGCTGAACTTCTCAAGGGATCAGTAATAATTAATATTCTCTAGGATAAGTTTAATGGGTGTTGGGCAAATAGGCACATTATCCAAGTCTATAAGTCAATGCTCCGACAGCCGTTACTTCTTGACAGTTCAACTTTCAGAAAGCCAAGTTGTCGGTTAGTTGAAAATACAATAATTAATCAAAATATACATTGAAATAATTTAGATTATGATGATGTTCTGCTTCTTTCGTAAGCACACGACCATTGTACAACTTATCTTGGAGTCATAGCTCCGCGTCATTATTCTGCAAGTAATCTACTGCCCGTGGCGTCACCTTATGGACTTCCTCGAGAACCCCTGCAAACTTCTTGTCAGGACACCTCTCTACTATATGGTCAACATTTTCGATTTGGCCACATTCACAAAGTGGATGATCTCTCTTGCCCCATTTGTGGACCAAGTACCCGCATCTACCGTGGCCAGTTCGGGTCCTGTTTAAGGTCGACCATTGTTTGCGGGGCAGGTTAAACCCAGGCTGGAGCTAAAAGTATTTTTTTGTGGATTATAATCTAAATATTTAGTGTTCCATTTTTTTCTTTATTATCAAGTCGCTTACATTATATTATCTACATATTAGCTTCATTGCTCTCACATAGTTTCTATAGAAACTAACTTCCTAGCTATTTAATATAGAATTAATTGCTAACTACTATTTAATTAAACACATACTTAAGTAATTACATATAGCCGTTATTTGAACATTACAATATAATCTTAGTAATTAATACAACAGTATTATCTGTGTCTATATAACATTCTATATCCTGTGATTGTAGCGATCGTTTCCTCTATCTTGGCAACCGGCGGAGGTTAGCTGCAAGTGGAGTTCAAGATTGCATTGTTGGTAGCCCTGATTGTCGAACCTTATCATAAGAGCTGTCAAAGGTCTGCAATATTCTCAACATTGTATCTTTTACAAGTAACCTACAATTTCGGAAATATTACAGAGCGGCGCTAGAGAAATCATTTGAAAGACAAAATAGTTTTGCGAGTTGCAAAAAGAAAAAAAAAACAATAATCCCTTTAAACCGCCATCACAAGTTTGAAAAACAAAGTGCCCAATTCATTCTAACAATCCTAAAATTGGCTAGTTTTTTTCAATAACAGTTTTGAAATATAATTTGAAACTGACGGAAAAATGTAACCATATCTTTTATTATCACATCAAGCAACACTAAACCAATTTTGCTCTGTGAGACTTCTGAAAAAAAAAAATTAACTGTAGATTTATTTTTGTCTAGAATAAATAAAATCTTTATTGGATATAAAACATTATACCAAATGGCTGGTTTATTACCGTAGCCAATATCTGCCAGCCAACCATTTGTGACCAAAAAAATAGATTTTTGTTTCGTTTGTAATTGCGTAAATTGCGTAAAATAATTTGCGTTTGAAGCGTGAAATTTATGTAAAATCTCGTATTTTCTCCTCGGAATAAAATCAACAATCGTAAAACTGTGTTGTTTACTACAGAGGTACATGTCATTCCTTATTATAACACTCTTCATATTATACTTAGCACAGTACTTAGCGAAAGTATCCAATAATACAGAGTTGGTATTTGACACATACGTTCAACATATTGTACAGATAAAATAATAAACGGCATAGTAGCACGGCACAGTACTATCTGTGACAATGTAGACAAAAACATTATATAGATACTTTATTCAGTCATTTCAGTGCACATACAAACATAGATGGGTATTTCAATTCAAAATATAGCGACATTTATCAATATGTAAATAGTTCATCTACATTTAAGAGCATAACCGTGGGTGAACTAGAGCTGTTTATCTCACCACACGATATAAGATCTTCACAAATATACAACAATCACTTAAATAAGCAAACCAAAATTCGATAACGTTACCTAAATAAAATAACAAAATAATAAATTCAGGCATTGGCAGTACTAGTAGTAATAATACGAAAAACACGTAAATAGCGCCGCAGACAAAATTTTTTTCGGCGACTAAATGAAGAAGGTCAAGATGTAGTTTGGTTTTAAATACATAAATCATAGTAAACAGCACCGCAGGCAACATTTTTTTAAGAAAAATGGGTGGATTGCATTTTTTTACATTTATGAAACAGTTATGCATTTTAATAGATTGTCGTATTGAAAATTTATGATATGATGGGGAAATGTGAGTTAATAATGCGATTTTTATCATTTAGTATGAAAAAGTATATAACTAAGTATTCCAACCTCTAGTGGGGGGCAGCTACCCCCCTGTCCCTTTGCCCCCCCCCTGCTCACCTTGGCGACGCTCATGCTACTAACAATGTGTAAATTTACGTGTAGGCAGAAAGTTACTCTACTAAAACTTGTAAAGTATTCAGTACTGGTAGAATAGTATGTTAGTTGACTCTACCTTTGTATTCCCGCCTTAAGTCTTTCAAGGTTGCGTTGGAGGAAACAGGGGGAAGTGATATTCTCCTCCAGCTTCGTTTTAAGAGGCATCCACGCAAATACAGAGTCGAGTACCTAATGGTACCCATGTTTACGATAATAAAATATACACCCAAATAAAACACTCGACGTGCTACGCATGGCGTAGAGGCGTAGACCGTAGCAGAGGGACCCAAAATATCAACATCTATACCTATGTGTCAGTGCGTTAATATTCTCAAAGGATATATGGGTATTCTCAAAGGATATACTCAACATCTGCGTATTTCTTTTACTCAAGTAAATCTTACATAATCAGCTTACGAAAATTTGAATACATATAAATAAATATATTACACGTAGATTCAGCGTGGTACACCTGATGGTGTACGTTCGCATAATGCTGAGACGTAAGACCTTTTTCAGAAAATCCAGATTCATTTTTTTGCTAACAGGGCATATCCAAACGTTTGTGTCGAATCTCTCCCTAGACTCAAGTGAAACGAAATTCATTCAATATACTTTACGTAACTATGCCAGAGGGACCAATTGTCGGAAGGGCCAAGTGTCAGAAGGACCAAATGTCCGCGGGATCAATCGACGTGGACGAACTGTCGGGGAATCAAATTTCACCGTCACGGAATCAAATGGATACATTTTCTTTTACGGTGAAAACTTGACACGACTGCTTCTAAATTTTTGGGTGAACCATGTGTTGTTTTGTTTAATTGACGATTCGATAACTTTGCTGGTGTGATTTCCCCAGATATAAGACTATTTCTTGAAATTGGGTAACTGAAGCCAGGTTTTAAAATGCGTTAACTTGTTTTATGTACCATACTTCTTTTTAAAAAGCCAAATAAATGATATGCACCTACAATCTACATGTAACACACCGTAAAAACTGCGATTTGTCATTTTGATTCACGAGTAATTTTCAAGGCTTTGTAATGTAAAATTGTTCCGATTTACAAACTTTTTGCAGAGCTTTTTAACCCTAGCTTAGAAGCTCCCGGCGTGACACAAAAAACGTCTGTGTGACATGATGCGTGAGATCAGGCTACACACTCACAATGAATACTAACAAAATGGGACAGTATTGTAATACTCAACCCAACATTAAGTATTCAATGGAAAGTTTTATATATTACCATAACGTAAATAAAATGTACGACTATAAAAGTAGGCATATTGACATTTCCAAAATTTCTAAAAACGGGAGACCTTAGATCTCGACTACCGTTACTGAATATGCTTTACAGTAGATACAATGAAACTTTATCTAGGGAATGACCATATTTTTTTTATATATTTTGTATATATTTCTTTAATAAAATACTTTAAAATCTACGAAATGACCGTAAAAGTTTTTTAATTGAAGCTAAATTAACCGCTAAACGGAAAAAAAAAGCTATTTTACTATTTTATCATGGGATTGTTCATGCGATTTTGAACCTTAATGCCGTGGTAAATGACTGTGACGTCATTCTTAGTGCCAAGCCTTTAATGGATAGTTTTATATATTACCATATAACGTAAATAAAATGTATGACATTAATTCGTAGTATATGAATTATAATATTATCATCCTGTGTTATGAAAACGAAAGGGTCATTTACTTCAAGGAAACTGTAATTAAGCTTCTTAACTTAATGCTAAAAATATCCTTTAATATTAAAAACTAGTTACGTAAATGGTCTTAGGTTTAATGGGAGATAATATATACGGGCTACCTTATACTCATCATATTATACGCTTTTAAAACGCAATTGTAACTGTTTAATGCTCCTTTTACTAATACATTCTTGTGACCTCTGTAAACTTCGAATAGGTATTTCACACATTAAGCCATTGATTTCGATGATGCCCCTTATGCATTATTTCATTACTCATTTATACCTATCATTTGAGGTACATTTAGAGTCGCTAAAACATATTATCGTTTATTTACGTAGGTCTTATGTCCAATCCCACCAACTTACACCAAGACAGGGCACCCTCAAATAATTTCCATACAAAAACAGAGATAATATTATTTATTGAATCACGAGCAACACCTAGAAGAGCATAAATTCATATGGAATTCTACATCAAACTCTCCTAAGGTAGGGAGATTCTGGGTGGAGATATTTCGGCCCCTAGAATAGTTTTATGTAGAATTTCATATGAATTTATTAGTGCACAGGAATTACTAGATATGCCTTTTTATTTAATAAATTAGATTATCTCTGTTTTTGTATGGAAATTATTTAGGAGCCCCTGTCTAGGTGTAAGTCGGTGAGATTGGGCATTAGGGTGATATCTTTATTGATAGCTGGATAATCTTGTTTTGCACGCCGACACAATTTTTCGCATGTTTATTTACTATATTGCTTCTCAAGTGTACAAAAATATATGTCTACCTAAACTATACATAATGATTATAAGAGAAACGTTTTTAGTTTCATTAAACTATCCTTTTAATTAACATTTCGTTCATCATGATTTATTATTGAATTGAAAAGCTGTAGATTATACCAGTCACTGCTGTAAGATTAGTCGCGAGTCAAAGTAGACATGAGACCTTCCCAGAGGCTGTAGAGTGATTGATGGTACGAGGGAACATTTAAAATTTACATAAAACAAGAACAAATCCTTGTATTACTTAACCAGCAGTCTGTAGAACATAGAATAGTTATGTACTATAATAGTTGTATGAGAATTAATACAAATTTGTAGAGTGAATGTATGTTTGTATGAGACAAACACCAAGGAACAGTATCATCTCGTTTTTTTTACCAAAAAAAAAACACGATAGGCCCCCTCCGAAATAAAAAAAACTATATACGCCATTGATTCGGATAAGGAATCTCTATAAAGCTGGGGAGAACTATTGAACATTGAGCCCCTTCTATTATCTATAACAAATCTATGGTAGACGCCATGTGAGCTACAAACATATGAAACCTGGTGATATTTAATTTTTTTGCGACTCATTATGTATAATCAGTGTTGAAATTCCTGTAATGTAATTAAATGGTAAAATAGCGTATTTTACGTCGAGAAAAAATGGCGTATACCTAGCGAAAATAACGGCGGTCAAGTTTTGTCTATGGCTTTATCCATTATAAAGTCTTCCTACATTTATATAGGTTCCCTAGATCAGGATATACCGTGATAATATAGTATATTACTATAGTTCACAGAATAAAGGCCTTTAGTAAGGCTGTATTTATCAGAAAAAGTCCTTGCATTGTTTATTTTACATTAGCGATTCAGTGACCGTCAGTTTAATAAAATAACATACTACAAAAACATAAAAATACGCATTATCGTTTAATATAGAAAATCACAAAAGTCGCCAGGCAAGTCCAACACATAATATAAACTGGGTACAGCTTATTCACTTACTCGCAGTAGTTGTATCATACATGGGCGTCGTCGGGGAGCAGAGAAGGGGTGGCAGGGGGCAGGAGGGAGGAGGAAGGGGGGCAGCTGCCCCTCCCCTAGAGATTGGAACAGGTATATTATTTATTTATTTATCGTATGGTTATTTCTAGTACATCACATAAATTACAATATCGATTTACAATAATAACTCATGTTTGATTGTCAGAAATTAAAAATTAAAAGTATTGTTTTTTAAATATTCAGTCGCCGATTCATTTAGTGTCAAGAAATCCTCACAACATGGCTCACGGTTTGCCTCTCTGCACTGCAATCACATCCCGGAAAATCCGATTATTATGTTATGTTTTCATACTAAATGATAAAACCTCACAAAAAATCACATTATTACGACACATTTTCTCATCATGTCATAATTTTTCTAAAATTAGTACAAAAATCCATCAAAATATTACAATTGTTTAGTAAAAAAATTGCCTGCGGCGCTATTTTTTTAAAATTCTTTTATAAAATACATTTATCATAACTAATTATGTGCAAATTTTTATGTACATTTTCAAACAAACCAAACCATATCACGATCTTCTTTACTATGTCTCACAAAAAAATTTCGCCTGCGTGCTATTTACGCGTTTTTCATACTATATCATTTTTTTCCACTGAGATGGTCCGACTAGGTGGCAGAGGCCAGGGGTACAACGTTTGCGGAGGCACTGCAGCGGGCTGAGGACAGACCAGAGTGTGCCAGACTGCTGAATCAAATACCACATGAAGGTCGCGATCCTCAGGAATGAGGGACCGACATGGATGATGATGATCATATTTTTTCCATTTTCGTTGCCTAGCTCCGAGGCTGGCGACGCCCATGGTAGGTAGAAGCTCGCAGCAGTAGTAGTATCATATATGTTACAAGTTACAACGACGTATATTGTAACTCCCATGTAACACAAGTCACGTAAACTTGACGGAATTGTGGAGTAGATGCGTAGCATTAGTAATTCTGTAGCAATGGGAATATTGATAGTGAGTTTAAAATCATTCTAATTATACAAAAAAGGTCTTCGATTTAGGTCTTGAACCTACTTACTTGGTCTTAAAAATGTTGGGTATAATCATACACAAACAGACCATACACCATATTGCATCCGAATGCGGCCTTAGAGCGTCTGCGGGGAATTTCAAAGATTTCTTCATACTAACGGATACAGCGACTGAATATATTTTAAACATTGACCTAACTATTTGACAATCAGACCTACCTGTGCTATTATTACTGTTTTATATCCTTATTTTAAAATCTGATGTAACGGAATGCCATACGATAAATAAATATAAATACTTATACTATTAATGGTTTCTCAGCTTGGGGTTTTTTATTTCGTTTATTTTTAAATGAATCGAGATTTCGGTATGCATGAGTAAAAGAAGAGGTATGAGGACGCGTGACTCTTCGAAATTGATCGATCACGTCAGCCAGTTCCAAAGGACGGATGCGTTTTGAGTAAAAGTAATCGGGAGAGGTGTATGACAAATGCAAGGGGTGCGTAGTCTGGTGTTCTACCCTCTCTGTCTACCCCGTTAGGGACGAAGCGTGAGGGGGATAGATTGATATGTGGTGCTTTTTGTGGTCTATTTAGTCATCAGTAGCAATGTATTAACATTTGTGAGATTTTTGTAACAACTGTTCTATTTTTTAAATGAAAATAGAATAAGGCTAAAATAGATTACGTTTTTTTCTAGACCAAATTATTATTGTCTGAACGCAAGACACATCACTAATGGAGACACAATACGATATTCGCTAACCAAATACAAATGTGACGGCCTAAGGGTCTTGATTGCCCAACTTCGCGGAATACAAATCAGCCCAAACACATTATCCCTTTATACAAACAAGGATTGAGCATTTAAAGTAATTAATAAAATAAACGAATAAAAGGCATCGGAGAGCGTGTGTGACAAATAAGTGTCGTTAAGTATAGGGCTGTTTGGCGTTCTGTCTTCTCTACGTACCCCGCAAGGGACGCTAACTTGTCTCATAAACATGGGCATCCCCACCTTCGGAGCCTGGGGGATCAACCGAAATTCAAAACTTAGATATGGCATTAAAACTAGTGAATAGCGCCGCAGGCGAATTTTTTTTTGTGAGACAGAATGCAGAAGGTCAATATGTAGGTAGTTTGGTTTGTTATCTTATAAAAATGTACTTAAAAAAGCTTTTTTTTGTTAAACAATAATTGTAGTTCAATGGATTTTCATACTAATTTTAAAGAATTTTTAATATGATGGGAAAACGTGTGCGGTAATTATATGATTTTTGGGAAACTAGTTGTATATAAAGTACTGTCACTCATGGTTTATAGGTGGTTGGAAGATATATAAGACGACGATCAAGGGTCTCAGACATTACGGAGAGTGTAGGGACACTGAAATGGCAGTGGGCGGGTCATGTGGCAAGGCAATGGACCCCCAGAATACTGAGTTGGAGATCCTAAGAAAGTAAACGATGTGTAGGGAGACCACAAAGGAGATGGGCCGATGATATCATCGAGCGGTAGGGCATGGGTGGAGGCAGAGCGCCCAAAACACAGAATTGTGGAAGAGAAAGGAAGAGGCCTATATCCAGCAGTGGAGGGAAAGGGGCTGAAAAGAAGAAGAAAGAAGATTAGGATACTCAGAAATCTATCATCTAATACTACTCCCCTTTCCGGGCTGACAGAGAGAACAGACTTATTGATTGGCCAAGTGTATTATGGTTTTGTGTAAGCTATGCCTATAGAGTTCAACATAGACATAGCTTCAGAAAATAGTATGGTATCCCACTGTGGTATTTCTGATCACGTAGAGAATCCCTGACTGACGTATAGGAAGTAGAGGAATTTCCTAAACTATTATATGGAGTTTGTCTGAAATACTCGTAGAATAGCTGATACAAGTTACGTATTGTGTAGTGAATATCTTCACATAGATGTAGGGGATGTTGTGGTAATTGACTGAAGTGTGGGGTGGTGAATAATGGAACTATACAGCACTGGGATGGATGAGCGAAGATGGAGAACGTGTGAGAATTTAATTTAAGGCTCGCCACCCAACTACGACGTCACGTTCATTTCCTACGGCATTAAGGTTCAAAATCGCGTGAAAAATCGCATGAGAAAATGGTAAAAATAGCGTTTTTTCCATTTTTGGGGTTAATTTCGCTTCAATCAAAAAACTTTTACGGTTATTCCCTAGAATTCATATTAAGTTCAAAAAAAAACTCTGCGACTTTCGGGAAACGATATTCTGTCTTCCGGAAAAAAATACGGAGGTGTTTTTCACTTTTTTTTTTGAGAAATGTATACAAAATATAAAAAAAATCTTTTACCGTTATTCTCTAGATAAAGGTTCAATGTATCTACTCTATTTTTTCTAAGTAGGTATATTTAGTACCGGTTGTCGAGATTGGGCTCACGTGTTTAGTAATTTTTGAAATGTCAATATGCGTACAAGTTAATATAGTTGCTTGAAAAAATTGCTTGCTTGCTCCTCTGTGGGATCTTCAGGTTGTAAAATTTCCCCAAAGTCTTTGTATATATTTATTTTTTTAAGTTCCTGTAAAATTCAGATGGCTTTCTAAAAACTTCCATAATATTTTCAGAACACATAGATGACATAGATTAGTGTATTAAAAAGTTCACAGTAAATTATTCCTGAAACTCCTTCCTGAGCGGGAATGAGAAAAAACCTCCAAAATATATCTGCACATAAGACACCAAAACAGTAATTTTTCTATTTTTAAATAAATGTATCTAAGAATGGTTATGAACCTGAAATAATTATATCGACTCAGTAATTTTTATTGTCATCTATCTGTAGACTTATAGATAATATCTAGATATAGTAGTAGATATACCTAGATGAATGTTTGATTATAATTGACCGATTAGGGATGGGTTAACTATAGTTCACCTATAGCAGACGCCTACCTACTTGACAATCATAATTATAATACACAGACCCTCTTAATTGCGTGAAATCATGGACGCCTGAATAAGTATACTTAATTATCTTTTATGTACCTTCCTTGGGTAAAATGTAACTAAGAACACGATTCCAATTGAGATACATTAATAATAATAATATTTGGACAATTTTAGGCGCCGTTTAGCGATTAAATCGCCCCAAGGGCGCCTTACATTTTTCTTTTCACCATATAGGATCGTCACAAACAGTTGTCTAATTTAATTCATTAACGACACTGAAAACATAATTTCGACACTAATATCGATTTTTGTATGCCACCCCCTCCCCGTGTCCTTCTACATGACCTTCCCCTAACGACGTTCTTACTTCTTCTCAAACAAAAACCCGCGAATCCGTGAAAATATACACGAAATTTACACATTTATTTGTTAAAAAATTCGCGCGCTACTTTCTAAAAAGGTTGTACTACTGAGTCAAAACCTTCTCGAGGATGCGCACAACACCTGCCAATGTTTTATCTCAATCGGATGAACGGTTTAGAAATGCATTTTTCTATTTAATAAAATTTTAAAATCTGAGGTGTGCGATGGGTGAGTGTGTGAGCGAGATTGATTATGGCTGTGTGAGACGACCAAAAAGAACTTATATGTTTTAATTTAACTGTCGCGCATGCTAGTGGGTGACAGCTGAATTGTGAATAGGTAACCGTCTTATCTTCACGAACTTACTTAAATCTATAATTGTTGTCTGTTGTGCTCGTATTTGTAATAAAATTAAACCTATTCATTTTTGTGGTGTCCATATGATTATTTCTTGGACCCAGTTGGTGCGAATATCGCTAAGGGCTTCTGGTTATAATACAATGATTATATTGTTAGAACATACTGATTAGGTATAATTAGGTAAGATTATTTACACGGATAAGAATGCCAGCTAAGTCTACCTATAATAATTTAATTAGTACCTATAATAAAATAATAGTATCTACGTGCTCGCTAACGAGTGGATTGCTGAACTGATATTAGAATTGATTAATACAATGTAAGGTCTGGGTTTTCCTTAATTGGGGATTTCCAGGTAAATTAATTTACATAATAGGTAGTTCCACTTCTGTAAGTTATTGAAGAAAAATATGTTTTTAAATTATTTTATTATGAAAAATTTCAAAAGGTCTTACTTAAGTTAGCATAATTTACATATTTTAAGTCTTCCGACCTAACTATGACGTCACGGTAATTTCACATGCCATTTTAAGGTTCAAAATCGCGTGAACAATCGCATGATAAAATGGTAAAAATAGCGTTTTTTTCCATTTTTGGGGCTAATTTCGCTTCAATCATAAAACTTTTACGGTTATTTCCAAGATTTTAATGCATATTATCAACAGTGGTGTTTTTCATATATATATATTTTTTTAAAAAATCTATACAATATATAAAAAAAATTTTTACGGTATTCCCTAGATAAAGGTTTAATGTATCTACTCTATTTTTTCCAAAGCATATTTAGTAATGGTTGTCGAGATCTGAGGTCTCCCGTTTTTAGAAATTTTTGAAATTGTTATATGCATACTCTTAAGAATTGGACCTAATATTACATATATTTGACGTTTTTGAAGAAAAACAAATGTTAAAGTCTACCAAACGTCAAAGAAAAAATAAAACATCTACTAAACGTTATTTAAAGATACGCCAGCATTTTTATCATCCATAATAAATTGTACATTAAATCTGGAGATAACTAAACATTGAGTTATACAACTGGGCTAAAATTATCAGTAATTGATAATCAATAGTTAGTATATTTTATTGACGGCGAATTCTAATTATTACTTTGATCACAAAGGATCCCGACAGTACTTATTGAAGCCACATTGTTGACTCATTAACATAGTAAAGTTATAATTATTACATCTGTTCAGCATAACATTAACGTATTATGATGGTCTCCTAAAACACACCTTCGGTTGACAAGATTATCACAGGTGTATATTTATTCGTGCGGTCGCTTGTGTTCTCTATTTTCCTCAATGGAGTGGAATCTGGGCGAGCGAGGGACAAAGCTTGAGATGACGCTTTCGAGATGTGGTGTTGGAGGCGCATGACTGCAAGAAGGACAAATCTCTATCCTATACAAGAACTTGGAATCACATCGAGATTGTCATCTCTATGCTTGATCCAGCAAGGGAGGGAAAAGGTCTAAAGAAGAAGAAGACGTGGATTTTGGGGCGTGTTTTACAATAGTAATTTTTTGGAATATGAGTAAAGAGAATTAGGTGGAGTATGTTGTCTTGGTGCAGATCCTTACATATTCTAGTGAGACTTGTCTGAAGAAGAACGAATCAGAAAACGTCAAATCTAGAATCTTTATTCAGTATTCTACAGTGGTTAATAAGATATTAATACATCATTATGATAACATCAGATAGCACAGTAGGTGCTGTGTCTAGAGTATGTATACTCGTAGGAACTAGTGATATTCTCCAGACCAGATGTCATAAGCCTGCTGGGAGTAGATTAATAATATGTTAGCCCTAGGGGTGTGCAGACAGTTCGTTTCCAGAAGAGAATATTCTGCATAAATAAATAACATTGAAAACCACAAAGAATCACTAGATTTAAAATGTTGTTTAATGGTTTATTGTTTTTTTAATCATCCGTAGGCCTTATTTAAGGCACTTGGAATCGCCAGGTTTACATATTGAACAAACATCACAAAGTCAAATGCAGCAAATCAACAAACAGTTACAGCAAAAATGAATGAAATCAATAAGCACATGGTGACAAAACGAAACTATAAAACAGATGCGGATTAGTTCAATCCAGGTTTGGATGTAAATTGTTCAGAACTACAATACGTCAATGACAAAGATTTTATTTATTTATTTATGTGGTGATTTAATCTATCATTTTTACTGTTTATGACGATCCTATATGGTGATTAATACTCTATTAATACTATTAATACTGGGGTAATTTTATTGCTAAACGGCGCCAATAAGTGGTCCGATTATTATTAATAGTTTTTTATAGAGGGCAAAATAAAGTCGTTTAATCGGGGGATTCGGATGATAAATCATTAGGTAACGGGTGGAGACATTTTTTGTTTTTGCATCCCTACTTTTTTTACAGCGTCACCGTATTTTCCCGTCCGTCGTAACGATATAACGTATACGTTACGACGTTACGTAATTTCCCCCGGCGTAGCAGATCACGAGGTGCCGTGCTAGTAATGAAGTGAACACTGGGAGTATTTAGAAAGATATTATGTTGACGTAACCGCACGCTGTCTGAGTGACTGGCAGACGACATAATGCCGAGTCTCAGGTCGTAACACGACTCCTTAATTTATATATAAGGCCTTCTGTGTGCTAGTATACACTTATTATATTATACGAGTACATAATTATCTGAGTACCAGTGCCATAAGAGACAAAATATATATTTTCGTGCATATACACATACATACACACACGAAAAGTCTGTAAAAAAACATTTTTTTCTCTTTCTTTCTGAGATATCTTAGAACGCATCACATTTACGAGGTGGCAAAGTCGAAATTCGGATTCAGCGCCCCCAAAAGCATACGGGACGATGGGAAAAAATACTTCTGTATTTTTTTCCTCGCGAAACCACCATATTACTGGACTATACATGGTTGGCGCAGTTGGTTGAGGCGGCAGCCCCCGTGCGGGAGGTGCCAGGCTCAAACTCCGGCGCTGGCGATGTATTCCACACTTTGCGATACATTCTTTAAGCCTAGTGCAAGGTGTGCAGGAAAGTATTCGGGTTTGTGTATGCAAGACAAGATCCTTTTTTAAAAAATAGGGCTTTTTAAGTGACTAAAATATTTGACAGGGCTCCAATATCTACCCCTGGGTTGTAGAATCGCCCCCTTCTTTTTTATATATTTTCTAATGTTCTGTTTTCAGTCAGGTATTAATAAAACTTCCATCGGACGTTTTTCAGACGTTTTCAGCAATAACGTTCGCAACTGTGTATTCGCATTCTGAATGTCACAAAATTTTATTGCAAAGCATTACATAATCTCTAATACCTCTCTCTCTCTCTTTTAGGCAAAGCACCCGGTTTCGAGTGATACATGTCTTCATTCTTTTAACATTATTGATTCAATCTTCAAATTCTGTTAAAACTTTTAAATTGATTATTTTTAATGACTGAATTTATTGTTTTGTTATTTTATTTAGGTGACGCTATCGAATTGTGGTTTGCTTATCCCGGTGACTGTATATTTTTGTGAAGATCTTATACCGTGTGGTGAGGAGATACAGGGTAACCAGCTCTAGTTCACCCACGGCTATGCTCTTAAACGTAGATCAACTATTTGCATATTGATAATTGTCGCTATATTTTGAATTGAAATACCCATCTATGTTTGTATGTGCACTGAAATGACTGAATAAATTATCTATCTATCTAATCGTAAATACAAATGTACCATCATAAATCGCGATTTCGCGAACTATTCGTTTACGTGCGAATGCAAACTGAAAACTTTGAATTTTATTGCCATCTTAATGTGCAGGAAATGTAGGAACACTAAAGTTGTCTCCTTTTAATAAAATATTATGCACTTTATATTATCTGATGCTAGGTTATACAGTCCGTTGAATCTAGAATGAAAATGATACCCTGCCTTGCAATAAAAGAATTCCTTTCTGATTTTTGGATATTATTTATTATTTTATTAATCTTTCGAGTACAAACGTTTTTCAATAAGTATAAACAATACAACATTGTCAACAAATACACCAGCGAAGACTCAACGATTTCCAAATTATCTGAGTTACAAAAGCAATTCAACGAAAATTAAGATAAAAAATCACACCCTCAAAATTATAGACAAACACACAATAAACATCCTTCCGATCATGTCGACCAAATCCTCAAGGATGGACGAGTTTTGAGTGAAAGGAATCGGAGAGCGTGTATGACAAATTGCATGAATGTGACGTAAGCTAGGAGTGTGTGTAAGGATAGGGCTGTCTGGCGCTCTGGCCTCTCTGCCTACCCTGCAAAGGACGTGGCGTGAGTGTATAGATAGATAGATGTTATATAAGTTGGCCTTGTAGTTCAGAAACCAAGTTTGCGACCTCCCCACCCTTGTGCGTTCACTACGGCGAGCAAAAACCGTCGAAATTCTGGCCGTTTTTCAGTTTAAAAATTATAACTTTTTACAGGTGCAGCCTAGAGAAAAAATGTTCAAGTAAGAATTATAGAATATTAAATTTCCTATAACTTTTTCTTGCTAAGTTTTTTTGTAATGTTGTTATTAAAAAAGTGATGCATTGTCATGAATGCAATACTTTTGAAAAAAAATTTTTTTTTTGGATTTATGAAGTTTTCTTATTATATTTACGTAACGGTAGGTTGTGAACGAAAATGACATTAGTAAAAGTTGTAGAACATTCAATTTGCTATAAATTGAATACAAAAAAGTATTAATACCTACCTAGGACTAATATTAATGGAGCTACGTTGTTTTGAAGTGTTATAGGCTGAATACTTGCAGAATAATTTGAGTATACATTCCTACATACATACTTCTGGAATTGCAAGGCAAAATTCTTTATTAGGTGGACTATAGGTGTACATCGCGATATCGCGGAAGCTATTATGACTAATTCTTTACACTTCTCAGCACATTAGCTCCGCGCGATTAAATTAGTTTGCATTCCGTATTACGAGTATACTAGCGTAAAGGAAACTATCATCTTCTCCAGTTTCAATCGTTACGATTAGTTTGCAGCAAAGCCCCAATTCTCCTTCTCCACTCATTCCTGTCCTGTGTGGTTATTTTTAACTATTTATAGGAGTCGAAGCCCATATCCTTGCACAATGCACACTGTTGCATTGCATGCATTGCATAGGTCGTCCAGGTATTCTTTCCTTAGTCGTCCTCTGTAGTTTGCCCCTTCGTTCATTCCTTCAATTAATTAAAAAAGGAGACCCACTTGACGCACTATGCAGCCGTGTATAAAAACTATATATTATTTCCTATATCTAAATTTTTACACACTTTTAAGGGGGTGTTCGTCATCTTTGATCTCTCCACATCTACAAGAGATGCTCTCATCCTCACTGAATATTCCCCTGCTCCACACAAGCAGGTCCTTTTTTCATCGTGAGATACCCACTTGGAGTATACTTAGTATTTTCCACGTGAAAAATGGTAGTTAATGTCCTGGTCCCGATGTCCTGACAGCTCATCCTGATTTTGGTCCTGAAATCTGAGTGGTGTAACCTTTCCCTATCCCTATCAGGTATCGTTCTTAGAATTTTTTCCCTAGACTGCCGGAGGTTTTTGACCAAAAGATGCAAGATTTGGGATATTTATTATTTATGCATGTCATAAAAAAAGTCACAATTCACTCATCAAAATACCGAGAGGGGTGAGTAATAGATGGTCCAGTGAACTTCAGACAGGATCCTTGTCACGTGTCACGTCTGCTGGCGTGAAGGCGTGTGACGTGACGTAACGAGGTGTAACGTGGCGTAGCATGTAACCAAAATCTCTCTACTTAAATTGAATAGCGTGGCTATAAATACTTACTAAATGTATTTCAGATGGACTAAAAAAAAATTCGAATAGCGACCAAGAACAGGCCGAAGAAGCGTTGGTGGGCTCCAGGCAAGGTGGTTAGGTGACATAAGGAAGGTTGCCGCAGATGGGGAGCAGTTGAAGTCTAAGGGAAAGGCCTATGTCCAACACTGGACGCGAAAAGGCTGAGAAGAAGAAGTAGAAGAAGAACTGTATTTTTGGGGACACTTTTGTAAACAACATAATTTTTAAAAAAATTTGTTGCCCCACCTAGCTCCGAGGCTAGCGACGCCCATGCATGTAAGTAAAATGATAGGTAATTACTGTGTTAATTATCACCAATTCTATGTAGTATGTATGGATGATGCATAAAGTTCTCAGTACTGGAAGATTATCTTCATGTTGATATTATTTATTACTTAATATGTTATGCACACAATACACCTGGTGATAAACTGATAAAATAAAAACGATAAGGAAATATCCAGTTTTGCAGGATGCACAAGATTATCTTATTTAGAATAAAATGGAAAAGACAAAATAATCTATGACATTTATGCACCTATCTTAATGTCCTTGAAAAGTTCGCAGTCTCTAAATAAGTTATTTAAAATCCAGTATAATAATATCGTCATATTTATCATCAAAAACAAACAAAAAAAACTATACTTATTACCTGGTAACATACATCTTGTTTCTATTCATTTTATTCTTTGATTATAGAAGTACCTAATGTACGTAATCATAATAATAATAATTATTATTATTATTATTTAAATAAATCTGGGTTTGTCGTCATATAACCAAATACATATTTGCATACTTCACAGAAAGCTTAAAAGCTTGTGTTGTGAAGTGGAGTAGGTTGGGGAGTGAACCCGCGCCCACAGTCGAGCGCGTTACCAACCAGGCTACCGACCACCTAAAAAAATATTAATATCAAATAAAATTTATTTTATTACTTGGTTTTTATTATTTTTTTGTTCGGTTTTTCAACCACTTCTTGTTTACTTAGAGAGCTGAAACTTTACACACGTACGTAAAGTAAGCGACAATACGATTCTGTTCAAAAATGGATCAGCTTTCTCCAGAGACAAAAAAGATGCAAAGCGTTTTAGAGGGATCCGAGAGTCATGTGGAGTCATTGTGTGGTATCGTATGAAAAGGCGTTGAAAAATTAATCCAAATCGTAAGTCATATTTTGTCCAGCTCCAGCCTCAGAAGACACTGAGCGATCGAGAGGATCCAGTCACCTCATCACGCCGTGTCTGACCGTGAAAAACGTATCTAGGATTACTTATTTTTTTTAACCTTAAACTTGGTATATTATCAGGAATGCAATATACCAAGTGAGTGTGGAACAAAGAGTCATAAAATGATAATAAAGATAAAGAGATAAGCTGGTGAATAATGACTAATGACTGAGTATTCCAGATGAATTTTACATGTACCTCTATACAGACATGAAGAATATACTATGTTATAGACTTTGTAGCGAATTATAGAATCAGAAAAGGGACTACACTGCAATTTTTATTTTGACAAACACCGCAGTTTTTATCATGGCCTTTCGGTCGAAATTTCAATGAATATAGGAAACGCGGCCGCCCGAGACTGACTGGTCCGATCATGTCGAGCAGATTCTCAAGGATGGACGAGCGTGTATGACTGTACACAAAGCATGTTCTTGGATGAGAAAAGTGATGGAATTTTATTTGTTTGATCTAAGCAGGGTACCTCAGAACATATGTAAGTAGTTCCCAGAAAAGCCTTTTAATAATATGTGACAGAGTAATTACAAACCAATTATGAATACTCTCTCGAGTCAACACTTCAGTCTTCAACCCCTTCATGCTGGTTGAGATTAATAAAAAGCAAAGGTATTCTCTTATAGTCATATATTGGTACCTCGTGTCAGGAAGTTCGTTCGTTAGTCGAATATTCGCAAAACGAAACAATATTTCCTTTCGCCCGCCCCAGAATCATATTATTTGTTGACTATCGGGGCACTAATTTTCCCCATATTTCTATATGGAGAAGAATCATGGACAATAAAAGCCCGAGAAAGGCAAAGGATCAATGCATTCAAGGTATAGTGCTGGAGACGAATGCTGAGAATCTCCTGGACAGCGAGAAGGACCAATATCTTCATTCTAAAGTAGCTAAAAGTAGACGACAGACTGTCCTCCATCTGTCTAAACCAAATCCTTCAGTTTTTCGGACCCATTCCCAGAAGAGATGACAATAGCCTTTAAAAACTAATGGTCGTGGGAAGAGTAAAAGGCAGAAGAGGTAGAGGAAGATCCCCCACTAGAAGGACTGACCATATCAAGGCTGCCACGGGTACATCAATGGTTGGAGCATTGCGTACTGCAGTGCGTCGGGAGAGGTGGAGGACGACAATCTAAAACGTGATACGGACAAGGAGAGAAGATGGTCACGACCCTCAGCAGTGAGGACATCGACGCAGAAGAAGAAGTTGACTATAGATTTAGGGAAGTGGTTCGATAGCTTGCTCGGTGGCTGATGTTTTCACAAAATAATCATTAGATTTTCACAAATAGCGTTGGTACGTCGAGGCGAGATTAGTGGCCCGATTTGTTCGTAATCCGAAGGACCACTGTGTTATTATTTTTTGAGGCAATCTCATAAAGTTAAAGAGAGGTGGGTACCACCCTCTCTAATTACTGTCAACACCATACGTGTGTGCACGCACTCTCAAGTTTAAAGACAAAAGCTTATTAGGTGGAGGAGGAATGACTAACAGTAATTAGGGACATATATAAAATACTGTTTTTGTAATCTCCTTCGAGAAAAAAGATCATTAAGGGCTTTGTACCAAGAATGACGTCACAATCATTTCCCACGGCAATAAGGTTCAAAATCGCGTGAACAAACGCATGATAAAATTTAAAAAATAGAGTTTTTTTCCATTTTTGGGGTTAATTTTCGTCTATCAAAAAACTTTAACGATTATTCCTTAGATTTTAATGCATTTGTACAAAAAAATACTCTGCGACTATCGGGAAACAAGTTTCCGTCTTTCGAAAAAAAAGATCAGAGGTGTTTTTCAATTTTTTTTTGAGAAATCTATTCAAGATATAAAAAATCTTTTACGGTTATTCCCTAGATAAATGTTCATTGCATCTACCCTATTTTGTTTCAGATTATATTTAGTAACGGTTGTCGAGATCTAAGATCTCCCCTTTTTAGAAATTTTTGAAATGTCGGTATGCATACTCTTAAGTAAGATAAAACTCAGACGATATTATTGGAATGAAAAATGTTACGTCCATTGGATAAGCGATGTATTGAAGGTTCTTTTTCTTTACTTTATATGAATTTAAAGAGCGATTATTTTAATCAACTTGTCGATTTACTAAAACGCTATAACTTTTAATGATTAGGATTTGAGATATTATACCTAAATTATTTAAGGTATTAAACTGGATTTATCTGCATTGCACAGACGGAAATACATTACAGTTCTTTCCTTTAAACCGACATCACAAGTTCGAATAAACAATGCTGCCAGTTAATTCTAGCAATCCGAAAATTGTCATTTTTTTTTTAAACAACAATTCTGCAATATTATTTGAAAGTAGCGAAAAAATGTAAAAAAATTTCCAATATTAGTATGAAAATTCATCAGTTTCATTAAAAAAATAGCCTGCGGCGCTATTTTTATCACTTTTTATAAAAAAATATTTTTTCATGCTCAAGTATCACATACCTACATTTTCAAATAAACAAACCACATCACGACCTTCTTCACTATGTCCCCCCCTAGCTCCGAGGCTGGCGACGCCCATGCCGGTTTTTTCTCGTCCTCACATATTATTACCTTTTCAAGGTCGATCGCAGCAGTTGAAACAATGAAATCAAAGTGATAAATAATAAATAAATATGACAGCTACCAATGTATAAAATAGTGACTCACATATTTATCGAGCATCCAGCTGGCTGGGAAGATGAGCGGAATATAGGTGATCATATAAATCATAGACGTCCAATTGACCCAAATGGCACTCACGCTGTAGTAGTCCATAATGACATCCGCTATGATGGCATACTGGATCCATTGCATCGCATTGGACGCGGAGTACAGCACAAAGATCGCCAACACCAACCATCTTATCTTGTAAATCTTGTATTCCGTGGGCTGGACGCACTTCTCCACTTCAGGAGTTGAAGGTAGCTTTTCGTCTGCCGGAGTTGTCGTGTCGAAATCATTCTTCATAGCATACGTTGAATTCGAATTTGACGTCATTTTTATTATATCTTTATTAATCTTTCAACAATCCATAAAAACTGTTCAATAAATATATTATCTATGCACTTTACTACTAAAATATATTATCTCTTCTTTTATATAAGTAAGTATAATTTTTGGTATTTTTTATTGTATCATTTACCTTGTTAAAGCATAAGTATTTTATATTTTTATACAATTATTGTCATGGTTTAATCTTATCGATATATTTATAGTATAATAATTTACTTTTAGTATATTCTTTCTAACATCTTTTTTAATAATTGTTAAAACACATTTTTCTTAAAGCTCTGTTCTCATCATCTGTAAACGCTATCAAATTAAGTCTTAATTAGTAATAAAACTTCGCAATAAACACAAATGTATTCTGTATTGACTTGATTATTAAAACACTTCACAGATGAGTATGTAATTATGTACAACAAAACTGAATTTAACACTCGCACCAAGACTTGACACGATAGTACTACTGCTCCTCCTAGTAAAACGTACAAATTAAATTGATGCTAAACATATTTTTTTCAATTCTTCATATCGAGGAACTTGTTGACCTTTTAGCGATGCCTCAGGAATGCAGGAATCTGAAATTAAAAGAAAAAATACGTTATTATGCAGGTGTCATCAATATTGGGCATATCCGATTTTTACATCTTGATATAGTACATCAAGTGATTTCTGATATTAAGGGCTTGATACCATGAATGACGTCACAGTCATTTCCCACGGCATCAAGGTTCAAAATCGCGTGAACGATCGCACGATAAAATAGTAAAAATAGCGTTTTTTTTTTTTTTTTTTCATATTTTGGGGTTAATTTCGCTTCAGTCAAAAAACTTTTACGGTGATTCCCTAGATTTTAGTGCATTTTATGAATACAAAAAAAAAACTAATTTCTCCGCGACATTCGGGAAACGAGTTGCTGTCTCTCGGAAAAATAATAAGGTGTTTTTCACTTTTTTTCTAGAAATTTATTCACGATATAAAAAATCTTTTATGGTCGTTTCCTAGATAAAGGTTCAATGTTTCTACTCTTTTCCAAAGCATATTTAGTAATTATTAATACTTGCAATATTGTAAGACGATTTCTAAATATAATGATATTTCAGGCACAATGCTTGTATTTTATATAGAGCAGTATATCTGGGCCTAATCCTGTGATATCCGTGATATCTGGATAAGTGAATTTTTACCAGTATTAGGCTGATGAATTTATATGTGAATCATGAATGATAATATGTAGACTCTTTTGGCTGATAATACTGAGAAGTGTGTTAGCAAAGTCATGCCTCCGCGTAATACGGTTGTCGAAATCTAAGGTCTCCCGTTTTTAGAATTTTTTTAAATGTCAGTATGCCTACTTTTAATTGATTATCAAAATTGATAATTTACATAGATAATGTACGTTATTCGGCTACTTACGAACCCGTACCTTGTGCAAACGCTTGTCGTCCGTCAAATGACAGTTGCGCCCTTTTTCTAATCAAAAACGATTATCAAAATCAATTAAAATATGCCTATGTAATTTAACTTACGAGATTTAACTTACGAGATACGCCCTTTTAATAATCATTAAAGGATTATCAAGATTGATGTATGTATCAATGTATGTACTTCGACTACTTATAGATAATTGCTATGCCGACATACATAAACATGAATACAATTTATCAGAATTAATCTAAATAAAAATATATAATATTTGCATAAAAATTCGTGGCTTTGTGTGACATTGAATACCAAATTATTTTTACTTAAGGGACATATGCCCAATCCCACCAACTTTAACCTAGGAAGGAGAGCCCTAAGAAATTTCCATACAAAAACAGAGATAATATTCTATTTATTGAATAAAGAACATCAGCTTCCAGCTAAACTACAGCCTAATTCCATATGAAATGCAACATGCAGCTCACCTACGTCAGGTTAGGTCTGAAGTTACCCTCTGAAATTTACTGAAACTTTAGATTATTCCAGTAGTTTGTTAGATGTAATTTGGTTGATAAAATGTTTAAGTTAATACGCAATGATTCTAGTGGATATTTTTTGATCTTCGGTCCCGCGGCATTGCTATAAGTTCGCCCTAGTGAACAGTTCGTATGATTTGTCTGATTGTGTTATATTATTGTCACATAATGTATCGTTCACTTGAAGTGTAATTAAAAGAGACCGGGTTATTTATGAATTTGCATATTTTGCTAAAAATTTATTAAAAAAAACAAGTACGTTATCTTAAAACAAATTTTTATTACTTCACACCCTAGAACTGTATTTCGCTTTCTTCCAAACGATACCAAACATAAATCAAATAAAAATAAAATCTTGCAATGACGATAATTTGTTGTATTTATTTAAAAATTATGTTGCATATTTTAGTAGTTTTTGGTGATTTTGTTCCATATTTCGGGAATTTATGATGCATATTTGCATGCACCATTTCAACGATTTTAAGTTGCATATATAATCCGGTCTCTAGTAATTATCTCTTTTAGTGTGTGATATGTATGAACGAGTGCTGTTGAATGTTTGTTTTTTGCCATACTTTTTTTCATGTAAGTACTTCTTTGCTGTAATATCTGTTTACTACATTTATGTATAACTAAAAATGAATAAAATAAATATGTATACGATTTTTGCTCAGACTATGGCCCCACACACAACAATCAAAACATTTTGAAGGGAGTTCGAGTTACTATGATAAACACAATCCTCAGTAAGTATATTATTCAGTTATGAAACTCACAAAGTATCACGAAAACAGGAAACATTTAAATAAACATAAATCATATAAAATTACTTTTAAAACGTAAACAATAATGGTAATTTTGTGTACCTAATAGATAAACTAATTGAACAATAATCACATACTTAATGTCGTGGAATTTTTAAGTAAAAATGATTATTTTTACTGAATCATCAGTAATATTGTTGTTGACTACGATCGTTATAAGTTTTAATAACATGCGCGCTGCATCTGCGGTCGATACTGTTTGGTGGAAGTATTACCGGCAACTGATTACTGATATGTTGTTGAATCTGTTGACTATGCACATAGGCGTAGGCAGGGGGGGTTATGGGGGTCCGAACCCCCCACGAATTTCTCAGCCAACCCATCATTTTTTTTTGTATCTAGTTTTGGTATTATATTCTGGATGTCAGAATCTTTGCAGATTTAATATCAATTTGCGATTATCGTATTGAATGTACACTGTACAGTACTTATAATTGTTTATGTATCACCATGTTATTGTGTTGATTTTAATTTAGTTTTTTTTTAATAAAGAATAAAATAAATAAAAAATTTAAAAAATATACACCGGAGAAATGAATCACATTATCACAACATCGTTTTTCCATCATGTCATGAATTTTCAAAAATTATTATGAAAATCCATTAAATCACAGCTGTTTCATTAAAAATTTTGGCCTGCGGCGCTGATTTAATTTAAGTGAGCATTCGTTCACAAAACATAAACTGTACTTTAAATGATTCTGTTTTATCCCTGAGTTTTATGACAAGATTTCGCCTGCGGCGCTGGGCTTCTATCATGTTGTAATTGTAACCCAGAAATATATCCAGATGCCACAGTGTTGATTCAACCAGGTCCACCGGTTCAGCCATTTTTGAAAAAGAAACCAGAAGAGCAAATAATTTAACAGGGCTTAGAAGCTAGCGAAGCCCATGGTTGTTACTTATTGTCTCTGGTCCAGATCTCGAACCCCCCTAAATGAATTCCCGGCTACGTCCCTGACTAGACATGTGTATAAATTGTTGAATAAACATTAGTAAAGTATGTACGCTACGTACGTAGATACAATATTACTAACTCAATGAGTACCTACTATGTGTATAATATCGACAGACAATATAAATATGGATGGTTGGCTTAATTGTCTAGTCTGCTAACACAATTTTATCATTTTTTTTTTCTATTCCATTTTATCTCCTAACGCCGCGTCTTTGCAGGCAAAGGAAAAAGCCAAACAACCATCTCAACTTGTTCACTTTCGCCTTACAGTCCTACTGTCACTCGTCTTTCTATATAATTTCTTTTTAATTTATTTAATATCCAAAAAGCATTTAAGGGCTTGGCACCAAGAATGACGTCACAGTCTTTTCCCACGGCATTAAGGTTCAAAATCGCGTGACAATCGCATGATAAAATGGTAAAAATGGCGTTTTTTTCCATTTTTTGGGGTTAATTTTGCGTCTATCAAAAAACTTTTACGGTTATTCCCTAGATTTTAATGCATATTATCAGTACAAAAAAATTTACTCCGCGACTTTCGGGAAACGAGTTTCCGTCTTTCGGAAAAAAGATCAGAGGTGTTTTTAATTTTTTTTCTGAGAAATCTTTACAAGATATAAAAAATATTTTACTGTTATTCCCTAGATAAAGGTTCAATGCATCTACCCTATTTTGTTCCAAAGCATATTTAGTAACGGTTGTCGAGATAGAAGGTCTCCCAATTTTTGAAATTTTTGAAAAGTCGGTATGCATACTCTTAACAAAGAAAAATGTAATCAAAAAACAAGCATTGTATTTTGTTGCCCCACTAGGCGATAGCCTGTTCTGGGACAACAGTATAATTTTTCAAGGTAACAAAAGCAAGTAACAAAAGTCTTGAAGAATAAGCAAATGATTTCTAATCCTATCTGCAATCTAATTTACCGTCCTACGCTATAAAATTTTACATTGGCAGGTATTCGCCACAAAGAAGTAAATCGAAACACACGGTAAAATGGACGTCTACCATGTAAAAAAAATATCTTTATTGAAAAATAATTAAGTACATTAATTGTACACAACATTAAGCCAGCCGACGATCAGTCATAAGCCTGATGAAAAGTCCATCCTTTGCTGTGTATCTGTTGAGATAACTACTAGTAATATTAGGTATATAATATGTAATGTCTATTTTTCTTTCTTTTATAACTTTGATATATTCAGGTTGACTGTAAGATATTGTGTTAGCAATAAGTCCGCCTTTTGGCACACAAGATTGTCTTATTTTTTTGTAATCATTGTAATCATTTTGGCCAATAAAGATTTATTTATTTATATTGTTAATTTTGATTAATATAAATATTGTTAACTTGATTATTGTATCATAATTTGTGTAAAAGGCTCACGCCATTGATATATGAATTAATTAATTAAATAAACAAATAAATAAGTGAACACTTGTTCACGTTCAATCAAGCTGTCACCGGCTTCCGTTAATTTGCCCATTTTTTTTTATAATAAGGCAGTCCAGATTTGTGAATTTGTCCATTGTCCATGCTGAAATTACATTTTGATTTAATTTATCTGTATTTTCATGAGTTGGCTGGTTTGATAATAAGGCGATTGATAATATGTGTAATGCCAGCATTAATAAAGGTAATGTATTGTGTCTAACCACATGTAATAACAATTATATTTCATTACTCACTACTCAGATAGGCTGGAACAGTATGTACATTTGTATCTATAGCACCTGACGCGTCATAATAACAGCGTCATAGGTTGGAGACGTTGGAGTATACAACAATACATTTATGTTGTTGCTAATATTGTACTTGGTGGCAGTAAAGCGGGCCCAAGCCTGTGGAATGCCCTTCCACTCAGTGTTAGGTGTGCCAAAAGCCTGGAGGAGTTCAGGGGGTTGCTGAAAACTCACCTCTTTCTGCGTACCTACGGGTCGGTCACTGGTCAGCCAATGATTAGCCAAAACTGATTAGATTAATTCATTTTTATTATTTTGTTTGTGACGATCTTATGTGGTGATTTAATCTATCATTCCATCATTTTTACTGTTTGTGACGATCCTATATGGTGAAAAGAAAAATGTAAGGCGCCCTTGGGGCGATTTTATCGCTAAACGGCGCCCAAAATTTTCCAAGTACCTATTATTATTATTATTAAAACATTCATCATCATTAGCCCGCGTTTGCCCACTCCAGGACATAGGCTTCTCCTTTTCTCATCCACTCCTCCCACTCCTGTGCGATTCCCATCCTCTGAGGCCCGGAGATCCTGAAGTGGGGGCCCTGGGAGAACAAAAGAGGCGTAGAAAGACTGCAGAAAAGGTGGGCAGATGACATTGTCCAGCTTATGGGTGGTAGATGGCAGCAGATAGCCCAAGACAGAAGACAGTGGAAGAGTTAAGAAGAGACCTATGTCCAGCAGTGGAACGCAAGTGGCTAGCAGTAAGTAAGTAAGAGATCCGGCGAACCTCTTAATGTCGTCCATCCATCTAGTAGGTGGTCGCCCTTATGGTCTTTTATCGCCCCCTGGTCTCCACTTCAGCAGTCTCCTCGTCCATCTATTGTCGTTCATTCTTGCAATGTGCCCCGCCCATCTCCGCATCTGCACCGCTATATTCTCAACCACATCAGTCACTTTGGTCTGGCTGCGTATCACTATCCAGTCATTCCTCTTCGTGTCTTGCAGTACCTTGCAGCCCAACATTATTCTCTTAATTTTTCTTTGAGCTATTCGCAGTTTGTTGGCAGACAGTTTGGTAAGGGTCATAGCTTCCGTGCCACATGTGAAGACTGGCAAAACACAGATTAAGTTATAAATAAATATGAGTGATACATTTGATGTGATATCTCATATGAATCAAGTTCATTGTTGCGGATGGTGGATATTCAATATAATATAAGAGTTAACCTTTACACTAAGCTGTTAAGAGATAAGGGAATGTGGTTGGACATTCTTTATATTATGATATGAGGACCTGGTAGATACATACTATAATGCTTCCGTTTAATCATTCCGTTTATTATTATTTTTAACATGACGAATGACGATATAATAAAAAACTAGCTAAATTATTTATATCTGTTGAGATAACTATTTGTTATTATTCGACGTTTCATACAAAAAATGAATTATGAAATTAAAAAACATCAACAGAAATATCAACAGAAAAATGAACGACTAGGTACTGTTATTAATCTCGCGATGTCATTGGTCACCGGTCAACAGTAGCGCCTGTTGACCGGTGACCAATAACATCGCGAGATTCATTAGCATTATCTACGCGCGGGACTTTAAGGGGGAATTTTCCAAAATTGATCAGCAACGAGATGACCATTTTAAAACGTTAGCAACTAACGATAACTATTAATCGAGGTTAACATTACTACTACTACTACTACTACGCCCTTTATGTCTCCATTCGGGAGCACAGGGAGGCTACCAGGCGTCTCCATTCAGAGCGATTTTGTGCGAGTGATATTACCTCTCTCCACGTCATTCCTAACGCTCTGATCTCGTTGTCATAGGAACGGTGCACTGTGAAAGAGGGTCTTCCGGGGCGTCGGGACCCCTGTGGGTGGAAAAACAGCGCTCTCTTTGGCCAGCTGTCGTTGGGCATTCGCAAAACATGGCCCAGCCACGACCAACGTCTTTCCTGTATTACTGACAGGATTGATCGTTGCTGGGAACGCCGTCGAACGTATTCGTTGGTTTTACGTTCTTGCCATGTGATACCCAGTATCCTCCTAAGACACTTATTCTCAAAGCTGAGTATCTTACGCTCTTGAGCCTTGGTTAACATTAGCATCTGTTAAAGTTAACTTTAGTTAGCATAAACGCCCACCACTAGTTACAACCATGGGCGTTGTCAGGGGGGGGGGGGAATGCATCTGCCTCCCCCTTAAAGATTGGAATAGGTATATATTTTTTCATACTAAATGATAAAACTTCCGAAAAGTCTCATTATTACAACAAGTTTTCTCATATCATAAATTTCCATGAAAATCCATCAAATTACAATTATTTCATTTAAAAAAATTGCCTGCGTCTCTATTTTTTACTACTTTTTTATAAAATACATTTTCAGGCATATTATTGTGCAAGGTATTATGTACATTTTCGGGTAAACCAAAGCACATCACGACCTTCTTCAGTATGCGTCATAAAAAAATTTCGCCTGTGGCACTATTTACGCTTTTTTCATGCTATATATGATTTATATATTTTTTGCTTCCCCCCCTAGCTTCGAGGCTGGCGACGCCCATGATTACAACTAGTAAGTATAATATAGACTATAGAGGATACGTTGTAGACTACCTCGTATTCAGTTCCACATCCTCTGATAATAATAACCGTATACTACTTAATGATCTCAACATTCCTGCTAATATAAAAACTTAGCCATTTTCTTTCCCAACAACTTTCTGATGTAACTTTTATTATCTCCTAAGAGAGAAGAATAATAAACGGCCAAAGGAGAAAGTGAATTAATCTCATTATGGCTGAAATGTGTAGGAAATTAAGCTCATAATCATCAGGAAATAATATCAACATTCCCTAGTTTGTTTTTCATACTAGTTAATGGAAAATTGTCTTCATCGAGAATGCTTAGACGCCTGACTATATTTTAGGCAGATTTCCACAAAGGAATTCTACCTATTCGTTTCTCCCATGATGTCGCAGAATTGAAAAACTTCTACCCATTTTCGCTAATTATGACCTCTAGAACACGAATCTGACCTTGGTTAAAAAGTTTATATAAGAAAGTCAGATTTTGTTTATCTCAATTCCTCGGAAGACACCGATCGATCGAAAGATCTAGTTAAGTAGTTACCGCATAGGTACTAGCGTGTTTGTTGTCTTAGAAAAGTGCTTCACGATACGAGTCGAAATCACATTTCAAATTTCTAGTGCTTAGCTACCCATCCATATTAGGAGTGAAATGAAAATAATTTGATTAGGTACTTCGATAATCAAAGAATTAACTACCACCCATACTACATCATCACTTGAAATCTACCTATGCATGCGGCGTACCAAAGGAATTTTTTCAAATTCTATTTTATCCTTACCCCTCACACCGAGTCTTGTGTCGGGTAGGCAGAGAGAACATAACGCTAGACCTCCCTATAGTCACACACACACTTGGGGCCGACTTCCTTTACACGTCTTCTTTGGCCAGTGTATAATTTTTGTTGTTATTCTTCCAGCCGTCATTTCTCTACATGTCCCAACCATCTCAGCTTGTTCAATTTCATTTTAGTCAAGAAAGTCCGTCTAACAGTCACTCATCATTTCTTTAATCCCTTAATTCTTTACCTATCCCATCTTTCAACTTTTTTCCGGACATTCTCACGTTCAAGTCAATCGAAGTGCAGTCTATAAGCAAATTATAGTAACCTACTAATAATCGATTTTTTAAATACAATCGAAAAGTTGTTTTATTTTTCGATTTACATAATCGAATGTGCTATGGAAAATTCTCCCATTTTTACGATTTGGATGAAGATATTTACTCACACCAATGAGATTTCAGAAGCAATAAATGTTACTCATCATTATAAACACTCTGTCCAACGAATGGCTTTATGATAAGCTTAATGCTGCCATAAAAACATTGACATAATTCAATAAACTCTCTCTGGATAAAAAAACACACAAATATTGTCAAAAAAAGTACATAGTAATGATGATATTGCAATCCAATATACTTATTGTAGGTTTTTGTATGAGAGTGTAAGAGCGCAAAAAGTGAAAGAAATTAATTTTGGCTTAATATATAAAAAGGGGACCGAATATTAAAAAAAAATGCGCTAGGGTTTCCCTCATAGATAGATAGATTCCTTATTTAGTCTATATATGTAGTGTACTTACATAAACACAGATAGGCATTTCAATTAAAATTATAGACAATTATCAATATGTGAACAGCTCATCTACGTTAAAAGCATAACAAGAAAGCTATTAACCAAATTTTAGCACTACTTTATATGTATATTATCTAACAAACTACGGGAATAAATTCAGGTTTCAGTAAATTTCAGCGGTAATTTAGTGATATTTTTTATCCGGATTTACAAAAAAAAAAAACAAATTTCTAGGTGCTAAAGTCACTAAAGCATATGCTCATTCATCCATGTTTTAAGTCTTAAGATGAAATCTTTAAAATTGGCTGAGTAATCATCCTTTTCCCGACGCAATTTTTCGCAAATTCAGTCTTGTAAATATTAATTAGATTAGGTATATTCACTTAGGTATTCATTCAGTATGACATAATTTTCATGTAATTATTATGTATTTTTATTTAGATTAATTCTGATAATCTGTATTCATGTTTATGTATGTCGGCATATCATTAATCTATAAGTAGTCGACAGAGGTGGGCACGAGTTAATCAAAAAGTTAACTTCGTTAATCGATAATCCGTTAACTAAAAAGTTAACTTCGTTAATCGTTAAAGCGTTACATTTTGAAAAATGTAACGGAAGTTAACGTTAATCCCTTAAAGCGTTAATGTAAAAAATCGCGGTTAAATGGCATGAAATAGAACTACATTAGTACAACTACTATCACATTTACACTATCGCGATGTATCCCAACAAAGTGAAATTTCTTTTCCAACTCGCAACCTACACACGTAACCCCATATAACCCTTGGATTATCTAATGCCAGCGCCACCAGTGGATGATGTCTGAGCAAACAATCAAATATTAACGGACCTAATTAACGGAAGTTAAATAATCCCTTAACATTTTTTGGAGGTGAGAAAAGCGTTAAATCGTTAACCAAAATGTTAACTTCGTTAATTAACGATTAACGGATTAACGCTTTTCTGCCCAGCTCTGGTAGTCGAAGTACATACATTATCTGAAATATCAGTTTTGATAATCTTTTAATGATTATTAAAAGGGCGCAACTGTTTTATAATATACGATAAGTGTTTGTACAAGGTACGGCCAACTAGGTTTGTCTACTAAGGTACTATCAAGATTTTTCGGAGTCACTGAGATTCGACTGATTTTTAGTAGGTATTAGCTGAGTGATCTTACTTTTCTATTTTATCACTTCACGTAGCATCCGTAGCAGGATAGTCGGAGAGAACAGATCACCAGACTTTCCTACCTTACACATACTTCTTGCTTTGTCCACACATTTTCCACAATTTTTGCATTTTCAGTTGGGCGTCTTAGCATTTTCACATGCTATTAATATTAAGAGTAGGCATATTGACATTTAAAAATTTCTAAAAACGGGATACCTTAGATCTCGACAACCGTTACTAAATATGCTTTGGAAAAAATAGAGTAGACACATTGAACCTTTATCAAGGGAAATATTTTTTATAGCTTGTATAGATTTCTCAAAACAAATGTGAAAAACACCACTAATCTTTTTTCCGAAAGACAAAAAACTCGTTTCACGAAAGTCGCGGAGAATTTTTTTTTGTAATGATAATATGCATTAATGACCGTAAAAGTTTTTTGATTGAAGCGAAACTAACACTAAAAAACGTAAAAAACGCTATTTTTACCTTGCAATTTTCATGCGATTTTCAACGTTAATGCCATGAGAAATAACCGTGACGTCATAGTAGTATTGTATAGGATTTTACTGTTTTATTGCTGTCATCCTGTTATGTTACATAACGTGTATTAAAAGAAAGATATCAGAAAACATATAAAGCAGTCCATTAATGTTTTATAGATAGCTAGGCTGTTCGCGAAAGTAAAAAACAATACACTCGTAAAAACGGAGAACTATAAAAATAAGTCGTAAAATTTACGAATAAAAACTTTGACTTCCGTCCCTAAGTGTCTTCGGATTCATCGCGGGAAATAGTTTTTCTATCAAAACGACAAAAAATTGTTACAGCTCTATACTGATACAATAAACCCTGTATTTTGAGCATTTCGATTAACGTTTATTCGAGTTAACGAACAATTCTTCATAACATTATAATTTATCCACACACTCTTTCACTTCATCTTTTTAGTCATCCAATCATTCATTCTACCAAGATGCTTAAACCTTTTAAGCTTTTTTTAAAGGCAAATCAACCGACAAAGAGTGATTTATGAAGCCATATAAGTTTATGGACTTTCTTTATAGTGACTAGATCCGTCTTACTGTTGCTCGTTTTATTTAAAAGAGTACACATATTGACATTTAAAAAAAAAAAAAAACGGGAGACCTTTGATCTCGACAACCTTACTTAATATGATTTAGCTAAAAATAGAGTAGGTGAATTGAAACTTTATCTAGGGAATGACCGTAAAAGATTTTTCGTCTTGTCTAGATTTCTCAAAAGAAATTGTCTGGTCTCTTTTCCGAAAGATAACAACTCGTTTCCCGAAAGTCGCGGAGAAAAATTGTTTTTTTGTATTGATAAAATGCATTAAAATCTAGGGAATAAACGTAAAAGTTTTTCGACTAAAGCGAAATTTACTCCAAAAAATGCAAAAAAAAACGCTATTTTTTTTTGTTTTATCATACGATTGTTCATGCGATTTTGAAACTAAATGCCCCAGGAAATGACCGAGACGTCATCGTTGGTCGCGAGCCCTAATTAGTTATAACGCACTTAATTAATTACAGGTTCATCCCTCTGAATGTTCCTTAATCGAGAATCAAGTGTGGGTTGTTTAAGGAGAAAGTATGATTTAGGGATAAGGTTGTGCGTATTATCGTTATGTAACAAATGTGAGAATTTTGGAAGCCAGCTTGGAGTATGTTTTTTATTAACTGTGTTATGTTAGGGTGCGTAACCGGACAAAAACCCATAAGAATATTGCTCAACATGAATAAACCCCAAAAAAGACGAAAACTCTTAAGTATTTTTTTATTTTTATTTATTTTTTCAGAGAATACAACCGCTAAATACATAATATGATATGTTATATACATTCACATTTTATAGCGCCAATTATAGTATTCCTCGTTTTATTAACAAAAGTATAAGTATACCTATTTATACAGGGTCATCGAAAAAGAATGCCCCTATTTTAAAATGGAATAGCTTTGGAACCATTTACGATAAATGAATGATTCTTTCACTGTATGATAACTAATGAATGTAAATTTTGTTTGATCTATGATACAATGCGTAAGTGCATGTGCAAAATGGCTACGCTGTCGATAAAGTCAACCGACGTTTTTCATCTACCGGCGCCCCACAATGAACAGTGATGCCCTCATTTTGAAAAGGTATAACTTTGGAACCACTCAAGTTAAATGAGTAATTCTTTCACTGTATGGTAACTAATGCATGTAATTTTTTGTTTAAAGCCCGATAGAGTGATTAGCGCATGCTCAGAATAGCTGCTTGGAGGAGAAAGCCAACCAGCGTTAACTATCTACGTCTTCCAGTATTCCATATCACCATGCAACGCAAAGCACAGTGCGTTTGGTTTTTTTGCAATTTCGAACTCTTGTTTTTATAATTTGGTCAAGAAATTGATTTTTGTGGGTTCTAAACACTAGAATTCCGGATACGTTAAAAATTCTCTTCTGACGCTCGTAGTCGGCCAGTTGAATGGTTTTTTTCCACGCTGCCTGTTTTTCTATTAGGTATGGTTTCAGCTTAATTTGTTTCTACAAAGAGCCACTGTACACCGAAAATTGACTCTGACTTAGGTAATCCAATAACGCAAGGCTTATAGTTGCACGATCACCATTACATTATGAGGCGGTAGATAAAAAGTGTCTTTTGGGTTTGTCGACTGCGCATCCATTCTGCGCATGCGCTAACGCATTGTGTTAGACGTCAAACAAAATTTACATTCGTTAGTTATCGTACAGTGAAAGAATAACTTATTTATCGTCAATGATTCCAAAGTTATTCCATTTTAAAGTACGGGCACTCTTTTTCGATGACCCTGTATATAAAATTTTCTCAAGGGACAAAAGCTCATATCTAATTGGATTTTGAAAATATAATTAATTGTATCTCTAAGTATGCCATTTCTTTCAGTGTGTTAGGAACTAACATATATTATAAAATAAACAAATAAATAAGTGGATCTAAAATGGGATAGACAGTAAAATAGTCAACATTTTCTGAATAATTCATCTACTGGAATCCAACTAGAAAGTTTGTGCTTTGGTCCGTTGAGGATATTTCTGTAGGGTTTTGGTCTTTTTTGGGCTTTGTTCATGTTGAGCAATATTCTTATGGGTTTTTCTCCGGGAACCGTTAGGGTGATGATACCATCTCCCTGTTTATTTCATTCAATTTAGATAAAACTTAGAGCATGGTCTAGCAGATATAAAATACAAAATCAATTTCTCGAAAATAATGCCATACGCTCACAAAACATCGATAACTTAATTCGAAAAGCGGCCAACTGCAATTTTCACTACACAAACTTTAAGAAAAGTGAATTAAGTTTATATTACGCTAAAATTATTTATAGTGGAGTCCAAAGTTTGCGATAGAAATGCATAGTAATGGATTGGGAAAGTTAGAAAAAGTCATTTGTTAACATTAAAATCATATTGAGTACGTTACCCATTTCTTGCAATCGTTTTAAGTTTATATTATAGTATTTCCCACAAAAGCGTAGCGGGGGGCGGTATTTTTCAATCGAGAATTTTCCCTGTGTGAATGTATGAACTTTAGAATTACTGAAAAACATTTTAAAAAGTTGTTGCAGGTTTATTGGTTATTGTATTGTATCGTCCTTAGACCCTATGTAGGCACTTGGACTCGTCAATTTCACATAATATAAATGGATACATATAGGCTCTCACGATGATCCATATGTATATTTTTTTCGGGTTAATCGTGTAGTGATCAGATGCTCCGACGTTTAGGCGAACCTACTACCGCCTTGGCCACGGATTGTGATGTTGTGTGTATGATGTGGTGAGTGAAGGGTGAAAAACTTCCATTCGCAGCGAGAGGGGTGGAACTTTCTAAAGCTTTCTCACCCGAAACGCTCAGATAAAATGCAAACAAAAAACGCCCTTATGTAGATCGTTGTAAGGGTCATTTTCCATAAACATTTTATCTGCGTGTTTTGGGTGAGAAAGCTTACAAAGTACCACCTCAGATGTAGTCTTGGTAGTCTTGCGTGTGTATCTCCGGGTGTATCTTATCATGCACATAACATCATAACCCGTGACCAAGGCGGCAGTAGGTTCGCCGAAACTTCGGAGCATCTGATCACTGTACGATTAACCCGAAAAACAAATCTACATTTTAAAAAGTTTGTTGGTTCGTATATTAAGGAATCGTATATCGACACCATATAACGTATTAGGTGATGTATCTTCCATCGACGGGTCGTTAATTCTACCTAAGTGCTAAATTATTGGAAAATATTTGCCTACATGACGATATAGTACGTCGTATTATTATGATATTGTGGATATAGTCGGTATTTTGAGAATAATATGAATTAGCGCAGTAAAAGCGTAATACCGTTCCATGGGAGCTATACAAAAGGTCAGGTAGTCCTGAATTTTTGGTATGTTATTAGTGCTGGTCCTACAATGTTAAGTTCAAAAATGTGACCTTCTAAGGCTGCCGCGCTCCAATCGGTAGCACGAAAACCCATTTATTTTCTGCCATCCATTTCTATTTTCAAAATAACTCCCAAACGGTTAGTTTAACAGAAAAAAATCATACACATCAAATTTAATGTACGTTAAATGGAAACTGATTATTAGACTCGAATAACAAACTATAATTTTACCAAGTTTTTGATTTAATTGCTTATATAACTCGTAAACTAAGCGTTTTGTAGAAAATTAAATACTCTATAAGATGTTATAAGAATTTTCGGGCTTAAATTAAACATAACGAAGTTATCGCGATGTTTCTTGGCTAAATACTCAACATTGACAAAATACTCCAATCTTTGGAGCTTTGAAGCAAAGATTTATATTGTAAAATTATGGGAAATTTTGTGATGTACAAATCGCCAATTTTTTTTGACCTAATACGCGAAACTACGAAGTTATAGTTCATAATATACAAAAAGTGGCGATTTTTTAACGTTTTTTCAAGAAGGTGAAGGGGGCGGAGGGAGGAAAATTTACAATGCTTGAGTACATGTCCCTTTGTAATACATTACAGATACAAGTATACTACACTATATTATATTACATACTAAATCACACCCCTCCTAACAGTTTAGATAAAGACAATAAATTTCATGGAAATGGTAATAAAATGAACACAACGAGTCTTTAATATCTTTGCTTTGTAACAACTCTATGGAGGAAATACATAGATTAATGCACACTTCTGTTTGAGAAAAAAATAATCTACAATCTTCCTTGTTAATATTCAAAATAATTACAAAAAGTAGGAGGTCTGGGTTCGATTCCCCGCCGCGGATGAAGGATGGACTGTAATTGGTGAATGTTACTTAAGTGTAAAGTGATCACATTAAGCCAGCCGAGGATCAGTAATTTAAGCCTGATGGAAGGTCCTTGGACAATGATACTGAAGGAACGTTAATTCAGGGGTGAGGTTTGCCGGGGGGCTCCCTTAAGGCTAACCCTGGGCCCACCTCTTAATAATATTTTGCTAGAAGTGCGGGTAAAGAGGTCGCTATTAATGCATCTGAGCTACCCGGGGATGTGGAGGGCCTTAAGCCCGTGGGACTTTCCTTCAATGATGGAAGGTCCATCCTTTGCTGTGTATCTGTTGAGATATAACTACTTGTTATACTTGATTGTATTTTTTAACTGATAGAAAGCCCATCCTTCGCTGTATAATCAAATAAATAAATATGTGTTGGAGAGAACTTTTTGTTATCCAACTAGGTCACGTAGAAAATCCGATGATTTCACAAAAAAAAGTTGTGAGATTCCAAATAAAAACTGCTTACTAATATTATTCAAGATAACTTCGAGGTAACTCAAGATTTGAGATATTTTTCTGTTACGTAAACATTGTAGGTAGTTAGATAATCCAATTAGTTAATTATCTTTGCAGGTATCTGAATCTGATCAAGTAATCGCTAATGTTTATTCTCTTAATTCAGAAAACGATATTTTCTTTCATAACATCCCAAAGGCAAAATCTAATGATACCGTAGGTATTTATTGTTTACATAAATTCCCATCTTATAGAACTTGAATTAAGAAATTTAATTATTTAGGTAAGTTCTAATATGAATTATCCCTATAGAGAGAATAGTGTCAGAAGTCTCATTTTAAAGGGCGGTCCCGTGCATAAGATACTATGTCGCATGTAAGCGAGAGGAAAGAACTAGTACTCGTAGTTAGTTATGTACTACGAACTAGTAGAGTAGTTATGTAGTCGGTTACTTTTTAATATTGTGTGTTTTTAACAGATATAAAAAAAAAAACAATTTTGTACACCCCGTCCGCACGTCTTTTTACTCATTCACACAAAAAAACGTGGAGGGTCGGCGAACGTGTGGTAGAGGCATTAGAATATTATAGAAAACAATACATATTTTCAAGAGTAAGAAAATAAAACACAAATTAACTGTATTAGTAATATTATCGTATCTAGTACAGTAATCAGAGGAAATTGGATGGCATTTCTAGGAAAAAACTATAGACATTTCTTTCTCCATCATACTTTACGTATTTGGGGGCGCTGAATCCGAATTTCAACTTTGCCACCTCGTAAATGTGATGCGTTCTGAGATATCTCAGAAAGAAAGAGAAAAAAATGCTTTTTTTACAGACTTTGACTGATAATTTAAAAAGTATTCATTTTAGAAAAAAGAAGCTCAGGACAAGAATAAATTTCACCAAATTTCCTACAAAATGACATATAAATCTTTTTGTGGCATAAACCGTTAAGGCGTCAGAGTGAGCTAAAATAGGGGCGTAATTTTCACCCTACAGCACAAACTATATTTGTTTGTAATTTTGCTCCCATTACTCAGAACTTGCACACTTTTAAGCAAAAATATCTAATACAGAAATAAAGGTAATTATTTTTTCTTTAATTTATGCTACCTCTGTTTCGTAGACGTGATTCATATAGATAATTAAATGTAGTTTACTTTTTCAATAAAGTAATTCCTTTATAGTTTTCACTTTTCAAAATATGCTATTGTTTCTGAGTTATTCTGATATTTCTATCAACGCAGCACTATTAAGTGGTGGAAAACCTTAAAATATAAATATTACAACCTTTGTCCTTATATTTTCAAGTGCATTTAGTACAATTAAGTATTTTTTGATCATTATATATCAGTTTAAATAATGGTCAAAACTGCTTCTAATGTACTATACTGAACTTCAATGCGCTCTAGCGCCTAGACCGTTTACCTGTCGACGAAACAGTGGTAGCATAAATTAAAGAAAAAATAATGCTCTTTATTTCTGTATTAGATATTTTTGCTTAAAAGTGTCCAAGTTCTGAGTTATATGAGCAAAATTACAAACAAATATACTTTGTGCTGTAGGGTGAAAATTACACCCCTATTTTAGCTCACTCTGACGCCTGAATGGTTTATGTCACAAAAAAGATTTATATGCCATTTTGTAGGAAATTTGGTGAAATTTATTCTTGTCCTGAGTTTCTTTTCTCTAAAATGAACACTTTTTGAATTATCAGTCAAAGTCTGTAAAAAAAACATTTTTTTCTCTTTCTTTCTGAGATATCTCAGAACGCATCACATTTACGAGGTGGCAAAGTTGAAATTCGGATTCAGCGCCCCTAAATACGTAAATTATGATGGAGAAAAGAATGTCTATGTTTTTTTTCTCCGCGAAAACACCATATTATCGTACTAATCTCGATACTTGCAGTTTTGAACACGAAAAGCAATTCAAAGCAAAAAGCAGGTCTAATTCTATAACAAAATAAGTGCGTACTAACTGAAATAAGACGTTCTCCTTTTCAATTGTCTCATGGTAAAATAAATCTAAAGCAAACTTATTTCAGTTCACAAAGTTAGAGAATTGGAGCTATTTTGTGCAGTTTGGATCATAACACAATGCAACTAGATACTTAGAAGCAAGTAAAGTTCCAGAATTCTACAAGAATATCCTGAAGACACGGTTGACTGGGTGAAATATTTTTGAAGTATGTTGCAAGCGACGACGTCAACAAAGTTTCTCAAACTTGTGAGATTCATAACAACGTGAAGTTTGCGCAATATGCATTCATATTAATGTTTTGTAACATTATGAATACATATTACTAGAGACCGGATACTATGTATTTGCATATTTTGTCAATTTATTCAGGATTTTGCCTATTTCGACCAAAATGTATATTTTCTTAAATTTTAATTGTATTTATAAAATTAAAATGTTTCAGAAACAAAAATGTTGGTGTATAGTTGAAAATGTACTAGGTAAATAAAGTAGTTTAATAAAAAAATAAACCAGATTATATTACTTCACATCGCAGAACAGTTTTTCGCGGTCTTCCAAACGATACCAAATATAATTTAAATAAAATCTTGTAGTAATGTTTGTTGTATTTACTTAAATTTATGTTGCATATTTTGGTACTTTTTGGTGGTATTGTTGCATATTTCGAGCATTTATGATGCATATTTGCATGCACGTATCAACCGTTTTAAGTTGCATATAATCCGATCTCTACACAAACAAAATGAATTCATACAAATGTACCGTGCATTTTCTATATCTTGGCAGCCGGCGGAGGTTAGCTGCAAGTGGAGTTGCAAGATTGAATTGTTGGTAGCCCTGATTGCCGAACCTTACCGAAAGAGCTTGCAGAGGTCTGCAATATTCTCACATCGTATCTTTTACAAGTAACCTGCGATGCCGAAAATATTACAGAGCGGCGCTAGAGAAATCATTTTAAAGGCAAGATGGATTTGCGAGTGGGAAAAAGAAAAAAACTACTCCGATAATTCCTTTAAACCGCCATCACAAGTTTGAAAAATAATGTTGCCAGTTTATTCTAACAATCCAAAAATTGGCTAGTATTTTTAAACAACAGTTCTGAAATATAATTTGAAAGTAGCGAAAAAATGTAACCATACCTTATTATCACATCAAGCAACACTAAATCTAGTTTGCTCTGTGAGACTTCTGAAAAAAAATGGACTGTATTGTACGGTATTTCTGTTTCTACTGAATTAAAACAAAAAGAAAGAATTGTTGCAATAATTCTGAACAGTCGCATATTATTGTAATTGGAAAAAATAGTAGAAATGCCATGATGGTATGGGTGGTTAGATAAATTTTTAGTACCTAACTATAGAAATTGTCATTCTGTTCCACTGGGATGGAACATGATCCATAAACATAAAACTTGGGAGAAAACTGTTTAGAAATAACATTATTTTAAATGAATCTCGGGCGAATATGGAAACATTTGCTGGTATACAATAATATAAAGCAATTGGTCTAGGAAATTTACATAATACGATCATCTACTGTGTAAAATCCTTAGTGTATGTATGTCGTGTTGTGAAAATATTCAATATAATGACGATTGCTATATCGTTTTTTGAGAAAAACAAGATTCTACCTATAAAATTTTGAGATCTTGACTCTAGTTTTGCAAATAACACTATAATAAGGTTCCATCTGTGTGTAAAAGCTGTGAGTATTTGAATATTAAGAGAAGGAATATTGACATTTCAAAAATTACTAAAAGCTTTCTAAAAACAGGAGAATTCAGATCTCAACAACCTTACTCAATATGCGTTGGAAAAAATAGAGCAGATATATTGAACCTTTATCTAGGGAATAACCGCAAAATATTTTTCATATCTTGTATAGATTTCTCAAAAAAAATGTGAAAAACGCCTCTGATCTTTTTCCGAAAGACAGAAACTTGTTTCCCGAAAGTCGCGGAGTTTTTTCTTCTTGTTGATTTCTAAGGAATGACCGTAAAAGTTTTTTCATTGAAGCAAAAGCCATACAAAATCTACCTATGCTTGTGGTGTGTCAGAGGATTTTTTTTTAATTTACTGTTTGCCTATTCAGCAGGCCTCTACACACTGGTATAAGTATAATAATGCAAGAATATGATGTTACTCTAGTGAGATTTAGTTTTGAATAAAACATCTTGTTTCATTCCATAACAAAACATTGAAACAATAAATTGTATGGAATGATACAACATACTGTCAACAACACTACAAATGGAACTACAGTGCATTTACTAATCTTGGCCGCCGAAGGAGGTTAGCTGCAAGTGGAGTTGACAATTTTATTATTATTGGTAGCCCTGAGTGTTGAATCTTATCATAAGAGCTGTCAGAAGTCCGTAATAATCCCACATTGTATTTTTTACAAGCAAGCTACAATGCCGAAAACATTACAAGACAGTGGTAGAGAAATCATTTTAAAGGTGAGAGAGTTTTGCGATTTGGAAAAAGGAAAAAAATATTCCGATAATCCCTTTAAACCGCCATCACAACAATCGAAAAAACGGCAATTTTTTTAACACCAGTTCTGAAATATACTTAATTATTATACGCGGAGGCAAAACTTGCCAACTAAAGCCAATCAGTGCTCCAAAAATACCACCAAAAAACGAAGTCTTCTTACTTCTTACTTAGAACTGGTACGCGCCCGTCCACGGGTGATTTTGCAAAAAAAAAACGAAGTCATTATACAACAAAAAAAAAAAACAAACAATACAAGTCCATGTTAATACAAGTAAGTAATATAAGAACGTCTATTAATTAAAAACTCCCAGGTTGGAGGCGACACTCCTCCTAAAATTACCCAGGAAAATGCAGAAAACATCCACCCCTTCGATGTTTTAATGTACCAAGGTATATTTCTAATTATTATTATCTACATACTATTATTAATTTCATCCGTCTTGTCCACCGTGCGGACGTTACCTGCAAGTGGAGTTTAGATTGTATTGTTGGTAGCCCTGATTGTCGAATCTTGTCATAAGAGCTGTCAAAGGTTCCCAATATTCTCACATTGTATCTTTTACAAGTAACCTACAATGCCGAAAATATTACAGAGTAGCGCTAGAGAAATCATTTTAAAGAAAAGATAGTTTTGCGAGTTGGACAAAGAAAAAAATACTCCAATAATCCCTTCAAGCCGCCACCACAAGTTAGCAAAACAATGTCGCCAGTTTATTCTAACAATTCGAAAATTGGCAAATTGTTTTAAACAACAGTTCTGAAATATAATTTGAAAGTATAGCGAAAAAATTTAACCATATCGTATTATCACATAAAGCGACACTAAACCAAGTTTGCACCAGGGGACTTCTAACAGAGAATTGTCTGTATTATCTGCATTCCATGAAATTAGCGTGCAAAGACAAAATTGCTTAAAATCTTCGAGTGAAGCTAAGTAATAGTTTTCTAGTTGGATGTACGGTACGTATAATGAAATGTGAGGCATTTAGTATGAGAGACATCTGCTCTGCGATAAGACAATGTCTTTTTGATTAAAACTTCATGCAAATTTCAAAACAAAGTCCTTTGAAAGTTAAAGAAATCTGTATTTCATATTCCTTACTCGTTAGTCGTTAGGGGTGCCGCATGTTATTTATGGAAATCAATCGTATTTTATTTACAAATGTTTGAGTTCATCTAAATATTTTTGTACCAATAAATAAAAATAAATAAAATAAAAAAATCTTTATTGAAAAGAAAACATATCTTCCAAATGGCGGGTTTATTGCCGTAGGCAATGTCTGCCAACCAACCACTTGTGACATTCATTTGATATATACAATACATACAAGTGTTACGTACAAGTGTACCAATACTGTATTTTCAAAAAAAAAATACAGGAAAAAAGTAGATACATTATACCTACGGTATTGGTGAACGTTGTCCCAGGTACAAAAATAATTACTTAAACCAACCCAAGACAGCCAGATTATTAATTTTTAAGATTTTGGAGCATGCTGAGTACACATTTAATTGAGGGATTGGTCGGCGTTTTTGTTATGATTTTGTATATTGAATCTCTGTTAATTCCTTTTTTTGTGTCTCTACTGGAATAAAATACAATAAAAATAAGACGATTCGTAAGCATAGGAACACCCATCACTCCTATCAGTGATTTTTTGTAGGTACCTGTAGATGTATAAGTACATAGTGGTCAATATTTCTGGCGGACATATTACCTTAATAAAGTACTCGTAATTTTAAACAGCACTCTGCAATATTACGGAGTTTACGGACGGTGGGTAACCAGCATTATAATCATTGTACCTAATAACAGTTACGAAAATTGCACACTAGCCGGCGTATAGGCGATAAGTTTCCAAGCCGGCCTGTGTTATAGCATTCTACAATAAAATAAATATATTAATTATTAATTATATTAATTATATATAAATAAAATAAATATATTAATAATGAGGTGGTCGGTAGCCTGGTTGGTAACGCGCTTGACTGTTAATCCAGTGGGCGCGGGTTCGAGCCCCGATGCCGACCTACTCCACTTCACGACACAAGCTTTTCAAGCTTACTGTGAAGTTTACAAAGATGTATTTGGGTTTATTTCGATAAACCCAGATTCATTAATTAAAAAAAAAGGTGTCGGTTTTTAGCCTAGCCCTACGCCTCTTAAACAAAGAATCCGGCGTTGAAATGCAAATTACATCTAGAAGAATGCATTGAAAATAAAATAAATAATTGCTTACGTCATTCACAACTTTGCACTGCAATTTTTCATTTATTTGTAAAGAATTCCACAATTTATTTTATTTTGTTCAGTACTTTCTATAGAAATATTAATAGGTACTATAGATAGCCCAGTAAATCTTAACATTAGCTCTGCAAAAGATGCGGTAGTTCTGAATTTTTGGAATATTGTTGGTGCTGGTACTATAATGTTAGGTTCAAAAATGAGACCTTCTAGCGAAAGCGTATGCGTAGAGAAAAAACCCATTCATTTATATTTTGAAAAAAAACCTCCCAAACGGTTGGTTTCACAGAAAAAATATAATTTTCAAATTTAATCTACACAAATTTTTCGATAGAAGCTTAGTTTAGGAGTTATTCATCCAATAAAAACAAAAGTTCGGTAAAAAAATCATTTTTTTAATAATACGACTTTGTAGTAACTCAGTAATGGTTCATAATCATAATCCAGTGAAAACAATGGAAGTTATATTGCCTCATCCACATGCTGTCCGACCTTCCACGAGTCCCGCGCGAATGAGTAAAAAGGCGTTAACCGTCGGTTACGTATACAGTTCAAGACAATCACCTCGTCCGTACGTCCTTTTACTCATTCACACAAAACTCGTGGAGGGATGCCGAGCGTGAAGCGGCCGCATTAAAATAATAAAAATACTTAAAAATAGAAGAAAAAAAACGAAAACATTTAGAATAAAATCCACATTTTTTATGGATTTTAAAGTAGGTAAATATTTAGTTTTTTTCATTTTTCAAAAATAATAAAATACCTACTTAAAAATACAAGAAAAAACAGAAAACATTTAGATTAAAATCCACATTTTTTTGTGTAGGTAATTTTAATGTAGGTATATATTTAGTTTTTTTCATTTTTTTCCCTTAAAAATGCACTTCCACCAAGTACCAACGGTCGAAAACATCGAGATTATAAAATACTTGTCTTCATGATTTCCGTAAAAACTCAGTAATATATTTTTGTAATAACGGCAAGTTTTCAGTTTCAGCATCTCTATAGTAATTTTCTTTGTGGATTGCTACTCATTTTCAACCCAGTGGAATGTTTTAATGATTGGGAATTCAATTAGTTGGGAAACTAGCATTTCTTTCTAAAAGACAAAACAGCTAAAAGAAAGAATGTATAGGATTTTAATTGTTCTGATGAGGTTTTCTAAGGACGCCATTCTCCTGTCTTTAAATTTAATACAAAATATTTGTCGTTTTAAGAAATATTGTTCAAATAATTAGGCATTATTGGGTTAATGGAATATCGAACAAAGGAATATAAAACCGCTTAAGAGTAGGCATATTGACATTTCAAAAAACTTTAAAAACGGTAGACTTTAGATCTCAACAATCTTACCTACTAAAAAAAATCCTTGACTTTCAGGAAACGAGTTGCTGTCTTTCGGAAAAAAATATCAGAGGTGTTTTTCACATTTTTTTGAGAAATCTATACAAGATACAAAAAATCTTTTACGGTTATTCCCTACATAAAGTTTCAATGTATATACTCGATTTTTTTCAAAAGCATATTTAGTAAAGTTTGTCGAGATCTAAGGTCTCCCGTTTTTAGAATTTTTTGAAATGTCGATATGCGTACTCATTGATATATTTTTGTGTTTTTATTGAAAAAATATTTTTTTCTGAATACTTTCCAACATCGCCTCCTAGAGTAGATACTCGTACTTTAGCCGTGCTGTAACAGTTGGCAACATAGCACAATGATCAAATAGGACCACCACTCCTGTCAAATCTCCTAACAGAATATAATGCGTGGTCTGTCATACTCGTTGTTAAGGGAACTGTTATTCCACACGATTCCTTAGCGACGGTAACGGCAACCTCGCCTATAACGTTTTATGTATTAATCCTACATCATGGCTAGGGAAAGAGAGAAATGTCAAAGTGGCGGTGACTCCAATCAATCGATTTTTTCGTTGGGTGAAAATACGTAGAAATACGTCGAATTAAATACATTTTCATATAAAATGTTTTCGTTTTAAACTCTATGCACTTTGTGTAATTGCTTTTTCGCTTTTTCTTTTAATTATACGTACATACGAGATACTAAACCAATTACATTTTGTTGGTACAATCTGATATAGGATGTTCCACGTTAGAGAACTGTGTTTGTTTTTCAAACAAATGTAGTAATTTCTTTCTAGTGCATGTGTGACCTAATAACCCGATATAAAATAAAGTCTCTTTTTCTCTATAAGATTTTAATTAAAAACTATAATGTTTTACTTGTTTATCAATGTTTAAAAATGCTTGCAAAAGAGGCGACACTATTGGAGTAATAGAGCTAGCGTTTCAAATGCGGTTTAGTTCAAATTTGGAATTTATTTAGTGACACAATTATTCAAATAAATATTTTAAAAATATCTGCAGCGCTAATCTATTAAAAGTTAGTGTTTTTTTCACAAAAAATTGCTGACTTTCAAAGGATTCTGTTTTATCTACCGACTTATTATATATTATTATATGTTTTATGACAAAATTTTCGACTGGGGCGCTATTCACTAGTTTTCGTTGCATTTTGCAATATCAACATTTTAGTTGTCCCCCTATTGTCTCTGGTCTAGAGCTCGAATCCCCCCCGAAATGAATTCCTGGATACGCCTTTGACATCTTACAAGTTGGTATACACCTCATTTAATAAAACAGATAAGGCTTTTTACGTCGAATATTTTATTTGCCACGATAAAAATTCACGCCAAGTTCACAGGTCTCCAGTCTACATAGGTATACCCTGATATAAATCACCTACACTTTATTTAAGCCCGACTCAGGTTTTTCTGAATAAATCGATGTGTGGAGGTTTAAGTAGTAATAATATATTGAGTGCATTACTGAGAGGAGAGCGTGTTAAACAAAACGGAGGCTAATCTCGGGATTAAGGTGATGCAATAAATCTCGGGTTTCACAGCTTTTCGAAGACTAATAAAAATACGAATAGGTACCTACTAGTGGTGGGCGTTTACGCTAACTAAAGTTAACTTTAACAGATGCTAATGTTAACCTCGATTAATAGTTATCGTTAACTGCTAACGTTAATATGGTCGTTTCGTTACTGATCAATTTCGGAAGATTCCCCGTTAATGTCCCGCGCGTAATGCTAATGAATCTCGCGATGTCATTGGTCACCGGTCAACAGGCGCTACTGGTACAATGACATCGCGAGATTAATAACAGTACCTAGTCGTTCATTTTTCTGTTGATATTAATATTACTATTGACGAGCAGGAATTTTGCTTAGTTTTGGTTGGAATATTTACATACTCGCTCAGGTATTGGCGTGACGTTAGCAGACAATTTACTTTTATGTCAACAGTGTTGACGTGTTAAATAAGAACAGGGGTTAACTGGAAGAAATCGCAGTTCTGCGATAAGTTCGCCCTAGTGAACAACGTTTTATAATCTGTACTATATCCATTTTGTATATTTATGTGTTTGTTGTTTACTTTAAGTTTAAATAAATAAATAAATAAAAAAAACAACAATTGAAAACTGTTGACCATTTTTGACACAGCTCTAGTACCTAGGTAAAACTCACCGTGTCCGTTAAGAATAAATTAAGCACCTATTTTTACAGAATAGAGTCAAGTAATGAAAAATAGAGTGAATTTACTATGAGAGGTGAACATTTTTTTATTCAATTACACTTTATTCTATCCTCTTATCCACGTTCCTCTTAGAGTAGACAGAGAGAACAGAACACCAGACTGACTTATCTTAACTGACTCTCTGTCTATGCTTCTTTGACATTCATACAATTCGCTCTACGATTCATTTCTCTCAAAACATGTCCAATTTAGCATTTCTTGATCTCACTTTTATTCAGAAATTTATCGATTTTTTCGCGTGAAGCTTTGTGTAAATTTACAATTTATTGTTCATTATCGTCCTTAGGCCCTAATTTCGGGCACTTGGACTCGTCAAATTTACATAGTTATAGTCTATTAACAATCAAGAGGAGCAATAAGAAAAGGTAAGCGCGTCAATGCTAACAGAGTGTAGAACATCTGCTAGCGTTTCGGGAAAACATAATCAATTTGAAAAATAAGCAATATTAAACAACAAATTCGATGCTGAGATGTACCAATAGTCTCATGCCAGCATCTCGTCCTTAATATTTAACAAAAAGAACATTGACAAGAAATTACACAACATTTAATGGGGAGAGAGTGGCAGGTACAAGAGTGCGGAGAGATGTGATATTGCAACGCAGAATACAACAAGAAACTCAAAAACAGCAAAACAGCGACAATGTACCAGAGAAGTAGAATCAATGCAAACAAAGTGTAAAGGGCTCCGTTTGCATATGACACATAAAACCTTCATCTACAATCAATCTAAAGTTATGTTGACAGTGGCGGATACAGGATTCAATTTTGGGTGGGGGGGCTGAATGTCGTCACATGGTAAAAAGTACTGCCACTCAACGTTTTGGGGGGGGCTAAGGGGCTGAAACCCCTAGATTTGTTGACAAATGTGTAGTTAGCAAGGTAGGTAAGTACTTCATAAAACACAAATAGAAAATAGAGGAAAAGTATGCCCAAATATTCTTTGTCTCATTATAACTTAGTCAACTCAAAATAAATTGAAGTCCATTACACTTTTATAAAAACAAAGGGTATGTATTTTGAAATTCAAATAAGTTCTGCGTAATATGAAACATAAAATCTGGAAGATAATGAATATGAAGTGTTTTTTTTAAAACTGAGCGAGGGGAAAATTTCAAAAACATAAAAGACTCCTATAACGCTTTATCGATGAGAGATCTGACCTATGTAGGTACTTATTGTGAACGTGGCGAAAAAACGCACAATTTTGAAGATTTTACAGGATATCTTTAGAATAATCACTATTTAGAGAAAATTTAGAGGTACACATTTTTGTCAATGTGGGATACCAAAATATATTCTTATTTTTTTTTCTTTATTAAGTAAATTGAGTTTCAAAAACACTCGGTAATTTTTGCGTATATTTGTATCTTGAATACATCGGACAATAATTTCGAGAAATCGGAATAATTGTAAGATGATACTGGTGACATTTCATATAAAAACTCAAGTTTATAATTTCTTTCGATAGGTGAACTTCATTTTGTAATATGGTATATTTTATCGGCTGGTACCTATCAATACATTTTTTTCTATGTAGCGAGAACTTTTTTCTCTTGGAATATGTACTCGTAAGATTAATATCGTTCGGCTCTCTCACTTATCGGCTACCGCTCAGATAGATGTTCGTATAAAGCGAAATAATATTACGATGTTAAAAAAGGAAGATTAAAGACACAAAGGACTTTTTACTGCACGCACCATCTCATTCAAATCATCCAGATACCACCAATATTAGTTGAGAAATACACGTCTTATATCTGAGAAGGGGAGGAGGCATACATATCGAAACACTCCCCCGTTAAAGGCCCTGTAAAAGCTACCTTAAGAGAAAAGACATTGAAATAGAATACTCGTACTCCAATAAACATGAAACACAATGAATGTTTTCAATAATGCGAATAAAAACAGTCTCTTTAGGGTCGTGACCCAACTATGACATCACGGTCATTTTCCTCGCGTGAACAATCGCATGATAAGATGATAAAAAAGCGTTTTTTGGGGTTAATTTCGCTTCAAATAAAAAACTTTTACGGTTATTCCCTAGATTTTAATGCATATTATCAATACAAAAAAATGTTTCTTCGTGACCTTCGGGAAAGGAGTTTCTGTCTTTCGGAAAAAAGATAAGAGGTGTTTTTCATATATTTTTTTGAGAAATCTATACAAGATATAATAAAACTTTTACGGTCATTCCCTAGATAAAGGTTCAATGTACCTACTCTATTTTTTCCAAAGCATATTTAGTTACGGTTGTCGAGATTTAAGGTCTCCCGTTATTATAAATTTTTGAAATGTCAATATGCCTACTCTTTAAGGAGAGAAAGGGAGAAAATACTTTAAAATGAAAATATATTTACACAAGTATCTGATTTTTTACCTCCAAAATAAATATTGAAGAAGGTAAGCGAAGTTATATACAGATAATGACAGCTTAAAAAAATACACCGATGTTCGTAAAATTGAAAAACAGGTAAAAAATTATCTTTATAAGAATAAATGTAAAATTTATCTGTTCCTATAGACTTGTACCAAATGGGACGTACATATATACCGAAATATTTTGCGATAAATATTATACGTATGCAATGAATATTTTTCATATCTATTTCATATAACTGTGTATTGTTTGGCTGTGTACCTTTATTGTATTGCTATTTTTAACTTTTTTAATGTAACTTTCCAAAGGTGTGGCCGTCAAAACTATAAATAAATATGTAAAGTCTGATTTTTGTAAGTGTTTGCATAACTCACACATTTTACAATGGATTGCTGCGAAAATTTAGAATAGCATTGGCCATAATAATATGCAGGCTGTGTCCTAACGTCGCCAGTTTTTGGAGAAAAAGCTTGTCCTAGGAGATTGTTTATTGTGCTTTCACTATATTTTGTCTTGCTCATACTATGTCACTGACGAAATGCTAACAGCGCCCTTTACACTCTTTAGCATTGATATTGTGCATTATTGTTGTTATTATTGCCTTAATTGTTAATATAATTATGTAAAACTGACGAGTCCAAGTGCCCGACATAGGGTCTAAGGACGATAAACAACAATAAACAATAAACAATAAGATGCCATAATGATGAGCAGATCCAAGGGCTGTGTGGTATCGTATGAATGGACGTTGGAAAAGGAATTCAGCTCTGAAAGTCACATTTTGTCCAGCTCAAGCCTATAAAGTATGCCGGGTTGGTTTGTTAAATTTGCAGTCGCGAAGCACGGGTAACTCAGCTAGTATCTATATTCTATATAAATATAAACCTACTGCCAATATGAAAGTGACCTTCAGCTTTTATAGGGGGGGGAGCAGTTATAATCTTGCAAATGAAAAACAAATTTATATTTTTTACAATCGGGATAGTTTATTTTTACGCTATAATAACATAACATAACTATAAGTAATAGAAGCATACTTCTCAAACATGTGTTGATAAGATTTGAAGTATTTATGCAAAAGAAGTTCATTAGAACCAAAACCAAGAGAAAATTAAATAAATAAAGGTAAAATAATGTGCAAATTGTATTTAAAAGTTTGCTGTCAAATTCAACCTAAAACTCGCCTTTACCCGTTAAAAAGCCTGTTAACTTAACAATAATCCAAATTAATCTTACTAGTAACTACACCTAGCCTTATCTAAACTAACATAACCTAACCTAACCCAATCCAACCTAACTAAACCTAACAGAACCTAACCTAACCCTACCTAATAAAACTTAACCAAATCAAACCAAACCTAATTTTACCAACCTAACCTTACCTTACAAAACTCTTGTGCTGGATTTCACCACATTCTTAGGCGAAGAATAGCGGAGATAGGAGCCACTTATCATTATATTTCATACAAAATTTATGCTAGGTGGCTCCTATCCACTCCAAGTAAGTAGTATGTGAACAAGTCTAGCTTTTGGGAATATACGAAATGAATTTAATTTCCATAACTTTGAGAACAAGTGTAACACGACATCTTCTCCCTATTTTGTCATCAATTTGAACGAATCGCTTCCATAATAACAACAATAATAATTGAAAATAGGAGATAAATGTAGTCAAATATCGGGGGAATTTTATTTGCCTATAGCAGTGATGGGCAAACATTCCAAGAGGAGGGCCAGATAAAATAAAAAATATCCAGGCGGGCCGGATAGATTTTTTTTAAGTGTTAAACTTTATTATAATATGCTACAAAAAAGTTACATAAATTGATTATTCTTTAGATGAGTATGAAGGCGTATGTGACAGATGAAACTGTGATTGAGCTTCTAAAAGTTGTTCATAATTTGGTAGAATGGGATGAGCTGATTCGCGCTAGTGAAGCTAAATGGTCGTCAGTCAATCGGTTTTTAACGCTGTTTTGACTAAGCTTCACGGTAGAAAACACCTATTCACAGGTAGGAAGATGCAAACATCGCAATTATTTTCTGAGCGTGAGATTTCAGATTTGGAAAACTCAATTTTGGCAGGGCCTTGTAGAACTCAACTTTGGAAAAGTTTTGAAATAAATGTTAATATTTATTGGGTTATTTTAAACCATGTCGAGGGCCGGACTGACTACCCCGAAGGGTCGCACTTGGCCCACAGGCCGTACTTTGCCCATCACTGGTCTATAGGTACTCTATGCTATCTGGGGTCTATAGGAGTAATATTCCTTTTATCTGCAAAATGTGCCATGATTGGGAAAGAAAATATACATTTTTATTTTCGGCAGTCATTTCATGATGACAATGTTATTGCTTCTGGTGGCGCTTTAGGAAAAATCAATAGCAATATATGGCAAAACCCTCTTTTGAACGACCAATTCTATGCGTAAAGTGTACCTATTTTCATAATAATTATTTATTTTATTTTATTTATTTATTTAAACTTAAAGTAAACAACAAACACATATAAATATACAAAATGGACATAGTACAGATTACATAAATAAATAAAAAAAAATCTTTGTTAGCCGAAATGGAGGTGGTTGGTAGCCTGATTGGTAACGCGCTGTGCTCGTCTGTTAAGCCGGTGAGCGCGGGTTCGATCGCCGATTCCGACTTACTCCACTTCACGAAAGAAGCTTTTTCAGCTTACTGTAAAGTGCACAAATATGTCCATATCTTCGTTGTTGGTTCTTCGGGTTTCCTTACTGCGTGTAGAGTGGTTGAATAACCGAGCTTACGGCAGCGATACTACTGCCATCTTCAGGGTGAAGTGAAAATGGCAATAGTATCACTGCCGAAAGCTCGGTGATTCAACCACTCTACACGCAGTAAGGAAACCCGAAGGACCAACAACGAAGATATGGATTTCTCGGGCTGCGAAAGCCTACAAGATTATTTGTACAAACATGTCTTTAGGACCTTCTAGTTTATTTCAATAAACTTAGATTAATTTTAAGGAAAAACTCTGAGGCTCGTAATTGCATGATTTTCTTTTGATCTCGTGAGTACAGAATTCAGAGTGAAATCCGCGGTAGGTACTTGAAGGAAGAAGAAGAATGTAATATTGTTCTGTGATACAGATACTTAAAATAAAATAATCGATACTGTGAAAATTTTTACTTAAAAGGACGGCAGTATCCTTGTAGAAAGGATTTATTAGTACTTTGTATTCAATAAACCACAAGCTTTAAGGTTCAGCATAATAAACAAGCAAATAAAATATAGAGACATTTTATTATTCCAGAAAGGAGGCTTAAGAGTAGGCATATTGACATTTCAAAAATGTATAAAAACGGGATACCTTAGATCTCAACAACCGTTACTAAATATGCTTTGGAAAAAAAAGAGTAGATACATTGGACCTTTATCTAGGGAATAACCGTAGAAGATTTTTCATATCTTAAATAGATTTCTGAAAAAAAAAATGTGAAAAACACCTCTGATCTTTTTCCAAAAGACAGAAACACGTTTCACGAAAATCGCGGTGTTTTTTTTTTTTTTTGTACTGATAATATGTATTAAAATCTCGGGAATAACGGTAAAAGTTTTTAGTTAACCCCAAAAAATTGAAAAAAAGCTATTTTTACCATTTTATCATGCGATTTTGAACCTTAATGCCGTAGGAAATTACCGTGACGTCATAGTTGGATCGGGAACTTTAAAGCTTCCGTAAGCTCTGAAACCAACCCTTTGAATATTTCATGAACTAAGTTGATAGCTTTTTTTACTCTGTGAAATAATTAATACCTTTTATAGGACAATGTTTTCATAATTATTACTGTGGTCCTTTGAAAAGGTATTATTAAAATTCGTCAATTTGTTTATTCATAATATCCTTGTGTGCTTTTCAAGTACCTACCTGCACAAAACAGGGAAATAGAATATTGTATTTCAAAGTAAGATAAGGTGATTATATTCTGGTTGTAATGATAAAATATTTTAAAATATGATGAAGCATTGTTTCAGAGGTTCTCAAACTAGCCCGCCCCCTAGTGAGGGGGGTTACTTGACAGGGGACATCAAATTAATGAACAAAAGAGGACACCTTTATTAATGAGACATATATATTTTTTATCTTAGAGTGAACATTCTCATACGATAATTATCTGCCTACAAAACAAATGACAATTTAAAATGTAATTTGAAATTGAAAATATTTTCATAGAGAGATTATCACCAACGTGGCAATGCGATCTTTTTGGCTAACCTTGACAATGACATATGTCATGTCTTGCGTATTTTGATTATGTATTTATGAATGAATGGATTTTGAGATTGACACTATATACCAATAAAAAGAAATGTATGAATAAATTCAATAAATTAATACTCGTAAAATTGCGAGACAGTTCTTGCTCAAGCATCACAATTGGGTATACCTAATTCCGGGGTAAAAAAATCAATTGACAAATATGTAAATTGATTTATTTGACCCCCTGTCAAATTGAGGCACCCCTCCTAGGTGGCACGCCCCACTGCTTAGGAACTGCTAATGTATGTTTTACTTATTGAATGCTATATTTGTAGGCTTCTAAGTTGTTTTATGAAAGTTATAGGTACCTATCCACCCAGACTCAATGTATTTAAAATTTTGTCTCTAAAGTTTATAGAAGTTTCGGTAAAGTTAATATGTTATAATACTATATAGTTGCTCATTTTGTATGTAGGCATTATCTCTTATATGAAAAGACAAATGTTTGTTTGCTTTGGTACTCGTTTCCTATAGAATTACAAAGTTTCCTACAAGTTTAACTCTCAAACTAAAGCAAGAAAATTTCGTATGTAGTAAACTTTCAAAAGTAGTGTGTCCAGACGATTTAGAAGAGATGGCGGTAACGTGTTACAAAATAAGTGAGTATGCCTATTCTATAAATAAATTGGGTGGACCTTCCATCAGGCTTTTGACTGATCGTCGGCTGGCTTAATGTGATCACTTTAAACTTAAGTAACCTTCACCAATTCCTGTCCATCCATCTGCCGCGGCTGGGAATCCAACCCAGACCTCCAACCTGATAAGATAACTTGAATTTGTCTGCTCTGGGCCGAGACTTAACGCTTTGTGTTTACTTTGTGATGTCCATACTCCTACTTTGGGAGGCGGCATTCTATGTTGAACCTGAGTAACAACCTGCCTTATACTTGTACTGTAATTTGATATTATATTTTTCTTTTTTCACTGTGTATAATATTTTTTCTTTATTTTGGGCGCCTTTAATTGCTTGCATGTCCTGGTTTTTCATCTTCATATTTTACGTTTCTGCTTTATTTTGATTCCAGGTACTTTTCTCCACAGCGGACGTTGGGGGTCGCTGGTACTGTAGGGTACCACGGGGAGCCGTTACCCTGTCCGTTACGCGGGTTGGGTGCGGTTTTCTTTGTTTCCCTGCTTCTGCGCCGGTTGGCCCTTTTCCTAAAGTCAGGGTCAATCCTAGGCATTGCATGTCAATTATGCTGTTTTTTATGTTTAGGCTGTAAGAATTCTAGTACGTAGTAAATACGTAACTGTAAGATAGTATATAGGAAATTGTATTAGTATATAAGGACTTTTTGTGAACGTTGAGGGTTGTTTTAAATCAGGGAGGGGTTTGTCGGGGGGAGCCCTTCTGGCGAACCTTGAGCCCTCCCTAGAACTGTTTTTGCACAAATATTGGATGACATAGGAACTAGCGTTCCTTCATCATCCAGGGTAAGTGGGAGGGAGCAACCCTTAACGGGGAACCTGATAAGCCGGTACCCTACCACTGTGCTACAAAGGCTGGAAGTTGAGTTGAGATGAAACATGTATACATATTGTACACGGCCCTGTATTGAGATTATTTTTTTGTTATTTTAGTGTACATTCCAGTCATTTTTACGCTTCCCTGAAGTCTTAAATGATGATAGTTTAAAAAAGCCCAATTTGTTGAACAGACTAGATTAATTACAGTACATAAAACACAGATTCAGGTTAAAAAATTATTATTATTATTTTCATATTTATTTATATTTTTCTTATTTTTCATACACTTGTATGTAATGCGTATATCAAATTAATGTCACAAGTGGTTGGTTGGCAGATATTGCCTACGGCAATAAACCCGCCATTTGGAAGATGTGTTTTCTTTTCAATAAAGATTTATTTATTTATTTATTTATTTTATTAAAAAAGAAAATCAGTGGATGGTCTGGAATTGGTGAATTTTACTTAGATGTAAAGTGATCATATTAAGCCAGCGGCGATCATTCATAAGCCTGATGGAAGGTCCATCCTTTGCTGTGTATCTGTTGAGATATAACTACTTGTTATATTCATCTACGACATGTAGAATTGTGATTTTCAAATTCTCAGGGGTTGGTACAAACTAGTGTACTTGTAATATTAAGTTTGTTTCTAAACTTCAGACGATTGTCTCCGGGCTTCAGGTGAGTATGTGAGTACATTAAGCCAGCCGACGATCAGTCATAAGCCTTATGGAACTATGGAAGGTCCATCCTTTGCTGTGTATCTGTTGAAATAACTACTTGTTATATTCATCTACGACATGTAGAATTGTGATTTTCAAATTCTCAGGGGTTGGTACAAACTAGTGTACTTGTAATATTAAGTTTGTTTCTAAACTTCAGACGATTGTCTCCGGGCTTCAGGTGAGTATGTGAGTACATTAAGCCAGCCGACGATCAGTCATAAGCCTTATGGAACTATGGAAGGTCCATCCTTTGCTGTGTATCTGTTGAGATATAACTACTTGTTATATTCATCTACGACATGTAGAATTGTGATTTTCAAATTCTCAGGGGTTGGTACAAACTAGTGTACTTGTAATATTAAGTTTGTTTCTAAACTTCAGACGATTGTCTCCGGGCTTCAGGTGAGTATGTGAGTACATTAAGCCAGCCGACGATCAGTCATAAGCCTTATGGAACTATGGAAGGTCCATCCTTTGCTGTGTATCTGTTGAGATATAACTACTTGTTATATTCATCTACGACATGTAGAATTGTGATTTTCAAATTCTCAGGGGTTGGTACAAACTAGTGTACTTGTAATATTAAGTTTGTTTCTAAACTTCAGACAATTGTCTCCAGGCTCCAGGCTTCAGGTGAGTATGTGAGTCGAGTGTTAGAAAACTTATAACGAAGGTAAACTTTCCTCATATAAGTTGTTGCTGCAAAAAATACCAACATAACTTTGAAGGAATTCTGTAATTTGATACACGTAGAACTCAATACAATATATTATTATATGGCATATCCATTGTTGTCCATTATTACGTATACTTAGATATCGTAATACTGGATCAGATGTTGTAGGGTTGCCAGATATGTTATATGTACAAAAAAACCGGTCAATTTTTTAGTTATCAAAAATATTTTTCAATTATGCATAAACAATTTGCACCGCGCAGGCGAAATTTTTGCTGACAACGAGCTATGAAGAGAGATATTTTCGCTTAACGAAATATAAAAATTATACCTACGTAAGTAGTTCAAAACAGTGTTTACTAAGTTGACCATTTTATTTAGATATTCAGGTTTTCACAATGAATGTGCCTACTACATATGAAAAATGAGAACACGGTGGAAATAATCAAGATTGGATTCCCTTGAGTAATTTTAGATCCTGTTGAACTTATTGCCATCCAATCGAAAAAACTTGACAGCCGAATGTCCGGTTTTCCAAGATACTTCAGGCACAATGCTTGTATTTTAGGCCCAGTGTTGAGCCATAATCCTGTGATATCCGTGATATCTGGATAGGTGAATGTTTCCCAGTATTAGGCTGATGAGTTTATATGTCAATCATAAATGATAATATGTAGACTCTTCTGGCTGATTATACTGATAAGTATGTTGCAAATTCTTGCCTTCGCGTATAAAAAGTATAAGTATTCGTTTCGCTTCAATGTGTCTAATACAATTAGAATCTATACCAAGATCATGGCTACTATAAGACCTCACTTATTAACAAGGAGGGACATGGTCGCAACGCAATTATCCTGATCAAGTTATAAGCGTCATTTGATATCCTTGACAAGCAAAACTCTCATCGGGGCCCGAGGGACCATGTCATGAAGATGGGAAACTAATGGGAAATCCTTGAACTATCTACAAACATCGGTGGTTGACAACCTTTTAATGACAACTCTTGGATGGAATAATAATACACTACTGAGAAAACTAGCCTTACAGTCCACTTTTTTTTTCAGAAGTCTCACGGAACAAACTTGGTTTAGTGTTGCTTGATGTGATAATAAGATACGGTTACATTTTTTCACAACTTTCAAATTATATTTCAGAATTGTTGTTTAAAAAAACTAGCAATTTTATGTATTGTTAGAATAAACTGGCAACTTGGTTTTTCAAACTTGTGATGGCAGTTTAAAGGGATTGTCGAAGTTTTTTTTCTTTTTCCAATTCGAAAATCTATCGTGCCCTTAAAATGATTTCTCTAGCGCTGCTAATATTTTCGGCATTGTTGGTTACTCATAAATGAATATACAATGTGAGAATATTTCAAACATTTGACAGCTCTTATAACAAGGTTTGACAATCAGGGCTACCAACAATACAATCTTGAACTCCAGCAGCTAGCCTCCGCAGACTGCCAAGAAATAGAAAATCAGTAATTTCGAGGTGGTCGGTAGCCTGTATGGTAATGCGCTCGACTGTTAATCCAGTGGGCGCGGGTTCGATCCCCGATGCCGACCTACTCCATTTCACGACACAAGCTTTTCAAGCTTACTGTGAAGTGTACAAAGGTGTATTTGGGCTTATTTAAAAAAAAACAGATTAAAAAAAAACGAAATGTTTCGCTCAGTTGTCAGCGATCATAAGTGTTCTTCAATTTATTGTACCAAAGGCAGCTCCTAAGCTCACTGGCCGCAAGTTGGCCACGTGTATACTGCCTGATGTCTCCTAGTATGTCATTATAGACTTGACCAGAAAGGGTGAAATTAATTCACTCGGCTTAATTGGGTCGCCTGATTCAATCAAAGGAGGTTGACAAGGATTGTATACACAATTAGTGTGTGTATTAGTATTATACCTATGTACCTTATGGATGGTCCTTACCCAAATATTTAGGATTCTGCCCTTAGCGGCCTACAAGGTAATACTCATATACTTACCTAATAATAAAGTTAGGTAAGTATAATATACATAAGTTATAAAGATCGGTATATATATAATCCCATCCCAATAGTATTATCAGCCACAGCTATAGGGGTTAACTGGAAGAAATCGCAGTTCTGCGATAAGTTCGCCCTAGTGAACAACGTTTTATAATCTGTACTATGTCCATTTTGTATATTTATATGTGTTTGTTGTTTACTTTAAGTTTAAATAAATAAAAATAAAAAAATAATACAAAAATCGCTAACATATAATTTTTAAAAATTAGATTAACCGTAAAATTTATAATACATAAAAATCCAAAAATGGGTAATTATTAATAGTTGCAATCTTGTAAGACGATTTCTAAATACTGATATTTCAGGCACAATGCTTGTATTTTAGGCACTGCGTTGAGCCTAATCCTGTGATATCCGTGATATCTGGATAAGTGATTTTTTTCCAGTGCTGAAATGGCCTACAATTTATATGTCAATCATGAATGATAATATTACGAAAAACTCAATAAAATAAAGTTATAGTACATTTGTTATTACATAATTCTTAAACCTTTTTCTCTAGGGTGCACCTGTAAAAAGTTACAATTATTAAACTGAAAAACGGACAGAATTTCGTCGGTTATTGACTCCTCCTAGTGAACGCAAAAGGGTGGAGAGGTCGCAAACTTGAATTCTGAAACACACGACCGACCCATACAACATATCCAAAAATCAGAAAAAGTTCTCCACTAGTAAGGCAAGGTACTATTTTCATTCTAGATTCAACGGACTAGCTAATATTCTATTTAAGGCTCTCCACTCGGTCAACGTATCAATTGTAATCATATTTCTATGACAAAAAATAATAAATGATAGGTATAAATATTAGGTATCTAGGTAGATTATAGTACACTTACACTGATTACCTACTTATTTATCACAACAAATACTTAAGTACATATTATCACCAAAGTCAACGAGGAAAACCTATATTGTATAGTAGGTAAGGTCAGTGAGATAATAAAGTAGGTAGGTCAGCTACTGGTACCTACACCCAATAACATCTATATTCAACATTCAAGGGAAATCGCACAAATATTTCAGCACGTTAGTATGCAGATGTGTCTGAGATAAACTCTGAATCTCTAGAATGCAGATTGGTTTAGTATGGAATCCAGTCTTGGTATGATTTGCTTAGGTTAGATTCAAACGCTTATCTTTCGTATCAATTCTTGTATTAGTCCTGAAGAGGGGAACTTTGTACCCGAAACATGTTGACTCTGGTCAAAATAAAAGTGGTGTAAACAAAGTGATATTGTTTTAATTATATAATATCGCCACAAAATAAAGAAACCTTCAAAATCAAAGAAGCTTATGCTTCGAACTTACGAGTATCTAATCGAAATCTCTTGTGTTCCTACACTCTAGAAAAGCTTACACATTATGGGTGCCCAGTATGGGGGAGCAGCTCCCCCCCTAGAGATTGGAATAGTTAATACTTCTTCATACTAAATGATAAAAACTCACAAAAAATCACATATCAACACACATTTCCCATCATTTGTGAGTGAGTTTACTCATATAACATGTCCGTCATCTGAGATTAACAAGGTCCTAACTACTAAATCTTGACATTTTGAGTTTTGCATGAAAATGTTTTTTTTTTCCATGAACACACACTATAATCTATACAATTTTAATGAAAACTCTCTATAATCGCGAATAGTGAGAGCAATATTAATTATTAAGGTTCCATCTGTGTGTAAAAGTTGAGTATTTGGAACTTTGATCTCGCATTTCTGAACATTTTGGTTTTGTAAGTTAAATTCTTGTAATCTTGAAATACGCTAAACGAGCTTTAAAATCTGCAAAGATTCGAATGAAATTCGGACAGATTTAAACATTTTCATCGTTCATTTATCCACATCATGTAGTCCTGCTTTCACGCATTATATTTTTATTGATAGACTCAGTAAGTAATGTATCGAAACAGTAAAAATCATAATAATTTCCAAGAGCTATATGGGACTGTAAAAGCTAGTGTTGTATACAAAATATACTAATGTTACTAATATGAAATCACTCTGATACCACCAATAACCTAGTTAATAATTTGCAACAAAGATATAAATAACACACACGTAACATTTGTCACTTGTTATGCATTCGTAAACATTTCCCATATCTTTAACATTCAAAATCGCATGAACAATCATATGATTAAATTTATTATAGGTATGTTTTTTTTACGTTTTTTGGGCACAATTATTCAAAAAAGTTTGATGGTAATGTAGGCATATTATCGCTAAGATTTTTTTTTGGGCTACTGATAGGTATGTACTGTCGTCAAGGGCATTATTTTAATCTTAAAAATCCATTGAAATATCTCATTGCTTTTCCGATCTCTCAGTGCTTTCTCACAATTTTTTGTTAAATAAATAAGTAAAATAAAAAATCTTTATTGGATAAAAAACATTATACCAAATAGCGGGTTTATTGCCGTGGGCAATGTCTGCCAACCAACCACTTGTGACAATAAAGTGAGATAAGTTGTACACATACTTATTAAAGTATGGAAACCAAAAAGAAGAAAACAAATATAAGTACATATTATATTTACATACATACTTACAAAAAATAAAAATATAAAATAGGTGGTGGAGGATGGGATGAAGGACAAGGAAGGAGTCAAGGGAGTTGAGAGTTGGATGGATTATTCATGGAAAGGTAATGATGCTTCAGTTTACTCTTGAAAGAGAGAATGTTGGAGCTACTCTGATAGGAAGTGGAAGATGGTCCCTCTGATTTAATAAAATAAAATAATAACCCCGCCATGTTTGAAGTCAACACTGTATAAATTATTCATAGGTAGGAAGCAAATCAATGAGAACATAACACTGAGAAAAAGGTTCGTTACTAGGGCGACCATATGGGTAGTCGTGTTTTTTACGATTATAATATCACGCGATTAATCTGGCGAACCGAAGATTCCAACCCATTCTCGTTTGGAAACAAAGCTAAATGATTTTTCAATATTAATAAAATATGAAATTATTGCCATAATGTGTATTGAAATGGTCTACATGTTTAATTATTATTATTGATGCCAATGTTTTCAGCAGAGAAGAGCGAACTGGTAGTTATATCATTCGCAGTCGGTTCGCGTGAACCGATCACATTTTTTTAAAGCCAAAGTCTTGGTTTCCACCTTACGTAATGGGTAATTTAAGAGTACGCATATTGACATTTCAATAACTTCACAAAACGGAGACCTTAGATATCGATAACCGTTACTAAATAGGCTTTGGAAAAAAATAAAGCAGATAACTGTAAAACAATTTTTATATCTTGTTTAGATTTCTCAAAAAAACATAATTAAAAACACCTCGATCTTTTCTCCAAAAGACAGAAACTCATTTCCTGAAATTCGTGGAGATTTTTTTTGTATTGATAATATGCATTAAAATCTAAGGAATAACAGTAGAAGTTTTTAATTGAAGCGAAATTAACCCAGAAAAATGAAAAAAAAAAGCAATTTTTACCATTTTATCATGCGATTTTGAATCTTAATGCCATGGGAAATGATCGTGACGTCATAGTTGGGTCGCGAACTTTAATTCAGATTCGTAATAATTTCAAATTTGTTTAAAAAAAATTACGAACCGGTTTGTTTACAAAAACAGGGTGACATCACTTTGAAAAAGAACAGAACCATCGTGCGGTTTTCTGTAAATATTTCATACTTTCAAACAACAATTATACCTAACGTTATTGTTAATGGTTTGGCCGATTCTGTCCGCAAAAAAGGGTCACACATTAATTGTTCGACAAATTATTCAAAAAGGTTTTCACATTCGATATCGATTCATTTGAATATTAATAGGCGTTCGATTTATAAATGAAAAGATTCCAAATACAAATCCAGGAGTCGGTAGGTACAACAGATTTCTATTTCTATATTTTGAATTTGAAATAATAGGTTTCGTTTTATGGGCGCGATGATTATAGTGCATTTCGTTATAGAAGTCCCCTGGTGCAAACTTGGTTCAGTGTTGCTTGATGTGATAATAAGATACGGTTACATTTATTCGCTACTTTCAATTTATGTTTCAGAACTGTTGTTTAAAACAATTTGCCAATTTTCGAATTGTTAGAATAAACTGGCAACATTGTTTTTTTAACTTGTGATGGCGGTTTAAAGGGATTATCGGAGTATTTTATTATTTTTCCAACTCGCAAAACTATCTTGCCCTTAAAATGATTTTTCTAGCGCCGCTCTGTAATATTTTCGACATTGTAGGTCACTTGTAAAATATACAATGTGAGAATATTGCGAACCTTTGACAGCTCTTATGACAAGATTCGTCAATCAGGGCTACCAACAATACAATTTTGAACTCCACCACGCCAAGACAGACGAAACCATCTATTAGCTGCAGAAAGCGAGTAGCCTCAAAAGAATATTTACGGGTAATGTCAAACAAAATACTGTTCTAAGTAGAGGGTACCACTGGGTACCACCGTCGGAAATATGAGAAATACTCTATGTAGAATTTACCGAATACGTTGTTAGGAAGCTTCGTTAGTAAGTAGAGCCTCTTTTGTACAGGGATGGTGGTAGGTACATCACAAACAGAGGGTAGGTCTAATGTTACAAAGTGGTGTGGGGCAAATTAGTTTTTAATTAATTAATTACACAATGTAGGGGAGAGATTGCGGTCAAAAATGCTAATGTATTCTTGTTTTTGTTTGTTTATTGTTGCTCCAAACTTACTTCGTTCATACCTACATACCCATTACTAATTAGGGATATTCCATATTATACACGCAGATGGGCGTCGTCAGGGGAGGGGGGGGGGCAGCTCTTCCCCTAGAGATTGGAATAAGTATTTTTTTTTCATATTAAAGCTTAAAAGTTCATATAAGAACTTATCGCAGTTCTGCGATAAGTTCGCCCTAGTGAACAACGTTTTATAATCTGTACTATGTCCATTTTGTATATTTATATGTGTTTGTTGTTTACTTTAAGATTAAATAAATAAAACCTCACTAAAAATCCCATTACTACCACAATTTTTCTCATCATATCATAAATTTTCTAAAATTAGTATGAAAATCCATCTGTTTCTTAAAAAAAATTGCGCAATTTTTTGTTACTTCCTTATAAAAATCATATTTTTCCATACATATATCTATCTATCTATATTGGTGTGCAAAGTATCATATACATTTTCAAATAAACAAACCGCATCACGACCTTCTTCACTATGTCTAACCAAAAAATTACTGCTACATCAATTTTTAAAATTCTTGTTGCCCCCCCCTAGCTCCGAGACTGGCGACGCCCATGATACCTACCCAATACTACCTAATTAGGAATATTCCATATTACACACGTACCATATGGTTCCCTAATTGGATTGAACTTGTGAATCGCTATTTTAGGCTAATTTTTTAAGGTTTGTTGATGTAATCATACGATTTAATTAGCGAAAAAACAGACGTGATTCTTCTACACTCGATATAAATTAGAAAATGTTGTTTTTATTTAACTAATTGTAACTTATAACGGAATCAGTCGGTAGGTGAGGCCTCTCCCTAGATGTGGCCAGGGCTATGGCGGGGTGGGTTCGAGCTCTGGACCAGAGACAATAAGTAACAACCACGGGCGTCAGTAGCGGTGCAAGCGAATTTTTTTCAAATGTGGGTAAATTGATGAACCCGGTTGATTTCAATAGTAACGCATCTGGATATAATTCTGGGTGACGTTTTAAACGAGTAGCGCCGCATGTGAAATTTTTTTCGTAAGAAGGTACAGGATCACTTAAAAGTCCAGTTTATTTTTTGTAAACAAATACTCGCTCTAATTAGATTAGCGCCGCAACAAAAAAATAATAATTAAACAACTGTGATTTAATGGATTTTCACAATAATTGTTGAGTTTAATGTCATGATGAAAAAATAATGTGGTAATAATGTGATTCATTTCTCATATGTATAAAATGGTGGGTTGGCTGAGGAATTTCGGGTGGGAGGTCCCCCTGCCTACGGTCATAGATGTGGCAATCTGGATCATCCATAGGTACTGCTCCTAGAGATGGAGACTGTCTCCCACATTACTAAGATTTAGAGTATATTCGACTCATACTAATTCGACTAACGTCCTTACTATACTACTAACTCAGTGAATCACGAATGTTAGTAGGTAAATTGATCAATAGGGAACTATTTAAATTAATACCCAACATACCCACATGCACAATGCACATGCATCCATAAAGGTACCCACTTGTCGCTGCATCATAATATATCGATGGGTGAGAGCACAGACATTGCATGTCCACTTTTTGGCGAAATTGAGTTGCGATACAAAATATTCTCATAATATCTTGATCCTACACAAACATTGCTTCCTCATATAAGTGAGATACTAGTCCGAGAGCCCGCTGCTTAATTTATGACGTATCTGTTTTTTGATCGAAATGTGGTATAAACGATAGCTTACCAATACGGTATTACATCGCACTAGGGTTGCCTATCAAAATCTTGCCGCAACCCCCCCTGCCCCCCCCCGAAAAGGTCCCTCTTCGCGGTTTTTCGCATTTTATAGGAATATGGTAAGAGATAGGAGAAAGTAGTCAATGACAAAAATAATCCTTGCTAAATTCTCTACAAAAAATACAAAGTCAATTTTTTCATAGGACTAGTAGTTTACCCGCAATGGCCGGCCCAAAACCGAAATTAATTAATATTTTTTTTTTTTTTTTTCAAAAAACAGGATATTTTTTGAAAAAATAAAAAAAAAAGGTTGATTTTTTTTCTTTCACATTCTTCCACCCATTACTACTAACATTTTATGGAAAAAAAATTTGGCCTGCGGCGCTATATCACTGGTTATTTTATGAAAAACTAAATTTAAAGAATTTTTGTCACTGAGTTTTATTGTAATAACTCCGAAATTATTAGATGTATGAACATAAGTTAGAGCTCGTTTTGTAGCTAAGACTATGGTAATTAATTCGTCCTTTGACTGTTTTTCTGTAGCTCTTGTCAATTTTCAACCAATTTAGTTTAAATACATTTTTTTTGTATTTTTAATGAATTTCGGTTTTGGGCCGGCCATTGCGGGTAAACTGCTAGTTCTACGAAAAAATTGACTGAATATTTTTTGTAGAGAATTTAGCAAGGATTATTTTTGTCATTGACTACTTTCTCCTATCTCTTACCATATTCCTATAAAATGCGAAAAACCGCGAAGAGGGACCTTTTCGGGGGGGGCAGGGGGGGTTGCGGCAAGATTTTGATAGGCAACCCTAGTGCCAGTCAGGCGCTCTCGTATATGAATAGAGATAAAAATATAATTTACATGAATTAGTAAAAATTTATTGTCAAACAAACGCCTGATGATGAGGATGAGAATCTTGGAACACTAGTCGCGTGTAATAAAAGTCATTAGGTGGATTTTAAACTATATGCTGTTCTTTCACTTTTACCATTAGAATAGGTTATGTGCAAATATATTGCATGTCGGGACTCACTCCCTCGGGACGTTGCTGGGTTTTACCAAGGTTAAAACTTTGGTAAAACCTCACTTAAAAGTGAGGAATATTGGAGATAGGAGTCACCTGTCAAAAATGTTGTATGAAAAATAATGATAGATGGATCCTATCTCCGCTATTTCTCACCTAAAACGTTGACATACAGCATTCATCATCATCATGTCAGCCTCCCTGCGTCCATTGTTGAACATAGGCCTCCCCCATTGATCTCCATAGCTCTCTATCCTGGGCAGACCGCATCCAACCACGTCCCACAACTCGGCTTGCATCGTCCGACCACCGTGCTTGAGGCCTACCAAATCGTCTTTTGCCTGTTCCAGGTCGCCACTCCAGAACTTTCTTTGTCCACCTAGAGTCTGTGGTTCTGGCCACATGACCAGCTCAACCCAATCAAGCCCATTCGAGCATTAGTCTTCCCAATTTCTCTAAACTTAAAAAATGTTTTTTTCTCTAAACTGGACATGCAATATCTGTGCACTAACCCATGGATACAGTCCACTATACATACATCTATTAGGGTAACCTAGCATTGAATATTGAATAATATATTGGGTGTTTGTATACCAGACCTATTGTATTATTATGGCACCTAATTCATAGCGGAGACATGACGCATCCTTGGCGGACCCCTCGCCCGAGTGAGGTGAGGACTTGTGTTGTAACACTATTATATTCTATTTGTATGACATTATACTGTGGTCCATGGGCGTCACCAGACTCGAAACTAGGGGGGGGGGGGCAACAAAAATTTACAAAATTGATATATGTAGGATGAAAACGCGTATAGTAAACGCAGGCATTTTTTTTTTGTGAGACATAGTGAAGAAGGTCGTGATGTTGTTTTGTTTATTTGAAAATGTACATAATAATTTGCACAATATTATGTGTGAATTTTTTTTTGTATAAAAAGTAAAAAAAAGCGCCGCAGGCAATTTTTTTTATGAAATAATAGTATTTTGATGGATTTTTTTATACTAATTTTAGAAAATTTATGACATGATGAGAAAATGTGTGGTAATAATGTGATTTTTTGTGAGATTTTATCATTTAGTATGGAAAAGTAAATACCTATTCCAATCTCTAGGGGGGGCAGACAGCTACCCCCTGACGACGCCCATGCTGTAGTCTGTAGTGTGGCATAATGTATGTAGGTAGGGAATAATCATATCCGTAGAATCAATCAGAAACACAGGCCAAGGCGTGAATTATGTTATTATACAGAGTTCAGGTGCCCGGCGTAGTTCGGTTAAATAAAAATTAAAAATTGGGATTAACTGGAAGAAATCGCAGTTCTGTGATAAGTTCGCCCCAGTGAACAACGATTTATAATCTGTACTATGTCCATTTTTTATGTTTATATGTATTTCTTGTTCACTTAAAGAATAAATAAACATAATTTGTTTTTGATACCTGCCTATTGAGTGCCTGTGTACATAGTTGTATATAATGTATGTGCGAGTATGTGTGTGAATTTGAATTTCAAAAAGTAGGGTAAATATCCATCGTCGCGCACAGGATGTGAAACCGAATAGACAGAAGGGTACACATGTGTAGACATTTTCAAATAAAGTAGGTACGACCCATGATACAAATTATCAGCAAATAAGTCAATAATTATTATACCCCGGTTGTTGTGGAATTGGGGCCCCTACTCTTTTTTATATTTTTGCGAGTGTCCCGTATGAGTCAGGTTTTCGGCGTAATATTTCCATAAGACGTTTTGCATCGTTTCCTATGGTGTTGAACTTATGTTCGGATGCAAATATACATACTTACATCAAACCTACGTAACTACGTATATACAGAGATTCTAAAATATTATTAGGTAGTTCATGTTGTATACAATGTTAAATTACTTCCGCGGTGTTCATCACAGTGTTATAATGTGACAGTGCTTCTTAAACCCCGAGTTGTGATCCCCAAATTAAGGCCTTGGTACCAAGAATGACGTCACAATCATTTCCCACGGTATTAAGGTTCAAAATCGCGTGAACAATCGCATAATAAAATGGTAAAAATAGCGTCGGCGGACCTATTTAGTGTAGTTCGCCTCAGTTTTTTGGAGTGCAAACACCGTTAAAAAGGAGGGTGCTAAGATCGAATATTTTCATGGACAATAAAAATGCGACGCGCTACTATTTTCGATTCGGATTATCTGGCCACATGGAATCGTCAGTGAATTTTCCAGATTTATACTAATTATGCAAAAAACAATAAGTCGAAAACAAGACAACATTTAGTATGATTCATGATCTGTGCTGATTGGAGTATAAACAGATCCAGATCTTAAATACTATGTACGACAAATAAATGTATTTGTCAACAGTTTTGTTAACACCAATTTTAATAACAAACATGTACTACTTTTGCAGGTACTAGAATAAACATTGCATTTTGTAAATATTGAATTCTTAATTATAGTCCGAGAGCCCGCTGCTTAATTTATGACGTATCTGTTTTTTGATCGAAATGTGGTATAAATGATAGCTTACCAATAGGGTAGTACATCGCACTAGGGTTGCCTATCAAAATCTTGCCGCAACCCCCCCTGCCCCCCCCCGAAAAGGTCCCTCTTCGCGGTTTTTCGCATTTTATAGGAATATGGTAAGAGATAGAAGAAAGTAGTCAATGACAAAAATAATTCTCGCTAAATTCTCTACAAAAAATGTGAAGTCATTTTTTTCATAGGACTAGTAGTTTACCCGTAATGGCCAGTCAAAAAACAGGATAATTAAAAAAAAAAAATCTTTTTTTTTCTTTCGGGCTCTTGGACTATTAGCGCTCAAGTAGCTCAGTGTTCTCAGTTCATTATTCGTACAATTAGGAGACGATTAACGCTGTTTTGCACATTTATTTAACAACAGAAAATATTTTAATACTCGTTTATCAAAATTAAGTAGGGATGATGTTTTGTGTAGATGTAGAATCTTTACTGGTTTGTTTGTTGGTGATGACTGATGTGTTTGTTCTATTGTAAAATTTACTACCATAACTGTAGTAAAGAAAATAAAATAAATCAAAATGAATCAGTGGTCGATTGAAACGTCTAGAAGTCCGAGGCAGCACGGATTTTGGGACCCCTTTCCCTCAGGAGGGTTGACAAAGTATAATGTTTTTTTTTTCGAAATAATAAGACATTCTAGTTTATAAAATATGACTTTTATTGAATAGCATTCTAAATTAGTGCCAATTTTTATAGGACCACACAACGTAAATAAGAAATCTTTCGTAACATGTAAAATTAATCAGTCCTATTCCTATACCATATTCATAAACTGGACATAAAAATCAAAACATTCCAAAATCACATAAAATATATCAAGTTTTTTAAGGTTTTTAGGTATAGGTAGGTACTTAACACAACAATGAGTTACGAGTATATAAGTTAAAATGTGCCCTATTTGTTGAATAGACTAGATTAATTGCGTTACAGAAAACACAGATTCAGGTTAAAAAGTCAATTAATGTAAATAAATTTTTCTATGGAAAAAAATAAAAAAACTCAATATATAGATTAAAATCCACAAAAAATTGATTGGTTTCGCGACTATTATTTTTCTATGCATTTCTACACAAATAGATAGTAGTTGACAAGTTGATTTCAGTACAAAGGATACACCATGAAAAAAGTTTCGGTGTGAAACTTTTACAACGTTTACAGAATTAACTGAAACAAATGAATTACAAAGAATTAATTAAAACAAATAGGTAAATTACCTGTTTTCTCAATGTTTTGTTGTCATCTGCCTGAAGGAGCTGACAAAACTTTTCAAAGGAATACAAAACATTCAAAACACTGACGAAATCGCGCCGGAATTAATTTCGCGTAAAACTCTTCAGCATTCAACGAAAACTCTGATATTTTAAACGAAATATGATAAAACAAACCTTGCGGGGTCGTTTAGGCGAGTTTTTATAATGATGTTCATTCAGAAAAATGCAAAAATAATTATTTATTTTGATAGCGTGCTTGTGGTATTGACAATGTGCGAAAACGACACCCTATCTGTCAAAGTGTTGTGCAAAAATGAGACACATGCTGACATGGCGTGAGGATGCTTTCGTACGATTCTCCACAGAGGCGCTATTCACCCTTCAGTTTCATAGGACACCATTGAATACATATTGCGCATGGTCAGGTATGGCAGGCGTTATGTAAGTACACTATTTGTGTACATTGTTTGGCCTTGGAGTAAGGAGTACCTACTTACTTTTTTGCAAAGTTTTTTTTCATCTAACGGCCTTTTCAGCATTTTCTCCCGATTTCCCTAACAAAATATCATAATTTTGTTTTATTGACTTTTCAGCTTACCTACAATGTTTACACTTTTATTTTATAATTTGGTTTTGTAAGTATTCATCTATTTCTGAGTATAGAGGTTTACAAAACAATGAATGGGTACTCATTTTCAAGAAACTTATTTCATTCTTTGGTATATAAAATTGTAAAATATTTTTTAAAAATAAGAATAAGATTGAAAACGAAGAAATATTTTGAAATACACCATTTCTCCACATTAAAATTATTTGCCTGATTACAATTTGGCGACTAAAACATGTCCATGATTAAATACCTACTACTGTCACCTAAAACAAATATGTGTGCAAAATTTCAAGGTGCCGGGACATTGGAAAGTTACTAGAATTTAACGAGGAAGATGTAGACTGAGACAACACCGATGAAGTTAAATAAGAACGTGGTAACGCTAAAAATCCTGATCTGCCACTGATTCCGAAAAAATCTTTGTGAAAAAAATGTGAATCATTTTGAATGGGGGGGGGGGGGATTATAGATAGTGACTTGGTGCGCTGGATGTCTGAAACCAACACTATAAGTCTATATGCTTATACGTTCATTCTTATTTCATTCTTTCTTCATATTTATTTTGCTCTTATGTCTGTATGTGCTCGGGTTGACCGTAAGATATTGCGTTAGCAATAAGTCCGCCTTTTGGCACACAACGATTGTCTTATTTTTTGTAATCATTATGCATTTTTGTTTTGGCCAATAAAGATTTTTTTATTTATTTATGTGTGTGATATGTATGAACGAGTGCTGTTGAATGTTTGTTTTTTTACCATATTTTATTTTCATGTATTAATTTCATTTTTCATGCTGTAATATCTGTTAACTTTATGTATTAATGGCCTCGCGCCGTGTGTTATTTGAAATAAATAAAATAAACATATCGTACCAAAAAAATTATACCACAATTAATAAGAACCTCACCGCAGGAAATTTTATTGGTTTTTCATTTTCTTACAAAAAAACTTACAATTGGACTTGTAAATTCTATATTGTAAGTTTTTTTCTATTGTAGGTAATTTTTCTTTGGTAAAACTTTCCAAGGCGATGATAAATAAGTGTACAATATGTCTCTGTAAACTTAGTTCATAAAACTACATGAAATATCATTTTATTATACAAACAAATATAATTTATAAAAATCGATATATTTACTGTAGTTTTTTTACATATTGTGATTTTGAACATTTATTTAACTTCACTATGGTGTTTTTACAAGATTTTTTGTTTTCTGTCTTCATTTTCCTTTTTCCATGCTTCCTCCTTCCCTACCATAAATTCAATATTTTATAGATTTTAGATATATGAATTATACTGTAATCTTCAAGACTAATGAAGTTAGTCCTGAAGATGGCCTCAGCAAGTAGGCCGAAAGCTCGATAACATCGACAATCTACACACGGTACACCCGAGAAGAATGGAGAAGATATTAACAAAAGGACCGTGAAAATCTACAAAGCTAAGTAAATCAGAAATTTTTCCAATATATTTATTTATTTATTTATTCAAACTTTAAGCGAACAATAAATACATATAAATATAAAAAATGGACAAAGTACAGATTATAAATCGTTGTTCACTAGGGTGAACTTATCGTAGAACTGCGATTTCTTCCAGTTAACCCCAATATACCTACTCGTATGTATTAGTGTGTGAATTTTAATCATTATTTGAAAGCTTTTGGGTCCACCATTTTATAAAAAAAACAATGATTTTTATACATCGTTCTACTGAAATACAATAATTTAAATTGTAATATAATATTATTTATGGTTCATACATCAGTTGTTTTGATAAAACTGATTTATTGAGGGTCGCGCAAAAACATTTTCAGAATTACAATAATTTTATTCACTGTGGTAATGAATTTAATTTACTTTGAGGATAGCTTCAATAAAAAGCCCATTTGTGCTATGAAAATTAAAACATATATTTTTTTGAAAGAATTTAAATAAATAAATTGTTTATTTTCCTTTTCATTTTTTACAATATGTTAATACAATATGACACCCCACTAGGCCATGGCCTGTCTTGGGGTAAATGTTTTCTTTTAAATACAATTATTGTGGTGAATCTCTTTCGTCTTTCTTAATTCTCGAGAAATGTTGAGCACCAAGTCAATATTTCTCAAGAATTCAATCATTCTAGTCGACACCTTGTAATAGACTCCCCAAAATCCTTAAAGCTTGCGACCCAACTATGACGTCACGATTATTTCCCACGGCAATAAGGTACAAAATCGCACGAACGATCGCATGATAAAATAGTAAAAATAGCGTTTTTTGGGATTAATTTCGCGTCAATCTTTAAACTTTTACGGTAATTCCCTAATAGATTCAAATACGTATTATCAATACAAAAAACAAATCTCTGCGACTTTCGGGAAACGAGTTTCTGTCTCTCGGAAAAAAGATCAGACGTGTCGTGAAATCTATACAAGATATAAAAAATCTTTTACGGTTATTCCCTAGATAAAGGTCCAATGTATCTACCCTATTTTTTCCAAAACATATTTAGTAACGGTTGTCGAGATATAAGGTATCCTATTTTTAGAAACTTTTGAAATATCAGTATGCGTACTCTTAATAACGAATTGAATAGAGATTCATTACGATTTTTTTCTAAATTCCGAGAATAAAATTATTTTGAAAATGTTGGAACACATTAGACTAATTCATCTGGTGTTTAGTTTAGCGTAGGGTGCTTCACCTAATAAAGAAGCAAATCGGAATGGCGCGACGAAGGGATGGGATGGAAGTGGGACGGGGGAGAGGAAGAGAGAGAAAGAGGTGGGAGAGAGGAGGGAATCCAACATCACAATAAGGATTTGGTAACTGGCCGTATTCCCAACATTTCCCCAACCATTGGAATGTCGTGGGGATTTGTACCATGGGGTCTATTGGAGAACAAGGGTTTTCAATTGATGGTAGGGAAGTAACTATAGGTATAGGAATATGTATATACAACATATAAAGCGTATGACGCATACGTCATGTGTGTTTTATAAGACTATTATGATGTTGTTTATATATAAGAAAAAACATATCGATTTTATGACAAACACGTCTAATTCTTTGAGCTGTTCTAGAGATTTTTTTCCCCTGTTTTATTGAAAGGAAAATGCTAAAATAAAAAACAGGTGCGGTGTAAACGAAATGTATTTATTATTTAAACTTAAAGTAAACAACAAACACATATAAATATACAAAATGGACATAGTACAGATTATAAAACGTTGTTCACTAGGGCGAACTTATCGCAGAACTGCGATTTCTTCCAGTTAACCCCAATGTAACTCAAATGATAGGCGAAAATAAGTAATTCAATACTCAAATGATAGGCGAAAATGAGTAATTAAATACTGCATAGAAGGGATCATCAAAATCAATGGCTGGATGTGTGAAATACCTATTTGAAATTCAGGAGACACACCGATTGTATAAATTCAGTAATGAGTATGTTGCAACATTTTTTAAATATTATTTCTTCTTAATTTCATCCAGCAGTGGAGGGACCAAGGCTGATGAAGAAGACGGGGTACCGATACTCATCATATTATATGCATTTTAACCGAAATTGTAGCTGTTTAATTCTCCTTTTACTAATACATTCATGTGACCCCTGAAAACTTTGAATAGGTATTTCACACATTAAGCCATTGATTTTGATAATGCCTCCTATGCAGTATTTAATTACTCATTGATACCTATCATTTGAGTTACATTTCGTTTGCGCCGGGCCTGGGTTTATTTTTGTTCTAAATGAGTATTCTCGTTTAATCGTGGTTTCTCTCAAAAACAAAGGATCTCTCATTTCCTGGAGATATTGCTGTCTCAAAACATAATTAACACGCTCTGCTATAGTTACTATTTATACCAACTCGGAGTCAAGACTTAATGCCAACGTATTTCTCAGTACTTTCCTATTATCAGCCAGAAAAGTCTACATATTATTCATGATTGATATATAAACTCATCAGTCTAATAATACTGGGAAACATTCACCTATCCTAGATATCATGGATATCACAGGATTATAGGCTCAGATATACTGCTCTATATAAAATACCACTATCTAGAAATCTTCTTACAATATCATACACGCCATGCGAGTTTTATAATAATTATTATACTGATTTGGGAAGACACTAAGCGTTTCCAAGTATGAAAATCCTTCCCTAAAAGCCTCCAATGGTGTGATTTATGACCTGGAAATAGAATATAAAGAAACTCCCTTTATCATATACGCCTCTATATCAGGGTATATATTAATTGTTCGTTCGTTGTTTATCAATAAACAGTATACAATATTAATGTCTATTGGTCTCTGCTTGGTTGACATTGAAAGTAATGCCAAGAGTATTGTTTTTTTACCAAATACTATAAGTTTGTGCACAGTGATCCATGTCCACTTTTTGTCGAAATTAGGTTATGATCCACAAAATATTCATCTGCCATGATAAAATGTGTCTTGATTTTCCCAACATCTAAAACTTAAAAACTATTTCTCGCTAACTCATCGAATTTTAATGACAATATACTTACACAAAAAATCTTTATAAAAAAGAGTGGCGGCGGTATTCTAAGGCCTCATCCACACGCTCGCCGAACGTCCACAATTTTTGTGTTCACGAGTAAAAAGGTGTTAACGGTCGGCTACGTACACGAGCCAAGACAAACGCTCCATCCTTTTTACTCATTGACACAAAACTTGTGGACGCAGAAGATACCTCAGGGTACAATATTTATTTTTATAAATAATAACATTATTATGAGTGGACTTTGAACCTAAATCATTCTTCACGCCTAGCGATTCATATTCTTGTCCATTTAGTGGCTATGTATGCATCCACAGTGCATGTTCCATGTATATTTGAATACTCCCGTAATCCCTAGTCATTACTAGAATATTAGCTGTGTTGACACAAGATCTTTCCTTTGTTCCTCATGAATGTTGTATGCTTACTGCTTGCTTAGGTATAAGTATCCATAAGCACACTTACATACAACTTACATACTTTGCATTCTGTCATATTATTGCTTGCTAGGGAGATTGTTCTGTACTCATACTGGTGTCCTATGGAGGCCCCTAGTACCTAACCTACGGACTTGTACATAAGTATGCTAATTTATAAGTGGCTGGTTATGGTATTTTTTTTGGTTTCTAAGTTTCCAAGTACAGTCAATATATTACTAAGTGACCTCTCCTGCCATCTAGCGAAGTTGATTGTGAACAGCGTTCTTCGGTTTAGCAATAATAGATGGCGGGTGTGCATAAAAAATACCACCATCCTCCTTCAACAGTGAGAATGGCATGGCAACAATACGTAGGTACTTAATGTATACAGAATTCGACAATACAGCCGTCGCTCCTCGTGGTGTAGAGGATAAGATCCCTACTATGCGAGACGAAGGTCTGAGTTCGAATCCCAGCCGTGGTGAACTGAAATGGCGAACGTTTCTCAAGTGTAAAGTGATCACTTAAGCCAGCCGAGGTCGGTCGTAAGCCCGACAATGTTCATCCTTGATTCTTCTACACTGTTGTAGGAATACTGCATTCTAAGTTTCAGTTATTGAGGTGAGGAATAGCGGAGATAGGGGCCACTTATCATTATTTTTCATACAAAATTTGTGCTAGGTGGCTCCTATCTCCGCTATTCGTCGCCTAAGAAGTTGGTGAAATCCAGCATAATACTTCTTCTTTTGTGAATGATAATTTCCTGCTAGTAAAGATTAATTGGCGATGTGGCGTAACCGATGTGGCGGAAAGGGTTGCTAGCCTTAAATGGAGCTGGGCTGGGCATATTGCCAGGTGCCAAGACTCCCGATGGACCAAGAAGATAATAGAATGGCGGCCAAGAACAAGCCGAAGAAGCGTCGGGAGACCCCAGGCAAGGTGATCTGATGATATTAGGAAATGTGCCGGTGGTGGATGGATGCAGTGTGCCCAAGACAGGGAGCTGTGGAGGAGAAAAGGGGAGGCCTTTATCCAACAATGGACCTGAGTGGCTGCGGAGGAAGAAGAAGAAGAAAGATTAATTTATTTATTGTGATGTAGCGAACCCAGCATTTAAAAAAATAGAATTTGTGACTTTAGAGTTTTTAATTTCAAGCTTATCATTGTGAACTTTAGCTTTGTTGCTTCTAAGTTGGTCCTACACGCGCAAGGAGGCGATGTCATAAATTGTCAATTTATGCGTTGCGTATTCAGAGTTAATTGTGTGTGGACCCTTTGTGCTTGTACTTATACTTAGTATTATAATATAATATAAGATAATCATTTCATAATAATAAATTCATTACGCAGACTCCCCTTATTTAGATTCAGGAGGGCGAGAATGAGAAAACATTGCACTAACCTACATATAATATTCCCCTATGTGTGTGTGTGTGTGTCCATAGCCGTGGGCACAGTCGATGCCTGGAACATCTCGCTGTTCAACTTACTTTTAAACTCTTCCACTGTCTGCTATCTTGGGCTATCTGCTGCCATCTACCACACGTAAGCTGGACAATGTCATCTGTCCACCTTTTCTGTGGTCTTCCTACGCCTCTTTGTTCTCCCAGGGCCTCCACTTGCCCATCTGACACTGTCCTCCCCCTATATACAGGGTGTTTGGCAGAACGTTTGACAAACTGATATGGTACATATATAGAGGGGACCATTTGGAACATCTATGGATACTCAGAAATTATATATGGCGCACTCCTTTTTTAGATTTTTTTTAAATATCACATTTTGAATTTTTCGACTTTTAAAGCCTTTTTTTGAAGTTCTTGATTAATATATTGAAAATATTTATAGCCTATGTCACCCGGTCGTCTTTAACGTTTCTAAAGAGGTACAACATTGTTTAATCAGATCTTTTATAACTCTTACAAATCCTTGCATAGAAAAACAAATGACTATCCTCTTTATAATAGTGTAGATGTATGCCTAATCAGAAAAAAAAATTGTTCCAAAAAGTGGCGATCCAAAAAATATAGCCCGACAAAATACCAAGAACGGATAGAGAAAAAAATGAATTTTATTTTTTTTTTTAAATATCCAGAAAAAAGATTAAGTTCTTCAAATCTTCAAACACTTTTCTGAAATATTCTCTTTCAAACGGTGTACAGCATGTGTGTATAATGTACCTAAAAAAATAAAAATAGAAAATAAAAATCAAACTAATTTACTAACTATTTTCAATAATATCAACCATTGTGAGTACGGCATAATTAATTATTTTTCTCATATCCAATTATAAATTTAATGAATTTATTTCGTGAACAATTACTGTCGGTACCTACCTATGTTATTTTTTAATTTTAATATCTCTAGGTTTTTTACCGTCGGTACATGCTGGAAGTCCATTTTTAAGGTAAAATAAAAGACTAAACATTTAGTTTAAAATCCACAAAAATGACATTAGATTACGCGACTAGTGTTCTAAGATTTGCACCCTCATCATCAGGCGATTGTGAATGCTTGCTCTATCGGCGTATCTTCAACGACCAGCTTGCATCCACAGGAGAGTTTGAGAATTTTATTGAATCATCTGGAGTCTAGAATGTTCTTATACTACTTAGGTATTAAAATATTTCCAAGGTAGACAATGTATAGTACTGTAGGTTAATGTCATTTTGTTTTGATTGAGCGGATGTCAGTTGTTACCGGGGACCTTGCCTTGCAAAGTGACAACGTGACACTAGAATAGGTACAATAATACACCTAATAATAAACTAACTAATATTACCTAGTGACGTCACACTATGACGTAGGTGGTTTACGGTAAGTTCGTCTAAAATCAATTTGTCTAAAATCAATTCGTCTAAAATAAATTCTTCCCATTATCAATTCGTCTAATTATCAATTCGTCTAAAATAAATTCTTCTAATTATCAATTCGTCTAATTATTAATTCGACTAAAATCAATTCGTCTAAAATCAGTTCGTCTAATTATCAATTCGTCTAATTATTAATTCGACTAAAATCAATTCGTCTAAAATCAGTTCGTCTAATTATCAATTCGTCTAATTATCAATTCGTCTAATTATGAATTCGTTTAATTATCAATTCGTCTAAAATCAATTCGGCCGAAATCAATTTGCCTAATGTTCAATTCCTCGACTTTAGAAGAATTGATTTTAGAGGAATTGATAATTAGACGAATTGATAGTTAGAGGAATTGATAATTAGACGAGTTGACAGTTAGGCGAATTGATTTTAGACGAATTGATTTTAGGCGAATTTATTTTAGATGAATTGATTTTAGACCAAGTGATTTTAGACTAACTGATTTTAGACGAATTGATTTAAGACCAATTGATTTTAGACGAATTGATTTTAGACCAATTGATTTTAGACGAACTGGCCGGACACCGAGGTAGGTAGTGTCTGGATATTATAATTTATTATGATTACCTATATTATTATGATAATGTTCATATGAAAATGGTTTTGTTTGTAACCATTTTTGTTGTTTACCAATAACCAACTAAGCTCAGTACGACGGTGTTCTGTTTTTTTTTTAGCAAACTTGCGTCGTGAAGTAGGCATTGGGATCGAACCCGCGTCCATCGATTTACAGTCGAGCCTATTACCAACCCAGCTTCCGACCATTTTTTTAAAATAAAAAAGGATCTGGACATGCATACACAAACCCAAATACCTTCCTGCACACCTTGCACTAGGCTTAAAACCTGTATCGCAAAGTGTGAAATACATCGTCAGTGCCGGGGTTTGAACCTGGTACCTCCCGCTCGAGAGACTGCTGCCTTAACCAACTGCGCCAGCCATATACTAAGCATGTTCAGCCATTACGTATTCATGTTCCTGTTTGATTTTATTACCTTGACCTTAGGACTCTTGTCATACTTTTCTATGTGGGCACCGACCTCTCTGTTTATTCCACAAGGGATGCGGCATGTTGGTGAAGATAGGCAAATACACAAAAATAGAAAACAAAATCAATGAAAAGGATTCCTACCTTTTCTAAATTAAGTGAACAAAAAACACCTCACGTCAACAACAGACAATGATATTAACGTGTCTTTAACGGGGGAGTGTTCTATTCAGAATGCTCCTCCCCTTTTTTATCAATTAATAATCATTCATTCATTCATTCATTTTCGGGTCCGAGCTACTCCCCACTAGGCCACCCCACTCCAGAAATTGGCAGCCATAACGGCATTGTCAGTGACCATCATCAAGTCCCTCGCATCAATTAATATTGGTAGTATATGATCTGAACATAAAAACCTGTCATAATTGGTAATACGTTTTGGTATCCAACTTCGCCAGAAACGTAAATCTGGAAAACCTTTTGATAAACAAATATTTCAATAATACTTACTTACATACTTATTTCCGATGGCCGTACAACTGCGGTAGAGTTTTGGCCTCCAGAACAATGAATTTCCAAGCCTTCCTGTCTGCAGCAACGGACACCCAGTCATCATCGACATTTAATACGCTCAGATCTCAGGTTACATTGTCCATCAATCTCTGTCTTGGTCTGCCCAAAGGTCTCCTGCCCACAGGTTTATTTTGCAGGAGATTTTTTGTGGCTCTTTCTTCTCCCGATCTGACGACATGTTCGATTCAGGCCAATCTTCTGGACTTGATCTCGCTGGTGATTAAAGATTGTCCCGTCAATGTACGAATTTCCTCATTGCTTTTCAGTTTAAGTAATAACCATGAAGTGCTATAATTAAATAATTAAACATAGACTTGGTAAAAGTAATGTTTTACATGTAGTGAAGTGCGTCAATTGGGCAGATTTTTCACATTTGATTCCCTATTTTCAAAAAAGTTAATATAAGCATGTCATTGTCAAGTGGATGAAAAGAGCCCAAGATAACACAATATGGAAGGAAGAAGGAGGTCTTTTTTCAGGAGTGGACGAGAATAGACTAAAAAAAATAAGCTCCTTCACCTGTTGTGTTGCATGTTTCAATTGTCCATCCCCCATCAACAGCAGTCTTAATAATTTGTTCCAGTGGAAACGGGTCACCTTTGTGAAGACATCCTTTATTAGGCAGGCACAATGTTCCCTGATTACTCATACCTTTGTCTCATCTCATGTCAAGTTGAGTCAGGATCTCCGGACACGAGGCTATTTTATTGTACCTGACAGTTACATCCCATACCCCACGTCACATTAACAAGCAAATTCTACAGCATTACTACTATATTAGTTATAGGAGAGGACGGAATGTGAATAGTTCATTATTACTGGACTAGTAGCCGTGAAAACCCACATTTTTATGTATAATATCAAGTCAATCTAAGCAAAAATCCACAAACTTTCTCACCTGTCTCTTCTTCATTCTTCTCGGGTGTACCGTGTGTAGGTGTGTGTGTGTACCGTGTTCAGGACTAATGACTACATTAGTCCTGAATATGGCCTCAGCGAGTAGGCCGAAAGCTCGACAACATCTACAACTTGTACACGGTACACCCGAGAAGAATGGAGAAGAGATTAACAAGGACCGTGAAAATCTATAAAGCTATCTTTCTCGCCTATAATCATAACACCTGAATATAGTTTTTTCTGAAGCTTGGGTTAAATCTTGTACATAAGGTTGCATAAAATCAGGCGAAATATCAAAATATTCAAATCGATTCTCCCGCACCGGCATATAAATAATAAATATACAGATAATGGTTCAGTGTATCAAATTTATTTTAACCATTTTTAGTAAAGTTGTCGAGATCTAAGGTCTCCCGTTTTTATAATTTTTTGAAATGTCAGTACGCCTACTCTTTATGAAAACCTAACAAGATACACTATTATGAATGTAATATATAATATTATTCACAAAAAAACACAACACCTTCAATTAAGAGTATGCATACCGACATTTCAAAAATTTGTAAAAACGGGAGACCTTCTATCTCGACAACCGTTACTAAATGTGCTTTGGAACAAAATAGGGTAGATGCATTGAACATTTATCTAGGGAATAACCGTAAAAGATTTTTTGTATCTTGTATAGATTTCTCAAAAAAAATTATTAAAAACACCTCTGTTCTTTTTTCCGAAAGACGGAAACTCGTTTCCCGAAAGTCGCGGAGTAAAAATTTTTTTTTGTACTGCTAATATGCATAAAAATCTAGGGAATAACCGTAAAAGTTTTTTGATAGACGCAAAATTAACCACAAAAAATGGAAAAAAACGCTATTTTTACCATATTATCATGCGATTGTCACGCGATTTTGAACCTTAATGCCGTGGGAAAAGACTGTGACGTCATTCCTGGTGCCAAGCCCTTAACTATAGATAATAAATATGACGTACGATCTAAAAAGTATATTTATATGGGAAGATTCTAGTTGGATGAGTTAATGAATGTTCTGAGGGAGGGACTCCATTATTCCAGGAATGTTGATGGGAGAAGGAAGTGTCTGAGAAATGAGGTACTTAGAAAAATCATTAATAAACCTATTGTATATACCTAATAACATATTGAAATTTCAAAGATTTCTGAAAACGCCGGGAGACCTTGGATATCTCGACAACCTTAATAAATATGCTCTTGGAAAAAATAGAGTTGATGATACATTGAACATCTAGGAAATGACCGTAAAAGATTTTTATATCTTGTATAGATTTCTCTAAAAAAATGTGAAAAACACCTCTGATCTTTTTTTCCGCAAGATAGCAACTCGTTTTCCGAAAGTCGCAGATGTTTTTTTGTATTGTATTTATATTATATACATTAAAATCTAGGTAATGACCGTAAAAAAATTTGATTAAAGGGAAATTAACCCCAAAAATGGAAAAAAAACGCTATTTTTACCATTATACCGTGCGATTTTTATACGGTTTTGAACCTCTTTGAATTGACCGTGACGTCATAATTGGTTCGAGAGTCTAAATTTAATAATAAATTAATGCATTTTTGGAATACACATAGGTGTTCATTCCACCACATCCTGCTATCAAAATATGTATTTTTTTGATGTTGCAGTTCAAGAATATTCCACAGCGAATCAATTTTTATATCTAATCGCCATCATATATTGAGGGGTGGATGCAAATTTTAATTAATAATATGAATTTAACCATATGAAATTAAATAAATATGTAAAGATTATACTCGTATTATGTTCACTTATTGTTTATAATTATTTTAATTTTATGCTCCGTCAGGTGCATTGCTTTCTGAATAACATTATAATATTATAACAAATAAATTAATTAGATTAAATGATTTATAATGATACGTGTGTATGTGTGTGAAGTAACGCCTTTAAAATTAACATAAAACAATATGCGAATGAAAATTAAATAATATTTGCATAATCAATAGTCATATTTGCTATCAGAGGCAAACGGACAAAAGAATCCACTTCCCAACGAGTTATCTTAGAGGGGATTTACACAGGTCGATTTCCCATTGAGAAAATGGATAAAAAATGTTAGTCGATTTGCTATTTACAGGGTCATTTTGTGTGGCCTGTGTGGCGAAAATTGATATTTTGTAAATTTCATGTCGTTTCACTTATTTAATATCCAAAAAAACACTTAAAAAAGTAAAATATAAGCAAAAGGATTTTATTTCCCCAATAGGCGATAGCCTGGGCAATAGTAACCACAATATAACAGGTTAAGGTTACATGCAAGTACAAAAAAATAACAAAAATACCGAAGATTAAGCAAAAGATTAAAGAATGTTGTAGACTGATTATGGTGTAATGGTTAAGGATTTGTTTAGTAGGTTTGGTTATTGTTTCCTAACTAACAACCGTGAGAAATCACCAAGTTGACCATGAAAGGACGCAAAAACAATGTAAATGATAAAACAATTTATTAATATTTTGGTCTGACACTGTGCAAATGTGCAATAAATGTTTGGTTCAAATTCAGCTTTCAGTCTTTCTGTTGACAGTTTTTCGACATATACTCATATGTACATACCTGATTTTATTTTCCATTGCCTATGCTCCGAGTTCACTACTGTAAAAACTCAACCTTCGCCACTGGTAACTGTATGAAATTGGCGAATCCAAATTATATTTTGATGATTCTGTAAAATGGAAATTCCAACATTTACTTTCATCGAAAATTTTAATTGCTTTTTTTTACAAAAAAAGTTATAATTCATCAGATTGTCTAGACATACGTTTCACCTGATGGAATAGAATACCATAAAAGTAGCTATATCTCAACAGATACACAGCAAAGGATGGACCTTCCATCGGGCTTATGACTGATCGTCGGCTGGCTTAATGTGATCACTTTACAGTTTATGTAACATTGACTAATTCAACTACGACATGTAGAAAATTCCGATGGTCTCACAAAAATATAAAATTGTGATTTTCAAAAAATAATCTTGTAGAATACTGAGTGTTTGTACATATGATGCCCATGAAGACAATCATCACCGTCAGATAAGCCAGTCTGATGTTGCGTCCTCTCTGCCTACCAGGCAAGGAATCGACATGTAGAAAGTTTTTATTATTGCGTCATTTGATCTGAATTCAATAAATTCTATTGTATTCAACATCAGACTTAATAATCTATATTTCCTGAGGAAATATGAACACGTGTGATCACTTCTCGTATGATATATAAACCCTATAAAATATTCATAGTAATTATATACGCTTTCGATTATTCTCTTAGTTAGAAATGTTAATGTATACTCGTAGGTATTATTGTTTATATATTAGTGCGTGTAATGTTATGATTCTGTTGGTAAACCATTATGAAAGTTTCATGTTATTCTCATGGGCGTCGCCAGCCTCGGAGCTGGGGGGGCAACAAAATTTATGTAGGATGAAAAACGCGTGAATAGTGCCGCAGGCGAAATTATTGTGAAGAAATTGTATATAATGGATTTTTTATACGAATTTTTGTAAAATTTATGATATGATGAAAAAATGTGTACTAAAAATGTGAATTTTTTATGAGGTTTTATCATTTAGTATGAAAAAATGTATATCTATTCCAATCTCTAGGGGGACAGCTGCTCCCCCTGCCCACCCCCTCTGACGACGCCCATGATTCCTACATCGCATTAGATTATAATACTGAATACTCAACAAGTTTGTTTACAATATATTGTTATAAGTTATAATGCCTTGAGCTTTCTGCCGTAACTTTATCTTAAGATCTCCTATATAAACTTCAAACCAAATACAATTATTGCATATAAGCCTATAATTTTGTAGAAATTATATATTATTCTCACAATCGAGATTGATAATAATTTCAATCAGTTCTTGTATTGTAATGTACCTACATGGTTTATTGATATGCGACAGTTTGGTAAAGCATTGTGAGTGACTTATTATTATATTGAGTGTTACATTATTTTAAAAATTTAAGTGTTTTTTGTCCCCCTTATACCAGTCGAACGCGGCAGCCACCCAAGTAATACAGACTCGTAGGCTACGCATGCCCGCCGATAGCAATATCAACAGTTGTCTCCAGTATATCGCCCTGTAGGCAACAGACGTCTGCAATGACCATCCAGAGGCTGTACACATCAGAGCTGCGCCAGGCTGGAATGACATGGGAACAGGCGACGGAGTTGGCCCATGACAGAAAAGCCTGGAAAAACTGGGTGACGATCACATGCTCCACATAGGGAACGGACGTTGATATGTACCCTATGTATGTATACCAGCTTCATATAAATATGCTGTCTGGGGGCGGCTAATTACCATTTGTGTCTTTTTTTAATTAATATTGTGTATTCATAAATTACTCAATTGTATAATAAGTATTGTGAGAAATAAACCGAATTGAATTGAAATTTTAAAAAATTAGGGACAATGCAATAATAATTTTAGAAATCGTTTTGACAAAATTTGTATGAAGATAGGATATTGGATATTTTATGTTAATTTTATTTTGCATATAATTCCCCGGATATGGGAAACAATTACATCAGCATTTTTTTATTATTACGTAACATCAAACTAATCAATCCCAATTTTGTGTTCATGCGAAAAGTTGTATTTGATAATGGACAGGCAGCAAGTTTTTTTCTCTTAATAGGTACTTGCGGCGAATTGGACAAAAAATTACGCATAATATTCATATAAAATAATAGCAAATACTTTCGTTTATGTTATAACAAAATTAACATATTAATTACAAGCAAAACATTCACATTTATTGTATTGTTATGTGATTTTAAATACCATAATGTTACTACGATACAATACGATATACCTATTTACAGTATTCAGAATATTATTCATAGAATTAATATTCAGTAGGTATTATACAGAAGACATTCATAATATTTCGGAGAAAATTGTCACCTAATGATTTCCATAATAAACATACTTAATAGAATTCATCTTATGAGAATATTATTAGCGAAGTGGGCGGAAGGAGGAAAATTGTGCAAACTTGTATTCTTCATTACCCCATAGACGACGTGAAGTACCAAAAATTCACGACCACCTGATTTAATGTTGGCAGAATTCGGACTATAGATTTTCAAATTCAAATTCAAATAAATTTATTAACAACTAATATCTTACATTTCTAGTATACATATAAAACTTATTTCAATATTTACAATTTTCCATACTACCCTCCAATGTGGGGAGACCTCGTGTATTGGAGGGGAGTTCCGGGGTTTTCATCAATTCTAATCATGAAAAACTAAACCAAAACATCAACAACAAAACAATGACACATTTTTTCATACATATTATAACCGAAAAAACAACAATTTCATTAATAAATCGGATTCATGCTATCATCTCTCATTCAATTCAAATCTCTCTCTCTATACCTTTCACAGATCACCTTTTTCAACTTTATTTTAAAAGATTTAGGATCCGTAATGGACCTCAGTTCGCTATCCAGCACGTTAAACCACCTCACCCCCAAGAATGCATAATGATGTTGGCCAGCGGAGGTTCTCATACGTGGGGGTTTTATTCCTCTGCCTCTACGCTAACTGACTGTGATGCACTCCTGTGGGCGAAGCCTGGACACGAAATACTCCCTGTATATCTGTGAGACAGCCACCCTGCGATAGATATTGGCCACCGGTGGTACAGTGAACTCCCTGAACAAATCCAGTGTGGGATAATCCCTTGGTTTCCCCAATATAATCTTAATTATACTACGCTGTATCACCTTCAGCGGCTTTAGGGTTGTCTTATACGCACCACCCCAGGCTATTATGCCATATTGTAGTACGGACTGGGCTAATGCGTAGTACACAGACCTCATACCACCAGGGTCCAGGACTTCTCTCAGCCTATAAAATATATAAAATATTTTCCTTAGACGCTCCGTGGTTATAGAAATGTGTTCCTTCCATTTGAGATTCCCATCCACATTAATTCCCAAATATCTTACGACCGAGGACTGCGATATCCTGGAACAGTCAGGGTTACCACAATCCACAAGTGATGTACAATTAGGTTCGTGGATGGATATACCTAGCTCTTTGGGGACATTCTTAGTCCGTATTGAAAACGGGATAAAGTAGGTTTTATCAGCGTTTAGCGACAATAAATTTTCTTCAAACCAACGCTTCAAACGTGTAATCTCCTCATTAGCCGTCCGGACCGCATCCTCCCAACTATCTTCCACAACAAGTAAGACGGTATCGTCTGCAAACGATATTACAGTAGATTTCATCCCTAAATATTATAAGCATCAGAAGTTAACCACTTTAGCAATTCATACGTACACAATTCGTTTCACAGCAACATGACACATCCAGTTTCAAGAGATATTACATGATTTATGATACTACACATGACCAATGTGACCTTAGGGGAAAACTTTCATAGCAAGTCCATTAAAAAGCTTGCATATTTCTGGTATTTACTAAAGCAAGGAAGTTCGTTGCACCTTAAACATAACCTAACTAACTACAACTTGACTTTATCATTAGAAACCTTTTTAGCGATACCTATACCTGTAAAATGAAATGATTATAATTATCAGATCAGATCAGAGAGTTTAGTGAATGTAAAGCAGATACTATGTAGACTTTTACCTGGGACATTTTTCGACATTAGTCCCAAACATGTTGAGAAAAATAGAGTAGGTTCTTAGCCGGGCCCGGCATGTGCAGAGAATTCCACCATCACGAGTTCTAAAAAGGATCCTGGAAGGACACCCGGGTAGAAGAAGAAAGGTCGGGAGGCAAAGACTACCTCCAGGCAACAGATTGGAAGGTCGCATCAGGGGAGGTTGGAGGAGAAGTCTCAAGGAGGACCGTAGAGCCATCGAAGAAGAAGAAGATGCTAAGAAAAACTATATATACTGGATGACAGTATAACAATAGAGTCAATAGATTTAATCTAATGTCCACTATGTCACGTTTGCTTGTCAGATTAATTGACTAAAATAACACTAGTCGACATCACAGCATCACAGTAAACATCAGTAATGCATCTCACAATGCGAACAACAAACAATGTAAACAGAATATTTAATACTTAGTGGCTAACGTAACCAAATGTCAAAACGCCTGGTGAATTCAGCGTATGATATTGAATAAACGAATTGTCATACTGATCGGAGAGTTTGGAATGACGTTGAATGATAAATGGTATAAAGTCCTAGCGTACCTGTAGTACCTATGTAATTATCTTCATGACGAAATGCAAACTGAGCCCTTTACACTTTGTTTGCATTGATTCTACTTCTCTGGTACATTGTCACTGTTTTGCTGTTCTTGCGTTTTTTATTGTATTCTGCGTTGCAATGTCACATCTCTCCGCACTCTTGTACCTGCCACTCTTTCCCCATTAAATGTTGTGTAATTTCTTGTCAATGTTCTTTTTGTTAAATATTAAGGACGAGATGCTGGCATGAGACTATTGGTACATCTCAGCAAATAGCTTATTGTTCAAATTGGATTATGTGTTCCCTAGGAAATGCTAGCAGACGTTCTACACTCTGTTAGCATTGATGTGCTTATCTTTTCTTATTGCTCCTCTTGATTGTTAATAGACTATAACTATGTGAATGTGACGAGTCCAAGTGCCCGAAATTAGGGCCTAAAGACGATAATGAACAATAAACAAATATATTTACCACAAGGATTTCTAAAAAATCTTATATTTCGAGATGCAAGGTTGTCGAGACCTGTTGCAGAAAATTGCAACCAGTCAGGTAAACAGTTTAGGAACAACTTTAGTTTTCAACATCATATTATGCGCCCGCTTCACGCTCGGCAACCTTCCACGAGTTTTGTGTGAATGAGTAAAAGGACGTACGGACGAGGTGATTGTCTTGAACTGTATACGTAACCGACGGTTTACGCCTTTTTACTCATTCGCGCGGGACTCGTGGAAGGTCGGACAACATGTGGATGAGGCATTCGATATTTTATTGCTTAGCTTAGTAAACAGATAGTTATTACCATTTACTAAACAAACGAGAAGAAACTATTGCAAATTAAGAGTATGCATACCGACATTTCAAAAATTTTAAACCGTTACTAAATATGCTTTGGAACAAAATAGGGTTGATGCATTTAACATTTATCTAAGAAATAACCGTAAAAGATTTTTTATATCTTGTATGGATTTCAAAAAAAAAAAAATTTGAAAAACACCTCTGATCTTTTTTCCGAAAGACGAAAACTCGTTTCCCGAAAGTCGCAGAGTATTTTTTTTACTGATAATATGCATTAAAAACTAGGGAATAACCGTAGAAGTTTTTCAATAGACGAAAAATTAACACCGAAAAATGAAAAAAAAACGCTATTTTTAGCATTTTATCATGCGATTGTTCACGCGATTTTGAACCTTAATGCCGTTGGAAATTACTGTGACGTCATTCTTGGTGCCAAGCCCTCAATTGCTATTCTAACTATTCAAGTGTTAACTACTTAGTTAGTTGTAATATCTCTTATAGGTAATTATTATAATACCTACTAAACCTACTCACTTTATTGATAACCCGTTATTTCCAATAGCAGAATAACAGGAAAGAAATTTTATACATTAACTATACGCAACGTAAAAAACTAGTCAGCGGGTGTATTGTCATTAGAAAAAGAAGAACCTGTACGCAAAAATATAAGTAGTACGCACTTCCTTTCAGGACATACTTCCCTATCCTTGCGCACACGTCTTGCTTACGTCACCTTTATGTAATTCGTCATATTATACACTATGCGATTCATTTTATTCAATACACGCCTGTCCTTGAGCATCTGGTCGGCATGACTGAATCAAGTAACTCTTGGACTGTTTACTTACACCTCTTCTTTTACCCATTTTTTCGTTGTCCTCTTATCATTCATCCTCTGTCCTAACCGTCCCAACTTGTACATTCATTATGTAAGGTGTTTTTTTCATGGTACTTATAGACTTTCAAAATGAAATTAAACCCTATAAAATCATGGTAATGTCCATAAAAATGGCTTTATTGGAAAGATGAAAGCTTGGCCATTTATGTTTCGCCATATGCCCGAAATCATATTATGATTTCGGGCATATATGTTTCGAGTTTATCAAATCATCTACTTATTCGATTTTGACGAACATTATAAATGACTTGCACCAGCCAGATACTTACTCGATCGCGCAATTTAGGGTCTAGGTTAAATCGTCATCATATTGATTCTATAGTTCTCTGTGTCCTCTGGCTTTCTTTGACAATCGTCATCTCCATACTTTGACACTCTGCCAAAACACCAAACCAACGCCAGACGCCCTTTGAATCCTGACACGAAATTCTCAAAAACTGCCAACTTTCAGATATTTACTAGTATATTATGCAAAATTGTTGTAGCATGCCTCACCTATGCATATGCAGCACATAATAAGATAATATAGGCCCTAGGATTTGCATTGCAATTACGTTCAATGTCTTGGCCATCGTAACAGTACTATTATGCCATATTACAGGTATTATTATCAATCGATTACGTTACGACTATGTAAATACATTATGCATTTCTACACTATACATACATACTACACCAATACTTGCCTAACCACAATATGTACTCACTATCAGCCCGTAAGTTCAGCGGTGTCCAACTTATCTTATACACACCGACCATTCATTCTATAACATCAGATATTTTTCCTCCATCCAATTCTTTCTCATTTCTCTTCCTCTCCTCCCCCTGTCCAATTTACATCAATCCTTTGCTGTGTATCTGTTGAGATATAACTAAGAACGGAACATGAATGCTGCAATTACTAACTCTGGAGGTGGGGAAAGTGGGACAGCTATGATTGTGAGATGTGGAGCTGAGCAGACTATGAGACATGTAGTGCAAGAGTGCCACATTAAGAAGTTCATTGAAGGAATCCCGCGTGCTTAAGGCCCTCCACAACCCCTGGTAGCTCAGGCGCATTAATAGCGACCTCTTTACCCGCACTTCTAGGCAAATCTATATTAAGAGGTGGGCCCAGGGTTAGCCTTAAGGGAGCCCCCCGGCAAACCCCACCCCCAAATTATATTCCTTCAGTGTCCTTATCCAAGGAGGTTACAATTCACACTTACAGATTAAGAAGTTCAGTGGAAGCCTTCAAGACATCCATGAGACGACGCCGGAGGTGGTGGACTGATTGACAGCACTGGATCCAAGACTGTAGTTCTGCGAGCACTTTATTGACTCAGCCCGAATGAGTGAAGCTGAATAAAGGTATCTTCAGCTTCACCCATTCGGGCTGAGTCAAGTATTTCAATCACTGCGCCACACGAAAAGTAAAGTAAGCACTAAGATAAATATACTCTTATTTAAGGGCCGTAAAAAAGGTTACGGCAGCCAGATTAGACAGCACTGGCATAGTATATTGCCCTGTGTGTTTACATTTCGTGAGGATATACATAAAATTATTGTCGTTAAACTTGTTTAAACGTATTATGTGGATGCTGTGTGGAGGTTAGCGAGTAGAAAGTTGTTGTTGTTTTCGTCTAGTTATAAGTTATAACTTATAACTAAACTCCCAGCTAATCACGCTTAGTACAAACTACAGATATAATATACAAGGTAGGTAACTTTCATAGCAGTGTGAAGTATACGGTCTATAATGTTAAGGGTCGCGACCCAACTATGACGTCACGGTCATTTCCCACGGCATTAAGGTTCAAAATCGCATGATAAAATGATAAAAATAGCATTTTTTTCGCTTCGGTTAATTTCGCTTCTTTCAGAGAACTTTTACGGTTATTCCCTAAATTTTAATGCATATCAATGCATCAGAACAAATAAAAAAAAATCCGAAAAAAGTCAGAGGTGTTTTCACAATTTTTTTTGAGAAATCTATACAAGACATAAAAAAATCTTTTACGGTTATTCCCTATATAAGTAAAAGTTCCATGTGTCTACTGTATTTTTTTCCAAAGCATATTTAGTAACTGTTGTCGAGATCAAAGGACTCCCGTTTTTGGAAATTTTTGATATGTCAATATGCCTACTTTTAACAGTTACTGTTTGTCTTTTGTAATTGAAATTCCAGCAAGTTCGTCGCAGCTTTCATGCTTTACAATAGCTTTTGTGAATGAAAGCTGCGAAACTGTGCTTTTCATAACTAGTATTATGCAATTTTACAATGAAACTGCGCGTGAAATTGAAAAAAAAACTTTTACTCAAAACTCGTCCGTTCTGAGGATCTGATCGACATAATCAGTCCAGGTCTACTTTTATACATATAATATCTGTAATCTCGATGACCGTCGGTACATGGGGGATGTCCATTTTTGAGGTAAAATGAAAGACTTAATATTTAGTTTAAAATCCACAAAAATGACTTTAGATTTCGCGACTAGTGTTCGAGGATTTGCACCCTCATCATCAGGCGATTATTTGCTTTCCTTTTTACTTTATTCACAATCTCCTGATGATGAGGGTGCAAATCCTCGAATGCTAGTCGCGTAATCTAAAGTAGTTTTTGTGGATTTTAAACTATATATTTAGTCTTTCATTTAACCATATAATATTTGACTATATGTTATGTTAGTTGCGTTTTTTGACATGGGTTGTTTAATAAATATTTATTTAATTTTTATTTATTGAATTATCTATTTTAGTCATCCAGTTATCATTTATTCTCTCAACAAGCCCAAACCATTAAAACCTATTCACATTCATTCTATACTACAATAACAATAAAAAATACTTTTGGTCACTTTCTAATCTATTTTGGAAAAAACTTTTATCTATTTTCTTTTTCTTATAATCGCAATCCACTCGACAACGAGTGATTTACGATTAGATAGAAGTAATAATCTATTTTGATGGACGCATAAACACAAATAGTTTTTCTGTAAGAATTCAGTTCAACTGATCGTCTCAATAAAAACTTTATTTTATAGTCCCATAACAATATCATATGAAAATATATCGTAAACTTTTTGACTACACATAAATGATAGTTCACAGTAACAAACAAGCTTCCATAAAGCTATCTGCATAACTGTAATAGATAATAAACTTGTAAAAACGATTTGACAAAGTTTTATTCTCAGATTAATGAAGAGAAAATTATTACGGGTATCAAATGCCTATGATATAATATACATATACAATGTACATGACTCGGTTTTGTCGCTAAGCATCTGTATATACCCATAGTTATGTCCTGTTTAACATTATAGAAATTGCATATGGGATAAGAAATGAGATGACTAGAGATATTAGTGATTGTAAGATGGACGTTGTAACTAAAATGAAAGTGAACAAGTTGAGATGGTTGAGGCATGTAGAGAGGACGAATGATGAAAGGATGACAAAGAAAATATACATATGTAGAATATTCTTTAGAAAAATTCTGTATTCTAATCTATAATCAAACGACAATGCAGGCGGTCATACAAAATGAAATCTAAAATGTTCATATTGTAGTAGTGAATGAATAATTAGCAGTAGCATAATGAAAATCATATGATTTGAAATAGCATTATGAGTTTATATTTGTACCTAAATGCTATTTTTGATTATTGCGATTTCCCGTACCATATTGAAAGTAGCCATCGTCAAATATAGCAACTCATAATACTACTTCTCAAATATGATTTTCTGTAATATGATTATGGGTAGATAATGCTACTAATGCTAATGCTATAGCTGACGATACTCTCAAATTGCTCAGATATAGCAAATAGCATAGCAATAGCACCGTGTTATTCATATTATTTCCTGGGATAAATATAATTTTGATTTGGTACTTCGATAATCAAAGTTTTTTCCAAACAGTAATAATTTCCATCACTATAGTTCATAGTCCCCGTGAGACCACTTAGTGAAAAGAAAGTACCTGCCCACATAATATATCCATATTGAATTCGAGTGAAGGTTTAGTTAGGTACTCATTATATTCGGAGGTCACTCCGCAGACCGCAGTACTAATGACTGATGCTGCTGACTGAATGGATGATGCAGAAGAATGTAGTTAGACAACTTCACACATTGTCTCTGTAGTATGCGGTGTGGTGTGGAAGTACTCAGATACCTTTACTTCTACCAAAAATATATGTGTTATTGTATAGCAGTCGCACGCTGCGTCTAATATTTTACTCAATTCTAATGTATCTATACTATATCAATAATCTACATACTTACTACTCCATTAATTTAGGTGCATTAATTTTCTGTGTTATTTTGAAGCTTAGGTACTGGGTATATGTGTACTTGGTACATATTAGGCCATGGGTTAGCCAAAATTTATCTTTTGAGTTTGAAGCTTATGGCTATAAATACCTATTTACTAACTGTATTATTATGACGTATGCCCGCTGATAGCATTAACAACAGCTGTTTCCAATATCGCCTTGAAGGCAACAGACCTCTGGGCAGGCTTGCAATGACCATCCAGAGGCTGTACACATCAGAGCTGCGCCAGGCTGGAATGACATGGGAACAGGCAACGGAGTTGGGCTAGGACAGAAAAACCTGGTAAAACTGGGTGACGACCACATGCTCCACATAGGGAGCGGACAATAATATAATCAATCAATCAACTGTATTTCACGTCTATTCGACCAAGTGTTTTACTTGGTTTTCAGTTGTTTTAATCGACATCAAACTCATAAGTATTCGATACACGATTAATAATTACTAGTTACCTATGCTATTCAGCAATACGTATAGTATAATAATTTAATTATCGCAGCCAATATAATAGTTGTAATTGCTATGACATAGTTTGACGAAATTCCGGTAGTTAGAATTCGATTCTTTTATCGACGCGAACGCATCGCGATCTCAAGTTATATAATAATTTGAGATACAATCGTTTGATAGGCAGACAGTACAATTCATATGCGAAAATACATACATACGTACAATCATGTTCATTGGACGTAGTTATTATATTGCAAATGCCGAATTCTAATAACTCTTTAACTGCATTTTATATTACGTTTTTTAATACCTAATGGTTATAGTATTATAACATAGCATGGGCGTCGCCAGCCTCGGAGCAAGGGGGGGCGATAGAAATTTAAAAAAATGATATAGCACCAAAAACGCGTAAATAGCGCCGCAGACGAATTTTTTTATGAGACATAGTGAGGAAGGTCGTGATGTGGTTTGGTTTATATGAAAATGTACATAATAATTCATAAAAAGTAATAAAAAAATAGCACCGTAGCATTTTTTTTATGACATAATTGTATTTTGATGGATTTTTTAAATAAAACAAATAAATAAAATAATCTTTATTGTACAGAAAACATACAATGGGCGGGCTTATTGCCAAATGGCAATTTCTGCCAGCCAACCCATAACTCATAACAGAAACAAAAATGAGATATAACTAATTATAAATTTAGTACTAACAGTATTCATACTTATTTTAGAAAATTTATGAAATGCTGAGAAAATGTGTCTTAATAATGTGATTTTTTGTGAGGTTTTATCATTAAATATGGAAAATATATACCTATTCCAATCTCTACGGGGGTGGCAGCTGCCCCCCCTTGACGGTGCCCATGTAACATAGTGAATATATTTTAGCAATCTGAATATGTATAGATAATATTTTTACAATACGTTAGTATGACAAACAGTGAAGGTGTTTCGATCTATTTTACTTTCACAAAATAAAAATTTAAATATATTTTAGATTTTTTAGACAAATGGGTAAATGATGAACCTGGTTATCTTTCTATACTAGGTGACACATATGGTGAGGTACCTACAGTAGGTATTGTATAGGGGAAGCGACTATGCAAGTAGTAACGAAATTTTAGTCATAAGATATCGAAAATCTAGTTTATATAGGTACCTATATCGTGAAATAAAAAAATCTGAGCACCTATGAAGAATACGTACTAAACACGCGAACAGGCTCAATTAGCTCCGCAAGCAAATTTTTTTATGGCTCAATTAGCTCCGCAAGCAAATTTTTTTATGAAAATTATTGTAATTTAATAGATTTTCATAATAATTATAGAAAATTCAGAGATTTTTTTTAATTTGGGTGTTTTATTAATTGTTTTTCCATTTTGCCACACCCTAAATTGCGCCGCCCAGGGCGTACCGCCCGCCCCTTCCTAGTTACGCCACTGATACCTACAATTTACATAAATGTTAAGAAAGAAAATAAACCTTTACAGCAGACTCTAGCCTTGTGCAAATAGTTAAATACTTTGTGACAATAGAACACTCATATTATCACTGAGTTATGTCATACCTGTTAGCAGTGGCGGATTTGCAGTCTTGGCCGCCCTAGGTCCCAGGCCATCAGCCGCCCCTTATTCACTACCCATCATATACACTACATAATGAATTTACTTTATTGCCAACCTTTATCAAAATCGATTCAGAAATTTGTTTAATTATGCCATAATGCCAATATTTAGGTACTCTGAGCTATTTCTTGTTATCATCAGTGACTTTTATGTCACGATTGGCCGCCCCTAATATCTGGCCGCTCTAGGCCCGGGCCTACTGGGCCTTAGGGGAAATCAGCCACTGCCTGCTAGGTATATTCAGGTAGGTAAATATACCAACAAAAGTATGAAATGTATCATTAGGTATATACTTATACCTCGCATACTCATTCTAATTGTGATATAAAAAAATGTTATCACTATATATCACACATTTTCATCTCTAAATACCAAGACTTCTTAGCATATTTTATTATTAAATGTAAGTGATGTATATTATTGTATATTATACCTACGTATATTATATTACACACTATAAGTCTTTGTATGAGATTTTTCACATATCGAAATTTTATTATCTAATCAAATGATATTTTTTTCTACACGATTTCGCTCATCATAACAGTACTCGTACTTCATCAAACTTTTTCCACTTGAATATAAAGTATTTGCCATAAAGGTACGGAAGGAACCACATTGTCTAAAATTTCTTAAGGCTCCCGACTCAACTACGACGTCACGGTAATTTTCCACAGCATTAAGGTTCAAAATCGCATGAACAATCGCATTATAAAATGGTAAAAATAGCGTTTTTTTTTCATTTTTTGGGGTTAATTTCGCTTCAATAAAAAAACTTTTACGGTCATTCCCTAGATTTTAATGCATATTATCAATACAAAGAATAAAATTTATCTCCGCGACTTTCGGGAAACGAGTTTCTGTCTTTCGAAAAAAGGTCAGAGGTGTTATCACATTTTTTTTGATAAATTTATACAAGACACAAAAAATCTTTTACGATCATTTCCTAGATAAAGTTCAATGTATCTACTCTATATTTTTCCAAAGCATATTTAGTAAGGTTGTCGCGATATAAGGTCTCCCGTTTTTAGAAATTATTGAAATGTCAATATGTATACTCTTAATATCTATGATACATATTCATTTGTGACCTCTGAGAGTTATGGATTTATGGATATGTATTGTAAGCTGGACAGCATGGAGGTGTGAAAAGTAATAAGTGAAGATGTAACAAGATCTGGTCTATTAGCATTTAGCACCTACTAGAAAATATCTCAAGTGTAGAAACTATACGTACAAGTCAGAGATCGGTTCTCTATGTAAAGATGCGCCCACTCTCTGATACATACAAGTAAATAAAATGCTTTTACATAATATTTTAGATGTTATGTTTTGGGAGGTGCAGGGTTCGAACCCCGGCGCTGACGAGTATTCCGCTAATCCGTTCTTCACGACATTAGCAGTTTTAGCTTCCTGTGAAGTATCCAGATAAGCATTTCCCAATGGCTCCTAGGCGGTGCACATGGGAGAGTCTCGCAGATCGCTCCTCCTTGGAGGATGACGCAGGAGAGGTTGTGGCTTTCTGGGAGCGGAGGGGAATCTAATGAGTGCTGACCGACACGATAAGAAGAAGAAGCATTTGGGTTTGCGTATACAAAAAAAAAGTAAAGAGGGTCTGTATGTCCTATTGTGAAATTTTCAGTAGATAGATGGAATTTTTCAAATTTATTTTCGATGTTTAAAATTTTTGTTACATTATATTACGAATCAAGTTTACCAACTGTTGGTTTGTATAGATAGGTATTATTTACAAAGATTTACCTTTGTGGAGATACGTATTAGGTAATTGTATATAGACATATATATGTATACACAGTAGGTAGGTGAGTATGTTAATAAAACAATGTATGATTACATTACTATGTGAATGATGGACAATATGGAAATATAAGGTGGAACAAAAGATAAGCAATGAGGTTATTAGAGAAATGAGTCACTGCAAGACTGGTGTTGTGACCAGAATGAAAGTGAATAAACTAAGATGGTTTGGGCATGCTGAGAAAATGCAGGTTGACAAACTACAGTAAAGCCTTTGATAAGATTGACCATAGCATCCTGCGTGATAAATTGGAGGACTGTGGAATACATGGGAACCTATTTCGTTGGCTCTCGTCCTACATAGAAAATAGATCTTTGGCAGTTGCGCTCTCGGGCTATACATCTGTCTGGAAGTCTGTTACCTCTGGTGTTCCTCAGGGATCTATCTTGGGGCCCCTGCTGTTTTCACTTTACATAAATGACATTCCTGCATGCTTCAAAGACTCCCAAATATTATTATTCGCTGACGATATGAAAATCTTTAGACCCATCATCGGCCAGGAGTGTTGCCAGGGGTTGCAGAGCGATTTGAATACACTCGCTACCTATTGTACGCAGAATAAACTGTTTATGAATACGTCCAAATGTCATACCGTCACATTCACTCGCAACCGAAATAAAATTATTTACAATTACAAATTTGATGACACATTAATTACAAGGAAGGATCATATACGCGACCTGGGAGTATTACTGGACAGTAAACTGACATACGAAAAACACGTAGATAATATTGTATCCAAGGCAACTAAGTGCCTCGGCTTTATTCTGAGAACATGTAAATTCTTTAACAATTTCAATACTTTTGTTCTCCTCTACAACTCTTTCGTCCGTCCTCACCTTGAGTATTGTTCTCAGGTGTGGAATCCGCGGTATATCGTGTATGTTAACAGGATTGAGAGGGTACAGGAGAAGTTTATGAACTTTATTAACTTTAGGTCATACTATACATTCAAATCTTACGATGAGATCGAACGACATTTTCACCTGCCAAAGCTTATGAATCGTAGATTAATTGCTGATCAGATGTTCCTGTATAGAATTGTAAATTCCTTAGTCGACTCATCCTACTTGCTACGTCAATTAAATTTCCATGTTCCCGGTAGAATTGGCAGACACTACACCCTGTTCTATGTCCATGATTCTAACACTAACTCCAATCAAAATGAATTTGATAACAGGTCTTGTACATACTACAATCGTAAACTCTCGGGAAATATTAATCACGCAGATTTATTTAATACGTCTCCTTCAACATACAAGAGTTCATTGAGAAGATGTTGCACCTAGTGTGTATGTGTGTGTGCGTATTTATATATGTGTATATAAATATATATAAATATATTTTTGCATTGTATTCCATTTCATAACGATAATTTGATCTAATATAAACTTGAGTAGAATTGTACCTCACTGGATATTTCCTCCCCAATCCAATCCCTCTCCTCCTCCTCGTTCCATTCCCATCCTATCCTTTCATATACTGTATAATCAGAATATCTATTAGTTAAGTTGTTTTTGCTATGTATGTATAGGTCTAAGTTTGTGTTACTGTGTTTGTGTGTTGTTATTTGTGTACAAATGTAATTGGTCAGGTTTGTCAATACATATTCCTGTTTAATTGTACTGTTGTGACTGTATTTGTACCATAAATAAATAAATAAATAAATAAAAAAATATATAATTGAGTGAGCGAAGAGGTGTGAGGAAATGCGGCCGCCCTAGATCCGATCATGTCGACCAGATCCAGAAGGATGAACGCGTTTTGAGTAAAATTAATCGGAGAGCGTGTATGACTGCATGCATGAATATGACGGAGGCTAGGAGTATGTGTAGGGATAGGGCAGTCTGGCTGGCGCTCTATCCTCTCTGCCTCCCCTGCAAGGGATACGGCGTCTGATAACTTTCTTTGAACGACTGACGCAATCGTGGTACTCCAAGTTAAGATGGGTGTTTGGCACATTTGCACCTGCATGGAGCAATAATTTACATTCAAGAACGTGAGCAATTAAAAAAGTTTACTTTCAAAATGCTAGTATTCGTCACGAAGTAAGTAATTGGTGAAAATCAAAACTTTTATAATAATTTTGTGATTGTTTGAAGATTAACATTATGGAAGTACATACTATGAACTCAGTTTATAGAAAACCACTGAAGATAAAGCTATAAGCTTTGAAAGATCTCTAGTGTGTGTACTCAAAATAAATAGTGGAAGTAAAAAACCAGTGTTTTTATTTTACAAAAAATAAATACTTTTATAATATCAAGATTTTGACACTTCGTAGGGAACGTTTTAGAATTTTTTTGACTTCAATTTTAAAAGTGTATTGCGAAAATATGTCTACGCGTGAGGCTACGTTTTTCATGAGCCACCCACGATTGCACCTTGCGCCTGGTTCACGTGATCAGTGATCACACTTCAGTAAGATGAATATAATATTATACCTGCGGTACCTATACCACAATACCTAACGCCTATAAAACACTTCATTACATTACTTCACTCAGTACAGTATTTACTCTGCTGTATTGTTACAGGAAATGTAGAAAATCCGGCGTTATGTAGAATTCCTGGGAAATGTATCATAATCTTCTTCTTCTTTCTCAGTCGTTTTAATTCCAATGCTGGACATAGGCCTATGGACTCCTTTGACTTTCCACAGATCCCTATCCTGAACATGCTGCATCCACTTGGTTCCTGTGATTCGCCTCACATCGTCAGAACATCTTGCCTGGTGTATTATAATACCCAGCCAATATAGGAAACATGTAAAATAATTTCTCAATTGTCTCATAGGATATATTGTATATATTTCCTAAGCACTGTACATTTAAGTATGGAGCCCACCTACCTACAAGAGGTGCACCGGGAAAAAATAGACAACATGAAATAATTTGTGTCAAGGTACTAGTGAGTGAAAATAAAATATTAATACACAGTAATATTGTGTTTAATGGATATATAATGTGCTATATAACACTGTTGTTTTCTTTTAATATTTCTTTTTCACTACAGGTTGAGGTTTAAAGAACCTCTCTATTCGACAGACCAACTCTTTACAATCAGATATTCGTCTTCAACAGGAGCTCGTTACAAATCCCTAGGAAATGTGTACAATTCCTTGGTTTAATACATTGCCTGCAACATATACATTACTATCTCTCAACATACAGCATTCCGCATCAAACGTACTTGGGCATTATCAGTTACCATGTAGTATGTACAGTACACAAAGTCAGTACCCGCCGAGACTCGAATATTGGACGTCGCGTTCGTATCATAACATGTAAACCATACGCGGTTACCTCAGTTGTAAATATACGCACAGAAATATATGTATTATGAAAATTCTAATCAAAAATTACCTATCATCGCCGCCCTGAATTGATCTCAGCCAATACCGAGAGCATCGTCTTGAAACTGAAGACAGTGATATATAAAAGTATGGACTACAGATTGGCTGTTTTAGAATTACAATATTTGGAAATTCCTTGAACAAAAAAACATTCCGAAAGTGCCCCTGATATTTACGCGAATTAAGGATTATCCGTTCAGTTTTTGAGATGTAAAAGTGTAATTTAGCCAAAATACTGGTAATTATAAGGTTAACAAGTTAGCTGCCGTAGATTTTTTAAATTGTTCCCGGGCTCTTTTTGAAAAGGTAAAATTCACATTGTCGCTTACGTTATTCTTATTTCGCGCTGACATTCTCATACAAAATTTGAAAAAGTTGAAACGAAATATCTAAACTCATTAATGTCAATAAATAAATAATTATCACCTGTTTGTTGTGTTTGATCTTAGCTTATTAAGTGACAGTTGATTTCCATCAAGTGGTTAGCCTTGTTTCAAATTACAAAATCATGTATTGATTTCTGTGTTTTCTTCAAAGTTTTAAGTGATTGATTAGATTGGATTTGGATTACAAAATTATGATACAGGTAAGCAACTTTTTTCTTTCTTAAAAAAATGATCTGGGCTTGCATACATAAACCCAAATACTTTCCTGCACACCTTGCACTAGGCTTAAAAAGCCTGTATCGCAAAGTGTGGAATACATCGCCAGCGCCGGGGTTTGAACCTGGCACCTCCCGCTTGAGAAACCATGCTGCCTCAACCAACAGCGCCAACCATGTACTCAAAATGTTTTATACTATCTGTTAACCCATTCAATCGTGCCATACGAATATGAATTCTACATATTATTGCAATTGATTGAACTTATATAATATTTAAAACTAAAGTCCTGATGCCATCGTTTCGGTAAAAAAAACAGCGAAAGAGTATTTTGCATGTGAAAATGCTTTATTTTCTGAGCTCAAAATGTCAGCAATCAAAATAACATTAGGTACATTTTTCCTCAATAGAGCCGACAGGTCTCTACATTCACACAATTCAGCACTATGTGAACTCCCTTGGGGAGGACGTAGGGTGGGTGTCCCGATACTCACAAATCGACATTGTCTGGTTTAAGTGTTCACTTTATGCCCATCAGGGAAAAGTGCATCTATACACTACCGTCCTAAAGAAGAATCGCGTATGAACCAAAATGTAAACTTTGAAGGCTTGAAAAACAGGGGTTGCTTGAGTATGGATTGTTGTTTCTGGGACCTAGGATAAAAATTACTATAGTGAGACTCTCCCGGGACAAAATTTGATAATGTTTTACGAGAATGATAAAACAGGTATGTATTTTCCAATTCCGCCCATGTCCTTTATAAAGTGGCAATATCTGCCATCACATATTAAACTCTATAATGAACTATGAACATTGTTATAAACCAATTACATTCAAAAGCTTTCAGTTCATGCATCAACTAGTTGTTACAGTCCACCATTAGAGTGTCCCAAAAAAATCTAAGTATTTTTTTCGAAGCATACCTCCCATTTTTTTTCGTTTTATGTTAAAACATTCAAAAATTAAATTTCATGACTATTGGACCACGGGAACCCGTGCCGGTGCAATTGTGGGTGGCTCATGAAAAACGTGGTCATTTTTTGGGATTAATTTCGCTTCACTCAAATTACTTTTACGGTCATTCCCTAGATTTTGATGCATATTATCAGTACAAAAAAAATGACGCGACTTTCGGGAAACGAGTTTCTGTTAAAACACTCAACAATCAAATTTCATGACCATTGGACCACGGGAACCCGTGCCGACTTGCATCCGAAGATCTCAGTACTTGAGTGAGCGCATACTTGCATATAAAGTTCTGCTGCAATGTTGAATTATTGCTAGTAAAAGTGTAGCAGTACCTATATCAAAAAAACATGTCTGTGGAATTATGTGCTGGTGATGATGATGATGATTCAAATGTAAAATAGTGATACATGTACGATTGGGCCAACTTTGTGTTTTATTTTTCCAAACTACATGAAGTCTTTAGACATTTCATGAAACTTTAGTACAAAATATGAAGTTATAACTTATAAGTTTGACGTCAAGTCGGCACGGGTTCCAGTTGTCCAAATGCGACAATATTTCATAATCGAGTATTTAGTACCAAATCGGAAAAAAATAGAGGGTGTGCATATCTGGTTTCGATATTTTTTCTCCATACATTTTTTGGACACCCTATCCACCATATTATTATATGCACCGTGGTATAAACACTTTCAGAATCCGCCCGAACATAATATTACCTTTAGTGGTAATCATGTTATCTCCATGCAACACACACTAAAAGCCGTTACAGCCATATTGCATAATAATAGGTGGGTACTGGACTAATATTGTTTCATGCACCATGCACTGCACTGCCTGACACATCCGCTGGGAATAATTCAATTAGTCAACTCAAAGGAAACTTGTTATATGAAAGGTTATTGTGGACAGAAAATTAATTGAATTCGGAGCTGAAAAAAACCATAAAAGAAAACATTTTCAATATACAATTTTTAAAGATTTTCAAGCCAGAATTTGGCCTCTTCCTGTCTCTTCCATAATTCTCTGTTTTGGGCGCTCTGCCTCCACCCATGTCCCACCGACTCGGTGATATCATCGGACCATCTCCTTTGTGGTCTCCTTACACTTATTTTCGTAGGGTCTCCAGCTCAGTACTCTGGGGTCTATCTGCCGTCCTTTTGCCTTGCCACATGACCCGCCGACTGCCATTTTAGTGTCCCTACTCTCTTCGCAATGTCAGAGACCCTTGACCGACGTCTTATATCTTCTCTGTATTAGTGAGGGGAAATCCACACAGATCATGTACTACATAAAGATTCGAGGCATCATCGTTTTTTTTTAACAGCGAACTATGTGCCGGTGTGCGAAATTCGTCTTTAAAAATAACCTAGAAAAAGCAGATTACCGAATGCCAAGCAGACCTATTGTTCAGCATGATCAGCTGTTAGTTCACCGCCATATTTGTTTTTGAGATTCTTTTGAACTAAGTATCAACTACTAATTTGTTTTTGAATATTCATAGATTATCGTGGAATTTTGTTCGTTCTTTTCTCTGCATATCTCAGAGCCGCTGTCGGTGTGAAGTTACTCAGAATGAATGGTCCAGTAACTGTGCTTTATCTTTATACTATACGTGTTCATGGGCGTCGCTAGCCTCGGAGCTAGGGGGGGGGGGACAATAAAAATTAAGGAAATTTCTAAACCATAAAAACGAGGAAAATAGCGTTTTTTTTATTCTGAGACATAGTGAAGAAGGTCGTGATGTGGTTCGTTTATTTGAAAATGTAAATAATACCTACTTCGTACAATATTATGTATGAAAAATGTTTTTTTTATTTCTTACTTAGATCTGGCACGCGCCTGTCTACGGGTGATTTTGCAAGGTTTTTTTTTTATTAAAAAGTGAAAATTGCCTTAGCCGCTATTTTTTATTTATGTTTTTTTTATTAAAAAGTGATTAAAAATAGCGGGTAACGCATTTTTTTATGAAACTGGTGGATTTTCATACTAATTTTGGAAAATTTATGGTATGATTAGAAAATGCGTTTATTTATTTATTAACATATCTTATATTTATTTACATATCAACGGCGTGAGCCTTTTACACAAATTACGGTTACAATAATCAAAGTGAATGTGTTGTAGTAATGTGATTTTAGAGACGTTTTACCATTAAGTATGAAAAAATAAATACCTATTCCAATCTCTAGGGGGGGCAGCTGCTCCCCCTGCCCCACCTCCCTGACGACGCCCATGTACGTGTTTATAGTATCTAAGTATTTAAGTCACGACACAGAGTAGGTAATATAATGTTCACATCCTTTCATGTGAACTGTAATGTGATTATCTCGACATAGTATTAATGCTTTGGTTGCTGGATATTGATACTAGATATAGATATTAAACTAATGCATTTCTCCACCTGTGTAATTACAGAATTTAATTACACATACAACAGGTCATTTTGTAACAGTTCAATGCAATTTATAAATTCACTGCCACCTACTCGTACATACTCTTTTTCTAGCCATGCTGTAGAAATTTGAGACCACTTCACCATCCCATCGCTAAGGAAATGTACCTATGGAATAACAATCCCTTAACAACGAGTATGATGGACCACGTATTATATTCTGTTACGAAAGTTGACAGGATTGGTGGTTCTGTTTGAGCATTATGCTATGTTGCCAACTATCACAGCATGGCTAGAGTGTCTACTCTAGGAGGCGGTGGTAAATCACTATAAGACTACATATACTTGGTTCAATTCTGTAAGTTTTCTAACTGAAATAAGCGCATTCTAGATGTACCTACATCTTTTTATTATTAAGGTCCTATATGCTGTCATTCAACTTCGGTGCCATGAATTGTTCTCAGCCAATACTGAGAGAATCGTCTTGAAACTGAAGACAGCGATAGATGAAAGTATGGACTACAGATTGACTGCTTTGAAATTACAATATTTGGAAATTCCTTGAATAAAAAATATTCCGAAAGTACCTCTGAAATTTAGGGGATCTGAGGATGTTCCGTTCAGTTTTTCAGATATAAAAATATAATTTAGCCAAAATACTGGTAATTATAATCTTAACAAATCGGCTGTTTTAGATTTTTATATTTCTTCCCAGATTTATAATTAAGATTTTAGATTTATGAGGTATTCACTTTGTCGCTTACGTTATTCTTATTTCGTACTAACATTCTCATATACGAAATTTGAAAATGTTGAAGCGAAAATAGAACGATTTTTGCTCAGTTCTTATGCCCCCTTAGAATCTAGGGAATTACCAAAATCATGTATTGGGTGATCAAAATCAATTTTGTAACTAATAAAATACCATATAATATGCGCTGGACCACGCCGACCTACAAATATTCATCTAAAATTTTCCATATAAATGCATATACCTATATGACCGTGAAATCCCACGTGTAACAAACTTAATAATTGCACTAGGTAGTTAGGTTCAAATCATTGTCCATTATTTCATCATAACATAACATAATAATTTATTGATGAAAAAAGTATAAATCTTTACGTACAATGATTCAGATCGATTGTAATTTTACTTCAAATTATGTAGTGTAGACCAGTGGCGTACATAGGTTTTCATTTTGGGAGGGCAATATTATTTTTCTTAAAGGATCTGGGTTTGTTTACATAAACCCAAATACTTTTCTGCACACCTTGCACTAGGATTAAAGCCTGTATTGCCAAGTGTGGAATGCATCGCCAGCACCGGGGTTTGAACCCGGCACCTCCTGCATGAGAGACTCCCGCCACAACCAACTGCGCCAACCATGTAGTAGTATTTGACTTTGGGGAGGGGAGATGATGCGAGTATCTAAACCTGACCATTCAATCTGAAGAATAGCGCTGCAACGAAATTTATCATAAAGGTGAGTGAAAAGGTTGTGTTTTGGTGTTAAAATTGTAAAGCAAAGTATTATAATTGTCGTGTACAAAAACAACACAAAAAGAATGAATTGCGCCGCAGGTACCTAATTTTTTTTGAAAAATTGGCATAGAGATGAACCTGGGTGTCTTTCTAAATGTTTTAAAATAACGTATGTATTTGTTCTACATTTTGGGAGGGAGGAAGGCTTTTATACGCCCTTGATGTAGACACATTTAGAATATACTCACGAGAACATACTAAAAAAGCACTCAACTAAATTGGATTCTAAGAATTAACAGGCTAATTTGCTTTTAGTCAATTTAGATCACTCAATGCACCATCATTTCTCCACGAAAAGTTTGTTTTTTGGAGCATATAACATTTTTAATGTTTTCTCCGTACCCCCTGAACCAAATAAGAGTACGAATAGTTTAAATACTTAATGTATTTTTTTTTTCGGAAGCTCCCGTCCCCATTATGACATAACGGTAATTTCCCATAAAATCGCATGATAAAATGGTAAAAATAGCGTTTTTTCCATATTTTGGGGTTAATTTCGCTTCAATCAAAAAACTTTGACGGTTATTCTCTAGATTTTAATACATATTTTCAATACAAAAAAAAATCCGCGACTTTCTATCTTATTATAACCGAGTTTACAGACGTTCCAAAGTTTCAGGTCTCTTTGTAGTCAGAAAGTGGATGAAAAATTAGAAGAATTATGTGCAAATAAAATCTTGCAAAATTTACTTAAGTAAATAAATAAATAAAAACTTTATTGCACATAAATTTACACACAAAGGGCGGATTTGTCACCTGTTGGCGATTTCTGCCAATCAATCCAACTTTGACATATGAAATGAAACATAAATTAAAAAAAAAATAACATACCAATGTACCTTATGTACCCGTTAATATAATACATATAGATAAAAAATATAAAAAGCAATATAATATAACTTCCACCATTTTATCATTTTTCTATACGATTTTTATTAATATTATATTTTAATACGTCATGAAATGTGTTTATCACGTCGGAACGAGTTATTATAATAATATAGTAAATCAGATTCTCTATGTACGTACACGTAATTGTTAGATTAGTCGGAGTAACTTATAAATAATTGATGTTAAATTGGAGACTTTACTAATTATCATGTCTTCTATATTGACGGCAGTGTCCCCCTTTTGTCTGAGAAATTAGAGTAGAGTATCACCTGATATCATATTATTACTGACGTTACATATTTGTTTTTTTATGTACATGTTTTATTAATGTGAAATTATTGTTTATAATAAAATATAACATCTTTAATAAGAGCATCAATACAAAAAAGAGACTGGTGGAGACCCTGGTATTCTCTGTGTTCCTGTATGGAGCTGAAACGTGGACAATGCGTGCCTACGAGAGGATGAGAATTGATGCGTTTGAGATGTGGTGTTGGAGGAAACTTCTCCGAATACCATGGATAGAAAGAAGAACCAATGCGTCAATTCTATCTGAGCTACACATTACAACACGTTTGTCTGCAGTGTGTCTGAAGAGACTGCTTGGTTTCTTTGGACACATTGTAAGACGTGAGCCAGGCAACCTGGAAAAATCCATATTGACTGGCCGAGTGGAAGGCAGGAGAGGTCGCGGACGGATACCGCTAAGATGGTCCGACCAGGTGGCAGAGGCCAGTGATGACTCAAATAATACATGAAGGTCACGATCCTCAGGAATGAGGGACCGACTTGGATGATGGATGATGAATAAGAGTTGCCTTACATTATTTACGTTTAAAAGTAGGCATATTGACATTTAAAAAAAATCTAAAAACGGGAGAGCTTAGATCTCGACAACCTTAAAAAAATAAACTAGATACATTGAAGCTCTATCTAGAGAATGACCGTAAAAGATTTTTTTTATATCTTGTATAGATTTCTCATTAAAAAATGTAAAAAACACCTCTGATCTTTTTTCCGAAAGACGGAAACTCGTTTCTCGAAAGTCGGGGTAAAGTTAAAATCTAGAGAATGGCCGTAAATGTTTTTTGATTGAAGCGAAATTAACCCCAAAAAATAGAGAAAAAAACCCTAATCTAATCTAGTTACCCCGAGTGACCAGCGCAGCATTCTCATCTCGGTGGTATGGAGCAATTCTGCTCTGCAGGAATACAAGAATATATCTGATGTATTCAGTGGCTAAGCATTCGTACAGTAGCGTAGCGTGGGGGGGGGGCGGTCCGCCCCGGGCGGCACTTTTTGGAGGGCGGCACTTTTGGAGAAAATTTCAAAAATCCATTAAATCACATTTGTTTCATTGAAAACTGGAAAAACTTTCGCCTGCAGCGCTATTTTCCTCGTTTTGTACCGTATCAATATCTAAATTTTTGTCATCTCTTTTTGAAAAAACTTCGCCTACGGCACTATTTTACCTCTTTTTGACTATATATCAAAATGTTAGTTATCCCACTCCAGCCTAGAAGTTCTTTATAATTCCTGTAAATTTTCGAGAATTTTGGATTTATATGCCTAAATAAGGGGGGCGGCGGATTTGATTTTCGGCCCGGGCGGCAGTAACCTACGCTACGCCACTGCATTCGTATTATTGTAGGAATGAGATATCATGTTATTAACATTCATAATATTAATATGGAGATTGAAATACTCCATGGAGATATTATAAAATGTAATATTATTCATGGTAAAAGTGTTGGGAGTTGGTTGGTATGGTAAATATTATTAGGTACTTGAGATATGCACTGCACAACATAAGTTCCTCAGTAGCGCCTTCAGCGCTTATTAAAGCCTACATGCTATATTGTTGCTGTATATTGAGAACTGAGGTGACCAAATGTTGGAGAGTAAAAGTGCCAAATGTGAAAAAAATACTGTTGGGTCTCCATAAAAACGACTTATATGTTTGTAGATTTGTGTTTTGAGTTGATCGTGTCGTGTGAGATGATCAGATGATCCCACGCTTCGGCGATTTCGCCGAAACGTCGGATCATCTGATCACTACATGATCAACCCGATAAACAAATCCACATATGGATCATCGTGAAAACCTGCAACTACTATTGACTTACGAGTATATGTTTATTTTTACCATACGGCATGGAGAGGGGAGGGGAAGGGACTAGAGGGGACCACCACAGTTGTCAGCAAGATGAGTTTTCTCATTGTTTTCGTATTCTTATTTATGAGACCCCATCTCAGAAATAAGAAAACGAACATAGTAGTTGTCGGCCTCACATCTTGTCTCCTCCAATAGGACAACCGAATGGCATAATGGAATTTATCATTTCCATCTTTATATTATTTTATTGATAACAAAGCCTTCTTTTATTTTTTTATTTCACTAACCAACTCAACATCAGCTTACCATTATAATAAACTAAAAATTAAGACTGAAATAATCATTAAAATGACTTCAAAACATTTACCCCATCGACTACCTTTGAGGGTGTGTAAAAAAATATTGGACCGGAAAATGGAGGGGCAAGGACCGGATCCTTGTTCCTTGACTCATCGTCAACAACAATCAATTGATGGAATTCGGTCCTCATATTATGCAAACGAAATTCCTCTCGGCGCCTGCACTAATAATGTAATGTATAGCTGTGTCACAAACATGGCACAAACACTCAATGTTCCCGGTAGGAGATCCAGAGAAAGACCCAAGCGCAGGTGGAGGGAAGTGGCGAGGCAGGACATGAGAGAGAGTGATGTTCTACCGGAGGATGCGCAATATAGAGCAAAGTGGCGGCGAAGCACAAGAAAAGCAGACCCCATCATCATGTGGGATTAATAATTGCTAAAGAGAAGAAGAAGATAGCTGTGTCCCAACCAATATATAAAACTTGTGGTCACATTCAGTATCTACCTATCTAATATGACCAGGTAGGTTCGCCACTTCTCAGTGGAATTCGCGGAATCTGATCTGCATGCATCTGATAGCTCCACTGGGTATGAGACTATATAAGTAGGTACTCACTACTCAGTGCAAGTACAAGTTGCAAGCATACACGTAATATTAATATCATCTATGTAGATATGGCTACACTGTGGTTATATGTAGTATGTGCTCGGAGAAGAAATGCGGAATGGATACCCATGTATGAAGATTTACACAAATAGATACTAAATAGTAATATTAATTAGATACCTATACCTGTAATAACATCAGAAGAATATTGCTACATGTATTAAGAATGAATGACCAATGAATTTGGACATCTAAGACAAATCCCATCCTACAAAATACAAATTCTGATATAATACTTTATTACTGCAATTGACAGAACGCGAATAACATGTAAAACTAAGGAAATGTCCTAACGCCGTCATTTTGGTAAAACATTGAGAGAGGATGTCACCATTTAGTATGAAAAAATAACGCGAATTCTAATCATACTAGTAATCTTATCTACCTACCCAAGTACGTACCATATATTGTATAGTATATTGTATTCACATAGTTAAATTGCTATAGCATTTGTATGGTGGATAAAATAATTCATTCGGCAACTCTATCGGTTTTTACATTTGTGATATTTTCGAAGTAGGTACTTACCATCTTTTTTTTATTGTATTTTTTTTAATGAATCTGGGTTTATTTTGATAAACCCAGATACATGCCAGATATCAAATACATCTTTGTACACATCACAGAAAGCTTATAAAGCTTGTGTTGTGAAGTGGAGTAAGTCGTATACGTCCTATTCGTATATTTTCAGGTAACCCACGTGTTTCGAAGCAGTTTTGTCAACATGCAGCAATATAGATGCGCAATATATAGATGCGCAATATTCACATAGATTAAGAAAGATATGATAAGGGACGAGTGATTAAAGATTTAAGTGAATGTAAAACGGTCTTTGTGACTAAAATGAAAGATGGTTGGGACATGTGGAGAGAATGAACGATGAAGGGATCATAACAAGGAAGATATACCTGGGTGAAAGAAGAAGCGTGTAAGGAAACGCGGTCGTCCAAGAACCACATGGCTGGACCATGTTGACCAGATTCTCGAGGACGGACGTGTTCTGAGTAAAAGGAATCGTAGAGTGTGTATGACGAATTGCATGAATGTGACGGGAGCAAGAAGTGTGTGTAAGGATAGGAAAATCTGGCGATCTGTTCTCTCTGCCTACCCCGCAAGGGAGGTGGAGTGAGGGGGAATAGAGTATTGACATAGACTATCGCATCTATTATCAAATTAGGTTGTTTGTTCCACGTTACATAATTCTATTATCAGGTTAGAATGTAATATAGCAACAATACAATACAATACAATGATATCTCAATGGGTGTTGACAGCGCGAGCTGTGTGCGACTGTGTAGCGCTTTTAGTCGTGACGTTATCACAATGTGATAATATCTTAATGCGGTGAGAAATTTGATTGTTGAATTGTTATGTTGGTACATAGTTTGGAGGCATGCTGTAGTGTAGAGATTCGTCTTGAAACTGAAGACAGTGATAGATGAAAGTATGGACTACAGATTGACTGTTCTGAAATTACTTGTAATTTGTAAGTAATGAATTGTAACCTCCATGGATAAGGACACTGAAGGAACGTAATTTAGGGGTGGGCTTTGCCGGGGGGCTCCCTTAAGGCTGACCCTGGGCCCATAAGATTTGCCTAGAAGAGCGGGTAAAGAGGTCGCTATTAATGCGCCTGAGCTACCCGGGGATGTGGAGGGCCTTAAGCCTGCGGGATTTTCCTTCAATGTTTTGAATTTACAATATTTTAAATTCCTTGAATTAAAAAAAAAAATCTGAAAGTACCCCTGAAATTTACGGGATCTGAGGATTTTCCGTTCAGTTTTTCAGATGGCTGTATACTTTTCCGAAACACGGATCATAGCATAATATAGATAGATGTATGTGTGTTACAGTGTTACTGGTTCCAGCAGAAGAACGTCTCAATAACAATAATACGATGCAATAAATCAGACACACTCAGTAATAAATGTCATGAAATATTAATTCATTACAATCACAAACATCATTCATACACAGAGCAGGGAACCACAACCAGCAGTATACGAGCAACCAAAGATAAGGGAATTTTACGTTAGATTCTTTCCATGGAGAAAGACAATTTTGCTGTCATTTCTCGAATCTATTAGTGGCACACATAACCCCATAGTGGTAACTCCAAACTCCAACTTGTATGGTAGGAGTTTTGACCTAAGATAGTTTTAGATTATTCATAAAGGATTATTTTTGTCCTCGACTGCTTTCTCCTATCGCTTACCATTTTCTTAAAAAAATGTGAAAAACCCCGTTGGATGACCCATTTGGAGTGCCAGGGTGGGGTGGCGCGACAAGACTTTGCTAGGCAACCCGGTGGCGAAGTATGACGCTGTGTGCAAATTTTCCCATAAATCACATTTCAATTAAATGACAGTTAGATTTGAACCTCCTGACGAATACGCTTGACCATTATTGGATCGGATGCTGTGGCCCCGTCGTCTGGAAATTTCGTGTTTTTGGTAACGCAAATTATAAAGGACTTATTAAGGATTCATTGTAAAATGTAAAAATGTACACATAATGGGGCTATTCTTTTAGAAAATTGATGTTTTTCCGAAAAAATGATTTTTTTCACACCATAAAAGTTTGTTACTCGTTCAAAATAACTTTTTGATGTTTGATAATAATATTAAAAGGTTGTCGACCCCTGATAGAGGCTTGTGTACTAGACCGATTACATTGAGAGGTAGTTGACCAATAATAAATTAATAAATAGTAAGTACCATTTATGGGAAAATTCTTTCACCGTTTACGTATGTGCACTGCAATCACTAAACATCGGTAACATTGTACAAGCTAATAACGTGCTTATGTATCATTCAATAAGAGTCAAAATTGCATAACATTGATTTCGGTCACCGTTTGATTTGTACAGTCTGTTCGCTAAATCAGCGTGTGAATTAGTTTATTAGATTTCAAATTTGCACGTCAGTGAATCTTTCGTGTGACGTAACGCGCAACAATGTTGACAAGTGGAAATATTTACTATGAAATTCATGTAATTATTGTTTTTTTTATCACAATGCATAATATAAAGCACTAGTGTTCAAAACCAAGTGTTCCTTGGGAAAACATTGGGAAAATAAGAGAGGCGTCGGAAGACCCCAAAAGAGATGGTCCGACGACATAGCCGCTGTGGGGGTAGAATTTGGCTGCAAGCAGCAACCGACAGAAAGAAATGGAAGGGATTAGGGTATGGAAGAGGCCTATATCCAGTAGTGGAGGACAGAGGGCGATGATGAAGAAGAAGAAGTATTCAAAATGGCCTGCTAAAAATACTGGCTTAATAGATCCTGCGTTCCAATTGCTTATTGATCAAAGTTTTTTCCAAAAAATTAGATTCATTTTTATTATTATTTTCTTATAAAGTTTTAATAAAATAGAACAAAACCAAATAAAAATAGAATAAAACCCAAAAAATACAATTTTTTTTAATTTGTAGAAAAACGAAACCGAACAGGCAAAATGCCATCTATTGAAAATTATCACAATACGACATGCATACCTACAGTCTACACTAACGATTTTATGTAAGTAGTTAATTTATTGGTAACGTACCATCACATTACAAATCACGGGAAAAATACAATTTAGTAAATCTAATGACGTCATAACCTTTAACAGATAAATTTAAGAATGATCTAATCTGTTATAATTTAATTATAATTAACCAGTTAACACGCCCTAATAGTTCTCCGTGGGAACACAAAGATGCAACAAAATTCTATTTTGATGTATAAAATATTTCCGTTGATTTTAGTGTTTGAAAATTTTAAAATCTTAACCACACTCTAGATAGCTACTCCGTCATAAGCAAGAACATGCATAAACTAGCTTAGGTATTTTGAGTTTTTTTTTTTGTATTATTTTTGTATTTCAATCATAAAAACTATTAGTTTCCATACGCAGCCCCTATTTTTCAACCCCCCTATTACATGCCGTCGGGGGCGCCCCTTGTGGCTTGTCCTCTCAACCACTTCCTCTATTAAGTCATGTAGGAGACCCTCGTGGCACATGATGCGGCCAATCCAGCGGGCACATCTCTCGGAGATGGTTTTAAGTATGTGCCTCCCTTCTTCGACTCTGCTGAGCACCTCGGACCAAATGTACGAGGACATGAACTGCGCCACATATGTCGAGTTGAAGAGAGCTGTAGAAGACAGAGAAGAATGGAGATCAAGAAGTAAGAATTTGAATTGAAACTGGAGAAGAAGATTACATGCATATGTGTGGAATCATATGGACGAACCTATATGTTTTTCGTGATTATCTTAGTTCCAACTTTTTGGTCTAAACGTGGTTCATCCTTATGAATCAGTAAGAAGGTATGTACTACTTTTATGAGATTTTGTGGGATACCTCTCCCTCATATTCTATGCAATCCTGAGTGACAGGCAACGCTGTATGCCACACCATGAATATATGAACAGCGTGTGAAGCAATCGACAACTTTGCAGCTGTGTGCTAAATGTTTCAATTATCTCGTATTGTACGAGTATGCACAATGTTGCATAGAGAGACTATTGAAAATGCTTGGTCTAACTATACAGACTCTGTAGTCTTACATAATATAATAAAAATTGACTACGCTATGTTTATATGTTTGTTCCACCATAACTCTGGAACGTCTGGAGCAATTTCGACCAAACTTGGTACATTTACAACTTGGTTTATTAATTTGTTTTTTTTCTTAGTTTTCATACACTTAAATATGTTTGTGTTTTTTATCTCAAATTAATGTCACAAGTGGTTGGCTGGCAGAAATTATCGATGGCAAAAAATCCGCTATTTGGCAATTATTATTTTTCAATAAAGTTTTGTTTGTTTATTTTATTGACACGTATGCCTTGCTATCTGGAAACGAATACTGTGTGGTAGAAACTTCTGGGAATGCGGATCCTTTTGAGAAATTTTGCTGATTTTGGGATCCAAGGGCTGTGTGGGGTCGTGTGTAGTATCGTATGAAAGGGCATTAGAAAAAAAATCAGATTGTAAGTCATATTTTGTTTCGCTTAAGCCATCGGGAGACACCGAGAGATCGAGAGAATCTGGTCTAGAAAATTATAGGGTTAATGAACATTGTAGAACCTTCTAGAAAGTTGTCAGAATGAATGAACAGATGAACGCGATTCAGGTCGTACTGTCAACTGACTTCATCATCCAAATTTACCGGTGTGAAACAGGGGTAAATCAGCTAGTATGTTATAAAAATGCAACTATGTATCTTTCTTAACTATGCATTGTATCGACGATGGGAAAACATACTCGTAGTTCTAATTTTTATCAGACATGCATCAGACATTACTACCAGAAAATTGGGTTAGGTATGTCGATATGCACTGAGTAAAAATCATTATATTATCGCTTCAACTTTACCAAATTTCGTATGAGAATGTAAGTGTACTCGTAAAGTAAGAATAACGTGAATGACTAAATTAATTTTGGCTTATTGTATAAAAAGGGGAGTGAATATAAAAAAAAAAGACCACTAGAATCACTGCGTTTTTTTACCTTTAACATTTATCAACCAAATTAGGTACAGCATCATATATGAGGTAAAACGAAAGACTAAATATTTACGTAGTTTAAAAAATCCACAAAAATGACTAGATTGCGCGCGACTAGTATTCGACGATTTGTACCCTCATCATCGGGCGATTTTGAATAATGTGGACTTCCACCATGTACCGACGGTCAAAAACTTCGTGATTAGCATCATATATTCAACGAATACTATTAATATCTTACAAACTACGGGAATAATCTCAAATGTCAGTAAACTTCAGAAGTAATTTTATAATTATTATTTATGGAGATACGAGTAATGTACAAAAACCAATTTCCTATTCATTATGGTCAACATATTCTCGTTTATTCACGTTTTAAACGTTTTAAATTTTAGGAAGATACCTATCTTTATAATTCTTTAGTATTAGCTGGATAATCGTAAAAAGTAATTTTTCTGACCCAATTTTTCACATGTTCAGACTGTAAACCCCGCATAAATTTGTTTAGTTCGTTAGTTTTCCATTTCAATGAGGTACTTTAGATACGCCCGTCAGCCAATTACAGCAGCTATTATTTGCACTCATTATTAATTTGGTACACCTGTTTCGTGTAAAATTGTCGTGGAATTGGAATTAAGACTCGCGACCCAACTATGACGTCACGGTCATTTCCAAAATCAATAAGGTTCAAATTGAGTGAACAATTGCATGATAAAATGGTATCTAAAAATAGCGTTTTTTTTCATTTTTCCGGGTTAATTTTGCTTCAATCAAAAAACTTTTACAGTTATTCTCTAGATTTTAATGCATATTATCACAACAATACCAAAAATTTCTCCGCGACTTTCGGAAAACGAGTTTCTGTCGTGAAAAAAACCATTAGAGGTGTCTTTCAATTATTTTTTTGACAATATATAAAAAATCTTTTACGGTTTTTCCCTAGATAAAGGTTCAAATGTTCAAATGTATCAATTCTATTTTTTCCAAAGCATATTTAGTAACGGTTGCCGAGATCTATGGTCTCCCGTTTTTAGAAATTTTTGAAATGCCAGTATGCATAATTGCATACTCTTAAATGGAATTACGCAATGATTGTGTGGATTTTACAAGAGTTACAGTGAAGTTGTTTTATTGTAATAATAAATAATTACCTGCAAGATAATAATGTAATACTCAGTACAGGTGGATATAATTATAATGTGTTAATTAATAGAACAATAACTATTTTCATACAGAACATTCTTTATAATCAGAACTTTAAGCATCCAACCAAACGTCCAAAGCGTTTTCTGAACGTTAAACACATGATATTTTTTTATAGAAAACCATGGAAATAAACTCAAACACATAGTATACTTGTACACTTGACAACAAACTAAAATCACTTATTAAATTGACATCGCTGTACCAAATACATTTAACATTTAAACAACTGTCGCAGGAAAAAATCGTTAATATGGTAATCGTAAGCGAGTGAAAAATATTTGGCATTCTTGGTCGATATATAATGCCATTAGTATTATCAGCTACAGGTATAATACCAAAATCGCTAATGAATAATTTAAAAAAATTAGATTTACCGGAAAATTTATACATAAGAATGCAAAAATCGGTACTTGCAACATGAAATATTGTAAGACGATTCCTAAATACTGATATTTCAGGCACAGTGCTTGTATTTTAGGCCCTGCGTTGAGCCTAATCCTGTGATATCCGTGATATATTTCAGGAACAATGTTTGTATTTTAGGCCCCGCGCATCTGAGCCTAATCCTGTGATATCCGTGATATCTGGAGATGTGAATTTTCCTAGTATTAGGATGATGAGTTTATATGTCAATCATGAATGATAATATGTAGACTCTTCTGGCTGATAATACTGAGAAGTGTGATGGCGAGTCTTGCCTCCGCGTAAAAAAAATCCATGCAATATGGATTTTACTGTGTCTAAAAAATGTCTTGCAGTCATTCGGGTCTCCTGTACAACAAACTGCATGTATAAAGTCATTACAGGTAGGTGCCATAAATCTCTTATCGCCATGTGAAAAAATCTTGCACATGTTATTTATTTCTTGCTAAACATTGTTTCAATTAATTAAATACGAGTACAGTTGATAGTAGGTACAATGTAATTAAAAATAGTTGGTACATTGTAGACAACCGATAGATACATTGGTGTATTTAAAAATTATACAGGATACCCCAAATCGAAAATTACGAAAATCGACTACGATGGTACGGACACGTTATATGACTGCCACATAACAACATGATCAAAAGGACAATGGACATTGAAGTAGGGCCCAGAAGACCGGGCAGACCCCTGACCACATGGATGTCCACAATCGCGAGAGACTTAAAAGAGGCGAGGCTTCGTGCGGAGGATGCGGGGGACAGAAGGACTTGGAGGATGAGGACTAGGAGAGCCGGCCCCAAGTAAATGGGATAAAGGCGAGGGTAAAGAAGAAAATAGGTTACCCCAAGTACAACATCACTCCCCTGGCATCTCATGGCTTATCTCTACGTTCAAGTGGACGCCGTTTGTTTACCATACCTTCACATCACACATCTTTCTTAATTTTCTTTCACTACACATGCGGCTAGATTATGGAATACCAGACTTCATATCAGACTAGCTCCACTATTCTCTCTTTCAAGAGTAAACTGAAGCATCATTCTTCTTCTTCTTTCTTCTTTCTCAGCTGTTTTAATTCCAATGCTGGACAAAGGCCTCCCCTTTGACTTTCCACAAATCCCTATACTGGAAAAGCTGCATCCACTTGCTTCCTGCGATTCGCCTCATATCGTCAGACCATCTTGCCTGAGTTCTTCCTACGCTCCTTTTGCTTGTTGCCACCTTTCCTTAAATAATCCATCTAACTTCCAATCCCTTGTTTCCTCTCCTTGTCCTTCATCCCATCCTCCTATTTTTTTATATATGTACATTACCTATTACGTATTTATATTTTTTTGGTTGTTTTTTTTCCTTTTCATCCACTTATTTGTGTATTTCCAATTCACAAGTGGTTGGTTGTCACTGTTGTCAGACATTGCCTACGGTAATAAACCCCCCATTTGAAAATATATTTTTTTCAATAAAGATTTATTTATTTAAACTACTCAATCTACGGTCAGTCTCTTCAAAGATCTCCTCTGTCAAAAATAGGTATATTATACTTATCTTCAAGGCGTTTGGATCATATTAGATACATCTGTATCTTCATTAAATGGAAGGACCATATGTGTCAGATGAAGCATATAAGATCTTAATATTACATTTTCTTCTCAATTATTTCGGACAATTCTACAATATATGAACACTACGTATATGTACACAAGCTGCATTGCCCAACGTTGCCCGGGTAATACAGCTAGTATGTTAAGAAACAAAAAGAAACCGTGAAACCATCTAACCAAATGTCGAAAAACTCAAAAATTTAATTAATTTAAATTTTACTGCGAACTATATTTGAGTAGCAAACGTTTTATTTTTTTAGACGTAGCCTAAAACGACAAAAAAATAAATTAATTGAACGCCATCTGTGTTGGAGTAGAAAAAGTTTTATTTAAAATCTGTTGGTAACTAAAAACAACTCAACGTCTCTAGTCGAGCGTCGCCAAGAAGTACCTACCTACATACTACATACATATGTTGTACGAATGTGTGGACGTATACGCAATACATGTTTTTCAACCCTTAAACTAAATTTTTGGTAAAACTTTGAAAGAATTATTTCATTATTTTTAAATTACTATGTAAATGTATAATTACAGCATTATATCTTAATTTATTACTGAGATATGGTACTGTAAAAAAAAAACCACCCTCAACCCTTTAATTTTATAAACTGATTTTTTTTGGGGACAGAATAACATATTTTGACCTTTTCTAAGGAAACCATTTTCTGGAAATTTCAATAAAATTTTTTTTTAGCTTATTAAGGGACATTTAAAAATCATCCCTTTTCTTGAAGCCCATTTTCATCCCTTTTAATTCAAATTTCGGAAAAACGGCCAAACACCCTATTACTAATTTGATAGGAGAATCTATGTACCAAATCTCAAGTTCGTACAATGTCTGGTTTCCGAGATATTCGCATACTCTGAAAAACTTTCAACCCTATTTTTCACCCCTTTTGGGGCGGAATTTCCAAAAATCGCTTCTTAGTGGAAGGTTTTGTATTAAAACCTATCTGCCTTCGAAATTTCACTTCTCTAGGAATAGCCAATTCGGCTCTACGTTGATGAGTGAGTATGTCAGTCAGTCAGTCAGGACACTTCCAATTATAGAAGAGATTATTACTAGCTGCCTGCCTAGAATGTTTTTGAGTAACAACTATAAGGCCCGGTTGCTCGAAGCACGATAGGAACAGTAGAATACCATTGCCGTTACTGATCAGTAAACGTATTAAATGTGTTGCTTCAAAACAATCGATGTCGCCAGGTAAAAAATAGCTAACTATATTAACACGCACTGATGTTTTGTTGGCCGTTTCGCTTTTTGTTACGCACGCAAACGAGATAGCAATATTAGGTAGAAGAGAACGCATCTACCAGTATAGCGAGTAAGTACACGTCGGATTATGCGTTAACTGGACCTGGCGGCAGCGATAAACGGATAGGAAGAAATCTTATGATAGTATATTACTTTCGTTTTGGAGCAACGATTTCTGTCTCCTTACCGTTACCAGCCGATGATACTATTCGTCGAGCAACCGGGCCTTACTGATAGAAGGAATTTCTGTTTCTTTATTAAGCAGTATGTAATGCTGGCGCCACATGTTCGACGAGTCTCAGCGTCTGTTCACGAGCACCAATCATTCACGGATGCTCGGTAAATTTGGAAAACCATCCACACGCTCCCGACCGCGCTTGTATATTATGGATAAGCGAGCATGACGGACGTCTGGATTGTGTCGGCTATAACTTTCAGCATAGCGTATCTTTATTGTAAAAATAAAAATAAAATGAAAAGAAAACGAAAAATACGGCGAAAGAGATGGTGGATGTTAAAAATTCATAGAAACCGTACCAGTTTAATATTTAATTATTATATTATTATAACTTCATTCATGTAATATGATTTTTATGTAGTTTCATGTGTGTATTTAATATTTTTATTATTTTTTCGTTTTATAATTAAAATTCGATAATAATCATAAAATACCTTCTTACCTTTATATACCTATATATTTTTACTTTTGTTCTGTTATTTTCTCTCTGCGTGTGTGATATGCATTGTGTAAATGCATTATGTAGGTACTTATACTTACATATATACTTCTTTTAGTTTCCTTGTTCTTTTACTATGAGGCTAATTGTATACTTTTAATCCAGTCAAATTATACTCAATGCAGTTTCTCGATGGAGAGTTGTGGGGTAGTCTGGATTTCTTTCATGCTATACGTTTTTTGGGGTGCTGAATGCCAACAAAATTTCTTGACGGAACGTGGCATTAATAATGGGAAAAATGGCGAAAATTTCCATATTCTGGCGAATTCTGCATATGAACTTGACAACTATCAACTTTTTGTAGGTTATCTTTTTAGCAGAATGAAAGTACATAAAATTTCCTACAAAGGCATATTAAATTTTTCTCTAAAATAAATGGGAACGGAGCTGTCAAAGTCCAAAAAACATATTTTTGGGTTGTTTTACTCGTACATTACGAGAATCGAAAATGCATTGAGAAAGTTCACCTTGTTTCATTCACAACCAAATTTAAACAATTATTCTTTAAATTTATGAGTCACACTCTACCTTGCTGGAATCAGTAAACATAACGAATGTTTTCAACAAAAAAAAAAACATTTAAAAACACCGTGAAGTATTTAAGCTAGAAATGTTTAAATAACTTTATTTAAAATGTAGTGAATTGTTTAGGCTGCAAATGGTTACACCTTTTTTGTTTAAACATTTCACTACCTATATTTTTAAATAAAATTTACCCTGAAAACTCTCTTCATATTTACTGATAACAGCGAGGTAAAATGCAGCTATTTCTATTACAACAATAATACGAGACGTCCGTCTTTCCCCTGCTAATGCACAAACGCTACTAAGTTCGCACGAACGTGTGGACGCTTCGCAAGTTTTTTGCCGCAAGCTTCCTTTGATCTTTGAAATACCGTGAACACTCAGTCGAAGTGTTCACGTTCCTTCACGAGACAAGGCAAACGCCCATCCACACGCTCGGAGGTTGTGAACAGTCGTGGAAACTTGGCAAGCATGTAGCGCCAGCATAAGATTACTGGATACAAAGTTTTGTAATGAAAGACACTTGTTGGAATAAATATAGTTAGTTTGTCGTTTTATTATGTTTTTGAATATCATTTTCTAGCTTTCTTCATATACACCCACAGACTTATTAATAGTGCACAACAATGACTGCCTGTCAGCAGTTGCCCTTTCCGTTCTTCGTAGAAAAGTGAATAGTTTTTTTTTTTCTTAAAGATCTAGGATTGTGTGTACTGAGATTCGAACCTCGTACCGATTGAAAGGCGGTTACAATCATGTACTCGATCGTCTCTCCAATTATCTAATTTTTTACTCTATCTCTCAGCATTTTCCCACATAATTATTGACAGTCATATATATCCCGGATTTCACCAACTTCTTAGTTGAGGAATAGCGGAGATATCGTAGGAGCCACTTATCATTAAATTGATTGCATTGAATTGCTTTTGTAACTCAGATAATTTGGTAATCCTTGAGTCTTCGCTGGTGTATTTGTTGATGATGTTGTATTGTTTATACTTATTGAAAAACTGTTTGTACTCGAAAGATTAATAAAATAATAAAAAAAATACTTACTTAAATCATTATTTTTCACACAAAATTTTTGCTAGGTGGCTTTAATCTCCGCTTTTCCTCACCTATAAAGTTGGTGAAATCTAGCATTAAATGTATTAATCATTCATAGAAGATTCCATAGAAATAAGTGGACAATTTTCCCTTCACAGTGACATCGGAATATTCCACATAAATAAAGAAACCTTGAGATCAATACATACTTATCAGTTATTAGGTATAATATTTGTATGCATTTATACCTTTAATAATTATAGCGTAAAACCTCCACGTATGTCTTTAATCAAATTAATCAATTTTATATCACAATGTATGATACAATCTCGATGTTGGATACGGTGGTGGACAACATATACGAACGACATCCTAATATCAAGGTTATTTAAACTTATATATCTAAGTACATTTATTTACCAATGTTTGTTTCTAGACTATCTACCTATCTGTACCCTCACGCCCCGAGCCTCGCAGGGTAGGCAGAGAGGACAGAGCGCCAGACAGCCCTATCCTTACACACACTCCTAGCTTCCGTCACATTCATGCATGCAGTCATACACACTCTCCGATTTATTTTACTCAAAATGCGTCCATCCTTGCAGTTCTGGTCGACATTATCGGACCAGGTGAGTCTCGGGCGGCCGCGTTTTCTAACACCTCTTCGTTCGCTCAGATATATCTATTTTGTCATCCTTCATTATCTCAACATGCCCAAACCATCTTAGTTTATTCACTTTAATTCTATTTACAACACCAGTCTTGCAGTCACTTATTTCCCTAATAACTCCATTCTCTATCTTATCTCTCAACGTGTTCCCACACATTCTTCTTAACGACAAATTTTGAGAGAACGCTACGCCAACACCATCTACAGAGCAAAGCATTATGTGCTGGTGTCCCAGCGATGTTTTTCAGAGGGGGTGAAGTGGAAATTTTGTTGAATACGTGTAAATTTCTGGGGCCATACCCTTAATGGTCTACAGGCAATCTTTTGGGGTCTTGCGTCTTTAGCCTTTCTCTTTTTATGGCAGCTGGCAATTACCACGCCACCTTTGGTGCAAGCTGAACCACATTAGGGTAAACCCACCTTCACCCCTGGATGTTTCAGGAGTTTCACCTCCTATGTCATCCAGTCTTTTACGCAAAAACACTTTTTCCAAAGAAGGGCTCAAGTTTCGACGGAAGGCTCCCCTCAACAAATCCCTTCCCTAAACTACTCTGAACACTCTTAATGTTCCCTGGAGGAGACTCTCACTACAAGGATCTACACTACACACTACTACATTTTCTTATAGAAACTATCATCTTACAATTACGTATTACTATTTACTAAATCTTAATCTAGAGGACAACATTGTACAATTTGAACCAAATCAAAAATGGACATGAAAGGTGCGGTCTTCCTTTACAAGTCGTGGAGTCCGTTAACCCGAATTCAACGGCACGATGGAAGCCATTCACAACTTGTTCCCTTTCACCAATTCCAGCCCATCCATTTGCCATCAGGATTTGAAACCTCTGCAGCTCTAACCTGAAACAGAGGTATTCGCACCCGTATTACCCCTGAGTCAGAACTTTATTGCTGAAAAGGGATTTAAATCCCTTTTTAAAATTTTAAAATGTCTTACTGAAAGATTTAATCAACTGCAGTAGGATATTGCAGGATACTTGAAGAATATCAAAAAGAGTGAAATATTTTTTTACAACCCGAAGATACCAAGGGCGAATAGATAATTCTGCCGATTTCATGAGAATTTTTCTTTTTATGTATTTTCAGGACAGTCAAAATAAATCGCACCCACTGGAATGTCCTAAACTATTGAACTTTTAAAGTGTATGCTTGTATTTATTTCTGTATTGTAAAGTTTAAAATCCAAATGAAATATAACCCTTTGAGAAAAGTATTCTCAAAGCTTCGCCTGTAGTACGATGTTGTTTAAATCTCTGTGAAATTGAAAAGCTCTCTGGGAAGCTCTTCTGAAGGCTTTTAGAATACTTATCTCTTGGATATTTCCCTTCAAGCCTCTTATATTGATAGTACTATTTATTGCCTCAAGTACTCTGCTGGATACCTTCAATAAACAAACTTCAGACGAATAATTGATGAAGAAGATAAGTTATTTTGTGAGGTATTTACTTTGTACTTGAGAGAAAGACAGACGTCTGGATAAACTATAATAGCGTACCTATTTCCACACGGGTATTAAAAAAGCAACAACTTATGAGTTTGAATCGCTTAGCTTGTCTGCAAAGAGAAAGAAGTAAATAGTGATATTCAATGATAAGTTTTTTTATTTCAATAATAAATTTCACATAATTTCGTCTTCCAATATACACGATACCAATTCACTTCACGATTCTAAAGGTCTATTTGTGCCCAAAAGGCCCCCTAGCAGAAAATTGTGGAATAGTTTTGATTTCTTTTCTACTAATCTATATGTTTTTTAAGGTGCTTTTGAGATTTTTGAGATCCGAAACCGAGGATTGGTAAAAAAAATCGTGACGCAATGTTGTAAAAGCGGTAAAAAAACATTTTTTGTCATTTATTTGCTCACAACTCAAAGCTTTTTGTAAAAAAGAAACTTTTGTATTCAATACGAAAGTATATAAAATTACCTTTAAATTGGACTTATATTTGTACATTTCCAATTTCGCTCTAAAATAAACAGAGCATCTAAAGCAACAGAGCTCCAGAAATTGCTCAAATATTACTTTTATTTCTCTAAATTTCATTTTTCTTGCGACGAAATTCTTCAAAAAAGACCTGAATAGAGTTTTTGATTTAATAAGGGTGTGGTGTTTTGTGGTGACGAGGATTTCTCCTGGTTTAATTAAACAATAAATAGTACTTAGGAAGCTCTACCGCCCCCCACCCTACTGTTAATTAAATGATAATATCATTAATTATATTACGTCTTATGGTCTGACGTCACAAGGCATCTTAGTCTCCCGATGTTGCTTAATTAATTATTAACTATACCCACTTAACTAAGAATTACTTAACTAGCTTCAATTACCCATTGACTAAAGCTAAATTTTTCACTGCATCTTCCATCGTACGTAGATGGTAACTTACTGACCACACGGTAGATGCGGATACTTGCTCCATAAATGGGGCAAGAGAGACCGTCCCCTTTGTGAATGTGGCCAGATCGAGACTGTTGACCATATAGTAGAGAGGTGTCCCGACAAGTAGTTTTTGTCAGGAGTTCTTGAGGAAATCCATAAGGTGACGCCAAGGGAAATAGATTACTTGCCGAATATTGACTCCTACATAACTTGTACAATGGTGGTGTGCATACGAAAGAAGAAGGATAATCTGTCTTTCTATCCTCTCTGCCTACCCTGCAAGGGACATGGTGTGAGAGGATGAAATACAGTTTTTATCAAACACTATCCCAAATACAAATATTTCGTCTGCGCCCCTTAAAAATACAGCTTTATAAATGATAGATCGATAAAATTTTTCTTTTCCTCGTGTAGCGATTAAAAATATAATAAGCTCTCTCTTCTCATAGGATATTTTTTTCTCATGAGTAGAGACTGGAAAATTTCGCAATTGCGATAAATCGAATTTATTCGCGAAAATCGTGCTTTTTACTTTAATTTCGTGTTTTTTACACGTATAACGCGAATTTTAGTACTCTTTTACAGGAATAACGTGAATTTTCGCATATTTGACCCGAATCGTGACCCTTATTTTTGAAAAAATCGTAATCGAAACATTATCAAAGGGAATGTGCCTTTGAAAGTAAGAAGAACCACACTGAAAAAAATCGTACGTTTTAGGCGTTTTGTTTTGTTTTTCTCAAATATTTTTGTTTTATTTTATAGGGATTTTGGTACAAAATATTATTCTTGATCTAATTTTTTTTATAATCTTGTATTAAAATCTGCAAAATTGTCCACATTTTATTGATATAAATTCATGAAAAATAACACCACATTTTGTCAAAATTGTGTAAATTACACCCCTTTTTGCAAATAAGACACCACATTCCCCGAAAAATAACACAAACTTTTCCATTCCCTACACTCATGAGACATTATATAGTAGACCATCAAGCACAGGACTATTAGTTTAGTGATTGTGATTATAGTCCTCTCTCCATGGCATTAAAGGGATGCGATGCCACGAGGAGGTCATTATATTCAGATGGCGCGATTCAAAACAGATTTATGGAACCGTCATCTCGTCTCAAGGAATCCTATACACCGCATACCTATAATACAGTGCTTCTCAACTTAACTTCCAATAGAATTAAATTTAAATAAGTAGTTACAAGAAAAAAAACATATATGTAAAACTAGGTTCATGGAAGGGCAGATGCTTGGTGTTAGTCTCAGGGATAGGTTAAGAAACGAAGAAATTAAACGGAGAACCAAAGTTGCCGACATCACGAGCCATGTGTCAAAACTCAAGTGGCAATGGGCAGGCCACCGAAGAGATGAACGGACGACATTTTCCAAATCGCTGGGTGGAAGGGTAAGAACAGAGACGAGTGGAAACAGAGGGAAGAGGCTTATATCCAGCAGTTGAGAGAAGAAGGCTTATGAAGAAGAAGAAGTATAGATAAAAAGAATCAATTAGATAAAATGAAATTAAATAATACACGTACAATATACTAATGAATGCACATAGATACTCCCGAATGCACCCGTAAGCATCGTAGCGTCCATCCTGCTTCTTCCCCAAGGAAGTTCACATAATACTACATTATGTAAACGTAAAAAATGTAAAATGTTGAAAAATGGACCCCCACGCTTTTTAAAATAAATGTTTGCACAATGAAAATTATATTTGAATTTTTAGACACAAGGTTTACCTACTGATTACCATATTGTTGGGATATACCGGAATGGTATTTTAACAGAAGCAAAAAAGTTTGAGAATTACACTGCTCTAGAAAAATAGGCTGAACTTAGGTCTTGGTAAGAATCAAGTAGGTACCAACTCCTTCTCTTTAAGAGGATTCTGAGGCCCTCCCTGGTGATATTCTCTGTAGGAAAATATATTTTATGCCATTTTAATATCACATTTTTACATTGAACCCACAAAGATCATTAGATATTTGTATGTTAAAATTATCTAATAGCAGACCGAAATTATAAAATACACCACCTTAACGATTCCCCATAGAATTAGAGGAGGCAAACAGACTCACTGAAGACAATTCGTCAAGAAATTTAATGAAAGCATTTTTTTGTTTTTACCTTGCTCTTAATTTGGGCATGTTGAGAGAATTAATGATAAAATAATGTCTAAAAAGATATGTAGTGATGGAAAATAAGGTGTAAGGAAACGCGGATGTCCAAGAACCACTTGGCTTGACGACGCCGACTAAATGCTGTAAGACGGATGAGTTTTAAGGCTCCCGACCCAACTATGATGTCACGGTAATTTCCCACGGCATTAAGGTTTAAAATCGCATAAGCAATCGCATGAAAAAATGGTAAAAGTTACGATTTTTCCATTTTCTGTGGTTAATTTTGCTTTTATCCAAAAAATAAATAAGTAGGTAAATAAACTTTTACGGTAATTCCCTAGATTTTAATGCATATTATCAGTGCATTGAAGGAAAATCCCGCGGGCTTAGGCCCTCCACATCCCCGGGTAGCTCAGGCGCATTAATGGCGACCTCTTTACCCGCACTTTTAGCAAAATATTATTAAGAGGTGGGCCCAGGGTTAGCCTTAAGGGAGCCCCCTATCAGTACAAAAAAAAATATCGAGTTTCTGTCTTTCGGAAAAAAAATCAGATGTGTTTTTCACATTAACTTCTGTTTCACGAAGTTACCTCTGAGCCAACCTCTTCCCACTGTGCCACATCTCTCCGCTAATCACTCAATGACAAAGAGTATCATACTTTGTAATATCCATGAAATAAATCTGTACCTACATATTCCATTTCAATTGTAGACATTGAATACAATATCCCATTAGTAAATAATATACTCAGCAATACATACACATCTATTAACTAATACACTGAAAGAAAAGTTGTTTGATATCAAATAAAGGCTCTCAGATTAATACTCATATACTAGAGGGGATGTTTGGAAAGTTGTCGGAATAAGAATCTATCAATAGCCACAAACAGAAGTGGGATCACAGTACTCGAAAAATTTTAAAAAATACTCCTATAGGTAATAACTGCTATCACAAGTTTGTAAAACAAAGTTGCCAGTTTATTCTAACAATCCAAAAATTGGTAAGTTTTTTTAAACAACAGTTCTGAAATATAATTTGAAAGTAGCGAAAAAATGTAACCATACCTTATTATCACATCAAGCGACTCTAAACTAAGTTTGCTATATGAGACTTCTGAAAAAAACATGGAGAGTACACGTAATAGATTCTAAAACTAGGGAGACCTAATCACAGCAGTACAATTTCGAAAATTTAAATAAACTCGTTGAAAATAATTGAAAAGCTATGATGTTTGAGGATTTTCGCCCGCATAATCGAACGTTTGAAAAATTCGATTTCGTTTCATCAAGCAGATACAGAGGTGGTCACTAGCCGGGTTGGTAACGCGCTCGACTGTTAATCCAGTGGGCGCAGGTTCGATCCCTGATCCCTGTGTATTTAAGTTTATTTCGATAAGCCCAGATTTATTTTCTAAAAAAAAAAGATTGCGATAATTCCGTGAACTTTGTTATGATTTGTATATTTTGTTGGTGTTGTGCCAAAAATCCCCTCATTAATCTCCGGAAAGATACGAGTATAATAATAATTACGTAAGTACCTAGTAGTTTGATAAAAACCACTGTTTAAAGAATATTGATGAGGTTAGGTACAAAGAGAGATATATACCTTCGTTGTAGGTAGTAATTCTTTACAAAACATTTACCCTAATGGGTTCTGTGCTTTGTAGAAATATTTCCTTTCCATTTATGGTATAGTCTAAGAGATTTATCTAACAAAGTGTACTTATATAGTCGTCGATTGATGAATTTATTCTCGTAGAAAAGATTCATTAATATCTATATGAATTATTATGTATTATTATTAATAATAATAAATTGTTTATTTTCCTTTTCAATATACAATATTCAATATACAATATTCATTTTTCAATATACAATATTCAATAACACTCTTTGCAATATGTTAATACAATGTGACACCCCACTAGGCCATGGCCTGTCTCGGGGTGTCGAAAATTATAATTCATTTAGGGGAACCTGTTTTACTTAGGTCAGTTTTTTAAATTTTGTTTTATAGCTCTTTAATAAAAAGGTGGATGTGAATTGTATCTTTATAATATGAAAGGTTCGTCTTTTGGGTATCTACCACCAAACTATTAAGCTTGTGCAATTAATGCGTGTTTGCTTTCAGACTGTTTTAAAAAAAACGGGGAAAAGGTCCAAGGTACAACATATGCGATGTTCCTTGGCCAGGTATTGTTGTACCTTGGACTTTTGGAAAAATTCAGAATAAAACACCCTTGTTTAGACAAACATACAAACAAACCAAATAGACAACCTCAATAAATATTTATAACATAACTCTCATATCAATCTAGAATACTCTTCGAAAATGCATCTTAAACCTGTGAAAAAAATAATGCCCCTTGGTTGTTGTTTATGCTTTAACAAATCGACAATAGTTAATGAAGCATGCATTGACTAGTGAATGTGTACGCTTACTAGTTGTAGGATTAATTTTTATACGGGGTTAATACTTTGACTAAAATCATCAGTAAATCATACATTGACTAGTGAATGCATACATAAACGGCTGTTTAAGATTTAGCTGTAATATGTTCAAGCTCAGATACTTTTTACTAAAAAAATAATTATAGAAATCAGAATATTCTACACATCTACTACAAATAATTTCAGCTTACTCCTATGTATAAACATAAATCTGTCTTTAGATCGTGAGAAAATGTGTGTTTTGTATAACAATGTGTACGTTTATTTATTATCCTTTTAAACACTAAAATCTCTGAGTATTTTATAATAGAGTTTTTTGGCAATGACTTGCGTTGTAAAAATCGTAGAGTAACTAGCGGCGTAGTGGCGTAGTGGCGTAGAATTGACCTCCAAACAACGCGGCACGGCGCCCATCTTCCCTTGAATATTACCCCAACATCAGTGGCGTATCTAGGATTCATTTTTAAAGGGGGCTGAGGGTCGGTTTCGCCGAGATGTTTCATTAAGAGGGTATGTGGTTCATCGCTCCCTCCCCCTTATATCCTCAGGTGCATAGTATATTATGACCTTGTGGTATAAAAAAAATGAGAATAGCTTTTTTATTTGAGACTGAGTGAAGAGGGTAGCGATATCGTTTGATTTATGTTATTTGAATAAAAAATTAATTTAAGTAGCACAATTTTTTTAGGAAATTTGTAAAATAACGAATCTACTGGTCTTTCATTAGCGCCGCAGGCATTTTTTTTACAATACAATATGGTAATTTTAGAAAAGTCATGACATGATAAGAAAACGATGTTTATTGTTGTTTATTGTTGCTTATCATCCGTAGGCCCATCCGGACACCTGGAATCGTCATTTGAACATGTGGTAATAATGTGATTTTTTGTTGTACGTAATTTATTTTTATTTTATTAATCTTAAGAGTGCATACAGTTATTACATACAATATAAACAATCACAATATCACCTGCAAATAAACCAGTGAAGACTCAAATATTAACTCATCACAATTTCTGGGTAGTCAAAAGCAACACACAACATTTAAAAATCATTTATATAAAATTAAAAAATCAGAAACATACTAGTCACTCATGGTTTTGGGGGGAGGGCTTCAGCGATCTAGCCCCCCCCCCCTAGATCCGCTAGTGGCCAACATGCTGGGGTAATTAATCACCCTATTGCGTCATTACATTATATATTACGACATTCCCTATCTAGCTATATTAGTAATAAGTATTTCTATTATTGTACCCCTTACGCAATATATCACATCTTCCTATCTCAGCAGCACGCACATTGTAAATCGTAATTATAAATCATGTAAACTAAATACCTTAGAATCTCACAGTCTTTGGACAGAATAATTAATATTGCACATATAAATTATATTAGAATTAATTGTAGTCATTTGGGGATAAGTATATTATTTGACAGAGTCGTATAGTATCGAAAATAGCAATCTGTAGATTTTGCGTAAATTAAGTTAAAAATAACATTGAAGGACTCTGCATCCTCTGCATCCCCGGGTAGCACATGCGCATATAGCGTCTTCTTTACCCCCACTTCTTGCAAAATGTTTTAAAAGGTGGGCTCAGGGTTAGCCAGAAGGGAGCCCCCCGACAAACCGCACCCCTAACTTACATTCCTTCAGTGTCCTTGTCTTAAGATGGAAACATATTTACAATTATTTACAGATACATACACGACTACAAAAGAAAGAAAAAATATGGAAAACTTTTTGTTTACTGTTTATTTACAACTATTTGCTTTAAAAATTAAGAATAAAATGGTCCCACGTTACCTTAGCAATAACTATGAAGTTCGTGGATACCGCACGAGGGGTCGGGAGGGGTTCCGCCTCCAAGTGGCAAGACTATCGGCCACTGAGAACAGTCTATACAAATATCTTCTTCTTCTTCTTCTTCATCAGCCTATCCCGTCCACTCCTGGACGAAGGCCTCCTCCATCTGCCTCCATGTTGTCCTGTCCTGTGCAGACTGCATCCAGGTTGCACCGACAGGTCGTCTCTCCATCTCAGCTGTGGCCGCCCCACACTTCTGTTCCCATCTCGAGGTCTCCACTTTAGAAGGTTTTTAGTCCACTTGCCCTCTGAGCTTCTAGCCACGTGTCCTGCCCATAGTAAAAATATACAAATATTCCTACCCATAATCAAATCGTAACGAATCTGAAAAAAAGCTGTGACGGCATCAGTCTTCAATGTAAGATAATAAAGCTCTCTCTATTTCCAGTTCCAGGCAAATCATATCGTATGTAATTACTTAATATTCTGATCGTTTGGAGGAGAATTGAAGTTTTTTGGCAGTACTCGATGTTTTAGTTTCATATAATATGTACATACATACGTACAATAATTGTAGTACCCTTCATTTGTATGAAGAAGTAGAAAGAATAGCTAATACTGTCGAGAGTGAAAAATTTCGCGATCGCGATAAAACGAATTTATTCGCGAATTTCGTGTTTTTTACACATATAATGCGAATTTCAGCATTCTTTTTACAGTAATAACGCGAATTTTCGGATATTCTACGCGAATTTCGACCTTTATTTTAGAAAACATCGTTATTGAAACATTATCAAAAGGAATGTGGCTTTTAAAGTAAGACGAACCACACTGAAAAAATCTTGCAAAGAGGAGTTTTACGTTTTTCTCAAATATTTTTATTTTGTTTTATTGTTTTAGGGATTTTTGTATAAAATATTGTTCACGATCTATTTTTTAATATTCTTGTATTAAAACCAATATAATTTGTAAACCAAAAATAATCAATCTAAATACGAGTACATTTTTTTTACCCTGCTCTGTTTTTTTATTCGTATTCACAAACCGATTAGTACATTCTAGGAATGATCAAATTTTCTGAATAATTTTAATACAGAATTCTATTATATAATTTTCATATTATTTCGCACCATCTTTTCTTTAGTCGGAACAAAGAAAGGGGTTTTCGAATTATTAAAACTTAATTTTACGTTTCGGTAATTAAATTACCCGGCGTTCGTTCTGATATATGACGGTTCCATTTCCTAATTTTATTAATACCAACTGCTCACAGTGCTCACCCCCATACTCTCTATTCACCCTTTAGTTTCATCTCAACACCCAACAACTGCGTAGAACAAATAGAGAAATGGTTCTAGTTTTTAGTTTTATCTCACGTACAATAAAGCACATGGAAGTTTATAAACATTTTCATATTTTGGTACACTACAATCATTGTTTTAGTGGTCAGAACAGCAGCGAATTAAGTCATAAATATGAGAAATGCAGGCTTTTAGTATATCGGTTAGTAGATTAATTCAATTAGTCTGGTGGTCGGTTATCAAGGTTGCTCTGCTCTGTTATGACTGGAACCATTTGAAGAGAAACTTTGTGGAAGCACATTTTTAGACTCGCGATCCGACTATGGCGTCTTGGTCATTTCCCATGGCATTAAGGTTCAAAATCGCATGATAAAATGGTTAAAAATAGCGTTTTTTTTTTCATTTATTAAGGTTAATTTCGCTTCAGTAAAAAAACTTCCAAGGCTTGAGTTAGACAAAATCTGACTTTAGATCTGAATTTCTTTCCTAACGGCCTTTCGTACGATACCACACATGTATCCCTTTTAAACCATTTACATCTTTTTTGTATCTGGAGTAGGCTGATCCAAAGTGGTACAGAATTGTATTGTCATCGACTTTACGTATGTTTGCAAAGTTTAAAAAAAATCTGAATAGGTAGGTACCCGTGTTGGCATATTCTTATTTCTGACAGCAGTTATAGGTTGATACCTTCTGGATTTCAAAATGCGGATATGGTCGGTTGGTTTTGAATGTTTTTGAAAAATAGGTCTATACTCGTATATCCTTTGGTCATTAATATCTCAGAGCAATTAGGTAATAAGATTTGTAAATAATGCAGTATCTCTATACTATAGGTATTATATAATTTTCAAAGCGATTCATAATATGGCCCCGTCATACATAGCTGAACTCTGTACACAAAAGGTCCCAAATCAAAGGAAAGCCACTCTCCGATCAGGCTGCGATACTGGTGTCAAGTTGACAGAAATCAGAGTAAGAGGCAGAACGAAGTACTCTTTCCGAGCCTTCAGCTCTGCTGGACCATCTATGTGGAATGATCTTCCTGAACAAGTGCGTAAGACACAGTCTCTTGCTATGTCCAAGAGTTTGTTGAAAACTCACTTGTTTGGTTGGTCATATACTATATGTAACTAGGTTAAGCTAAGGAGGAGCCCTTGAAGTGGAGTAAATCCAAAAAACGGCGCATTATAAATTGTCTATTATTAGTATCTCTATATAGGTATTAGGTATTATAAAACGCAGTATATCTATATTGGTATTATATAACACAGTATCTAATAAGGTATACTACCTATACATATATTTCTTCAGATACGAGTACATCTTGTTATTATCATTCTACAAATAATAAGACAATAAATTTATCTGAAAATAGACTTCATATTTTCAGTTTGAAATACGACTGAAATTTTTGTCTCTCAAGATTATTATTTAGGCGTAAGTTATTTTTGATCATAATATACCTATTTCAAATTACAGTTTATTATTTTGAAAATAAAACTTAGATGAAAAGTTATATTTATTGAAAAACTTACGTTAGGTATCAATAACTTTTAAGCAGATGTGAAAAAAAATCGAGGATTAAGTACACAGGTTGTTTTGCGGAACCCTGAATATTAAAAAAAGTTAGATTTGTCCAATTTTGGCGATATGATTTACCAGTGACGTATATATGTTTTCATTTTGTTAGGGAGGGGGGGCGATCTAGTGTTTGATTTTAGGAGGTGGGGGCGACCTGAAACTGAAAAAACTCCTGTCAACAGGCGACAAAAACGGGCAGAACTATAAGCGTCGCCTGCTTTGAAGCTGGGGGTTCTACCTGCCTTCTTCTGTACTGCCGGCTAATGTCTATGTAATTTTTTTTTTAACATAGACATTAGACATAAAAAAAATAATAGCCCAACAAGCGAAATTTTTTCGTGAAGGTGAGTGAAAAAGGTCGTTTTTAGGTTAGTATTAAAACTGTGTGCAAAAAAAAAAGATTTTGAATGAACGAATAACCCGGATACCTTATTATTATTATTTTATTATGTAAGTTATCTCTTTATTTTCTTGGGTTGAATGTAAGATATTGCATTAGCAATAATTCCGCCATTTGGCACACTATCGTATTTTTGTAATTAGGTGTGCATATTTTGTTTTGGCCAAATAAGATTTATTTATTTATTTACCTTTCATGTTTTAAAATACTTAACGTTTTTTAAATAATTGTTTTACATACGCCGTTGTCATTAACCCTGCATTCTCTTCACCATGATGGCTCTTTGATAATTTGTGTAAAATTCTTTTCGTAAGCACAAAAGTTTCTATTTATAACTTATTTTATAAAAGTATCAAATTTATTTACTTTCTTATCCAATATTTCTTGATTGATTTTTATTTATGTCAAGTAGAAAAAGAACAAACACTTGAAAAGGAAAGTTTTCCTTCCAACCCTCACATATATACATACCTTCCTATATAGTATAACTTATTTACATTATCTGATAATCAACTCTAGCACGATGTACTTTATTGTACAATAATCTTTTTTTATCGTTAAGAGTACGCATACTGACATTTCAAAAATTTCTAAAAATGGGAGACCTTAGATCTTGACAACCGTTACCGAATATCCTTTGGAAAATACATTCAACGTTGATCTATGGAATGACCCCAAAAAGTTTTTAAATATCTTGTATATACTATTTCTGAGAAAAAAAAGTGAAAAAAAGCTCTGATATTTTTTTCCGAAAGACAGAAACTCGTTTCACGAAAGTCACGAGTTTCTGTTAAGAATTTGTGTTTCTATCTATATATATATACCCTCACGCCACGTCCCTTGTAGGGTAGGCAGAGAGGACAGAGCGCCAGACAGCCCTATCCTTACACACACTCCTAGCTTCCGTCACATTCATGCAATTAGTCATAGACGCTCTCCGATTCCTTTTACTCAAAACGCGTCCATCCTTGAGGATCTGGTCGACATGATCGGACCAGGTCAGTCTCGGGCGGCCGCGCTTCCTCACCCCTCTTCGCTCGAATTTGTTTTTGTATTGATAATATGCTTTTAAATTTATGGAATGACCGTAAAAGCTTGAAGTGGAATTAACCCCAAAAAAATGTATAAAACGTTATTTTTACCATTTTATCATGCGATTGTTCATGCAATTTTAAACCTTAAAATGCAATGGGAAATGACCGTGACATCATAGTCGGGTCCCCAAACTTTACATCAAGTACACATATCAAAGCAGGTACATTCTTTGCATTCACAAATATTGTACAATACATTGTACAATATTCTTAACGGTTAGATTCTTTAACCCATGATGGACTCTCATCACACGTCATTCATTTCACTTTGAAATCCCATTAAAAGTTGAAAAAGTTTTATTTCAAACTGAAAATGATTAGCAATTGGTATAATGTCGTAGTTAAGTATTGTTAAAGAAAGTAAACTGCCTTTGTGTCAGTCAAGCCCTTCCCTAGAGAACAATTTATTTCATGTGCGTTTTCTATATCTTGGCAGCCGGCGGAGGTTAGCTACAAGTGGAGTTCAAGATTGTATTGTTGGTTGCCCTGATTGTCGAACCTTGTCATAAGAGCTGTCGAAAGTCCGCAATATTCTCAAACTGCATATTTTACAAGTAACCTGCGATGCCGAAAATATTACAGAGTAGCGCTAGAGAAATAATTTTAAAGACAAGATAGTTTTGCGAGTTGGAAAAAGAAAAAAAAATACTCCTATAATCCCTTTCAACCGCCATCACAAGTTTTTAAAAACAAAGTTGCCAGATTACTCTAACAATCCAAAAATTGGATAGTTTTTTTAAACAACAGTTCTGTAATATAATTTGAAAGTAGCGATGCAATGTAACCATACTTATTATCACATCAAGCTACACTAAACCATGTTTGCTCCCATGAGACTTCTGGAAAAAAAAATCAGACTGTAATGTGATCGATCGGGTACCTACCAATCAATAAATATTTATATTGATTCAGATGCGCCATGCAAATTTGCTTAAATTTGTAGAGATCTCTTAAGTTATTGTACATATTATATTTTTACGGAACTAATGTTTTGTAAATCATTTGAAAGAGTATAAATCAGAGAAGTTTATTCCAGATTTCTGGTTAGGCGATTTTGAGGCGATTTTTTTCGTAACGAAAATCCTCTCCAAAGTCGTAATTTGAAATATCTTTTTTCGAAACTTTAATCCGATATTTTGTATCATTATTGTTTCTTCAAATTAAAACTAATGAAAGAGACTAAACGCATACTGGAGTAACAAAAAATAATGAGAGTATCTTTGGTACCATGATTTGAGATAAGTACACCTAAATTATTTTAGGTATTGAACTGGATTTATCTGCATTGCACAGGCCGAAATAAATTACAGTTTTTTCCTCAACAAACAATAAGTACATTTCGTTTCTGTTGAGGAAAAGACCCCTAAGTAGGTACCTTTACTTACGATGCTATGGGGGTAAAACTTGAGTAATTCGGGGTTTTTCGATAAAAAGTGAAAATCTCGAATAACTCGAAAACCGTGAGACTTTGGACTGAGCTAAGTTTGGCTCAAAAGATCCCAAATGACCTCTGCTATCACCCCTGAAGATATAATATACATCCATCTATCAAACTTGTAGTAATATAATTGTTGTCGTTGGTACATAAAGTAAGTATAAGTGATTAATTGATGTTCGTCCACGCTAATGTGTGGATAACGTCATCGAAGATTACCTTAATAACATTAACATATTAATACAATTGTATCTATTTATATGTGGACAGTGGCGGATCCAGAATTCAATTTTGGGGGGGGGGGACTGAATGTCGTCACATGGGTGTCTCTACTTTTTTCATTCATTTGTGTTGTCGACCTTTTTTTTGGTCATCACAAATTTACAACCGCGGGAGAGGGGGGTCTCTTGGACATGTTGCAAGCTGTCGACCTTTTTTTTTTGGTCATCAGAAAATTTTCATGAGGGGGGGTCCCTAGGACATGTTATGTTGCGAGTTGTCATCAGAAACTTTAATAAAAATAAATAAAGACTACTGTCACTCAACGTATTGGGGGGGCTAAGGGGCTGAAACCCCTGGATTTTCTGTATATAAAGTACTGTCACTCATGGTTTGGGGGGGCTTCAGCCCCCTAGCCCCTGCCCCCTGGATCCGCTAGTGTATGCGGACATTGATTTGTACATCTACCTCTATAACTATATGCTGTAAAATCATATTGTTAAAATCGGTATGTACATTGTACGTAGTTCTTCTTATCAGCCTACTCCCGTCCACTCCTAGACGAAGGCCTCCTCCATCTGCTTCCACACCGCTCTATCATAGGCACTCTGGATCCAGTTGACACCCACGCATTTGACTAGGTGGTCTCTCCATCGTAGTGGTGGTCTTCCTACACTCCTGGTAGTCGTTCTACGTTTCCAGGTTAAGACCACTTATCATCTGGATCTCTAGCCATGTGACCTGCCCACCGCCTTTGAGAGATGCAATACGCTGGGCGATAAAATTGATAAAATTGTATTATTCATAAATACTATATGGATAAAATTGTATTATTCATAAATGCTATTGTGTACATAACACTATAATAAGTAGTACAAATTAATTACGTTAGTTGAATGAGACTAATATAAAAAATCCATTTTTTCCCCACGGACCGTCAGTTGACATTGTCTGGTATCGATTAGTTATATTAGGTAATTCTGAATAAAAATAGTTAAATGCATATAATTTTATAATAAAAAATTCTAATGATTCATATTCTCTTTCATTTCAGATTTCATCCTCGACCTAGCACAACAGTTTGAACGACAAAATTATACAATCGATTGAATATTCGACCTTCAGTGATAAAAACAACGATAAGTACTTAGATTTAAAAAAAAAAAACTAAATATTATAGTGACGTAAATATATTTAAAAAAAATCCTAGTAACATTTAATAAATTAAGTTAAGTAAGTATACCTAAAAAATCAAATTCTGAATTAAAAACTCGAAATCAAAAATTCTAAATTTGCATTCTAAAAAAAAAAAAAAACAGTATTGCTCAAATATTTCTACCTTCCAGCTCTAAATCAAAAACTCAAAATTCAAAATTTACATTCTAAATATAAAATTCAAAAAGCAGTGTATTGCTGAATATTTCTGCCTCAATGGAAAATTGAATCTAAAATTTCGAAAATAAATTGTAGTAACCTATAAAGAAAATGTTGAACAGTGATTAGGCAATTGTTACCAGATAGTAACATTATGGATTTAGAAGCTCGGATGCTCTTCAGTGAATTGAAGCAGTCTGGATGAGCCATCGGAGCAGTTGTTGCAAAAGAATAATGAGGATGACTGGAGAAACCATTCCTCTGTTGGTGGGAGCTGGTCTTGGAGTTGGAGTCCTGGCTGGTGTAGTGTCCGGTGTCTGCTTCCTCCTAGCCAACGGATTAGGATGGTCCAGGTATGATAAATAAATAAATACCACATAACAGATAAAGTTTAATTTATTCGTGAATGCCATCTGTGTGAAACTGTGAATAACATAATGACACTTTGTAACATTCCAATAATATTTTATTCTATGAACGGGTTTATTGTATGGTTGTCTACTTGACTAATAATGCTTTTGATGTTATTCGATAGATGGTACTAACTGCCTGTTGTAATTAAAATTTAAAATTAGGTCCAGTTAACAAAAACCTTTGATTATTGAAGTACTTAATCAAATATTTTTTTGTGACAAAAACCAAGGAATATATACCTAATAGCTGAAAGAAATTTTGCAAACATCTGTTGGGCCTGATTATTATTTTTTTTATCGAGAAATACATAATATGATTGACATTTCAAAATTTTCTAAAAACGGGAGACCTTAGTTCTCGACAACCTTTACTAAATATGCTTTGGAAATAAATAGAATAGAGTAGATACGTTAAACCTTTATCTAGGGAATTTTCTAATATGGCTCTGGGAATAACCGTAAAAGATTTTTAAATCTTGTATAGATTATTTCTACGAAAGACAGAAATTTGTTTTTTTTTTTGTATTGATAATATTCATTATAAACTATGGGAATGACCATAAAAGTTTTTTGATTAAAGCGAAATTAACCCCAAAAAATAAAAAAAATAATAAAAAAACGCAATTCTTATCATTTTATCACGCGACCCTTCGTCACTGGCGCCTACCTAAAGGGCACTTATATCATATTTGTAGGTCGCATCACCTGTCAAAAATGATATTATTTTATATAACTACCTCTATTTAAATACTTAAAGCGTATTATATATTGTGAGTATGAACCCACATGTGTAGGTATTGTAGGTAACTTTATACCTATTATAGTATTGGGATTAACGGACACTGTGCTCAGTCATACGGGAAGTTAAACTATACATAGAATAGTGAACTAGGCATCACATATACCTAGTGCCTGTACAATTATAATCTACATATTATAAGGTAAGGTATACATAGACGGTGACAGGTAAAGAGGAAGTACCTATCTACCTCACACTATGGGATCAGGGCTGGCCCATATTATGTAATCCTTGCAAAGTTCATAACGTTAATATTTTTATAAGCACCTATGTTATCATCTTCATGACGAAATGCAAACTGAGCCCTTTGCACTCTGTTTGCATTGATTCTACTTCTCTGGTACATTGTCACTGTTTTGCGTATTTGGTTTTGCTGTTCTTGCGTTTCGATTCTACTTACCTGGTACATTGTCACTGTTTTGCGTATTTGGTTTTGCTGTTCTTGCGTTTCATGTATTGCAATGTCACATCTCTCCGCACTCTTGTACCTGCCACTATTTCCCGATTAAAAGTTGTGTGGTTTCTTGTCAATTTTCTTTTTGTTAAACATTGAGGACGAGATGCTGGCATGAGACTATTGGTACATCTCAGCATCGAATTTGTTGTTTAATGTTGCTTATTGTTCAAATTGGATTATGTGTTCCTTAGGAAATGCTAGCAGACGTTCTACACTCTGTTAGCATGGATGTGCTTATATTTTCTTATTGCGCCTTAGGACGATAATGAACAATAAACAATATTTGACTAATTGACGAAATTGGAGCCACTCTTTGCCTAAGATTCGGCTGCTCAAAACATGACCTACCTGTTTTTTGATCGAATTTTTGTGAAAGTTTACACGTAGGGTCGTACATCACACCAGGGTTGCCTATCAAAATCCCCCCACCCCTCTGCCCCCGAAAAGTTCCCCCGGTTTTTTGCATTTTAGGAATATTCTAAGAGACTAAATATAAACCTTGCTAAATTCGATGGACGACACATGCATTAGGTATCTATCTGTTTTAAAATATTTACTTATTTAATTTATTTTGTTCAGAGAGTCGCACCCTTGCAATCCCCACAGGTATATACTATCTATATAGGTATTTAAATATGTATAGATTTCATTATTACTACACAATACATAGATGAAATACCGTCACCGGACAAAAACCCATAAGAATATTGCTCAACATGAATAAGTCCCAAAAAATCTAAAGCCCTTTTGAAATATCCTCAACGGGCAAAAGCTTGGATTTTGGAACACAATTATTAATTGTATCTATGAGTAAACGATTTCTTTCAGTGTGTAAGAAACTAGTATAGATTAGAAAACAAACAAATAAATACCTATGCTGATTTAAAATGGGATAGACAATAAAATAGTCAACATTTTATAAATATACTTAATTCATCTACTAGAATACAACTAGAAAGTTTGGACTTTTATCCTTTTATAATAAATATTCTTACTTAAGTACATGTTTTTTCATACATAATTCATCAAATCAACAAGTGTCATTTAACCGTATTTAACGAACTACCTTCCCAAAAAAGTAGGTAATTGTGTATGGGTAGGGAAGGGTAGGTATATTATTTTCTGAAGGACGTTTGTCTTTTTGGGTTTTATTCATGTCGAGCAATATTCTTATGCGTTTTTCTCCGGGAACCATGAAATACAACCGGCGTACCTATTATTATTTTGTTATTAATTTTATTATTTTAGTCTATGATATGATTCCGGTCGGGACACGCGGGAAGTGCAACAGGCATTTGACACTTGGCTTGCACAACACCATGAAACTTTACTATTGTTTATTGTTTAATATCGTTTATTGTTTCATAATATGGTGACAGTTCACAGTGCAAAGATTGGTAGTTTAGGTCCAATTGTATTAATTTCAAAACCAATATAAGTGCGTGCAAAATAAACTTAATTTGTTTTGAAAAATCACAATTTATGTTTCGTGAAAACATCGTTTTTTTTACGTGACATTAAGCCAGCCTACGATCAGTCATAAGCCTGATGTAAAGTACATCCTTTGCTGTGTATCTGTTGAGATAACTACTTGTTAACCTTACTTTAGTCATTACGGACTTTGATCAGTTGCGGCGTATACCCCAGTGTTTAATTAATTTCATTCGACCAATTTGCAATTGAGTTAAGAAGTGCTACAGATTATAGTAGTTAAATACCTATGTACGAATATCGAAATACGAACCTAATGTTAATAAGTTCTACAAATACAAATGTATGGATTTTATCATCACTTTACATGAAGGACAAAAAGGTATATTTTTATATATTTATTTATTTACACTTTTGGTGAACAAATTACAGAGATATGTTATTACGAATACAAATCATGAAATTTGTTCACTAGGGCGAGCTTATCGCAGTGCTGTAATCTCCGCCAGCTAACCCCATAAAAAAACAAATCGTATTTTTTGTCAACAAGTTTTTCCTCAGATATTCTTAGTAAGGATCTCTTCTTCTTCTTCATCATCAGCCTAACCCCGTCCACTCCTGAACAAAGGCTTCCTATATCTGCCTCCATGTTGTCCAGTGCAGACTGCATCCAGGTTGCGCCGACATCATGGACCACTGACCAGGTCGTCTCAGCTGTGGCCGTCCCACACTTCTGTTTCCATCTTGAAAGGATCTCATAATTCTTATATCTCCAGTCCACTATTAACTTCTTTCAATACATTCATTCATTCGCTACGAAGTGCATACTGCATAGTGCAACACATGGGCGTCGCCATCTTCGGAGCTAGGGGGGCAACAAAAATGAATAATTTATCTAGCATGAAAAAAGCGTAAATTGGGCCACTGGCAAAAAAAATGTGAGCGGTTTAGTATATTTGAAAATGTATATAATACTTTGCACAATAATAGGTACTTATGTATGAAAAATGTTTTACAAAAAAGTAATAAAAAATAACGCCGCAGTCAATTTTATTCATGAAACAATTGTATTTTGATGGATTTTCATGATGGTATGATGAGAAAATGCGTGGTAATAATGTGTTTTTTGTGAGGTTTTATCATTTACTATGAAAAAGTATTCCTAAAACCTATTCCAATCTTACCTGACGACTCCCTTGGTGCAGCACATGCATATAATATGATCAGTGGCGGATCCAAGAATCAATTTTGGGGGGGGGGGGGGGGGCTGAATGTCATCACATTGTAAAAAGTACTGTCACTCAACGTTTTGGGGGGAGGCTAAGGGGCTGAAACCCCTAGATTTGTTGTATATAAAGTACCGTAACTCATGGTTTTGCGGGGGGGCTTCAGCCCCCTAGCCCCTCCCCTGGATCCGCTAGCCTAGTGAATATGATACGTGTGATCAAGTTACTCACACAGGAGTAAGCAATAGACGGCGCTATTTCCACATACTGTATAGTAGTATAGAGTGTAGGGCAGGTATAGTAATTTATATGCATTGGTATGCGATGCGTGAAGGGCACTTCCGTACTGTGGATTGCTACTTACTATGATCATACAGGGAGGACACATTACATGTCGACAACCTTTTTATAAAAATTACCCACTTTTTTCATTTGAAAAAAATATTTACATAATAAATAAAATAAAATAAAATATTCTTCTCAAGAACACAAGGTTATTGAGTTCAAAATATAAAATCTTCTTCTTCTCCTTAGCAATATTATTAATCTGTGGGAGGGTCTGCTTTTCTGGTCTTTCGCCGCCACTTTGCTCTATCTTGCGCATCCTCCGGTAGAACATCACTCTCTCTCATGTCCTGCCTCACCACTTCCCTCCACCTGCGCTTGGGTCTTATATATTAAAAGCCAAAATTGATTTTGTTAAAATGATTCTTAATATTTTATCTTCTTAGCTGTAATATCTGTTAGCTTCATTTATGTATTAATGGCCTTGCGCGGTGTATTATTTAAAATAAATAAATATGCGCTTTACATTATCATACAAAACTTGAGAAAGCTGAAGCGATAATTGGAATTGGATGAATGTGAAGGAAGCTTAAATTGCGTCTAAGGATTGTTAAGTCTGGCGATCTGTTTTCTGTACCTACCCCGCAAGGGATCCGGCGTCAGATCAGGGATAGGACAGAATATAATAAAATAGGTATAATTGATAATAGGAAAATTTTTACACATAGTATATCGCCCCCTAACTTTTACGTTGATGAACCAAAATTCAAAAATGGTACCACTGATATTTTTTGTTATCAAACAGATAATAGTCCAAGAGCCCGCTGCTTAATTTATGACGTACCTGTTTTTTGATCGAAATGTGGTACCAATGATAGCTTACCAATAGGGTTTTACATCGCACTAGGGTTGCCTATCAAAATCTTGCCGCAACCCCCCCTGCTCCCCCCGAAAAGGTCCCTCTTCGCGGTTTTTCGCATTTTATAGGAATATGGTAAGAGATAGGATAGGATATTAAGTCAATTTTTTCGTAGAACTAGCAGTTTACCCGCAATAGCCGGTCCAAAACCGAAATTCATTTTAAAAACTAAAAAAATGAATTTAAACTTAATTGCTTGAAAATTGATAAGAGCTACAGGGAAATAGTCAAGGAACGAATTAATTACCATAGTCTTAGCTACAAAACGAGCTATAATTTATTTTCATACATCAATTAATTTAGGAGTTATTGCAATAAAACTCAGTGACGAAAATTCTTAAAATTTAGTTTTTCATAAAATAAACAGCGATACAGCGCCGCAGGCTAAATTTTTTTTCCATAAAATGTTATTGATAATGGGTGGAAGAAAGTTAAAGAAAAAAAATCAAAATTTTTTTTTTTTTTTTCAAAAAATATCCTGTTTTTGACCGGCCATTACGGGTAAACTACTAGTCCTATGAGAAAATTGACGTAACATTTTTTGTAGAGAATTTAGCAAGGATTATTTTTGTCATTGACTACTTTCTTCTATCTCTTACTATATTCCTATAAAATGCGAAAAACCGCGAAGAGGGACCTTTTCGGGGGGAGCAAGGGGGGTTGCGGCAGGATTTTGATAGGCAACCCTAGTGCGATGTAAAACCCTATTGGTAAGCTATCATTTGTACCACATTTCGATCAAAAAACAGATACGTCATAAATTAAGCAGTGGGCTCTCGGACTATAATGCGCGAACATTTCAAAAGTAGATTTTTTTTTACAAAATGTGACGTACCCCTGCTCCGTATGGCATATGGCGTAGGTACTAGAGGTAGCTTCATATGTATCATTATAAAATGTGAGAAATTAAAACAATATATTGTTATGTATTATGTGTCTAATACTGTGTGAATATATACCAAATACAGGTATCTAACTACATATATGTATAAATTGTGTTAATCAGATTTAAATATACAGGTGATACTTCTCTATTTACCTTGAATTTGAATCAGCGAATGTTTTATGCATCTAAATTAAAATATCAAATGCATGCCCTCTGCCGGTACCTAAGTACTATATTACTGCGAGTCTTGAAACCCAGGATAGGCCCTGATAACAAATGCCTAAGAAGAAATGGTTCGGTTAGGTCATGTCCTGCATATGAAACTAAACAGAATTTAACTTAGGTACGTACTTAACTGCTTAACATACCTACACCCCTTTAGACATGGGCGTCATCAGGGGGGCAGGGGTGAACAGCTGCCACCCCCCCCCCCTAGAGATTGGAATAGGTATATATTTTTTCATACTAAATGATAAAACCTTACAAAAAACCACAACTTTTCTTATCATAACATAAATTTTCATGAAAATCCATTCAAATATCATTAGGTAATTCATTGAAGAAATTTGCCTGCGGCGCTATTTTTTTATCACTTTTTAAAAAATACATTTTTCATCCATACTATTGTGTAAATTATTATGTACATTTTCTAGTACAAAGCACATCACGACCTTCTTCACTATGCCTTACAAAAAAATTTCGCCTGCAGCACTATTTACGCTTTTTTCATGCTATAGGGTAAGGTAACCTATATTGGTGATATTTTTATATATTTGCCTATATTTTCTAGACGGCTGCAATGTTTCCACGGAAAATAGGAACTAAGGAAAGATTGTCCTTTCAAGTTAATTATTATAGCTTTTGTTTATTTTTTAGTATACAAAAAACCCTATAATTGGTTCCGAATAGTACTGTCAGTCGAGGCTACCTTATTTGGTGATAGGGAACCAAATTTGGTGATACTGGCTGTCTAATTTGGTGATATATGAATAAGACATATTGTAACCATAAATTCATTATATTTTATATCAAACACATATTAACACGTCCTAAATATTTCCTTACTAGTGAATTTAAGACGTCTAAGGTGCCCGTTGATAAATTACGAATATAACAAATACTTCAATTTAATATACACGAAGATATTATTATTCGCTCTCATATCCGATTTCTATTGCTATGTACAAACATAGTTGGTTAGTAGATATTATAGCAAGCAATAAACCCGCCATTGAACTATGTATTTGTATCTCCAATATGTACCTAAGTCACATTATATAATATATATAAGTATATACCTACTTAATGTACTTACATAGTGTCATAGAATTAGAAAGGCTATTTAAATATAATTTATTTCAATATAATTTGTGAGAATTTCCTTTTGGTTTCTAAGAAAATTTTCAAATAAGTATAGTGGTATACTTAATTTGGTGATACCTAAGTAAATAATTTGGTGATAGTCTTATATAAGTAAAATATATTTTTAGATGTTCATATACACCTAAATCATCGAAATATTAATAAAGAACTTTACTACCTAACGTGAAAAAAATATAAAAAAATGTTTCATTGGTATGGGTGACTCGTCATAAAAATAAATACGTTCAAATCGTAAGATTTGCCTCTAAATAACTAAGCAATAGCATCAACTACATAATATGTACATCATAAATTCTTTCCGAATATTATAAAATAGATGTTTAATGTCCAAATAATAGAAACACTTTAGTAATATAGTTAAATTTAATAATTTATATACCAATTTATAAATTGACATGCTCGGAACATACCAAATTATTCGCCAAATTGATGGTAAGGTATTCAAAATGATATAAAATTATTTGTGTGGTGAATATCGCGGCTAATCGGTTATATTTCTAAACAATAGACTGTTCCCCATCTTTCCAACAATATCTCAAAGCTTTAAAAGTGCTTATGTAATTGTAATAAGCCAAACTAAAAATATCACCAAATAAGGTATATCACCAAATAAGCTACCTTTACCCTATCAATTTTTTGCTCCCTCCTAGGTCCGAGGCTGGCGACGCCCATGCCCCCTCGATCTTAGACTAAATATAATCATGTATCATTCTATCGAGAGTGAAATTGTTAGGCAGACATAATATTATACACTATACAGTGTGAAGTGAAGTAATACTATATTGAGGTCATCAGAACCAAAACTACTCCGAGTATCGGGGTCATTATTATTATCAGTCACTATCAACGTAACATGCGCATTACTTACCTTTATATTGTATCTTAGGCTATCCACTCGGTTGCGAGTGATCTTAAAACTATGCGTAGGTACTGACATTTCGATGGCGTTAGCATCTGAAACATTGGGTCAATGTGAAATAAGTTCCAGCAGTAGCATATAATACAACTTTCAAAAAATCCACAATTGACAGCAGGATGTGGTTGAATGGGTGAATGTTGCCCTGGTCACAAAAAGATCACTTAAGCCAGCCAAAGCCGACTCGTGAGCGTCTGAACACCCATCCTGCTTCCCCCCCAAGGGAGTTCAGATAATGCTACATTATGTGAATGAAGATGCTTCTTGTCTCTGTTGAGGGAAAAAACTGTAATGTATTACCGTCTATGCCTCTATGCAATGCAGATAAATCCGGTTCAATACCTAAAATAATTTAGGTATATTTCAAATCATTGAATAATTCAATTCACTGCTATCTTCTTCGGTATAATATGGTTCACCACCCATTCTGAATATCACAAAATATTTCCACAAAGAGTGCCTGCGTTTTTGCACAGATATAGGATAATGTTATAAAAGAAAGAAAGTATTTACAATATAAGACATTTTATTTACAAAGTAATTACATTCTTTACATTCATTATTATAAAAACAATGACTATTTTTTGACAACATTTTATTTAACTTCACTGTGGTGTTTTTTATCTGTGACAAAATCTTGGAATCGATATTTCAACCACTTCCTGACTACTTAGAGACCTGAAACTTTAGAAACGTACATAAACTTGATGAGAATACGTTTTTGTAAATTTTTTTTGGTCTTGTCAGTTGGAACTTTGTCATTCTCGGCTGACGATTACAAGTTAACTTCTTAAGAGTGTGCATACCGACATTTCAAAAATTTCTAAAAACGGGAGACCTTATATCTCGACAACCGTTACTAAATATACTTTGGAAAAAAATAGGGAAGATGCATTGAACCTTTATCTAGGGAATAACCGTAAAAGATTTTTTATATCTTGTATAGATTTCTCAAAAAATATTTTTAAAAATACCTCTGAACCTTTTTTCCGAAAGACGGAAACTCGTTTCACGAAAGTCGCGGAGTAAAATTTTATTTTTGTACTGATAATATGCACTAAAATCTAGGGAATAACCGTAAAAGTTTTTTGATAGACGCAAAATCAACCCCAAAAAATGGAAAAAACGCTATTTTTACCATTTTATCATGCGATTGTCACGCAATTTTGAACCTTAATGCTGTGACGTCATTCCTGGTGCCATGCCCTTAATGAAAGGTATTTATAATTGTACAATTACATAAGTAGGTATTGAAATCCTTGGGAAACAGGTTTACAGTAATAACTGAACTAGAATGAATCAATAACCTCTATGATGCACACACAGTTACATAAGTTACATGCTAAATCGTAGGATTTAGTATTCTTTTAACGCGGAGGCAAGACTTGCCAACACACTTCTCAGTATAGGCCAGAAGAATCTACATATTATCATTCATGATTCACATATAAACTCATCAGCCTTATTTCCCAGCTGATGAGTTAATATATCAATCATGAATCATAATATGTATGTAGACTTTTCTGGTTTCTTTCCTTTTTCTTATTCCATGTCTCTTTTTTCCTGGGGTTAACTGGAAGAAATCGCAGTTCTGCGATAAGTTCGCCCTAGTGAACAACGATTTATAATCTGTATTATGTCCATTTTTTATGCTTTTCCAACATTAAAGTCTCTGACAAGCAGTTCACTCTGCGCTTTTAACATGTTTTTTACACTTTGACATAACGAATGTTATAGGCGTGATGTTGGCCATACGATAAATAAATAATAATGAATAAATAAATAAATAATACTAAGAGGTGTATTGGCAAGTCCTGATTCGCGTAGAAAAGCTATGGATCATTATCCTGCCTAATAAATAAAAGAGTTTATTAAAACGTTGATACTGAGATTTGAACCCAGGACATTTCGATAAGCTAACCCCATATAATCAACAGAACTGAGTCACTGGGTACATTGAACCTCAACACTTTAGTGTGGTACCTACTAATTTAAAATCGTTATTAATTACTACAATACCTACTAATTGTTTGCATTTTAATTTACATTTCGACAACCGATCGTTCAATCACTTATAATGAACCTAAACTAAAATAAAGGCGCCTGACTAACTGAACGACTGACTGCTCACCCATCAACCCAGAACCCAAACGGCTGATCCTGGAGACCTGAAATTTCGTAGGCAGATAGCTTTTAATACAAAACCTTAATATGACAATATATGTAAGGGTGTATGGTCGTTATTAGGAGCACGTAAGCCCAAGCAATACAAAAAAATCCTCAGCGACTTTCGGGAAACAAGTTTCTGTCTTCCGGAAAAAAGATCTGAGGTGTTTTTCACATTTTTTTTTGAGAAATCTATACAAGATGTGAAAAATATTTTACGGTCATTCCCTAGATAAAGGTTCAATGTATCTACTGTTTTTTTTTCCAAAGCATATTTAGTAACGGTTGTCGAGATCTAAGGTCTCCCGTTTTTTAGAAATGTATGAAATGTCAGTATATGGTAAATTTCCAATCGCTGTTTATAAGGGATATGTCCGGGTACAGAGGCTAGTACCTACGACAATAAATACATGGTTCAATTAATTGAAATTAATGCTTCACGGGTAACAATTAACAATAAAGAATTAATGTAAAAATTTATCAACAGGAATAACCAATTAATATTATATTTAAATTTGTGATGAAAGGTCACCACAAATGTTAAAGAAATTATAAAAACAACAAAGGTACCTATGAAATTAAATTTATTTATAAAACAAGTTATCATAACAAGTTTATTTCAAAGACAAGATTTTATGACTTCACATCCTAGAACTGTTTTTCGCGGTCTTCCATCGATACCAATCACGCTCTTTCGAGACCCTTGGATTCCTTCATTCCAATGGGGCCTCCCACTAATAATGGTCAGAATCAAAATTTGTAAAAAGATATGGATAGACATATAATATTCTACTCGTGAAGCACTTTCGTTAGATACCAAACATGACGGTATGCGGTGACTGGATCCTCTCGATCGCTCAGTGTCTTCTAAGTCAAGATCTGAATTAAGATCTGGATTTCTTTTCCAACGCCCTTTCATACAATATCACACATGACCCCACACAAGCCTTGGATCCCTTTGAAACCCTTTACATCTTTTTTGTCTCTGGAGTCGGCTGATCCAGAGTTGTATAGGATTGTATTGTCATCGACTTTAGGTAAGTTTGCAAATCTTCAAGTCTCTAAGTAGTCAGGAAGTGGTCGAAAAATCCATTACAAGATCGCACAATTATTGTTGGCATATCCTTACAGAGTACAGATTAAGGTGACTGGAAAGACCAACTACATAATTTAGGTACTTTTCGAAGGTCCATAGCGCCGTACTCTTAAAAGTTAGATCTCTAAAAAAAATATATGTTATTCCTTAATAATCTGGCTCTCAAGTAACCATTTTATTTTTTTTATATTTTACGTACCTTTTCCGCAAAATATTTTTAAAAAATACCTGTTTTTTTAGTTTTATCGCCCACAACTCAAAACCTATGAGGTTTAGAAGCATGGTTCTTTTTTTAAAATAAAGGTAATTAATAATTCTAATAAGTTACCATTTTAGTTTTTGCGTCATGTTTTTACTTTTCGTGTAAAATCAAATAAACCGTATTTTGCGTGATTCTAAAGAAGCTTCATTGAAATACACTGACTCGTACGCATTGGATTGTAATCCTTAGCGACGTACATTCTCATACAATAATTTCAAGGATTCCATTTACATTAGTTCAGTCCCGCCTTCGTCCTCGAGGTGGTCAGACGTGGAATCTGCGCCGAGTGTTTTTAGGTCTTTTATTGTGAAATACAGAGACGATGTACCTACTTACATAGTTATGCTTACTTTTTTTCATACGACTAGTAGTAGACCCGCTAATTTGTAATATAAAATATAATAATTACCTAACCTACTTTTATTTTAAAAAGTCCACTCTTCGCTGTATATCTGTTTAGATAAATACTTTTCATTCACCCACATCATTTAGAAAATCCGTCGCACCCTAAATAGAGACATTCAGAATAAATTAGTGATGCTTCAATGGAATAGTTTCGAAAAATAAAAAAAAAAAACAAAATACATAATGCTAAACTTATGATTCTCATGAATTTCTCCAATACCTATTTTGATTAAGGTTATCTCCTATTATAATCTAATATACCTATACGTATTACGTACCTAATAAAATCATTTATGAAAATGACCTACTAACATTGCAATACGTACTAGGTATATATGTAGGTAGATTAGAGAAAACAATTTTAAAGACCCATAAATATTACAGGATTCACTTTTGCCAAAGAATTCCCTATGCAAAAATCGAATTATCGCACAAAAATGAACCGACCACTCAACGAATTGTCATAGATTTAGGAATGGAGGAAATTTCTTGTTTATAATTATATTAATTATAATATTGGTGAACCATACAAAAGGGAATCGTGTAATACTAAAGATAGTAGAATAGTTTTATTATTAGTATAGATAGGGTTATTACTTATTATTATAATATAATAGATAATAGGTTGTTTAGTAATACCGTTGTTGTAGTTTATGATGGGTACCTATGGAAAAATATTGCAGTCAAGTGGTCTTATTCTATTATTGTCTTTTGTCGTATTGTCCCGCTAATTACCTTTTATCATTTTTTTGTTCTTTTGTAATTTTACTACACCTGAGTAGAAGATAATAATATGTAATAAAATAATTTGAACACTACGAACATTCATTCATGAAATCATGATTCATGAATTCTCTATGTACCTATGTATTTTATTTTCACATTGTACCTAAACTTTTGCAGACTAAAATATAGATACTACGTCTTTTTACATCATTTATGAATTTGTTTTTACATAAGTAGGATTGGTACCTACTAGACATGTGCGCCGGCTGCAAAAAAGCCGGCGGCGGCGCCCATGTCTAAAATTGCCGGCGGCGGCGTCACGCCGGCGGCGTGGATACAAAGTGAGGGGGAGCATTAGATTTTTTTGCATTATTGTTTTAAATGATTAAATACGCATATGTGAAAAGGATAATGATAAACTCGATTTATTTATTTTGAAAAACTATGATTATTTCAATGACAAAGTAAAATAAAAGCCCATACTTGAAAAATAATGGAGAATTTCATTATTGCTTTTTCATGGTACTGGAGGGCAGATTAAAATAAACTAAGCCATAAAGTCAAACGCGTCAGAATGAGCCTCACTATGGGCAGTGGTGCAGTCGAACAGGTTTCTCATTTGGTAATATTTGGGCTGTTAGCTAAACGATGGGTGAAATTGAAACTCTGAAATAAAGTCTAGAATTGCGATGACGAGGTCGACCTTCCACAAAATACAAAACTCCTTGAGCATAAGCTGTAAAAACATATGTGTTGTATGTACTATTGTTTGTAGTTGAAGGGTAATTTAATAAAATTATGTAATTTAATAAAACTATCTTATTTGCGATGTTATTTTAGGCGTAAAAATAAGGATAATAATTATTAAATAAACAGAAATCGTGGTGTTTTTAGTCGAAAGGTGCATAAATTAATAATGATATGAACCAAAATACGTAATGTTTAACGGTGGAAAGATAAATTACAATTTGAGAGTAGTCTGTAATCACAGTCTGAGAAACCACGTTAGGTGATAGTATTTTTTTATTATTGTAATGCAGCTTTGGGTGAGCGAAATAATTGGATTTTAACGTTAAAATATTTAATTATATTCACATTTTGCCACCTTCAAGGCCGTAAACGTCAAAAATTACCAAATGAATATCGTTTTGTCAAGAGAAAAGGAGTCATTATCATTTCCACAGTGTTGTATTAAAACAAATGAAGTATAGCGAATCTAGTTAAGTGGAATAAAAATAATTTTGATTAGGTACTTCGATAATCAAAGGTTAAACTAATTAATGAAAAGAGAGAACGGTTGACCGAAAAGACGAAAGGCTGCATATTTTGGTCAGATATTCTGCCAAAATTCACGTGGTTTAAAAATTTCGGCGTGGTAAAATCGACTGTTGTCCTAAAAATCTACTTACATAAAATAACGTTTGTTTTTCATTTAATTTCCACCACGAAGAACCAAACTATTAATACCTCCATCCCATCCTATTTCTTGTTTTAGAATCGAATAAGTAAGACACAGAAAATTCCCCGATTTTTTTATGAATTCAAACAATAGCATTCTCAAAATAATATCGTATTTTTTATATACTTAATTTGATTAGTCGTCTACCAAAGTTTATGAAAGGTGCAATTGGTAAGAAATAAATGACTGATTTCATTATACATTATAATATAAAATCTAATTCTGGACATTAAAAATAATAAGTATCTTACCTACCTATAAGTATCATAGCATGTAAACACGACATAATAGATATTTTGAAAGGTGAAATATTTTTATTTGTTTGGTCATTAAAATCTTCTTTATGAATAAGGATTATGGATTATGGACTGTCAACGAAATTTTTATTTCTTTATTTTTTTATTATTTTTTTTGTAATACAAAATATACCTATTAATTACCTAACCCACTTTTCTTTTAAAAAGTCCACTCTTCGCTGTATATCTGTTTAGATAAATACTTTTCATTCACCCACATCATTCAGAAAATCCGTTGTTCTCACAAAAAGTACATTATGACATTCAGAAAAAAAAACTATTATTTGTTTGTTCGAGAAATCGACTAAAAATGTACATACGTACGAGTATGTATTCGTAATTCGTTTATCCTAATATTCCTAATAGTATGTATTATGAAATGTTCGGTGATTTAAATCTTCATTAGGTACGTACGTCGTACAATGTGCTATTTCATTTGTCGTATTTGTTTTTACAATTATGTATTACCTACTTGAATATCGATTATTTTTTATTGCCCTTAGACATGCAATCACTGTATAGGTAGGTACATAATATGTACTTATTAATTACCTACATTGAAGGTAAGTACCTACTTATCTAGGTATACAGTATGCACTCGATTTTACCTGCTAATTTGGCTCTTTAGGTACATTATTTATCACTAATTAGAGCAGAATTTATAAATACCTCCAATATTTTGATTTGGTTGTCTCTTACTCCAGTATACCAAATACCTATTTATTAGGAATACCTACTTATAAAATTATCTATTAGGTATATGCTATATTTAATTATCTTGGCAATCAACCCGTAAAGAGTGATTTGTGGCAATACAAAAATAAATGAAATTAAATCAATGCAATTATTAGAATAATTTTGATAATTATAGTGTAGATTTGTGAAAACAAACAAATTGAAAGTATTCCTTTTGTTATTGAAATTTTAATTTTTGATGGGTACCGCACCTATAGTAAAAATAATATTGTAGTGGTAACGCTGATAATGGAAGAATATACTATTATTGTTGTATTGTCCGGCCCAGCTGTAAAATTATTATATTTTTTTCACTTTTTTATTTTATTTTAATCACTTTATCTCCCGAAATATCACCAAGAGCTGACGATTGTAAAAAGCAATCTAAACATAAAATACGACGTCGTACAAGACACCGCGCGCCACCATTGAATCGTCACCGGCCGTACACAAGTACCTGGTACCTACTACAACACAAAACTCATTCATACTGCAGCACACGGATATACGTCACCTACACCTGCCTAGTTCGAGTGTTTACAGCCCGTGAAGACGTTGGCCAACTACGAGGAAATAAAGATTATATCATATAAAAATTTTATTTTGTTTATTTTTTTTTGGTTTTCAACAAATTGTACTCTTTATATAAATCCTACCGATACATTAATTTATTAATTTATTATTACCAGCTATTTTTACTCTACTGCTTACTAAATATTTTATTTAACTACTTATTATTTTTACAATCTTTTGTATTGATTTTTTCCTTTATTTATTGCTAGTACTTTGCATACTTATATATATTTATTGCTTTTTACCTGTTTTTCTTACTAACTAACAACTTGGTGGATTGCACATCATATTATAAATTATTCTTGTTATTTTTAAACTAAATCGGGTTACACGGATTGCACGGGCCTCCACTGGACTCGCTAACGTTCTCGTTGCTTGAGCGACTTGTTTGTGTCACACATCCTCTATTGCTAAATTTTTCTCTTATTAACTTTGCTTTTCATATACTGTTCTTGTTATTAATATCATCTCTACTTATCCCGTACTAAATTTAAATTGTATTCTTGCTTATCGATTTCTCTACACACACACACCTGCTAAACTGATAAATACTTTAACTCCAGATTTTTGACGTTTTTGCCATTTTTTTAACCTGACCACGCTACTTAATTGCTCCTTGAAATCCGCAACATGTCTGAAAAAAATCCCACTGTCCTGGAAAAATCCCCCGCACTGCATATGGTCTCGAGGTCTGCCCCAAGCTCTAGAGACCCTTCACCACGGCCGGCTGAAGGATCTACACCGTCTTCAGATCCCCTGAAGCCACTAACACTGCTAGAAAATATGACCAAGATCATATCACTGTGTGATAAATCTATTAAACGAGCAAAATCCCCTGATATTATACTGGCTCTGAAAGAAATACGGTCTATTGGAGCTGAAGTCCGATCGGCACAGAAAAAACAGGGAAACCTGGGGGGGACAGAGGTCGTCAAGGCACTAACGGAGATCAAACTGTCACTGGAGGTACAGGAGAGGAAGTTGGATTCTCTAATGAAAGAAGAGGGATCACGTGGAGAGGATCAGACCTCATATGCTCGGATAGTCACAAGAAGAGGACGAGAACGGCATCCCAGAGAGACTACCCATTCACTGATGATCTCAGGCGACTCCGCTAAAACTAGTGACGACCTGGAAGGTTTCTTCAAAAAGAGCGTTGACCTAAAAACCCTAGGTATTGGAGTTTCGAGTGTGAGACACGTGTCCAAACAGACCAAACTATTGGTGAGTTGCTCAAATATAAATGATAGAGATACACTAATTGAAGAAATAAAATCTAGAGCAGGCGACACAATTACGGTAACCGAAGCAAAAAAGAGAGACCCATTGATTGCCATAAAAGGTATTATTAGTGGTATTACTGAGGACGAAATAAACAAGTCCCTTCGTGCTCAAAATAGGTCGCTCAGGGACTTAGAGATTAGCTTGAAAGTCAAATTCAGGCAGAAGCATAGGAATTCACTCCTATGCAATGTAATATGTTCCTGCCCTCCACCACTATATAGGTCCCTAATGAACATGGGCAGAGTGAACATTGGATACCAACGTTTGGAGATCGTGGACGAAAGTCCATTAATAAGATGTTACAACTGCCAGCAATACGGTCATATACAAACGCACTGCAAGGAGGAAACCAAATGTTCACACTGCAAGGGTAAACACCGTTTCGCTGAATGCTCGGAAAAAGATAAAGCAGCATCATGTATAAACTGCTTCAATAAGGGACTCGCCCATGACCATCCTGCTATCGATAAGATATGCCCGACAAGATTGTTGATGGAGAAGAGAGCAAGAGAACTTATAGACTACCCTGATCTATGTTAAAATCAAGCCTCGGTTTCCCTTCAATATGATTTGGAGAATCTAAAACTTGTTGAGGAAAATACCATAAATAGACCTGAAACTTTTAAACACACCTTCTCTTGCAAAAATTCACTAAAGATTTTTAGCAAAAACATCCGGAGTATCAGAAAAAACTTTGACGACCTTTTGGTCTTCATACAGGAACTCTCAGCAAAACCAGAAATAATAATACTCACGGAATGCTGGCTAGTAGACGGAATAAATATACCAACGTTGAAAAATTATCAATGCATTACGTCGCAAAATCACATAAACAAAGCGGATGGAGTGGTTGTGTATGTGGCAGATAAACTAAATCCCTCCTCTACTGCTGTCTCCCTGAGAGAGGCATGCGGAGTACTTGTCGTGTGTGAGGAGTCTGGCTTGCAGGTCCTGGCCGTTTACAGATCACATGAGTATGTTAACAATACAGCTTTTTTGGACTCTCTTGGGCAATGCTTACAGATGATGGCAAGGAGACCACTGCCCTGCACAATAGTAGCTGGAGATATAAACATTGATCTATTGGACCAGTCACAGACACTTTGCGCTGAATACCTTGGGCTGATGTATGAAAGGGGATACATATCCACAATAAACCAACCAACTAGAGTAACTGCGACCAGCTCTACGTGTATAGACCACATCTTCATTCGCACGAAGCTGAAAGCTAAATCTGCGGTAGTGCATACTACCATAACAGATCACTATTCTACCGCCCTTGAAGTCGACATGAGAAAGAGTAATGAAACAGAAGCTGCCCAGATAACCAGGAAGACTGACTTTGCTGCCTGTGTGGAATCGATAAATCAAGAAACATGGCAGGATGTCTACGACGCAGCAGACCCTAATGAGGCATTAAAAGGTCTAGTTACAAAAATACAATGTCACCTGAGATCCCACACAAATTCCAAAAAAGTAAGTCACAAGCTTAAGAAAATAAAACCATGGATTACTACTGGAGTCGTGAAGGCTATACATAAGCGAAACAGGCTCCACCAACAAACTAAACGCTTCCCCAACAACTCGTCACTCCTAGACTACTACAGAAAATATCGCTCCATATGCCACGATATAATCAAAAACACCAAACAAAACTACTACAAACAGAAAATTGAAGACAGTGGAAACAAAACAAGGACTATCTGGAATGTGATTAGGGAAAATGTGGGTACAACCGAAAATACCAAACAAATCACGAAGATTAAAGAGGGAAACACTATGATAGAGACCGCTGATCGAATCTCAGATGTCTTCAATGCATACTTTACCAGCGTTGGATGCACCCTGGCTGAGAGCCTAACAAATAGGCTTGGGAAAACTGAAGAAGACCTGGCACGGCAGATAAACCCTCACCTCAGTGAGGATAACGCAGAAACACAACGTCTAAAATTGCAACCAATCTCGATAAATGAGACTAAAAACATTATAAAATCACTACGTGACGACTGTGCGCAGGGTCCCGATGGAGTGGGGACGAGGATACTTAAACTCTCAAGTGACCATATAGCACCTCCATTGACTCATGCCATCAACCTAAGCATAACAAAGGGCATCTTCCCAGAACATTTAAAAGAAGCAACTGTGATTCCCATCTTCAAAGGCGAAGACCCAACAGAGACAAAGAACTATAGACCCATAGCACTGTTAAATAGTATCTCGAAAATATATGAAAAAGCGGTGAAGCATCAATTAATCACTTACCTTGAACAGAACAACATTTTATCCAAAAACCAATATGGATTTAGATCTAAAAGAAGCACGGTGGATGCTATAAATGACTTAACGGATTTTCTTGTCCGAGAAATCGATAAGGGCATGAAATGTATCGGGATATTCATAGATTTAAAGAAAGCATTCGACACAGTTTCTCATTTGATTCTATTGGAACGATTGAAGGAGATAGGAGTAGATGGACTCGCTTATAAATGGCTAAATAGCTACGTGGTAAACAGGAAACAAGCTGTTAAGATTGGGAATAATATAGGTTCACTTGAGAATGTAAATTTCGGAGTCCCACAAGGTAGCGTCCTGGGACCAGTTCTTTTCCTAATATATATAAATGGTTTGTGTAAATTTCCTACTCCAGGAAAAATAGTGGCTTTCGCTGATGACACGGTATTGCTTTTCTCTGGGGATACATGGGATAGAGTTCATAAAACTGCAAACGATGAGGTAAACAAGATTAAGTGTTGGATGGATGAGAATCTACTTACTCTAAATATAGAAAAAACAAAGTTTATGACTTTTAGTATTGATGAGAGACGACAACCTCCTAATGACACGAACCTAAATATTGCTATACATGAATGCCCGTCCCAAATGGAGTCCTGCATGTGTCGTAATCTTGAGAAGGTTACAACTTACAAGTATTTGGGGATACACGTTGATCACCATCTTCGATGGCAGACTCACATAGATCAGCTAACCAAGAAAACCAGAAAACTGATATATATTTTTAGAGTTCTCAGAGATATACTGAAAAATGAAACCTTAAAATCAGTATATTATGCTCTTGCTCAGAGCACATTAGAGTATGGTATTGTCGGCTGGGGTGGAATGGCTAGTACATTACTGACTCCACTTGAAATAGCCCAACGATCTGTCCTAAAAGTTATGTTAAGGAAACCATTCAGATTCCCAACTGAAGACCTTTTTGACCTGGCAAAGGTAATGGACATCAGACAATTGTATATGAAAGATATTTTGGTGCACCTGCATAAGAATACTGCTCAATTCCAACCAAACTATGTACTAATCCATAACACTAGAAATAGACAGCAGCTTAGACCCCCACACTTTAGAACCACATTCGCCCAGCGGCACTATCCCTTCCTGGCCCCTAGACTCTATAATAGAGTGATGCCTGATATTGAGGAATCTATCTCAAGAGGTGGAGGAAACTTTAGCAGACTTGTGGTTGAATGGCTTATGACAACGGGCAGAATAACATCAACCTCGATACTATTGCATGTGCTCACCTAAATATGTCTAATCCAAAGTATTTTGATACTAAATTGCTCTCCCTTTAGTCACATGATCCACCTGTAATATTTAACTGATGCCGACTTCATAAAGCTTTGAAGCACGAAAGTTTATATCTTGCTTGTGTTAATAATATACCTCTGTGTTACTGCCTCGGAACAGACCTAGTCTAGTGAGGCAGTACAATTTTCAGTGATAAGTACGACCCCTGCTTTCCGGTGTACATAAACCTTGATTTTGTTTTTTCCTTATTTTTTTTTTTCCATATTTGTTTATATTTTTATTTTATTTGTATTCCATCTCTATTTATATATGTGTGTGTATGTGTGTGTGTGTGTATATGTATGTGTGTGTATGTATGTGCATATGTATGTGTGTATGTGTATACGTATGTGTGTGTGTTTATGTATGTATGTGTGTGTATGTGTATATGTATGTGTATATATGCATATAAATTTATTTTATTTTATCTATTTTTACTTTTATTTTACTTTATGTTTGTATTACACCTATGTACTTATCAAGAAAATAAATATTCATTCATTCATTCATTCATTCATTCATTCAATCTACCACTTATTGACTATTGTACCTACACACTTGAGTACAAAATAATAATAGTACTATAATAAATAAAAAGTGTGAACATTCATTCATTCATGAGTATTTTATTTACGCATTGTCATTATTCATTATAATCATTCATTATACACTTTTGGAGACTGAAGGTTAGACGCTATTTTTTACAAATATGTATTATTTTTATATTATTTACTAATTTATACATACGTTTTGAACTGGGCATCTTGAAATTTATTGAAGTAGATACTAATTACATATCTAAATACGTACTCTCTCTCTCTCCCTCTTAGGGCAAAGCACCCGAGCTCGAGTGATACATGAAATTGATACCTAATAATTTTAATCCTATACAATATACCTACCTAGTACCTACTATTCTAAAAATTCATAGTATGAACTGTGTAGTAGCTCAGGACGAATATTATGAAATAAAAAAAATATGACATGTTATTTTATGTCCGAATTTGTAAAGATTCTACCATAGAATTATTCTACATTACCTGACCGCTGTAGTATCTACTGATCTTAGATCTATTGTCTACAATATTATCTATTGTCAGAATACCGATAACGGCGATAACACTTACTGAGCACAGGTAGTTGCTATACAAAATAAACTTAGGACCGTAAACAATACAAAAGGGGAGGTCCTTTGGTGCGGTGTGAAGGGGTTCGAGGGGAATTTTTGTCATAGCCCCACCCATTTGCGAATTTTGTTTTGCTTTTCTATCTGCCTTAAACAAATTCATAATAGGGATGAAGACGTAGGAATCTTGATAGCTTTCAAGCAGGACACTTCTTGTAACTTGAGACTTCAGTAAGCGCCACATAATAATGCTGGCGTGCCTTATGATGGTATTAGGGTGAACTTCAATACGAAATCTAGGTTTGGCAAGTTCAACTGAGTGGTAAATCCTTGATTAGATTTAAATACAGTAATCCAAGCGATCCGGAGAAGGAAACGAATGGATAAATTAAAAAATATTTAGTTTCAAGTAGTTGCATCGGTCTTGAACTATTAACTCTTGAAGTGCCTTGAAATAGTATAGTGTGTGTGACCTCCAGAATATATAGACACTTTAATATAAGTGTAGTTCTAGTTGCTGAACTGTTTTTAATGATTAGAAAATCGTCTTCCAACCTAGATCGTTTGAAGTTAATTTAATTGGCGTCAGGTTGATAGACAGAATAAAGATATACGATTCATTTTTCGTATTGCTTGTCAAGTCTTCATATTGCTTGTCTAGTTTTCGGACTCATCGTAATTATTGTATTGGTATTATTTATTGTTGAACAAATGCAGTTTTGGCCCATTTACATCCAGACCTGCATTGAACTAAACCACACCTGCTTTAAGTTTGGTTTTGTTACCATGTGTTTATTGATTTCATTCTTTTTTGCTGTAACTGTATATATCGCCTTTTACATATTTTGTGTTGTTTGTTTAATATGTAAACCTGACGATTCCAAGTGCCTTAAATGGGGCCTACGGATGATTTGAGAACAATAAACAATTGTCTATACCTATGTAAATTTGACGGGTCTAAGTGCCCGAAATTAGGGCCTAAGGACGATAATGAACAATAAACAATATCACTAATATCAACTGTTCTCATCATCAAACCACACGGATACTGGCGTCCTTGAAGCCAGGCGACTTATTTGCATTTCTGTTGTAATTATCTTAACCATGATCACTTCTGCCATGCAGAATGAGAAAAGGATTAAGAAGAAGACTAGCTTCGTTCCTCCGTGTTGGGGGTATTCCAAGCTTACTTCACTTTCCTGTTCTATCCATTGCTCTATGCTGCTCCTTCCAAATAGTGACATACTGTATGATAGGAGGGTCATATTGTGTAGAAGAAATCTTCTTTATCTTAAACAGATCTGCCACTTTTCTTCTTTGATTTTATTTCACCTATTTTATCCAATTTAGTTGAACAAGGAAACCCTTGACATTTTAAACCAGAAGATAGTAAAATTTATCGAAGACTTCTCGCCTTTCCAAACTGCTGTCTTTCTACTCGCTTGATCAGGAGAGTTCTCGCCAGTTTCTTGGCGTAAGTTAGGAGTAGGATTCCTTTATAGACTTCAACTAATCTTGTGTGCATTCGCAACAGTAAATAGTTTAATAATTTTTCCGATTTGACAAAACACTTTCGTTCCTTTTATAAAAATTATCACAGTTTGAATGAGACTAGAAATGGATTAACAGGTATTGATCACATTTTTTACATTATATCACAAATTTTTATTAAAAAAAAACGTCAATTCATAAAACACATTGCAATGATTCATAATAGAGTCGATTCCTAATTAGTTATGGTAGTTTGCTTAACAATAGTAACAGGAAAGCATAACAATACACGGAAAGTAGAACAAAATGTTCAATAATTGAACAAAAGTCGAACACTAACCCGCGTTATCTGAGCGTGAGATAACTAGCGGCTTACGAGAGTCACTCACACAGCGCCGCTATAACGACGTTCACTTTTCAATATTGCACTTTGCGGACTGTTTTGCTGATTCAGTGATAAGTCTACTCAAGTAATATCAGCTGTCTTCAAGTAGAACTACACTACGCAATACATAAGTATCATGCTGTGAGGTAATATTATTCAACTTAATATTGTTTTCATTTGGAACCATCTAGTGTAATATCTTTAAGTCAACTGACCAGTGGCGTAACTAGCTTTAGTGCCGCCCGGGGTGGACTCTGAAAATGCCGCCCCACCCGACCCCTAAAGTACCTACATAAAGTACATAACATACCTAATACCTACCCATTGGTGTATGCAGTTTTGAAGCTAGGCAAGAGCAACTAAAATTTTAATATAGATGTGGCATAACAAAGCACGTAAATAGCGCCGCAGGCGAAATTTTTTTCATTAAACTTAATGAAAACGAAGGTCATGTTGTAATTTTGTTTACTCTCTTTAAATTAAAAATATATACATAAATACATACATATCACAAAAAAGATATTTAAAAAGTAACAAACAAGAGCGCCGCAGGCGAAATTTTTTGGACAAATGGGTGAAATGATGAACCTGGTTATCTTTCTATAGTAGGTAACACAATATATTGTTACAGGTAGTGTATAGGGGAAGCGACCATGCGAGAAGTAACGAAATTTTAGTCATAATGTATCGAAAATCTATCTTATTTGAGCACCTATAAATAATATGTACCTAAGATGTGAACAGGATTAATTAGCGCCGCAGGCAATTTTTTTATGAAAATAATTTTAATTTAATAGATTTTCATAATAATTTTAGAAAATTCAGAGAGTGAATTAATTTGTGTGTTTTATCAAGATGTTTTTTCATATGTTGTGCCATTTTGCCGCCCTCTGAAATGCGCCGCCCGGGGCGGACCGCCCCCCCGCCCCCCCCTAGTTACGCCACTGCAACTGACTGACATACAAATACTGTACAACGAATTGTTGTGGAATACTTTACCTACTAAGGTAGCGATTGATAATCTTTTTCTAGCCCGCTTTACATGTTGTTGTCTGCGATTACATTTTCGTCTTCAAATTTTAATAACACTCCAATTTCCCAGCGCTTTGAAATTAATAGCTCAGTCATTTTGCAGTTCTAAGTTGGCAAAATTAATAACAATTTGGAACCTATGCAGGATGATACCTTAAGATGGGGTATTTCAGAATATCAAGCGCGTCCTGACGCCCCCCACCCCCCACGAATAGGTCCCCCTACGTGGTTTTCCTCAATTTTTAGAAGTTTTACTGTTTAGTAAGAGATAGAAGATAAATGTCAAAGACAAAAATAGTCCTTAGTAAATTCTCTACAAAAAAGGTTCGACACGTTTTTGATAAGACTAGCAGTTTACCTTCAATCTTCTTCTTCTTCTTTATCAGCCTTAGTCCCTCCACTGCTGGCCTCTTCCATTTGTTTCCAGCTTTTTCTATCCCTCGCCTTTCTGACCCACTGCCTACCCGCTACCGAGGTCACGTCGTCCGCCCATCTTTTCTGGGGCCTTCCGACACCTCTTCTGTTTTCCCATGGACTCCACTTTACGAGTCTGGTACCCTCAATAGCCGGTCGTAATATCATAATTTTTATGAAAAAAAAATTGTTATCTCGCCGTCCACAAGCTGACAATCGCTGTTCTTGTAAGTGTTGTATTATTATTGAGACATTGTTGTCATTTTGCATCATATGTGTTGTTTGTATTTATATTTAGTAATACCTTGAGATAGCAACACAATATATCGCTGTCTTGTTCCTTTATTAAAAATAGTATCGTGTATGCCGCACTTCTGCAAGGCGAGTGGCGAGTAGGGTTGCCAGATGTCCGGTTTTGGACCGAACAGTCCGGTTGTTCGTACATTTGTCCGGTCGAAAAATCTTGGAAAACCGGACAAAGGGTTGCTGTTTTTTTCAAAAGGACTTCAAGAAGTTCAACACGATCAATCGTATAGGCTTATCTAATACCTATTTTTCATTAAATCATTCAAGGGAATATAATCTTTGATTATTTCCATCATCTTCGATGATCTTCTTCTTCCTCTTCCCACGCTTTCTACTTCCCTACCATAAATATTTTACAGATATAAGATAGTTACTATGTAATGTAATCTATTTGTTTTGCGTGTGTGTTAATTGTGAACGGATGTTATCGGTCTTGTGTATTGTATACTTCTGTACTAATGTACCTTTCAATATTTGTTTTTGTGACTGTATCTGTTCATAAATGCATAAATGAAACATGGGGTGAAAGATCTGACTTTATGTGTCAAAGGACAGTCGATTTCGAACTCTGACAAACAGTTTTCATTGTGCAATATACATGTAGTGTCTGTCTGATTATTATGTATTGTTATTATATTGATGTGATGTACTTTGTATGACTATACGATAAATAAAAAATAAAATAAACATAGTTGGCAGCCCTAGTGGTGAGGCTAGCATGAGCGCCCAAGCGCGGTGAATGAACGGCGCACAACGAGTAGATGATGTCAAGGACTTTGTTGGTATTGCGCCAATAATTTCGGAGAAAGGCGTAATAGTTTTCGTAACGTAAATTGGGCTACTTAAAAATAAATCTACCTTCCTAGATATTGGAACCCATAATACATCATTATGGAGCTATTTATACTTTAGACTTCTGCAGCTGTCGTTTTTCGTAGCTTTTGTAATCGCAGATGAACTTTTCAGTTTTAGAGTATGCATACTGACATTTTAAAAGTTTTTAAAATAGGGAGACCTTAGATTCCGACAACCGTTACTAAATATGCTTTGGAACAAAATAGGGTAGATGCATTGAACCTTTATCTAGGGAATAACTGTAAAAGATTTTTTTATATCTTGTACGGATTTCTCTAAAATAATATATAAAACACCTCTGATTTTTTTTCCGAAAGACAAAAACCCGTTTCCCGAATGTCGCGTAGAGATTTTTTTTTATTGATTAAATACATTCAAATCTAGGGAATAAACGTAAAAGTTGTTTGATTGAAGCGAAATTAACACCAAAAAATGGAAAAACGCTATTTTTACCATTTTATCATGCGATTGTTCATGCGATTTTGAACCTTAATGCCGTGGGAAATGACTGTGACGTCATTCCTGGTGCCATACCCTTAATGCCGTGGGAAATGACTGTGACGTCATTCTTGGTACCAAGCCCTTAAGCCATTGATTTCGGTGATGCTCCCTATGCAGTATTTAATTACTTATTTATACCTATCATTTGAGTTACGTTTCGTTTGCGCTGGGCCTGGTTTTGGCCAGCATTCTCCTTTTGCTGTGAATTCTGAAGAAGTCATTGGCACAGGATACAGCATGACCTGTTGGCTGTTACATAATGCCAGGATATCCATAAAGGCGTAGTGGCACTCCTAATTCAGTAAAGTTGTCTACAAACAATTAATATGGTTTACTGATAACACTCCAAATTCCCGTTTGTTTAGTTAAAGTAACTGTCGCATACATTCCTCCTCACGAAAGATTAATGACATTAAGTAACCCAGGTATTAATTGGGTATTCAATCAGAGTTTAAGTCTCGCGACCCAACTATGACGTCACGGTCATTTCACGCGGCATTAAGGTTCAAAATCGTTGTAATTTAAGATCTATTTCAATTGTAAATTATGTATAATCTGCCAACGTTTTGTACTGAAACATGTCTACTTCTAAATAAAAATAAATAAATAAAATCGCATGAACAATCGCACGATAATATGGTAAAAATAGATTTTTTCATGTTTTGGGTCCGGAAAATCCGTGACCAAGGCGACAGTAGGTTCGCCGAATTAACCCGAAAAACAAATCTAGGTATGTTGTATTAGTTCAAGTTCAGGGCACAGTCATTGGTTGTCCCTGGTAGGAGATCCAGAGGTAGACCCAAGCAGAGGTGGCGTGAGGTTGTGATTCAGGATATGAAAGACTGTGGAGCATCCCCGGAAGATGCACAGGATAGAGCCGAGTGGCGACGAAAAACAAGAATGGCAGATCCCACCATCATGTGGGAATAATTATTGCCCAGGGAGACAGAGAGAAAGATAAAATTAGTTCAGGAATGCATGCAATTTTAAATACGATAGATGCAGGAGAGAATTTATTGTAATGTTTAGAAATTGATATTGAACTGCTGTTGGAAGAATCCCGGAACAGATTAAACTGAGTGTAATTGTCTATTGTTGTCCTTTGGATTAGATTCAGAATCCATAATCACCTTACCTTGTATGGGAGGAAGTGACCGGCACGTTGAAGTTTCATAGTATGGTCAGTCGTGGAATATAAATGAGTGCCATGTCCCGATGTCCGTGTCGTAGTGCGGTGCGGATATAGCGTTATGAATTCAAAGAAACCTACGATACCTACCATGGGCGTCGTCAGCCTCGGAGCTAGGGAGGGGCAACAATTCAATTCAATTTCAATTTCAAAATTCTTTTTATTTTTGTTTTACACATACAAATATGGTTCATTAAAACTATTCATGTTTCGAGATACCTCCCCAATAGAGACAAGTCTCGTGTGTGCGGAGGGATATTGTTGAAAAAAATTGAAAAATTGATATAGCTTGACACAAGCTTATAGATTTTTTTTGTGAGACATAATGAAGAAGGTCTTGGTGTGGTTTGGTTTCTTTGAAAACGTACTTAATAATTTGCGCAATAATATGCATGGAAAATGTTTTCAAAAAATAATAATAAGAAAAATAGCGTCGCAGGCATTTTTTTATGGAACGATTGTATTTTGATGGACTTGACTATTTGATACTGATTTTAGAAAATTTATGATATGATGAGAAAACGTGTGGTAATAATGTGATTTCTGATAAGGTATTATTAATAGTATGAAAAAATATATACCTATTCCAATCTCTAGGGGGGGCAGCTGCCCCGCCCCCTGCCCCCATCTGCCCCCCCCCCCTGACGGCGCCTATGCTACCTACCATACATATTGGTTATGATTTGCATCGAACAATGGATCGTTACCTTTTATTAGTCATGACTTTGAATATTATACAACTTAACTCTATCAAAGAATCTCAAAACCTTTTTAACCAATCTAATCTAGTGTAAGATCCTACCTTCTAAGAAAATGTAGTAGTGTGTAGATCCTTGCAGTGAGAGTCTCCTCCAAAGGTGTTCAGAGTAGTTTCGGGAGTGGTTTGTTGAAGGGAGTTCTTCCGGCAAACCTTAAGGGGAAAAAATGCGTAAAAAACTGGATGACATAGGAGCTGAGGCTTCTGAAACATCCAGGAGTGGATGTGGGTTTACCCTTAATATTTAGTGTGTAAGAATATATAAATATTTGGCCTGTTCTCTTTGCCTACCCCGCAAGGTTTAGAGCGTGATACGATAGATAGGCACACGATGTTATTATGACTGTATTATGTCCGTATTCCTACAACAGTGTAGAAGAATAATTAAGGATGAACATTGTCGGGCTTACGGCCGGCTTCGGCTAGGTTAAGTGATCACTTTACACTCGAGAAACATTCGCCATTTCAGTTCACCCCGGCTGGGATTCGAACCAAGACCTTCGTCACGCATAGCAGTGATCTTACCCACTTAGATCTTACCAGGGCCCAGGGGTAAAGTTTTGAAATATTTTGTATGAAGTTCCTGAAACATCCAGGGGTGGCTTTAGATCTACTTTTAAAATTCTCTAAACTGCAACTCCGTGCATCAATTTACAATACAGTAGGTAGTTAAATATTACTTGAAGAGTGCCTTCTACTTCCTAGTAAAATGTAGAACACTATTTCTATATAATTTAATCGGACGAGTATATACCTAAACAGTGTCGAAAGATTGTTTTGATGTCGAAAATACCGTAAAATCTCATTTGTACAAGTGTCAGTCGTAGAGTAGTAGCAGTCAAATTAATGTACGAGTATTTCGTAACGGCCTGGCGTTATTATTGTATTGGAAATAACTATCTATACTATATACTAATCGGTATACTTATAATAATAATACTATAATCTGTCTAAAAAAACTAATAGAATAATTACTAAGTAGAACTAAATTTGTAGATACCTACAAGTTTGTATTAATTGTCCCACATGACTTTACGCACGGATACAAAATTTGTATATTGCTAAGTTTGGTGTTCTTCTTCTTTCTCAGCTGTTTTAATTCCAATGCTAGACATGGGCCTCTCTTCTGACTTTCCACAGATCCCTATCCTGGACATGCAGCGATAATACAATTTTGGTGTTACGTAATTTAATTAATTAGAACTGTTTTGTGTTGGAAGATTTCAAAATACTGATATTTCAGTCAATGCTTGTATTTTAGGCCCCAAATCCTTTGATACTTGCGTGATCTGGATAGGTAAATGTTTCCCACTATTAGGCTAACAAGTTTATATATCAATCATGAATGAAAATGTGTAGCCTTTTCTGGCTGATAATACCGAGTATTGTGCTGGGAAGCTCTGCTTCAGCATTAAAAAACATATATCTAAGGAATAATTTACTAAATAAAATTAACATGAAATATCCAATGCTTTGTTTGGAAGGCTTCGGTTGAATGAAAGTAAATACCTAAAATGTATATTTATTTTTTCTAGACGAGTCCATCGCGGTGCCGTACTGAAGTTAGAAGGTTCCGCTGAAGACAGTTGCGCAGCTTGCGGAGGTAATAGCAACACAGAATGTACGTCTTGCACTCTGCCAGTGTGCAACTCCTGTGCGGATGTTGATCAGGGTGCGCTGAGATGCCGGCCCTGCACTAATGATCGGTGAGTTCATTCACATTATGTTTTTATAATATTTTTCCTTTATTATAATTATAATATTTATAATACACAAGCCCTCCCGATTGAATGAAATCCTGAATTGTGGGCTACAGTCGAGGTCGTGATGATTGATGAACACCTGCAGTCATCTAGGTTAAATTTAATTGCACAATAATTAAATCAGTAGGTTTTACACATGTATGAGAATACCGAAATACTACTATACATATATGATATTGTAATTTTGATACTTTTTTATGCGTACACAAAAAACACACTTACACACACAGGAGTTTTTTTGGGGCCGCAGTGCCAGATTTTCGACGCAGGCAATATTTGCACTGGTGTCAAAAATAAAAAAAAACGAAAAACATAGTTATTTTTGCTTAAATTAAACAACAAATATCAAAAATTAGGCATGTAATAAAGCATACACAATTGTTCACTACGGCGTTTACTTATCCCAGTTTTTACCTACTCTCCTCCTTGTTTCATTATTTATTTTATCAACATTCATTAAGTGCGAATCGGACTGAGGGCTACTAGTAATGACGTTTCGGTATTAATTGATGTTGCATTTCTCTTCCAGGTTAGTGTTCACATCCTCCCTGACGAGAAGTAACTCATTCCTTCATCTCCTGAAGGAGACGTTCACATTTCGTCCGCCGACTGACGAGAACTTGAATCACTTAAAAGGTCAGTCGCAACCTCTATTGTTATTTCAACTTCTTTCAGATCCAGGATCCACGATGGGGGCTAGGTGGCTGAAGCCCCTCCCAAAACCAACCTAAATGATCTACTTTATATACAACTAGTTTCTAAAAATTCACATTATTACCACATTGTTTTTCATCATGTCATGAATTTTCTAAATTACCATATTGAGCGAAAATTCACAATTTTGTGGTTTTGTGGGGCCTAAATCTATTATTGACTGGATGAGCAAGATGTCATGAATCTTCTTATTCTTTTAATTCCAATGCTGGACATACTAGGTCTTCCCTTTGACTATCCACAGATCCATATCCTGGGCATGCTGCATCCACTTGCTTCCTGCGATTCGCCTCACATCGTCAGACCATCTTGCCTGAGGTCTTCCTACGCTTCTTTTGCTAGTTCTAGTTTGCCACTCGAGAATCTTTTTGGTCCATCTAGAATCTGAGGGTCTGGCAACGTTTCCCGCCCAACTCTATTTTAAGGCAGCTGCTCGTTCTACCACGTCGGCGACCTTGGATTCCTCTCATATCCATTCATTTGTCCGTCTGTCTCTAAACGTAATACCCAGCATTCTCCTCTCCATGGCTCTTTGTGTTACCAGCAGTTTTTTGGTGATTCTTTTGCTTGTTCTTGGTTGCCATATGATGTTAAAATGGCATTTCAGATTTATTTACCTCTAAATGAATGAAGCCAATTTATCATATTATTATCTTTTTCAGTGGCTCGCACGCCAGGGGGCGTGCAGACGCCAACTGCTACAGCTGCCGCGGCCACCGCAGGTCCGGATGAGGGTCGCCAGATCAGAGACTTCCTGCAGCACCTCGCCGAGAAGCTGACAGGAGGATCTCTCGATGATGTCAACGTCAATAGGATGTATCAGAACCCTGAATGTAAGTCTAATAAAACCTTATCTAATTTAGCTTTGTAGATTCTCAGGGTCCATTGTTAATCTCTTATCATTTCTTCTCTGGTTAACCGTACGTGTGTAGAATGTCGATGTTGTCGAGCTTTCGGCCTACTTTCTGAGGCCATCTTCAGGACTAATGTCGTGAAGTAGTCCTGAAGATGGCCTCAGCAAGTAGGCCGAAAGCTCTGCAACATTGACAATCTATACACGGTACACCCGAGAAGAATGGAGAAGACATATAATCTCATTTCATACACATACGCCACCTATGTAATGTCATACGAAATATTATCGCTTCAATCAGAAACCTCATATACCATTGATCTCCATACATATTACGTACATACCTATAGTTCCACGTAATGCTTCATGCTGTGGTACGTAGATGTCTCTACACAATAAGTTGCATCGTATCTATAGAGATTTCGATTTCTTTTCCGCCTTGTATTATCCTCCTGAAGGAATTAGACTGAAATAAAAAATAAATCTTTCAGATGATAGAATGTTCAGAAGTTACCACGGTCCAGTATGCTCTGCCATATCATCCCTCTCTGTAGCTCTCAGGAGCTCATCGCGCAGTAAGTTATCCACAAATAGCTCATCCATAATCCCTTCATTTCAGCTGCACCCGTGTGGTTTTCTTTTTGAGTGATTTCAGCACACTTTGATTTTTTCAGGGTGTTTTTCTGGTTGAATTTTGCACTGTTTTTGTGTGTTGTGTGAATGCACATCAGGTGTGTGTTTTTTTACAATAATATGATGTGCTGAAAAACCTTTTTATTTTATTAAATTTTAATCAAATGTGTGTACTCCACTTCGCGACACAAGCTTTTCAAGCTTACTGCGAAGTGTACAAAGGTACGTATTTGGATTCATTTCGATAAACCCAGATTCATTTTGTATAAAAAAACGATACCTTTAATATGTAGGTATATTATTTTAATAAACGGAGGCAAGATTTGCCGCTACACTTGTCAGTATTGGTGTGCTAAAGGGCGGACTTATTACAAAAGATATATCTTACAGGCAACCTGAATATTCTATTATATTCTATCCCCTCACGCCACATCCCTTGCGGAATAGGCAGAGAAAACAGATCACAAGACTTTCCTATCCTTATACACACTTTGGGCTTCCGTCACACTTATGCAATTCGTCATACACACTCTACGATTCCTTTAACTCAGAACACGTACGTCCTTTAGAATCTGGTCTACACGGTCGAGCCATGTGGTTCTGGGACGGCCGCGCTTCCTAACACCTCTTCCGTTACCCAGGTATATTTTCTTTCTTATCCTTTTATCATTCATTCTTTCTACATGTCCCAACCATCTCAAGTTGTTCTCTTTCAGTTTAGTCACAACATCCGTTTTATACATTCACTCAACTCTCTAATCACTTCATTTCTTATCCTATCCCATCATTTCTAATCCAGCATGAATATGTCGTTGTAAATTAAATATACTTCATCGAGGCAATTGTAATCTCGATGTTTTCGATCGTCGGTAGGTACATGGTGAAAGTTCATTTTAAAGGAAAAATGAAAAAAAAAAAACTAAATATTTAGATTGTAATCCACTAAATTTGACTTTTAAGTTCGCGACTAGTATTCGAGGATTTGCACACTCATCTTCAGGCGATTTTGAATTGTATTATCACTCGCAAACGAGTGGATGTTACGCCAAAGAAGATTAACAATAAGTATTTATCTACATATTATATTGTATTAGTGTGAGAGTTTGTATATTTTGTTGATGTATTTTGCACCTAAGGCGAGGTTAATTGAACCGGTCCTTAGTGACTTTGAACCCAAACACCATCACAGTGAAGCCAACATACTGCAGAATACGGCATGGGCGTCGTCAGGAGGACAGGGGGACAGCTGCACCCCCCTAGAGATTGTAATAGTTATATATTTTTTCATACTAAATGATAAAACCTCACAAAAAATCACAATACTACCACACATTTTCTAATCATATCATACATTTTCTAAAATTAGTATGAAAATCGATCAATTTTAAAAAAATTGCCTGCGGTACTATTTTTTATTACTTCTTTATTAAAAAAACATATTTCATACAGATTATTGTGCAAAGTATTATATACATTTTCGAATAAAAAAAACCACATCACGACCTTCTTCACTATGTCTCACAAAAAAAAAGTTCGCCTGCGGCGCTAATTACGCGTTTTTATGCTACATCATTTTTCAAAAATTTTGTTGCCCCCCCTAGCTCCGAGCTGGTGACGGCCATACTGCAGAGTACAGATTATACCTTTACTCTCGTATGTTATACAACACCATACCACACCATACCACACCATACCACACCATACCACACCATACCACACCATACCACACCATACCACACCATACCACACCATACCACACCATACCACACCATACCACACCATACCACACCATACCACACCATACCACACCATACCACACCATACCACACCATACCATATTACTACACACGTCATAACATTCACAAGCCTTCATATTATTTGCTATAGCATCCAGCAAGCCTCCACATATTACCAGAGACAGAATGAGGGATCAATGCTAGTGCCGAGGTAGGTGATTATAATGTATTTTTTGTAAAAACTTTCAATCTAGATTCTAGATGGAACAGTCCTAAGCAAACACGCAATGAAAAAGAGCAAGCAAAATATTTCTCGTATTTTTGTGTTTTTTGTATTGCCTGTGTATTTTTTAGGTGAAAATAATTTAGAATTTCTGCTCGAAAACCGCATAAATCTAAGATTCCATTTACCATTTGACAAAGGTTACTCGATGCTAATGATCATAAAAATATAGATCCACGAAGATTCGCTAGGCAACTCACCCCGAGAAAAAAGTTTGTCTCTTACCTTTTTTCTCTATTTCTCATTTATTTTTCTCCTATTGTATTTTATTAAGTAGAAAAATGTATTAGGTATTTAAAAAAAAAGATTTATTAGTTTAAAATGTATTGGAGTTTACTTCCACTATGATGCAATTTAACAATATGAACATGGGCATCGTCCGGGGGGGGGGGGGGGGGGGCAAGGAGAGTAGCTCAGTCATAAACTTGATGGAAAGTTCATCATTTGCTGTACATCCGTTGAGATAACTGGGCACTTGTTATTTCAACTTTGACATGTAGAAAATCGAAACACGAAATTAGAGTATGTGATATAAAGAAATACTTAAATTACACATGATTACCTTATTGCGGCGCTGCAGATTACGTGTGCGCCTTGACTTAAGATTCCGGTCTGGTCAGGTATACTACTAACTGCTATGGTCAGCCTCCCAGCCCGGGTTGCACAGAGCATCTTCACTCTCACAAGCCCCTCTCAATACAACATTACTTTCATTCTCCTTTCATCCTACCACACGTCAAGTCAAACAACTTTTATTTTCAATCAAGTGACGTGAGCTCGTGACAGATCACATAACAAGTGTTAGCAGGTGCCAGCTTGTCTTATAATACTTAGTTAGGGTAACCAGATAAAAAAATCAAAAGTCCGGAGAAAAGGCCTAATTTCCATGGAAAAGTCCTGAGATTTTATACAGTTTGAGAATTTTCTCTCAAACGTATTATTATCGTCTTTATACACTGTGGATCTAGCTCACGCGTTGACGCGTTGCACATAGTAGGCATTTTATAAATCAAGACTTAAAGAAAAAACCTTACTTAAAAAGGTATCTTCACATATTAAAAGTACGATAAAACTTATTAAGTAGGTACCTACTCGGACAACTTGGATTATTACCAAAGGAAGATTATTTTTAGTTTGTTTAACTTTCAATTGACGAGATATTTAAAATGTAAGCTGTGTTTTATTGAAAATCCTGAGATATCATGAGATTTGCAAAATCCGGCCGCAATCCTGAGAAAAGTCGAAAAACCCTGAAATCTCAGAACGAATCCTGAGATATGGTAACCCTATACTTAGTATATCAACAAGGCAACAACAACAATCATTCTATGAAAGCCTTTAACCAGTATGACGTATATTTATTCATACATAAGTATCCAAAAAAATATTTGAGTGAGCAATCGCGGCTGCCCGAGACTGACCTGGTCCGATCATGTCGACCAGATCCTCAAGGACGGACGCGTTTTGAGTAAAAGGAATCGGAGAGCGTGTATGACTGCATGCATGAATGTACCGGATGCTTGGAGTGTGTTTACACACACTCCAAGGAATAAGGATAGGGCCGTCTGGAGTTCTGTCCTCTCTGCCTACCCTGCAAGGGACTCGTCTTGAGGGTATAGATAGATAGAAGGAACAGATACAGTCACATCAATACAAAATTAAACATGTGCCTACATTAGTACAACCATATACATTACGGGAGACCAAAAACATCCGTTCACAATTAAACACATTAGCACACACGCAAAACAAATTGAGTACATCATAGTAAACATATCATAAATGTATAAAATATTCATAGTGGGGAAGGAGGAGGAAGAAGAAGAGGAAGAGATAGAGGGAAAGGAAAAGAAAAAATGAAGGAAGTAAAAAAATAAATAAATCGGAGAGCGTGTATGACAAATTACATGAATCCTATGGAGGCAAGTGATTATGGCGTTAAATCCTCTCTGCGTACCCCGCAAGGGACGCGGCTAATTATTTTCTGTAAATGTCACGATATCAAATTTGGATTTACGTATCGTTTCCGGGTGAATTATCGAAATGTTTTGCTATCTATTTAATTAAAGTATTTTATCAGAGCGTAAATTCTTATTTTACTAAATAATAATATCGTATGAGTAAATAGTAACGTACTTGATTAGGAAAAGTATTGTAAGAAATTGAAACTAAGTAGCATGGTCATCGCCAAGGGGGGGCAGGGGGGCAGCCCCCTACAGTTTGGAATAGGTATATATTTTTTCATACTAAATTATAAAACCTCACAAAAAATCGCATTACTGCCGCACATTTTTCATCACATCATTTTTTTTGTTGCTTTTTATAAAACACATTTTCCTACGTATTAATGTGTTTTTTTTTTTAAATGAATCTGTACACTTCACAGAAGGCTTTAAAAGCTTGTGCTGTGAAGTGGAGTAGGTCGGGATTGAACCCGCGCTCACTGGATTAACAGTTGAGCGCGTTACCAACCAGGCTACCGACCAAATGTGCTATGTATATTTTCAAATAAACCTAATCACATTACGATCTTATACAATATGTCTCACAAAAAAAATTCGCATGCGGCGCTATTTAAGTGTATTTTATACTACAACATTTTTTTCATCTTTCCCCCCCCCCCCCCCTCGCCTCTAGATTCGAGGCTGGCGACGCCCATGCTAAATAGGTATTAGATATCTCAAAATATATCTATTTTGATCGAATTTATTTCTAGACATATATGTGATTTGCAGATCTAATATGACTGGCAACATTTTGGATATTAATTACTCGGTTTAGAGAAATCTATTATAAGTTTAGTAAAATAATAAATCCAATATGTCTCGTCTGATAGTAATGACTAGTTAGTACTGTCCGTCTGCCCGTATGACATGGATGACCAATCGTTAATTTATTCCATAGTACAGGCAAACACTGAATTCCACATAAATATTTTAGTTCGTTAATTTATTTATTCGTATCACGTACCCTCTGTTTCACATTATTTGTCTCATGGGTTTCCGTGGATATGAAATTTTTCAATAGAATTACTACTAAGAATCAAGTGTCCAGTGGACAAGTTATTTGTAACAGAGAGTAAAAGTTATTTAAAACAGAATAAAATTCTAATTTCAATCTTTACATTTACTGAAGCAAAAATGTGTGCCATAGTGTCAATCATAATACCTACGATACGTATTTAGGAGTATTTACTGCTGCTATTTGTAAAAATGTAATTCAGCTAGTAACGAATAATTATAGGAGCATAACAGGACATTCAGGGGGCTATCTGGTTCCTCGAAGGTGGCAAATTATTGCATGATAATTCTATTAACTTGCAAGGTACAAATATCTCGTGGTAACCAACTGGATGCCTTGGAGATTCTTGAAACTCATGAAATCCATAAAACAAGCATAGCTTAGGTAACTTACAAATTAACTTAGCTTAACTTAATAATGCACTTAGCCCTCCCTAAACTCCCTCAGCCCATCCATACTCCTTCTAAACTTCTATTAATTATACTATTGTAGTTTGTATTTAGTGAATTTAATATACCTACACATTTTGAAAATTTAGTTCTGTGGTCCTCCTGATAATGCTAAGTGTCGACTTGGCGAAAACGTTTGAGATTTTAAATATCGCGACCCGACTATGACATCACGGTCATTTCCCACGGCATAAAGGTTCAAAATCGCATGAGAAAATGGTAAAAATAGCGTTTTTTCCATTTTTTGTGGTTAATTTCGCTTCAATCAAATTTTTTTTACGGTCATTACGGTTCCTACTTTACATGAATTTATACCCAGAATAGTCGATTCGTTTAACGCTAACAGAGATCTTTGTAACATAACACAGGAAAGAGTGTACTGAGGATAATTTATATGGTGCAGTGTACTAGTCATTGTTATAGCAATTACCGAATAACTGTATGCGGATACAGGGTGTTTGATAGCTGAAAAGGTAGTAAGAAATTATAGGGGTGAACTGATTCGTTATTTTATTCCTTGCTTTTTTAATAAAAATACCAAGACAATACCCGTGGAATCCCCGAATTGTATACTGCCCCTCCTCCACACTTTTTTTATATTTTTAGGGTTGTTGGTAAGGCTCCCACAAGACTTGAGATATACCTAGATCATTTTAGGTTTTGAACTGGATTTATCTGCATTTCACAGATGGAAATACATTAAATAAATTAAAAAGGTTGCAAATGTTGCATCCACTCCTCAGCAGATGGCGTTAGCATCGGAAACATTGGCTCAATGTGAAATAATTTCTAGCTGCAACATATATACAACAACAACTTTCAAAAATAACACGATTGCAGCAGGATGTAGTGGAATGGGTGAACATTGCCCTTGGCATAAAGTGATCACTTAAGCCATCATTAAGAAGAAAATACACATCCACAATAGTAAGTAATGTTCACTAGGGCGAGCTTATCGCTATACAGTGATCTCTTCCAGATGTGTAACTCAATATATCGGTGATAGTATAGTTAAGTAGTAGTATCACACACACTCTGTATAAGATTATATAGACTGCATCTTATAAAGATACCACATTCACTTTGATATAAATATAATAATAGTAACCACCATACTACCTATGTAATTAATTAAGAGTGTGCTATTCCAAGTATCACTTACTCATTAGTAACACCTGATTTATATTTAGTAAATGCTATCTCTTAATGATCTTATCTCTAACTCAAACACTACAACTTTTCTTATCTATCTGGAAAATGTATGTAGGCTCTAGCTATATCATGACCAGGCCCATGGACGTTGCCAGAAGGGCAGGGGGACTGTCGTGGATCTTCTGAGGTCCTTAAATCTCTTTGTCTTGCCCACTCTTCTTTGGTAGAAAGGGATAGACATATTGCGTTCACTCACTCTTATTAAAAAGTGAGTGAACAGCACTAGTGGAACATTCTATTATCTATGGCGAGCGAATGTCACCCAACCAAATAGTGAAATAGTTAGGTGTTATTCGCAACAACTGAGCGTGTCAACTATGCACATAGAACAGGTTGAATCGAACAACTGGTTGACTCGCACCGATGATAGAACGGACAACAACAGAACCATAAACAATCGAGCGAATCAGTAGATTAAATTTAACGAACCCAGAACGCCCTCCAGAATGCGATGTGAACTTCGATATCGAATGGTTTGAGATGTTAAAAACTTCACTTTTTCTTTTGTATTTTTTTATTATCCTGCATCCACCGGACACTCGAAAGTCATATTATTAGCAAATTATAAAAATAGTGAAGGTATAATTCTATAACAGAATGCCCTACATTTTTAAATCATGATTTCGCCATAACTTTAACGGCCAATTGCGAAACTTATAAGTAATATTAATTAGCTAAGCATGTTTGTCTTTATATGGACAGGTGTAGCCACTAGCAGCTAAGCTATGCTAGAAGTATCTTTGAACTATACTAGACACGTAATTATATAGGCAAGGCATATCACTTATCTATACAGCTTATCATATTACATACATTACACACTAGCTGAATTACCCGTGCTTCGCGACGTTGGTACCCGTGCTTCGCGACGCAAATTTGGTTGGTAAAGTATAACGATTGCGATGTTTGATTAACTTTGACATCTAAAGAGGTGCATAAAAGATTTTTTAGTCATGACTGTAAATTTCAGATTCTTGCATAATTTATTCATAAAGAAGGATTAAGATTAATACTGAAACATAATAAACTAACATTTCTGTTTGTTTGACCACATTTTTTACAAATAGCAGCAGTAAACAGTAGTTATAATAATTGACACTATGGCAGATATTTTTGCTTTAGTAAATGTCAAGTATGAAATTAGAACGTTACTCTGTTTCAAATAACTTTTACTCTCTGTTACAAATAACTTGTCCACTGGATACTTAATTCTTAGTAGTAATTTTATGAAAAAAAATCGTATCGACAGAAACCCATGAGACAAATAATGTGACGTAATACGAATAAATAAATTTACGGACTGTAATTTTTATGTGGGATTATCTCACGCACTAGCCAGCTAGAGGGCTCCAAACACTTTCTTTTACCCCGAGGCGTGCACGACACTTTGCAGATTATTTATTGCCGATATATAACAACTTAGACAAATAATACTTGATTCGCTAATAATTCTAAGTACGTAATATTATATTACTAGACAATAGACATTGACAAGTCCATGGAGGCAATTTTTTTACCCTCATCCGCTGTTGAGACAATAATTGTTATGGAAAGTATAGGAATTAGCTGGTCCATGCGTTGATATCCGTTAGGTACAGTAAAAATCAAAGAGGTTATCGTAAAAATAATTTTAGGGAGTAGGCAAAAATTTCAAAAATCGGGAGTCCGTAGATCTTGACAACCGTTACTAACTATGCTTTGGAACAAATCCCGTAGATACAATGAACCTTTGTCTAGGGAATAACCGTAAAAAAAAAAATTTATATCAAATACTCAAAAAAAATGTGAAAAGCACCTCTGATCTTTTTTTTCCAAAAGACAGCAACTCTTTTCCCGACAGTCGCGATGATTTTTTTTTATTGTTATATGCATTAAAATCATAAATGTATCTGGGTACACACAATACCTATGATACTTATTTTAATTCTCTCAAGTACACAGCTTTTAAAGGAATATACATAGTTAGTTAGAAGTACTATAGTTATTGTTCTCGTAAACCTAGCTAAGCCGGTCAATACACCACGGTACGCAATACCTATATAAATAGGCATTATGGTATACTTACCTAATATGCATTATGCGATATACATAATTAATAAGGTTCAAAATCGCATGAACAATCGCATGAAAAAATTGTAAAAATTGCGTTTTTTCAATTTTTTGTGGTTAATTTCGCTTTAATCAAAAAACCTTTTACAGCCATTCCCCCGATTTAAATGCATATTATCAATGCGTAAAAATCTCTGACTTTCGGGAAACGATCAGTTGCTATCTTTCGGAAACAAGATCTATTCACATTTTTTTGAGAAATCTATGCAAGATTTAAAAAATCTTTTACGGTCATTCCCCAAATAAAGGCTCAATGTCTCTACTTTTTTCCATTGCTTATTTCGTAAGGTTGTCGAGATCTATAAGGTCTCCCGTTTTTAGACATTTTTGGAATGTCAATTTTAATTTAATTTTTATATGAATCAAAACAAGCGTGGTTATGATTAAATAAATAAATAAAATAATCTTTATTGTACAGAAAACATACAACGGGCGGGCTTATTGCCAAATGGCAATTTCTGCCAGCCAACCCATAACAGAAACAAAAATGAGATATAACTAATTATAGATTTAGTACCAACAGGGTACCTTAACTGCATACATAAATACATACCTAACAATATGAATGATTAAGTACTTATTCATACGACACAACAGTCATATATCACTCGTAAACGGGTGGATGTGAAACTAAAAGAAGAAGAAGAATGATAGCACGTATTCATAATGATTTTTCTAACAGTTTCAGACGAATGTTTACATGTAGGTAATATATAAAATATACGTTTGTTTATAAGTGAGTAAATAGTAAATACAACTAATATGTAAATTATATGGCATGTTTTATGCAGACATAGACAACATTTTCATGCGCAGGGGGATTTACGTTCAGTTTTCGACTTATGCATTTTACCAGTTCTAACATATGGTATTGAAACCCCAGTGATCACGAAAATACTGCTGGTAACACAAATAACCATGGAGAGGAGAATGCTGGGTACTTAATAAGTACCTACCTATAATGCCCGCGGTCTCCTCACACGACGTTCGTATGGCCGTAGGGCATGGGTGCATGCTACATTAAAATTGCATATTTAGTTTTTGTATTTTTTTGTTCATAATAATGTTCAATCCAAATTTTTGTTGTAATGCATTTTAAGGGCGCAAGCCGAATATGTCAAATAAATAAATAAAGTATTTCGTTGAGAGATAGACGGACAAATGAATGGATACGAGAGAAATCCAAGGTCCCCGACGTAGTAAAACGAGCAGCTGCCTTAAAATGAAGTTGGGCAGGACACGTTGCCAGACGCTCAGATTCTATATGTACCAAAAAGATTCTCGAGTGGCAACCTAGAACGAGCAAAAGGAGCGTAGGAAGACCTCAGGCAAGATGGTCTGACGATGTGAGGCGAATCGCAGGAAGCAAGTGGATGCAGCATGCCCAGGATAAGGATCTGTGGAAAGTCAAAGGGGAGGCCTATGTTTAAAAAATCATACTTTTCTACAAATCTACAATAAATTTTCCACAGAATGAGCTATAAACTGATTATGTGACTTGAGTTATGAGCTCTTAAAAAATCCTTTTATTTTTTAACAAATTATAATTTTGCCGAGGTCTTGTTTTTATTGGACTCCTAAAACTCTTAAACTAAGCTATTTACAGCAAAATCTCAAAGAAATAAAAAGATGAGTCAATTTTCTATGCAATAAGCTTAAAAGTACACCTGCACAGTGCACAGTCAACAGCTTAAGATAAATAGAAGGAACAAAATTAAAAATAATAAGATAGATTGGCGATTTCTGCTATATTGTTTAGTCAAGTTTGTAGCGTGCATAGTGAGTAATATATAGTAGGTATACTTAGTACAATATACTACAAGTCAAGTATGTGAGGTGGTGTTTACTGTTTAGTCTTTAGTCTTTAGTCTGCAAAGAGGATTCTGCGCGCGCAATGCCTCCGACAACCTCTCCGCCACGGAGACCACCCCGGCCACGTTATAGTAATTGTAACATCGCGTAGTAAAAACACACAAACGTGTCCTTATCAGTTACACAAATAACACCAAAACAGAGCGGGAAAAATTCAAATATTCAAATAAAAACAAAAAGTTTCCATTCATTGGAATTTGAAAATTGTAAACAAAACGTTCGATATTTAAATTTAAAATGTGAATCAAAACAAAAGTGAAACAAAATGAAAGAAGTTCTATATTTAAAAATTTAAAACAAGCGGGTTTGTTTTTGTTTATAGTATCTATGTTTATGGAATTTGAAAATTGAAAACATAAACGTTCGATATTTAAATTTAAAATGTGAATCAAAACAAAAGTGAAACAAAATGAAATAAGTTCTATATTTGAAAATTTAACAAAAGTGTATGTTTTTGTTTATGGTATATATTTATCTTTTATGGAATGATTTCTGATTTTAAATTTAATTTAAGAATGTCTATTTTTTTAAGTGAAACAATTAATTAAAGCTCAATGATTGTTGTGAGTTTTTCGAAATTTTCGTGGTTCAAATCTCAGTTTTAACTATGTATTCTGCACTCACGACATAAGCTTTTAGCTTACTGAAATGTGCAGCAAAATATTTGGGTTCTTTAATTTAAAAAAATATATTTGATAAATTGCAATCTTTATTTGACAGTTGACGTCTCCATATTATGTAAAGTTCATTTAAAAATAGCTTACGTTCTTAATTTAAATTCATTAATAAATGTGACGTATTTGTGTTGTTATGTTGGTACCCTGTGTACCTGCCCCGTGACCTTTTTTGTATTTAGTATGAAAAAAAGCGTTGAAATGACGTGTTGTTATGTTTAACGTATTTTAATAAAAAAATTACAATATCGTATTATTAATCAAATTCAATTATAATACAGGGTGGAAGGTTCTCAAAGTGAATACTGAATTTAAAAAGTTTTATCGAATTCAAAACTTTAAAAACTAAACCATATTATCCATGAATATCTAGCTGTCATACCAATCATACTCGTGCAATTTATCATATATTATACAGAAAATCTGGTCGACTTGATTGATTCAGGTCACAATTTTTTTAACGGTTCATTTCCATTCCATTCAACCTTGTTTCGTCCTTCTTCAGCGATGTCCAAACTTTTGTAAGATCTCCACAATACCTTCCGGCAATGGTAACCGGCGACAGATGTGTAGATGATTTACATAACAACACTCTCGTCAAGCTCTAAATAGAGATAGAAATATTCAGAATAGAAATATTCGCCCTTGATGTCAACCCCATATATAGCCCATGACATCAAGGGCTATATAGAGGGGGCCCGCCCCCCCTCCCCTGAATGAAGAACAATTATACAAAAAAACATTATTTTAAAACATTTCGAAACACACCTAGGATTACAGATTCTTTCTTTTTTTGTAGTTTTTGTACACCACAACTGCAATATTACCTCTGCTTCACAATTTTACCTCTACTTCACAATTTTAACACCAAAACACGACCTTTTTCACTCACCTTCACGAAATTTTTTGCCTCCGGTGCTATTATTCAGATTTGAAATTATGATCATAAATCCCAGCCTCGATTTTGCTCAATGGTTACTCAATAGTCTGAGGATTCTTCCCTGTAAAACTGTTTCCTGGACATAGGCGATTCATGCAACTTTACTCTTATATTGCTGTGATTTCAAATGGGAAACCAAACACTCAGTATATTCATCTCAACGTTTATTTTTTGTAACGATCTTTGGACCAACCTGTACGTGATCCGAGTACACGATCATCTCCATAATGGCAGTTTGTAATTTGAAAATAGAATAGAATGTGTGCGATTGTCTTCTGTTTACACACCAGTGTTGCAATAACTGAAATTTAAATAATTATCCAGTGTTGCTATTTCTTAATTAAAAATAATATATTAGTTGTCATAATTATTACTGTGATACTTATTGAGTGTGTATCTTAACAAATCTTTTAACTAATGGATGTTGTTTTTTCCAAATTATTTTTCTAAAGTGATGTTATTTTTTTTCAATAAATTCGATGTTTCTGACCGTCGTTACTTGGTGAAAGTTCATTTCTAAGGAAAAAATGAAATTCTATATATTTAACTAACCTAACCTAACCTTAATATTAAGTTTTTCATTTTTTCCTTATTTTTTTTCGTTCATAGGTTATTGAGCAAAAAATACGACTTTTTTTTAATTTTCAAAGCTGTCTTACTTATAATAAGTATTACGGCTGTAGATAGATGTGTATACTATCTACAGCCATTTGACAATTTTTAAGCGTCCTTCAAAAACCAAAAAAGTTTCTAAGGATTTATTTGGTTGCGGTGAATTTACCATAAATTCTGAATAACATATATTTTTTTTTTCTTATTGGTATCCATAGATTTCAGGTTCGATTCCTAGCTCTCATTCAAAATTTTATATTGTTAAGAAATTATCAAGATCAACATTATTTGGAAGATATTTTCATTTGCAGTGATAAAAACAATGATAAAAAATGATAAAAACAATATACCTACTAAACTTGGTAGAATGTTTTACGTCTGATTACGTAGAAAAGTATTTAACCGGCTTAAGTGATCACTCAATGTCTATTTCTATTTTGAAATATTTCACGTAGGCATCACTCGAATTTCTTTCTTTTACTAAATCTATATACCTATGTAAAGTCTGATTTTTGTAAGTGTTCGCATAGTTCCCCCAATTTACAATGGATTGCTGCGAAAATTTAGAATAACATTTGCGATAATATAGGCTGTGTCTTAACGTCGCCGGTTTTCGGAGAAAAAGCTTTTCCTAGAAGATGCCAAGATGATGAGGGAATTCAAGGGTTTGTGGGGTCATGTGTGGTATCATATGAAAGGGCGTTGAAAAAGAAATTCATAAAAAAGTAATATTTTGTCCAGGTCAAGCCATCGGGAGACACTGAGAAATGCCATGATGATGACGGGTTCCAAGTGTTGTGTGGGATCGTGTGTGGTATCTTACGAAAGGATCTTCTATTTCACCATCCAAATTAGCCGTGGCGAAGCACGGGTAACTCAGCTAGTTAATTATATTTCACATTATTCATACAAAATTTTTAAGTTTCAATCCCACACCGGATAGACAGAGATGAATTTTGATCTTTACACTCCTAGACCACGTGATATCATATATGTACATATCATATTTATTAGAACGTACTTATAATGCATGTAGGTCTGAGGCCTGATTATTTTTTTATAAACAAAGACACAGTTGAGTATACAAATATGGAAATAAGTTAAGTAAATGCGTGTCTCTCATATTAGATCCAATTCTGTGACAAATTATGTGCGTACAAACTAATTTAATATATAGGTTTTTTTTTTTATTATCTATCTATACCCTCACGCCACGTCCCTTGCAGGGTAGGCAGAGAGGACAGAGCGCCAGACAGTCCTATCCTTACACACACTCCTAGCTTCCGTCACATTCATGCATGCTGTCATACACGCTCTCCGATTCCTTTTACTCAAATCGCTTCCATCCTTGAGGTTGACATGATCGGACCAGATCAGTCTCGGGCGGCCGCGCTTCCTCACCCCTCTTCACTCACTCAAATATATCTTTTTTGTCATCATTCATTCTCTCAACATGCCCAAACCATCTTAGTTTGTTTACTTTCATTCTTGTCACAACACCAGTCTTGCAGTCACTTCGTAGGAAAATCTATTTAAAACACATATACTAATTTTGGATGACAAATTTCTATAGGTTTTTTGAGTACGCATATTGACATTTCAAAAATTTCTAAAAACGGGAGACTTTAGATCTCGACAACCGTTACTAAATTAATATGCTTTGGAAAAAAATAGAGTAGATACGTTAAACCTTTAGCTAGGGAATCACCGTTAAATATTTTTTATATCTTGTATTGATTTCTCAAAAAAAAACAATGTGAAAAACACCTCTGATCTTTTTTCCGAAAGATAACAACTCGTTTCCCGAAAGTCGCAGAGAAAAATTTTATTTTTGTAATGATAATATGCATTAAAATCTAGGGAATGATCGTAAAAGTTTTTTGATTGAAGCGAAATTAACCCAAAAATATGCGATTTTGAACCTTAATGCCGCGGGAAATGACCGTGACGTCATAGTTGGGTCACGAGCTTTAAAAATATCTTCTAATTTAAAAAACGTTTAAGATAGTGCAGTGAATATTTTCATACCTTATCATTGTGGGTAAAGGAAAATATCTAAGTCTTATACGCGCATGTATGTAAATATACATATATGCTACATTGCATATATTGACACAGTTTGTGTCATATAAATGAAGTCATTTGTGTATATTATATCTAGTCTACACACATAGGTACCTTTATACATTTTAATTTTTATTGTGAGTAAAAATTAAACACTCACACTTATCAAAGATTGTAATTGTTAATATTGTGTGTTATACCTATGTACTTAGATTTTTTTTTTTAGTTATATACATACAGTATACATTGCATCCACTTTCCATACATTATATAGCTATACCGTTTATTTATTTTTATTCTCTCAAGTAAAAAAAATAGATAAATAAGTTATCGCATAAAAAATATTTTCAAGAACCACGCTCCATATAAAAATTAAAATGGTTGAGCCTGGGAGCATTCGAACATCTTCAACGTTTTACTCTTTCCGAAGGCAGATTACTGGTCGCTAGTCTTCTGTATCCACTACTGTCTATTATTAAGAGTATTTTTATTTTTTTCTCGAGCATCTCCTTTCCATACTTCCTGTTATTTATTTATATATATTTGATTGTATATATGTATTTATTTACTTACTTTATGGTTGATTTAAGATGTATAAGCTTTCTTTTCTTTTCTCGGGTTGACTCTAAAGACATTGCTTTTGCAATGAGTTCACCCTTTGGCATACTTCTGTGTCTAATGAGATTTATTTGTTATATTTATATTTGGTCTTTGGCTACTAAAGATTTATTTATTTATGAAATTAAATGAAAGTGGGAAAACCGATTGTTTAAAAAAATATAGTCATTTTGGCAGAGGTAAATAGAAATCAATAGACAACATAGTTAATCATACATTCTTAGATAAGTATTGTGTTTATAGATTAGTAAATATATTTCAGTGGACATCACGAGTTAGATTTCACTCTCACAAATAGCATGAATTAAGTAGCTGTAGGTACGTCTTATAATATAATCAGGTATTGAGTGCAGAAATTAAGAAAAACATTTTATTAGCAAAGCACCTACCTACCATACGAATACAGCATACACCCAATAAATAATATTAATACCGTTGATTATAACACAATGAACTCTACATTATCTGGTATCTATTTTTTTATAAATTACCTGCACTTCTAACTTTTTCAAAACATTTGAAATGTGATAAACCGATTTGAAGATGGTTGATAAACCGAAGCGCGTCACTGCTAATAGCAAAATAAAAAGTAGAACCTCACAATAGTCTTGTCTTATTCAAACTAAGAGTTCTACTCAAAAAAATCATCTTCGATTGATATTGTACAGTGTACAAAAGATGTCAAATGTCTGGCAAAACAAGTTAATGTACTTGTACATTTTTGTAATGTCCTTTTTATTGTATATTTAATAATTATTTCATTTAATTTATTTAATCTCCAAAAAAGCATTTAACAAAGTAAAATATCAGCAAAAAACAAGTACTGGTTAAATCCACGATAGCCTGTTCCGGGGCAATACAAATTTAATAAATATACTTGTCCTATAATAGTACTTATTTTCAGTAGTTTGTCTTCTTTAAAATTAGGTTTTGCGGCCCACCTAGTCTATGGACTTCATGCTTTTGGCCCACCAGTGACTTTGAGTTTGACATGGCTGTTGTAGGTACACTCAATTTGAACATCACGGTTATGCAAATGTACGATTTTTTATAAATTTGTACGTCGATTTGTTAAAATACCAATTCGATTATTGGTGTTTTACTGTAGTTAGCATGTAACTAACGTGTCGATTGAATTGGGAGCACACGCAATATAAAGTGAAATTATCACATCAATTTGTTTTATTAGTTTAGTAGCAAATATCATCTTCATTTACTATCAGAGACACAATCCATAATCTGTGGACCAGTGGTCAGCCTTGCAGAATTCCAAATGTAAGATGAAACAAGCTTTTGGCTTACTGTGAAGTGTGAAGTCTGCAGCCCAGATTTCTTTTGGGATTAATAGCCATTTCCCAACAATTACCCAATTGCCGAGTGTTGGAATTAGTTCCTCTTGTTATTGATCAGATAGGTATGGAATTTTCTTTCAGCTACCAAAAACATTGCCAAATTTCCAAACCCATACCACACATGACCCCACAAGACCCTAGGATCCCTTTGAAACCCTTTATATATTTTTGTATCTGGAGTAGGCTGATCCAAAGTGGTACAGAATTGTATTGTCATCGACTTTACGTATAATTGCAAAGTTTCAGGTCTCTATGTAGTCAGGAGGTGGTGGAAAAATCCATTGTAAGATTTGCGCAGAGACCACAAGAAAAAAAAACTCCACAGTGAAGTTAAATAAAATATTGTAAAAAGTATACGGAATAGGGCAATTACAAACATATCTGGGCCCCTATACTGCGAAGTTACACAGATATTGTAGCATCATATAGGTACGTCTGATTATATTATGCATGTTTTTGAGGCCCATGCGCAATAGTTTCTTTAAATATACAACAAGTATACATAGATATATCATAAAAAAACTTCACCAATCAATAATAATAAATAATTACTAATTCTGATGATGTCTATCACGATTCATGAGATAATCTTCCAGCTAAGCATGTCCATGTGTAGGTATTGTTACTTAATTAATATTTTATCTAAACTTAGATAATCACGACCGTCTTTGAAATAGCAAAGCGATAATTATTATACCTGTAGCCATGGCCGTAGGCAGGGGGGTTAGGGGGTTCAACCCCCCCCCCCCTCCCCTCGAAATTCTTCAGCCAACGCACAATTTTATACACATGAGAAATGAATCACATTATTACCACATCGTTTTTTTATCATATCATAAATTTTTGCCTGCGGCGCTAATCTGGCTAAAGTGAGGGTTTGTTCACAAAAAAATAAGCTGGACTTTTAAACGATTCTGTTTTATCTAGGTTACCTTAAAATTTTCGCCTGCGGCGCTAGTCATTTATTATGGTGATGTAACCCAGAGATATACCCAGATGCTTTACTATTGAAAAACAGCCAGGTTTATCATTTCACCTATTTTTGTAAAAAAGCTCGCCTGCGGCGCTGGGCCATTATCATGCTGCAACCCAGAAATATATCCAGTTGCCTTAGTATTGAAAACAACCAGGTCCATCAGTTCACCCATTTTTGAAAAACAAAATTCAAATAATTCATTTATGCAAGTATTCCATGTCTAGTTACATAAGACTTTAATGCGTATGGATTTCTGTTTGGTATATGATGTGAATATATCTTATTATAGAATTTTGATTGTCTAAAACTAAAATACAAACAGGTTTCATCTGCAAAGTAATTTATCAAAACAGCAACACGATAATAAAATTTAATACAACTGATTTGATAGGCGTGTGGAGATGTAAATATTATATTATCTAAGGTTTCTTATTGCGAGTAGGTATTCCTATCACTTGCGTGATGTGATGAATGTTTGAGTTGGAGAAATATCAGTCTTGGGCCCATGTCTTGAATTAATGGTGATCTTACAGTCCATTTTTTTTCTGAAGTCTCATGGAGCAAACTTGGTTTAGTGTTGCTTGATGTGATAATAAGATATGGCTATATTGTTTTGTCACGTTCAAATTATATTTCAGAACTGTTGTTTAAAAAGTGGCCAATTTTAGATGAAAATAAAATGGATGAAACATAAAAAATGAACTTCCACCAAGTACCGACGGTCAAAAACATCGCAACTTGTGATGGCGGTTTAAAGGGATTATCGGAGTATTTTTTTCCTTTTTCCAACTCGCAAAACTATCTTGCCTTTAAAATGATTTCTCTGGCGATGCTCTGTAATCTTTTCGGCATTGTAGGATCCTTGTAGAAGATGCAAAGTGAGAATATGTCAAAAAAATGAGTATAATAAAAAAATGGACTGTAGGCAATGAGGACATAAAAAAGGACTGTGAAATAAGAAAATAAATAAATAAAGAAAGGAAAATTAGCAAAGGGTATGCCGTGTGAACTTCTTGACTGATGTTTTGACATTGTTCAGATTCCCACTATCACCTTCTCATGACATTTTATGTTAACTCCTAACACTAAGGTAATAATATAAATAGGAATAAAGCATTTAATCGACACCTATTATATTATTGATGTTCCCATTGTACTTAGACTTCTAATCGTAAATCAATATTATCTCTAGGCATGGGCGTCGTCAGGGAAGGGCAGGGGGGGCAGCCCCCCCTAGAGATTGGAATAGGTATATATTTTTTCATACTAAGTGATAAAACCTCACAAAAAATCATAAAACTACCACATATTTTCTCATCATATCATAAATTTTCTAAAATTTTATAAATATCCATCAGTTTCAAAAAAAAAAAATTACCTGCGGCGTTTTTTTAATTGCTTTTTATAACAAAACATTTTTCATACATATTATTGTGTAAAGTATTACGTACATTTTAAAATAAATATACCACATCGCGACCTTCTTCATTATGTCTCACAAAAAAAATCGCCTGCGGCGCTATTGACGCGTTTTTTATACTATACCATTTTTCAAAATTTTTGTTGCCCCCACCTATAGCTCCGAGGCTGGCGACGCCCATGTCTCTAGGTATAATTAGAGACCTCAGTGCAGTACGAAGTGTCAATTCCTTAGTAATTTAAGATCCCTAAGTGTTAAATTGATTATACACATTTGTACTTTGTGATGTACAAAAAAAAACTATCTACTTTGCCCTAGCATGACAATTAATATTTCTAGGTGTCAGAGGTGTAAGATGACTCATTGTATTGAGATTTTTTTATATCGTATGTAAATCTATACATTTTTTTGTTGAGAGATTAAATCCGAAAATAAAAGTCGTACGTACTCGTATTGTCCCTGTGATTATAATTGTCGTAGAATTTGCGTATAAAAATTATCTGTAAGTCGAAATTATTACGCCATTTTGATGGCTCCGCATATAGGGTTGTAAACTTTCAATCAAAAAATCCACCTAAATATTGCTTTATTCGGAAAAAGTCGTGGACAAATTAATCACTTTAGTACGACACATGTTGGTTACATACATATACGAGTATGCAGTTGGTTGAGAGGTGCCAGGTTCAAACCCCGGCGCAGGCGATGTATATTTCACACTTTGCGATACAGGCTTTTAGCCTAGTGCAAGGTGTGTAGAAAAGTATTTGGGTTTGTATATTCAAGCGCAGATCCTTTTTAAAAATATAGATATATGAGGGTAAAAAAAATACTTCTATATGATACAATGGTTAAATACAACTTAATACTTATCGCGACTTTTTTGCTGTTTGGGATGTCTTCTTTTTCCTTCATATAGATCCTCGGATCTGTTTATGCCGCCGTGTTGGCCTCCTGTGATATGGACTCCGAGCTTTTACGCCATCGTTACAGGGTTCTTTCCGGTGGTCTTCTTCCGTTTGGGCTACCATGAAGCAAGATACGTGGAAATATGCTATCTTGCATTATATTTACATGCCCATTTGATTCCAGTATTGTCTTCTTTGTCTTCCCCATCTGACGAGGTCTTCCGCACCACACATCCTCCTAATTTCTGTGTTTCTTATCCTATACCTCAGTACGTTTTGGGATGTGTTTTGTTTTGTATAAATAATATAAGAATATCTACCATATTTATAGTATTACTTTTTATTAAATTGTAGTGTACAAAAATATAGTGCTATCGTGAGATACAAGGAAAAAATAGTTAAGGAAATATTATAACTATGAAATTTTACCAAGAAATCAATAGGTAGAATAGATATTACAAAGTATCGATAAAAACAATATGTTGATCACTCTCTCAATTTTGTTATGAACCTCAGTCATCATTGATAAATAAAAATAGATAATTGTTTAAAAGTTTTTTTGTTTATTGAGAGTATGTCGAAAACATTTCTCGTGTCTTTGAGGTTCGAAATTGCGTGCACGATCGAATGATATAATTTTAGAAATTGTTTCTCTTGCGTTTTTTGGTGACTGTTTCCTTTTATTAAAAAAATTTAACGGTAAATCACTAGATTTTAATGCATGGGGAAGGTGGGACAGAACCGGGTACCGTTGATATCTTCAATACCGCAAGAATACTGACTAGGGTAAAGCTACCCAAATACACTTCAGGATGGTGTTAGTCGGTCTCCCAAATCTGACGGCTGTGACTAAGTTCGCTTTAGAGGAAAATACGTGAATCAATTTTCTCTGCAACATTTCCAAAGGACTGCATTTTCTTGTCAAATTTCACGTGTCTTGCGCACGTGTGGCAGGTTGAGTTAATATTGCAGTATTAAATACAATTCTAATAATTAACAATAGTCAATTATAATAATTAACTTTAGCATAATTAAAAGTGATTCGTTGTGGATAATTATTTTCAAGTTAGACTTCGGTCAAGTTCATATTATAACTAACAGCAAGGATGTTTAGGTACAACGTCTCTATAGGTAGTATACAAGCAAAGTTCTTGCATTACATACACTGGAATGACATCGTCTGATTATGTCACTGTTGCTAGCTATTTATAACTATTACTAGCTGTATAGCCCTGCGTTGCCCGGAATAACATATTTTGGACCTATACAAGGAAACCGTTTTTCGGAAATTCACGTAAGTCTGTCAGTCAGGACACTTTGGTTTATAGATAGAGATATAACTGGTTGTTAACTCTAGAATAAACTAATATTACTAATTCGACCTTTGAAGTTCTTGGAGACAACTCAGGGAGGTCATAAAGCCCCGCAACTCGGTTTTGGGCATGAGTGTCACATCCCCCCATGTCGTTCTTAAATTCGTCAGAGGAACGATGTACGTGAAAGAGAATGTTACCAGGTGTCGAAAACCTTATGGGATGAAAAACAACGCCCTGTTTTAGAGTGCAGGTATGAAAAAATGAAACACATAAACATCTCATTAGATATGCAGCGAAGGATGGCTTTTTCATCAGTACAAACATTCATCAATTTCAGTCCATTCATCCGGCTGGGAATCGAACCCAGAAGCTATAAAAATAACGTGCCACACCAGTATTCCACCCGCTGTAGTATGTAGGCTAGCGACTGATGCGTTATGAAATGTTTAAGTATACATCTGTGTATATTATTGTACAAAATCCAATGTTTCACGAAAATCGGTTGAGACATTAAAAAGTGAAACAATAATATGATGCATGAGATAAAAAAGAGTTACTCTCCTGTATCTCTCATTATTTCTTCAGCAAATACGAATCGTACTGAGGGGATACCACTCACAGTATTAACTATATAAATGCAATGTCATATGAAATAGTTTTATTATTAAGTGCAACATGAAAGGTCGTCTAACGAGTCTCAGTGAATTATATATGCGACAGACATTGTACTTTGCATACTGAATCAAACATTGACGTACTATGATCTGTCATTACGTATGCCCTAGCTGTGTTACTCATTCATTATTATACCTACTAGAAGGTGCTGGTACCCGTAGGTGAGAAGTATAACAGCTGTTCAGGTAGCGGTAGGTACTACAGAAGATACGTCAATCTAGGAAATTGCATCCTAAGTAATAATAGCGTACAATAGTTAAATGTACAATTACTACTTCTTATGTAATATACTATATTCGGGTTGACTGTAAGATATTGCGTCAGCAATAAGTCCGCCTTTTGGCACATGATTGTCTTATTTATGTAATTATTATGCATTTTTGTTTTGGCCAATAAAGATTTATTTATTTATTTTATTTCTTACTATTACTGCTATCTTCAGGGCAGTAGTATCGCTGCCGAAAGCTCGGTTATTCAACCACTCTACACGCAGTAAGCAAACCCGAAGAACCAACAACATAGAAATGGATTCATCACGCTGCGAAAGCCTACAATATTATTTATACCATAGGGTATTTCTCAATTCCAGAAAAATCCCAATTGACTGTTCTATACAACTTTTACTAATCTCATTTCCCTTTACAACCTACCATTACGGAGATATAAAAAGAAAACTTCTTTAATCTTAATAATTTTGTTTTTCAAAAGTATGTCATTTTTGCCGATGCATATATTTTTCAATATTAACATTATAAAAATACTTAATAAGGGAAAGTTATAGAAAATTTAATATTCTCTAATTCTTACTTAATTTTTTTTCTCTAGGGTGCGCCTGTAAAAAGTTATAATCATTAAACTGTAATAAGGCGAAAAATCATTGGTTTTTTGCTCGACCTAGTGAACACACAAGCGTGGGGAGGTCGAAAACTTGGATTCGGAATCACAAGAACGACCTATATAACATATTATCCAAAAATCAGAAATACTTCTTGATCTGCAAGGTAATGTACCATGTTCATTCTCTATTCAACGGGCTAAAATATTTTGTCAATGAGAAAAAATAATGTAGACACATAACTAATGCCCAATCCCACCAACTTTTACCTAGGAAGGAGAGCCATAAGAAATTTCCATACAAAAACAGGGATAATATTCTATTTATTGAATAAAGAACATCAGCTTCCAGTAAGAACACAGCCAAAATCCATACGAAATGCAAAATGCAGCTCACCTACGTTAGGTGCCCAAATGTCTCCGCCCAGAGTAGGTGAGCTGAATGTTGCATTTCGTATGGATTTTGGCTGTGTTCTAACTGGAAGCTGATGTTCTTTATTCAATAAATAGAATATTATCCCTGTTTTTGTATGGAAATTATTTAGGGGCCCCCTGCCTAGGTGTAAGTTGGTGGGATTGGGCATACGACTAATAAATAAATGATATTTAAGTTAATTACTTCTAACCATTACACTACCGAGTACCGACTACAAAAGGAATTATTAATGAAGGTATGACTGTGTGATAAATGATAACATTTCTATGTAGACTTCACACATTAATGCAACCAAGTAAAAGAACACAACAAATGATTTGTTTTTTGCGTAACATTGAGAGAAAATTAATAGATATCTATTAGACGCAATACTCTGTACCAGTATTTTATCATTTCTTATGTTTAGATTAAGAGTAGGCATATTGACATTTCAAAAATGTATATAAACAGGAGACCTTAGATCTCGACAACATTACTAAAATAATATACTTTGGAAAAAAATACTGTAGATACATTGAACTAGGGAATGACCGTAAAAGATTTTTTAATCTTGTATAGATTTCTCAAAACAAAATTGTGAAAAACACCTTTGATCTTTTTTTCCGAAAGATAGCAACTCATTTCTCGAAAGTCGACGAGTTTTTTTTTTTGCACTGATAAACCACATATTCTACACCACTTCGGGTTGACTGTAAGATATTGCGTTTGCAATAAGTCCGCCTTTTGGCACACTAGCATTGTCTTGTTTTTGTAACTATGCATATAGTCTCTGGCCAATTAAGATTTATTTATTTTATTTTTTTAATCTGCATCAAAATCTAAGTATTTTTTTTTGATTGAAGCGAAATTAACCCCAATAAATGGAAAAAAAAACGCTATTTTTACCATTTCATCATGCAATTTTGAACTCGAATGCCGCGGGAAATGACCGTGACGTCATAGTTGGGTCGCGAGCTTTAAATATAAATAGTGTCGGGTGTGAGTATCTGAGCAATGTCATTATCTTGTGTGTAATGTGAGATGCAGAGAGAAGGGAATACTGCTGTATGTATCTCTAATGAAAGTACGTCTTTGTACTCTAAATGTATTGCATTCTTATATGGACTCTAGGAATGGAATACAAGGTATGCTTCATTTTAATTAATTTGTGAGTGAAAAATAGACAATGAAAACTGTTTCGAAAAAGTTCGGAGATAGCTGGGTAAGAGACGTATAATATAAGGAATATTATATTTTATTTGGTTTTTTGTTATGTAAGTACTTATGATTAGCCAAAACTGATTAGATTCATTTTTATTTTTTTGTTTGTGACGATCCTATGTGGTGATTAATCTATCTATCATTTTTACTGTTTGTGACGATCTTATATGGTGAAAGAAAAATGTAAGGTGCCCTTGGGGCGATTTTATCGCTAAACGGCGCCCAAAATTGTCCAAATATTATTATTATTATAGAATAAAGATGTCAAATTGTAAAGATGTCTTCACTTTGATTAACTGTCAACCCCGATAGAGGTGGGGTAAACAATTATAAATTATCTATCGTGTACAATGTATTAATGTACATATGTATGATTTATGTAACTACTATATTGAGATACAATAAATCCCACATAAATATTTTAGTTCGTACCTATGTAACATTTTTCACCTTATCCTTAATAGACTCCTAAACCGCTCATCCGATTGAGATGAAACTTTGGGAAATTGTTGTGCTTGCCCCAAGGATGGTTCGTACGGGGGTGCGGGGTCTGAGGGGGGGGGGGGGCACGAAGAGGGGGGCATAGAAAAAATAAATTATTGTCCAATCCATATAGCTTTTTGTATCAAAAAGATGAATAGTAACCCTCCCGGCATCCGCAGGAATAAAGAGGGGGGGGGGGGTGGTTATGGGGGCTAGGGGGTCGGAACGAAAAAGTGATATTGGTGTCGAATCCATAGTTTTCCACCTCAATAAGATGAATAGTCACCCTCCCGACATCCGCAGGAATAAGGGGAGGGAGTTAGGGGGGCTAGGGGGGGTCGGAATGAAAAAAGCGATTTTAGTGTCGAATCCATAGTTTTCCGCCTCAATGAGATGAACAGAAACCCTCCCAACATCCGCAGAAATAAGGGGAGGGAGATAGGGGGGCTAGGGGGGGGAGTCGGAATGAAAAACTGATATTTGTGTCGAATCCATAGTTTTCCGCCTCAATAAGATGAACAGAAACCCTCCCGACATCCGTAGGAATAAGGGGAGGGAGTTAGGGGGGGCTAGGGGGGGGGGGTCGGAATGAAAAAGTGATATTGGTGTCGAATCCATAGTTTGCCACCTCAATAAGATGAATAGTCACCCTCCCGACATCCGCAGGAATAAGGGGAGGGAGTTAGGGGGGGCTAGGGGGGGGGTCGGAATGTAAAAGTGATATTAGTGTCGAATCCATAGTTTTCCGTCTCAATAAGATGAATAGTCACCCTCCCGACATCCGCAAGAATAAGGAGAGGGAGTTAGGGGGCTGGGGGGGGGTCAAATTCAAAGAAAAAAGTTTATTTTATGCAGACCCACCAAAACTGTTGTGAGTTTTAGTGGCTCTGCAGTACTTTGACTAAACATGATGGTACCACTGATTTTGGGTTCCACTGCCGACCTACTTCACAAACATACACAAATTTTGCCGTTGCGAAGCACGGGTAATACAGCTAGTAAATAAATAAAATATGATAAACTAGAGACGTAGTACCTACTATAAGATAAAGCACACGAGATTTCGACGTTTAATAATTACCCTGCCAACAATACAATTTGGAAAAATATTTATTTTTCGCATCTCTGTTTAGCAATTTGATTTAACCAAAATTTCAATTGTCTAATCAGAAGGGAGAATTCAGAAATTCACACATTAAATTTATTTTATAACCGGATTCTCAAGGACAAACCTAGGTATTTTGAGAAAACGCAACGGAATCGTTAAGCGCGCAGATAAATTGCTTGAATATGACGTAACATTGTATGATGTAAAAGTAAGAAGTCTCTCACTTTCGATCCTTTCTGCCTATACCCTCAAAAAGGAAGGGATGTGAGGGCATGGAATAAAGTAGAATCTCTTCAAAAATCTCAGTTTATTAATTTTGCATTCATATAATTTTTCACATCAGAGAAGATTACGTTTTATTGATTTGCAGGCTACTAGTTATTTCTCTCCCACAGACAATATGTATATTAACATTATTACCCACCTATATATTTATCATTTGCCATTCCAATTGCATTAATAATTTATTTCTTTATTAATACATAATATTATTGTTCTTATAATAAATCTGGGTTAATTATTATATTATCATCATTCCTCTTCACAGCAAATATTTTATTTATTTATTTATTTACTAGTGGGTACCTACCCGTGAATTCACGGAGGTTGGTTTAATATGTTTTTGTGTAACCACTATTACTACTCCACCCTTCAAAATTCTTCGAGAGAACACAGGAAAATCACAAGGCTCCGTCTTTTCCCCTTCTTTCCAATATCGTCAAGAAAGTCGTAGAACCAGATTCACATCGTCGACTTTCTTAGTTGGTACCTACCCGTGAAAGCCACAAGACTCCTCTTTACCTGTGTCATTGCCGTACTCATACTGCCACTCTACCACGGTCTTTAAAGTTAATCGAAGGAACACATCAGGGAAATCACAAGGCTCAGTCTTTTCCCATGCCCCTGCTATTGCTGTTGATAATGCTGCCCTGACAATGTTCTGATATCATTGTAATAGGAACAATGTATTGTAAAGAGCAAGGGGGTTCCTGAGCATGGGTAACCCTGTGTGTCTTGCATTATTGGAACATGCCGAATATAGGACCATGCGAAACTTTTCGTAGCCAACATCTTCTTACAGTTGGCGAACTGGAATATAGTAGGTATATGGATTACTTTGAATCCCCTAATTCGTTGTCGTGAATCGTTATGTCCCTTCACATTCACTATATAGGATGTATTTGATACATCTCCACTCCATGTGCTGTGCACTTCGCACAGTATTGGAGATCGGTCTGATAGTCTTCTGGTTTGGGCACGTTAAAAAAATAAACACTAAAAATAATCGAAGGTAACATTACCGTCTTTTCGGTAAGAGGTGTGGAGAATTGATCGCTATTTGGTGTGAAAAAATATAGGGTCTTACCTACTTTCCATACTAATTTTACATACGTACCTATTATACCTACAGTAATTATAATTTGAATGGCTATATCAATAATTAATATAATAGGTATAGGTAGGTATGTATGTAGTACTCGATTGTTTCAAAATCATACGAACCAACTGATAGTACCTATTCAAAACTGTTTTCATTCCATTTGGCTATACGTACCTACTATATATAGTATGTAGGTATGATTCGAAAAACTCGATCGATGCATTCTATATCAAGTAGGTATGTACCTACCTATAAGTTACTGTATTCACCAAGTACCAATAATTCGAAATTTCAAAAAGTTTGAAATCACATTACTTAACACTTTTCGTCCGATGTAAAGCGCTAGTGTAGAGAACATTTTCAAAATTTCATAGATTCGATCCGTTAGTTTGCATAATAATCACGGTACTATTTATTTTCGTCGCGCGCTGCGCACAGATGGACCGACAGACAGACATAGTACAAATATAAATATGATAAATCATATGATATTAATTAGTGAGGTAATAAAGTAAATTAAAACAATTAAATGAAAATAACTTTTTCCTATATAAATATTACCTATTTCATTATAACAGATAGAATACATCGTAGTCTTCTTCTTCACCGGCCTTGGTCCATCCACTGCTTGGTATAGGCCTAAAGTAAAATGCTCCTTTTACTAATACATTCATGTTTTATTGTTTTATTGTTCATTATCGTCCCTAGGCCCGAATTTCGGGCACTTGGACTCGTCAAATTTACATAATTACAACTACAACAATCAAAAATAATTTTGAACAATTAACAGTGACAATGTGCCAGAGAAGTAGAATCAATGCAAACAGAGTGTAAAGGGCTCAGTTTGCATTTCGTCATGAAGATAATAACACCAATAACATCCTTACATAGTGATCCATCCTAAACTGGACTTATTGTCCTGGACAGCATTTCGTCAACAGCATGTGACCCCTGTAAACATCGAATAGGTATTTCACACATTAAGCCATTGATTTCAATGATGCCCCCAATGCAGTATTTATTTACTCGTTTATCTATCATTGAGTTACATTTCGTTTCCGCCGGGCCTGAGTTTTTTACCATTCTCTTTTTCACATGCTCGTTACGAAATGAGGGCGGACTTTTCCTTTATTTTGAATATTATGCAGATTCTATCGGTTGTGATAATGAATTGCATATTATTATAACTTCCTATACCTGAATGATCCAGCGACTGAATATATAAAGAACGTTCAATTTAATTTCTGACGACCAAGCTTGCTTGCGAAATTTTTCATTGCCCAGTGTCCAACCTTCAAACTTCTACCTTTGAGGGATGTGATATACTTCTTTTGACCATACGATAAATAAATAAATGTATATAGCATTTCTAATTCTATATATGTATTTAAAGCAAATATGTAGGTATGCAGAGATGAGGAAGGTATTGTAAGACTTAATGGAGTGTCCGCATAGGAATGCCTGTACTGTTAATGTTAATGTAAGTAACACTCACCTGTAGGTGAGGAGACTCGGGTATACCTGAGATTTGCATACAGACTCGTACATTACAATATAAATATACTAGACATAATATGTTGGCTTCTGCGGTATTGGCTTACAAATAGTTGGCATCTCACACTACGAGTATAAAGGAATGCCTACCTATTAGCTAAATTTATTATATTCTGAGACCTTTCTGATTCTGTGGCGAGCCTAAACTTGGCAACACTAAACATCTAATTGTTGCAAACAGCTGAGACGACAATTAGATGTTGAGTGTTGCCAAGTTTAAGCTCGCCACAAAACTATATTTTTATTTTATTTTCTTAACAGAATCAAACGGTTATGGTAGTAAATTTTACAACAGGACAAACACATCACCAACAAACCAACCAGTAAAGATTCTAGATTTCACTGAATACTCCGAGAAATAAAGACTGAAAATCATACCCTGCCTTGCATTAAGAGTTCTGATTTTTGGATATGATATAAAGGTCAGTCTTGTGGTTCAGAATCCAAGTTTGCGATCTCCCCACTCTTGTGCGTTCACTAGGGCGAGCCTAAAACCGTCGAAATTCCGACCGTTTTTCAGTTAAATGATTATAACTTTTTATCAAAGGGGAGCTTTTCGGGGGAGCCAGGGGGGGTTGCGGCCGCAGGATTTTGATAGGAAACCCTAGTGCGATGTAATACCCTATTGGTAAGCTATCATTTAAACAACATTTCGATCAAATTTAACAGATGCGTCATATTTTTAACGGTCGTCTCTTGGGCTATAAGTCTGATGGAAAGTCCGTACTTCGCTGTAGGTATATCTGTCGAGATTACAACTAATAAGGAAGGAACTGTTATAAGATTGGTGGTTTACTGTGTGTAGTGTAGGAGAATAGTATTGACCTTTGCATGATGCGTGCCCGGAATACATATAATTATATTAGTACCTAGTTGGTTCCTACTTACTACTTACAAGAAGGTACTCTCTCACCAACCATTACATCATCGATATACTTCCTATGTTATGTTGTGTGAGGTAAGATAGTGGTCAGCCCCACCCAGCACTTGCCCAGTACCGCTGTTACACATCTGCATACAGTATAGAAGAGATATAACAGTAACATATCGACTCATTAACATCTCATATGCCCCGGTACATTGGAGATACTATTGACTGTGTGAGATATTAGAAATGCAAGTCTCAATACTCTCTTTGAGAATCATCAACGCGTTGTAATATGGCCCTAACACAATGTGGGTACACATAAAATTAATCAAATTTATATTCTTTTCTAGTCTATCCCCTCACACCGCATCCCTTGCCAGCGTAGGCAGAGAGAACAGATCGCAAGACTTTTCTATCCTTACACACACTTCTTCACAGTTTCTGTCACATTCATGCAATGCTGACTTTACGTGTCGGCGTGGGTCTTACCCTGCCACTCCAATATGCGGCGACATACATCGCCTTGTAATTCCCTAGAATCAGGTCCCCAGGGGTGCAGCTCTCTCCCATTAGGGGACATATTTAGTAGGTGGCTGTCGTCCTGGGTCGCTCCGCAGTCACTGAGGATGTTGTCATCAGGCAGGTACCCCCAACGTTGGAAATTCTTTTTACAGCAAGTAACGCCCACTCTTAGTCTGTTGAGGGTGATCCATAAGGAAATTCAATTCGTCATACAGACTCTACGATTACTTCTACTCAGAACACTTCCGTCCTTAAGTAACTGGTCGTCATGGTCCAGCCACTTGATTCTTGGAAGGGCGCACTTCCTCACGCCTCTTCTTTCTCCCAAGTATATTTTATACATCATTCATCCTCTCTACATGTACCATCCATCTCATCTTGTTCACTTTCATTCGAGTTGCAACATTCGTTTACATTCACTCAACTCTCTAAATACTCCATTACTTATCATATCCCTCTACGATAAATTTAATGAACAGAAAACCGTAAACTAGGTACCTGTATAATTAAAACTCCAAATGTCACTAGGTACTGATCGTAATGATTAAAAAACTAAGCGGATTCTTAAGTACGTCTTATCAGTGGCTATTCTATGCTTAACATATACTTAGGCAAGCCTTATCACGAAGATTATGCTCTTATCAGTCAACAAATCGCCTTCCAACTCCCTGCAGTTTAACAGATTAACACGCACAGAAGTCAAAATGTGCGAAAACACAAAATTTAAAGAAAAATAGTGTTTAGTCCCTCAAGGGTTTGTGGTTAGCGAAAATTTGGTCTCCTCACTCTTTTTGTTTGTTCTGAAGTCTGTCTATTCTTTTTCTTCTCTCGTATGTAAGCGACCATTGTACACTGTACACTGCATCTCAGAGTCAAAGCTTCGCGTCAATATTTCTAAAATATTCTACTCGTATTGCCCTTGACGTCACCTCATGGATTTTTCCAAAATCCTCTTGGAACTTCTTGTTAGGACAGTACCCCACGATGTGATCAATCGACTCGATCTCGCCACAGTCGCTGTAAGGATGTTCCCACTTTCCCCACCTGTGGAGGAGGTGTCCACATCTTCCATATATCTTTCTGTTATAACTTCATTACTTTTCCTTCTCTGAAAATTCTGTAAAACTCGACCAGTTTTTGACCATCGACGTGCCAACTGTACTAATGAATCTCTCTTCTTCACACCATATCCCATTTATTTGGGGTTGAGGGCTCGGGTCCTCTCTTTCCATTTGCCCCCATCGAGGCAGTCTTCTGGAGAGAGCTCCAGTTGTTCCACGTCCCTTCTGATGGTCTCCTCAAGGGACCTTTTAGGACGTCCTCTCTTCCTTGGTCATTCCACTGACCAGTTCGTTGCCCTCCTCAAAGCGGAGTACTAATAAATAGTTTTTATCACACAAGTTTATCCATTGGACCTATGCTCGTCTCAGTACTATGGATTTTGACCTGGTTAACATGTTTTCTGTCTATCTCAAAGTGTGATATTTTTATCAAACGGGAGCTATTCACTTTGACTTGTACGGGTCATGTATGTTAGTAGACGATTAAAGATAGATAAGTAATATTATCTCTATAGACGCCTGGGTATTATTTTATTATTGTTTATTGCCTTTGTCATTTTAATTACTTTACTTAAATATCTAGTGTCGTGTTGTGCTTGTGTCTGTGTGCCATAAACCAAATTCATAGAGAAATATAATTTGTAGTGATTATTAAATTTAATACTAATTAAATATATTGGTTCATATAATTATATGAAAAAGTGTCTTCATATTGGGTAGAGGTAGTTTTGTGTATAATACAAAGTGATAAAAGATCAATGTTTCCGACTAACAGAACGCATAAAATTTAAAACTATTAGTGCAGGCGCTAAAATGAGTTTCGTTTGCATAATATAAGGACCGAATTCCATCAATTGATTATTGTTGGGATAGGTAGATCAAAGTTTAAGGATCTGGTTTACAACCCCTCAAAGAAAGTCGATGGGGTATATGCTTTGAGATAATTTTAATGATTATTTCGGTTTTAATTTAATTATTATACCAAAAGATAGTCAATAATCTGTTTTTGAAAGTCACAATTTCATTTCTTGTGCAGCATCTGATATTTTAGGTTCATATCATAGTTGGAAAGCAAATAGCACCTGCATATATATCTCAATAGATACACAGCGAAAGGTAGACTATCAATCAGGCTTATGACTGATCGTCGGCTGGTTTAATGTGATCGCTTTACACCTATGTAACATTCACCAATTCCACGAATCGTACCGTAATCGACGCATTATTTTTGTTTTTATGTAGTAAATTTATGTACCTAGACAGAAATCTAGCGGTGTAGGTAGTAGGTACTATTTCAACTCGTCTACGAGTGATCTGATAAATATCATCTTACTGGATTAATTATTTTTAAATTACAAGTAAATAATCCGACCTAATCGAGACGGTAAACTCATATCCATATGCAATACAAGGAAAATTATTCACTTATAGCTAACACTACTGACTACAGTTAGTACGTAGGTATTCAAGTTTTTTTTTCTCAAGTACCTAATAAAATATCTGTACACAAGACATTGATCTCAGCTTTCTATTGAAATAGTTCAGTCTATAGTACATGAGACAGACGTGTAATAAATTTCTCTGATAAAAGTTCACTATCACTTCTCATTAGATAATAAAATAACATGTTTTGTTAACTCATTATCATGTTAAGTCATGAATCCTCAGAAACCATTATCGCGTTATCAAAAGTTATGAGTTTAGGCGAAATAAATTGTCAGTGCAGATAGAATGGTATAAAATGTCTATCGAGTACTTACAATTTTTTAAGAAAATCGTTTTTTTGACGATGCAGGATATAGTGCAGGCGCTGGGTGTAGTTTCGTATGAACAATATGAGGACCGAGTTTCATTAATTGATTATTGTTGGGGATAGGTCAAAGATAAAGGAATCGGATGTTGCCGGCCTATATTTTGATCCAATTTTTTTTACACCCCCTCAAAGGTAGGCGATGGGGTGCATTCCATGAAGTCATTTTAATGACTATTTCAGTTTTAATTTTTAGTTTTTTATAATGGTAAAGTAAAGTTGGGCTGTTGTGGTGGAATGGGTGAACGTTGCCCTGGGCATAAAGTGATCACTCGCCAGCCAAAGCTGACTCGTAAGCGTCGGAACACCCATCCTGCTTCCTCCCCAAGGGAGTTCACATAACACTACAAAATGAAGATGCCTCTCGTCTCTGTTGAACTGTAATTTTAAAACATTAAATTTATTTCAGTAAATCATGTAAATAATAATATAAGTGAATGCCATATTATGTAAAAGTGTTTTAATATATAAAATAAAAATATTAATTTATTATCTCTTAATGTAAGTGTATAAATAAATAAATAAATAAATAAAATGTTGGGTTACCTTGTGTCGATGCTAGCTGGATTCTGGATTGGGATGTCTGGATTATTTTATTCCATATTTTATTGGATCGAAGAAATATGGGGTAAGTTTATTGTATTTATTATTTTGTATCTTTTTCAAATGTTTTAAATGTAAAAAAAAAAAAACATTTATTAATTGATTGTACTTATATTAATTTTGTAGAACTCCATTATTAATTTATTGCTAACACTATGGAATGTGTAAAAGTTCTACTTACAAATTGTGTTTTTATTGTTAAGGGCTTGGCACCAAGAATGACGTCACGATCATTTCCCACGGCATTAAGGTTCAAAATCGCGCGAACAATCGCATAATAAAATGGTAAAAATAGCGTTTTTATCCATTTTTTGGGGTTGATTTTGCATCTATCAAAAAACTTTTACAGTTATTCCCTAGATTTTAATACATGTTATCGATACAAAAAAAAATTACTCCGCGACTTTCGGGAAACGAGTTTCCGTCTTTCGGAAAATAATTAGAGGTGTTTTTCAAAAAAAAAATTGAGTAATCTATACAACATATAAAAAATCTTTTACGGTCATTCCCTAGATAAAGGTTCAATGTATCTACTCTATTTTTCCAAAGCATATCTTACTAGGTTGTCGAGATCTAAGCTCTCCCGTTTTGTGTTTTCTTTTTTAAAAACAATTTATGCTCTTAATTTATGCATATTTGTATGTTGATATAGCCTAAGAGACGACCGTTAAAAATATGACGCATCTTTTTCGTTCAAAGTCAACATGCCTATAGGTTTAAGCTGCTTGTTAGAACTATTTTAGAATCTGTTTCCTACAAATTCATTCATTCAAATTACAAATTCAATGTTCAAGTTACAAATAAATTGACGTAGGTATCTAAAGTTACAAAGTAGGCACCCACCAAGTAATTTGTTATCAAAAAATGATAAGAGGCTCTATATTTGTTTAATAATTATTGTTTGTAACTACAATTTAGTGACCTTGAAACATATAAGAAATAGGGTGACCATTCTGACTAACTTCAAAAAAAAATTCATCAAGGTTGTCAAAACGCTCGACAAATAAATTTGATTCTATTCTATCCCCTCACGACGCATCCTTTGAGAGATTGGCAGAGGGAACCGATCACCAGACTTTCCTATATTTAGACACACTTCGGGCTTCCGTTACATTCATGCAATTGGTCATACACACTCTGCTATTCCTTAATTAAATGTCTAAAATTGTTTATGGCCAAAGAGAATTTGGCGTGTATTATTATACGTACACGCAGCATTTACTAGTTAGTCCATTGTTCATTGTTCATTATCGTCCTTAACCCCTAATTTCGGCCACTTAGACTCGTCAAATTTACATAATTATAGTCGAATTATAATCAAGGGGAGTAATAAAAAAAGAGAAGTACATCAATGCTTACAGAGTGTAGAATGTCTGCTAGCATTTCCTAGGGAAAACATGATATAATTCGAACAATAAGCATTTTTTAATATCAAATTCGATGCTGATGAGATGTACCAATAGTCTCATGCCAGCATCTCGTCCTTAATATTTAACAAAAAGAACATTGAAAGGAAACCACACAACATTTAATCGGGAAAGAGTGGCAGGTACAAGAGTGCGGAGAGATGTGACATTGCAACGCAGAATACAATAAAAAAACACAAGAACAGTAAAACAGTGACAATGTACCAGAGAAGTAGAACCAATGCAAACAAAGTGTAAAGGGCTCAGTTTGCATTTCGTCATGAAAATGATAACATTAGTGGTATGCATAAACCCTTGAAATATGTATCCAAACTCCGTGGTCCCCCTATTCATAAGGTGTACGCACACATTCCTGAGAATTGAATGACGTGTTGTACTCTAAATACATTTTATTGCTCTAATTGTTGACACCTAATTGTTTTACATTTGTTATATTAGTTGGTGTAATATACTTGTAGTCCTCAAAACACTTTATCACAAACCTGAAGAATTCGTCAGCAGAGGCAATAAACTACACAAGTGTTTGACAATGCCGCGTAAACTGTTACAATGGCTCTCAAACTTTTTATACCATAGCCTCCTGATGAAGATCTTCAACCATAGCATTTATGATTCTCGTATATTCTGCCCCTATCCGAGGTTGGCAACAAGTCTAAATGTCTGGGAAGAGCTTTCAACTCAGCTGTGGCTTTTACCTGTCCTGGAATGAGGTTATTCTAAATATCAGGAAACCAAGAACAACAAGAATTTAAGAATCGATTGAAACCACATAATATTCTTCTTCTCTACCCTTCATTCGTCTACTTCTGGATATAGACCTTTTCCAGCTCCTGCCACTCGTCTCTGTTTTAACCCCTCCGCATCCAGGTTCCCCAGCGATTTGGACAATGTCGTCAGTCCATCTCTTTGGTGGCCTTCTGACACTCATTCTATTTGTCAAAGGCTCCACTTCAATACTCGTGGCGCCCATCTGGTGTCACCCTGCCTAGCCATATGTCCTGCCCATTGCCACTTGAGTTTTAACGTACGGTCCATGATATCAGCAATTTTGGTTCTCCGTCTAATTTGTTCGTTTCTTAATCTATTCCGGAGACTAACACCAAGCATCTGCCGTTCCATGAACCTTTGCAAACGATAATACGAAATCTTCTTCTTCTTCAGCCCTCTGTCCTCCACTGCTAGATATAGCTGGCCTCTACCATACTCCTCCATTCCTTCCTGTTGTTTGCTGCTTGCAGCCAATTTTTTTCCCCTACAGCGTCTATGTCGTCGGACCATCTCTTTTAATGTCTTCTGACGCCTCTTTTATTCTCCCAACGTCTTCATCTTAAGATTTTTGGGGTCCATCTTGTGAGGTCTTGACTTGCGAGGTGTCCCGCCCATTGCATTTCAGACTTACTACGCGATCCATGACGTCTGCTACTTTGGTTCTGTTCCTAATTTCCTCATTTATACATACATATTCTAAATCCATGTAAATATTGATTTGTTCCAGATCTTCCAGTAACGAACATGGAGTCAGCCAGCAGCGCCCACTCCCGCTTACAGCAACTCATACAGAGGATCATAGAGGAAGCCCTCCACCTCCCAGCCTTCCTGGACTACAGTGGGAACCTCAGAGACAAGAGTGGGAAGCTGCCAGAGTTTAATCCCAAGACCTATGAAGATTTGCTGGCCACAGCCATACTAAATAAGGTAGAATTCAGTCCATTATACTTAAGAGTGAGTAATTATTGTATTTCATCAACGCTCTCTAGGTCTTAATTAAGGAACTATATAACATTCCTTTAGCATCCAAGGGTCATTTGTCCTTCCGGTTCTTTAAACCACCTGGAAGTAGCTCTATCTGGAGTCGGCTTTGGATTTTTAGATGTCGAGGGCCGTCTTTTTAAAAAAAACTTTTAAAAATGATAAAATGATGAACTTGGTTTTCTTTCTATAGTATGTAATGCATCTGGTTATATTTTATGAGGGAAGTGACCATGTAAGTAGCCGCAGTCGAAATTTTTGTCATAAGACATGAGCGTGTACCTGTTTACATAAAAAAGGAGTGGTGTAAATTTTGTGATGATATGAATGCAGATTATGTAAAACAAGAATAAGTGCATTGGCGCTTCAGGCATTTTTTTCTATGAAAGATATTTAAGATAATGGATTTTCGTAATAACTCTCCGGGAATGGGACAAATGACTCTCGGGCCGGGACATGTCCTGGTGTACCTGGCGGACCGGGACATGTCCTAGTGTACCAGGACGTATGGCAGACCTAGACTAGACCCATCTTATTTAATTATACAACGGTGCAGACGCTTCGAATCATTCAACATGTTGAAATACTTCGAGGTTACAGTGTTCTCTGCCTACCCTCTCTGCGACGCAGATAGATAGATAATTAATTGATTGTATTGTTTGGATCTACTATCAACCAGTTTACTTAATCCTATTCAATATCTAGTAGGTAATAAATATTATAGATTAGGTTAGGCATCGATCTAGGATTAGGAATGTGTTATCTTAGGTATTTATTTGTTTATTGCTCCGTATTTTTATATAAAGGTTAATCACAGGATTAAACCAATGACATAATGTACCCTAATATCAAATAAGTAGGTATTATCTCCTGATGTATACTTATAGATTATATTATACTTACGCATATCAATCATATAGGTTTAGAGACAAGTTAGATTAGAAAATATGCAATCATTTTTTTTTAAACCAAAATTTGATGTTTTTATACCCTAGATGCGTTTTTCGCGGTCTTTCAATCTATACCAAACACCCCCTCCTGGTTTTCTTGGGTTCCTTTAGTCCGGTGGCGCCATCCCGCCAAGAATTGACAGATTCAAAATTTGTAAAAAGATAATGAGTTCAGCTCGTGAAGCACTTTCGTGAGATACCAAACACGGCGGTATGCGGTGACTGAATCCTCTCAATCGCTCGTCTTCCGTCTGTCTTCCAACATTTGACTTACAATCTGGATTTGTACTGAATCTGGACATATCTTTTGTCTCTGGAGAAGGATGATTAAATCTTGTACAAAAACGTATTGTCATTGAGTTTACGTACGTCTGCAAAGTTTCAGGTCTCTAAGTAGTCAGGAAATGGTCGAAAAGTCTATTGTAAGATTTGCGAACAAACCAAAAAAGTAAAATAAAAAAAACAACGGAGTGAAGTTAAATAAAATCTTGTAAAAAAGATGAGTGCTTTAACGGACTGCTTAAGTCAGCATTGTCAAGAGTAGTCAAGAGAACTGAACTGAAGGTGAAATTTAAGTCAAAGGGATTAAAAAGGGAGTGGGGACAGCTAGGGGTCATAGGAGGTACAGATACCACATTAAAACCTGTGACCACCCCCACTATTCCCACAACTACTCCCTCCCTTACCACCCTCTACCTCTCCCTTACTAATCCCTTTGACTTAAATTTCACCTTCAGTTCAGTTCTCTTGACCACCCTTGACAATGCTGACCTGAGTAGTCAGCGAATGCGAGTTTTTTTGTGAGTGTGCGAGTGTTCTAATCATACTTTATTTCAAGTTGACAAGTCGAGAGAGCGTATCTAGAGGTTTTACTGTGTGTTTATTGATTAAGCTGAAGTATTTTAAATGATCAATAATTGTAAGGCAAAATGAAAGACTAAAAGTTTAATATTCACAAAAATGATTTTAGATTACGCGACTAGTGTTGGAGGATTTGCACCCTCATCATCAGGCGATTGTGAATAAAGTAAACAGGAATATAGAGACAGTGAGTATTTATATTAATTGAAATGATATAGTGGGAGAAGCCCGTAATTAAAAAATGTAAGAAGGTAGATAGGTTAGCAAACAAACAAAAAACTACAGTGATGAATAACTATCACAAAAGAGTGCCGTGTGGACGGACTTTTCTAGCTAAATTTTCTCCAGCATTTTCTTTAAGCCATATAAGGGAAACCACGAAAACCTATATCAGAGAAAGAGCATTTTTAGAGGTTGCTTCCTCTATTCTAAGTTTTTATTGACGTCAAAATGTGGATCATATTTACTAAATTATTCTAACATATAAAGCAATCCGCTCCCTTGTCCTGAACTAACTCTGACAGCTTCTTAATTTCAGCCTGTATAAATGTATGTCGGTTTATTATAACCTGATAAAAAAAACTATACAAAATGAAGAAGCAGGTATATTGTGCGTAGAAGCCAAATTATTTAGCTTGTTGACCCAGTCTAAATATGTGGCGTAGTTTGTAGAAAAGGATGTCACCGGGCGATTAGCACGTCGTAGTCTGAGTATTCCGTAGTCCGATTAGTAGCAAGCCCCCGTTATATAAACATACTATACATACTATACATAATATAATACATACAAATTAATAAAATTAGTATTATTGTATGTATATTGTCTACGCGGGGTATACTTGCTCATATAGTTTATGCCGCATGGGCGTCGCCAGCCTCGGAGCTCGGGTGGGCAACAAAAATATAAAAAATGGTGAGCGGAAATAGCGCCTCAGGTGATTTTTTTGACACACAGTGATGTAGGTTGCGGTATTGCATAATAAATGCACTGAGAAATAGCGGCGCACGCGAAATTTTTTAAAGAAAAGTAGGTGATGTGATGAACCTGGTGTCTTTCTATAGTAATTTTTTGTCATAAGGCATAAATATTAGGGTGTCCCAAAAAAATCAAAGTTATTTTTTTTGAGAAGCATACCCCCCAATTTTTTTCGTTTTATGTTTAAACACTCAAAAATCAAATTTCATGACCATTGGACCACGGGAACCCGTGCCGACTTGCATCCGAAGATCTCAGTACTTGAGTACTTAAGCGAGCGCATACTTGCATATAAAGTTCTGCCGCAATGTTGAATTATTGCTAAGAAAAGTGCAGTATTATATCAAAAAACATGTCTGTGGAATTAGGAAACTCTAAAAATAGTATATATGTTCCCAACAGGGGTTGTAAACCATCGAATAATAAGGTCAAAACTTCTCTTCGATGGACAAGTACTAGCTGCTTTGTTTTATAATATTTGTCAAATGAAATTTACAATTAATGAAAGTGACAATCTTGTCAATCTCGAGTGTGTTTTATTTTGGAAAAAGGCACGAATTCCTGTATTCCAGATACAACATAAGCGGAAGTCAAACATGCCATGAAACCGATGAATAATAAAAATGTTCCTGATCCTTATGGTATAACCACAGAGACAATTAAAGATGCGGGAGAATCTCTTCAACAAGCAGTAGTATCGCTGTTCAATGAATGTCTGCAAGAAGGAATCATACTACAAGAAGTGAAACAATGCATCAATGAATATCGTCCGCAAAAAAGTGGCCATAGAAGGGTTGAAAATTATCGACCATTCTATATGTAAAAGCTGTTTACAAAAGTCATAAATGATAGACTCTCTATCAAATTGAATGCATACTAACCAGGACAACAGGCTGGATTCTTCCGGTGTACACCTCCACTCTATGGACCTTCCGAAAAGTTCCATGTTTGAAGAGGAGTAAGATAGGGACACAATATCTCCTAAATTATTTACATTGGCTCTGGAGGATGTTCGAAACCCTTGATTGGAGCAATAAAGGTGTCAACGGCGAAAACCTTAACAATCTACGGTTCGAAGAGGGTATATTTTTATTTGTTGAGCTAGAAATCACGGTAAATGAAGCTTCACCACAGCTTTCCAGAGAATAGACTTTAAAATGATCATATCAAAGACCAAATACACGACTTATGCCAAAAAATCATATTATAATATCGTGGTAGATGAATAATTATCCAATAAGTTGATAGTTATGTATGCCTAGGGCAAACTGTAAAACATGGAAGAGAAAATCAAGAGATAGAAATTGAAAGAAGCCGAGATTTAGCATGAGCTGCCTTTGATACGATATGGGCGGCTATGTCATATCCTGAAGGCTCCTAAATACCCAAATTATCCAAAATGAAGATATTTGACGCTTGTTTTACCCCATTTCTCACCGATTACTGTGAAACTTTGGTGTTCACGAAAAGAATTTTCCACACATTATTAGTTATAGAAAGGGCCATACAAAGAGCTGATCATGCAGCCATAGACTCTAGGTGAGCAAAGAAAGTTCTGGAGTGGAGACCTAAAACAAGCAGTAGAAGTGTTGGTAAGGTCTCAAGGAAGGTGATTGGACCATATAAGACGAGTTGTCGTAGGCGGGTAGATGCGGTCTGCTCAGGATAGGGGACTATGGAAATCTATGGGGGAGGCCTATATTCAACAATAGACACAAGGGTGCTGGTGATGATGATGATGATTTAAATGTAAAATAGTGATACATGTACTATTGGGCCAATTTTGTGTTTTATTTTCCCAAACTACACGAATTCTTTAGATATTTCATAAAATTTCAGTACAAATTATGAAGTTATGAAGTTTGACGTCAAGTCGGCACGGGTTCCAGTTGTCCAAAAGCGATAATATTTCATAATCAAGTATTTAGTACCAAAATGAAAAAAAATAGAGGGTATGCATTTCTGATTTCGAATTTTTTTTTTTTCTCCATACATTGTTGGGACACCCTAATAAATATGTACCAAAAAAAGGTCGTGTTATATATAAATCTTGTTTATTTTTCATGAAAGATACCTAGGAAAGAACCATATAGGTACAGCTACCACATAGGTACAGAATACGCGTAACGGTAATTAGCGCCGCAGGCAATTTTTTTTATGAAAGCATTGCATTTTAATGGATTTTCATACTGATTTTAGAAAATTTATGATACGATGAGAAAACGTGTGATAATAATGTGACTTTTTGAGAGGTTTTATCATTTAGTATGAAACATTCAATACCTATTCCAAACTCTAGGGGGGCAGCTGCCCCCCCCCTCCGACGCCCATGCTATGCCCTACGCTATTAGATAATATTGGTAAACAGTATACGCATATTACCTTATTATAATCATCATAAAGGTACCTACTAAATAATAATATAATACACAATACCCACTCTGTTGATGAATTTTTGTGACGATTGTTTTTTTTTTGGAAACCGAAATTGTCGACGAAATCATCCACCTCCTAATTCCTCGTCAAGTAAGAAAAATATCTTGAGTATCTAACCAACGCATCTGTTGGGTTCTACGACCTTTTTAAGGATTTTATTTTTCACATGCACATTGGCACTAGATGTGCCTACATAAATGTTTTGCTGGTAGCACAGTGCCATATTTTTGCGGGCAATTTTGGTATTTGTATTTCAATCTAAATCTTCTTCTTCTTATCATCATTACCATTTCCTCTTTTTTATTCTTCCATGTCTTTTTTGCCCCGCGAGCTTCTAAATGTCTTCGGGCCATCATTTATGTAGTCTCCTTTCCTTTTTTTGCCTTCATGGAGTTTCCAGTACAGAACCTTGGGACTTCATGCACTTATCATCTTCTTGCCACGTCATATAACCCTCCTGTTCCCATTTTTGTCTTCTCACTCATCCTGCGATGTCATGGACCTTTATAGAGCGTCATTTTTCCTTATTCAGTCTCCCAGGGAGACGAAGAAAATCTAAATAGGATAGTATTTTTTTTCGACCATATTTTTTCATTATTTCTTGAGCAAATTTAGTTCAGTGCTGATCACACTGGGGTCTTCTAGTATTTACATAGATATAGAATCATATTGAATGTGTTGTGTACATACTAATATAGCGAATGAACAATGCTCGGTTCATTTATGTTTTTCTATGGTATCCTACCGAAAGCTTGTGTCATACTACGTTAGGGGTGGCTACGTTACATAGAAAATAATTTTATCAAGGGATATCCTATGAAAGAATAACATAGTATTTCCCAAAAATGGGGTAACCAGGAAATGCTAGCTGGTGGCTCAGTCTTATGACGGGTCATAGTTGCTGCGGTGACATGCTCCACAAGTGGGGAATAAGGGATGATCCACAGTGTGACTGTGGACACTCCAAGTAAACCATGTAGCACATCTTGCGTGATTGCCCCATACGTGCTTACCCCGGTGCCATTGACAGTGCTGCCAGCCTGTCCCCTGAGTTCCTCCAGTGGCTGGAGGCGCTGGATGTCAGACTTTGACGATGTGGCAATCTTGCCAAACGATAAATAAAGTAGGGTACTATCCTGCATATTCTCTTGTATTGTAATATACTCAAATAATAAACGTTACCAAAACATTTATATGACATTCAGCATGTGTGACGAACTCTATTGCTGAAAAAAACGCCAATTATCTTATGGATTCTTACAAACACCTGACCATGGGCGTCGTCAGAGGGTGTGGGCAGCTGCCCTCTGATTGGAATAGGTATATACATTTTCATACTAAATGTTAAAACCTCACAAAAAACATATTATTACTACACCGTTCTCCCATCATACCGAGAATTTTCTAAAATTAGTATGAAAGATCCTAAAAAACCCTGATTTCACAAAAAAAAAATTCCTGCGGCGCTATTTTTCAATGCATCTTTTATAAGAAAATAAACAAAACTACCTACATTGCGACCTTCTGCATTTTGCCTCACAAAAAAAAATTCGCCTGCCGCGCTATTTCTGTTTTTTATATATCAAAGTTTTGAATTCTAGTTGCCCCCCTACCTTCGAAGCTGGCGACGCCCATGCACCTGGCCCATACAGGGCACTCGAAAAAATATACCTACTCATAAAAATTTAGGTAGGAAATAGATATTTGTATAACCTAAAATATTTATTGCCTAATTATTGATATTATTATGACTATTGATTAGATATCTGAATATTTAATTAATTGTGGCATTATTGAGTGACTGGTGTTGTGTCAGCCATGTGTCACAGATTAGATTAATACATAACATGGCAATATATACCTAACAATAAGTATTACTTATATACTTATATTATAATACATAATATAATATTAGCCTGACATATAATAATGCTTTTCCTATAAGTTCAGTGTACCCCCGCGATTCGCGCAGCTAATACGATAGTTCCACAATATTTAATAAACTTTTATCGCATTTAAAAAAACTAAGTTCCACAATTAGGCGTTAGGTATACCTACCTTTCTTCTCGTGTTTAGTGTTTCTATTTTTTTTATGACTACAATATACACTACCCAGCATAACAGCTTTTTGCCTTTTCGCGGGCAGAGTTCAATTATATACTTAACAGTTAACAGTAACAGATACACTGTCTGTAAAAAGGATTTTGGATTCAAAATACGTCTTTGATATTTGAGTCGTATAGGCAGGGCCGTCTCTCCCATTAGCCACGGTGGGCACTTGCCCAGGGCCCCGCGTTCCAAGGGGCCCCCAAGCTAGTATATTGCATTATTTTACGAAAATCTAACAATTATTACTGACTATAAATTATAATTCTTATCAGTTTTTTTGTATTCTAATGAACAGAGGCCCCAACAAACAATATGCCTATCTTCCTCATTACGATCCACGGGGCCCCCTAGTTCCTACTAGATCACGAATTGATGATATTACTTATGAGGTTTTTTGGTATTCTAATGAACAGGGGCCCCAACAAACAATGCCTGTATTTCTCATTACGATCCACGGGGTCCCCTAGTTCCTGCTAGATCACGAATTGATGATATTACTTATGAGGTTTTTTGGTATTCTAATGAACAGGGGCCCCAACAAACAATGCCTGTATTTCTCATTACGATCCACGGGGCCCCCTAGTTCCTGCTAGATCACGAATTGATGATATTATTTATCAGCTCGGTAAAAAAAAATCGACTGCAGCGCTAATGTTGCGTTTGTCTTATCACTTCACCGATTTTTTTTAAATAATTACACTGTGTGTTTCATATCACTTCGTCCATTTTTCTGAAAAAATTTCGCCTGCGGCGCATTATTCCGGCCCTTTTAAATAATCTAAAATTTTGTTTTATTTGCGGCCCGTCGCTCATTTATAATTTCAATAAAAAAAGTCGCCTGCGGCGCTAATCACATTTTACATACCACAGTATCATAATATTGCATGTGACGACCTACAGCCCTTTCCCCCAAATTTAATCCTGGGATTTTTTTACACCCCCCCCCCCCCTCCCCCCCGTCGATATTTTTTCTTGCCCGAGGTCAACAGTTTTTTAGTTTTTGTAATCCTGCTCTGCATAAGGGCCCCATCAGAGTAAAGTGCCCAGGGCCCCCAGTAGGTAAAAGACGGCCCTGCGTATAGGTATAGTACCAAAAATAGCAATCTGTCGATTTTGCGTAAACTTAGTTAAAAGTAGGCATATTGACCGAAATTAACTCCAAAATTTTCCTGAAACTTGAGATTATTCCCGTAGTTTGTTAGATATGCTGTATATGATATGCTATAATTTAGTGGATAAAATTTAGTTGGTATAACGCAGTGACTTTCGTATATATATTTTTAATGATCGGTCCCCTTTTTATTTAATAAGCAAAAATCGATTCTCATTAGGTATCTGCTTACACTCTCATACAAAATTTGGATAGATCAGATTGCTATTTTTGAGGCTTCTATAATATAGAGCTATTCTGTTTCTTATTAAAAGTATAGGTACTTTAATGTGATTGTGATATGAAGTGAATCTGTGAATACCTAGTGAGAGTGTGAGTGATATAAGGTAAAGGTAACATGGAGTCCATCCTCATTACAGATCAGGTGATTAGGACATTGAGTGGAGATTACACTTTTGGTTCGGATTAACGGGACTCGGGACTCAACTATGACCTCACGGTCATTTTCCGCGGAAAATCGCATGAACAATCGCATAATAAAATGTAAAAAATAGCGTTTTTTTATTGAGTTAATTTCGCTTCAATCAAAAAACCGTCATTCCCTAGATTTTGATGTATATTATCAATACTGTGGATTGGACGCTATATGCTCCTGTGCTACCCGGGGATGCGCAGGGCCTCAAACCTGTGGGAGTCCTTCAATGGATATCTGCTTAAGTGCTTACCCCTCAATGATATAATCCATCTTCTTCTGTCGTTTTTGTAGCGACATGCATCTGTTCACTAGTGATAGGTACTGCAAGATAATGTTAATCTATGTAATCCAAAATATATTTGTTTGTTTGGTGCAGGTGATAGACAGATATCAACAGGATCCTAAGCGGAGCACAGGCGCCAGCAGCAGCGGAGTCCACTCAGGCAGCTCCAGTCCAGGCTGCGAGGACGTCCCCCTGGCGGGCAGGGCTGCTAGGAGAAGAGGGAGACCCAGGACCAGCGCCACGAGGGAAGAAGTAGACAGATCTAGTCCGGAGCCAGCTAGTCATGATGATTATATCAATTCTGATTCCAGTGGGAGGGCCAGCGCACCTTTGGTTGGTATATTTATTATCTTCAATACTGTCTATCTGTCTTGTCTGTACTGTCTTTTAGTATCATCAGTGGTACCTCATCAGGAGACAACTCAATTCGACTCCGAAACGTTCGCAAACCGAAACATTTTTCCCCATTAAAATTCGATAAATATAATTAATCCGTTCGACCGCTCCAGAAACATACTGTTTTTATGGATTTATTTGTGGCAAAAAACATACAATTTGCCATTGTGGTTAACAGAACGTCACTGCCAAAATCTTCATTCAACCCCTCCACGAAAAGTAGTCTTGTTTCTCGAATTTCGAAAATTGTCTGAAGTTTACCCGTTTACATACTACTTATTACGATTAAAACGCGCTGATTTCAAAAACGTCTCGACGCCAAACCCATGCTTGTGCGTCGAAACATCGTGCGCAAGTCGAAAAACTGGCCAAAAATTATGTCCGAGACTGAAGAAGGTACCACTGCAGTTCATTGACAATCCATTCTTACCCACGATACATTAGTTAAAGAGAACATTTTCGTGTATTTCCAGAAAACGGCGTTCCTGAAGAGCAACTACTCCAGCGATGAGGACGACGTTCCAGATTCTCTGTACAAAGATCCCGTAGAGGCCGTCCTGTCGTCCATCAACTTCAAGCACAAGACTCGTGTGGCTTTTCCTGAGTACGGGGGAGACGTCATAGAATTGGATGGTATGGAATCACTTTAACTTATTAGTCACTGTTTCGACATCATCGAGTCATTTCTTGAAAGTGGTAAACCTGCAGTCATCATTGAAGGAAAATCCTTCGGGCTTAAGGCCCTCCACATCCCAGGGTAGCTCAGGCGCATTAATAGCGACCTGCACTTCTAGGTAAATCTTATTAAGAGGTGGGCCCAGGATTAGCCTTAATGGAGCCCCCCGGCAAACCCCACCCCTAAATTACGTTCCTTCAGTCTTCTTATCCAAGGAGGTTACACAACAGTAATAATCGGGGTTGTCCTTACCTAAAAGGGAAGTTAGGCAAACCCTAAGGGCGACACTCTGAAGGGGAGGCAAAACCAAGAAGGCGCCAATCTGAATAAACGCAAGTAATATTTTGTACAAAAAAATCATACGTATTTTTTCTTTCATCATTTCTTGAAATCAATAATACCAAGATACCTACGTACCCAGCGATAGTGTGACTGTATTTTGTAATCATTTTTAATTATTATTTCTTACTTAACATACATTATCTTTTGTCTAAGATCACAAGGGAATATCATGTCATCATTGAATAAACCACTTGTAAAAACACTAATAATATCATTTGAGTAATTTTTATTCACGCCTGTCATTTCATTATCTTGTTGTATTTAAATATTCTTATCGCTTACATCAATGTGCGACAAAACAATATTTGTATTAAGTGTACCTGTGTCTCTAAACAAACAAAATTCCTTAACAAAATACCTACACCTATTTTTAGTCTAACTTTATATTTCTGTAATGGTTACAGGTGTTCCGACTTCAAAGACCTTCACAAGTGAAAATGTTATTGATACAAATGGAGCCCTAAATAATAACACAGATATTTACACAAACAACAACTCGTGGGAGGAGAACTGGTTGTTTCAAAAGAAGAAAATCAAAAATTCCCAATCCGTGTCTGTACCAATGTTAGTGCCAAATCCTAATACAGAATACAGAGCACTTATTGGAGATCGCGACGCAGAGGACACTACAGATTTATCAGACGCTGGATCAGAATCAGATGAGAAATTAGACGATTCTAGCGATATTAAGAAAGTTCTTATAAATTCTAAAACTGTAATCGGTGGTAAGAATCCAATTTTAGCTTTGATCGATAAAGACATTGACGAAGACGAAAGTGTTAAATTAGAAAATAATAAAGTAAGCGAAATAAACATGGCAAACGATGAAACTTACACAATAATTCCAAAAGGAGAAATACAAGAAACAAATAATAATATAAGCGTTTACAATGTAGAAAGTAGACAATCAAATAAAATGGATGATTCTCAGAAATCGGCAGCGAATAATTATCACAATGACTTATTAATTTTTGATTCATTTGCAAATAATGATTACGAAATTAATAAAATAAATGCAAGTAAACAAAACGCAAACATTGACGATTCGTCTGATGTCGTGAATGATGAAAACAAATCGTACATCACTCGAGAAATAAAATCTTTAGTTGACACTGTGCCTTGTCGTGAAAGTGATGTTACCGATATGATAGAAAAACCTAAGGATATTGATGAATTGGATCCACAATTAAATGAATTAAATTTATCGAAGGAAACACAATATAATGCAATGAGTAATGAAAGTGATGATGAAATAACTGTAAGTGATATTAAGTTAGAAGTGAGTGAGGATCAAGAAACTAAAGCTAAGCCAAGTATTAATTCGCTTAAATATATTCTTGACGACATTATAGAAGACATAGAAACGATGTCAGGACCCACCAGTCCAGATTACAATAATAAAGTACCCAGTATAATTACAACGCACGTCGATAAACAAGATCCTGAAGAATACATACAACTTGTTAGTGAATTGTTAGTCTTGAATGACCCTCCTAAATGTGCGATCAATGGACAAATGGAAGAAATTAAATACGATAAATCGGAAGTTAATGTTCGAGAGGCTAACAATAACGAAATTAGAAGTGAAGGAGATATTATAGAAGTGTCGCGTAATCGCGCTGGTGAGAAACAAAACCAAATAGAGATGCGTGATGTATGTATCCAAGAAATTAAAACAGATAATGCCACTGTTACAGTAATTACTAAAGAAATATCTGAAATTGAAGTAAAAGATTTGGAAAATGTTGTCCCTGAAGTAATGTGTCAAAATGATGTTGGTCCAAAAGTCGAAAATGAAAAAATGAAACTTAGTAAAGAAGTGAATACTGAAAATGAATCAGTTCCGAATGATGACGTAAATAGTGATAAGATAGATAAATTAGACGACGCTGTAGTAAAAGGCATTTCATTGCAAGTGGATGAAATTATTGTCCAAGCCATAAAAGATAATATTGCTGTAAAGACTGATGATCTAGAAAACGAAAATGTTCAACGAATTTCAGAAATCAGTCCAGTTCTTATTACTAACGATTCTGTACTTGAATTTTCCACCACTAAAGGTGTATGCTATCAAGACACGATGGACGATGTGCCATCAATTTTAAGTTCTGGGGATGATACCACGGAACAAAGCGTTATTATAGAAACAGTATTCATCAGAAACTCGGCAGAAACTGAAAACATTCAGAATATTATGGAAATAGCAACAGTCACACACAGACCTGAAATAAGCAAAGTTGCCAATATAGAAGGTAACTCTATTGCTTCAATAACCACAAGAGAAACTATTCAAGAAAGTGATGGTAGGGAAAGTCAGAAAGAACACAAAGTAATTAACAATGTGCAAGATCTTATTGAGAGTTTACAGAGTGACGAAGTGGACACATCAATGCCTTCCATCGAAGTGGAACCAAACAGTTTTATTTCGAAAAATATAAATGAGGCAACAAATTTGGATGTTGACGATAAACAAGGTATGTATTTAATTGAATTTAATGGTGATGTCTTTGGTAATGGTCTTACAATTGGATTTTGTTTTATTAATTTGTACTTTAAAAGTATGGTGTGGTTTGGCATTTACATTTACATGGTCAATTGGTTATTCATTTTTACGATATCCTGGCAAATCTGGTTATTTTCATATGTATTGTATTTCGCTTACAATCCTAATGCATGAAGCATGCCTGCAGCATACCATACTCCTAGCAAATAAAATTGGATTGTAGCCAATACTATCAAAAATTCAAAGAACCAATTTCCTCAACACAATGTTAAACCAAAGTCTGTAAGAAATCACGTATTTTTTATGTGGTGTTCCTCAAGGTATAGTGTTGGGCCCAAAGTAATATTATATTATTTCGTATATTTTTAGATGCTGACGGTCATCAGAGAGACAGTGAATATCTAGAGACCATCACAGTGCCCGTACAGAGACACATGGACAGTCTAAAGAGACAACACCACATTAGGGATGATAGTAATGACCTATCATCCACAACTTCAAGGTCAGTGCAATTTACAGTTTACTACTGAACATGATGGCATAAATGACTTTATTAATCAAATACAATGGTGCAGTAAGATTAAATACACGGCTGGAGTGGCCAGATGCTCCATGGACGGCAGATGTGGGAATCCCCTGCCTGCGACTGTGGAGAACCAATACAGACTATCCAGCACATCGTGGAGACGTGCCCTCTGAGAGGGTTCTCTGGCACATGTACCGACATACATAACGCCACTCCAAACGCCTTACAAAGGCTTGATAATTTGGATGTTGCTCTCTAGTGTCTCCTGGATGTAACAGCGAAAAATCTTTGACTCTCTTATCTTCTGACGACGCCACCTTTCAGTGGTTGACGCCAAACGATAATAATACTGATAATAGTATGAATATTTCATATTTCAGATTATCCAAGCAGAAAGAAGATGTTTCTGAAGAAATATTTATTCCAGGTAAGTAAATTAATAAGAAATTAGCATGACATAAAAGATTAAATTTTTTTCAAAGCCACACAATTTTTGATAACATATTCTTGCATGACTCCCTCTCTAGATGAACCTCAATACAAATATCAGGACTTTGGCACTATGAATGGATCTGAATATGATTTAAATGATGGAGATTCAGCTAACATTAGTCAACCTTCTGGTAAATACAAATATTAATTAGAAGGAACAAATTTCGCTTCATTCATGTTCAACTCATTGATAACGACTTATTGGCTGACCACTTATATTAATGTTGATGGACACTTTCGTGTATTGGCCTGATGAACGACACGGTAGTGTCCGAGAACTAGTCGCCATTTAATAAATCCAAAGTCCGTCGCTTAATCCGCTCAGTCCTAAACATCGCTTTTCATTTTTATTCACGTTTTACCTCGACTCAACTACCAGCCGTCATAGCGTAGCGGTCGAATACCGGCTTGTTAGGTTGGAGGTCTGGGTTCAATTCCCAACCGTGGAATTGATGAATGTTACTTAAGTGTAAAATGATGACATTAAACCAGCCGACGATCAGTCATAAGCCTGATGGAAGGTCCATCCTTTGCTGTGTATCTGTTGAGATAAAACTACTTGTTCTATAATATTATTTGTAAAATTCTTAGATGTATCTCATTTTATTTGTTCATCAATTCTAACACATGACTAACTCATCCACATTAGTTTATCATTTTATGAAATAATCGTGTGTTTTACCAATAACAGAGTACTAATTATAATAATAGGAACACTTATTGGCACCGTTTAGCGATAAAATCGCCCCAAGGGAACCTTACGTTATTCTGAGTATAAATCACCAAATAAAAATAAAAACGTATAAAAAATAATCACAGAATAATAATTAATTTTACGGGTATATTGAGATAGGTTTTTACATAATTAACTGAATTTCCGTAAGAGTTAAATGTGTAGATCTATAAAACAAAACATTTTTAAACAGTCTGGCTGTTCTCTAACCTATTTGATTATCAAAACAATCATTTTAGTATTGTTGCATATTTCTAGAGACACAAAGCAATTTCAGTTTATTTTATTTAATTAGTACAATATTGACAACTTCAGTGACTGTGTTTTGTATTTAATAAGAAAACTACTATCATTATAATTAGAATAATGATCAGAGTTTGTAAGGAAACATTAAATTATTCATTAATATATAAAATACTCTAGAATTCAATTTCCTAATTTAATAAATAAAAATAAATACCTAAGATCAACACACATAAACTCTTAGCACTATCATCACATTGCAATTTATTTATTTTTGTACGTGGAGGCAAGACTTGCCACACTCTTCTCAGTATTATCAGCCAGAAGAGTCTACATATTATCATTCATGATTCACATATAAACTCATCAGCCTAATGCCGGGAAACATTCCCCTATCCAGATATCACGGATATCACAGGATTAGGCTCAGATGCGCGGGGCCTAAAATACAAGCATTGTGCCTGAAATATCAATATTTAGAAATCTTCATATTGCAAATACTAATAATCACCCATTTTTGCATTTTTGTGAACCTCTATCGATGTACTATTATAACACTATAGAGTTTGCAAATCAAATTATTTTAGCCACCATCTATAATCATAGTATTTTAATGTACACCTGTGTAGATAGAATTGGTATGAAACATAGTAAAGCCCCATATTATTTCATACTAAACAGTGACATCCTCTATTCATACCATCGTCTTCTCACCAAAACTAATGCCTCGAGACATTTGTTCAGTTTTGTTCTTATTTCTATGTTATTAAGGAATAATATTGTTTGTCTTGTATAGGTTCCATCGCTGAACGAGAACACAAGAAATGGCTGAATGCCGTGCCAATGGAGAATAACCCTTATTCACCTGAAGCTATTCAGAGACGCCTGAGCAAGCAGAACCAGTCACCATTGTTTAATATTGTCCCCAAGACTCCCAACCCTTCCCTGGACCAGGAGGAGGAGGTCAAACCATTGACCAAACCTCTGGAGGAAGCCTTCGCTGGCGATGGAACGGAAATCAAGAGGTATGGCATTCTTACTTAACTTCCTGAGAATAGTACAGACATGATACAACACACAGTAGATGTTTTGTGAAATTGTTAACAAACTGTCATTTAAATTTAATTTAAGGGGGCGTTCTGGTTTCGTTAAATTTCACTCAGAGATTCACTCGATTATTAATGGTTATATTGTTCTCCGTTTTATCATCGGTGCAAGTCAACCAGTTGTGCGATTCAACATGTTCTATATGTTCTATGTGCACAGTTGACACGCTCAGTTGTTGCGAATAACACCCAAGAATTTGGTTGAGTGACATTCGCTCGCCATAGATAATAGAGTGGTCCTCACTTGCTGTTCACTCACTCTTATGAACACGCAATAAAAGTCTATCTCTTTCTACCAAAGAAGAGTGCTGTAATATCGCTATCTCGATGTATATCTATCAACTCACTCTTATTAGTATTCTCAGCTGTCTATCTCTGTTTGACAATTCCATTTGGAACAATCACCCAAATGCATTCTTTTTTTTGAAATAATCGTCCGTTGACTCGCTGAGTGAAAATTAACGGCAAAAAACGCAGCCGTAGACTTACTGAAATAAACCCAATACATCCTTATACACTTCACGACAGTAAGGTTGTGTTGGGAAGTGAATCAGTTTTTTTTTATTGATCTTCACCATTCCCAGCCCCCCATTCCAAGCACTTGGACTTGTCAGGTTTACAATACTTGGGACTGTCGGGTTTACAATGTATTTAATCGACAGATTTACAAAGTTAATTATGCTACTGTTTCATAGATGGCGGTATTGCAAAAGTGACATTGGCAATGTTCGTTGCTAAGTTTTGTTATTGCTACTCTTCTATAGATGGCGGTAATAGTAATATTTCGAAATTTGAATTTTTGATTACAGGTATGGTCGAGATTACTACATCAACCAATCTAAATGTGCCAACGGAGCAAGAAACGGACATTCCGAACTACTGATGGCATCCAAACATTCCTTCGAAGAATACGACAATCTCGAAATTGAGAGGCCAACATTTGTACGCTCGTCTTCTGAAGCCCCAACTTCAGTAAGTCCCAACACATTGTTACTACAGGACGTGGAGAGGTCGGCACTGCACAGAAATATAACACGTGTTTGCATGAATTCAAGAACATACTCTAGAAACTTTGTACTCAATCCCTTGTACGACGAAACAGAGTGGAGTGAAAATATAAAAGATGAATGTAAATTAGAAACTAATTTATTAGGAACTGAAAGTACTTCTTCTTCTTTTCGTGTCGGTCAACATATAGAGACTAAAGTCCCATCCGCTCCCAGAAAGCCACAATCTCCCTGGCGTCATCGTCAAGGTGGGTGCGATCTGCGAACTTCTCCCAAGCACACCGTCCAGGAGCCATTGGGCATGCTAGGAGATGGTCGGTGTCCTGTATTTGTCCGCAGTCGCACGCCGCGTCCTCTGCCATTCCCCATCTCTGGAGATTCTTCCTTGTGCGACCGACCCCCGCCCTGATCCTATTGAGGGTTTTCCACATTGGCCATGGTAGGTCATGCCCTGGGGGCAGGACTTCCACTGGCACGCCAAATATGGTCCCCGGTGCACCCCTTGTCGTGTCCCTCCACAGGTGGGCTCTTGCGTTCTCTGGTGTGTCTACTAGGGGTGCGGTCGCATTTAGGAAGCTTCTCCTGGACTTAAGGCGGCCAGGTGGTGGTAGGTGTCCATACAGCATATGTCTTTGATCCGTGGCTTGTTTGCTCCTCTCCACCTGTGCTGCCACCTCTCGCCTGATGTTCGGCGGGGCGATTCCACTGAGAGCATACAGCCTATCAGTTGGTGTTGGTTTGAGACATCCCGTGACCAGTCTATTTGCCTCGTGTAAGGAGGCATCCACCTTCTGTGCGTGTGCAGAATTCCACCAGACGGGGCAAGCGTACTCTCCTGCAGAGTATGATAGGGCGAGCACTGACGCTCGGAGAACATTAGGGCTTGCTCCCCATTTAGATCCAATCAGGTTCCGCACTATGTTATTCCTGGCAGCCACCTTCCTCTGTGTATCCACACAATGGTTTCTAAATGACAGCGTGCGATCCAGCTTGACTCCCAAGTACTTAGGGTTCTCGCAATTCTCCAGTTCAACACCCTGCCACGATATTCTTAGTTTCTTTTTTGCTCTGTTGTTCTTTAGGTGGAAGGAGCACACTTGGGTTTTTGCTGGGTTGGGCTTTAGGTGGTTGTCCCCATAATAGTCCGTCATTCTCTCCAGCATTCCCGATAGCCTCTCCTCCACATCCTCAAAAGTATCGCCCTGTGCGGTTATTGCCTGGTCGTCAGCGTAGATGTAATGCTGAGTATTTGGTCCTATGGGTTGGTCGTTCGTGTATATATTAAAGAGGATGGGTGCCAGTACGCTTCCCTGTGGGAGTCCATTCCTCTGTACTCTCCATCGGCTATTGTTTCCCTGCAGAGACACGTAGAATCTGCGGTTCTTCAGGACTGATTCACAGATTTTGGTTAGTTTGAAGTCTTTTGTCAGGTTGTAGGTCTTTGCCAGGAGCATCCTATGATTTACCGTATCGTATGCAGCGCTCAAGTCGATGAAAACGGCTCCAGTTATCATCCCCTTCTCAAACCCATCCTCTATATGTTGCGTGAGGTTCAGTATTTGGCCAGTGCAGGACTTACCAGATCGGAAGCCTGCCTGTTCATCAATGAGTTTGTTTTCTATGATTGGCTTGATTCTGTTAAGTATTACTCGCTCATAGACTTTATATAGGTGACATAGAAGTGATACGGGGCGGAAATTTTTTGGATCATTTGGTTCCTTGCCGGGTTTCAGTAGAGCTATCACTTGAGCCTGCAGCCACATGCTTGGTACTCGACCGGTATTTGCACACTCATTGAAGAGTCTTGTAAGCCATTCAATAGTCCTCGGGCCAAGGTGCTTAATTTGTTCAGTCATTATACCATCAATGCCCGCAGCCTTCTTACCCTTCATGTTTTGTATTGCATCTCGAACCTCCAGGATGCTAAATGGGGGTGCAAAATAGTCATTTTCCTCCTGGGGAACTCTTGCAAGTCTGGTGTTTGTTTTTCTACCATTTTTCCCCATCTTTCCATTCATCAGGAGCTGATGCGCAATCTGATTAGCGGTTATGTTTATATGTTGCTTCGGTTGGTGATCTTCATTGTTAAGTTTCTTCAGAAGTTTCCAGGCTTTATTGCTATTCTTAGACATGTCCAGGCCATTTATGGTGTCGACCCATTCCCTCCTTCTTTCCTCAGATATTGCGTTCATTATTCTTTCTCCAGTGCCGATTGTATCCTCACTGAAAGGATCCAGCTCGAACTTCTCCGCATACACTTCCAGGTCTCTGGTCATATCCTTAGGCAGTCCCGCTACATAGTTTGTTCTGCATCCTCTGGGTATATATCTTCTGGACACTTCCTTCACGGTATTCACAAACTGTTTATAGTTTTTAGGGTGTGGGTCTATGTGTTTGATTTTGTCTTCCATAGCGGACGTGAACTCTCGCCATTTAGCCTTTTTGAAATTAAATCTCCGTCTAAAAGGGACGGTTCTCGGTCTAATTGCGGCATATATTTGACATGAGAGGGGTCGGTGTTGGGTCTTTGGTATTGGTGCCAGTACACACTTCTTGCATTGGTTTGCTATGCTATTGCTGACAAACAAATTATCCGGGTTGTATCCCCTCCGCCACCTTCCACTGTTGAAAGAGTAAGGTAGCTTGGGGTCATGTATCAGTGCCATCTGGTTACTTTCTGCCCATTGTTCCACCGCCTCTCCATCTCTGTTCGTATCCTGGTATCCCCAGTTTATGCTATGGCTGTTGAAGTCTCCCATAACTAGCCTTGTAGGGTGGTTTCCAAAATTAGGTGTTTCATTAAAGTCAAAGTCTATGTTTGGTGGCTTATATATTGAAGTCACCGTGCATACACCGTTGTCAATTGTTAAAATTTCTATATCTAGTTGTTCTGTCTTGCCGCTTGAGATAATCTTAGCATCCGGGCGCACAAAGATAGCGCTACCATATTTGTTGTGGGGTCTTTCGACCGCTAATCGCATACCTTTAATGTCAGGTCGTTTATGTTCAGTTCCTCTATGTGTCTCTTGGACGCAAAGTATATCGCAAGCTGTTGTCATGCATAGATCTGATAAAATTGATTCTTTTTCTGGTGTCAATCCTTCAATATTGATTGACACCATCGTCATTTGCGGCTCTGAGAAGTGCCGCTGTTGACCGTGTTTGGTAGGATCTGTTCGCGAGAGCTTTTTCATTTCTGGTATATTTTTTTGTTTTCTTTCTCAATGATCTTTGTAATCGCTTAAAATTTCTTATCTTGTGCTCGCTTATCCAGGGACGCCAACTTGGAGGCTCCTACCTTGTCTAATTCTGCTGTAGCAGTACAAAACTGAAAGTACTGCTACAGCAGAATTAGAGGCTCCAAGATGTTCGGATGACTCCTTACGATTAACAATTCCTTCTAGTATTGAAATGTTTGAACGCAAACTAGAGACATTAAGCAGCATAAGATCGTTGGATAATTTTAATTTGTCGGGTGTGAAGCAAAAGAAAAGAGTCTCCCTTAAGCAGTTGTTTGGAGGGAGTTTGAGGCTAACGAGGAATGATAAAATGTTTTAAACATTTTTCCTCGGCAATCCAAAAGTTGAAAGTTTTTAATTTTAAAGTTAATTTGTTCAGAAGAATCAAATGTAGTAAATTAATCCCATAGACTTTTAATAAAGTACGTAGATGGCGTACTCAATGCTAGTAGGGAAGTAAACTGGTGCCTACAAACTGTCAAATCGTATGGAGAATTTTGACTTTCTGTAGGCAACGTTTTCGAAAGTTTGTTCTCATAGTTAAAAACTGTATTAGTTTTAACGTTATTAAGGAATTAAGTGATAGTTTTAAAGATGTTTTAGTTTTTATTATTGATATCTTGTTGATAGTGTGAGTTTTGCGACTCTAAAATACCAAAGGTGCCGAGCGTGAAATTGCGTCACTTTCTTTCTATTGAAAATACATGGAGTAAGACGTCTAGATTAATCCATAAATTGTAGAGAATTATTTACTGGTTTTGGTTAATAAATTGTCATGTTGGTGAAGATATAATTTCTTTTAATCTCTAGAACTCAAATACTTTCCTGCACACTGCACACTAAGCTAAAAATTCATTGTAAAGTGTAGAATACACTGTCAGCACTGAGATTTGAACTCAACACTTGCCGATTGGAAGTCCACATTCCAAATAACTACACCAATCATGTACTTTACACCCTGAGTGATTGTAGGCCATTTATACTTTGTACCCTGTTTGATTACTCTCTTAGTGTTGTTGATTACTTGAAACGAGTTTTGTACCTTATTTGATTACTGTACCCTAATTGGTTACTGTACCCTAATTGATTACTGTGCCCTAATCGGTTACTGTACCCTAATTGATTACCGTACCCTAATTGATTACTGTACCCTGATTGATTACTTGTGGTGCTACAAATGGTGGTGATTCTTGTAACATTTCTCCTACGACTACAATATTTCTCTTTCTTCTTACAATGGTGAGTTCACTATGAATTATATTGTTGTTTGTTGGACTAACCCTGGGTGTTTTTTTTCATTTAAAATGCACTAATCTTCACTGGCATGACTATTTTTTAACCTATAAAACATCATTACTCGCTTGTAGACAAAAATTATGCTTAATCTTTTCACGACAAATTTAAGGCCCTGCAACCCGAAATTGGAACTTGCGAAACTGCTTTCTATTATGTACATATTAAAGATCAATATTGCTTGCTCAGAAAATTTCGGATTCTGCTTTTTTTAAAAATTTCGTATGGAAAATTTCCATCTTTTGATGTCAATCATTGTGGGTGAAAAACAAACATCTAGTTCTTGAGAACACTGCACGACATTGAAAAGTATTAAAAAAAAAATCTTGGTTATCCTTTAGTAATTAATTCTCTCAACATGTCCAAACCATCTCTGCTTTATCGAATAAAATATTTTGGAGACCCTTTTTTATTAATTTGTTTTTAACGTTTCTGTGTATGGCGAAACTATTCAGTGCCCAATTTTTATAATAACATGTAATAAAAAAGTATGAGTACATTGTTGGCGCAGTTGGTTGAGGCGGCAGTCCCTTAAGCGGGAGGTGCCAGGTTCAAACCCCGGCGCTGGCGATGTATTCCACACTTTGCGATACAGCCTTTTAGCCTAGTGCAAAGTGTGCAGCAAAATATTTGGGTTTGTGTATGCAAGCCCAGATACTTTAAAAAAAAATTTTTTGTCTGTTCAGCTTAACTAACAAAAATGCATCGAAAAAAACTATTTGTTCGATGAATCACATCTAATTCATTACATTGACATTACAGGCTTGGAGAAAAAAGGAGAACGTCGACGAGAATAATCATTCGGATAAAATAGAAAGATCGCATTCACAGATTGAAGTCTATTCTCTCAAATTAACCAAGGATCAAGACGGCGTGTATGCGGCAATACCTGCTAAATCTGAACCGGATTTATATTCGGCGACACCGGCGTTAGTCGGAAGCAATGTGGATGACCAATTCAATGATGTGTACGACACGACATTCAATAAAGATGATGCGAATCACTCGCAAGATTGCAACGATTCTAAGTTACTGAACGTAACAAACGGTTCAATGATTTCGCAGAGTGATTTCAGCGATCAGAGCATCAGTAGTCCTGACGATTCGATGCACGTATATAACATACAGTTGGGGAAAGCGTTCACAGAGACAACAGTCACACATCCTGTCGAAGTAATCATCAGTGACGAACCAAATGTGGATGAATTAGTGGATGGCAAAATAACTTCCTCCATGTTGAATAATATCAACAAGTCGTGGAAGTCTACGGGCGACGTGTATTTGGCGGCCATAGAGAATAAAGAAACCAAAGAGAAAGTAAATATCATAGAAGAAGATATCAACTTACCATCCGTCAAAGATTTGAGAAGGAAGTTTGTTGAGGAGAGTAAAATAGAAACGCCCGAAGTTAAGGTTAGTACAGTACAGCATTTTGCCCTTTAATGATAGAATATCCGTACCCACGTCCTTCCGGAAGGTTCCCCACGTCTTATAACTGCAGTCATTTCGCCCAGAGTGGCTGTAGAGATTTGATTCAAAGACTTACAAAAAGAGAAAGAGATGCACTATGCGCTCATCACAGCTTGGATGTGAATCTGGTTGTCTATAGCTTCAGTAGATGTCCTCTCAGGTGCACATTAGAGCTCATGGTGAACATAGCTGGTAGTATCTCACAGGACTACCTAGTGCTCATACATACACACACAGTATATCTCAATAAGATCCCCTCCACACATCTTTCCTTCAATGTTGTTAAGTTCTTTCAAGAGATTATTTATTTCTAATCTTTTATTTTTTATTTCAGCCACGTAGAAAAGTCAGCAAAGAATTCCCAAACAACGCCATCACTAAAATATACTCCAATAGTCAATCCAACTTAAGGCAGCCTCTCCACATGCACAGCCTTACTGCTAGGAGCATTCCTAAAGAGTTCAGAGACGAACTCAAGTTGTCAATGCCCGTGCAGACCAACATACACCCCGGGGGAAGCAAGGACATTCCCGAAGGCGTCGGAGACCCCATCAAGGAAGGGAAGAACGACAGACCTTCCAGTCCACAGCCAGAACCAGGATCACTAAAGAATAAACTTGCGTTCTTCGAGAAGTTAAATCAAAAATAAAATTTTAGTTAGGTCAAAGTTGGTGCAGTTGGTTGGAGGGGAAACATCTAATCGGAAGGTGCCGGATTCAAATCTCAGTGCTGATGAAGTATTCTAGACTTCAAGACGTAAGCTTTTAGCTTACTGTCAAGTGCGCAGGGTTTGTGTAAACGGTCCCAGATCCTTATTACAAAAAAAACATCTTAAAATAAACGCACCTTTTTCTTTTAGTACAGGATGCGTCCTTTATTTAGGACAGTCATTTTACCAAATTGATTTTTTTTAAAGGAGAATGCTCATTTTGTATGGGAAAAAAACCCAGGCCCGGCGCAAACGAAATGTACCTCAAATGATAGGTAATAATTAGTAATTAAATACTGCATAGGGGGCATCATCGAAATCAATGGCTTAGTGGGTAAAATACCTATTCGAAGTTTCACATTGGTCACACGAATATATAAAAAAAGGAGCATTAAACCGTTACAATTGCGATTCAAAAGTATATAATATGATGAGTGTAAGGTAGCCTGTCTGATTTTTCTTCTTCTTCAGCAGCCTTGATCCCTCCACTGCCGGATGTAGGCCTAAAGCTAAATGCTCATGAATTATGTAAAAAATAAACATGTCCGGCGCAAATGCAATGTGACTCAAATGATAGGTAATAATGAGTAATTAAATACTGCATAGGTGGCATCATCAAAATCAATGGCTAAATATGTGAAATACCTATTCAAAGTTTCCCCTATACAACTTCGAATAGGTATTTTACACATTTAGCCATCGATTTCGATGATTCCTCTTATGCAGTATTTAATGACTCATTTTTACCTATCATTTGAGTTAGGTTTCGTTTGCGCCGGATCTGATTTTTTTTTACATATTTCATGATCATTTTCCTTTCGGCTTATATCCAGCTGTGGAGGGACCAAGGCTGTTGAAGAAGAAGACGAAAAGGACGGGCTACCTTATACTCATAATATTATACCCTTTTAGACCGCAATTGTAACTGTCTAATGCTCCTTTTCTTATATATTCGTGTGACCAATGTAAAACTTCGAATAGGTATTTCACCCATTAAGCCATTGATTTCGATGATGCCACCCATGCAGTATTTAATTACTTATTTTTACCTATCATTTGAGTTACATTTCGTTTGCGCCGGGCCTGGGTTTTTTTTGAGCATTCTCCTTTGGGTATTTATTTAACAATTAAGTACAGTAGATTCCTATTCATCAAGTCTTGTAAAAAAAATAGTGAAATTGAAATTAAAAAAGGACGGTTCTGGGAATAAGTGTAAACAGTTCTACTGTACAGGCGTAATATGTTTTATAAATATATGACAATTTCTAACCTGCTGGACAGTGTGTACTTTATATAGGACGTTGCAATTTTATAGGACATGGATGTACATTGTACAGGACATGGTTGTACTATGTACCTATAGGACGTTACACTTTTATAATACATGGTTGTACTTTATATAGGACGTCCCACTTTTATAGGACATGGTTGTACTATGTATAGGACAATGTGTCCTGTACGTAGGACAGTGTGATTGTAGACGTTAATATTCTACGCATACGTACTTAATATTAAGATGTATTGTGTTGTTACTTATTCAGTGTGTAAAAATCTTTTAATACTTTTTCAATGTACTTTAAAAAGAACAAAGTTAACTAATATCTATTTCACTTATTATCTAGTTGTAGGCAAAACTTTGTGACCGATTTGGAGGTTCAAATGGTTGGTGCAGTTGGTTGAAATGATGAGATGTTGGGTTTGAATCCCAGCGCTAACGATGTACTCTGCACTTTGCGATACTAGCTTCTCGCCTAGTGCAAGGTGCACAGGATTGGGTTTGTGTATGCGAGGCCGGATCCTTTTTTTACAAAAAAAAAACATTTTAAAATGAGCATGTTTGTTTTTACTTTTAGTACAGGATACTATCGCTGGATTTCACCAACTTCCAAGGTGAGTAATAGCGGAGATAGGAGCCACTTATCATTATTTTTCATACAAATTTGTGCTAGGTGGCTCCTATCTCCGCTATTCCTCACCTAAAAAGTTGGTGGAATCCAGCAAAGTCCTCTATTTAGAACAGTCATTTTACCATTGTATATTACTATACTATTTTATAGTGCCTTCTTATGAATATTAGCATGTAAATATGTATTACAAAATGTAGGTTAGTTCATACAAATACTTAGCATGTAAAAATATTTATACATTCATGTTGAGACATTGCAGGCTGACCTCACTTGATAATTGCTACAAACTGTTCATAATTTCTTGTCAGAAAAATGCTTAGCGTCAAATTAAAAGCTAAATATTTAGATTAACATCCACAAAAATGACTATATTCGCAACTAGTATTCGAGGATTTGCACCCTCATCTTATTCACGATCACCTGATGATGAGGGTGCAAATCCTCGAACACTAGTCGCGTAATCTAAAGTCATTTTTATGGATTTTAATCTAAATATTTAGTTTGTCATTTTATCTTAAAAATGGACTTCCACCATGTACTGGGGTCAAAAACATTGTAATTAGTAAAATGGTTGTTTCCATTCTGTTTAAGAAATGATAATGTAGCTTCAATCTGTGGAAATGCAAGACAAAAGATAAGACTCCCAGTCCTAATTCCTAAAGCCGTACTAAAAAGTGAATAAGCAGATTGATGAAGAGAAATTATGAATGTTGAGTCAGCGATAAAAAAAAGAACAATTATTTTCAAGTGAGGACAGTTTGTATGTAGCTTATTTTCTGTAAATAGACAACCAAAGTTACACAAAAAAAGCAATAAGATTTTAATTTATACCAACTTATTTATTTCATATTTTACATACGAGGGCTGTTTTTTTTCCAAGTTCAGTTTGTACTTCATATTTAATCATTAGGGACACACTTATGTTTGCTGTCTCGCGTTATAGTTCTATGAACAAATGAGACAACAACGTTGAGTGTTGTCCCGATTTTGTACACAAGTTACCATAGCTTACTTAATTATTATATTTATTATTTGTGTTTAATTTACAATGGAGGTTACAATTAGGTTAAGATGTTTGCTAGCGACTGCGTAAAGCGGACTGCAAAGTGGATGGTAAAAACATGAAAATACAAGACTATGTATTTTTTATTTTAAGAATGGAGTATCAAAATTATTTTAAACTGATTGAAATTGTTACTCGTCCCATAAGTTCTTGAAATTTTTATTTTATAATATAACTTATGAATGCATTTATGAAAAGTTGATGAATGACGTCATTGTAAATAATATGCGGTTAACTCATGTAAGAAGAATGTCAGAATATCCTGAGTTGTATGTCTCATATAAATTACTAGCTGAACCCTATAAAAAAAGGTTGTACTAAGTCACAAACCTTTGCAAACGTTCGCAGTATAACTTATTATGTATTATACATCGAGAAATCGAATGCCTTTTACCTGGTACAATAAAACTTTACTAATCCTCTAATTCCATAGACAACTCAAAAGTATTATTTCTCTTGGAATTTAAATTACAGGGGTTTCCATCTTTACCTGAATTCTGTACAACCATCAATATCTATAGGGGAATAAAACAATAAGCGAAGTGTAAACAATAAATTCCGCGTAACTTGTATCTGCATGCATTATGCAGGGAGTATTATACAAGTAAATAAACTGTATAATAGTTTTGTTCGCTCTATGTCCCTGCACATCTCTTAGTTCCAGGTACCTAGGGCATCGAATCTCCCGATGTATACTTATTATAGTTTCATCTCAATAGGATGAATGGTATTATAATTGCAAAGAGAAAAACACACATTTTTATAGTATAATTTAAAACGCCAATCACTTTTTAATAAACCGATATATCTTTACATAGAAATGAAGTTCGTGTTACCTACAACTCTTATAGTAATGTATCAACATTGAGCAAATGACTGATGGACGACTGGGGACCTTATTGTAGTTTGAAGGTGTGCCATTGTATTAGAATGACTGTACAGATTATAATATATTGAATTGTCTTATTAATTAATATTGTAAAATACAAACATGTTTTATCACAATACAAAATCAAACTATCGTCAAATTAAGTAAAGTTAATTTTTTGGCAGTGTCAAAATACGTATCTTATTTCTTTGAAAACAAGTAGTTATCTCAACAGATACGCAGTGAAGGATAAACATTCTATCAGCCTTTTGACTGATCGTTGGCTGGTTGAATGTGATCACTTTACACTTAAAAACTTAAGAAACCTTCTGGCTATCCCTCAGCCCACCTCTTAAAAGTATTTTGCCAAGAAGTGCGGGTAAAGAGGAGGCTATATTATGCGCCAGGTGCTACCCGGAGATGCGGAGGGCCTTAAGCCAGTGGGAGTCCTTCAATGTTAACACCAATTGTAGGCTTCAAACCCAGGACTTGAAACACCGGTTCTAGAATTGTGCTGAGCAGGCTAGTGATTGAGGCGAGATGAAATAAAAGTATATTATTGTAGTGGTATTACCAGCATCCATTCATATTGTATTGATATTTATATTCGCTGTATATCTGCTGAGATAACTACTTGTTATCTAACTACGACACTTGGAAAATACAATGTTTCAAAAAAATAGCATAATTTGATGTTTTGGTTGAAAGAACATTATAATGACGACCGTCACTGTACCGTCATTACACTATAATGAGTAGAGATATATACATTGTACATAGTAAAGCTAATGTAACATGAAAATACATTTTTAAAATATAATTTACTGTTGTTTTTTTCATTCCTCTTCTTCCAAATCGGTCCCTCAATGCTGAGGATCGTGACCTTCATGCGGTACTTCTCGCAGCAGTCTGACCCAACCTGATCTGTCTTCTGAATGATTCTGCAAACGTGGTTCCAATGGCATCCGTCACCTGGTTGGACCATCTTATTGGTATATACGTCCGCGACTTCTCCTGCCTTCGGCCAGTCATTATTATTTTTTCTAAATTGTCTGGCTCCCGTCTTACAGTATGCCCAAAGAAACCAAGCAATCTCCTCAGATACACTGCAGACAAACGAGTTGTAATGTATAGCCCAGATAAGATGTCTTCATTACTTAACATTAAATGTGAACAAGTGAATATTGAAATCTCATTTTTGTGTCATTTGAGAAAATATACTCTAAACAAATCACAAAATCTGCATGAGTCTATCAGCTAGAGACCAGAAGGCTTGGAGACTAAAACTCTGGAGAAATTCTCTTATTAAATTGTGTTTATATGCAATTATCCAATCTATTCTTGAAGGAGTTGTTGTATAGTATGGAGCAAGTACAAGTGATTCCTCACACTGCCAGCTCTATTGGTTGTGTTTGTGTTTTGGTGTGTTGGATGTGTAGGTATAATGTTGTCTATAGCTTCAGTTGATGTCCTCTCAGGTGCACATTAGAGCTCATAACTCAGAACATAGCTGGTAGTATCTCACAGGACTACCTAGTGCTCATACATACACACCACGGTATATCTCAATAAGTTGTGAAGATTTATCTTCGTAATTAGGTAAAGAAATGAATGATTATCTGTGTGAAGTGTTGAGTTGATCGTGCAGTGCGAGTGTCGTATAATGTTCCTGGTAGCGCTCCCCTCTGGTGCCGAGACGCGTGGCGATTCGCATGAGGTCCCCTGCCCGGGCGCACGCCTCCCCCAGCTCCCTCCACACCTCCGCCAGGTCCGGCCCACTCCCCAGGAGCTCCCTGTCTTCGTCACTCAGCATGGAGTACAAGGACTCCACAGTCTTCTCATCGTCACTAGTGGGACTCTTCAGCTGTCTGGAAATAAAGTAACAATTATTTGCAAAACAAGATTTTTTGAAAATCACAATTTGTATTTTGTGAGAACATCTGATTTCTGCATGTCGTAGTTGAATATATCAAGTAGTGTCAACTGATAGTAACATTCACCAATTCCTCTGTTAAGATTACAAGTTATAAAGCAAGAGAAAGGAAGGAATTGTGATCGATCCCCAATGCCAACTTATTCCACTTCAAAACACAAGCTTACTGTGAAGTGTACAAAGATGTATTTGGGTTTATTTTACTAAAAGAAATATTGCAAAAGTAATATCTTCCAAACAATCACAATCATGCAATTTGTCTTACACACTTTCCGATTTCTTTTGCACAAAACACATCCGTCCTTGAGTATTTAGTAGAGATGATCGGTCCATATGATATGCACCTTATGAGGTATTGCATTGAGGTAGTTGTACGTCTACCAATGTTCTCAGGAGGAATTATAAGAATGTATGCATACGTAGGTAGGTACTCACTTGATACAATCATCGTACCGCTTCTTCTCCTCCGAGTAGAAATTCTTCCACGCAATTCTCTCTGTGCTGAGAGCCTCAATGTATCTGAAAAAACAGAATCAGTAGTCTATTAGAAGCCCAGTGTAGTCCAATCCTGCATACATATAGAATGTAAGCTATAGAGAGGCATTGCACCACATCAGGCAAGTACCTACTCTGGGCTACAGTATAGTCTACATACATACTACTGGAGGCGGTGGCATAGGACTAGCTCCTCCTACTATTGCACCATATAATGTAGTAGTGAGTCCAGGACGCTCCAGGCATACCAGAGCAGAGCCACTTCTCTGCAGACCACCAGACTAGCAACACTTACCAGAGCCCAAGCTGCTACTTGGGAGGTAAGTGAACACTACACTTAATCTAGCCAAAGCTGATCTATGAGCATTGGAACACCAATCTTGTATACTTCCCAAGGACAGTATAATGCTATAATGGAAGCGATACATAATGGATAACTTATTTTAAGTATGCAGGTAGTAGATGAAGTGACTTACTCTTGTAGTTGTTTGTTTCTGAGTTGTTCCTGTGTTGTCTCAGTGACTAGTGGCTCCACAGTGGGAGCAACTGGAATCAGAACATCAACCAACAAGTTAGGTAGGTTAAGTAACTTGAAAGTTTTGCAAATGAGATGGAACAGGTGGTGCAAACACAATAAGTATTCAGCGGTACTATTGGAGAAGAGCAGCCCCACTTTTTGTGAAAAAAGCGCTAAAAACAGTATTATTTTGCTCGGCTCGACTGCAGGTGGGGCCGGACGAGGGTACAGAAAGTCAGAATGTGTTTTTTTAAAACAAATGTAGTAAGTTTACGATGTTTTGGACTTCAAATGTCACTCCTGTCAAAAGTGTTTTAAAAAGGTGCTAAAAACTGTATTTTTTCGCTCGGTTCGGCTGCGGGTGGGTCTGGGCGCGCGCCCTATTTTAGCGCTTTTTTAAAACAAAATAAACTTGACCTTGAACGGGGCCGCGCTTCTACAATAGAACCGTATGTTTTAGCGCTTTCCTAAACGAAATTACATAGATCCGTCATTTTACTAAAAATCTGTTCCCGTGTATCAACCCGAACCTAGAATCGGACTTGGCAAGGTTCTTATCTCATCCTAGTGAAAGGTCTGAGCGTTGTATGCATCTAAATCTAAAATTAACACAATTTACCTGATATGGATTGGCGTTTTTCGAAGAAAGACGATCTCCTGCGAGACTTCTTGGGAGAATGCGGCGGAGATGACTCAATTCTGTCTTCCATTTTATTAACACACAATTCTTAGGTAATTATACACGTCTTTTCACTTGTTTGTTATAAAATTATATTGGTTATATCAATTCACCACTTTTGCGCTGAAATAAAACAATAATTAAACTATGAAAATCAAAACATCGACCGCAAAACGAACTCCATTCAAATTTCAAATTGACAGATTGACTGACACTTATCATCAGTGTTGCCACGTTATTGTATACACTCGAATTGCCATATTAAAAAAAAATCAGGTAACTTGTAGTGCAGGTAAGTTAGGTAAATATTTTTATTGTTTTTATTTTTGCAATCCTACCTATTTGTAAAGAAATAGGTCCGTGGTAAACAATGATTTTAAATGCCTTTTGCAAACCAATTTAAAAAGAACCTGAATTAGGCACTAGAAGCTAAAAAAGGGACTGTAGGTATAATCCTTGTTCATAAAACAAAGCACCTACTCTCATCCAAGTCTGTGAATATAAGGAAGTGAACTCAAGGTGAACTCTGGATTATTAAAAAAAACATTGCATTTTTCTATAACAATTTATTATATAAAAATTAACAAATACAAAAATATATTCAACTACAACATATCTATATGAAAAATACAACCATGTAGGTAAATGGAATTAGTATGTACATTGAATCCTACTATGGAACATTTGGGAATAATTGCCGGCTACTACTTATACAATTATATAATTAAATTAAGGTCCTATTTGCTGTCTTGCTCTCAGCCAATACTTAGAGAATCGTCTTGAAACTGAAGACAGTGATAGATGAAACTATGGATTACAGATTGGCTGTTTAAGAGTTACAATATTTGGAAATTCCTTGAATAATAAAGTATTCCGAAAGTACCCCTGAAATTTACAGTTTTTCAGATATAAAGTATAATTATAATCTTAACAAATTGGCTGTTTTAGATTTTTTAATTTGTTCCCAGGCTCTTCTTAAAACGGGTAAAATTCACATTGTCGCTTACGTTATTCTTATTAGGCGCTAACATTCTCATACAAAATTTGAAAAAGTTGAAGCGAAAATAGAACGATTTTTGGTCAGTGCATATAAGCCCTCAGTAGAAATGGCCAAAGACTTTATGGAATGGAATGTATTCTAATTCAGCTGCATGCTCTCTTCTGTACATCCACAGGAAGTAATCCACTAGAGTGGAGTTGATAGGATAGGCCTTATCACTGCAACCCTCAGCCAGTATCATCTTCTTAGCAGCAGACGTCACCAACTCCACACAGTGGATGGAACATCCTCGTATCTCCGCTTCTTCTCTGCAACCACTCTCCAATATTTTATCTGAAATTTTAAATGTCTCTTAAGGGAGAGAAAAAACTTCAAGAATGTTACAAAGGCGAGGTTGTGTGTGAATTATAATTATACAAGTTAGGTTCTATTGGACGGATGAGTGAATGGATACGAGAGAAATCCAAGGTCACCGATGTGGTAATAAGAGCAGCTGCCTTAAAATGAACTTGGGCAGGACACGTTGCCAGACGCTCAAATTCTAGATGGATCAAAAAGATCCTCGAGTGGGAAACTAGAACAAGCAAAACGAGCGTAGGAAGACCTCAGGCAAGATGGTCTGACGATGTGAGGCGAATCGCAGGAGGCAAGCCCAAGAAACCAAATTCGGTCGCGAAATTTGCAAATCGGTCACAAGTGGTCACATGTGGTTGCCGTGTCGACACTGTGTGCACACAAAAACCCGGTCACAAAACACACACATTGTGTACGCTTTGCGACCAGATTTGGTCGCAGAGTGTACACACTGTGTGGTGAATGTGTCCGAACAGAACTCGGTCACAAAGCGCACACATTGTGTATGCTTTGCGACCAGATTTGGTCGCAGAGTGTACACACTGTGTGGTGAATGTGTCCGAACAGAACTCGGTCACAAAGCGCACACATTGTGTACGCTTTGCGACCAGATTTGGTCACAGAGTGTACACACTGTGTGGTGAATGTGTCCGAACAAATTTGGTTCAAATTGTTCGAAATATATTAGTCCACGCTATAAGTAGTTCTCAATCTGTTTCTTGTTCAGTCGTGTATGTAGTGTTGAAGCGAATAGAATCCATGGCTTTTTCATATGTTGGAATATCTATAACTTTTATTCGGCATTTTATGCGCTTCCAACCACTTTCAGGCACACTGTTCTCGTTTCTCCTGGCATCTTCCAATATAGTTTTCCGTATAAATTTTGGCCAATACAAAAGACCCTCCTTCACCCAACCACTAGGAACAGCAGAAATCACAACTGCCGAATTTTCCTTTGTTTCGACGAGCGTATACGGCATTTTATACAAAGACTGAAGACGTTCTGACATGAGGAGCGGAAACTGTTTGAGAATAGTAGATCAAGAACTATGGCGGCTAGCTAATGAAAAGCATTGTGACCGCTTTTGGTTACATTCGGTCACAAAGCAGTCACAACTGGTTACAAGTGGTCATAAGTGGTCACATTTGCGACTACTCCATATTCTACGAAATTTTGATAATTATGTTCATTAAAATGCATGTTTAATCGTTTTACAGGATGAAATTTGTTTGGATTATAGCGTAATAGGTCAAAATTAAGGTTTCTGCGAAACAATGGACTTATTGGAAGTTGTATAGAATTTAATATAAATAAATATGACTATCACATTAATCTATTATTTGCTGTTAAAATTAATAATTAAAAAGGCGCGTTAAAAATAAGCCACCTACTTCACTAAATTACACGATAAATTTTGTTTCGCAATGAAATTCGGATATTATTTAGCTATACCCGTCCGTTTTCATTTTCATTAATATTATATCATGGCTGAAAAGTATTTTGGTGTTAAGAATTTTGTTGCGCATCCATGTTAAAATTATAAATATATACGTATTTATTTTTGCGGGAAACCGCAAATACGTACGCGCCAGCACCGGCAGGCCATTCAAGTGGTCACATTTTGGTTACAAATGCGACCGAATGCGACCGGATTTGGTCGCATTTGTAACCAAAATGTGACCGAATGCGACCAGATTTAGTCACAAATGTTCCCCACTTTTGGTTGCGGTTTCGGAACTGTGTGCGAACAGCGACCGAATTTCCGATTAGTGTGCACACAGTAGTGTGCGAACGGCGACCAAATTGCGACCGAATTGGTTTCTTGGGAGTGGATGCGGCATGCCCAGGATATGGATCTGTGGAAATTCAAAAGGGGAGGACTATGTCCAGCATTGGAATTAAATCGGCTGAGAAAGAAGAAGGTTCTATTCACTGAGGCTGTGCCCAGAGGCGGCTTCCAAGCTAGGAGAGACAAATAAAACTTTGATATTTTATGACATAAAAAATAAGTAAATAGAGCCACAGGAATATTTTTTTTAGAAAAAATGGATGAATTGATGAGCCAGGTAATGGATCTGATTTTATTGTATGAAGTAAACGAGCAGGTAACAAGAGTGGCCTGGGAAAATTTAGTTCATAAAAAAAGGTTGCAACATAAATCTAGTTTGTTTTTCTTAAAATAAAAATGAAGACTGAAAAAATATAAAGCAATGAGTGACACTGACAATATTTTTATGAAAGAACTGTGATATTTACATTTAAAAAAATGGAAAATTAATGATATGCGGGTAGTTAGGTATTTGATGAAAAACAATGTGGTAATAATGCAATTCTTTGCGAGGTTTTGTGATTCTGTAGGTACCTATTAATTTCTCTAGGAGCGGGAAACTGACCTTGCTTAAGAATATCCATCAATTCTGGTTTATATTCCATGACTCCGTAATGCACGAGGACCTGAGGCACTCTGTAATCGGCAAACATTGTTATTTCATCAATATCGTGGAACTCCCCGAGGTCTTGTCCCAAGTAGCGAGACCAAATATCAGCCACGGCTATCTGAGCTCTCTTGTAGAACGACACTCTCTTCCCGTCAAACACTCCTTCGTCACGGAAACACGGGAAATTGTCCACAATTATTCGCAACAAAGCGACGGCAGATTTGTTTGCTTCTTTAATACAATTCACAAAAGTCCCGTCGTATTTCTCCACCAAGATCTTCCCGACTTCGTGGAGACATTGGAGTCTCGTTGACAACAGAGGGACTGACGTTTCTCCATCGTCAGACCTGAATATGTGTGAGAGCCTATCTTGCGTTATACGGGAATAATATTCTGGACTCGTAATATTGACTCCTTCCTGTAAACAAAAAGAATTTCCAATATTATTAAACTAATTTATTTTTTTTATAAATTAAATCTGGGTATACCCTGGTAAATCTGGTATTTCGTATACGAAATAAACCCAAATACATCTTCGCACACTTCACAGAAAGCTTTAAAAGCCTGTGTTGTGAAGTGGAGTAAGTCGGGGATTGAACCCGCGCCCACTGGATTAACAGTTGAGCGCGTTACCAACCAGGCTACCGACCACCTCTCATATACATATAATAAAAATGGACATATACGTATGTATGCATGTATGTTTGTTCCACCATAACTCTGGAACGCCCAGAGCGATTTCGAGCAAACTTGCTATCTGACAACGAATACTGTGTGGTAGAAACTTCTGGAAATGCGGTACCTTCTGAGAAATTTTGCTGATGAGGATCTCAGTGTTCATAATAATAGCTAATAACTGCTGCATATAGTATACAACTTCCAAAAATTACACGTTTGATAACAGGATATGGTGGAATGGGTGTACATTGCTCTGGGCCACTGCCTCCTAGAGTAGGTACTCTAGCCGTGCTGTAATAGTTGGCAACATAGCATAATGATCAAACCGGGACCACCACTCCTGTCAAATCTAGTACCAGAATATAATACGTGGTTTGTCATACTCGTTGTTAAGGGTAAATTCCATACATTTCCTTAGTGACGGTGATGGCAACCTCGCCTATAATGTTTTATGTATTAATCCTATATCACGGCTAGACAAACAGAGAAATGTAAAGGTGCCAGTGTCTGGGCATAAAGTGATCACTTAAGCCATCCAAAGCCGAATGTAAGCGACGGAACACCCATCCTGCTTCCTTCCCATGGGAGTTAACATAGTGCTGCATTCTGTGAACGCAGATACCTCTCGCTTCTGTCGAGTAAAAAATGTAAAATGTAAATAATGTTACCTTCACTGCCCGGGAGATGGCGGCACACAGCCCCATGTAGCCCGTCTGGCCATCCACCTTCCACTTGGTGGCGTCCCCCGGAGTCCAGAAGCAGAAGTTGAGGACGTCAATCACAAACATCCAGTCAACCAGAGACTTTTCATTGTGTGACGGATGCAGTCCATCGTCTCCGTATGCGGCTATGCTAATCTTACCCGATTTCAAATTGGACACGACCTGTAACACAAATATCTAATTACTAGAGTGAACGTAGCCTCAGGCAAGATGGACTGACGATGTGAGGCGAATCGCAGGAAGCAAGTGGATACAGCATGCCCAGGATAGGGGTCTACGGAAGGTCAAAGGGGAGGCCTATGTCCAGCATTGGAATTAAAACGGCTGAGAAAGAAGAAGACGTCAAAGTATCTCTCACCTCTTGAGCTAATTTTTGAACCCCATCGTCATTGATTGTCACTAGCTTAGCATTGTTGGCTATATATAAGCCTGATTCTCTAGGACTTAATGTAGACATTCTAAAATACTTTACACTCCCAACTCCCGACAAATAATGTGGAAAAAATAAGACTTTTATCGATATCTCGAGTTACGATCCCAGCTGGGTATCAAAGTATCAACATTATTCTATGAACCTAACCTCATAATGCCTCATAACCTCAAAAGCCGGTAATCTGTCAATGTCAACTTTGATTATCGAAGTAGCTAGGTACCTAACGTACCTAATCAACAGTGTTGCCGTTTTCAAATTTGGAAAACTACTAGATTTTTGTCCAGAAAATACTAGAATATACTAGATGGGGTCGAAAAAAATACTAGAAAAATACCAGATAATTTTTTTGTCGACCTTTTTTTTTTTTTTGGTCCTCCGCCACAAAAATGTCTTTGTTCTACGAAAACACGTCGACGGGGGGGAGGGGGGGGGGGTCCCTAGGAAAAGAGTGACTCTTGAAAAAAACCGTTGACCTTTTTTTTTCGTCACCAGCGCAAAAAAGTTCTGTCACTAAAAATTTGACGACGGGGGGGGAAGATTTTAATGTTTTATTACATTTTTTAATCGTACTATTTTCTTTTGACCTTGACGACTAAAAATTTGTCGAGCGGGGGGGGGGGGGGGGGGGGTGATAAAATGAATAAACCAACTATATATTCACATTTTTTTCATTCATTTTTGGTCATTTCTGTACAAAATTTAAAAGCGTAACAAAATAATATTGCAAAGTACCGAAAAATACTAGAATTAGGTCTAAATATACTAGATTTTGATCAAAAATACTAGAATATACCAGATTTTCGGAATATACTAAAGAAAATACTAGATTCTTCAAAATGCCTCAAAAAATACTAGTTTAATATTAAAAATACTAGAAACGGCAACACTGCTAATCAAGTTATTTTCATTACACTTGTCAGCAGTGTTGCCGTTTCTAGTATTTTTAATAGTAAACTAGTATTTTTTGAGGCATTTTGAAGAATCTAGTATTTTCTTTAGTATATTCCGAAAATCTGGGATATTCTAGTATTTTTGATCAAAATCTAGTATATTTAGACCTAATTCTAGTATTTTTCGGTACTTTGCAATACTATTTTGTTACGGTTTCAAATTTCGTACAGAAATTACCAAAGGAATGAAAAAATCAACCCCCCCCCCTCGTCAAATTTTTAGTCGTCAAGGTCATAAGAAAATAGCACGATGAAAAATTTTAATAAAACATTCAAATCTCCCCCCCGTCGTCAAATTTTTAGTGAGAGAACTTTTTTGCGCTGGCGAGGAAAAAATAAAGTCAACAGTTTTTACCAAGAGTCACTTTATTTTCCTAGGGACCCCCCCCCCCCCCCCCCGACGTGTTTTCATAGAACAAGTACATTTTCGGCAGAGGACCAAAAAAATAAAAAAATTATCTGGTATTTTTCTAGTATTTTTTCGACCCCATCTAGTATATTATTCTAGTATTTTCTGGGCTAAAAAACTAGTAGTTTTGCAAATTTCAAAACGGCAACACTGCTTGTCAGCGTCGTCACTCTGAAATTAATTGTTTGTAAAGAAAGTTCGACCAAAATCTCTGTCTCTGTCTGAATTCATAATCAGTCCTCAGGGTAACAAAGCGATATGGAGAAATTGATATCTACGAACTTGATATTAAGGCAGAATGCGAGAGAGCCAGTAGAGAAAACAATGATTTAATTTTTGTGGCTAGTTTATCTTCTAAATGTGACAGCGAAAGTGTAGTTACCGAAGGGATTCAAAACCAAAACAACCATCACGTCGGGATTGAGAGTAAACAAAGATATAGCTGTAATATTTGCATGAATACATTCGGTAGTGCTATGTATATAAAGCGCCATAAACTAATTCACACTGGAGAAAAACCTTTTGAGTGTAATATTTGCAAGAAGACGTTCAGGGATACATCAAATTTAAAGCGTCATAAACAAGTTCATACCGGAGATAAACCTTTTGAGTGTAATATTTGCATGAAGACATTCAATACTGGATCGGGATTATACCATCATGAAAAAACGCATACTGACAAAAAACCTTTTGCGTGTAATTTTTGCAAGAAGACATTCAGGAATCGAAGCCATTTAAAGCGTCATGAACAAACGCATACAAAAGGATCTAATTTGAACGTTCGTAAACTAAGTCATAGTGGTGGAAAGCTCTTTAGGTGTAATATTTGCATGAAGACAGTCAGCGACATTTCACATTTAAACATTCATAAACGAATTCACGCTGGTGAAAAACCTTTTGAGTGTAGTGTTTGCATGCAGACGTTCAGTCAAGCGATATGTTTAAAAAGACATCGTAAACAAATTCACGCATGCGAAAAACCTTTTGAGTGTAATATTTGCATGAAGACTTTCAGTGAAGAATCAGATTTAAAGTGTCATGAACGAATTCATACCGGTAGAAAACTTTTAAAAACCTTTTGAGAGAGATGTTCAGTCGAGCGTCGACCCTGAGCTTACATAAACGGATACAGGTTAGCCAAAAAAAAAGGGTGTAAGTCAGTGGCGTATATAGGGGGGGGGGGCGAGGGGGCCCGGCCCCCCCCCGAAATGTTGAACAATTCTTTAAAAAACGTTATTTTAAAACATGAAAGTTACTTAAGCTCATCATTTCACCCATTATTCAAAAAAAAAATCGCCTGCGGCGCTATTCTTCTTTGTATTTTCAGCTCACAATAGTAATACCAACCTAAAACACTACCTTTGTAACTAATATTCACGAAAAAAATTTGCCTGCGGCGCTATTATAATTTTTATACTGTACGTCTATCTTAAAATTTTTGTTACCTCCACCCCCCAATTTCAAATATTAGATCGGGCCCCCCCCGAAATGAAATCCTATATACGCCACTGGTGTAAGTAATATTAGCATGAAGACTTTCTGTAAACCTAGTTTGAATTAAGCAAGTTTAAGGGAGTGTGCCAAATTCATAGGTATTTTTGAGTGCAATACGAGTACGAGTATATTACCTGTATACTCAAGAAGTGGTTTGAATGATTACAAGGAACTGATAATATATTGTTTTTTAATCATCCATAGGCCTTATTTAAGGCACATGGAATCATCAAATTTACTACCAATTCTAATGTGTAGTGTTCAGGTAGGTACTCAGGTAACATGCACTTTACGTTGCTCTTCGCTCAAGGATTCATTTGTTTATGAGAGGCTGTATTCTAAGGTATATCTGTAAAACTATATTATTGTGTACCTATACATAGTCATAAGACTGTCGGACCGAATCAGAAATACTGAAATACGCAGAAGGTCAGTAACAGATGTAGTCGAAAGAGTGGCTAAGCTCAAGTGGTCTTTTGCGGGACATGTTGCGAGAACCCAGGACCAAAGATGGACAAAGAGGGTAGTGGAATGGAGACCTCGCGAAGATAAAAGAAGTAGAGGGAGACCCCCCACGCGATGGTCAGACGACATAAAACGAGTTGCTTGTGATTGGATGCAGAGGGCGCAGGATAGAGATATATGGAGGAGTACGGGGGAGGCCTATATGTTCAGCAGTGGACGGAGATGGCTGGATAAGTAAGTAAGTATAAGATACATAGTCTTAGGTTTGTTTCCATATTTTTTTAATGTATTATATAATTACTTATATTAATAAATAAAAACAGATGCTAATTAGCTGCTAGATGTTCATTATTAGTACCTACTACCTACCCACAGAACACATATACTCTAACGAGAAGAACTACAACTACATAGAAAACATATGCATACACGGAAAATGTATAGCACCGCAGTTGTGGCCAGTGCAAAGCTCCTTGAAGAAATTGGCGGCAGATTTGAATGTATTTCTAGACCATAAAGAATATTTTGATACCACTAGTAACTAAATAATTCCACTCCAGTCAAAAAAATGATGTTAATCAAAATTTTTAACTGAAATGAAATCATTTAATTACTAGTGTGCACCAAGCCCAATGTTACCGAAATGTAGAATAAAAGACACTAAATTCATCAAACTATTTATTGTTTAAATGGTAATAACACAGAGTATATAATATATATTTTAAGTGAATGTAGGATTTTTAGGATAACTTACTGTGTTTCAAAATTTCATCATATTACCTACCTGTGTGTACAGTGTCGGACTATCCATACGGGAGCTTGGGAGAACTCCCAGTCCTTAGGGTATGTCGTCGCCGCTTCATTTAGACACATCAAAGCAGATGTTTCACCCCTATATGCCCTGAGAGCACACTCGGACACAATATGGCTCACAGTCTGCCTCTCCGCTCCACAGTCGCACTCGGGAGAATTCAGCCATCATCCGCATTTTTTTAAAGGATCTGGGGTTTCTTCCACAAATTTTTCTCATACATTTCTTTCAATCTTTTGTGACGTCAGCATCGTCAATGAGGAAGGAACCCATATAAATGTAGAGGTTTCCTAATCGTCAAATGTCTGGCCTCATGATAATTGATAAAATATTATGCGGGCTTCTAAATTAAATTTCCATGTCGATAAAAATTGAAAATACCTGAAATTGCCTTATGCGTGTTTTTTTCTTATGGCAGCAGGTTTGGTTGCCATGGTAACCAACAAAAATATAAACAATGGTGACTCATTTATCTGTCAACACAGAGTTGTGAACACAGATTAGTAAGTAGTATGTTTTCAAGTTGTGAAGCAAAACAATATTGTTCAAAAGGATTTCTCGACTTGGTGTGTTATTTTAATATTTAGTATTTGTGAAACATATTAACAGAAAATAATAAATAAAATGTCACAAACACATTCAGTGTTAAGTCGTGGATATAATTTGTGCAAAGCTCACGGCGGAGGAAACAATGAAAGAGGTGAGATGGGATTGTTTATCACGGCTCCTGTGGGAACTATTGGAGTGCTGCGGCCCCACTTTTTGTGAAAATTTTTCTTCTCAAAAATTTCAATTCCAAAATCTCGAGCCTATAGCGAAATAATACCGTTTTTAGTGCTTTTTAATGAAAATAAGCTTGACCCTGAATGGGGCCGCAGCACTCCAATAGTTCCCTACTATGTGGTACATATATGGAAGTATAAGAACTGGGAAATTAGTGACTGCAAGACTGGTGTTGTGACAAGAATGAAAGTGAATAAACTAAGATGGTTTGGGCATGTTGAGAGAATGAAAGATGACGACAGGATGACAAAAAAGTTATATTTTAGTGAGCGAAGAGGAGTGAGAAGCGCGGCCACCCGAGACTGACCTGGTCCGATCATGTCGACCATAGATCCTCAAGGATGGACGCATTTTGAGTAAAAGGAATCGGAGAGCGTGTATGACTGCATGCATGAATGTGACGTAGGCTAGGAGTATGTGCAAGGATAGGGCTGTCTGGCGCACTGTCCTCTCTGCCTACCCTGCAAGGGATGTGGCGTGAGGGTATAGATAGATTGATAGATAAGAACTAGAGATTTTTTTATGTATTTACAGCATTGTTCCAACGTTCAGTTATTTCTAAGCTGAGTCGCTTAGAACTGGAGGACAAGTTCTTCAGGGCAATAGAAAACAATGTCATGTTGAAGAAACAGAATAACTTCCAGGAGGAGAAACTCAAGTTGCTGGGGACAAAGCTCCTGAGGCTCAGTGAACAACTCAAGAGGGAAGCCAGTCAGAACTTGGCATTTCAACCGTTTGAGAAACTTGTCAAAGACCAGGAAGAAAGGTAAGCAATTTGGTTAGGGTTTGTAAAGTTTTCAGCTTGCTCCTGGGGTCCGTTCTGGATCCGTTAAATTTCACTCAGTGATTCGCTCGATTGTTTATGGTCCCATTGTTCTCCGTTCTATCATTGGTGGGAGTCAACCGGTCAACCAGATTCTCAAGGACTCGTATGACAAATTGCATGAATGTGACAGAATCAAAAAGTGTGTGTAAGGATAGGAAAGTCTGGCGATCTCATGCCTTTGCCTACCCCGCGAGGGTTGCTCCGTGAGAGGATAGAAATAAGCCCTAGAGTTACACTCAAAAGACAAAAGCTCAAATCTACCTAATTGGATAAAAAAAATGTCTCTTTTCGTTGATTAAATGAGTTATTGTTGTTTTACAGAATTGAGGAATTGGAGAAGACAAAGAAAGAATTGCAACAGAAAATAAGCAGTTTGAAAAGTGAATCGTCAGTGCATTTGTATAATAAGTCAGTTGGTATAACAAGGAGGAGGCACAGTGGCAGGAGGGGGGACACCAGGGGGGGGCAGTGGGACTCTAACAAACACGCCACCGAAGATGCCGAGAGTGAGAAGTTTGTAACAAATCATTATTATTGTAGGATTCGTACCATTTTGCGCCAAATTAAACCCTCGTTTTTTTATTATGTAACACATATAGGGCTGCCACCTTTCAAAGAGGGTTTGCCCGGAGATTTCAGAAAAAAATTGTCCTTTTATTCAATGAAACATAATATTTTTTACTGTAGTATAAATGTGGAAGTAAAGCTCGTAAATAGCGCCTTTGTGTGATTGAGCAAAGAAGGTCGTGGTGGCACATACATAAAATTGTTAGGGTGATGATGGTGTGGTTACAATATAGATTGGTTTGTACCAAGCATTTTCTCTTTTTGTTCTTTCTTGCCAATCCCTTAACTTAGGTGCAGGTGCTACAGCGCACTCTCTCAATAATCTGGTCCATATGACTGCTTCTTGGGCTACCTCTCACATTACTTCCCTCTACCATTCCTTCTGCTATGGTGATGAGCAGGCCGGGATGCCTGATGTTATGGCCTATCCATCGCGCTCTCTGTTGGGCAATTTTATTTTATTTAAATTTCTGAAGATTTATAAGTTAAATATGTTTGTAATATATTATTTCCAGACCTACTCATGAGAACGCCGAGCAGACAGAGGTTGGAGAGATATCTGAATCTTCACAAGAGGTTAGTTTTATAAACAAATAATAATATTTACAGTAAAACATATACTCTGTGTTTCATCCCTAGTACTGTTAGATATACCAGTACCCAGTTGTGGATCCAAATTTTTCAGACAGAGTGACGTCACAAACTTGACGACTGTTTATTGTTATAAATCTGGACTGGAATCACTTGGATTCTATACAAAAAGACTCCATACTATGTATGCTCAAGATCCTCCTATTTTACAAAACGGTTTTTTGTAATCACTATAAATCGGTCGAGAAAACGAATGCCGTCGAACTGATGAGGTGCAATAATACCTTACTAATCCTATAATTCCATAGACATAGGCTCGTGAGCAAAAATATTATTTTTCTTCTTATTTTAATTACGGGGGTTTCCATCTTTACCTGAATTCTATACAACCATCAATATCTAGAGGGGAATAAAACAATAAGTGAAGTGTAAACAATAAATTCCACTTAAATTGTATCAGCGTGCAGTATGCAGGTAGTATTAACAAAATTTGCCAAGTAAATAAACTGTATAATATTTTTGTTCACTCTACGTCCCTGCACATTTCTTTGTCCCAGGTACCTAGGACATTGAATCTCCCGATGTATAGTAATCACGATCAATGCCAGATTTTCCTCTCTCGAAAGTTTATTAGCTGTTAATATTTCAAGCCCCTTGAAGAATCACAATATTTTAATCGTTTCAGTACGATGTCCACCAGCGTGAAGATGATAGTAATACAAACAACAACACAGATGTTGGTAAAGTAATGGAACCATTACAACAAGATGGAGATAAAGAGAGACATGATGATATTACTAATACTAATACAAAGCTGACACAACGGACTTCCACCACGTCTCCACCATCACCTAATGTTCTTCAGGGAAGGAGTGTCTTAGTGCAAACAGATCTGACCAAGACTTATTTTGGTGGGTAATGTATATCTATTTCTTTATACAATTCACAGAGATATGCAGACTAGAGGGAGAACGCTTGTTCAGTTTACTTTTAACTGCTGGTACGTTAAAAAAAATAGAACCATATCTTGGCCGCCGGCGGACCTTAGCTACAAGTTGGGTTGCAAGATTGTATTGTTGGTAGCCTTGATTGTCGAATCTTGTCATAAGAGCTGTCAAAGGTCCGCAATATTCTCACATAAGTAACCTACAATGCTGAAAATATTACAAATTACCCCTAAAGAAATAATTTTAAAGGTGGAATAATTTTACGAATTGGAAAGAGAAAAAAATACCCCGATAATCCCTTCAAACCGCCATCACAAGTTTGAAAACCAATGTTGCCAGTTTATTCTAACAACCCAAAAATAGGCAAATTTTTTTAAATGCCAGTTCTGAAATATAATTGGAAAGTAGTGAAAAAGTATAACAGTACATTATTGTTACATCTAGCAACACTAAACTCAGTAATACCAATTTTGCTCCCGTGAGACTTCTGAAAACAGACTATATGATATATTGGATGATGTGCTGTTAAAAAATAACGATTGAATTTCCAAATTTCAGATGATTTATCAAAGAAATTGCTAGAAAAGGAGTCACTCATATTGGATTTACAGAATCAATTGAAATTATCAAAGATCAAACAGAATGTCATAGGGGAAGTGGAGAATCTATTTAATATTATTAATGTACGTCTCTTACAATATTTCTATTCTACCTATCTATGTATACCCTCACGCTAGGGAACCTGTATAAATGTAGGAAGTCCTAACGGATATAGCCATAGACAAAAATTGACCGCCGCCAGCATTTCCGTTAGGTATACGCAATTTTTTCTCGATGTAAAGTACGCTAATTTACCATTTGATTACATAGGGTATATTCCAAAGGTAATTTCCACACTGAATATACATAATGAGTCGCAAAAATCACTTAAATATCACCAGGATTAATGAAATCGTAGACAACCAACATGACACGCAATCATATGTTTAGATACTTAATGGCTGCCACCATAGATTTGTCATAGATATAGAAGGGGCTCAATGTTCAGTAGTTCTTCCCACCTTTATATAGGTTCCTTACCTCACGCCATGTCCCTTGCAGGGTAGGCAGAGAGGACAGAGCGCCAGACAGCCCTATCCTTACACACTCCTAGCCTCCATCACATTCATGTAATTTGTCATACACACTCTCCGATTCCTTAATTATACTCAAAACGCGTCCATCCTTGAGGATCTGGTCCACATGATCGGACCAGGTCAGTCTCGGGCGGCTGCGCTTCCTCACCCCTCTTCGCTCATTCAAATATATCTTTTTTGTCATCCTGTCATCTTTAATTCTCCCAACATGCCCAAACCATCATAGTTTATTCACTTACATTCTTGTCACAACACCAGTCTTGCAGTAATTCATTTCCCTAATAACCTCATTCCTTATCTTATCCCTCAGCGTTTTCCCACACATTTTTCTTAAGGACCTCATTTCTAGTGCATTCAACCCTGATTCATCCTTCTTCATCCACGTCCAAGTCTCACTAGCATGTATACATTTATATTACTTAGTTGTGTTGCAATGCATGTAATTATATATACTTACTCTAAGTTTGTGTTATTTTCGTAGCAAAAATCAACAAAAGATAATATGAAAAGAAAGAAAAAGAGCATTACAAAGAAAGATAGTCACAGTAGTAGTTGCACTGTGGAGCAGTTACTACAAGAACTACAAATGGAAAGGATTCAACTGGAGGTTAGAATCATAGTGTAATGTCTTAGTTATTGGCAATTAATCTATAATCTCTACAAGTCAGTTATTCCAGTTATCCCTCTAAAATCATTGACTTGCAACCAGGGCCGACCCGTCCATATACACAAGGTAGGCAACTGCCTAGGGCGCTGGCATTCGGGGGGTGCCATCGGAGCCGGCGCTGCGTAGCAAACATGTGATTTAAAACGATAATAAACGAACCGGTTCGATGTGAGCTTAGCGACGGTTTATGATAGATGGCGGTAGTCTCATGAAATGGCGTTGTATTGATTAAAGTCTCGACTCTTGATATAGACTTGTATTGAATTAGATCTCAAACCTTGATTTGCCACAAGAATTATGAAGTGTGAATAGATTTCGCAACACTATTCTATTCAGGTAAAAAAAGTGGATACACTCTCCTTCATGTAAAGAAATCTTATGTGTTTTATCTGATTTTAGTGTTTTAATTTGTTTATGTTTTTTTGTTTGCTAATTCAGTCTGCTAATCAGCTAATTACAGCTAGTTAGTGTGTTGTTTGTATCAGCACACTGCGATTAATCAATTACACTTTGACCATTCCATAGTTCTATACATCTTAAAGGAATTGTTATGCAATGGATTGTATGACTTTGGTTATTTCATCACTAACGTCTTATCGTTTAACACTTCAGTTTAACGTTAGTTGTATTCTTTTTATTACTATGCATGTAATATGTTTCAGACTCAGAAAACAATAAACGAACAACTGATGCAGAAACTGTCAGAAATGCAATGCAAACTTGACAATTTGAATATTATCCACTCATATGAGACATCTGGGAATTTTGTTGATAGTAATATACAAGTAAGATCTGAAGTCATTTTTTGTGGATTTTAAACTTAATATTTAGTCTTTCATTTTACCTTAAAAATAGACTTCTACAATGTAACGACGGTCAAAAACCTCGAGATTATCAGTTCAGGTAATTATTTTTTTTATTAATTCAGTCATCGAGTTGTGGCATATATTTGCAGATAGACAATCTGTCAAGAGTACCATCATCTCCCACTACAGTAACAGCCGAAGATACAACTCCTCCTCCTGTTAGAGGGAGAGAAGAACCTGTAGCTGATAACACAAGTGTGATTGAAGATGATAGAACATCACTCAATAGAGACGTGGATGATAATGTAGATGTAAAGACAGTAGCAGGTAGTGTGGGAGGAAGCGGAGATAGTGGACAGGGTCGTGTGAAGGAGGACACTGTAGAGAGTAGTCAGGATAAGGGTGCGGAGGTACAGGAGAATCTTAAGGAAAATGCGGAGTTAAAGAACGAGGATACTTACTTAAAGGAGGGCAAAGAAGGTGTGTATTTATTTGTATGTACATATTTCTATACGCCTGTCCACACCCTTTGCGGGGCAGCCAGAGAGAACATAATGCTATACTGTTCTGTTTCTTGCTTCACATTACAATTTTTGCCTCCGTCATATTCGTGCAATTTGTCATACATATTCTCTTGTTCATTTTACTCAAAACGTGACTGTCCTTGAGCATCTGGTCGACGTCGCTTTAGTCATATAGTATATTGTATTCTTTTTAGTGCATTTTATTATGAACATTTTCTGACTTAATAAAGATTAATTTATTTATGTTAGATATATCATCTGACAATGAAGATGAGAAGATTGCTGATGTGAACCTGGAGCTGGGGGAGGTTGTAATGGATGGGAGTGATAAGTCGGGACATGGGGTGGATGACGCCACGTACGACGTCTCCAGTGCAAGCAGTGTGACGCCGTCTGTGGGGAGCAGCTGTGGCAGCTCCTGTGGTCAGTGCCTCAGTGACGGGGAGGTACCCAGAGGTATGATCCTGTATATTCTAATACCTTCACCAATTCATAACTAAAAAGACGTAGTTTTAGACTTCATACTCAAATGTATTACTAATTATATTTTTACAGAAATATCAGAGAAGCTTGTCAGCGAGGAGAGTAACAAATCTTCTCCATTATATCTTCATGTTCCCAAGCAGCCTTCACAGGCCATCACAAACACTAATTCCATCATGTAAGTATACAGTTGTGATGCTATCTATGTACACAACATCCTGGTTAAAATTCTCTACTTCTGTGTTTATACTTAGTTTAGTTATCCATCTATCCCATGAAGCCGTAACCCGTGTCTGATTCTACCCTAATTTACTGTCGAGCGCATTACCAACTCAGCTACCAACCATCTCAATTCTTTCATTGACATCCTCCATCACACATTCTTTCCACATTCCCATTAGTGGTGGATGTTTACGTTAACCAAAGTTAACATTAACAGATGCTTATGTTAACTTGGATTAATAGTTATCGCTAACTGCTAATGTAAAAATGGTCGTCTCGTTGCTGATCAATTTCAGAAGACTCTCCGTTAATGTCCCGCGCATAAAGCTGATGAATCTCGCTATGTCATTGGTCATCGGTCAACAGGCGCTACTGTTGACCAGTGACCAATGACATCGCGAGATTAATAGCAGTACCTAGTCATTAATTTTTCTGTTGATATTAATATTATTGTTGACGGAGTAATACACGCTGCAAATTTACTTAGTTTTCTTCTCGTGTGTTTGGTTGGAAAATTTACATACTCACTCTGGTATTGGCGTGGATTGACGTTAGCAGACAATATACTATTATGTCAACAGTATTGTCTGTTGACCATTATTGACACAGCTCTAATTCCTATACCATCTTAACTTGCTTGCATTCGTCCTAATTAATTGATTATTTATTATTGTTTTCCCAAGGTCTCTGGAGAAGGGAGAGGTGACTCCCTATGAAGTGAAGGCGGAGTTGACTCTCAAGGCAATCTTCCAGCAACTGGAGACTTGTAAGATGTTAATTGCAGCCCCGTCTTCCTCCAATAACAAGCTCAACATTGTAATGTGATTGTGTAAGGTTCATTTCATTAGTTTTTTAAATAAATTGTTTATTGCAGATAATTTTTTTCAATGTCTTTTTGGGATAATTACTATAGGTAATACAACTGAGAATGTGTTTTAAAGGTGGGTGTTTACGCTAACTAAAGTTAACTTTAACAGATGCTATTGTTAACCTCGATCAAAGGGAGGGGGGAGGGGCCCCTGTCAAGTACCCGGTCAAAGTCAAATACTAGGTCTATACCTATATACCCCATTGCAGCATATTGCCTCTTAATCCACAGTATGTATAGATTGATTCACCTGACTAGCTTTGGAATTATTGAGTTATTAGTTATTGAGGTGGTCGGTAGCCTGGTTGGTAACTCGCTCGACTGTTAATCCAGTGGGCGCGGGTTCGATCCCCGATGCCGACCTACTCCACTTCACGAAACAAGCTTTTCAAGCTTACTGTGAAGTGTAGAGAGGTGTATTTGGGTTTATTTCGATAAACCCAGATTCATTTTTATATATAAAAAAATAAGAAATAAATTTCTCTATTATTTACCTGATGCAATTTGGCAACTAGACTCCACACCATTTAAATAGAATATACTACATATGAATAACGGCTTGTCCAAGACTGTACAAATGGCTGTGATATGTTAATCAGTTGCATTAATCAACGGAAATTACCTAATGATTTTACCATAAACAGATTGAAAAAAGTGTGTATTGTATGTACTTACGAAAAATTTGTATGGAACATAGTTACCGAAGTTCCCACATACATCGCCACAGGGTTGCCTACCAAAATCTTGCCACATCACTACCCTGTCTCCTCGAATAGGTCCCCTTATGCAATTTTGATTTTTTTAAGAATATGCTAATAGATAGGAGAAAGGGGTCAATGACTAAAAATAATTCTTTCTAAATTCTCTTAATTGATAAGCAAGCAAATGTAAAAGACACTGATTTTCATACATACATATTATGTTGACTGAATGCTAAGAAAAACTACGTCTGTTGAATATGAATTGTAAGTGCGGCAAGACCATGAGAATGTAGTGTCCTCTATTTATCACAATAATAGTCAATCTATGCCAAATATCTCTATCACTTCATTATACTTCACTCTCATACACACTCAACTACACATTGTATTTAGAATATTAATATACTCGTACATACGTTAAATAACAGTAATTTTAACCTCGGTGATCTATATATACTATCTGTTTCATTCAGTTCAGATAAGAAAGTAGTTTTTCTCCGCACATTCTCCCGTTGCCCTGACAATGTACTGCTTTCTCACTCGATCTACAGTCTGTCAAGAAAGTGAGGGCACTACATGTAGCTTTTTAGTAACCGTAGTGCAGGGCCGGATTTACACTTTTCATAGGAATAGGCCCTGACTTTTTCGCACCCTCGCTCTCAATATTTTTACAATGATGGCTTTGACTACAAAAATTGATGAGGGAGGGAGTGGGGATTTTGAATGAATTTGAATAGAAATGTCACTGATGTTGCCAGTATCTAAACAAAATTGTAGTTTTAAATTAATCTGAGACCATCGCTGTTTTCTAACAGATTGTATTAAGTATTTTTAATGGTTGTAATATTGCTCTCCTTGCTTTCAAAAACAAATGTCAAAAATTCGTTTGTATCTCTGTATGGGAAATAATCCACCAAACTAACCTAACCTATACTAAGCCAAGAAACTAACCTAACCTAAGCCAACAAACTATAACCTAACCTAAAACATCAAACTAACCTAACCTAACACATCAAACTAACCTAAACTAAGCAACAAACTAACCTATCTGAAGACAGGGCATGCCAAGCCAGTCAGTCAAAAACTATATACCTAATGCGGAGTTGATGGAAAATGATGTCACCTGGGAGGAGGAAGAGAAGCTCACCTGGAGAGATTTGTTGGGTCCATATGTTCCACCATGGGAGCATACATGGCAAAAGAAGAAGAATAATTTATATAGGTAAATTTGCTAATGCAGTCTGCAATACGAGTATATTCCCAATGCTGGAATGAATGGTGAGTCTATAAAATAAAATAAATAAATTATTGTTAGCCAGAAAGCTAAAGCAATATCTTACAGTTCCCGTGCAACCATTATGTTTGCAATCTGGTCTCCGTTACCACACCGCATACAAAAAGTGGTAACGGTGACCGAATTGCGACCAGAACGCTTACTTGGGACAACCCAAGTATGTATGTATCCATAGAATGCATAATACACTACAATATCAACTAAAATTTTAAAAACTCAAATCAAAATCAGGTGGTCGGTAGCCTGGTTGGTAACGCGCTCGACTGTTAATCCAGTGGGCGCGGGCTCGATCCCCGATGCAGACCTACTCCACTTCACGACACAAGCTTTTCAAGCTTACTGTGAAGTGTAAAAAGGTGTATTTGGGTTTTAAACCCAGATATATTTTTTTATAAAAAAAATTAAAAAATGTTGAAACTTAGATAATTGCCAAAAACATCTTGTATGGTCCATATAATTCCATACATTTGCATGAAATAGAGGGCATGAAAATGAAAAATAGGGGTTGCGTAAGGAAATGTTGAAACAGTCATTTCGATAAAAAAAATCTAAATATGTAAGTTGGCGTATGCGCGATTCTTGCTTAGGGCGGCAGAGTATGTAAATTGATTTGTATACTGTGTGGTCTACTATGAGACAATAATAGATGCTGTATATATGTAAGTTACCGGAAATGTATGACATTTAGGAATTGTGTACAAATCCTAGGAAACATATTAATACAATGCCGACTCAATTTACAAAATGTGTGAAATATTTTTGTCAAATGCAAAAAAAAAATACATACAATTCTTAGGAAATGTTTGTGTTTGTTTCAAGAAGTTACTGATTTCGTCAGTTAAGCTGGCATAGGTACAGATATAACCGAGAATAAAAACGTATTCAAACTCAAACTGAAGAACATAATTATTTTTATTTTTGCAGGTAAACTGGAGTCGCACTTAGAATTAAGTACACAATTCAATATATTTCAGATTTATGTGTAGGAGATGTAAAAAAATTCCTGGTAAAATGTGTATAAAATATTACACTTATAGATAAAATATAACTTATTAAACAAAAAAATGTTTCAGACATTTCCTGTCGATTTAAGGGCGGCCACACACGCACCCACTGACATCCAGTTAACTGAACGACCGTTTGCAAAAAAGTTCCAACCAAAACCTCTCTCTGAATTCAGTGTTACCCTGATTTTGAATTCAGGAAGAGGTTTTGGTTTGAGCTTTTTTGCAAACGGTCGATTCAGTTAACTGAATGTCAGTGCGTGTGTGGGGTGCCTTAGTCATTGTATACATTTCCTAGAAATAGTATATAATGGCGGATTTCATACATTTCCGGTAACTTATACATTAAAATACAAGTTACGACATGAAATGATGTATTGGACTAGGTCTACACAAGGCGACATGATGACTGTGCCATGGCTTATATCTAAATACTCTCCCGTAGTCTAGCACCAACTAACACACCAACTAACATCATATTTTACGCACTCCCTCGACATTCCCGGGGGGTACGGTCTTGAAAAAGGTTGCGAATGTCTAAATCGCGAATATCTAGACTCTATATAGTCTGCATCCATGCAAATATTTGAAATTAGGGAGAAACATATTTAAAAATGGAAGACGACATTCGATACATAGACTTACTGGTGGTTGACAAAAAAGAGGTGGTATGTTTTAATTTTAATCCATGTATTTTTATCACTTTTTTTAGTCATATCTCTTTGTGAACCTCGCATTGCATGGACGTTGCCATGGGTGTCGTCATGGGGGGGGCGGCTGCCCCCTAGAGATTGGAATAGGTATATAATTTTTCATACGAAACCTCAAAAAATCACATTATTTCCACACGTTTTCCCCTCATATCACCAATTTTTGTAAAATTAGTATGAAAATCCATCAAAATACAATTGTATCTCAAAAAAATTGCTTGCGGCGCTATTTTTTAGTGCATTTTTTATAAGAAGATAAACCAAACTACCTATATAACGCCCTTTTGCACTCTGTCCGACAAAAAAAAAAATATAATTTTACAATTCTCATTTGATGAAAAAATTACTCCCAAGGGTTTGGTAGTGAGTTGCGTTTCCTTCAGTGTTGCCATCATTACCTACTGAGAAAATCTTGCGAATGTTTCAACCGCGAATGTCGAGGGACTATACTCAGTACTCATACAATATTCATACGCTCTCTTATCTCATCAGTATACACAAACATTACAGGGATGAACTATAATCTACTTGACTTCTTTCATAAGAGATTTTTGCCCAATCCCACCAACTACCACCTAGGTTGTGGAGCTCTAAGTAATTTCCATACAAAAACAGAGATAATATTCTATTTATTTAGTAACGAAGGGCATCTGCACCAATAAATCCATATGAAATGCAACATGCGACTCACCTAACGTTAGGTGCCCAAATATCTCCACCCAGAATCTCTCCAACTAGCAGAGTCGCATGTTGCATTTCATATGGATTTATTGGTGCAGATGCCCTTCGTTATTAAATAAATAGAATATTACCTCTGTTTTTGTATGGAAATTACTTAGGGCTCTCCTTCCTAGGTGGTAGTTGGTGGGATTGGGCATTTATCTAATTAGTCAATGGGTAACCTTAAATCTAATCCGCACAGAGCATGGACGATGTGCTCAAATGCTCCACAGATGGCACATGCGGGATTCTCCTGCCTGTGACTGCGGAGAGCCAGTGCAATCCATCAAGCACACTGTCCTCTGAGAGCATTTCCTGGACCATATGCAAATATCCACAATAGCACACCCAATGCCCTTGAATGGCTTAGAAGCCTGGATGTTGTACTGTAGGGTACATGTCTCCTGACGTTGCCGCCTAACGAGCCTCACGCAACGGTGCGGCAGAAGCCATACGAATTAATATAATAATAGTCTCATAAATAGAAATAAATCTGTTTTCACAAATTTTAATAGTAAACGCGTTGCCTTTAAGAAAGTAAAAAAAAAAATACGTAAATATTTCGAACTGTACACTTCCACTGACTATACTCCAATTTCAAGTAGTTATGTCAACAGATACACAGCAAAGGATGGACCTTTCATCAGGCTTTTGACTGATCGTCTGTTTGTTCAAATTCTGCAAATTGTTCGGTGGTTTTTACGACAGCTTCTTTCAGACATTTTTCAGGAATACGTCATAAGATGATATGAAAAATTATGGCATTAGGTATATGGCAAATTGCTCCTAATTTGCGGGAGGATTTGTTAAGGAACTCCTTCTAATCAGTTTGAATCCTGGAGATTGGTTTACCCGTCATCTTCTGTAGCCCTATTCAGTTCAACAGCCCTCACACACAAGAGGTAAGAATCAAGAAATATTTCCGGTGTCGGGGGCGCTTTGTGTAATTTGTTCCTTAACCATCCCCTCTCTTATTGTTTTATTTATTTAAACTTAAAGTAAACAACAAACACATATAAATATACAAAATGGACATAGTACAGATTATAAAACGTTGTTCACTAGGGCGAACTTATCGCAGAACTGCGATTTCTTCCAGTTAACTCCAATGTCATATAGGAGTAGGAGACCCTCCATCTCATAATGTGGCGGATCCATTTATATTCATAGACATTGCCCACCATTTGGAATAATGTTTCTTTATATCCAATAAAAGATTTATTTATTTAAACGAAAAGAAAGGGTTTTATGGCAAACTCCGTGAGTGAAGCGAGGAGTGTGTGTACAGACAGGGGAGTCTGGCGTTCTATTATCTCTGCCCACCCTGTTAGGGGAAAGCTGAAAATACATTGAATGAAATTTCCCGATTACGTTCCTGTTTGCCTTAGGTCAAGATGTTCCCTCTCCTAGATACTTTCTATCATTATCATATCAGTTCAGTGAGGCGGTGGTGCGATTCTGTCGCGTGTTACTGTCGCTCATAGTGGAGTCGATCCTATATGACAATATCGCGATAGCTCTATTATCACTTCATATCATATAATATCATATGGTAAATGAATAAATGTTGTGCTCGATTGGATGTTGTCAAAACGCAGTCGGGTTAGAAGAATTATTATTATTGTCGCCCCTCTGCGAATAGTCCGTCGCGTTCTGTGATCAATTAATATCACAAAACCAGGCCAACAACTCAACTCTGATGTAAGTTCTCTTGTTTGCAGTTCCTCCACTCGATTAAAACCGATTGGTGATTAATTACTGTTTCTGTTATTTGATCTGTGGACTGTGCTACCATTTTTGGAACCAGTTTGTTTTTCCCCGTTTTTTTTTTATTGTTTATTGTTTGGCGCCTCCCTCGAGGTTGTGTTGTGGTGTAATTGTGTTTGTAAACAAAATAGTGAGTGAAAAAGACACCTTAGTTCTGTGAATCACCAACTTATTGGAATACGTGGTTTGTTAATAATTAATGTAAACTTGAAAATATCGTCATTTTTTCTGTTAATGAACATTTCACATTTTCGGGTTTAATTACGTCTTAACCCTTTCTGTGCCAAATACGAGAAATCTCGTACTGTGAGTATGGTTAGATATGCATGTAAAAAAAGGAATAAAAAATAAATAATAAGTGTTCCTAATAACCAAATTAGGATTTTGCGTTTTTCAGAAAATAATTTTTGAAAAACAAACAGGAGACAGGAGACAAACTGTAACGGGGGGACATTTAAAGTAAACCTCATACCTTTATTATTTTCATTCACTTTGATTGAGCACATCTATCGAATTGTTTTGTGTATAATCCATGCGTTAGTATTTTAACGTACCTATGTGCAGATAGCACGTACCTACTTAGAATTAACATAGTACGTAGTTTGGTCCCCTTATTATTCATACTAAAAAGTGACTCCTATTTTCCTTACACACCGTTATCTTCTTCCCGTACAGCGCTCTTTTTCTTTTGACATTTTTCATTTTAAAAAATATTCCCACACATTTCATATTTCTCTAAAAGTTCTGTAAAATATTTTCAAACAGTTTTTTTTTTTGTTATTGTATTTTGGGTACGTTTCACATTAAAGTACATCGAATACAAAAAAAAAGTTTTTATGTAAATTTTCATGTTTCTTCCGTCGGCGTTTAACGTGTTAACAAAATTAACTGCAAGCAATTGGCAAGCAAACTAGTTAAGAGTATGCATACCGACATTTCAAAAATTTCTAAAAACAGGAGACCTTATATCTCGACAACCGTTATTAAATATTCTTTGGAACAAAATAGAGTAGATGCATTGAACATTTATCTAGGGAATAACCGTAATATATTTTTGATGGACGCAAAATAAACCTCAAAAAATGGAAAAAAACGCTATTTTACCATTTTATCATACGATTGTTCACCCGATTTTGAACCTTAATGCCGTGGGAAATGACTGTGTCGTCATTCTTGGTGCCAAGCCCTTAAGTACAAAAAAATGACATTAATAACGACATAAAAAAATATAAAAACAGGTGTGGTTTAATTCAATGCAGGTCTGTCCAATCCAAAACTAATTAACGTCAATAATCAATATTTATATGATTTTATGAGTTTATAGCTTCCCTCATCTGAAAGCAATTATTACTGTGTCTGGTCTCTGGTGTACAATATGTATATGACTCGTATGAGAGAAGTAATGTAGTATCCATCAGATGGGAGATGCGTATTGATTATGTGTCCGTCTGTCTGTTGGGTGATAGTCTGCAGCAGCTAATGTTCCAAGCATTCGATCTGTGTGCCAACAATCGTATAAAGATCACATCAACTATTTAAATGTTCACTTCCGGGCCGGGCCGGCCATATAATCAACACAACACTCTCCTCTCTTTATAATATTATAATATTATACCTATGTATCCATATGGAGATCCAGTGCAGTGGAATCATCCAGTTGTTTTCACAAACTAATTGTTGAGATCAGCTGATAGCAATTAAGAAAAATAATTTTAAGGAATGCTATTTTATCACAATTGAGAGATGGAGAATCTTCTTCATCAGCCTTCTTCCCTCCACTGCTGGATATAGGCCTCTTCCATCTGTTTCCACTCGTCTCTGTTCTGACCCTTCCGCCAGTGGCGTAACTAGCATTAGTGCCGCCCGGGGCGAACTCTGAAAATGCCGCCCCACCTGACCCCTAAAGTACCTATACAAATACATACCTACCCATTGGTATTTGCAGTTTTAAAGCTAGGCGAGAGCAACTAAAATTTTAATATAGAAGCGGCATAATGAAGCACGTAAATAGCGCCGCAGGCGAAATTTTTTTTATAAAACTGAATGAAAATGAAGGTCATGTTATAGTTTTGTTTACTTCCTTTAAATAAAAATATCACAAAAATAAGTACCTACATGTTACAAAATATCTTATAATAATATCAAAAAAAGAGCGCCACGAATTTTTTGGACAAATGGGTGAGGTGAAATGATGAACCTGATGATGAATCTTTATGTAGTAGGTAACACATATGGTTACAGGTATTGTATAGGGGAAGCGACCATGCAAGAAGTAACGAAATTTTAGTCATAATATATCGAAAACCTATTTTATTTGAGGACCTATAAAAAATATGTACCTAAGACGCGAACAGGGTTAATTTGCGCCGCAGGCAAATTTTTTATGAAAATTATTGTAATTTAATAGATTTTCATAATAATTTTAGAAAATTCAGAGATTTTTTTTAATTTGCGTGTTATATCAATATGTTTTTTTAAATGTTGTGCCATTTTGCCGCCCCTTGAACTGCGCCGCCCGGGGCGGACCGCCCCCCCGCCCCCCCTAGTTACGCCACTACCTTCCGCATCTAGGTTGCTCCAGCGATTTGGACAATGTCGTCGGTCCATCTCTTTGGTGGCCTTCCGACACTCCTTCTATCTGTCCAAGGCCTCCACTTCAATATTCGTGGCGCCCATCTGGTGTCACTCTGCCTGGTCACATGTCCTGCCCATTGGCACTTGAGTTTTGACACACGGCCCATAATATCGGCAACTTTGGTTCTCCGTCTAATTTCTGAGAAAAACATCCAAAATTAAAGAGATGTATGAAGAAGGTCGTACGGAGAGAGGAGGTTCACTATTTAGTATAAAAAATATAAGTATAGGGACTAAACACGCTCCTTAGGTACTATTATACGTAGAAACTATTCGGATGAGTCAAAATACTAACGTGTGAATGATGGATAATAATTTAATTGAAAAAAACAAAACATAGTGAATCTATAGTAATTAGAAAAGCTTATATTGCGAAGTGAAGTAAGTATTGTAACAGCATATTAGTTCCCAAATTAACGCGCTGAACAAAATAAACCGAACACCTCCTTGAAATTAGTACAAATATTTATATTTTTTAATTCAATAAAACAATTTGCCATTTCTTGATTGAAGCAAAAACAGCGAATTGGTTGTGAAAGAAATTGGGGCGACATTACGAGTATTATGGAGTCGAGATTTCCACAGCCAAAGTCGACCTGTCGTCTCCTTTTCGCCAGCATGTCGCCCGTCGCCACTGAGTCACGTCGACTGTCGACTCGAATTAATCACTAATCAATGACAAATGGTATTAACATCACACTCCATTGAATAAAGAGATAAATAATACAATCTATCAGATGTAATTTGGTACCTATTTTATATTAGCTATATACTTACTGATATATTTTCATATAATTTGGCAGTTCGGAATTTATGTCCAAGTGAAGTATTGCATGAATGTATTATTGGTAGCCCTTGAGAGTAGGCATATAGACATTTCAAAAAATTCTAAAAACGGGAGACCTTAAATCTCGACAACCTTACTAAATAAGCTTTTGAAAAAAAAGAGTAGATACATTGAACCTTTATCTAGGGAATGATCGTAAAATACTTTTTATATCTTGTATAGATTTCTCAAAAAAAAAAATTGGGAAAAAAACCTCTGATCTTTTTTCCGAAAGATAAAACTTGTTTCCTGAAAGTCGCAGAGTAAAATTTTCTTATTGTATTGATAATATGCATTAAAATCTAGGAAATGACCGTAAAAGCATTTTGATTGAAGCGAAATTGACCGCAATTCATTTATTTGAATTTTATTTGCTACTTACACCATCAACGAAATTTTAAAGTCATGATAATAGTAGGTATAATATTTAAAAATATTGTATTTGCAAAACAGTGTTCGGAAAAATACTTTTTTGGGTTTAGATGCGCATTGAATTCTATAGTAGAAAGCTCGGGTTCAAAATTAATTCCGAAAGTTTACGAATGATGTGTTGTTCACGTCATAAAACATCACTAGAGATATTTTTAGTGCAAAGTGTGCAATGTCAAAACAAAATATACATATGTATACATAATATGTATTGAGTAAGTCAGTATTAATAACTCTTAGGTACACAATATAAAGTCAGTTTAGTATCAACTTATTAATAGCTATAATATTGTAATACATATTAAATATACTCAGTAGTCGAATGCTTCACAATGGACGGGGTGTGTCAACAACTAACGAAATACGAAATTATTTCGAATATAATTTAATTTATTTCAACGCGATTTATTAATTAATTTTACAATCGATTATAATAATAATTTATTTTGATAAATAACTCAGTGATAAATAATATAATCTGTGTATTGAGTTCAGTGTATTGAGATTAAATTTGAAAGTTTATGAGTGAAGTTTTTGTTGTGTTTTCGTGTAAGTCTCGAACTTTATCATTTATTATTTCACCTACTATACTGACACACATTCATTCATATACAATTATACAGATAGAGCTTTTATTTTATGAAAGAAATGTATTTTTAGCATTGTAATGTACACACAGGATTTCTTTCAGTTTATTTATATTTTTTTCGTACATCGGTTCGATTGAGTGAATTAACGGAATTTATCTAAGTTTATACAATTTTTTTTAGTATTAATGATCCCAGTTTTTTTCCTTTAGAATCTGCATTCTTCTGTAGAATTGTGTTGGATGTATTAATTTATTGTAAATTGTAAACAATGTGGTAATGCGGATGCTGTAATCTGTAATAATAACAACGGATATGTATTCTGATTGTAGGAAATATAATTTTCTCTTGCTACAAAACTCGTAAACAATGTTACTATAATTGAATCTCATGTCACAAATTAGATTTTTGTGCAATGGGGGCGTCTTCGATTTTTTTCGCCACCAGAGTGCGCTGCAGTAAATGGAGGTCCGCATAGATACGGCAGGTAGGTACTATATATTATTGTTCTAAGGATATTAAACAAATGGTTTGTTTTGTTATGACAGTATTGACAGTTGTGAAGACCTCCATTTACTGCAGCGCCATCTAGTGAGTGGTAAAAAATACGCCCCCATTTAGTAGTTTTATTATGAAATCTACCGGTAAATAGGAATTAAAATTTATTTTATAATCCAGTGACTGGCCCGTAATGGGAAAGTTGTGGGGTAGTTTGATTTCTACTGTTCTTTTTTTTGTATATTGGCCTCCACCCGTTCGCGAGTGATTTAGCCATTGTCAAGTATAGTATTAAGTCAAATCTCTGATTTATCTATACACACATATAACTACGTAACTACACTTGTATATGTTTTTTTGGGGTAATAAATAAATAAATCTAAAAATTAGCAAAAGAAACATACAGAGAGAGTTACAAAGCAGGACAATAGTAGGCAGACTTATTGTAAAAGCAAAAAGGGTTATAGGTACTGCTGAATCCAAAAGTTTGCTGACAAAATTTCGTCACTTGAAGGAAATACAAAAATTAAAAAAAAAATCACTTTCATTCTAGTTGCAACACCAGTCTTGCAGTCACTTATTTCCCTAATGACCTCATTTCTTATCTTACCTCTCAGCATTTTCCCACACATTCTTCTTAACAACCTCATTTCTACTGCATTCAACCCGGATTCGTCCTCCGGAAAACTAATTACTTAAATAATCAAATTATTTGATGTAAGCAAACTGAATTATGAAAGGCGATTAAGAGTATGCATACTGACATTTCAAAAATTTCTAAAAACGGGAGACCTTATATTTCGACAACCGTTACTAAATATGCTTTGGAACAAAATAGGCTAAATGCATTGAACATTTATCTGGGGAATAACCGTAAAAGATTTTTTATATCTTGTATAGATTTCTTAAAAAAAGTAATTAAAAACATCTCTGTTATTTTTTCCGAAAGACGGAAACTCGTTTCCCAAAAGCCGCGGAGTATTTTTTTTTCTTGTACTGATAATATGCATTAAAATCTAGGGAATAACCGTAAAAGTTTTTTGATAGACGCAAAATTAACCCCAAAAAAATGGAAAAACGCTATTTTTACAATTTTATCATACGATTTTGAACCTTGCCGTGGGAAATGACCGTGACGTCATAGTTAGTTCGCGAGCTTTACCATGAAGGCGATTAAAAGTTGTTCATAATTAGATTCTCTCTGCCTTCGCTTCTTAATTCATCACTCATGCAATTTTCTTTAAATAGTATTTGCATTGCATTAATGAATATTATGTGAGTGAATCACTCCGCAATATTTAAACACTAATAATATTTATATATCTATAATATATCAATATACAGTGTATGTATAGGTATTATGTTGCTATATTGTATACTGTGTATATAGTTATCAATTAGTTATGAGATCCATACTAATGTACAGTGGAACTTGTTTTTTCGGACATAATTCTCAACATAGAGATTGGAATACGTATTACCTATATACTTTTTCATACTTAATAGTGAAACCTCACAAAAAATCACATTATTACCACACACTTTCTCATCATATCATAAATTTTCTAAAATAAGTATGAAAATCCATTAGTTTTATCAAAAAAATTGCATGCGGCGCTATTTTTTATTATTTTTTTTAAAAATCATTTTTCATGCATATTGTTGTGCAAAGCATTAGTACTTATATAATTTACAAATAAACAAACCACATCACGACCTCCTTCAATATACCTAAAAAATATTTTTTTTCTGCGGCTCTAATTACGCATTTTTTGTGCTATATGAATTTTCGAAATCTTTGTTGCCTCCCCCTAGCTCCGAGGCTGGCGACGCCCATGAATATGAGTGATTGAACATATGTATAACAATTAATATAATGGAAAAGTCCTGACACCATCATTTCGATTCGAAGAGTGGGGACAACAGTTTAGTAAGTAATTAAAAATATGGAGACTTGTCCTACTATAACTATACGTTCCATACTAATTCTACGTAGAAACATCTCCAAATAGATTTAACTTTTTAACGTATACGTGGCAGACAAAATAATTCAATGTTCAATTTCTATAGTGTTTAGTATTTAGTAATATAATAGATTCCTCATTGTTCGGTATAGGTCATGTTGGAAAATGGTAAACGAAAAAAGATACAAAAGAATTACCTGTGAAAGGGTTGAGGGAAATATCAAAGAAAAGCTCCCGAGGTCAGTGAACTTTAACCATTCAACTGACATTTCCAAATGTGGCAGGTCAGTCAAGTGGCGCACAAAGTATGACTTATAAAATGTATTGTTCGTAGATTGGGGCCGCATTGTATTCTGACACATATTATAATGTGTTATGGAAGTTAGAATATCTGCCAAGACAATCATTCATGATGATATATTGTGATATTCTGTATAATAATAGGACCTACCTGATATATGTAGACTATATTATATTAATCTCATAATCAGTTTATCATTTATGGATACTTGCTTCATAAATGGGGCAAGAGGGACCATCCCCTTTGTGAATGTGGCCAGATCGAGACTGTTGACCATATAGTAGAGAGGTGTCCTGACAAGAAGTTTGCAGGGGTTCTTGAGGAAATCCACAAGGTGACGCCAAGGGCAATAGATTACTTACGGAACATTGACGGGTAGCTATGACTCTAAGATAACTTGTACAATGGTCGCATGCATACGAAAGAAGAAGAAGAATCAGTCTATCAAATATTACATTTATTTTGAGGGATGACCTAACCTAACATAAAGAGTATCCTGCTTGAATTCATGGTGATGGTGATGTCTATTTAGATTTAGGCCTTGATAAGGTCTGCATTCAGTTATACGGGTATAGTGTCACGTACTATGTAATTATAGTTCCTGTATAGATCATTCTATTTTCATTTTATTTGCACCCAATTGACTTTTTGATGACAGGGTGTCAGCAATCGCTGCAGATAAGTTCATCACGGCTTCAGTTTTTTAATAAAAACTCATTTTATTTGGAATATCGTGATAACCATTTATAAATTTAGAGTCAGCCTGTAATATGAGGTTACCAGCGATAGCAGAGCATTACGATATTAAAGGATACAGAACACACGCAGTCACCACAAAGTTTCTAAATTCAAAATAAAAACATTCAGGGTGGTAAATGCTTAAACTCACTTTAGAACCTTGGAAAATACTATTCTTTCTTTTGCAACTTCGATTGTTACCTTTAAAAATATAGAGGCTTTACTTTAAGCCGGTACCTTATAGCCTCATTCATTCATTTCCGGGTCCGAGCTTCTCCCCACTAAGCCACCCCACTCCAGAAATTAGCAGCCATAAAGGCATTGTCAGTGACCATCATCAGGTGCCCCGCATCGCACCTCACTGGCATGAAATGAATGAATAGTAAGAAACAATATTTAAGTGTCGATCTAGGATATTTTATATTCCCAGCGTGTGTTATATCTAAATGTTTTTACAGTTAACACGTGCTAATGTTATGACACAGGGTCTATATAGAGATTCCATTACTGTATGTAGCTCTGGCTAGCCATATATCAGTAGGTGATCGATCTCCCGTATTTATGGCTTTTGTATTTCTATTATTGATATTCCTATTTCCCCAGACAAATGCTACAAAATCTTTACTGCGGTTTCCCTTTCACACAGCAATGAGTTATGTATTTGTAGCCGTCAATATTTTTCCATTCATTCATACTGGAGCTTTACAAAACATTACTTTTATGCACTGAGCAAAAATCGTTCTATTTTCGCATCAACTTTTTCAAATTTTGTACTTATAATAATGTTAGCGCAAAATAAGAATAAAGTAAGCGACAATGTGAATTATACCTTTTTTAGAAGAGCCTGGGAACAAATTAAAAAAACTAAAACAGTCAAATTGTTAAGATTATAATTACCAGTATTTTGGCTAAATTATACTTTTATATCTGAAAAACTTAACGGAAAATCCTCAGATCCCGTAAAATTTCAAGGGTACTTTCGGAATATTTTTTTATTAAAGGAATTTACAAATGTTGTAATTCTGAAACAGCCAATCTGTAGTCCATACTTTCATCTATCACAGTCTTTAGTTTCAAGACGATTATCTCAGTATTGGCTGAGAACAATTCAGGGCGCCCGAAGCCCAATGATAGCATATAAGGAACTTAGTTTAAGTAAGATGTTTCTAACATGAAAAACATTTATTTATTCTTATTATTAACACTCTATCAGCCTTTTTAATTCCAATGCTGGACATAGGCCTCCCCTTTGACTTTCCAAAGATCCCTATCCCGGGCATGCTGCACCCACTCGCTTCCTGCGATTCACTTAACATCGTTAGACCATCTTGCCTGAGGTCTTCCTACGCTCCTTTTGCTTGTTCTAGGTTGCCACTCGAGAATCTCTTTGGTCCATCTAGAATCTGAGCGTCTGGCAACGCGTCCTGCCCAACTCCATTTAATAATCATAAATGTACCTAATTATATCTACATTTAACATTTTTTATAATTTTATATACATCGCCTCAATTCTCGAGTTATTTAGTGGGCCAATATCTCATCAATTTATTTATATGAAAATTCCATCATCTGAAGGAAGTGGGTCATGACATGATATTATACTGTGCTATATTTATATCCAAATAATTAAGTATGAGAATATGTAGTGTCTGAATGAAATATATGTGATGTTCTGTAGGCGAAGTGAAGTGCATTTTGGTAACAATTCAAGGACAGTTTACTCAACGTTAATTGACTTTCAAATGATTCATTTAACATCAGATCAACATAATATAACAATCTCATTACAGATTAATAATTATCCAGACTTATTAGATTTAGTGAAAATAATGTTTAACATGACGCTTTGATTATTGAAGTACCTAATCAAATTATTTTCGTACTGCTACATGACGTGAAGTCAACAGGTCAGATTATTCATATTCGATCCGCTTTATTTTTTTTTCAAAAACAAATTAATAATACTAAATAAATAAATAAATAAAAACTTTATTGAAATAATGACATGCATTAAACAAATGGCGGGTTTATTGCCATGGGCAATAACTGCCAACCAACCACTTGACAAAATAATAAAAAACATAATGTGCGTACAAAAATGTACCTGAAATGTCTAAAATTAAATAGTTATTTACAACATATCAAATAAATATATATGCAAAAACTAAAAATAAATACAGTAAACGTATAAAAATACATATAATATATACGTATAAGAAGGTTTTATAGCGATTTTTAAAAATATTTTATGGGTATGTTAACATTTTTTTTTAATAAAAAAGGATCTGGGCCTGCATACACAAACCCAAATACTTTCCTGCACACCTTGCACTAGGCTAAAAGCCTGTATCGCAAAGTGTGAAATACATCGCTAGTGCCGGGGTTTGAACCTGGCACCTCCCACTGGAGAGAATGCCGCCTCAACCGACTGCACCAATCATGTACTCTTGTGAAATTGTCTGTGAAACACAGATTGCCAAAGCTTTCTAAAAGTTTTGTTTGCCTCAGTGTGCGCCTGTTCAATAAGTTGCTTGAAGAAATCGAGTCTCTGAGTGATAGTAAATTTAGGGAAGCAGTGAAAACGTACCTCATTGAAAAAACGCTTTACTCGGTCGACGAAATGCTGGAATGAACCATTTACATTCACTCCAGCATTGAACTGACTATATCATAAATTGTTTATTGTGCTTTCATTATCTATTGTCTTAATTATATTGTAAAACTGACGAGTCCAAGTGCCCGATACAGGGTCTAAGGACGATAAACAACAATAAACAATTACAAACATACATTTAGCTAGGGCGAGCTTATCGCAATGCTGCGATCTCTAGTTAACCCCAATCATTCCTCATCTTTCCCTTGGGATGGGTAAGGGATTCAGGGCTCTTCCACCTGATTTGCTAAATGTTATAATTTACCAAACCGTATCAATTAGGCGTTATATAAATATTAAGCCTCGCGACCGAACTATGAAGTCACGGTCATTTCCCACGGTATTAAGGTTTAAAATCGCATGATAAAATGGTAAAATAGCGTTTTTTATATTTTTTGCGGTTAAGTTATCTTCAATCAAAAATTTTTTACGGTCATTCCCTAGATAAAGGTTCAATGCATCTACTCTATTTTTTTCCAAAGCATATTTTTCTTTTGTTTTTTTTATATTATGGATCTGGGTTTATCTAAGTAAACCCAAATACATCTTTGTACACTTCACAGAAAGCTTAAAAGCTTGTGTTGTGAAGTGGAGTAAGTCGGGGATTGAACCCGCGCCCACTGGGTTAACAGTCAAGCGCGTTACCAACCAGGCTACCGACCACCTCGATTTAGTAATGGTTGTCGAGATCTAAGGTCACCCGTTTTTAGAAATTTTTGAAATGTAAATATGCCTACTCTTAACGCGTTTCTCATACTATTGTTTACATTTTATTGACGTCTGAGGTCACCCGTTCAATCCACGTGCTAATGTCAAAAGATTTCATCTATTTTCGTAACGCTGTCGATAAAATAGATTTTAAAATATAAAAATGAAATGTGATGTTGTATTTGTGTTATTAGGTTAGGGCATTTATTTATTTTATTACATGTGTAGGACGTGTTCGGAAAACAGCGGACATGACACTCGCATGTTTATAAAAAGCAGTCATCTTTAGTGAAACATCGTGTGTTGACTGGAAGACAACGCGCGGAAAGAATTAATATCATATCGGTGGATTATTAGATTGTTTAGATATTTATCGTGAAAATAATTTTATACAGACGGGTACAAATTATTTATTGGACTAAAATATTTTTTCAGTAAATAATAACTTCATTCAACCGTCGCAGAAAAAATCGTAAATATACAGAATTAGCAGGTGAAATAATAAATATTTGGTATTCTACTAGGTCGGTATATATAATCCCATTAGTATTACCAGCTACAGGTATAATACCAAAATCGATAATAAATAATTAAAAAAAAATAGATTTGCCGTAAAATTTGTACATAAAAATGCAAAAATCGGTAATTATTAATACTTTCAATGTTGTAAGACGATTTCTACATACTGATATTTCAGGCACAATGCTTGTATTTTAGGCACCGCGTTGAGCCTAATCCTGTGATATCCGTGATATCTGGATAGGTGAATGCTTCCCAGGATTAGGCTGATGAGTTTATATGTCAATCATGAATGATAATATGTAGACTCTTCTGGCTGATAATAAATATAATGATAACATGGTTATAAATGTCAACGGGATGCATACAAATCATTAAATTCGAATTTATGTACGTACTAAAATATTGTTGTTGTTTTTAGTCTAATAATTTGAACACGTCTGTAGTTCTATGTAGAGAGCGCAGTGTTTTTAGCGAAATATTTTGAAGTGTATGAAACATTGAAGAAGTCTTCATACTTTTGTGTTTTTTGTGTACAATATTGGATTTGTGAGAGTGATTTTTATGTAAAGAATAGTTGTATTTTTTGTCAGTGATCCAAATTTACGAAACGTATTACTCACAAGGACATCCAGTATGTTGTAAGACTAATTAACATTATAAATTAATAAAAATACGATGAATAGGCACTACACATATTAATTGTCACACCAACTGATTTATAAATGTAGATTAACATTAACATAAGGGAATTAATATCCTGAATATATTTCCCACGCCCCTAAAGGTGCTCTTAGGCTGGCCACACACGCCCCGAAGTTCAGGAACTAACATTCGGGAACCGGATTCCGGAAGCTCGAAAATGTATGCAATTTGGCATTCTCCACACACGTCCTGAATGTTAGTTACAAACTGAATGTCAGGGCGAACCGGGCACCCGGAGAACCCGTTTCTTTTTTTTTTTTTGTGGCCTATATTGACTGCCTTGATTGCCTTTAGCCAATACTGACGATTGATTTCCTACATTTCCAAAAAGCGAGTACACACCTTTCGTCCACACTATTGAGCTGTATAATATAATATTGAAGCAATTAATTAGTCAATTTTAGTTTATATTAATATTTTCTTTTTAAGGTGATCGATGATAAAAACATTTCTTTTAAGTTTTGGAAAATAATTGTGTAGGTACTTATTAGTTTAATTAGTGTTTTCCAATGTAGGTATTTAGTTTTTTTATGAATTAAAAAAATGGCATTTTTTGTCAATTTCTGGCAAATTGAATTAAGACCAATTAATATGGCAGTTTATTGAAAAACTAAACTTTTTGAGAAAATTCAACGCTGCCTACTTGCATAAAAATAATTTATTTCTTTTTGTACCTAGTGTGATGGGAACACCCTACTAGCTAAAAATAAAAGAATACTAAACTAAACTTTTGGTGTTCAACATTACCTCCTAAATAACTGCTACCTAAATTCAAAAAACTAAACCCTATTTTCTAGTTCTAAAAGCTACTTTCCCTAAGTTCTTTTCTACTTTCACTCTATCACACATTCAAGCACACTCTCACATTCTAATCTATCATTCAAATCGAATTTGCGTAAAACGAATCGCTGCTTGTCCGCCGTTATCCTGTTTTCATAATTCGTAACGAAGTTTTTCTTTTCTCCTTTCTATATTTTGGCCTTTACGTGATTCGTCTAGGGATAAGCTTTCTTTAATTTGGACCCACATTGTGTTTTTTCCGCTGAAATAAAAAGTCCTACCTCAATTTGGTGTATCTACCTATTATACAATACGAAGCGTTGTCCCAGTAAGTACCTGTAGCGTCATTAAGAAACACATACTCCACGCATTTCATACATAACGCATAATATACCAGGGGCGTACCCAAAGTGTGAGAACGTTACATCATATATTTTTAACACAAATAAATTTAGAAATCTCCCTGAAAAGTGACATAAAAGTACAAGAAACAAAATACAACACAATTATAACACAATCAATAATTATTCATCTACGTAATTGAAGAGATATAGAGTTGGTAGTTGTTGGTTAGTTTTTATAAGGATAGACAGAGAGTCAAATGCCGTTAATTGAAAATTAGATATGGCATGCTTCCTAGCTCCTCCTATACGCTAGGTTTTGTCCCAAACAGCCAAAAACGTTTCTGGGCCCACATGCGTGTTACGCGGGAAGTTTTATCACATTCACTACTGTATAATAAGTTATAATACAATACGTATAGAAATCGACTTTGCTTTGGCCAATTCTGGGTCTAATGTCTCTTAATTCCACTTAAGGCTTAAATCTGATTATTCCCCGCGAAATGGTTTAGCAGTCAGATGATACTTCCACACATATTCGTGCAATCAGTAATTATAACGTAAATATTCATGCAATTAGGGATAATAATGTACTAAGAAGTTTCTACAAGTTAATCGAATTCATGCACATCATTATAAGTCATTTAGGTTATAGCATCTTGCTTATAATATGCTGAAACAAAAGGATTATTGCTTAGTTGTTATTATCTCTGAAACAAAATAGTATAAATAAATTCTTAGCTTTGCTCCATCGGGCAGCATCACTGAAGTTAATTTAGTTGATAAAATAAAACTAGGATGGTATAATAGAATAATCCTGGATTAGAATTATTCTCACTACAAAATTCAGTAAACTATAGAAAGTGGTAATTAAATTTCGAATATAATGTAACACAGCTTCTAAGTGCCACCACCTCCGAACTCAACCGAACTAACACTGCCTCGAGAAATATCTCTTCATCTCACACTTTAATCTCTGAAAAAAAATATTATTAACAAAAAATCATACACCACCTACTACACACACAGACACACATCTTATTCTCAATACCTGAAATCCTGATAAAAAAATATATCTATTATCCATCTCACTCTTATTATAGAAAAATCTTAATCCTATTTCATCTCCTCTTTAGTAGATTCTGAAAGAAATATGTTAAGTGGGAATCATCTCTCTATAAAGGGAACAAGTATACCTAACCTTTGCCCTATAATATATAGCTACTTACTACTTATGATATTGCTATAAAGATGGGCCTCCATCACACTAGGTACTACATATTTTCATTCGGTTTAGATTTTTTTATGTTTTTAATTTGTAGCGTGGCTCATTGTTATTGCCAGTAATAAAGAATGATCTGTTTTGTTGTCATAACAAGACAAAATAGTACCCACCCAATAATAGAACAACTCACCCCAATATAAAATATATAGTTTACCTATTTATTATCAAATTTTAATCATGCTCGAATGATTTTTTAAATTAATTTTCTGATTTATCATAGACTGTCCAATTTCTAAAAAAATGTATAAAACTCACCAAACTAGAGTAAAATTTGTTAACTCTGACAATAGCTTAAAATCTGTTGGTATCGATAGAGATAAATCCATTGATATCCTATGCTATAACTTGATGATGAATAAGTAACGTCTCTTTCCATACATTTGGCGCGTTTAACATATTTTTCCCAGCTGTTAGGAAAACTTCATACAATTTTTTTCTTCGGATTGCGATTGGCTGCTAAGAGAGTAGGTAATCTAGGTAGGTACTTACTAGGTAGTGAAAATGAATCAAATGACTATTGTTTATGACTACTACAATATCAGTCTTGGTGGTCTATGGTTAACTGAAGTTCAGTCGCCACGCCACACACGCCCCGAAGTTCAGGAACTGACATTCGCCGGCTGAACTTCCGGACGTCTGTGGCCAGCCTTATTCCGGCCATTACACGGCCAATTTTTCGAGAAATTACTGATCACATTATTTCGCAATATATAGCAACTATTTCAGCAATATTTAAAGCTAGACAACGATATTGCGTACAAACACGAAAGAGAATTGTCACGATGTCGGCGACAACAATTGCTGAATATCCAATCGTTTTACAATAGAGGTAAATTATGTCTCATAAATTTGACAGAAATTGTTAAAATGTAGTTAAAAAATGTAGCAAGGTGAACTTTCTTCATAATTTTCGATTCTCACTATTTAAAGGAACACGAAAATTTGCCTAGTTTTTTAAGCTGGGCACTTCTGTTTCTAAAGATCTGTAGAAAATTTACGTACTTTCACTTTGATAGCCTTAAAAAGTTGTCAGTTTACAAGTACTAATAAAAATTCGCCGAAAATTTAAATTTTCGCCATCTCAATTTTTGCTATATTCCGTCAGGAAATTTTGTTGGCAAACCTCAGATTCGGATTCAGCACCCAAACTACCCCACAACTTTCCATAAAAAAATCCATCTGCACCGGACTAGTAGACAATTGTTAAATTTATTTTTATTATTTTGTTTGTGACGATCCTATGTGGTAATTTAATCTAACATTGTTACTGCATATGACGATCCTATATGGTGATTTCAACTCAGAAAAATGTAATGTACATATGGGGCGATTTTATCGCTAAACGGCGCCAATAAGTGGTATGATTATTATTGTTATTATTAAACCTGTGTTGGGTCGTTGAAGCCCAGAATTTCGAAAGGGCTATGCACTTCACTCATCAACCAATCAATTACTTTGTTTTTTGTTTATTGTTTTTATTGATTATGTTTGTATTGTTTTGTTTGTGTTTATAGATTTGTAATGTCTTGATATCATCACCCACACATACACACATCTACAGTCGTACACACACACACACACACACACCGCATACACACATACAACATCGCATGTATGTACAGACCCCTGCACCTGCACCACTACAAGCACAAGCATGCCTATCAGACATCACCCCAAGTCCCAGCACATGAGCACATATCATCAGACATGTATAGAGACAGGTTGGTACTCAATTATGTTTATTATTATTTACTAAAATAATACACTCTCCGGCATGACAGCTTTTAGGCCCTTGCGCCGAAGAATGTGCAGACATGTACAAAAAATATATAAACACTCAAATGTATCAAATATACCTATTCGGATGAACATACATCAACTACCCTCACATTATCTCTCCAACGAGCTGCCCCAGCACTGTTAACAGCGTCCATTCAACACCCACAATGAGGGACAGTAATTCGGCTTCAATACTTCAAGTGGTAATCTATTGATTTCACAAATCTGCTGTAGTCAACGGCAAAAATGTCGACATGCTGTGACAGCTCGTTGAGACAACGGATCACTTTACCCATCGGAAAATCGCTTTGTTCTGCCCGATGGTGGATAGAACAACATGTGTGAGCGTGTATATAATTATATATCTATACCATAAGTTGGCACTTTTTTACTCGTTCTATGTTAACAAATTTTCACAATTACCCAACTAATGTATCTTTTAGGCCTATCACACACGTCCCGAATGTTAGTTAAACCTAAATGTTAGGTCGATCTGTCCGAAGTCAGAGTACACCGACCTTTTTTTTTTAAGTTACACCATAGACATATTGACACGCTTTGCGACCGCCTTTAGCCAGTGTGAATGCAGCGCCCCTAGCGGTGCGGTCCAAAAAGCTCGGACAGATTCATACACATTTTTTTTAATGAAACAACTGTGATTTAATGGATTTTCACAATAATTTATTGAAAATTCTATGGGCAGATACCGGCCTATCGGGCATTAACATTGATGGACTCTTACGGGCTTAAGGCCCTCCGCATCCCCGGGTAGCACAGGCGCATATAGCGTCCTCTTTACCCGCACTTCTTGGTAAAATATTGGGTGGGCTCAGGGTAAGCCAGAAGGGAGTCCCCCGACAAACCCCACCCCTAACTTACATTCCTTCAGTGTCCTTGTCCAAGGATGGAAACACATACGAGCATTTCGCCGATCTGCCGTATCTGCCCTTTGAACGGTCCTGGCTGGTTCGAATACAATGAAAATTGACTCCATGTTTCTTTATCAGACTCTGTATTATACTCAATACTCATACGAGTATGTTGCTTCACTAACTGAAATAAAACAATACAAGATTGTTCAGCAATTAAACGAGATAATTGTTTGGATGCAATCACGTATGTGAAATGTGTATTGTGTACTTACTTACTGCTGTATATGTCAAAGCGATGCATGCACTAACTAGCCAATGTATACATTGACCGACACGCTCAGTTCATGTGTTCACAACCATTTTAATTTACGATTTGACTAGTTAGTAGTTAGTGCGTACATTTAAGAAAGAGATCCAGTCTGAATGAGTGAAAAATGGCCGCCAATCACAAACAGCTGTTTCATTATACACACTGATGTTGTCAGCTGTCAGTGAGTTATGTTTGATTGTTTTTATATTTTTTATACCTCAATAAATTTACAATTTTCTAACAAAACTCCCAGAATACTCTTAGAAAATTTATCTTAGCCTACATCAATAACCTGTTGGTTGTTCTTTTGTTTTTCTCTTTAAAGAATCCAAAACTTTTAATGCATGCATTGACCACTGAATGTATACACTCACTAGTTATAGCGTTAATTTTATACGGAGTTGATACTTTGACTAAAATCATCAGTTAATGCATACATTGACTAGTGAATGCATACATTAGCTGCTGTTACTGTAACATATACACTACACATGTTGTGTTATATGGACGATAGTGGAGGGCAGTATGGTGTAATATGTACTGTGTTATATTAGGTAGATAGTGTTGTCTTGTATTGGAACTTATCCAACCCACCTTGTACTGTATTCTTCTCTTATTATGTCTGACACATGACTAGAGTATGGAGTATATTTACTAGTAATGGGTAATTACTGATTATTTCGCTAGATTAGTTGCTGCCAATGTTTCATTCAATATATTTGGACTTTATATTGGCTGCTGCTACTTAACTCTCATGGTATATCACAATAATGGGGTAAACAGTCAATCCTGCGTAGAAAACATGTAGAAAACACAACATTTTTTTTTCGCAGACATTTATATTATGACATTCAGAATGCGTGGCGAGTCTCTTTGTTGTGAAATGTCCAAGCAGAAAGGATTTCTCACATTCCTTGTGGGATCATATGTCTATCATAATATGTTTAAAATGTCTCATTCAAAATTTCAAATAATTATCTGCCGATAATAAGAGAAATGAATATTTCTAATAATTAATAAGTTCACGCTGCTCGAAATCATCAAAATAACATCACAATCCCTGCGATGGTCGGGAAGGCAACACGTGAAAAGCATGCAGCTTTGTCCCGTTGAAGTCCATATAAAAAAATAATTGTGCAATAACTCTGACGTCACGTTGAGCTGACGTCACTCTCTATACCTACCCTCTTAACAAAAGCTGTCAATCCGATTGCTTAATCTATTACTACCCAGGCCACGTTGGGATGACCTAGATAAAATTGATAAAGGTTGACCTTAAAATTTATTTTAATTATCATTATTTGTTTACAACATGACATTATCCGATGAACTTCGGTGACCTAAAGTGCATCTGACTGAACCTAGGCTTACTCGATGTTCTAGGATTACCCCAGCATATATAAATAATAGCAAGTAGTTATTTCAATAGATAAACAGCAAAGGGTGGACCTTCCATCAGGCTTATAACTGATTGTCGGCTGGCTTAATGTTCACTTTACACTTCAGTAACATTCACCAATTCCAGTCCAACCATCTGCCGCGGCCGGGAATCGAACCCAGACCTTCAACCTGACAACCTGGTACTCTACCGCTGTGGTACGAAAGTTGGTAGTTGAGTCGAGATGAAACGTGCATATATTGTACACGGCTCTATTGAGATTGTTTTTGCAGCCGACGATCAGTCATAAGCCTGATGGAAAATACATACATCCTTTGCTGTGTATCTGTTGAAAGATAACTACTTGTCATATTCAACTACGATATGTAGAAAATTTCGAAGTTCTCACAAAAACATAAATTGCGATTTTCAAAATTAATCTTGTAAATAATAGTTATTGCATCACTTACTATATATATGTACGTACTACACACATTATTATTGCATGATGTTTGCCTTTGTTTGTGTAATAACTCCATATTGTGATGAATATAATGAGACAAGACAGGATGATAGTAATATTGTCTGACGTAATATTGCAGAGTTCGGAGAGCATCTGAGTCGTGTGGTGGTGGCGGAGCTGCTGAGGCAGCTTGGAGATCACTCGGACCACCGGGGACAGAGAATGGAGGTGAGATACTCTCAATGTATTATTATTATTAATTATTATTAATTTTGGGCAAGCAGCCTAGGCTGATGGGCCCAAATCAATGTCTGTGCCATCTGTCGTTCTGAGAAAGTCATCTAATCTGTTCTTGAACGCGTTCACTGATGGTGCTTGTATTACACTTTCGGGCAAACGGTTCCACATATTCACCACTCTATTGCAAATAAAGTTCTTTCTCGGATTACTGTGAAACCGCTCCTTGGTGAGCTTCATTGAATGTCCTCTCAAATGGGTATTGGTATTCAGAGTATAAATGGAGCCGATATCGGGAACATCATAGTAGCCATTCATAATCTTATACGTCTCGATAAGGTCACCTCTAGATCGCCTGGCTTTAAGTGTTGTGAGTCCCAGTCTGGTGAGCCTCTCCTCATAACTCAAGTCTCGGATGGCCCGTGGTACCTTTGTTGCCCTTCTCTGAACTCTCTCCAGAAGATCAATATCCTTGCAAAAATATGGACTCCAGACCTGGTAAGCATATTCAATCATAGGTCGCAAGTACTGCTTGTATATCCTCACGAGTAAGTCCTCAGAGATACTCCTGAAAGTTTTCCTGATGAGGAACAATAAGGAATTTGCCCTTTTTACAATTGATAAGATGTGCTCTTCCCATTTGAGATCGTTCGTTATTATTACTCCTAGATCCTTCTGCTCCTTTACTGAGGCAACCTGGTTTCCGGACAAGTAATATGAGGTTTGCGGATTGTTTTTTCCCATGTGGAGAACAACACATTTATCCACGTTCAGTGTAAGTAGCCATTCTCTTGTCCATGAGGCCAATTCATCTAAACTATTTTGCAACAGCCCATTGCTCAACAAGGGATTTGCAAAAAACTTGGTATCATCAGCAAAAAAATTCTTTTGGGTTTGAATAACATCTTGGAGATCTGCAATGTACATTATGAATAGAATTGGTCCGAGCACGGATCCCTGCGGGACGCCACTGTGAACAGGTCTCGGGTCTGAGCAGGTATTGCCCAGGCGGACCTGGAATGTACGGTCCGTCAAAAAGTCCGATATCCAGCGCAGAAGTCTCCCTCTGATACCGAGAATCTCCAGCTTGTAGATTAGGCGGTTAATCGGAACGCGATCAAAGGCCTTTTCAAAGTCCAGGTATACAACGTCTGTAGGTATTCCATGATTCCAGTTCTGCGTCCACTGGTCAAGACACATGAGCAGGCTCGTAACAGTGGACCTGCCAGGCATAAAGCCGTGCTGCTCAGCTGGAATAATGTCGTTCTGTGAGATAAATCTTCTTAATTCTGACGCCACAATCTTTTCCATTACCTTACAGGCGATGGATGTGAGACTTATTGGGCGATAGTTGGATGGCGACAGTCTGTCTCCCTTCTTGTATATTGGAGTCACAAAGGCATGTTTCCAGTCTACTGGAAGCCTACCATTTTCCAGTGATTGTTTCATAATTAATGTAAGGGGTTGACTCAGAGATGATGCACAGTTTTTAAGAATTACATATATGCAAATGTTTCTAACGCAGGACCGTAGCTGTTTTTGCAAGGTTACAATGTGTATGCAATTTAAAACATTCTTCTTCTTATCGTATCGGTCGACACTCACTATATCCCCATCCGCTCCCAGAAAGCCGCAACCTCTCTTGCGTTATCGTCCAAGGGAGAGCGATCTGCGAGACTCTCCCATGTGCACCGCCCAGGAGCCATTGGGCAGGCCAGGAGGTGTTCAGTGTTTTTCGACGGCGACGCGCGTGAAGTCGAAAATTATTTGTCCAATACCACATTTTTTTCGTTGACATAATATTTCATAATACATTTGTCCACAACCTTCGGTATTCTTGAACTTACGAGCCTACAAATTGTTTCGAGTAGTCATCGATATATACCTATCGAGTTCCTTTATGTTAAATTTGCATTTCATTTTAATTTATAAGTTGAGTTAATAAATATTGTGGTACAAAATGAAGGGTTTTTTACAAAAACAGCAAAACCAACAAAATTTCTCGTTTCAAGCATTTGATGTCATTTTATTCGTCTTGAAAAATGACATATGCCTGTATAGAGATTTCTTTGGCATAAACGACGTAACAGGCAAAAAAATGCTATTGAAATTTCATCGATTCTACAAAAACAACGTAACTGAGTAGAAATTCTTACAAGAACAACGTATCCGACTGTTTCTTTTCGTAGTTGTGTAGTTTTTGTAAAAAAAAAAGTTTGACAGTTGACACTTCGCGCGAAAATGTCAGATCGGTGTGCTGTTTCTTCCGACGTCGTCGGTTTGAAAAAACAAAAAACGACGAGCAAAAAAGAAGATCTGATAAAAATTAAGAAAGCTAAAGGGTTGGAACATATCAACCACAAAAATAAACTAATTCCAGCACGAAAAACTGGCCCGGATTGCAGGTAAATCTTGTTACAATACTTTTGAGGTTATGTTGATATTTTTCGTGCTATTGCATTATAACAATCCTGTATTCTCCGCGAATAATATAATTTTCGGTTATGAGGCACAGTTCACTCTATTGATAGTAGCTTATTAATTAAATAAATAACAATATATGTAGGTATAAATCACCACAGACTGGAATACAATCGAATGGACACTAGTGCTAGTGATTTAATCTATTCAGTCAATCATTGCTTTTTGTTTAATATTCTTTAAAACAATGTATTCTGTAGTTCGTAATATCATTGTATCATCAGATCTTACGATGGCTGAGTATCAGTTTTATGTTTTGTATATTCTAAAGTTGATAAAAAACACCAATCCCAATATTATTTTTCCAGGTGCAAGCTCAAATGTTTTGAAAAAATTTCGAAGAATGAGAGGGATGCTTTACTTGCAAGATTTAACGATTTGGCAAATAAAAATGACCAAGATGCACATTTGATGTCCTTAATATCGTCTTCATGTCCAAAACGATATACAAGTAAGAATCCAATTAAATTTAGGTTGAGCACATTCAAATACAAAATTCGAGACGGATTAAGGGAGATACCAGTGTGCTTGAAAGCATTCTCCGCCATCTATGGCATAACGTTTGGCCGAATTCGCAGAATTCAAGGACTTATTACCAGCAATGCTGCTGTCCCAAAGGACCAGCGTGGTAAACATAACAATAGATTCCGGAAAACACCAGAAGTAGTACTAAATTTAATAAGGCACCACATATCATCATTCAAATCAAGACAATCTCATTATTCTAGAAAAGATAATCCAAACTGTTTTTATTTGCCAGAGGAATTGACTGTAAAGAAAATGTATTCAATGTATTTAAACGAATACAGGATTAATGTCTCATATGGGGTATATTGGTCAGTTTTCAAAAATAATTTTCATCTGAAGTTTGGACTTCCTCGAACAGATACATGTGCAACGTGTGATTCCCTTAATTTGAAAATCAAAGCTGCCACACCAGATAACGTTTCATCTTTAAAAGTCGAGCACACTCTCCACTTGGCGAAAGCTGAAAAATTTTTCGACATCAAAAGAGGCCAAAAACAAAAGGCTCAACGCGGCGAAACCATGTGTCTAAGCTTTGATTATATGCAAAATTTGCCCTTGCCGCACATTAGGACGAGCGATGTTTTTTTTGCCAGACAGCTTTGGATGTATGTTTTTGGCATCCACGATTTGGGAAAAAACAAAGTTTGCTTGAATAGTTACATTGAGACAGAAGGCAAAAAAGGGCAGAATGATGTCACGTCGCTATTGCTGAAATATTTTAACGAAAATGATATGTACAGCGATCACCTTGTACTTTTCAGTGATGGATGTTCAGGGCAGAACAAAAACTACGTAATGGTAAATTTTCTGTATGTAATGGTACACGTTTTTAAGCTGTTTAAATCTATTAAGTATATTTTTCCTATTAGAGGCCACAGTTTCCTGCCAAACGACCAAGATTTTAGTCTTATTGGGAATAAAAAAAAAACATGTACGGCTGAAGTTCCTGAAGATTGGAACGTTATAATGGAAACAGTACGCCAACATCCATCACCATTTGATGTTCATAGAAGAACGCATGATATGTTTTTTAACATAAAGAAAGCATTGGAACCTTATTTCTGGAAACAAAGCAAGCCTGCTATGAAAATTAAACAGGTCCGAGAATTAAAAATAGAGAAAGATTTTCCATATGTGTTAGTGAGGGAGACATACAGCGGTCCCTGGCAACGCATTATTATAAGGAATAAACGACCACTTGTGAAAAAGTGAAATTAATTTAGAAAGGTTGTATGAGAATCCGATCGCGATGAATCCAAATAAAGCAACTGATTTGAGAAGGCTAATAAGATTTTTGAGTTCTCCAAGTAATCTGCAGTTTTATGAAAATCTCCTGAACAACATTGACCCCAATGCACAGGATAGTGACGATAACAGCAATGGAAATGAAGATATGTAACTACTATTTACTACATTTACAACTATAATACTACATTTTAAAACAACTTTGATTTTTATACGATTTTTAATAAACAATTTATGCAAAACATCTTCTTTGTTCACAAAAACAACATAACTCTCTTATTTCCCCTTTGTGTTTTTTTACAAAAATAGCGTAAGTGACAAAATTTTACAAAAACGATATAAGTGCAAGAGGCTTTTTTCCATTTATTTCACTAGATAACAGTATTCTGAGCCATAAACAGAAATATTTAGAAGACTAAGAGCATCCTTAATGATAAATTGTTGAAAAAAGTCCAAATATTTCATTATTTTTAAATACAGAAGGTTTTTTTCAATTTATGAGAAACTACTTCGCGTTCAGTTTTGGAGTTTTTGTAAAAAACCCTTCAAATGTTTTCAAGTAGAATAGAAAATACTATGCTAAATAAAAATTTAATTTACCGTAGAAATGACAGTATAATAATTGTACGTGCATAATAATAGAGAAGTCTGGTCATCTGGCCATCTCGTCTACCCCGCAAATAGCATAATTTTTGCCGCGTTACAGCTAGTATTCTTAATAATATCATTACAGTTCAATAAAACAACGGACTCACTCCCCATTCTGTATTGACTTGACACTAGCTCAACTAGGTATAATAAAGTACATACGCCGTTGAAAGCTCTGTACACATTCACTGTTACTCCTGACCATATGCAACCACTGTAGCATAAAGCTAAAGATTTTCCTGAGAAATTTTGGGAAAAATATCTCGAATTAACATTATTATTAACGTATTAACATAAACGCAATGTTTATGTATACCTTTTATGATTTTTTGTTTCGTATTTAGACTTATGTAAACCGTTCTGAATTTCGCAACAAAGCTCTGCACCATACTGCCATCTGTGTAATTTTCCTGAAATGTCAGTGAGCTTTTCTTGGATCGCTTGACACTTCGTTGAAGCTCGTTATTTTAAGCTTTCATCGCACTCTGTTTTATCGACATCTCTAGTATTCTAATCGTTATTTGAATTTAAAAGCTGAAAATATTTCATTCTCCAACCGCTGGTGGCGCTAATTGTAAATTCTGGTAATTTAGATTTTTTGTCTATTCAGAATAATATAATGTCGATCAGATATTCAAGTTTTCATATTCTTAATACGAAATTAATTTAACAGATAAAATAACGTAATTCAATCGACACAAACCATAAGTATTATTGAATGAAACTAATAAACACATGGTGACAAAACAAAACTTAAAGCAGGTGTGGTTTAGTTCAATGCAGGTCTGGATGTAAATTTTCCAGAACTACATTACGTCAATGACAACAGAATTGGAGAGAGAAATCAGTAAATAGAGACACATTATTATTCAATGCAGGTCTGGATGTAAATGGAGCAAAACTGCATTTCGTCAACAATAAATAATACTTATACAATCATTACGATGAGTCCGACAACTTGAGAGTTGCCGTTTAATCGTTTATCTGTCACAAAGGCGCAGGAAGCTGGCTTCGGAGAATGACGTCTTCAACTTGCTCCTGAATATGCATGGTGGTGCATACATGGTGACCCTGCTAAATCCACGGCAAGGTTATTCCACCGGAAGGAAACAGACTTTCCGATGGGACATTTAAAGCTGTCTTCTAAAAGCAGGACGGAACTTGCTGAGCTTATTGTTGCTTTGTGGTAAATGCCGTGATGTTGTGGATGGATGGATGAATGGAATGAAGACACCCTGCCCAGGGCCTCCCAAAAATATGAAAGAACAAATTGTTCACGACTCTAAAGACATTATTTCAGTAGACAAAATGTCCCTAAATTCTCGTAAATTATAAGTCGTTTAATAAATATTTGCGTTTCAAAGATATTTCTCATTACATTTTCTAATAATTACAAAGAATTTAAAAGAGTTTTGGCACTGAAACGTCTTCATGTATTGTGTAATAGTTTGGGGGAGGGGAACAAAAGTTTAATTTTTCATAATTTATTGTTTTAAGAGTGTGCATACCGACATTTCAAAAATTTCTAAAAACGGGAGACCTTATATCTCGACAACCGTTACTAAATATGCTTTGGAACAAAATAGGATAGATACATTGAACCTTTATCTATGGAATAACCGTAAAAGATTTTTCATATCTTGTATAGATTTCTCAAAAAAAAAAATTAAAAACACCTCTCATCTTTTTTCCGAAAGACGGAAACTCGTTTCCCGAAAGTCGCGTAGTAAATTTTTTTTTTGTACTGATAATATGCATTAAAATCTAGGGAATAACCGTAAAAGTTTTTTCATAGACGCAAAATTAACCCCAAAAAATGGAAAAAACGCTATTTTTACCATTTTATCATGCGATTGTTCACGCAATTTTGAACCTTAATGCCGTGGGAAATGACTGTGACGTCATTCCTGGTGCCAAGTCCTTAAGTATTGGAATGGATGACAGCTGTTGCATGTTAGTCAATTATTTGCCTTCACAATACATTGTGTGCCAAAGTACTTAGGCCAGTGAGTAATGTTACGGAGACACAGTACAATGCGTTACGGAGATGTAACTGCTTAATGGAAGATTTATTGGTGTAAAGAAGTAGCAATACTGTACAATCAGTAAGAAGGGATCTGATGTAAGAATCTTCACTACTGTCCGTTTTCTTTCAGAAGTCTCACGGAGCAAACTTGGTTTAGTGTTGCTTGATGTGATAATAAGATATGGTCACATTTTTTCGCTACTTTCAAAGTATATTTCAGAACTGTTAGTTACACTGAAAAACTAGCCATTTTTTGGATTGTTAGAATCAGCTGGCAACTTTGTTTTTCAAACTTGAGATGGCGGTTTAAAGGGATTATCGGAGTATTTTTTTATTTTTCCAACTCGGGAAACTATCTTGCCTTTAAAATGATTTCTCTAGCACCGCTCTGTAATATATTCGGCATCGTAGGTTGCTTGTAAAAAAATCAATGTGAGAATATTGCGGACCCTTGACAGCTCTTACGACAAGGTTCGACAATCAGGGCTATCAACAATACAGTCTTGCAACCCCACTTGCAGCTAACGTCCGCCAGCTGACAATATATAGAAAATGCACTGCATGTCATTTTTTATTCAGTTGGAACTTTTCTTGAAATAGTATGAAATGCTCCATACTATATACCTAATATTAGATATGTAGCATGACTTGATGTGTTGTGTCAACAATCCTCCTACAGAATGTACGACTAGTAATACTCGTAAAGATACGGGCCATTAGTATTTTTGCAAATCACCAAGCTTTATATTAGTAGGTAATAATTACAACTTATAATGAAGTGTACCTAATACTTCCACAGGCGGGTTGCAGTGGCGAGGAGTGACTTTTCCTTATAGATAATCCGGTAAATATTCACTGTTTATGTGGATAGGTAGATGAATTAAGCGTTATTCATACGCTTTTAATTGTTGATATAAAAATATTATATCAATGCAAATTAAGAGTATGCAATTGACATTTCAAAATTTCTAAAAACGGAAGACCTTAGATCTCAACAACCGTTACTAAATATGCTTTAGGAAAAAATGGAGTAGATACATTGAACCTTTATCTAGGGAATAACTGTAAAAGATTTTTTACATCTTCTATAGATTTCTCAAAATAATTTTTGAAAAACATCTCTGATCTTTTTTCCGAAAGACAGAAACTCGTTTCCCGAAAGTCGCGGAGATTTTTTTTGTACTGATAATATGCATAAAAATCTAGGGAAAAACTGTAAAAGTTTTTTGATTGAAGCGAAATTAACCCCAAAAAATGGCAAAAACGCTATTTTTACCATTTTATCATGCGATTTTGAACCTTAATGCCATGGGAAATTACCGTGACGTCATAGTAGGTCGGGAGCCTTAATTTATTGCTTGTTTTATTTATTTACTGGGTAAACAGAAAAGGAAGCCGTTAAGAATCGTGTTAGTATGACTCCTAGCGCCTTGCATCTTGTTACATTTTATTTGTAAGTGTAAATGAAAATTGTCAGCTGGAGAATGTCTGGACGAGTTTCTTGAACTCAATTGCGGAGAAAAGAAAAGTCGATGTGAATAAATATTACTCGTATGTAATAATGAATAATAAATACTCTGAGTAATGTAATGTTTACACGCTGTGTTCAGGAGGAATAGTTATATTTTTAGTTGAACTCTCTTCTCAGTACAGACGTACTACGTACCAACAAATGTTATTTATATTCAAGCCGCTATAGCGATGTTTCATTCAGATACTTTTGAGTACTCAATTGCCTGACTATGGGTATCTGTTACTGGATAAGGAACCGGCGTTTGCCTATACACTTTGGCAGCTAAAACAATCAAATAAAGAAGTAGTTATATACATATATATATACAGATACACAGCGTACGACATATAGAAAATTCCGATGGTCTCACAAAACATAAACTGTGATTTTCAATAACAATCTTGTAATCAAATAAAAGTTTTTAAAGGTCAAACAAATTCCTTTTTTCTATGATACAGAGTAGTTAGATTCTCTCTTTTGAATAACTAGGCGGCGGCTATGGGATAGTTACAATATAGAGAAATTATTTGCGACTGTATTAATTGGTTGTTGTCTTTGAGTATATCACATAGTTACAGTGGCGGATCCAGGATTCGATTTTGGGGGGGGGGCTGATTGTCGCCACATGGTAAAAAGTACTGTCACCCAACGTTTTGGGGGGGGGCTAAGAGGCTGAATCCCCTTGATTTGTAGTATATAAAGTACTGTCACTCATGGTTTTGGGGAGGGGGCTTCAGCCCCTAGCCTAAGACCAAAATACCTATTAGCAAAACTTTTAGATATGTCGGTTGTTTTTATTTTCAAGTCCTGAACATGTACTCATTTATTAACTCATTTGAAAGTAACGAATACAAAAAGAGTGGGTAGTTGAAAGGTACCGAGTCCGCTCATATTTATAGTGACGTAACATATTATGATGTATTGGCGTAGTGGATATTATGTATGATGTATGTATGATGTATGTATGGTGTATCAGAGAGTATTGGATGTTATAGTGTTTAGATACTTCTTAATATTTTACGGGCGATAAACTTAATAGTTCTGCTTCTGTAGTAGGCATTATATGTAATTATTTGTGTAGGTATAATATAATCAATCAATTAAGAGCCTATATTTAATATTTATCTTGCAATCTATCGCAATCTAATATTGCCAGACAAAAGTGAAATAAAATAGGTGAAAGTTAAACTAAAATCCATCCCAACTATTGCATTATGACCAATTGACCACGGATCTCAAATAATCTCATATTAAGACTCTCGACCCAACTATGACGTCACGGTCATTTCCCATGGCATTGAGGTTCCAATCGCATGATAAAATAGTAAAAATAGCGTTTTTTTCGATTTTTGGGGTTAATTTTTAATCAAAAAAAAAATACGGTCATTTCCTAGATTTTAATGCATATTATCAGTACAAAAACTAAAATTTTCTCTGCGACTTTCGGGAAACGAGTTTCTATCTTTCGGAAAAAAGATATGTATTTTTAAAAAGAAATTAGAGAAACCTACACAAGTTATAAAAAATCTTTTATTGTCATTCCTTAGATAAAGGTTCAATGTTTCTACCCTATTTTTCCCAAAGCATATCTAGTAATGCTGGCGCCACATGTTCGACGAGTCTCAGCGTCTGTTCACGAGCACCAATCATTCACGGATGCTCGGTAAATTTGGAAAACCATCCACACGCTCCCGACCGCGCTTGTATATTATGGATAAGCGAGCATGACGGACGTCTGGATTGTGTCGGCTATAACTTTCAGCATAGCGTATCTTTATTGTAAAAATAAAAATAAAATGAAAAGAAAACGAAAAATACGGCGAAAGAGATGGTGGATGTTAAAAATTCATAGAAACCGTACCAGTTTAATATTTAATTATTATATTATTATAACTTCATTCATGTAATATGATTTTTATGTAGTTTCATGTGTGTATTTAATATTTTTATTATTTTTTCGTTTTATAATTAAAATTCGATAATAATCATAAAATACCTTCTTACCTTTATATACCTATATATTTTTACTTTTGTTCTGTTATTTTCTCTCTGCGTGTGTGATATGCATTGTGAAAATGCATTATCTAGGTACTTATACTTACATATATACTTCTTTTAGTTTCCTTGTTCTTTTACTATGAGGCTAATTGTATACTTTTAATCCAGTCAAATTATACTCAATGCAGTTTCTCGATGGAGAGTTGTCGGGTAGTCTGGATTTCTTTCATGCTATACGTTTTCTGGGGTGCTGAATGCCAACAAAATTTCTTGACGGAACGTGGCATTAATAATGGGAAAAATGGCGAAAATTTCCATATTCTGGCGAATTCTGCATATGAACTTGACAACTATCAACTTTTTGTAGGTTATCTTTTTAGCAGAATAAAAGTACATAAAATTTTCTACAAAGGCATATTAAATTTTTCTCTAAAATAAATGGGAACGGAGCTGTCAAAGTCCAAAAAACATATTTTTGTGTTGTTTTACTCGTACATTACGAGAATCGAAAATGCATTGAGAAAGTTCACCTTGTTTCATTCACAACCAAATTTAAACAATTATTCTTTAAATTTATGAGTCACACTCTACCTTGCTGGAATCAGTAAACATAACGAATGTTTGCAACAAAAAAAAAACATTTAAAAACACCGTGAAGTATTTAAGCTAGAAATGTTTAAATAACTTTATTTAAAATGTAGTGAATTGTTTAGGCTGAAAATGGTTACACCTTTTTTGTTTAAACATTTCACTACCTATATTTTTAAATAAAATTTACCCTGAAAACTCTCTTCATATTTACTGATAACAGCGAGGTAAAATGCAGCTATTTCTATTACAACAATAATACGAGACGTCCGTCTTTCCCCTGCTAATGCACAAACGCTACTAAGTTCGCACGAACGTGTGGACGCTTCGCAAGTTTTTTGCCGCAAGCTTCCTTTGATCTTTGAAGTACCGTGAACACTCAGTCGAAGTGTTCACGTTCCTTCACGAGACAAGGCAAACGCCCATCCACACGCTCGGAGGTTGTGAACAGTCGTGGAAACTTGGCAAGCATGTAGCGCCAGCATAAGGTTGTCGAGATATAAGGTCTCTCGTTTTTAGAAATTTTTGAATACCATGGCTGGGGGTTATTCTGCCTAAATTTTTTTAAAAATAAAGTTTAAAATCGATTTGCCATTAATATTTCTATGAAAAGGTATGTAAAATATGATTTTAATCGATAAGCTAGTGCAATAGTTAGATATTTTGAAGTATATTTTTTAAGAAATATGTATATTATATACCTTTTTCATGAAACAAAGTAGTTAGCGAATAAAACCGCTAAAAGTTTATTTAAAGTGAAAAGTCAAAAAAGGAAAAATATGGAAAAACATTGATCCAAATTGAATCCAAAATAAAATTTGAGAAAAAGATTATCTGAAATTAGTTATTGACGATTAGGCCAATTTACCCCTGGGTTCGCGGTCATTTCCATACAAATTTACTATTATATTTAGGGTTGAACAAGACTACTAAAATGAAAATATTAATTTTAATAAAAAAATGTTTTTATTGTATAATGTTGTGAAAAACAAAGAGTTAGATAACAAAACCTAATGTCGCCGCCACACGCTTGCGAACGTCCACAAGTTTTTTGTGTTCACGAGTTAAAAGACGTCAACGGTGGGTTACGTACACGAGCCAAGACAAACGTTCCATCCACACACCTTTTTACTTTTATACCTACACAAAAAACTCGGGGACGCTCGCAAGCGTGTGGTGGTGACAAAAGACTAAATTATACCGTAAAATAAAAAGTACATAAGAACCAAAATCTTTAAGACTAAAAAAAATGTAGAGGAATTACCTTCCTGTATGTTTTTTGCGCCTTTTAAAAACACTAACTTTTGACAAGAATAACAGTTTCAAGACTAAAACATCTGTGTTATTTAAAAAAAAAAACATTAACTAAACTCTTTTTGAGAAACACATTCTGACGTATTGTGCGCGCGTTCGGTCTATCCGCAGCCGAGCCGAGTAAAAAAATACCGTTTTTAATACATTTTAAAAAAAAGTTCTGACAAAATGTGTAATATGTACCTACGTAATGCGTAACCTAAGTGACTGAAAATATTAAATAATATTAAATATCATCAAAGAAGGCAACCCTATTGTAGGCAAAATAACCCCGAGATTCTAATAATGTTGGGGGTGCTTACTAATTAGTGGTATATATACTAGTAAAATTAAGCAAAATACATTTTTTTTCGCTAATGTTGTTCTCAAAACATCAAAGTATAATATAGGAGAGTATTAGGAACCTGTTCCAAGCATTTTCGGATATATATCAAAAGTTTTCAGCACTTAGTTTTCTAGTCATTTTGACAGCTCCCTGGAAAAATGCTTCCATTAAAAGGTGTGTGAAGTTAGCAATAAGTCATCATGCTTAGTGCACCCAGAAAAGATGTGTTTACATTACCAGAAACAAAAAAAATACAAATTAATTATCTATGTCTTCTGGTTAGCAGTTAAACAAAAAAAAAGCGTTAGGCCAAAGATACCAATGGGTAGGCTAAAAAACCCCCGTTGACGGTACTCTTAAAGGCACATAATATAAGGCCGAGCTTCCACCTGCAAGAAAACTTCTGCAAGAAGTGTCCGACAGTCTGTCAGACAGTATCTTGCACTGAGACACCTGCAGACTGTCTGACACTTCTAGCGGAAGTTTTCTTGCACGTGGAAACCCGGTCTAATGTTGTAAGCGAACCTAAATATTGCGAGTATAAATAAGTCCGGTGGGAAATAAGTTATCATATCATTTACAATGTTTATTAAACATTTTTCTGCCTTGTGGCAAATTAATTGATTTAGTATTTTCTCTACTTGATACAATAATTTTATCATTTGGTAGCTGTCATGTTAGGAAACTGAATCGGTCCAGACCGCCGCGCCATCTCGTGGTTGTTACGGTTATCACTTCGCCTGTCAAATCATTTCACAAACATCATTAATAAACCTGCCGTTATGTCGACACAGCTTCGCTCGACTTGCAAACTATTCGGAAAAATATAATCACGTAGGTGTGTTAATTAAGTAGGTTAGTATCTGCTATATGACTGTGGCAGACTATTTGATTGACGCTTACGAAATAGGTACTGAATTTATTTGGCAATTTTTTTTCTGACTCTAAAAGATAATTCTGCTTGCATTTATGATCTGGGGTTGTAAACTCACACCCAAATACTTCCGCATACACTTTACACTAGGCTAAAAACCTGTGTAGTCATGTGCAGAATACATCGTCATCGACAGGATACGAACCCGGAATCTCCCATGAGGTGGTCGGTAGCCTGGTTGGTAACGCGCTCGACTGTTAATACAGTGGGCGCGGTTTCAATCCCCGACTTACTCCACTTCACAACACAAGCTTTTAAGCAAGTGAACTAAGATGTATTTGGGTTTATTTCGATAAACACATATTCATTAAAAAAATAGGTTTCTACTGTTCATGCCTCCATGATTGGCTAGTTAGGGATTTTTGTTGCGAAACACTAAATTAGATATTATTTTTCTTTTTTCATTTCCTATCCCTGAGAAATGTGTGGAGACCAATCTCAGGATTGTATCCCGGGAGGGATAGAGATCTCCGAAGAATTGATGAGTCAAGATGAGTCGAATGTTGTTGAAATACCAGACAAATTCTCGAGTCACAATAAAGTAATAAAATAGTAAAGTTACATCACAACATGTGATAAATTTAATATTAAGTAGCCAACACATTACCAGTATATTTAGTCACAGAGATTCTCTTAGCACAAGTCAATTACAAATTACACAAATATTCAAGTGACTATAGATTAGTAGGTATTGATTTTATAATAAGATTTTTAATAACGCGGAGGCAAGACTTGCCGACATACTTCTCAGTAGTATCAGCCAGAAGAGTCTACATATTATCATTCATGATTGACATATAAACTCATCAGCCTAATACTGGGAAAAATTCACCTATCCAGATATCACGGATATCACAGGATTAGGCTCAACGCGGGGCCCAAAATACGAGCATTGTGCCTGAAATATCAGTATTTAGAAGTCGTCTTACTATATTGCAAGTATTAATAATTACCGATTTTTGCAGTTTTATGTATAAATTTTCCGATTAACCATTTTTTTTCTAATTATTTATTAGCGATTTTGGTATTATACTAGCTGATAATGTGTATTCCCACTACGAGAATCAAACTTTGCATCAAAAAATTAATGTAACCCTTTGCAGTATAGTTTGATAATTAGAAAAATTATCACTTAGGTAATTTTTTAAAAAAAGACCCTGGACTTAAGTATACCATCTCAAATACTTTATTTTTTTTAATACTTTTAGTACACGTACGATATCTCGGCAGGTACGAACTTTTTAAGAAGGCTTTTTATCCGCACATTTCCCACAGTGTGAAGTAATTGTAGTGCATATTATTTTTACGACTTCCGCTAAAATTCCGTCTTTCCATCTTCAAGTATTAATATATCATAGTTAGGTATAGCACGACAAATATATCTTGCACCTTGGTCCGTGTCACCACGGAGTGTAATATACATAAGACATTAGTGGTCATCTAGTTCTCTGGCCATACTACACACAGGCAGTGTGACGTCACAACGTGTCCGTCAGTACTGAGTTCACCTTGTTTATACAGAGTGATCCGTTTCATTTCAAATGGATTTAAAACACAGCACTTTTCCACCAATCTTAAAACTCGCGACCCAACTATGACGTCACGTCCATTTTCCATGGCATTAAGGTTCAAAATCGCATGATAAAATGGTAAAAATAGCGTTTTTTTTCGCTTCGATCAAAAAACCTTTACGGTCATTCCCTAGATTTTAATGCATATTATCAATATAAAAAAATCCGCTACTTTCGGGAAACGAGTTTCTGTCTTTCGGAAAAAAATCAGAAGTGTTTTTCATATTATTATTTTTTTGAGAAATCTACGGGTGTCCCGTAAGTCAACGATATCCCGTGGAGGATTTTGACAAAACAAACTAAAAATCATAGTCAATAATATAGGCTTTCGATGAAGATTCTGATTTGTGGCCTTTTTCTTAGAATCTAGTGAAAATTCTGTAAAAAAAAAATATATTCCTCAAAAATTCATGTTTCTTAACAGAATTTTCACTAGATTTTAAGGAAAAGGCCAAAAATAAGGATCTCTATCGAAAGCCTACATTATTGACTATAATTTTTAGTTTGTTTTGTCAAAATCGAGTTAGTAGTTTGTAAGTTATTGTCAAAAAACCCAAATGAGAAATTTTCATGCACCTCAATTTTCAAAAGGCCATAACTCCAAAACGGTTGATTTTTGGACATACATTTATCATACTTTTTTTTTCATATTTTTTCATCCTCTATCACTTCTCTAAATATTTGACCAAAGGAACCTATTACCCTGCGTTAGATTTTTTTTATAATGAGCTCTTTTTAAAGTAAAACAGTAATATCTTTTTTTGGAAAGGGATCTATGTCCAGTTTTATACTTTTTTAAAAACTACACTAAATGAGGTTGTTTTCAACATAATTTGTCAGCTTAATGTGGTAAAATTTTTTTACAGTGTAACGGAGTCGAAATTTGCCAATAAAAAGCAAAAAAGTCGAGAGCCGGAAACGATGTCCTTTTTTTCTAAATTGTGACATAGTACGTTTTATTTTGGAATATAATCAAATAGCTGGATTATTCAGGATTACGAATCAAAAATTAGAATCTTAGAATATTGTATTTTGTGACCGTGGCGATCGAAAAACTGAACGAAGGTGTCGAATTTCACGAAAAACAAAAAAGTGCCGATATCTCGAGAACGAGCGATTTTTTACTAAGGTCATATTTAGTTTTTCTGGTCCTTTATGAGTTGGTCTATCACCCCTCCACGGGATATCGTTGACTTACGGGACACCCTGTATACAAGATATAAAAAATCTTTTACGGTTATTCCCTAAATAAAGGTTCAATGTATCTACTCTATTTTTTCCAAAGCATATCTAGTGAGGTTGTCGAGATCTAAGGTCTCCCGTTTTTAATTTTTTATTGAAATGTCAATATGTGCACTTTTAATTTAATTACGCCGAACGTTTTCGGTAGTGTTTTTGTGTTTTGACTCAGGCCCCAATACCATTGTCAAGGCCGAAAACGTTCGGCGTAGTTAGATTAAGATTTGTGGAAAAATAACGTACATTTTTATTTAAATTAATTTAATATTGATCTCCACTACAGTTGTCATTAGAACTACAATTATATTGTTCTCTTTGTAAAACTTGCTAGAGTTAAGATATTGTGTAGGTACAAGGTAATGATAAAATAAAATTTAGTATCATCCTGTAGTATTGTTAGAGTTGAGATGGGGCAACGCTCTCAACAGCACCGGTAGCATTGCGTCCCTTAGATCAGTTCTCCAACACACGTCGCGGCGCCCGCAACACAAGGCGTCTCAGTCTCCGTCTCTGTCTCTATACCTCGGGCGCTCTTATCTCCACCACTCGCATCTCCCATAATAATAACACGCGGTGCATACACAATACATTACTCAGTGCATGCAATACCTTCTGTTTATATTGCGGTATCTATTCTACACAACACAGTGTGGTGATTCTATTCATAATAGTGTTGTATATTATTCAGTTCAATACAATGGATAACTTTCTTACAAGACATGATTTCGATTCTTCTCTCGCTGTGAAAATAATACGTGGAATAATATAGTTGTGTTCTATGTGAATGTGGATGTGATACATTTTATGTGATTGTGATTAGTGTTTGTGTCGATGTCTTTCTGTAGGATAACAGGATGCAGCCGTGGGTTGCCCAAGCCAAATTACTTCCCTCTCCTGCCACCCATCTCCCCGGGAGATGCTCGCCGCTTCTGTCGCATCACCGGCAAGTCCTACGGCCTCCCCACACACCACTACATTCCGGTGCTTCTCTCCGCTAGCTCTGCCAATAAGGCCAAGTGCAAGATCACCAATGTCTCAGGTGATCTGGGACCGCATCACTATACACCTGAAATCAATTACGGAAATAGAAAGCATCAATTGTTGGCTGACTACAGATATGTATTCCCCGTTCTGGATGCGTCGAATGACGCTCAGAAGAATTTATTAGATTTAATAGAAGAAAAGGGTGTTACAGATGATAAGAAATATGTGTATGTTGTACAAGAGAGGCGATGCAGCCTGGTGTTCCCTGCTGGGCTGGAGGCCGCCGTGAGAGATGGAGACGTTAGAGATGTGATGTTGGCTAAAGATTCAGATTCAGTTCTAATTAAAATGAAACAAGGAAGTCATGTGTCGATGGATTTCGTCAACTTTAAGGAGAACTGTGAGCTCTACGAGGGCGAGGGACCAAACGAACATGCGATTAGAGATATTGAAATGGAAGAAATTGAAAAACGTAAGAAACGGAAACGAGCGTCCGGACTGGCGGGAATGAAAAAGATATTTGAAGATAAAGATAAATTAGTTGAAATTCAGGAAATTGAAGAAGAAAAAATAAAGGAAGAAAGACAAGTTAAACGACTTAAAGAAGAACCAATTAAAGAAAAGACACCAGAGAAAGCCAAAACTCCAGTTAAAGAAAAGACTCCAATTGAAAATCATAAGACTGCTATAGAGTTCGTTAAAGAAGAATCGGCGGGTTCTGAAGAACGACCTTTAAAAATGAAATCTGCACTTTATGTTGCCAATGGTGATTGGAGGAATCTCATGAGGCCATTAATAGAATCCTGGGACTGGGATACGTTTGAGAAACAAGCTGCGGCTGCTATGGGAATTCCTAAAATCACAACCCTTCCACAGCCAATAAAGGCAACTCCTTTACAAATTCCTGCGGAAATAACAAACGTACCAAAGGAAATTTTAACATTTACTACAGGATTCCAAAATGTTGCCGCTATTGAACCATTTTCCCCAGTCACTGAGACGCCAGATGTCGAGTTGTTCTCTTTGATAAAAAACATTCCGGTTGAGAAATTAGATAGTACTGCTCAAGTTAATGAAAGACTTATGGAAATTAAGCAAGAATCTGATAAGCAATTACCCATTTTAGACGAAATTCCGCAAGTAGTTAAAAATATTGCAAATGGAAAGCGTTCAAAACATAACAAAGTAACAGGTTTAACACTCGATATAAATACTGCGAAAAAGTTTGTTCCTGGGCAAATAATTGACACAGCTACGGGAGAAAAGTTTGTTCCTGGTCAAACAGTTCCGACTCCAGCTGGACCGGTTTTCTTACCAGGATTTACCGTACAAACTGCAGAGGGACCAGCCTTAATTCCCGGACACACGTTTATGAACCAAAAATCAAATGAGCCATTTTTTGTAGCCGGACAATCAGTACAAACTTCCGAAGGTGAAAAATTTGTACACGGACAAACAGTCCGTCTAGAAGACGGTACGTTGAAGTTTGTAGAGGGACAAACTATATTTTCAGAAGATGGCCCTAAATTTGTTCCTGGCAAAGTTTCACATCAAGACAGCAAAAATATTTTTGTACCTGGACAAACCATTCTCACAAGCGAAGGACCTCAGTTCATTCCCGGACAGACAATAAGAGTAGACGATAGCGAAGTCTTTGTACCGGGACAAAATGTTTGCTTGGATTCTGAGTGGAAATTTATTCCTGGACAAAACATTAAACTTAATGATGATGTGAAATTCGTTCCAGGAACTACACTTAATACGCAGCAAGGCCCCAAATTTATTGCTGGACAAACCGTCATGCTCAAAGATGGTAGTCCAGTATTCGTTCCAGGAATCACAGTAGAAAATGATGGAAATGTTAATTTTGTACCTGGAACAACAATTGATACATTAGATGGCCCCAAGTTCATTGAAGGCCAAATTGTACAAACGCCACACGGTGATCAATTTATGCCAGGTAAAACTATTGTAGGGCCCAACGGAGAGATTGAATTTGCCATTGCAAGATCTATCAAAGATATTGTGCTCTTAGAACCTACACCAACGGGATTAATTCTCAAAAGCTTTTCAATGAACAACTGTTCAGATTCCGTTTGTGTGTTTGGACACATGGTGCAAAATGAAAAAGGCATAGAATTCTTCCCAGGGGTGACATGTCCAGATGTTGATGGTAAAGTAGTATCTGGAAGATTGATGAAAGAAAATGAAGATGGCGCTAGATTCATACCTGGAATGATGATTGAAGGAACTTTTGTACCTGGTCAAATAGTATTTACAGAACAAGGCGAAAAGTTTGTACCTGGTCAAGTAATCGAAACTGGAGATGGCCCTAAATTTGTACCAGGACAAGTAGTCGAGACAAAAACTGGAAGCAAATTTGTTCCTGGTCAGACTATAGAAACTGAAGAAGGTCCACGTTTTATACCTGGACAGATTGTTGAAACGAAGGCAGGCCCAACCTTCATTCCAGGTCAAGTAATTCATACAGACGACGAAGGATCACGTTTTGTACCTGGTCAGGTTGTAGACACTGAAGAGGGCCCCAGGTTTGTGCCTGGAAGAGTAATAGAATCTGGAAATAGAGGAATCACTTTTGTTCCTGGACAAATCGTACATACTGAGGAAGGTCTAAGATTTGTGGCTCCAGATTTAACAGAAGGTGAAGAAGGATTAGAATTTTCAGTTCAAAGCTTTGTCGTAACTCCTGAAGAACTGAAGCTTTTAAAAGTTCACGGGGCAGATGCCTCATCAAGAGGTGAATTAAGTATTGACTCTAATATGCTGAGACAACTTTCCGAAGCTGGAATGTCAATTGGAAAACAAGTACCGGCAGAAATTCCAGCAGTTGATATTGTTTTAGAGCACACAAGAAAAGCTAAGGTGTTGGATGAATATTTGTCAACTCACAATCTGAATCTTGAAGCGCAGGATAAATTAAGAGAAGTTCTTTCTTCAATCATTGATATGAGTATTCAAATGAATGAAAAATGTAACAAAACCGCACCAAACAAGACTTCGAAAATGCAAAATGGATTTGCGTCTCATAATGGAGAATCAAATCATGACCAAGATGATGATCAGTATGAGAATATTAAGAACTCAATTGCTGCAGCAGTCCTGGCGGCAACTGTGATGGCTGAACAATGCGAACAGGAACAGAATAATAATCAGAATATGGAAAAATATAAGATGATATTAAATTCACTCGACACTGTGCTAAAGAAGCAATATAACGAATCATTCATTTCCACTGCATATGAAATTCTTCAAACCGAATCTGAGAAAGAGAACTTGTATGGACAAATAGAAAAACATGTGTCACGTAATAAAGTTGATATTTTGAAGTTAGCTATAAATAATACAGTCACTAGTAATGCAGTGGATGAGAATGTCGTAGTGGATAAACTGAGCTTCGTTCTGAGAGATGAAAAAAGTTGCTTGGGCCCCGCATTTAAAAACATTTCGAGGTCTAATTCAGAACTAATCAAATGCGTCCTTCAGAACATCTCTGGCAGTGCTGCCTCCTTGGCAACGGGACAACAAGCAACTGAAACTCTCCAGAAGGCGATTGTCTCCGCTGTTAGACAATCCAGTGAGAATAAATTAACGGAACTCATTTCCGAAGGTAATGAAGAAACTTTAAAACAATTACTCTTACAATCAATTGGATTAGCTAAAACTTTAGGAATGGACTCCGTAGCGAGAAGTTTATCAAAATTATTATTAGATCCACCGACCATGCTTAAGATGTCCTCTGATGAAATGACATTGAACATACTCAGAAGATTAACTGTTATACGAGAATTAGCAGAAAGACAACCGAACTTGCAGTCAGCTCTTAAAAAATTGGAGCTGAGTCCAGAATTAGCCAGGAGCGATCCAAAGTTGCGAGAATTAGTTAGAGAGAGTGCTGCGCTGATGATTGTCCCCGAAGAACCGCCGCTTCAGACTTCGGATGATGTTCCTCTGACATTATTCAATAATGAAAACAGCTTGGCTATGGAAGACTTCCTATTCCAGCGCAAGAAACATCCAGGAACTGTGTTGATATCGAAGCGTGGATTGCAGGCAGTCGTTCCTCGCGAGTCCAGCAGAGCAGTCCTCACTGGACAAGTTGCTTACACATTAATAGATGAAAAGGGGATCAACCACTTTGAACCTTTGCATGTTTTCTCCGCCCTAAGGTTGAATCAACCGACAGCTCACAGATTCTCAATGTACTGCTGCCCAGTGGCTGACGGGGATGATTTGGAGAGCCAGTCATTGACGGAGTGCAGTAGTCTGAGTGAAGATATTAGAATGACTAAACTTGGGGGATGGATAAAGAGTCAGAAAGGAGTTAATCTGGATGGAGTAGATAATCCAATGACTAATGGATATGAAGGATTCGTGGAACATACTCCGAGTTTCTTAAAGCTCGATTCTATATGCCGAGGAGTAAGTCTTCCCTTGCCTATTTCTCATTATTTGTTAGTGAATAGTTATTTCATAAATTCGCGAACATTAGACGTGCAAAGTATTCATTGTTATACAATGTACATATTACATGAAATGTTTTTGTAAGATTTGAGTCAGAGTTAATCCTCGTCGACCATAAATCTTTTCCTTTGTCTCGTAAACAATAAATTACAATGTGAATTAGCTTGTAATGTTAATGTTCTCCCATCTTGTTGGACATTTCATATATTAATTACTGCCAAGGTCTACAGTAATTACTTTACTACAATGTCAAAATTACAAACTAATTCTCCATTAACAATGTAGCTTCATACAGTTACTTTGTCCACTTGAATGTATAGAGAAAACTTTTTAAATTTAGAAAAAAATTCGAAGTTGGAATTTATTTAAAAACTTGAATACATTTATTGCGGCGGGAACCCCGGTTTGTCGAATAGGATACCCATTTTGATACCTAAAATGAAAGTGAACAAGTTAAGATGGTTGGGACGTGTGGAGAGAATGAACGATGAAAGGATAACAAGAAAAATTTACCTGGGTGAAAGAGGTGGTGTAAAGAAACGCACAACACACAACCATGTTGACCAGATCCCCAAGGACGGACGTGTTTTGACTAAAAGTAATCGTAGAATGTGTATGAGGAATCGCAGGAATGTGACGGAAGCCCGAAGTATGTGTAAGGATAGGAAAGTCTGGCGATCCGTTTTCTCTGCTTTCCTCGCAAGGGAGGGGGGCCATTTTTCAATATTTTTATCCGATTGTTCTGTCGAAGTCAGGTGTTCGTCAGTAAGGCATTTCACGCCTTTTCAGCCATAAGGTTCGCCACCACAAAGGTTTGCGCAAAGCTACTCCTCATCCTCCAAGTCCTCCTGTCCCCCGCATCCTCCGCACGAAGACTCGCCTCCTTTAGGTCTCTTGTGATAGTGGACACCCAACTAGTCAGGGATCTGACTGGTCTTCTGGGTCCTACTTATATACGTGCTTGTCATTTTTATTATATTATCCAATGGCAATCTCATTATGTGTCCGTACCATCTTAGTTTATTTTCGGTCACCTTTTCTCCAATAGGAGCGACTTTAAAACTGCCACGGATATGGTCATTTTTCACCCTGTCCAGCCTCGTAACACCACCAGCTCATCTGAGCATTTTCATCTCATTGGTGTGTAGAGTCTGGACGTGGTTGTTTTTTAGGGCCCAGCACTCAGATAAGTAGGTAATCTAATAGGCTGTAACATTAAATGCAGAATAATATCGTCACTGCCGGGATAACCTCCCGCTTGGGAGACCTCCTCTTACACCATACACCAGGGACCTACACTTTGTCCAATATTTAACTTAATACCACTTTGTGCTTCCAGGTGGACGATGTAATTGTGGCCTCTTGTGATTACACAGCGGCAGCTGATGATGAAGTGTCTCTCAAGGTGGGAGACATTGTGGAGATTCTGCAGACGACTCAACAGAATGGAGCCAAGTAAGTCACTTGATCATTTCCTAATGAATATAACGTAACTCTATCACGTCAGTGTCCGTAAGGGAAGACGATAGTATGTAGTAAGAAGTTCCTCGGATATCGCGAGTTGGTTTTTTTTTACCGATTTTCTTTTAAGGGCTTATATGAACTGAGCAGAAATCGTACTATTTTGGCTTCAACTTTTTCAAATTTTGTATGAGAATGTTAGCGCGAAATAAGAAAAACGTATGCGACAATGTGCATTTTACCTTTTTAAGATGAGCCTGAGAACAAAATTCTAAAGCAGCCAATTTGTTAAGATTATAATTACCAGTATTTTGGCTAAATTATACATTTATATTTGAAAAACTGAACGGAAAATCCTCAGATCCCGTAAACTTCAGGGGTACTTTTGGAATATTTTTTTATTCAAGGAAATTCCAAATATTGTAATTCTAAAAAAGCCAATCTGTAGTCCATACTTTCATCTATCACTGTCTTCAGTTTCAAGACGAATCTCTCAGTATTGGCTGAGAACAATTCAGGGTGCCGAAGCCCAATGACAGCATATTATTGAACATTTCTCCAATAGGTTGCTTACGTTTATGTTAATCCTTCCACAATGGACAAGTTTTCCTTATCCTAGTTCCTAGTGTTACGAAAATTGCCTCCCTGCAATATTTCGCTGTCTGAATAGTCCGTCAACATTAGGATCATCTCCACACAACACGACATGTAAACAACACTTGGCTTTCATCACAACACATCATTCATAAATATTGTATTAGTTCACATCATCTGCCAACCAATCACTCAATGTTCCTACTTCCCTTTGTGAACAAAACAGTCAAAAAATAACTTACGATAAACAAATAAGGGCCTTTGTTTATTGTAACTTATTTTTTGATACTTGTTTAGTATTCTGGCTATCACCTCACGCCGTGTCCCACGCGGGGAAGACAGAGAGGACTTGTTTATTGTGAAATTTATTTTGGTTCAGACTAGATTCAAGTTTTACGACTTGATGTCTGAACACTGTGTCCGCACCTTCTTTTATCTCAATTATTTATTGGGATATTCAGAAAACAAATTAAAATACTCTTACTTTGTAATGAAGATATAAAACATCGACTGATTTTGCGAAAGATTGTGAATAAAATGACTGCGAAAAACTACAACATGACCTACAGAGACTCGCCGAATACTGTGACAGCAATAAATTGCACCTTAACCTGACAAAATGCTTCGCCATAACTTTCACCAAAAAACGTCGAAAAATCTCCTTCTCCTATGAAATTCATGATACAAAACTGACCTCCGTCCCTTCCATCCGTGACCTAGGGGTGACATTCGACTCGAAACTCCACTTTGACACGCATATAGATCAAATTACTCTACAATGTAACAAAACACTCGGCTTCATATTGCGCGCTACTAAACGTTTTAAGAATATCGATTCGATGATGATCCTATACACAACCCTAGTTCGTTCCAAACTGGAGTATGGAAGTGTCATCTGGAACCCCTACTATGCGAAATACAAGGAGCAATTGGAGAGAATCCAAAGAAAGTTCGCCAAGCAGATTGAACGACGATTCGGAACTGTCCCGCGATCAAGGCTTCCTCCTCTCGAAGTAAGACGAAACATACTCGACGCCAACTTACTATATAAACTTTGTAACTCTGACATCGACGCACCTGAACTTCTGGATGGAATATGTTTGCGGGTTCCAACTAGAACGACTAGAACTAGACTTCACCGGACATTTTACCAGTGGCGTAACTAGACGGGGGCGGGGGGGGCGGTCCGCCCCGGGCGGCGCATTTCAGGGGGCGGCAAAATGGAACAACATATAAAAAAAACATCTTGACATAACACACAAATTAAAAAATATTTCTGAATTTTCTTAAATTATTATGAAAATATATTAAATTACAACTATACAATACCTGTAATGAAAGACAACCAGGTTCATCATATCACCCATTTTTTGTCTAAAAAATTTCGCCTGCGGCGCTTTTTTTGGTCCTATTTAGTCGTTACCTTGTTAAACGTACTTATTTTTATATTTTTATTTAAAGATAGTAAATAAAATTACAACACGACCTTCATTTTCATTTCGTATTGTATAAAAATTTCGCCTGCGGCGCTATTTATGTGGTTTGTTGTGCCACGTCTATATTACAATTTTAGTAGCTCTCGCTTAGCCTAAAAGCTGCAGACACCTCTTGGTACACGTATACTTAGGGTAAGGTACTTTAGGGATATTTTAGGGCGGGGCGGCATTTTCAGAGTCCACCCCAGGCGGCACTAATGCTAGTTACGCCACTGCGTTTTACTCTACAGCCGCAAACAACAACGCAGGACTAAGACGACCCCTTAATAGACTTACATGTCTTTATGACGATACATTGACAGACATTGACATCTTCAGACTTACTCTACCGGTATACAAGCGACAAGTACGTGCTAGGCTGACATCATCTATATTACCTCCCTGATATGCAGAGCATCCCCCCTCCCCTCCCCCTTCCCCCCTCCTCTTCCTCTTATCCCGAACTCTTCCTTTTTTTTGAAATATTTTTTTTTTTGTGTGTTCTTGTTTGTTTTCTCTTTTTCTATGTTTAATAAAATAGTAAAATCAGAGGTGTGCGTGTTTGTTTGTAATAAAATAAAAAATAAAATAAAATAAATCTCTAGAGGGGGGTAGGGGGGGTGGACAGCTGACGACGATGAGCTTGGCGACGCCCATGGGTCCTCGTCTCTTTCTTCTATTGAGGAAAAATTGTAACAAGATGAAGTGGTTCCTGTGAGTTTATTAAGTTTAATAGTTTAATGAAGAAAACAAAACAACATGTAGAGTAGAAAGAGGTGAATCATTTCCTTTATATGATAGTATGATTAATCCATTACTCTTATATGATCTATTTGTATGTGTTTCTATCTAATTCTAGATCTAGGTAAACATCTATGTACATATTATCATTATAATACTACTAGCTGTAAGTGTAACCCTTCCAAAATGACGCTGTCTGCGGGGTAGGCAGAGGGAACACATCGCCAGACCCTATTCTTTTTACGCGGAGGCATGACTTTGCCAACACCTTCCTCAGTATTATCAGCCAGAAGAGTCTACATATTATATCATTCATGATTCACATATAAACTCATCAGCCTAATACTGGGAAAAATTCAGCTATCCAGATATTTATGTCAGACACTTATGCCAGAGCCATAAGGTGCTAATAAAGCAGGTAGTTGTCCCTTCTCGGTCACACTTCCAGCATAAGTAGAGACTGGAAGATTTCGCAATCGCTATAAAACGATTTTATTTCGAATTTATTCGCGAATAACGCGAACTTCGTGGTTTAACACATATAATGCAAATTTCAGCATTTTTTTACGGGAATAACGCGAATTTTCGTATATTTGACGCGAATTTCGACCTTTATTTTGGAAAACCTCGTAATTGAAACATTATCAAAAGGAATGTGGCTTTGAAATTAAGAAGAACTAAGAAGAACGGAAAAAATCTTTCTCAATTTTTTTTACAAAGTATTGTTCGCCATATATTTTTTTATGTTCTTGTAAACCTGCAAAATTGTCCACTTTAATGATATAAATGTATGAAAAATACCACCACATTTTCTCTTCGAACAACTTGTCACAGGGTCTGCGTCGCATTGTGACCCGAGTTCCACTAGAATAATGTTAGTTGATGTTTATAGCACCACGTGGTGTGGTTGAATATAACACAGTAGTAGAATAACACAAATAGTTTCACCTGTCTAATAATAACACACACCTAGAATACTCTCATACTCACTACTATAATATAATATAGAAAGAAATACACTTTGTTTTCAGACGTAATTTATCGGCTTTTGTTTGATAAAAAGTTTAGGAATTCACAATAAGTTGTTTTACTAATCCGTGGCTTATGTTTGATGGAGATTTACTATTTTAGTAGATATATACTAGTAGGTGTTTATAAATGAAAAACACTTTTTTATTCTTTCAAAATTATTATGTGAGAGATACGTCTTTCGACTTGTCAGACCATTGTCAAGCTGAAAATATACAGGGTGATTGGTTCCGCTATTCAGATATTTGGAGAGGTGATAGAGGATGAAAAAATATGAAAAAAAGTTAAGTGGATGCATATCCAAAAATCAACCATTTTGGAGATACGGCCTTTTGAAAATTGAGGAGTATGAAAATTTCTCATTTAGGCTTTTTGCCAATAACTCTTAAACTACTGACTCGATTTTGACAAAACCAAAAAAAAATTTTCACTACATTTTAAATCAAAACCCAAATTTTAGTCAAAAGCCCAAATTATTTAAGTACTATGATTTGTCGATGGTTTTGTCAAAATCGAGTCAGTAGTTTAAGAGTTATTGGCAAAAAACCTAAATGAGAAATTTTCATACTCCTCAATTTTCAAAAGGCCGTATCTCAAAAATGGTTGATTTTTGGATATGCATCCACTAAACTTTTTTTCATATTTTTTCATCCTCTATCACGTCTCCAAATATCTGAATAGCGGAACCAATCACCCTGTATGTATTATGTTAAGACATAAAAGTATTGAACGGTAGACATCGGGATAGAAACATAAAAAATCATATACATACATACGAGTATAATATATTTTTATGTTATAATATTTTGTTTTATATGGTATTTTATATATCTAATTGTTTACTGATCTATCCTCATCATCATCATCGTGTCAGGCCCCCTGCGTTCATTGTTAAACATAGGCCTCCCCCATTGATCTTCACAGCTCCTTATTCTGGGCAGACCGCATCCAACCGCTTCCCGCAACTCGTCTTACATCGTCCAACCACCGTGCTTGAGGCCTATCAACACTTCTTCTGTGTGATCCTATGACTGTTTTTTCACTAATGTTTTTGTCCAAAAAGTTAGGTGTTATTCGTAACAACCGAGCGTGTCAACTATATCCACATAGAGCAGTTTTAATCGCACAACCGGTTGACTCGCACCAATAATATAACGGAAAACAATAGAACCATAAATAATTGAGCGAATCACTGAGTGAAATTTGACGGACCCGAAACGGACCCCTGGTGGAATTACAATACGATTTCTCTGAACACACCTGCCATGCATAATGTATTCGTGAATGAAAATTATTGGCTTATTGATGCGGGAAATTGTGATGTGTAATTGTTTTAAAAGTGTATTGGCTGGCAGGAGTGTCAGTTTATTGTTATTGTTTATTGTTCACTATCGTCCTTAGGCCCTAATTTAGGGCACTTGGACTCGTCTTATTTACATAGTTATAGTCTATTAACAGTCAACAGCAGCAATAAGAAAAGATAAGCACATCAATGCTAACAGAGTGTAGAACGTCTGCTAGCATTTCCTAGGGAACACATAGGTAATTCAATTTGAACAATAAGCAATTTGAAAACAACAAATTTGATGCTGAGATGTACCAATAGTCTCCTGCTAGCATCTCATCCCTAATATTTAACAAAAAGAACATTGACAAGAATTTACACAATATTTAATCGGTAAAGAGTGGCAGGTACAAGAGTGCGGAGAGATGTGACATTGCAACGCAGAATACAATAAGAAACGCAAGAACAGCAAAACAGTGACAATGTACCAGAGAATTAGAATCGAGTAGAATCAAGAGTTTGTGTCACACACTCTTTTGTATGTGGCTCTCTGTAATATGATTGGGAGCATCATCAGAGTGTAGTATTGAAGGAGTAATCTTGCAGAGTTCCTCTATTTATATATCAGCCGCTATACATTGCAATAGGTACTCAATATAATATTGCATTGTATTGTATTGAACAGTCCTAATAATACTCTAATGTAAATAACTTCATGTAATATGTAGGACGTAGGTAGGCAAGTGAGTATGATGTTTCCATCTTCTATTGTATTAGGTTAACTTCTTCTTCATCTTATCAGCCTAATCCCGTTCACTCCTGGACGAAGGCCTCCTGCATCTGCTTCCACGCCGCTCAATCTTGGGCTCTTTGGATCCAGTTGACTTGTTTCTTGGTTTTTCGGGTAAACCGTATGTAGATAAACTTGATCGACGTTTCGACACTCCCACTGGTGTCTTAGGTTTCCAGGTTAAGACCTTCTTCGACCACTTATCATTTGGTTTCCAGCCATGTGACCTGCCCACCGTCAGTTTGTCAGTTTCGGCTATTTCTCTCAGTGTAGTTAGTTTAAGCTCTTTCAAACGGTCCTCATATTGCAGGTTTCTCAGTTGTCTATTAGGTATTTTGGTGGCTTGTCTCTGCACTCTCTCCAACAAATCAATATCTTTCACTGTTGTCTTTCCAATCACTCACATAGTGTCTGATATAATTCAGGTATTGTGAGGACAGCATTCACTGTGTCGTCCATCTTGTGGTGACAGCTGACATTTATAATGCACTGGTTACACTGGCATACTTTGCATGCCGATACCCTATATGCACGTTGCACTCACACACACACACAGTGATATAGTGTACCTAGCATGAGATGAGTGCATGTGCTTCCTAGTTAGTAATGTATATTGTATAGTAAGGAATGCATGCATCTTTCACTAGGCTAATTATAATATTAGAATATAGGTAGGTACTATACGAGTATCTATAGTGCTTCGTAATAATCTACAGTTGTATAATTCACTTGTAAGTTGTATTGCCCACCTTTCGATTGTTCAGTTGGAGTAACGAAATTCTGAAGGATAAAGTTCTAGTTTCCTTAATAGTTAATCAGGATATCTTATTTATTACTTTTGGCGTTAATAATTCATGAATTTTCTTCAAATTATTTGTACTTATTGGTACTCTCACCGATAAAACCATCGAAATTGTTAATCATTAATTCTATAACAATTAATTCTCTGCAAACTCTGTAAAAATATCCTTCAGATTTTTTTATGTACTTACATAAAAGCTCGGCACTCCGCCCCTAGGAAACGAGTGATTTTTAACAGCAGTCTGATTGTACACTAGTATACAGGAGCAAACACTTCCCTATCTGTGATAATATTCTGATTAACCTAATTCTATTCAGGTAGTTACTGAGGCATTCAACGGGAGTGCCATCAAAAGGTATTGTATAGCCCAGATATGCCCATTGCCCAATGACCTATATGTAGTCCACCTTAAAATCGTCAAATCTTGACTACATGATGAGTCACGCGAGTAAATTTTTGTACTTTTTATTTAGTCAAGGATGCTATATTGTGATATTCACACATCAATTGTGTTTATGATGAAATTTACCGAAGTTATGTGGCATTCTTTTTACCCAATTTCCAAAAATTTCAGGATTCGGTACGCAGTCTCAAGCGTAACTGTTTTTTCAATACCTATGATTGCGATTATTTGTGAAGATGTCATTGAATATGTATGTAAATATTTTTTACAACAAATCACGTTTCTTTTTGCTAATGTTACCCGAAAATGGCCGACCTACATGTATGTAAGACATTGGGCAGATAGGATACTATCTTTGATTATTGAAGTACCTAATCAAACACATACTGACATAGATTCGCACAAATTCTTTTGTTTCAATACAACGCTATGAAAATGTGTGTGAAGTCATTTCTTCGTTTTCATGAAATTCAATAAGTATTCTTTTGTTGATATTTGACGTTTACGATTTTCACAGTGTCAAAATGTGATTGTAATTAGATATTTTAACGTTAATATACAATTGTTTCGCTCATCTAAGGATGCATTTTAATTAAAAAAAACATTTTATTATCCCCTAACGTGGTTTTTCGGACTGTGGTTATATATATTTAGCCTCAAATTGTAATGTATCTTTCTATCGGTAAGCTTCCGTTTTTTGGTTGATATCATTGTTAATTTATGCACATTTCGACTAAAAATGCGACAAGTAAGGCTTATTTAATGATTTGACTTATTTTTACGCTTAAAATAAAATCGCAAATAATATATCTTTATTAAATTACATCTGCCATAGGCACGTGATATCATCATCGAATCACACATCGAGCCATCGATATTTTAAGTACGCACACGGGATTTTATGAATTATAAGCGATTTCCAATATTTTTTACGTATAAATTAATAATGATATTAACGAAGGAGAAAAGATATATTTACATTTTCTAGCGTAATCTGCATTTCCACACGACATTTGGGCATGTAAAGTATATTTTTATTACCTTCAATGTTGTCTTGGGTGGGCGAAATGATTGTTTTTAAGCAGGATAATATATAATTATATGATCGACATTTAGACAGCTTGAATTTCTGGAATATCATAAATTATGAAATGATAATCGTTTTATGTAAATCATTTAATATATATAATGAAATTAATTATAAATAATTTTAGCGGCAGCGTATTAAGTTAATGAGTTACATTATACAAATTTATTTATTTATATAATTAATCCTTTTTTTTTACCGATACAACACAACATGTTAAAAAATGGTATCGATGGTATTCAATATCGATGTTAATACTGAGCATTTACATCACATTAAATCATTCAGTAAAGACAAGAAGAAAAAGAAAATGGAAAAGACGCTCGAAAATAGTTCGAGGCTATGGATACTATAGATATTTTTCCGGACTTGTACGCCGTATTCTGGAGGGCAAAGTGTCACCCGAAGTTTGAAGAATAAACAATGTTCATGTCCTAAGTATTGTTCTTTGTATCCAACTATACATTATGTTCCTACATACGTGACAAGTATTATTGGAGCAATGTACTTTATTTATAGGTGACATTCACATCACTTGGTGCAGATACACAATGAATGTTATAGAAGGGAATGACATTCTTGCATTCGGGCTTACTTCTTATCTTACGATAGTGGACAAGTAATCTTCGTTAGGCCATGTGATAATACGAGCATGTTCAATGTTCATAATGCCTCATCCACATGATCGCTGACCCTCCAAGTTTTTTGTGTGAATGAGAAAAAAGACGCTAACCGTTGATTACGTATACAATCCAAGACAATCACCCCGTCCGCACGCCTTTTAACTCATTCACACAAAAAACGTAGAGGGTCGTCGAGCATGTGGATGAGGCATTAGACTACTCGAAGAGATTAAGGAATGTGAGAAAACGGAATCTCATGAAAATATATACTCGTAATTTATCTTCGTGTATTATTTTCAGCATAACTTCCTGAATAAAATCTATATTAGAGTCGCAAGTAATACATACATTTGATGCAAGGACGTTTATAGGGGGGGCGAGGACGCCCGGTCCCCCCGTAATGTAAAACAATGATTTGCCATCTACGAGTACTAGAGAATGATTCCAGGTTCATCTCGTCACCCATTTTTCAAAAAATATCGTCTGTGGCGCTTTTTTTAAACTCCATTTTTTGTACACAACATTTTTAATTCCAACCTAAAACACGATCTTTCTCACTTACCTTCAATAAAAAATTTAACCTGCGGTGCTATTATTGATTATTTACAACGTCTGTGTTAAAATTTTAGTTGACTTCCTCCCAGAAGTATTTTCGGTTTACTTAATAACTTATGAAGAATAAATAACATATGAAACAAGGTTGAATATAGTCAGGATTAGTTCCACCCTCCCAAAGTCAATTTCTGTATGGGCCCCCTCCGAAATGAAAACCTATATACGCCACTGATTTGATGTATTTAAGGGCCTGGCACCAAGAATGACGTCACAGTCATTTCCCACGGCATTAAAGTTTAAAATCGCGCGAACAATCGTACGATAAAATGGTAAAAATAGCGTTTTTTCCATTTTTTGGGGTTGATTTTGCGTCTATCAAAAAACTTTTACGGTTATTCCCTAGATAAATGTTCAATGCATCTACCCTATTTTGTTCCAAAGCATATTTAGTAACGGTTGTCGAGATATAAGGTTTTCCGTTTTTAGAAATTTTTGAAATGTCGGTATGCATACTCTTAATAGTTCCTATGTATGTTTAGTGTAACCCAACCTAACCTAACACTTAATGTTTTGTCTCCCGTAGTAAATCCAATTAGTACAGAAGTGCATGTTGTGTTCCACAGAAAACCCAGACTGGATTCAGAATTTGATCTGGGTGACTCATCAGCCCCCTCTCTGCTGGACACATCGGCCGCCAAACACAAGTTGGCCGTTCGTCCCAAGAAGACGCGCAGCGACCCTCGCCACAAGACCACCTCCATCACATCACTCAGCTCACTACAGCCACAGACCTCCACCCCCGCCACACAGAGACCTGGATGGTAAGTCCCCCCACACCTTCCTCATGTAACTAACATAATCATTGTGTACAAGTATATCACCTCAACCACCTCAACCTATTATGCATGATGTAATGAGCACCTATTACTTTTATATGCACTGAGTAAAAATCGTTCTATTTCCGCTTCAACTTTTTCAAATGATGTCGTCGGTAGTCTGGTTGGTAATGCGCTCAACTGTTAATCCAGTGGGTGCTGGTTCGATACCCGATGCCGACCTACTACACTTTACGACACAAGCTTTTCAAGCTTTCTATGAAGTGTACAAGGATGTATTAAGAAACATTTTTGAAAAAAAAAATGTATGAGAATGTTAACGCGAAATATGAATAAAGTATGTGTGAATTTAACATTTATAGAAAGATCCTGGGAATTAATTAAAAAAATTACGGCAGCTAACTTGTTAATCTTATAATTACCAGTATTTTGGCTAAATTACACCTCAAAAACTGAACGGATAATCCTTAATTCGCGTAGATTTCAGAGACACCCTCTGAATATTTTTTTGTTCAAGAAAATTTCCAAATATTGTAATTCTAGGACAGCCAACCTGTAGTCCATACTTTCATCTATCACTGTCTTCAGTTTCAAGACGATTCTCTCAGTATTGGCTGAGAACAATTTATGGTGCCAACGTTAATTCACAGAAGATACCGCCTTAACCAGTAGAAATTTACGAATCGGCTTAGACTAGTTTAAGTACCTATTTATTGTTTTTTTCGTAGTAATTTCGTGCAGTCAGAAATGTTCACAAGTTATGTGAACTATTTACCTATTTAGTTTTATGATTATTGGATGATATGAAATAAAGTTTTCACGGAAACTTATTTGTGTTTAAAAACATCACCTTCATCAAATAATCAACTGGTCTATAATGATTATGAAGTGATAATTTCGTAAACAGCCGTTAGTTTGGCTCATAATAATTATTTTGATAGTCAGATGCTTGGAGGAAACTTTTATATTATAGGAATATTATATTGCACTAATAACTCAACTGAATCTTGCAAGTTTGTCTTTGTGAGCTGTGTGTCTCATTTATTTTTATGTTTTCTCCATTATAAGACCCGCGTCCCAACTATGACGTCACGGTCATTTCCCGCAGCATTAAGGTTCAAAATCGCATGATGAAATGGTAAAAATAGCGTTTTTTCCATTTTTTTTGGGTTAATTTCGCTTCAATCAAAAAACTTTTTCAGTCATTCCCTAGATAAAGGTTCAATGTATCTACTCTATTTTTTTCCGAAGCATATTTAGTAACGGTTCTCGAGATACAAGGTCTCCCGTTTTAAGACATTTTTGAAATGTCAATATGCCTACCTTAATTGAGTTTTGAGTAAACGACCCATTACCCTTTGACTTATTTTTGTCCAAAAATTTGTGGACCAATTTGTGGCTCAGTCACTTGTATTATAAGAGCGCTTTTTTAAAATCTTTAATACTTATTTTTAACCCCCTTAAGGAATACAACTTTCAAATGTTCCTTTTCAGTCGAAGTGTTTGACTCGAAATCCGTTAGTATTAACATTTCAATATTCTAGGATGAGCTGTTTGGGCTGTGCGTTGATATGTCAGTCAGTAAACAACCAGGATACTCTCTTTTATATATACAGAGAAGAGTGCACTGGAAAACTCTGAAAATGCCCACCAGAAAAAATCTCGTCCCAACAGATTGTCAGGAAGAGAGAATCATTGTCGATATGATCTGACATACTTCCGAGTCTATATAAACTATGTGTTTGTAAACTAGAATATACACTGAATGAACTCATGGTCCATTGAAAACTTCAGGAGTGGACTGCTGTAGCCAAGTAATATCAAAAGATTCTTAATGATGTGACAAGTCTCGTAAAAAATATGTGACGTCTGTTTGTAAAAAGTTTACGTCACTCTGTCTACCTACGATATTCTAGTTTCATAATTATAAGAAGTGTTATTACAGAGCTTTAAGAGTACGCATAATGACAATTAAAGAATTCAAAAAAAGGGAGAGCTTTAGATCTCAATAACCGTTACTAAATATGATTTGGAAAAAATAAAGTAGATACATTGAACCTTTATTTAAGGAATAACCGTAAAAGATTTTTTATAACTTGTATAGATTTCTAAAAAAAATTGTGAAAACACCTCTAGAAAGGCAGAAACTCGTTTCCCGAAAGGCGCGGAGAATATATTTTTTTGTACTGATAATATGCATTAAAATCAGGAAGCGAAATAACCCCAAAAAACGATTTTCTTACCATTTTATCATGCAGTTGTTCGCGCGATTTTGAACCATGTCATGGGAAATGACCGTGACGTCATAGTTGGGTCGCGAGTTTTAAATTAGACTATTGTGAGTCATTGTAGATATAAACTATAAATGTCTAAATGAATTGAGGAATTGTAAAGAGAACATTTGTATTGAATTATTACACTTCCATAGTTGATTAGGGCACCAGGCACCGGTCAGGTGCAGAGTGCATTATATTTTATGGAGATTTGTTTGATATTTAATTACGGATATTAAGATTAAGTATAATCACTTTTTCAGAGCATAAATTAAGCGAGACGTTTTAATTATAATTGAATATTATAAAGTGAACATATTCAAAGTTATCTGGATGAAAAGTCGAGTATTTTATTTTAAGGTCGAACTCTCTTCAGGAAAATATTCAAGCTTGATTGAAAAGATTCCCTAGTAATAAAGAGTATCTCATCCATACTCCCATTTTCGATCATTTGTCCTTCAGAAACATGAATTTTTCCAAGATTTTTTGGGTCACCCTGTAGCACAAACGGAAAATTGGTGCAAACTTCAAGAAACTTTCTTTCCATGTTAATGAAGAGATTGATACCGTTTACAGCTCTCCGAGAATTATTGACGCTACACCCCCTTATTTTCTCTAATTTGCTTGGGCTAAATTAATAACTATGCTAAAATAACTAATCGTACAAATACTTTTTTAAAACAAGATTTTATGGCTTCACATCCTGCTGCTGCTGTTTTTCGTTATTTACGTTCGCGCTTAAATTCTTTCATTCCAATGGCGCCTCCCACCAAGAATTGACAGATTCAAACACTTGAAGCACTTTCGTGAGATACCAAACACGGCGGTATGCGGTGATTGGATCCTCTCGATCGCTCGGATGCTTGAGCTGGCCAAAATTTGACTTACAATCTGGATTTCTTTTCCAACGCCCTTTCATATGATACCACACATGACCCCATACGATCCTTGGACCCCCCTCAAACGCTTTACATCTTTTTTGTCTCTAGGGAAAGCTGATCTATTGTGGTACAGAATCGCATTGTCACCTAGTTTACGAATGTTCGCAAAGTTTCAGAGGTCACTAAGTAGTCGGTAAGTGGTAGAAAAATCGATTGCAAGATTTGCGCACAGACAGAAAATAAACAACAGAGTGATGTTAAATAAATGGATATGGTCACAGTCTATAATATAATAATATATTCAAAATGAAATTAGTTGGTGAAGTTTCCGCGTCCATTCACAATCAACTCATTTATCAAACTTGTCACACACTATGCTGCGGAGCACAGCTAGGGTTTCCAGATGACAAAATAACCGGTCAATTTTTATTTTTTCCTTAGATTACAAAATTACATACACAATTTTGCACGCAGGCGACATTTTTGCTAATAATTAGTTCTGAAGAGCGATATTTTCCCTTTACGAAATATAAAAAAAAAATACTTACGCACACACACACACACACACACATTCACACATTTTCTGTACATTGTTTTTTCTTTTTTTACCACACATTGTTTTTTGTCTCTCTTGGTCCCTACATGGTCAACTTGATGATCTCTCACGGTTGTACAGTGCACACTTGTGTCCTAATAAAATAACCTTATAAACAAATCCTCAACAATTGCACCATCATCACTATACAAATCTCTTTAATCGTTTGCTTATCATTCAGTATTTTGTCTCTATTTTATTTTTTTTGTACATACATGTAACCTTGACCTATTATATTTTGGTTAGTATTGCCCCGGAACAGGCTATCGCCTAGTGGGGCAATAAAATCCAGTACTTTTTTGTTTATGTTTTTACTTTGTAAAATGCTTTGGATAATAAATAAATGAAAAAAAAAGTAGTTCAATAAAAACAGTGTTTACTAATTAGAGAATTTTATTTTATGATAAAATACTACCTATTTAAATACTCGGGTTTTCACATGATGGAATAATCAATTGAGGGACAACCCTTTGTCCGGTTTTCCAAGATATTTTCGACGGGACAGATGTAAGAAAGACCGGACTGTTCAGTCCAAATCCGGACTTCTGGCAACCCTTCACACAACATATAAGTTATTCCACGAAACATTTAATTTGTATTATTATTATACCTAGTGAGTTGATATTATATTATATTTTTATGATATTTTCTCCCCACATTTACCTGCATCTCTCCTTTAGTTTGGACTGCGTAATATTCCCCTCGGGTCAATGTACCATCGCGGTTTGTTTTATGAATTTCAATACACTAAGTTTTCTATATGCGAACAATTGTTTACATTCTCGCTTTAAAACGTTTTGTCAAGTCTTTGATTCTGGTCTTGGTAAAATGTAAGTTATCATTCAAATCTGTATTCGATTCAACGAAATTTGATTTGAACCTCATTGCTGAACAAGAGGAAAAGCGTCTATTTATTTATTTATTATTTTTTAACAAGGCACACTTACAGACATTGAATACAAATTAGACGAAAGAAAAATATTACATTAAAAATAGTTAATTCAAAGCCCTATTACAGTGTACACAGAGAAATCATATTATGGGGACAAATACATAATTAAAATATACTGAACTACCTAATATAAATTAAAGTCTCTCGACAAATTAAAAAAAAAACTTATCTATTAACCTATTAATTACAATGGAAGTTTTACGAACACCTGACTTAAAGACACACCCCAGTCCTAGGCCTCTAATTTGAATATAGAAACGTGAATTTATTTCAAAAGGCTTATACAATATACATAGAGATATTACATAGAGATATCAAGTGTTATTCCACGATTGCTCTTCCAAATTGAGTAACCTCGCTCTTTGAGGAAATGTTCAAAGAACTAAAGTCAAATATTTGTATTTGTGGGGACTGACTGTACTCTGTACATAAAAGACTTCTGAGTATTTTCCATTTTCTTTCAACTTTTCCTCTTCTCTCGTTACATTTCTCTGTATTTATTTTCATTGCAAATATTTTGCATCACATGAACTCCTTTCCTTTGGACAATCTTTCATAATAATCTTCAGGCGACCCAAATAATATAAATAGAAGGAGATATGAATACTCTGTTCTGAATTTCATCAAGAAAATAATCTAAAGAAATCTATATTACAATATCATAAAATAAATAATTATGATTTGGAGAGGCTTTTCTGAATTGTTGAAAAGTTCAAGTTAATTTTTGAGGAGATAATATAAAAAACAGATATGCTAACATCAATTGGCAAAATAATGAATGGGTCTATTAGTCGCTTTTAATAGAAGATTTGTTTTTCAGTGATTAATCTAAAAGAAAATGAAAAAAAAACTGTTTTTACAAGTTTTTTTTTTTTTTATTATAGAAAAATGAATCTGGGTTTATCGAAATAAACCCAAATACATCTTTGTACACTTCACGGAAAGCTTAAAAGCTTGTATTGTGAAGTGGAGTAAGTCGGGGATTGAACCCGCGCCCACTGGATTAACAGTCGAGTGCGTTACCAACCAGGCTACCGACCACCTCGAAAAAACTTAATTTTATTATTTAACCTTATTTAACTTCACTCCGTTGTTTATTTTTTCTACTGTCCGCAAATCTTGCAATCAATTTTTCTACCACTTTCTGACTACCTGGAGACCTGAAACTTTGCAAATATACGTAATGTCGGTGACAATACGATTCTGTATCACATGGATCAGCCTTCTCCAGAGACAAAAAATATGTAAAGCGTTTCAGGGGTGTCCAAGGGTCGTAAAGGATCATGTGTGGTTTCGTATGAAAGGGCGTTGGAAAATAAATTCAGATCGTAAGTCAGATGTTGTCCAGCTCAAGCCATCGGGAGACACTGACGGATCGAAACGATCCAGTCACCGCAAACCGTCGTGTTTGGTATCTCACGAAAGTGCTTCACGAGTAGAACTCATATCTTTTTACAAATTTTGAATCTGTCAAAAATCAACAACAACTATTTCTTCTTCTCTTCTTCACTTTCGTTAGACTCAGGTGTATGTTCTAGCAAGAGAAGTCTCGTCTTTCCAGGAGCTCCAGCTTTCCCTCCATCGCTTTGGAGGCTTCCCGGCTGGTGTTGTCCATCTGGGATACCATGCAGCGCCACGTGTGGTATCCTTGAGGCGTTCATTTTTTGGACATGTTGGTACCAATACTGCCGCCTCTGTCGCCCCTGTCTGACCACGTCATCAACCGCACAGATCTAAGTACTTACAAAAAATCAGGCATATCTGGATTAATGGCTTTGACTATACTTCTACTATAACCTGATGGCATATTCCAATTATTAAAGGCTCAGCACCAGGAATGACGTCACAGTCATTACCCACGTGATTAAGGTTCAAAATCGCGCGAACAATCGCATGATAAAATGGTAAAAATAGCTATACAAGATATAAAAAACCTTTTACGGTTATTCCCTATATAAATGTTCAATGCATCTACCATATTTTGTTCTAAAGCATATTTAGTAATGGTTGTCGAGATAGAAGGTCTCCCGTTTTTACAAGTTTTTGAAATGTCGGTATGCATACTCTTAAGTTCTGGAAAGGAATTGAATGATATTTGAGATATTTCCATGATTATTTTGTTTCCATGAATGAATGTTGCAATATAGAGTTGTTACTTATTTCCCAGTTACATAATATGTTGCAATATTAGTATACGAGTATGTATGTCATGTTTATATTATACCTGCTATAAAACTGTTGTATATTCACAATGTTGCAATGCAGTCGGCTCCATACAGCACATAGTACTAACTTATTAAAGCTCCCAACTTAACTATGACGTCACGGTCATTTCCCACGCCATTAAGGCTCAAAATCGTATGATAAAATGGTAAAAATAGCTTTTTTTCAATTTGTTGGGGTGAATTTCGCTTCAATCAATAAACTTTTACGGTTATTCCCTAGATTTTAATGCATATCATCGATACAAATAAAAATTCTCCGCGACTTTCGGGAAACAAGTTTCTGTCTTAAGGAAAAAAGATCAGAGGTGTTATTCACATTTTTTTGAGAAATTTGTACAACATATAAAAAAAATATTTTACTGTTATCCCCTAGATAAAGGTTCAACGTATCAACTCTATTTTTACAAAAGCATATTTATAGTTACGGTTGTCGAGATCTAAGGTCTCATGTTTTTAGAATTTTTCGAAATGTCAGTATGCGTACTCTTAAGTTCCTATTGCAGCATACACTATACAGGTACCTCCACGTCCACCTACACTTGCAATGTTTACACACTGCATAACTCCCTGTATTTGGTTCTGGAAATAAGTTGGTACATTCAACTTTGCATCACAGTTGGTACTGGTCACTAGTAAGTAGGTAGGTACTCCACCTATAATAATAAAAACGCAACAAAACTCACATCTGGTGACCTGGCAACTCATGCTATACATCTGGAATGTTAACATTTGAATACTTCAATAAGCAGGCGTCAATAGGTCTATAACTAATTAAGAAGGTACGTTAGTTATCGTATCCTCTATCTTGCCAGCCTGCGGAGGTTAGCTGTAAGTAGAGTTCAAAGGAGAATGCTAAAAAAAAACCCAGGCCCGGCGCAAACGAAATGTAACTCAAATGATAGGTAAAGATGAGTAATTAAATACTGCATAGGTGGCATCATCGAAATCAATGGCTTAATGGGTGAAATACCTATTCGAAGTTTTACATTGGTCACACGAATATATAAGAAAAGGAGCATTAAACAGTTACAATTGCGGTCTAAAAGGGTATAATATGATGAGCATTAGGTAGCCCGTCCTCTTCACCTTCTTTTTCATCAGCCTTGGTCCTTCCACAGCTGGATATAAGCCGTGAGGAAAATGCTCATGAAATATGTAAAAAAAAATCAGGTCCGGCGCAAACGAAACCTAACTCAAATGATAGGTGATAATGAGTAATTAAATACTGCATAAGAGGAATCATCGAAATCGATGGCCAAATGTGTGAAATACCTATTCGAAGTTATATAGGGGAAACTTTGAATAGGTATTTCACATATTTAGCCATTGATTTCGATGATGCCACCTATGCAGTATTTAATTACTTATTTTTACCTATCATTTGAGTCACATTGCGTTTGCGCCGGACATGTTTATTTTTTACATAATTCATGAGCATTTACCTTTAGGCCTACATCCGGCAGTGGAGGGATCAAGGGTTATGAAGAAGAAGAAAAATCAGACGGGCTACCTTACACTCATCATATTATATACTTTTGAATCGCAATTGTAACTGTTTAATGCTCCTTTTCTTATATATTCGTGTGACCAATGTAAAACTTCGAATAGGTATTTCACCCATTAAGCCATTGATTTCGATGATGCCCCCTATGCAGTATTTATTGACTAATTATTACCTATCATTTGAGTTACATTTCGTTTGTGCCGGGCCTGTGTTTTTTTCCCATACAAAATGAGCATTGTCCTTTGTATTGTTGGTAGCCCTGATTGTCGAACCTTGTCATAAGACCTGTCAAAGGATATTCAATATTCTCATATTGTATATTTTACAAGTAGCCTACAACGCCAAAAATATTATAGAGCAACGCTAGAGAAATCATTTTAAAGGCAAGATAGTTTTGCGAGTTGGAAAAAGAAAAAATACTCCGATAATCCCTTTAAACCGCCATCACAAGTTTGAAAAACAAAGTTGTCAGTATATTCTAACAATCCAAAAATTGGGCATTTTTTTTAAACCACAGTTCTGAAATATAATTTAAAAGTAGTGAAAATTTGTAACCACATCTTATTTTTACATCAAGCAACACTAAACCAAGTTTCCTCCGTTAGACTTCTGAAAGAAAACGGACAATTACCTACCCTGTTAACTAAAAAGTTAAAGAAAACAGAAAAAATTTTCATTTATGCTTCTATTTCTGCAGTTGTTAGACTAGCCACTTTGTACCGTTATTCAATATCCTAAAATTTAAATATAGAACTAAATATGACCGATGCTATCTATTGAAAATTCCCTTAAGAGTATATACTATATACATACCGACATTTCAAAAATTTCTAAAAACGGGAGACCTTATATCTCGACAACCGTTACTAATAATATGCTTTGGAACAAAATACGGTAGATGCATTGAACATTTATCTAGGGAACAACCGCAAAAGATTTTTTTTAACTTGTATAGATTTCTCAAAAAACAATTTAAAAAACACCTCTGATTTTTTTTCCGAAAGACGGAAACTAGTTTCCCGAAATTCGCGGAGTAAAATTTTTTTTGTACTGATAATATGCATTAAAATCTAGGAAATAACCGTAAAAGTTTTTTGATAGACGCAAAAACCCCAAAAAATGGGTTAAACGCTATTTTTACAATTTTATCATGCGGTTGTTCACGCGATTTTGAACCTTAATGCCGTGGGAAATGACTGTGACGTCATTCTTGGTACCCAGCCCTTAATAGTGATTGTCTGTGTATTTGTATAGTGAGGTGACAATATATTGTCTTCCTTAATGTATTTATTGCGTTGTTTGTTATGTTGGCACTATTGTTATTTGTATGTAAGTACCTACCTACCTAGGTAGAATACATCAGCTCTCCTAATGTAAATTATTATACACATAATTTTATTTAGTGACATTAATATTATTTTCTGTTAATATTTCATATTTTGGCATTGCGTTGTTTATTTATATTTATTCACACTTTTTACGTTCACTTCTACCACCATACAACATTACTACCACAACTAACCACAATACACGTGTATACATATGTATTATACATAACATCCTTTGTTCTCACTTATTTGAAAGTCATAAACGATGAATGTCAAGCAATTAGCACTCTAAGTGCCAACACTATTCTTATGAAAACACTTTTTACTTATTGAATTCACTAGTTTTTTACAGGCTCGCGACCCAACCATGACGTCACGGTCGTTTCTCACGGCTTTAAAAGGTTCAAAATCGCATGATAAAGTGGTATAAATAGTTTTTTTTTTCCATTTTTTGAGGTTAATTTCGCTTCAATCAGAAAACTTTTACAGTCATTCTCTAGATTTAAATGCATATTATCAATACAAATAAAAAATTCTCCGCGACTTTCGGGAAACGAGTGTCTGTCTTTCGTAAAAAAGACCAAAGGTAGTTTTTTATACATTTTTTCGGATATAAAATCTTTTACGGCTACTCCCTACATAAAGCGTATCTACTCTATTTTTTCCAAAACATATTTAGTAACAGTTGTCGAGATCTAAGGTCTCACGTTTTTAGAAATTTTTGTAATGTCAGTATGCCTACTTTTAAGACTTGTTTTAAATGGTTATACTATAGGTTGGTATATTTATAGGTATGGTTCTGTACTCGTACATACACAGCATTTCCTAGTTACCTCATGATTGGGATATACAATGACATCATTGGGTTGGGATATACACTTCTATACTTTGTTTTCCCAATGGTAATTTCAACTTATTTTCATAATTTATTTCATTTTCCCTGTACTTTCAGATTAAATCATTTTCCTGTATGTAGTATAAATAATATTGTTAGGTATATCTTGTTCCTGCTACGCTTGCTCGGTTGTCATCTTATGGTTGTCATCTGTCAACCAGCAATGTCGGTCTGGCATTCTGTCCTCGCGCGCGGAGCGACACATTGGGAAGAAATAAAATTATAAATATAATGTCGCCTGTCACTAGGAAATGTTGGTTGGACAATCGCAATGTGGAAAAATGTGACGGAATTAGTTTTTATTTAGGTACCTACTTGGCATTTGCAACAACAACTGCTGTGAATCATCATAAGATACATATATACTCACTTTATACCTGATGTCTGCTAAATATAGGTACACCTGCCCTATAAATAGATCTCTCTATGAACTGTAGGACATTCGCAGTCATAATAATATTTGGGGACTAAATAAGTGCCTACGTAGGGTAATTACTAAACTTATATAGTTTTTTATTAATGAATCTGGCTTTATCATCATTGTACAGTTCACGGTAAGTTTGAAAGTCTTGTGTCGTGAACTAGAGTCGGCCGAGATCGGGGATCGAACCAGCGCCCATATAGAAGGAAAAGTCATCCAGAAGAGCTGATCTAAATGATGATAATATGTTAACCAGTAATTTCTGTTATTGATCCATAAATTCAAGCAGATCTATAGACAAAAATAATTAAATAATGTAACTAATTTACGGATCCATTTTGCTCGGTGAGTTATCTGGCGAAGTCTTTCTTGTAATGTCCGCATCAAGTTTTTTAGCAGTCTGCAGCAAGACGTGTAGTTTTTTATTACTACCGTGTGGGACGTGGGTATATGTAATGACCACAAATGATGAGACAGGTAAGGAGGTAATTACACGCGTCCATCACAGAGCTGATGATTTCGGGAATACACCGTGGGTTCATACACCCTGGACCTGGACAATGACACTCAATGACAATGACAAGTCTTCAACTTATTCCATAATGAAACATACTCTGTACTAATTAGGTAGCAACTGTATTATTCAGCAAAGTCTTTGTCACGTCATTAGTCTCATTACTCATTAGTCTTACTTGACAAATTTTCTCTCATTATCAAACAATTAGTTATAACAATGAATTTTGCATTTCGTCTCGCAAATAATGCGTTTATTTGTGATAAATAATGTCAAAATGGGACTAACCACGCTGAAAGAAAGAAGAATGAGGGGCGATCTCATTGAGACGATTGTTCTAAGCTGCCCAAGATCTACACTCGCAATCTAAATGAGCATTTGCGTGGCCACAGCCTGAAGCTCAATATAAGTGTGTTTGCTCAGAATCCACATAAATACTTCCTAAGTAACAGAGTTGTGGACGCTTGGAACAGGCTGTTGTTGAGAGTGTGACAGATTGCTGTGATATCATAAACTCTTGGGCCCAAGCATATCAGCTTTATGCTACCTGCTTGACTACACATAATAATAATAAAAAAAAAACTTGGAGTAATCGTGTGATGGAATGTGTGAATATTGATAGTTTAAGGACTTGGTACCAAGAATGGCGTCACAGTCATTTCCCACGGCATTATCAGGTTCAAAATCGCGTGAACAATCGCATGATAAAATTGTAAAAATTGCGTTTTTTCCATTTTTTGGGGTTAATTTTGCGTCTATCAAAAAACTTTTACGGTTATTCCCTAGATTTTAATGCATATTATCGGTGCAAAATAAAACTTTACTCCGCGACTTTCGGGAAACGAGTTTCCGTCTTTCGGAAAACAGACCCGAGGTGTTTTTCACATTTTTTTTTTTTTTTGAAAATCTATGCAAGATATAAAAAATATTTTATGGTTATTCCCTAGATAAAGGTTCAATGCATCTACACTATTTTGTTCCAAAGCATATTTAGTAACAGTTGTCGAGATAGACATACGTACGGTCTCCCGATTTAATAAATTTTGAAATGTCGCTATGCACACTCTTGTGAGTATTGTACCATATGAACTGAACACATTACGTAGTTATTACGTTACATAATTTGCCTAGCTGTCAGTTGAGGTATTACTACATGACACTCTTGTTGTTATAATATCTCACTGTATGTCTGTATGGCTGAGTGTCTGAGTGTGATCTCGACACTCAGTTATCACTGACAAGGTTATCTATTATTGTATCACAACATCTGCAGGTAAACCATTCCACTAACTTTATAATATAACAGACTACATATGTTAGATCTTCATATTAAAACAACTAATATAACAAAACAGGTGATAGAACTGAGCTCAAGAAGAAGACATCGTAGAATTGTTGTCAGGACTTTCCAAACGTTTTGTTTTTTGTTTGTCTAAGATTTATAACTTACTGATATTTCAGGCACAATGCTTGTATTTTAGGCCCCGCATTGAGCCTAATCCTGTGATATCCGTGATATCTAGATAGGTGAATGTTTCCCAGTATTAGGCTGATGAGTTTATATACCAATAATGAATGATAATATGTAGACTGCCTTTGCTCAAAATAAATTCAAAAAATATTTACTCCCGCAATAAGATACAAATCTCATGGTTTGATGAGATATACTGTAGTATAATTAAAATAAAAAAATGAGACATTCATAGTATTAAAATAATCTCTCTCACTGTACACCAATCTTGTTTGAAAACACGCAAATTGTGAGTACAAAGACATAGAGTTGAGATATACCTAGATTATTTTAGGTATTGATCTGGATTTATCTGCATTCCACAGATGGAAATATTACAAAGACATAGTTTGCTTTCAGAGTGAAGTATTTTGGAATAGATTAAGATTAAAGTACCTAGTAATAAATTACTGACATTATTACTTTAATGACTAAACAGATGAGAAGTATAATAAATAAGATATATTAATATAATGCCTAATGCCAATACTCCTGTGTATTTGTACTGAGATATGTCAGGTGATAGAAACCACATGGTGCTTGTACACTACAGTAGTCAGGAGCATCAGAAGATATAGTGGCGGATATTACTACTGACTGACTAATATACTAGTAACATATAGTTGACTAATATACTAGTAACATATAGTTGACTACTACCAGAGGTGACACTGTGGTCTGCGTGACGTATGAGAGAGAGGAAGTGCCAAATGTCTTTTTAACTAAATATTATATGAATCCATTCTGTATTACCGTGAAATATTACTTTGAATGTAAACTGTTTAAAAAGAACTCTATTCTCACGTGTTACTCTCAAATTTTACGTCGTGAAATCATCATGACGTGAATGCTTATTATTTAAGAATTAATGATTTTATTTAATCGACGTCCTGTCTATCTATACTTTAACAATATCTTCTACTATACCTATGTTGAAACAGGTGAAAGGTTGCATTGATATAATCTTATTAAAAGATATTTTATTACTGTATTTGCTCGAGAGCTCATACCCACATCTGATTTGTCACACCCTGAATTATATGTAACTAAAACATTTGGAATGAATGATTAACCTATCTTCTTCTTCTCCTTAGCAGTTATTAATTCCACATGGTGGTGGGATCTGCTTTTCTGGTCTTTCGCCGCCACTTTGCTCTATCATTCGTATCCTCCAGTACAACGTCACTCTCCCTCATGTCCTGCCTCACCACTTCCCTCCACCCGCGCTTGGGTCTTCCTCTGAATCTCCTACCGGGAACATTAAGTGTTTGTGCCCTATTGCCAACATTCTCTGGCAGTCTTCTGCTGACTTGCCCGTACCATCGCAGTCTGCTCTCCTGAATTTTGCCAGATATGTCGCGTGAATGATTAACCTATATAGATACTGAATAATAAGATGTTTTAAACTTTAACCTCTCGTATTTTCGATGTCTTTCTAATCTTCACCTTTCCTATACTTACCCAAACAATACTAATGTATGTATAACAATAGTTCTGCAAGCCATTCTATTAGCCATGGTTTAGGAGTATCGATATTACCGCTTCCTTATTGATAGTATAGAGCTACCTAGTATAGTTATTATTGCTTCGGCTGAGTGTTTGATGTTTAATTTCCCTATAAATTAAAGAGCATACAGTCATATAAATTATCTCTACTACATAACAGGTAATAAATAAATCTTATTTCGCCATACATATTATATATGATGATATCTTCCTATACAAAACACAATACTATTGATAGCTCCACATGGATACAAAATTGCTATTCCTGCGTTTGTGAAATAATAAAAAATAGTTACAATTATTTGCTATATTCAGCTATCCAGAGAATAATTTACTCATTAAAATTAACTCGGAATTATTCAATGCTTTATTTTCACAATAATTGTGGAAGGCTACTGTTTTGTTTGTATATTCTGTTGGATGGAGGAAAATAAATAATTCAAATAAGTTAATTAATCACTAATATCTTACATTTCACATATGTACACATATAAATCTTATTACAATATTTACATTTTCTATGCTACCCTCCAATGTGAGGACCCCTCGTGTATTGGAGGGGAATTCCGGGGTTTTCAACAATCCAAACACACGACATTAACAACACAAAAAAAAATAAACTTCGCTTATTTTAGGTTTGCAAGTGAAATCTGTCGAAACAATTTTTTGAAATAGGTAAGTACATATGTAAGTGGTTCATCGGAATTATCGCGGTTTTTCTTTCTTTTTGGATCACACAAAATCCTTGTATTTCAAATATAATTTCTATGCTTTCTGCTTCCCCGTAAGGGGCGCGGCGTAAGGAATAGATAGATATTGTTAATCAGAATCAGTAATTCAGTAACGGATAGACAAGATAGGTATTTCATATGTTTTCTGTGTGAATTATTGTATGATTCATCTAAGAGAGCATAGTAGATATGATTAATAGATATAGTAGAGTAGTTAGTTGTAGTTGGTGTAAGACAAGTAATGGATATGAGAAGATGGAATGTACAGGCAGAGTTCCAAATGAAGTGCTATTCCCATCATATTTTATCTTATTATTATAATACCTACTGATATAACTTAATGCTACAACACAACTAACACACGTCTTATTACCTTGGCCATTAGTCAGTATATCTGTTGGTATACTGAAACGTTATCTTTCATAAATGTACTAGGTATCTGCTTTAAAAGAGAATCTTGGATCGTATACCAATACAGACCTAAAAACTTTCCTGCATAATTCAAAATTAGCTAAAGTTTAAGAGTTCAGCATATACGGAATATATCGCGTTATTCACAATTATTGAAAGCGTCCAAAATCTCCATGGTAAAGAATAAAATTCATAATGTAGTTTATTTAATTTTATGTGAATTAATTAGAAAGATGAGTGTAGGAAATTAATCGGTAGGGAAGAAGGGAAAAGGCATAAAAAAGTAAAAATGATGGACAATGTATTTATTTATTCATTCATAAACGGCTGTATGGCCTTTAACGTATTACAATTATTACAATAGTTCAATTCAATATCAGATAGATGGCGGCTTGAATGATCTATGTTATCATCAGTAACAACACAGCCTCAAGACTACCCAATCCCTAGGGATCTCCAATAATCACCCCAGGAGTTAGTCTTTTCAGCTTCCAGGACTAATTCTTCAGCTATACAGTTTGCCAGCTTATTCTAGATCGACCCACACGACTGTGATATTGGCTTCATTTTCTTGAAATATTATCATCGGTTATAATTGTAATTACAATACCGATGTCGTTGTGTTTGCTTGTCTAATTGATTATGGATTTATTATCTGATTCGTACAGAGACAGAGAGAAATACAAGTTATTCCCTTGAACTAAATATTGTGAATGTGAATTAATATAATGATTAATAGAGTCCTCATTACATGACACAAGAACACAAAATTTATATGCTAAATTACTGCCAAGGAATACCTAATAATTACTCTTGTATTTATCTATTTCTTATTAAACCTTCATTATTCAGTACTACGTCCCAGTGGAAAGATTATTAATCGTTCATCATATACTTTATATACAACTAGTTTCCGAAAAATCACATTATTACCACATCGTTTTCCCATAATGTCATGAAATTTCTAAAACTACTAGGTATATTGTTTGGTAAAAAAAATCGCATTCGGCGTATTATTCCAACCCTGTTAAATAATCTGAAATTGTGTTTTACTTGCGGCCCGTCGCTCATTTATAATTTCAAATTATTATTATTATTATTATTTAAGCTTAAAAAAATACTACACATAAACATTATAGCAGTGACGCCTTTGCGTTCCTGTGTATTACAAAATACATTATTCTAGTATATATGCTACTTACAATATATCTACGAAATTAAAAACTTAATTAATCAAATTTTCAATGACTCTGACGAACTCTCTGTATTTAATGTTAAAAACGTCAATGTCGCCCTCCAGAGCATTGAACAGTCGAACAGCCTTGCTGACCGGTGAGTCAATGGCCAAGTTTGTCCTACCACACGGAGGGTAAAAAAGTAGGTGGCCTCTAGATCTCGTGTATGAATCTGGTACGTATAGTTGTATTTCCTCCAGGATTGTTGGATTATGGATCACCCCAATCAACAGCTTTAAGAAGTGCCTGCATAGATAAATGGCCCTTCATCCAAAAAGTTCGCCCAGGCCTGCTATAGAAAGAGAAACAGGTTCATTACTTTACAGATTTACTAAAAAAATATATATCTCAAGTACAGGATGACTGACATTCGGTATGACAGAAGGAACTTTTGTAGATGCTTTTGAAGTTGTTTTTCTGACGAATATCTAAATAAAGAGTGCCTACGATATTTTGTGAGCTTTCGCGTCACTGCCTTTTCATAATGCTTTAATTATTGTGTAGAAACTATAATACAAGCTGTGTGTAAGATTTTCCATGTTATTTTCAATGTTAGTGAATAGTAAATTAATTATGAACACCTACGTACATCAATTAATTTAGTATGAAGTATTGACTAATTTGATTCAGTAATAATTAATGCTTATAATCAAAATATTCCCTCCTTCGCACTCACCTACGTGATATATTCTAATTAGAGACATTTCCTGTAAATATTTATGCAAGGTATCTTAATATAATTAATTAGAATCTCACCTCATATGAGTCTTACAACACACATTACTGAATCATTACTACAATGCCCTTATATTTTCTCTTAGAAACACCATACAGACTTACGGCTGACCATTTGGAAATTATTATAATAAAAACTTTATTGCTATAATAAGAATATTGTACACATGGCGGGCTTATTGCCATTGGCAATATCTTCCAACCAACCAAATGCAAGATTACAAATAAGACACGAAGTGTGTACAAACGTACAATATAAAAAACAATAACAAAAAAAGCATAAAAAATAAAATAAAATGCTTAGATGCACAGATAATAATATAAAATAAAATATTATGAATATAGGAAGGAAAGGGATATAAGGAAAATGGTTTTTTTTATTTTATTTTATTTTTATTTATTTATTGGATCTTAACATTGGATATACATTGTTTATATGTTTGCCTCCCCCACTAGGGTATTAATTAATTGGGTAACGTAAGTGGGAGAATTGTTTTGGGAGAGATAGAGACGCTTCAGTTAATTTTTGAAAGAATGAATAGTTGGAGCGAGTCTGATGTGAAGAGGAAGGTCGTTCCATAATCTGGCTGCATTGTAGATGAGATTCAATATATTTATTGTGGTTTTTTTTCAATTTTTCAGGAGATTAGTGCGAGTTGTGGAGATCGACGGTCACGGCAAACAAGGATGGGTACCAGCATCTGTATTAAGCTGCAGCGAAGAGGAAGATAGATCCTCGAGGAAACTAGGATCCATGGAGGATGCCTCATTCAGAAGACAGTGAGTATACTTTATGAATCGCTCCAATGGGGCCCTTGCATTTTTTTATCGATCGAAAAATATATTAAATCAATAGTTGCACTTACTAGAATTACAAATAAAATTATGAAATGTAATTTAATTCACCGTTAATTTATAATACCTAATTAATTGAAAATGAAAACTCTGAAACGAGCGCCAATTGGTGAACGTTATTGTGACGTCATGATGCCATGAAATTCAGTCAGAAATTGGATTGTTTGATGGGCGAGTTGAAGAACGTGACGTCACAATATGGCGGCCAGTAAAAAACCTGTTTTCGCGCTGGAATCGAATTGAGAATTTTTTTTATAAAAATATCCACAAAGACACAAAATTAAAATCTCAAATTTTTGGTAAACCTTAATTTATAGTTAATGTACCGAAAACCTAAATAAAAAAAAACACGCAAGGACCGTATGAGGGAAATTCTTTTGTTACAAATACACTTACATTGAGTGCGTGAAATAAATATAGAAATATGATTATTTGAACACTTAATGTCAGAATGTTACAATAACATTGGCAAGAAATAGTTCCCCACTTCATACATTCAGTTGACTCTAGGAATATGATATATGGGACTGTAATGTTATTTGGAATAAATCATTTAATAGGGAAATGAGGCGAAACATCAAAGGAAGAAAATATTATAACACTTCCACATACGAGTATAGTTTATATTAATATTGATAGACATTATAGGGAAGAAGGCACATTGTTTCAGTAGGTGATGATCACAGTGTACTGTAATTTACGATTGAAGCAATCTCATGCATATGAAGTGCTTCACAATATCTTCCTATTTTTTTCCAGAACTGAGTAACATCAGTAATCAGTATATTGTGTGATGTTATTATGCTGTTGAACGTATAAGGATGTTTTTTATTCATTAGAAAATGTACTACATACTAGAATTGTGATATTCTACTCTTAATTATACCTACCTAAGAAAGTAGGATATAGGCAATAAGTAACGTATTTTTTTCAAACATGCAAGAACTGTTTTTAGCGGCCTTCCAATGATACAAAACATGCCTTTCCGAGGCGCTATTGGAATCAAGGGATCCAAGCGCCAAACCTTGACAAAATCAAAATTTGTATAAAGGTGTAAGTTCTACTTGTGAAGTAATTTCGTGAGATACTAAACACGGTGGCATGCACGTGACTATATCCTCTCGATCGCTCGGTGTCTTCCGGGGCTTGAGTTGGACAAAATGTGACTTACGATCTGGATTTCTTTTCCAATGCCCTTTCATAAAATACCACACATGAGCCCACACGACCCTTGGATCCCTTTGAAACTCTTTTATATATTTTCATCGATCATCGATTTTACGTATGTTTGCGAAGTCTCAGCTCTCTAAGTAGTCAGAAAGTGGTTGAAAAACCGGATACAAAAATTGCGCACAGTCAAAAAACATAGTAAAAAAAATTAACGGAGTGAATTTAAATAAAACCTTGTAAAAAAGACACAAAATAATGTATTGCAGTGGTTTTTACTTCAACTAATTAGAATTTAAAAGTGTTGTTCACCGAGAAATAATGTTACTTGTTCCAGAGCTGTTGTGAGAGAACTGGTGGAGACAGAAGAAGAGTTCGGCCGAGACCTCCAGCAGGTTGTGGAGAGATACATGAAGCCAGTGGACAGTAAGACGACTCCCAAGATTGTCAGCGACAACAAAGACCTTGTCTTCAATAATTTCAAACAGATTGCAGAGTTCCACAATACGTAAGATATTCAACATTCATTTGTAAAATAATTAGCAGGTGAAATAAAAAATATTTGGCATTCTAGGTCGGTATATATAATCCCATTGGTATTATCAGCTACAGGTATAATACCAAAATCGCTAATAAACAATTTAAAAAAATTAGATTTACCGGAAAATTTATACATAAAAATGCAAAAATCGGTCATTATTAATACTTGCAATATTGTAAGACGATTCCTAAATACTGATATTTCAGGCACAATGCTTGTATTTTAGGCCCCGCGCATCTGAGCCTAATCCTGTGATATCCGTGATATCTGGATAGGTGAATTTTTCCCAGTATTAGGCTGATGAGTTTATATGTGAATCATGAATAGACTCTTCTGGCTGATAATACTGAGAAGTGTGTTGGCAAAGTCATGCCTCCGCGTTAAAAGATATTCAACATTCATGTGTGTTATCATTTAATTATATTAGTCATCCTAGTAGACTGAGAATTGAGGAAGTATTTGACATGCTTCCATACACTCTTTCTTATCAAGATCATAAACGATTTTAGGGCCGCACTAAGCCTAATCCTGTGATATCCGTGATATCTCGATAGGTGAATGTTTCCCAGTATTAGGCTGATGAGTTAACATATTAATCATGGATTGTTCCTGTGATTGTTGTATTAGTGAAGATCTTATACCGTGTGGTGAGATACAGGACAACCAGCTCTAGTTCACCCACGGTTATGCTCTTAAACGTAGATGAACTATTTGCATATTGATAAATGTCTCTAATATTTTGAATAGAAATACCCATCTATGTTTTTTATGTACACTGAAACGATTGAATAAAGTATCTATCTATCACATGTAGACTCTTTTAGCTGATAATATTGAGAAGTGTGCTGGCAAGTCTTTTCTCCGCGTATAAAGATATAGATAGGTGTCATCCGGTAGGAAGTTCCTATGGCTAGAATAATCATAGTAAATCATTCTGGTCTGGCTTCCAAATAAGTAACTTATCAGATTGTTTGTTCCTCCAGGGTTCTGATCGAGGGAGTGAAGTATTACGCCCACGAGCCTCGCATGTTGGGCAAGACCTTCCTGCGGATGGAGAGAGAGTTTGACAAGCACGTGGCCTACTGCAGAGATGAACCCTCGGCGCAGATCTTCCTACAGGACAATGAACCAGTCAGGGAATACTTCGAGGTGAGAGAATTTCAATATAATTATATATTTCCTCTACCCGACGCCATTAGTCTAAGCGCAAACCAATTTTCTTCACGAAAGCTCGCCGCCTAAACGTTAGGTAGGTACTAAATAAAAGCTCTGAATTGTTTCTGAAATTTTCCTGTAGATGGCGGTGTAGTGGAAAATTTTCTTCGAATTCGATTTGGGATTTCCATCACAGATGGCACTGGTTTACTTGAAATTGAACATAAACTTTGACACGGAGCTTAAGGCTTGGGGAAGCACCTTGTCCGCGGTTCAGCTCCCAGTGTCAATAGATAATTACTTATTTCTTTTATGCTTGAGCTTTGGGTGCTTTGGAGGAGTGAAAACAATTGATGGCAGTTTAATACATATATTTTAAATCAGAAAAAAACTTATAACTAGGTACTTACGCTAATGATTCTATATAAACACTACACCTTAAAACTAACCGTCACACACAACACTTTACGAGCGCAACGCGAATATGACACAACGTAATCCCTCGGTGATGGCAGGCGCGCACTGCGCAGCCCTACCGATGTTCTACGGTGATGACAGGGCACAAGGCCTGCCCAGGTCTCGGTGATGATGAGGTGAGAGAGGCTTGGTAACTCTCCCTGTGATGATGTGAGAGGGGCTTGGTGGCCCTCCCGTGATTAGGTGGAAGACCTGCGTTCTGGCGTTATGCAATGTGGCCAGGCGGATAACGTAACATTACGTAACTCGTGGCAGTTACACTGGTAACAGATATAATAACAGTTCGTGCACACAACTAATTAGATTATTAATGATTCGTTCTCACTCGATGAATTAGGACAACAAATAAGTTCGTTCACTCAATGTTCAACACAGTCTACGGTAAAATGGTATGGCGAATTACACAATAAAATAAATACGTATCCACGAACACAATAACCACATAAGTTGCCCGAGGCTTGACGTCCTGACGACTATATTATGAAGGCCATAATTTGGCTTTGCGATTATAATTTGAGTTCGACCGGCTATGACAAGTGCTAAAGCTCGACTGATCCAAAACAACTATGCAAGGATCTTACTTGAAGACTATTCTTATCTGTATGCACTTACATATCTACCCCGAAACCAATTATTTAAACAATGAACCCCAAATATTACAATAGACCCCTAAACCGTTATATGCACCTAATCGTGTAGTTAGCCTAATGGAAAATTCTTAGAAAGTTGTCAGACAATTAGGACCCCTAAAACAATACATCTACCCGTCTGACTTCTAAACAATAAAAAGTACCGATGTCATGCATACCTGGGGCTGTTACAAACATTATTTTTGAAGTGATAGTAATTTTAAAAGTTAAACGAAATAATATTTTTTTTGTCATCTAGGTATTTACTACTAGGTGTATGTCAAACGCTCCCTCTGACTTGACAAAAAAAATATTTGTCTTTGTAAACAATGAGACAAAACTTATGGACTAATTACAAACTTAACCTACTCCTAATCTAAACATATGTGGATAGGGCGCCAGGATATTTTTAGGATTAATATCCAAACCGTGCAATGACCCCAGCTAAATAATACAAAAGAATAAAAACCTACACTACTGAACTTACATCTAGTACATCTTACGACTATACAAGAGATGAAATAAACAATGCATGAGTCACGCTCCCATGCGCCGAAGGTGAGGATGACATTTCACCCTCCGACGTTTCCAGTCCCTCTGGATAACCTCACTGTCTATGTACCCCCTAGCTACGTCTGAACTCCTCACGAAGTGAGATAAATCCTCAAGTGTCCCCTCATATTCAACTATTACGTCACACTTAGGGTATACATCCACTGATGTATCATCCCTGCTAGGCTGATACGTGGCGAGTAAACAGCAGAGAAGGTTGCAGTCGGCCACACTCATTCTTTCAGTCACAGCATCCTGTCGTACATTAGACCTCTCACTATCATCAATCACATCTACGATCTTATCCTCATACGCACACTCTCTGTCTTTCTCCTCGCTAGCAATCGTTTCCTCTGTCAGGCACTCAATTTCAACTTCGCTATTATTCGTCTCCTTGGATTCTACATTCATCTCCTCTGCAGACATACACACACCTGGCTCAGCTGGTTGATGAGGGGGGTTCCCTACTCGAACCTCCGGGATTGGCAACGCGTCCTCTCCCTGACACACCACCACTGAGCAGGAGTTTTCTGTCACTCCATTCCGAATGCAACCCTCATCCGTCGTTGTATCGCCCGATACATCTACGCTAACTACATCGACGTAATTCACCATACTCGACGCACTATCCTGTTCCTCAGGATGCTGGAAAGCAATTCCAGGCGCTGGTGAGTCACCCCCTACTCTCTCTACCTCCCCGCTATCTGAGCTACCTCTGTAAAAACGATTTCTACGCTGTCTATCCTCCCAAGTTCTACCTTTGCGTAATCCTGAGTCGGTCCTATTCCGATCTATCGCGATCTCAGGTTGTATGAGTTTAAATGACTCGATCGTGCGTAATTATGATAGCGATATCCCCTCTCCTCATGCCTATCATAAACTGTCTTGAACTCAATGTCCATTCTCATTACAATCTTATAAACATCGTCAAATGAGTAATCCCCTGCAAACAATATATTCCTATACCTGTGAGACATCAATCCAACAAACGTCGTACACTCTGTATTAATGTCCTTGTCCCCAAATAAACGTTGAAAGAGGGCTTTTTTCCTCTGAAGGAATATACAGCCGAGTTCGTTGACCTCCTGTCTATTCCCGTATAGATGAGCAACCAGTGACCCATATTGGTTTTCGACCCCATGTGCTAATAAGAATACTCCCTTAAACCAATCCCAATCTATTATTCCAATATCCCTACCAATTTCAACCTGCCAAAATTCCCTTGCCTTTCCAATTAGTCTCTTATAAGCTTCCCGTACCTTCCCTTGCTCACTATACTTTTCCTTTGCAAAGAATTCTTCGCCTCCACGAATAAAATTCTCTGCAGACTCCTCTGGTCTTCCCGAGTATTGCCCCAACCACTCAGCTCGCGCATGACAGCACGCATGAGAGTAGTGTACTGTCTCTATTGCCTCAGTCTTCTCTACCTCTGTAACTAAACTACCCTCACTGACTGAGTGTGACTTCGTAGTCACCTCTGTGTTCCTACTCCTGTCGTCCTCAACCTTGCGGTTCGCAAAGAAGCGCAACAAAATCAACCCCAACACTCCTCCAAAACAAAACTCAAGCAGAACAGAAAACATCTCGAACAAAGCAAAAGTTAATTTATCTCAGGGTTATGAATCCTCCCAGCACACTTACTGGAAATAGCCACACGTTGGCGAGCCAGATTGACACGGAGCTTAAGGCTTGGGGAAGCACCTTGTCCGCGGTTCAGCTCCCAGTGTCAATAGATAATTACTTATTTCTTTTATGCTTGAGCTTTGGGTGCTTTGGAGGAGTGAAAACAATTGATGGCAGTTTAATACATATATTTTAAATCAGAAAAAAACTTATAACTAGGTACTTACGCTAATGATTCTATATAAACACTACACCTTAAAACTAACCGTCACACACAACACTTTACGAGCGCAACGCGAATATGACACAACGTAATCCCTCGGTGATGGCAGGCGCGCACTGCGCAGCCCTACCGATGTTCTACGGTGATGACAGGGCACAAGGCCTGCCCAGGTCTCGGTGATGATGAGGTGAGAGAGGCTTGGTAACTCTCCCTGTGATGATGTGAGAGGGGCTTGGTGGCCCTCCCGTGATTAGGTGGAAGACCTGCGTTCTGGCGTTATGCAATGTGGCCAGGCGGATAACGTAACATTACGTAACTCGTGGCAGTTACACTGGTAACAGATATAATAACAGTTCGTGCACACAACTAATTAGATTATTAATGATTCGTTCTCACTCGATGAATTAGGACAACAAATAAGTTCGTTCACTCAATGTTCAACACAGTCTACGGTAAAATGGTATGGCGAATTACACAATAAAATAAATACGTATCCACGAACACAATAACCACATAAGTTGCCCGAGGCTTGACGTCCTGACGACTATATTATGAAGGCCATAATTTGGCTTTGCGATTATAATTTGAGTTCGACCGGCTATGACAAGTGCTAAAGCTCGACTGATCCAAAACAACTATGCAAGGATCTTACTTGAAGACTATTCTTATCTGTATGCACTTACATATCTACCCCGAAACCAATTATTTAAACAATGAACCCCAAATATTACAATAGACCCCTAAACCGTTATATGCACCTAATCGTGTAGTTAGCCTAATGGAAAATTCTTAGAAAGTTGTCAGACAATTAGGACCCCTAAAACAATACATCTACCCGTCTGACTTCTAAACAATAAAAAGTACCGATGTCATGCATACCTGGGGCTGTTACAAACATTATTTTTGAAGTGATAGTAATTTTAAAAGTTAAACGAAATAATATTTTTTTTGTCATCTAGGTATTTACTACTAGGTGTATGTCAACTTTAATAAAAGAAGCAATCAATAAGCAAGTTATATATAACACATAGAGTAAACACAGCGTAATGGCGCCAATATACTGTGAATAAAACTAATAAACATCGTAGGTAGTTTATAATATTATGTAGGATTTATTAAGTGTGTATAGAATAGTATATTGCCTATAACAAAGTATGTACTCGTAATGGCTATAGTAATAATGTGTTAGTAGGTACATTATTGTACGAGGTGATTGCATTATTATATTGGCATCTATAATTTGCCATTTAATCGACGCGACGCCTAGAGAAGAACTCTGCCTTTCCTTATTAGTTCTAGGTACGTCACTCCTAATAAGATTTCTAGATCTTTCTATACTTATGAAATCTCGAAGTAGGGTGGAAATGTTGTGGTTTATTCCAAAAGCTTTGAAAAGAAGAAATTGTATGGCTTAGTTCTCATATCGTTTTCACTATGGCATTGTATGTAGCACACACTACACAGCTGTGCTGTTACTCCTGGAGAACTTTGTATGCAACCTCAGTAGCACATTATACCATATTGGATCCACCACATCCTGCTGTCAATCGTGTAATTTTTAGACGTGTATACTCGTATATGCTACAGCTGGAAATTATTTCAAGCAAAGGATGGAAGGTCCACACTTTTCTGTGTATCTTTTGAGATAACTACTTGTAAGATTCGTTTCATTCGTGTGTCGAATAACACTTTCGTTCTGAACTTCTGTACTTTACTATGTAAATCAGTCAAGTGAGTTTGTATTCGTAAGACATAGTGTAATAAACTCAGTTTTTTCAAAATGTCAAAAACAGTCACATAGTTAATGCCGAAAACACCAGTGAAATTCTGTAATCTATTCTATTTTTATTTTTACCCGTTGTCGAGTGATTTATGATATTTAATAACATAATCCTTATGCGATCTGCATAAATCCTTTTACAATCAGTTTGCCGATTTTTTAATAGAAAAATTATATCACTTCTACATCCAATAAGTTACAGGTTTACCTGTGAATGAGTTCTTACAAATTATATTTACATTCCTAGAGACAAGCTCCATCTACCCACCTGCTATACTGTATGCTGCATATATAGTTCTAGTTAGTTCTTTCATTTAAATATACGAGACATTCCACATTAAATATAATTCGGTTGATTCATTTGCCGTGTAGTTATTTTCATCATTGACTCAATCATGTCGTCATTATTAAAACATCGCGTATTACTTGACTTTCACATTCTCATCATACATACCTAACAGTACACACACCATACATCTCTCTACTTGCTTCTGGTAATTTCACTAAGCATTGATATAATACTCGATAGCGTGATAGAGCAGGGCACATAGCAAGACAAGACGAGAATAGAAGGACTCCCAGACTCGTAAAGTGGAGGCCATGGGAAAATTGAAGAGGTGTCGGAAGGCCCCAGAAAAGATGGGCGGACGACGTGACCTCGTTAGCGGGTAGACAGTGGGTCAGAAAGGCGAGGGATCGCAAAGACTGGAAACAAATGGAAGAGGCCTATATCCAGCAGTGGAGGGACCAAGGCTGACGAAGAAGAGGAAGATGATGATGATAGATTACTTGATAGCATGATAGTATGATAAAATAGTATGATAAAATACTTAAAGTTTGCGAGAGGAACATTAAGTACAAATTAAATGTTAGTATTAATGTTATATAGAAAGATGGTTTCAATAAGTTCCAGACAAACATATGGATGATTTCATTTAAGTTTCTTTATTTACTTTATACAATTATATTATTGAGGTCACTCAATAAATTCCTCTAAAGAGAACTTAAATTCACACATTATAATGATCAAATCTGATGTGATATGAATAACTATACCTACACACATGTAGTCGTAGATCATAAGATAGTGAACAATTTTCTAGTAGAAATAATTGGCATTGATTATACATATAAGTCCAGTGCTAAGACATGAACATATAACTAAGTGTGCGTGTGAGATGGTGAGTGCGTGAGCGAGATTGAGTATGGGTGTGTGAGACGACCGGAATGAACTTATATGATTTAATTTAACTGTGGCGCATACTTGTGGGTGACAGCTGAATTACGAATGGATTGATTGTCTTATCTACATGTTATCACTTATATCTATAGTTGTTTTGTAATAAAATAAAATAAAATAATAATATTGATGAAATTACAATCAGTTGGACATTTCAATACTTGACAAATGGCAACATATTATGAAACATACTTTATGAAATTTCTTCAGAGCAGAATAAACTACCTTGTGGAGTGGTCCCTTGCCCACATAAAAATCTATTTTATTTCCACTAAAGGCCCTTTTTATGTTGTCGTGATACATATTATTCATATCAAATCTACAAAACAGTAATTTGACTTACTTTCCGTAAATAAACTTCTTAGCACTGAAAGTAGAATTAATGTATTTATTTCGGTGAAGTACGTCAGTCCTTAATATAGTTACTTCCTGTCCTGTTTACTTCCTACGCGGGATCGCTCCAGGTACTAGGTTCAAGGTACCAGGTATCAATTTAGAAAATAATACTACGGAAGTGATTTTCAATTGTTCTTCTTCTTCGTCTTCCATTTCCTCCTACAGGCCTACTCCATTTGCCTCCACGTCGCCTTGTCCCGTACAGACTGCATTCAGGTTACGCCGACATATCGGACCAGGTCATCTCTCCATCTTGATTGTGGTCCTCCTGTACTTCTATTCGTAGCTCGAGGCCTCCAATTTGCCCCTGCGCCTCTGGTCACGCGTCCTGCTCTGCCCTGCCCACTGTACTTAGATGCTTTGTTTGTATCGCGAATTAAGTGGGCATGATCCCTGGTTTAAGGTCCTATATGCTGTCATTGGGCTTCGGCGCCCTGAATTGTTCTCAGCCAATACTGAGAAAATCGTCTTGAAACTGAAGACAGTGATAGATGAAAGTATGGACTACAGATTGCCTGTTTTGGAATTACAATATTTGGAAACTCCTTGAATAAAAAAATATTCCGAAAGTACTCCTGAAATTTAAGGGATTTGAGGATTTTCTGTTCAGTTTTTCAGATATAAAAGTATAATTTAGCCGAAATACTGGTAATTATAATCTTAACAAATTGGCTGTTTTAGATTTTTTTTATTTGTTCCCTGGCTCTTCGTAAAAAGGTATAATTCACTTTGTCGCTTACTTTATTCTTATTTCGCGCTAACATTCTCATCCAAAATTTGAAAACATGAAGCGAAAATAGAAGCAACAAGTTATATGAATTTTTCTTTACAGTGGCGGTTATACCTTCTATAGATTTGTATCAAAATTCGACCTAAAGGTCTTGTTAATTTAGTATAGGTAATAGGTATGCATACATTATTAGAATATGTGTTTATTACATTATAAACATAAAATAATATATAACTTTCTCTTTCTCTCATCACTCTCGCGTCTTACTCCCACCCTTGCAGTGGCACTGCGCCAATAGTTCGGAAATAATCTCTGCTAAACATATTTAGAAAATCTACCATCACTATATCGCTATACAACATATACTATGTACCAACAATCACATACTGACATGCTATTATATCTATAATAATAACAAGATAATTTCTATAGCGCCGTTTTGTGAGTATGGACCCACCACAAGGGCGCTACATACGCTCTGTAGTATCTAATATCGTAGGAGATTTACAAACACCTCATTTCATAGGACATTCAAAGATAGTGAGGGCGAATTCTGAAATTCGGGAGTCAGTGTGGGGGGAAATTGTTACAAAATATTAGAGATCAAAATACGAGTAGATCTCACCTGCGCATTTTATTGTAAGGACTTGGTCAACGCTTGTGTGTGGATTCTTCGTGAATTCATAATTAATATGAAATATTGAATTAATGGGCTTTTAACGAGGGAGTGTCTCTATATTATGCTCCGCCCCTTTTTGTACCTTAGGATGTGTTTATTGTTCATTATCGTCCTTAGGCCCTAATATTGAGCTCTTAGCAACTTAGCTCGTTCTTAATATTTAACAAAATGAACATTGACAAGAAATTGCACAACATTTAATCGGGAAAGAGTGGTAGGTACAAGAGATAATTTCTTAAGAATAGCAAAACAGTGACAATGTACCAGAGAAGTAGAATCAATGCAAACAAAGTGCAAAGTCATGAAAATATTTTTGTATTTAATTTATTTTATTAACATTGCTTGTATATTCTTAAAATTAAACTCTGTGATATAATTACAGAATAGAATCTGCCAAACACATGAAAATCTTATAAGTTGTGTTGTCTTTCGATAATCTGCTAGTTGAAGTTATTTATAACATGACGCAAAGTGCATTAATTTAGGTTAATTTTTTCATAAATTTTCATTTACTTTCATTAAAATCATTAGCTTTTTTAAAATAATGAATTATTTTTTATTCATCCACTAGTGAGCAAATAATGATTTTGCGATAAAATTTGTCAGGCCTGAGGACACCTAGCCAAGTTTGTGGTCAGTGGTAGCCTATCCAGCGCACTTTCGTCTGATTTGAGTAACCCTCATCACTTAAGTGTTATAGGATTCTTAAGTGGCATATTAATGCATGATGCAACTAACTAATAGTAAAGTTACTGGAGATATTTTTGGATGGAAATTTGGGTCAAGGTGTGGTGTGTGTGAACTCTTCTGTCATCTTCTGCAATATTATATTATATTAGTATATTATGTTTGTAGGTATACTACAACTCGTGCATAGGAGATTCACATTATGTTATGTTAGGCAAGATGACATTGAAGATAAGAGAGTGACACTGGATTCCACATCGACGAAACAACCAGACTTTTACGTAACAGTTTTTTTAATCAAAAAATCTGGTAAATCATGGAAATTTTTGTACAAATGTGTTATACGATAGATTGATTATTGTTCATCAGCGTCCTCAAGCCTTAATTTCAAGCACTTGGACTTGTCAGATTTACATAGTGAAGAATTAATATAGAAAGATACATATATTAAATAATTTTGTAGGATTTCGCAGCATGATGAATCCATTTCTATGTTGATCCTTCTTTGGGTTTCCTTACTGCGTGTAAAGTGGTTGAATAACCGAGCTTTCGGCAGCGATACTTCAGGGTAAAGATTGCAGTAGTATCGCTGCCGAAAGCTCCGTTATTTAATCAAGAACCAACAACGAAGATATAGATACATATATTATTTGTTGATTCCATAAGCTAGCCTATCACGGAGGCATTCATTCCGTTAAATTCTTCTAAGATATACGGAAATTATAAAGGATATCACTAAATACAATATACCTACAGTTAGAAAGTAGGCTAACTTCTGAATAATCTTTCGGAAGATTTCTGAGCTACTTCACGTTTCGTATCGCTTTTTGATGCACAATTTAATGTGTTTTAATTATTAGGGGAGATTGTCCTTGCTGATTATTTATTGACAAAGAGATATTTACAATCTGTCTTATAAATCGTTTTGCGTAACAAATATTTTCACAACAAGGCGCAAGGGCGTCAATGTCAGAGGAATCCAAAAACAATAATAAAAGTTAAAATATATAATGTTGCATAACATAATGGCTTATATTGTTTTTATTTCATTTTCTTTTGTAGTTTCACAATATATTAATGAAGATCATTTATTATTTCATGCGAAGAACGCAATAGCTTATTATTATATGTAGCAACACTATATAGTACATATTATATTACTAGCTGAATTACCCGTGCTTTGCAATGGCAAATTTGGATGGTGAAGTACATCGACAGTACGACCCGAAACGCGTTTATCCATCCGTTAGCCAAAATAGTAAGCTTTAGCGACTATATACCATACACGACCCCACATAACCCTTGGATCCCCTCATCATCATGGCATCCTTCGGTGTCTCCCAATGACTTAAGCTGGACAAATTGTGACTTAAGATCTGAACTCCTTTTCCAACGCACTTTCATACGATACCACTAACGACCCCACACAACCCTTGGATCCCCTCATCGTCATGGCACCCTCACCATAAGAGCTTGATGACGTTAAAACCTGTCGCAGATCGATACGAAAGTTTTTGTGAATTTTCACAGCAATCCAATGTGAAATGCGGGAGTTATGCGAACACTTAGAAAAAAACCGACTTATTTTTATATATACTCGTATAGATAAGTATATATTCACATCTCACGTATAGTGTGTGAGATTAGGTATACCTACATCTCACCTATGTAAGTGTGTATTAGGTATACCTAGTCATAAATGCACGACCCACAATGATTTTTTCAGAAGTGTGTCTATTTTGAGACCACACCAAATATTTTGAATATGTGTAAACAAGTTAAAAATAACCTAACTTTACATCTTATAACTACAATCTACATAGTTTATAAGTTCATATATAGATCAGATGAATTCTTTGAATAATATGATAAATACAACACGTAGACACTTCTCTCTCCACGTAAATAAGAATTGTTATTGATAACATGGGTGTAATGCAGATAAATCCGGTTCAATACCTAAAGTAATTTAGGTATATCTCAAATCAGACTATACCAACTAGTAATAGCGACAAACAGAAGTGGAATCATAGTAATCCCTGCGCTTCCTAGAGTGGAGTAGATGGAACCACAGTGTTCCTACTCCATTTCGCAATAAAAAGTAGGTTGCAAATGATGCAGCCACTCCTCAGCAGATGGCGTTAGCATCGTAAATTTGGTTAATTGTGAAATCGGTTCCAGTTGTAGCATATATACAACTTTCAAAAATGACACGATTGACAGCAGGATGTGGTGAAATGGGTGAACGTTGCCCTGGGCGTAAAGTTATCACTTAAGCCAGCCAAAGCCGACTCGTAAGCATCGGAACACCCATCCTGCTTCCTCTCCAAGGGAGTTCACATAACTCTACATTATGTGAATGAAGATGCCTCTCATCTCTGTTATTGATTCATTATATTAATGCGACTATTGGCCTTATAGTATAGTATTTTTACTTTATCTATAGAGTATGGAGAGACACATTAAGGTAATCAGATGAATTTATTGCTCCCAACGAGACTGGAATAAATTAACATTTTTCAGACATTAAAACGTTATGGAAGAATGTGAAATGATCCTATAAAAATACCGTGAAATTGTGATCATACACTATGTATATTTTCATACTCTATCACATTTATTTGATTTAAAATCTGTTGATTAGCTCACCTCACCACCAACGTAGAGAATTATATATAAGAGCAATATGGAAGGAAATGCATTGCATTAGTACTCGTAGTATAAATACCTAATATGTTTATTTCACACAATATTGTGTTGGTGGGTGTAATCTCTCATCCTTGCAGACGTAATCTCTTTTCAATATAAAAATATTAGGAGCCCATAGTGTTAGCAAATCACTCCTTAATTTATTGTTTATTTGTTTATTGTTGTTTATCGTCCTTAGACCCTATATCGGGTACTTGGACTCGTCAGTTTTACATAATTAGACATAAGAATTAAAGCAATAGTAATAATGCACAATATCAATTCTAAATAGTGTAAAAGGCTCTGTTTGCATTTCGTCATGAGAGAAATGTTCTCTCTCTTTCTTCGCTGTACCATATCCCATTTATTTGGGGTTGGCGGCTCGGATCCTTTCTGAGATGAGAGAAATGTTCTAAGTATACAAAATTAGTTAGTTTGATATTGAATGAATGAATAAAGGAAGTTTATATTATAGATAAAAAGTATCTGGAGTTGTATACACAAACCCTAAATACTTTCCCTTGTATTTCACACGGTGCCTCCTGCTTGGGAGAGTGGTGCTCTAATCAGCTACACCAACCATAGTACTCAATATGAACATTACCATCATCATATCAGCTATTACTTATGTAAATGTGTCTAAATACTTTGATACTGATTAGCTGGTAGATAATTTATTACGATAAACAAGATGCACACACACACACACACACAGTAGAGTCGGGAATGTTATTATATTATTATATAGGAGGAAGATGTGTTACGCAACTTACCACTGGACCACGGCGCCAATGTCATGTTCTAGTTTCCTCAGCTGATGTTATTATTAAAATAGTAGTTAATTTAATTAAACGCTTCTATAATATAACTGTACACTATATAGTGTAGCTAGGAGGACATTCTACATAGACAGAAGAACATATTTGCTAAAATAAAGAATACCTACCTAAGGCAATTATGTATGGATTTCTATAAGTTAATATTAACCCTTAACACTATGATAAGTGCATTATTTGTACATCTATTACTTCACACAATATCACACATTTTGCCGTAACCACGTTCATGCCAATTGTCACACAATTATAATTCTTATCTTATATTCTTCCTTTCAGGTTATTCGGGTGTTGGCCGCGTGTCTGTTGATTTTCTCTAGCTTTCGGCAGCGATACTTCTGCCATCTTCAGGATACTTACTACTTACTTCAAGTACTTCATCCTGAAGATGGCAGAAGTATCGCTGCCGAAAGCTAGAGAAAATCAACAGACACGCGGCCAACACCCGAATAACCCGAAAGGAAGAATAGCTGCGAAAACCTACAACATCAATTCTTATCTTCTTTGTTGGTTCTTCGGGTTTCCTTACTCCGTGTGGAGTGGATGAATAAGCGAGCTTTGCGATGCTACTGCCATCTTCAGGCTGAAGTAGTTTTTGTATGTAAAACTCCGTCAAGGCCTCAAGATTAATTATAATTCTGTATGATTGATTCAATACTGATTTACTGAATTGCGTTTTGTACAGCGAATGTTTCACGAATCCCTCACGTCCTTGAATGTCACGGCAAATGCATGAGATTTATGATAATGTGACGGTAAAGTTTAACTTTCTATGCAGTATACTACATTACTTTATATTATTGCATTGCATTGTATTGTATATAGTGTCACTGTATCGTAATATGGAATGTTAATAAAGCTATTGACAAAATATTCGCCAGTTGATTGAGTGCTGGGGCCACTGACACAAATTAAGCTACAGCTTGTTAATTAATTAATATCGACACCGCTATCTGAACACTTCCCAACACATACTGTGTTATCTATAATCTATACTAAGCCACCTATACATTATACTTGCGATCTTTAAGTATCGTCCAATTCTCTAATACAATACATACTCGTATAATAAAGATACCAGGAGATTTATTTTACTAATTAGATATCATAAATGGTTTTCAGTGACTGCAACGTAATGTGTTGGTTGATACTAAATTTATTCTTTGTATACTGTTTGAAAGGTGGTTTTGTAAAACTCTATTTTTATTTTATGTATTTTTTTTTTTAAAGAAATAACTATGAGTTTTTGATTGATTTTCTTAAAGAGTTAGAGTACGATTATGGCTGCGTAGGCCGAAACGTGTAACTCTTTGATAAAAAACTCATAGTATTTTTCTTTATTTAAAAACAATTACTTAAAATCTATACTTGATTTCGTAGCACTTTGAATTATGAAGCACTTTGATTATGAAAGTTTGCGAACTATTATGCGCCTTAAGACGTGACGTGAGGTCTAAGGTCGAAGATCTAAGGAAAGTAGATTGCTATTTGGATTTACAGAATGAATAAACCGAGATTATTTCTTTCAATTACATTTAAAATGTACAGCATTTCTCTCAATAGGACGTCACGTAGCCATTACTTCTATTTTTTTTTTAAATCTTGACATAAGACTTGGCGACTACAAATTTAGAGGTTAATCTCTTAGCCAATTGCCAGAGTCAGCAGTGATCCCGTGAATTTCAGTTAGATCACGCTGGAAACCAAAAATTGGACACTCAACTATATGGCCCATCATCTGGCGGCGACCACATTCACAGTCGGGGCTCAGGGAAAACCCCCATCGATGTATTGGGTCTGCCCAGTGGCCTGTCCTGATTCTATTCCTGAGTCTGAAGCCATTGCTTGATTTTTGTTCGTACTAGTTCACCTCCTTACAGATGTGTCATCATGCTTTAGATATTTTCGTTTTGTTGTTGTTTTGTACTCAAATCCAAGCATGAAGGATGTCGAAGATTGCATGTATGTCCCTATAATAATGGTTTCATCTATATCTCTGTCTAGTTCCTACGAGTTGTGTATATTATTGTGTATCGCCTGGCGAATTAATTCTGCGAGCCATCAGACGCAGTGCTCGAGTAGATGCGATGCGTGTGAATGAAGTGCTATATGCTAATGCTAATGATGATAATACTCGTTACTCGTGCGAGCTGCGAGTGTAAGCAGAGGGTCGTGGCGCTCCTCTAGTCTCTCCTCCCGTCTATACTTAGTTCCAGTGCCGTACGAGCTGCAACACAACATACACGACGAATTTCCACGGAAATTCGAGACGTCCGTGTTTCCCACAACGTCGCCGCCGCGCGCCGCCATCTTTACAACTATTTAGTTAAATTAAATATTAATAATTGTGTTGTGTGTGAGTTGTGCATTAAGTTACATTAATTAATTAAGTCACAGTGCATACGTCTTGTATATAATATTATAGTGTCAGTGTGGTGTGTGATTGTGTGTTTCTGTTCTCACTACTCTGATTGGATTACCATTTGTTTACACTCAGGTAGGCTGTGAATCCATCAGGTGGGAGCTTTCCCTCTTTATCTAACGCGACATTCTTGTTCTCTCTCTTCGGGTTGCTTTATACGGGAGAAATGAATCATAGGTCTCTGATAGATCTAAGTGTATTGATCTATCAGACGATTATCTTAGATCCCTTCACTCCTCCCCCTACTTCGTAGATCCTCGCCGATGTGAAATGTGTATAAATAAACTGTTCCCGAAATATTTCTATGGCATATTACGTATAGATCTATCTGTCTATATAATATGTGACATAATATACAGTATTAAGTAGGTACCCACTGATTATTATTATAATTATACTTGGTGTTAATTTCATGAGAGTAAATTGGAGTAAGATGAATAAGTTTATAGATTTTTCTATTTTAGTTTTAATTGAATTAAAGATTACGATCTCAAGTTCATTGAAGTCACATCATGCGTAGGTATCCACCTACCTAAACTTAAAGCTCGCGATTCAACTATGACGTGACGGTCATTTCCCGCTGCATTAAGGGTCAAAATCGCATGAAAAATAGCGTTTTTTCAATTATTTGAGGTTAATTTCGCTTCAATCAAAAAACTTTTACGGTTAGTACCTAGATTTTAATGCATATTATCAATAAAAAAACTCCGCGGCTTTCGGGAAACGAGTTGCTATCTTTGGGGAAAAAATCAGAGGTGATTTGCACATTTTTTTTTTAGAAATCTACACAAGATACAAAAAATCTTTTACGGTCATTCCCTAAATAAAGATTCAGCGTATCTACTCAATTTTTTGTCAAAGCATATTTAGTAAGGTTGTCGAGATCTAAGGTCTCCCGTTTATAAATTTTTTTGAAAATCAATATGCCTTCTTTTAATATAAAATTACAGTATATGCCTAACGTTAATATAATTATAGGTACGTATAGTATAGTATAGTTGTAGGTAATAAAGAATGAATATATGGTGAATACATGGTATACATACTATACATAGTGAATATATATGAATTCTGATGTCGCAAATAAGTTTGGTTGCCAAGTTATTAACTGTGAATTATTATATGCATTACTGAGATAATTACTATAATACATACTTACTATATTATATACTTACTTGAAAAAGTGAATAAACTAAGATGGTTTGGACATGTTGAGAGAATGAAAGATGACAGGATGACAAAAAATATATATTTGAGTGAGCGGAAAGGGGTGAGGAAGCGCGGCCGCCCGAGACTGACCTGGTCCGATCATGTCGACCAGATCCTCAAGGATGGACACGTTTTGAGTAAAAGGAATCGGAGAGCGTGTATGACTACATGCATGAATGTGACGGAGGCTAGGAGTGTGTGTAAGGATAGGGCTGTCTGGTGATCTGTCCTCTCTGCCCCCCTAGGGGGGCGCGTAGAGATGTACAGGGGGGCGCGGGCGTTTGTAAGAGTAGTGAGTGACAGGTTATTACTTCTATTTCGCCATGAGCTCAACGAAAAAACGCAAATATAATGATGATTATATTATATATAAAGGGGGGGCGTAGTGATTTTAGGAGAAGCTTTTGGGGGAGTGTAAATGGTAGAAGTTTGGGAACCCCTGGTATAGATAGATAGATAGACTATATATACTTGTACATTGTCCACACAACACATTACACACAAAATAATATGTTTTTATAATATTTTATTTACAAATGTAAACTTTTAGCGATAGAAGGCGAATGCTAGTTATTTTTCTCGAAATTATTGGTGGATATACCTATGCGATATTCAATCATGTATGAGAATTAGTAGAAGTGTGGCGGAAGCATGGGGCGTGTATAAAGATTAGGTAGTTTGGTTTTCCCTTCTTTATACCATGCTACAGGAAGGACTATATAGAGCAGACAATTAACTAGTATACCTATTTATTACTGACACCTGTATTTATGCAAACTCTACAACAAGAATCTAGGCTTGTGTGCACCTGACGAGAATAAGATACCTAAGAATACATTCCCGTTGAGTTACCTTTTGATTCAGGATGATAAAATAATAAGTACCTATAACCTATTCAATCTAATAAGCAGATCTGATAGAATGCAATAAAAGAATTATCTTCAGGCTTCTTTGATAAGAAATCCACTGTTAACCATTGGTATACCAATATACCAATCTGCACGCTTTACGGCAAGCTAAACTCCTGTGCAGAATACATCGTCAGGCTGGGATTCGAACCCAGATTAGAATTTTTATATTTTAACTTCTCCCAATAAAAAAATGGTATAAATGTGTACCGGTATATCGATCTATTGATTCATAAGGCACACAAGCAGAAGTCGCCTGATTAGTCGCCTGTATTATGTATGCAGCAATGAAATATATAATTTAGAGGATTCCTTTTACATGGCCTATCTATATTATACCTAAAACGTTGTACCGTCGCTGTCAGGCGGAGATCTTCTTACTCAACATTTAACTGTCGTGTACTGCTATCAATATTATTTCTTATACTTTGACAAATGAAAAGTTATTTGGGCAACTGTCCATTATGAAATAACTCACATAACTCAAAATTAGCGAATGCTTAATAAATACCTAATGATTGCCAACATAATAATACGGACAACACTAATTAAGGGTCCTATGTATATCAAAACTATTTTATAATGTAATATTTTTATATTATAAAACACACTAGCTATAGTAAAATAAAGTAAAAATATTTGCATGGGCATGTTGAGAGAATGAATAATGACAGGATGACAAAAAAGATATATCTGAATGAGCGAAGAGGGGTGAGAAAGCGCGGCCGCCCGAGACTGACTTGGACCGATCATGTCGACCGGATCCTCAAGGATGGACGCGTTTTGAGTAAAAGGAATCGGAGAGCGTGTATGACTAATTGCATGAATGTGACGGAAGCTAGGAGTGTGTGTAAGGATAGGGCTGTCTGGCGCTCTGTCCTCTCTGCCTACCCTGCAAGGGACGTGGCGTGAGGGTATAGATAGATAGATAGATAGAAAAATATTTGGAGCTTTTATTTAATGCATTTGCATTTGCTGTTAATGTTAACATACACATATACTCTGTATTAACTGTTTGTGCTCGTTAAGACCAATAAAATAAATAAATAAATAAAATGATCTGTGTAGATTTTTCCTAAGTGGTAAAGTTTCTTTAAAAAAATCTACAAGATATTACTGAAGTATTTTTCGATTTATTTCACCGTGTGTATAAAAGTTGAATAGGTACGAGTATGTTTTTTTAACGCACCCATTCATGATCCTTGCCGTTTGTAATCAGAGCAAAAATACCTAAAACATTAGGAAAACATAGTATTTTCTAAATATTACTTCCAATCGCACTCTGATTATTGTGTTTAGCTTTTTTTTAATGTGGTTTTTTCGTATGAGATTTATAATGTGCGGTTTTTTAGGGAACTAAATTGCTATTCAATTTCAATGTTCTTTGTTTTTTCAAGAATTAATTTTACATAGCTCGCACAAAAAGGGCATTTATTTTGTTATCATTATAATATTTCAAGATACCTTCCCTTAAATAAATGAAATATGACGTACACATATTACTTCTATTGCCCTAAATCTATAATAGGGTACTATAATATGGAAACAAGTCTGCTCAATTTTGAGTCAGTAGTAGTAAATAAATAGAATATATAAACTTGTACAAGAAGTTTGCGGCAAGTTTGTCGCGGCAACATTAAGTTTGTTAAGTCATACATATATGGACAAGTAGCTTTTCAGTAAACTAGGGAAGTTGTTGCAAACTAGCTGCACACTTGGCATACAAGTTTAATTATATACTCGTAGGATTGTATTTGTAAGAGCAGTGAGCAGCCTGCGTGAGTTTGCTGCAAGTTTATTGTGCTATAATATCAGCAATCTGGGGAATTAATTATTTCCTCCTGTACTTTTAATTTATAAACGTTTTTGAATATGTGAAATTATTAAGTAGACTTATCATGAGAGGTTCTAAAATGTCGTCAGAACTCAGTAGTATGTAAACAATGGCGTGTAGATATACTTTCATATAAACAACGAATCAATGAAGTTAGACTAACAATTAGTAAAGTTATGATGTAAAACTAAATTTATAATCAGAATAGAATTCATTATTATTAGCTCAGGCATTTTGCAGTTCTAAGTTGGCAAAATTAATAGCAGGGGGGACACGTCAGGTGGAGGGGTGGAGACGCTTGATATTCTGAAACACTCCATCCTAAGGTATCATCCTGCATAGGTTCCAAATTGTTATTAATTTTATCGAGTTCCCCACACATTGATTTTCTAAAATGACTGAGCTATATTGCTATTGATCCCTAATATGTAGAATGGTGATATTTTATTCCGCATCACCTTCCACAGCACCAGGCCGAAAGTGTTTAATGTTTCATTGTTCATATTTTGTATTGATTTTTTTTTAATTAAAGGCAATCCACCCGTCAACTAGTGATTTATATTTTGTATTGATTTATAATGTTAATATTATATTGTAATGTTGTTATGTTTTGTTGTCAGGAGTTGTCACATGAGCTGGGAGACGATAAGAATATATGTGAACACCTCAAGCTTCCAATACAACGCATCAACGACTACCAACTCTTATTGAAGGTAACTATACGTCATATTATACCATATTATCTACTTCTACGTGATATACTTTCGTTAAGTACTTTATTTCTTGCAAGTTACAATCTTAGGATTTGTATGCACCAAGCACTCGATTGTTCTGCTCATCTCTGTCATCTGACGATCGCTTGATTTCTCGGTGCGATTCAAAATGAAAATATTCACAAAGCTGTCTCTAGCATGGGCGTCGCGTCGCCAGCTTCGGATCTATTAGGGGGGGGGGGGGCAACCGAAATTAAAGTATTCATATAGTACAAGAAACTTGTAAATAGCGTATGAATGAAATTTATGTGGGTCACTAAATGAGGAAGGTCAAGATGTAGTTTGGCTTCAAATATAGGAATCATAGTAAACAGCGCCGCAGGCAAATTTTTTCTAATAAAAAAAGGTACAGTGATCTTTTTTATGAAACAGTTGCATTTTAATAGATTTTCGTACTGAAAAATTATGGTATGATGTGAGAATGTGTGATAATAATGTGATTTTTATCATTTAGTATGAAGAAGTATGATATACGTATTCCAATCTCTAGGGGGTGGCAGCTGCCCCCTCCTGCCCCCTCTTGGCGACGCCAAGGTCTCTAGTATAATAAAATCTCCACGCAGTAATATTATTGAATATAATGGATGTTGTACTCGTATACGAGTATTTAGTTGGAATCATTAGATTAGATATTATAATATTGTCAGTTGAGTGACATAACGTAACGTTGCCTGACTGACTGACTGACTGACTATGTGTGATGCTGGGCTGGATACATCCAACATACATATTATATCATCAGATAGAATAAGTAATATAAATATAGAGACACATCACAGTGGAACCTTGAAATATATTATTATATTAATATTAATATTATTTTCAAACACACTGAACGTCCTTTTATCCGGAATCACACTGCGACTGTAAAGTTAACAGAAATCTGAATACTTTTTCGTGATAAAATTATGGACATTCAATCTTTTACTTTTAATTTGAATTATATTTAGATTAAATATCATTTAGTTGGTGATGGGTGGCCCTTAGGCCAATAGTATTATTTTAACCTCCTCGCGAATACACTTGACCATTATTGGATCGAATTCTGTGGCCCCATCGTCCGGAAATTTCATACTTTTTGTAACTCAAATTATTCAAAACTCATTAAGGCTTCATTTTTAATCTAAAAACGTGCACATTATGTGACTATTTTTTTAGAAAATTGATATTTATATTAAATTAAAATTATTAAATTTTGTTATATTCAGAAGCGAAAGTCACAATTTAAGGTCTTTATAGAAAGACCAAAATGTTAACTATGATTTTTGTTTTATTTTGTCAAAATCGCATCAGTAGTTTGGGAGATATTTGCAAAAAAACTTAATGGTTGATTTTAGGTTATGCATTCATTAAAGTTTTTTTCGTTTTCTCATATCTCTATCTCTGTTTGACATTTCCAATTGGAACAATCACCCAAATGCGTTCTTTCTGCGTGCGATAATCGCCCGTTGACTCGCTGAGTGAATATTAACGGCAAAAAACGCAGCCCGATATAAAATATTATAGTACTTACCAGATAAGAGGTAGTTGAGTGTGAGTAGGTACCTACCTGCCCCTACCTAATATATTTTTTGTTTGTTATTTTGAAACAGTTTTTTGGACAGTACACAAATATGTGATGAATCTTTTTATAATCTTACATAATGTAATACCGTATGTTGGTTATAAAATATTAATATCAAGTTAGTACTAATTATATTCATTACGAATACATTGATTGATGGTAGATGGTAGAGAATGAATCACCCTGTAGGAATAACTGAACGAAAATATTGTATAAGATCTTTCACGGCCTGTGTTCATTCTGCATTCGTGAAAAAATTTCTGAAAGTTATACCCCATACATTTTGTATGGAGTCTCATCAAAATTTCTTTAAATGAATTAGCCACCCTTTTGTACTTTGGAATAATTTTTATGTATGATACCTTAGAGATGAGTACATGAGTATACATGGTTGGCGCAGTTGATTAAGGCGGCAGTCTCCTAAGCGGGAGGTGCCAGGTTCAAACCCCGGCGCTGGCGATGTATGCCACACTTTGCGATACAGTCTTTTAGCCATAGTGCAAAGTGTGCAGGAAAGTATTTGAGTTTGTGTATGCAAGCCCAGATCCTTAAAAAAAATAGTTTAATGTTTACAGGCTAAATAGTTTATGAAATTGTCAAGATTTTGAAAATAAATTGAAAAAAATATATTCTGTGATTATTTGTTTAAAAACGTCCTCAAACATTTATTAAAATTTTGAATTGTAACTAATTACGAGATTCGACATTTTTTATGGCGCGATAGTATCAGATAGGCCCATAATTGTTTTTGTTTGAAAATATTCTAGAAAAAAAACAGATATGTATCCCAATAATTGGTGTCTCTGTGACCAATAACATATTCTTGCAAGTCGGGGTTTGGCGAAAAAATACGAAAATATTTCATAACTCGAAAACTACAAAAAATCTCTGAACATACATGGGGGTTAAATCGATAGGTATTGAGGTCCTCTATCTCTGTATATAAATTGCTATTTATAGTGGATTCTAAATTTGATGATAATGCTATATTGAGAAATCTATATTTATGTTTGTTTTATTAATATTCGGAATTGGATTGGAACATTTGTAAATATTATACTGGTATAGCAATCAGATTTAGACGCTACAGTAGGCAGAGTTCATAAAAATAAAATGTTTTTACGATGTGTCGACATAAAACTCTGTGAATCTCTGCTCCATAAATGTCACAAAGATCAGAGAGTAGTGCACTGCTAGACTCAATATGTTTTATGCAGTCTCTAGTAATTATGTTCCAATGTGCCTAACCTATACCTACATATCAGACGTTATACACAAGAATTATGTAGGTTAGACAGAAAAAATACGTGTTTTTAATCTGAATAACCTATTTTGTAAACTTATAGAAAGTATTTGGTTTCATTAACACAGGTATTGTGATTTACCTACCAATCTGAATCCTTGACAAAAATCCGTCTCCGTATTGGAACCTTATACGAATAAAGATGTAGTACTTACGTTACTGCAGATAATAATAATAATAACAATTGGACTATTTTTGGCGCCGTTTAGCGATAAAATCGCCCCAAGGGCACCATACATTTTTCTTTGTCAACATATAGGATCGTCACAAGCAGTAAAAATGATAGATTAAATCACCACATTGGATCGAAATAAACCCAAATACACCTTTATACATTTCACAGTAAGTTTGTGTCGTGAAGTGGAGTAAGTCGGCATCGGGGATCGAACCCGCGCTCATCGGATTAATAAATCAGTAATACGTAATTTCTTTAGGATATCGTAATACATACATAAGATAGTATCTCAGATATCTTTAATATATGGTACAGTAAATATGAAAGAATTTATTTCTAAAGTCAATCAGCTGTTCTATAAATAGAACATCGCAGATCACTGTCCAGACATGACCCATATTATTTTATACCATCACACTACATTATGATGCCATTTCTATACTAAATATAACGAGAGATTCACGCGAGCCAAACTTTTTTCGTCGTTTCCATAAAAATTCCTCGAATTCATCGCTTTTCTGGTCAAATCGTAAATAAACAATAAAAGAATATCCACCGTTGGTTTCTCAATACAACACTTCATTATGATCGAGTTTAGTGTATGGAGGAGTGTAGGAGCCAAATCGACACAATAATTTCACTTTTTGATCCCAACAAATTAGTGTCTGGACCCGCGCCAGAATGTGACACCACGCTAGTATAATACTGTCACTGTAATGTAATGATAGTTCATCCATACTAAACACTCCTCACTCCATGTCCTGTCCATTGTGACAATTAGATAAACACCCAGAGAGGTTTTACTGGACAATCCAAACATCATCTATCTATCTATACTATACTCTCACGCCGCGTGCCTTGCAGGGTAGGCAAAGCGGGCAGAGCGCCAGACAGCCCTATCCTCCGTCACATTCATGCATGCAGTCACACACGCTCTCCGATTCCTTTTACTCAAAACGCGTCCATCCTTTAGGATCTGGTCGACATGATCGGACCAGGCCAGTCTCGGGCGGCCGCGTTTTCACACCACTTCGTTCGCTCAAATATATCTTTCTTGTCATCCTTCATTCTCTCAACATACCCAAATCATCTTAGTTTATTCACTTCCATTCTAGTTACAGCACCATTCTTGCAGTCACTCATTTCCCTAATGACCTCATTCCTTATCTTATCTCTCAGCGTTTTCCCACACATTCTTCATGATCTTACAGAATGTTATTGAGTACAATCTGTTTTCTGTTACTATTTCTATTATTTTTAGTGTACGACACTACATCAGTTATTAAAATCCTTGTAGCTCTTATTAGTTTACCGTTAAGATCTAAGAAGTTTTACTTGTTGTAATTGTAATTTCATTGCATTACAGGAGTTGGTAAAGTATTCGACTCGACTAGGAGAAGACTGCACTGACCTCCAGAAGGCCTTAGAGCTTATGCTAGGAGTGCCCCACAGGGCTACAGATAATAAGTTCATCTCTAGTATCGAAGGCTACAACGGGAACATCTATAAACTTGGTCGTCTTCTAACTCACGACTGGTTCACGGTCACAGACTCCGAGGGACAAACTAAAGAAAGATATCTGTTCCTATTCAAAGCGCGTATCCTCATCTGTAAAGTCAAGAGAATATCTGACGATAGATCTGTATTTATTCTCAAAGATATTATAAAGGTGAGTCTAATCAGAGTAAACTTCTTTACATTGCTTTTTGTTCATCTTAGATCAGATTACAAAATACAATGAAATTATTTGTAGGTCCCTGAAGTTGAAGTTAAGGACCACATCGCAGATTTATTCAAATTTGAGTTACACAGTCAGTTGGGTCCTCCTTATCCACTCACACTCACCGCTCACAAGGAGTTGGTGAAGCAAGCGTGGCTCAAGGAAATCAGACAATATTCCAGTGACGTCGGTAAATATAATTCATTATTATTCAGATGTAAATTATCACTTTTTGTTTTGTGAAATAAAGAAATTTCATCATGTGTTTACGATTATTTTTATAGTTGCTCTTGCTGAACACGCAGCAGACGATTTAAGGGTAGATCCCAAGGCATCATATTCATCACCAGAACCGCCCAAAACATCAGAAGACGTTAAGCCAATATCTAAGAGTGTCGAATCTTCTAAAACAGAAGTTTCTAAATCAGTTGAAGAAATCAAAACATCTGTTGTGTCAGTGACGCAAGAATCTGTAATTTCTCAAGTCTCTACAGAAGTTTCTGTTTCCTCGCAACAAAAATCCGTTGAAACTAAGGTTTCTATTGAAACGGTAAAGGCTACAGACCAACCTGAAGTGACAACAGAACCACCTAAACCGGTTGAAAAGCCTGCAGAAACTCCAAAACAAGTTGAGGTTCCTAAACCACCCAAACCACAAAAACCAACTGAAGTTCCTAAGCCAACAGAAGCTCCTAAACCAGCAGAGCCTCCTAAACCTGCAGAAGCGCCTAAAGTAGCGGAGGTTCCTAAAGTTGCAGAAGCTCCTAAGCCAATAGAAGCTCCTAAACCTGCAGAGACTCCTAAACCAGCAGAGGCTCCTAAAGTTGCAGAAGCTCCTAAACCAGCAGAGGTTCCTAAACCTGCAGAAGTTCCAAAACCAGCAGAGACTCCTAAACCAGCAGAAGTTCCTAAACCTGCAGAAGCTCATAAGCCAACAGAAACACCAAAGGCAACCGAAGCTCCGAAACCAAGTGAGGCAACCAAACCTGCTGAGCAAACTGCCACAGTCCAATCTGCATCGGCTACAGTTGCTGCAAGTGTAAAGACTGAGGCCAATGTTCAAGTGACGAGTAGTGGAGTTGTTAGTAAAGTTGAACAATCTGGACAGATCTCTGTGTCGGGGACAGAAACACAAGAAGCAGAAATGTCTAGGAAATATGCAAGTAGTTCCTCATCCAGGGTGGAAGGTAATATAATATTACATATGTGTATGACTGTATAACCAATGTGGCTCAATATTGGCTGTATCTGCCTACTATATTATATCTACTATACTATACCTACACTTCTAATACTAGGAGAACTCAAATGTCATACTGGCATACGTATTATCATTACTTAGATATATTAACTTCCCACACGCATACATCCTTACTTAATACTGCAACCCTAATTACCCCAGAATCGCTTTTTAAACTTATGTAGTAATTTCAATTCAATGTCCAAATATGTCTTTATAAAAACTTTTTCCTTAACAGAGACGAGAGGCATCCTCATTCACATAATGCAGCGTTATGTGAACTCCCTTGGGGAGGAAGCAGGATGGGTGTTCTGACGCTTACGAATCGGCTTTGGCTGGTTTAAGTGTTCATTTTACGCCCAGGGCAACGTTCACCTATTCCACCACATCCTGCTGTCAGTCGTGTATTTTTTTGAAAGTTGTATATATGCGCTACAGCTGGAAACGATTTCACAATTAACTAAATTTCCGATGCTAACGCCATCTGTTGAGGAGTGGACGCAGTAATTCCGTCTGTGCAATAGGTACAGATAAATCCGGTTCCATACCATTGGGTATACCTCAAATTTATAAAAACTACTGTTTGAAAAGCCATTCTGAGGTGCTTGGGGCTCATATATTACAAAACGTTCATTGTGACTTGATACACCACTGACACGAGTAGGCTACATTACTTGGCAGTTAACATAATAAGCATTGGGCTGGTTACACCACTGCTACATGCCATGGTGCTAGTGCTAGTACCTACTTAGCTAACAATTGTCATTTAATATGGGACGCTCATCTGAAATGGGACAAATATTCTATAGAGTCGATATAATGCAAAGGATGGACTTTCCATCAGGCTTATGACTGATGGTCGGCTGGTTTAATGTTCAGCTCAGTTCAGCATTCGATCCTGTTATCCCCATGTACCTATGCCTCTGACGAAATGCCAATTGGAACTCTTTACACTCCAATCGACGTCCATAGATTTGATGACCTCTTTAATCTGTTCAAGTGTTTTGTATTCATAGTTTGTTTATGATATGTAAAAATTGACGAGTACAAGTGCCCGACTCAGGCCTACGTATACAATAAATAATAAACCAATTCCAGTCCATCCATTTGCCGCTACCGGGAATCAAACACACTAGTATTCTATCCACTGTGTCATGAAGGCTGATAAACGAAGCGAAAAGAAAACACTAGTTATTTTGTACTTCCGGCATCCGTTGAATGTTGAGATAACTACTTGTTATTTCAACTACAACATGTAGTAAATGATGTATCCTTAGATAGTAAAGTAACATAACAATATTGTTCCATGTCTGGTGAGTCTCCATCACACACACACTTCATGTATCACACATTGTAGTTAAGCAGTTATTATTGAGGGCTATATTCTGTAGTGTCTGCTATCCAGTATATACGAGTAGTGATTGGTAGCCTGTAGTACATCATGCAACCTACATACCAGTATGTTATATGCTTATTATTTGCAATCTAGAATATTCTGCCGTATCAAGTAGTCAAACCCTATCCAGCTCTACCTATGAGTCCAGTTCCCTTACGACTGGCTCCGTGACCTCCTCCACTTTGTTACAACAAGGATCCATGATTAATGGAGTCTCTACCACATCCACCTTGCTGGACTCCACCACGAGGCGCACCGCTCTCACATCGGGACAAGGTGGCAGGCCTGCGTTTGTTAAGACTCTCAATGGAGTCAGTGTGGAACGTAAGTCAAACAAGCTACGCTTAATTAGAACGTGTTTTGTCGTGTTGTTTCCCTTCCATTACAGTGTTTTATATTTGATTCACTCCCCTCCGACATTACTTTGTATTATAGTACACCCCCCACCCCCACCCCCACCCCCAACAAATTGTGTTTAATTATTATGTATTTGATTGACTTATATTTTTGTAAATATTACTCCTAGTTCTAGAGTTCCAGTGTATAACAAGTTCTATGTAAATATATATATATCTATGTTCTGACTCAGGGTGCATGTAAGTAAGTTGAAACAGGGAATTATACTTCGGAGTACAGACTGCCTACTAGGTATGTGAAGATGATTACTTTATGTTTATATTCTGAAGTAGGCACCATATTTTTATTTTGTGCCTGGAAGGTTTGGTGTTTTGAAACCTGGAACTTTGCAAACGTACATAAACTCGGTGACAATACGTTTCTGTACAAAATTGAATCATCCAGATATAAAACGATGCAAAGAGTTTTAGGGGAATCCAAGGGTTGTGTGGGGTCATGAAAGGGCATTGGAAAATAAATCCAGATCGGAAGTCAGATGTTGTCCAGCTCAAGCTTTGGAAGACACCGAGCGATCGAGAGGATCCAGCATACCGCCGTGTTTGGTATCTCACGAAAGTGCTTCACGAGCAGAACTCATATTTTTTTACAAATTTTGAATCTGTCTATTTTTGGTGGAAGGAGCCATTGGAATGAAGGAATCTAAGCGCCTCGGAAGGGCATGTTTGGTACCGTTTGTAAAACTGCAAAAAACAGTTCTAGGATGTGAAATCATAAAATTTACGATTACTTATTTTTCAGATCCACTTACTTCATTTTTATTTATGGGTTCCTAAATTAGGGAAATGATTGAATTAGTTTGTATTTGATTGTAGGATTACTTTGTACACTATATCAAGACATGTTGAATATTTGGTTGATGTATTTGTGTTGTCCTAACCTTGTTGGTTTGTATGTTAGTCCCTCTATGTGTCGTATCATCAGTCTTCCTAATATCATTCATTATACTCTAAGACTTCATCCCTCAACTCAGTATTAAGTATGAAGGACTCCTACTTGGCTTCTGTACAATGCTTTGTTTGTTATTATATTAACCTAATGATGTTAGAGATACCAAATGATTAATATGAATATTCTTGTACTAGTCTAGTGAATAGCATAAATATATAGGAAAAAGAATGGCCCTATTTTAAAGTAGAATAACTTTGGAACCAATTACGTTAAATGAGTGATTCTTTCACCGTATGGTAACTAATGAATGTAAATTTTGTTTGATGTAAGATGCATGCGCACGCATGCGCAGAATGGCTGCGCAATCAACAAAGTCACCGACGCTTTTTATCTACCGCCTCGCAATGTAATGGTGATTGTGCAGCAGTACCAGTGAAAGGATCACCCATTTAACTCAAATGGTTCCAAAGTTATTCCATTTTAAAATAGATGCATTCTATTTCGATGGCTAAATTATGGCTAAATTCAAAATAAAAAAATATTTCAAATTGAATTTTTTTTGGTGAGTGTTATCATAATTTATTTTAGAAAATTAGTTGTAATCCAACCAATGGTAATAATTTCATACGAGATCACCTGCACTGCAGCTATAATGGCTGTTGTAATTTACATAACTATCTTGTAAATAAAAATACCTGTCCTGTCTGGGCCCAGGGTCTCTACTAATCTTGTAAATACTCTTAGGGAATATAATTACAATTTGTACAATTCTTCATTAATTCTTTTAAGATACAAAAAAACTTGGAGTGTGCATGTCTTCTAACAAGATAAATCCTGGTCCTGTAAATGGGAGGTACCGGGTTGGAATCTTAGCGCTGACTATGTATTGTTTTCACAAGATAAGTGTGAAGTGTGCAGGAAATGGAGACCTTTGTTCCATAAGGATGTCACAATTAATCCTCTACTTCCACAGCAGAGAGTCAAATGTATCTGAGTTTACAGTAACTAGACTAGACCATGATGTAATATTATTTCCTCCCTTGCAGCGGGCCAGAAGGCCGTATTCGAGTGCTCTCTAGAGTCCTCCATGGAGACTTCGGTCACTTGGCTGAAGGACAACAAACTCTTGGACGACAAGATGGCTGACAGAGTCCGCATCACAGACAACAAGCAGAATGGAGACTATAGATTAGAGCTGATCCACTGTGCCGAGTCAGACAGCGGCACATACACTGCCAGGGCTGAGAACCCCAAGGGGAATACTCACTGCACAGCTCAACTCATCGTGCAAGAGTGTAAGTCAAGTCATTGTTATGTAAAGTGGTTGTTGTACATATTATCTGAGTGAAGTCATCTGACTGACCCTTGTATGTATTATCTGTACAGTGACCCCAGAGGAGCGCAAGGAGAAGGCAGAGAGAGACGCGGCCCACTTTTTGGTGCGTCTCAAGGACATTGAACTCATGGAAAACACTTACTTGAGGTTCATGGTGAAGGTGAAGGGAGATCCAAACCCCAGAATTAAATTGTAAGTTTGCAATATTGTGTTGCAGTTATCTACTATGTGTTTATACTAACAGGTGTAATAAGTTGGAATACATCACTGTGTGACTGTTTCAGCTTCAAGGAAGGTATTGAGATTAAGGAAGATGACTCCCGAGTGCAGATTGTGAGAGACCATGCAGATAAAGGATTCTATGAGATGGTAATTGTCTCAGTCTCCAAGGCCGACGCTGGCAAATACTCTTGCACAACTTCCAATACATATGGCAGTGAGTCATGTGAAGCCATTGTCACTGTATGTGGTAAGTATCTGCACCATACAATACACCAGTATTTACCACCTGTGATATAAGATACTTACTACTTAGTAATATTGTGATTCCACTTCACAGATGATAAGAACATATTCGGTGATCTGGATGAGACGGCTACAGTCCCTCCAGGGGAAAAAGCAACATTCAGTTGGCGGAGGAATGGTCAGCCATTCGATCCAGAGGAACGTTTCAAGGTTCTGTTGGGAGATGATGAGGATTCCCTGGCACTCGTCTTCCAACATGTCAAACCTGAAGATGCAGGTCTCTACACTTGTGTAGCCCAGACCAGTGCCGGGAATATCGCCTGCTCCGCTGAACTCACTGTCCAAGGTAAATATAATAATCAGTCAAAGATATTTCAGTCCAATGTAGGCCTCCACACAATATCTCGGATAGGAACTCTAATTATTATTAATATGATTCTCCAGGTGCCATCAATCAGTTGAATCGTGAACCAGAGAAACCAAAACTAGTGATTGAGAACAAGGAGACTCTAGTGTCTGTGGGAGGATCCGCCATGCTGGAGTTGCAGTGCAAGGGATTCCCTAAGCCTGAGATCCAGTGGAAGCACGAGGGAAAACTAGTGGAGCCAAGTGGAAGATATAAGTTAATATTCTATATAAATACTAAATACTATCAGTTAGATACTCTTGTCACGGTTAACACAACTTATTGTTATATTCCAGATTCCTATATGAAGATGAAGAAAGTATGTCTCTGGTAATTAAACACGTCACCACCCACGACGCTGGCTCCTACACAATTCATGCTAAGAATGAATTGGGAGAACATCAAATTGAGATGCATTTGATTGTGAAGGCGGCGCCCAAAATCAAACACAAAATGCAGGATCAGGTTTGTATGACGGAGAGCGAATACACAATGACTGTGGAGGTGGAGGGAGCGCCGCCTCCTGAAATAACATTCTTCAAAGATGGAGTGCACTTGAATGACGGCAGCCATTACAAAATTACTAGAGTCAGTGAGGAAGTGTATACACTCACTATCAAGGGCGCCACCCTCACTGACTCCGGATCTTACTCCGTGGTGGCAAAGAATGAAATCAATCAGTGTTCCGACTTCTGGCAAGTGCGTGTGGCTTCTCCTCCTAAGATCCTCAAGAAGATGGAGGCAACTAAGGAGTGTGGAGAGGGGGAGACAGTCACATTCCAAATACAAGTGGAAGCTGATCCACCACCAACTGTCAAATGGTAATCAACTATTATAATGAAATAAGGTGAGGTGTGGTACCTACTCATCTCTCATACTAATTTGTTTTATCTAATGTCAATGATTCAGGTTCAAGGATGGTAAGGAAATAATGCCCGACGCAGCCAATGTAAAGATGACCAGCCAAGGAGGTCTGTTCACACTGACCGTGTCTGGAGTGACCAGGGGAGACGCAGGGAACTACACCTGCGAGGTGACCAACTCCCACGGAGTGCTGAAGGATCAGGCGACCCTGAACGTCCGCTGCGCCCCTCAGTTCACCAAGAAGCTCACGGACTTCAAGGCTAATGAAGGAGAGATGAATGTGGAGTTCTCTGTCAGTGTCAGTGCCTTCCCCAAGCCAGCAGTTAAATGGTAAACTAAACTCTTTATACTGTACTACAATAATACTGTATCTATACCCGCGTGCCATGTCCCTTGCAGGGTAGGGAGAGAGGACAGAGCGCCAGACTGCCCTACCCTTAGACACACTCCTAGCTTCCGTCACATTCATGCATGCAGTCATACACGCTCTCCGATTCTTTTTACTCAAAACGCGTCCATCCTTGAGGATCTGGTCGACGTGATCGGACCAGGCCAGTCTCAAACTGCTGCGTTTCCTCACACCTCGCTCAAATATATATATTTTGTCATCCTTCATTCTCTCAACATGCCGTTGTTAATATTCCAACTTGACTGCAGGTATTTTGGAGACGCTGAGATAACAGAGAAGCGTACAGAGTTCACTCGTATAGATGAAGGAGACAGTTACAAACTCATGCTGAAGGAAGTCACCACTGAGATGTCTGGGAAGTATTGCTGCAAAGTACAGAATGACCTGGGAGCTGATCAGTCTGCATCCTCATTCACTGTCTTCAGTAAGAATTCAATCACTTATTAATATTATATATCCTGATGGATGGAACTTGTCTCTACTTAATAAGTTAATATAATCTCCTTTAGGCAAACCAAAGATCACCAGGAAGCTGCTAGACATGACTGTAGATGAAGGAGCGACTCTCAAACTGGAAGTGGAGATTGAAGGATGTCCCGAGCCCAAGTTGAAGTGGTTCAAAGATGGGCGCGAGGTGACGACAGACGCACGCATTAAGATAGAGAGAGATAGCCAGCGCTTGGAGAATTACAGTCTCACTCTGAATTTAGTGAAGGAAGCAGATGGTGGGGAGTACGAGGTGCAGGCCACCAATGAGATGGGGAGCGTGTCCTGCAAGAGTACAGTCATAGTGCACAGTAAGTATCCCGGCATACTGCCTCATACCTGCACACTGGACAGTGCCCCACACACATAATGTACTCATTTTGGGCTGTGTGGTGGAGCACTGACCCTAAGATTAATAATTACATTAAACAATAAACATTACAAATAAAACAGAATATTATCCGTCATATAAACAGTAAACACATCCATACACACACTCATATAAATCAACTCTAAAGAATATTAAAAAATAATGTAAATTCAGTGACTAGAAAATGAGACGAAGGAATTGTGAGGCAACCATTCTGAATGTCTCTCTTCTAGTCACTAGAGATTCTTTCTATAATGATTTTATCATTAAATTACTTGATTAAAAACATATTTAAAATAGTAATTGTTTTGTTGCAAAGCCAAATTGGTCCACTGAGGAGGAGTATTCGTTGATCAACCGAAGCAGAATGATAGAGGACCTCAATACCTATTGATTTAATCTCCATGTATCTTCAGCGATTTTTGTAGCTTTCAAGTTATAAAGTTAGAACATACATGGGTGTTAAATCGCCAGGTATTGAGGCCCTCTATCATCCTGCTTCCGTTGATCCACGGGTTGTGTTACACCGTGTGTATTAACTATAGTGATAAAACTATCGCAGATTTGTGTTAAAATTTTGAATGGATTTGTTTGTTTTGCAACGAGACAAATGATGACATGAAATAATGTACCTCCACCTGAACACAGGACTGAGGTGGTTGGCAGCCTGGTTGGTAACTCACTCGACTGTTAATCCAGTGGGCGCGAGTTTGATCCCTGATGCCGACTTACTCCGTTTCACAACACAAGCTTTTCAAGCTTACGGTGAAGTGTATAAAGGTGTATTTGGGTTTACTTCGATTAACCCAGATTCATTTTTTAATAATAAAAAAGGACTGTAATAATGTATGTAGATATGTAGTCATATTGTAAGGAATGTTATCCACCATATATGTTGTGATCCGCTGATGTCACACTACTGTGTGTACGCACTGTAGTGTGGTGTGTTGGTTGAAGGGAGTGGTAACAAGTGGTAACAAGACCACACCACTCCACACACTTGACTTCACTCTGCAGTAGTAAGTACAAAGAGAATGGTGTTATATTATCTTATCTTATATCCTCCCCCTAATGTTCTTGTGTTTGTCATCTAGTCACATTGCCCCACACAAAAGTGGTCCCATTCTCCACACAAGTGACAACAAACACTGTTCTAAGTAGAAAGCATGCAATATTTTATTACTACCACCATACAAGGGAGTATATGCGGGGTGCGAGGGGGGCCGACCCCCTCCGAAATGTACAAGAATTATAGCAAAAAACTTTATTTTCACTTCCCGAAAAAATTTCACCTGCGGCGCTATTATCAATGTTTTATTATACGTCTATGTTAAAATGTTTGTTACCTCCACCCCCAGCTTCGAAGCAGGCTACGCCCATGGTTCTGCCTGTTTCTGTCGTAACCGTTGACAGGAGTTTTTTCAGGCTTAGTTTCTTCCTTAGTACGGGCTTTGCCTAGTTAGGTGGCAAAATTGTGAATGTATTTATTATGTCTGTTTATGAAATAAAGTATTTATTTATTATTTATTTATTTATTTCCTCTCTTCCCCAAAGTCAAATACTAGATCGGGTCCCCCCCTTAAAATGAAAACGCTTTACCCTTCTAAGGGTAGAAAGCTCCCATGATATTAATTAAATGATTGATTGCCTTATAAGATAAGTGTGCTACTTCTACTTAAAACAGTGTTTCAAGATTGTATGGCATTGTCCCAATGTCTTGCAGCATTATTCATACATTAGTACTAGAGTTAGTATTAATTTAGTTGAATGCATTTTATGAAGAGATATTTTTGTTATTATGTATGAGCATTTTCTTGGTTTTATTTCTACATGTTATTGTTGTTTAGAATTTTGTGATCGTCCCCAAGTTTGTTCACAAAGGAGTGTCTTTCATTTAAACTGTGTATTAATTAAACTGTGGATTCATTCATCAATATGAAATAACTTAAACCTTTAAACAAATCATCAACTCATCAAAGATTACTCTTGATTGTGAAGTCTCCCGGCTATGAAATGTGCTGAAGTTTTCAAAGAATTCTTTGCTTTCCTTTGTTCATTGGAATGTTTTTATAAATGAACTATTCTGTGACTCCCGACTGTTATTTGCTAAGCTTATTATAATACTTGTATGTCTGAGTAATCTTTGATTCAGTCAGGACATTATTTTGTGAACAGACTTTGCCCTTTGTGTTAGTTTCTTGCTATGACATGAAAAAGGGTGTTTTTTACTTTGCATTCTTTGCATCTATAATATTCTTATTGTCTTCTGAATGAAACCTAAATCACTCTTATACTGTCCCTCATTCAGCTCAAGAAATAAGTACGACATTCGAAAGACAAGACGTTATTGAGGAAATTGAAAACGAAGAACCGAAACAAATATTACCAACCGAAGTAGAGAAACCTAAACCAAGTAAAGGGGAAAAGGCAATCCTGGGGAAAGAGCAAATAGAAGAAGTGGAAATTGAAGTCAAAGTACAAAAACTCAAAGATGACGACCTGGAAGATGTCACAGAACCAGAGGTACAAAAGGGGAAGAAAGGAATCCTGGGGAAAGAAAAGGCAGAAGTGAAGTCAATAGATATTGAAATGGAACTTGAGTCAAAGAAACCTGATGAAGTCGATGTCACGGAACAAACTCAGCAGGGGAAGAAGGGTGTTTCAGGAAAAGAAAAAGTGCAAGTTGTGTCTCTAGAGGAAGAGGGTGTGGAAGCCAAGCGTGCGGCACACAAGGAGGAGGACTCCACGCCTAGTAAGCAAAAGGGGGAAGTCGAAGGTATCATTCAATGCATTACATTCAATTTCTTATAATAAACCACCACACTATGTGTAGGAGCACTCGGCACTCTCTCCAGTCTACACACGCACCACACCACACCACACAACCCTCCCCTCCCCTCCCCCCCCCTATCTATATGTCTGTGTGAGTGTGTACTATATATATTATACCTGCTGTGTATGTGTGTGTGCCATGCACGTTGCACTTTCTGCTCCTCAATTAATTAACCATTGGAAGTGATTTTACATTAAGGATGTATCAAACTATTCTCTTTGATTTAATAAAATTTGATGCACACAGAACTATGTAAGCTTTGTAAATCATACAGCCTCTCTTCTCCATTCTTCTCGGGTGTACCGTTACTACTTTACTTCGGCCTACTTACTGAGGATAGCCTCAGCAAGTAGGCCGACAGCTCAACAACATCGACAATCTACACACGGTACACCCGAGAAGAATGTAGAAGAGATTAACAAGGACCGTGAAAATCTACAAAGCTATTATACAGCCTCTGGTGATACTCGTATAGACAGCCTCAATGTAAAGTCATTCCCTCATATTATATCACTCTATATGAGGTGAGATGAATTACATGAGATATATTCCCAGTCCCCTCCAAGCATGCTTGGACTTGTTATGATTTTACTCTCAAGACATATAGAATGTGTGTTATTTAGGCAGAGGCTCTGTTGAAACAGTAACGACTTTCAAACGAGGTGAGGGGGAGTCCATCATAGTCACTGTAGTCACCAGCACTAAGAGTCACGAGGCGGTCATATCAGGTTAGTATGAAACACTCAATACAATACGGCTTACTCTACTGATGCTAATATCATACCATAGAATACAATAGACTCATATCAGACAATAACATAACTGGTAGAACTCTTTATTGACTCGATGATTCAATCTAAATAAAAGATTATTTAATAGAGGACTATGTCCTTATTAGTAGATCTTACAGTACTGATATAATAAATATTTTAGAACAAACAAATTACATAAATTCATAGAAGTTAATTTACTAGTAGTTGAATGTCTCGCATAATAACTGCCTGTCTTCTATTCTGTGTTGTCTAAAAGATTCATAATAAACTATATAGGTCCTGCTGAAACACACACCTTACACAAAATGTCCGCCACGTCCGTAGTTTACGAAGATGACATGGACTTTGCGACGGGCAGAAGGAAAATTATTACTCCAAACCGTCCGCACAAGACTTCCCTAGAAGTGGAGGAAGTGGCGACACACTCTTACTCTCATGATGAAATGGGAGGATTCTACTTAACCGACATATTCAGGAGAGGAAATCACGGGATAATAGAAGAACCTGAATCGGAGTGCGAATGGAATAATTCCGATAAAAATAAATTGTTCTCCAACAGAGCCGTGTCCATTCTGTCTTTATCCGAAGATGACAACACCCTCATTGCTGGGAACTTGACACGGGACGCTTCCTTCAACGACATATTTGATTTAGATGACAAGAGAACCTATGCGAGAGAAAATTATGTGAGACGAGCTTCATTCCAAGAGGAAGTCGTGTCCGAGAGTGGAGAACTGGAAGAGAAAATCATTACAGAGAAATTACACAAAGTTATTGAAAGAGATGTGAGTGATGAGTTCATAGACAGGAAATTAAATTCATTAGAGAGTCTCAGTGTAAACAAAGATAAATCAGAGTTTGTGCAAACTTGTGAATATGAAATCAAAGAAATTACAAGACCCAAGCCAGCTGAAGATTTGGAAGTGAAACATTCAATAGAAAGAGATTTGTACAGGAATCCTCAGAGGTCCAGAATAACACAGATTGAAGAAGAAGCTGAGGAAGATGATATGGAGGATTTGTTTAGAAGAATTAAAATACAAAGAGACGCTTTAGGAGATATTTTATCCAAAGAAGGTGACAGGACTGCAGGTAATTTCATTTTAGAAAATCTTCAATACTTAATGTGTCATTTAATCAAATAAAATGCTTTGGCTAGAGCACCGCACTATCTATAGGCAATACATGACGTGTGATACCAACCTGCAGTACCTCATATCACATCACATCACTATACCTCCCATCACATCACATGCACACAGCTTGGTGGCTAATGCAATACACTGCACTGCACTGCACTGCACTGGGCAAAGTAACAAACTGGGATCTTATTATACCAAGTAGTACTCCTCTCACTACACTCGTATAATATTGTGACTCAGTTTGTTACTTTGAGGCAGTCCTGGTGTGGTATAATAATAATTCACTAATTAGTTGTTTGTGTTTTTAGATGCATGCAAAGTTGTGCAACAAATATAACAAGTGTCTAAATAATAACAAAGTAACGCAGGTCGGTATCCTGTCTGATGTTCCCACGGGAGTGAAGGTAAGAAAGTCGCCACACAATGCACTTCCTGTAGTCTGTACACTCAATGTATTGCACACACCACACACCATCACTCTCCCATACTGTCTCTCATTGTATTACAACATGTTGCGATTGTTCCCCTCAGCTCTCCCGGAGATAACCAAGGCTTTCATGGAAGACAAGGAAGTGTACGAGTCATTGCCCCTGGAGTACACGGTGTTCGCTCGAGGCTTCCCCAAACCAGAGGCCAAGTGGACGGTGAACGACGAACCGATAAAGCAAAGTCAAAAAGTAAAAGTATCGGAAGATGGAGAGTGCTACAAACTTGAAATATTGGATGTGAGGATGGTGGATGCCGGGGAATATAAATGTGAGATCAGTAATAAGTTGGGAACCACTCCCAAGAAGGCTAAACTCACAGTCATACGTAAGATATTAATGATTTACATACAAACAATATTAATAACAAACAACTAAATCATTTGCATAAATCTAAATATGTTTGTTGTGTTTTCAAACAGCTGAATATGAACTTCGTAAACCCAAGTTCATCAAACATCTGGAAGCCGTGAAGATTCCACAGAAGCAGCCAGTCACCCTGACAGCCGTATGTACAGCTGATCCTCCGGCTCAGATCACTTGGTGCCACAATGGTATGGACATTGTGGAGGACGCTACAGTCAAACTGAATAGAGAAGTCAAGGAGATTGAGAATAATCTCAAAGAATGCACTTGCACTCTGCAGTATGCTACAGGTCAGTCAATCAGTCATATAACTATATTAAATACTTGAATGTTTGTTGTACTGATTAATAGATGTCACCAGGTCGCTTCGGAGACACTGGGGAGTACACTGTGAAGGCAACCAATAAGTTTGGATATGCAGAGAGCAGCGCCCGCCTTGATATTCTTATCAGGCCTGAGATTGAGCCCCTTAAGGACATCACAGCAGTCCCCTTCCAGGAGACACAATTCATAGCCGTCATACACGCTAATCCCATTGCAGAAGTTACATGGTGAGATGCGGATAGATTTGGTCAATCAGTGTAATATATTATCACATTACCTACATGACTCGCATTGTTTACAGGAGTAAGGATGGTAATATAATCAAATCTACTGATGATCTGAAGGTAATAGAAGAGCCAGAGAATGAGCAATATAGGCTGATGTTCAAGACTGTCAGAATAGAAGATGATGGAGTGTATGTAGTGGAAGCTAAGAACTCTCAGGGAGAGGCCAGTGCTAAGGCTGTCTTTGTAGTCAACTGTAAGTAATGATAATAAGTCTTCAAATACTCAGCCCAGTACAGAGGCTCCACCAATTTTTAACCACTATTTTAAATTGTATTAATTGTATTCCTCCAGGCCAGAAACCCACATTCTCCAAAAAGCTGGAGGACGTTAAAGTAAAGGATTATGATGAAGGTGTCTTCAAGGTCAAGTGTTCGGGAGTGCCGCAGCCCAACATCCAGTGGCTGAAGGATGGAGAGCCTCTAGAGGAGGACGGGATGAGATATAAGATCCGCACCAAGAGTGAAGGACACATTGAGAGTGAACTCATCATTGAACATTTCGAGGCCGGGGATGCTGGCAAAGTAAGTACTTTACATTCATTAATATTCCAATCCAAACACTGATGGTAAGACTAGTAACTATGTGTCATAAGGACATCAACACAACATACATGAAATGTAACTTGTTCCTTGCAGTATTCTGTGACAGCCGCCAATGCAGTGGGAGATGTTGCAACTCACAGTGAAGTAAAGATGGCTCAGATTCCTCCTGGATTTATCCACAAGTTGGATAAAGCCAAGGATGTGGATGAAGGAGAGGCTATAGAACTCAAGGCTAAACTGGACGGCAGTCCAATACCTACAGTTAAATGGTACCTCCCATTATTATATTACATACTTCCTGTATGTCTAGCTGGTGATGTGATTAATACATTCTTGTGTTTGTCATCAGGTATAAGAATGGTGAAGAAATAAAGGGTGACGAGAGGATAGAGACTTCCTCCCAGCCAGATGGCAATGTCAAGTTGCTCATCCGGGAGTGTGTTCCGTCAGACTGCGGAGCCTACAAGCTGGTGGCCACTAATCCTAATGGAGAGACTTCCGCTCTGTGTGCTGTGGCTGTCAATCGTAAGTTAAAGCTGATGGACCTATGACCCAAGATACATGACCCAATATAACATGGCAGAAGAGATATTAATAATATTGTTATGATATTTCCAGCCTCACCACGCAAGCCAACATTCATTAAAGGATTAGAGCCCACTAAGGCTCTGGTTGGTGAGATGCTCAAACTAGAGGCTCAAGTGGTTGCCTTCCCAGCCCCGGAGATCAAGTGGTACAAGGATGGTAAGAAGTCCTCATTGTGAATATACTATGTTGTAGTGTAGCTGGATTGTGTGACTGTTTACTTATTTGAATATGTTTTGTCATGTAGGTTTGCCTGTGAGAGCCAGTCAGGCTGTGAACTTTATCAACCAGCCAGGTGGTCTGATTGGATTAACAATTGAAGATGCCGTCCCTGAGGACGCAGGGAAGTACAGCGTGACCATCACAAATAAACTCGGGGAAGTCACAGGCAATGCACAAGTAGACGTACAACTCAAGGAGAAGATCCCGAGCTTCTTTGCAGAGCTCCGCCCCGCCAGTGTGGTGGAAGGATTCCCAGTCAAGCTGGAGGCGAGGTGTGATGGACATCCCAAGCCAACCATTAAATGGTAAGTCATGTTATGAGTCTATTTCAGTACCAATGAATGTTATCAGAAATGTATTAAAACAGATCTGTCTATGTAATTTACTCAGGACTCACAATGGAGTGGAGCTGGTGCCAGATGGCCAGCACGTGAAGGTGACTTCCCTCCCGAATGGGACGCAGTGCCTCATCCTGGATAAGGCGGCTGCGGGGGATGCTGGGGAGTATGCCATACACGCCATCAATGAGATGGGGGAGGTGGCCAGTCGGGGAGTGCTCACAGTCGCAGGTTTAAGTCTTCCCTTTGTTTATTTAGAATCATCTAATGAGAATATCTTCCTACGCATCACTATGAGGAAATCAAATAACGTACAACTATTGTAATATTTTGTTATCAGGAAGGGGAGACGACTCCATGCCAGAGGAGCGACCATTCTTCCTGCACTTCCTCAGGGAAATATCAGTAGAAGAAGGTTCCCCACTTGTGATGGAGACTCCATTCGCTGGTAACCCCATTCCTGACGTCATCTGGACTAAGGATGGTCAACCACTAGAACCATCTGATAGAGTTACCATCAACTGTGATGGCAAGAAGGTTGGTATTGCAACATGAAGTCTATAGTCTGAACTGAGAGGACATTAGAATATATTATTTAATACTATTATTACAGGTTGGTTTGGAGATTAAACCAGCAGCCATGTCTGATGCTGGAATGTATGGATGTAGGCTGGTCAGTCCACTGGGAGAAGACACAAGCTCTGCTAAAGTGAATGTTAGGAAAGTGTATCAACTGCCAATATTTGCACAGAAATTCACTGATCTACAACAGGTTGGAACAATCCCTACATAATATTACATACATATTATGCCAGCATTTCATCTGACACATATTATGTTGTATATTGCAGCTCCCTACGTTTGATGCCAAATTCCCAGCTCGTGTGTTGGGAGTGCCCCGTCCCGAGATCACTTGGTACTTCAATGACAAGCCCGTGACGGAATCAGACAAATATCACATCAAGAGGGACGGAGACGCCTGCTGCCTGTACATTAAGGAGTGCAAGCCCGAGGACGCTGGGACAGTCAAGTGTGTGGCGAAGAACAAGGAGGGGGAGTCTGTCCTCACGGCTAAACTAGAAATTGTTGAAAAAATGTGAGAGAAATTATATTATTTCATTCCTATACCTAATACTCTATTGTTAGCAAATATTATAATGAAGACATTTGTTTAAAGTGAGAAGAAGCAGAGAATGGAGCCACCATCCTTCCTGAAGAAGATTGGAGACACGGAGGTGTATAAGGGCATGACAGCCAAGTTCACAGCCTGCGCCCTGGGGAGCCCCGAGCCAGACGTACGTAGCCTTTCATATAAAACAATAATTAGTCTATGAGGTGTGGTGTGTGTGTGTTATGTAATGCAAGTGTTCTGTACTGCAGGTGGAGTGGTTCCGTGACGACACCAAGCTGTTCCCCTCGGAGAGAATTCGCATTGATCGTGAGAGCACGGGACTGCTGCGTCTCTCAGTCATGAATGTGGACCCCGCAGACGTGGGGAGATACTCCTGCAAGATCAGCAACACTCAGGGAGAAGACATCTGCCACGCTGAACTCAAATATGATTGTAAGTTGTACAAACACTGCATTAGTCTAGTGGGCGGATGTCAGACATCTCCATGGAGAAAGCTTCTATTATAATTTAGTAGAAATAGCAGCTGGATCGTTCCCTTGACTCGATGAATGTAAAAATATTGATTTGTTGATAGCTCTGGAAGGATCTAAGCGTCCCATATCAGACCAGTACAATGAGTTTGATAAACTCAAGAAGACCGGAGTCCCCATGCCACTGGCAGACCGCCCCATCATCTCCAAGATGACGGACCGCCACCTGACCCTCTCTTGGAAGCCCTCCATACCTCACGGACCAAGGTTCCCCGTCACCTACCAGGTGTGTATTGTACTCTACATTATAGACTTAGTAGATCTAGAAGGTAGACTAAACAGTTAAAGTGACATAATATGGATATTTGAATTTATTTCCAGGTTGAAATGTGTGAACTTCCCGATGGTGATTGGTTCACAGCAAGAACTGGAGTCAGATCCTGTGCCTGTGAAATCAGAAACTTGGAGCCGTACAGAGATTACAGGTTCCGCATTCGCGTGGAGAACAAATATGGAATCAGCGATCCATCTCCCTATGCCATCACTCACAGGATGAAACTAGAACCGAGTCCTCCCAAGTTTGTTCCCTACCTGGAGCCTTCTATAGACTTCAGACCTCACACGTCTCCCTACTTCCCTAAAGACTTTGATATTGAGAGACCACCACACGACGGATACGCCCAGGCCCCCAAATTCTTGAGACAGGAACACGACACACAATACGGAGTAAAGAATCACAACAGTAACTTGTTCTGGTACGTGTATGGCTATCCTAAACCTAAGATGACTTACTACTTCAATGATGAACTCATTCAACCTGGAGGAAGATACGACTCCAGTTATACAAGAAATGGACAAGCTACACTCTTCATTAACAAGTAAGTATCTACTAACAATAACTGATGCAAGACATCTAACAAGGAGAGTAGAGGAGATATACATGTGATGATGTTGCAGGATGTTGGAGAGAGATGTAGGAATGTACGAAGCCGTGGCAACCAACGAACACGGGGAAGCCAGGCAGAGAGTCAAGATGGACATAGCGGAGTATCCCACCTTCATACAGAGACCCGAGGAGACGGTGGTGATGGTGCGCAAGAGTGGGCGGCTGGAGGCGCGGGTGGTGGGAGTGCCCTACCCAGACCTCAAGTGGTACAAGGACTGGCAGCCACTGGCGGCCACTAGTCGAGTGAAGGTAACTACTAAGCAACTAATTGTATCTCATCCCATCACATTGTAATAATGTGGGAAATAAATTGAATAATGTGTTTTGTCATCAGATACAATTCATGCCACCAAATACCAGTGTGTTAATAATCAACGATGCCATTGCAAAGGATGAAGGGTTGTATTCCCTGACAGCCTCTAATGTGGCCGGCTCTGTGAGCTCCTCTGCCATGATCCACATTGAGGAGAATGAGCAGGAGTTCTGTCACAGGAGTTATCTTAAGACTCCAACCATCAAACCTAAGATCAAACCATTTGGAGATCTGTATGACATTGGAGATGAGTTGGGCAGAGGCACGCAGGGAGTGACGTACCACGCAGTGGAGAGATTGACAGGTGATGTATTCCTCTACTAGTATATGGTGTGGTGTATGGGGGGCCTGTATGATATGATATACTAATATACTTTACAGGTAGGAACTATGCGGCTAAGATAATGCACGGCAAGAATGAACTCAAGCAGTACATGTATAATGAAATGGAAATCATGAATTATTTGAATCATCGTAAGTTAATAAGACTGCACGATGCATTTGAAACACAACGTAACATGACGCTGGTGATGGAGCTGGCGGGCGGGGGCGAGCTGGTGAGAGATAATCTCCTCAAGCAATCACACTTCACCGAGGGAGAGATCGCTGGTTACATCAGACAAACTCTCTGGGGATTAGAACACATGCATGACAGTAATATTGCTCACTTGGGACTCACAGTAAGTGACTTACAGAAAGATGTATTGACATACTGTACAGTACATATTAGTATATATATAATGCAATGAATTAATTTCAGATTGGAGATTTGTTGATTTCCCATCCTGGAAGTGACGATTTAAAGATTTGTGACTTTGGTTTGTCTCGTCGTATTCCCTACGGCAAGATGGGAAGCTTGGACTTTGGAATGCCAGAGTTCGTAGCTCCCGAAGTGGTGAATGGCGAAGGTGTGGGCTTCCCAGCTGACATGTGGAGTCTGGGGATCATTACGTACATCCTGCTGGGAGGCAGGTCTCCCTTCAGGGGAGCGAATGACCGGGAGACCCTCACTAACATCAGGGAGGGCAAGTGGCAGTTTGAAGAGAGCGAGTGGTGGAGTAGGGTCAGTGAGGAGGGCAGGGACTTCATAACCAAGTTGTTAGTTTACAAATGGGAGGGCAGAATGGATGTGAAGACAGCCCTGAGACATCCGTGGCTCACTGGAGCTGATAAGATACCAGCTGATGCTTATGCCTTCAGTACAGATAGACTAAGGAACTATTACAACACATACAGGTAGGTTCCTCAACACTACATTACAATAGGTGTACACATTGTATTAGAAGTGCCTCATATTATCAGTATGATGCCTTATAATATTTTCCAGGGACTGGATGAGCAATGCGTCATGTCGCACATGGTACCGCAGACGTCCACTGAGTGGAGCCTTTGAGCATCCGTCCCGCATGGTGTATCCTCCCGGCATGACCTACACCCCGGAGCCGACCCCTGAGAGAACTCCCAGGCCTCCCGATGCACCACATGTGTACGAGCATCCTGACTATGAAATTGGAATCATTAAATCCGAGAGCCAGTGAGTCACGATACTATGTAATTACTACATTATACAACTCTCCGAAAAGGAACTAAATAATATGGAACTATTGTACTCTGCTTCCAGTTACCAATATGGACCAGACACCTACTTGTTGCAACTTCGTGATGTGGACTTCCCCGTGCGTCTGAGGGAATACATGAAGGTAGCCACCAACCGCAGCCCGGGATTCTCAATGTCTCTCTCCGAGACGTACGACTGGAGGGTAAGTCTCTTATTATATGGTCATATGGCCAAACGTACAATGCAATGAATGTGTCGAGGATACTTAATAATAATGCAATAATTCCAGGCTCCCATAATCCACGAACGTCGGCGATTCACTGATGTAATGGATGAAGAGATTGATGATGAACGTAAACAGAGAATAAACAAATACGGAGTAGCCGACAGTTTCACACTCAGGAGAATCAGACACGAGATTGGTTCTCGTCTTGACAGTTACGCGGAAGCGGAAGCTATCATTGAATCTAAGAAGGACGGCCAAATACCATTCTTTAGGGAAAAACCACAAATACTACCAATCCTGGATGAACATCCAGCGGAACTAACTTGCTTCGCTGTGGGAGATCCTAAGCCAATTGTACAATGGTTCAAGAATGATATGGTGATTGCCGAAGGAAACAGAATAAAGATTATTGTTGATGAAAATGGAAGATCTATCTTAAAGTTCTGTCCGGCTCTCCATCACGACGTGGGAATATATAAAGTAGTGGCAAGGAACAAAGTGGGACAAACAGTCGCCAGGACTCGTGTAGTGCAGGCCTCAGTCCCAGACGCCCCCGACAGCCCCACGGCTGCAGACATCTCAGACACGGAACTCTTATTGAGATGGAAGCAACCTAAAGACGATGGCAACTCCGCTGTTTTATGTTACAACTTGCAATATAAAGAAGCTGACAATGTGGATTGGTTGGATGTAGCGAGTAATATTGATCATGAGTTCTATTTAATGCAAGACCTCAGGCCCTCCACTAGTCATCAATTCCGTCTGGCGGCGCGGAATAAAATAGGATGGAGTGAGAAGGGAATACCGACTAAATTAATTAAAACGGCCGAAAGTGGAGTCCCCAAGATACAAATAACCAAAGCCATGAAACATTTACAACAATTAACAGAGTCGGGACAATCCATAGTACTGGATGAAGAGAAACCAGTTCTCGATTATTCCTGCGAAGAAAATCCTCTAGAGTGGAGTCAGGAAGGAAACCTTACAGACAGATATAGTTTCATATCAGAATTGTCTAAAGGCAAGTTCTCCGTGGTGGTGAAGGGAATAGATAAGACTAACGACGCAGTGGTCATAGCTAAACTAATGGAATGCCACCCGGATGCCGAGGCGCAAGTCAATAGAGAATATGAATGCCTGAGACGTTTGAGACACGAGAGAATAGGAAATCTTCTAGCCGCTTACAAAGCCCCCAACACCTCGGTGGCTGTCCTCATATTAGAGAAACTGCAGGGAGCCGATATCCTCACATATCTCTCCAGCAGGCACGACTACTCGGAGCAAGTTGTATCAACTATCGTCACACAGATTCTAGATGGACTACAATACTTGCACTGGAGGGGATACTGTCACTTAGACTTGCAGCCTGACAATGTCGTTATGGCATCAGTCCGCTCAGTACAGATTAAGTTGGTTGATTTTGGATCGGCTTACAAAGTGTCACGACTCGGCACACCAGTACCTCGAGTAGGAAGTTTAGATTATATGTGTAAGTTAGATTATTATATTAAGTAAAGTTATATTTATTTTTATTTTTATTTTTATTTTTAAATAACACACGGCGCAAGGCCATTAATACATAAATGAAACTAACAGATATTACAGCAAAGAAAAAAAGTATGGCAAAAAACAAACTTACATTCAACAGCACTCGTTCTTACATCTCACACATACAGAATAATAGAAAAATAAAGATATATACTATATGAAAACATAAGCATAGTAATAGTAATAAAATAAATATATCTGAGTATACAAAAGCATGATAAAGCTAAACATTATACAGCACTCGTTCATACATCCCACACATACAGAGATAATAGAAAAATAAAGATATATACTATATGAAAGCATAGTAATAGTATTAAAATAAATATATATGAGTATCAAAGCATGATAAAGCTAAACATTATACAGCACTCGTTCATACATCCCACACATACAGAGATACTTTATAGCAAACAAAGATAATAATATGTACTATATGAAAGCTTAAGCATAGTAGTAATGATGAAATAAAAATACATATGAGTATTCAAAGCATGATAAAACAAAACACCCACAGAAATAAAGACAAACATACAAAAGCAAGCATAACAGTAGTAATAAACAAAAATATATATTATATATATATGTATATAAGTATTGAGCATGGCTTAAACATTCCATATCACCATTCATACATATCTCACTCATACAGATATACACAACAACAAGACAGAAGATGCAACACTCATCCTCAATTTTCTTAGTTTTGTCTTGACGCCTCGGACGCTTTGATATATGCACATTAATACTTTGCGTCACGTGACATAACGATTCTGGGGACGCCATTTGTGTATCTAATTATCAGGTTCGATTCTCCCTTGCTCCTCCTCTCAATGAGCTCCTCCTTTAGTTTTTTGTAGTCGTTACGCTGCATCAGGGTCCGGTCCTCGAAGATCTTCAATGTCCCAGGCAGCTGGAGCTTGTTTCTCACAATGTTTCTTGCCTGCTCCTCAGTGCTCAGTATCACCTTAATCGGTCTAGCCCTGTCGGTAGGCTTCCCAAGACGGAAACACTTCAATTTTGATTCTTCCACCGTTGGATCGACCTCCTTCAGCAAGCTGGCAACCCTGGCTGTGTCACCCCTCGCGTCGTCTTCCCTGGTAGTTAAGTGAGTCTCTTCAAGATTGCAAATAATTAAATTTTTCCTACGTCTGCATCTTTCCTCGATCTCTTGCATAAAGCTGGCAGTATCAGGGATTGACACGGCACCGATACTGGATTTTAGGGTCCCAAGGTCATTTTCGATCTTCAAAATTTTTTCACCAATTTCCTTATTTTTAATTTCGACATCATTGATTACAGACAGCTTAACAGAGATAACATCGGTGATGAAAGTTTCCATGCTTCTAATCCTCGCGTCAAACTCTTCGAACCTTTTCGTGAATGTGCCAAATGAGGTAATCAACTCATCGTGTCTTCGGGCTTGCGTCTTTATAAAGTCATCTATCTTGTTTGATATTTGGCTAAAATAACGTTCAACCCGTTGATCGATGTATGCGGCCAGTTCATTGTCAACACCCAACGTATGTTGTCTATGGTTGATTCGCGTGCTATTGTCTATGGTTGCAGGCAACATCGCGCATGCGCGGTCTGCGTTCGTCAGGTTGGCATCTTGACAAGGCTCAACAATATGGCCGACGCTGTCTTGGTTGATAAAATGGCCGGCAATGTTTACAGACTCGTTGCTTACCTTTCTTGCGGTCGATCGTGTCACCGGTCTGTTATCATAAGCTTGATAGGGTGAGAGTCCATCCTTTTCACTTACGCTCATCTCTGCTTGCAATCAGTAACACTTAGCTCAGTCCTTTTGCAGCACGAAGTCGGCAAAATTAATAACAGATGGGACTCTATGCAGTATGATACCTTAGGGTGGGATGTTTCAGAATATCAGGCGTCCCCCCCGCCACACCTGACGCGTCACCCCCCTGGCCCCCCGAATAGGTCCCCCTACGTGGTTTTCATCTATTTATCAAAAAATTGTAACAGATAGAAGGAAAATGTTAAGGACAAAAATAGTCCTTAATAAATTCTCTACAAAATAGGTAAAGCACATTTTTTGATAGGACTAGTAATTTACCCGCAATAGCCGGTGAAAATATCGTAATTTTTTAATAAGAACCAAAAATTTTTTATTTTACTCAAATTGCTGAAAATTCATAAGAGCTACAAGAAAATGGTCAAAGAATGAATTAATTGCTATAGTTTTAGCTATAAAATGAGCTATTATTTATTTTTGCACGGCTCATAGTTTTTGAGTTATAACATAAAATTCCAATGACAGAAGTCTTAAAAATGGAACTTTTCATACAATTTGTATTGAAATGCTGTGATATTAAAATTTAGGTTAAGCCTGTTTTTCACAAGCATGTGAAAGATAAAAAATGTATTGGAGTATGATTGGGTCTTTTTAGTATTTCAAGATATAATCCTTTCGAAGTTGAATGCACTTTTGCCAGTCATGTTTCAAAGCCATTATCCCAGTTTTCCAGAAGGATTCCTCAAGGTTAGGATATGGGTCAAAAGCATTGGCACCCGGCGATTCGAGGGTTTGTACAAGTCCTGTTCTGAAGTTAAGATGAACACTACTGATTAAAATCAGATCACTGGAATCTCTGCTATCACCTAACTAATAATTCCGCAATCTTTGAAAAATTAATCCATGTCTTTATCGACGTTCTCCAGAACTACTGCATTTTATTGCTTTCCGCTTCAAGGGTTGTGTTTGACACCTTGCTGTGCCCATTCAAAATCTGGCACTTACTTTCTAATCATGGCATATGATGGAACAGACTCCATTAATGAACCCGATATTTCTTTTATGGTTCGTGTCGGTCTATGACCTTAGATAAAATAATATTTTATCACGGATCGCAGCTGACAATTTCACATTTTCACAAAAATGTCAAACACGTTGAAATAAAAATGGTGCCAAGAGTGCCAGCGTCGTCCTATCGATCTCAAATTTTGTAAATAGCCCTAATGAAGTTTAAATTATCTATATCAATAATGAACTTAAACTGGTCTGTACATTTTTTTCTCAGGGCTACGAAGTGTTCAGCCGAACCTCGTATCTTACACAGACATACACTAAATTTTCTTCTTTAATGATCTTGACGAATCCTTCTGCAAAACTGGGATACGGCTTTGAAATATGGCTGGCAAAAGTGTATTGAACTTCTAAAGAATTATACCTTAAAATACTTACAAAATCCAGTCATACTCCAATACATTTTTTATCTTTCACATACTTGTGAAAAACAGGCGTAACCTAAATTTGAATATCACAGCATTTCAATACAAATTGTATGAAAAGTTCCATTTTTAAGACTTCTGTCATTGGAATTTTATGTTATAACTCAAAAACTATGAGCCGTGCAAAAATAAATAATAGCTCATTTTATAGCTAAAACTATAGCAATTAATTCATTCTTTGACCATTTTCTTGTAGCTCTTATGAATTTTCAGCAATTTGAGTAAAATAAAAAAAATTTGGTTCTTATTAAAAAATTACGATACTTTCACCGGCTATTGCGGGTAAATTACTAGTCCTATCAAAAAATGTGCTTTACCTATTTTGTAGAGAATTTATTAAGGACTATTTTTGTCCTTAACATTTTCCTTCTATTTGTTACAGTTTTTTGATAAATAGAGGAAAACCACGTAGGGGGACCTATTCGGGGGGCCAGGGGGGTGACGCGTCAGGTGTGGCGGGGGGGACGCCTGATATTCTGAAACACCTCACCCTAAGGTATCATACTGCATAGAGTCCCATCTGTTATTAATTTTGCCAACTTCCCCATACATTGATTTCCTAAAGTGACTGAACTAACTATTAGGATTATGTATTTATATTATGCTTCTTCACAGTGAACAAACTACAAGCGTTATCGTACACTCGCTGCAATAACTTCAACTCAGTGATTTCAACTATAATTTATACAAAAAATCGATGTGATCATTAAATGCCCGTGTAATTTTACAATAATAATGAATTTATAGTTCGAATTCGATACAAAATAAATTAAAAAATATAGAGCGCGCCAGAAACATCTGTCAACGTCAAAAAACGGAACCGGAAAAAATATTAACATTATTGTGATGGAGAGAGTTAACTCATATTACGTATTATTATAATTGCAGCTCCAGAGATGCTTTGTGACGAGCCAGTGTATCCCCAGTCTGATATCTGGTCTGTGGGAGTATTAGCCTACATTATGCTGTCTGGAGTCTCACCGTTCCGAGGCTTAGATGAATCGGAGACCAAGCAGAACATCTCATTTGTCCGCTACAGATTCGAGCACCTGTATAAAGAGTTGAGTCAAGAAGCGACTCGCTTCCTTATGGCATTGTTCAAGAGAGCTCCCAACAAGAGACCTCTAGCTGAGGAGTGCCACGACCACAGGTGGCTGATGGCCAGTGACTTTATGATCAAGAAGAGGGAGAGAGCAGTGTTCCTTGGAAACAGACTGAAGGTAATGTCACATCTAACAGTAATGAATATATATTATTACATCATGCAGTCAATATAGAGTAGGAACATTTGGATTAGTAAGTTAATCAGGTGATCCCCATTCCAATTCGATTCACTCCACTTCATGACACTAGCTTACTGTGAAGTGTACTAAAACGTATTTAGGTTATTTTCATATAATTATTGTATCATTAACACAAACATACGCAATTATATATTATATACGTACATAGATAATAGAGTATACATACAATTACGTATATTATATACATACATAGATAATAGAGTAATACTAAAGTCCATATGGCCTCAGCCACTTTCTCAACTACTCGGGCTGATGTTGTGTTTCATTTGTTATCAGGAATTCTCTGAGGAATATCACAAGAGGAAGGGGGAGGAGGCCACCAAGTCAGACAACCTGCAGGGCTCCTACGGAGGCATCGCACCCAGGATGCTGGCGCGCTCCAACAGCATTCAGGAGGAACTCATCACCACCTTCTAACTCCTCCACACACTCACACCACCAAGTGATGAGAACTCTACTAGTCACATTATATTATAAGCCCCGCCCCCTTACACTGGACAATCTCTGGTTTAGTTTAGTACTCTGATCGTGACCAGACAAAAACCCATAAGAATATTGCTCAACATGAATAAATCCCAAAAAAGACAAGAGCCTTTTAGAAATATGTACAAGGTACAAAAGCCCAAATCTAATTGGATTTTGAAAATAAAATGAATTAATTATATCTATTACCATATGATTTCTTTCAGTGTAATAGAAGCTAGCATAGATTAGAAAATTAACAAATAAATAAGCGGATCTGAAACGGGATAGACAATAAAATAGTTAAAATTTTATAAATAATTCATCTACTGGAATCCAACTAGAAAGTTTAGGCTTTTATCCGTTGAGGATATTTCTGGAGGGCTTTTGTCTTTTTTGGGATTTATCAATGTTGAGCAATATTCTTGTGGGTTATTCTCTGATATTCAGTAGGTAGGCCCCCCTGACAATATATTACATATATAATAACTTTATACAATACACTTGTGTAATTATCTTCTACTTTATTTATACGACACTTTATTAAGTTAAGAATAAATTATTATTTAATTATTCCCTCTTGTTATTTCATCCTCCTCTCTACCCTCCACTTGTGTTGTGAATGTGGAGTAGATACACGAGAGCTGCCCAATAACATATAGTGAGAGCATAGACTTTTATATTTGGTGCTAGCCAGACGTCTGACTCTATGTATTTTCGATAGAACGGAAGCAACGCAATTTCACACTCGGCACTTTTTGGTATTTTAGAGTCGCAAAACTCTCACTAGTAACGAAGGTATCAATAACTAAAACATCTTTAAAACTGTCGCTTAATTCTTAAAATAACATTATAACTAATACAGTTTTTAACTATGAGAACAAAATTGCAAAAACGTTGCCGACGAAATGTCAAAATTCTCCATACGATTTGTCAGTTTGTGGGCACCAGTTTACTTCAGTACTAGCATTGAGTACGCCATCTACGTACTTAATATAAAACTCTGAGTGAGGTGGATGGTTCCGAGGCCGACGCCATATTGTTCCTATGGCCTAAGGCCATGCCCAACTGACAGTTGAGGATGATTACACCATGAAAAATGTATGGGAAAAAATATTCCGTAGTTCGAGTGTTTGTCACCGAGACACGGTGTTTGTCACCGATACAAGGTGATGTCACCAATCATGGTGGTGATGGAATTCGAGGATGTAGGCTTGTACTATACTATCGCAGGCTTCAATGGTTCATGTGAAACAATTAAATGTAATATTGCATTATTATATATTGTAGGTAGGTACTTACACAAATAATACTCGAGTTTAAAAACATTAAATACAAGCCAAATAATAAAATAAATAATTAAGAAGAACTTACAAAAATATGACATCATAGTTTACAGTGGGTATATTAATATCAGTATTATATTGTATTGACTATCTAACCATCCTAGTCCTAGTCCTAGTCCTGGTCCTAGTCCTGGTGTCTCATCTCTTGGCGTACATCTCCAGGTATTCTCTAACTATCATCTGGAACTTATTCTTATCTCTCTGATACAACTCCGCTGCTTCTATATTCAATGGATCTTCAAAATTCAGTAGATCCTGAAATTATCAATTGAAATGATTAAGTATAGCCAAATAGAATACATAATCAACAGTAAGATTTGAATCTGGTACCTCTCGCATGGATGAAACATACAATAACCTTTGAGTCAAGTATTATATGCTGTGCCATGCTAGGTAGGTATGAGTCTATTTTTTTTCTTCTCACGGAGCAAACTTGGTTTAGTGTTGCTCGATTTGATAATAAGATATGGTTATATTTTTTCGCTACTTTCAAATTACATTTAAGAACTGTTATTTTAAAAAAATTAGCCTTTTTCTGGATTGTTAAAATAAACTGGTAAAATTGTTTTTGAAACTTGCGATGGGGGTTTAAAGGGATTATAGGAGTATTTTTTATATTTCTCCAACTCGCAAAACTATCTTGTCTTTAAAATGATTTCTCTAGCGCTGCTCTGTAATATTTTCGGCATCGTATAGGTTACTTGTAAAAGATACAAAGTGAGAAAATTGCGGAACTTTGACATCTCTCATGACAAGGCTCGACAATCAGGCCTACCAACAATACCATCTTGCAACCTCACTTGCAGCTAATGTCCGCCAGCTACCAAGATATAGAAAATACACTGTAAGTGTATATAATATGTAATGTACGTACAGTGAAGAGAGAGTTGAGTCCCCAGACAACATCCTTGAGTGTGCGTGTGGGCGCCCAGCCCAGGCCGTCTATAGAGTTCTGTCTCAGCAGTGACAGGCAAATGTCTCCCTCCTCGCTGATGTTGGGATGCCACAGTTTGGTTAAACACTTTACCTTGGGGGGCTGCAACAATACATACTTCATGCTGACAATACTATACATATACCACATCTCCCCCCACCTGAGAAACAATACTATACATATACCACATCTCCCCCCACCTGAAAAACTTTCGTCGATGCTCGTAGTAAACTTTTTTTTTGACATTTTTGTTATAAGGCATGTACCTGTTGTCTACATAAAAAAAGTTGTGGTGTAAATCTTGTCTAGTTTTCTTGAAATAAAAAAAGTATTGTCAAACCAAACAATGTAAAACCAAAAGAAGATTAATTGGCACCGCAGGCAGTTTTCTTTTACGATTAACGATTGTAAAATAATATAATATAATAAACAATTCTTTCTCGCAAATAAGAATAGAACTCTCCGGCAATCACTTTATTGCACAATCAATATTAAGAAATGCTTGACCGGGAAAAATGACTCTCGGACTGGGACACTGGAGACAGACCTCAAAAGCGGGACATGTCCCGCAGTACGGGGACTTATGGCAGCCCTACTATACGACTACTCTATATACAGATTGAGTTATCATACTCACAGCCATGTTATATTCCTCAGACACGGAGATTGAGAATCTAAACTTGCCCCCCTGCCAGTAGCCCTCGTCTGGCGCCACCGTGAGGGAGAACTCGTGCAGCGTGTGAGGGTCTGGGAAGGAGACTCTGCAGGTGACGGGGAGGTGCTGCTCCATCTCCTGTACTTCCTTCACTAACAACTTGTCTCTGATGGACACTCGCCTCCCCGCCTCCAGCCCGGCGCCGCTCCTCACTCCTCCGCCTTCTTCTCTACTTTCTTTCTTTAATTTCCTCGTCAATGTAATCATATTGCGCCATTCAATATTATCTCATTAATAACTAATTTATAATAAACTCCTTGAACGAACTCACAATGCCGCAAGAAAGCTAAATAAAATAATGCAAATGTCAAATTGCAGTAAATATTAATATTGCCAGGATATTAAATAAATGTAATGGACTCTCAACTGTCATTACTTAATATTATAATCCATATAGATTTTATTTAGGTACATTATTTTAATATAAGTATTCCGGTTTTCTATTTATAAAAATATTGATATTCATAAATAGGTCGTAAATGTTTTAAGTACTTCAAAAAATCACTATGTTTTATTTAATTTTACGGATAATTGATAAAATGGCAACACTAAATGCAACTGTCATCACTGTCATCAGTGTTTCTACAACCAGGGAAAATTTTCCTCATGAAGGGAAAGAAAAAAAGGAATTTTATTTCTTTGTTGACCCATTAAAAGAACCATTTTTTTTACTTTGTAGAGTATTTTATAACTTCATTTTTTTAAGGGGAATGAAAAGGGGATTTTAACGTGAATGAGGGGGAAAAAAGGCGAAAAGTCACCTGAGTTGTGCGGAAAAGAAATCAATACAGCAACACTGATAGACATGTCAAAAAAAATAGCTGTCAGTGTCAAAAATATTATGAGGGAGTAGGCTGGGTGGTCGTGCGAATTTATAATTTATTGTATATTTTTAGTTTTTATTGTTAATTTATCGAGTTAAGCATAGATAAAAACTGTTAAATTTATTTTAAATATAAGATGGCAGATATAGAATGGCCCTGGCAATACAACTTTCCGCCTTTCTTCACGTAAGTTTCTCTGCTTTAGGATTATTTTTATCTTCCAACATTATAGGTGTGTTTTGTAAACACACCGCGAGTCGACATTGCTAATCACCGTGTCACGGTCTTCTTACTCACGAAATCCAATACTTTATTATAGGAAGTGGTGATTGCAAAGTGTTGTGTGAATGTACCTACCTACTGAGGAATCATGGATGGTGTCCCTACTGTGTCAATCTCCCAACATCCCTACAAGTACATAGGGGAGGGGAACTGCAATGTAGTGGTAGCCCTGAGAGACTCCTGCCTTCTGTTGAGACTTCGCAAGACACACCCTAGGGAGCCAAAGTCAGAAGCAATGATGGAACTCTCCTTGTTGAAGAAGGAATGTGACTTCATCTCTTGTATCATGAAGCACATGTTGGGTGAGCACCTAGTGGACACTCCGCAGGTTGTGAAGCTGGACGAGGGAGAAGTGAAACAAATAAACGAGGAATTCCAAACCATCCGTCCTATTCATAGACAAGAGAAAAGTATTGAATGCAGATATGGTATGTTGTATGTAGACTACACGTCACCACGACTGTTTGGAGTGACACTCAGTGACTCCCCAACTCTTTGTGTAGAAATCAAATGCAAGCAAGGCTGGTTGTCTCGCCTCACAGCTCCGTATGGCAAGTGTATGTTCTGTATGAATCAATATCTCAAACTCAAACTTAAAAAGATCTCATCCATTAGTGGCTATTGTCCCTTGGATCTTTTCTCCGGAGAGTTGAGGAGAATGACTAGAGCCCTTACGGAGCTCATCTCGTGCCCTCAGAATAACTTCAGAGTCTTTGTGTCTGACTGTTTGATGTATGGTGAAGGGAACTCACCCGATACGCTCACTGATGTACTTACCAAGTATTTGTTTCAGGATTCACACTACCAACACAAAGCTGTGAATATTTTTGTACAAATAATTACAAAAATACTTTTGGGAGAATCACCCCCCGGGTTATACGAATCAGACACAAATGTTTGGTCACATTTAGAACAACGAAGAAAGTCAATTGATAAGTGTGAGAATTATGAAATAAACTTGCCGGAGAATAGTGTCTTAGGGAGGATATTGAAGTGTCAACTGTTGGATGAGGATGTTCATCTGGAGGTGGCGGACTCCCCAACTGATTATGGTTATGTGGAGGAGATGTTGGACAACTTCCATCAACAAACTACCGTAACAATGCAATCAATTGTCAGTAATTTGAATCCTCTACAGAAATATATGATTGCTTGTACGGCTAAGGATTGTTCCATTATGATTTCCCTGAAGAAGGCCTCAGGGGAGGAGAGCCTCCCTGGGAATGTGAAGTTAGTAAGGGAGAGGGACTTGTGTGTTGTGAGTCGAGTGGGAGTAGTGGATCTGGATGCCAAGCCAAGCTGTAAAGTTTCATATCACAGGAAGAGAGACAAGGACATGCTGGAGAGTTATTTAAATTCTGTTGATACGTGAAGGACTTCTTATAGTATGTTGCTTATTATACTAGGGGACCCAGCCTTGTTCATACATGGCCACCTACTTATAATAACCCAAGTGTTATTCTTGTTATATTATTGTACTATACATGTTTTTATTGTTGTTAATACTTATTAAATGATTATATTTTATTATACTCCCATTTCTTTCATTTTGTTCCACATACCTACATAGTAAAAACATTACCACCGAGAGGTGATTTCTGATGCCTTTTTCCATGGAAATAAAGTCCTTAGTAGTGAAACACAATAGAAAATAATTCTTATGATATATCCGTTGTTAGAAGTCACTCTGCTATGGAAGAGAGATCCCCTGCTAGTAGTTGGTGTATGAGCTCACTCCTCTGACAAGTCATTACAATACAATGTTTCAGGATTCAGCCTCACGCTGAGACGAGACACAAGCAGATGTCCGCATGGAGGAAATTAATATTGGAATATTTCAAAGCAAATCATTGGACAACATTAGACGTACAGGAAATACAACAAACCAAACTATTTAATAATCCAAGTATACAGAGAGAACTCTCCATAGAGGGAATCCTCAGCGTGCTGGAGGAATTGGAGAAGACGGGAGACGCTGCGCCATGGGACAAGAGTCGGGGGCGCTGGGACGTGTACTGGAGGTCCCTGGAGGAGTGGGGGAGTCTCCTGTACACCTGGGCCTCCAACAATGGTATGAACAACACTGTCTGTACGATACACGAACTCGTACAGGGAGATAATACTACAGAGGAAGGTATGTTCCATTACCTCCACATAATATAATATGTCACTCAATTCAAATACATAAATAGTTGATTAATATACAATCTTCCATTTCAGATTTCCACGGCCTGGATCCAGCCTTCATTGTGAAAGCTCTGCGAGTGTTGGAGACAAAGAATAAGTGTGAAGTGATTGACGATGAGGAGAACCAGGGGGTGAAATTCTTTTAAATAAATCTTAGAGAAATAAAAACCATTACTTGGAAATATTACAAAAACATTTTATTGTTATTATAATCTAAATATTTATATAAAAAACAACAAATAATATACATAGTAATGTAATATATAATACACAAACACAATAACATCAAAAGTTGTATGTAACATAACAGTAGGTATATAAACATGAGAGACAAACACAAGCTAAAGTATTATAGAATATTGTGATGTAGGAACCTTAGGGCAACTCTCTGGTAGGACGATGGAGTAGACAGTGAACAGTATGTTGTATGGAGTGTAGGGATGTACTACCCTCCTAGTCCTCCAGTACTGTAAGTTTACCACCACTACCTGCTCAGTGCACCACTATCACTATCCACTCCACTTTCCTTTAGCTTAACAATTCATAATCCCTTACTCTATCTGACCTAACCTAACACTACACATACATTATAAGTAACGTTGGAATGGTAAGGAATTCATATACCTAGTAATAATAAATAATATGTCTTTTATATTTGTATATAATGTATCAGTTAAGTAATCAACTGTGTCTTCATAATGTCTTTTTATTACACACAATAATATAATATATTTTGTACATTTATTTTCTTTCACAATACATTTAGTAAGAAAAGTAGTGACGATTGAAAGACTTGTAATAATACTTGGAATATGATGCGTCCATAGAACAGACAAACAGAATAAATCTTACTGTAAGTTATTGTCATATTTCATATTAAATAATCATAATCTTTGTATAGTGCTGACTAGTGTACAGTGCCCGGTGTAGTTTATGTTTGAATACTGGCCTACTCTTCTGGGAACTCGTAATAAAGTCTTAATAATGTGAAGATTTTGTTATTTATAAATATTATGCAGATATAATATCATAAATTATTTCATAAAATATATTTAAAAAAAACAAGACATTTGAGGGATAAATAAAGTAAATTTGTTTGGTAAATTTCACCCTCAGACTGCAGCATGGGGGGGAGAGGGGAGGGGGCAACACTTATAATTGTATCTGTATTAGTGTCACACACACACAGTACACACATATTAACATCACAGTAATATACAGTCCAGTTGCCTCCCTTTATTCCCTAAAGGGTCATACTTCCATATTCCAGTATTATAATTAATATCTTTCATTGAGTGTTTCATTCACACAGCCATTGGAATGGTAATGTTGTTTGTTATCATTCTGTACTAACTGTGCTGTGGTCTGAGAGGCCACTACCTTCAGGTGCTGCGGGGCCTTGTAGAACCACCAGGAGAGGAAGAAGAAGAGCAGGGAGCAGGCCTTGGCTACCATGGCCAGGGCCAGCATGTACCTGGCCATGTATGTGTTGTTGTACACCAGGCAGGCTCCCTTGCCGTCGCACGAGTTCTGCCAGAGGATGCACGACTTGTCTATGAGGACTCCAAATATCATAGGAGCTGGGATGGTCCCCAGGAGCCTCACTTTGATCCACTGAATTCCGAGAGCGAATGATCTCTGATCATCTCTAACACATCTGAAATACCAAGTGACATTGTTTAAATTCGGAGGCAGTTGTGTTAACAATTAGGTAGAGTTTTATGCTATAAGAATACAATGCCTTTAATATTTAATTTTTGTGAAAATTGAAAGATCGGGAAGTTTTGCTGAGCAGCATTGGAATAGCTAATAGAATAAGTTTGTAATGTCCAGAGGCAATGCCACCTCCACCACTGCCATATGGACACAGGCCGCACCACCAGAGATGGCAGTATCCCAACTTGATAAAAGCAAGGCAGCATTGACTCCATCCAAGTTCTTCGCTTCTGACATCATATGTATTTTACTAAACACAACACAATGATATGCCTTACCTCAGTGTTGCTGAGAGTGCCGGCATAGTAGACAAGAATGTAAAGAACATTGCTCCAAAGGTCAGCACCAGGAAGAGCCACAAGTAGGAGCAATTAGAGTCACACATTGTGTTGATTGCCTCGTAGTGGACAGTTGGGTCACTAGCTGATAGATCATGTAGTTGTTTATTTCCCATAGCGGGAGGCATTCTGTCTGTGTCTGTGGTGTCATTCAACTGTGTATGGAGGAGGTCTGACTTAATGCAGGTGCATGTCTTGTAAGCTTTGGAGCCTTGGATTGTTGTCTCCTGACTGCAGCCGGCGTAGCAAGGAGAATAATACATGACGCCGTCTATACCACACACAGGATCATAGGTTGACTTAGTACAGGAGCATCCTTGGTTGCAGGATGAATCCAAACTCAAATATTTACTGAAAGCATATTCATAGGTAAAAGGCAAAACAAGTTAGGAGTATGGTATGGCATGGTAATACTGTATGAGTGTATATCAAGACATACTCAGGTCTAGAGGTGTTGTGTCCGTAGGGTGTAGTGAGGCCAGCAAACGGCAAGTTGGGACAAGAGAGAACAAAGCCACAGGAGAAGAGCACAGCTGCCAGCGTGGCCCAGACACAGAGTTTAATAATCCCGGCACATTGTAAGTGGAGGCGCTTCACCAAGTAGCCACCAAAGAATGTACCACCGCCTCCTGCGGGAACTGTCACCATCCCTGGAATTACAAGAGTTTATTATATATCACTCTGTTTGAAATATTGTAGTAATAAGGGAAATTTTGTAACCTCCTTGGACAAGGATATTGAAGGAACGTAATTCGGGGGTGGGGTTTGCCAGGGGGCTCCCTTAAGGCTAACCCTGGGCCCACCTCTTAATAATATTTTGCTAGAAGTGCGGGTAAAGAGGTCGCTATTAATGCGCCTGAGCTACCCGGGGATGTGGAGGGCCTTAAGCCCGCGGGATTTTCCTTCAATCACTCTGTTTCCTGACATACATGATGGTATTATAATATTAGGTACCTACCCATAAGTACAGCAGCCCACGATGCTGTCACACTGAACTGATTTTCAATCAACTTTGGAAGAAAAGCGGCGAATCCTGAGAGCAGTAATCCTTCAGTGGCTCCGGCCAAGTTGAGGAAAAAGAATGTGGGATTCTTCATAAGAGTTATGAAGGCTTGAGGGAGTTCTCTTATCTTAGTGAAGGCCTCAGTTCTACTGGACTCACCGTCATATGCTTCCGATACTTTCTCTTTCTGTAGTTCTGCAGAACCTGTAAATCATAATATTGTAATAGAGCCTGAATAACTGCATGCATGTGTGTGTGTGTGTGTATGTGTGTGAGGGTGTGTGTGTGTGTGTGTGTGTATGTGTATGTATAGAGGAAGGGGAGAGGCACCTGGTAGAGATGAGGGGAAGGCCACGAGGGGTAGAGCCACCAGGAAGCAGAGTGCAGCAGACAGCAGGAAGCCAATCCACCAAGCTCCTATCCAAACATTACTGTCGGGAGTCAAACCCAAACTGTAACAAGACAATAAAGTACATAAATGATAGTGAATAAACTCAATGTCAGAGCAGAGTCCCTCAATATGTGTGGATTGTGATCTATAATGTGGGTTTCACCAATATTATTATTCTATGGGTTTCACTTCAAATAAAGTAATAAGTACCTACTGCACTGAGTATGTAAGATGATTGTGTAATGTAAGTAAGTAATTAGCAGTGACTAAGTAGGTATACCTAGCTACCTATGCTATGTGTAGTGTGTAATGCAACGCCACCGTGCAGGCAGACAACAGGCCGTATATTCACTTCTCAGGTAGTTCCCTCTCTAAGGTGGGTACATATAATGTTATATGCTATATGTATATCTTGTAGTATATTACATTAGGTAATATGTATTGTATTATGATGAGGTATTGGAGTGACATGGCTTTGCTTTCAACCACCCGTAAGCAAGTAACTCCCACGTGACTACTGGAATATCAATGTAATGTGGTATAGTGGTAGACCTATATACAATATACATGATACATTATACGTACTTCTATGTAATATAATAACTTTACTGTTAAGCCTTGCGATATTATAGGAAAACTTGTTGTTTGTAAACTACCTAGCTGGAGCATTCTAAACACAAAGCTTTGTGGGAAAGTTGTGGGGTAATCGGTATTTCTTTCATTCTATTGTGTTTTTTGGGGTGCTGAATTCAAATCCGAGGTTTGCGAACAAAATTTCGTGACGGAACATGCCGTGGCAAAAATAAGCATGGCATGGCATGTTCCGTCACGAAATTTTGTTCGCAAACCTCGGATTTGAATTCAGCACCCCCAAAAAACACAATAGAATGAAAGAAACATGTTTTACCTCGTGAAATCAGAAAAATTGAGGAAAGTTTTCAGGATATTTACTTAAAGATATAATGAAATGTTGAATTGTTATTGTTGTGAAACATTAAATGCACTAAGTATACAATCATTCAGTAATCAGTATTTTCATATAAGGACTCAGACTCACTGGGTGAAAGAGGAGGTGTAAGGAAACGCGGCCGTCCGAGAACCACCTGGCTGGACCATGTCGACCAGATACTCAAGGACGGACGTGTTTTGAGTAAAAGTAACTGGAGAGTATGTATGAGGAACTGCATGAATGTGACGGAAGCCCGAAGTGTGTGGCGATCCGTTCTCTCTGCCTACCCCGAAAGGGAGGTGGCGTGAGGGTATAAAATAGAATATAGACTCAGGAGTAAGAGTCATACATTTCCACCATAGGTATTTAGGTAATTTACTGAATATCTTTATATTGTAGTAGGTATAGTATAGCGGCGATGCTCTTATTATATGACAAGTAAGTGAAAAGGTTGCTAGTATGGGTGGACCATTAATCCTTGCACTTTTGAAATGGCCGTAAAAATAAAAATACAGTTAGATTTATTTTTATTAATAAGGACAACAGTAAACAGGAAATTCATTTTCTAAATACAATATCATCAAGATGTCCTCCATCTTGCCGCTGGCCCTCTTCAAATCTGGTATGGTTCGAAATTTTTTAAACTAGATTTCCTCTCGAATATTTGATTTCAGTTGAAGTATTATCGCAAATTTAGTAACGTAGACTCTATTTTTTTGATAAACCCATAAAAAAATTAGGTGGGGTTGTGTCCGGGCTGCGGGGAGGCTACGGAACAGCTCCTCTCCGCGAGATTATTTTGTTGTGGAACTTTCGTCACACTCTTCTATAGAGATATTCCATGGCTTCTCAGCAGCCTGGCTCAAACTCCACCTGTTTTTTTTTATGATGTTATTTCAAAAGTCAGGTCTGTAAGAATAAATCAGCGACAATACTACGCGACAACTAAAATCAAATATTCGTGAGTACCTCGATCAGACTCTGTGTCGAAAAGTTTTAGAAATTCTCATAGTCAGATTTGAAGAACGTCAGTGGCAAGATGGAGGACATCTTGGAGATATTGTGTTTAGAAAACGAATTTTCCATTTATTTATATATTTATTTTTAGGGCCATTTCAAAAGTGCAAGGATTAATGGTCCACCTGTATAACACGACTTGCTGGCTATATATGTATAGCAGGAGGTATGTATTGTGTAAGGTGTCCCAGGTACCTACTAGAGGTCTGGCAGGAGTTGGCTCTCTGCAATATGAGGTGAGAGGAGGGTGAAGTGTGTGTGGAGGGGAGGGGAGGGGATGGAGTATCCTTTGTCCTTTTATTAAACAAACATATTGTTCTTATCATCTCACACACCCGCACACTATCATGTGGGATATCATATGATCTCTATAATGGGTAGGTATAGGTACACTACTCAGTACTTAGACAATACAAGGTACACCGCAAGGTGCTAACTCTACCTCCTCACACTCACATCAATACATACACCACCCTCTGTATTATCATTCAATGAGGTTCATTTCCCTTCCCGGGTTGTTCCTGCCCTTAATTCATTCTATTATATTACATTATACTATACAGAGTGTCTTCTAAATAAATACATATTCAGTGTTTTGACCGAGGGTTGTTGGTGGTATTTCATTGCACTACATATACTTACCTATACCTACCTACTATAAACAGCCAACCTGATAAGTTGAACTTCGAAATATTTTTTTTCAAAATGAATTTCTGAATGTTTCTATATAATCAGTAAACGCGAGGTCACATTATTAACATAACACTCGCAGCACTATGGGACAGTGGCGTGGCGTAGGGGGGAGGGGGGGCACGCCCCTTGTGGCATTTTTTGGTCATGTATTACGAGTTTTCCAAAATTGATGTGAAAATCCATTAAATCACAATTGTTTGATTATTGTCTGCGGCGCTTATTGGGCGCATCTGTATCTAACTCTCCCCTCCTCTCCTAATCATTCCATTCAACTAATACAATCCCTACTAAGTCCCTTAGAAACTCTTCCCAATATATCATAATCTATATCTTTATACCTTCTCATACATTCCTACATATGTAGAGTACCTACTCCTATGTATCAAACAATATGTCAAGTCTCTCTATACCTAATATAGGCCTTGGTACCAAGAATGACGTCACAGTCATTTCCCACGGCAATAAGGTTCAAAATCGCGTGAACAATCGCATGACAAAATGGTAAAAATAGCATTTTTTCCATTTTTTGGGCTTAATTTTGCGTCTATCAAAAAACTTTTACGGTTATTCCCAGACTTCAATGCATTATTATTATCAGTACAAAAAAAATGACTCCGCGACTTTCGGGAAACGAGTTTCTTTATTCCGTTATTCGTTACGTTATTCCCTAGATAAATGTTCAATGTATCTACTCTATTTTGTTCCAAAGCATATATTTAGTAACGGTTGTCGAGATATAAGGTCTCCCGTTTTTATAAATTTTTATAAAGTTACAGTACCACACTGCGGTAACCACTAACTCTCCCTAGACTCTGATTGAAATGTATCCACATCTACACTACACCCTACTCCCCGCCCATACATCAACAGTATCAATATCGTCTCAAGCACCTGCCCCACTCACAATATCACTACACAGTGCACTGCACTGCAAGTAGGGAAATATATGGAAATAGAAAGAAAATCATCACTAATATATGGGGAGTATATTATAATAGAGGTATACTTACTCAGCTGGATCCACCACCACGAAGTCTGTGTAGATGAGCAGCAGTTGGCCTCCCAGGACATAACCAATGGCGGGGCCTATCACCGACATTGTGTAGAAGATGCCTGGACACACAATATAACATTCCTTATAGTATTGTATAGTGATTCAATGTACAGGAAGAGAGGGTAGAAAAGAGTTGAATATAATAATATGATAATGTAATCCCAGATATAAATGCATGATCACTCTCAGCCTCAGCCCACTCTCTAGTCCATATCCCATGAGATTATAATGCTTACTAATATTACATTGGATGAGGCGTGAAGTATCACCTTATGTGTTGTATTGTATAGTAAACGCGGGGAGGAATATTTTAATACTAGCTGTATTTCCCGTGCTTCGCAACGGCTAAAATTGTGTACGGGTGGTGAAGTTACTTCGTCTTAGAATTAAATACCTAATGCAATAAATTTTTGGCATATAGGAAGGAATATATTTGTTTTACCTAGTAAAATTATTTTTTATGTATATAGGATTCTGCTCAATTCAAATTTCACAAAAAGATAGTAAAAAAAAGAAGAAAAAAGCGTTGGGTATGGAGTGGGATCGAACTCGTACCCTCGCATCGCATAACACTCAATTTAAGTTAAGTACGCTAGCCCCTACACCACGCGAGTCAAAACAGACGACGACAGAAAGTGCCGCGGAGCAAATGTCAAAACTATTTTTTAATTATTATAGACACATTTTTAGTCATACAGAAGTATTTGTAGAGCAAAAACATTGTATAAAAATAATCCTTAGATGTATATCCTAGTTCTAGATTATGTAACGACGCAAACAAATTTAAAAACCATATTAACGGGACTACTTTAAATGGCTTCTTTCATTTTCATACTAACTTGATAGAATTCAGTATCTTGGGAAAACTCGATAATTTTACCAAACCACGATACAAATCATATATTTTAATAGCCTATGTTGAAGCCGAGATTCCATTTGTAAGTTTATTTAATAGATGGATGTCTAAAATCGTCTGGTATTAATGTTTACTCCGGACGCGAATCGTCATTTTTTTCACATTCTTTCCCGGATCATTTATGATTCATAGATGGCGGTAGTGATGTTTTATAAAATCAGAAATGAAATAAAAAATCATTATAAATCAATAATTCCCTTTGTTGCACATATTTTTATCCAAAATATCAATACAATCTCGTGCAAAGTCAGTGGCGTATACGAATATCTACTTTTTGTATTGTACGTATTTAATTAAAACAAAATTAAATTAGGTGCAATGCGAAATGTTTTTTGTAAACAGTATATATACAATTTTTAAAATAACGTTCCGATGTGATTGTGACGGCGTTTTGTCAAATACTCAACGCTGCCGAAAATCCACAATTATTAAGGAGATGATTAGATGCCTACCTATAGGTCTAGTATAAGGTAGGTACCTACACATTGTGTAAGAATAGGAGACAATATGAATACACTATGAGAGTAGAGGGACCATAAAAGTCTAGTGTATCTACCCTATACTTTTATCCAGAGCAAAGGCTGTCGAGATCTAATAAGGTCTCAAAAAAATCTTCCTTTTTTAAATGTCGACCCCCCCCCCCCCCCATAGTCTAAATAATAATTGAGATGTGATTTTTTACACTTTCGCTATCAAAACAAGTACATACTGAAAAAATATTTAATTACGAATAACCAAGAATAGCGACGCTGCCACGGGGGGGGGGTCTAAATGTTGATATTCCCTGGACTCTAGAGCCTAGGGCCTCTGGACATCTTAATGCGCCACTGTATATAGCTTGTGTAATATGGTTTCCGTAATAATAATATTGATGAAATGAATCATAGCCTCTGTGCCTACCAGTGGCGAAGGGTAGATTTCTGCAGAAGGGAAGCCGGGGCTAACATTTCTTATGGGATTACGTCAGATTAGACACTATTACACCTATCATTTTTTCCAAAAGGTAACTCGATGGGAATCGTGTTCTGAATCGTAGCTTCGCGCCTGGTGCCTACCCTACCCAGTATACTTAATATAATATATATCCTATACGTATATACTAGAACATATTATTCTGTTTAATAAAAAATCCTGATATGGGGTGACAATAAAGGATTTTGCAAGTCATCCCCCCCCCTCGCCCTCCTATAATACTTGAGATGATACACAATACAGGAATAGGAAGACCTACACGAGGCGGCGCCCCAGTCCTGCCTATGGATGGATGGTTGCTAAACACTAACCATCCATCCATAGCGGGGGGAGGGGGACATCACCATAAGTTAGTGGGTACCTCCCTAGTACCTACCTTACTTATTATTACAAATTTAATATTGCGGTGTGTAATAGAGGACACCCCAACCCACCCCACCTACATAATATACAGTAGTATACATAAGTACATGTACATTACTCTAAACCTGAATACATTACCTACTGTACTGCGTATAAGATTATTATACCTAATCTATTAAATATAATAGCTTGGAATCTCTTCTTCAATTTTAATCAAATCATCTTATTATAGACACACATATCCCAGTAGATATCTGCCTAACCGCAGCGCCGCGCCGCTACTCTCCCCCGCTGATGGCCGGTTTATCCCAGCCGAAACTTCGGGCAACCAACGGTATTTTTCAAGACCACCACAACTGTCAGCAGAGTATGGTAAGGTTGCTCAGTCATATCAACCTTTTAATATAAGTATCTATGTTCAGTTCAGTATACCGCAAGTAAGTAATATTACATTCCACACAGTGTGGTGAGTTGATACTAATGTAGTGATGTACCTAGCACCAGTTCCATACTAACATCCCTTGAAATATTCAGTAGGCTAACTGCCAAGTCTGTATAGTTCTCCATTCACTCCTATAGTGTGTGGCGTGTAGGGTGTATAGTGTGGCAGCCACTTGTAGCAGGAGTGCATGCTACATCTGAGACTGAGAGGTCGCACAATATACCTGGTATACTGGCACCTACCCCTCTCTACTCCTACTGTCCGACACTCATTCAAAGGCTTGTCCATTAATAAACTACTGCTGAGGTACATTATGTATAGAGATACATAGTGTACACACTACACAGATAAGATTACTTAATTCAGGGGTAGACAATTCATACCTTCATTATTTCATACATACAGATGCAATACACAAACATTTTACGGTTTATTACGAGTAAGTATATGGCAGTATAGTTGTAGTACCTAATCTATCTACTCATATACATCTCCTGCACTAAATGTCCAAAACTCAATTCAGTTAGGTGTTGCGATTACCTGGAGGAGATGGACTGTGTTATACCAACACCACCTATCCTGTATGTGGTACAAGTGCAAGACACCACAACGCAAGAACATATAGCACTGGTGCTGTATAACATTATAGGGAGTAGGAAGGACAGCCATCCCAAAGTACCTATACCTATAGTACTAGAGTAGGTAAATGAACAATGATTAGAGTTTATGCAGGCCCTTAGTTAAGGCTGTAGGTCTGATGATGTGTTACACAAGGGGTGTGATATGTTGTGGTGACGTATACTGTATAGGTATAGGTAGGTACTATAGTAGCATCTCTCATCAGGAGAGGAATCACGCTGCCAGGTGTAATGTATCTGCAGGCTGCAGGCCATGCTTGCTCTATGTATAATATGCAGTACCTTCCTACCAGTATCTATCTACATATCTATACTTATAGTATATAGTAGCACTGCACTATGCCTCCCTAGAGTAGTGTTCATTTCTTTGAGACGTTGTGTAATGTGTATCCTACTAACCAAGTAAAGTAAGTAAGTACCTACCAAGAGGAGTAATACATATTCCAGTAAATTAGGCCTCATTATTATTGCTTCTCTAATATTTGTCCAGTATAGTCCTCTATCTATATTATCCCATCTCCTCATATCTCTGGAGTCTGGACGCCTTTCTCTTTTAGTCTATAGTCTAATATGATTTGCTACTCCTATATAGGTATACTAGGTACTACAGGTAGGTACTCAGTACTGGTGGGGAGGTACCTACCTAAAGCTTTTAGTAAAGTAAACACATGGAACCCCACACCAAATAAAGAAATATATTGAGTAGAGAATTATTAAACCCCCGGGGTTGTGTTGGATGCTGGTTAGTGTTTACTCCTTGTGGGGTGGGGGGAGAGTGCCTACTCAGTGACTAGGTACCCTACCTACCTACATATAATACGCAATAAACACGTCAGGGAGTGTGTGAGCCAGAGAGCCAGTGGCCTCTGTAGAGTTGCATCAACAGTTAGTTGTGTTCTATTTGATATTTGTGTAATGAGTTATCGTGCCAGGTAAGTACATAGAGTATATAATGTCCTCCCTATGTATGTATAATATCCCCCTCCAGGGCAGAGCGAGCTGGAAGCTGGTGACATTTCAATTTAACTTCATACAATATACTTTATAATAAATAATACCTAATGGTCCTCCACTGAGGCTGCAGTGTGCTGTGCTGCTATATACTGGTATAGGTATACCTAGGTACTATACTAGCTACTAGCTGCTACAAACTTTATAATTACAATTTGCTGGGAGGTATAGGGGTAGGTACTATAGGTATATACCTCCATACAACATGGTGGTAGGGAATTATACAACCGTTTGGGAGTTATGACCTTTGGCAAACACGAGTTGAGTATATTTCCTTTCTTTATATCTCTACACTATAGTGTCACCATCACACTAGCACACCTCGCATGTCAGAGACTGGATGAGACTATAGAGAGACACGTGCCTCCCAGCAGCCTACAGCCTGCAGTACTACACAAGGAACTTATAATAAACTACAGTACCTATAGACCATAACACACCACTGATGTAGGGAAATCTTAATAAATAAATCTCCTACCAACCACTCAGTGTGTGGTGTATATACTATACTGTATACTTTACTAGATACACTGAGGGGAAGCATGACTTTTAATTTGTATTCAACAAGATTTAGGTAAGTTCCTATTCCCTACCTACTAGGTGTATGTATATACTGTATAATACTATTAGGTACTATACAGTATACAGGAGGTAGTATAGACTAAGTGAGGGTTGCCATGTAACATGTGTACTCCTTCTTTATGCAGTGATATCTCTCATGGTGCAGTAGGTAGTGGTGTATGCAGATATATGAGTGTAAGGCTATAAGGAGTTAGGAAGGCAAGGCAACATCTGGAGCAGGAGCACGTGACCTGAAGTTGGAGACAGTAATACCTCTAGTGTAGTACCTCCTCACATACAGGGAGCATGCGAGACTCTAACAATATGAAACTTTATATAAGCCATATCAACTTACTACGTGCCGAGCTTCATACGCTAATATTTGTATTAGTACCTACACTACCTACTATAGAAACCATAAGGTGCGCTGCGCACTACGTGTATTAGATACTCTCTATTGTATAATAAGATAACAAACAGACTCACCTAAATAAACAGAAGACATCTTCTTAGAGACATTCTCATCAATGTATGTGACGCCCAATGTGAAGAGTGGCGAGGCCCCCGCGCCGTGCAGGAGCTGGGCCCCCAGGAACACCAGCAGTACATTACTGGAGCCCCCCAGCCACCCTCCTATGTCCTCCTGGACGTCCTCCAGGCTGCACTCTGCCTGTCACATGGAGACACAGATAACATATTATGATCAGGTCAGATCGAGGCTAGTTGATTGGTAATACGAGTATAAGGGAGAGGTATTCATGCAGTTACCTTTAGACCTGTAATGTTGGTAACTCTCTGGCAGACGCCCTCCGTGTCCCCGGGAGCATTGTACCTCGGGGCTGCGAAGTAAGGCAGAGCAAACACCAAGGAGCCAAGGCCCATGAGGAGCGCCCCCACCCCCAGCCAGCGGGGCTTGGAGGCCCCGTGCCTCCCCCCCAGGTAGGTGACGGGGATCAGACACAGGAAGGACGCCATGTCGTACCCGCCAGCCACCAGGCCCGTCTGAGAGGAGCGCAGGCCGAATCTTCTCTCTATAGTAGTGATCACTACATTCACGAAGCCATTAACTACCATACCTGGAACAATATTATAAGACTATACTTATACCTCTTAATCAGTAAATTGGTGACAAGTGCGGGAAAAAAATATAGAAGTATTTTTCTCAATCAGAATTTCATTATTTTTGGTCGAACTATTTTACAATCAAATTCAGATTATGTAAATATTCCGGACATGTGAGGTCTGAGGCCATCCATAGTCTCAGCTTCATACAACACAAGGGATGTGTGGTACATGCTATACAACTCACTCTCCTACTAGGGAGGTACTACAGTACTTATTATATTAAATTAAAAATATGTCAACTCCACGCTGGCATCAGAAACTGTCACATCCATACATTGTGCTACTGGTTACATGCTACAATACTCTCCCCATCTATACTAAATGTAACTTTACTTTATATAATACCATCTATAGTACCTCCACCTATCCATCATATTATACAGGTAGGTAGGTATAGGCTATACAATAATAATAAGACTCACCTTGCAATGCTCCCGTCCAACACAACCAGAACAGCGCCCACTTGGCTGTGCGGAACCTCTGCAGCCAGCGAGGTCTCAGCATGAGGACTCCACAGCGGCTCTGCAGCTCTCCATCTTCCGTATGAGATGTATCCATCCCAGTGGGAGACTGTGTCTGGTGCGGGGGGCTGCTGCCCTGCAAAGGAACAAAATTCTGCGACATCTTCAGATTGCTGACATCTCCTGCCTGGTGTCTCCCTCTAGTACCTGCCGCCTGTACACAACTCTACTGTCTAGTAGACACTCTATATACTCGACGTATAACACTCACATTGTCTTGTTATGTATACCTATATACGGTGATACTTTACGTTCTAATCACTAATCACTTCTCTTCTATTCAACAATTCACTAACATAACGTGTTTGTTATATTCCACCACACACCGCATACATATTTGTATCCCCTCCCCTGTAATATTAGGTATTTCACTCGATTCTTTATTATTGTATTGAAAAAATAATTGCAATAAACAGGTATAATAATAGGACTGATAAATCATTTTGAAAAAATATTTCACGAAGTTTTTACGCATTTATTGTGTTAATTATGTAAAGATTATGCAAAGTGTAATAATTATGCAAAGAAACATACTTTATACTTATAAATATTTCTGCAGAAAATAAATGTCTAGTTGGAGAAAAAGCCTTTATACAATCTACAACCCCCATTGGCTCCTGTAATGTTTTATTATCGGTTGGAATATCATTAAGATTTGTATAGGGACCTACTCCTGCTCACCTGCTGTGTGTACTGTATTGTTGTATTGTAGTTTGTAATTAATTAATGTGTACCTGATCTGTAATACATTATGTATATGTAGGTATGTTCCTTTATGTAATACAGTAGGGAGATGTAGTGAGAGTGAGTTATATAGGAATATGTATTAGATTATGTCATCTCATGTATAGGACAGGAAACTAAGTATTTAATAAATGACAATATAATACAATAAATTATAGATAAATACATGAATAGATCTGAAGATGTATATTATATTAGGCATAATGTTAAGTAGGTACTATGTATTACTAGGTATATAGAATAGGAAGTTATCATTAACATCTCTCACTGTACGTAGGATGGGATGAATGTCTCATAAATCTGTATCTAATTTACTTATTACATTATTGTATAAGTATAAGATCACTATACTAAATCTCCCTGCATATTACATAGAGAGTATATACTTGTGTAGTACTATTAGTGCAATCACATTATTAATCGACTGCCCTTTATCAATTCAACTTTTCTCTGCGAGATTAAGAGTATGCATACCGAGATTTCGAAAATTTCTAAAAACGGGAGACCTTATATCTCGACAACCGTTACTAAATATGCTTTGAAACAAAATAGGGTAGATGCATTGAACATTTATCTAGGGAATAACCGTAAAAGATTTTTTTATATCATGTATAGACATATCCATTATCCATACTCTTCCAACATTTACTCGTACTTTCTTGTTATTACGAGTATGTTTAGTTTATTTTGATTGTTTTTCTTTATAAGTCTATTTGTAATTATCATCATTATCAGATAATATTTATTGTTCATCCTATTATCTAAGTTATTGTAATAATATTGTATGGATTTATATAATTCCATGTTGTTTTGTATAGAAACTAATGATTCTTTACGGCTGGATTGCCATAATGTATTAATAAATAAATAAATATTAATGTATTATGTAAGTAGTATTACTCTGAGTGTATCTATATAATAATGTAAGGACCATTATAGTCTAATCAATTCCCTTCCCTTCCCTTCCTCCCTTACAGTACAGACTATATATGTATACCTACTTAGTGTAATGTAGTTAGCACCCACAGAGTGCATCATGCCATACACCTACATGTACATAGCATATAGTATGATGGAGGATTCTTGTTGTGTTGTATGGTGTGGTGTGACATTGTGTGTCATATTAAACACTAATCTTGTCACACTTTGCCAATTGACATTCAATTACATTACAATACAATACATCTCGCGCCATACACCAAATACTATATTATATTATATATATACCCACACTACATCTTGTTGTAGTGATTTATGTACGACTATACCTACATTACCTACATACTACATACGAGTGTATCTATCAGACAATATGAGACAATAAGTACAGGAGTTTCTCCTAGTATTGTAGTGTAGATTTAAGTAGGTATCTAGTATACTATAACTACATACGATAATCATCCATAGGCTTTATTTAAGGCCCTTTGGAATCGTCAGGTTTACAAATTGAACAAACATTACAAAATCAAATGCAGCAAATCAACAAATAAACAGTTACAGAAAAAAAGAATGAAATCAATAAACGCATGGTGACAAAACAAAACTACATAACAGGTGTGGATTAGTTCAATGCAGGTCTGGATGTAAATTGTCCAGAACTAGTGCCTAGTGTCTAGCCTAAGGTATAAGTATTAAGTAGGTATAATGATTTAACTCTTATAAAGTACCACCGCACTCACTACTCTGCACTCCTACTACTTCCGCACATATAATTATTTGGATGTTCCTCTCATCTCTCATGCTGCATATGTATAACTCTACTCTAAGTGTATATGTATGTGGGTAGGAATACTACATACTAAATAACACAATTACTTAGTTGATTAGATGAGGTCCCGGTCCTCCTAATACCACTTACTATACAGGGTGATTGGTTCCGCTGTTCAGATATTTTGAGAGGTGATAGAGGGTGTTTTGAAACGTAGATCTGCCAAAGGGATGTCATCCCAATTCTTAAGGGTTGCGGAGTTACACCCTTTTAAAAAAATTCCACCCCCGACATCGACCACCATCACATTTCACTGAATAACTCTGATGCTATGAGTCCAACATTAATAAAAAAATATTTTTATGTCTCGTAATAAAACAAGCTTTTAATTGATGTCAAAAATATTTAATAATAATAATAATAACTTTGCTAAAATTTAACACAAAAACAAAATTTCATTTTTTTTTTTGTTGAAAGTTTTGACAGTTTTAATTTTTTTTCAATAAAAACTATAATTAACTAGTACTTTTTTTTCTTTTGATAAATACATTAGACCCTTGTGAATAAAAATGCTGAACATTATCTATCCATATTTTGAGCCAGTTTTTCAAAATCTTCGATTTTGTAACTACATATTTAATAAAAAAATACTTCTTCGCTACTGATTATACCTCTTTTAGTACTATGTACCTACATACAATAAACAGGTAGTCAGTAGCGAAGAAGTAATTTTTTATTGAATATGTAGTTACAAAATCGAAGTTTTTGAAAAACTGGTTCAAAATATGGATAGATAATGTTCAGCATTTTTATTCACAAGGGTCTAATGTATTTATAAAAAGAAAAAAAAGTACTAGTTAATTATAGTTTTTATTGAAAAAAAATTAAAACTGTCAAAACTTTCAACAAAAAAAAATTAAATTTTGTTTTCGTGTTTAATTTTAGCAAAGTTATTATTATTATTATTAAATATTTTTGACATCAATTAAAAGCTTGTTTTATTACGAGACCTAAAAATATTTTTTTATTAATTTTGGACCCATAGCATCAGAGTTATTCAGTGAAATGTGATGGTGGTCGATGTCGGGGGTGGAATTTTTTTAAAAGGGTGTAACTCCGCAACCCTTAACAATTGGGATGACATCCCTTTGGCAGATCTACGTTTTAGAACACCCTCTATCACCTCTCAAAATATCTGAATAGCGGAACCAATCACCCTGTATATACACAGTACACTACATGTAGATATATACCAAGTCACCTATATACACTCTCTAAATAAATTATACAGATAGATACATAACATCCACTATATATAATATTATCTTATAGTCTGCTCCCTTTAGCATCCTATAATCCAGAGTACCTACCTACTTGTCTCCAAGAGAACTACAATATGTTTTATACTAATTTCTAAATAAAAGCATAGGTGTTATGTAAAGTATACAGGTATACATATGTAATGAATTACAATAATGCCTCATATACATATCATATCATATAATACTCCTAAAGTTAGTTAGTCATGTGTTATATGCAAACTCTGTAGCAAGACAAATGTATAGATGTGTTCTGTGTAATGTAATGTACCTAGGATTTACCTCATGTAAGTCATGACTCATGACTCACACTATGTAGAATAAATCATTGTGAAAGGCTTTTCCCCTACATGTGCAGATATATGTACACTAGACACAGTCAATACTATGTAATTAGTATAATATAAGTATTGAGTAGAGTATAGTATGGATAGATATAGGGAGGAGCAGGACAACCTGTTGCAAGCAGCAATGTGTATATTATAGATAGATGTACATACATATATACCAATCTCTCCTAATTACTACTGACTAGGTATTACACTATATTAAACTAGATATATGGTAATACTTATTAATCACTCAACTAAACACTCGAGAGTTTAAGAAATACTACCTTGATATCTAACATCACCCAACTAGGAGTAGTAACTTGTAAGTACTATACATTTTGTAGTATAGGTATAGTAGCTAATATGTATCACGTTTCGATTATTTCTCGCGATATTTCTGATATTCTTGGACATCCATCATCTGGCGCTCCTCGTTAGAGACTGTGTACTGAGTAGCTAGACGTGTTAGTCTGTATGTACGCACATAATATACCTACATATTAATATACTGTTTGAGGTGTAAGTACTCGGTAGGTGTAGTTAGATCAGGTGGTGTATGCTAAGTGGTGAGTGGTGTGTGGTGTACAGTACAAGAGGACCAGGAGACAGGACGAGGAGGCATATATCCTCACCCCACACCCCATAGGGTAACCACATTACATCACCTGACATGACCAGCTAACATCTATACGAGTATTATATCACATTATACTGTACCCACACTAACAACTACTGATGAGTATAATATTACACTTATCCTAACTTGGAGACAACATATGTATTCTGCTGAAACTCTTCTGATAACTATTTATTTATTTATTTATCTATGGTACAAATACAGTCACAACAGTACAATGAAACAGGAATATGTATTGATAAACCTGACCAATTACATTTGTACACAAATAGCAACACACAAACACAATAACACAAACTTAGACCTATACATACATAGCGAAAACAACTTAACTAAAAGATATTATAGTAATACAATATATGAAAGGATAGGATGGAAATGGAACGAGGAGAAGGAGAGGGAGGGAAAGGAGTAGGAATTGGATTGGGGAGAAATTATCTCGTGAGGTACAATCCCACTCATGCTTAAACTATAAGGTATATAAACACCTACTCAATTATTTGTAAAAGTTACAGGCCCACAATAGATATGTGAGGTGAGTATGTGGTCCCCTGCTCCCTGGCACCCTGGCTCCCTACCTGCTTGCAGTTATTAGTGTGTGCTGTGTGTGAGTGGGAGATGTGCAGTGTGGTCACCCTACTCCCTAGACTTGGGAGATCTCCCTCCTCATTTTAATAATTTTGCATACAACAACACGATGCCCGAATATTTCATTTAGAAGGAATACTTAATTAAACTCTACAATACCTCCTGTACACCTAACTCCTATATACCTCACTCATATATACCTATACTGTATATATGATGCAGGTACAATTTGAAATATAAATAATTCATCAAATATATAGGTACTTATATTTATATATGTAAGTTGTAAGTATATTAGAAAAAATATACGTATGTATTTCTTAATAAATTATTGTATGTTGTGGTACTTGGTAATCGTATAATAAATATTTTATTTATTTATTTATTCTTAAAGTGAACAAAGCAAGTATGTATGTATATTAAAAAATTAGACATAAAACACGTTATAAAGCATTGTTCACTAGGGCGAACTCATATGCATTAAAATAATAATAATTGAAGATCTCACTTAACCACTTTTTGTTTCATATAAAGAGTCCACTTGTGAAACTATGAGACGCAAAGAAAGGAAAATAAATCCAAGTTTTCCCGCGCTTCCCATTCATCCCCTATTCACTTACACTACGCCACTCTGTATCAGACTATACACCATACACTATACAATGCTGTAAGGCGACCGCCGCGGAGTGAGGACAACTACTGACTGAAGGAAGAATACAGCATACAGCATCGCATAGGCTGAGTACTGAGGCACTGAGGCACTGAGAGTGGCTGAGGAGTAGGAAGGAGAGACTGGAGTACAGAGGATAAGAGGTGATGTTATATTACACTCACTGTATACAGTACACTGCTATATGAGATGAGATGATTGTATGCTGTGTCCTACTCGACTACCTACACGTCATACACTTATGTACAACTTCACTACCATACTTATTATCATAATTCTTGCTTTAAATTTAATACATTTTTAATAATTAGTTTCCAAATAACTCACCGTCAGTTGTATTTGTACAAAGTCATCTTCAGATCCTCTCACTGTCATGTGGATCCTGTGCCTGTCATCTGGGGGGGGCTGGTGCCTCCCTCCCCCTCCCTCACTGTAGAATCCCTCGTTGACATATCCTGAACCCACGTGGTGCTTCAACATCTTCATATCAGATTATTCCATCACCTGCACACACAATATAACATCTTCATATCAGATTATTCCATCACCTGCATACACAATATAACAATCAAGTAAATATCTTAAACGAAATGCTGAATGCTTTCCATATCATTTTAAAACTGAGTTTTGTTTTATTATCCCTAATAAAGTTAATTTTCTTCCTTGGTTTTCATGTTTCCCTAATAATTTACATCTGGTAGCGGGTAGACAACCACCCTGCCTGAGCTCTGCCCTGTGTTGTATATAGATCCCTTATGTAGTCACGTGTGAAATATAATTTCATCTTCTCCACAGGGAAATCTCACGTGAGGGAGTCATGTGTCATGTCCCTCTGTGTATGTATGACTGTGTAATATTATGTATAGCCTATGTACTATAAACTTCATATCATCTACTCTACATACACCTATAGTCTTATTGTGAATTACACATTACTACTATACCTGTACGCTATACGTTGTAGCTTCTTAGTAAGTCTACGCTCTACACCTTTATAAATAATTTTATTTTAATAAGATTTAATAAACAATTTATTCGTTAGTTACTTTATTCAGTATGTGATGTGGTGGAGGTAGAGGTCGTATTTTTATACCAGTACTGTACTCACTAGGTACCCACTGGTGGTGCCTACTCTGGCTAGAGGTTCTCTTTGTGTGATTGTGATAATATTATGCTAGGGTAGTGTAGGTAATATATAAACCTAACAGATAATAGAATAATGCAGTGTGCTCCTCTCAGGTGTTCCCTGGTGTCATATAAATCTCAACCTCAGCCCTCCCCCTAATCTGCACCTATGTACCCAGGTGGAGGTACAGTGTAATGTATCATATACATATATAGGCAGATACCTACCTGGCAGAGTATAATACAACTAATACAAGAGTCATCCTCTGTACTTTGTACCCACAGTGAATATTTCACAAACTATAGGCAAGTTAGGTACCTGGTACAGTTCACCTACTGAATACTAAGGCATGCATTCCGGAAATCCGAAACTCCGGAATCTCGGAAAGATTTTTACTGTAGGTATTTTAATTCCGGAATTAAGAGGTTCAATACCGGAATTTTAATGTCGTAGTTCCCAAACTGTCGTAGGTATAATAATATTATGAATTGTGTACTCACTATGACTTCGTCTTCGTGTTCGACTTTCATAGTCGCATCATACGAGTCGTGTGTATGTGGGAAACCCGATGTGTTATTTTTTGGATTAAAATGTTTAATAAATCTGTTTTCATTTAAACCAATGTTACTTAGCAAACTCAAACGATTAAAAGTCTGATTAAGATCAAGTTATATTCAGTATAATAAACGGCCAATGGAGACTGTAGGAATTCCGGAACCATGCATCAGTTCCGGAATTCCGATATTGAGTCTCCAGTATCGAATTTAGTTCCGAAATCTCGCGAGATTGCTTGCCCTTGCACCTCCCTACACTGGCACAACTAATGTTAGATAGGAAAGTGGAGGAACATACTCCTACACCTACTCAGTACTCTTATATCAGGATTACGTATGGTTAAGATATCTAATGTTTGACCTAATAGTTCAGATTTTTTACCAGAAACACCTTTTTTTGTTTGATTTTTTATTCGAAAATAGGTGAATTGATGAATTTGGCTGCCTTTCAATAGTAACACTTCTGGATATATTTCTGGGTTACCTATGTGTGTTGTATATGTACTTATGTATCTATATGTAGTATGTACGACCTGCTAGGTATAACGACATACTTACATATGTTTAATTTATGTAAAAATTAGTGAATACTCCGTTATTTTAAGAACTGTAAAATGTTATTGATGCTGTAGAGTGTATAGAGTAATATGCTATATTGTATACTCTAGCTGGTGTAGTATGAACCTCTACCTATACTACCTGCAATGCATATTATATAGTGTAATCTATGGTACCTATACTATGTACGTACTTACTGTGTGTAGTAAGGCAAGCGATATACTATAAGGCTATGTTATATTATGAGATTATATTGCCTCCAGTCCAGCCTCCTGTTATCAGCTTATCACACTCACTCTACACTACCTACTGAGTAGTGAGTAGTACACTCTATAGTGCTTTATTCTATGATAATACAAAACCTTCATTACTCGTGTTACTTTATACTACACTGCATACTGCATATTATATTGTCAATCACTGCATTAGACTTATTATTATATACCTTTACCTTTATTACCTCCGCTGCACGACTTGCATATTATTATACTTGTATACTAGACATCAATTACATATTGTTGCTTTATATGATTAGGTACTGGGTAGGTACTACTATTATTATAAAGTTTGCTCCAAGCTAGGAAATGCTTAAGACCCCATGTCATGTATTTATACTTATACCTAGTAATCCGGTGAAATTAAACACAAAGCAGTCTCTCGATGGAAAGTTGTGGGGTAGTAGGGATTTCTTTCATTCTATACGTTTTTTGGGATGCTGAATCCGAATCCGAGGTTTACCAACAAAATTTCGATACGGAACATGGCGAAAAATACAAAAAATGGCGAAAATATTCGTTTTCTGGCGATTTCTTTATTAGAACTCGAAAACTGACAACTTTCGTAAGTTATTGTTCTACGCAAAATGAAAGTACGTAAAATTTACTACAAAATTGCCATATAAAATTTTTCTCTAAAATAAATAGGAACGGAGCTGTCAAGGTCCAAAAAATGGCCAAATCTTCTTTTTGTTTTACCATTGTTTTACATTACGAGAATCGAAAATGTATTGAAAAAGTTTACCTTGTTGCCTTCATAAGCAAATTTCGACAATTATTCTTTAAATTCATGAGTCATATTTTACCTCGTTGGAATCAGAAAAGACAAAGAAAGCTATTAAAGAATTTTTTTTTGAAACAGTGAAATGTTTGAGCTAGACATGTTTAAATAATTTTATTTAAAAATATAGTAATTTGTTTAGGCTAAGAATGTTTAAACCTTTTTAGCTTAAACACTTCACTATATTTTTAAATAAAATTTATCCTGAAACCTTTCTCCATATTTACTGATTCCAACGAGGTAAAATATGTATCATAAATCTGAAGAATAATTGTCAAAATTTGGTGATAATTCGAACAAGGTGACCTATTCTCCATACATTTTCCATTTTCACAATTTAAAATAACAAGAAAATTTGGCCAATTTTGGAGCTTGACAGCTCCGCTGCTAGTTATTTTAGAAAAAAAAATTATATTCCAAATTTGTAGGAAATTTTATGTGCTTTCATTCTGCTAAAAAGATGACCCACAAAAAGTTGATGGTTTTTAAGTTCAAATCCAGAATTCGCCAGGAAATGTAAATATTCGCCATTTTACCAATTTTTCGCCATGTTCCGTCACGAAATTTTGTTGGCAAACCTCGGATTCGGATTCAGCACCCCAAAATACGTATAGAATGAAAGAAAAACAGACTACCCCACAACTTTCCATCGAGAAATCTAAAAGCACCGTATTATAGTGAGGTGAGCTAGAGTCCCTTATAGTGTGTACTCTCACTAGTCACTCTATAGTCAGTGTCAGTATATAGTCGGTAGCAGGTAGCAGGAATGTTATTATATTATGTACTAGCTGTATTACCCGTGCTTCGCAACGGCAAAATTTGTGTATGGATGGTGAAGTAGGTCGGCAGTGGAACCCAAAATCAGAATCAGTGGTACCATCATGTTTAGTTAAAGTACTGCAGAGCCACTAAAACTCACAACAGTTTTGGGGGGTCTGCTTAAAATATTTTTTTTTTCAATTTAACCCCCCCAGCCCCCCAACTCCCTCCCCTTATTTTTGCAGATGTCGGGAGGGTGACTATTCATCTTATTGAGGCGGAAAACTATGAATTCGACACTAATATCACTTTTTTCATTCCGACCTCCCCTAGCCCCCCTAACTCCCTCCCCTTATTCCTGCGGATATCGGGAGGGTGACTATTCATCTTATTGAGGTGGAAAACTATGGATTCGACACCAATATCACTTTTTCATTCCGAGCCCCCCTAACTCCCTCCCCTTATTCCTGCGGATGTCGGGAGGGTGACTATTCATCTTATTGAGGCGGAAAACTATGGATTCGACACTAATATCATTTTTCATCCCGACCCCCCCCCCCCCTAGCCCCCCCTAACTCCATCCTCTTATTCCTGCGGATGTCGGGAGGGTGAATATTCATCTTATTGAGGTGGAAAACTATGGATTCGACACCAATATCACTTTTTTCATTCCGACCCCCCCTAGCCCCCCTAACACCCTCCCCTTATTCCTGCGGATGTCGGGAGGGTGACTATTCATCTTATTGAGGTGGAAAACTGTGGATTCGACACTAATATAACTTTTTTCATTCAGACCCCCCCCCCTAGCCCCCCCTTATTCCTGCGGATGTCGGGAGGGTTACTATTCATCTTATTGAGGCGGAAAACTATGGATTCGACACTAATATCACTTTTTTCATTCCGACCCCCCAGCCCCCCAATCCCCCCCCTCCTTATTCCTCCGGATGTCGGGAGGGTTACCATTCATCTTTTCGACACTAAAAGTTATATATATTAAGTTTTTTTTCTTGCCCCCCCCCTTTGTGCCCCCCTCCTCGTACCCCCTACCCCCATTAGAACACTCCTTGGGGCAAGCACAACAATTTCCCAAAGTTTCATCTCAATCGGATAAACGGTTTAGAGTCTATAAAGGATATGGTGAAAATGTTAGAAACATTGGTACGCACTAAAATATTTATGTGGGATTATCTCACTTGGAAGCAGGTACCTACTTACTTACAATATTTATTTTCTGTGGTATGGCAAGTTTTAACTTTGCATAAGATTTAAATCATTGTAGAACATCGACTAACAAATATTCGGAAGCAATGTAATCTATGTCAGATAAAGGAAAAATACTGCACCCATCTAGAGAATATGACATCTGTGCAACAAAGAAAATATATGAAATATTGGTATGACAAAAAGACAATATGATTATTTTGCTCTTGTCGTAAATTTTAATTTGGCAAATGGCAAAATTTCATTTACAAAACGTAAATAAAAGCCTATTTTACCTTTTACATTGCAAATAATGATAATACCACCTCTCATTAGTTTAAAAACAACTTATCATTTTAAAAAGTGACATTTGGACTAACACAACTAATGGTGGAGATTTTCTTGAAAAACCTTTAATTTTGATGTTTTGTCTAAAGAAATATCTCATTCAAGACTACAAATTATTAAACTTTTTATATCCTAAGTGTATTTTGAGAATGTTTACTAAATGCACTCAATAAATGAATGCACAAAACCATTTCATATAAAAGATTACCCCGGAATGATTTAACTGGAAATTGGACACAAAGTACTCTCTGTTTCAAGTATGTTGTACGCTGGATTAGTAGTAATTCTATGGAAAAAACTTGTATCCATGGAAACCCATGAGAGAAATGATATTAAATGGGAAGTGGTGATATAAACAAACGAACTAAAATATTTATGTGGGATGACACTGTATACTAATGTATGATGTATATTGTATGAGGATAACATTACATACAATTAGGTACCTATATACAATCAGGTATAATTACCTGTTAATATTAATCAAGTAAGTAGAGAATTATATAAACCTGAATGAGCCTGACTAATGTCCACACCACACTCCATACTGTGTCACGCATATACAGGGTGTCCCGTAAATCAACGTCATCCCGTGGAGGGGTGATAGACCAGCTCATAACCTACCAGAAAATCGAAATATGACCTTAGTAAAAATCGCTCATTCTCGAGATATCGGCACTTTTTTGTTATTCGTGAAATTCGACACCTTCGATCAGTTTTTCGATCGCCACGGTCTCAAAATTCAATATTATGGGATTAAAATTTTTGATTCGTAATCCTGAATAATTCAGCTATTTGATTTCAGTCCAAAATAAAACCTATTAATTCACAATTTTGAAAAAAAGAACATCGTTTCCGTTTCTCGAGTTTTTTGTTTTTTATTAGCAAATTTCGGCTCCTTTACACTGTAAAAATTTATTATGACATTAAGCTGGCAAATTATATTAAAAACTTCCTCATTTAATATAGTTTTTAAAAAATGACAAAAATGGATATAGTTCCCTTTACAAAAAAAGATATTCCTGTTTTACTTCAAAAGGCCAAAAATCAGGATCTTCATCGAAAGCCTATTTTATTAACTATAATTTTTAGTTTATTTTGTCAAAATCGAGTTGGTGATTTATGAGTTATAGTCAAAAAACCCAAATGAGAAATTTTCATATTCCTCAATTTTCAAAAAACCATAACTCCAAAACAGTTGATTTTTCGACATACATTTTTTAAACTTTTTTTCATATTTTTTCATCCTCCATCACGTGTCCAAATATTGGACATTTGGAAGCTATAATCCTGCATTTAATTTTTTTTATAATGAGGTCCTTTTGAAGTAAAACAGGAATATCTTTTTTTGTAAAGGGAACTATATCCATTTTTGTACCTTTTTAAAAACTACACTAAATGAGGAAGTTTTTAATATAATTTTCCAGCTTAATGTCATACTAAATTTTTACAGTGTAAAGGAGCCAAAATTTGCTAATAAAAAACAAAAAACTCGAGAGGCGGAAACGATGTTCTTTTTTTTCAAAATTGTGAATTAATAGGTTTTATTTTGGACTGAAATCAAATAGCTGAATTATTCAGGATTGCGAATCAAAAAATTTAATCCCATAATATTGAATTTTGCGACCGTGGCGATCGAAAAACTGATCGAAGGTGTCGAATTTCACGAAAAACAAAAAAGTGCCGATATCTCGAGAATGAGCGATTTTTACTAAGGTCAAATTTCGATTTTCTGGTAGGTTATGAGCTGGTCTATCACCCCTCCACGGGATGACGTTGATTTACGGGACACCCTGTATGTACATATTATATTACCTACATTACACATTACATATTATTTAGTAGACATACCTTGACATAACTCCATATTATATATTATTCCACTTTATGTATTTGTATAATCTCCTCTACTACCTACAACTACATATTATTATTATACAAATCACCAATGAATTCATTAGGCAAACACAACCACACAAATTATATTAATTTCTAATCACAACACAACACAACACAACACATTGTAAGTAACGCAATGTAAATATTATGTAGTCTGTACTGTACTCTGTACACGTTGTTAATACATTATAGTAGTGTATAATACTATATACATACAATGTGGAAGAGGAAGGTTATAAACAGATTGCGCGCGCACACGGCACTCTCCAACTCTCTGTCACTACTAGACTAGCTGTAGCGTAGCTGGTGTATTGCTACACTGCCATGCCATGCCAACTATCCACTGATACTGTATAGGTAGTATAATATATAACCGGTACTATGACGTCACGTCTCACTCTGTGTGTCATCTCACACCTCACATCTCACCTGATACAGCTCACATTCTAGTTAGGAATACTGCGTAGTGTAGATACATATGATACCTACTCTATATCTGAGTAGTGACACTAACAGAGAGGAGAAAGACACTAACTGAGTGACTGCAGACAGTGGAGCACTCTCTGCTTTGTACAAGTACTTGCAATGTAAATGTAATGTAACAAGGAGCTGTGGCTCATATATAGTACCATAGCATAGCAAAGCAAAGCATAGGACACAATATACCACGCTGTACTGCAATACAGGTAGGTACATATACTCATTAACACAGCCCAATGGCAATGGCCTCTAGAATGCAGAATAGCGTATAACGGGATCCAGTCCACTATACGGACTACGGAGTTTTAATGATTAGGTAGGTACCTAATATATACTTAGGAGAGTTGAAGGAAGAGTCAGTGTGTGGATTTGATGTACATCCTGATACATAAAGGACAATATATAGGCGTTATTACTCATATGAGATGATTGTAATTATTAATGTTATATTCTCATGGGGTAGGAGGAGAGGAGAGAGGAGGAGGTAATAGGAAGAGGAAGGTTCTATACTCGAAGGTAGAACTCTTCAGACCTTTATTTGTATTCCATTAAATAAAAGTTCTACAAGTTGGGTAGATATGTTAGTAGATCTATAGGCTATAGAGTCATCTGGTAGCGCTGCTTGGCTGACCATCTGGCAAGTACTGTAGTGGAGCACTGGCAGTGTCATGTACTGGAGTTTGGAGTTATCTATGATGCAAGAACCAGTCGTATCATCTCCACACTCTGCACGTGTTGTCCTTGGAAGCTGTCACTATGGTGTCCCCCAAGTAACTGTACGCGCAGGAGAACACCTCGCCGCGGTGGCCAGAGAGCACCTGTCATATCATAACACGTCACCTGATAGTTTACTAAGCAGGTATAGCTGTATATGATATAATAGAGTTAGGGATGCAGGGACACCTACCTGTGTACAATTCCCCGAATCACAGTTCCATATCCTGGCTGTAGTGTCAGCTGATGCAGTCAATATTGAATTACCTCCTGGACTGAAGCAGACCTGCGTGTAGTACACACATTAGTTACCTAATAAGTGTAGTACACTATGCCATACATCAATACATGCAATGCAGAGTATACTCCCTAATCACCTTGGACACTTCCTCGGAATGTCCCGACAACACACCCATCTCCTTCATCTCGCCCCTCACGTCATACACCCGCGCTGTGCAGTCTGATGAACAAGAAGACAATCTTTTACCACTCGAATCGAAGGCTACGTCGAGAACCTAAACAAAACAATTATACATATTAATATTACATAAAGCATACACGAGTAGATACGCATACCTACGCATCTATGTAGATAGGTATATCATGCTGCATGCAGGACTTGGCTGGGCTGGGAATCTAGTTCAATACATAATGTAGGGGAGGTACCTACTTCGTCCGTATGCCCAGAGAAAGTGGTGAGACATGTTTGTGTTCTGCCATCCCATAGTCTAACTGTGTTGTCGAAGGAACCGCTTGCAATCAAATCGCACGACCAGTTGAACAGACAGTTTGATATTCCTGCATCGTGGCCTTTGTATGTTGTGATGTGTCTGCAATTATAGTATAATAAGTAACACTCGATATACCTAGATCTATGTAGGTAGGTACCATAAATAAAAGTCTCAGATGAAGTCGCCGCCTCTTCATAATTAGTCCTAAGTTAGTAAGTGATGTAGTTTATCCTTTACTTGTCCTCCTTGTTACAGGGTGACCTGGTTGTCGAGTGACTTGTGCCGTAAGCAAATTAAGGAATATAATTAAATTGAATCACATTTGGTATAGCCAGGGCCGTCCCTAGACATAATGCCGCCCTTAGGCAAGTATGAAAATGCCGCCCCAAGAATATGTGGAAATTAATAGATACCCAGGTAGTTCACACTATACTTAACAGTTTCCAAATACATAGTACGTATTACACAAATACACATACCTATCAGATTGTAATCGAAAAACAAATTACAATAATATCTAGTATTAAATTACATTACATACAATTAATTATATTGAACTTACCATTGCCGCATCACTGATCCAAAAATGATGTACCTACCTACACTAGGTGAATTATTTTATGAACACATAAATTATTTCGATTTTTAATCATGGTTAATGTTTTCACTATTTTATTTTACATCGATTTATGTATTTAACAGGAGCTTTTTGGCGCACACATTTCTCTAATTTACACTAAAAATGTTTTTATTAAATAATTTAGAAAAAGTAACTAAGTACGTGTATCGATTTATACGCACATTTGTACTTAAAAAGTTTTCAATGGACACACATTTTACAACTTAGTTTTAAAAGAAAATCGTCTAGCCTTTTTTTCGGCAAAATCGTTTAAAATATCGTCCAAATTTAATTCGTTGGCTGCTTCAAACTCGATTGATAATATAGAGAGTCCTGATAATCTTTCGTCACTCATTTTTGACCTTAAATGATTTTTTATTATTTTAAGTTTGGAAAAACTTCTTTCTGCGCTGGCTACGCTAACAGGTATTGTCAGTAAAATTCTTAAGGCAGTAACGACATTGGGGTAAATTTCCTTCAAATTTCGGGAATATATATAATTCAGTACAATTTGTGGTGAAGAATTAGGATCAACTAGTTTAGACAACAATTTTAATTCTTCATAGAGTTCTTTGGCATCGACATCAGAAGAGTTGGTTCCGGCGAGCACAGACTCCAGGTTGTTGCACTGTTGCATGATATTTTCATCAGTAAACGAAGTCAAATGACTTATATTATACATAAAATTGAAATTTGAGCTATGTTTTTCCAATTTTTCAAATCTATCTTCTATAGAATTTATGGCTGTGTCTACTAGCGTATTGAAAAACTCGGTTTCGAATTTTTTTTCAGGGCTGTGCAAGGGTGTCTCATCTTTTCCTTCATAACAAAAAACCCTTTTCTTTTGTCGCCTGCGAACCGTGACATCTGCAGGAAATTCCGCTGCTATCTCTACTACTTCCGAAAGTTCGCGTGCAGATATCTTTACTTGTTCAAATCCATTTGTCCTATAAGATTTTAAAAATGATAAAACTTTTTGCATCGAAATGACCGCCTCATTTATATTAAAATCAATGGTTTGAAGTTGTTTACTTACAGGATTTATTGCACTTAAAACATCATACCATACTATGACACTGCACACAAATTTGAAATCAATATTTTTCATTAGCGCCATCGCGTCTGATTTGGTTTGTAAGCCATGAGCTCCCTTCATATTATTGTCTTCCACTATATGCACCAAAGCATCGTAAATTTCTCCTAGTTGGAAACGAATTGGTCTAATAGCATCAATTCGAGATTCCCATCGTGTACTGCATACTCTTTTTAAAGTTAATTTAGTCACAAACTTTAATAACACATTCCATCTGTCAGTGGACGCAGAAAAAAAATTAAAAAGTTCTTGCACAAAACCAAAAAATGATATTGCGTAAATATTACTTTTGGCAGAATCGTTAACTACTAAATTTAGTGTGTGTGCATTACATGGTACATAAAATGCTCTTGAATTTATATTTAATATATGTCTTTGAACACCGTTATTTTTACCTTGCATATTCGCGCCATTGTCGTAACTTTGACCGCGCATATCTTCTATGGGTATATTAAGCACTTTAAGCTCCTCTATTATTAATGTACTTAAACCTGCCCCAGTTTTGTCTTCAACGTTAATGAATCCTAAAAAATGTTCTCTTATTATAGAAGTATTCTTTTCAACAAATCTAACAATAATTGACATTTGCTCCTTGTGACTACAATCTGGTGTACAATCCAATATGATTGAATAATATTTGGCATCGCGTAACATTTTAATAATGTTCGATTTTATCTTTTGGCTCATCAAATTAATCAGTTCATTTTGTATTCTGGGTCCAAGATAATGGATTTTTAGTTTTCTGTTTTTTATTGCCTGCAAATGCTGCTTGATTACATCGTCATATAATCCTAGAAGTTCTACCGTCTTCAAGAAGTTCCCATTATTAGGTGTGTAAAGTCTAGATGAAGTACCTCTGAAAGCCAAATTTTGGGTGGCCAAAAATCGAATAATATCGCACAATCTATGGAGCAATAATTTCCATCGAGCAGTTTCCTCTTTTAATAACTCTATCTGTCTTGAATCGATGGTTTGATTCAGATTCAGTCGTTTTATAAAATCTTGCCAATTTGAGAAATTATCACAGTGGGTTATAGATTTTTCATGAACTTGTAAAATGTGCGAAAGATTCTTCCAGTCGCTGTATCCAGATTTTGATACTATTCCGGTGCTTGAAATATTTTTGCCAAATAATTTGCAGCAAAAGCAATAAACACAGTCACCCTTTATGGAATATATCAGCCAAGATCTTACACATTTCTCTCCGTTTTTCAAAACTCGTTCGTAGTAAGCGTTAGAAAATTTCCTTCCACTACTGTTCCTTTTATAGTTCGATAATTTTACCTGAACAACACCTTTTTTGATTATCTGAAGCGTAATTTCATCGTTTATAGTTGTTGGCTAGTAATATGGATCATCTAGATTAATTTCCTCAATATCACATTCGCTTATTGCAGATATTATTTCATTCACATCTTGACTTTTTACCGGTGATTGCAAATTATTCTCAAGCGAGGTGGAATTTGAAGCACATGATATGGAATCACATTTTATATCACTTACATTAAAATCACTTTGTTTATTAAAATATTTGGATAGGCTATTCTTTTGTTTATGAAGTTCGGCATTTTTACGTTCTCGAATTTTTTTATAAGTTGCTCCAGAAAATCTTTTTCTTAACATTTTATAATGTAGAATTAATATCTGTATACAATACAACTTTTTAATCTTCTATTTTATTTGATTATGTGAATATCAATATTAAAATTCGCGAGTAAGTACCTAATATTACAAAGCTTTTTAAAATAATGAATTTAATAAATTAATATAATGTTCAAATTTATAATTATACCTGTTATTATTCAACCTAACTGATTAATGATAGATAATAACTATTTTAAAAACATAGAAAATATCACGTTAATAACTCTCGTTGTACCTATATCACAGCTCGAAAGAGAAATTAAATCAAGAAAAAATTAAAACACTCACATTAAGATATACTATTTTTAAAGAAATGATTTAGCATTACTTAGATAATTATTTTTAAAACAAACATAAAACTACACTGAACCTGAACTATGTTTGAATCTTTGAATGTACCGTTCCGCGTTATGAATACTGAAGCATACTGATTACTGAAGTTGAAAATATTACGCAAGATGAAAAAGATTGTCCTTTTGAAACTTGGGTACACTATACCTACCTATCTATAATACTATCTACTTAAAAAGTCTAAAAACAAAAACATGTTTTTAAACCTTTTGTAAGAAGGCGGCATATATATTTTATTACAGTCATTGTTAACGGTTCAGAATGTTCAAGGTCGTATATTACTGCAATGTCCATAACTACAATAGCTAGCATATGTTTGGATTGGAATCTTTGGATGACGATAGATAAATGGTAAACATGTGCTTAGTTCATTAAATGAGTTGGGTAGTTCTTCGAATTAGTTACATTCATATTGTGTCCACTGCTTTCACAAGACTTTACCCAAAAGTTCTCAACTTTTATTAAACCAGGAGTTCTCAAAATTTTCTTCTTAAATTGGATATATTCATTCAGATTGCCGCCTCTTCAGATTGCCGCCCCTTGAAAGTGCCGCCCTTAGGCGTTGCCTAACTTGCCTATTAGGTAGGGACGGCCCTGGGTATAGCCTCATACATAGTAAATATTAAGATGTATTATAAACTTACTTGTTAATTCTTAAATCCCATAGAATGATAGTTGTGTCAAATGATCCAGTAATAAGAAGATGTGGAGATTTTCTATGAAAGTCTATTGCTATAATCTCCGCGCTGTGAGACTTCAGTGTAGTAGCTTCCTGCCCTGTGTGGATGTATGGAATGTCATTCATTATATTGTATCTCTGCCACTCTGCAGGTCTTACAGTCTACGGGGACTTCACTGAAGTCTTGAAAGACTTTGTGGTACTATAGAATTACTATTGATGCTCATATTCTGAATACATTGTTATTGACTGACTACCTCCTTCTTCTTACCGACACCCATTATGTTACCTAACTGCACCTGCACCTGGAAGTAATCTAATCTAAATAGTATTAACATATAGGCCAGAGTAGAAAAGAACGTATCCACCTACCTGTGTAGGTATGGAATATCTTAGCTGTGTGGTCCATGGATGCTGTGGCCAGCAAGTCACAATTAGGACTAAAGAGAGCGCACACGACTTCAGCCCTGTGGCCCCACAGAGTGGCTAAGCATTCTCCCGTTTCGGCGTGCCATATCTTGGCTGTTTTGTCGAATGAACCAGTCACTACGCGGTCACTGAAACAATACAACACAACTACACCTTGCTGGAAGTTCTAAAAAGAGAAAAATACGAAATTTATATACAAAGAAAATGCCTGGCTGATGTTACACAAATCTAATTAAATAATGACGTCAAAATCAGAAATGAGACAAACGTTATCGATCCGCTGCCGGTGAGCTTAGAAGATAAATACCTATGAATTTTATATTCTAAAATAACATATTTGGACTGACAGGTGATGGATGAAAGCGTTTCGGGTCTCACTGCCGATCTATTTCACTATCGGAACTAAACACAGACTTATGCCTGCGCAAAGCACGGGTAGCTCAGCTGTGTGTAAAGAATGATGAGGTAGAGCTCTACACAGGTGGCCAGGTACCTATACCTACCATATAGGATAATTAAATCCAACTGAATACACGACATTGTTATGTCCTTGTAAAGTAATTTCATCTTCCCCCGCATTACTTGTGTCAGTGTGTGAGTGTGTATCAATGTTCCATATCTTACACGTCCTGTCATAGCTCCCCGTGAGGCACCTGTAATCACTCCACTCAACTCAAATCCCTACTATGTTATGTTATACGGTATTACATGTGATAGTAAACCTGCGGCTGATTTTAAATCTACCTTTTTCCTTGTTTATCAAAAAATACATTAGTCAAGGGCAGGAGATGTGCCTGTAATGTTCTGTAAATATAGAACCGTTTTCCAGATCCTGCCATATAATCTCTCTGCAGATGATTCACTAAGGTCTTAATGCATTGCTGAAGTTGAGGGAAGATGTCTCCAGTGATTAACTTCTCCTTCTGCATTACTTCCCGAGCAACCTCTTCCTCATTGGAGCTGCAACCAGACTACCTCTGTATTACCTGTTTATTATATAGACAACCTATACTACATATGCTCATACCATAATATGAATATTATCTTAAATGCCGGCAGATCAAACAAATTCATTAATGTTTGAACCTAGGTAAAGTAATTACAATAAGCAGTTAGGCTTACTTGGGCCCCAGCTGTATTAAGTCAATCGTTTTAGTTTTAATTTGCGATGATTGCACATACTCCAGTATAATGGTTGGAGGGAAATATATTAAGTGGAACTTGCTCAGTCTCATGATGAACTGAAGATACTCGTATATGTTATATAAGATATCTTCCTTCCCTCAATATGTTGTGTTGTGTTGATTATGCAATGCACCACTACCACTACCACTACCACTGCAACACTCCAGCCACTGTATGGTAATTAAATAACACCTTACTTAGTCATTAAAATAATGAATATTTCTATAACTGAGAGTGAAACTGTCTGAGATTATCCGAGGTACAGCGAGACACCAAGTCATCAAGACAACTTTATTTTGACAAGTTTATTTAATAAGATTGTTTGAGACTTGGGTGACGGGGTGACGGATGTTATGGCGACGCACTTTGTTTTGTCGATGGAAATATTGTACCTATATCTCCCATCCTACAACATACGTAGAATTCGTAAAAGAAGATTGGATAAAGTATTTTACTTCATTTTAATTTAATTCCATAGCTCAATATAACAGCTACAGAGGTAGGAGTAGGGTTTGCGAAGCAGGACATTCTAGTACAGGTATTCTAGAGCTAAATAAGAGTACACTTTGGTCTGATTCGTAATGCGGGGTTCCCCCGGGATTGCGGCCTAGAATGACCTCTATCGAACAGGAGAGAAAGTTGCTAATAAGTGAAGGTTCAAACCTAGAAGGAGCTGTAAATCTAAACTAGTAGTTGGAAATATCAGCATGAATTTGATCATAATATACCTATCCAGTTTTGACTGATTAAATAATCTCACTTACATTATACAAATAATTTACTAATTTGTCAATAAAATACGTCTATTAGGTACGTAGGTTTGTCTATTTTTACAAGAATAGATTGCTGAACATTCCACTATTATTTGCGGACCCTCATTCGACCATTTGCGCAATATGGTTTACAGCTGCAGCTGTCCGAAGCCTCGATAAATGCCTGACAAGTTTAATTTATACAGCCTTATAAAATTAGTAAACACTTAATCTGTCATCTGTCACCAGTCTGTGAATGGACAGTGGACAACATAAACTTTTAGGTATCTTGTATAGGTACCTAAAATCCATCCGCTTGTAAGGTGTACAATGATTCACTGATTATATAGGGTGTTTTTAGGAAAATACAAAAAACTAAGAATAAGTAGCAGAGGGAAAGGGAGATACAACAAACTTCATATGTTAATGTAACTTTAGACGCGCGGGTCGCGTGGCCCCTTGGTCTAGGGGTATGATTCCTGCTTTGGGTGCAGGAGGTCCCGGGTTCAAATCCCGGAGGGGCCCTCGTTTTGTCCTTTTGGCTCTTAAGTGTAGAAACCAAATCGTTTGAGTCTGTATTGTCATTAAGAATTTCAAATATAAATACCTAATTTTTGCGCCTGGTTTTATACTTTCCATATTACAGCAACCTTATTAAAACACAGCAAAAAAGTCAATAGATGTCGCTAGTGCTGCTAAAGTTTGTGGGACGCCTTACATACACTCGTTTATTTCACGGTGGATGGCGCCATTTTCAAATATGATACTGATAGTATTTTCGAGTTACTTACATTTTTATTTCTTACAGCATTAAGAACACACTTAAATGTTATGTTACAGTGTCTCCCGCATTATTTTTTTTACGAATCTCGAAATAAACCTAAATATATATTTGTACACTTCGTAATAAATAAGCTTGAAAAGCTTTTGTTGTGGAGAAAGTCGCCATCGGGGATTGAACCCGCGCCTACTGGATCGAGTCGAGCGCTTTACCAACCTGGCTTCCGACCACCTCATTTGTACAGGTAACTTGAATTATAGTGCAAAGTAAGATATATGTATTTGTTATTTAAAATGTTACTACCTATCATTTAAATTTCTTTTTACAATCTAAACAGTGCTATGTTTACGATCGAAGTGAAATTAATGATAAAAGCTATTTATGAAGTTCGTAAACAATTGTTTTATGTATTTAGAGAGATAACCGGCGTTATTTTGTTTTTAATGTGTTCATTATTGCAATGTAAAAACAAAATAACGCAAATGAGGTGGTCGGGAGCCAGGTTGGTAAAGCGCTCGACTCGATCCAGTAGGCGCGGGTTGTGGGCGCGGGTTCAATCCCCGATGGCGACTTTCTCCACAACAAAAGCTTTTCAAGCTTATTTATTACGAAGTGTACAAATATATATTTAGGTTTATTTCGAGATTCGTAAAAAAATAATGCGGGAGACACTGTAACATAACATTTAAGTGTGTTCCTAATGCTGTAAGAAATAAAAATGTAAGTACCTCGAAAATACTATCAGCATCATATTTGAAAATGGCGCCATCCTCCGTGAAATAAACGAGTGTATGTAAGGCGTCCCAAAGTTTGTAGGCTGATGTTGCATAACATTCAATTGCTACTTACGTAGATAACTTCACACTGTTGTGGAAGTTCGCCGTGAACCGTGGGTGGCGCTAGTGTCGTGTTTTTGTATCGTAAGTTAATTAAATACTTTGTGTTGGACAACCAAATAACAGCGGTATACTTTGGCTTCATTGAGTTCATTTTTTATTTCTGCCTGTCTCTGCCCATGCTCCTACCTATAAATTTAATAATAGAATAATTATTTTGTATGGTTCAGCTGTGTACCGCGGCGCAAGTGTCAGCTGTCATTATTTTATAGTTGGCCAACCTGCATTCCTGCTGTGTTGTGTCTCAATCTCAGCTCAGCAGTGTTGCCGTTTCTAGTATTTTTAATACTAAACTAGTATTTTTTGAGGCATTTTGAAAAATCTAGTATTTTTTTAGTATATTCCGAAAATCTGGTATATTCTAGTATTTTTGATCAAAATCTAGTATATTTAGACCTAATTCTAGTATTTTCCGGCACTTTGCAACAAAAATTTCTTACGCTTTCAAATTTCGTTCAGAAATCAGTAAAGAATGAACGAAAAAATGTGAATATATTGTTGGTTTATTCATTTTATTAAACCCCCCCCCCCGTCATCAAATTTTTTGTGATAGAAGTTTTTAGCTGGCGACGAAAAAAAAAAAGGTCGTCAATTTTTCCCAAGAGTCACTTTTCCTAGGGACCCCCCCCCCCCCCCCCCCCCCCGTCGACGTATTTTCACAGAACAGTGACATTTTTTCGCGGAGGACCAAAAAAAAAAAAAAAGGTCGACAAAAAAATTATCTGGTATTTTTCTAGTATTTTGTCGACCCCCATCTAGTATTTTCTAGTATTTTTTGACAAAAAATCTAGTAGTTTTGCTAATTTCAAAACGGCAACACTGCAGCTCAGCTTGTTCAATGTTTTGTTACAAAACAAAGTGGAGTGAAATGTTCTGTCATTGTGCTGTGATTGGGTTGCTTTGCGTATAATATAACGGTATCTACTGACGCATCGTTGTTGTAATGTTGCACATTTACATTACTTAAGTTTTGCCTGTTATTTGAAGCACTTGAATTGATTACTGTGAAGTGCACATCAGTGTGTATATTCATCATAATATAAGTGAAATAGTTGCCCTGTGCAGTGAAGTGTCCGTGTGACTAGTTCGGGTGTTAATACTTGAGTATTTGACAAAGGACTTATCATCACCGAGCGTTATCTTATTTTCGGAACACTTCCTCGTTCTCGTTATCAGGTGAGTGTTTGCTCTGGCCTATTTACTATCCAAGTACTTTATATATTTCGGACATTACGTATAAAGTGAAGTTAGTTAATGCCATCGATTTGTTTACCTGACGTGACAGTAATCGTATATATATTAATACTAACCAAGGGTAATGTGATGTGGTAACTGTGAAATGACATAATTCTAGATTAATTAATCATATTTACTTAGTGAATAGTATCAGAAATGCAATGTGTCAACCACAACACAATATCAACGCATTGCAGTGTGCAGATTAGGAAGAAATAGTTGTTAGTATATTTACATAGGTAGTATGCTGGTGTAACATAATGTTATTTGTTTATTTATTATTCCACATCCCTGCCCTGTGCATTGTATGGAATATGAAGGTAGGGTCAATGTGTCAACATAATGTGATAAGTGAAGTTATGAATGCAGTATGTAGGTACACAATTATTTAGTTTGAATTAGACAGCTAGTAGACAATACAGAATGCTCTAGTATAGAATGTGCCAGAACAGAACCCACATTTCAGAAAGGCCAATGTGGAATGTTGACATTTCTAAACAATACCAATTCAGAACATTGACAAATCAGAATGGGGATAAATCACTACAATGTCAATACAGAACCAACTGCTTGTGGCTTACTATATTGTAGACTACACACTATAGTACACACATACTGTAATGCTAATAGCAAGAATTGACTTTGGAAGTGTGAGCGATATTATTATAGGTTAGGTTTCCCCTGTTACAAGTTGTGTTAATAGTATTAGTTAGGTACTACTTGTATCAAAAAGGGAAAAAAATGCAGCACACTAATCTGTCTAAGCGTTCCTGTCTATATTATTATGTATAGATTATGTTGTGGCAATGTTCTGTATTTGTATAGTTCCAATTGTCCTGTACGGAGCGTTCTGAAATGGTTGGTTCTGCTCTGGTGCCTCGTGTATTAGAGGGTATTGTATACCTAATGTAGGTTGTCTACGTAGGGTAGCGGTCCTAATGCGCTACCAGTGCCAACGACGCTCGCAGTACTAACACGTGTCCCATTTTGACTATCGTTAGAAAGCGTGCTATACGTGCGCTATTCAATTCGGGACAGTTGTTTGCAAGTGCCTGTCTGTCATTATCATGATATTTGTTTTATTTTTGATTGAGAAATGGAGGATAATGAACTGAATGATGTTATCACTTCACCCTTTATTATAAAAGCACATCAGCACATTATTATTCCCAATTACATGTTATACCTACCTACATATTATCAGCAGTATATCACATACAGTGCACTACCAACATTTCGTGAGCGTTGTGAGCAACGGAGATTGGTATAAAATGATGACGTCACACGCAAACTGTTCCAAACTGTTGGTAATGTTTGCGCATTATGGACCATCATTAGCGCACACACGGAGCTATCATTGCACAGATAGCTGAAACGGACCGCTGCCTAGTTTTCTATTTGGGAATCTTAACTCACCTTCTATGAGGAATACATTTGCAAAGATAAAAAATAAGTGTTTATTGAATGTCTATATTTAACTGTATCTGTGTGTGTGTGTACTCTTGGTTTTAAATAACTTGGCCACTGGCTACATAATAATTTCATAGAAAAAGTGTGACAACTAAGGTGAAACGAAATGTAGTGTGTAGTACCTACTTTACATAGTTTGGCTGGCCACACACGTCCCGAAGTTCAGTTCCGGAATCGACCGTTTTGCAAAAAAGTTCCGATCAAAACCTCTCTCTGAATTCAGCGTCACCCCGATTTTAAATTCAGAAAGAGGTTTTGGTCGGAACCTTTTTGCAAAACGGTCGATTCCGGAACTGAACTTCGGGACGTTTGTGGCCAGCCTATGGTGTCCTGTAGTCCCAGTAGTGTTTACTTGTCCATGATGGACTCTCCTCACCTCATCAGATCAATCACTTGAGCGACATGACTTGCCCCACATGCTTCAGCTCTGTTTGGCTTCCTTGAGTGAAGCTTAAGGGTGGATTGCCTAATTGTATGTTGCTGTCTGCTGGTGCCGTGTAACAGAGTAGGGTGGAGTGGAGTAGAACCTTGAGGTCCTACTCCACATTCACTAATACAGGTGGTCCCTAAATAAGTCCTCAACAGATGGCGCTAGAATTGAAAAATTCCTGCAATGTGAAATATCCTTCAAATCTAGCATTCATTATTATATTGCGCATTTGACAGCAGCGTGTGGTGGAATTGGTGACATATATGTATAGTAATGTTGATGATTGAAGTCAGCCAATGGTAATTAGTAAGCAGAAATATTGTACTGGCTTGATAAGAATAAGGAGGGGAAGGGTTGAAAGGGAAAGAGAAGAAAGCAGTATTAAGTCTTGGTTCAGGTAGTTATATATGTAGGTAGGTGTAGGTAGGTACTTATCACTTGTCCTGTGAATACACTACACACTACACTACACTACACAGCTCTCCATTAACTGCTTACATCTGATCTGAGTAACATATTCTTTACAGAATAGATTGTATGTCGCTCTGAGTTACTCTACTACAGTGTTGAGAATGTTTCTCCTGTGCACTATATACTCCATACATACATATTAGTTGGGATCTAATGGGTATATGAATTGATTGCTAGGTCTCTACCTCTGTATGCAGGGCAGGTGTATCTGTACAGTGTACAGTGTGTTTAGTTTCCCACTGGCCTCCTATATCTATCTATATCTAGTCAATAGTAAATAATATACATAACTATAGGTACATAATATGTAAACAAAGTGTTTTACCGCAATACGTCAAACTAATGTGTAGATGGATAGGTACTAGGTAGGTACTATACCTACAGGTACAGTACAACATAAGGGTCGCACTAGCACTACCACCCCGCTGCTTGCACTGAGGGGAGGAATATTTCTGAATACTCTACGTGTATCGGACTATCGGTTTCTCTTTCCTAGTTTCATTTTATTCTCCAAGTATTCATATAATGGGTGGATTATCTGTAGGTAGGTAGGACTATGTAGTCAGTAGTGGCTCGCGGATCTAATATTACAAGTAGATACATTTTTTTTTACATTCTGTGTGTGGGGTCATGTGTGGTATCGTTCGAAAGGGCGTTGAAAAATAAACCCAGATCGTAAGTCAGATTTTGTCCAGCTCAAGCCCCGGAAGACGCCGAGCGATCGAGAGGACCCAATCACCGCATACCGCCGTGTTTGGTATCTCACGAAAGTGCTTCACGAGTAGAACTCGTATCGTTTTACAAATTTAGAATCTGTCAATTCTTCATTGGAGGCGCCATCGGAATGAACTAATCCAAGCATCCCGGAAATGCATATTTGGTATCGTTTGGAAGATCGTGAAAAACAGTTCTAGTAGGATGTGTTAATACAAAGCATATTATAGTAACGTCGTCGAGATATTGGCATGAGAAATACCCTTTGGCAACAGCTGTACCTTAAGTACCTGAACCAACTTACTGTTGACTTTATACAAGGATCTGGGATTATGTACCTCCATAGTACACACTACACATACCAAATACCTACTTACCTGCTCGAATCATAATGAGCTAATAGCTTGTGCGGGGAAGTGCGGGACATATCTTCAGGGCGAATATTGGAAGCTGTAATTCAAGCAACTGAGTAGTGAGGACCTAGGTCCTAGTATCAGCCATCAGCCAGCAAATAGACATTTGTATAGTCGCCATGTCCCGCGAGATACTCGTATAACATTATACTCTGTATGAGTCTATACTGGTGTATATGTACACACACATGCAGTATGCAGTATGCAGTCTTCTGAATGAATCCTCTGTAATAGTAGGTGGGGGTAGGTACACAATACAACGCACGTGTCATACGATGTAGTAATACATATGTAGTGTACTCGTGTCTCGTATAGAGTAGAGAGAGACCAACGCGACTCCACATCTGGTCCAGTCACCAGTCCTCAGTGTGGATAGCAGATCCTGCCTCCACCTCCTCTCTACATCTGCACTGCACTACATGTGTATACACTACATACACACTACACAAGGGATACTAACTGAAGATTACTCTGCTAATAATACGAGTAAACCTAATATTATCATCCCAACACTTACAACGTGGAGTATAGGTATATGGTATACATACAGGACCCATGACTATATTACATTATTGTACTGGAACCTGACATTATGTCTGTAGGTACTCTGTAGTTTATCAGAATGTATCAAATAATGCTAAGTGTAAGTGCGCCCTCCTATATTGTCAAATATTAATAGATGTCAACCATTGTTCAACTTATAACTGAATAGATTTCAAACCTAAATACATTTTTAAATGATTTCGGAAACGATGGGTAGTGCTTAATTCGTATATTAATTTATCCTTTCAATTAATTAAGTACCTAGTTATGTTGCCTTCAGATCCCCGTTAAACTTACAATAGCAGGAGCGGGCCATCTGCATATTAGCTCAGTCAAAATGCAGCCCTAAGTTGGCAAAATTAATAACAGATTGGACTCTATGCAGTATGATACCTTAGGTTGGGGTGTTTCAGAATATCAGGTCTCCCCCCTCCTCCCCCTGACGCGTCACCCCCCTGCCCCCCCGAATAGGTCCCCCTATGTGGTTTTCCTCAATTTATCGAAAAACAGTAAGAGATGGAAGAAAACTGTCAACGACGAAAATAGTCCTTAATAAATTCTCTACAAAATTGGTTTGACATATTTTTTGATAGGACTAGTAATTTACCCGCAATAGCCGGTGAAAGTCACGTAATTTTTTGTTGAGAACAAAAAAAATATTATACATACTCATATTGTTGAGTCAAAATGTCCAAAGAATGAATGAATTGTTATAGTTTTAGCTATAAAATGAGCTATTATTTATTTTTACACGACTCATAGTTTTTGAGTTATTACAAAATATTCCAGAGACAGAAGATTTTCAAATCGAACTATTCATACAATTTGTATTGAAATGCTGTGATATTAAAATTTAGGTTACGTCTGTTTAATATACACTACACAAATCTGTGAAAGATAAAAACTGTAATGGGGCATGATTAGATCTTTTTAATATTTTAAGATATAATCCTTTCGACACTTTTGCCAGCCATGTTTCAAAGCCATTATCCCAGTTTTACTGAAGGATTCGTCAAGATGTTTATAGAAGAAACTTTAGTGTATGTCTGTGTAATATACGATGGCTGGTTGAACACTTCGTAGCCCTGAGAAAAAAATGTACTGGCCAGTTTCAGTTTATTATTGATATAGATAATATAAACCTCATTAGGGCTATTTACAAAATTTGAGAACGATAGGACGAATCTAGCACTCTTGGCACCATTTTTTTTTTCAACGTGTTTGAATTTTTTGTGAATATATGAAATTTTCAGCCGCAATCCGTGATAAAATATTATTTTATATAAGGTTATAGACCGATACGAACCATAAAAGAGATGTTGGATTCATTACTGGAGTCTGTTCCATCTTCCATCATATGCCATGATTAGAAAATAGGTGGCAGATTTTGAATGGGCACAGCATGGTGTCAAAGACAATACTCGAAGTGGTAGGCAATAATATGCAGTAGTTCCGGAGAACGTCGATAAAATCATGGATTAATTTTTCAAAGGTCGCTGAATTATTGCTTTGGTGATAGCAGAGATTCCATTGATCTGATTTAAATCAGAAGTGTTCATCTTAACTTCAGAACAGGACTTGTAGAAACCCTCGAATCGCCGGGTGCCAATGCTTTTGACCCATTCTAACCTTGAGGAATCCTTCTGGAAAACTGGGAGAATGGCTTTGAAACATGACTGGCAAAAGTGTATTCAACTTCGAAAGGATTATATCTTAAAATAATAAAAAGACCCAATCGTACTCCAATACATTTTTTATCTTTCACATACTTGTGAAAAACAGGCGTAACCTAAATTTTAATATCATAGCATTTCAATACAAATTGTATGAAAAGTTCCATTTTAAAGACTTTTGTCCCTGTAATTTTTTGTAATAACTCAAAAACTATGAGTTGTGCAAAAATAAAAATTGGCTCATTTTATAGCTAAAACTATAGCAATTATTTCATTCTTTATCCATTTTCTTGTAGCACTTGTGAATTTTCAACAATATGAGTATGTAAAATATTTTTTTGTTCTTAACAAAAAAAATACGTGACTTTCACCGGCTATTGCGGGTAAATTACTAGTCCTATCAAAAAATATGTCAAACCAATTTTGTAGAGAATTTATTAAGGGCTATTTTCGTCGTTGACAGTTTTCTTCCATCTCTTACTGTTTTTCGATAAAGTGAGGAAAACCACATAGGGGGACCTATTCGGGGGGGCAGGGGGGTGACGCGTCAGGGGGAGGAGGGGGGAGACCTGATATTCTGAAACACCCCAACCTAAGGTATCATACTGCATAGAGTCCAATCTGTTATTAATTTTGCCGACTTCCCCATACATCGTTTCCTAGGATGACTGAGCTATATTGTATTAATGCTGTTTTGATAATTTGGTAGATAAAATGTAATGTAGGACTATGGGAATGTAGCGGATATATTTTTTGTATTTGGCCTATTTTTTACACAAATAGTCGAAATCGATTTTGTCGTTCGCGTTATTTTTCTTTTTCGTTTCACTCTCGTCCAAAACGTGAAACGAAAGTCGAACTGTTTTTACTTGGAGAAGCGGTGCGGTGCGGTATGTGTGATGGATGATGTGCTGTGCTGTGATGTGTGGTGGATGATGTGCTGTGCTGTGATGTGTGATGGATGATGTGCTGTGCTGTGATGTGGTGTGGATGATGTGCTGTGCTGTGGTGTGGATGATGTGCTGTGCTGTGGTGTGGATGATGTGCTGTGCTGTGGTGTAAGTGTAATGTTTGTTATTTTTAAGTCAACGCTTCTGAAAAATATTGCGTTGCGATGTTACTATACTACTGTTTAGGGAAAACCACATTAGACGGAATGAAATTCTAGCTGATTGTCAGAGGTGGGCACCGTTAATCAAAAAGTTAACTTCGTTAATCGATAATCCGTTAACTAAAAAGTTAACTTCGTTAATCGTTAAAGCGTTACATTTTGAAAAATGTAACGGAAGTTAACGTTAATCCGTTAAAGCGTTAATCTAAAAAATCGCTGTTAAATGGCATGAAGTAGAACTACATAAGTACTACTACTATCACACTATCGCGATGTATCCTAAAGTGGGTACACAAATACTACAATGTGCATAAAACAAATAAAACACACGGAATGGGTGGCGAGTCTCATTATTGAATAAGAAGTAAATCATTGAAGGACTCCCACGGGCTTAAGGCCCTCCGCATCCCCGGGTAGCACAGGCGCATATAGCGTCCTCTTTACCCGCACTTCTTGGCAAAATCTTTTTAAGAGGTGGGCTCAGGGTTAGCCAGAAGGGAGCCCCCCGACAAACCCCACCCCTAACTTACATTCCTTCAGTGTCCTTGTCCAAGGATGGAAACATATTTACAATTATTAACAGATACATACATGAGTAGAAAAAAGAAAAGAAAACAGTAGAAATAAAGCATATATACGTTTACATTAATATTGGTCCAGAAAGCTAAGCTCAGGGTCCAGGAAACAGGATGTACACAGGGCGGCGGGCCAGGCGCCGCAACCACAGGAACGCGGGGAAGTTTCCTCCCAGACATGGACATCAAAAACTTATCATTCCTCCTCCAAGGGAGAAAGACGACAAGAACATAGACGAGTTCTCCGGTCCAGTACAGCGACAGTCACACACAAGCCAGATTGGGTCCCACGCGTAGCCGTCTTCAGAGTGGGAAGAAGTAAAATGTCTTACAGAAATTTTACAAACACCTAGGTGCATATTTATTACACTCGCCCATTGACGTCGCTTGCTTCAGAGTTTGAAAGGCGCCGCAGCCGATTTTTTTTTCGACGAAATTTGACTTTCGATCTAAAATTATTTTTCAACGCCCAACTCATATACGACACCACACATAACTCCATACAATCCTCGGATTATCTAATGCCATCACAGCCAGTGGATGATGTCTATACAAACAATCAAATATTAACGGAAGTAAAATGTAACGGAAGTTAAATAGTCCGTTAAGAAATTTTGGAGGTGAGAAAAGCGTTAAATCGTTAACCAAAAAGTTAACTTCGTTAATTAACGATTAACGGATTAACGCTTTTCTGCCCAGCTCTGCTGATTGTGGACACCTTGTTGATCTACCAGCAGACACAATGATCAAGAAATTCAGCTTTGAGAAGAACTTCATCATTGAACTGAATACAAGAAAAGAGTGGAATGAGAATGTCATACACTCTCTTAAGAGAGGAACCATCGTGTGGTATACAGATGGCTCAAAAACAGAAGAGGGAACTGGAGCAGGAGTCTATGGACCACGCACCGAATACTCGGAGCCGATGGGCAGATTCCCGAGCGTCTTTCAGGCAGAAATATATGCCCTAGAAAGATGCATCCAGTTCAACCTCGACAGACGATACAGTAAGCAGAATATAGCTATACTATCCGATAGTCAAGCAGCCATTAAAGCGTTGAGCTCAAATATCATCAACTCTAAAATGGTTTGGACGTGCCTGAAAAAATTAAATGAGTTAGGCAAGAATAACAAGGTTAGTCTCCTCTGGGTACCCGGACATATCGGGGTGGAGGGCAATGAGCGTGCAGATGAACTGGCCAGGAAGGGCGCGGCAACGCGACTTTGCGGACCGGAACCATTTTGCGGCCTGGGAGACACTTTCTTTCAGGAAGAAATCAAAAAGAAAGGAAGACAAAAGAAACAAGAACTCTGGCTAGATCTTCCTGGTCTTAGACAGGCAAAAGAACTTCTTGGGGGTTATGACCTTAGAAGAACTAAAGCCTGTATTAGCCTGAACAAAACAAGTCTTAAGACACTCACGGGCTTCCTAACGGGTCATTGTCGGCTCAGGGAGCATCTCCGTAAACTGGGACTTGAAGAGGACGGCACATGCAGATTCTGTGAGGGGGAGGAGGAAACTCCCCACCATCTTCTGGTAGACTGCGATGCTGTAAGATACATGAGGTTGAGAATTTTGGGCAAGCACCAGATAGAGGTGGAATCACTTCCCACCCTAGACCCCCTCCGAGTGCTAAACTTCGTAAGACGCCTAGGACTAGAGGGGCTGCTCTAACTGGGTAGTTACCAGATGGCCAAAGTAGGGGGAGTACAATAGATCTTATAGGTCGCAGTACATAATACACCCCATCTAATAAAATAATAAAAAAAAAAAAATACTATACTACTGTACTACTCTACTACACAGTACACGACTTACTTAGAATTTCGTCAAACCGTTGTTATAGAATATTTACAGTGGGCTGGGAGAGACGCGCGTGCCTCTGCCTCCTGTGCGGTGTGCCTTGCCATGTAATGTTATCTCATGATGAGTGAGTACACCATACTATATAGTACCCACACCTACACTGCCTAGTGCCTACCCAAGTATTATCAGATAATAGTTCTGTTGATACTCACACAGTCACTTGTAACTGTAACCTGTAAACACTACACTCACAGTGCACTCATCTCATACTCTCTCTCTCTGTGTGTGTGTGTGTATAACTCTGCTGCCCTCTGGCCGCTGGTGGATATGTACTGCAGTTCCAAGGGATGTTGTATGTGTATCAGTGGCCAAGGGTGGATTTCTGCAGAAGGGAAGCCGGAGCTAACATTTCTTATGGGATTACGTCAGATTAGACACTATTATACCTATATCATTTTATCCAAAAGGTAACCCGATGGGAATCGTGTTCTTAGGTAGCTTCGCGTCTGATATGTATGTATTCTGTACTTACCTAAAGTTGTGTGTGAGGTGACCTAAGAGATTTACACAAATATGACAAAACGTGGAACTGAGTATGGTGGTAGTTATTAGGACTGAGGGCATTAGCATTAGCATGGCACTAGGCACGTTAGCCTGTCACGGAGGTGGATTTACTGGGCAATACAGTTAGTTACACCTATACTAATATCTCACCTGAAAACTGGTGAAAGCATCCGTGAATTTCACATGTCATGTCATATATATCATATAGTTGGTAGTGTTGGTACCTTATATAAGAGCTGTGCCATGTGTAGTGAGTGTTATTGCAATATATCATGTTGTATCTACTCTCTATTCTGTATTGATGATTAGTGACCTCTCTGTATCTATACACATACACATACACTTACCTAACATACAATCTATACTCTATAGAATAGAATAATAATTAGAATGATGAAATATAACAGCTGATGATGGCGTGACGTCATACCCCCTTATATGTACTATACTATATACCTACCTAACTCTATGGAGGTATATAATCTCTTCTATAATTGGAAGTGTCCTGACTGACTGACTGACTGACATACTCACTCATCAACGCAGAGCCGAATTGGCTAATCCTAGAGAAGTGAAATTTCGAAGGCAGATAGGTTTTAATACAAAAGCTTCCACTAAGAAGCGATTTTTGGAAATTCCGCCCATTTAAGGGGGTGAAAAATAGGGTTGAAAGTTTTTCAGAGTATGCGAATATCTCGGAAACCAGACATTGTACGAACTTGAGATTTGGTACATAGATTCTCCTATCGAAATTAGTAATAGGGTGTTTGGCCGTTTTTCCGAAATTTTAATTAAAAGGGATGAAAATGGGCTTCAAGAAAAGGGATGATTTTAAAATGTCCCTAAATAAGCTAAAAAAAATTTTTATAGACATATCCAGAAAATGGTTTCCTTAGAAAAGGTCAAAATATGTTATTCTGTCGCCAAAAAAATCTGTTTATAAAATTAAAGGGTTGAGGGTGGTTTTTTTTTGACAGTACCATATCTCAGTAATAAATTAAGATATAATGCTGTAATTATACATTTACATAGTAATTTAAAAATAATGAAATAATTCTTTCAAAGTTTTACCAAAAATTTAGTCTAAGGGTTGGAAAACATGTATTGCGTATACGTCCACACATTCGTACGACATATGTATGTAGTATGTAGGTAGGTACTTCTTGGCGACGCGCGACAGATTTTAAATAAATCTTTTTCTACTCCAACACAGATAGCGTTCAATTAATTTAATTTTTTGTCGTTTTAGGCTACGTCTATAAAATAAAACTTTAGCTACTCAAATATAGTTCGCAGTAAAATTTAAATTAATTAAATTTTTGAGTTTTTCGATATTTGGTTAGATGGTTTCACGGTTTCTTTTTGTTTTTTAACATACTAGCTGTATTACCCGGGCAACGCCGGGCAATGCGGCTTGTACTCGTATATAACGCAGGCTAGTAAAGGATTGTATGTATAGTATAGTACCTTTCTACTTCATTTCATGTACCTACTACCTATGGTACCTATAATACCTAGTATAAATGTAGTGTTGCTTCTTTATATATAGATCCATGCAGTCTCTTAACATTTCACTAAGTGAATATCTGCACGATGTGGAATAGGTACTAAGTATGTAGCGTGAGAGGGAGAGTGTTACTACTAGGCCTAGGCTGGTCCTCTACTATCACTTATTTGTTCCTGATCATCATGCTCCTATGTACTGTACTCCTATACACTATACAGTATACAGAGTATGGACCATCACATCACATCACTAATTACTTTACTACTATATAGACTACACTACACACTACACACACACTTTATTATCTCCAGTCACGCGATACTACCTACCCTACCTGTGTATATATTATATAACATCTTACAGGGTAGGTACGTTATATTATACAGGGTGCGTGCTTATTAGTATTATTTAGTAGGTAGTAGGTAAGTAAAACAAAACCCACAGTTGGTAATCTTTCCCCCGTTTTCACCAACTTTTACCTAAGAAGGAGACCCCTAAGAAATTTCCATACAAAAGCAGAGATAATATTCTATTTTTTGACACGCAGGCCTACCAACCACACCCTAATTCCATACAAAATGCAACACGCAACTCACCTACGTTAGGTGCCCAAATATCTCTGCCCAGGCTAGGTGAGTTGCGTGTTGCATTTTGTATGGAATTAGGGCGTGGTTGGTAGGCCTGCGTGTCAATAAATAGAATATTATCTCTGTTTTTGTATGGAAATTTCTTAGGGGTCTCCTTCTTAGGTAAAAGTTGGTGAAAACGGGGGTTTATGTCTCCCAGGAAGACCACTAGTTTACCAAGTTTATCTTACTAAGTAGGTACTGTAGATGTATCCGAGGCAGGGCCTAGTAATATTGTAGTCTAATTCCATCTCACTTATTAGTCCAAGAGCCCATCGTTGAAATCATGACGGATGTATTTTTTGATCGAAATGTGGTTTAAAAGAATGTTTAGACATAATATAATACATTGCCATAGGGTTGCCTAGCAAAATCTTGCCGCGAGTACCTTTACCATGATGATTATTGACACCAATTTTGAAGCGAATTGCACCCATCTGTTTTTTAAGTAAAATTAGCACCATCGGAAAGAGGACAATTTGAAGATATAGAAAAACATGGGTTGCCTGTCCTCAGTCTGCCGCAACCCTAGGCAACCCAGGCTCAAAGATGCCATTTTTCGAAGTAAAATGCACCCATCTGTTTTTTACACGAGTGACACATCAAATTGAAGCTACTGTCTTCCTCGATACGATGGAATAGGGTTGCCTCCCTAAAACCTGCCGAAAATTAGGGTTGCCTGCATTTGAATGGTGATATTTGAATGAAATTGACCTGGTTAAAATGTGGTGGCATATCCAGGAAAATACTATATTTGCTTTTCTTTTAATCATTTTTTATGTTTTTTGGGGTGCTGAATCCAAATTTCAACTTTTTGAGCTCCTAACTATGATGGTTTTCGCGAAAAATGCAAAAAACAGAGAGAAAAGTGTTTTTCTTCGAGACTTTTTTTATAACTCGAAAAGGATGCACTTTAGAGAAATGAATGTTAGGAGAAAAATAATCTGGGTTAAATTTTCTATAAATTATTATACGTTGTATTTTTTTGTCAGACGAATGGTTTTGGAGCTAGAGCGCTTTAAAAGTTGAAAAAAATCTTAAAATTGTTCCAATCTTGTAGTTTCTTCAGTTTTCTGCGTACAGTTAAAAATATTTTAATCTTTAAATAATAAAATGTAAAAGAAAAATTAATTTTCTACGATTATGTCTTTGGGTTCATTTCGCTCAGATGCACCATTTAAGAGATAAAGGGCATCGAATTTGGATATTATTTAATGAAAATGAGATTTCATAATGTATAAAGTTGTATTGGTGTTATCTGTATATGACATCGCTACTCATACATACATACTAATACAGACGCATTCGTGTTATCACAATGATCTTCAGTCAGTAAAATAGCAAATAATGTGAAGACTGAAGACACTATGTTAAAAATGTATTATCATTTGAGAGTCATTTGTTAAATTATGATGAAAATAAAATAACCCTTTTAAAAACAATCGTGAAATAATAGCGTTTGTTTCAATTCACGTGTAATAATTGTATCCCGAGCGTATTTATTATACAGGGTCATCGAAAAAGAATGCCCCTATTTTAAAATGGAATATCTTTGGAACCAATTACGATAAATTAATAATTCTTTCACTGTATGATATAACTAATGATTGTATTTTTTTGTTTAAAGCCCGATAGAGCGCATGCGCAGAATAGCTTTAAAGTTTTAAGTTTTAAAGTTAATAACATTTTTCACCTGCAGCCGAGTGAAAAAAAAAGTTTTAAAGTTAATAACATTTTTCACTCGGCTGCGGGTGGTGCCAAGTACCTACAGTTAATATTACCGAGTTATTTAAAGAGTTTTTCTAGTTTGACAGGCCACTGTCATTTTGCTATAACTTTTTTCACTCGGCTGCGGGTGATGCCAAGTACCTACTGTTAGAATTTTACTCGGCTCGGCTGCGGGTGGAGCCGTGCGCGATATGCATATTTTTGCGCTTGTCTATTTTTAGCTATTCTTCCAGTACCCACGTAGCAACTTTGGTGGTTATATTTACTATAGGTACTTGGCATCACCCGCAGCCGAGTGAAAAAAGTTATAGTAAAATGACAGTGGCCTGTCAAACTAGAAAAACTCTTTAAATAACTCGGTAATATTTACTATAGGTACTTGGCACCACCCGCAGCCGAGTGAAAAATGTTATTAACATTAAAACTTTTTTTTTCACTCGGCTGCAGGTGAAAAATGTTATTAACTTTAAAACTTAAAACTTTAAAGCTATTCTGCGCATGCGCTCTATCGTGCGACAATCATTAGTTATCATACAGTGAAAGAATTATTAATTTATCGTAATTGGTTCCAAAGCTATTCCATTTTAAAATAGGGGCATTCTTTTTCGATGACCCTGTATAATAAATACGCTCGGGATACAATTATTACACGTGAATTGAAACAAACGCTATTATTTCACGATTGTTTTTAAAAGGGTTATTTTATTTTCATCATAATTTAACAAATGACTCTCAAATTATAATACATTTTTAACATAGTGTCTTCAGTCTTCACATTATTTGCTATTTTACTGACTGAAGATCATTGTGATAACACGAATGCGTCTGTATTAGTATGTATGTATGAGTAGCGATGTCATATACAGATAACACCAATACAACTTTATACATTATGAAATCTCATTTTCATTAAATAATATCCAAATTCGATGCCCTTTATCTCTTAAATGGTGCATCTGAGCGAAATGAACCCAAAGACATAATCGTAGAAAATTAATTTTTCTTTTACATTTTATTATTTAAAGATTAAAATATTTTTAACTGTACGCAGAAAACTGAAGAAACTACAAGATTGGAACAATTTTAAGATTTTTTTCAACTTTTAAAGCGCTCTAGCTCCAAAACCATTCGTCTGACAAAAAAATACAACGTATAATAATTTATAGAAAATTTAACCCAGATTATTTTTCTCCTAACATTCATTTCTCTAAAGTGCATCCTTTTCGAGTTATAAAAAAAGTCTCGAAGAAAAACACTTTTTTCTCTGTTTTTTGCATTTTTCGCGAAAACCATCATAGTTAGGAGCTCAAAAAGTTGAAATTTGGATTCAGCACCCCAAAAAACATAAAAAATGATTAAAAGAAAAGCAAATATAGTATTTTCCTGGATATGCCACCACATTTTAACCAGGTCAATTTCATTCAAATATCACCATTCAAATGCAGGCAACCCTAATTTTCGGCAGGTTTTAGGGAGGCAACCCTATTCCATCGTATCGAGGAAGACAGTAGCTTCAATTTGATGTGTCACTCGTGTAAAAAACAGATGGGTGCATTTTACTTCGAAAAATGGCATCTTTGAGCCTGGGTTGCCTAGGGTTGCGGCAGACTGAGGACAGGCAACCCATGTTTTTCTATATCTTCAAATCGTCCTCTTTCCCATGGTGCTAATTTTACTTAAAAAACAGATGGGTGCAATTCGCTTCAAAATTGGTGTCAATAATCATCATGGTAAAGGTACTCGCGGCAAGATTTTGCTAGGCAACCCTATGGCAATGTATTATATTATGTCTAAACATTCTTTTAAACCACATTTCGATCAAAAAATACATCCGTCATGATTTCAACGATGGGCTCTTGGACTATATGTATTCCAGGTGTTCCAGGTCGGGAGTGGTGAGGGCGCGGAATGCTGAGTAAAGTATAAGAGCTAAAGAAGAGAGCCGGGGAGCCGTGGGGGGCGGCGTGGGGCGAGGCGGGGGGGCCCGGGGGCGCAGGGCCAGCGAGGGCGCCATGGGGGGCGACCAGGCGGGCCCGGGCCCCGGGGGGAGTACTGCTCCGCAGCACAGGAAGGGACACAGGTGAGTAGACATACTGGATGAGTGATGAGTAGGAGATACACCTGCAGCATATGATATAATGTGTGATTACATTACAGAAGGCAAGAGTCTATGTATGCCATGACAGGATTGTATGCAGAGTCCAGTGCAGTGCAGAGTGAAGTAGATCCAGTGGTGACCACTACTAGTATAGTCACCTACACCAAGTCACACAGCAGGAATCCATCCTCTGGACTAGTGGACAGGTGAGGGGGAGAGAGTGTTGTACCTGGACCTCTAGGTAGTAGTCTGTTGATCTAATACTATATAAGTATGTAACATTACAGAGACAAGGACAAGGAGAAGCGTGATGCAGCCTTCCCCACTGCTATGGAGATACCTGATGACTCTAGAGACTGTGGCATATTAGCCTGCAGGCCTGCCTTCATACAACGATTTGCTACTATTAAGGTATTATTATACTGTATCAGCTGTACACATATCACTGTAATGTATATCAACTATAATGTGTGTTGTATTGTCCATCAGATGTTTGTGTTACTACTCTCCTTCCTGGTGACTCTCCAGCAAGCATTGAGCTCCGGCTACAACAACTCTGTAATAACAACCATTGAGAAGAGGTTTGAGATTCCCTCTAGTCTGTCTGGGCTGATTGCCAGTAGTTATGAGATTGGTAATGTCATCACGGTTATCTTTGTATCATACCTGGGCAGTCGGCGTCACATCCCTGTGTGGATAGCAGTGGGTTAGTATCACTTATACTCTGTAATCTGTATACTATGCGATGCAATGCAATGCACAGGTGTATAATATATGTGGCTTACAGGTGCTATGGTGATGGGGGTAGGCTCCTTGGTGTTCATGGTGCCACACTTCATTGGAGAGCCCAACTCAGTGACCTCTTGGAGTAATTCTTCAGCTGACAACATTTGCAGAGGAGTGTCGGTGAGGGAGCAGGACATGGGGCTGGGGAGGCTGAGCTCTGGACTCAGCTCTCCTCCTTTGGCTCCTCATAATAATCTCAGAGGAGACAACTGCATTCAGGTATCAGACATCCCATACTATAAGTACTATACTGTAGTATACTTTATATTGAATGTCATTATAATATTGTGATGTAATATTGTTGTACAGAGTTCCCCCAGTACATTTGGTCCAGTGCTGGTATTTGTGTTAGCCCAAGTGTTGTTGGGCTGTGGTGGCAGTCCTCTGTTCACTCTGGGCACCACATACATAGATGATCATGTCAGACCTGAGAGTGCCAGCATGTATATTGGTAGGTATACATACACACACACACACACACACACACATATACCTAGCTGCTATATACATAATATATTATAACTATGTATTATGTTACTAGGTTGTATGTACAGTATGGCTGCGTTTGGTCCCGTACTTGGCTTCCTGCTGGGTGCTTATCTTCTGTCCTTCCACATGGATTCATTGGCCGGGGGGCCTGGTCTAGATGCCGGAGGTCGTCCCATTCAGCCTGACGATCATCGCTGGGTAGGAATGTGGTGGGGTGGCTTCCTCCTGTGTGGTCTCATGCTCATGTTGGTAGCCGTGCCCTTCTTCTCCTTCCCCAAGGAGCTCTCCAAGGAGAAGGAGAAGGTGCGCCTGGGGGAGAAGGCTGCGGCCGCGGCGGCCCCCACATCCAGTGCCGCCCCGGCCCCGGCCAGTAAACCCAGCAAGCCTCCAGACTCTGCCTACGGGAGGGATATAAAAGGTAGGCTTGTGTAACCAGTAGGGTGTGTTGTACTGCCTCCCTAGGTACAGTGACATTACACGTGACATATTATTATTATTTGCAGACATCCCTGTGTCCATGTGGCGCCTGATGTGTAACCCAGTGTATGTAGTCACCTGCCTGGGGGCCTGTATGGAGTTGGTTATTGTCTCAGGCTTTGTGGTTTTTCTACCCAAATATTTGGAAACACAGTTTAGTCTGGGCAAGAGTCAGGCCAGTGTCTTCACAGGTAATAATGTTTACATGTAATACAAGACAGTGGTGTAGCACCAGGTACCTGCTTAGAATAACATGACATGTTTGTAGGTTCTATTGCCATCCCTGGAGCCTGCATTGGTATCTTCATGGGTGGTTGTCTCCTGAAGAGACTGGAACTCCGCCCTAAGGGAGCCGTACAGTTTGTAATAATATGTAACACCGTCTGCCTGGCTTGCTACACGCTGCTGTTCTTCCTGGGATGTGATAATGTCAAGATGGCTGGCACCACTATACCATACTACAACAGGTACATACTACTACCTGCCTACTCACTATTATACCTATATACACTGTACACATGTATACATACATACACATGTATTATATGATATTGGTATTCCACAGCACTACTCGCTCAGAGCCATTCCAAGTGAACCTAACAGCTGCGTGCAACTTTGGATGTTCCTGCAGTACTACGGATGTGGAGCCAGTGTGTGGGAACAATGGCCTCACATACTTCTCCCCGTGCCACGCTGGCTGCACCGCATTCTCCTCTCGCTCCAACTACACCAACTGCGCGTGCGTGCACGGGGCCGCTCCCGGGGGGCTGGGGGGAGGGCCCGCCGGGGGGGCGCTGCTCGCAGGCGCGGGGGGCTCCTCGGCCGCGGCCTCAGTGGCCCTGCGGGAGGACTTTGCGGAGGTGACAGTGGTGCCTGTGGCCACAGCGGGGCCCTGCTCCCCCCCCTGCACCACCATCTTCCCCTTCCTCATCTTACTCTTCTTCATGACATTCATTGTGGCCGTCACACAGATGCCTCTGCTGATGATTGTGCTCAGGTGGGTGCCTGCCTATGTATATATATACTAATACTACTGTGTGAGGTGAGTACACATGTAATATAACACTTATGTATGTATGTATTGCAGGTCAGTGAGTGAGGAAGAGAGATCCTTTGCCCTGGGCATGCAGTTTGTTATAGTGAGATTGTTTGGTTACATCCCGGCCCCCATCCTGTTTGGGAACCTGATAGACTCCACGTGCCTGCTGTGGAAGAGCACCTGTGGGGAGAAGGGGGGCAGGTGCCTGCTGTATGACATTGAGCAGTTCAGGTACAGGTACGTGGGCCTCTGCGGGGGCATCAAGATCCTGGCCCTGGGCATCTTCCTCATGGACTGGTGGCTGGTGAGGAGAAGAAAGTCTCTGGACTATTGCTCCCCACTGGATCCCTCCAAGGACATTGCAGGATCCATCATCAGCTTAGATAAGTGTAAGTACCTACCTCCCTGTGCGTATATATAATATAGACCCTAGTACATTAATGTAACCCTATGTATTGTTTGTAGTGTTTGAGGAGAAGCCCAGCGTAGAGAACATGAGTGGAGTGATGTCTGGCAGCAGCTCCGTAGCTGGGGGTATCCCTCTGGAGGGTGGTGCCCCGCCCCTCACCCTCATTCTGGCACAGTCCGACTCCTTCAGGGGCCCCGGCCGCACTGGCGTCGCTACATCGCGAGTGCTGGTCGCCTCCAAGCATCTGCGTAATGATTCTAAGACTATACAGCTGGAGGTGCGAGCTGACGAGGAGCTCCCCGCGCACTCGGAGGCGCACCACACTCACTCCAGACACTCCCGCTCCAGCTCCAGGGATTACAATGCCTTCTCCAGGTCTGACTCTAGAGACTTTAAACACCACTCCAGGTCTAATTCTAGAGAAGTGAGTTTTGAACAAATTAAACAGTTAGCTTTGAAGAGCGTGGAGAACTTGGACCTGGCCTCGGTGGTTCCGGGAGTTGGAAAATGTTTAGAGGAGGAGGCCAAGCAGCTGCTAGACAACTCGGGCAATATGGTGCTGAGGCATCGCAGGACCAACTCCAAGGACCTGAAGGGGCCGGAGGGGGGCAGGGGGCACAGGCGGAGCACCTCGCACCACATCATGCTGGAGGCGGGGGGTGATGGGGGGGACCTCCGGGAGCTCATCTCCTCCTCCAAGCACCTCCCCCTCAGCCTGAGCCTCAGCATGGAACACCGCCCCACATTAGCTTCTAATTCCAGTCAGCCCCCCACCTAACTCCACTAGGTACCTACCTGCACGCTGCACGCGGCTCCCTGCACGCCTCATGTAGCCTCCTATGTATGCATAGGTATATATATATATAGTATGTCAATTTAGTAATCCTGTGCTGTGAGAGAGTATCTCTTTAGGCTCTCCTAATGTGTATGTGTGTGTGTGTAATGTAACACACATACACATACAAAGTATAATATTCTATATACAACACATAGAGTAGAGTATAATGCAATAATATATATAGTAGACTATGTACTAGGTAGGTACCTCTCACATGTAATATGGCCTTATTGTTTAGTATGTATGTATGTATGTATGTATGTATGTATATGGCAAGTGGTACAAATGAAAATGTTGTATATTTTTGTGCACTGTTGTTGAATTATGTAAGTAGGTACCACAATGATAATAATAATTAATAATATACTTAGTATATGTAATGCAGAAGATGTGATAACATAACTATATGTATTATATACTTACTAGATATAATAATAGTAATATACACACACACACACACGGCAGTCTAGTTAATTGTATATTCCACCTTAAATTTACGAAAATGTTTGATAATCATGAAAATATATGAATGAGTCAGACAAACATTCACAAATACATAATATGTCATCCCCTCCTAGTAGGGTAGGAGGGGATGACTCAATGCGAGTGTCACTCTCCATCTCATCTCATCTATACATCTGTATGTATCTAACTATAGATTTTACACTGAAGTAGATTTGTATAGCATGCCACCCCCTTGTAGTAGTGGGGCACCTCTCAGGCAACAGTTGGGGGACAGTAGGACAGATGTATCTATCCTCTGTGTAGGGACATGTTGTATGAGCTCCTACTATATTACTATACTATACACACTACACTACACAATACACAGACTAGACATATATATAGATAATATAATTATTCTTCACTTTGTATTTCCTCCCACTGGATGTTGTGTTGTCTGTTGGCAGTTACCTGCAATGTATCATTGTATAAGTTGGTCACTTCAGTTGGACACATATTTATTAAAGAACCTTTGACTAATTGTTTCACACATCTCCTGAGTTGACTTGTCGTTGTATACATTTCAGGTAACATGTTATGTTAGTATATACAGTATGTATAGGAGTGTGTGGGAGGGAGGCCCTAGTACATCACTTGTCACACATCACCTCTCTGTAGGAACAACTGTGCAATTATTATTATATTATATATTATTATACAATAAATCAATTAATAGACTTACTTAATATTATATTATAATACAAACAAACATTATTCACTTTGTTTTAATCTCCTTACAGTACTCAGTACCTACCTACTCCCTTCCTTACTTCCTTCCTTAATAACTTGTAGAGGAGACCAACTAGATTATACTCAGTACTGTGAATATTACAACAATAATAAGTTCTTTTCATACTCCAGCTGCTCCACCAAGTGTCACACTTCAATAGAAACAAAACTCCTAATATCAACAGTGGCGTAACTAGGGGGGGGCGGTCCGCCCGGGGCGGCGCATTTCTGGGGGCGGCAAAATGGCACAACACATAAAAAAACATCTTGATAAAACACACAAATAAAAAAAAAACTGAAAATCTATGAAATTACAATAATTTTCATAAAAAAATTCGCCTGCGGCGCTAATTAATCCTGTTCTCGTCTTAGGTACATATTATTTATAGGTGCTCTAATAAGATTTTCGATATCTTAAGGCTAAAATTTCGTTACATCTTGCATGGTCGCTTCCCCTATACAATACCTGTAACGATATGTGGTACCTACTACAGAAAGATAACCAAGTTCATCATTTCACCATTTGTCCAAAAAATTTCGCCTGCGGCGCTCTTTTTTTTATTTTTTGTATCTTTTATTTTTTGTTATGTATTTATACCTATATCATATTTTTATTTAAAGAAAGTAAACCAAACTACAACATGACCTTTATTTTAACTTAGTTTTATATAAAAAAAATCGCCTGTGGCGCTATTTACATGCTTTATTATGCCACATCTATATTAAAATTTTAGTTGCTCTCGCCTAGCTTCAAAACTTGCAGACACAAATGGGAAGGTATGTACTTGTATAGGTATTTGAGGGGTCGGGTGGGGCGGCATTTTCAGAGTCCGCCCCGGGCGGCACTAATGCTAGTTACGCCACTGTAACTGATATCAGTTGTACTATTTTTGTAAGTAACATGCATTAAAAAAATCAACTCTTTTTTCATAAACAGCAACAATTCGACTTAAACTGTACTTTAGTGGACAATAAAAATTAAATATTGTATGAAAATGGGAAACATCTTGGAGCAGAACGTTTCAGTCAACCCTCATGTTCTGTCCTAGCAATACTTCTTAAATAGAATACCGAAAAACAACAAAAAAATAACATAAAAGGGGTGATGAACTCATGATCTAATCTAAATGGTTTATTCTAAAAAGTGAGTGGAGTAAGTACCTACTTAGCAATCCCCCGAAGTCAGACTGATGAGTTGGAGTCACCAGAAAGTACAGAAATCGCTAATATTTAGGTTAGGTTAGGTTTTTTTGGGTTAGGTTAGGTTAGGTTTTTTTGGGTATAGGCTAGGTTTTTTGGGTTAGGTTAGGTTAGGTTTTTTTGGGTATAGGCTAGGTTTTTTGGGTTAGGTTAGGTTATGTTAGGTTAGGTTAGGTTTTTTTTTTTTTTTTTTAATTTGTTTATTGTCTTTTATATTTTGCCTTGCTTGCAAAGTACAAGGCTTATTACATGTCATTTGTGTGCCTACTAACAATTTTTACATATTATATCTGATTGTACATGTTCTATTCCATTTAGTTTTTATCTTTAATTTTTATATTTTATCTACTATTTTTATTAGTTCTATTCTAAATAATGATTTTTTACATAATTATCTATATTCTATCTTATCCAGATTAATTTTTCGGCGGTTAATCATTTTCTTGTATTCTTTATTTCTTCTTTATTTTTCATATATGAGTTCTTTCTTTTCTATTTGCTTCTTCTGTTTTTAGTTTCTTACTATCTTTCTTCACTTTATTCGTCTACCGTTTCTGCTTGAGTTGCATCTTGTTGGTTTATTTCTCTTATTTTTCTTGCTATGTTAGTTAGAAATCGGCAATACTCTCTGCTGGATTCTTTGTTCAAAAGGATTTCCCCTCTATTTTCTACTTCGAGTCCTGTGCGTCTGCATATGTGCTGAATCTCCCATCGTTCCTTTTCGAATATTGGGCATCTGGATATCAGGTGTTCTACAGTTTGTTCCACTTCTGTATCACATGGACAGCCTGACGTCTGAGTGATATGAAATCTTTTCAGATATTGTCGGAAAGCACCATGTCCTGTCAATATTTGTGTCATTTCATACGTTGGTGCGTTCATTTTATTGTATCTCAGACAGTCTTTAATTTCGTGAAAAAACATTTTTGTTCCTTGTCCTGTTGTTGAGTCCTTATATCTCTTGTTCCATTCTGCAATACATCTCTCTCGGGCTATTTTCTTAGCATAACTCAAAGGGAACTTATCGTACTCTGGTTTAGTTTTCTTGAGGGTTGCCTCCCTTGCCCCCTGGTCAGCTATTTCGTTGCCCTCTGTGCCACAGTGTCCTCTAATCCAGGCTATTGTGGTTTTTTGCCCTCTTTTTTCTAGGATGGTAATGTCATGCCTAATGGCGTTTACTATTGGGTTCACCGAGTTCCTGTAAGTGATTGCCTCCATTCCAGATTTGCTATCCGTTAATATTTTGATTTTATCCCACTTTTCCTTTGGGTGGCCCATTACATATTTTAGCGCCCTCTCTATTGCCACCAGCTCTGCCTGGAACACCGAACAATAATCCTCTAATTTTATTTTGGTTACTTGATTCCGGTTTTCGCCGTCAAAAGGCACGTATGCCGCCCCTACTTTTCCGTTTATGAGGCTCCCGTCTGTGTATATATGTACCTCTCTTGGCTCCATCTGTGGGGATTCCTTGTCGCAGTATTCTGTTCTGACATTGACTCGTTCCGCTGGATGAGGCAGGGATGATATACTCACCACTCCTTGATATATTCTGTCCTCTGGTAGACCTAAGATATGACCATTTTTTCTTGTATTGAAGATTTCAGCTACCTCTTTAATCTTTAAGTCTAGTGGTGTGAATCCTGCAAGGGCCAGCGCGGATGTGGCTGATATAGTGCGATATCCCTTACAGGCCCTTATAGCTACCATCCTCTGTACTGCCTCCAGCTTTCTTACGTTAACCTTCTTTCCGACTGCCTCCTGCCAGACACTTGACGCATAGGTGGCGATGGGCTCCACTGCACCATGGTAAATTTGTCTCACGATTTCCGGAGATGCTCCCCATGTCGGTTTTGCTATTGTCATTAATTTATTTGAGACTTTTGCGATTTTCTTACACACGTAGTCTACTTGTCTACCCCAATTAAGTTTGTCGTCTATTATGAGTCCCAAGATCTTAAAGTGATTGACGTATGTGAGTTTATTCCCCCTCATGGTAATTTCCGGTCTTTCTATTTGTCTCCTCGTGATAAACAGTGCATTTGTTTTTTCTTCGGAAAAATGTAGTTTTGTCTTTTTCTCCCATTTCACAATTCTTTCCAGTGCGTCATTTGTTATTTCTTGAGCCTGCTCTCTTGTGTCTGCAATCACCGTCAGTAAGATATCGTCCGCAAAAGCCACTACCTCCGCTCGTTCTGGGAATTCTTCCTGCAGTAAATCGTCCAGTATGTAATTCCAGAAAAAGGGGCCACAAACGGACCCTTGCACGCATCCCTTGCTTGTTTCCTTTCTTATTTCGACATCATGGTGTCGCAGTCACCTTCTGTTTAGGCACCCCATGCAAAGCGATGTATGGGAGTCTGGCATTGTTCAGGCACCCCATGCAAAGCGATGTATGGGAGTCTGGCATTGTTCATTCTTGATACATGTTGGTGCCAGAATCTCCGCCGCTGTCTTCCCCATCTGACTACATCTTGGACATCACAGATTTCTCGAATTGCAGTGTTTCTCACCCGATCTCTCAGAGTCCTCCCGGCAATGGCTAAATAATGATAAATATTTTCTAGATAAAATAGAAGATCCTTATTTTACACTTACGAAAGACAGGGTGATTGTAAAAAGAAGAGATTATACTTTTCTAAAACATTCGAATTTGTCCCCGCCGCCGGACTTCTATTAATAGTTTTATCAAACTAAATTCTCTGTCTTTGTATAATTCAAAATTTTCTAGTAAATACTTATCATTAGGTATTTGGTAAACGTATTGTTTGGATTTGCCATCAAAATTATTTTTCTGAAGCAAAACAAGCGCATATGGCTGTTTTTGGGTCGAATAACAAATCGTCCAATGAAGTGCGCATGCGCGATTCTTCGCAACAGTTATTTGTCCACCATTAGAATATCTCGACTCAACGCCAAGATACCTATTTATTTTTGTGCTGTGCTTTCTGACGACGACTTCAACAATGAAAACGTGCTTTTTATGCAATATACACACTGGTAGAAAAGTATTGGATTTTAATAAAGAGTCATTTGAAAAATGCTACAACATGATGCTTTTCCGCAAAAAGAAAAATTTCAAATACGGCGATATTTTTCTAACTGCCGACTGCTACCAAGTGTACGGCTATCATACATCGTGTTATAAAAGCGTGACTACCTTGAAGCATAAGTTTAAGAAGGAATTCGAGAGTTTTTGCAAAACACAAACTGTAAGTTTATTTTATTTTATTTACCCAACCAAAAAAAGTATTAAATAAGAAATCTAAACAGTGAGCCAGACTAGTATTATATTGTCTTGTATGTATTTCCAATATTTTAAGTTCATGCCTATTAATTTATTGAGACGAAACTTTAATAAGTTGTTGTTGATGATTGATTTATTGGCGATTTGATAAGTTGATGAAGGCTTATGACAGAATAACATTTTTACAATAGCCGGTTTGCAAGTTTTTTAAACAAATGAATGTATGAAAAATGGCATTCATTATATGTACTAGATCGAATCGTCGCGTCGAAGGAAACGACATACTTATTATACATTCATACTTTAGCTGGACTTTGTTTAGCGTAAGCACTGAAATAAATTAAATATCAAAGTTTTAACATAATACCTAACATATTTTCCTGTAATAATATAATACCTAATAATAATAATAATATATTACATTGATAACTGTGTATAAAGTAATAAAAAAACTTCCTATACATAAAATTATTGTTGCAACGTTCCCATACTTTCGTTTTCAATAAGTTTTACTACCTACAGTCGCCGTCATCCTGTTCAGCTCGCGGTGGGAAAACGTGAAACTACAACTGACAAGATTGGCAGCCATCTTGGTTATTTTCATTATTGTTTGAGAGTGTTGTATTAGAAAAGTTTTTTGGTACCAATTTGTTTTTATTTTTAGATAATACCTACTTTCTCGAGTTGTTTTTACCTACATACATTAGGTATCTCGACTCTGTTACATATGCATACCTACCTACTGACTACTCAATTGATTGATATTGAAATAAATAAATAAAGGTAAACTCTACTATAAAACTGTTCCATATTATACATCACATTAAATGTATTTTGCGTCTTATATACCTTCTACATAGGAAATTATGCTATGTATATAATGAGTGTAATATGCTAGGTATATAATGTCGATTTGCTAGTATTTATGTATCAACAACTATATAAAATGTATTTTAAGTGTTATATGCCTTATATATAGGTGTATTATATGCTAGGTATATAAGGTCTATTTGCTAGTATTTATGTATCAACGACTATATAAAATTATTTTAAGTGTTATATGCCTTGTATATAGGTGTATTATATGCTAGGTATATAAGGTCTATTTGCTAGTATTTATGTATCAACGACTATATAAAATGTATTTTAAGTGTTATATGCCTTGTATATAGGTGTATTATATGCTAGGTATATAAGGTCTATTTGCTAGTATTTATGTATCAACGACTATATAAAATGTATTTTAAGTGTTATATGCCTTGTATATAGGTGTATTATATGCTAGGTATATAAGGTCTATTTGCTAGTATTTATGTATCAACGACTATATAAAATGTATTTTAAGTGTTATATGCCTTGTATATAGGTGTATTATATGCTAGGTATATAAGGTCTATTTGCTAGTATTTATGTATCAACGACTATATTCATTCATTCATTTACGGGTCCGAGCTACCCCCCACTAGGCCACCCCACTCCAGAAATTAGCAGCCATAACGGCATTGTCAGAGACCATCATCAGGTCCCTCGCATCGCACCTCACTAGCATGTCTCGACATACGAGGAGGTGTTCGTCAGTCTGGGTCTCTCCGCAATCGCAGGAGACATCCTCCTCCACCCTTATACCCCACCTGTGCATGTTTTCCCTGCACCTGGTGACACCTACACGTAATCTATTAAGTGTCTTCCATGTTAGGTAGGGTAGTTGGTTTCCCGGACCCAAACTTTCCGACAGGTTGACCTGATCTCCACTGTATTGTGATTGCCAGAGATCTTTCCTTGCCCTGTCTGGTGGTAGTTTCAGGGCGGAAGTGGTTCTAAGGAAACTTTTCCTTGATTTTAGTCTCGCTGCCGGTGGTTTGTGTCCAAACAGAGGATGTCTCGGGTCTGCCTCCTGTCTATGTCTCTCCGCGTCTGCAGCGACTTTCCTCCTGATGTTCGGAGGGGCAATGCCTATGATCGGGTATATTTCACTTACACGAGTAGGTTGTAAGCATCCAGATATTATTCGTCCCGTCTCATTGATAGCTATATCTACTTGCTTAGCATGCGGTGAAGAGAACCACACCGGAGCCGCATATTCGGCTGCAGAGAAACACAGCCCGAGGGCCGAGGTGCGCAGAGTGGATGGTTGCGCCCCCCAGGTTGACCCTGTCAACTTTCTGATGATGCTATTTCTGCTGCTCACCTTCTGTTTAGTATTCAAGCAGTGGTCTTTATATGATAGTGTGCGGTCTAATGTCACTCCCAGGTATTTAGGAGTATAGCAGTGGGTAAGTCGCTCGCCCCTCCATGTCACGCTTAGCTGTCTAGAGGCTTCTCTATTGCGCAGGTGGAATGCACATATTTGAGTTTTAGATGGGTTTGGCTTTAAGTAGTTCCCGTCATAATAATTTGCCAGATGTTCAAGAGCCTCAGCGAGCCTTGTCTCAACGTCTTCGAAGGCAACGCCCTGAGCGGCGATCGCTGTATCGTCTGCGTATATGAATTGCCGTGTGTGAGGTGTTTTTGGTTGGTCGTTAGTATAGATATTGTACAGGATTGGAGAGAGCACACTGCCCTGAGGAAGCCCATTTCTCTGATTTCTCCAGCGACTATTCTTTCCCAGGAGAGAGACGAAGAATCTGCGGTTGCTCAACATCAAGCCTAAAAATGAGGTGAGTTTACGGTCTCCTGTAAAATCAAAAACCTTCTTCAGGAGCAATCTATGATTGACCGTGTCATAGGCAGCAGTAAGATCAACAAATGCAACTCCAGTCACCTGCTTGGTTTCAAAGCCATCCTCTATGTACTGTGTCAGGTTCAAGACCTGTCCACGGCACGACTTCCCTGGTCTGAAACCCGCCTGCTCCTGAATCAAGTTCTCATCGACATATTGAGAGATTCTGTTCAGAATCATCCTTTCCAGCACCCTGTATAGCTGGCACAATAGGGATATTGGCCTATAACTTTTAGGGTCCGATGGTTCTTTCCCAGGTTTCAGAATTGCAGTTACCCTAGCCTTCAGCCAAACTTTAGGGAGTTTCATTTTCTGAACACACGAGTTCATAAGGTTGCATAGCCAATTCAGTGTCTTTGGGCCAAACTCCTTTATTTGTTCTACTCTGAGTTCATCCAAACCTGCCGCTCTATTGTTCTTAAGATGGTCTATGGCGGTGGTTAGTTCAAGTTGGCTAAAAGGCTCGCTGAGGAAGGTATTTTCATGGTCAGGTATCGAGGCGTTCCATCTCGTCATCATTCCTTTTATTCTCCCAGTTCTACCGTTGTTGATGAGTTGGTGGGCTACTTGGTTTGGGGTGACAGTGGTGTGATGTTGAGGCGGTACAGTAGGATCATTGCTCAAGTTTTTCAGTACCTTCCAAGCTCTTCTACTGTTCTGTTTCATGTCCATATCTTTGACTAGCTTACCCCACTTCTCCCTTCTGCCCGTTGCAACCTCATTCAGCAGCTGCTATATAAAATGTATTTTAAGTGTTATATGCCTTGTATATAGGTGTATTATATGCTAGGTATATAAGGCCTATTTGCCAGTATTAATGTATTGACTATATTAAATGTATTTTAGGTGTTATATGCCTTGTATATAGGTGTATTATATGCTAGCCTATAATTTTGATCTTCTAAAACCGATAAATAAATAAAAATGTATAATAAATTGTATGTGTAAATAATTGTTAAGTTTATGATATGATGTACCTATTTATAACTTTATAAATAAAAAAATATTACATTTATTAAAGTTTTATTTTTTATTATTTAAAAATAAAAAGTTTTAAATTATTGCAACACCATCCTATGCACATAAATGTACTATGTGCAAGCTATTAATTGCCGCGTCCAAGCAGGTGTTTCTCAACTCTAAATCCCACAAATCTGACGTTTACGGATCAATTCACAGTGACGCAGAGAGCGACAATGTAAAATTGTATGGTTATTACTAATATGGATCTTCATCTTCAATACAAATGCACACATTTCAAAACGGCATTGCCTGAGTCATTTATAAGCATTTCAACTTCTTTCCGAAAATATAAAATATATTGCTAAAAGAAAATAATTTTGTAAGCATTTCCGACACTTTGTACCCTGACAAAGAAGACTTTCATAAATACTTCCAGTCATGTAATGAATGTTTATCGAGAACCGAGGAGATACGTCCTCTGCAATTATAATAGTTCAAAGATGTTAGCTTTGTTCGTAAGAAAATAATTCCCAGTATTTTTTCATCATACTTCGTATGTAGGTACATTATGTACGCAGCATGGATGTATAATACTAGTAAACTGGATTCATCTCTTGGCCGACTATTACGGTTCTAGGGGAAATGGCCAGTTAGGCAAAAGAAGCAAAATGGAGGATTTTCCATACTAAACGGGCTATATGAAACTGCGGTTTTCACATGGATTTTTGGTTTTCACGGTTTATATTTTAACTGAAAATGAATTATAGACATCATATTGATGTAATTATAGGACCAAGAGATGTAAATAGTCCGTTAATCAGGATTTATAAGCAATTTTTTTAACAAAGGAAACGGCACACGATTGAAGTGAATTAAATTACTATTATTTTATTGTCCTAAATTACAATATAAATTAAACATTGTGCAAAAATTCATAAATACATACACATTAGCTTTAAATGACAAAAAATATGAAAAAATAAATTCCTACATAATAAATGATATATTTAAAACATCTTCACAACCGTGATATTCAATATCATAATTAGTGATGCAACTACTGAAAACACATTTTTTCACATTTTTTTTCTTATATCATGCAAAAAGTTTAATTCTTAAAGGGAAATCTGAAAAAAGAATAATAAAAATAAATAAAAGTAATTTAATTTACTTCCATCGTATGCTGTGTTATAAAATTGCTCATAAATTCTGATTAATGGACTTTTTACATCCCTTGGTCCTATAATTATGTCAATATGATATCTATAATTCATTTTCAGTTAAAATATAAACAGTGAAAACCAAAAATTCATGTGAAAATCGCAGTTTCCTATAGCCCGTTTAGTATGGAAAATCCTCCATTTTGCTTCTTTTGCCTAACTGGCCATTTTCCCCAGAGTCGTACAGAATGTATAGACAAACACCTATGTTCTTCATCCAGTTTACTAGTATTATAAATCCATGGCACGCAGTAACTGGTAACAGCTAGAATTTCTTATGAATTTAAATCAAGGCATAGTTTCACGAATTTTCATGAAAAGTGTCATTTTATTTGTATGATAATTTAACAAATGACTCTCAAATGATAATACTCTTTTGAGGTAGTGGTCTAGACTGCTTTCAATACTTCGCTAGCTGATTGTATAGTGTAGGAATCGCTAATACAACTTTGTATGTATTAGTAATGATGTGACATACATATACCCACCAACACAACTTCATTGTATGAAAATGCTAATTTTGAATTATAATATCAAACTTTAACACCCTTTATCTCTTAAACGGTGCATCTTAGCGTAAAGTATCCAAAAGCATAATTGTAGAGAATTCATTTTTATTTTATATTTCATTCTTTAAAAGTATGCAGTTTTTTTAATGGAGGCAGAAATCTAAATAAAGTACAAATTTGGAACAATTTTCTGATTTTCATAAAGTTTTAAAGCGAAATAGCTTCTAAACTATTCGTCTGACGAAAAAATGTAACGTAATAAAATTTATAGAAAATTTATCGTAGATTATTTTTGTTCTATATTTTTTTCTCTAAAGTGCATCCTTTTCGAGTTATAAAAAGAGTCTCGAAGAAAAACACTTTTCTCTCTGTTTTTTGCATTTTTCGCGAAAACCATCATAGTTAGGAGCTCAAAAAGTTGAAATTTGGATTCAGCACCCCAAAAAACATAAAAAATGATTAAAAGAAAAGCAAATATAGTATTTTCCTGGATATGCCACCACATTTTAACCAGGTCATCATCATTGAAATATCATCATTAAAATGCAGGCAACCCTAATTTGCGGCAGGTTTTAGGGAGGCAACCCTATCCCATCGTATCGAGGAAGACAGTAGCTTCAATTTGATGTGTCACTCGTGTAAAAAACAGATGGGTGCATTTTACTTCGAAAAATGGCATCTTTGAGCCAGGGTTGCCTAGGGTTGCGGCAGACTGAGGACCGGCAACCCATGTTTTTCTATATCTTCAAATCGGCCTCTTTCCGATGGTGCTAATTTTACTTAAAAAACAGATGGGTGCAATTCGCTTCAAAATTGGTGTCAATAATCATCATTTTAAAGGTACTCGCGGCAAGATTTTGCTAGGCAACCCTATGTCAATGTATTATATTATGTCTAAACTTTCTTTTAAACCACATTTCGATCAAAAAACACATCCGTCATGATTTCAACGATGGGCTCTTGGACTATTGCCTCGTCGGTATGTTTCGAATGTGGGCGTATCCCCTGTATTGAGTCGTTCTGCGCCACGAATGAGGCCATTATTTCCCCTCTGGTATCAGTTCTAGAGCTCCCCCACCAGATGCTTTTTGCATTGAAATCGCCTCCAATTATCATCTGCTTCACTTGAGTAATTTTGGACAATTCGTTTAAGGACTTTTTTATATCAGCCTCGGGTTCCACGTACACTGATCCGATCACAATTGCTCCTGTTTTAGTTATTATATTCACAAAGACCATGTTTGAGTCACTGTATTCACTGAGCAACATGCCCTCTATATTGGGGTTCATTATTACGATAGCTGCTTTGCACCTTTCATCTTGAGATTTTACCATCTGAAATGTCTTTTAGCCTGGCGCCGTCACTTTTCCTGATGATCCTGTATATGGTTCTTGGAGCAAGAGAACGTCTGCTGGGTAATCTTTGTCGTTTAATGCCAGTAGTGTTGCAAGTCGGCCTCTCCCAAGGTTCCACTGCCTTATTTTGATTTTGTCATGGTCTGGCACCGTCGGTCCTGTCTGTTTGTTCTTTATGTGGCTCTTTTCGACATCTTTAGCAATACTGTGTGATACCTCGGATTCTGGTATCCATGCTCTTCCTGTATGGACAATCTCTACTTGTAGTGCAGTGCTGACCGTCACAGTTTGCGCACCTTGGAAGCTTATCTTCCTTATTTTTTTCCGGGCAGTCCTTGTATATATGTCCTCCACAGCAGAAATTGCACACGGTTCCTCCGTTGCAGCGCATCTGTGTGTGCCCGAATTTCAGGCACTTAAAGCACTGTATAAGGGGACTCTCGTCTTCCACGGTCAGCCTCTGATAGCCGATATTTATTTTGCCGGCCTCCGTTAGCACTTTCCATGTTTCTGTCTCAACTTGGCACACTATGTTATCGAGCAAGGAATTCCTGTGACGCCTTCTATATTTTATTTTCAAAATTTCTTGGATCTTAATAATTTTGTTTTGTGTTTTTATTGCTTCATTTAAATCTTCTTCCTTTATTCCTTTAATTGCTCCTCTGAACACTATGTACGGCTTTTTCAACTCGAGCCTCTCAGCCCTCAGTCCCTGTTGGGAGGCCGAATTGTTTAGCTCGTCGGCAATGAGATCCCTTTCCTTTGCCGTAAGGCAGCTTAGGACTACTTTCTTGTTGTTGATCTTTCTTAGGGATGTAATACCAACCCCCAGCCTCTTCACATTGACACTTCTTTTGATAGCCGCTTCTATGTCTTCAGATTTTTTAGTGTCATCTTCCGATGCCACTACCACCGAATGCTTTGTTTCTTGACGGCCCACCACGGCTGCATAAGTCCTTCCCACATTTCCCTGAGTGCCTTTTGCCATTTTCTTCAGTAGACTCTCCTCCAATCTGGCCTCCATGCTCTCAATCGCTTCATCCGTATTCTGTTTTATTTGCTGAATAATATAGACCCGATCCTCTTTCTCGAGTTTACGATCGTCGTGGACTTCATGTCTGTCAGTCTCGCATTGTTTTCTTTGTTCTTCTATTATTTTAGTTTGCTCTATAACAAGTTTTTTGAACTTCTTCATCACATCTACCAGGCCATCCTTAATATCCTTTCTGAGGTTACCCGATGATTTAATCAAATCGTTTGCCAACTTGGCAAGAGAGGTAGCCTGTTTGTTATGTGTTAAAATCAGTTCATCAAAGTTCCTCGGTGTTCCGATCGGTGAAGGGCTTCTCGAGCCCGACATCTCCGGTGCTGCTAAATGGGCAGATGATGCTATGCTGGTTAGAGCCCTTCGAACTTTTGTAGGTGATGCACTTCTAGAAGATGAAGCCGACATTTTTGGTCAGACACGAAACCCAGACACCAAGAGCAGCCACCAAGTCAAATCCGAATTTTCCGGGTTTTTCCAATATTTTTTCGACTTTCAATGTCCCCAAAAGACTTTCCGGGTTTTTCCAAGATTTTTCCGAGTTTTTCCGATTTTTTAGCTTTCCAAAGATTTTCCAGATTCTCCGGGTTTTTTCCGGGATTTTTCCGAGGTTTTCCGACTTTTGAGTATTCCAAAAAAAATTCCGGATTTTCCGAGTTTTTTCCGGGATTTTTTTTCCGAGCTTTTCCGACTTTTGAGGTTTCCAAAAAAAAAAAATTTTTTTTTTCCGGATTTTCCGAGTTTTTCCGGGATTTTCACGAGCTTTTCCGACTTTCTAGGTTTCCAAAAGATTTTCCGGATTTTCCGAAATTTTTCCGGCACTGTTATCACTGGTTGCCCCTTTAATGGCCCGCCGGCTGGTTACCCCAGTCCACACACACGCACAACACTTGTGTTTTTATATTTATTAATTAATGAATTAATTAATATTATTATTATAATTTTTTTTTTTAATTCAGTTCACAATATTCTTGCACAAATTTATTACAGAAGAGCGACAAAAACACGTCCGTCTGTCTTCGATATTCTTTTGCAACTGGTTTGGTTTGGTTTGGTTTGGTTTGGTTTGGTTAGGTTAGGTTAGGTTAGGTTAGGTTGAGTAGCCCTCTACCATCCGTCGTGACCGCACGTGTTTCTTCTTCTCGATATTGTCGTTAATACTATTTCGTGTATTCCACCTTCTGTGTCGTTCCTTCAGTGATTTTCCAGTCAAAATCGTGTTTGTGTGTCTTCGAGTGCTTTTACTCAAAACCCACTCAGTGCCGGAATTATTAAGCTTTTTCCCCTAGTATTACTGGTTTTTGCCTTCGTACGCCATCTTGTCCGCTGTTTTTCAGACGCCATTTTATCATACTATTCCATACGCGTGGTCCCCAGGCGTCCACTGAACCCAAAATCAGTAGCCCTCTACCATCCGTCGTGACCGCACGTGTTTCTTCTCGATATTGTCGTTAATACTATTTCGTGTATTCCACCTTCTGTGTCGTTCCTTCAGTGATTTTCCAGTCAAAATCGTGTTTGTGTGTCCTCGAGTGCTTTTACTCAAAACCCAATCAGTGCCGGAATTATTAAGCTTTTTCCCCTAGTATTACTGGTTTTTGCCTTCGTACGCCATCTTGTCCTCTGTTTTTCAGACGCCATTTTATCATACTATTCCATACGCGTGGTCCCCAGGCGTCCACTGAACGCAAAATCAGTAGCCCTCTACCATCCGTCGTGACCGCACGTGTTTCTTCTCGATATTGTCGTTAATACTATTTCGTGTATTCCACCTTCTGTGTCGTTCCTTCAGTGATTTTCCAGTCAAAATCGTGTTTGTGTGTCTTCGAGTGCTTTTACTCAAAACCCACTCAGTGCCGGAATTATTAAGCTTTTTCCCCTAGTATTACTGGTTTTTGCCTTCGTACGCCATCTTGTCCTCTGTTTTTCAGACGCCATTTTATCATACTATTCCATACGCGTGGTCCCCAGGCGTCCACTGAACGCAAAATCAGTAGCCCTCTACCATCCGTCGTGACCGCACGTGTTTCTTCTCGATATTGTCGTTAATACTATTTCGTGTATTCCACCTTCTGTGTCGTTCCTTCAGTGATTTTCCAGTCAAAATCGTGTTTGTGTGTCTTCGAGTGCTTTTACTCAAAACCCACTCAGTGCCGGAATTATTAAGCTTTTTCCCCTAGTATTACTGGTTTTTGCCTTCGTACGCCATCTTGTCCTCTGTTTTTCAGAGGGCCACTTCCGACGAAGACGCTGACCTTGAGGACTTTCAACGGCTGGTAGTGGGATACTTCTGGTGGTGGTAGTTCTATTTATTCTATTTATATTTCTATTCTTATTATATTATTTTGTATATATATATATATTTCTACTAACATGGTGGAGGGAAACCAAGACACGGGACCTATAGGTCCTAAGATGTAAGAAATTAGGTGGTGGTCTTGACGCATGGAGTCGATGAGGCTCGCCACCCATCACGCCGCGTCAAGGACCAGGGAGGGCGCAAAGAGGAGGGCAGAATGCCGGATTGGTGTGTGGAATATAAGAGGAGATATGGAAGGTAAGATGAATGAATTGCGTGATGTTTTGCATGAGAGGAACTTAGATATATTGTGTTTATGTGAGATGAAAAGAAAGGATAGAGATTGTGATGTGGTGAATGGAATGGCAGAGATGTGGTCTGGAGTGCCTGAAAATGAACATGGACGTCAGGGAGTGGGTGCTATATTATCAAAAAGAATGACTGAATGTATGGTGAAGCGTAATGGGTATGGACTGCTAGGACCGAGACTCATCTGGATTCGTTTCAAGGTAGGCATGACCAGGCTGTTCCTTATTATAGGTTACGGTCCAGGGAATGATGCCTTGGATGATGAGAAGGATGAGTTTTGGAACTTAGTGCGGGAGACAGCGGATAAAAGAAGAGCGAATGAAAAAGTAATATTGGCAGGTGATCTGAATGGTTGGGTCGGTGTCAGAAGGAAGAATTTTGAGAGAGTGTTGGGATTGCATGGCGATGATAGGGTGAATGATAACGGGAAAAGAGTGTTAGAAGTATGTTTGGAGTTGGATCTCTTTGTGGCGAACACATTCTTCGCACACAAGGAGATCCACCAGTACACTTGGCAAAGAGAGAGAGTTGATCGTATTGAAAGGTCGATGATTGACTTTGTATGTGTGGACTCTGAGCTCCGGAAGGCGACAAAGGACACCCGGGCATTTCGGGGCGCCGGACTGTGGACGGATCACTTCCTTGTGATAACAAGGATTGATCTTTTCTCCGGTTGGCGCTCGAGGGCTCGGAAGTTGGAGCCTGTCCGGAGAATCAGGGTCGAAAAACTGAAAGAGACGAATGTTAGGGATGAATATGAAAGACTGACTAACGAAAGGCTAGAAGTACATGATGATGAGGAACGCTCGACGAGTGAACTATGGAATGTTATGAAGGAGGTGCTAGTAAAGAGTGCAAGAGAAGTATGTGGAGAAGCGTTGGTAGGAAGGAAAAAAGGTGATGCGTGGTGGGATGATGAGGTGAAGGATGCTGTAGTGAGGAAAAAGAAAGCGTGGAATGATGTGCTTGGTGCGAAACCAGATGATGGAGGTGAGAAAGAAAGAAAGAAGAATATATATAAAGCGTGTAGGAAAGAAGTGAAAGAAATGGTTTGCCAGAAAAAGAGAAAACTTGAGGAAGAGGAATGTATGAAATTATCGAGGAACGCCGAGGAGAATTTGAAAATATTCTGGAAGGAAGTAAAAAGAAAGAGATCTGGAAGTGAGAAAAACAGTATGAATTGCATCAAAGATAAGAATGGTGATTTAGTGATGAATGGAGAAGAAGTTGTTGAAAGATGGAAAGAATACTTCGAAGAATTGTATGAAAGTGGTACTAGTACAAACCAGACGAATGTAGCAGATAGTATGAATGTAAATATTGCTGAGGACGAGGAAATACGTATGAATGAAGTTGTGCTTGCATTGAAAAAAGCAAAGAATGGTAAAGCTGCGGGACATGACTGTGTGGCCATAGAGTTCATCAAGCAAGGTGGCCCGAAGATTCTCGAGTGGTGCCTGAGGCTCTTCAACTTGTGCTGGGAGAGTGGCTGCACTCCTGAGGATTGGAGGAGGGCAGTCATCTGCCCTTTGTACAAGGGGAAAGGCTCAAGGTTGGAATGCGGCAGTTATCGGGCTATCAGTTTGCTGAGCTCTGTGGGCAAACTGTATGGAAAGGTATTGATTGAAAGAGTAAGAAAAGTGACTGAAAGTAAAGTATGGGATGTGCAGGGTGCTTTCATGAGTGGCAGGGGGTGCACCGATCAGATCTTCTCCCTACGGATGGTCGTGGAGAAGCTTCTGGCTAAACACCAGAGGCTCTTCTGCGCGTTCGTGGATCTGGAGAAGGCATACGATCGTGTGGACCGAGAAAGACTGTGGCGTGCACTGTCGGAATATGGGGTGAGCGACCGACTGATTGGCGCAATCGCGTCTCTATATACGGAGAGCTCTGCTTGTGTCAGGGTGAATGCTGCGTTGTCGCAGTGGTTCACTCTCACAAAAGGGGTTAAACAGGGTTGCGTCATGTCGCCTTGGTTGTTCAACCTGTTCTTCGACTACTGCATGCGTCCTCTGAATGAGCTGAATGTTGGTGTGGACCTAAATGGAGTGAAAGTATGTGCGTTAATGTTTGCAGATGATTTAGTGTTGATGGCTGATGATGAATGTGAGTTACAACGGATAGTATCCTGTGTGTACGAAAGCTGCGATATGAATGGTATGAAAATGAATTAGTATATTAGAATTAGGTTAGGTTAGGTTAGGTTAGGTTAGGTTAGGTTAGGTTAGGTTAGGTTAGGTTAGGTTAGGTTAGGTTCCCGTGTGGGGTTTTCGGTCCCCCATCGGGCGCGTCCTCAGGTGGTGGATAGAGGAACGGCTTCACGGGAACATTCCTGTGGTGCTACCAGGGAAATAAAATACCTGGCGCGAACCAAAACCGAAACTGTCCCAAGCTAAGGTGTGAGATTCCGTGCCGAAGGCTGAATGGCACTGGGGACAGACCATCAATCCCAGTGTCGCGAACGGATCCCTGGGGGCACCAGGCGACACCCCCTTGTAACATAGCCCTCCATGCATAAGAGGCTCTGTGTGTGGCGACTTTATTTTTCCTCATGACTCGTGGGAACAAAAATGGAAATTAATACCGAAAATGGAAGCGGAAATGGAAATGGTGACGACATCGGAACGACTATGGACTTGACTAAGGATTACAAAACGGCGGATAGGAACGCAGCAGAAGAGAGGAGGATATTTGCACGCAGGGATTCCCTACGTAGAACCCCACCCCCAGGCTCACCAGTCGTACCTCTCGACATCAGCCTAGAGACGACACCAGGCGACAGGGTGCCAAAAAAGAGAAAGGTTGCCCCCAGCCCTGACCAGCCACCGGGAATTGAAGGGCGCACGGAAAGTAAAAAGCTCCCACCTAAAGAGCTAACCAGACTTAAAAGCAAAATAGAAGAACTCTCCCAGTATGTGAAAGCGAACAAAAATGTCCATAAGGATATCAAACAGATGACTGCACAGCTAACGGGATTGATGACCCAATATGTCACTAGACAAAAAGCGGACGATGAATTGCTCGAGGAGAGGATGTCTAACCTAAACCGAAGATTGGACGAACAAGAGCAAAAAATAGGGACTCTAGAGGTGGAGCTCTTAGCTCATAGAAATAAAGGCAACAACACATTCCTCGAAGAGGCACTTCTCGATTACAAAAAGACAGATCAGACGAGCTGCCTCAAATGCAGGGACAAAGAAAAATTGGAGCCATTCGATCCGAGCTCGTGCGACGAGCTGGACTTCCCGGCACTGATGATTAAAGTGAGAGAAAAATGGACCGAGGAAAGCCTGAAGAGTGTACAAATAAAGAGAGAGGATTTGCTCAAAGCATACAATGGAAGACTCGTATACGTGCATGGCGAGGAAGACAATAACAGTGACAGCACGAAAATATTCGACAGATATCCAGAAATCTTGGAAAGTCGAAAAACAGCGTGCCAAAATGGCAACTGCGCGCATATCACGCAGGCAATCACTTACGACTCTGACAGCTCACCAGTGACTATTAAAAGGAGTGTCTCAGTGTTTTTCGCGGCTACTCCCCTGGAAGATGAAAAAGGACTCTCTGACTTCTATGACTTTTTATGTCAAATAAGAGAATTAACCTTTAAAGAAAAGGAGACAAATATCACAATAGTGGCCCCAAAATCAGTCAAAATAAATATTCTTAGGAAATTGGTAGCGGCTATCTTTCTAAAAATGGAGTGCGCAATTGACTTAAGGATAACTCATCGCAATCCAAAAGCAGAGACACGTGAAAAGCGACTCGAATCGCTGGAAGGTGACACAATATTAATAGAGACAAACGAGGCATCATACGCGGATGTGGCCCGGAAGTTGAAGGATGGTCTATGTAACAAAGAAGATGCAGAAAATATCAACAATATAAGAAAAACTAGAAAAGGAGGGATAATCCTCAAAACATCTAAGGAAGCAAAGAACCTGTCAGAAAACATCAAAAGTATTCTTAATGAAAGCAAAGTTAGAATTCTTCCAAAGGTCAAAAAGAAGGTCCTGCACATAAAAAATATAGACCCTTCGGCCGATACCGAAGATATCAAGAGGTCCCTGCAGAAGATTGGTATCGCACATCCAGATCTATGCGAAGTCAGATCTTTAAGACCAATTGGAGAGGAAAATCAAGCTTGCACAATAATTATGGAAAAGGGTGATGGAGATAAAATTTTGCAACACAGAAGACTTAGAATCGGTTTCTCAACTTGCACAGTGCGAGAGAGAACACACATCCAACAGTGCTATCGATGCTGGAATTTTGGACATAAGGCGTCATCGTGTGCGGAAAAGGACCGGTCCAATCTATGCAGAAAGTGCGCACAAGAAGGCCACAGCGCAAAAGAATGCACAAACCAACCATTCTGCTCGCTGTGCGAGGTAGCAGGACACGCGGCGGGGTCAAACCGATGCGCCGTTCTAAAAAAGGCGATTGAGGAGAATCAAAGAGCAGGGAAAAAGACGGACCATAGTTCAAATAGAAATAAAAGAGAAACAAAACAGACAGCTCGAGATAACAATATACATGAAGGACACATTTAACATCTTGCAAATAAACACGGGCAGAAGTCTGGCATCGCATGACATGGCTCAGATAGTGGCCAGAAACACACAGGCGGACATACTGGTTATAAGCGAACCAAACCTGAGTAAATGCAGAGGGACGCACTGCTACGCAAACGAAAAAAAGGACGTTCTTGTACAAAACATTAGCAAAAAATATAACATAACAAAATATAAATCTATTGACGGGGCAGTTAGAGTAGAAATCGAAGATATTGTCATATACAAGGTATACTTGAGCCCAAATACCTGCACGATACAGGACTTTGAAAAACAGCTCCACGAAATACAAACGGATATGGCCGACAAAACACACAAAAGGCTGATAATACTTGGAGATTTTAACGCAAAGCATCCAGCATGGGGGGGAGACAAGACGAATAAAAAGGGTGTGTGCCTGTTAGAATGGGCAAACAGTCTTAACCTTAATATACTAAATGATGGCAAAAAACCCACCTTTGTTGGACATAACGGCATATCATACATAGATATCACATTAGTAAACACGCAAGCCATGAAAGATACCACATGGGAGGTCCTGGAGGACGAGCCTTTGAGTGAACATCGGTTTGTATTGACAAAATTGGGACATGGAAAAACCAAACTAAAACGCAAATACATATACGGAGCCACAAATCCGACAACTCTGTGCGATGAATTCAAAAGAATTACGATAAATAAAGAAATAAACGCAGAAGAGTGCGAAAGGGCAATGGTAGAAGCTTTCAAACGAAGTACAGCAAAAATAAGAGCTAACGATGAAGGGAAGATGCCCTACTGGTGGACAGCAGAAATACAGGACCAAATAAAAGAAACGCGAAAGAAGAGGAAGAAATTCCAGAAGTGCCAAAATAACTCCGAAAGAATGATCCTAAAAAAGGAATACAAAGACTCAAAGGACGCCCTTAAAAAGGCTATAGTAACATCAAAGAGGAGAAACTGGGACCAGCTATGCACAAAACTGAATGAGGATATCTTCGGGGACGCGTATCAAATAATAAAAAATCAGCTACGCAGACCAAGTCCTAGGACTCAACTCCAAAAAGAAGAAAAAGAAGAGGTTTTTAAGCAATTATTCATGACAAAACCGGCTAAGCTCCTACCCAAAGTCTATGGCCCAGAAACGTCAGACGTCTGGAGGACGGTCTCCGAAAGAGAAATGAGAGAAGCCATAAGAAAAATCAAGCCAGGCAAAGCCCCAGGTCCGGACACAATCACACCGGACGTCGTGAAATTATTAGTGTTAAAGAACATGGAATATTTCAAGGTACTGTTTGAAGACCTTATAAGAAATCAAAAATTTCCCAAGTCATGGAAAACCGCCAGACTGGTTCTCATCGAAAAACCTAAAAAGTCAAACGCAGAGGAAACAAAATACAGGCCGATATGCCTGCTGAATGTTCTTGGAAAACTTTTTGAAAGTGTGATCAATAATAGACTGATAGCGGAACTCGGTGAATCCGGCTTGAATGAAAATCAGTACGGTTTCAGGAAAGGAAGATCCACAATTGATGCTATAAATAAGATAATACACCTAGCAAAAGAGGCAAAAAAGCAAAATAAATTAAACGCCTTAATTCTGATCGATGTTAAAAATGCCTTTAATACAGCGTCTTGGCCCACTACAATCAATAAATTAAGAGCTAAACAAGTAAGCCCCTACATGGTGAATATTATTACAGAATATTTCACAGAAAGGCAGGTAATACTGGAGAAAAATAATAGCAAGGAGATAGGCGGTGGAGTCCCACAGGGCTCGGTCCTCGGACCCACACTTTGGAACGTCATGTATGATGACATCATGTCGCTAGACGTACTTGAGGGAGTCGAGCTGGTGTGCTACGCAGACGACCTCGCGATATCAGTAACTGCCGCGACACAGACGGATCTGGTAATCAGGACAGAAACGGCTCTACATTCCGTTGCTTCGTGGATGAAAACCAACCACCTAGAAATAGCAGCCCAAAAGACCGTAGCCATAATTCTCAGCGGAGAGAGGCGCGTACGAAACATACTGTTTGAGATGGAAGAAGAGAAGGTGACCCCCTCAAAGGAGGCCAAGTATCTCGGAGTAACGCTGGATTCCGGAATGAATTTCGGCAAACATATAAAGAACGTCGGTGAAAAAGCACAAAAGACGGCAAAAGCGCTTTGTTCAATACTGCCAAATACAAAGGGACCGGCACACAAAAAACGCGCAGTATTGGCATTGGCAGTCCAATCGGTGATTCTGTATGCCTCACCGGTGTGGGCAGAAGTAACGAGAAAAGAAAAACATGCAGAAGCTCTCCTAAACACACAGAGGACAATGGCACTAAGAATATGTAGGGCGTACAGGACAGTATCTACCCAAGCAGCTTTGGTGTTATCTGGACTGGTGCCGGCTACACTAGTGGCGGAGGAAAGAGCCCGTATATACCGTAAGAAAAATGAAATAACACCAGATGAGGTAAAGGAAGAGAGGAGACTCACTATCGCCAAGTGGCAAGAGATATGGAACACCGCCCCAAAAGGCAGATGGACGCACACACTAGTAAATGACTTAACAACATGGACGGAGAGGAAGCATGGTGAGACTACATACCGCATGACGCAGTGCATGACAGGACACGGCGTGTTTGGAGAATTTCTCTATAAAATACAGAAGGCCCCTAGTAGGGCTTGCACGTACTGTGACGCGGAGATAGATGACGCCAAACACACAGTCTTTCAGTGCCATAGATGGAACACGGAAAGAAAAAACCTAGAAAGAAAAATAGGAACGACGTCTCTGACACCAGAGAACATAGTTCAAGCGATGTTACAAAAAAAATCAAACTGGGACGCTGTAGCAGAATTCTGTGAAGAAGTAATAAGTGCAAAAGAAAAAGACGAAACTACCTAATTAAACAAGACAGATGCTGCACCAAGGTAGGCCAATAGGCGGGGACTTGGCTGCAAGCAGGAGAAGAGGGGGGGGTTTTAGCCGGTGCGAGTCCGGCACTACCCGACCATAATGGCCGGGTGTCCATAAGGGATTTCCCCTCCACAAAAAAAAAAAAAAAAAAAAAAAAAAAAAAGGTTAGGTTAGGTTAGGTTAGGTTAGGTTAGGTTAGGTTAGGTTAGGTTAGGTTAGGTTAGGTTAGGTTAGGTTAGGTTAGGTTAGGTTAGGTTAGGTTAGGTTAGGTTAGGTTAGGTTAGGTTAGGTTAGGTTAGGTTAGGTTAGGTTAGGTTAGGTTAGGTTAGGTTAGGTTAGGTTAGGTTAGGTTAGGTTAGGTTAGGTTAGGTTAGGTTAGGTTAGGTTAGGTTAGGTTAGGTTAGGTTAGGTTAGGTTAGGTTAGGTTAGGTTAGGTTAGGTTAGGTTAGGTTAGGTTAGGTTAGGTTAGGTTAGGTTAGGTTAGGTTAGGTTAGGTTAGGTTAGGTTAGGTTAGGTTAGGTTAGGTTAGGTTAGGTTAGGTTAGGTTAGGTTAGGTTAGGTTAGGTTAGGTTAGGTTAGGTTAGGTTAGGTTAGGTTAGGTTAGGTTAGGTTAGGTTAGGTTAGGTTAGGTTAGGTTAGGTTAGGTTAGGTTAGGTTAGGTTAGGTTAGGTTAGGTTAGGTTAGGTTAGGTTAGGTTAGGTTAGGTTAGGTTAGGTTAGGTTAGGTTAGGTTAGGTTAGGTTAGGTTAGGTTAGGTTAGGTTAGGTTAGGTTAGGTTAGGTTAGGTTAGGTTAGGTTAGGTTAGGTTAGGTTAGGTTAGGTTAGGTTAGGTTAGGTTAGGTTAGGTTAGGTTAGGTTAGGTTAGGTTAGGTTAGGTTAGGTTAGGTTAGGTTAGGTTAGGTTAGGTTAGGTTAGGTTAGGTTAGGTTAGGTTAGGTTAGGTTAGGTTAGGTTAGGTTAGGTTAGGTTAGGTTAGGTTAGGTTAGGTTAGGTTAGGTTAGGTTAGGTTAGGTTAGGTTAGGTTAGGTTAGGTTAGGTTAGGTTAGGTTAGGTTAGGTTAGGTTAGGTTAGGTTAGGTTAGGTTAGGTTAGGTTAGGTTAGGTTAGGTTAGGTTAGGTTAGGTTAGGTTAGGTTAGGTTAGGTTAGGTTAGGTTAGGTTAGGTTAGGTTAGGTTAGGTTAGGTTAGGTTAGGTTAGGTTAGGTTAGGTTAGGTTAGGTTAGGTTAGGTTAGGTTAGGTTAGGTTAGGTTAGGTTAGGTTAGGTTAGGTTAGGTTAGGTTAGGTTAGGTTAGGTTAGGTTAGGTTAGGTTAGGTTAGGTTAGGTTAGGTTAGGTTAGGTTAGGTTAGGTTAGGTTAGGTTAGGTTAGGTTAGGTTAGGTTAGGTTAGGTTAGGTTAGGTTAGGTTAGGTTAGGTTAGGTTAGGTTAGGTTAGGTTAGGTTAGGTTAGGTTAGGTTAGGTTAGGTTAGGTTAGGTTAGGTTAGGTTAGGTTAGGTTAGGTTAGGTTAGGTTAGGTTAGGTTAGGTTAGGTTAGGTTAGGTTAGGTTAGGTTAGGTTAGGTTAGGTTAGGTTAGGTTAGGTTAGGTTAGGTTAGGTTAGGTTAGGTTAGGTTAGGTTAGGTTAGGTTAGGTTAGGTTAGGTTAGGTTAGGTTAGGTTAGGTTAGGTTAGGTTAGGTTAGGTTAGGTTAGGTTAGGTTAGGTTAGGTTAGGTTAGGTTAGGTTAGGTTAGGTTAGGTTAGGTTAGGTTAGGTTAGGTTAGGTTAGGTTAGGTTAGGTTAGGTTAGGTTAGGTTAGGTTAGGTTAGGTTAGGTTAGGTTAGGTTAGGTTAGGTTAGGTTAGGTTAGGTTAGGTTAGGTTAGGTTAGGTTAGGTTAGGTTAGGTTAGGTTAGGTTAGGTTAGGTTAGGTTAGGTTAGGTTAGGTTAGGTTAGGTTAGGTTAGGTTAGGTTAGGTTAGGTTAGGTTAGGTTAGGTTAGGTTAGGTTAGGTTAGGTTAGGTTAGGTTAGGTTAGGTTAGGTTAGGTTAGGTTAGGTTAGGTTAGGTTAGGTTAGGTTAGGTTAGGTTAGGTTAGGTTAGGTTAGGTTAGGTTAGGTTAGGTTAGGTTAGGTTAGGTTAGGTTAGGTTAGGTTAGGTTAGGTTAGGTTAGGTTAGGTTAGGTTAGGTTAGGTTAGGTTAGGTTAGGTTAGGTTAGGTTAGGTTAGGTTAGGTTAGGTTAGGTTAGGTTAGGTTAGGTTAGGTTAGGTTAGGTTAGGTTAGGTTAGGTTAGGTTAGGTTAGGTTAGGTTAGGTTAGGTTAGGTTAGGTTAGGTTAGGTTAGGTTAGGTTAGGTTAGGTTAGGTTAGGTTAGGTTAGGTTAGGTTAGGTTAGGTTAGGTTAGGTTAGGTTAGGTTAGGTTAGGTTAGGTTAGGTTAGGTTAGGTTAGGTTAGGTTAGGTTAGGTTAGGTTAGGTTAGGTTAGGTTAGGTTAGGTTAGGTTAGGTTAGGTTAGGTTAGGTTAGGTTAGGTTAGGTTAGGTTAGGTTAGGTTAGGTTAGGTTAGGTTAGGTTAGGTTAGGTTAGGTTAGGTTAGGTTAGGTTAGGTTAGGTTAGGTTAGGTTAGGTTAGGTTAGGTTAGGTTAGGTTAGGTTAGGTTAGGTTAGGTTAGGTTAGGTTAGGTTAGGTTAGGTTAGGTTAGGTTAGGTTAGGTTAGGTTAGGTTAGGTTAGGTTAGGTTAGGTTAGGTTAGGTTAGGTTAGGTTAGGTTAGGTTAGGTTAGGTTAGGTTAGGTTAGGTTAGGTTAGGTTAGGTTAGGTTAGGTTAGGTTAGGTTAGGTTAGGTTAGGTTAGGTTAGGTTAGGTTAGGTTAGGTTAGGTTAGGTTAGGTTAGGTTAGGTTAGGTTAGGTTAGGTTAGGTTAGGTTAGGTTAGGTTAGGTTAGGTTAGGTTAGGTTAGGTTAGGTTAGGTTAGGTTAGGTTAGGTTAGGTTAGGTTAGGTTAGGTTAGGTTAGGTTAGGTTAGGTTAGGTTAGGTTAGGTTAGGTTAGGTTAGGTTAGGTTAGGTTAGGTTAGGTTAGGTTAGGTTAGGTTAGGTTAGGTTAGGTTAGGTTAGGTTAGGTTAGGTTAGGTTAGGTTAGGTTAGGTTAGGTTAGGTTAGGTTAGGTTAGGTTAGGTTAGGTTAGGTTAGGTTAGGTTAGGTTAGGTTAGGTTAGGTTAGGTTAGGTTAGGTTAGGTTAGGTTAGGTTAGGTTAGGTTAGGTTAGGTTAGGTTAGGTTAGGTTAGGTTAGGTTAGGTTAGGTTAGGTTAGGTTAGGTTAGGTTAGGTTAGGTTAGGTTAGGTTAGGTTAGGTTAGGTTAGGTTAGGTTAGGTTAGGTTAGGTTAGGTTAGGTTAGGTTAGGTTAGGTTAGGTTAGGTTAGGTTAGGTTAGGTTAGGTTAGGTTAGGTTAGGTTAGGTTAGGTTAGGTTAGGTTAGGTTAGGTTAGGTTAGGTTAGGTTAGGTTAGGTTAGGTTAGGTTAGGTTAGGTTAGGTTAGGTTAGGTTAGGTTAGGTTAGGTTAGGTTAGGTTAGGTTAGGTTAGGTTAGGTTAGGTTAGGTTAGGTTAGGTTAGGTTAGGTTAGGTTAGGTTAGGTTAGGTTAGGTTAGGTTAGGTTAGGTTAGGTTAGGTTAGGTTAGGTTAGGTTAGGTTAGGTTAGGTTAGGTTAGGTTAGGTTAGGTTAGGTTAGGTTAGGTTAGGTTAGGTTAGGTTAGGTTAGGTTAGGTTAGGTTAGGTTAGGTTAGGTTAGGTTAGGTTAGGTTAGGTTAGGTTAGGTTAGGTTAGGTTAGGTTAGGTTAGGTTAGGTTAGGTTAGGTTAGGTTAGGTTAGGTTAGGTTAGGTTAGGTTAGGTTAGGTTAGGTTAGGTTAGGTTAGGTTAGGTTAGGTTAGGTTAGGTTAGGTTAGGTTAGGTTAGGTTAGGTTAGGTTAGGTTAGGTTAGGTTAGGTTAGGTTAGGTTAGGTTAGGTTAGGTTAGGTTAGGTTAGGTTAGGTTAGGTTAGGTTAGGTTAGGTTAGGTTAGGTTAGGTTAGGTTAGGTTAGGTTAGGTTAGGTTAGGTTAGGTTAGGTTAGGTTAGGTTAGGTTAGGTTAGGTTAGGTTAGGTTAGGTTAGGTTAGGTTAGGTTAGGTTAGGTTAGGTTAGGTTAGGTTAGGTTAGGTTAGGTTAGGTTAGGTTAGGTTAGGTTAGGTTAGGTTAGGTTAGGTTAGGTTAGGTTAGGTTAGGTTAGGTTAGGTTAGGTTAGGTTAGGTTAGGTTAGGTTAGGTTAGGTTAGGTTAGGTTAGGTTAGGTTAGGTTAGGTTAGGTTAGGTTAGGTTAGGTTAGGTTAGGTTAGGTTAGGTTAGGTTAGGTTAGGTTAGGTTAGGTTAGGTTAGGTTAGGTTAGGTTAGGTTAGGTTAGGTTAGGTTAGGTTAGGTTAGGTTAGGTTAGGTTAGGTTAGGTTAGGTTAGGTTAGGTTAGGTTAGGTTAGGTTAGGTTAGGTTAGGTTAGGTTAGGTTAGGTTAGGTTAGGTTAGGTTAGGTTAGGTTAGGTTAGGTTAGGTTAGGTTAGGTTAGGTTAGGTTAGGTTAGGTTAGGTTAGGTTAGGTTAGGTTAGGTTAGGTTAGGTTAGGTTAGGTTAGGTTAGGTTAGGTTAGGTTAGGTTAGGTTAGGTTAGGTTAGGTTAGGTTAGGTTAGGTTAGGTTAGGTTAGGTTAGGTTAGGTTAGGTTAGGTTAGGTTAGGTTAGGTTAGGTTAGGTTAGGTTAGGTTAGGTTAGGTTAGGTTAGGTTAGGTTAGGTTAGGTTAGGTTAGGTTAGGTTAGGTTAGGTTAGGTTAGGTTAGGTTAGGTTAGGTTAGGTTAGGTTAGGTTAGGTTAGGTTAGGTTAGGTTAGGTTAGGTTAGGTTAGGTTAGGTTAGGTTAGGTTAGGTTAGGTTAGGTTAGGTTAGGTTAGGTTAGGTTAGGTTAGGTTAGGTTAGGTTAGGTTAGGTTAGGTTAGGTTAGGTTAGGTTAGGTTAGGTTAGGTTAGGTTAGGTTAGGTTAGGTTAGGTTAGGTTAGGTTAGGTTAGGTTAGGTTAGGTTAGGTTAGGTTAGGTTAGGTTAGGTTAGGTTAGGTTAGGTTAGGTTAGGTTAGGTTAGGTTAGGTTAGGTTAGGTTAGGTTAGGTTAGGTTAGGTTAGGTTAGGTTAGGTTAGGTTAGGTTAGGTTAGGTTAGGTTAGGTTAGGTTAGGTTAGGTTAGGTTAGGTTAGGTTAGGTTAGGTTAGGTTAGGTTAGGTTAGGTTAGGTTAGGTTAGGTTAGGTTAGGTTAGGTTAGGTTAGGTTAGGTTAGGTTAGGTTAGGTTAGGTTAGGTTAGGTTAGGTTAGGTTAGGTTAGGTTAGGTTAGGTTAGGTTAGGTTAGGTTAGGTTAGGTTAGGTTAGGTTAGGTTAGGTTAGGTTAGGTTAGGTTAGGTTAGGTTAGGTTAGGTTAGGTTAGGTTAGGTTAGGTTAGGTTAGGTTAGGTTAGGTTAGGTTAGGTTAGGTTAGGTTAGGTTAGGTTAGGTTAGGTTAGGTTAGGTTAGGTTAGGTTAGGTTAGGTTAGGTTAGGTTAGGTTAGGTTAGGTTAGGTTAGGTTAGGTTAGGTTAGGTTAGGTTAGGTTAGGTTAGGTTAGGTTAGGTTAGGTTAGGTTAGGTTAGGTTAGGTTAGGTTAGGTTAGGTTAGGTTAGGTTAGGTTAGGTTAGGTTAGGTTAGGTTAGGTTAGGTTAGGTTAGGTTAGGTTAGGTTAGGTTAGGTTAGGTTAGGTTAGGTTAGGTTAGGTTAGGTTAGGTTAGGTTAGGTTAGGTTAGGTTAGGTTAGGTTAGGTTAGGTTAGGTTAGGTTAGGTTAGGTTAGGTTAGGTTAGGTTAGGTTAGGTTAGGTTAGGTTAGGTTAGGTTAGGTTAGGTTAGGTTAGGTTAGGTTAGGTTAGGTTAGGTTAGGTTAGGTTAGGTTAGGTTAGGTTAGGTTAGGTTAGGTTAGGTTAGGTTAGGTTAGGTTAGGTTAGGTTAGGTTAGGTTAGGTTAGGTTAGGTTAGGTTAGGTTAGGTTAGGTTAGGTTAGGTTAGGTTAGGTTAGGTTAGGTTAGGTTAGGTTAGGTTAGGTTAGGTTAGGTTAGGTTAGGTTAGGTTAGGTTAGGTTAGGTTAGGTTAGGTTAGGTTAGGTTAGGTTAGGTTAGGTTAGGTTAGGTTAGGTTAGGTTAGGTTAGGAGGTTAGGTTAGGTTAGGTTAGGTTAGGTTAGGTTAGGTAGGTCTAGGTTAGGTTAGTTAGGTTAGGTTAGGTTAGTAGTTAGGTTAGGTTAGGTTAGGTTAGGTTAGTTAGGTTAGGTTAGGTTAGGTTCTTAGGTTAGGTTAGGTTAGGTTAGGTTAGGTTAGGTTAGGTTAGGTAGTTAGGTTAGGTTAGGGTTAGGTTAGGTTAGGTTACGGTTAGGTTAGGTTAGGTTAGGTTAGGTTAGTAGGTTAGGTTAGGTTAGGTTAGGTAGGTTAGGTTAGGTTAGGTTAGGTTAGGTTAGGTTAGGTTAGGTTAGGTTAGGTTAGGTTAGGTTAGGTTAGGTTAGGTTAGGTTAGGTTAGGTTAGGTTAGGTTAGGTTAGTTAGGTTAGGTTAGGTTAGGTTAGGTTAGGTTAGGTTAGGTTAGGTTAGGTTAGGTTAGGTTAGGTTAGGTTAGGTTAGGTTAGGTTAGGTTAGGTTAGGTTAGGTTAGGTTAGGTTAGGTTAGTTAGGTTAGGTTAGGTTAGGTTAGGTTAGGTTAGGTTAGGTTAGTTAGGTTAGGTTAGGTTAGGTTAGGTTAGGTTAGGTTAGGTTAGGTTAGGTTAGGTTAGGTTAGGTTAGGTTAGGTAGGTTAGGTTAGGTAGGTTAGGTTAGGTTAGGTTAGGTTAGGTTAGGTTAGGTTAGGTTAGGTTAGGTTAGGTTAGTTAGGTTAGGTTAGGTTTGGTTAGGTTAGGTTAGGTTAGGTTAGGTTAGGTTAAGGGTTAGGTAGTTAGGTAGGTTAGAGGTTAGGTTAGTGTTAGGTTAGTTAGGTTAGGTTAAGGTTAGGTTAACCTAAC